>JAPDNY010000002.1:226416524-229176496 GCA_029375565.1 Gekko gecko
TCCACAACAACTCAAATAACCATTTCCCCCTGGCTAGGAGGAAGATCCATAATAGAATCCATCAAGATGACTTCCCAGAGTCTGCTCAGAGTGGGTAGGGGTTGGAGGAGCCGTGGAGGCTTCCCCAGTCTCAGCTTACTCATGATGCAGGTTTGGCACTATTGGACAAAAAGGGACAGATCCTTCCGTATGCCTGGTCACCAAAACTGTCTTTGCAGTAAATGGAGGGACTTTACAAACCCCAAGTGTCTCACCAACTTAGTTCCATGCAGCGTAGACAGGATCTCCCCCTGCAAGGCAGCCAGCACAAACAGTTTAGTGCCGCAGTACCAGCAGTCATTTGCACACTCCTCCACCTCCCTCTCCTTTTCCAATTCCAAGCGGTCAACATCAGAAACTGCAGAGGTGAACTTCATTTCCCATGAGTCATTCCCATGAGACTGGGCTTTCACCTAGGCACGTGTAACCACTGCCCCTCCCAACTGAGAGGGCGTGAACATAGTCAAGGACAACCTCCTTGTGGCTGTTGTGTTGGGGAAGGTAGGACAACACGTCAGCTAAGGAATTTGCCTTCTCCGGAAAATGATGGAGGGTGAAGTTAAACTTAGAGAAAAAGTCAGCCCAGCAGAGTTGTTTAGCATTTAAAAGGCGTGCGGAGGGCCTCGAGGTTCTTGTGATCAGTCCAAACCTCAAATGGAACCCAGACCCCCTCCAGCCGATGGCTCCATGTAGAGAGTGCCAACTTGATTGCCCCCGCCTCCTTATCCCAAACTGACCAGTTACGCTCAGTGTCCATAAATTTCCATGAGACATAAGCAAGGGGGTGCAACTTCCCGTCCTCCCCCTCTTGCAAGATGGCACCACCCAGGGAGAGGCGGGGCTTGGCACAGTGAGACAGAGCTTCTAACAATAGCTCCGGCCATTTCATTTTTAAAAGGGGTCTTTTGTCAATTTAAAGAGCCCCCACTGCTTCAGGAAGGAGCTGGCAGTTGCAAGAGGCTTTGATCCAGGTCCCTGTGAATGTGGCTACCAGCAGGGAGTCCGGGATCGCCTCCAACGTGGAAGCGAAGTTGGAGCTCATCTTATGAGCAAAGCCGATGCTTCTGCACCATGGGGGGGAAAAGAGGAACCTAAGCCAGTGAGCTCTCCCGTGAGTACTCTTTTGAGAACTGAGTCAATTTAAAAAGGGTAACTTCTGGCAATATTTCGCCCTGTGGGAGTAGCAAGAGAAGGGTGGGTTCTCTGGGTTCCCACCCCCGGGAAGAAAGCGGCCATTAAGCAGAACTGGCTATTAATGGCAGACTGGTAAAATGGAGCAGGGCAAGATCAACAGTGAAATAATCCTCACTCGTAAATGAAAGTGGAGTTGGTACCTTTAATTGCTGACTGGAGGAAACAGTGGAAGACATAAAAGAGCTGAGATATAAACTCTGACTCTGTGTAAAAGCTGGGAAGAAAGAGGCTCCTGATTGACTTTCATTTAGTATGATCCCAGCCCGACGCATGAGGAGGATTGAAAGAGAAGTCGATGCTGGAGGGAGAAAGAGGAGAAGCCGGAGGCCCCTTTGCAGCATTTTCTATTTTTAACCCTAGCAGGGGTAGGGTGGAAGAGTGACATTCCTGGGGGGAGCCCCTTTTGCAGCATACACTAATTTTTAACCCTTCAGGGGCAGGGTGGAAGAATCGGTGTCATCTCGAGCCTCTTTTCAATGCACGCAAATTTTTAACCCTCTGGAGGCAGGGTGGAAGATGGAGCATAGTTTGAACTCTGTCACCGTGAAGTATTAAGTGCTGATCTGAAAGAACTTATGGATTTAAATGAGTTGGATTTTTCTTGGAGATTATTTTATGTAATAAGCTGATGCTGCGACTGGTATAAAACTGCTGTGATAAAGGGGGGAAGAAACAATGTTTGGGCAGATTGTAGAGGTTTACTAAATAACAGGCGGATGGAGTGATTAAACTTCTGGGCATATAGCCAGAAAAAAGTTACTAACTCAAGCAAGGTCCTTACAGTAGACAGACGGTCTGGGCATTAAGCCAGAAGATAACGCTTGTTCCTAAACATTATGTAGAGATTAATAAATAAGTAAAATAAGCAAAACAATAAGGGGAAAGTGAAAGTGGACTATAGATCATTGAAAAAAGTGGTTTATTATTATTAAATATTGGATTTGTAATTAGAATTGAATATGAATTGTGGGTAAAGGGCAACAATTATGTCGAATATGCATGGCCAAGTGAAGAAACCTTTGGGAGTTTCACCAGGTATGTCTAGCTCTGTACAATCAAAACTGGGAACCCCGACACAGAAGGAAACGCAAAAAGAGATGCAGAAGGAAATGCAAGCGTTGGTGCAATCAACTATCCTCAGTACCATTACGGATGTAGTGGAGCCTATCAAAGTCAGCATGGAAGAAATTAGAAACTCTGTCCCCCAAGCAATCGAGCCTCTTAGAGGGGCTAGCCAAGAAATCAAGGACATGATCCCCCAAGTGGTTGAGCCGATCCAAATGGCCACGGCCAACATCACCATTCAATTTGCACAAAGTCTACAAATGTTGCAAAAGCAAATTGTGGAGAATACCACAAAAATTACGGCCTTAAATACAGCAATGGAAAATATGAAAGGCAGAACTAAGGAAACGGAGAGGAAAACTCAAGAGAATGAAAAGCAGCATACTCTAGAAGAGAATGTTAAGAGATTGCAAGTGGAAAGAGCGGCCTTCATCTTGAGATTTCAGAACGTTCCGGAAGAGAACAATGAGGATTTAACTACTAAGATGGCAAAGTTATTGGCCGATCAAATGCAGAGCTGACCCAGCTGAGCTCTGAGAAGGAGCAAGGTGTTTGAGCTGCCAGAGGGGTGAGTGGTTTTTTTATTTATTTACTTTCAGCTGAGGTGCTTTAGCTGAGAAGGTACTGTGTGGGGGACTGTATTTGGGAGTGTGTGGGTGAGTTGTAAAAGACTCCTGGCTGCTGGAGTTAAGGTGTGAAAGGGTCATTGTTTGCCTGTAATTGAGTGCCTAGGGTAAATTTGAGTAGCTGCTGGCCACACCCTCTCCTGGGGGACACTTCTATTTAAGGCAGGAAGCTTGCAAGAGGCATGAGCCTCTGGCACGAGCCAAAGGATGAGGCTCTTGGCCTGTGGCTCTTAGCCTAGGGACTCTCAGCCTAGGGGCTCTGTAAGAAGCCCAGGAAGAGCCAGAAAGCCAGGGACCTTGGCTCCTTGGGTTCCCAGTAAGGTAAGTAGACTTCTACAAAAGTAACCATATAAATACAAAGGGTTTTAAAAGGGGGGTTATAGAAAAGTATTTGTTTAAAAACAATTATGAAGCCAGAATGCCAGCAGGGGGTTGGGGGCTATCCAGTGTTTTGCATGGAGTGTCACATGTATGACTATCTGCCCACTGGTCAGAAGTCTTGGGTGTGTGCTCAGTGCAAGGAGCTCCTGGTTCTCAGGGAGCGAGTTTGCTCCCTTGAGGCCAAGGTGGCTGACCTGGAGAAGCAGAGACAGTCAGGTGCACGGAGAAGACTCTCAGAGACTTGTTAGATATGTCCCACTCTGGATCTGGCAGCCCAGCTGCTGCCAGGGAGCATGAGGGTCAAGAGGAAATGGGGCACCATGCTGAGGATAAGGGGAATGTGCCCTCAGAAGGGACCTCTTCTTCAGCTGGTGAACGGGTATCCTTTCGTACCAAGGAACCATCCCTGGGAAGGGTGGGAGGGGGGCTCTTGGTAGTTGGTGATTCGATCCTTAGGCAGGTAGACAGCTGGGTGGCGAACCCGCGTACTGACCATATGGTGACTTGCCTGCCTGGTGCGAAGGTAGCGGACATTAAGCATGTTTTAGATAGGCTGGTAGATAGTGCTGGGGAGGAGCCAGTGATCGTGGTGCACGTCGGCACCAATGATGTGGGAGAATGCAGTCATGCGGTCCTGGAGGAGAAATTTAGGCTGCTGGGCAGGAAACTCAAGGCCAGGACCTCCAAGGTAGCCTTCTCAGAAGTGCTACCTGTTCCACGTGCAGGGCTGGAGATACAGGCACAGATCAGGAGTCTCAATGCGTGGATGAGACGGTGGTGTAGGGGGGAAGGGTTCAAGTTTGTTAGGCACTGGGATACTTTTTGGGACAAGAGGGAGCTGTACAAAAGGGACGGTCTCCACTTGTCCCAAGAAGGAACCAGACTGCTGGCGCTCAAAATCAAAAAGGTGACAGAGCAGTTTTTAAACTGAATAATTGGGGAAAGCCGACAGGAGATGAAAAGTCTCTGGTTCGGGATGGCTCATCTCAAAGAGATGAAGGGGTAGCTATTACTTTTGTACAAGGAAATGGATTAAAATTGTCCACTGAGACTGTAGCTAATGATTGGAACTGCCTGGCAAGGTCTTGAGGCAGCAAGAGGAAGGCTGTGGGCTTAACAAACGTGGGAAACTATAAGTTATACACAAATGCTAGAAGTCTCCGAGGTAAAATCGGGGAGTTGGAATGCTTGGTATTGGGGGGAAATAGACATTGTGGGTATTTCAGAAACTTGGTGGGATGAGGAAAATCAGTGGTATATGGTGATTCCTGGTTATAAATTATATCGGAAAGATAGGGGGGAAAGGTTGGAGGTGGGGTGGCTCTGTATGTCAGAGAGGGTATACCATCCAGTAAGATTGAGAGGGTAAGAAAATTGGATTCGCTTCTGGAAATGCTATGGGTTGAAATAGTGGGTCCAAAAGGAGGCTTAACAGTGGGAGTTTGTTATTGCCCACCAGATCAAAAGATGGAGGAGGATTATAAAATGATGAATGAATTAGAGATAGTGGCTAGACGAAATAACTGTGTCGTAATAGGCAACTTTAACTACTCACACATTGATTGGGTCAATATGAGTTCTAGTCGGGAAAAAGAGATTGAGTTTTTAGACACTCTCAATGACTGTGCTATGGAATAGATGGTCACAGATCCTACCAGGGGAGAGGCGATCCTGGATTTGGTCCTAAGTAACACCCAAGACCTGGTGAGAGACGTAAAAGTGATTGCACCACTTGGGAACAGTGACCATAATGTCATTGAGTTTAACATTTGTACAGATAGGGAGTTGCCCAAAAAGACTGACGCAACCACTTTTAACTTTAAAAGGGGTAAGTTCTCTGGTATGAGGGGACATATGAGGAAGAAACTGAAAGGAAGAGTGGAGAAGGTCAAAACCATTGGGGAAGCTTGGAGACTATTTAAAAATACAATCCTAGAAGCTCAGAAAAAATATATACCGCAGGTTAGGAAAGGCACAAATAGGTATAGAAAAAAGCCTGCATGGTTAACAAATAAAGTAATGGAAGCTGTAAAAGGTAAGAAGGATTCCTTTAAGCGGTGGAAAGCTAGTCTTAATGAGGTTGATAAAAGGGAACACAGACTATGGCAAATAAAATGCAAGTCTGTGATCAGGCAAGCAAAAAGGGAATATGAGGAGCATATTGCAAAAAACATGAAGGCCAACAATAAAACTTTCTTCAAATACATTAGAAGTAGGAAGCCAGCCAGGGAGGCAGTGGGGCCCTTGGATGACCAAGGGGTAAAAGGAGTAGTGAAGGATGATAGGGAAATGGCTGAGAAGCTGAATGCATTTTTTGCCTCTGTCTTCACTGTGGAAGAGGAGAAGTGCTTGCCCACTCCAGAAGCACCGATTTCGGGAGGGGGTTTGAAAGACCTGAATCAGATTGCGGTGACAAGAGAGGAAGTCCTCTGACTGATGGACAATTTAAAAACTAATAAATCACCAGGCCCGGATGGCATTCATCCGAGAGTTCTGAAAGAACTCAAATGTGAACTTGTGGATCTCCTGACAAAAATATGTAATCTTTCTTTAAAATCTGCCTCCATTCCTGAGGACTGGAAGGTAGCTAATGTCACTCCCATCTTTAAAAAGGGCTCCAGGGGAGATCCAGGAAATTACAGGCCAGTCAGTCTGACATCGATACCGGGTAAGTTGGTGGAAACTGTTATTAAGGAAAGAATTAGTAGGCACATTGATGAATAAAAACTATTGAGGCAGACTCAGCATGGGTTCTGTAAGGGAAGATCTTGTCTCACTAACCTGTTAGTGTTTTTTGAGGGAGTGAACAAACATGTGGACAAGGGGGACCCAATAGATATTATTTACCTTGACTTCCAGAAAGCTTTTGATACAGTTCCTCATCAAAGGCTCCTAAGTAAGCTCAATAGTCATGGGATAAAAGGACAAGTCCTCTTGTGGATCAAAAACTGGCTCATAAATAGGAAACAGAGAGTGAGTATAAATGGGAAACTTTCTCAGTGGAGGGTGGTAAGCAGTGGGGTACCACAGGGATCAGTACTCGGTCCGATGCTTTTTAACTTGTTTATTAACGATTTGGAATTGGGAGTAAGCAGTGAAGTGGTTAAATTTGCAGATGACATGAAGTTGTTCAGGGTGGTGAAAACCAGGGAGGATTGTGAGGCACTCCAAAGGGATCTGTCGAGGATGGGTGAGTGGGTGTCAACGTGGCAAATGGGGTTCAATGTGGCCAAGTGCAAAGTGATGCACATTGGAGCCAAAAATCCTAAATATAAATACACGTTGATGGGGTCTGAACTGGCAGAGACGGACCAAGAGAGAGATCTTGGAGTCGTAGCAGATAACTCAATGAAAATTTCTAGACAGTGTGTAACTGCAATAAAGAAGGCCAACGCTATGCTGGGGATTATTAGGAAGGGAATTGAAAACAAATCAGCCAGTACCATAATGCCCCTATATAAGTCATTGGTGCGACCTCATTTGGAATACTGTGTACAGTTCTGGTCACCACATCTCAAAAAGGATATGATAGCATTGGAAAAAGTGCAGAGAAGGGCAACTAGAATGATAAAACGGTTGGAACACCTTCCCTATGAAGAAAGGTTAAAACGCTTGGGGCTCTTCAGCTTGGAGAAAAGACGGCTGAGGGGTGACATGATCGAGGTTTATAAGATTATGAATGGGATTGAGCGGGTTGAGAAAGAAGTACTTTTCTCCCTTTCTCACAATACAAGAACTCGTGGGCACTCCATGAAATTGCTGAGCAGTCGGGTTAGAACAGATAAAAGGAAGTACTTCTTCACCCAAAGAGTGATTAACATGGAATTTACTGCCACCGGAGGTGGTGGCAGCTACAAGCATGGACAGTCTCAAGAGGGAATTAGATAAACATATGGAGCAGAATTCCACCAGTGGCTATTAGCCACAGGGTATAGATGGGAACTCTCAGTCTGGGGCAGGTGATGCACTCTATTCTTGGTGCTGGAGGGGGCAGCAGTGGGAGGGCTTCTAGTGTCCTGGCCCCACTGCTGGACCTCCTGATGGCACCTGGTATTTTTGGCCACTGTGTGACAGAGTGTTGGACTGGATGGGCCATTGGCCTGATTCAACATTGGCTTGTCTTATGTTCTTATGGGAGGGGGTAGGCATTTATAGTCAACACAGCATTCAGCCCCCTATAGTCTGTACAGAGCCTCAAACCTCCATCTTTCTTCTTTTGGAACAACATGGGGGCAGCAAACGGGGAGGTGGCAGGCCGGATAAAACCCTGAGCGAAGTTTTTGTCAATGAATTTACATAGTTCCGCCTTCTCTGCAGGACTCATAGAATACATTTTACCCTTGGATAATTTCTGGTTGGGTAGCAGTTCAATAGCACAGTCTGAGTGTTGGTGGGGGGGCAATTCATCCGCCTCCTCCTCCTCAAACACCCGAACCAGGTTGTTCAGGTGGGATTGCTTCCAGCTCTTCCTGTGCGAGTCAAGCTGGAACTACTCCCTCCTGGGTGGGTTCCCCACTCCCCATCCTAGGTGTGGTCTTTG
Source organism: Gekko gecko (assembly GCA_029375565.1). Classification (NCBI taxonomy): domain Eukaryota; kingdom Metazoa; phylum Chordata; class Lepidosauria; order Squamata; family Gekkonidae; genus Gekko; species Gekko gecko. The sequence continues at coordinate 226,424,370 of JAPDNY010000002.1, forward strand.
CATTGGGGTGAAATAAAGCAGATGATGCCCTCCCCCCACAAGATATAGGAGTCGTGACTATGGAGCCACGGGCTCCCTAGTACTAATGGGAAACTGGCAGCAGGGGTGATGACAAATGATCAGTGCTCCCAGTGTTGTCCTGTACCAATTCGTAACGGAATAATCTCGAATCTACATGGGTCTTTCATAGCAGACCTGTTCATTTGGGTAAACACCAGGGGCTCTGAGAGTTTAACTACTTTCGCCCCAAGTCCCATAACAAGGGAGGGGTGGATGAGATCCCGTCCACATCCTGAGTCAATTAGACCCCTTACCCGCACATGGGTGTTCAAGTTGGGGTTTATGATAGTCACAGTCACAAAAAAGAGGGGAGGGTAATTGCTCACCATTTTCTATGCCTCTGGGATGGGCACCTGCTGGTCAGCGCTACTCACAACAGGTCCTGGTTGTTTCCCGCCAGCTGAATGACTTCCTCGCTGGACAAGGGGGTGTCTTCTTCCGGGAGACTAGCTTGCAGGTTGCGCTGAGTCTTCGGGCAAGTAGTCTGCTTCTTGACTGGAGTGTCAGAGCTTTTCTTCTCCCTGCTCCTCTTTGGGGTGCTTGCATGTCCCAATCCTGGGCATGCAGTGGCGAAATGGCCCACTTCACTATATTTTAAGCATAAGCCTTGCTTAATGCGGAGCTCTCGCGTCCCTTCCTTCTGCCACACTGGGGTCTTGGTTTTCACCGGCGCTGGCGTGCTCTTTACCAGGGTGACTGCATTGTCAATGTGTATGGTCCAGAGATGGCTCTCCGTGTTGGCGGCCTCCTTCATCCAGGCGTGCAGGGACAACGGTTTCACACTATGGAGGATCATTCCCCGGATCTCGGGATTAAGACCCAAACGATAATGTTGAGCCAGCACCCCATCAGGCCAGCCCTGGATCTTAGTCACATGTCACCGAAACTCCTCAGTATACTCCCGCACTGATTTCTTCCCTTGGTGGAAAGTGCGCAGGAATGTGTGGGCCGTCTCACTTGCATTAGTGTCCTCATAGTGAGCTCACAGGGCCCACATGAAAGCGTCAACCTCTTGGAGCTCTCAGCTGTCTACACTGTGTAGATTCATATAGCAGTCAGCCGCTCCCTCCCGCAAATGGGACACAATGTAGTTCACAATGCGTTCCTTGTTAGGAAACAAATGGCCCCAGTTTCCCACAAATTTCTTGGCCTGCACAAAGAAAAACGCCAATTTCTCTGGCATTCTGTCAAATGTGGCATCCAGCAGCTCTGCTGCTTGGGGTCCTGGGGGAACGAATGGTGGCTGGCCCAGAAGTGGCAGTTATCTCGGTTGCTGGACAGGGGGCAGCTGCTCCACTGGCAGTTGGGCTAGGAGCAGCACCTGTACCCCTGGCTGCCCCACGGGTTGTTGGGCAGGTGGCGCTGGGATCTCAGGCAAGCATTGATCCAGCTCCCATTGCACTACCGTCATCACCATCTCCAGTATTTTATGGAACAAGTCCTCAATCATGCGGAAGAGCCGGTCTTGCCCCTGCTCGAGCAGATCCAAACAGGTTTTCACAAAATCCTCAGCATCTCCCAGCTTACCAGCACCCGCTTCTGGCCTGGGTCCGATGCTCAGTCGGTAAACGGCCCAGTCGTACTAAATTTCCCGGCGGGGCCCGGGGTAAAGGACCAAGTCTCTGCCATCTCCACCGGGAACCTGCCCCAGGGTCAGTGTTTTGGCTGGGTAGTCACATTGGCATGCACCCCTCCAAACGGATCTAGGTAGGGCGCGCTCCACTCCTCCTCCCGAGGAGTAGTAGTCGGTACCGTGGTCATAGGCACCGACCCCTCCACAGTAGTTACGGATGTAGTGTCCTCCTCATACCTGCTCATCTTGGCTTAGGAAAGATGCGGGTCAGACAAAGGAAAGGAGCATTGCAGACACTTTGTCAGGTTTCTCAGTCAGCTCATGCAACGCAGGGCTTCTTCAGAAGACTATGTTTAATGGTGAATCAGAACTAAAGACAGGTGTACAGCTTGTGTCTGTAATGGCTACATACAATAGGACTTACTATGATATACTACATTCAAGCATCCCCCCCATAGCAGAAGCCAATGAATACAAACTGCGTGCATGGGAAAAAGCGGTGGGCTAGCTAGCAAAACAATCCTAGAAACTGTTATGGTTCCCAGCCGAATCTCCAGCAGCTGGAGAGTGAAGGTCAGAGACCTGATAAGAGACAATTAGTAACAGTGAGGAAAAGTTCAGACGGAATACTCCTCCCGCATACCATACACTTGACAGGGCTACCTGACACTCTGCATCCAATAAATCATTTGTCATAGTTGTTGAAATCCATGCCATATCTAATCTTGACCATGACCTATGCCTTGCTGGAAAAAAAGTGAAGTCCTCTTTGTTAATATTTCTAATTCTCCAAGAGTCTATCAAATTAAATTCTTCTCCTAATTGTAAAAATGAATTTGCTAATTCATTTCCTTGTTTCTTTTTTTCTTTTTGCTTTTTCCAGTCAAGAGCTCTGTCAAAGATGGCATTATAGTCTCCAGTTATACAAATTTCTTCAAAATTTTGTTTTGATATGATCTCCTGTAACAATTTATAAAAAATTTCCTGGTCCTGATTTGGTGCGTATATGTTGACAATCAACATTGTTTTAGCTTGTCTCTGTATTTGGACCATCAGAACCCTGCCATCTTCAGAGTCATACACTAATTGTGGGTGAAGGTGTTCTTTAATATATGTTACTACTCCTCTTTTTGTTGTTGTTTATTTGCCGAGATAAAAGCTTTTCCAAGACCATTGGGGCTCCCATCTCTTTTTCTTCTTTTTGTTCCAATAGGGTGAAATTGGCATTGCTGCTCGGGTCACCTTTGAAATTTTGGTAGCTGAAAAAGCTGAATCATGGCTTACAGTGAGCAACAATGGTACAGCAGCCATCTGGTATGATTGGAGGAGGCAGTCTCAGCCTTTAACCTTTCAGGAGAAGAAGGGGACCAGAATGCAATATTTTTACTTTAACACCAGATCTGGTGGGTGACATATTTGTTTTTTTAAGGTCAACATGTATGACTTCATATAAATGCCAAATAAGCACAGGAAGGATAGTTTCCATGGGGGACTGATTTGAAAATAATGGATCTGTAACAGTATGTCAGTTTGGTCATGGGCCATGCCCTTCCAATGGCCTTCAGATATTTTAGATAAGTCCTTTCATGGGAAGAAAGGGGAACAGCTCTTTCTGTTAGCATGTTGCTGTTATGTTGTCAGGTGTCAGTGGCAAAACAGTACTGATGACCAAAGCAAAGCAATTATCAGTAGTAGAAGCATTTTATGTGTTTCACCCAATTGGTTAGAATTCTGACCTTTTGCGCCTGGAGTGTTGTGTCAGAGTTCAAAATCAACTGGATGCGTATTTAAAAAATCAGGTCCTTGTTATGCACTGATACAGTGCTGCGACTGAAGGGAGGGTGGTTACTCACAAAACACTTGGGGTTTATGACAAAGAAACTAATAGCCAACAATAACATATTCCTTTGATTCTTCTGTTGGGTCACTTCAAACATTAGGGAAAGACAAAGAGGTGTTTAGAAAAACATTTATTTGTTTGTTCATGTAAAGGAGTTATATCTCATGTAACTCTCAGTTCAAGGCTTCTCACTTGTCTTACATAACTGGAAACAATTCTCAATTAAAACAACTGTTCAGTATCATACATAATAATGAATAAAGCAGCTGCATAAAATCACCAGAACAAAGAACCACTACCAGCCAAAAACTGTAAAACATCAAAACAGTAAACAAAGCCAACAACCAGCAGAGAAACCGAATAATGCCTCACCCCCAGTGATTCCCACTCTCAGCTAACTAAACTTAACCAAAAGCTTAGGTGCACAAAACACTTTTCACATACTGTCTAAAATTAGCCAGGCTGGGCATCAGATGACCAGCTGTGGGGAAGGCGTTCTAGAGAAGAGATGCCACAGCAGGCAAGACTCCATCTCTGGTGACCCACCATCCACTTTACATAGAACAGGACCTTTGCAGATCATCTTAACAGCTGGGCAGATTTATATGGGAGGAAACAGTCCTTTGTACCCGGTCCCAGACCATTTAGGGCTTTAAAGCGAATAACCAGCACTTTGCATTGTGCCCAGAACTGAATGGATAGCCGAGGTATTGTGCCAGTCAGCAGTCTTGCTGCTGCTTTTTACACCAATTAAACTTCCAACCAGTTTTCAAAGGCAGGTGCATGCAGAGTTCATTAAAGTAGTCCAGTCTGGATGTGATCAGAGTATGGACAGCTTTAGCTAGACCATGCCTGTCAAGGAAAGACTGCAGCTGGATGATCCACTGAAGTTGGGTGAAGGGCATTTGGTAAATTGTTTAGGCAGATCTGGCTGTGGTTTTATTCTGTGTGTAGTTTTTATCTTGTTAATGGACTGCTGCACTGTTTTTATGTGTTTGCAGCTTAAGTGTTGCTTTGTTAGCCATGTTGAGTTGAAGGAAATAAGGAGGGATATAAATATTTTAAGTAAATGCCACAGAGGACATCTGGGCTGCCACATGTAGACACAGATCAAATAATACCCTGAAGCTGCAAACCTGCCCCTTTAGCTGGAGTACAGCCCCACAGACCAAGCAGACTCCTTAATCACTGATTGGCAACATTATCAATCAACATTTTACATGTGTGATTATTTATTGGTGCTCATCCACCCTATTACTGGCTTAATGAGTCAACTTAAAAGAAGAAGTGGAGCTGGGTGTCATCTGAATACTGATAGCATTCAATGATGTTCACTACACTATTGTATAATAAAATGGTAATAGAAGGCAAAAACAAGTGTAGTTAACAGACTCACCAATTACAACTTGCCAAAAAGCTGAAGACCATGTAACAAAGAATAATGTATACGAAGTAGCTACAGTGAAAAAGTACAAAATGTAAACAATAGAGAACTGGTATGGGCTACAATGTCTAAACAATGGAGAACTACTAAATAATTCAACGTTGTGTCCAGATGTTAGATAACAACATTTCAAAGTTCATCCTTCATCAGGGTGTTCCCTTTAAGCTGCTGTGGTTTTCATACTCTTACTGACATGCATTGAGTGGGCATGGGTCTAGCAGTGATGTGGTTGGTTGTATCACACAGCTGCAAACAATTTCTTCACATCCTTCAGCCACAACAATTGAAACTCATCCAAGTTTTTGAGATAAAACTAGACAGAGTTGTAGTAACATTGTTTGTGCTGATCTGTCAAGTTAATGGTGTCTAAACCCTGGTAGGTGTTAGTGACTTTATCTGTGAAATACCTGGCAAAGGAGCCACGGTGAGCCAGAGAAGCTTTTTGGCACACCTGAACTATTTCAAGCAGCAAAAGGGCCTTTTCATCTGTTCCTGGATGGTATTGGTGATGGTAGGTGGAAGCTGTGGCCATTCCTTGATCTTGGAGGCTTGTAATTGGAGGCCAGCACATTTTTTTTTTACATGTAGCTGCTTTGGGAACATTTTTATTGTTCCTAAAAACAAATGCTTAAACCAATTCATAAAATGTAATGCTTAAAGTATTGCTCAAATGAATTATTCTGGCTGGGGAAATAAGAATGTTTTCCTTTCCTGTTTGTTTTTTCTGTTCCTCTTAGGTGTTATCTTGCCTGGAGAAACCAGGAAATTTTCCTTCATCTTCAAATCATTGAATGCTGGAATCTTCAGTGAAACCTGGGAGTTTGGCACTCACCCTGTGTTATTAGGGGGAGCTGTGTTGCAGGTGACCCTCTGGGGAATTGCTGTGTATGAAGATAAAACTGCAGGGCTTAGGGAGAACCTACAGGTAACTCAACAATTGGGGCAGAGGCAGTGAGCTTTGTACTTTGGTGTAGGTTATGGGGTGGGACTGGGATCTAGGAAGCGGGGCTGAAATGAGATAACTTGCTCAGCAACATTCTTCTGAACAAAAAAAATCTCTTCTCTGTCATATATACATTTAAAAAACTAATAGCATTGGGTGTTTTTGTAGAGGGAGGCCCATAGCCAGAAAATTTTCAGGGGGCACGGGGGGGCATGATGCCACTTCTAACATCACAAAAATAATTAAAAAATAAAATTAAAATTAATCCAATAAAAGCTCTCCTCCATCCTCAAAGCAGGCAGCAAGAGTCATGGTGCACCTTTTGGCTCCAGCCACACCACTCAGGTCTTGCTGTGCAAGCTGCCATGAGGTAGATGTGAAGAGGCAAAGCGGCAGGCCCGGCCACAAGTGACTCACCACTAGCTTTGCCCCTTGCGCTTGGCTTTCCTCTAAAAGCTGCTGGCTCAACCTTGCTGAGCTCCTGCTCCTCCATCCACCCTTCTCTTTCCAGGGAAGGGGATAGGCAGCCAGGTGGGGCTGCTATAGCCATTGGCCACTGCTCCCCAGCCGATAAAGAATGGCTGCTCGAAGCCTGAGGAGGGAGTGCATGGGATAGAGCGCTGGAGAGTCTGGCTGAGCTCCAGGGGATTGCGCACCCCTCTCCATGTGCGTGCTGCTTGGGCAGCTGCCAGATCATGCCACCCTTTTCACTGCAGGGGTTTGGCAGCTGGAAGAAAGCTGAGGAGGTCTCCTCCCCATGCCACCCCCCCTCAGTTGAGGAGGAAGCACCCAGCTTGTCCCCAGGCAGCACAAACTGCCTGCTAGAGCCTCTCTCCCTCTGCCCCAGGCTCTCTCCACCTCCTGGGGGAGGGGGACTAGGAGAGGAGAGGGCAGGGGGAAGTGACAGGGCACCGGCACATTCAGGAGGCAGGTCCTGGCCCAAGGGCCCTCCGTGGCTGCAGGCCTGTGTAGAGGTAGTCGGAGTATGGATTTTATAGCATTCATATAATCTAAGAACACTCCTGGATGGACAAAGGGAAGGAAAAGGCAGACAGTCTCCGGCCTATGCCTTGCTATACTTACCAGGAGATCAGAAGTATAATATCAGAAAATGTGATGCTCATCTCCTCAACCTACAGAGCAGAAGGTTGTTCATGAGATTTGTAACCTCTTTCTTTGGGGCAGATCTGCACTCTTACCCTAAATCAACTTTAACAAGGTTTAATTTTGAGAACATGTAGACAGTTCCTGTTGTTCCCACAGAACTACATTCTGTAAGTTTCCATTGCAGGGAGCCAAACTAGATCAGATTTAGAATACAGACATACCCTTGTTTGGGTTTATGCACATCTCAGTACCAAAACTGACTCGTCTAAAAGAAATGTTGTTTTGTTGTATGCAATGAAGCAGGATCAGCTAAGCCTAAACAACTACAGATAATTATTCATAAATATTTCAGTGCTAGAGCCTCCACAGCCTTGTGTGGGTGGGGGGCTTGTTCTTCTGGTCATTCACTTCCTTAAATCTCAAAGTACTTGCCTACAGCTTTGTTTCTGTGGTGTTGTTCTGAATTTATTAGGGCCAATAAAAACTGATTGGAATCCTTTTTGGAGTGGTGTAGTAGCTAAGAACGGCAGACTCTAATTTGGAGAATCGGCTTTGATTCCCCACTCCTCCACATGAAGCCTGCTGGGTGACCTTGGGCCAATCCCAGTTCTCTCAGAATTCTCTGAGTCTCCTTACCTCACATGGTGTCTGTTGTGGGGAGAGGAAGATAAGGCGATTGTAAACCACTTTGAGATTCCTTAAGGTAGAGAAAAACAGGGTATAAAAACTGTTTTTCTTCTTCCTCTTCTTTGTAAGAAGGCTCTGTTTATTTAGAATTGGAAATAATTTCTGCCCACTCTGTCCTCTGTTTGCTTTAGTTTGGTAGTAGGACACACAACATTTGGTGTTCAGAAGGTTTAATCATTGGCATATCCACTTAAAAGGCTTTGAAGGACTGGGAATGACCCCTTCCTGAGCCCTCAGATAGCCGCTCCAAGTCAAAGTGGACAGTACTGAGGTAGATGGACCAGGATAATGTACCTTTCTGAGTTCGTATATAACTAAGCACAATATTTAGTTCCCAAAGTTTTACCAGTGTAGAAGACAGGGATGAGCACCCACTCTGAAGAAGTGGGCTGCAGTCCACGAAAGCCGATGCTAGAATGAAATTTTGTTAGTCTTTGAGATGCCACTTTGTTATTGTTCAGCCGCACAGTCGAGTCCAACTCTTCGCGACCCCTTCCCACTAGGCTTCTGCTTATTTTTTCTACAATAGACTAATACAGCTACCCCTCTAAAATCATCATCACTCTTGCTCTGCTCCTCTCGTCTTGCAGAAATAGAAGAGTGAATAAATAAATGCAGTGAACCCCTGCTTATCTGACCATTAACTCCTCCTGGCCCAATGAGATAAACCCCAGCATTTTTGGCAACCTCATGATACAGACTGTTAACAGCATAATCTGAAACAGGGTTACATCCCTCTAAGTCCATTGAAGTCAGTGTATTTAGTTGGGTGTAACTCTGCTTCACTGTTAGGTTACTTTGATCAGTCTCTCCAGCCCCATAGCCAGGACTTTTTCATGGAAGGGGTGCCGGAGGCACTAATTAAATTAAATGAAGTTTCTCCATAGTTTCTGAACTTTGGGTGCCCAGGAACTTGCCTGCAGTTCTGACATTGCCCCGTCTCCCCTGGGTGGTACTACTACTACTACTACTACTACTACTACTACTACTACTACTAGTAATAATAATAATAATAATAATAATTTAATTTCTACTCCACCCTGGTTGGCTCAGGGTGGCTTACATAAAGTCAAAACATAGTTTACAATAAAACATAAAATATAAATTAGATTAAAACCATTCTAAAACCATTTAGACTACACAGTATAGTAAAGTGTTAGTGACATTGATTTCATAATGGCTGCTGCTATTCAGTTCTCCCTTGGTGCTCCCCCCTGCTGCAATTTTGTGCCCTCAACTCTCACAGGGACATCCCCCTAGGCTGGGCTGGAGGGCAAGGCAGGTGCACTCTTTCTCTCTCCCCACCCTCCGCCATCCATTTTGCCAAAATCCAGGCACAATCTGAGGTGCAAGGGGATGGCTCTGGGGTGGGACATGCATGCACACTCATATACACATGAACACTGCACTTGGAAGATATGCTAGGAGGGCTGGAACTTCGTGGAACTTCAAGATTGGCTTAGAGAAAGGCTATCAGAAAGCATTAACTTCCTCCTTGATGGGAGCCATACGGCTGCACTTTATAGGCTGTGCCAGCCAATCAAAGGAAGAAGGAAGCCAGGAATGACTCACATCGATTAGTTCACACGCGCTTCGGGCTGGTGTGGCACCTCTAAATTAAAATAATATAAAGTAAGTTATATTTTCCCAAATTAAAGGTGGAGATTGTGGAAATTACGGTAGGGGGCTTTGAAGATCTGATAGGGGGCTCTGCCCCTAAAGCCCAACCACTGGCTACAGCCCTGAGTCTTTTGTAGTATACAGAAGAAGAGAAGAGATTGGATATATACCCCACCCTGCACTTGGAGTCTCGGAGCAGCTTACAAACTCCTTTCCCTTCCCCTTCCCACAACAGACACCCTGTGAGGTAGGTGGGGCTGAGAGAACTTTTAACACAAACTGTTCTTTGAGGAACAGCTGTGCCAGAGCTTGTGACTGACCCAAGGTCACAGCAGGTGCAAGTGGAGGAGTGGGGAATCAAACCCGGTTCTCCCAGATTAGAGTCCGCACACTTAACCGCTACACCAAACTGGCATACAAACAAGGTTATCTATATCCTGAGAAGAGGTTTCAGAAATAAATATATGATGTTATAGAATACTGTGTTTGCCTGTTTACATGCCACATTCATATTTAAAAAAAACATTTACCTGTGTCCTGAATTTTGTTCATTTGTTTATAATCTGAAACTAAGCATAAGTATGAACATGGCATATGAAATAATACAGAAATTACATATTAAAATAATACATACAGAACAGATAGTACATACTGTCCACAGCTGCTTTCTTTATTAAAGCATCTTCCTGAAACATTCTGTTATAGTAAAGCCCTATTACCTTTGTAAAAGTGTCCTGAATAATTCAGTTTTGCAGAGTTGGTGAAATGCCAGGAAAGTGGGAACCCTCCTGACCTCATCAGGCTAGCCATTCCTTAAGGTGGAGCCATAACTGAGAATGCACGTATGCAGGGAGTGGTTGACCATATGCAGGGTAGAGCTTGCAGAAGGCACAGACATATCATGACGAGCTTTGCATGTTATAGCCAGTACCTTGAATTGAGCCCAGTAACTGATGGGCAACCAGTGGAGTGACTACAGAATTGGACTAATGTGCCTAGCTCCTGATAATTACCAAGCAGTGGCATTCTGCACCCACTGGAGTCTCTGAGTTGACTTTGAGGAGCGACCTATGTAGCGTGCATTACAGTAATCTAGATTCAATGTTACTGTGGCATGGATCTAATTGGTCAGATTGGCCATGTCATGGTAGGGGGCCATCATGTGGGCTAAACTAAGTTGACAGAAAGATTTTTTTTGCAGTTGATTTTCTTGTCAAAAAAAATTTTCTGGCAGCTTTTGGGCAGAAATAAATATTAAATAATATCAGAGCTGTATCACATATATGCAATAGTATGGCTGCTGTTTTATGTATCTGACTCTATAGACAGAACTTGCAAATATTTGTATTAATTGATATTTGCAAAGTAGCTTATGATGCAGTCCTAAGCAGAGTTACATCTTTCTTTTTAAAACAGTGTCCTGGCCCCGGCCAGGACTGCTCCGGCGGCCACGGCAGCAGCCCGGGACCGTCGCCGTCTCCCCCCCCAGAGGCCACGGGCAGCCGCGGCGGGAGGCGAGCCCGGCTTCCCCCCGAGCCCTGGGGAAGCACTTATCCGCGGCAATGAGGCCCGACGGGGGGGAGGGGCCGCGGCTTGCGGCGGAGAAAGCGGCGGCCGGCGGGCTGAGGGAGGGGAGAGCGAGGCCCGGGCTGCTGGGCAAGCTGCGCCCCGCCCCTGCGGCCGCCAGACGGCGGGAGGAGTGCCAGGAGGTTGTTGCCCGGCCAGCCCGCGCACCAGGGGAAGATCCAGGAGCCAGAAAGGAGGGGGCTTGGCCGGCGTCCTCGGCTTTACAAGGGGGCGGGGCGCAGAGGGAGGAGCCAGGAGGGCGTGCGGGGGTAATAAAAGATGGAACGGGCAAGGCGGCCAGGGAGGAGGACGACTGGGCTGGCTGGGACTGGCTAGAGAGAGTGAGAGTGTCCCAGTAAGCGGTTAGCTTGAGAAGCCAGACCCAGGACAGGCAAGAGGGTGACAACAACCCTCTGACGTGACCTGTCTTCTGAGGCCGCTCTCTCCAGACCATCCCCAACCCCGCTACAGGCCCTCCTGGCCCATCCGTCCAACCTGGGAGGGTCAGCGGGACTGCGGGACCTGGGGCAAACCTCGGCCGGCCACATCCTACAGGGGGCGCCTTCCCACCACCCAGGGAGGGCGCCACAAATATTTTTAAATTTTATTTTAGTATAGTTTAGAACATAAATTCAAAACAGGACTAGAAAAGCAGTGAACAATAAAATTAAATAACAGTGGGAATTACAACAAGGAACATGAAAGATTAAGCTAAAAACAACTGGAGAAAATGTAAAATCAAACTACATCTTTCTAAGCCCACTGATTTCAGTGGACTTCTGGATATAATTCTGCTCAGGATTGCATTATCAGGTCTCATGTATGCCTTTCTTTGGTATTCTAGCAAGAGATAAAAGCCCGGGAAATTGCCATTATAGTGGAGGAGAATCTGAAAGACCTGCTTCATCAAGTTCGTACACCACCACTAACACCATCTCCTATGGATGCATGTGTCTTGGAAGAAGAATTATTCCATAGAATGAACCCAGAGGTATCATATTTGACTTGTGCTGAAAAGGGTTAAGATGCTGAATTGCAGTGTTGATAACCCAGACAAGAGACCATGGGAAGTTTTTGTACAGCTCTGCCATCTAAACCTTTGATTTTCTGGCTCAGTAACTGACAGATCCTACATTTTTAAAAAACAACAAGAAACATAGTAAATGAAAGCTAAAGTGCTCAAGACTGAAAATGCCCTCTGAATTTTGCCCCCAAATCTCTGGTAATACCGTTCAGTCAAAACAATGGTTTGGACCTATAAAGGATTTCCATGAATGGAAGGGTGCATGTGTTGATTTCCTTCCTCCCACTGCAGACTGCCAATTCTCCCCCTTAAGCTGTTCCTGGGAGTCTGCAACAGTGGGAGGGGGAAGGTGAGGAAGTGTCAAGCTCAGGCCTCGCTTGCCAAGTGTTTTCTTTGCTTACACAATATGTTCTCACAGTCATATATATTTTTCCGTATTTCTTGCCTTGCTTGTTTATCATCTCTACTGTCTACTGCGGGGGGAGAGTGAGTATCAGCTTTGCTCAGTTAGTTCCAGCTTGTAACAGTGCTCATGCAGAAGCCTCCCAGGTACACCTTGGGAAGAATGTGATCTCATCGTTTTATGTGACCTTGTAGTCAAAGCAGCTTCTAGATAGTGTAACTGTCGGTATGCAAGTGTTAGGAGGCAGTAGTTTGGGCAGAGCAAATGTTTGGTGGGCTGAGTGGGTGCATTGATTGGCTAAGGGGGATTTCTTGTTCCCAGTATATTGTCGGGACTGACATCTGGGAGTCAGTTCTGACACAAAAGTTGTCTATGCTTGGATCCTTTCTTTCTCCTAATAAACGAATCTTGCTGTTATAGGAGTGTTGGTGAGATTGATTGCTTTCCAGGACTTGATATAGTGTCAGAACTCCTTTTCCCTTGACCCTGAGCACCACGGACGTGATGAATGCAGGAGATGAGGAGCTGGAAACAGAGGCCATCCCCCCCAAAGTCAGCTGATGGTATGGGGGGCACCACGCCACCTAAAGGAGAACCAAAGGGTTGTGACATGATGTGGAAGGAACAGTGGGCTGAGCTGGGGCAATGGGAAGCCCTTGACTGGACTACCCCCTCCCTAGGGGCTGCCAGAGTCTGGAGGTGGAGGCTGGATGAGGACTGGTGCTGGGCATTAAGAGTGTTCCATGATGATCCTGATGGCTTGATGGCCATGAGCCATCGCCTAGAAGAGGGGGACCTAGAGCACTTCCAGCAGGAGCTGAAGACTGAGCTGCGCAAAGACACCTGGGCTGCCCTGGATGCCCTCCCCGATGCCATCCATGGTGTCCTGCAGCAGGAACTCCTTGACTTGAGACTGCAAGGGGGAGGGGGAGCTGCTCCAGTCCAATGGGATGGAGAATCCCCACCGGTTGCCCCCCTCCTCTGCACCCTGCTTCTGCATCCCCTAGAGACGTGCTGGAAGCCACAATGTGGGGGGCTCCGAACTCCGAGATGTGCATGCCTTCATGAGGGCTCTCTGCCACCACTACGAGGACCCACTCAAGTTGGAGCAGACGAGAACCCATCTCAGGGGTTTGAAGCAAGGGAACCAATCCGTCAGAGCATTCTCTGATGAGTTCAAGACCTATGCTGCCAAATTGCAAGGCTGGCCAGGGGAGGTACTTATAGAATTCTACCGTGGTGGCCTGAACCACACTGTCTTGGAAAAAGTGCTGACCCAGGGAAACCCAGTGACTCTGAATGGCTGGATTCAGGTGGTGTGTGAGGCTGAGAACCATGGCAACCTCCTGAAGATGTACCATCTCAAGCCTCTCACAGGGTCCACAAAAGTGCAAGGGGCTGGTTGGGAGGCTAGGGCACAGAGAGGTCACCTCCCGGGGAAAGGGAGTGACAAGGAGCAGAGAATGTGGCAGGGCTTGTGTCTAAAATGTGGGGGCCCCGGCCATTTCACTGCCAACTGCCATCATGAACGGAGCCCAGGTGCAATGAAGAAGGGAGAAGGCAAGCTGAAAGAAAAAAAGAAGTTCAAGCTGACAGCAGGCCGTCTCAAGCATCCAACTGCCCCCCAGTCAGGAGGGGGAGTGGAATTGGAGAGCATTTTATCTAGTGAAGAGGAACCTCAACAGCCAGCGGGAAATGACCAGGACCTGCTGTGAAGGGTGCTAAACGGCAGGTCCACAGTTCTCCATCACCAGAGTTGGTGAGGCCTCCATCCTCCTTATTTTTTATGACTGTCACTGAGGTTAAACCACCACCACCCCCGAACCCACATCCAAGTACGGGCTCTCATAGACTCAGGATGCACCAGAGACCTGATCAGTCCAGCCCTAGTAGCAGGGTTGGGGACAGAATTGCGAGAACTGGGGGAACCCCTAGTGTTTTCTCAGATGGATGGAACTCCAGTGAAGAGGGAGTCCTGTATTCACAGCACTGCTCAACTGCCCGTTGGCGGTGGTCTCCCACTGGGAATTAAGGGCCTTCATAGTGAACCCTTCGGCCAAATTCCCTATGGAGTTGGGAATCCCTGGCTCAGAGCACATGGTCCTTATATTCAGTGGAAGCCTAGGAACCCTCCAGTTCATGGACCCACACTATCAGACTCATGTCTGGAACCTGGAGGGGGGGAGCTGCGGCTTGTGCCTGAATGGGTGTGCCTGGCCAGGGAAGAGGTAAACCAGATTCCCCTTGAGTACAGAGTCTTGTTGCAAGTGTTTGAAGAAAAGGGGGCTGATGAACTCCCCCCCCCATTAGAATACACACTGTGCTATTGAACTTCTTCCTGGGCAAAAGCTACCTAAGGAAAAGCTGTATTCAATGAGCCACATGGAGAAGGAGGAGCTGAGAAAGTTTATAGACAAGAATTTGGCTAGAGGGTTTATTCGACCTGCAGCTTCCCCTTTTGCTGTCCCTGTACTTTTCAGTAAGAAAAAAGATGGGGGGTTATGTACCAATTACCAGGGGCTGAATGCCATATCAACGTCTAATGCGTACCCCATCCCACTAAGCCAGTTTGGTGTAGCGGTTAGCAGCATGGACTCTAATCTGAGAGAACCGGGTTTGATTACCCACTTCTCCACATGCAGCTGTTCTGTCAAGGGCAGGTCTCCAGAGAGCTCTCTCAGCCCCACCTACCTCACAGGGTGTCTATTGTGGGAGGGGAAGAGAAGGATATTGTAAGCTGCTCTAAGACTCCTTTGGGTAGCAAAGGGCAGAGTATAAATCCAATCTCCTCCTCCTCCTCCTCCTCCTCCTCCTCCTCCTCCTCCTCCTCCAAGACTTGCTGGCAGAAGTTGTGAAAGGGCGCCTCTTCACTAAACTGGACCTGTGGGATGCTTATTTCAGAGTGCGCATTCATGAGGGAGATGAACACAAGACTGCCTTTAATACCCTGCTGGGACAATTTGAGTATTTGGTGATGCCTTTTGGGCTCCCTGGTGCCCCTGGGGTATCTATGAACCTGATCAATGAGGTGCTGCATAAATATTTATTCACAGGCATTCTGGTTTATTTGGACAATATTTTAATATATACCAAATATAAAAACTCTCATGTGCAGCTTGTAAGAGATGTCTTGAAAACTCTTCACCAAAACAAGCTGTTTATGAAACTAAGTGTGAATTCCACAAAGAGGAGTTGGACTTTCTGGGATATAGAATCTCACAGAAGGGATTAGGAATGGACCCGGCAAAAGTCAAGGATGTGTTGGGGTGGGACCCTCCTCAAACAAGGAGACAGTTTCAAGGCTTCTTGGGGTTCACCAATTTCTACTGCCCTTTCATCCCAAACTTTCCCCAAATATCTTTGCCCCTGACTGATTTATTGAAAACTAGAAGGAAAAGGCAGGAGGCTAAAAGGCTAAAAGGCCTGGCAGTAAATTAAACTGGACAGAGGAATGTCAGAGGGCCTTTGAGGGACTGAAAGCCCTGTTTACATCCGAACCCGTCCTGAGCCATCCGGATTAGAGTAAGGCCTTCACTGTGTAAGTCGATGCCTTGGATGTGGCAAGGGAGGGTAATACTACAGCAGGGGGAAGATGGGCACTTACATCCCCTCACCTATGTATCAGAAAAGTTTTCTGACGCTGAGAGACATTGGGCAGTCTGGGATAAAGAGGCTGCAGCTATTAAGCTGGCTTTGATCACTTGGAGGCACTGGCTGGAAGGGGCCAAGGTGCCATTTGAAGTTTGGATTGATCACAAAAATCTTGAAGCCCTGTACAGCCCCCATCGACTCAGTGCGAAGCAATTGAGATAAGCAGAGTTTTTCTCCAAGTTCACTCTTAAGCACCTCCCTGGGAAATCTAACTGGCTGATGTATTCTCATGCCTCCCTCCAACATGCCAGCCAGAAAGAGATTATGGACTCTATGTTCGCCCCAGCCCAGTTGGGGGGGCAGTGGTTACTCAGAGCAAAGCTAAGGCAGGGGAAAACCAAGGCCATGAGCCTTGGGTGGAAAAATTCAAAGTGGCCTTCGATGAGGCTGACCTGAAGGAGATAGAAAAGGAGACCTCCCTGGCCCAGGCTGGAGATGGGTGTTAGTACCAGCAGCATAGGCTATTTGTGCCCCACTCCCTGCGTGGGAAGATTTTGAGACTCACAGGAAATTATGGATATTTAAAGACTTTGTATTTAGTTCAGAGGCAATTCTGGTGGTCTCACATGCATGGGGACATTTCCCACTACATGTCCTCCTGTAAAGTGTGTTTGATGGGGAAGAAAAGGGGGGGGACCCCCAGGACTACTACAACCCCTTGAAACCCCTGATAGACCATGGTCAGTAATTTCTATGGATTTCATAACTGATCTGCTGTTGTGTGGGTGGTGGTGGATTTATTCTCAAAACAAGCCCATTTTATCCCATGTAACGAGTGCCACTGCCAAGAAACTGGCTCAACTGTGCATGCAACACATTATTAGACACAACTCGGTCCTTACAAAGATCACCTCCGATAGGGGACCCCAATTTGTGGCAGCCTTTTGGAAAGAGCTTCTGAAAATATTGGGCACTGAACAGGGCCTCAGTAGCGCTTGCCACCCCGAGATGGACGGCCAATCGTATTGGAGCAGTTTCTAAGATACTTTATTAATTATCAACAGGACAATTGGCTTGACTTGTTACCGTATGTGGAATACAGTTATAATAACTTGGTGCACAGCTCCACAGCAGCACAACGGGGTGTTCAAGGTGGTGCACGGTTATGAGGGCCCCCCCTTCCTACAATTGCATCTCAACCCACTGGGCCAGGGGACTTAAAAGAGTGGTGGTCTGAGTTGGTTCAGCAATGGATCTTAATTCAAAAACCTCTGGTTAAAGCAAAGGAGGATTATAAATCCCAGGCTGACAAAGGCTGGTCACCAGAATGGGATTTACAACCAGGGGACTCTGTATATGCGTCCATGAAGAATCTGAAGGGCCTGCAACCTGGGAAAAAACTGGGGTGGAAAAGGTCCCCAGGGTAGCTGATGGAGCCTCTCCCCAAGATACCCACCAAGTTTCAAGAACATTGGATCAGGGGGTCTAATTTTATGGGCCCCTAAACAGGTTTCCCCTATTCCCTCCATTGTTCTCTATGGTGGGAAAAAAATAACTTTTTCCCCACCATAGAGAACAATGGAGGAATAGGGGCAACCTGTTTGGGGGCCCATAGAATTGGACCCCCTGGTCCAATGTTCTTGAAACTTGGTGTGTATCTTGGGGAGAGGCTCCATAAGCTACCCGGTGAGTTTGGAGCCTCTCCCTCAAACCGCCTCCCCTCCAGCCCCCAGAATATACCCTATGTTTTCACCATTTACTTCAATGGCCCATAGGATATAATGGGGCCGAATTGCCGCCAAATTTCTTTCATTCCCTCCTTTCCTTCTCTCCTTTTCCTCTTTCCCTCCTTCCTCTCTTCTCTCTTTCTTTCCCACCTTCTTCTCTTCTCTTTTTTCCTCCTTTCCCTGTTTCCCTCTTTCTTCCCTCTCTTTCTTTCCCTCCCCTTTCCTTCTCTTTCTTTCACTCTTTCCTTCTCTCTACTCTCTCTCTTTCCTTCCCTCTTTCCTACTTCTGTGGCCCAACTCTCATGAGAAGGAGTTTAAACTTTAAACCCCTTCTCTGTTAGCTTCCCCACCCAGGCCAGCTGGGGAAGGGAAGGGGAGGCTTTTGAAGATGCCTCCCCCCCTTTTGCTTCCCCTTCTGACATCACTTCCGGTGATGTCAGGGGGCATGGCATATGCTAATAGCCTAGTAGCTCATTAGCATACTATATGCTAATGAGCTCCTGCAGCTGTTTTTCTACAAAAAGACCCCTGCTGCAACAGATTTGTTTTGTCTGTTATTTATATTGTTACAAATCACTTTGTAAAACATATAAGACATATTACTGGAATAGTGGCAAAAAACCAACAGAAAATGAAAGATATTCCTTTTGTATAGCATATTTAAGCTAATACTAGTGGATTCTTAAGATCTAATGAGTAACATATTATAGAATATTGCTGGAAATTAAGAAATGGAGCTTATACTCTTTCAAAAGATGTCTATTTCATTATATCACTAAAAACCATTTAAGATGTGTTGCTTTACCTGGCCCCACTGCTGGACCTCCTGATGGCACCTGGTATTTTTGGCCACTGTGTGACAGAGTGCTGGACTGGATGGGCCATTGGCCTGATCCAACATTGGCTTCTCTGATGTTCTTATGTTTATTCATATGTGATATATTTAATCTAGTCATTCACCTCAAGAATATATATGCAGATCTTTATTATATCTGTCCTAGGAGTAATTCCCACTTACGATAAAAGATTTAAGCCCTGAACCGGTCTCGTTAGAGCTTGAAAGCTAAATAGGGCTGGCCTTGAATGGGAAACCACCAAGGAAGTCCAGGATTGTTACATAGATGGAGGCAATGGCAAACCTCCTCTATTCATCTCTTGCCTTGAAAACCCTACATGGTTGCCATACATTAGCTGCAAATTGACAGCACTTTCGACCATGAAGGATTCAAACCTCTTTCTGTAAATCAATACAGTGTACTGCAGCCATATATGGATGATTATATCTCATGGTGTATGAAAAAAATTCTGATGACCCTTTGGAATCCCATAATCTGTTTACACTATTTACCAAAAGTAAGTCAGCATCTAGACTTCAACACTGCCTTACACACGTATTCATACTGTCTTACATTCTTCTGAAAATTCTTGTCAATTAATCATATTGCCTGTATAGTATCTTATGTATTTCCTTTAATGTGACAGATTCTTCAGAACTCCATACAAATGAATTTCCTTTTTTTTTTTGTAAAACTCTCTTAAAAAGAGAGAATTTTATTCTTTTTATAAGAAACAGGAAGGGTAGACAGATGGAGAAAGAAAAAGATGGAGTGAAATTTTTCCTGTTAGTGAGTGTTAGTTTAGGTTAATAACCAATACCAATTTTGGCATCTATCGTGGTTAGAAGATCTTCTTTTTAACTATTGCAAAGTCCAAAATCACTCTGTAAATGCAGTTAGTAAAGTCCATTGGGGTTAATAATTAAACAGCTCCTTCCAGATGTTACACGAACAGTCCTCAAAATATCTTCTTTTTAAATCTCTTCCAGTTATGGATTGAGTCCATTTTAACTTTGAAGTCTTCCGTTCCATCACCACTTTCCCCTGGGCTGCTGTCTTCTTCGCTTGTCCCAGTTTGGAATACTGCATCTTCCTCCCTGCTGGCGTGTCTCTTCAGAAGTTTCTGTATTTTAAAGATGAAATCCTTCTTCTTTCTTTTTCCTTTTTCCTTAAACTTCTGGCTTTCAGGCTTCCTGGGCTCCACAAACTCTTCGGATGAAATTAGATCTCCAGCTTGTCGCTTGCTATGCTCAACATCCCCTTCTACTGGCAGAGTATTCTCTTTTATAAAAGCGGAATAGGCTTTGGGAGCCTCATCCACCTCTTCTTTTAATTTTATCGCTTCACTGCCAGTTAGGGGTGCCAAGACATTTGTCAAGGTAAATCCGAGATCTTCTTTCTCTTCTTCTTTAACGCCCTGGAAACCTAGAATCAAATTCGCTTTCTGTTCAATCTCCATCATCTTTCCAGTTGTTTCCGATATCTGTTTCTGTCGACTGATGAGAACACTATCCATTTTAGACAGAGTTTCGTTGATTTTCCGCAATTGTTCCAGCAGGGGGCACAGCATCTCCTTTTCCTGTTGATTGACAGCAAGCTCTTGGGGGGGCTGTCTGGACCGGAAGTCCCTCCTCTCTTCTCTTCCGGTATCTGCAGGACTTTTTCCAGTATCGACATTTTGTTTTTTTGTTTACTTTTAAAAAGTTCGTGCCGCATCCCCCAGGAAGCTAAGATGATCAAAATCTTCCATGCAACCCCAAGGGTACTTTCACCAACACTTTTTCTTCTCTCAGCCCCCTTCGCGCTCCCTTTGTGGATCTTGCTTCTCAAAGGGGGTGGGAACTCCTCCCTCCTCCCAACGCTTATACGCATGCAGGGGGCTCCGATTTACGCTTCAAAATAGATCTCCAACTCACGATTCGATGCTACTTCTTCTTTTTAATTTAAGCCATAGCGCTGTCTTCACTCCTGGAATTCGGTGGCGCCGCTAAGTCCCATTACGGGCACGCCGCAGCGGGGCCGATTGGGGCGGGGAGAAAGCCTCAATTTCCCGGCTGTCTGCCGGCAAAGAGGCTACTCCCCAAGCGCCCCCGGTTCGGAGCCTTTACCTAAGGCTCACTAGGGTCTTTCGCACATGCGAAGACCCCCCCTAACTGCGCGTGGGCTAACCGCCTCCGGGAGCGTCCCGAGAAGCGGCCGCCATTCGCGACACCGAAACCGAAACCCATACAAATGAATTTCCAATGGTGCTATGCACTTCTATAAGTTCTTGTTCCCATTTTTGTTTATATGGAATTTAATTAAGAATCTAACCCATAGGTGTTTGACCATCCCTTTATAAGCAGAGTCTTGTGAGTTCTGATTAAATTCTACATTTATAAAATGATCTCTTGATTTTTCTTCTGTGTTCCAGTTAGACCTACATGATGTTTATCTGATGAACTGCTGGCATTTATATTCTCAAAGGGAAAGTGGCTAGGTTTTTTGCTTCTCTTTCCCAAGATTCTTTGGTGCATTTTAAAACCTTGTTCTGCCTAGAGTAGTCTACGCTGGGTTCTGATCTGTGATACCCATACTCTGCCACCAAGTTTGTCACAACCTCTTCAGTACCTTGTTTTTTAATCAGTACTGTTACTGAAGCACCTAAGAAAGCAAGATGATTGCTGAGCATACAGATTTACTCCAGTGCAGAGCATTTAAACTGAAAAAGGTATGCTTATTAGTAAACACAGAGAGATTATAATATTTCTAATCTTTTCATTCTGGCTCTGCACTCTTGGCATTTTGCTCAGCTAATACCTTGAAAATTACTACGATTGGAACCATGATAGATGAGTGTTTTCCCCAGATGTCTGAGTGGTGACTACCCTGCCCCCTTTCTGAAAAATATACTTGTGGAGACAGAACTTTGCTGTGGGATTTTGGTCAACTAGGCCGGGTGATGGGAATTTAGCGCCACTTGTAAATATGGGCCCAGGAGGAAATTAGTTTGGAAGCCAGACAACGTGTTGTTAATTACTAAAGGCAAAAAGAACAGGAAAGAAATAACAGTCAAGACAGAAACGTTCCTGAATGGTCTACATGATTTCCACATAACTGGCCATTTATCAATCAGTTGCCTAATCAGGTTGGAATGAAATTTCGAGAGGAGAAGGGGCAGGGCACATTGGCTGCTCCCTAAAATTGACTTAATTCAGAATGCTCTTGTGAAACTTTTGGACCCACTTTTAACCTATTGATAGCTGGTGTATCAAAATGTATCCCAGAAAAGGGTTTTCCATCACTGAGACCTTGATTATTGTGTGGAACTATCAGAATCTGTTTAGACACTTGTTTCTTCTATGTAATTGGGTATGCTATTCTTGTTTGCCTTGTCTTCTTCTTTTCTGTGCTTGTAACAGTTATACTATCAGCACCAAGTGGTGAAGGGGCTTCATGAACTGTGGGACAAACTCATGAATCCTCCTCGAGCTACAGATGAAGGGGGCTCACAGCTGAAGAGCACTGGTAACATGGATGACCTCTCCCGACCAAAGAGCGCTCTGGAGTTGCAACAGAAAAGTCCTGTGGAAGACACAAGCAAAAGTATCTCCCTGGATGTTTCAGGAGCACGGAAGTCAGTGGTAGAAGAGATGATAAGCCACTTGAGTGTCACTGATGAGGAGGAGGATGTGAATCGTGTGGAGTGGAATCTTTCCATCACAGATTTTAGACAGGTGGTTGACCAGTGTTCCTTATTTTTCCTCTAACTTTAAATATTCCCAGCATATCCCATCCTTTTAGTAGTGTATCCAAGAACTTCTGTTATTGACAGCTTAAAAAAAGTGCAGTGTATCAAGATTGTGTCCATTATTAAGACACAAGAACCCACACACAGGCAGGCATGTGCTAAGAGATATATGCTTGTATCATGTCAGAAGGATATTACACATTTCCATTTGATTATGTTCATTTTTCCAAACCCAAGTTCCAGAGGTTTTTTTAGAACATATGTCTGCACTGGAGACCAGCACAATATTCTTTTTATGTTAAGCTGGCACATATTTTAAAGACATATATGTGTGCCTTCGAGTGGGTACAACATCCAGGATCAGAGGAGATCCCATATTCTAGAAATGTTGATTTCTTATATCTATTCAGGTCTGCCTGTGATAATAGGAACGAGAGTTTCACCATGTATCAGGGTAGGGTGGGGGAGCGAAACGGCCCTTTTATCCTTTTCATTTACAATGGTATGCTGATCTTAGGCTGGCTGTGGAAAGCCAAAGATATTTATCTGTCTAAGACTGCAGTCATATTGAGTGTGATTTTTATCCCATCAGACTTTGCTGGCAGTCCCTGTGGAAAATGAGCGAGAAGCTGCTCTGGCCCAACTCAATAAAGCTGCACTGGAGCTTTGTAATGTGCAGATACCACCACAGACAGACCTCATGTACCAGATTTGGTATGTTAATACTGCAAAGAGTTAATTCATCTGGCAAACTGTAGAAAGCTCTCTAGTTCAGAGAAGGAGGAGAGGTTTCCAATAGATACAACAATCCAGTTGCAGAAGAGATATGAGATATTCTGAGTTGGTGTGTAGATGTTTTAGTTTTTAAGGCTGTTATGGAGATGAACCAGAATCATGTTTCCTTGCTTTGTTCTTTAAAAACATAAAATGTCTCTTAGAATTTGTTTATGGAGATCTCAGATGGGCATTAGGTTTCTTTACTCACCAATGTATCTCCTGTCAAACAGCCTCTCAGTTTTTTATCTATCAGCAGAGCCTAGACAACATTGTGGACCAATATGTGCTCTTCTGAGGCTCTTCCACAACCCTGAAGTCCTTTGCTTATAGAGAAAAATTGTAACAGCCAGCAAAGTTCTGACTTGCCCTGCCCGCTCCCTGCTATCCATCCAGCACCATTTTCTTAATGTTAGTTTTCAGTTGTGGCGTGAAGTAATTGATGGTCTAGTGAGCCGTTCACTAATGCTGAGGTCCCTGCTTGGTATGCCTGAGAAGGACACTTACACAGAAGTCCCAGAGGAACCAGGTAAATAACAGTTTTAAAGGACCAGATTACAGGGGAGGATATGGAGCTTGGCAGAATTGTGGGATTGGGTAGACACTGCTAGTGCAGATATAGGGTGCAATCACATGAGCAGTTTGACCTGACATAGCCACCCCTTCCCTCCGGATCAAATGGGTGCAATGAAACATGCATATCTGGCTCCTGTGCCCCAGTCGTCCCTACCTCATGCTAAAACAACTCTGTGGTGTCCTTGCTTATCAGGGAGACTGTTTCTCCTTTTAACCACACTCTGTGTACATGAACTTAGTAGATTTCTGCTGCCACCAGGAATTAAAAATTCCAACTCTCTCTATTTTGGTAAAATGACCCAATGTCTGGGTGCTTCAGAGGACTATATGGCCCTGAGGAAGGACTGTTCTGATTGCTGGGATAAGTTCAAACAAATATTGATTTATTTATAAAATAACAAAATAGGTTTCTGGGTATTTTTGAACTGTTGTTGAAGAAAGAAAATATAATTGACAAGGCTGGGCGTCACACACAGTCTGTCCTACACCAAAACTCAACTCTGACAGGCTTATCTCTCTCTCATATATATAGCCACACAGGCTACTCTCTTGCTCATATAGCCACACAGGCTGAACTTTCTCTCTTATAGCCACACAGGCTAAACTAAACTCCAGCTGCTTCCTCTGTCATACAGACTCTCACACAAAAATAACTCTCCACACTCGTCTCTCTACAAACACAGAATCACCTCAGAGACATCCTTCCTCTCACATTCTCGGTCATCAGCCAATCACATCACACTTATCTCCCTCTATCACTCTCCTTTCATTACTGCAGTCAAATTAAACATTTAAAGAAACACACACTCAAAAACATGAAATCATTACAAACTCTCATGCAGATTAGATAGCCACTGGCAAGTTCCGGTAGCTACCTTGGTGAGGTGCTTCCATGGCAGGCTTCTGGGTGTCTGATTGCTTGGGCACACCATGGAAATGCATGAGCAGTGTGATCGTTCCTCTCCAGTTCTGGCGCATCCCTTTTTTTCCTCCAACACCACTTCGAGTTGCGCTTCAGTGCCCCCATTGGTTGCCTGTGGTGCTCCTGATGGAAGTGCATGTACACATGCAAAGCCCCGGTGTTTGGGTGAGGAAGCATGGGAAAGAATTCCACTGGTGTGAATGACTGACCACAGGCCCACGGCACTATGATGCCAGCTTAGCAGCTACTGTGTGATCGATGCAAAGTGTCCCAAACTTAAGTGGCTTATTTAGAGCCAATATACTGCTGCGGCAAACTGCTTGTGTGACCACAGCCATAGATTCAGCAACAAAACATCTTCACGGAACTGGCTCATTAATTTACTTGCTTTTCAGAGCTGGATATCTGCCAAAGTATGGTTGTATTCATTTGAGGGACTAGTAAAGTAATGAATATTTAGCAACCTGATTACCCAGTTTTCATATAAGTGAAATGCTGTTTTTTTTGTGCAGCTGAGATTAAACCAGTTCTTCCGAAGGGAGGGAAGGAAGAACGGAGACTTCAGAAAGAAGATAAAAAGTCTGCTGGGAAGGATGAAAAAAAAGGAGGAAAGGCAGGCAAAGAGGTATTTGGGGGGCCCTTCAAGATGAACACTGGAAATAAAGATTCAAAGAAGATGTTTGAAAGGTTATTAGGATGTATTATTGAGTTTTATGAACTGATCTGACTTTTTGTTGAGTCTTCAGACGTGTAACCATATGTGATATACATCTGAAGGCAATTTGTATACAGACTACAAAAATGCTGTGATCTCTCTTGGGCGTACTTGAATTTTTCTGGGTAGGAACGTCCAAACAGCAAGAAATTGAAGTCCAAGGAAGAGCGAAAACTGAAAACTTCCACCAAGGAGCCAAGGGATCACGCCCCTTTTCCATTAGAGCGTGTAGAGTCAGAGGCTGTCCATTCTCGACATGAACATGTGGACCCAGTTGTGCAGGAAAAATACCATGAGAAACTTTATGTTGAAGTAAGTACAGTTAGAGCCATTCTTGTTCATTTGTCTGTTTCTCTAGCTGCAGTTGTATATTGGTTATTTGAAATTACATTCCTCACTAAAATCAGTTAGGCTTAATTGGGAGCAAATGTTGAAGTCTCAGTCATTTTCTTTATGCTCTGCTTTTTTGACAAGTAATGGTTTATATCAGAATTCCATCCAGTGCTACATTTATTTTAATTTAATATGCATTCCTAAAACCACCCTAGGATGAGTCCTAGATATATCACTGGTTAGATGGGTGACTGCTCCAAATGCATAGCATTTTGTCAGATGGTTTTGTATTAGGCGTATTATGCATGGGTGTTTTCCCTCACTTTTGCCATACCTCTCCATTGGGTTTTCTTTTTCATTCTGCATTGATTTCCCCTCCTTCAGCACTCAGTTTGCTTTCTGGTTGCTGTTTCCCTGGGTTTTCTGAGAGTGGTTTTATGTTGATTTTTCCCCTTGTTTCGCATCCAAGTTGAAGGTAATTCAAAAGCATACAGATTTCCTTAGATCTCACCCACCTCTTTGCTGCCCCTTGAATGTCACTCTCCCAGCCATATCAAGGTTGTTCTGTACCTTCCACCATTCATCAATGTGCAAGCTCCTTCGACTACTTTCCCCTTGTTGTTTTACATTATTTTTTTATATAAGCGGCATGAGTCTAGTGATATGAGAAGGCAGCGCAAAGCTGCTCCTACGGAGAGCTATTGGCTCCCCACAGGCACAGCGATCCTGGCTGGGCTGCCCTCTCTTGCTGCCTGGTTTAAACCAGGCAGCTGGAGAAGGCAGCACAAAGTTGTGCCTGCAGGGAGGCATTACTGTGCACTCTCTTGCATATGGTGATTTAGATTAACATTTTATCGCTAGTCTCATACTGCTTATAAAAAAATTTAAACTATGAAGAACAATTCAAAATGGTGCTTGTGTGGTAATGAAAGGGGAATGACAGGGTGGTGACTTCTCCATTTTTCAAAGTGGCCAATAACACAACAGAGAATCCATTAGGGCTTGGCAATAAGAAAAGGGTGCTTTAAAGCTAGGCAATTTCATAAACAGTTTGGTCTATTTCAGGATTTTTAAAAACTTTGCCTGTTTACCTTTGTGTTCCCTTTCATTGAACAAACTGAACCAGGAGGCTTTAAATGGAAGGGGCTGAGTTGATGCTACTTTGCAGCTGCAATAATGCAATTGCATAATTTTTCTTAAAAAAAAAAATTTGGACACCAAACCCCGCACGTCACAAGTGACGTTCCCACCCCAATTAAGAAAAACTGTAATTTTTTGGTTGTAGCTGCAGAATAAATACACCGGAGAAAAAATGATGATCCATATAGCAGGCACAGAATCTGAAGTCAAGCTTAAAGGCTTAACTGCTTGGATTCTCTGCAGTAAGCTGTGAATACATCATAGGCCTTAAAGTAAATTTTGCTTCTGCATCAGGGGTGCAGACCCAGGCTGATCTAGTAGAGCCTTGTCTCTCATCCACTCTCTTGGAGGATTGAATACAGAGGCCAAGAATGAGAGAAAACGGAGTCTCCACCAGTGCCTAAATATAAGCAAGATAATTGTGTTCCTGCAGAGTGCAGGGGGTTGGACTAGATGGCCTGCAAGGTCCCTTCCAATTCTAACATTCTATGATTCTATGCTCTCATTCTACTAATCATACAGGGCAAGGTAGTAAGGCAATTTATGGTGGCCTACCATCCCAGAAAAATCTGTCAGAACTGTATTGATTTCAAAGAAATTATTTAGACTACTGATATAATATTGCTGGCTGGAAGACTGGCTGACAAATCAAGGTGGCCTTACTTTTGCCTGAACTAGCCAGATGTGGCTTAATTCACTTTTTGAATTACATTTTGGATGCCCAGGTCTTATTTACCTTTACCATTATGGTAATAATACAAAGTAGCTTAGGAATGAGCTGAATTGCCTCCTGTTTGTTTTCTGTCATTGATGAAAGATCATTAGTGATCTCACATAGCCATATAAAGAGATGGCCTAATAGGTCACAGGGAAAGGCAAAAAGTAATGTTATTCTGTGTGTTTTCTACCCCAGTGTTATTTTTCCAGGCTTTGTTTGTCTCTGTTTGCTAAAAGGAGAAATTGTTATTGCCTGAGCATGTTTCAGTTTTGCTTGCACTGCCAGTGTTGTTGGTTCTGTGTCCAAGGTTTATTAGATTCCTTAATAACTAATGGGCTATAGGATCATCTGGCCGCATATCTGCTGAATAGCTTGATTGAAGACTGGTGGTAAAATGATTTATGCATAATAAGATGATGCCACAAAATATCTAGGAACACTTTGAATTCTATTGAATTCAGAATGATATATTTTAGAGTAAACATGCATAGAATTAAGTTGTAAATTTCAAAAGACAAAAAACCTTTCTCTTGTAGCCAGTGTTCCCTCTAAGCTGAGTTAATGTGAACTAGCTCATGGTTTTTTAGTTTTTTTCTCACACATTTTTGCCTTAGCTCAGGAAGGATGGCTCCAGAGCAAACTAATTTATGCAGCAGCCAAATTGCTCACTCACAACTTTAATGCCAGTAGCTCACAAAGTAGAATTTTTGCTCACAAGACTCCACAGCTTAGAGGGAGCACTGCTGTAGCCCAATCTTGTGTTCTGGCATACTGCTGCTGAAGCACACATAATTGATCTTCAGTACCCTGATTCTAGAGCACAAGTATAAATGATGCCATTATGCTGTACTATTGTTTGTACTCTGCCCTTGGCAGGGCATACACTTGTCCTTACAAAGATATTTGCATGGCATTTGGAATTTGCCTAGTTTCTTTGCATGGCATCCTCAAGGCTTAATGGAGGTTGTGTAGTCAGTAAGTGGAGCAAAATTAGATGGCCTTACTGTTCTTGCCCAACATGAACACAACCATGGCTGCACACAATTATATATATAATTCTGAACAATGAGCCAAGAATATAGATCTAAAAATCTGCACAATGAGGCCATATTAAATAAATATGCAACACACGGAGGTTTGCAAAAAAAATCCAGAAAGGGGGGGGGAAATGGTGAGAGGCGATTAAATTTGATCCAAAATGGATCTCACAAAATCCTGCCAGGTCATGGATGGCATTGAGAAGTTGTCCAGCATCCCTGGCAGGGAAGGGAGCATCTGCTCAAGGGCTCCAGAGGGAATCGTTGAGGGGAAGGGCCAGTAGGAGGGGCAAGAGAAGCAAGATAAACCAGTGGAGGGGGCTTCAAGGGAGGGAAAGGGCTAGGGGCAGACAAAAGGAGAGAAAAGAATGGGATTTCCTCACCCTACTAGTCCTCTGGGTCCCCAACAGTGCGTTTTTAAAGTATCCTGGCTAAAATGGATTAATTTCAGCTAACAGAATTAAAATCAGATATCAGGTACTAAAACAAATGCATGTGAAGCTGCCTTATACAGAGTCAGATCATTAGTCCACCTAGCCTAGGATTGTCTACTTTGTCTGGCAGGGATCCCCCAAGATTCAGAGGACTCTTCCCAGTTCTTAGACCTGAGAGCCTTTTAAATAGGGATAGGGAGTTAATCTGGGACCTTCAGCATGTAAAGTGTACTACTACCACTGAGCTATGGCCTCTCCCTTAAGGAACTGTCTCTTTAAATTGCTTCTTACTATGTAGATTATTCCAGAGGGGTAGCTGTGTTAATATGTAGCAGCAAAACAAAAAAGGAGTCCAGTGGCACCTTAAAAACTAGCAACATTTATTCTACCATAAACTTTCATGAGTCAGAGTTCTGCTTCATGAGCTGCATGCTTTGACTCACAAAAGCTTATGCGGGAATAAATTTTGTTAGTCTTTAAGGTGTCACTGGACTCCTGTTTCATCTCAGCCTATATAGCTCCTTATGTCAGGAATCAGTCCCCCATCATCCTAGCTAGTGACAGCAACCTAGCAGTGCATTTTTTGTGTGTGAAGTAGCTGTCAAATATGCAACCTTCATCTTCCAATGTGTGTTGTGGGGTACAAAAATACATTAATTTGGCTGACCATTTGTCTAAAAGATGTCTACACTCATATTCCGCTTTCTGTTTTTTTGCTGTGCTGAAAAATTGTTTGAATTGCCTTCTCCTTTTAGGTCTATGGATTACTGAATTCAATGCTAAGCAAAATGCTTTTTCTCTTTGAGGAGCTGAAGAAGGATGCTCTAGAAAAGAAGAAGAAAGGAGTTTTTTGTTCTGATTTCAGAATGAAATAAAATGTTGTGTTTATGTGGAGAGATGGTGCAATTTCTGTTTGTTTATAAAACTAGCAATTGACAGGCTCTGAGGGCCAGTTTTCACAGTTAGCTGCCTCCCTGAGGCTACATGTACAAATACAGCCTGAATAATAAAACTACCCTTGAGGGAAATTAGCTACCCTGGTGGCACTTTTTTGGGCAGAATGCAGAGGAAAGTGGCTTGAAAACCTTTTCCTCTTAGAATATTGTCACTTGTACGGTAGTAAGCAATGTCCCCAAAGCACAGCTAGTTCATCAGCATGTCTTCTGTGCAGTCTCACATGGGACTGCCTGTAGGTAGGCCTGCCACAAGAGAAGGTTCCAAGAGCTTCTATCATTCTAAAGAGTATCCAGTCCCCCTCGTTTTGTGGAGGAGAGCTGTGAAGTATTTTCCCCACCCATTTGGTAATGTGGGAGGGGGAGGCACTATTCCCTCAGTCCTTTTTCTGCCGCCCTAGGGAAAGGATGTATTTCCAGAGCATTTGTTCTTACCTCAGAAAACGATTTGCCTCAGGGCGTCCTACAGAACTTCAGTGAGTACTTATCGCTCGGAAGACGAGGTAGAGGAGGAGACCTATTCATGGCTCTTTTCAAAAAGTGCCAGTCCTGCAGCATGCAAATGGTGGCTAACGATGATCACCTCAAGTGCCTACTTTGTCTGGGAGAGACCCACAATACAGCCTCCTGTCAGGCCTGTGAGAGGTTAACTCCGAAGACTAGGGAGGAGAGGACACTACGCTTAAAGGCAACCCTTTTGGGAACAAACCCTTTTCACCATGCCCGTGAAGACCTCGCCTCAGGCCAGACCTAAGACCCCTTCGAAAGGCTCGAAAGATACCTATAAGCCGAAGCACTCGGCAGGGTCTTCTCGTAGCCTTTCCAAATCGGCACAACCACCAACAAAGGGTCTTCCATTTCTAAGGGGCCACCTGGATCATTGGGAGTAGTGCTGCCTCCATCTTCACAGGGCGCCGCCAAGTCAGCCTCCACACCTGACCCAGCTTCTGACATCATCTTGCCTTTGACGTTGGCCAAGCTACTGCCAAGACCATCGACGCAGAGTGTCACGCCGCCGAGACGATTGAGGTCAACACAATGATGGAGCCCAGCATCTCGATGCCGTCGGACTTTGATGTCGAGTAATGAGGACAAGACTCAACATCGGCACTGCTTGCTGGCACATTCACCGTCTATGGAAGACGTTGAGATCATTAGCCTTCCAGAGTCTACTAGATCTTCTAGATCTCGTTTGTCCAGTACCAGATGTCCGGGGACTCCCCCTTGGGGTTTACCACCAGCATGGGACCAGATAGCTCTGTGGTTTGTTCCTCCTTGGTACTGCGGAGACTACAGTTCTCATCATTGGGATCGTAGCCCAAGCCAAAACTCTCGACGTCAACGCATCCGGTTGAGGTCGATGTCCAAGCCTCGAGTCTCCTTCATCAGATCTGGAAACTCCGTGACCTTTGGATCCTTTAGGCTTGGAACACATCCCTGATGTGGACTCAGATGCAGATTTTGACCGCGCTTCTATGCCATCCCCAGAAGATGCCATCTTCCAGCAGCCTTCTGTTGGGAGGGGATACCGATTCCAATCTACCACTGGTCAGTCCTTCCGGGGTAGCTTTAACCCACCCTTCCCACCTAGGAGACAGCAACTTTGGCACTGTAATGCGCACAACCGATCCCCCCAAAGTGCCTCTTCCAAACCCAGAGTTTCTAACTGAAGTTTTCCTCCTCTGTTCAGGGCATGTTTACCTGGTTTCTCGCACTGTTGGTCTCTTATTTCTTCTGATACCTGGGTTTTAAAAATAATAAAGTTTGGTTATTTGTTAGAGTTCAAAAACAGACCACCAGGTTTTCATGAGGTTTCCAACTCACCTCACCAGGATGCAGTGTTGGCTACAGAGATTCACAGCTTGTTGTCAAAAGGGGCATTAGAGATAGTCCTTGCTTCAGAGGAGGGTATTGGGTTCTATTCTAACTACTTCCTAATAAAGAAGAAAGGGGGTGGCCATAGGCCTATATTGGATCTCAGGGAATTAAATGACTGTTTAGACATCTAACGTTTTCGTATGTTGTCCCTTGAGGATGTTTATCAGACGATAGCCCCAGGTGATTGGTTCGCAGTCCATGATCTTCAGGATGCATATTTTCACATAGTGATTCTGAGGATTCCAGGAGATATCTAAGATTCAGGTTTCAGAGGGTGTCCTACCAATACTGTGTCTTACGCTTTGGTCAGGCTACAGCACCCAGGGTATTCACCGAGTGTTTCTCAGCAGTGTTGGCATATCTTCGAGTCAAGGGTTGTGCTCTATATGCGTACTTGGATGACTGGTTGCTTGTGGTGGACTCTGAGGAACTCCTGCGCTCACAGGTGGACTTCACTGTTAGAACTTTACTCTGATTGGGCATTGTAATTAATTTTACCAAGTCCAGGCTCAACCCCACTCAATTGGTGGACTTCATAGGCGCACGTTTGGACTCTCTGGCCCATAAGGCGTTCCTCCTTGTAGAGAGGATCAGAGCCATTCAATCTTTGGCACAGAAGTTTCTTCAGACCAGATACCAGAGAGCCATTCGGGTTCAAAAATTATTGGGCTTCATGGCTTCCACTGCTTCCACAGTATGTTATGCCCAGCTCCACATGTGACCGTTGCAGAACTGGGTTTTGTGTGAGTTTACCTTGGGAATAGACCCCCAGTGATGCTGCCTCTCCATTCCCTGAGCAATCCTCAGATCGTTTCAATGGTGGATGGATGATCAGAACCTTTCGCAATATTTCCCCTTGGCTCCGGTGTTACCCCAATTGCATCTCTATATGGATGCCTCACTGGAGGGTTGGGGTGCTCATTGTGAAACTAGACAACTGAGCAGTCAGTGATCCACTTATGAATCCACGTTGTACATTAATGTACTCGAGCTCAGAGTGGTGAGATACGCTCTTCTCTCTCTTACAGATGTCGGGGAAGACCGTCCTGCTGTCTACAGACGATATCGCTATGAAATTTTATATCAACATGCAGGGTGGCACTGGTTCCCTTATGCTATGCAGGGAAGCTTCCCTCCTTTGGGAGCTAGCTATTCAGCAGAGGATGCACTTAGTGGCCATACATATTCCAGGGAAGGCCAACACACTCGCAGATGCTCTCAGCAGACAGTCCCTCCTGGATCACGAGTGGTCCATTCCCCTGAGATTCCTCAGACCCATCTTTCATGACTGGAGCACTCCGGTGATTGATCTATTTACCTCCGAGACAAATGCCAGATGCAGAGTATTTTGCACAAGGGCACAGAGGCAGGGCAATTGCCTGCAGGGCGCCTTCCTTATATAATGGACAGGTGTTCTGTTCTATGCCTATCCACCCTTCCCTCTACTGTCAAGAGTCATTGTGAAGTTACAGCACGACATATCCTCCTGCATCCTGATTGCCCCTTGGTGGCCTCAGAGGCCGTGGTTCCCGCTATTACACCGCCTAGCCAGCCAAAGGTCCAGACCTCTGCTGTCTGTGCCAGACATACTCGTCATAGATCAGATGCGCCACCCCACCATACAGATGCTGCACTTGCATGCATGGTTCATTTCTCCATGAATGAGTGCTCGGACCGAGTTGCAGAGATCCTATTGGCCTCCCATAAGCCCTCAACTTGGCACTCATACTTTTACTACCTGGGCCAGGGACTACAAGGTACAGCCCAAATCTTGCCCACTGATAGAGTTATTCAACTATCTTACAACTTTGCTAGATGGTGGTCTCTCAGCTTCCTCTATAAAGGTACACTTTGCGGCCATTTCAGCTTTTCATTTAGGGATTGACTCTAGGCCCATATTTTCTAACGCATTGTCAAAGCAATTTCTCAAAGGTGTCTTTAACAAATTCCCTCTGATTACCCAACCCTTACCACAATGGAGCCTTTCAATTGTGTTAGCTCATTTAATACATATGCCCTTTGAACCAATGGCCACTTGTCCATTGTCATTTTTATCATACAAAGTTGCCTTTCTAGTGGCCATTATGTCTGCTCACAGAGTTAGTGAATTGCAGGCCTTGAGATGTTCTTAAAGTTCCATCCAGACAACATGGTGCTACAACCTAGCCTGGAGCTTCGCCCAAAGGTTTTGTTTACCTTTTATTTATCACAAGACATCACCCTGCCCATTTTCTTCCCAAATCCTTCCTCGCCAGCAGAGAAAGCATTGTATTCATTAGACTCGAGGAGAGCTTTATTGTTTTATTTAGATCGCACCTCTCATTTGGGCATACAACTCAGCTGTTTGTCATCTTTGCTGGGCCAAAGAAGGGCCAGGGCACCTCAGTGCAGTCCATATCTAGATGGGTGGCTGAAGCCTTTAGAATCTGTTACAGTTCAGGGAGTCTAGAGTGCCCATTTCCTGTCCACGCTCATTCCACTAGGGCTCAAGCTTCCCCAGCAGTATTCCAAGTGTCGGTGAACATTGAAGATATTTGCAGAGCAGTGACTTGGTCTTCACCTTCAACATTTATAAAGCACTATTCCATCGATGTTAATTCTCGAGCAGATGCAGCTGTGGGGAAAGCAGTTCTACACTCATTATTTAAATAAAGTTACTTTGTCACCCACACCTGCCTCCTATACTGTGTGCAGCTTGCTAATTTCCCATGTGGGACTGCACAGAAGACACACTGATGAAAACATGGTTGCACTTACCTGTAAGTGTTGTTCATTAAGTGTCTTCTGTGCTGGCACACATCCCTCCCTCCTTCCCCACTGTGACCTCTAGCTGTCACTTCCTACAGCAGCAGGCAAGGACTGAGGGAATAGTGCCTCCCCCTCCCCTCATCATGTGACTAAATGAGCGGGAAAAACGCCTCACAGCTCTCCTCCACGAGGGGAAGGGGATTGGATATTCTTTAGAATGATAAAAACTCTTGCCTACAGGCAGTCCCATGTGTGCCAGCACAGAAGACACTCGATGAACAACAGTTACAGGTAAATGCAACCATGTTTTACTATGTACAGTTTGATTCATAAAACCAAAATTCATCTGGGATAAAAAGCAACCACAGAAATCGATGGTTTTTTGCCATCAGGGTAGGTTTTCTACCCCATGAGTAGGGAACAATTTTTAAGTGCTCTTGAAAGATACAGCCCTTTCTGATAATCTGAGAATGCTTCCTGACAACGTGGAGAACATTTTCCTCACCACAGAAAGATAGTATTTGTGACAAGGTACAAAAATCTTAGAAATTAATTTTAGATGTTTTTTCTTTAAAATTCATTGAAGTTTATATTAGTTGTTTAATATCTTGGATTCAAAACATTTTTGTTGTTGTTTCAGACTTAAAAAACAGCTTTGTAAAATAATCATGCTAGTATGAGTTATTCGATATACAAAAGGGAAGGAGTGAATCTAAGCAAAAGAAACATTGTGCCTCATGTCAAAGGGGTGTTTTCAAGCTCTGTATATGTTAGTACTGTGAATTACAATAATTTCTAACACTGCAAATTTAAAGGACTGTGAAACATTTTTTACTGCTAGATATATGGAGAATTTGACTTGGGTGGGTGGACCAGGCTAGCCCGATCTTGTCAGACTGCTGTGTTGGAAATTAAGTCATTATAGGGTTAACGTGTGTTTACCTTGTGTGCTGTTGTTTAGACTGACCTGGAAGGAAACCTGGCACAGAGCCAATGGAAACAAAGGCTGTGAAACTGAAGTCTGTTTACTCACAATCATTGGTTAATGTATTCAAGTGATTTCCTTCTAGGAGTCAAGAAGAAGAAGAAGAATCTCCATTGTTGTAGACCATGTGGTCAAAGTGTAAAGATTTAGCCTTAGATGTCTTTGTTGTTTTGTAGATTTTCTGTGAACCTTTCCCTTAGAAATAAAGATTTTTACATAGAAGAAAATGCCTCCTCTCCAGTGAAGCAAAGATCCATTGCAATCTCTGAATATTTAACTATTTTACCAATTTTTCCAACATGCTGAAGCTAAGCAGGGTCAGCCCTGGCTAGTATTTGGGTGGGAGACTGCCAGAGAATTCCAGTGTCACGACTCTGAGGCAGGCAATGGCAAACCATTTCTGAATGTCTTTTGCCTTGAAAACCCTGTGGGGTTGCCCTAAGGCAGCTGGGACCTGACGGCAAAACAAGAAAAGAAATATACCCCAAATACAATATATGGGGTGGGTGGGTTCCAGGTCGGTCTATATCAGTGCCATCCTAAGTAATTTTTTTTTGGTCACGTTGCAGCTGACTTATGGCGACCCCCTCAGGGTTTTCAAGGTAAGGGATGTTCAGAGGTGGTTTTCCATTGCCAACCTCCATGTAGCAACCCTGGTATTCCCACCCAAATAACTGACCAGAGCTGACCTGCTTAGCTTTTGAGACAAGATCGGGATAGCCTGGGCTACCCAGGTCAGGGCAAGCCGCATTACACCTTACTTAATCATATAGACTTCATTTAGTTTTGAAGAATCTAACTTTGTGTAGGATTGCACTCTTAGTCCTGTATATTCTGCATTTAGAAACATAAAGAATAATCATAGGCAGCACTGCCAGGTCTTCCAGACTCTTGCTGTATGTCATATACCTTGTGTTTCCTCTTTGATTGCTAGCTTTGGGCAGGTGCTGTGGGTCAGTAGTAGAACTTTATACAATATCTGTTAATTACATGGTGGAACCCTGAAGTGTACAGTGTTTTCATTTGAATGGTGTATCAGGTGCCTTCTAGCTCGTGCAGTTTTCTGAGAGGCTACTTCCACAGCAGGGACCTGAATTATTACTGCCTGTGGATCTCTGTCAGAGTTAGGATAAAACCCTCTTGGAGCTTGTGAGCAGTGTTGTTCAGCCATTATTGTTTATGGTGTATACATTCATTTCTTGGTGTCCTGTGACTTCTGGCCAGACTAGTTTTGTAGCACTTCAAGCAGTGTCAGTTAAAAGAATGAACTATAACATGTTCATTGCTGCTATTTTTCAGAGGTGTGCATTTGGATATTAGTAAATTAAAAAGCTGAACAAGACATTTTCATTAATGTCATTATAACAGAAAGAAATTAAAGTCTATGACATCTGTTAATATTTGGATCTCTTCATTATTCTGCCAACAAGGTGTCTCTCTGATTTAGACTTCAAGGAGATGAGAGACAATATGATCATGACAGGGAGGCTTTTATTAACCTGTTCCCCTTGTTACACTATGTCCCGAAGTTGGGGGCTGCTGCTGCCAACTTGGCCAGGCTGGGTATGAAATGAGTCATGGGCAGAGAATCTCCAAGATGCTCTTTCTGACACATCCAAGGCCTTACGTCTCTGGCGTTTTCCAGATTGCCTTAATGTTCCATTTTCATTCCCCAATGTTAACTTTTTTCTTTCTTGTGTCCAGATAACTTTGTTAACATCCCCATGCTGTCCAGGTCTTTCCTTGTCCCCCCCCCCATTCTTTCCTAAATTAGTTTTTTCCTGTACTTCCCCCCCCCCCCATTGTGGAATGATTTTGCAAGATAGACTCTTGCTTGGAATCTGAACATTTTTATCTGCCTTGTGTATTGCCACCCAGAACCCTCCCAGAAAGGGCAGGTTTGGGCAGCAAACTTAAAAAAATATATATTTGCATGCCAGACTGGAGAACACTTGCACTGAAACAAAAAGTCAGTCCCAATGGGAGCTTGACACCAGCAGTTAATCATTGCCCATTTATTTTCTCTGCAGCTCGATGTATCTTATGCATGCATTGGTGGCAGCAGATTTCAAGGTGTTCAGTGGGACTATCTCATGTCAAAAGCCCAGAGCCCTTGGCCCTCATGAAAGCATGAAAGAATATTGTTTGGCCAAAAACCCACCCGGAGGGGTGGGTGTTTGTGTACATAAGAACAGAGCTTCTCTTGGGAGAGCAACCACCACTATGTGCAAAGTTCGTGACTCAGCAGAGTGAAGCAGGAGGGGGGGCTTTCATGGAGCCCCCCCCCAAGAAAGGGCATAGGCACTGGAAACTGGGGCAGACTTTTCCTGGAAGCACCCCTCTCCACACATGCTTACTCAAGCAGAGCTCATCAGGAGTGAGCCCACTTGAGCCCTGACCTGGACAATTTTGTCATATGGAGGAGGAGGGTGTTAAAAAAATGATCTGCTCTGGGTGTCAAATATGCTAGCCGTGTACCTGATGCAAGTCAGGTAAAGGAATTAAAATTTTTGAGGGGGGCAATTGGAGAGACTGCTCAAATGCAGGAAGAGAGGCAACTAATAAGGCGTGAGACAGGTATAGTAGGAATGACCCTCAATTGTAGTGTGATGGGCAAGGAATGTACTATAATGGGGATTGTGCAGCCCCTTTGAGGCTGCTGAAGTGCTGCAATGCTTCAGTGTGTGCACACACACACACACAAAACCTGGGTGGAAAAGCAGAAAATCAATCTTCAATGTGAATGTGGACAGAACTATAATGGGGAAAAAACTAAAAAAAAAGTTAGTGTGAACTGATTGCACCAATAGCACAATTATCAGAACTGCCACAATACCCACGAAAACCCAAAAGGTGGCTGCAGTCTGGAAAATGCCTTCTGTGTCCTCTGAGAAATGTAATCTAGGGTGTCTTATATTAATAATGTGAATTAATCTCCCAGGGTGTACCACAATGCCAGGGAGAGGCAGGAGAGATTTTTTGCTTGCCGAGGCTTGGCCTGGCCAGCAGGAGCAGCTTTATACCATAACTGGCTAGGACCAAAAATAATGAAAATATTTCAAACAAAAGCAGACAGAAAACAGCCAAATAACCCTAGGGCATCTGTTGGATAGTACATATGTTTGTTTTTTTTAAGTAACTTTCTCTTTGGAGGAACTTGACTCAGTAGTCACGGGAATACTCATCACCTCCCCATTTAGCCTTAGGGGTCTAAAGTAGTGTTAGCAATTGCCCAGGGCTTGTAAAGTCTGGGACCTGTAAAGGCTTTCCACCTACTTCCTAGGCACATCCCGATCCCTAGGACCCACTCCCATAACTAGTATTGTTGTGTACTGGGTTCGACGCATACAGAATACAGACGCTATGTGATTAACAGCTCATAGTTTACTGGTACACAACACAACACACACAACTGGCCGAAATGGCCAACTATATACAGTCCCTGAGACACACCCACAGGTCCCATTGGAGGGTTTAAACTTCCCGCCACAGTTCTATAGGTGCTAACTAGGAGGCTCAGGATCCTAGTCCCTATTGTTCTCTGAAGCTAAGCTCTGGTTGCATACCGCTAGCGCCTAGTGGCAGTCAGTGGACATAACACCTCTCCACCCGTAGTTCGAGCCCAGCTTAGGTGACATAGTCTTTGAGATAAGCTGGGGGCCGATGCTCCCGTA
Organism: Gekko gecko; assembly: GCA_029375565.1. Classification (NCBI taxonomy): domain Eukaryota; kingdom Metazoa; phylum Chordata; class Lepidosauria; order Squamata; family Gekkonidae; genus Gekko; species Gekko gecko. The sequence continues at coordinate 226,463,408 of JAPDNY010000002.1, forward strand.
TGGAACACCTCGGAACAGGAACTGAGGCGTCAGGAGCCCTGGCTGGCAGATTCACCGGGATGCTCGGCTGCAGTGGTGGAGGGGCCTCTTCCGGTGCTGAGACAGAGGCAGGCATTCTGTTTTCAGGTTGGGTCATGGGGGCGGAAGCCTGCTCCTGAAAACCTCCATTGGTGGTTTTGCGGTTGGGGCTGTTCGACAGGTCCATGTCAATGTTCCCCGAAGCAGAGGCATTCTCCGAAGCTGGGAGCAGGCGCCGTCTCAGCTGGTCAACATGTCTCCACAAGACCTGGCCATCTTCCGTGGAAACCTCGTAGGACACAGGACCTGTTGGGTGGATTACTCGACCAGCTAGCCATGGAGAGCTCTTGCTGTAGTTCTGGATGTACACAGAGTCCTCCAGAAAGAACCCCCGTGGTGCCTCCCTCTGTTTGGACAGGTTGCGTGACTCCGGAGACCTGTCCAGGTGCAGCCCATGTAATAAAATCGCGGGCCACCAGCCCATCAGGAGTTCTGCTGGGCAGCAGCTGATGCCCAGATTAGGAGCTGTCTGTTGCGCCAATAGGAAACTCCCAGCCCCCTCCGTTAGGTGGCTGAGGGCTTATTTGGTGGTGCGCACCATCCACTGTCTGGCTGTTGGTGGCGGGGTGGAACGGAGCAGATCTCACATACCTGATCAGGTTGCTGCGCAGGAACTCCTGGAATTCCTCTGAGGTGAATGCCATCTCATTGTCAGAGACGATGGTGTCAGGCAGCCCATGGGTTGCAAAGATCTTACAGAGTGTCCGGATAGTGGCCCTGGTGGACATGGCAGAGATGAGGCTAATCTCCAACCACTTCGAGTAGGAGTCCACAGTGACCAGAAACAGCAGTCTGTGGAACGGCCCGGCAAAATCAATGTGGAGCCTTGACCATGGCATCCGGGTAGATTACCAGGTTTAGGTGGGTGCGCTTGGTGGATTAGGCTGGACGGCTTGGCACGTTTGACAGCGCTTCACCCAATCCTTCACATCGATCCCTGGCCACCAAACATAGCTCCGGGCCAGGGCCTTCATGCGGACGATCCTGGGATGAGCTTTGTGTAGGGTCATCAGGACTCGGTGACGTAGGGCACTGGGGACTACCACCCAGTCCCCCTACAGTAGACATCCCTTGTGGGTGGACAACTCATCCCAGCGAGCTGCGAAAGCTGTGAACTCAGGGCCTCCTCAACACCCAGCCCAGAACCCGGGAAATGACGGGGCTCCTGGCCAAGTGGCGGGTGATGTCCCCAGCCCAGAGTCAGGGAGGTCCTCAACCTGGAGGGCTTGGTGTGCAGGAGCCGGGTCGGCGTCGATGGATGGCACAGGCAATCAGCTAAGGGCATTGGTGTGACCCGTAGCTTTCCCCGGGGTGGTGCCCGAGAGTGTAGTTGTAGCTGGACAGGAAAATGGACAACCGGAGGACCCACGGGGAGAGGACCTGTGGCATCTGCCGGTCTGCGGCGAAGAGGCCGAGAAGAGGGCGATGGTCCGTGATGATGGTGAAGGGCCGGCTGTAGATGAAATCATGGAACTTCTTGATGCCCACCACGATCACCAGGCCCTTGTAGTCAATCTGGGTGTAGTTCCGCTCTGCCGCCAACAGCATCTGCAAATAGTACGCGACGGGCACCACCCACCCATCCGGGAGTCAGTGGGCCAACACTGCACCCGCGCCATAGGTGGAAGTGTCGCAAGTGAGAACCACCGGTAAGGACTCATCAAAATGCACCAGGACTTTGTCTGAGACCAATAGCACCTTGACCCCCTTGAAGGCGGCGGCCTGGTGGGGGACTCAAGACCAAGGGGCCTGCTTATCCAGGAGGCAATGCCAGGGGTCAGCTACCACCTTGTGGGGGAGGAAGGCATGATAAAAGTTCAAGATCCCTAGGAACGCCTGGAGTTCCACTTTGGATTTGGGCGGGGGAGCCTCAACAATGGCCTTCACCCTGTCCCTAGCTGGATGGAGGCCGTCTGTGTTGACTGTGAAGCCCAGGAAATTGACGGATGGAACCCCCAACAGGCACTTCTCCCGCTTCACTTTCAGCCCAGCCTTGTGAAAGTGGTGGAGGACAGTGTGCAGTCTGGAACTCATCCGGTGTTGCCGCGGCGATCAGCACATCGTCAAAGAACAGTGTGATGCCCAGGATCCTTTTCAAGAGAGAGTCCATCAGATGTTGAAAGAGCCCTGGGGCCATGCTTACCCCAAACTGCAGTCTCTTTACTTTAAAAGCCCACATATGCGTCACGATTGTTTGCGCCACAGCGGTTGCTTCATCAATCAGGAGCTGTTGGTAAGCCTGGGCAAGTTCAAGTTTGCCAAAGATCTTCGCCCCTGCCAAAGTGGCTAGCACGTGGCTCACTACTGGGACTGGGTAAGCGTCGTCCTGAAGAGCCTTATTAAGCGTGCATTTGTAGTCCGCGCAGATGCAGACATCCCCGTTCAGTTTCACAGGGGTGACTATGGGGGTCTCCCACGCCGTGTTGGAGACTGGTTCCAGGACTCCTTGTGCTATGAGACGGTCCAGTTCTGTGTCTATTTTTGGCTTTAATGCAAATGGGACCTTCCTGGAACGCATGCAGATGGGGCCCACATGTGGGTCGAGCTGCCATGACACGGGGGGACCTGTGTAGCGATCTAGAGTCCCATCGAAGACAGCCAGGAACTCCCTGCAGACCTCACTGAAGTCCTGTGGGGCGCAGAGCTGTACTCCCTCAACTGAAATTCCCAAAGGGGCGAACCACGCATGGCCCAATAGACTGACTAGGTTGCCCTCAACCACAATCAAGTCGAAGTAGTCATCAAACCCCCGGTACAGGACCCAAAAACTCCCCACGCCCCGGACAGGAACCCGGTTCCTCTGGAAGTCTGTCAGGGTCACAGGAGATGGGTGTAGGTGGATCCCCCTCAGGACACAGTCTTTTAAGCATCTCTGCCAAAATGATGGAGGCCGTGGAGCCGGAATCCAGCTTCATAGAACATGGGGCCCCCTCTATTTTGACCCGGACCTGGATTTTAGGGGCTGAGGTCTGGCTTGGAAGCCGCAGTTCCTGTTTTGATGATTCACTCATGAGGAGGTAAAGCTCATTGTGGGATGCATCATCCTCGTAATGCATGGCAGACTGGTGGCCCTGTTTGGGATGTGATGGCAGGTGTCAGGACCCCCGGGAACGGCAAGCCTGGCTGATGTGTCCCATGTGGCTGCAGCTTCAGCAGACAGCTTCCCTGAAGCAGCAAGTTTTTCAGTCATGCTTGTCCCCACAGCTGGCACACTCCTGCCGTCCTGACTCCTTGGCGGGGATGGAGCGAGGTGCAGGCACTGGATTGCATCTTCAGCCGGAGTGTTGGATCCGGTGGACCTCCTCCTCCTCTGGGTCTGTGGGGTCAGTGCTAGCCTGGTGTGTGGCAGTCGATGTGGCAGGGTGGGTCCTCTCCCAAGCCGTAGCAGTGGAGAGGGCTGATGCAAGGGTGCACTTTTCCTCCTCCAGGATCCGCCACCTGAGCTTCTCATCGTTGAGCCCACAAACCAGTCTATCGTGGAGGGTCATTTCTAGTTGGGCCCCGAAAGTGCACTCAGAGGCAATCCTGTGGAGCTCAGCCAGATATACTACGACAGATTCAAGCAGTTGCTAGTGCCAGGAGTGGAATGCCATGTGGCGTGAGATCTCCAATGGCCAGGAACGAAGTTGTCCTGGAGCGCCTTGACAATCTGCTTGAACGTGGTCTCAGATAGCTTGGGCAGAGCAGGTTGCGAGCCAGCTCCATGGTGGCGGGGCCACATGAGCCGATAAGAAGGCCTACAGTCGGCTGGAGGTGTTTCTGCACCCTAGGTGAGGCACAGATGCCAACCTCCCGGTGGGGCCGGAGACCCTTTTGCTGCCGCCACCTCCTCCCCCCACAGGGGGGTGGGGGAGGGCAGGCGAGCTGTGGTGCAGCCTCCTGCGCCCCAGCCAGGCATCCCACTGGCAGCAGCAGTGAATACCCGCTGGCTGCTGCCATGCCGCCTCCACCTCCCCCCCAAGGGGGAGGGGAGAGGGCGAGTGGGCGAGCTGCGGCGGTGCCTCCTGCGCCCTGGCCGGGCGCCTGCTTCTCCTGGCCACTGCCACCTCCTCCCCCTGAAGGGGAGGGTGGGTGAGCTGTGGTGCCGCCTCCTGTGCCCCAGCTGGGCGCCTGCTTCTCCTGGCTGCCGCCACCTCCTCCCCCCAGAGGGGGAGGGGGGAGGGCAGGCGAGCTGCAGCGCCACCTCCTGCACCCCAGCTGGGCGTTCTTCTCCTGGCCACCGCCATGCTGCCTCCACCTCCCCCCCCGAGGGGGAGGATGGAGGGTGGGCGAGCTGCGGCGCCGCCTCCTGCGCCCCGGCTAGGCGTTCTCCTGCTCCTCTCCCTGGCCCCATCCCACAGTGGCAGTGGTTGCCCAGTGGCAATGGCAGCAGCGGCTGCCTGGCGGCGGTGGGTGTCTGGTTAGGGTGGCGGGACAGGCTTTTGGAGGGGGTGGGGCGCAGTTTGGCACCCCTGAGGGCTGGCACGCCCTAGGCGATCCAGTGCTGAGGAGGGCATTCTTCCTCTCTCCGTTGGTGACCTGGTAGAAGATCAGGATGGACTTGAGTCCCTCGACCCAGGCTTCCCAGTGATGTAGCCAGGTAGGGTCGAACGGAGGGACGAGTCCGGCTCCCGGAGCAACTGCCATCATACTGTGTGGTGATTGTGGGGAAGCGGATTGCATGCCTTTGGTGCTCATTGGTCGAAGCAGCAGTGGTTCCTGGTCTTCCTTGGATGCCCAGCAGCCTGGCCAGCTCAGCGGGATCCCATCCTCATTTCCATTGTTGCATACTGGGTTCGACGCATAGAGAAGACAGACACTATGTGATTAACAGCTCATAATTTACTGGTACACAACACAACACACAACCGGCCGAAATGGTCAACTATATACAGTCCCTGAGATACATCCACAGATCCCATTGGAGGGTTTAAACTTCCTGCCACAGTTCCTATAGGTTCTAACTAGGAGGCTCAGGATCCTAGTCCCTATTGTTCTTTGGAGCTAAGCTCCGGTTGCATATCGCTGGTGCCTAGTGGCGGTCAGCAGACATAACAAGTATGCACCTCAACCACTTTCTCACAAACTGAGATATACAGAGAGGCATTGCAAAGAAGATTTAGAAAAACCCTACCCTTATGCACCTCAGTCACTCATTCCCATGTGCACTCATATGCAAGAAAATTAACAGCTGAGGTTCCTGAGGGACAGGCTCTGGAAAAGTTGTTCCAGCTGTTCCCATTGAAGAGCCCCTTGCCTATATCTTGACTTCTATGAAAAAGAACAGTAGGCAGAAGCAGTGTTAGTAACTCCTTATCTCTCACTGAAAATATGGCCCCTGAAAAATTATTTGCTGTTGGAGGGATGAAGGAAAGCAACTATAACTAAGAAACAAGAAAATGAAACAAAAAGGTTCTATGTGGCTGCTTCCACATGGAAGTTTTGCTTAAGTTTCTTGTCTCAACTGGATTTTTGCATTCACATGACATTGTCCCTTAATTGTTCACTTCCCAGGTTGTCTTCTGCTTTGCTGTAATCTTTCCCACACCTGATTTGGTATCATCTCTTGGGAGAGATCACAAAACATTTTTGTGAACTGTGTGGATGGGAAGGGGCAGATTGTTTAGGTTTGTCCCACATCAACACAATTTAACTTGTCTTGGTCCCTTCAGCTACCATTCTCTTCTTCAGGCCACTGGAGAACTTTTAAAAAATAAGTAACTAACATCAATATAGCACTAAGCTACAGAGATACATCACAATTTTAAGCTATAGCAATATTACCAAATATAACTGTCAGATTGCTATATCTTAGAATCAGTACTCGACACATTGCTGCAGCTTAACTGCTATAGTGATAAGTCAACTACTGATATTTTTTCAAAAAGTCCAAAAAAGTCCTTTGGTGGTACAGGGGGTGCTGCAGAGATCTGGACTAAGGAGAACTACCATGTGGAATCTCTGTTGCTGCTGCAAATGCCTCTGCACTTACAGTAGCAATGGAAGGAATATGGAACATCATCATGACGTAGATGTTGCCTTTATGTACATAATGCCAACTTTTCAATGCTTAGAGAGGTATCGCAGTCTCTGACTTTGCTGCAATGAAAGTAGGCTCCTTTGGCCAAAGGAACTTCCTCTAGCCTTGGTACAGCAGTGACCAGTCTTGGATGTGGTCTGGCTTGAGCACATTGCAGGTTGGTAATGATTCTAAATTGCATGGACCCACCACATTCAAAGTTCCACCACTACCTTTATCACTGACTAGGAATGCTCTCTTAAGTACATCATCAACATATCAAGTCTGTGAGTGGGCACAGACAGAGGGGCTTTCCTGGTGACTGACCACCAACTCTGGAATTTTCTTTCCCTGGTGACCCACCAATACTCAAGCCTATACAGCTTCTAAAAGTGGTGTAAGACATTTTTATTCAAATGTAGTTTCAGTAGTCAGGTATAAGGACAAATAGTGTAGAATGCTCTGCGCATGGATGTGATAGGCTTGCAATTCCAATAAACAAATAACTCCTCCAGTACAATATGACACTTGTTATAATAAACTACAATGCTTCAAAAACAGGAACAATTTTACTGTTCAGCACACAGGGGGACTGGTAAACTTATCTAGGAAGGCTGGTCTGCAGTTGGAATGCCTCAACTGAAAAGTCCTGCTCCACATATTAACAGATCTCACCTCCCTAAAGAAAGGCATATGGGACAGAGCCTCACGCACAGACCTGAGGACACACATTGTTCCTCCATTAAGGCTGGACATGGCTGGGGAGTTCTTCAGTTCATCTTTATTTTTAAAGGCCTACATGCCCAACAGGACTCCCTTATCCCAAATCTGTGTGTTGATTTGCCTTTGAGTAATGATTTTGTGGTGTACAGTTCTCTCCTATCAAATAAATATGAGCTTGAGGATAAAATGAAGACATAACTATAACTAGGAAGAATTGGAGAGATGAACAGCAGGGTCAGGAAGTTGCAAGCAAGGTTTTTAACTCTCAGCAGGAGATGGCCAAGATCAGACAGAGAAGCTGACTAATTCCTGACCACCATTCATAGCTTTGTTCATGCCTCGGAATTTGACCAGCCAGCCACTTTTGTTGATGTATTTTTTTAAAAAAATTAAGACTGTAACCGTACAGTGAAAAGCATTATTATTTTATCTAATGGTACAGGCCTAGTCTACGATGTCTTTGGACCTGAAGGATTTTAAAAAAGGCCTCCTCCCTCTTCCCATAGAGGTGGGGTACAATCCACCCTTTTAATGTACAAGGCTCATTAAAATGAATGTTGCTCAGAACTCCTTTACTTTTGCAATTAGTCATTATAATGCGGCTTGTACAAGAGAAAGTCTCAGTATTTTATGCCGCCAGGAGTTAAGATGGTGCCCAAAATTCATCAGCTGAGATGGCCACCTTACCTCATGGCACAGTCACCTTGACACGCAGCAGCCCACCTACAGCTGGGAGTTTTCAAAGAGTATGCATAGGGCAGCTCTCACTCCTGCTTTCTCACAGTAGGTGGGTGGGTGGTTAGTGGGAAACAGTTCCCAATTCTCCTCCATCACAGAAGGAGGTGTATTTTTAGTCAGGAGAACATCAGGGCCTTCCAGTATCAAGTACGTGAAAAAATCTGTTGCTCGTTAAAAAATTTTTTTTAAAAAGGCAGAGGCTGAGAGATTGCGGCTGTGGTGATGAAGATGACTACAGCCAGGGACATGAATTATTCTGATTGCTCAGTTACTAGGGGCTGTTCAGGGAAGGGGAGGGCTTCCCCCCATATGTCATCATGGCTGTCAAACTATTGCTAAAGGCATTGCCTGGGTGGTGAACAAAACCACTTGCAGCCTTGGGTTATTCTCAAATACTGGCAGTATAAGCAGAACCCAGTGGCTTTGGTCCAACAGAGGGACAGTGACTGAGCATCCTCCATTGGTGCTGCTAGCACTTCTTCCTACAGCTTCTCACTCCACTTCATTCCAGCCTCGGCATGCTGGATGCCTGCAGGGGTTAAGTAAGTGAGTCACTGCCTGCTTTCATAATCTCTGGGTCTACACAAGGACAGGGTAGGTAGTAATGATGTTAGTACCAGGCTGCGGGCCTGAAGTGGTTAATGAGCGCTGCCTCTCCGCCTCCCCCCCCCCCCCGCCGCGTCCTGTTAAAACTGAAACAGACCTGCTCAGCAAGCTTAGCAACTTTCATACTGTGTTGTAGAGAGCAACGATCTTTTAACAGCTTCTCTCAGCCGGGGCAGACACATTATTTATTACACAGCACAACACGGTACTGCATCTTCTCCGGCCGGAGAGAGTTTCCTCCCGAGCGCGAACTTGCAAGGGTGGAGAGAGAGCGGGAGCCGACTGGCTCACTGGGCTCCTTTCCCAACGGGATGGATTTAGGACGTGCGGGGCTGAACCAGCGTCTGGCTCCTCGAATCTGCTGCCGGGGAAACTAAAGCGACTGAGGATGGGACCAGCAGCCGACTGCAGAAACTGCTCCTGACTCCACAACGGGAGGTGAAGCCCGAGGTCGCATCTGATCCAAGCATCAGTCCGCCCGAGGATGAACTCCTTCTGCAAGGAACCTGATCCGTGACCCTTCTCCTTTCCATCTCGCGGAGCGGCAAGGTCTCGGGGAAGGGAGTGGCCCCCAGTGGAAAGGTAACCCGTCAAGGCTGGGGAAGGTCGGGGGAGGGAAGTTCCGGAGGCCGGAGCTCTCCCGGCTGCTGCAGGGAAGCCGGTTCGGACTGCCATCACTCGCTTGGCAAAAACTCCCCGCAGTGCGCCGCCGCAGAGCCTGAACTTTCCTGAGCTGCCGGCAGGGATGCTGAGCTCCCCGCCACGGGGAAGGGGGAAGCTACGGGACCGGCCGGCGCAAGAGGAAGGCTCCGCTCGGGGGGGGGGGGGAGACAGAGAGAGAGAGACCCTGCCCGCCAGCTCCGGGAGAGTGGAGCCGCGAGCAGCCCCTTCCCCCTCCAACTCCTCCTCCTCTCCCGCCCGGCGTCTGTCACCTGCGTGCTCCCAGCCAGCACCCGGCCGAAGCCCTTCTGAGCGACGCAGCCCACCACCCTCCCTGCGGGTCCCGTTGGCCGGCTCAGGCCTCCGTTCCGCCCAACTCCCGAGGGTTGCACCAAGCTGCGTGCGCGGGCGTCCTTCTCCCCTGCGTGGCACTCGCTCGCTCGCTCGCTCACTCGGGGACCGGAGGCGCAGCAAGATTATGTAACGCCGGAGCGGCCGACCCAGCCGCAAAACGGCGGGTGAGGGGGAGAGCTTCTGCGCCAGCCGGCGGGGAGAGGAGGGTCCCAGAGCAGCCGTGGCCAGAGGCGCAAGGTCACTCACGACGAGAGGCGCTGGTGCAGGAAAGGCGCGAGCCCTGCACGCCCAAGCGTGGCGCGCCAAGTTCCGCTTCCTATTTCCCCCCTCCTCTTTCTGTGCCCCACCCCCTTTCAATATGACCCTTCGGTCGTCGGGTTCCTTTCCCCTCTCTCCCCCACACATCGCTCCCCCTTTGCCAGAATAAGCGAGGGTGGTGGTGGTCAGAATCCAGTTTTTAAAAAAGTGTGTGTGTGCTTGGATCGCTGCTTGCTCTGAGGGATGTTCTCATGGTGTTTAAAAAAGGAAACTACAAAATATACAAATGAGGGAAAGGTCTCTTGAAATAGGTGCATCTCTGGCACCAGATTAAACACACCTCAGGCGCTCATGCTTGGGCACAAGATACTACCACCAACGCTTCTTGCGTTGGGGAGATGAAGAGGCTGCTCTAGAGGGGTACCGTTGCAACCAATCGCATCCTGTCCCTGCCAATGCAGTGCTTTCATTGAGGGCCATGCTCTTTGCTTCCGATTATCCAGGGCAGGGGTGTTAAATATATGGCCCTGGGGGCAACTGGTGTGAGAGAGGGAAGTCAGGAGGTTGGGGGGGGAGCGGGTGCACTTGATGAGGTGTGTGTGGTGACTATGAGGCTGAGGTCAAATAGTGTGGGGAAGCCTGGAGGGGCAGAACCAAGTGGCCATCACTGCCGCCACCACCACACCAAACAGACCATGGGGGGGGATGAGAGCGGTGGGTGGAGTGGTGGGTTGCTGATGAAGGGGGAAGAGCAGGGGGAAGAGGAGGAGGAGAGGGGCCAGTATGTGGATCAGGAGGCAACAGGGCTGTTTTGAGTGTGCTGCTCTGAAAGGAAAGACGTCTCAGCCTCAGGAGTGAAGGGGGAAAGGGGTACCACTGTTCCTGCTGCATGTCTGAACAGCTGTGGATCCAGGAGGTAGAGTGAGTGTTGGGGAGGATAAGGGATGGCGGCCTTCCTTCTCCCCCCCCCCACTTGTTCTCAGCCCATGAGGGAAAAGGGGTCACAGTAGGAGAAAAAGCACCCCTTGGAGGTTTTGGAAACAGCCTCAGCACTGCTGCTTCTGTGGGAAATGCAGGAGGGAAGAAAACTGAGTTGGGGAGCTCTGGGAGAGCCAGGTTCAGACACACACACCCTTCCTGAGTCAGGACCTGTCATCTGGGTCACCCAGGGATGGCCCAGGGATGGTTGCTTAGCCTGGCCCACCTCATGGGGTTTTTGGTGGTGGTGGAGGGGAGAGTTCGGGGTGCGCCTCCTTTAGAGCATCAGAGGTAGGATGGGAAGAGAGGAAACAAAGAGCGAGAGACGGGATCATAGCCCTGCTTGGCTAATGAGGCTGGGCATGGGGGGTAGGTGCTGAAAACTGACCATATGTCATGGAAGATGACTTATCTCCTAAAAGTGCTATCTATACAAAAAATAACTAATTTGTATGGAAATGTAGGATAGCCCCCCCTTTTATGGTATCCTTTGGAAAAAAAGATTAAATACATTTTAATTTATTTTATTTAAAATGATTTAATTTATTTTAATTGTGCAATAGTTTGAACATTCCTTGGCATTGCCCTTCTTTGGGATTGGAACGTAAACTGACCTTTTCCAATCCTGTGGCCACTGTTGTGTTTTCCAAATTTGCTGGCGAATTGAGTGCAGTACTTTAACAGTATCATCTTTTAAGAATGAATAGCTCAGCTGGGATACCATCACTTCCACTAGCTTTGTTGTTAGTAATGCTTTCTAAGGCCCATTTGACTTCGCATTCCAGAATGTCTGGCTTGTGGTCAGTGATTACACTGTCATGGTTGTCAAGGACATTGAGGTCCTTCTTTTATAGTTCTTCTGTGTATTCTTGCCATCTTTTCCCAATCTCTTCTGCTTCTGTTAGGTCCCTACAGTTTTTGTCCCTTACCATGGCCAGCTTTGCATGGAATGATCCCTTGATTTCTCCAATTTTCATGAAGAGATCTCTAGTCCTTCCCATTCTATTGTTTTCCTCTGTTACTTTGCATTGTTCATTCAGGAAAGCGTCCTTATCTCTTCTTGCTGTTCTCTGGAAATCTGCATTCAGTTGGGTAAATCTTTCCTTTTCACCGTAGCCTTTTGCTTTCCTTCTTTCCTCTGCTATTTGCAAAGCCTCATCAGACAGCCACTTTGCTTTCTTGCGTTTCTTTTTCTTTGGGATGGTGGTGATGCCTCCTGTACAATATCATGAACCTCTGTCCATAGTTCTTCAGGCGCTCTAGCTATCAAATCTAGTCCCTTTAACCTATTATTCACCACCACTGTATATTCATCAGGGATGTGATCTAGGTCAAATCTGAATGGCCTAGTGTTTTCCCCAACTTTCTTCAGTCTAAGTCTGAATTCTGCAATCAGTAGCTCATGTTCTGAGCCACAGTCAGCTCCAGGTCTTGTTTTTACTGACTAGATAGAGCTTCTCCATCTTTGACTGCAAATTATATAATCTATCTGATTTCAGTGTTGCCCATCTGGTGATGTCCATGTGTAGAGTCGCCTCTTAGGTTGTTGGAAGAGGGTGTTTGCTATGACCAGTGTGTTCTCTTGACAAAACTCTGTTAGCCTTTGCCCTGCTTCATTTTGTTCTCCAAGGCCAAACTTGTCTGTTATTCCAGTTACCTTTTGACTTTCTGCTTTAGCATTCCAGTACCCTGTGATGAGGAGGACATCTTTTTTTGGTGTTAGTTCTAGGAGGTGTACGTTTTCATAGAACTAGTCCACTTCAGCCTCTTCTATATCAGTGGTTGGGGCATAGACCTGAATTACTGTGATGTTGAATGGTTTACCTTGGATTTGGACCGAGATCATTCTGTCATTTTTGAGATTGTATCCCATTACTGCCTTTCACACTCTTTTGTTGACTATAAAGGCCACACCATTTTTTTCTATGGGATTCTTGGTGACAGTAGTATATATAATGGTCTTCTGAGTCACCCATTCCCATCCACTTTAGTTCACTGATTCCCAAGATGACGATGTTCAGTCTTGCCATCTCATTTTTTTACCATGTCAAGTTTACCTTGATTCATAGATCTTACATTCCAGGTTCCTATGCAGTATTGTTCTTTGCAGCATTGGACTTTCCTTTCACCATCAGATGCATCCACAGCTGAGCGTCCTTTCAGCTTTGGCCCAGCCACTTCACTCTTTCTGGAGTTACTTATACTTGCCCTCTGCTCTTCCCCAGTAGCATATTGGACACCTTCCAACCTGAGGGGCTCATCTTCTGGTGTCATATCTTTTAGCCTTTTGTTACTGTCCATGGGGTTTTCTTGGCAAAGATACTGGAGTGGGTTGCCATTTCCTTCTCCAGTGGATCACACTTGGTCTGAGTTCTCTGCTGTGGCCTGGCCATCCTGGGTGGCCCTCCACGGCATAGCCCACAGCCTCATCGAACCACAGAAGCCCCCTCACCACATCAAGGTAGTTATCCATGAGGATCCAAGATCACTGCAGACGGCAACTGCAGCCATGAAATTAAAAGACGCCTGCTCCTTGGGAAGAAAGCGATGGCAAACATAGCATAATAAAAAGTAGAGACATCACCCTGCCAACAAAAGTCCATATGGTCAAAGCAATGGTATTCCCAGTAGTTCTGTATGGCTGCAAGAGTTGGACTATAAGGAAGGCCGAGCGCTGAAGAATAGATTCTTTTGAATTATGATGCTGGAGAAGACTCTTGAGAGTCCCTTGGACTGCAAGAAGATCAAATCAGTCAATCCTAAAAGAAATCAGCCCTGACAGTTACCTGGAAGGCCAGATACTGAAGCTGAAGCTCAAATACTTTGGCCACCAAATGAGAAGGGAGCATACACTGGAGAAGGCCCTGATGCTGGGAAAGATTGAAGGTCAAAGAAGAAGGGGACGGCAAAGGATGAGATGGTTAGACAGTGTTATCGAGGCAACAAACATGAAATTAAGCAAACTCCAGAGCACTATGGAAAACAGGAGGGCCCGGCATAATGTGGTCCATGCAGTCGCAAAGAGTTGGACTTGACTGTGTGACTGAACAACAACAAAAATTTATTTTAAATGATTAAATACATTTATTGGGGCTTTTGTGGATTCCCCAGTAAATCAATTGCTTTCACTTCTAGGAATCAATTGCTTTTGTTTGTATTTTGAGTTAAAAAAATATTGTTAATTGGGTTTGTCTGTGTCATTTATAAAGCTTGTATCTCCAGTACCTGGCATTACATGCTATGGCACACATGGCCCAGCCTGACAAAGTAACATTTATGTCAGATCCGGCCCTCTTAACAAATGAATTTGACACCATTGATTAAAGTTTTCTCTCACACACCCTGCCCATTGGCATCCCCCATCTGCTTCCTACTCAATCTGACTGACCTACCTTCTTTGTTTTCTTCAAGTCTTTATAGCATCATCAGTGTTTGTGGGACTTTATAAAGTAGCTTAAATGGGAGGCAGAAGGAGAGGTTGCTGCTCTGAGGGATTTACCAACTAAATTTTGACAGGGGAGACAGTGATGGAGAAAGAAATGTAAATGCAAAGGTAACTAGGGGTGAATGCAAGAAGATAGTACCTTCCACTTTTATTAATCCAGTAAAGTGGATGCTGACTTGTGAAAGCCAATGCCATAATCTAGTTGTCCATTTTTAAGGTGCCGCCACCTGGACCTGGATACCCAGGCTAGCCCAGTCTCCTCAGATCCCAGAAGTTACGCAAGGTTGGCCCTGGTCAGTATTTGGAAGGGGGACCACCAAGGAATGGGATGGGAAGCAGGCAATGGCAAAATGCTTCTGAACATCTCTTGTCTTGAAAAACCCATGGGATTGCCATAAGTCAGCTGTGATGATGGCAAAAAAAGAAAGAAAAAGATGCAACCAGACTCTTTGTTGATTTGGTCACAGTACGTTAGCACGGCTACCCCTCTGGACTGTATTTAACATGTTTCCTCCTTCCCCTCCCCTCCCCTATTAATATTTTCTCCTTCAGATGTTCTCCCTTAGATCATGCAGTTCTGGATTAAAGGTCACCGTTCCCTATCTGGGTCTCTGAAATACATGGCACCCCATAAAAGGTGACAGTGTTGTGTCACTAGAGAGGGAGAATCCAGCAGGAAGTTGTCCGGCCTTGTGGAAATCCAGACCGAAAGTGGTCTGCCCTGTCTGGTTTGTTGGAACAGGGAGCCTAAGGAAGTTTGCATCACAGTGGGGCAGTGATTCTCTTGCTGCTTGTCTTCTGGAATGTGACATTTGATAGAGAGAACTTGCGGCTGCCCTGAGTGCCTGCCTGTTCTCAGCGAGTTTTCCCCACCTGACAGCTCTTCCATTCAAGGTCACTGCAGTAATTTCATATGTAGCTTCCTGGTGCTGCTGTCTTATCTACCACACAGTTTCTGTTCCCCTCTCTTTGTATTCCTGGGGATATTGTGTTTGATAAAACTTGCTGTTTTTAACAGCCTTGGCATTACTCCAGGTACACTCTCTTTTCCCTCTCCTCTTACCAGGGTTAAAATGATAAGTGCCAGGGCTCATTACAGCCTTGAAGTCCTTGTGTCCTCTGCTATAGGACCATTATTCCCACATCTGCAAAGTATGAGGACTGTGCTAAGGACCAAGTCCTTTGCATGTTCCAAGGGCATGCAGGAGTTCCGTGCAGTATGGGACCAAGGTACATAGGAAGACTTCTCCCCCCACCACATGTGCTATTTTCCCCAATTGAGAACAGCCTGGTGTGGGGGAAGTGCTGTTTGGCCTGGTGTTAGAAACCTAGGTGTACCCCATCTGTACACGTGTTGCCTCTAATGAGCCACATAGCAGCCTTCCACCGGGGGGCTGATTCAGGTTGGGAAAACAGTGCAGGGGAGAGAGGCTGAAGCCCCTTCTTTTACACCATGGTCCTGATTGCAGTTCCCAGCACAAACTCACAAAACAACTTCTGCTTGCATAAACTCAGGAAGGTCCCAGGGGAAAATGTAACATGTAGTTAGGCCAATTATTGCTTAGTGATCGTTACTGCACGTATTCCACCTGTGTCACTCAAAACAGGTTTATGAGGCGGTAACAGGTGAATAGTAGTATACTGTGCCTTGCCTCCTGGCACTCAAGAGATTATCTTTCTGTATATATTTGAATTAAAATGTCTAGGAAAGGGTTTTAAAAAAAAATTAAAAAAATCTGTGTATTTCTCAGCCTTAATTAACTCAGTGCCTGTTCCTGTACCTGGAGCTGCTCCAGAGAAAGAAGCCAGGTGTTTGGGAGAAAGGAATGTCCTGACTCAAGACTTAAGTTTAAAGGACTTTTCAGCAATTCCACAGTGTTTGCCGGAAAAGGAGGCACTTTCAGAAGGTGGAAGCTTATCTGTAACCTTGGAGGAGCCAGAAGGAGAATGCTGATCTCTGGATCTGGCATGAATGTTGCTTCCTTAGGCAAAATGCTGCTCTGTCCACCCTTTGCTACTCCCCCTATGCACACACACTTGCCTCCTGGTTCTCCTCAATCTGTGTCTTCCCCATATGTTCCTGTGGGCCACAAACTGCATTAGTATACTTTCCAGTTACTATTACAGCTTCAAGGACTCTGCAAATCTTTGGCTTACAGCCGACCAGTGTAGCTCATATCTTAGTAATTCTCTTCATTTATTTGTTTCCCTGACACCCACCGTGGGGCCAACCACACTAATTCCAGTCCTTTGGATTCCATTCATGTCCTCTCCTTGCTACTTAACTTTCTCCCTGCTGCTTTCTACAATTCCCCCTGCCCTTCTTTCTGTTGTAAATTTTGATCCACTCCCCGTCTCCTGTCCCCTGAATATTCCAATGGGACCAACTCCCAATGCACCTGTGTTCCCACATGCT
This sequence comes from Gekko gecko, assembly GCA_029375565.1. Classification (NCBI taxonomy): domain Eukaryota; kingdom Metazoa; phylum Chordata; class Lepidosauria; order Squamata; family Gekkonidae; genus Gekko; species Gekko gecko. The sequence goes on from JAPDNY010000002.1 coordinate 226,479,662, forward strand.
GTGGCCCAGTGGTTTCCTTTATCCCTAGTATTATGGATTGTCCCATAGCATTGCTGTTGCTGCCATAAATAAGATTGCTGGATGTTTCTAGGCCTGGGCAGCACAATACATTCCAGTCTAGGGTATTGTCACATTGTACCTCAGAAATTCAGGCTGTGACCTAATATGCTGACCGATTATGAGTAGTTCAGTCATGGCCTCCTTATCTGGCATTATGCTGTTGCATGTGTGGCCTCATGAAAGTTAATTAGAATATTTATTTATTATTATTTTTTATCCCACTCTTACTTCAAGGAGCACAGAGTGACATGTATCAGCCTCCCTTCTTCATTTTATCCTTACACCAACCATGTGAGGTAGATTAGGCTGAGAAAGAGTGACTGGCACAAGGTCACCTAGCAGCCTTCATGGCACAGTGGGGATTTGTCTGACACTTCAGCATTGTGCCCCACTGGCTACAGGAGCATCATCTGAATTCCTCTCTAGTGGTCAGCATGTTAGGCAGCAATTACAAGTCAGCTTGGTTCAGGTGGCTCTGTTGTTCTTATTTGTAACCTACTTTTTAAGCAACTGTGAAATTATGTATTCTCTTCACCCTTCCACATGCATTGCTATGCTTGGCTGCAGTCATTTTTTTCTGGCACTTAGCTGCGCTAAGATCTAAAAACAGTATGTGGGTTGGATTGTGTAAAGAAATCAATATAGGGAAATGTGCACGCAGTTTCCAGATTCTCTCTCCCTGACTCACTCACAATGATGCTCTCTGTTGGGTGGAGAAGGGCAGCTAAACATTGAGGATGTATATAACCAAGTCATGCCTATTGTAAAGGGTGGAGTTGCTCCAGAGAGAATTATGGATAATGACTCATTTTGCTGGTGTGGGGAGTCACTCATGCTTCCCAGGTGTGTGTTTTATGGCCACCTATTTCCAGTCATAAGGGAAATGAAGTTTGTAAGCAGAGGTTTAACTCTTAGTCATTTAGGAAGGTTAAGGCTAGGACTCAAGAAGATGAAGCAACTCAGTTTCAAGAAGACTCCTGTGATCCTCTCTAGATGTTTAAGTTCAGGATACCGAGTTGGAATCATCATTCTGTACATCCCCATTCCTTCAAATGTAGAACAGAAAGGCCAATTCACAAAAAGGGCTAAAGAGAAATTTTGCCAAATCCAGCTTCTTGTCTAGGTCTGGAGGTCCTTGATGGTTCCCAACATTTAGCTCTTGATGGCAGAATTAAAATGATCTAAAAGGCAGAATTAAAATGATCTAAGAGGCAGAATTTTGGACTCATAATTAAAGGTCAAGTTTCATCACCAGTGTTTCAAGATAGGTAGCCATGTCTGTAGTAGTAGAAAAGAATAAGAATCTAGTAGCACCTTAAAAACTAACAAAATTTGTGGTAGGGTATGAGCTTTTGTGAGTCACAAAAGCTCATACCCTACCACAAATTTTTAGTCTTTAAGGTACTACTGGACTCTTACTCTTTTCTACTGCACCAGTGTTTCAGTAGCTGAAGTTCAGGTTTTGTGACTATAATAGTAGGGATGCGATCCTAAACACACTTAGTAGGAAGTAAGTTCCATTAAACTCAATGGGATTTACTTCTGAGTATACAACCATGCTCAAGATTGCATTGTGAATTCTTCAATGTCTGTTGTCTTTAATATTGTTTAAGGTTTGGGGATGATTCATATGAAACATTTTTATGGGAGGAGATAATGGATCCATTAATCAACTGATCAGCTTTGCTTTCTAGTTTACTTGCTTGGGATACAATTTGCTACCAAATTTTGAGTTAGGAACAAAATCTCCCTCAGGTCAGATTGGGAATGCATTTGCTGGAGCTCGGGTGGGAAGGTACCATCTGGGTATTAGGAAAAACTTTTTTCCAGTAAGAGTTGTGCAACAATCGAATCAGCTGCCTAGGGAGGTAGTGAGTTCCCCTTCACTAGCAGCAGCTGGACATTCTAATGGTTGTTACTTGCATTCTTGGAAGCTTGTAGGTAGAAAACTAGAACATATATATATATATATTTTAAATCAGTCAGCTTCCCAAGGAAGCACAGGGTTCCCCAGAACAGTTTGAAAACCACTGATCTACAGTCATGGAGATAGGCTTACAGTGTATCTGCCACAAATATGATAAATGCGTGGTGTGGCCTTCCAAGGTCCATTCTTACTCTCCCCCAGTGTGTAGACTGTCCATGTAGTGGGGAATAGTAGCAAATCTGGAGCTTGTGTCCCTTCCCCATCAGTGACTGGCAACCAAGAAACTCCTTTTTCCCTTTAAATTGGCCAGTAGAGCCAGAGGCAGGATTTGGCCACTTGCCCAGTACTGACAGAACTTCCCCCTGCCTGGACTGCTGCTTCAGTAATGCACCTTGCCTCCCCCCCAGTTGCTGCCAAACAGCTGAGTACTTCCTCTAGTCCTTCACATCATGGCAACATCAACAGCTTTGGGGGAAGAATCTCTGGATTGCCAATGTGACAATTCTACCTACTGTGCATAGAACATCTACTGCTGGGGCATATGCATCTCTATGGCTAAGTGAACTGGCACTACCCATGCAATCCATCCACTGAGAAAAATACCAGACCCATGTGTTTCAGTATTGCTGAGTCACCGTAGTCCTTGTCGTGGTGGTAACCTTACTGCTTTCATGGGTTTCCTGTTGATTTCAATAGGATTTAAATGTTGGTTACAATGGGAGCACAATACTTAATTGAGGCTGCGATCATACGTACAAAAGCGGCGGCAAAGGTGCGATTCCCATGTGGAGTAAAGGGGCGTGATCAGACAGAAACATCTGTCCAGCATCCTGGAGTCATTGACAGGGCATCTCGTTGCACTGCAGGAGCATGGAAAAAAGTCACTGAGGAAAGGCTTCTAATATCCGGAACTGCGGGGCGCGTGGGCGGAAGTCTGATCGTGCAAATGCATGTCATTTCGGCCCAGGGCAAACAGCCTCGATTCCCACCTGCATTTCCTCAGTAGTGTGACCGCAGCCTGAGTGTGGGGGTTGCACCATTGGCCTTCTTTCTGTGTTTATAGGCATGGCCAGATGGCATGGAAAAGATGACTAAATCTTTCCCCCTTTGTTATTTATTGCCCTTTCTAAATCAATAGTGCAGAGAAAGAAAGAAAAGTCAGAAATAAGATTGTAGAATCTGATTCCTTTGTGAAATCTAAATAGTCTTATCTAAGGCAGGTCCCCAAAGAATGCGTGCCATGTAACTAAAGGGCTTTGTGTAAACTCCTCTGTCCACACCCTCCCTTCTCCTACTGCACCAGACGATTCTACATTGTGAGCTTGTGAGCAGAAAATTATCTCCTTATAAAATATGTTCTACAATGCCAGTTAATTTTAGGCACTTCATAAATAAATTATGGGTCCAATATGAATGTTTTTAAAATGGGTTTAATTTAGTTGAATTTCACAGGATTTTATGTCTTTTCTTCTAGACAGCATTTATTTTTGACATATTATAAACCCGCTGTGAGTCTTTGAGGAAAAAACCCTTGCTAGTTCGATGGAACCATTAGCTCTGATTCATGTTGTATGTCACATCTGGATGCCTCAGATGTGGCTGAGCAACTATCTCCATGTCCAAAGAGGCACCCAACCAGTGGAACCTGGATGAATATCACAATATGGATGGCAACACACACAAACACCCTTATCAGCTGTCCTGTGCTCATGGATGTCTACTTTTGTATGCAGATTCCTAAACTAGGGCAATTATCTCTAAACATTTTCTAGATGATGGACTGTCTTGTAGAAATCCTGTCTATGTTTCATAAATAATGTACCACCAAAGTTTCCAGTTCTAGTCTGGGATACTAGATCATCACAAAGGCAGTTCCCTTTCCCATTCTGTTTCTGCATCTTTTAAAGGCATTGCTCAAATCACAGTTTGAAACCAGTTTTTCCCACTGAAGGTAAGCACTGAACATGTAGCTCCTCAGACTGATAAAGATTGGCAGCATCTATTACTGTGAAGTAATATACAGTCGTGTATAATCAGTGGTGCAGGCTACCCATTTGCTTCCTCATCTTAATAGAGCCAGTGGCAATTTGCAACTCAACAAGTTAGTTTAAAACTCTGCAGTCTTAAAGGATGCAGCCAGACGTACTCACTGCTCAGTTACTAACTCATCGCTAGCCTGGAGCTGTCTTCCTTAGATGGTGCTGGATTCTAGAGGGGCAGTCACTGAAAACACCAAGCTGGAGGTTGGTAGGAAAAAAATCAACATGGGTAAATTAAGATTGTGATTTACGTACACTAACTAACAGCTGTATACAGTCAATCCACTAAAACATTTAAATTGGTCAACAGCTTTAATGTATTTCTCTTTACTTGTTTTCTAGATCAATATACACGTTGAAAACTAATGCCATTTAACTGATGGTGCTGGGGCTTTGATTCTCCCTCTGAGTTCCTATCAATTTTTCCTACATTGCTTCATTTCTTACTGTAAGCTGAGAACTTCCTCCAGGGTTCAGCCATGACTACGTCTGCCTTGCGTCGGCAGGTAAAAAACATTGTGCACAATTATTCTGAGGCTGAAATCAAGGTGCGTGAGGCCACTTCCAATGATCCCTGGGGGCCCCCTAGCTCATTAATGTCTGAGATTGCAGACCTGACTTTCAACACAGTGGCATTTGCAGAGGTCATGGGTATGATCTGGAGGCGGCTGAATGATAGCGGCAAGAACTGGCGTCATGTCTATAAGGCATTGACTCTTCTGGACTACCTCATCAAAACAGGCTCAGAGAAAGTGGCTCATCAGTGCCGGGAGAACTTGTACACCATTCAGACTCTAAAGGAGTTCCAATACATAGACCGTGATGGCAAGGACCAGGGCATAAATGTTCGGGAGAAGGTCAAGCAGGTTATGAGCCTGCTGAAGGATGAGGAGAGACTGAAGCAGGAGAGAACTTATGCCCTAAAAACCAAGGAGCGGATGTCCCTTGAGGGCATGGGCATCAGCAGCAGCAATAGCCAGCAGCTTTCCTATGGACGGCGAGCTTCACAGTATGGAGATGACTATGGAAGGTCAAGAGGTTCTCCATCCTCCTTCAACTGTGAGTATTGTAGCGTGATAGAACACGGGTGGATGTAATGGTTCAATGTATGCAGCAGTATTTCTCACCAGGAAGTTTGCCAGTGGAGGTCTGGGTGCAACTCACATATCATAAGTGAATGTTCTTGATTTTCTCTGTGGGGAAACTGAAGCATGTAGTCCTAGAATAGAATAGCACACACACAAAAACCCCAAGAAAATTTTAATCTCTAGGGTATAATAAATACATATGGTATTTTCAGTTCCATTGCAAACAAAAATTATTGCAGGACATATTTTTTGTTGCTCCGTTTTTTTGCAAAATAGAGATTGAGGAAGGAAGGGTAGGACTTTGGGAACATTTGGTAGCAAACAGGTGCAGGTGGGTGGAACAGGCAGGGGCCAGAATGGGTCTACAGAGACACACTGTGACCTGTGCTGAGTGCAGAAGCTCTTCTGTCCCTCCCCCCCATATCCCTCCTCCTTCACTTCTGGTGATTGCATATGCATATTTTAAAGCTCTGCCTATATACCCTGGCTAGTGGCTGCTGTGTATATAGTCCTAGTTCTAAAAATGTGTGCAGTCACAAGGAAATGACATGGGACGGAAAGGGTTTAATCCCCCTCTGCCCTACCACCATGGCCCCCATCTAAATCACACTCACCTTATGCCTGCTTTTTAAGATTAGTGCAAACATTGGGAAATCACAAATTAATGTGCAGTTTGGCCCTCAGTCTTACAGTTCTCTCTAATTTGTTTTCACTCTGTGTCTTTGCATCATTATTAATTGATAAGGAAACAGTGTGTTCCGAAGAATGTGTTACAATTAGAACAAATGCTGATGTGATCACAAAACACCAAGGGCTTATTTATTTTAGAGGATTCCAGTCCTTGGAATCTTTGCTAGCTGCTGAAGTTGTGACTTGAGTTTTTGGACTCAAAATGTTCATTTTGTTTTCTTATTGGCATATTCACACTGCAAACATATATCAGGTTCATATGAATTTTGCCTGCCTCCCCCAAATCTGGCTATTGCAGTTTGATGGGATATTCAGCATTCTCTGTTTAAAAAGACACATCATCCATCTATCCATCTATCTTCTACCGTCTATCTACCCACACACCCATTTTTATCCTTTCCTCCAGTGAGCTCAGGGTGACATATGTAGGTCTTTTTCAAAACAAATGAGTAATCTAGTCAGCTTTTTGACGTAAGTGAAGATCTAAACTTCATTCTCCCATGTCATAGTCCTACATTTTAACTAATTCAGAAACTTCCAATTGGTACAAAATGCAACAGCCTAGTTTTTGATTGGAGCAAACTGACACATGAACACGTAACACTTGTTTTTCAGGACCTGCATAGGCTACTAACTTGTTACTGGGCTCAATTTAAGTTGCTAATCTTTACCACTAAAGCCCCTTCATGACTTGGGATCTATGTACCTAAAAGACAGTCTCTTCCAAGTCTGTCCCCTTGTGATATCTGCATTCCACTCAACAGCTTTCACTGGCTGTTCCATCTCTCAGGCCTGCAAAGCCTGCTTTGGCTTATCCTTGGCCTTTTTGATAGTAGCCCCTGTTCTTCAAAACATTCTTCCTTAAGAGGTCAGAAAATCATTTTCCCTTGGAGCTTTCAGGAGGTCTTACAAAACACCATTATTTTGAAGGGATTTGGGTGGAGTATATGTAGACACTGGTTTTGGAATGCAGGACATGTTCTGGTTTGTGATGTTTTATTTGTGTATACAGTTTTAAAGTTATTTTTAAAATTGTCTTAGTTATTGCTCATATGCCTGTTAGTTTATATTATGCAAGCTTCCTTCAGGCTCTTGTGTGAAGGAAAAATGGGATATAAATATTTAAATAAACGATTATATAAATAACTATGATACCACACTGTTTTGAGAGTTTCCCTGTGCAGAGGAAATTATTTTTAAGCCTAAAATCGTAGGGTATCAGATCAAATTGACACTCAAAAGGTAGGCTGAAGAAGAATGGGAATAGCCACTGATAAAAGGGGGCGCCCTTCTAGCAAAATATCACATTCAGAAACTGTCTGTCTTCTCCAAGGACCTCAAGAGAAGCATACCTGGTTCTGCCCTCCTACACTGTGTTACCTGTCTTTGTTTTATCCTCATAAAAGTCCTGTGAGGCAGATTAGGCTGAGAGAGAGCAATTGGCTTCATGACTGAGTCAGAATTTGAACCAAGTGGGTTGACTGCCATTTTAATCGCTTTCCCCTTTATACCTCAGCCTCTTCCTCATCTCCTCGGTTCAGTTCTGACCTGGAACAGGCAAGACCACAGACTACAGGAGAAGAGGAGCTTCAACTGCAGCTTGCACTGGCCATGAGTCGAGAAGAAGCGGAGAAGGTAATGTTGAGGTGTTTTTCCTCTCTTGGGGAACAGCATAGTAAGTCACGTCTGACTGAGATTTCTGAATGCTTTCAATGCCAATATTGCTTGTTATGGTCTTGGTTTCTTATTGGCTGCTCCACAGAAGCCTCAGCAGTTTAGGAGACCATGATGTGGGTGGCATCTACATGTGAATGCAAAAAGGCACCTCTGCTATAGCAGCAGCAAGTGGGATGGGAATAGGCAGAAATGGCATCCACATGCCTCATTCTTGCTCTACTCACTGTTCCCATTTCCTCAATAAACTAAACTGAACTGAACTTCCCCACTCTTCCCCTTTTCCCTGTCATGCATGTACAAAAGCACAGATGCAACTGTATTTGCAGTGGCACCCCAAAGCAACCCCTCCCACACTTTCCCCCTTTGTAACGCTACAGCATAATTCAGCTGGGAGAGGAAACCCCGTTAAAGGGCCAAAGTGGGAGCATGTCATCCAGTAGCAAACTGCCCAGCACAATTTTGAAAGTGAAGCTTAGCTCCTCCCTTCCAATAGTGGCTGTGAATATCCAAATGGATGCCCCCCCCCTGCAGCCACAACATAATTTCCCCTTTGAGAAGGAAGAAAACAACAGGAACCAATGAGTCTTTACTGCAGGGGCTTCTCGCCACCCATGCAAAGAAAGATCCCTGTATGGATGCAGCCGGGATAGCCATCTATGCTTTGTCGGTTTAGCTTTAATGGACTGTATGTACAAGTGAACCGATGACCGTGGGTTGGTAAACTAGTGTGAGTCAGATCAATAAGACAGAATTCTATAGACATAGCAACAGTGCACATCAATTTTTCCTTCTTAATAGCTTTCTCAACAGCAAATATCCCTTGGACTCATATTTAAGAAAAATCATTGAAACCAGTTTGAGATACACATTCAGGACTTTGGAAGACTAAACTGGTGTGTGTGAGAGAGAGAGGGAGGGAGGGAGGCAGAGGAGACAGACAGACCAGGGAGTAATACACATATAGCCTCCATATACAGAAGCAGCAGACTTCTGAATCCCAGTGTTGGGAGACAACAGCAAGGGAGGGTCTTGGTCTCTGTGCCCCATTTGTTTGGTCCTGCAGGGAAGCTGGTTGGCCGCTGTGTGAAACAGGGTGTTGGGCTACATGGACCCCTAGTCTGATCTAGCAGGTTAGACCTGTGTTCTTAAGTATAGAAATAAATGCCATTGTAGTGATCAATACTAAGTGGATTGTACCCCTGGTTTTATATGTAGGATTCTATTATTTTAGCTTTTAATTCTTTGATATGTACCCAGAATTCTTTTGTTGATTTTGTAGCAGCTAAGGAAGAATCTATTTTCCCTAGGCAGTGTGAGCAATAGGGACTGAACATGTCCAAAAGAATCCTGTTACATTTTCATGAGTGCATCCTAAATATACTACTGGATGTATCATATGAGGAAAGAATATACAGGCACATTCACATCTTGCATGTGTATCTTAATATTTGGGCATTTGTGGAAGATGAGACTCCTGATTTTTAATGAATAATTGGGGTTCTGCTCCATCCCTGCACCACCAACCAAATGCAACAACATTTCTCCATTTATCTGTTGGTTTTTCTTTTATTGTTTGAGTTTACAGAAATTCCCCTTCAGTCTGCTTCTGTTGCATGCACAATTTGTCTGCACAAGCTTTTCATTGTGAATTACCAGAAGCACCAGCTGCTAAATGTGAAAGTGATGTCACATTTGGTTGACTGCACTTGAACATCTGAAGCTGCTTTGGGGTTTGCTTATTTGACAACAATTTCCAGAAATGCAGAACAGTAGGCATGTCCTTTTTGTCTGCACCAGAACTTCCTATCAGCAGATCTGCGTCTCCCTTTCCAGGTAGTTCTAGTGTTTGTTTACACACAGAAACACAACCTGAGATTCTCTGACTGCCGTTCTTGTCACAAAGGAGGTTGGTGACATTGGAGAGGCTGCAAAGGAAAGAAAGCTCCAGCCTTGAAATGGTGGTTCAAGGGCCTGTTGGTTTCCATCCCATGGCTTACTTATTCTGGTTCAGCTTTAACTGGAAGCATCTCACTAGTATATTCTTTCTTAGATTAACATAAAATATATACTGTTGTACCCCAAGGATACACACATTGATGACCCAACCTCAGTCCCTGGAGGAGCTGAATTATAATTTCCACAGGTGGCTCACTTTCATCTTTGGATGTGGAGGGGTTGAAGGCAAACCCTGTAAATTAGCCTGGGTTGTCTGCACAACTAAGGTGTATAACAGGACATTATACCTCTAGTATGATATTCCCCTGAGTGCACTCTCAGAGGCTTCAGTGATGTAGACTGCCCTAAAACATAACACACTGATTTTTACATATTTTTAAAATGAAGCCATCAAATGGATAACACACCCTTTATTGCTTTTCATTTTAATATAACGTGCTTCTCTATGGCCTTTGATTGCTATGTAGCCCATGCCTGCTTGCTTAGAGGGAAAGGTTGTATACATTTCCTGAACATCAGGAGGAACTGTGGGAGAAATTTGTCAGTGTCAGAATCCCAGCTGTCTGTCCACGTTGCTTCTTGAAAAGTTGGGAAACACTTGCTGTGTCAATAAGGTATTGTGGGAAAGAAATTCCTTTAGAAGCCCAGAGATCACTCCCAAAGGTAAAAGAAACCAAAACACAGGATGAAGACAAACAGACATTGTTAAAGTGATTTTGATACACATTTGCCACATTCTGATGCATTTGTTGTCATGGCAGCAAATTGAGAGCATGGTTCCACCATACTGAGAATGTCTACCTGTCTTCACCCATAGTTATTTAAGTGTTTATGTCTGTGTGGCAGGGACTTCAATTGGCAGTATTGATTGGTGAGTCATCTACCCAATTATTCATTAAATTCATCTATGAAAACTCAGCAAGAGTCTTAGGAGGAAGCTTATCAAGGTATTAACTAGATGGGAGCACCAGCTCAGAGATAAAACCTAGAACGTTAAAAAGCTGGAATGCAAAGAAAATGAAGCAGGAAGAGAGAGAGAAAAAATGCTTATTAAGAGTTGGTTTATGGACTCTTGAGTACAGAGAAAGAGAAAAGATTTATGAAATTGCATTTTTAGTAAGGAGTGTTATTAAATTCTTTGAAGAAAAGGAGTAGTGATTATTCATCTCCTATTCAATTGACTAGGCAAATGATCAAAGCTGGTCTGCAAGGTTTGTGGCATGGTCATTCTCTAAAGTGGTAATCTGTCCTTAAACCAAAGTATTTAGTATTGTTAAGACAAGCCACATTCTAGGGTGGAAGAAGGAAATGTTCAGCCTGTGTATGGAACATTTGTGATCATAAGCCAGTGGCTTTTTTTAATTTAAAGGTGATCGGCTGTTTAATATATAATATACAACACTTGCTATTAAACAACTTTTTCCTCTCTTGAACCTGGCCTTTGCCTCTCATAAATCTACACTCTTCCCCTTGCTCTAAACAAAAGGGGGGAAGCAAGGGGGAAGGGAAAAAATAAAAGAAAGAAAGAAATCAAGAAATGCAACAGAAGGGAAAAGAAGCACAGGAGGTGGGGAGTAAATCTTATCCAAAAAAATAAAATGAGGTTTATATTGAGGTTTCATAGAGGTCTAGAAATTGAACCCAAATACCATTGCATTTCATACCTGTGTCCTGTCTGTTTGTTTATTTATTTATTTATTTATTTGATTTATACCCCGCCCTCCCCTCTGAAGCAGGCTCAGGGCAGTTTACAGGCCCATTGGCATCATCTCTCTATATAATAATTCTATTTTGTGTGAATGCTCCACACACTCCCACAGCCTTTGGCTCCCTCAGCTGCCACTCTGAAGGTCTGCCAATCCCCTGGCTGCATTGCTTTGCTGCGTTGCCTTGGCCCTGCCCACAGGGCCGGCAGCCAGCGTCTCACCCTCAGTCTGGAGGGAGCTGGCAAAGGGGATGGACGCTCCCCCTCCATAGGGGAGAAGGAGGCAGACCTAGCAAGCGGTGGCAAACAGGGGAAGTACTCACCTTTGCTGCACCTCGCGGCCCCTCTCCCTTGGCCACAAGGCTGGCACTTCGTCAGGATGGTAGCTCAGTGGGCTGCACCACAGAGGAGGCTGCCCAGGGCCTTTCAAAGTCCCCCCACCTTCCTTCAGCAGCGGCAGCAGTGCCAGGGAGGGTCTGGCCTAGAGGAAACAAGCTGCAGCTCCTGGAAAGCCAGACTCTCTCCTGAGGTAGATACTTCTCTTGGCTCCTGTGTGGGACTAACTGTGACTATCTCCTCAGTGGCTGTTGGTAGGCAACCAAGCTTGTTTCTGTGAGTAAAAAACAAACGACTTTCAGCATAACCCTCTCCCCCGCCCACTGCCAGCTTGGCCATTTTTCTGTCAGAATAAACTTTAAAAGGCTCTCTCTCCTTTTTGGCTCCACCATGGCTGGCTGGCTAATGAGGTGGGCCAGCAACCATCAACCATTCTCTTCAACCCCCTGCTGTGTGGCTGACTTTCCCCTAGGATTTCCAATCTCCAGGTAGGACCTGGAGATCTCCCGCTGTTACAATTTATCTCCAGATGACAGAGATCAGTTCCCCTGGAGAAAATGGCTGTTTTGGAGGGTAGACCCTATGACATTATCTCCTGCTGAGTCCTTCCCCCCCATGCTGCCCTCCACAGGATCCACCCCCCAAATCTCCAGGTATTTCCCTAATTAGAGCTGCCAACTGTACTTTCTTCTCGGTGCCTGTTGCTAGGCAACCAGATTCTGTCAGTAAAAGGCCCTTTCCACACCTATTTTGGCTTTCAGGAGAAAACTCATTGGGGCCAGTCCTGATAGGGTTACCAACTCCAGGTGGGAAATTCCTGGAGATTTGAGGGAGGGAGCCTGGAGAGGTAAAGTTTGAGGAGGGGTGGGACCTCAGATAGGTACAATGCCATAGACTCCACCCTCCAAGCCAGCCATTCCCTCATGGGAACCACTGTTGCCAATCTCCAGGTGGGGGCTGGAGATCACTCAGAATTACAACCACTCTCTAGGAGGGAGGGGGAGGAGATGGAAAGCTGAAGCCAGGGGGCAGATAATGGTAGGTTGACGGCTGGAAGGGAGAAGGGGTGCCACCTCCAGGTTTGGAAACTCCTGGAGATTTGAGGGGTGGAGTCTGGAGAGGGTGAGGTTTGAGGAGGAGTGGGACCTCAGACAGGTACAATGCCATAGACTCCACCCTCCAAACCAGCCATTCCCTCATGGGGAACCATTGTTGGCAGTCTCCAGGGGAGGGATGGAGATCACACAGAATAACAATTGCTCTTCAGATGGCAGAGATCAGTTCCCCTGGAGAAAATGGTAGACTCTGTGTCATTATACCCTACTGAGGTTGCCAAAGCAAATTGACGCTGAGTGCTCAAGGCCAGGGCACTTTCCCAGAGCCTCTTTCTAGAGCTCATTGAATTTATTTCCACAATGGGCCTTATTCCTAGTAAAACAATAAAACAATTTAAAATCATAAAACTATTCAGAGGTACAGCATATATAAGATGGTAAAAAACTGTAGTATCGGTCACCAATAGGGGAAATCAGCAGCTGGTGTCTTGCTCCTTAGCGCATAGTTTGTTAATATGGGCACAGGTATTAAAGTAGGTGTCCAAAAGTAGATTGTAAGGCATAGTTACTTGGCTTGATGATGGCCTTTTAATGTGGCATCTCACTCAAACGCTTGACGGAAGAGCTCCGTCTTGCAGGCCTATGCAGAATTTTAATAAATATTAAATGCCACTTTTTCCTTTACTAGGAGCTGTGGTGGCTCAAGTGGTTAAGACGCTGAACTGCAGGCTGTGGAAGGTCAGTAGTTCAGCAGTTCAAGACCCGGGTGCCGCATGACGGAGTGAGCTCCCGTCTCTAGTTCCAGCTCCTGCCAACCTAGCAGTTCGAAAGCAAGAAATTGCAAGTAGATCAATAGGTACCACTTTGGTGGGAAGGTAACAGCGTTCCGTGCGCCTTGGTGTTTAGTCATGCCGGCCACATGACCACGGAAACGTCTTTGGACAGCGCTGGCTCTTCGGCTTTGAAACGGAGATGAGCACCGCAACCCTAGAGTCGGATTCGACTGGCTTTCGAGCAAGGGAACCTTTACCTTTTACCTTTCCTTTACTGCAAGATCCAATAGTTCTTCTGTCCAAGTTTCTATATGTGGTGGAATTATAGCTTTCAGCATTTCAGGATAAGATGCTAGCAGTAAAAGCAGTCTATAAAATAGAGAGTATCTGGCCCAAGGAGAGTTTTCACATTCAAGGTATGTGGCCTAAGGGAAGGTTGATAGCTGAGAACTGAAAAGAGGAGGCCAGGACAATGTTTCTCAGCTTCTCATCAGAATGGTACAATGACAGGGCAAGTCCTTAACCTATAGAAACAGTGCCCCTTCACATGCAGCATCCCTCCAGGTGCAGCACATCTCCTGCAATTATTGTGGTCCACAAGACCAAATTTGTAGGCTCTATCTGGGTTTCTGTGAGCTAGCAGGATTAGTGTGTGTGTGGGTGTGTGGGTGTAAATTGTAATCTCAGGTCCAAAAAGGTTGGAAAACAAGGTCCATTAATAAACACTTGTGCATTTGGATCTTTGTACAAGATTTTTATCAGTTTTATAAATTCTAAGGGCAGTCTCATTTTGTATAAAACATGGTGCAAATAGTTACAGTGTAGCCTTATCAAAAGCCTTCTCCACATCCAGTGACACCACTGGGTGCAGAGAAGACTTCTGTCCCCTTGCCATAACAGTTAGTAGCTGCAGGCATTTAGAGTCTCCCAAAAGGACTGTTTTATACAAGTAAGGTGGAATCTTGCTTGCTGTGATTAAATTTATTTACTTCATATTTTATTTTATTTTATTTTATTTTATTTTATTTTAAATGTTATTATTTAAATCCACATACAAAAAGAGATTATCTGCGTATTCCCTTAGAACAAGTTGTAGATCTGCCTCAAGTTTTGCAATATCTTTGTTTCTAGTTTTCTTTTTAAAAGGTTAATGGGCTATATGTGGCTCCTCAAATAGGCTTTAAGAATATCCCACATTGTATGGTGCAGGTCCAAACTGGGACAAATAGCTTTACCTTGGGGGGAAATAGCTTTCACCTTGGGAAAACAGGGCTGGAGGGAAGGCATGAACACCTCTCCCTGAAAAGTGGTCCTCAGCTGAATTGGGCCTCCACAAATTTTTAAAATAATATTCCCTGCAGGTTGCCAGCTTCAGGCTTGGAAATTTGTGGAGATATGGGGGCAAAGCCTGATCTTTATAGTCTGGAAATCAACTATAATTCCAGGAGATTTCCAGGCTCCACCCGGAGGTTGGCAACTGTAGCTGTGTGACTGCAGGGAAAGCAAGCTAGGTTAATGGGAAAACAAGTTGGCTTCAGGAGCTCTTAGAAAGCACCATTTTCTCTTATAACCAGCTATTCCTATAATGTGTTTAGACCACAAGTTCTGTGAATATATACCTGCAAATTTTAGTATAGAAATTAAAACAGGTTTGCAAAATCCAGATATGTGTAGGACAACAAATGCAAATTTATGTGCAGGTAAAATGGGAAGAAATCCTTGAGATGTAATCTCCAAGGGGAGGGGTATATAGAACAAGAACATTTTTAAAATTTCATCTGTCAGAATTTTCACAGCTGAAGAGAAGGTGGGAGGTAGAGAAGTGTGAGCATTCTTTACAGCCTAGAATGGCCAATGGAATGTGGTAGTGCTTCCACCTACCTGGGCCATTTTCTGTCATGTAAAGTAATCTTCTTTCTCTGTTTCCTAACTCAGGACTTCTCAAGCCTCACTGAATTATGCCTACAGTGTGCCCTTATGCTTGGATAAATCAGATGCCATCTGTGCATTCTGGCTTTCAGTGAAGTCCTGACAAAACAGTTGTTATCAAAAACAGAGCAAAAGCCTTCCCAGTGAAGTCCAGGGACTTGCTATATCTTCTCTGACCACTGCGTGAAACTAATTTCACAAGACAAACAGGGATTACAAGAATCAAACAAACTGCATTTTTAAAAAATTATTCCACAGGACTCAGGATGGCAAGAATATGGTTTGCCCATTTTATGCTCGTAATAACTTTGTAGCATACATTAGTCTTATAGATGATGCCTGGTGCAAGATCACTCCTTGAGTTTTATGACTGAGCTGGAATATCAGTCCTCCTAGTCCTGGTTCTGTGCTCGAACCATTATACCACACTGGTTGTTATTTCACTCTTATGTTAATGTCAGTCTACCCACCCCCTTCCTTGTAAAGTAGGCAGTTCTGTGAACAAGTGAGGAGAGACTAAAACTCCTGCTCCAGCCACACTACGGTTTCATCCATGTGGGATATGAGTATGATACCTCATACACACATCTTTAGCAACCTACATGTTACAGTAGGATATATTTTCTTTGGCTGTGGTCACATGATTAGTTTGTTGCAATATAGTAGTGTTATCTTTGCAGATTTAAAATGCACAACCAGACAGCAATGTCTGCCTTCTGTGCTCCAGTCGTTGGCACCCTGTGTTGTCCCGCTTTGGAAGCAGAGTAATCAGGCACTGAAGAAAGTCAGATATTAATGGATGCCAGTGCTTCCACTCCGCTTTCCTGGATGTCTGAACTCTCCTGCCACAAAAGGAACCCAGAAGGGAAGTCTGAACCTGCAGATCTGTTTCTGCCACTGGTTTTTTGGGGGGGAGTTACTGCCTATATGCACATATGTACATGAGTGCATATGCACATGCACCCACCTGCATTATTAAAAATGACTGGGCAGCACACTCCATGGCTGAGGCACTGCAGTAATGTGAACACCTAACCAACAGACAAGCACGCAGGGAAACTGCCCAAGAGTGTGCTGTCTGGTTGGTCTGCCCCGCAACACTTTAAACTGGTGCAATTAGAGGTGTGCCCAGATCACGGCAAGTTTCCAGGGTGATTGTAGCCTTTGTCTCAGTAATAACATTTGTAAACAATTGACTCAGACTTCCTAGCCAGTTCTTTACAGAACATATTGACAATCCACTCTCAATTTCCTTTACTTCCCATATTATGTTTCAGAGCAGGACAGTCTTAGTGATTCTGGGGGCCCTGGACAGAAGCCCAAGATGGACCCCCGGAACCACTGCTACTCCACTACCAGTCCCTCTACCAGGGCCAAGCAAGGCTGTCTCTCACCCTGTGTGAGAATGGGAGACTCTGCCACTGGAAGCCAGCTACCCAATGGGGTGGGCTCAGGGGGTGGCAGGCAGGAGCATGTCTTTTCCCTCTTTCTTGGGGTACAGGAGAGGCTGTGCATGGTTGAGCCCCTCCTAGCACGGGGCTTGGGACAGCTGCCCCAGTTGCCTATTGATTAAGACCACCTCTGTTTTACTGTACAGTGAGTTCTCTTCAACTAAGAAAACCATTTCTAGGGACAATGCTTGTTTTCTTCCTGCCAATTAAGACAGACCCTGGAGATATAGGGAAGGTGATATAGGGAGTGGTGAAAGCCAAGAAAGATTGTTAATAACCTGGAATCAACCTTTTAACCTAGCTAATTATAGACAATCCTTCCATCCAGTGTATTAGTAAAGCAAAATGTATAGGGCATTAAGGGGTTGATTGCAGCCACATTATAATCATGGGGACAGTCATATCCATGTAATTACCTTAATTATTAGAGTTGGAAAGCAAGTCAGGGAAGTCAAATGGCAGGTCTCCCAACCCTTTATTTTCCTACATAGCAAATTCAATTTTCAGACTGAAATGACAAACAAAACAAGCGTAACACTTATGGATTCTTGTTTATTTGTACAAAGTAATCAACACATATGCACACACACACCCATACACACACACTTATAATTGTTCATCATCCTCAAAAAGCCTTCCTTTTGCTTTTCCACATATGAGAATGAAGGCATAAATTAGTGATATTTGTTTAGCAGAAGAAGAGAAGAAGAGATTGGATTTATAATCCACCCTTCACTTGGAGTCTCAGAGCGGCTTACGAACTCCTTTCCCTTCCCCTCCCTCAACAGACACCTTGTGAGGTAGGTGGGGTTGAGAGAGCTCTTTCCAGAACTGTCCTTGAGAGAACAGCTTTGACAGAACTTATGGCTTGCCCAAGGTCATCCAGTCGCTGCAAGTGGAGGAGTGGGGAATCAAACCTGGTTCTCCCAGATTAGAGTCCGCACACTTAACCACTACACCAAACTGTTTAGACAAATAGTTTACCTTTTCACATACAAAAATGGACAAATGACCCATCTGGAATTTTATACAAAACAGGAATTATTTGATGCTCAACTGATTTTCTCTCCATTGCACCCATGGACTGGCTGTCTCCATTGTTTGTACATAATATGGGCAGAACTCTCAAAATATTAAATCCATAAAGAGTATGAAGAAGTAACAACCTTTACTAACTGTGCAGCTATTCTCTAGTTAATCTTTGCAAATCAGAATGCCAGATCAAAAAATTTTCTGACAATAAAATGTTTAGTCTGATGCTTATGATTAAAAAATGATCCTCCAAATAAATCCACCTATTAACTCTTCTGGTAGTATCTAAAAATAATGGATAATGCATTTGTTTTATAAGCACACACACAAAGCAAATAGTTTAGTATTGTACTGGCCATGAGCTCCCTACTCTAACTTTCAGTCTTCTGTATAATTCAAAGCCACTCTGCTACATTTTGTTTTATAGGAAATCTCATTGTTCTGTTTAAGCTATTTCAGCCTTTAACTGCTAAGAATTAAATCTATGCAATGGAAAACTGGAAGACAAGAAACCTAATCTGGATATGCCTTAGCTGAATCCTTGTGTTGCCACTGGACACTGATCACTAGTGCTGGTTGCAAGTCCTTACCTGCTGTGCCAGAAAATACCCCCTAAAGTCCAAAAACATCTGGTGGAAGTTCTTCTTTCATAATGTTCTCATGGCCTCTCATGACTTGTGCTTTACTTTGGGGATTTTAATGGGGAAATTGGCACCTTAGAATAAATATAGTTTTACTGTGGCATCCTTGATGTGATGCTATTTCTCAGTGTTCTCATGTTCTAAACCTTGCTTTGTCCTTCATTTTCCTTCCTAGTTTGTTTATTTTTAAATCAAAATAGTTAGCAATTTACTCCATATTCATATTCAGCCATTTCAAATTACAGAGACTTGAACGTTTTATTTTTCTTATTTTTGGTATTTTTGCATATGTGTGTGTATGTGCCTGTGCCTGGAAGTCATGGCGACCTCTGGTGACTCCTACTGGGGCACAGAGGACAGAGAAGTGGCTCTCTGGCCTCCCACTTGCCAGGGTCAGCCTTTCTTAGCTTCCAAGATCTGATGAGACTGAGCTTGCCTGGGCTATCCAGGTCAGGGCACAGAGTACATGATGGGTTCTCAGTTTTCCACTCTTTGCACACCTCTGTATGTTTAGAGATAGTTTAAAGAGGCCAGTACCTTTCTGGGTGCAAATCAGCTGCATTTTTTAAAAAGGTTCTAAACCTACCCCCCCCCCAGATAAAGAGCTACATTCATAGGAAAGAAGGACACTGGTATGTACTGTTCTTAGGATTACAAAAAGACTCACAGAGTTCCAGGAAACATACTGTACTAGGACGACAATGAAACAATGCATTCAGGAACAAACTTCCAAGGATTTTTAACAGAGGTGACTCTACTACTGATACAACCCATTCAAAGCAAGGTGATAACTGGCAGGACAGGCAAGGTATCTGAGTGGAATGAAGTAAAAATCTAAGTCTAAAGGAGCAGATTTCTTTTAAAATAAAATCTGTGATTGGGGAAGACCTACCAGAGACTAATGTTGGGCAGAGTCATTTGGGCTCTTTCCTGGGGAGCAGTGAGCCATGGAAGAATTTCTCCTTCTTTCCCCAGTAAATTATTTATTTATATGTAATTCTTCTTTTGTGGCTCAGATCATGAGCTACTCATTGCAGAGTTCAGGCTTAAACTGAAGAAAGTTTGAAAAACCACTAAGCCATTCAGGTTTGACCTAGATCACATCCCTTATGGATATACAGTGGAGGTAAAGAGTAGGTTTAAGGGACTAGATCTGATAGACAGAATGTCTGAATAACTGTGGACAGAGGTTCATGACATTGTACAGGAGGCAGCAATCAGCACCCAAAGAAAAAGAAATGCAAGAAAGCAATGTGGTTGTCTGATGAGGCTTTACAAATAGCTGAGGAAAGAAGGAAAGCAAAAGGCAAAGGTGAAAAGGAAAGATTTACTCAACTGAATGCAGATTTCCAGAGAACAGCAAGGCGAGATAAGGAGCCCTTCCTGAATGAACAATGCAAAATAATAGAGGGAAAAAATAGAATGGGAAGGACTAAAGTTATTTTCAAGAAAATTGGAGAAATCAAGGGAACGTTCCGTGCAAAGCTGGCCACGATAAAGGGGAAAAAGCAGTAGGGACCTGACAGAAGCAGAAGAGATTAAGAAGAGATGGCAAGAATACACAGAACTATACAAGAAGGACCTCAATGTCCTTAACAACCACAACGGTGTGATCGCTGACCTTGAGCCAAAGTCAAATGGGCCTTAGAAAGCCTTAGAAAGCATTATTAATAACAAAGCTAGTGGAGATAACGATATCCCAGCTGAGCTATTCAAAGTCCTAAAAGATGATGCTGTTAAAGTGCTGCACTCAATATGCCAACAAATTTGGAAAATGCAACAGTTGCCACAGGATTGGAAAAGGTCAGTATACATTCCAATCCCAAAGAAGGGCAATGCCAAGGAATGTTCAAACTATTGCACAATTGCACTCATTTCACATGCTAGCAAGGTCATGCTCAAGATCCTACAAGCTAGACCTCAGCAGTACATGGATAGAGAACTGCCAGAAGTATAAGCTGTGTTTCAAAGAGGTAGAGGAACTAGAGCTCAAATTGTCAACATTCACTGGATTATGGAGAAAGCAAGGGAGTACCATAAAAAACATCTCCTCTGGGAGCTTGTTCCACCAGGTGGGGGTGAATAAACTGTGGCAAGTCCTTACAGAGATGGGAGTACCAGACCACCTCACATGGCTCCTGAGAAACTTGTATAAGGGTCAAGATGCAACAGTTAGAACCGAATATGGAAAAACTGATTGGTTTAGCGTAGGAAAAGGAGTACAACAAGGATGTATATTGTCACTCTGCTTATTTAATTTATATGCAGAGTACTTTAGGTGGAATGCTGACCTGGATGAATCATAAACTGGAATTAAGATTGCTGTGAAAAACATCAACAACCTCAGATATGCAGATGATACCACTCTAACGGCAGAAAGTGAAGAGGACCTCAAGAATCTCTTGCTGAGGGTGAAAGAGGAGAGCGCAAAGTTACCTTGAAACTCAACATCCAAAAAGCTAAGATCATGGCATCCGGCTCCATCAATCCTTGGCAAATAGAAGGGGAAGTCCTGGAAGCAGTGACAGAATCACATTCCTGGGATCCAAGATCACTGAAGACAGCGACTGCAGCCGTGATATTAAAAGATGCCTGCTCCTTGGGAGGAAAGCGATGGCAAACCTAGACAGCATAATTAAAAGTAGAGACATCACCGTACCAACAAAAGTCTGTATGGTCAAAGCAATGGTATTCCAAGTAGTAATGTATGGCTGAGAGAGCTGGACCTTGCATGGGTATCCCACCAAGACAATAACCAGCCTGAGATGTGCTTAGCTTTAAAATATAGCTGCATTACTGGGTATCAGTACAGTGGACAGATGATTGGATTTCAGTATTGTACACTTAGGTCTCATTCCCACCTCTGCCATGGAAAAATGGTGCCTTGAGCAGGTCACTTTCAGAGCTTTCCACACAAGGATTTTTTAGCACTGCCATTGGTCTTATTCTGTCAGTCAGTAATGGGATTATAACTGTGGATCCATATGACATTTATTTTATTTATTAAAATGTTTATGTCCCACCTTTCCTTGTGGTTCAATGCAGCTTACAGTAATAGTTAAAATATTTATGGTTAAATATAGCACTACTTAATATAGCACTATATTCCCATCACAGTCCTGTGATAGCCATCCCTACAGCAAAGGCAAAATAAAATGACACATTATTGGTCCCTCTTAGATTTGTCACCAGAAAGACTGTTAAAGAACTCTGCTTGTCAGCTTCCTTTTCACTCTCCCCCCACCACCCATGTGTTCTGCAAACACGTTAAGCCTTGGGGAAAGCTGCCAGAAAGGGCAGCTTTTTTCTTCTTCATGTGAAAATGTAACATTGTAGTCAGTTTCAGGCAGCTTCCCCAGCACAGGGCAGAGCTCTCTTTAAATGATGTGTCTGTTGTCCTGTTTGGCTGTACTAAGTGAACTGAAAGTTACAAACAAGAATTTACAAGCCACTCCTGCAAAACAACAAATGTAGAAGCTCTTGTTCCCCTTCCCATCATTGGTATTAAATTTCCTAATCTCATTTCCTCTTTGTAATCCACTATTTTCTCTTTATTTTTAAAACTGGTTTGTCAGTCATGCTATTTCACTGTTGCACACCAGCAGAACTAAAAATATATTTTTTTAAATTCCAGCTTGCAAACAGAGTAAATGACAACAAAATGAAATGTTTCTCCCTCTTATACAGTAATCATCCTTTTAATTAAACATTTCCTCATCACATTTCCTCTTAGCAATCACAGCTGCTTAAAAATAATGAGGGAAGAGACTGCATTGCAGGAAATTTTGTAATTGCATCGCAACCCAGAATGGCATGGCATTACCAGTCACATCACCAATCTGCCAGGTATATCAATAGTACTTTCCCATTCTACTCTGGACAGGTTAGGGCTGTTTTGTTTAAGCCAAAGATATCTTTTACAAACCAGCTTTTAAAAAGACAAGAGAACAACACAAAAGACATTGCACTTCAGTACTTCAGCTATTTCTCTCTGTAATAACCACTTTACTGAAGGATGCAGATTCCAGCCAAAATGGCTCTTCAGCTCCACCTCTCAGTGAATATAATAGAGATCTGAGGCAATCATGAAGATTCAAGGGAACAGTATTTCTTTGTGAAGGCATGGGATAAAGAGTGATATACCTTGCCACTGAGAGCAAACATCCTGATTCCACAAGGGAGGTCTGCATTCAAAAGTAGCCATCTGCACTCATAGCTGACACAGATGTAGACATGCATCTGAGTATGCATCCCCCACCTACATTACGATGCTCTTCTGTGTTCCACTGAAGTGGCTGGCTGTGTCTTTTGATGCATGTGAGAATTCACATCCCTATCTGGAGCCACAGATTGTTATGTACAACTAGTGACTACAGATGAATCTAGGCTAAAGACAACAAGCAGGGCTGGCCTGAGGTGTCTGGGCACCCTAGGTGAGGCCAGCTTGTGGCACCCGCCCCCCCCGGTGATGCCAACCTCCCGGTGGGGCCTGGAAACAGGGGAAGGCGCCACAAGCTGGTCGCTTTTGCTGAGCGCCGGCTTGCCTGTGCACCCCGCAGCTGCGGGGTGTGCCAGCAAGCCAGGGAAGAGGCGGTGGTTGTCAACAAGTACTTTACAGCATTGTGTGTATTTAAAGTACAAGGTCAATGCTCAATACTAGTAATAGTCCTAAAAGCAGTATAATCATGGGGCATGGAAATGTGATATTGCTCCGAGGAATGGTGTCAGTGGTTGTGCATGCTGCTAAAAAAGCACGGCTATGATTTTCCTGTTAGGGTAAAAAAGCACACATACTTGCTGATGCCACCATCTGTTTGCTTGCAATTCAGTCCTGTTGGAGGAAACTGAGTTTTGGAACAACACTTGATATGCTCTGGTTGTAAGGAAGGACAGAAGGGTCATAGCAGCCAGTAAAGCAAGATATCTGGTTACATTGGCTTGGGAAGCCAGCCAGCCAGTCCAAACATAAAATGAAAACCAATGCTGTAGGCACCAAGTAAGGTATAGCAAGACACTGATTGCAATGCATTGATGCACTGTTAATTGCAGATCCTTAGACTGATGTTATAGGTTGGTATACAATCACCAGATCGCTTTTTAAAATGTAAACACTGGTGACTTCTGTGGCCCCATGGCACTTTCTGATCCTCTGGGAAATTCAGCAGTCCTCCTGGCCACCGTAACATTGTGCTACCTGTTCGCTGACATCAACTTTATTAGACTACCATTAAGAGCAGAGGGAGACAAGAGCAAAACAGTACAAACACTTTGTAGGAGAGCAAGGGATAAAATCCTGTATAGCAGCAGTGCCACTAAAAATGACCTGTGTGGGAAACAATCTGATGTTCCTAGAATCGTGTGTTTTTAAGATGACTTAAGAAGCCATGTAATGTATTCCATTATACATACCCTGTGTCAGTGAGTGAGATTAATTTTTTTCAAACCATTTATGACAGTCTCACTGCGTCTCACTTCTTTTTTCAAAGGCCCATTGATCAGGATTCCAAAAATTAGTTTTGCATTATGCTATTGGAATATGCAATGCCTGCTGTACAAGAGAAGAAATTCCTACTGGTGCAGCATATGGAAAGGCCAATCAGATAGGGATGTGGGGGCTAACTTCTTCCTTGTGCAAAATAGTTTCCTTGTTTTGTCCCCAGAATTAATTTTAGGCTTACTTCCTGGTTCTTCTTTCACCTTTCTCTCTTCCTCCCATCAGCCATGCAGCTAGGATGCTTAACTATCTCCCTTTGTCTAGCCATGTTAGTTCTTAAATATGTCAGTTTGTTTCTTTAACTAGGTCTGCTTCACCATGTGCTAAATACTCACTGTGCTAATATATGCTAGGTTGCTTAACTGGTGTTTGGCTTCTATTTTTTCATGTTTATATTTCATCTAAGTTTTATTTGTAAATCTAGAATCATAAGAATATAAGAGAAGCCAATGTTGAATCAGGCCAATGGCCCATCTAGTCCAACACTCTGTCACACAGCGGCCAAAATATACTAGGTGCCATCAGGAGGTCCAGCAGTGGGGCCAAGACACTAGAAGCCCTCCCACTGCTGCCCCCTCCAGCACCAAGAATAGAGTGCATCACCTGCCCCAGACTGAGAGTTCCCATCTATACCCTATGGCTAATAGCCACTGATAGCCTCTAAGAGATCCCCCTGTTCCAAAGGGGTTCTACATTGTATTGGTAATGAGACAGCAGCCTCTAGTGTGGTCTATACTTCAGAATTTGGCTTACACAGTTTGTTCCTGGTTGTTGGAAAGGAGGAGGGACATTCTGCATCATATCCTCTTACCTTCTACACTTTGTGATAAACACTGAGCCAGGAAAAAAAGAGGCAGTTTTCAGCAATAAGATTTAACAGGAGTTTTAGGAGTTAAATCATGAGCTGTTACCATCATGAGCACACTCAGCTGGCACTTTGGCCATAATCCGACACACTAGTAGACCTTATCTAAGACTGTGTAAGTCCAGAAAGTTAAATTTGCTAAGCATGTCTCTCTGCGGTTTTATGATCATGGTCAATTTCATTTGTAAATTTCTTTGTAAGCCATTACTAAAATCAGCAACCATGATCCCTGTTCATAGTGTGCACCTATTTTGGGGGCTGGGGAATAGTATTTACCACAAGGAGCAGCTAAACTTGTAAAAGACATGTTTGATAAATAACATTTTTTAAAAAATGGCTGCAGTTGCTGATTTTGCAATTCCCTGAGGAAGAAGGGCCTATGAGTAAAGATAAATACTGAGACAACAAAGGGTCAAGTTAAGATAAATGTGCAAGAAAGGGCAAGGCTGAAGCAGACTACAGCTCATTACCACAACCAACAGAAGGCACTTTGCAGTTCAAGATGAGGAAGGATATGATGTCTGGCCTTAATTTGTCAGGTGTCACTGCCCATAGGGAGCTGCTAATCTTGACAGGGCCAGAGGCCAGTAGCACAGTCCAGGGCAGGTAAACATCAAGTTCCCCAAAGCAGGAAATGGAGGTCACAAAGGGCAGAGGCAGATAATGTAGTTCAAGAGGGGTAGGAGGACAGTTTCCAAAAAGGTAACAGTGCTGGGGAAAGTGACCAGATCCCTTTGCCAGGCAACAGAGAGAAGCAGTTCATATGGAAAAGCAAGTACTCCTCAATATAAGGTGCACAGTGGGCTGGGACAGTCATGGGGATCAGCAGACTGGGTGTTGCTTGGGTAGGAGAGTGGTTCTGTGCCCTAGTAGGCAGTGCCCTTGGAGCACTGATGTCAGTAAGGACTGAGGTAAGAACCAAGTGCCAGTGGTACAGGCAGCAGGGCCCTGAGGCCTTGCTACTAGGAACCCTCACATCACTACAGGAACATGGATCTATCAAGAACTCTAGTGTTGTCACTTTGGGGTCAATATTGACTGAGAGAGGAGAGATAGGCATTAAGAATGTTATAATAAACAATGTAGTGCACATAGTGTACATTATGTATTTCAATCCAATACTTATCTAAATTGTCCTTGAAAATGCCCCATGAGGGAGGTGCTTATTTTCAGATGGGAAATGAAAGCTGAGACAAAATGTGTTGGCCAAGGTCGTCCAGTGGATCACGTAGGCACACTGAGCATACTGGCGAGGGGTGGGGGGGCAATGAGATTTCGCTAGGGCAAGGAGGGAAGGGAGCACGACAAACAGTAACGTTCACAGGCCTGCTTTTGGATATGTCGTATACTGTATGTGAAAGTTTATAATGCCAACAAAACAAAAAATCAGTTACATTTTTCTACCTCATGACTACAGCAGTTTTATCACGCAGTTCAAATGGTACTCTCTTTTGTTAAACTAAGGGATTTGTCACCTGTAGCACATTTGATCACTTTGTAACAATAGGCACTCAGTATATAGAAGCATGGGGGCACCTGAGGAAGAACGTGGGCAGTAGGGAAATTCTCTCCACTCCACCTTCTGTAAAAGATTCCCATGAAACTATCATATACTCAGTCAGACCACTGGGCTATCAAAGTCAGTATTGTCTCTGACAGCCAGCTGCTTTACAGGGTCTAGGGGAGAGGTCCTTCACATTATTACCTGATCCTTTTAAACTGGAGCTGCTGGGGAGTGAACCTGGGTCCTTCGGCATGCAGTGCAGACAGTTTTCAGCCTCTCCTTGTAATATCTGCAGCCTCTCCTTGTAATGGCTGCATGGCTGAGCTGGGTTACACATTCCAACTCCTCAACTCCAAGTCTACCTGCTAGAAAACACTAGCTCTGTAGTGTCTCAGCTCAGAACAGAAGGACAGAATCTCAGATGAAGAAGCAAAATTAAGTGTGGATGGATAGCCACAAAAATCAGGGGGAGCAAGATGGGTGGATGGATGAATTGACTTGGTGACATTGTTACTTGGGTGAGTTGCAAAATGGGCAAGAACAGAGGAATGGGTACATGGCTGGATTCAGTGACCTCCTGCTCTTTGATCACAAAAAGAAAGGAAAGTTGGAAGTCAGAATGAAAAATTAAATACAGAACCCTGGAGCAAACCTTTACCCAATTCTCCTTCATTGTCAGCAGCCACTTCCTCCAGCTTCCAGTACGGATGAAGATTTGCAATTACAGATAGTGCTTACCCTGAGCAGACAGGAGCACGAGAAGGTATCTCAAATCCAGGAGGTGAAAGGGCACTTTGACTTTCTTCCTCTGCACTTCACATGTCTCTAAATGGGGCAGCTTTTTGCCTTGCTTTGCATCTTCCTGAGATAATGCTACTCAGTCCAGAAGGGGTTAGACATTCTGTACATCTGTTTATTTTCTACCTGGAATCTGCCAACATTGTTGGAATCCTAAAAATATTCATGTAAAATAAAATTCAATATCTAGTTCTTATGATTATGGAAATCTTGAACTATGTGAGGAATTTCACCAAGAGCGGGTAGGTTGGGGGTTTTCCTCTCTCTCCCCCCTCTTATCCATGACCAAATTAATGAAATTCTGGACTATAGCAATAATTCAATCTGACAATCAGATAAATTTATGCAAAATATATATATTTGTTTACCTATTTTCATAATATGGAGGCAATTCTAGGCACATTGACTTAGAAGTAAATCCCTTTGAACTTAATGAGACTTAGTTTCTAGAAAGTGTGCAGAGGATTGCAATCTCTCTTTAGAAATGGAATTGGATGGTTTTTCAGATGAGAGAATTCTATACCCCATCCTGCTGCAAGCTACATCCATTTCCTTCTCGCTTCTGGTTCTTTCCTAACTTTCACAGTTCTAAAGACTAACTGTTCCTAATAGAACACTTAACATGAGTTATACATGTATTAGGAAATTAAAGTTGCCACTAAACATTGAAAAGCCATAAAGTAAAAGATGGCCTTTGGTAGCAGGAAATAATTTTTTCTCTTTCATCTTTCTTGCATTCAACTCAGAACTGTCCATTTTGATTGCAGGAAGTTAGAGCATGGCAAGGAGAAAATTCGCTGTTACAAAAGGCACTGGAAGAGAGCAACCTGGGTGCTGAGGAGGAGGAGGACGAAAATGATAAGATGAAGAAAAGCCAGGTATAGAGTACCAATGCTCAGCTGTCTGGCAGAGAAGATGCAGAAATATTTGCAGATTTATCCTCTGGCTCTGCCCCCTCCTTTCTTGTTGTATGTATTTAGGATCCAGACACATAGGACAATTTGTTTTTAACTATTACAAATAAAATCTAGTTTCAGAGTGATTCGTATGTCAGTTTCCATTCATTTCCTTTGCTTTAACAGCGTAGCAGTACTGTGTTGCAGATGGTGTTCACACTCAACACCAACAGATAGTTGCATGGAATCCAATACAGAATTTTACTTCCTGAAACTCTCAAGTTAAGGAAGGAGGACCATCATAAGATCATGCTTTGTGCCTGTGCCTGTGTGATCTCCACTTTTGGATGGCTTCTGAACCTGTAATATACTATGCATGCGTAAACCATTCACACTCTGGGTATCTGTGGAGTGTAATACATTTTATCCCTCTGTATCTTTTCAGTCTTCTATGTTGGAGCTGGCAGACATTTTTGGATCAGCACCTGTAACTTCTACCCACACGTCAGCTGACCCATGGGATATTCCAGGTGGGGGTTATCCTCGATCAATTGAGGTTTGGAACCATGATATGGCCTTTTCTCCTGCCTTTTCTCCTCCAGTTTTGTCTCTGTCCAGTTCTTGGGAGCCTAACAGTAAGGAGCTTTGCAGCTGTTCTCTCCTTTTCTTTTTCTTATTACTTTCTCCCATTCCATTCATGCTTTTGACCTTGCTTGAAAGAACAAACAGGGTGACCAAGGTTAACCCACTGTTTGTTAATTGTGTGGTTCTCCCTTCTGCTGCACTATATCATGGTTTAGGAATGTACCTTAATTGATTAAAAATATTTTGATAAATTAAAGAGAACTTTTTGTCCACCCACCCCAAATAATCAAGTAATGGATGCATTTAAAACACATCCATTATTTTCAATAGAAGTCTTTATTTCAGTATTGATCTTTGAAGGAGTGTTCCTTCTGAAAAGATAGACCACTGATTTGAAGCAAAAACAAAAATGAATTTATGTGCAAATGTATGCAGATGTAACCCATTAAAATGTATAAAATTAACTGACTAAAGATCCTTAAATTAGATGACAGCCCTAGTTCCTCCCTCTGCCCTCATCTGTCTGTTCTTGACTTCTCATATATCTGCCTTCCCCTCCATGCCATTCTGATTACATCTTAATTCACTTTGCATTTCCTCCTCTAAAACCTGAGACTCTTCTTTCAGATTCCAAATCAACTGTGGAATCAACAGGAACATCCTGGCATCCCACTGCAGACCCCTGGGTTCCCGTATCTTCTGTGGATCCTCTTAGTCAGACAACATCATCTACTAATCAAGCCTCTCCGGGGCCCTGGAATCTTCCACCCATTTCCTCTTCTGCCTCATGCTCTGATCCATGGGGAATGAAGTCCGTCTCTTCAAGTCTCTCATCTTCAGATCCCTGGGGAAAGCCCTCCCTGTCTGCTCCAGTCACTTCAGGCACTACTTCTATTGCTGACCCCTGGGGAGGCTCTACTGATAAACCTTCCACAGCTAGTAAGACATCTTGTTGTTGTCTGCCATTTTCAAGGCTTCTTAATGTGAAGAATCAACGGTTTTGTTTCTCTGACTTTATGACTGTCACCTAGTATTTTCCCCAATGCTTTCAGTCAGGTTTATAAATGTACCATTTGCCTGCTCACCTAGGATGACTAGTACCAGAGTGAGAAACTGTATAGTACGCTCTCTTGTGTTAAGGGTAAAAGCTGCTTGTATAGTTGGCTCAAGAGACAGAAATGGGGTTGATCACATAATTTATGAGGTTGGACCTGCAGCTTTCTCTGGCTCCTTTGTATCTTTGAGGCTTCTGGCTGTTGAGGATACAAACAGTAAGACAGATAGTTGCAAATGCACATTCACACAGCATGTACCTCTGCCACCGCTAGGCTTATGGTGCAATCCTAAGCAAAGTTACACCCTTTTGAGCCCATTTACCTACTGGATTTAGAAAGGTGTAACTGCTTTGGAGTGCACCGTTAAGCTCCCAAGTGATGGGCTAGTGATAAAAGAAAGAATGCACCACTTCTGCAGGGCTCCTGAGGGGGGTGTCTGGGGAAAATCCATCCTTCTCCTTGGCTTCCCAAAACAAGGACAAGTACACATATGGATCATTGCCTTCACTTCCCCTGCACTCCTGAATCCAAGAGAAGTAGTCATAGTAGTGAGAGAAGGTGCAAAGGGGACAAGTGAGACAGATGCCGAGTTTTATTTCTATCTTTGCACATCCATAGGCAATGCTGCTTTTGACTTGTTTGCAAAACTACCAGAACAAGTGGATCAGCCAGAGCATGACAACATCCAGGCTCCATCATCTGTGAAATCTAACAGCCCCGTAGGTAAGTGAAGCTCTAACACAAGCTAGGATCCGGCAGAGAGGGATATGGTTATGAGAGGTGTGAAGGTGGCCATGGAAACTAACTTCTGCCTTCCTGTAACATTTTCAGGCATCATGTTGTTCCTATAATCTTGACAATCTGCAGGGGGAGGGGGGATTTTGTACCTATCACAGTTCTATGACTTTGTTTATTTCATAGTATTCATCCTCAAAGTATCTTATCAAATGCTTATTAAATTTGCAGATGATAGTAAATTGGGAGGGGTAGCAAATATGGTAGAAGACAGAGGGTACAGGATGATTTTGACAGACTGGAAAACTGGGCTGAAACAAAAAAGATGAACTTCAACGGGGAAAATATAAAGTTCTGCATTTAGGTAGGAAAAATCAAATGCATAATTAAAGGATGGGGGAGACTTGTCTTGGCAGTAGTATGTGAGAAAAGGATCTAGGGGTCTTAGTAGTCCATACACTGAACACGAGTCAGCAGTGTGCTGCGGTAGCTGAAAAAGCAAATGCAATTTTGGGATGTATCAACAGAAGTATAGTGTACAGATCACAAAAAGTGATAGTACCACTTTACTTTGCTCACCTAGAGTAGAGTAGACCTCACCCAGAGTATTGTGTTCAGTTTTGGGCACCACAACTTAAGAAGGATATAGACAAGCTGGAAAATGTCCAGAGGAGGGCAACAAAGCTGGTGAGGGGTCTGGAGACTAAGTCCTACGAGGAAAGGTTGAAGGAGCTTGGTATGCTTAGCCTGGAAGGAAAATGACTGAGAGGTGATACGATAACCATCTTCAAGTACTTGAAGGGCTGTCATATAGAGGATGGTGCAGAGTTGTTTTCTGTTGCCCCAGAAGATTGGACCAGAACCAACAAGTTGAAAATAAATCAAAAGAGTTTTCGGCTAAACATTAGGAAGAACTTCCTGACAGTTAGAGTGGTTCTTCAGTGGAACAGGCTTCCTCAGGAGGTGGTGGGCTGTCCTTCTTTGGAGGTTTTTAAACAGAGGCTAGATGACCATCTGACAGCAATGCTGATTCTGTGAACTTAGGCAGATTACAAGATGGGCAGGAAGGGTTGCCTCAGTGCTTAGTTTTTGTGGCCCTTTCTTACATGCCCAGGGAAATGCCGATTGCCACTTTGGGGGCAAGAAGCAATTTTTCTCCAGGCCGGTTTGGCCAGGGATCCTGGAGGGTTTATTTGCCATCTTCTGGGCATGAAGCAGGGTCACTGGGAGTGTGAGGGGGAGGTAGTTGTGGATTTCCTGTATTGTGCAGGGGGTTGGACTAGATGACCCTGGAGGTTCCTTCCAACTCTGATTCTATGATTCTATCTACCTTAGTCATGGCTCATCTGCTTGCATAATCTGTCATCAGTCCTTCATGTGTGCTGGGGGGCTGGCCTGATTATAAGATTGGAAACTCATAGGATGGTTTCTAAATGTGAGACTGTGCATATTCAGTTGCAAGAAGTACCTCAGAATAGGTTATCCATGAAACTTTGCAGGGAGCAACCTAATTTTGCAGTAAAAATGTCTGCAGGAATGAGGACACTTTGAAATGTAGATTGAAGGACAATATGTTGTGTGTATGTATGTGATCTAAAGGAGAGCAGTTCTGATCATAAGGGAAATTATGTGAGAAATGCCTGATACAGAGTCCAAATAATGGAATATCTGAGGCAGTGTTGTCTGTTATTAGTGGCAGTGGCTATCCAAGGCATTAGGTAGATGTCTGCACTGGTCATAACAATAAAATTTATTTAACTGGAAATGCTGGGAACTGAACCAGGAATCTTCTATGTGTCAAGGGTGAGCTGAGGTGCATCACTCTGGCTGTGGTCACACTGGAGGCTTGCCATGATCTGGGCATGCCTCTAATTGCACCAGTTTAAAGTGTTGAGGGGCAGACCAACCAGACAGCACACCTTGGGGCAGTTTCCCCTTACACTCATCTGGTGGTCAGGCATTCACATTACTACAGCACCTCAACCACGGAGTGTGCTGCCTGGTTGTTTTTGTTTTAATGCTGGCGGGTGCATGTGCATATGTGCTCATGTGTGTATAGGCAG
This sequence comes from Gekko gecko, assembly GCA_029375565.1. NCBI lineage: Eukaryota > Metazoa > Chordata > Lepidosauria > Squamata > Gekkonidae > Gekko > Gekko gecko. Next base: position 226,512,016 of record JAPDNY010000002.1, read on the forward strand.
TAGCTAAAAAAAAATCAGTGGTGAAAATGGATCTGTGGGTTCAGACTTTCCTTCCAGGTTCCTTTCATGGCAGTAGAGTTCAGACATCCAGGAAAATGGAGTGGAAGTGCTGGCATCCGTATACACTGGACTTTTCCTGGTGCCTGACTACTCCACATCAAAAGTGGGGCAACATGGGGTGCCAACGACCCAGGTACAGAAGATAGATATTGCTGTCTGATAGTACTCTTTAACTCCACAAAGTAACTCTACTATATCATGGTAAACTACTCACATGACCACAGCCTCTGTCTCTTTCTCTCGCTCACGCACATACACACAGACATACATGGAAGAATAAACAAAAATTACTTGCCGCCACAAGGATAAATGGTAGAATTACTAGAGTAGAGGCTGAAATTTTGAGATTCGGACTGAAATTTAGTATGAAATGAGAAACTGAAGGAAACCATGGATTGTCAATTATAAAGGCAAGGATTAACACCCCTCTCTCTCTCCTTTGTTTTTGCTGGTAGATGTGGATCTGTTTGGGGATATTATTCCAAGCACCAAGGAGAACGGAGTCAAGAATAAGGACATTTTTGACATTACAGGTTTAGGAGATGCTCTTCCTGATTCCAAGAAGGACAAAAAGGATTGCAAAACTCCAGAGACCTTTCTTGGCCCAAATGCCTCTTCCTTGGTTAATTTAGACTCCTTGATCACAGCTCCCCAGAGCTTGAAATCTCGTAATCCATTCTTGGCAGGTGAGTCATAGGAAGGGGAATTCCATGGGAGACTATATAAGGGCTTATATGAGGCCTGCTGGCTTTATTTTTATTTTATACCTACCCTTGTGTGCATTGAGCACAATTTTCTATTGTGCAGGCTCCTCCACCGCAGAATTTTCACCTTTCCTCATCTTGCTGGGCCGTTTAACCACCAGCATCAGTCCTGGTCAGAAAGTTCAAAATGTCACATACTAGGAGTCAGTGGGCTGGAAATTTCTGCTGTTGGAAAGCAGAGGAGGATCTTTCCTGGTTCCTCCTTCCTGCTGCAGACCTCCAAGTCACCCTTCACTCTATTCCTGGGGGCAGCAAGGAAGTCCCATTACACTGACAGAAATACCTTCTGTTAGCAGAGATTTACTGCAGGATCTAAGCCAATATTTGTCATTTGAATGTAACAACGTAAGACGTGCCCTACTATACAGACTAAAGGTCCATCTCATCCAGTCCTGTTTCTCACAATGGCCAGCCAGATGCCTAGGAGATTCACAGACAGGCAAACTGATACCAAAGCCTCCCCCTGTTGTTCCAGCTCCATTAATTGGTACTTAGAGCTTCTGAGGATTGAGGGCCCACTTAACAATTATGGCTAGTAAGTGATGGCCCTATCCCTCATGAATTTGTGGGATCCTCTTTTAAAGCCATCTGAGCTAGCAGCCATCATTACATTGTGCGGCACTGAGTTGCACAAGTTGTTCATTGTGGGAAGGAGTGCTTTGTTTTGTCTTACCTTGCTGGAAGAGTGCTTGTGTCCTCCGTGCTTGTGACTCCAAATCACTAACTGCTAGGTACTTTAGATCTTGAAAGAATATACAGGTTTCTTTCAGTGCAGCCTTAAGCAGAGTTACATCCTTCCAAATCAATTAAAATTAATGGGCTCTTTTTCCTTCTCTCAGGTCTCAGCACACCATCTCCCACCAATCCATTCAACACCACTGACCAGCCCAAACCAACTCTCAATCAGATGCGAACCAGCTCCCCAGTGCCCAGCGTAGCTATGGGAATGCCCATGAATTCCATGACCTATAGTGCTTCCCTCCCTCTTCCGCTCAGCAGCATCCCATCAGCAGTGACACTCCCAGCCTCCATGAGTGCCTTCCCTCAGGCTGGAGCAAGGCCTTTCCCAGAGCTACCCACCAACTTGCCTCAACCTCTTCTACCACTGTCTGGCTCAGGTCCTGCTCCACTACCTTCTCAAGGCAGTATGAACCCTTTCCTTTGAGAAGATGCTGCCTGCATTGTGTAAACTCTCTTGTCCCTTCTCCAGCTGTGATGGAAATCCTCCCATGCCAAAGTGTCATGGGCACTGGCTCGTACATTGGGATGAAGGACATTTCTCCCTGGATGCTCTTCTCCTAGATCCTGCCCAGGACAGAGACAAGCTAGCCTGAACCTCCTTGCTTGAAGAGTTAACTGTGGAACCAGCTGCTCCTTCATGTTGAACACTGCTTCTGGTGGTATACCGGGCATTCTGGTCACCAACTGGCACTGCTTCGGTGGGCATCCCTTAAGAAGGGCTTTAATTTTGAGGGCCTCTATTCTCAAGGGTTTTTTTAGTCCTGGTACACATGGAAATTAATATAAAACATAAATTAACTCATTAAGATTGTGCCCATAGAAGGAAGGGATGTTTTTGAAAGTTGCATGGAAAACACAAACACTTTTGCCAGAGCTTGTAGCTATGTGGCATGCATGACAAGGGCGCAGTCTCATTTCTGGAGATCAGGACAGTTCAACAAGTATAGTGGTGCTCCATACAAAAGAAGAAATCAGATTTCTTTTGCCAGTGACACCTTCAGTGCGTTGCCTGACTAAGAAAAACCTCTTCCTCAGCTCTAGTCACCCAGTAACACTGTGGGAAAGCTCAAAGTCTGCAACTAGAAGACCCAGATTTTATGACCATAAAAAACCTTCCATAAATATCCCTCTTGTGCATTCTTTGTGCTGGTTGCAAAGTATAGGGCAGATTCTGAAACAAACTGTTGGGGATCAGTAAGGAGGAGAGATAGGATACATATTTATTTAAAAAATGTGTGCAGAACAAAATTGTAAGACTGGACAATCTTTGGAAACATCTGTATGTCTGGCAAAGAGGTTGGTGAAAAAGAATGGGGTAGCATGAAGAACTCATCTCCAGCCCCCGGTCACTGGAAGTTTAACCAACTTCCTCTGACTACCAATTTTGAATTGAAAGAAATGACTGAATGTCTATTGAATAATAAACCTGGCTTTTATAAAAACCCAGTGCTGAGATGCTCAGGACTCTGAAGAAGCTACCACGCTTCATACTTAGGAGTCCACAGTTCCTGGAGTCACCCAGCTATTGACTTGATGCTCCTTTGTTTAGAATCCAATGTCTCTCTCTGCCTACTTTGAGTCAAATTCTTTTTTTTTAAGTGTTGTACTGCTTATTTGTGGAATCTGGTTCCCCCCTTGCTGTCTCCATGGATGACCTCTTAGCTACATGCTTGACCAAAGTCTCTGTTCCAGTTACCTCTCCCTCTCTTGCTCATGCCCCCTGAACTCCAAACTTTGGGGTGGCATCCCAGAAAATGAGAAATGTTCCAGCACGGGCTGATCCCACAGTGCAGAATCACTGGTATAAGCAAACCAGGCTTTGTGAAGCCCATGAGAAAGATGTGGACAGCTTTAAAGGAAGCAAATCATGGAGGCTTTCATTTGAATATGGCTTCAAATACCAAGGTTTGAACTGCAAGGAACTGTTTGTATTGTGCTCAGTGGTCTTGGGGCAATTCGCTGGAGCTCAGACCTGCTTCAACAACTTGGAGAGATCCAGATGGCTATTTTATTTACTGGCTTTCATTTTTTCAGTCAGCTTCTCCCACCCAGGTCCTTCCAAGATAATAAGATATCTGTTGGAAACCAATATGCTGGAATGGAAGGAGAGTCTGTACAGCATGAAGTTAATATCCTAATTACCAGTTGTGTCTTAACTTCAGGTTTCAGCATGCCAGTACAAATTGCATCTGCAGGACAAAATTACTCTGGAGCACTGATCCACCAGGTCCAGTCCAGAGGTGGTGGTGCCATCACTGTGGCTTTATTGCCAATGCATAAGCAGTATCACATCAGTTATCATACCAATAACAGACTTTCTGGCTATAATGGAACATAGGAAAAACTAATATGCAGTCAATAAAGTGTTCAAATGTGCTTGAGGTTTCACACTTCATAACCTTGTGTGTTATCAAATCCCCTCTTTTTCTTTTGCATTTGGGCCAAGGATTGCACTGAATGTTCACTAGTGAAACACTGAGTGCCAGGGAGCCCAAAATGTTCCTTTAGAAGCTCCTTTTAGAAGCCCCTTTTTGATTCCTGTTTTCTATTCTTCTTAGCAGCAGCTTTGGTGATGTTACCGTTGCTCAAGCCACAGTTTCTTCCTGACTATGTCATCCCAGCCAATCAGGAATGACAGTCTGCATGGTCATGCCACGCTAAGTCATCGTATAGCCAGTGACATTTCAGCTATGCAGCATCACAAAGCCAATTAAAAATAAGGCAAGACTTGTTGCTCTCAGTGTCAATGGACCACTGCTACACATTGTGTATTTGATTGGTTTCAACTATGATGTCACAAAGCCAGTTCAAAGTGAGTGTGATAACTCCTGCTTCAATCAGAATGGGCAAATGCCTTCACTCCTGTTTGCATCCCCCTGAAAAATCACCAAGAGGCTGGGTGCTTGTCAGAGGGGATCATAGACTCATAGAGCTGGAAGGGACATCCAGGGTATTCTAGTCCAATGCTGGGACAGAAGTGTTTGTAAAAGCACCCTCCCCTATTTCAGGTCAAACCTAGTCCCAGCATTAGTCAGTGCTGCAATTGGAGGCACTGCAGCTGGATCAGGAACAGGCCTGAAATGTAGCTTAGCAGTCTTGAATGGCACTTAGGGTTGCCAGCTGGCTTGGAGAAAACTGCCCTGTCCCTTTAACAGGGTCTTAATAGGATGTGATTTACGTCCATGCCATGAAAAACTTAAACTGCTCATTTCCACACATTCAGGTACAGGACATTTTTTCTCCATGCCACTTGTCAACTCTAGAGCATAGCCCTCTAACTTTCTGCTTCCCTTATCAGACACACACAGTGCTATTTTAAGAAGACTTTCCTGGGAGTAAGCCTCACTGAGTAGACTTTAGGATGGCACTGTTAGTATGCTTATCCACAATAACTGTAATAGCTTATGCCACTCACTGCACTGCTATATGTGCTGCAGTAGAAGAAAACCAGGTGAAATCTGGATTTCAGAACTAATGCTGAACCTCCTAAATTCTGCAACAATGAAAATTCAGATTCTGCAGTCAGAACTTGTTACGTCTTCATACACTAAACCTAACTCTGTGCCTTTTGTAGATGCAATAACATTTTCTCAAACTTCCAGTAAGCACGATGACAAATAGAGCTGCCAGCTTTTGAAGCTGCCCAGCAGCTGTCTCTTTAACAGCAATTTGATTGGCAGCAATTAGTAAGTGATGGTGATTAGGTCCATGCTGTAAAAAAGCCAACAACCACCCCACCTTTTCTAGTGGGTTGACAACTCTAACAATGAGAGACAGAAGCATGCTTTTGCTTATTAACTTAAGTCTGGAAGCCAAAGCTTCTGTATTTGTTACTATAACATGATGTGATGGCTATTTGTGTTTCTCTAAAAAAAACAGATAGATGAATGGAACTTCTATGTTCAAAGACGGCATGCCACACAATGCCTAGTTTATGGGCTTTGACTGAGTTTTGTTGGAGGAGGAGTGCTGTAATAGTTGGATTAAGAGTTAGATTCATCGGAACACATTCTTAGTATAACAAACAGACAAATTATATACTGTATAATAAAACCATATAGAAATTTATCTAGCCTGTTGGCAGAATTCAAGAAGTAACCCAATCCACACTTTGGAGTTTGCTTTCAATGAATCTACTGAAACAGGATTTTTGCAAAAAGAGACAATAACTGACTGCAGGCCGTTAGTGCAACAGAGAGACCTTCAGAGCACAAGCACTAACACACAGCGGAGAAAGAAACAACAAGAGGCAGGCTTAACTGCAAGCAAAAACATTCAATAGACCCTAAACACTAGAGAATGCTCCACAGCCCCCCTAGGGTACATGTGGACCAAACTACCCTTTCAGCTATATTTACAATAACCAGACTCTTAGCAGGCTGTTACTTCTCCAAGTCTTTTTCTAAGGCAGAGATGTTGAACTCATTTGTTAGGAGGGGCAGATCTAGGGTTGCCAAGTACTTACTGCATTTTGGCAGGGGAGACACGGTTCCTGGCCGGAACAGTCCCACGCATAGCACATGTGCGCGCCACAATGATGTCGCCCAGATGTGACGTCAGCATGCTGGGCACATCGCCAGGGACACTCTGACAGTTGGGCTGAAAACTCGAGTTTTCAGCCTAATTGCCAGAGCATTGCCTGCCAATGTGCCCAGCGTGCTGATGTCACGTCTGGGCGACATCATTGTGGTGCGTGCATGTGCTACGCGCAGGACTGTTCTAGCCAGGAACCATCTTTCCCCTTCCGAAATGCGGTAAATACTTGGCAACCCTAGCTGGATCTGACATAAAGGTTGCTTTGTTGGGCTGAGTCATGCATGCCATAAAATGTAACACAAGGTATCGGAGATATAAAGATGATTTCAGATGCTGAACAGCAATAGCAGATGAATGAAAATAGCAGGCTTAATTAGATTAGGTGTGATATGCAGAGAGGTGGTAGTGCTAAATAAGCTGATGGTAGTGGAGAATCTGCTTAAGAAAAGTTTTTAAAAGGTAAAGGTTTTCCTTGCTCGAAAGCCAGTTGAATCTGACTCTAGGGGGCGGTGCTACTCTCAGTTTCCAAGCCGAAAAGCCAGTGCTGTCTAAAGACGTTTCTTTGGTCATGTGGCTGGCATGACTAAATGCCGAGGATAGTGGCAGATTAACCATTAAGCAGACTAAGCATGTGCTTAGGGCACCAGGGCCAACGGGGGCTGCACAAAGTTGTGAAAAGGGTGAAAAGAAAAAAAAAAGGAATGAAGGTTAGTAAAAAAATAAATAAATGATAAAACTAGTGCAAATTGATCATGGTGCACCCTAGGGTTATCTTCTATTTTTTGTTGGCCAGGGGTGCACCAAGATTGGTCAGTGCTTAGGGCACCAGTGAGCCTTAATCCACCCCTGGCCGAGGAACATGGAATGCTGTTACCTTCCCACCAAAGTGGTACCTATTCATCTACTTGCAATGTCTTGCTTTCGAACTGCTAGGTTGGCAGGAGCTGGGGCCACAGATGGGAGCTCACTCGGTCATATGGCACTCGGGTCTCGAACTGCTGAACTACAGACCTTCCAGTCTGCAGCTCAGCATCTTAACCTCTGAGCCACCATGGCCCATAAGTTTTGCAGTGCCCCCAAACTAGGGTTGCCAACCTCCAGGTGATGGCTGGAGAGCTCCTGGGATTACAACTGATCTCTAGGTGACAGAGAAAATGGCCACTTTGGATGGTGGACTGTCTGCATTATACCCTACTGAAGTCCCTCTCCTCTCCAAATCCTGCCCTCCTCAGGATCCACACCCCAAAAACTTCAGGTCAAGCCCCATTCACAAACTTCAGAGTTAACACACAAGAGTAAGGCTGTTTAACAAGGGCGTAGACTTTCCAGTTTCCGGGAGGGGGGTGTTGGGGCTGGGCTAGAGGCATTGCTATGCTTGGTCCTTAAAAGAACCGAGGCCCAGTGACATCATAGGGAGGAGCCAGTGACATCAGAGGCCATTGTCACTATCAATAGAAGCGGAGCCATGTGGGATTTAGGAAGGGGCTCTCCAGAAATTTAGGAGGTGCTGGGAACCCTTGGGAGCCCCCCTAGCTATGCCCCTGGGCTGGGCTAAACCCAGGCAAAGGTGGGAGTTGGCCAGTGGTTATAGTGCTATCTCAGCGGTCTCCTACTGTGTCCTTTATTTAAGTTCACTTTTAGAATAGTCACTTTAAGATATGCAGATATGCATACCATGTGCATAAGACAAACAAATGGTCACAAATTTGAAAGTAAGGAGGGCAGAAAACCCTGTAGGGGAACATTTTAAAAGTTTTCCTGCGGAGGGCAGGGTATGGGGAGGGGAGGGACCTCACCCAGGGTACAATGCTACAGAGTCCACCCTCCAAAGCAGCCAGTTCCTCCAAGGGAACTGATCTTGGCCGCAGGGAGATCAATTGTAATAGCAGGAGATCTCCAGGTACCACCTGGAGGCTGGCAACCCTACATAGAATAGGATGGTCATGTTTGTAAAGGTTGCCCTGCCTGCTTTTTAGCAACTGTCTAGAAGACAGATCACATTAAAGTTTTGTGAAATGAATATTCACATGCACACAAACACACACCTGGTAATTCTACATCACTAGGAAGAAAGAAACTTGAAAGCAAACACAGCCTTGCTGGACCAGATGAAGAGTCCACTTAGCTTTGAATTCTTTCCCCACTAATAGGCAGGCAGATGCCATAGGAAGGTGTCACAACTACAACTTTACTTTTCATTCTCCACCCCCGTGTCCAACAATCAGCAGTACACTAACTCTGATCATGAAGGTTCTCTTCTCAATGATACCTTAGTAGGTGAAATTACCTTTTTGCATGGTTTTATATACACACACACTACAGGCAGCAGCCCATACAAAACCAATGCAATAAAATTCATAGAGTTTAAAAGGCTTGGGATGAGAACAGAAAGGGGGAAACAGTTGTTTGATTCAAACCTCCATTTGGAACCAAAAAGTTCCCTACTTCAAAAATGCAAATCACCAAGTCCTCTTGAGGCTGAACCCTCTGCCTTACTCTCTGAGAGTTACCTTCCACAGTGCCTCTTTCATGGGCAGGGTGTGCACAGAGAGAAAACCCAAGCAGCTTTTCATCACCTCTGAGCCACCTACCCATAAAGACAAAATGTAACTCACAGGAGGACACCAGCAATAACAACATGGGCGGTAGTGTCAAACAAAGATGATCTCTTTAAGCAGCTCTACTTGTGCCCTCGAGACTTCTTTTGCCGGCAGGAAAGGGGAGGAGCATCTAAGCTCAATTTCAAGGGAGGTTCCACAGCAAAAGGAAACAATCCTTGCAGTTGACTGAGTTTAGCAATTTGCAGTTTCCATAATTTCTTCAGATTTGCATCACAACCTCATGCATGCTTCCTATTATCCAACATACAAAATAATAGGTTAGGTTTTTTTAAAAAAACAAGATACCAGACTAAGAAAACAAACTCAAACAGCTCTACTCAGGAGTAACTCTAACTTTAATCAATGGGGATTACTGCCAGGAAAGTATCTTTAGGATCACACCCTAATTTGCGGATCTACAATGTCCTTCATGTTAAATTCCCCCAAAGTGCTTATTTGACAAATGAGGAACAACAAGCACCATTAACATGTTATTGAAGGCGGCCAGAAGCAGGACTCAGGCAACTAAGAAGCATTTCAGTGAAAAGGGGGGCGGCAACTTCAGACCTTTCCAACAGCTCAATTTGGCAAAAAACTTTCCAACAACTCAACTTGTCCCTTACAGAGGGGCTGTTCCCGGGGGCACTCAAGGAAGCGATGGTCCACTCCCTCTTAAAAAAAACCCATCTCTGGACCTGGCCGAATTGGTTAACTATCGGCTGGTTTCCAATTTGCCCTATCTGGGCAAATTAATTGAGAGGGCAGTGGCGGTACAGTTGCAGGGCTTTATGGATGACACTTCCGTGTTAGATCCCTTCCACTCCGGCTTTTGCCTGGAACACAGGACGGAGATGGCACTGGTCACCCTCACAGATGACCTCCGGAGGCATCTGGATCGGGGCAGTTCAGTGGTGTTGCTGCTGTTAGACCTGTCAGCTGCATTCGACACGGTCGACCATCAGCTCCTGACCCACTCCCTTGCCAACATGGGAATTCAGGGGCTTGTCCTGCAATGGCTTGCTTCTTTTCTCCAAGGTCAGGGACAAAGGGTGGCATTAGGAAAACAGCAGTCCAGGAGGCACCCGCTGGAGTGCGGAGTGCCTCAAGGGGCACTGCTTTCCCCGATGCTATTCAACATCTATATGTGCCCCCTTGCCCAGATTGCCTGGAGGCATGGGCTGGGATGTCACCAGTACGCTGATGACATCCAGTTCTATCTGATGTTGGGCGGCCAGTCGAACTCCAGACCAGAAGATCTGGACCGGGCACTACAAGCCATGGCTGGTTGGCTCAGACTGAGCCGGCTGAAACTGAATCCAATGAAGACGGATATCCTGTGCTTGAGTTGGGGGGGTTCGGCGGTGGGGATCCCACCCCCCGACCTTTGGTGGGGTACCACTGGTGCCAGCACCAGAGGTTAGGAGTCTGGAAGTGCTCCTGGATGCCTCCTTAACAATGTAGGCCCAGGTAGCAGCCACTGCCACGTCAGCCTTTTATCATCTTCGGCTGGTTAGGCAGTTGGCTCCCTTCCTTGACTGCAGTGACCTAGCAACAGTGACCCATGTGATGGTCACCTCAAGACTAGACTACTGTTATGCTCTCTACATGGGGCTGCCCTTGTTGCAAATTCGGAAGCTGCAGCTAGTGCAAAACACTGTGGCCAGGCTTCTGATGGGCCTTCCCAGATGGGAGCACATCCAGCCTGCCATGAAGGTACTGCACTGACTGCTGATAGAATACCGAATTCGCTTCAAGGTGTTGGTGCTTACCTTTAAAGCCCTATATGGCCAGGGTCCAACATACCTGAGGGACCACCTTTCCCCATATACACCCAAGAGAGCACTACGTTTGAGGTCTCAAAACCAATTGACCTTCCTGGGCCCCAAGGATGCCAGGCTGGCCACTACCAGGCCAGGGCCTTTTCAGTGGTGACTCCTTACTGGTGGAATGAGCTCCCGGAGGAGATCAGGGCCCTGCGGGACCTTTTACAGTTCTGGAGGGCCTGCAGGACAGAGCTCTTCAACCAGGCCTTCAACTAAGGAGCTGCCTCACTACTACCACCAACAATTCGTAGTGTCGATCCTGGCCTTTAATGTTAACATCTGGCCTCTGCCGTCGCGTGACTTAGGAAAATTACTGACCTGGAAAACAGAGTGTTGTTGTATATATGCACTTTAGTACGCCATCTTAATTAATCAATGACATTGTTCAGCACTTTATAATTTTTATGATTGTATTATTTTACTTGTAATTGAACTGGTTAAATGATTTTATATAGATTTTAATGGTCATTGTGGACCAACTAATGTGAGCCGCCCTGAGCCTGTTTGCGGGGAGGATGCGGTATAAATTTAATAAATAAATAAATAAATAAATAAATAAATAAATAAATAAAAACTGAAAGAAAGCTGCAAGCTTTCATTTCCCTAACCTAATGAAAGTTGTTACCTGGGCGCCTCTAAAGAACTCTCACTCAGAAAACTACGAGTTAATTAACAAAAAAAGACTGTCATCTCAAAGCATCTGAGTGAGAGAATCAACACACCAGACAGATGCAAGGAGGATAAATGGAATAAAAGAGTGCCACCTTAATTTTTATTAGGTAAGAACATAAGAGAAGCCAATGTTGAATCAGGCCAATGGCCCATCTAGTCCAACACTCTGTCACACAGTGGCCAAAAATACCAGGTGCCATCAGGAGGTCTAGCAGTGGGGCCAGGACACTAGAAGCCCTCCCACTGCTGCCCCCTCCAGCACCAAGAATAGAGTGCATCACCTGCCCCAGACTGAGAGTTCCTATCTAGACCTTGTGGCTAATAGCCACTGATGGACCTCTGCTCCATATGTTTATCTAACTCCCTCTTGAAACTGTCCATGCTTGTAGCTGCCACCACCTCCTGTGGCAGTGAATTCCATATGTTAATCACTCTTTGGGTGAAGAAGTACTTCCTTTTATCTGTTCTAACCTGACTGCTCAGCAATTTCATGGAGTGCCCACGAGTTCTTGTATTGTGAGAAAGGTAGAAAAGTACTTCTTTCTCCACCTGCTCTATCCCATGCATAATCTTATAAACCTCGATCATGTCACCCCTCAGCCGTCGTTTCTCCAGGCTACAGAGCCCCCAGCGTTTTAACCTTTCTTCATAGGGAAAGTGTTCCAACCCTTTTATCATTCTAGTTCCCCTTCTCTGCACTTTTTCCAATGCTATAATATCCTTTTTGAGGTGTGGTGACCAGAACTGTACACAGTATTCCAAATGAGGTCGCACCAATGATTTATACAGGGGCATTATGATACTGGCTGATTTGTTTTCAATTCCCTTCCTAATAATCCCCAGCATAGCATTGGCCTTCTTTATTGCAGTTACACACTGTCTAGACATTTTCATTGAGTTATCTACTATGACTCCAAGATCTCTCTCTTGGTCCGTCTCTGCCAGTTCAGACCCCATCAATGTGTATTTATATTCAGAATTTTTGGCTCCAATGTGCATCACTTTGCACTTGGCCACATTGAACCACATTTGCCACGTTGCCGCCCACTCACTCATCCTTGACAGATCCCTTTGGAGTGCCTCACAATCCTCCCTGGTTGTCACCACCGTGAACAACTTTGTGTCATCTGCAAGTTTAGCCACTTCACTGCTTACTCCCAATTCTAAATTATTAATAAACAAGTTAAAAAGCATCGGACCGAGTACCGAATTCTGTGGTACCCCACTGCTTACCATCCTCCACTGAGAAAGTTTCCCATTTATACTCACTCTCTGTTTCCTATTTATAAGCCAGTTTTTGATCCACAAGAGGACTTGTCCTTTTATCCCATGACTATTGAGCTTACTTAGGAGCCTTTGATGAGGAACTGTATCAAAGGCTTTCTGGAAGTCAAGGTAAATAACATCTATTGGGTCCCCTTTGTCCACACATTTGTTCACTCCCTCAAAAAACACTAACAGGTTAGTGAGACAAGATCTTCCCTTACAGAACCCATGCTGAGTCTGCCTCAATAGTTTCTGTTCATCAATGTGCCTACTAATTCTTTCCTTAATAACAGTTTCCACCAACTTGCCCAGTATCGATGTCAGACTGACTGGCCTGTAATTTCCCGGATCTCCCCTGGAGCCCTTTTTAAAGATGGGAGTGACATTAGCTACCTTCCAGTCCTCAGGAATGGAGGCAGATTTTAAAGAAAGATACATATTAATGTAAGGAGATCCACAGGTGGCAAGAAGTGACCCCAGACACAGGCAGCTTCAAGGTTGTGTTGTTCTTTTGAAAGTTCTCACTTCAAAGCTCAGTGCCCAGGCTGGCTGTGGGTGAGGGGGGATGGAGGCATCCTGGAAGTCCCCAGAAGGCCAGAACATAAACATTGGGGTAGGAAGAAAATGTTGCTAGTCTTCATAAAAGAATTACTGACTTCATTCCCCCCCTCTCTCTGGCTCTTTCCCTCCCTTGGGGAGGAGCCCTCAGCCAATCAAAGGAAGGCTTTCTTTTTCTCCTCTCCCAAGCAGGAAATAGGAGTGGCTGGGGAACAGTACCTGCGATGCTGGAAGCAGCACAGAGAAAGCTGCAGGAAAGTTTTGAACTGGCATTGCTTGTCCCGGGGGGCGGGGGGGGGTTCATTGGAAAATTTGGGAAGGTGAGCCCCTGAGCTCCCCTGCAGTTGACGCCTATGCTGTTTAATATGCCAAACAATAAAGCCCAAAGCTGAGGAATTCCTTCCCTCAGCAATTCCAGAAACCTTAATTCTGCACTGTAAGGGAGAGGGAAAGCAGCAACAAATAGCAACTCAAAGCCAACTAAATGTTATTACAAAGGAGTTTTCAGCTGCCTGAAATAAAACTTTATTGGTCTTAAAGGTGCCATGGGACCCAAGGGGGGGGACAGCCAATGGAGGAAAGGGAAGTTGGTTTTTATCTTTCCCGTGGGACTGAGAGAGCCAGGCTGCAACACAGCAGCCATCCCAGAAAAGAAGTGTGCATGCGTCCACACAAAAGCTTATACCTGGAATAAAACTTTGTTGATCTCTTAAGGGTGCCATGGGACAACATGGATTTTGCTTCTTCCTAAGCCCACTCTCTCTCTCAGCCAGGAGACAGACAGCAGTGGCAACTCTGGAGAAGGAAGCAACAGAGAGCTGTTTGCTCGTGGCAGGCCAAATATGAGTCCTGCATGGGCTGGTTCTGGCCTGCAGGCTGTATGTTTTACACCCCTGTTCTAAGGCATTCAATGTCATCAGAGGGGTCTAGAGGAGCCAATGCTTTCTCATACCCCCATGAAGTGATCTCCCAATTCAAATACTGAGAAAACCCCTGCTGATAGGGATGCTTTAAAGAAAAAAAACAAAAAGCTTGCTGTTTTTGTTCTGAATTGTATTTACTTGGCATGGCTCCTGTAGATGTAGCCCGCAGATCCTCTGACCATCATCAACTAGGAAACTGAGTCACTGTTGATGATGAACTTATTCTGTAACTATTTAAGAACAGAGATGTTGCCACAGCTGCAGAAACAACATCTGACTTTTTTCCAATTTGCTGTCTAACTTGAGATGCAGCTAATGACTTGATATTTAATTCAAGAGGAACTGACATTTTTGTTAACAAAAATCCCAGAGAATATATATTACTCCTGGGCACCTGCTGGGTGGGGAACAGGCTTCCTGCCTTTCCCTAATCCTTTTTGAAAAGGAAGCAGTCACAGTGATTCAAGGGAAGTAAACCTTTATAGGACAGGTCATTTCTACTTGATCCTAGTTACATTGAACTTAAATTTCTTGGTAGTGGGAAACAATTTTGGATGAGGGTGTTTTTTTTTTACAACATTCACTATATATAAGCCACAATATTTGATGTGTATGTTATGTACACCCACACTGACATGTCCCTCTGTGTTAATACAAGTTATCAGATAAACAACACATTACTAGAAAACTGTCTGGTAGCCTCAGCCTCGGGAGGTGGGGTTACAACAGAGTCAGATAGATAGACAGGTAAAATTTGAGTTTCCTTCCTGTTTACTGTTCTGCCTCTGTCCATTTGATGTGTAAACTGATACTCTCAGGGAGTTGCTTCCTTTCTTCCATTGTTCTCGCAGACACACAAAAAAGGAGCATGGTTGCTCTCCATCTTTGGCACCATGGATGCAATCTTCACCTGCATCCATCCAGGTAGTTAGAATAGATCATATCCCTATCTCTCATCTATCCGATCTAGAATGGAGTTCACTAAATAAAGAACTCTTTATTAGTTTGAAACTGATAGGTGGCTCTGTGTAACTCTGTAATTTATTTTTATTTATTTATTTATTTATTTATTTATTGCATTTATATCCCACCCATCCTTCAAGCAGGCTCAGGGTGGGGTACATCATATGTCAAGAAATACAGTAAAATTTTAAAAACACGATATAAACATTTAAAATCAGTAGTTACAGTTATAGTTGAGAGGTTCCACCTGTTGGTGCAGATGGAATACGTAACTTTGCTAGCAGATATAGAACAAAAAAGCTACTGTTGTGCGTAGCCAATAGTGGACTCTGCTAAATTAATGCAGGTTCCTGCCAGTGAATCTAACAGGAAGGAACTCTTCTCTTTATTCAGCATTCAATAAAGTGGCTTGAAGCTCCAGCAGGTACTGACTGACCAAGATGGAAGGCAGAAAACGGAAGCTGTCAGGCATCCAAGCATTAAAGGTGGGAAAGCAGTGATGTGGCTTACATTTTCTTACTGAGTGATAATCAAGCCAAAACAAAAAGGGTCAGGTTATGAATATAGACCTAATAACCTAGGTCTCTGTGGGTCTTTGTGACTCAGATGCTATTTTAATGTCTCTTCCTGGAGGTATTAAATCACATTATTCTAATTAGCTCTCCTTTTGCCAGTCATCAGCAAATATATCCTCAGTGCTCAGTTCCAAGTGTAAGAGGATTTAAATGCAATCATTTAGATGCTGACACACCAGTTTAAGGAAATTAACTCTCACCTGGGAACTTTTCAGCCACTTTGGATTGTCTCTTATATTCTGACATCAAATAGAGGTGCCAATTAGAATGATGCATATTCTGTGCTTCCAATTGGAACCTGACTGCTGGATCTCCTGATGGCACCTGTTATTTTTGGCCACTGTGTGACAGAGTGTTGGACTAGATGGGCCATTGGCCTGATCCAACATTGGCTTCTCTTATGTTCTTATGGAGCTTCAGAACAGGCTGCAGAATTTGGAGTTTCTGGTTCTATTTTTTAAAAGGTTGTTCTAGCTTTCATGCATGTAAACAACTGCTTGAAGATGCTTGTGCTACAGCTATGTTGTCAGTGTGTATCTGCAAGAGGGTCCTGCGAGCTTTGTGCCAATGAAAGGTTGTCCAGTAAAGCTGTGCTGGCCAGAAAGCTGCAACCATCTTCTTGGATATTCTGCCACTCACTGTATTGTAATTTATTTATTTCATTGTTTATAATCCACACACACACAGTTCTAGGCTTACATTGATAACAAGTACAATCAAACCAACAAAGCCACAATGAATGCAAAACAAAAACCGTTACAAAAAAACCCTTAAAAGATGGTCTAAAACTTTCAATAACTGGCTTAAATAAAAATAATATATATAATAGCCAGTTGTTTCAGGGCGGTGTGAATGTGGAAACAGCCAAAGAAGGGAATCAGATCACATGCCAGATAATAATACCTAGCATTTGATGTCACATTTCAGGTGTTCAGAATGTTTCGCATATCATTTCAGTAATCCCTCCAAGAATGTTCTAACAAAAGCCAACATAATATTCTCACATTGCAGAAGAGGGCCTGAGATGGACAGATGAGAGTGGTTTATGAGAGTGGTTTAACTGAGAGATTAAGGTTGAGGGGGGACACACACACCCCTGTCGCCACCCATAAATTTAGTCATTCATATCCTAGCTGTCAAGCATTTTAAAGTATTATCTACAAAATCTGGAATATTATGTGCATGAAAAAATAAATAGGCATCTGAGGAAAAGTACAGGTCCAATTAATATCTTTGAAATGATGTGAAATCCAGTTGTTAAAAACTGGAAACTCAAATATAAAGCAATCAGGCTTCTATCTATGTCTTGGGTATAAATCTGTAGTTTTAGCAATACAATTTAATAAAAACAGCAGTGGGAGTGGGGCTTTGATTCCTTAAGCAGCTTCCTACTCCTTCCTCTTCAGCATCCCAGCTCATGCTTCTCTCTGCAGTACGCTAACACCATTTGCTTAAACTAGGGGGTCATTTCTTGCAGAGTACACAAAAGCCCTAGTTAAGACTAAGCTTATATCATTATCATACTCTTTCCACTGCAAATGTCTACATATAAGAAAACAAGCGTGTCTATACAGGTAACCATCCCTCTGCAGATGCCTCACTAATAATGTACATTAAAAAAAACCCTCTAGTAAAATTATCCTGTTTACTTTCATGGACATATTTCCCCGCTTTTCTTAGATGCACAAATGGGGAATCAATGATCAAAAGTCAACAAGGCACAGGAGGAGGTTAATGTGAAAGAGCTCTTAATGCCAGCTGAAGAGCCTAGTAGGATGGCTAAACGTAAAGGTATCAAAGGTAGGGAATAGCGAGCGGTTAACTGAATATTAAGATTGCTTCAGAGTGAGCCTGGAGTGGAATGAACCTCCTGGTTTAACAGACTTTCTGAAAATGAGAAGGGATGATTCCGTGATCTATCAAGGTTTACTATTTTTCTCTATGAGTGGTAACAATTTATCTGTTTGGTACAAGGCATCCCACACCATGCAGAGCTGCCAAATGAGACAATTCAGGCTGGCAGGTGATAGCTAGAGTGCTTTTCATTCCATCATGTCCTGCACAATAAACATTTTATTTGCAAAATCATTTTCTACTGCACACATTTTCAAATAAACAGATCGTGGCTTACTGTACAAAGAAAGTATCTGTGATCTGTGGGTACACTTCCTTGCCCATTAGGCTGACTAAATTAAATCCTAAATGTATTTATTTAAATAGAAAGCAACCAGGGACTTGAACTGATGGAGCCAGCTGGCATGCAGTGCCATGCCTTCTGCTTCTGCAGCTGCTGGTTTGAGTCCCAGTTGGCTCTCTCTGCAGGACAGGATGGGGAGGAGAGAAGGCCCAGAGTTCAGTAAAAGAACACATGCTTTTGCATGCACTTGATTCCAGGTTTGGTCCCCAGCATCTCCCATAAATGTCCTGGGTGGGAAAGACCTGGGTTCAGTGCCAGAAAAAAAATCCATGACATATGCATCAATATATTGCTGGGTAGTGGCTGCATTTGTAGTGCAGAATAAATGCATATGTTGTAAATGCAATGCAAAGAGCAGAAGAATGCACATGCTCTCTTTCACCACAGAAAGAGGCATGGAGAGATAGCTGGAGTTACTTTGCAGGCTGCATTTGATCAGTCAGTTGTTTAGCTACCACCACACAGATGTTCCCACTGATCTAGAGCAGACTGAGAGTGCAATCCTAAGCAGGTCTGCTAAGAAGTCCAGCTTTATTTAATAGGGCTTAGACCAAGGAAAGTATTCTTATGATTGCAGCTGAGCCCCTTCTACTCTCTGGACTGGGAGAATTTTTCTACATGTGCAAGAATCTGGGAACCTCCGTATTAGTTTTGATGAACAATACTAAGATCATTTTAATTTTAAAGCTGTTGCAGCTAACATTAGGCATGCTGATGCATAAGAAGACTAGGAGGCAAGTGAGAATAAAATGGACCTGTAGATGGAAATATGCTGAGAAAACTGAAGCTATTGTTATGTAGTAGCTATTCTGAAGGCCACAGTAGACCACAGTAACATCTGCTGGCAAAGCATAGGGGTAGATAAGAGAATAATGGAAGTTTGTGAAGAGTCTAAAACAAGGGTGAGAAACCATATACAGATGCTCTCATCACTAAGGTGTTAAAGTTGTAATGCACATGCTTGAAAGAAATTATTTATTACATACTATAAAAGCTAACACCATGATGATTTGGAGGAACCACTTGGCTATTTTGCAAGCATTCCCTTTATTCAATCAGTCAGTCAGTTAGCCTTTATTGGCATAAAACAATATTTTAAAAGAGGATTACGATAAGAAAATATACATATAAAACCATACATATAAAACCAAGTATTTTGCAAACTACATACTATTGCATAATGTTACATAAAACAATTTGTTACAAAGTGTTGCTCATTTTGATAGTTTTTCCTGACATAGCTTTATAGCTGATTGTAAAGACATGGCTACCTTCACTGATATTTCAGTAGTGGAATCATTTAGAAGACAGTGCACTTTTAAAGCATCAGGAAGGTTCATCATGTTGGCTAAAATAGGGTTTAAATACCTAGAACATATATCTACATAAAATTGGCAGTGCAAACAGATATGTGAAACTGTCTCAATGCATCCAGAGTTACAATGGCAAAGTCTAGACATATATGCTATCTTATATCTCCCATGCAAATTGCAGATAGTAGTGCATTGAATCTTGCTAGTGGAAAGGCTCTGCACTGTTGTGGTGCTTGTATATCAGATAGGTATGGGGCCAGGGCTCATTTTGAGCTGGAGCAGGTTGGATGGAAGGCGCGCCCCGGCCCCGCTCAGGTCGCCCATGGCCCATCCAGTGCAGCTCTAGGCTTCTGTATGTCCTGCCTCCTCACTGCCTGCCACCAGCACCCTGCTGGGTCCCCACGGCCTGTGCTACAGTGGGGCTCGGGCATACCCCCGGCAGCTACCCTCCCATTGTTGTGGCTGGTGTGCTCCATCCACACTTCTCAGGTCAGGCAGTAGCTCCCTTGCTGGCACTGCTGTCCCCCAGCCACCCCACCACTGTCCCTCTGCTGACCACTGGACTCCTCTGCATTCCTCCAATTCCTGGTAAGTGATGGGTGTAGGGGGGTGAAGTTGCATGCTGGGCCCGGTGCCGGGTCACCCCGCCGAGAGGCCCAGAGGGGACTGGGTCAAATGGAATGGCATGGAGGAAGCAGGGCACAGCAGCCCGATCCACCACTCCCATCCGAGTAGCACAGCATGGGTCCTCCTCCCGGGAGAAAAGCAGCCACGTGGTGTTGTTGATTCCTCCCCCCCAGAGCAGGCAAGTCGGGCTCCACCACCATGACGATGACGAGGAAGCCAGCCTGGCATTGGAGATCCTGCTGGTGGGTGAAGGCACTCTGCTGCCGCTGGCCTGACCACCATTGAGGCCCTGTTAAATATTGTTGCGGGTGGCTCATGTGCAGAGCAGGTGGCAGAGTGGAGGGATGCACCTGGGTCAAACTCTCCAGCTGGCCTGGGTACAAGGCGGAGGAGAGTGAGCAGTGCCGGGGCACCCGAGCACAGGCGGCACAGACAGGATTGGTTCCCTGCAAGAGCCCTCTCCAGCTGGCCTGGGTAGGAGGCAGAAGAGAGTGAGCAGCACCAGGGCTCCCGAGCACAGGCAGCGTGGGCAGGATCTGCCCCCGTGAGAGCCCTCTGGAGGGATACTGGGAGGGGAGAGGGCCCATACCACCCACCCCCGTGCAGGGCCCACTCAAACAGAAGAGTCTCTCCCGGGGCTGTCTCGACGGCTGTTGGTTGCTCCAAGCAAAGCATGTTGCCCTCTCCTGCTACGCCAGCCCCGTCCCACTCCTCCAGCCATGGGAACTAGTGTTTCAGGCCTGGTGGCAGTCCGCCCAATGGAGACAGCTACAAGCGGGGCAGCCCCAGGCATCGTAATGCTGGTGCCTCTTCTGTGGCACTTGCCCGATGCCCCTGAGGCTCCACCTCGGCTGCAGCCTGCCCCAGTGCATCTTGGTCGCTCCAGAGGGCAGAGTCTGAGCCCAGGCCGAGTCTGAGCCCATCGATCTGGGCAGAGCGGCTGCACAACACTCACAGAGAATGACAAGGTGTTGGGGAGGTGCAGCGCTGCTTTGGCTCAAATAGGCCACAGGTGTAGGGAGCAGGCTGGGCCACTGAGGTTGTGGTGAGTCTTGTAGAGGGAGCAGGCAGAATGGCAGGGCCCCCTGTTGGGCAAAATGCTCTCTAGGGGTGAAGCACTTCGCCACAGGTATAATTAATTTCGGGATCTTTTGGTCTATGTCTACGAGGAATGGGCTGCCGCAGGACCTTCCCAGTGAAGAGGCGAGAGACAGGAGTCAGAATAATGTTTAGTTTACTTAAATATAGCACAGTTCCAATAACAGTTACACTCGACAAATACAATTCACACACACATTCATATCAAGGTCTAAGAATCAAAGATAGATAAAGCACAGTTGCATGAGCAGGTTATCGTTGGTTTTGAAGAGGGCGATATTTACCTCCAAGGCGCGGCTCCTAAATCTTCCAGCGAGTGGGGTTAGGTAGGGTAGGAAGGATGGAAGAAGGGACACGTGGTCTAGACCAGCTAACTACACACGGGTATAATTCCAGCTGCAGACTGGAACGAAGCGAGGCAAGGGTTCGGGTACAGGATGAGGGCTTAAGAGGATAAAGCAGACAGACAGAGGTCGTGGTTTGAGAGCGTTGGTTTAGGAGGAGGGCAGCAAGCGGACGCAGCAAGCAAGCGAGCGACCTGAGCTGACCCAGAGATCGCGTTTTTATAGTGTCTTGGGTGCTGGGCGGTATACACCTACTGACCCTCCCAGCCGGCTGTGGCAGTGTCAATTTCAAATCTTATTGGCTACACTGTCCGTTGGATACCTGGGGGCTGGGCAGAGGAAGCTGGCTGGCAGGCAGATGGTTTCTCCAGGTAGCTGATGGCTCTGGTATTGTTCATGTGTATGCCTGGGGTGGGGAAGGCACTTAATCTCATCATGCAAACGACTTGCAGAGGGAAAGTCCTTTGTCTGCTGTATGGCCCTTAATCCGTGTATGTGACACGCGGCAGGTATGCAATGGAGTCCCTCAGAGTAAAAAGACAGCTTTTTCCTTCCCTATGGGCTTCTCCTTTGGCATCCATTTTACAGTCTGACAAGGACACAGGCCATGTGGCAACAGCAAACAGTCCATAGCAAAGCCCCATAATGGCGTCGGGGCTAACACCCCGAGGCCTGTCCTGCATGGCCTGTGCTAAACCCTCCCCCGAGGACTGGAGTGCAGTTCTCCCCCCCAAGGGTCGAGGCCTGCGGTGGCGGGGGGGGGGGGGGCTGCCTGTTGGCTGCCCCTCTCATGGCCTCTCTGGTTTCCAAGGAGAGAGTCATTTTATTGGATCGTGGGTTTTGGGAGGCCATTTAGAGTTTGGGGGATTATTAAGGGAATTGAAAACAAATCAGCCAGTATCATAATGCCCTTGTATAAATCATTGGTGCGACCTCATTTGGAATACTGTGTATTCTGGTTGCCACACCTCAAAAAGGATATTATAGCATTGGAAAAAGTGCAGAGAAGGGGAACTAGAATGATAAAAGGGTTGGAACACTTTCCCTATGAAGAAAGGTTAAAACGCTGGGGGCTCTTTAGCCTGGAGAAACGGCTGAGGGGTGACATGATCGAGGTTTATAAGATTATGCATGGGATAGAGCAGGTGGAGAAAGAAGTACTTTTCTCCCTTTCTCACAATACAAGAACTCATGGGCACTCCATGAAATTGCTGAGCAGTTGGGTTAGAACAGATAAAAGGAAGTACTTCTTCACCCAAAGAGTGATTAACATATGGAATTCACTGCCACAGGAGGTGGTGGCAGCTACAAGCATGGACAGTTTCAAGAGGGAATTAGATAAACATATGGAGCAGAGGTCCATCAGTGGCTATTAGCCACAAGGTATAGCTAGGAACTCTCAGTCTGGGGCAGGTGATGCACTCTATTCTTGGTGCTGGAGGGGGCAGCAGTGGGAGGGCTTCCAGTGTCCTGGCCCCACTGCTAGACCTCCTGATGGCACCTGGTATTTTTGGCCACTGTGTGACAGAGTGTTGGACTAGATGGGCCATTGGCCTGATTCAACATTGGCTTCTCTTATGTTCTTATGTTCTCTCTCGCAGATACACACCCCAGGACATTGTGTGTGTGTGGGGGAATTAAAAATCCTTTTTGATTCCCTGAAAATGGGAGAGTTGTGGAATGACACTCACGCTGGGGCACTTGATGAAACTGGCTACTGTTTTACACCACAATAAATCCATCACTCTATTAACTGCCACACTAAACATGTTTAAATTACTAATGAGAAGCAAATCCCTTGCGTCCTCTGCAGCTGGGCATAAGGTTGCATGCTTGCAGAGCAAGCTTTGCTTGTTTACTCAGAAATCCGTCCCCCTGAATTCAGTGGACTTAATCCCAAACAAATCAATATAGGGTTACATTCTTGTGGGGCAGCCCTATGCATGCCTGCTCAGAAGAAAGTCTGGTGAAATTCAGTAGATTTACCCACACACAGATGGGCACAGAGTTGTTCTTACAGTGCAATCCTATATATCTGTTAACAAAGAAAATATTCCCACTCAGTTCAATGCACTCCCCAGCATATGCTCATAGTTGCATTCTCTGAGTGCAACTGCAGTATGTTTACTCAAAAGTAAGCCACCCTTTCCCCCAAAAAAAACATTTGTAACAGGATTTACTCTAAGTGCACCTAGGACTGCAGCCTTCTCTATTCATTTATACTCCACTTTTCTCCCCAGTGAGTACCCAAAGCACCATTTTCTTCTCCATCTTATCGTCAGAATAATGGCACTGGGTGACTTCCAAAGATCATCAAGCAAGATTCAATGGCAGAGTAGGAATTTGAACCTGGGTCCCCAGATCCCAGACTGACACTGAGACCACTACACCACACTAGCCCTAGCTAGTATTGCCACAAAGAGTTAAAACACCCATGCCTCATCATATTGTGGGATTTTGTTATAAGAGTTAGTAAGAGTTGGTAATTTTGTTGTAAGAGTTGGTCAGGGCAAACTGACTAAAGCAATTATGCTTTGAAACATGTAGATAAATAGCATTTCTGAACAAAAAGAATCTTTTTTGGTTGTTTGTTGTTGACTCATGCCAATGACACATCATGAGCAATGAGGACAGTATTGAAATGACGTGTTGCAGATATACTCCCCCCCCCGGCAAGCTTTCTATGCGTTGTCTCAAAAACAACAACAAAATCTACAAGAATGGGACTCTTATTTTGCTTGCCAGCAACAGAACCAATTCCTTCTTATATGGTTTTGAATCTGCCTGTGCATGTGGTTGGCCACAGTAGGCCCTGGACAACACGATTGAAAAGTACTGAGACTGACGAGTGATTTCAGCTCTCACATACTTTATTTAGATCAGGAACAAGACAACTAAGCTGGCTCGCAGGCCGGCTTTTTATCCCCAGTGAGCCCACACCCCAAACACACACAACACCCGTGATTTGCTATTTACAGTTAATTGAGTTACCCGGGGCTCCTCGATTGGAAGAACGCGAGGAGCCTACATTCTATTGTCTAAAGGCACGAAGCTCAAGCCCTAGCCTGGCCGCGTGGCGGACCGGTCAGAACCGGTCCGAGCACATGGTAGCCCTGCGTCCATGTTTCCCTGTGGATACACCACAACGATGATTTCTTGAGCAAGGATATGCCCCAAGGTAGTTATCAACAAATCGAAACAAATAAAAACAAATAAACTGTCTGTTATTTGAAAATCAACCCCATTTTAAACCCACATCTAATAATTAATTGGATGATCCACCACCAGTCCATCCACATTGTCTTCTACCTTCTTGGGGGACACACCCCATATGTGCAGGAAACCTTTTTATAAATAAACCAGGACAATTGACTCAAAGGACACATGACATACTCAATTCATTGCAAGCCAAAACCCATCTTCTGGGTGTGGAACAGTAGTCACATAACTCATGCATGCCCAGCTGCCCTATGAAATGTTGTGTAGTGGTTAGTGTTCCAGACAAGGATTTGGGAGACCCAGGTTTGAATGTGAGTTCGGAAATACCTGGAGATTTTGGGGGTGGAGTCTGAGCAGTGGGCATTGCCTTCTGACACACTTCCAGTGATGTCAGGGGGTATGGCACATGCAAATAAGTTATGCTAATGAGCTCCTGCACCTCTTTTTCTATGAAATGGCCCCTACCGTGAGGGGAATCTCAAAGTTCAGAGGGAAGCAAGATTTGTTGGCTAAGCTGTATAGCCTTTGTGTTTCAATGTCAAGGACTCTGCGTTTAATCATCTGAAAAGCCCCCATAAAAGGGAGCATAAGCAGTGAGTCCAATGGGATGCCCATGGCAGTTATTTTGTTCTCAATATGTGGTAGCCAGTTAGACATGTTTCACTCTGTGAGCATTTGTTGTATAAGGCTCCCTTGGTCTACACTGTAATGTAAATGCAGTCAATATTTTATTGTCATTAGCCATGCACCAGATTCCACAAAATTTAACCCAGTTTCTAAACACAAGGTTGCCATTAAGTGCACTTATCTATATTGGAATACCATACATGAGTTGGGGAATTACTTTGGTCTTGAAGACTTTTAATGCAGCTGGTATGAATTGATTGCCTCTGGTGAAGAAGAATTGGGAAATGGCAGAAGCATTTATGTCGGTTATATTTATTGCTGAATTATGCTGCACAGACCAAGATGCATTATACTGGAAGTGCAGATCTAAGTATCTAAATTTTTTAACTTGTTCAATTGGTTTGCCTCCGATTGTCCATTTGAATGGTTTCCAAGTTTTGGAAAAGACAAGTATTTTTGATTTTTCATGGTTTAAAAGTAATTTATTTCTTATAAAATATGAAAGACATCTATTTAGTGAACGCTTTAAGCCAACTTTGGAGCAAGACAATAGTACCATGTTGTCTGCATATATAGTAGAGGGACATGGACAGAACCCAGTTTAGGAGCATGGCAATCAACAGCTTTGAGGTAAGGGAAGAGATAATTAAGGAACAGGTTAAATAGAAAGGGTGCTAATATACAACCTTGTTTGACTCCTTTATTTGATGGGATTTTTGAAGTTAATTTCCCTGTCAGTGAATAAAAAAATGGGTCAGCGGTCTCATGGTATTGTCTGAAGACATTGCGTAATTGGGTTTTTAAGTATCTACATTCCCTGTCAAACCAGACATGTATAGGTTTACTACTCCCCCTCTTTCCACTCTCAAGTTCTTTGCCCAGTGACATAGATATGTGAAATGTTAAAGCATTATAGCTATGATCATTGATGAATGTTCATTAGCATCAATTAAGGAGCATCTATACTTTAGAAGTAGGTTTGATTTGAGTAATTGCTGGGTTTTTTGCATAGACCTATCATTCCATAAGATCCTAGGCAATAGATAGAGCTTGTCAGGTTGGTGTTGGAAATAACGTTGGGTTCTAGTAAAAGGGCTGACATTGAGAGTTAAAATAAGTGGAAGATGGTCACTGATTATATAATCGCCAACAGTGAGATCTAAAACATGAGATTCCAATGAAGGGGAAACTATAAAATAGTCAATTACACTGCAGCCCTTTGTTGAGACAATGTATATTCTCCAGAGTTGGGAAAGCTGGTAAGCCTATTCAGCCAAATTTTATTAAATTGAAGACAAAGTTTGGCGAGATAGATGCCTGCCGAGTTTATATGGCAATCTTTGGCGTACCTTGTAGTGGTGAAAATAGGTGGGAGTGTATCCTCCTGATTAATTTCTATAGCCTTAAAGAATATTTTATGATCGTTGTCTACTCTAGAATTAAAGTCACCTGCCAGAATTATTTCAGCCAAGGGATGTTCTTCTTCTAGAAAAGTAGTTAGTCGTTTCTAATGTTGGGAAAGAGTTAATCTGTCTAAGGAGTTCGGAACATATGTATTCACAATAATCAGAGTAAGGTTATCAAGGACAAGCTTAAAAGCTTGCTCAGTGGGGCTATCCAATTGCAACATAACAATTTCTACTTTTAAATATAAAGAAACAAACAGAGCCAAACCCACTTGAAAGCAACCCTTAGAGTTAATCCTATACCCTGGGAGGGAAAAGGATTTATACTCCTCAATATGAATCTGATTTGGCAACCAGGTTTCCTGAAAGGCTATAATATTGAAATCATTAAGGTAACTTAGAAATTCAACATCCTTGGCCTTATTCCACCATCCAGCCACATTCCAAGAGATGATCTTAATATCCAAAGTAGTAGAAAATTTAGATGATGGTATAGAAGAATTTATGAGTCAGTCTCCTTTGGTTAGTTGTTTGAGGGTGCTGTTGGTGTCATAAAACACGGACCTCTTGATATGTTCTTAATTAATTGGCTTGTGCTTGGCCACACAATGTCTCTCTTACTGCTCAGGGGGAGATTCTCAACCATTATTGAGGGCATATGAATTTCGGCTTGTATTAATGTCTCTGCGTTTCCCTTGAGTTCCAGTTGGACCTCTGTAGTAGAAGTTAAATTGATCAGTGGAGAAGAAGTAGAGTTATGGTAGGGCATATCTGGGCTGTTTTTATAAAGGCTTGTTTTGGCGTCATCCGTTCCATTCTGCAGTCACTGCTTGTTCCCTGGTATCCCCTAGCGACAGAAGCTTTGTTCTCACTGTCTCCAGTCTGTTGACTATCACACCTTGAACCTCTTTTGGGAAATTTGGAAAAGTTTTTATCAGGTCATCCTCCAAGGAGTTATCAAGATTTATGCCTTCATGCACATAGGCTGATGGAAATAACTTATCTGAAGATTTAACTGCCTCATGGATTGGATTCATAATTGGAGCCTCCTCCCCCTGACAAGAGAGGTCCATTGGATTAGGCAGCAGGGAGATCAGATCATGCCCCCCTTTAGTCTCTTTACATTTCTTGGCCAAGAGTGGTACAGGTTTCAATGTATTTAAAAATGCACAGGCTGGGAAGATCCCCTTGCCCTTAAAAGTTGCACTTTGCTTCATTATTAAAGATGGGATCCGCACACTGGAAAATGTGAGAAGGACCCTCTGCACCTGGTTTGGTTGGCTGATTATTTCTAGCTCTTCCAAAGCAATTCCAAGAATTTTCAACTTAAGTAATAGGTTCATATGATGTAGTACCTTTCTTTTTGTATTCCATAAGGCCAGCCACCTTGGTATTTACAAATTGACAAACATATTTTTTTTGGCTGAAGGATCAAATGGAGTCTAGGGCTGAAGGATCAAATGGAGTCTAGACTTTCGTTACTCTCCTTATGTGACAAAGGGGAGTCTGCTTGATGGGATGAAGGCATTTGGAGGCGTATTAGCAGAGCTTACACAACAACCAGGCTTTAACTCTATGGATTTCATAGTTTTCCTCTCTGCCAACTTCTTGAGCTTCTCATTAATTCCATTTAGACATTCAAAATTATTTGTCATAGTCTTGAAAGTCAAGTCTATTAACTCGGCCAACGTTCTTTCATCATGATAGCAGATATCTTTGTCATTTAAAGAAACAGTCTTTGTTGCTGTAAGTTCCAGCTTTTCAGCTCTCTTTTTCTCTTCAGCTAGAATTGCATATTTATTTGAAGTTGGAATATTATATGCAACACTTTTTGGGGGAAAGTCAGCTATCTTGGTCTGTTTGCTTGCCAGGGGAGAGATTCCTTCACCATCTCTCAGGCGTTTGGGGCATTTTCCAACACTCATTACAGTTTTGTTTATGGCAATCAAAAACTTTCAACAGCTGATAAGCAGTAGAGACAGAGTCACCACTGAAGATATATCAGAGTATCTAAAAACCTGACAGAAATGAGAGGAATTAATTACTTAGGAGTCAACTTGCAGGCCTCCTTGTTCGCTGAGTCACCCTTCTCTCCAATTAAAAGGGCATAGGATGGGACCAAAAGAAAGAAAATAGGTAAGGTTGTCAAGGCTGCCAAGTCCTTTGGTAAAAACTTAAAAGAGCAACTTTGAGTAACACTAAAAAACTGTTAAAAGCAATTGAAAATATCATAAAACACGTAGCATTTCAGGAGACAAGAGAAGAGCTGTCTGCAGCTGACCACATTCCCTTTATTCTGAATAAAGCTTGTTCCTGCTGTTTTAAACAAAACCACACCTGTGTGCTTTATTGGACACACAGGAACCCACATTTGGACTACAATTTTGAGACGACAGCACAGACACAGCAGCAGTTCCTAGTATGGCCAATGACTCTCAGGGAAAACTAGGAGTGGAACCAGGGCTTTTTTTGTAGAAAAAGCCGATCAGGAACTCATTAGCATAATAGGCCACACCCAACAGCAGAAACTCATTAACATATTAGGCCACACCCCTAACAGCACAGCTCCCTCCCAGGATTAGCTTCCCCAGGTGCCCCATGGGTTGCGGGGCACATGGGGAACCTGAGGGAAGGAAGGCAGTTTCTGGATTGGCTTCCCCAGGCAGGTGCCTGGGGAACCTGGGGGGAGGCTGTATGCATGGCCAACTTGGGGGGGGGAGGCTGTAGGCATGGCCAACTTGGAAGCCAGCCAGAACTCCGTTCCTGTGTGTTCCTGCCCAAAAATAGCCCTGAGTGGAACAATGTGCTAGATGACAATGGATACATGACTTTTCTTCAGTGCAGTTTTTGTCCTTGCCCTGCAATATTAGTAGCAGCACTAAAATGTGCAGGAGAAGGCTTCCTTCTCCAAACTACTTGTTATACTTTGGAACAAGTGGGGTCTGAGTTTTCTGGCCCAACTTGCTTTCCTGCAGTTGCACAACAACTGTGAGGAATCCCATTTTCAAAGTCCTCTGTGGTCCAGTTCAGCTTGGGACTGTGGCACGCAGTGATGACAGGCTCCTGTCTCTCAGGAGTGGATTGGAAAGCAAAAACAGCCCTGAAGCAAGCCAAGGGGAGAGGCCCCTGTGGCACTACAAGCCAGCTCTGCATGGGTCACTCAGTTCAGTGATGCAAACAGTGACAGCAGTGCGGTGTTGGTTGTTAGCCAAATTGCCTTATTTTATCAATAGATGTGGGGAATTATGATTATTAAATGGCAATAGGCATTAATTATAGGACCACAACCTGTGCATACCAGAGTTTGAGTTCCCAGTACCCAGGAATAGATGCTGAGGCTAGATTACTAAAGCAGTGATTTCTTTACTAAAGGATTCTCAAACATACAACATAAAATCAAGCGTACACACACACTCAATACAGAACTAAGAATTCAAATGGGAAAAGTACAGAGACATTTGCATTAACAGGTAGTATCGTTGGTGAGGTGATACTGTACCTGTCCGGTGAGAAGAGCTGATTCTGCAGCGAAAAAAGGATAAAATAAGGGGAAGGGGTCGTGGGTTGACCAGCAATGCATGTGGGAAATTCCAAACAGTGCTAGGAATGGAACCAGCAAGACAGAGTGGGGTTAGGAGAGGCAAAAGCAAGAGAGCAAGCAATGGCACAAAGCTCTTCTTTTATACCCAAAAATGTGACCTGAGGCAGGGCTGCTTTGGTCACCTGGTCCCCAGGAGATATTAAGAAAACTTAAAACTACGAATGGGGCAGAAAAGGGCTTGACTAGGAGTGACACCTCTTAGGAGAAGGGGTGGACAAAAGAAAGAAGAGAACCAATCAGGTTGCAGGACTGGAACTTTGAATTAATGAACAGATATTTGACAGCTGCATTATCTTGATGGGCAGCAGGAATACTTGAAGGCTCGCTATTGTTGTCATTGGGCACATCCTTTTGTTTTAGGTTGGAGAGGAATGCGTGTTTCTTCTGGTGACAATACGTGAAGGTGTGGGGGGGAAATGCCTGTGTAATGGAGAAGAGGATTTTTCATGTTGTCTGTGCAGGAACATCTTGTCCTTTTTGCAGAGCATGGTTTCCCTCTGTGATCTGCTGCTGTTTCTGCATGCATGGAGATCAGGGCTGCTGGTCTGCGTTCTGGTGCTGGAGAAGCAGGAGCAGGAGGCTTCTTGTAGTCCAGGAGTCCATGTCTGGTTTGGCATGCTGCTTAGGCACAAGGCTCCCCGTGGCCAAAGCACATTCCTTTAGTCCAGTATAAGGGCACTGCTTATGGGCTACAGTCCTGTCCATTGCCCTGACACACTCTTTTCACAATTCAGCAAGGCAGTCATATTTAAGAGTCTTTAGTAATGCCATCTGAAGTGGCTGCATGACAACATGTCCCCCCCTTGGGACTCTGGTGATGTCAGGAGGTACAGTCCTGCATCCAGGTCCAGGTGAGGTGGCATCTGGCTGTCCTCTCTGGAGGTCTTCTTCTCAGGAACCAGTACAGAGAGAAAGAGAGAGAAAGAGAGAGAGAGAGAAATAGTAGTAGCGAGATGTTACTGGGCACTATACAAGGGGACCAGGTTTTTCCTAAAAAAATTGCTGAATGGGCTGCAGATCTCATCATCTGACCGGGCTGGCAATGATCACATAAGAACATAAGAGAAGCCAGTGTTTGATCAGGCCAGTGGCCCATCCAGTCCAACACTCTGTGTCACACAGTGGCCAAAAATAAGAGGTGCCATCAGGAGGTCCAGAAGTGGGGCCAGCCCTCCCACTGTTGACCCCCCCCAAGCACCAAGAATACAGAGCATCACTTGCCCCAGAGTCCCTATCTATACCTTGTGGCTAATAACCACCAATGGTTCTCTGCTCCATATGCTTATCTAATGTATAACTGTATGGACTTAAAAACTTACATATGAGTGTATGGACTTAAAACAGCTTATTTGCATGAAATAATATAACTGTTAATCAAAATAACAAGAGAAATAGTTAAAAGGCACAAAACCGTTAATAAAACATTCTATCTAATTTAAATAACTTAACTGCTAATTCAGATCATTGAGAAAACACCTTATAATTAAAACTAAACCTACGCTGCAAACACACACAAGGATAAAGTTCACAGGCGGCTCAGCTCAGGATATCATATCTGGCTGGGTTACATATTTACAGAGACAATCTTATTTGTATCTTAAACATGGGTTGGCTTCCACTGTTCCTCCTCACCAATGCCAGAAAAGACCTCTGTATTATAAAGGCTCTATTGGGATGGATCAGCATGGGGGAGAAGACAGCTCCAGGAACAGGGTTTAAAGTTCATTTGTTAAAATACAGCATTGGCAACCGCTTGGCTCTCTTCGGATCTTGCTTTGGGGAAGCGGGAGCAGAACATCCTGATCTTCTCTCAGTACGACTTCGGAGACTCTCACTCCTCCAAAGCTCAAGCACTGATCAGCTCGGCTGAGGAGGGCAGAGTAGAGTTTATATATTGGGGAGGGGATCCCTCACTTGCTTGCAAGTCATTCTGACTGCAACACTCAAAGTTATCAAATACATGATATAGGCACAAACAAAACACAAAAGGAAAAATCAGCACTGTAGTATTACATTGGCAGGACTCTATTGATCTCCTTTAATCATTTGGGAGAATGTACTACCATGATATGAACTGCACTTGTGTTTGAAACTGCTCTTGGTGTTGTGAGAGCAAACCGTTCTCCCTTTGGGGAGGGAAGTTCTTCCAGGTCAGTTCTCTGAACCAGGGGGGTCTGCACCACTGAGAACCCATCGTGAGACAGGTTTTCACAGCTGCGGACTCCAAACTGGCTGGGATCGGAGAAATTGATCAGGCAGATCTGCCTTTTTAATGGGAGCCTTTGTGGCTCTGAGGGAATGTTGTCAATGTTCCCTTTTTAACCAAGGGCCTCCTTTGGTGGAGGCCCTCACCCATTGCAAGATAAAGAATAGAACTCATACACAAACCCCCCTAATAAGAAAACACAATGGTACATTCATCCCTCCTCCCTGTAATCAATGCATGTGATTTTTTTAAAAAACAAAATTTTTATTGGAATATATTCAACATTGTTAAACACCATTACCAATTCAATTTAAAGATTATATCCCATCCCCCCTACCCCTCCTAATAGGCTTCCAACACTGCTAATAACAAAGAAAAAAATTAAAAGGTAATCAAATTTAGACTTATAGCAATCGACAAACCAGGTAACACAATTCTAATACATAGAAACCTGACTCTTTCTAACATAATTTCCAATAAAAGTACCGTACAATCAAATAACCATTTCATTTCTCATTCAATTTCAACAAGAATCAAGATTGTACATTTTCCCTTTCATTTTATATTCAGTTTCCATATACATTTTCAGGCCTTCCCAGTCTTTTAAATATTGTTCTGCCATTTGTCCATTTAATTTTTTCATCATTTTATCCATTTCGGCTAGAAACAGCAATTTCCTTAACCAGTCCTGTATATCTGGCACCTTCTCCGCTTTCCATTGTTGCGCAAAAGCCATCCTCGCCGATGTGATCATATACCATAGTAATGTCCTCTTTTTTTGTGGAATTTTTTCCATTGTCAAACCTAAGAGAAGAAGCTCCGGGCTTTTCCTAATAGGAATTTTTAATATCTTCAGCATCTCACAATATACATTTGACCAGTATACTTTTGCTTTATCACATGTCCACCACATATGGTAAAAGGAACCCTCTATTTTTTTTTACATTTCCAACACTTATTACTCAAGTTCTTATCCATATTAATATTAGCAATCTTTTTTGGTGTCATATACCACCTGTACATCATCTTATAACAATTTTCTTTTATATTGACACAGGTTGACATTTTAAAAGCTTTTCTCCACAAAAATTCCCAAGATTCCATTGAAATTTCCTTATTCATATTTATGGCCCATTTTATCATTTGCTCTTTAACAGTTTCATCCAAAATATATACAGTTAACAAAGTTTTATACAGCTTAGAAATCATTTTTCGTCCTTTTTTCAACCAAATATCTTCAAACTCATCATTTTTAGCTCTAAAACCAACCTCTTTACAGTCTTTTTTGTAAATGTCCCGTATTTGGCAATATTGTAACCATCCATAGTCAAATGTTAATTCATTGTTTGGTTTTAAAACATATTTTTTTCCTTCTTTTTGAAGCAACTCTTGGTATTTCAACCAATCATTACCTTTATGTTCTGAAAAAGGATGAATAACTGCAGCAGGAACGATCCATAAAGGCCTCTCATCGGTAACTGTATTCCTGTTTCTGGTCCATGCATCAAACAACATTCTCCTTATATAATGATGCTTAAACATTGGCTGTGGTCACACACACTAAATAATCCACTTTCAATCCACTTTCAGTGCATTTCCCAACTGGATTTTAACTGTGTGAACTGGCAAAATCCAGTTGGAAAGTGGATTGAAAGTGGACTGAAAGTGGATTATTTCGTGTGTGTGACCGCAGCCATTGAATCTACTTTATTTTTCCCATACCAAAGATAGGCATGCCAGCCAAACCTGCAATCGTGACCCTCAAGGGCCAATAGTTTTCTATTTTCCAAATTAACCCAGTCAGTTAACCAAGACATACATACAGCTTCATGATATAAACGCAAATTCGGGACTTGGAAGCCACCTCTATCTTTAACATCATACATTATTTTCATTTTAATTCTTGGCTTCTTTCCTGCCCAGATAAATTTAAAAATTTCTCTTTGCCATTTCACCAACACTTTCACATCTTTCACAATTGGTATTGTCTGAAACAAAAACATTAACCTGGGCAGTACATTCATTTTGACAACGGCAATTCTTCCAAGAAGAGATAGTCTGAGTTTTTCCGATTTTTCTAAATCACGTCTTATCGAAACCCACAATTTTTCATAATTATTCTTAAACAAATCAATGTTTTTCATTGTAATATCAACTCCTAAATACTTAACCTTTTTAACCACTTCACATTCTGTCATTTTTTGTAAACATTGTTGCTTTGTAACAATCATATTTTTGCACAGTATTTTCAATTTATTTTTATTTACATAGAACCCTGCGAGATCACCAAACTCTTTTACCTTTTCAAACACCAACGGCATATTATTGATAGGATCTTCAACAATAAACATAATATCATCAGCAAACGCTCTTAACTTATATGAGAAACCTCTAATGCTAAGATCTTTTATATTATTGTCATCTCTAATCGCTTGCAGCAATATTTCCAAAATCCAGATAAATAACAATGGCGATAAAGGACAGCCCTGCCTAGTTCCTTTTCTGACCCGGAACGTTTCCGTTGATTCTGCATTTACAATCACCGTGGCCTTTTGTTCTTTATATATTGATTTAATCATTCTTGTAAATTCTACGCCCATTTGCAATTTTTCAATCACTTTAAACATAAATTCCCAGTTCAAATTATCAAATGCTTTCTCCGCATCTAAAAATAAAAAGCCAACCTCTTTTTCCGGGTGTTTATCATAATATTCTATTGCGTCCAAAACAACCCTCATATTATCTTTTATTTGCCTGTTCGGCAAAAACCCAGCCTGATCCTCGGCAATAGTATCTTTCAAATACTCTTTAATGCGTTCTGCTAAAATTTTTGCAAAAATTTTATAGTCATTATTCAATAGTGAAATTGGTCGATAATTTTTAACATTAGTTAAATCTTGAGCCTCTTTCGGTATCAGAGTGATTGCTGCTTCGTTCCAGGAATCTGGAACATTCCCACTTTCTCTAATTTCATTTAGAAGAATCTCTAGAATCGATACCAGGTCTTCCTGAAATTTCTTATAAAATTTGGCTGAGAATCCATCTGGTCCTGGAACTCTGGAAATTTTTGCTTCTCCTATTGCTTTGCTGATTTCTTCTTTAGTTATTACAGCATTTAACAATCCTTTTGTTTTTGAACTTGGTTGCATCAAGTTCACCTTGCATAAGTAATCCTGGATTTTTTGTGGATCCACCTGTTTTGCTTGAAAAAGGGCAGCGTAGTATTTATAAAATTCTCTCTGGATCCCTCCTGGGTCTATAATTTCTCTGTTCCCATCTTTCAATTTAATTATTGTTTTGTTTTCTCTTCTTTTCTTCAATTGCCATGCCAAATATTTCCCAGGTTTATTCGCTCCTTCAAAGGACTTCTGTTGCAATTTTTTCAAGTTCCAATAGACTTCTTTATTTAACCTCGCATCATATTGTTCCCTTAGGTTCTTCAGTTCTCTCAACATTTTCTTTTTGCCAGGTCTCTTCTTAAGTTCTGCTTCTTTCTTTTGAATATTTTCCAAAATTTCTTTATCCATTTTAAGTTGTTGTTTTCTTTCATTGTTGTTAATTGCAATAAGATGTCCTCTCATCACAACCGTATATGCCTTCCATACCGTTTGCGTCTGTACTTCTTTATTTAAGTTTAGTTGAAAATACGTTTTGGTTTCCATCCTTATTTTATCCACAATGTTTTGTTTGTCCAGTAAATCCTCATTGAGTCTCCATTGAAATTTCTTCCTCTTAACATAGGTTGACCACTTTATTGGGCTGTGGTCGGAAAGAGTTCTAGGTAATATTTCAATTTTGCATGTTTGCGTAATTAAGTTATCAGTCATACACATCATATCAATTCTTGAGAAAGATTCATGTCTTGATGAATAAAAAGAATAGTCTTTGTCTTTTGGATTTTTAACTCTCCATGCATCTTCCAGATGTTCATGTTTCGCCATTTGAAAAAACACTTTCGGAAGCTTACCTAGACCTTCATTTCTTTTTTTAGATTTTCTGTCAATCGCATTGTTAACAGTGCCATTAAAGTCACCCATCAGTATCATTTGTTCATAGGTTAACTGTTGTAGTTGTTCCCACAAGTCTTGAAAGAATTTTTCCTTGGTTCCATTTGGCGCATAGAGCTTTAAAATTAAAGTCTTTTTATTCTGAAGCATGACTTCCACTGCCAAAAATCTTCCTTCTTTATCTTTGAAAATTTCTTTTGGTTCCAACTCTTTTTTTTACATATGTGACAACTCCTTTTTTCTTTTGGGAAGAGAGAGAATAAAATTCTTCTCCCAATCTGCTTTGAATCAGAAATTTAGCATCAGTCTTTTTGATATGTATTTCTTGCAAACAGACAATTTGCCATTTTTGTTTTTCCAACCATAGTCTAACATTTTTCCTTTTTTGGGGCGAGTTAAGTCCATTAACATTCCACGAAATGATTTGACTCTCCATGTTGATTTTGTATTTATTTATCAGAGTCTTTAAAATTGTCTTTAATGAACTTAGTCATTTGCTCTACTGACTTGATGGTGACTCTCTTCTGTTTAAATGTAAAGCTGACACCTTTTGGAATTTCCCATCTGTATCTAATGCCCTCTGTTTTCAGTTTGTCAATCAGGTCTTTAAAGAGTCGTCTGTCCTGAAGAGCCGTTATGGGTAATTCCTTTAGTATCATAATTTTCTTTTGGTCAATTATAAAGTCTTCCTGAAATTGTTGTTTAAACAAGTCTTCTTTCAATCTTTTGGATATAAACTGGACAATCACATCTCTGGGTAGTTTCTTCTTTTGGGCAATCACAGAGTTGACTCTGTATACCAAATTAATGTGAACTGCCACTTTCTCCTCTTCTATTTTTAGAAAATCTGCAACAGCATCCACCATGACTGAGTGGATATTCTCATTTTTATCTTCAGGGATTCCCCTGAATCTCAGATGGTTAAGCATTCCATTGTAGTCCACCATTACACTGGCCTTTGATGCTTCTTTAGAAACTTCAGCTACGCCAGTTTCCACTCCTCTCACTCTCTCCTCCACCTCAGTCGTTCTTTTGTTCAACGTCTGTATTTCTGTTGTGATTCCAGCCAAATCTTTTTTCGGATCAGTTACTTCTTCAGCCACTTTACCTAGAGTTTTTTTTCCATTTTTTGCATAACATCCATCATCCATTCTTCCATAGCTTCCATCATGCCCTGTAATTTTTTCTCCTCTTTAGCAGTCATTTTCGGGGAGGACCAAGAGTTCGCCCTCTGTCTTTGCTGGAGGTCGTAAGCCGTTGTTTACAATAATTGTAAAACTTACATCAAATTAAAGCTCTTCTTATGCCCAGTTAAACCACACTATTTTCGCTTTTCTCCATTTAGGCTTTTAGCCACAATCTAAATAAATCGTTTCGACCTTCTCAAAATGGTGGGCGCAATTTCTCTATGGTAAGTAGCTTTTCCTGTTCCCTACTTCCTGTCCGGCAATCTTAACCGTCCCCTTGTCTTCTGGTTCCTCCCGTTTCGACTGCAAGACTCAGCACTTTTCTTCCGGCCTCCCCGGTCGTCTCTAGGAAGCGCTACTCATCTGGTCTGAAATCACTTCCTGTTCTGGTGTTTTCTGTCGCAGCCTAGATAGCTTTCCACATTGTTTCTCGCGGGAATTGGTGATAGTTTCTATTTTAGAGTCAATATCCCGACCGCAGGAATGATCAACAAACCGGCTTTTTGGCTTTTTTTAGCTTTTCAGTCATGTTTTCCGGAATTGGTGTTAGTACACAGAATGCCGCATGATCATGTGCTTCAACGGGTGTTGCTTATTTTCGGAATCAGCGTGTCTCCGGTGAGCAATTTTGAAAAGTTACCTTCAAAGTCCGTGTTTTGTTATAGCAGTGTTTCCTTGGTATCAGTTTCTGTAGAATGTCTCGGAGGTCTGGGTCATGCGTTCTTATGTTGAGAATCCAACTCGGTGGGGTCTTTTAGAGAAATTCCGAAGTGCCCGCTTGGGGGGAAGGGATCAAGGCTGGTCGCGGCGCTCTTTAAAGCCCCGCTATCAGCCGATCTCAACTCCCACTTGGGCTGATGCTCGTTGCTGGTCACTCCCCTACCTGGGGAGATCTGCGGCAGGCTAGATAGCCTGCCCTGTCATAAAGACCCTCCATATGCTCTGGGAGCAAAGCCAGAGCACGTTAGGATGCCATGAATCCCAGACCGGAAGCCATCAATGCATGTGATTGAAAGAGGGCTGACACAGGTTCTGGGGGCTTGGGTTTCTGAGAATAGCTGAGCATCCTCAGGGCTGGGGGTTGTCATGTATGCAAAGTGGCAACCCCATGAATGCTGGGTTATTTATTTTAAAGGCGATCAGAGTTTCTAAATAATAAACACACATGAGCAAAACAAGAGTTACACAGATGTACACTTAGGGTGATAGTGAGTAAAAGTAAACTTGCTTTGGGGGCCTGAAACTTGCCTGCCGTGATCTGAAAGTCAGGCAGTAGGGGTGACTTTGATGTCAGTGAACCCAGCCTTTTTAATCACATCTTTTGCTCAATTGGGAGCTTGTATTAAGGCATCCCAACTGTAGGTCAGTTGGGATTGGATGCCTATTATACTTGCTCAATTGCTGTGAACCCAGAACAGTCTGGAGTCAGGCTCACTCAAGAGGCATTCCCAATGGAAACTCTTGCCCTTCGTCTTGTGTGGGATTCCTGTCTTTGTGATCTGGCAGTGCAGACTCTCCCTGGTTCAGTAGCACAAGATGCAGCTCCCTGGTTTGACTCAACTCACACAGGGTTGAAAAACCCTCCCAAGACTTGTTAAAGAATAGAAATGGAAGAATACAATCCCAGGACAAAGAGGCAAAAAGAACAAGTAAACAGCATTTCATTAGACTGAGGAGAGCGGAAAGATGGTGGGGACTAGGAAGGAGGGGGAACTACCACAATTACTTGGGGCAATTTGTTCATCTAGGAGAGGGTCTCCATCCTCCTTATCTGACTCCTGACCCAACAACCCAAAGTTATCATGGCCACTGCCGGCTCGCTCACTAGGCGAGCTAGGCACTCGCCTAGGGCGCGAGGGCCCTCAGGGGCGCCAAATGGCGCCCCCGAAAAGCTCCCCACACCCTAACCGGGCGCCGCGGCTGCCTCCCTGCCGCCGCTGTCAAGAGCGTCCGGCTGGGGGGGAAGAGGGGAGGGCGGCGTGTCCTGAGTGCCCAGCTGGGGACTGGGGTGCAGGAGGCGCCCTGGGGGGGAGGAAGAGGCGGGAGCGCATGGCGGCGGCCAGCGGGGACTCCCCGCCGCCGCCGCCAGTCCTGAGCACCCGGCCGGGCTGCAAACGGGGGGAGGAAGAGGCAGGAGCGCATGGCGGCGGCCAGCGGGGACTCTCCCCGCCGCTGCCGCCAGTCCTGAGCACCCGGCCGGGGTGCAAACAGGAGGCGCCCGGCCCCGGGGGGGGAGAAAGAGGCGGGAGCGCATGGCGGCAGCCAGCAGGGACTCTTCCCGCTGCCCCAGCAGCCCCCACCAGTCCTGAGTAAGCCTCGGGAGGGACGCCCCCACCTCTTCCCCCCCAAGGTGGGTGTGCAGGCGAGCGAGCCATGCCACCACCTCCTGCGCCCCAGCAGGGCGCTCTTGGCAGCGGCGGGGGGGAGGCGGTGACAGGTGCCCTGGGGGGGGAGAGGCGGGCCGCAGGGGCGGCATGGTGGGGTCTCCAGGCCCTGCCGGGAGGTTGGCATCTGCGCCCGCCTAGGGCGCAGAGCCACCTCGAGCCGGCCCTGATCATGGCTAAACTCAGTATGACTTGGAATCCTAAAATGATCACTATGGGGTGCAGGGCCAAATTAAGGAAACTTGTTGCTGATGGACTCCATTCGAGCAAACTCTCCCATCAAGAATAACAACCAGTTTTCTTTATTTCTGTTGCTAAATCCAAAATCTCCTTGCCATTATGGGACACCACCAAGGAGGCTGTGTCCCTGGGTCTTTTGATGGTCTGTAGGGTGTGCTGGAGCGTGGGGTGCACAAAGAGCTCATGTATCAATTCCAAGAAAATAGGTGCTACATCTTTATACAGGGAGGGGGACACTAGGATATCTTCCTGGGTTCAAATGGGCACTAAATACTGAAAATCACAGCCCATTATTGAGGACAAGTTACAAAAGCACTTATTAATTCCAGGGAGCATGGGTTAGATCTGAAAAGAGTTTATGACAATAAAGTCACAGTAGGTCTGAATGCATGCACATCCCCTTCTTACATATACAACAGCAGAGCCATTTTCCTGGATCAAATTGTACTGGCATTGATTAGAGGAGTCAAGTTAGGGAGTTAGACATGGGTGGTGAGATTCAAAAGTGTGGTCCTCGCAAATGAAGCCTACATTTTCCTTGTGTGTGCATCCTTGGGTATTTACTAGTTCCTACCTGGACTGAACGATCCTAGCCCAGTGGTCAGGATGCCTTATGTAAAGCACCTCTGAATGTCCTACCTGCAGGCCCAAAGGCACTACAGGGAAAATGTGGAATGATTCTTGAGCACTGGCAGTCAGTAAAAATAGGCATAGTTCTTGAGTGCTGGCTTTGAATTATATGTTAACTAAGGACCACCACAATTCCAGTTCTAGTTCTGTGGGAGACAATTTAAGGGTAATTAGCTTCTTGATCTCCAGGGGCAAGTGCCCCTCTGTGGCTTGTTGAATTATGTCCATGGCCATGGCTAAGTTTTGGACCTGGGCACAGGCCAAAGCAGTTGAAATGTTTCTCTGGAGGAACTGTGTGCCCTGGAGAAGGAGTGCAAAATCCCTTTCAATCTGACTTTCCCAACTGACTAAAATTGAGCTGATGAAGTGTTGTACATCAGAGACTGAATTTAAAGACTGTGTGATTGATTTACCCAATTCTGAAATGCTGCATGGGGCATATGAAAATTTGTTGGATAAAATCTCTATGTTGGCTGAATCTAGAAGGGCCATGCCACCTGCTGCAGGTGCCAGCCAGTCTGCAGTGTCTCTCTTCTTTCTAGGCTTGGCAGGTTGTGAGTCTGTCCACAAGTGCAGCCAGGCTTCCCAGCCTCTGTAACTTGGTTCCTTATAAGGGGCACATTGTGGCAGGCGTTGAGTTGTATTTAGGCTTGAGAGGCTAACATGGATCTCCTTAAGCGACATTTGGGGCCGAATTAAGACCTTTTCTCTGATATTAGTTTTTAACACATGGGAGCCAATTATGTGAGAACCTGCCTGAAGCCAGGTTTTTGTGATCCGTGATTAGTGGATTGAAGACCAGAGAAGTGTACTCACTGGCCTGTATAGCTATGGAATAGTTATCAGTTTCATGGGTGAGCTCTGGAGTCAGAATGCCCAGCCTATGGAATTTAACTACTAAGGGGCTGACCTGACATCTGGTGTGATTTTGAATCATGATCCAGTCAGGAGGACCTTGCCTGGATGGATCCTTTTCGGTTACAATCCAAGTGGTTTCGGTCCAGTTATCCACAATCTGTTGGTAGGAGACTCCAGAAGGGAGAAGTGAGTGCGAATATTTTTTATTCATGGGAACCAATTATTATAACCACCTTGAAGGGGTCCCCTGCCTTCCATACTGTGGCCAACACTAATACAATTTCGCAGTATGGTCCAGGTGCCTCAGTGAAAGTGGTAGAGGCTTGGGTGGTGGCTGGGGGAGTTGCATCTGTGACTGGTTTGATGGAGGAGTTTACAATTCCATACTTAAGCATGTATTTACAGGGAATGGGCACCAGTGGGGTTACCACATCCAAAATGAGAATAACAAAATAGCTCTTGGGTAAAGGTTTTGGTTCCCGCACATAGAATAACCAAATCAGGGGGACGGACCTATTGCTCGTCACAGCTGCAGAAATCATGGCTGTATTTAGGGGCAACTGGATCATCTTCATGATAATTAGACCAAATAACTTTGCATATCATTATTTCATGATTGGTTAGGGTGTTGGCGCATCGCCAGTGTGAGGAGGGGACCACTTCGGGTGAGTCCCTTTTTATTGTGAGCCATCCATTTGAATATAGTAATAACAAAAACCAGGTCATTCTTACCCTCGTGTTTCTGTTTTATTCCCTGAGTGGAGGTGTTCTTTTCTGTATGTATGTTTCATGTTTCCTATATACATATACATAAACAAGAAGACGTATGTTGGGGTAGGCAATGGGTGGGTCATTAGGTCATCAGGCCATTGAGACCAAAAGAAAACTAACAGCAAAAAACGTTAAAGAAAACACAAGTTCAGATCAAGACAAAAAATGCAACTGGGTACAAAAAGAAATTCTACAATGTTGACACAATAATATAATTCACTGGAGGAACAACTATGTGGTTTCATGGGAGTTGAGCTCAGACTCTTTTGTTCATGGGGCAAGAGCTTAGCCATTTGCACTACAGCTCTTTCTTAGCAGGAAATGTGGTTCAATGGGTATTGACTGTAGTCAAACCCTCATTGCTTTGGTAGGGCTCAGAAAAGATCAGGAAGGGATCAAAAGGTGATTTTAATTAGGGTGCTAGCGGAGGGGGCTCGCATTCTCCAAGTCCAGGCTGCCTCTTGTTCCAGGTGTTGCATAGCCCTTTGGGTATGCAAATTAGTGCCCGTGCTGAGATCTGGCAGGTAGATGCAAAGCCTGCCAGGCAAGACTGGACCTGGGAAGCACGGTGTGTGTGTGTGTGTTTTGGAGTGTGGCTGTGGACATGCTGCACTTTGGTCAGATCAGTCAGGCAAGTCACTTTTAGCTTAAAGACACCTTCTCAACATAACCTCCTTTTCTAGCCAATGCAATTTTAAGAAGGTAGGTTGTTTCGAGTAGGTTTTTGTGTGTGCCTTTTTCTCCTTTTTTTTTTTTGGTCTCCTTTTAGGCTTGCCGTCTTTTTTTCAGTACTCCACATCCCATGGCAAACACATGAAACAAACCCAATTTTTGGGGGGACTTCCAAGAGGAGTCCCAACTATACTGGTTAAAGAATAATAAAAATAAGGGGGGGGGACTGCTTTCTGTTCTTATTTGCCTGCACTCTCTCCCCCCTCCCCTTTTCTTTCCTTCCCCTACTCCTGTCAGGGTGGGCTGTGAATGGCTGTGGTCCCACAGAGGGCCATAAGAATGATAGGGAGTTTCTCGTCCCAGTCTCAACCCAAGGCTTTGACCATTTTGCACAGTGCTTCTTTCAAGGTTCTATTAGTGTGCTCAATTGCTCCCGAAGCCTGGGGACAGCCACTTATGTGAAAGTGCTGTTTTATTCCTAAAGCCTGGCATAGCTCTTGGGTGACTTCCCCAATTAAATGCAACCCGAAATCAGAGTCCATTACTTGTGTTATGCCCCATCTTACCCATACATTGTTGAACAGAAGTTTAGCTGTGGTAGTGGCTGTGTTTCTTTTGCAGGGGAAAGCTTCGACCCACTTTGAGAAAGGATTGATAATGATCAGGCAATAACGACTGCTGTAGGGGAAATGGGGAGGGGGCTGATAAAATCAATCTGAATTCTCGCCCAGGGTACCTCTATTCTCTGATACTGGATTGGGG
Source organism: Gekko gecko (assembly GCA_029375565.1). Lineage (NCBI taxonomy): Eukaryota > Metazoa > Chordata > Lepidosauria > Squamata > Gekkonidae > Gekko > Gekko gecko. The sequence continues at coordinate 226,555,646 of JAPDNY010000002.1, forward strand.
CTTTTGGTCCGGTGGGGGTCAGCATTTACCATGGTGCATGACAGGCAGTTGTCCACCCACTGTGCAACCTCTTGGCACATATCAGACCACCAACTGGCATCTTGCATCCACTCCAGAGTCAGGTCTTTACCTCTGTGACCCTGGTCATGAATAAATTTAATTATATCTCCCTGAACCTCCAAGGGCACAACCCAGTGCATGGGACCCCATGCGTCTATTGCCCAAACCACACCTTCCCTCTCTTCAATTTGATATTTTCCTGTGAGATTTTCTGGACTGAACTAGTCTGCTAATTTCAGGATCTGTTTTCTGAAGTTCCCCAAGGTCAAAAACAGAGACATTCCTCTTGACTTGTTGCCTGGTGCTTACTGGCTGAAGGGGAAAGATAGAAGAGGGTTCTGGTGGTGGTTCCATTATGGCTGCCTCTTTGGCTATAAGGTCCGCCTGATCATTCCAATAGGCCACCTCAGTGGTATTTTTCTGATGCTCCTTGATGTGTGTTATCAGGGTGGGGGTGGTCCAAGCCTGTAATCTTTCAATTACCTGAAGCCAGAGTCATAGGTGGGCAATCTGTTTTCCCTTATTGTTCCTCCAGTCCTGCCTCTGCCAATGGGGCAACCAGACAGTGGCAGCTTTAGCCATCCAGTCTGAATCCACCCTGCACACAAATGGCTCTGAAACTGGTAACTCATTCAGGAAGTTCAACTGGAATATTAAAGGAAATGCCATAGATCAAGTTAAGAACTTTCAATACTTAGGCATTACCTTTTCTTATAATTCCAAATTCTGAGCACATCTGTCCTCATCAGCTAATCTGGCAGAGAGAAGTGCAAATGCCATTCTTAGATTATTTAGAAGGAAAAGTGCAGGTTTTCTCCCCATGGCCTTAAAAACCTTCCAGGCAAAATCATTGGCTCAACTCCTGTATGGTTCACAAATCGGACTTTCTGCCAATCTAAAGACCCTTGAAAGGGTTCAGTCTAAATTTCTTAGATCTCTATTTGGCGTTCCTAGAAGTACTTCTAATGCAACACTTAGGGAAGAGGCTGGGCTATTCAGAGTTAAAACAAAGGTCTGGGAGCAGACTATAACACTCTGGCTAAAAATTCATTACAGCCTGAAGGGTTTAATACCTTACCTTTTAGCCTTGGACCCTTACCCCACCTGGTCCACACAAATTCTTAATAAGTTAAATCAGATTGGCCTACTCCTAGAAGATCTCTTCTATGGAAGCATATAGAAGGCAAGAACAGCGTCGCACAGAGGCTTTGTGATATTGAATTACAAAATGAAGAAGCTTCACTACCCAAGAACTTCAGAAATATAAAATCTTGGCCTAATATTACTGCTGCCCTTTATTTAGCTAACATTACCTATGAGCCCTATAGATGGGCCTTTTCCAGAGCCTGTTTTGAGGCACTCCCTTCTGCTGTACTACAAGGTAAATTCACTCGAGTTCCAATGCATAAACGTATATGCCCATGCATGGCTAATATGGTGGAATCAGTTACTCATGTCCTCCTGTTCTGCAGATTCTATCAGGAGGAACGAGACCATCTTATACTACCCCTTCTGTCTAGATTTAGCCCTGACTTAAGGCCAGAAGTCCTTTGTAAATTCCTCTTAGAAGACGTTCAGAGCTCAGTGACTTACGCTGTGGCATAATTTTGTTGCTTAGCTATTAGGAAATGTAAACTTATTTTAGCTGAAAAAATTGTATGATTCTCTTATTAATATTATTTTATTTTACTAATTCAATTAATTTTCTCTTAATAATATTTTATACTATTTCTATGTTATTACTGTTTTAATCCTTCTTATATCAGAATTTTACTGTTTTACTGGCTCTTGCTGTAATAAATTAGATCAGATCAGATCAGTATTGACTGACACTTTCCCATTTATACAAGGATCTCAACTGAAATTCTTAAGATTTATCCACATCCTCAGTGCTAAGGCCAAAGATGATACATCTAGTAAAAATTTTCTTCGATCTAAATACCACAGGTCAGAAATTGTTAATAATAAAGTTGTCGTACACCATACTTTTCTTCTATAGAGTCATTTGAAAATATACCTGTTCTACTGTGATTTCAGCATTTTCATTATTGTCCAGGAGCCAGCCACAATCCATTTTTGACTTGCAGCATCATGATAAATTTGATTATTCAGAAACCACCACAGGTCCCACTTTGTCTGAGCAACCAACCACCAAACCTTAGATTTCTTGCTCTTTCATACAAAACTGTTGATCAAAGCTTGTTGTTCTTTCAAAACACGATTAGAAAATCATACTGGGAGATTTACAAGCAAAAACTTCAATTTTGGAATTAAGCACATTTTAATCTCATTAACTTGACCCAACATGGATAGATTTAAAGATTCCCAAATGTGAATTTTTGTCTTAATGTCATTTATCACTATATAAAAATTGCAACTGCAGTTTTCAATTCCCTTCCTAATAATCCCCAGCATAGCTTTGGCCTTTTTTATTGCAGTTGCACACGGTCTCGACATTTTCAGTGAGTTATCTACTATGACTCCAAGATCCCTCTCTTGGTCAGTCTCTGCCACTTCGGACCCCATCAACCTGTATTTATAGTTAGGATTTTTGGCTCCAATGTGCATCACTTTGCACTTGGCCCCATTTGCCACATTGATGCCCACTTGCCCATCCACGACCGATCCCTTTGGAGTGCCTTACAATCCTTCCTGGTTTTCACCACACTGAACAATTTTGTGTCATCCACAAGTTTATTCACTTCACTGCTTACTCCCAACTCCAAAACATTAATGAACAAGGTAAAAAGCATCAGACCCAGTACTGAGCCCTGCGGTACCCCACTGCTTACCACCCTCCACTGAGAAAATTGCCCATTTATACTCACTCTCTGTTTTCTATTAATTAGCCAGTTTTTGATCCACAAGAGGACTTGTCCTTTTATCCCATGACTATTGAGCTACTTAGGAGCCTTTGATGAGGAACTTTATCAAAGCTTTCTGGAAGGTAAACAACATCTATCGGGTCCCCCTTGTCCACATGTTTGTTCACTCCCTCAAAGAATATTAATAGGTTAGTGAGACAAGATCTTCCCTTACAGAACCCATGCTGAGTCTGCCTCAATAGTTTATGTTCATCAATGTGCCTACTAATTCTTTCCTGAATAACAGTTTCCACCAACTTACCCAGTATTGACATCAGACTGACTAGCCTGTAATTTCTCAGATCTCCTCTGGAACCCTTTTTAAAGATGGGAGTGACATTAGCTACTGATGCCAGCAGATCGTGTGTGCTCAGGAGTTCTGGGCTGCAGTGGGCTATGCCGATCGGGTGTCCGCACTAAGTTTGGCATTATTGCCTTTCAATATGCTCCTCATATTCCCTTGTTGCCTGCCTGATCACAGACTTGCATTTTATTTGCCACAGCCTGTGTTCCTTTTTATCAACCTCACTGAGACTAGTCTTCCACCATTTAAAGGAATCCTTCTTACTTTTTACAGCTTCCATTACTTTGTTTGCTATCCATACAGGCCTTTTTCTATAACTATTTGTGCCTTTCCTAACCTGCAGAATATATTTCATCTGAGCTTCTAGGATTGTTCTTTTATACAGTCTCCAAGCTTCCCCGATGGTTTTGACCCTTTTTTATTTTTACTTTTAGTTTCCTCCTCACATGTCCCCTCATTTCAGAGAAGTTACCCCTTTTAAACTTAAAAGTGGTCATGTTAGTTTTCTGGGGCAATTCCTTATTTATACAAATGTTGAACTAAGTAACATTATGGTCACTGTTCCCAAGCAGTGCAATCACTTTTACACCTCTCACCAGGTCTTGGGTATTACTTAGGGCCAAATCCAGGAATGCCTCTCCCCTGGTAGGTTCTGTGACAACCTGCTCTATAGCAGTCATTGAGAGTGTCTAGAAACGCAATCTCTTTTTCCCGACTTGAACACATATTGACCCAATCACTATGTGAAAAGTTAAAATCACGTATTACAACACAGTTATTTTGTCTAGCCGCTATTGTTAATTCATTCATCATTTTATAATCCTCCTCTATCTTTTGATCTGGTGGGCGATAACAACCCCCCAGTGTTAAGCTTCCTTCTGGGCCCACAATTTCCACCCATAGCATTTCCAGAAGCGAATCCAATTCACTTACCCTCTCAATTTTACTGAACTGTACACCCTCTCTGACATACAGAACCACCTCACCTCCAACCCTCCCCCCATCCTTCTGATATAATTTATAACCAGGAATCACCGTATCCCACTGATTTTCCTCATCCCACCAAGTTTCTGAAATACCCACAATGTCTATTCCTCCCCCCGCAAGCATTCCAACTCCTTGGGGCTTTTAAGAGTTTTTAGTAATGCCATTTGGAGTGGCTGCATGGCAACATGGTAAACTGATATCAGTTACCATTGCTGATGAAAGCTGTAAACTAGGGGTCCCCAACGTGGTGCCCATGGGTCCCATGGCTCCTGCCAGCTCTATTAGAACATGGGTGTAGACAGATGGTGCTTTTGCCCAGCAAGGCTTCTGATTGGCCATTGGAGATTTGATTGGCTTGGCAGATTTTTCAAAAATGCTGCTTTGGCAGCAGCTGCCACCACAACAGAAGGATCTTCACTGTGTGACCGAAGGTAAGCCACAGCAGCCATTGGGTATCTGGCTCCACCATTTTGTGGCTGAGCCCATCACACTGTGTCAGAATTTCGAAGGTGCCTGCAGACTCAAAAAGGTTGGGGACTCATGGATCCTCAGGATTTTTGCATCAGGTCACCCCCAAACTCACCCTCAGATCACATATCATGTTCATCACCATAGACTGTACCACAAAAATCACCAGTCCATTGCTTCATGGTGCTGTCAAGTCACAAAAACATGATTCCACAGCATGGATCCTCAGGATTTTTGTACTGGGTTACCCCAAGCTCCACCAAGCAATGGATCCGTTATTTTTGTGGTAGTCTGTGGCTATGGACAAATGTGATTTGATGTGGAGTTTGGGGTGCCCCATATAAATTCAGGAGGATCAATGATGATCCAAATCTTAGATTCATGTTTTTGTGTCATGGTGGCACTATGAAGTACTTGATCTATAACTTCTCTGGTTCAAACTGCAGTCATGGATGTGATGAGTAGAAGGTGAGTTTGGGGTGACCCCACATAAAAATCCCGAGGATTCATGCTCTGGAACCATGTTTTTGTGCTGCGGGGCCACTGTGAAGGACAATGTTTTTCCACTGTGGTGGCACCACGAAGTGGTGCATCAGTGATATTTACGGTGCAACTTGTGGCTATGGACATAATATGTGATCTGATGGTGAGTTTGGGGTGACCCAATTCTACTAAACATAAAAAAGATTGGCAATTGTTCTGAAATTCATCTTTCAGTCTCTGCTTAAAGTAATTTGTCAATTTTGCCATAACTGCATATTCTTGCATTTTGTCTATCCAGTTCTCAAGAGATGGACAACCCTCAATCTTCCACTTTGCTGCAAATACTACTCTTGCTGCAGTTAACATGTATCTAAGCAAATCATGCATTGTTCTATCTGCATTCACTGGTAAAATTCCTAATAACAGAGTCTGTGGTAACATAGCAAATTTTATATTCTTTTTTTAAAATTTCAGTATGTATTTTGAATTTCAGTTTGTATTTCTTTCCAATATTTGCTAGGTTGTTTTTTTTACAAGACCACCACATATGGTTAAAAAATACCATCTATCTCCTCAAGATAAAATGCAAGAATATGCAGTTATGGCAAAATTGACAAATTACTTTAATCAGAGACTGAAAGATGAATTTGAGAATAACTGCCGAGCTTTTTATGCTTACTATAATCAATCTTTGTAGTTATATATTTGAATGGTTTATTTTATAAATGACAACTCTTATAATAAATATTAAGATCATTATCATTTGCACAGTTTTTATTACAATAAACATGTTAGAATTATATATAAAGTTAATAAGAATTATCTATGATACACACTATGATAAAACAGTTGAATATTTTGAGCAGGTTGTTTTATTGTGGTTTACTAAGCCATCATGTTATACATCTTTTTAATATACTTTTAAATCAATGATTGTCCTTAATATCTGTAAAAATTGCCCTCTGTATTGTGTTTTTATAATCTTACTAGGAATAAGGCCCATTGTGGAAATAAACACAACAAGCTCTAGAAAGAGGGTCTGGGCAGGTGCCCCAGCCTTGGGCGCTCAGTGTCAGTTTGCTGTGGTGACCTCAGCAGGGTATAATGACACAGAGTTCACCCCTTTCTTCAGGGGAACTGATCTCTGCCATCTGAAGAGCAGTTGTAATTCTGAGTGATCTCCAGCTCTCACCTGGAGATTGGCAGCAATGGTTCCCCAGGAGGAAATGGCTGGTTTGGAGCATGGAATCTATGGCATTGTACCTGAGTTCCCACCCCTCCTCAAACCTCACCCTCTCCAGGCTCCACCCCCAAGTCTCCAGGAATTTCCCACCCTGGAGTTGGCAACCCAATCTCCTTCCCAGCCAACCATCAACCTACCTTTATCTGCCACTATGACTTCAGCTTTCCAGCTTCTCCTACCTCCCTGAAGCTTCTACCTACACAAAGTACAGTCTTTCTCCGCAGTGGGGACCAAAGCAGCTTAAATCATTCTCCTCTCCCCCTTTTTGATCTGCACAACAATCCTGTGAGGTAGGTTAGGCTGAAAGTCTGTGACTGGTCCGAAATCACCCACTCAGCTTCCACGGGAAGAGCCTGGGTCTGGCAGACCCTGCTCTGAAGCGTTAACTGCTATGCCACACTGGCTGTAATAGGGGGGCTGCTGCTAGTGAATAGGAGCAAGCAGCCATGCCTAGTTAAGTCATGCAGCATGGATCCTCAGGATTTTTTGCATTGCTTCAACCCAGACTCACCATCAGCTCACATAACCATCTCCATACTAACAGATTATAACAGGATATTGGTTAAAAACAGCAGGGCTATTTCAGATAGTTAAAAATATTAGCGAAAAGGAAGACCTCTGGATAGACGTACCAATGGAAGAAATATACAAAGAAATGGCTAAGCAAAAAAAGGGTCTAGTAGGAAAAATATACAGAAAGATGCTAACAAATAAAAATAAAACAATGGAATATCTACAAAAGAGATGGAACCATGAAGGTCAGATAACAGAAAAGATGGCTGATAAAATTATGAAAGGAGTGGAAGAGATTAAGGTAACCAAATTTAAAGAACTTGACTACAAGTTTCTCACAAAATGGTATAAGACACCAGAACAGCTAGCTAATATGATTCCAGGTCTGAGCGCCTTGTGCTGGCATTGTAAACATTCTAAAGGCTGGTACGCGCACATGCGGTGGGAATGTGCAGAAGTAAAGACCTTTTGGAAAGAAATCACTGAAATCATTAGAAAAGTATGCAATATAACATTACCCATAGATTTTAACTTAATGTTAAGTACAATAGGAAGTCTGTTGCTGGATAAGACCACTCAAAATTTAGTTAAGGCTATGATACTGGCGGGAAAGGCGGTCATCGCTCTGGGTTGGAAAGACAAAAGTAAATGGACAATAGAAATCTCGCACAAATATTTGTTTGATTTCATATAGTCGGATATTGTGGCATTAATTAACAAAGGAATATCATGGGAAGAAAAATCCATGGAAATCAAGACCAGATGGACGACCTACCTAGACTGGATACTGAAAGAAAGAAGGAAAGACATTCAGTGGAAGATCAAGACTCTGTGCCCATGGCTGGGGGGAAAAGACTAAGACAAAAAGAGAGGGAGGGAGGGAAGGAAGGAGGAAAGGGGAGAAAATGTATATAACCAATAAATACCCAATGTAACAGACTAAATAACCAATTAAAAATAATGAAAAAAGAACAGATTATAATAGAAAAATGTACAACAGATTATAACAGAAAAATCATGAATCCTTTCAGATAGGAAGGGGGACAAGACTATATTTCTCATGTTTTTATGTATTCAAGGATTATATTGAAACTCTGCAACTGCTGCTCTGCTAAAAAATCTGTAAGACGTCTGCAAAAGAAATGAAAAATTGCAGATGAGCATAGTGTCTTTAATGACAAATGAAATACTGAGTACTTCTTTGTTTTAAACAAGGATAAAGCTGTTTGCCTGATATGTCTTGAAACTGTCTCCATATTAAAGGAGTACAATATTAAAAGGCATTTTGAATCCTGTCAGAAGAACTACTCAATATATCAAGGAGAGGTGTGAGTGAACAAGTTAAATTCTCTTAAAAATAAATGTTTCGGTAGCAAAACAGTTTTAGAAAGGAGGAGAACCTGTCTACTGTGAGGGCCAGCTATCTTGTTGCTAAATGTATTGCAGAGAATGGTAGGCCATTCACTGATTGTGAATTTGTTAAAAAGTGCATGGTTAAAGACAAAGTAATGGAGGAAATGTGTCCTGATACTGTTTATTGTTGTAAATCTGCACTCAGCAGATTATCATATGTTGAAACCTGCCCTGAGCCTGCTTTGCAGGGAGGGCAGGATATAAATGGAATAAAATAAATAAATAAATAAATAAATAAATAAGGTATCTTGTGCTAGTTGTGTCAGTTTATCCACATCTACAATCACCAGGCGTGTTGGAGAACTAGGAGAAGAGCTGCATATGTCACTGATGGTCAAGACAAAAAGTCCCCCGTCCCCCCCCGGCATTAGATGAGAGCAATGACATTATAGACACTGTTCAACTACTGGTATTTATCAGGGGGATAGATTCCAACTTCAGAATTACAAAACAGTCATGTGCACAGCAGAGTTTGAAAGGCACTACAACTGCAGAAAACATATTCTTGAAGGTGTGTGAAGCAGTAGAAAATGGTCTGAGTTGGGATAAATTGAAAAGCATCACAACTGATGATGCAAGAAATACGGTGGGAAGGAAAACTGGTGCAGTTGCAAGAATCAATGAAGAGATATTTTAATTAAATGATACACTTCCCATGCAATTTCACTGCATCAAGCCTTCTGTAGTAAGATTCTTCAGTGGGAAAGTATTGTTATATCCAGCATTAATTACATCAGGCATCATGGCCCTACTCATCATCAGTTTCAAAATTTTCTCTCAGAGATAGATGTAGACTATGGAGATGTATTGTAACATGCAGAAGTCAGGTGGCTTAGCAGAGGCAAAGTCCTGAAACTTTTCTCACTCTTTGACATGAAGTTGATGTCTTTCTCGAGAAGAAAGGAAAAGGTCAAGAAGTATTTTCTGACCCTGGATGGATTTTTGATTTGGCTTTCTTAACTGGTATCACAAATAATCTGAACACATTGAATCTAAGGTTGCAGGGAAAAGGAAAGCTTGTGATATGTATTCTGAATTGAAAGCTTTTGAAGCAAAACACAAGGCCTGATACAGTGAAATTTTTGTAAAGCAAGTTAGTGAAAGTAACTTTTCAAACTTCTCATGCTGCAATGAACTAGTATTTGAGAAGGGTGGGAATTTACAATTCAATGTTGAAAGACACATCAAAGCACTGAACCTATTGCAGGTGGAATTCCAGGACAGGTTCACTGAATGTTATAAGCACAGAAAGAAAATAAGAATGTTTCAGAATCCATTTGAAGTAGCACCAGAAGATGCAAGTAACTTTTTTCAGATGGAGCTAATTGATTTGCAAGCCAGTGATCATCAGAGACTTTTACAAAGAAAATAGTGTTAGATTTCCATTGTGGTCTACTTGATCAACCTAAAGAAATTTGCTGCAGGTATGTTCAGTCTTTGGCACCACATACATCTGTGAACAAACTTTTTCCAAGATGAAAATTATGAAATCCAAGCGTAGGTCAAGACTTACAGCTGAACATTTACATGACATTTTTAGGGTGTGTGTCATAAACCTTGACTTGGACATTAATGCCTTGGCTAACAGAAAACAGCCACCAAAATCACACTGACTAGGTAAGTGTGCGTAGTTAGAAAAAAAGGATTCGACAGTAAAATACTGTTCCAAAATGGATTGCATCCAAGTTAACAGTTTTTCATTGATCTCTGAATGTTTATTTTTGATCTAAACAGGTCGGTTAATAATTTGATTATATTTTGGTTTAAGATGTGGCCAGCACCCATGTGACAAAGGTTGGGGACTCCTGATCTAGATAGACTTTTACCCAGACCCTGTCCCGAGCAAACCCCGCAAATCAAAAGTCATCGAATACCTTTTATTTACTACCCTCCGCAAAGAGACAAACAACCTCTGTGCAAGCTCTCAAGTCTCAAGCACTGTAGAACCGCACAAAAAGCTGTCCTGCACAATAGGCCGATTCCCTCCTCTGCCTTTCCAAGCGTGTCTCGTCTCTCCTCCCCGTTGAATCGCTTCCTCCCTACGCCTACAAATCGGAGTCACGCCCCCTGACGCCTGAATCGCAGTCCAAACAGAGTCCCTTCTCGTCCCCCGTGTTTGCACCGGGAGAGAACTAAGGCCCGTTCTCCTCTCGCTCTCCGCTCTGGCGGGGCTTTCTCTGGCACCAAAATTCGCTCGTGGGGGGGGGGGGGAGGGTTAGCACCGCCCTTTGCCGCCAGCAGCATTGCCGGCGGGCGGTGATGATCTCCGCCCCGGTCTTGCTGCTGTGCCGTACTAGCTGCCGCCCGCTGCTCCTCCGGCTTGGGCCGAAGCGAATCTCCTGGGCTTACAGGTACCGGATCGTGCCTGGCTGCACAGGGCAGCAGAAATGCATCTCGCTCTCCCCCCTGCCCTTCGGCCCTTGTGACTTTTGGCTCCCGGATGGGTCACGTGCTGCTGTTGACATGCAGATAAACAACCCAGCAAGGAAGCAGAGATCCGAAGCAGGGGAAAAAAGGGGTGGTGGTGGTGGTGGTGGTCGCCGCCGCCACACCAGTTGTCTCTTTTGGTTTTCTTCTGTGCCAGCCACCGAATTCAATCCGATCTTAGGTTTCGCCTTCCTGGCTGGTACACCCTCCCCTCTTTGCATGATGGGCTATAATGTCGATCAGAACTTTTTTTAAAGAAAAACGATCCTTCTGTATTTTTTCTGTTCGTTCCGCTACTGTTTCCTGCCAGTCTCTGCTACTCGTGCAGTTTTCTGTTGATCTGGTGTATAATTGAGTGCAGACGCCTTCAGAACTGGAGAAATCGTCTGCTGCTCGGTTGCTATTGTTCCTTATTACTTTTCATGGGTACCAGTACTGCATTTAGGTTTGCAAATTTCTTGTTGGTTAATTTTTTTTGTGGTTTCTCTTAGATTTTTGTTACTTAACGTTCCTGTGTTCTCAGATTGCCTCTTCTAGTTCAGGATTCTGTTCTTGGCCCCCCCCCCCATATTTATTCTGATTCCTATGGGACTTATACAGTAGTAAGTATGTAATGACTTAGTGATCCTCAATAGTTGCTGTATTCACTCCCGTATTTTGTGGATTCTTTAATGGTTTCTGTGCCAGATTCTGCAATACAAAGTTATTTTGCTTTGGAGAATTGAAACCAAAACATCCCTGTCAGTGACTGGCCAAATTTCTCAGGCCTGGTGGAAAACAATGCTGGCCTGTATCATACCAGAAGCATAGTAGGAAGCCTTCCCTCTGCCTAGGGAGATTTCCTCCAATCTAAGTGGATCTTCCTCCAAAGTAAGAGCCACTTGAAAGAAGACTTCTTAGGCTGGAGGATGCTGCTTATAGTCCATTACTGTATTGGCACAACTAGTTATAAGTCCTGTACATTTCATCAGTGAAAGCAAATGTCACAAAATTTTCCCTTGGAAGCCTTGTATAGAGAAGGAGCGCATAGGGAATCTCAGTGTTGTTCTAGGAGATTTCCCGTTCAAATGGAAATATATATTATATGAGATTTTTAAAAAACCTGTCTCCTCCCATGTAGTTGAGATGGATTACAAAAGTAATACAATTAACTGTATGTCTCCTTCATATTCTTATGTCATGGGATATAATCTGTGTTGGTTTTTTTTTTTGATGGACATGGCAGGGAGCCATTGACCAATCCTGACTTCCTACCAGACATTCAGTTGAAAACATACTATAGGTCAAGTGCATAAACCCCAATTTTACACACACGTGTGCACATGTAAAATGTGTGATGTGTAGCAGTCTTCAGATACTGTTTTTGAAATATAATGTCCCAAAGTACTTTTAATGCATTCTTGTATCTACCGCATTACATTAGTTCAGAAGAGTCAAGGGGAAGTCTTTCAAGACTGCTTTTGATTATATTTTTCGCATACTGTTCCCTCAAAGGGGGTGAAAGCAATGTACATGGTTCTCCTATGGTTATGCTAATGAAAGAGTGGCTTGCCCAAGGTCACCTAGGCTAGCAAGCATTGAACCCAGGGCTACATCCACAAGGTGATGATTTCCCATGTTCCTTCTGTTGTTGCTGTATGTGCAGAGGTGTTTACAGAAGCAATGGAGTGTCCACACAGTAATCTCTCCTGCACTTCCCTTGCTGTTGTCCCTCCATGCCCACCATTCCCTTCCCATCAGAGGCCTTTTGTGCTTTAAAAAATAGTAATTGATATATCATGATAGGGTTAAATTATACTGGTATGTCAATTACTAAAGCAATAGTAGGGACTGCTGCAAAGGAAATAGTGCTTTTGTGCATCGGACCTGCAAAAATGTGCACCTTCTCATCCACATAGCATCCAAGAGCACTTTAACTACAATCTCTTGCCAAATCAGGTGTAGGAGTCATTGCAGCCAGTGGGGAGAGGGACATCAAAAGTAAGCGATTAGGGGACAATGTCATATGAATACTCAATACCCCCAAAACTCCAGTTTAGACACAAAACCAGAGCAAAACATCTTTGTTGGCTTCCAGCTCAGATCTCCCATATCCTAGGTTGATATACTTACAGCAGTGGTGTTGACTCTACTGTCTGTTAGAAATGTGCTTTCTGATTGGCCAGATACAAATCACATTCTGGAATGGGGGTGGAGTTGACACCATTTTGAAAATTCATAGCTCTGACATAGTCTTGTTGGGTTGACAGGAACTGTAAAGGTTTTCTAAGGAGGCGAGAGAGGCTGCTAACTCAAAATTTGAAACAGAAGCAGCACTGCAGAATTGTGAGGTGTGTTTTCTATTTAGCTATTTTCAGTGATGTCATTCTGAAATAAGAGGATTAAGTAAAGGTGATTAAGTAAAGGTGATGCTCAGAAATAATGGATTTGTCTGAAAACAAGGAAAGTCTGGCAAGAAACGTTATCACCTGTTTCTCTTAGGTATTTTTTAATTAGTTGCTGTAGATTTTCTGGGTTGTGTGGCTGTGGTCTTCGCCATTTTTTATTGTTGTAACCCTAATAAAGTCTTGGAACTTTCTTTTGCCTTGAATGCTGAATGTTGTTTAAGAAATGGCTGGACAGAGTTACGTGATTACAAAGAGTGTAAGAAGCATATTGTGGGAACAGATCTATATCATTAGTAATGATTTGTGGTGGTAACAACAGGAAAATGTATGTTAGTGGAAGGATTGGGACTTGTAGTAAAGGAAGAATTAGGAGGTATAGGGAGGATTTGTGGATGGCAGTATAAATTAAGAAATGTGTCGTTGGGAGGGAGACTGTAGTTCATGCTGCATCATAAAAGAATGCAAAATAATTTCCAGTAGTGTCTTCTGATACTGATGTGATAATATAATGACCAGTGTTTCTTCTAGGCTGAGTTAGTGTGAGCTAGCTCACAGTTTTTTAGCCTCCAGCTCACACATTTTTGTCTTAGCTCAGGAAGGATGGCTCCAGACCAAACTAATTTATGCAGCATCCAAATCAAATTTTGGCTCATAAGACTCCACAGCTTAGAGGGAGCACTGATAATGGCCTTTCTTTCTTTTATTATTGACGTTTGCTTCCTGGACAAAAAAGGCCCCCTAAGTGACTTATAGTAAAATAGGGTATAATAATGGACTGGAATAATAGAACAACTTGGATTGTAGGAGCAGTCAAGTCATAAGGGCTTTCCTAAAAGAAAGGTCTTGATCAGCCTTTCAAACACAGGGTGGGAGGGAGCCAGGTGTACCTCTCCTGGGCAAGGTATGCCAAAGAGCAGTTGCTACAGCTGACAAGGCCTTCTGGCTAGTTGCTACCCATGGCTATTTGTTGCTGTTGGTGATGTTAGTGGTTAAAAACACATCTCTGTGTTTCTACACATCATATACTGTTTCCACACAGGGTATGTGAAAATGAGTTCCTGCTACAACAACAGCAGCAACAAGTGGGATGAAACAGGGCAGGAATGGCATCTGCACACCCCCATCTGCATGGAATTCTTTGCTGCTGCTGCCCCTTTTTTCCCACTGCATCAGTACAAAATCACAGAGGTGATGGGGATTCAGTGCCTGATTCCCATGGCCTGAGTACTCCTCCTTTCTCCTCTTTGTTTCCTAGCCAGCCCTGAAATAATGCTGGGAAAGGAAAAAGCCCTTTAAAATGCTAAAAGAGGGGGAATGCAGAGCTTAGCTTTGTCTCTTCCTGTAGTGACAGTGGGCAGAGCATCAGGTGGATGGTCTACTTGCAGCTCTCCCTGTTTACCCTTTGAGCTGGATTAAAGTAGGTTTATTTCTAATCTGGCTCAAAAGGGAAAAATACAGACGCCACAAAAGTTATTCCCACATGGGAACAACATCACCTAGATGCTCTCAACTAGTGCTGGGGTTTCCTGCTGCCCTTACAAAGAAAAATCTTCCTCTGGAAGCAGACGTAAATATTCAGTAGCAAGAATTATCTGAGTTTTGTACTTTGTGATTGTCGAGAACTTGTGGTCAGGACAGCCAGCAAGGTACTGTGGATAAATAGAATGCTAACATTGGACTTTATAAATCTAGGCTTTTAATTTTTGTTCAGCCATTGGATCTCTGAGGGCGTGTCTATTAGTATTTAATTTGGAACAAAATTCAAGTCCAGTGGCACCCTTAAGACCAACTAAGTTTTATTCAAGATATGAGCTTTCGTGTACATGCACGCGTCTTCAGATACATTGAAATGGAAGTTACCAGTTCATACAGATAGAGGGTGAGCAGCAAATTAGCATAAACATAACCAAGATCATCTAACAGATGCAAGGACCAAACCAGAATAACAAGCTTAGTTTAACCTTGAATACACACCTTGAATAAAACTCTGTTGTTCTTAAAGGTGCCACTGGACTTGAATTTTGTTTTGTTGCTTCAGACCAACATGGCTACCTGCCTGAATTTATGTTTAATTTGGGTATTGAGTGCTCTTGTATACTCTGTACTCAGCAGGGACTGGAGCTCACCGTGGCTCCTACCGTCCCACATGCCTGACTGAGGCTGTGAGAACAGTATGGCATGAGCTTTCAACAGAGGACCTTTTTGTGAGTGCATGCTGCATCTGTGATGTTCTGATTGGCCTTGAGAATGTCATTCACTTTTCATATGTAGGAGGCAAATATGAATGACCTACTTTACACAGTTACACAGTTTTACAAAAAAAGCCCAGCAGGAACTCATTAGCATAATAGGCCATACCCAACAGCAGAAACTCATTAGCATATTAAGCCACATCCCTGACAGCACAGTATATTAGCATATTAGGCCACACCCCCATGTTACCAGAAGTGTGGTCATCCAGCCACACCCACCTTTTGCTTCTTATTCTGTTTGCCTTGTTTGTTGTCAAAACTCAGGGCTTTTTTTGTAGCAGGAACTTCTTTGCATGTTAGGCCATATATCCCTAGTATAGCCAATCCTAATGAGTTTCTGCTGTTGGGTGTGGCCTATTATACCAATAAGTTCCTTTTGGGCGTGGCCAACTCAGGAGCCAGCCAGAACTCCATTCCTGTGCGTTCCTGCCCCAAAATAGCCCTGCGTAAGTGCCATCGAATCACTACAGACTTAGGGGAACTCCAGAAAAGGGCTTTCAAGACGTGAGAAGTGGAGGTAGTTTTCCATTGCCTTCCTCTGCAGCGTCTTCCTTGGTGGTCTCCCTTCCAAGTACTGACTGTACTTAGCCTCCGAGATCTGACAAGATTGGGCTATATAGCATGCTGCCTTCCCTCCACCATACACAGTAGGGAGGGTGGATAAGCTTAAAATGGTAAAGAACTCTGAATGCTAAAAACACTATAGATGTAATCAACCCATACTCATTTTAAGAATAAACTTGACTAAGAGATAGTCTGCATTGGGCAGCTGACTCTTGGGTAGGGAGAGCAGCTCTTCTCTCAATTGGGAATTTGCTGAAACGTAACAATAAGATTCATTTCAGTTGGCCAACACAGTGAGTTCCACCCTGAGGAAGCCTGTGTGCCTGAAACCAGCATGAGTCATTGGTGCTCTGTAGACCTGGCAGAAGACCCCCCTCCCCCCAGCTAGCCCAAGACTATAGTTTAACTGGTCTGTATTGCAAACTTATTTCTTTCATGAAACAAGCCAGTAGTATTTCCTGATAATACAGGCCCATTCTGCATCTAACATCTAACATTTTGCATCTAACATTCGCTCGGCTGTTTTATCAAACCTATGTTGGAACAGAAATTCCCCTCTACATTGCATGCCACTTTCACTTTCTTTGATTGTCAGATTTTATTGAACCCTCCACACTGCATGCAGCTTTGACTTCCTTTGATCTCTCAGTTTTATAGTACTGTCTGCATAGATTTATGGCCATTTTATGGCCATTCAGGGGTGACTCTGCAGTCAATACGGCGCCTGGAGTATTTGAATGTGGCTTTGAGTTGCATCTTCCAATGTGGGTTTGGTAAAACAATGGAGCGAATGCTAGATGCAGAATGGGCCACAGACTGAATCCGTCCAGATGTTGATCTCACCAGGAGGTGTGTAGCTCTCAGAAGAGGCCTGGCATGAGAGCTAATCTAGCCTCTAGGGTTTTGGAGATTAGCCAGACTAAAAGCCCTCCATCTGTGTTTCTTATTGCAGAACTGTATTTCTGAGAACAGCCTTGGCCATGGCCACAGGAGGGAAAGACAGCCATTCCGGCACCCCTCGGTACACTAACCGTCTGATTCATGAGAAGTCTCCTTACCTCCTTCAACATGCCCATAATCCCGTGAACTGGTAAGAACAGTTTTCTTTCAGTAAGCACAGGAGTGGGCAAGACAAATGGCTTTAGGAGAAAATAGCATTGGAATCTCATAGACGTTATCTGTAAGGGGACACACATTTCCTTTACTATTGTCCAACTAGCCAAAGGTTTCCTGTTCTCTTCAGTGCCTCCACTCTCTCTCCCAAATTGCCTCCTAGATCTGCAACTCCTTCCCAGAGCACCTGTGTTTCAAACAAAGAGCACGATTCTCTTTCCAGTCCCTCCCCAAAGCCCAACTTTTCCATGAAGCCTATTCCTTAGTTTCTCTTTTTCATTCTTACCTGAGAATGTGTAACAACATACATGAAATTTTGCAAACCATCCCTCTCCCTCTCCCTTTCCTTTCTTCCTTCCTCTCTGCCATTTGTCTGGGCCATGTAAAAATCAAGGAAATTTTATTTATTTATATATTAAAGCATGTGTATCCTTACTTTTCTCCCACTTCTGAGAACTCAAAGTGGCTCACACAGTGAATACAAAAATGATTCTCAAACAAGTAGACCAAAAACATATACAGTATTGTGTGTACAGTAATGACTCTATATAGAGAGGCAGATATCTCTGATTTGAGGCATTTACTTAGTCACATCTCACCACTAGTCCTAATGTGAGGACACAAGTTTATCTTGAAACTAAAGAACAACATCAGGGCTGTGTTTTTTTTTAAAGGATTTGACTTAAAAGCTTGTGTAATGATTCCTTGTTTTAGAGTGTGTGTGTTTCTTTCAATGTTTGGTTGGAGTGCAATGATAGCAGAGTAGAGTGATTGAGGGAGACAAGTGTGCTGTGACTGGAGGATGACAGAGTGTGGGAGGAGTTGTTCTGAGTGCATCTGTGTGTGTGTCTAAAAGTCAGTTAGAGAAGTCAGTTAGAAAAATCAGTTGGAGTTATTCAGTTAGTGAGTCTGTCAGAGAGTGATATGACACAGTTCTGTGTGGAAATTTAAAGAATACAGTACACATGTCTTTACAAGTTTAAGTGTGGAAGAGATATGAGAAGGGTCTGTGAGACTCCAAAGTTATAAAAGAGATATAATACAAAGAGCTTTGCCAGTGTGGCTGCCTAGTGAAAGAGTGATTCTTGTCAGAGAGGGACCTTATGATCAAAAGACAGTGTGTGATACCTTGCCAGGTTATTTTACCAGTTTCTCTTCCCCAAAACCGTTAAAGCTAACTAGCAACTTATTTTTATTCTTTAACCAATAAATCATATTTTGTTTAAGTTTAACCCAGAATTCAGTCTAATCCTTCCTCAGGGCCACATAGATCTCTGAAAAGCCCAGACCTTGGGTCACATTACCAGCAGCAGAAACAGAGAGAAGATTTGGAATTTCCTAAATTCCTGGCGGCAGCAGAAACTACCCAGTTTACAAAAGCAAAGAGTACATTTAAAGTGAAAAACTGTCCCCCCAAATAAGAGAACGCCACAGCTTGACTCCCATATTAATTTGACCATGGAACCAAAATACCTCTGTCTGTATTTTTGCAATCCAGTCCTCCAATTAAGTGCCACAGAACGGAATTGGGAGAGAGAGAGAGAGAGAATTCTAATTTCTGCTGGACTATAGGGATTCACGCCATATGTGTATCCCCTATCTAATTATGTATAGAATCAGGCGCCAGCATTGGGTAGAGAGCCAGTGTGCTGTAGTGGTTAGAGTGTTGGACTAGGTCCGGATGTGGGAGACCCAGGTTTGAATCCCCACTTTTCCATGGAAGCTTGCTGGGTGACCTTGGTCCAGTTATGCATTCTCAGCCAAACCTACCTCACAGGGTTAATGTGAGGATAAAATGCAGGAAGAGGGAATGTTGTAAGCCACTTTGAATTTCCGTTTGGGAGGAAATCAAGATATAAATATCTACATAAATAATAAACACATCCATTCATAGTGTGTTCTCAGTGACTCAAAATAAACCAGATGTTCAGGCAGTAGGTGAGACATTTCAGCACAGCTCCTGGTTTTTGCTAGGTGTCCTTTTGCATCTTCAAGTGGCTCATTCATGGAAACGCTCTTATGACTGTGAGCACTGAGCGGTATACAGAGGCTGAAGCTATGCTGATGATGCCTGCTAATTGTGTCCCTTGCCTTCTGCTCCACAGCTGGGTATGAGCTATTCTGGCCTTGTCTGCATATCTTTTCTAGATATTGTACTGTTTGACAGTCTCTCAGTTGTAGTTATATTCAACTAGAGGTGTCAGCGATTGGAGAAATGTGTCTGCTAAACTCTGCTATCTGGTTTAGGCATATTTAATGGGGTAAGCTGTAGATGTAAATCCCAGCATCTTGTCTCCCTTTCCCCCCTCAGGTATCCTTGGGGTCAGGAGGCATTTGACAAGGCAAAGAGGGAGGATAAGTTGATATTCCTATCAGGTAACAAAAGAATGGCTTTATTTTATGTGACTTTTATGTACACGTTTATAGATGCATATGTTGCATATATAAGGTTTCAAAACCATGCAGCACACGCAATCCTGCCAGTTTGCTTAATGGTTGCTTAAATCTTCTGAGAAGATACATTTATGCTTGAAGATTAAAAATAGTTCTACTTAGGTCCTCCTCCAGTGGATTCGCCTCCCTGTTTCCATCTAGCTGTTTTTTGGCAATCCATCCCCCTTCCTTCCTTTTGGAATGTCCTTGTGTTGTTGTTTTTGTGGGTGTACTGTTAGCATCAGCAAAGAATACTGTAAAGATTACTTATGAGTAAACAAATGAAGATCACAAGTGGATTAGCTAGTGGAGGAAAATCGAGCCTGTCATTAGTAGCAGGCATTGGCTGCGATCACACACACTAAATAATCCACTTTCAATCCACTTTTAGTGCACTTTCCAACTGGATTTTACTGTGTGAACTGGCAAAATCCAGTTAGAAAGTGCATTGAAAGTGGATTATTTAGGCCGATTGTGCTCAAGGAGCTGCACCGCCATCATGCCTCCCTTTGCCCTGTTTCCACTGGTCAGTTGCCCACTCAAAGCTGTGTGGCCGCATTTTGACCTGTGGCTTTGCCTGATTTTCCCCGCGGTTTTGTGATTTTCAAAAAATTGGATCATGAAACCGTGGGGAAAGTCGAGCGAAGCCGCGGGTCAAAATGTGGTTGCACGGTTTCAAGTGGGAAACTGACCAGTGGAAACGGGGCAAGGGGAGGCATGACACCGGTGCAGCACCTTGTGCGAAATCGGCCCTAGTGTGTGTAACCACAGCCCTGTTGTCTGGGAAGAGCTTTTAACTTGCTGTTTCAAGCAGGTGGGGATTTATAGGAGGATAAAGATAGTTTTAGAACCCTTGGATACTTTAGAAAACCGTTAAGAAATCACTACTAAAAAGTTTCTAGCCTCAATGGTGTTTTTTTTTTAAATCAATGCTTTAAACAGTTTTTACAACCTGACCGATACTTCACTGTAGAAATAGTTTATGGAGAATTTCCAGTCACTTTTCTTATATTTATCCAGCTCACTTTTAAAACTATGCTGTTATTTTGCTCCCTGAATGATTCTTAGGAAACCAATCCAGTATTTTATTTAGAATCCTTCTTGTGGTTGTAGCTTCTTCCCTGTTGCATTTACCTTCTCTTTCATCCAGTTTCTCCCTCATTTGTTCGGGATCCTTTAAATTATACACTTGCATGCAGATGTTGTATGCTATTGTCTCTTCTTCTCCCTGATAAATTGTTTTCATCTCTTAATTCCAGTTCTCCATTGCTTTGTTCATCATTGAAACTTTCTTTAATTGACAATATTTGTTTTCAGTTGGTTATTCAACCTGCCATTGGTGCCACGTCATGGAACAAGAATGCTTCCAGAATGTCGAAATCGGTCAGATTCTGAATGAGAACTTTGTGTGCATCAAGGTCGATCGGGAAGAGAGGCCAGATGTTGATAAAGTTTACATGACCTTTGTGCAGGTGGGGAGTTGAAACTTGGGAAACTGGCACAACCAGTTGGGGAACCTCTCCACTATTGTTTCCAGATGTGGTGGAGAAGGGAACCTAACACATCCCATATCTTTTTCCTCAGGCAACCAGCAGTGGAGGGGGTTGGCCAATGAGTGTATGGTTGACACCTGATCTCAAACCATTTGTAGGGGGGACCTACTTTCCTCCTGAGGACAGCATTTACCAGGTTGGCTTTCGGACAGTTTTGCTCCGCATCTTAGAACAGGTATGGAGTTCAGGCTTGTGCAAGAGGTTGACATTTGCATTTGAATAATACAATGGAGATTTAATAGCTGCTGGTGCTAGTTTAATCTTGGAAGGGCTAATGTGAAAAATGAATGCATCGTGATTGGTTAGTTTTGGTGGGCAAAGAATTTGGGAGAGATGAGTTTGTCCCATAATTATTATGGGCTGAATGAGTCACCACTATACCTTCTTCCTTATTACATTCCAGCTCCTGCCAACCTAGCAGTTCGAAAGCAAGACATTGCAAGTAGATAAATAGGTACCTCTTGGGTGGGAGGGTAACAGTGTTCCATGCGCCTTGGCGTCTAGTCATGCTGGCCACATGACCACGGACAGCACTAGCTCTTTGGCTTGGAAACGGAGATGAGCACCGCAATCCCGGAGTTGGATTCGACTGCCTTTTGAGCAAGGGAAACCTAACGCAATCCTGGAAATGTTCCAAAGTCTAGTGTTTCAATTAATTATGTTATATCTTGGGACTGATTTTGACTTTATGGTTGCTGTGTGAAACCTGCTGAAAATGTTTTTGTGTAATTGTGGTTTCAGTGGCAGCTGTAATACCAGAGTGCAGCTCACTGGCTCTGTTAAGATATCATGTGAAACTATGATTTAATCAAATTAACTGTGGTCACTATGACCATCAAAATGTAGGTCACTCTGCAAACTACAGAGTGGGTACATCAAATCACAATATGAAACCATGGTTTGAAGCTGGGTTATTAATCACAGTAAGCCTTACTTGAGATTTTGCCCAGTGCACAAATGTGGACATTCTGCCTTTGTCTCATGCTACTTTGGATGCAAAGCAGGCTGGGACTACTGTTAGCTCTTGGAGGATTGGCTACATTAGGGGTGTGTTGCCTAATATGCAAAGGAGTTCCTGCTACAAAAAGAGCCCTGCCCCCAGTAAACTCTTATTGACTTTTCTCCCTTGTTGTGTTTGTGTGTTGTATGTTTATATGTTTTTATTGCATTGTTAATATTTAAAATGTATATATATGTAACCCATTTAGTCTTAAAAGGGCAAGATTAGTGGTTACAGAATTGTGGATGCCCCATTCAAAACCTGAACAGTACTTAAAGAAATGACTTTTATAGAAAGGTGGAGGGAAACAATGGGTTAAGAACTGGGAGTTTTTAGCACAACAATGTGAATAAAAATTATACTGAACAGTCCCAAAGTTAGGGTGAGAAGGGAAGAAAGTCTCATTAGTCTTTGAGTTCTGACTTACAAACTGGAGACAGGTTGCATTGCCATTTCTCCTCACAGTCACAGCAGAAGTCCCACTAACACTCACACTGGAAGATGGCCACTCTCTCACCAAGTGCCTTTCACTGTCTCCACAAGCTTTTCTCCTCAGGAACTTCTTCTTTAGAAATTCTCCACACTTCAGGAGAAGAAACACCTCAGCTTCTCTGTCTGCTTCTCCACCTTGGAGCTCACCCTTCTCCTTTCCTTGTCCTGTTGCCAGCCTCTCTGTAGAAAGCACCTCCCTCTTGAGGACAGTGTTTCCAGGCTAGGACCCCTTATGCAAGTGAAAATGTGTAACAGGCTTTTAAAAAATAAATACATATTTTTACAAGGCTTACATATATATGGCTGCGATCATAAAGAAGGGGAAAAGGCGGGCAGGAAGCGAGGCTGTTTGTCCGGCCTGCAATGACGCGTGTTTGCGCGATCAAACTTCCCGCCGCGCACCCGCAGTTCCCCATAATACTGAGTTTTCGGCAGTAGCTTTTTTCCACGCTACTGCCGCATGAAACAACACCCCGCCAATGACTCTGGGACGCCAGACAGATGTGTCTGTCTGATCGCGTCCCTTTAATCCGCGAGGGAATCGCATGGCTGCCGTTGCTTCCAGTACGTATGATCGCACCCTATATTTATTTTATACATTTGCCCTTGGCATATAAATGCTTTAAATAAAATGAATTAAAACTGAACCATACCTAAAATAAGGCTTGGTTTCATGTTAAGAAGAAGAAGAGAAGAAGAGATTGGATTTATACCCTGCCCTTCACTTGGAGTCTCAGAGCGGCTTACAAACTCCTTTCCCTTCCCCTCCCCACAGCAGACACCCTGTGAGGTAGGTGGGGCTGAGAGAGCTCTTTCAAGAACCGCTGTTTCAAGGACATCTCTTGGCAGAACTATGGCTTGTTCAAGGTCATCCAGCAGCTGCAAGTGGAGGAGTGGGGAATCAAACCTGGTTCTCCCAGATTAGAGTTCGCACACTTAACCACTACACCAAACTGCCTCTCAAAGTCTGAGCCAAAGTGCTATGTACATTGGCCCTGTTGTGTGGACATTTGCCATGCCTGTAGACAGTGCACCAGGGGTGGGGAAATGCCACACAGTAGGACTGAATGTGGTGAATTGCTCTTACATATTGCAGTTGTCATGTGAAGTCACTGTTACCTCCATGTGGAAGTGATTCCAGCAGCTTCCTCTGATGGCCATAACATTAATGCCTCTTTTAATCAAGCTTGGCACTGTAGAGAAAGTGTTACATGTACAGTAGGATTGATTTACAGTACAGTATTTATACCCTTCTGTGGCCGTGAACTTAGAATGGTGTAACTCTGCTTAAGATGGCACTGTTAGGTCTCTCTTTATTCATGCATATTATGTGGAAGTGTAAGTTGCCACTTCCTAGTATATGCCATGTTTCCATTTACCCTGCAGTAAACTTTGGGACCATATTTATCTGGATGGATTCCTCTTTCATATTCTGGTTATCCATGCTTCACTGAGAAGAACATAAACAGGCAAAATATGCATCTACTTCTGGCCTTTTTTTTGTTTTGTAGCTTCAGGGGAATGTATAGTGCATTGTGCACCATCCTTTCTGAATTCATATGTGTGAATGACATCCTGGATGACAAGCCCAGTGACCTTTGTGGAGTATGGTTTGCCTTGATACCTGGGCAGAAAAGGATTACAATGTTTCTGAGGAGGGGATAGTTGGATGAGGCAGAGGTCATGAGTAACTACTACAAAAATTACAGCTTTAAATTGTTTCTTTCCCATCCCACCAGTGGAAACGGAACAAATCTATCCTTTTGGAAAACAGCCATAAAATTATGTCTGCACTGTTAGCCAGGACTGATGTGGGTGCACGAGGGGAGGAAGTGCCCCCATCCTCACAAGAGGTGATGACCAGATGTTTCCAACAACTGCTAGATTCCTATGATGAAGAATATGGTGGATTCTCAGAGTCTCCCAAATTTCCTACTCCAGGTCAGTTCAAGATCTTCTAGTCCAGTAATCCCAGAAGGAAAGTAGCTTGGCATAAGCAGCTGATCCAGATTCTTTGCTTTTCTTGCATTTCAGTCAACTTGAATTTCCTGTTTTCTTACTGGGCTCTTCATCGGTCAACCTCTGAAGGGGCACGGGCACTGCAGATGACACTTCACACACTCAAGATGATGGCATATGGTGGGATTCATGATCATATTGCCAAGGTAAGGAGGAGGAGAATGTTAACATAGTGGTTTGCAAACTTAACTAAAGGATCCACAAGTTTTTCAGGACTTACTAGCTTTTGCTCCACCTCCCACCCATCCCAGTTTTAGCTTTCAAATCTACCTCTATCATCCACTTTGAGGAAGCTCAAGAAATAGATAAAAATAAAGCCAACAAGCATAGCATCATAGAAGAATAAAAACAATAATTGTTTAAAAGGACAGCCAGGGCTATATACCAGAAGAGAAGACTATGAAGTTGCTTATCGGCCCAGCTGGTTCAATATAAGATAATTTCATCTATCGTGGGTCAGGATGGCTACAGACACTCTTTTCCAAAGGTCCTGAGGCAATCCTGAAAAGGATTTGGTTGCCATCCCCAGATACAGCTGTGCTAACCCATGATCATATAGTCTATGCTTCCTAGAGCCAGATTTTCCAACAAGACTGCATTCTGGCTGCCCAATAAGGAAGAGAAAGTTTACTAACAATACAATCCTTAACAAAGTCAAGGATGTTCTAAGTCCATTGGCTTTAAAGGTTATAACTGTGTTTAGGATGGCACTGTTGTTTTTCTTAGGGTCTCCCAAAGAGAACGGCAACAACAAAACTTACTGTATGTAGTCTCCTCTCCTATCTCTGCAGGAGAGAGACAGAGACACAGAGAGAGAGAGAGATTGGATTTATACCCCACCTTTCACTCAGAGTTTCAGAGCGATTTACAGTAACCTTTCCCTTCCCCTCCCCACAAACAGACATCCTGTGGGGTAGGTGGAACTGGGAAAGCTCTTTTGAGGACTGCTCTTGAGAGAACAGCTCTGAAATAAGTTCTGACTGACCCAAGGTCACACCAGCATCTGCATGTGGAGGAGTGGGGAATCAAACCCTGTTCTCCCAGATTAGAGTCCATGCTTCTAACCACTACACGAAACTGGCAGTTTGTGGTATGCAGGATTTGCTGTGCTTCTATAATTCTATTCCCATCTTTGCTGGTGGACATTACGGCAGTTCTCTTGTGCACAAGCATTACACAATTGCAGACTTTAGTGTGTCTCATTTGCATCAGTAGTTTCACTTCACCATTAGACTTATCATCTGCAGGGTGCTCATGATCCCTCTAGTGGACCCTGGCCATTTCGGGATCACTGTGTTAGGTGGGTCTGTCTGTAAATTTTGAGGGCCTAACTACATGTTAGATTTCCCTCCATGCCATTTTACCAACTTAAAACAATCCTGAGAGGGGACTGTTGCTGGGGCTGCACATGTGCTTACATGTCCAAATAGGGAAAACAGCACTCTTCAGGGTTTTTTCAGGTAAAATGGCATGAGGGGAAGGTCAGAACTTCTCTTGCTGCATGCCACAGTCCTTGTCTGAATCACAGAACTTCAGAACATGCCTCTCCACTGGATTCAGGGACATCCCTGGAGAAAATGTAACATGTAGTTGGGTCCTCAGGGTTTTTTTTTTTAAAGATGCAGAGAACATTCCACTGAAAATGAGATCTAACTACAGTCTCAACTAGGGAAAAATGATAACAAAGCTGTTTCCTCTCACTCTCTTGTAGGGGTTCCATCGTTATTCCACTGACCAGCGTTGGCACGTCCCTCACTTTGAGAAGATGCTGTATGATCAGGGACAGCTGGCAGCAGCCTATGCCAAAGCATTTCAGGTATTCCTTCACTGATGCTCTAGTCTAAGCAATAAGCAGGGCTTTCTAGAAGTGGGCCAGAAAGAACTGATAGTGTGTATTTGACCATCTATGGACTTTGCAGACCAGGACTTCCCTGCATTCCTCTCCTGTTGCAGTTCACTGAGCCTTCCAAAATTTTGTTCCTGGAAGGTCAGCAGACCCTCAGGAATAACAGAAAGGAGCAAAGGTGACATCTGCAGGGGAAGGGAAATTATCGGTTTTTAATAACTAGAAATGCTGTCATCAGAGGAAATGCATGGCTGGATGCATAGTGGTGATATGAACAGCACTTATCTCAAGCAAAGAGTGGAACAAAAACAGGTCTTATGCAGATATACCTTGAGGAGAAAGGAGAAATTAGGTGCATTTTCTCAACAGTGGAATTCTATATTGTTCTCTGAAGGGTAGCTGCCTTTGCTTGTTTCTATCCCAGTCAATCTTCAATATGCTGATGACACGATACTCCTCTTGGAAACTAAAGAACACCTGGAATACCTGATCAAGAAAATCAAAGAAGAAAGTGAGAATTTTGGCCTCTTCCTAAACATCAAAAAGACCAAGTTCATGACCACCGAGAAGAACAGAAACATCAAAACAACAGTTGACAATGAAGAGATCGAATGTGTGGATGAATTCACTTTCTTTGATCATAGATCAACCAAAATGGCAAATGCAGTCCAGAAATAAAACATCGAATCTTGCTGGGTTGCACAGCAATGATGAGCTTGAATCGAATATGGAACAGCAAGGACATCAGCCTAGCAACCAAATGCAGATTAATCTGTGCTATTGTGTTCCCCATAGCAACCTATGGCTGTGAAAGTTGGACTATGAAGAAGCACGAGGAAAATCAACTCATTTGAGCTGTGATGCTGGAGAAGGCTCCTGTGCATTCCTTGGACAGCAAAGGTGACAAACAAGCAAGTACTGGAGTGCATAAAACCAGACATACCATTGGAAGGAAAAATCACAAAACTGCGACTGACTTATTTCGGCCATGTCATGCAGAAGAACTCACTAGAAAAAACAATTATGGTTGGGTTGGTTAGCGGCAAAAGGAAACCAGGCCACTAAAGAACACAGTGGCTAGACACCTTAAAAGCTGACACCAGCCTGAGCATGGAACAACTCAAAGAAACAGTACAAGATTGGAAAAGGTGGAGAGAGCTGGCCCATAGTATCGCCAAGAGTCAAAGACGACTGAATGGCTAACAACAACATCCTAGTCATGTCGGAAGGAAAGGGAAATACAGTTCTCTGAGCAGTATTGTGACTGCTCTCTTCTTCTAAGCTTTCTGCATTCATGTTGTTTATCTCGTGACCCAACTCAGGCATGTATGGGGGTGATGTTGGGAACTTAAACTATGCTTGTAACCAATGACCACAACCCAGGCCAGAAGAACAAAACAAGGCTGAATCATTTGCAAGGGGTATTTCATTACTTGGATCCTGCATTGAGATTCTGTGAGGCCAGGACTTGAGGCAGGCTTCACAATTGGCAGCCAGCTGGGAGAAGTGTTTGAACGCTCTTCAACCTCACTTTTCCTACTCATCATTAAGGCAACATGCAAGTTAACACGCACTGTTGAGGTGAGGATGGAGATTAGGTGAGAAGACACAAATATATACAGAAATTAAGTTCCTTGAATCCAGTTCCCAGATTAATCCAGTGTAAAGGAGAAGAAATGGAAAGGTTTATTGGCTTCTTGTTCCTGTCAGGCTGGCTATGACAATACCAGGAAATGGCAACAAGGTGCACAGGGGGTGGGGGTCTTCTTCTGTCTAGAAATTACTCTTGATAGTAACATGGCACCTTGGGAGTGTAATGAAAGCTGAGAACAACACGTAGGCTTGTCCTTTTGTGCATTGTTGAGTGTGCAGGGTTGTTTAGAGAGGAGAGAGGAAGAAGAAATGGTTCAGTGGAGCAAGGAGTATTATGTCCCCTCTGCAGTATGTGTGCTCTGAGGCAGAATGCATTTGCTTGGGACATCAGCCACAGCTGTTTGTCCTGGGAAACGTTGGGTGTGGGCAGCATGTACCACCTGCCTCCTGTTGTCCCACTCTGTACAGGGTATCCCAGTTCCATAAGAATATCCAACCACTTCCCACTGTTGTTCAGCAGGTGGGCCTGAGAACACTTCACAAAGGTGGGAAGAATATTATCAGAGGGCAGCCTGATACAGAGTTAAATGATGCCACTCTGCTTTCTCATCATGTCAAGTGGCGTATCCAGAAGTTTTCTTAAACCCCAAGGGGACCCTGGTAAGAGCATGTTAGGCCTCTCCACCCCCACCCTCAGCTTTGTCCTCTCTGCCGAGTGGTTCATTTCTGAAATTTGCTACTAGAAGATGTTCATGAGGGAAGCTACCCTAGCTTACTTTAAAAAGAGACTGGACACATCGTTACTGGCTATTGGCCACAGCAGCTAATGGGAACCTCTATATTCAAGGCAGTAGGCTGCTGGGCTTCTAGGAAACATTGGGTTGGCCAGTATGGGAAGCAGAACACTGCACTAAATGTAACTAGCTTCTAAATGTAGCATGTGATGTCATGTTTACTATGTGATCCCTGACTGGCTAGAGTCATTCTAAGAAGTCCTAAACGGGAATAGAAATTATGGCAGAGTAGCAGCACATAGGTAAAAAAACCCGTACTGTTAAAAAGGTGATTATTCTAATTAATTAGAGCATTTTAAAATGATTAAGGGGAAAAAAGTCTTAACTTGTGCTTTGAATCTATGGCTGCTGTAGGCAGCAGGGGGCTGTGTCTGGCCTTTCCTCCTTGGGAGCCATTTTATAACTGGCTCAGGCTGGTTGACATTAGATCTCTAGCAGGTGGAGTAGATCCTTAGGCATGAAGTGCCCATCCTTTTTTTTATATGATGATTCGCAAAGCACAGAGTAAAAATATTTTAAAGAAAGACTGGGGTATGGATGGAATCCACTTAGTAAAAATGGCACTGATACCACACTGGATTCTCAGCAAGAGGAGCTTTAAAGGTTAGCTACTGTCCTCCTTCACGCTAATTTTAATGGCCCATTACCTGGATGCCCAGATGCAGTTCAGCTCTGAGTATTAGATATGGAAGCCAAGAACCCAGCCGCCTGCTGCCTGGGGTGGCCTCCTCCCTATCCTGTAATCATCCTGGTTGCCTCAATTTCATATCCTGTTGTTGGCACCATAATGGTCACAGCTTGTTAACCTTATTAAACAGCCTTAAGATAAGTGTGCATGTGGGTGCGAATTCCAGTCATTTATCCATGCTCTGTACTCAGAGTTTTTCCTCAAACAGCAAATCTAAATTGCATTAGAACAAACTGTGCAGAGCAAATCAGAGAAATCAGACTAAGTTTGCATGATGTTCCTAGTTTGGTCCCAAATTTTAGTTGCTGCAAAAAAATGTTTGGCACAGGTTGAGGCAGGATGGGGGAAGGGATCAATGAGGACAGTTGGGGGCAGGAGCCATATAGGATCAGTGATAGGTGGGGCCAGGGGTCTTTTCGTAGAAAAACAGCTGCAGGAGCTGTTTTTCTACGAGCTATTAGGCTATTAGCATATGCCTCACCCCCTGACATCACCGGAAGTGATGTCAGAAGGGGAAGCAAAAGGGGGGGGCGGCATCTTCAAAAGCCTCCCCTTCCCTTCCCCAGCTGGTCTGGGTGGGGGAGCTAAGAGAGAAGGGGTTTAAAGTTTAAACTCCTTCTCATGAGTGTTGGGCCACAGGAGGAAAGAGGGAAGGAAAGAGGGAAAGAAAGAGAAGGAAAGGGGAGGGAAAGAAAGAGAGGGAAGAAGGAGGGAAACAGGGAAAGTAGGAAAAAAGAGAAGAGAAGAAGGTGGGAGAGAAAGAAAGAGAGAAGAGAAGAAGGAGGGAAAGGGGAAAAAGAAAGAAGGAAAGGAGGGAATGAAAGAAATTTGGCGGAAATTTGGCCCCATTATATCCTATGGGCCATTGAAGTCAATGGTGAAAACATAGGGCATATTCTGGGGGCTGGAGGGGAGGGAGTTTGAGGGGGAGGCTCCAAACTCACAGGATAGCTGATGGAGCCTCTCCCCAAGATACCCACCAAGTTTCAAGAACATTGGACTAGGGGGTCCAATTCTATGGGCCCCCAAACAGGTTGCCCCTAGTCCCTCCATTGTTCTCTATAGTGGGGAAAAAATAACTGTTTTTCCCACCATAGAGAACAATGGAGGGAATAGGGGCAACCTGTTTAGGGGCCCATAGAATTGGACCCCCTGATCCAATGTTCTTGAAACTTGGTGGGTATCCTGGGGAGAGGCTCCATCAGCTATCCTGTGAGTTTGGAGCCTCTCCCTCAAACCGCCTCCCCTCCAGCCCCCAGAATATACCCTATGTTTTCACCATTGACTTCAATGGCCCATAGGATATAATGGAGCTGAAATTGACATTCGGCTGCCTGAAAGACTCCCCGGGATGGCGGCTGGGGGCAGGGCTTGGCTCCTGAGCTCCCAGAGCTGCGCTCCGGTGCGCTCCCCCCCCAAAAGGCCCCTGGGTGGGGCAGTCATTATGGAGAAATGGAAAGGCAAGCTGATTACAGCAACCTCAACCATACTTATTTTTGTTGCTGTTTATTTCTGAATTAAGAAATGACTGTACCCAAACATGTCATTGCAGAATCACGATCAAAACTAGAATACCCTGTGCCCCAATGCTATCATTTATTCATTAGGTTGAGCAGTACACTGGAGGCTCAGTGGGCCAGGCTGCGATCCCAGCAATCAACATTTTTGCTACCCAGAGTTTTTTGAGCGTTCAAGTAGTGTGCTGGTATGTGTCAGAAATGTTTCTATTGCTTGTTCCAGTGTGTTCTTTGGAGATCCTGGTATAAAAATTATGCTCCCTCGGTTCTCACTGTGGATTTAACAGCCTGCCCCCACCCTGCATCCACTTTTTAAATAATGAGCTCCAAATATAATTCCTTCCCTCTCATATGCAATCTCATTATAATTGGAATAAAATCTATTTTGTGTCTTAAAACAGATTTCTGGCGAGGAATTCTTTGCTGATGTTGCCACAGACATTCTGCTTTACGTCTCCCGGGATCTGAGTGACAAGGTAAGTCACCCCATTGGGACCTTGCTATTAGATATTAAGTTTGTCTTTGAGTCTCCAGCGTCCATGGGGAACTGATGCAACTACAGCCAGTTCGGTTCTGTATTGTCCCTGAGGACTCTAGTCTTCTAGGTGAGAAAGAATCTCTTTCCACACTTTCAAGCTGACACAGGGCACCCTCTGCTACTTGGATTATGGACAGCTGTTCACCTCTATCATTTCCCTTTCTGTACAGCATCCCTAGGAAGTTCTTCAGTCCCATAAAAATCTTTGCCTGGCATTCCCTTCACACTGGTAATTCTATCATCCCCCCCCCAATATACTTAAACATTTGATTTTCGTCTTTTACTAGACATATCTGGTTCTGCACTGAGCTATATTTGGCTCTAGAGTCACAGTTTGCAGACCTCCTGATCTAATAGGGATTCCAGAGGAGGCAGCCATGTTAGCATGTTGCAGAAAAACCCCACAGAGTCCTTTAGCATCTTGGCTGTCCAATATATTGTGGCATAAGGCCACTTCTACAGATGCAATAGGGGAACAGTACTTGAGGATGAAAATTTTTGCACATCACCAGAGACAGTGTGCTCGAAAGGTGGTGGAATCCCCTTGCCCCATTTCCCCATGGTGTCCCGGCTTTCTCACCATGGCAGCAGTTCATCCTGTAAGACTGGCTGTTTTGAAACACTTGAAGCATTCACAGGTATTTCTAAGCCTTTGATGTTAGTCTTTCTAGCATTGTACAACTTGTGACCCACCAGGCTGAATGCAGTCTACCAGTTATAACTCTGCTCTCTACTCAATCAAACATCTCTGTTTTTGCTGCCTGCCTGGGCCTGGGGAAACAGGGAGGCTGTCAAGCCACAAAGCTTGGATCAGTCGCAAATTATGTAGGCATGTTCTATCACAAAACAACTTGAAATAACTTTAAAATATTTTGGAAAACACGTAATCATGAATGTTCTAGAGTTCTTTGGAGAAGGTAGGAGGAAAAAGAGAAGGTAGGAGGAAAAAGATAAATATGCAGCAACTAGGAGAGGGATAAAATTGGTTCAAGGGAGTAGGATTACTAAGAATGCAGTTTGGTGTAATCTGGAATGATTAATTTAATACATTATTTAATGCATTTATTGCTTTTCAACTAAAACAAAAAAAATTAACTTTTTTTTTTAAAAAAAGCTAAAAAAAATGGCTGTTACCCAGTCTGGGAAGCCCTGCTTTCCTGGCTCTTCAGGAAGATAGCAAAACTCAAGGTGCCTCTTGTTTTCTGGGTAGCCACCTTAGGAAGCCTTTGCAGTGTATTGTGGTACACGGAGGCCTGATTGTGTCAACTGATGTGGGTAAAATGGTTCTGTCTTGGAGGGGGTTGACTTAGATGCCTTTTGGCCCCTCCCAGTTGTAGGGTTCTCTTAAAGGGCAGGGAATTTGGTAAGTGTGTGCAGAGCAGAACTCCTTTCCTGCCTCCTGGGATCCTCATTCACTGCTCCTTGGCTTGCTGTATGTTTAGTAGGCAGTAGCAGACATTTTCAAGCTTTCCTCAGCAATGGTGAGATCTAGAGGAGGAGTTTTTAAAATTGCAGCTTCAATTCAAAATAATCAGAAATTTGGCTTGTGAACTACAAGGCCAGATTCCACATTGTGTGGCTTGGCCATGACCATGTATGTGACTCTTAGCCAGACTCTTATTTCTTTGTTGATGTGGCTTCTATGCTTGGGGAATGGACAGTCGAGGCACTTTGTGCTGTTGCTTGTGTTTTCAGTCAGGGGGGTTCTACAGTGCAGAAGATGCTGATTCCTACCCCACAGTCCAATCAAAAGAGAAGCAAGAAGGGGCCTTCTGTGTGTGGACAGCTGAGGAAATCCGAAGGCTTCTACCAGATCCAGTTGAAGGAATCCCAGAGAGAAAGACCACAGCAGATGTCTTTATGCATCACTATGGAGTAAAGGAGGATGGCAATGTGAATCCAATGAAGGTGAAATGGGAGGAGAAGCAACCTGAATGTGGGAGTTTTGTCACATGGCCAGTGCTAACCAATAAGTGTCAACGGCATTCTTTGCAGACTTATTCCAGGCACTGGAATTAATGGCCCCACTGCTGAGAAACAGTGTTCATTTAACTGCTATAAAATGCACGTTTGTGAGCTATTTTCAGACCAGCTCCCCTTCCTTCATGGTCTGAAACAAAACAAGTTTAATTTTTGTGCATGGGACAGTAGAGGTTTTCAGTGGGAAAATATATTTGTTTTGTCCAGTTCCAATCATTTCCCCTTTTCAGCTCTCAGACACAGTGTCTCCATCCTATAGTGTTACCATGTATTTTTCATAGGTAACACTAATGTTTCCAGTGACTAATTACAGCAATCCATAAGGACACATGATCGTCAGGAACTGGTCCTCCTCAGCCCTGCCCTGCCCTGCCATTGCATTCGAGCTCACTTCAGGGCAGCCCCAGGAACATCCCTGGTTTCTTTGGCTCCTGTTCTCCAGCAGCTTTGATACGTGGAAGCCAGAGTTGGTTGCTGGCAAGCCACCAGGCAGCTGATACTTCAAGCTCCTTGGCTGTGCAGAGAACCTGCAGCTGGATCCTTTGGCTTCTTTGCCCCAATTCTTCCCAACTCCTGCCCAGTCTGCTTGCTTGTTTTCTGCCAGTTTGTCCTTAGTATATCCCCCAATTCTGCTAAGGAGCCCTCATCCTAGGTTGTCCCTGACGGTGACATATCAGTAAATGTGTGGATGATCATCTGTGCTGTATTCTCCTCTGTGTCCTGAAAAACACAGAAATGTTTCTCCTCCTGGCAAAAATGGTATACTACCAAGCCTAATAGTACCTTGCCCATAGGAAAGAGACAGTGCCAGAGAGGGCAATTTTCATTGTTTCAACATCTTTTCTCCCTTTTGAATGTAAACTTAGTGAGAGAATGAGCTGTCAGAATGAAAAAGATTGAGAAGAAGGAGGTGTCAGAGTGAGAATGGAGAACAGGTGTCGCACAGTGGCTAAGAAAACCAGACCTGTGACTGGAGGTCCTTGGTTCAGACCTCACCTTTGCCACATAGCCATAGACAAGCTGTTCTTTCCCTCAGCTGCCATTTGCAGTACTGGCCTACCTCACAGGGCTTCTGTAATGATTACAAAGTAATGTACAAGAAGCACTTTGAATACTGAAAATATTATATAAGTGCTAAGGTTAGGATTAATGGAAGAATTGGGAAAACTGTATGCCAAAAAGAACCCTCAGTTACCAGAGGAAGAATCTTATTTCCCCCAAGAACAATTTTGAGTGCTGGGACAATGCAGTATTCTCTAAGCAGAAGCAGTCCTTTCAGGGAAGATTCCTGGATACTGTGAGTCAGACCTGCACATTTGTTGTACTAAAAGGAAAGGTTTTCAGAAAAAGAGGTTCTTTGACAGAGCTGAGAGTTTCCTGCTGAGGCAGCATCAGCTCCTAGATAATGGAAGGAAATGTCTGCCAAGGAAAATTCCTTGAGATTGGACTTCAGAACTAACTGGATTTTTGCCCCAACCCTGAGAGAAGGTGGTTTGATAAGACTGATGTAGACTTCACATGTGACTGGGGTTTCAGAGGGAACAAGGGGGCCATGACAGGAGAGCTCTCTGGTGATAAGCTCACAGCAGTGTTGTGATGGATATTTTAGAGCAGCTGTTTTCTCATGTAACCCACCTGAGGATGGGGGTGTGCCCTGGTTGTGGATCTCAGTCTAGATTTAGCACAATCCCTGCAATAGGCTCCTAGGGAGGGAGGATGTTAGCCCATGGGAGTATCCTTTCTGATCTTCTTCTCCGATGTTGGGTTTTTGTTTTAGGACCCTCACAATGAACTGAAAGGAAAAAATGTTCTCTTGGTTCAGTATTCCCTGGAACTTACAGCTGCTAGGTTTGGACTGGAATTGGAACAGCTGAAGGCATTGCTTGCTCAGAGCAGGGAGAAACTCTATATGGCGCGCGGGCAGCGGCCACGGCCCCATCTGGACAGCAAGATGCTTGCATCCTGGAATGGTAAGCATTCTTTGTGTGTGTGTGGGGGGGTTGTGCTGAGCTCAGTGACATTTGATGCATCTGTGTGCCTACCCATATGAAAGGATAACCTGTAGCTCTGTGGTAAGATGGTATTCTAGTAGGTTACTCCTATAGTGGGGGAAGTGATAACTAGCAGGCAATCAGTCAGTAGCATCTTATCAAATCCATGTTTTCTCTTTCTGTCCTGAGGTAAGTGTTGTACAGGTTATGAAGCACTGGGAAGTCATTTCTAATTCCAGAGGAACAACTTTTGATGTGACCAAAACAGTCTGATGATTGATTCCCCTCCAAATCTTTACCTTTCCTAATCTCACAAGTTATCTACATACATACATACATACATAACATAGACTTTTATTGGCATAACACATCAATAGTAGGGATAATGGAACAAGTTGATATATCAACACAAGTTACACCAGCAAAAGGTAAACTTCTCAGCAATAATAGGCACAGTTAGTACTATAAGAATCCCAATGAACATAAAAAAAATTATTACGTATTGTACACCACTACCCTTAACTTCCAAACATAGGCTCAGAATTTGGCAACAGAGTAGTTGCCAAGTACTTATCAGACAGTAGAATTTTAAGATCATTATCAGTAGGATTCCTTGTGGAAGGTAAGTAGGGACTAATCAGATAGCTGCGCATGGTAGAATAGTGGGGACAGCGTAGCAGGATGTGAGCAACTGAATCTGGTTCATTATAGGGACAATTGCAGGTTCTATCCCTATAGGGGATACCCCTATATCTGCCTGATACAACAGCCAAGGGAAAGAGATTAAATCTCGCTAGCATAAAAACCTGTCGATAAAGAGGGATTATTAGGTTAGAAGTGTACAAGGCCCTAAAGGCTTGGGATGGAGAGAGGGCAAGAAAGCGTGGAGAACAGACTCCCGAGCTACCAGCATTGATTGCTTGGGCTTCCATATCCCAGATATCTATTTCCTGAAAGTAGTCTCATTTTTACCAGCAGGGAGCAGCAGAGTCTTTCTCCTGTTTTCCTTATAGAGGCCTTGGGAGGTCTTTCTTAACTGATACACTTATGTTACTGTGGTTTTTCACATTGTTTAAACACATGAGGGCACTACTGTCCCTTGTAGAATGAAGTTACATGAAAATATAATGGGAGAAATTGTCGACACATGCCTGTCTCCTGAGAGAATGCCTATATTCAGCAAATCATTCCAGAATTCATGGGGTTTTCTTTCAGAAATTAGTTTGGCTCATGAGAGTACACATCTTTTTAAAAGTATTGGGAGAAGGAATGATTAAAGCTATAAAATCTATTTTGTTATGGCTAAATGCTGATAATTGCCAAGGGGTAGCTTCCACACATGTACCCATTTGGTCTGCATTGTTCTGCCAAGTGAAGAGGAAAATGTTAGAACTCTCCTGTTGACCCTGATCTCTGGTCAGGAGTGGAAGTATGGTAGAATTTTTCTCACAACAGAGTACTATGGCCTAGATAAGAGTCTTATCAAATGATTCCATGCACATTATAGTAGGGTTGCCACCCTCCAGGTGGTGCCTAGAGTTCTCCCAGAGTTACAGCTGATCTCCAGACTACAGAGATCAGTTCCCATGAAAAAAATGGCAGCTTTGGAGGGTAGACTCTATGGAAGCACATACCCACTGAGCTCCCTCCTCAGGCTCCACCCCCATATCTTCAGGAATTTCCTAAGCCAGAGATGGCAACCCTTCTTTGTGGTAATTTATCACTTGGTAAATGGTGGTCTGTATTCATCTTTCATTTAGTCCCCAGTGAAAGCCACCTCTGTAAGCAGCCATTTTAATGAGAATTGGCCAGGCATCATTCCAACTCCGTTGGAAGCTGTGAATGGCCTCTGACCTGTTTTCTGACTGTGCTGAAATAGTCAGGAGAAATGAGTGTACAGAATACTTAAGGGTATCAAACTAAGCACTGGCTGGTGCCATTCTTAGAATGTGACCATGTCCCCTTTTTCCCCTCCCAGGGCTGATGATTTCTGGCTTTGCTCAGAGTGGAGCCATCTTGGGGAAGAAGGAGTATGTTGACCGGGCTGCTTCTGCAGCTAACTTCTTGCAGAGCCACATGTTTAATACCAGCTCTGGAAAACTTCTCAGGAGCTGCTACCAGGGCAAAGACAACTCAGTGGAGCAGAGGTGAGTTACGGTGGTTGTCCTTCTGTGATGCCACTCTTCTAGCTGATAATGTTTGTGGGAGAAGGCAATTGAAGAATGGAGAAAACCAGGAGTGTGCTTTCTCCCTCCAAGTGGTATCTAGGAAAGATTCAGATGCCCCCCCCCCCCCAAAAAAAAAAAAATAAATCTTGACAATATTTGCTTAACTTTCAAAACTGATTTTGGAAAAGCATTGAGAGATTATGATCTGAGAGCTTTATAGTACATGGTTAATAGATCCTGGCTGGTGCAACTTTCCTCACTCCCTGGAACTCACTGTCAAAACTCCACCCTATAACGTTATTGGCTTTTGATGGTATTCTGAATGAGTAGTGAAGTGTGTGACCTTGTGAGAAATGACCTTATGAAAAGCTAAAATGCATTTTTTGCCTCTGTCTTCACTGTGGAAGATGAGAAGTGCTTGCCCACTCCAGAACCGCTGATTTCGGAAGGGGTGTTGAAAGACCTGAGTCAGATTGAGGTGATGAGAGAGGAGGTCCTACGACTGATATACAAATTAAAAACTGATAAATCACCAGGCCCGGATGGCGTACATCTGAGAGTTCTGAAAGAACTCAAATGTGAACTTGTGGATCTCCTTACAAAAATATATAATTTTTCATTAAAATCTGCCTCCATTCCTGAGGACTGGAAGGTAGCTAATGTCATTCCCATCTTTAAAAAAGGTTCCAGAAGAGAGCCAGGAAATTACAGGCCAGTCAGTCTGACATCGATGCCGGGTAAGTTGGTGGAAACTGTTATTAAAGAAAGAATTAGTAGGCACATTGTTGAACAAAAACTATTGAGGCAGACTCAGCATGGGTTCTGTAAGGGAAGATCTTGTCTCATTAACCTGTTAGTGCTCTTTGAGGGAGTGAACAAACATAAGAACATAAGAACATAAGAGAAGCCAATGTTGAATCAGGCCAATGGCCCATCTAGTCCAACACTCTGTCACACAGCGGCCAAAATATACCAGGTGCCATCAGGAGGTCCAGCAGTGGGGCCAGGGCACCAGAAGCCCTCCCACTGCTGCCCCCTCCAGCAACAAGAATAGAGTGCATCACCTGCCCCAGACTGAGAGTTCCCATCTATACCCTGTGGCTAATAGCCACTGGTGGACTTCTGCTCCATATGTTTATCTAATTTCCTCTTGAAACTGACCATGCTTGCAGCTGCCACGACCTCCTGTGGCAGTGAATTCCATATGTTGATCACTCTTTGGGTGAAGAAGTATTTCCTTTTATCTGTTCTAACCCGACTGCTCAGCAATTTCATAGAGTGCCCACGAGTTCTTGTATTGTGAGAAAGGGAGAAAAGTACTTCTTTCTCAACCTGCTCAATCCCGTTCATAATCTTATAAACCTCGATCATGTCACCTCTCAGCCGTCGTTTCTCCAAGCTAAAGAGCCCCAAGCATTTTAACCTTTCTTCATAGGGAAGGTGTTCCAACCCTTTTATCATTCTAGTTGCCCTTCTCTGCACTTTTTCCAATGCTATAATATCCTTTTTGAGATGTGGTGGCCAGAACTGTACACAGTATTCCAAATGAGGTCGCACCAATGATTTATACAGGGGCATGATGATACTGGCTGATTTGTTATCAATTCCCTTCCTAATAATCCCCAGCATAGCGTTGGCCTTCTTTATTGCAGCTACACATTGTGTAGACATTTTCAGCGAGTTATCCACTACGACTCCAAGATCTCTCTCTTGGTCCGTCTCTGCCAGATCAGACCCCATCAACGTGTATTTATATTTAGGATTTTTGGCTCCAATGTGCATCACTTTGCACTTGGCCACATTGAACCCCATTTGTCATGTTGACGCCCACTCACCCATCCTCAACAGATCCCTTTGGAGTGCCTCACAATCCTCCCTGGTTTTCACCACCCTGAACAACTTTGTGTCATCTGCAAATTTAGCCACATCACTGCTTACTCCCAATTCCAAATCGTTAATAAACAAGTTAAAAAGCATCGGACCAAGTACTGATCCCTGTGGTACCCCACTGCTTACCACCCTCCACTGAGAAAGTTTCCCATTTATACTCACTCTCTGTTTCCTATTTATAAGCCAGTTTTTGATCCACAAGAG
Source organism: Gekko gecko (assembly GCA_029375565.1). Lineage (NCBI taxonomy): Eukaryota > Metazoa > Chordata > Lepidosauria > Squamata > Gekkonidae > Gekko > Gekko gecko. Next base: position 226,595,430 of record JAPDNY010000002.1, read on the forward strand.
GACTTGTCCTTTTATCCCATGACTATTGAGCTTACTTAGGAGCCTTTGATGAGGAACTGTATCAAAAGCTTTCCGGAAGTCAAGGTAAATAATATCTATTGGGTCCCCCTTATCCACATGTTTGTTCACTCCCTCAAAAAACACTAACAGGTTAGTGAGACAAGATCTTCCCTTACAGAACCCATGCTGAGTCTGCATCAATAGTTTTTGTTCATCAATGTGCCTACTAATTCTTTCCTTAATAACAGTTTCCACCAACTTACCCGGTATCGATGTCAGACTGACTGGCCTGTAATTTCCCGGATCTCCCCTGGAGCCCTTTTTAAACATGGGAGTGACATTAGCTACCTTCCAGTCCTCAGGAATGGAGGCAGATTTTAAAGAAAGATTACATATTTTTGTCAGGAGATCCACAAGTTCACATTTGAGTTCTCTCAGAACTCTCGGATGAATGCCATCCGGGCCTGGTGATTTATTAGTTTTTAAATTGTCCATCAGTCGGAGGACTTCCTCTCTTGTTACCGCAATCTGATTCAGGTCTTTCAAACCCCCTCCCGAAATCGGTGCTTCTGGAGTGGGCAAACACTTCTCCTCTTCCACAGTGAAGACAGAGGCAAAAAATGCATTCAGCTTCTCAGCCATTTCCCTATCATCCTTCACTACTCCTTTTACCCCTTGGTCATCCAAGGGCCCCACTGCCTCCCTGGCTGGCTTCCTACTTCTAATGTATTTGAAGAAAGTTTTATTGTTGGTCTTTATGTTTTTTGCGATATGCTCCTCATATTCCCTTTTTGCTTGCCTGATCACAGACTTGCATTTTATTTGCCATAGTCTGTGTTCCCTTTTATCAACCTCACTAAGACTAGCTTTCCACCGCTTAAAGGAATCCTTCTTACCTTTTACAGCTTCCATTACTTTATTTGTTAACCATGCAGGCTTTTTTCTATACCTATTTGTACCTTTCCTAACCTGCGGTATATATTTTTTCTGAGCTTCTAGGATTGTCTTTTTAAATAGTCTCCAAGCTTCCCCAATGGTTTTGACCTTCTCCACTCTTCCTTTCAATTTCTTCCTCACATGTCCCCTCATACCAGAGAAGTTACCCCTTTTAAAGTTAAAAGTGGTTGCGTCAGTCTTTTTGGGCAACTCCCTATCTGTACAAATGTTAAACTCAATGACATTATGGTCACTGTTTCCAAGTGGTGCAATCACTTTTACATCTCTCACCAGGTCTTGGGTGTTACTTAGGACCAAATCCAGGATCGTCTCTCCCCTGGTAGGATCTGTGACCATCTGTTCCACAGCACAGTCATTGAGAGTGTCTAAGAATGCAATCTCTTTTTCCCGACTAGAACATGTGGACAAGGGGGACCTGATAGATGTTGTTTACTTAGATTTCCAGAAAGCTTTTGATAAAGTTCCTCATCAAAGGCTCCTAAGTAAGCTCAATAGTCATGGGATAAAAGGACAAGTCCTCTTGTGGATCAAAAACTGGCTAATTAATAGGAAACAGGGAGTATAAATGGGAAATTTTCTCAGTGGAGGGCGGTAAGCAGTGTGGTACCACAGGGCTCAGTACTGGTTCCGATGCTTTTAACTTGTTTATTAATTATTTGGAGTTGGGAGTAAGCAGTGAAGTGGCTAAATTTGCAGATGACACGAAGTTGTTCAGGGTGGTGAGAACCAGGGAGGATTGTGAGGTGCTCCAAAGAGATCTGTTGAGGATGGGCGAGTGGGCATCATCATGGCAAATGGGGTTCAATGTGGCCAAGTGCAAACTGATGCACATTGGAGCCAAAAATCCTAACTATAAATACACGTTGATGGGGTCTGAAGTGGCAGAGACTGACCAAGAGAGAGATCTTGGAGTCATAGTAGATAACTTAATGAAAATGTCAAGACAGCGTGCAACTGCAATAAAAAAGGCCAAGGCTACGCTGGGGATTATTAGGAAGGGAACTGAAAACAAATCAGCCAGTATCATCATGCCCCTGTATAAATCAATGGTGCGACCTCATTTGGAGTACTGTGTACAGTTCTGGTCACCACACCTCAAAAAGGATATTATAGCATTGGAAAAAGTGCAGAAAAGGGCAACTAGAATGATAAAAGGGTTGGAACACTTTCCCTGTGAAGAAAGGTTAAAATGCTTGGGGCTCTTTAGCTTGGAGAAATGACGTCTGAGGGGTGATATGATCGAGGTTTATAAGATTTTGCATGGGATAGAGCAGGTAGAGAAAGAAGTACTTTTCTCCCTTTCTCACAACACAAGAACTCGTGGTCACTCAATGAAATTGCTGAGCAGTCGGGTTAGAACATATAAAAGGAAGTACTTCTGCATCCAAAGAGTGATTAATACATGGAATTCACTGCCACAGGAGGTGGTGGTGGCTACAAGCATCGACAGCTTCAAGAGGGAATTAGATAAGCATATGGAGTAGAAGTCCATCGGTGGCTATTAGCTACAAGGTTTAGATAGGAACTCTCAGTCTGGGGCAAATGATGCTCTGTATTCTTGGTGCTTGGGGGGGGCAACAGTGGGAGGGCTTCTAGTGTCCTGGCCCCACTGCTGGACCTCCTGATGACACCTGGTATTTTTGGCCACTGCGTGACAGCGTGTTTGACTAGATGGGCCATTGGCCTGATCCAACATTGGCTTCTCTTATGTTCTTATGAAATGAATGTAGCTCTTGCTTTCACAACAGCCTTGTACTTTGGGCAGCAGTGGGGGGGGCTGTCTCTTTTGAAGCACTATGGAGTCTGAATAACAGCAGCAATGTTTTAATAAACAGAACAAAGTGTGAGTCCAGTAGCACCTTTAAGAGCAACAAAGTTTAATTCTGGGTATAAGCTTTTGTGTGCATGCACATTTCTTCAGATACACGGAAATAGACTTTGCCAACCATTACATATAGGTTGGGGAGGGTAGTTGCCAGGAAGAGCTAAGGGGAGTCAAGATGCATAAGTAACTGTGCAGTAAATATAGCCAAGATTGGACTAAAGCAGTGGGTAAAACCTGTAAATAGTAGTAAATTTGCATACAGATAATAAAAGAGTTAATGAACAGATGCAAGAATTGAGTCACTTAGCATGTGCAGGGAGATATGAACTGGGTATTTCTGTTAAGCCCTGGGGGTTCCATTGTCCTGAGTGTTGTAATAACTTGTAATTCAGCAGTCTCCCATTCTAGTCTGTTTCTGAAATTCCTTTGCAATAAAATAGGTACTTAGACCGCCCAAGACATTCAGTAGGGGACCTCAGAGCAGCTATTTTATTGCAAAGGAATTTCAGAAACAGACTAGAATAGAAGATTGCTGAATTACAGGTTATTACAACACTCAGAACAATGGAACTCCCAAGCCCATCAAATGATGTCTAGCTAGCAGAAGCTACCAGATTAACCCTCCTCGTGGCTTGCTCCTTGTTCTTCCCAAAGACAGCTCTTCTCTCAATCAAAACAAATTGAGCTCATGCCAAAAGACTGGAAAAAAAGGAGGAGGACAGTTTGCCTGGCTAGTGAATGCAAACAGGAGCTCTGTTCTCTCCTCTTGCTTAAGGCCTGGCACATGAAGAGGGACAGTGAAAAGTTGGGGAGAGAACACAAATGAGAATGGGAGTGGGTGTTTAATTTTAAAACTTGGTTTACATTTATCTTTCCAAGTAGCAGCAGCCTTTTCCCAGTTTAACTCCATGAGTACGATATTTCACCTCTGTAACCTGTGCGTGGCAACTTCAGTAGGGCAGGAAACACTGTTGTTTTTCTGTAGTGTTCCCCCCCCCCGAATATATTGTCTCTCAGCCAGCCATTTATTTGCTTTGACTCAGGGAATAAATTGAGGACTCATGCTTTGAAATGGATTTGATCTTCTTCGTGGTCTCTGTGCATCACACCCATGGGATCTAGTGCGCCTGCGCTGATCTGATCTTGCTCCAGTGTCTCATTCTCACCCCATTCTCACAGTGGACAAGAGCAGAAGTAGCAAATAATTACTTTGCCAATACTGCCCCCTCCCCCTTCAGTTCTGTACTGGGGAAATAATGCAGGAGTGGATCCCATCTGTCTGTGTTGCTTAATTGGCATCCAAAGCCATTGACTGCATCCTCCTTTCTCTGTGATTTTGTTCATGTTGCTGTGCTCCTCTGCAGTTCTGTCCCCATCCATGGGTTTCTGGAGGATTATGTCTTTGTTATCCAAGCACTCTTTGACCTTTATGAAGCCTCACTGGACCCCAGGTGGCTGGAATGGGCCGTGCAGCTCCAGCACAAGCAAGATGAACTTTTCTGGGATCCAGAGGGCTTTGCTTACTTCTCTACTGAGGCCGCAGACCCTTCCTTGTTCCTCCGCATAAAGGATGGTAAGTGTCTGTCACTGATTTTAAAACTCAGGGCCCCATCCTGGGTGAAGAAAGCCTTGGCAGAAACTCCTGTTGCGGTGCAGTGGTACAGGTAGTCAGGGCCTGCAAAAAAAATTCTATGCCAAACAGTAACTGTAGAATGGGGGACCAATAAGAAATGGTGTTCTGAAATTACAGGGCTTGTAAGCAGGGATTCACATGTCTAGTTCTGCAGTTGTGAAATGCCTTTCTGGAGCAGGAACCTCGGTTCTATAACCACTATATGTTACAATCAGGGAGTTTGTGCTCACTGAACATACTAGCATGTGTCCAACGACCAGGAGCCACATGGAGTGGCCATGTGGGTGGGGAGGTTGCAGAGGGAAGGGGAGGGGAGTGAAATCCCTCCCATCCCCTGTCGGAGCGTCACTTAAGGAACAGAGAGGAACCAAGTGATTTGGCCCTCTTCCACCTCCTCATCGCAAGCTCTCAATCCACAAGGCTATTATGCAATGCGGCCCCAGGAATAAAGTTTTCCTGGACTGGAAATGTCTGCTGAGAGAAAGGGAATGCCAGAAAGACCTGTTGCTGCCAGTGCCTTTGATGGTTTGCAGGATCCAACGCATTATGGACCCCTACTTAACCCCGCTGTGCTGTTCCTGATGGTCCACTAACCAGCAGGAACAGAATTTGGGTTGGTTCAGTGGGCTGCAGCATAAGGCAGAAGTGGGGAAGTTATGCTCTGTGAAGTCTGTCGCTTGTTGGATACACACCAATGCAATAGCATAGAAATTTCTGAATTTGCTTCTACCTTTATTTTAGAATGTCATTGTCCACAACAATCTGTGGAGGGATTATCAGCCTTAGAGTGAGGAGTGGAAAGGCAGATGTGCTGGTTTGGCTATAGAATGGGGAAAACTCAGGAAAGAAGGGAGGGAGGGAGGGTGGGTGGGATGCTCAAGATGCTGCTGCTTCTGCACCAGTCTTCTCTCATGTACAGATCTCCACAACTGGGTCCAAGTGTACACTCTTACCTTTCAACTAGCAGCTGTTGTCAGGTTCATTTGAAAGAGGCAATTCTTCCATTCCATCTCATTCTCCAAATTTTTCTGCTGTTACATACTTAGTAAATCTACAAGGGACTGCTAGGAAAAAATGCCATGAATAGGACCCCCTTCGATTTCACAGAGGAAAGTAACCTAAAACAAAAGCATTTGTAGATGGATTCACCCAATGAAGGGTAGTCTTCCCACCACAAAGTCACTTCCTTAGTTATGTGGAAGTTCTCCATACCTTTGCCACTGTTTTCGACTGCTTGACCAGATTAAGGGACTGGCCTTGGTTTGACAGCCTTGGGCAGCAATCCTAAAAACACTTCCGTGGGAATAAGCCACACTGAATAAAATGGGGTTTACTGCTGAGTAGACCTCCTGAAGTTTGCTCCTTTGGCCTTGTATTACTGCCCAGCATCCATGAGAGGAGGAAATCAAATCCTAATTCCAAATTCTAGTTGGAAAAAGTGGTTGTGTGGATCCATACAACGTATGAAGAAGAGAATTTCATACATCCTTTCAGTTTTTAAGATTGTCATTTACTGATGATGGGTGTGGCTCTCCCTGTCAGGACCTAGGTGGTTCGGCATGCTTGACTTTGACAAGATATGTGTGTATAGTGTGGGTAAGATTGGTACTGGTGTGGAAATGTCAGTCTGCCCTTTCGTAGTATTCCCAGTGCCTTTCTGTACTTGGTATCACTACATGGCTATCTCCTAAGGCTTCTGTGTGGTGCCTCTCCTCAGGGGATGTTTGCTGAATCCACAGTCCCAACTCATGCTCTAGTTTCCAGTCTTGAAAGAGACAAACACAGGTATTTTGAGCTTGGTACATGAGCAAGGCACAGAGGAAAGAATCAGACAAGCATCTCTTTTGGCTGAGCATATGTGTCAGTCTTTGGGTGCATCCAGGTAGTCAGCCGTGTTGGTCTGAAGCAGAAGAACAAATTTAGAGCCCAGTGGCACCTTTAAGTGCCACTTTGAGTGCATGTGTGCCTTATTTTTCAGCCTTTACTTGCAGATTTGCGAGATGGCCTCATTTCTACATGGCATTATTGTGTTCTCAGACTATATGCTGTCAGTGCTGGTCAACCATAAGTGGACCTGTGTGTATGCCGAGATCAGATGTTGGCTGAGCTGATGTCACAGAGGCAGGCCATCTGAGGGCAAATGGCTGACAGTAGAGGAGTATGGGAGAGATTACCTTTTGAAGCCCAAGCTCCATGAGCACCTGTTCATTTCTCATTTTTAAATTAGATCAGATAAAATGTTGTCTAAATGCACTGGGCTTTTAATAGACACAGTCTGGATGCAAATCTAGTTGGAAGGTTTCAGAGACCTTAGCTAGAAAACCATTGGCTGCAGGCGGAAGATGCTTAACGCTTGAGTTAATGGGAATTGGCTGAGATGAAACAGTGCTTCTTGGGTTGCTGCTGGACTGTCATTTTTTCCCTCCTTTAGACCAAGATGGTGCAGAGCCCAGCCCAAACTCTGTTGCTGTCACCAACTTGCTCCGGGCAGCCAGCTACACAGGCCACAAGGAGTGGGTGAAAAAATCTGGGCAGATCTTGGCCGCCTTCTCAGAGAGGCTCCTGAAGATCCCTGTGGTCCTCCCAGAGATGGCTCGAGCCACTGCAGCCTCTCATCTGACTCTCAAACAGGTATTCTGGCTGGGAAAGGTATAAGAGCCCTCCATTGGAGGCCAGCATTCCTAGACAGTTAGCACTAGTAGATCAGCAGAGGTTTTCTTTCTGAAATCTTTTTGCCATCTTATGAGCATCACTAGCAAGGTACACTTTGGTGGGTCCCTCCAGTTCTCTGTTAGTTTCTGTCAGGCTTTGCTATTCCTTTGAATTGGGGGAGGGGCTATGGCTCAGTAGTAGATCATCTGCTTTGCACGCAGAAGGTCACGTGAACATAGGAAGCAGTATTATCTACTGTGACTGGCAGTGGCTCACTGGTAGAGGTCTTTCATATTGCCTCTTAATTGCTGTGGATTGTGCTTGGGACCTTCCACATGCAAATAAGGTGCACCATGCACCGTGCTAAGGCACAACCCAGGTTCAATCCTCTGCATCTCCAGTTAAAAGGTAGTAGGATCCTCTACTTGAGACCCTGTTGAGCTGTTGCCAGATAGCGCAGGCAATATTTGGCATTAAAAGGTTAAAGCGTTTGGTTAGTATAAGGCAGCTTCTTGTGCCTAATTTGCTAGGACTGTGTATGGCTGCGATCATACACACAATTAGACCTGATGTAGGTGTGAATGCCAGGTGGATTTAAAGGGTGCAATCAGACAACAACATCTGGGAAGCACCCCGCAGCTGTCGGCAACCCGTTCTGCTCTGCTGCAGAAGTGGAGTTAAAAGACACTGGGGAAAATCTGGTAGTAAATGGGTTGTGATGGGCCATGGACAGACTTTTCCGTGTCTGATTGCTCCAGCACGCTCTCATGGTGTCCCCCCTTCGTATGCACATCATCACAAGCTCCATAGGGAGCCCTTGGTGTGGAGGTGCGATTCATCAATCCCTCATTTAAGTGCATGGGGAAAAAATGGCACATCCCCCCCAACTCACCTGCAGTTGTGTCTGATCACACACTGATAGACTGCTCCCGCAGCTTCAAAGGGAGGTGTGATCGTGCAACTGTGGGTCAAATACCTCCGGAGGAAATAGCCTCACTTCCCTCCCGTTTCTTTCTGGCGCGTGTGACTGCAACCTTGTTGCAGGGCTCAACATGGGTGATCTGCAGGCCCCTTTGAAGCTTTAGGGTCCCACAGTTGCCTCATCTTGATTAATTTCTTGCAGCATTTTGCTTTTTTGTCACTGCTTTGTGTGAGGGTGGCCCTGGTATAGGCAGTCATGGATAAGCATCCTGGTATACAAATTCTGCCATGGGGCACCACCTGGTCTTGACTTGAACTTGGGACACTGGAGTCCACTTCTTAACACCCTGAAATTTCATTAAGGGCAATCTGTAAACTGACTGCTGAAGCCTCCTGTCACTTCCCGAAGCAGTTTTCAAAGCTGAGGTTCCTCTGCCACTTTCTGCAGCCTGTGAGGATTCGGCTTTCCCTAGCATTGGCTGCCAAGGTTCTGTATCCTGTTCCAGGCAGAGGCTATGGAGAACCATGGGAGTTCCTGCCTGCCTAGCAGCAAATGAGATTGCCAAGAGTCCTTCATCCTCAGCTTTCTGCTCCAAAATCTAATTAGGGAGCCTGTTCACTGCCCTCAATACTCCCCCTGCCTTAATGCCAAGTGGCAGCCCACAGTTTGGCAGCAGCAAGAGAGAGAGAGAGAGGGAGAGAGAGGGAGAGAGAGAGAGAGATGAGAGGATAGAAAACATTTATTTGCATCTGACTACAAAATCTTCCTTTAATTCTTCAGAATATACGTTGTGCCTAATCTGTTGTCAGTGTGGTACATTAGGTGTGTGCTTGATAGTAGTTTTAGCTTTATTGTTTACTGTTACATTTTTTTGTCCCTTAGCTTGTGAATATGTCTTTCTTTGTGTTTGTGTGTGTGATTTTCTTCTTTTGATTGCTGCCACCCTGAGCCCTAGTCAATGACATGGCCAGGATCACCAACATAACAGTTGCACCATCTCATTGCTCCTTGAGTAGTAAAAGATCTTGAACTGGACTGCACACCTAGGCCCAGATTAGTCCAAATCTAAAAATCTGGTCCCGACTTAGTACTGCAGATCAACTGTAAGACTGGTAAGAGGAAGTTGCCTATAATTTGCTTCTGCATAAGGGTAGTGTAGTGATTTCCATACTACAGAGAGTATAATGTAAAGGAGAAGGGAAGGGAAGAAGCAGTGTCCTTGGCCTTAGGTCTGGCTTTTCCTAACAAGAGTGCATGGGATCCCTCATGTATTTAGTTCCATCAGTTGAAAAGGTCACCCCAGAAATGTTGCAGCCTTAAGCCTCTATATCGAGAGTCCTTTCAGTGAATGTAGAAAGAATGTGGAATGAATTTTTGCTCCGCTGCTTGAGAGTCCAAGATGGTTGCATTTTGCTGATGTGTCTCAGCTGAGGATTTTTCTGAGCATGTTTTGCTCTTTAGGGAAGATTCAAAGCACATCCCTATTTTGTTTTTTCCCCCCTCTGGACAGGTTGTTATTTGTGGTGATCCATCCAGAGAAGACACTAGAGAGTTGCTGCATTGTGTTTACACTACCTACACTCCAAACAGGGTAAGAACCACCAGTGAATAGCTGCTTTCTCCTTCTTCTGGATATTTTAGCAATGATGTTTCCTTCCCAGGATGTAGTACATTGGGGAATGATGGATAGATGATTCTCACAAAGTAAAGGTCAGCTAAAGGAGAGACCCCGAAGGGCCAAGGCCCATCAAGCAGCAGGCCCATCCTACCTAGTCCAGGTCTGAAGAGTAAAAAGGCACCAAGTATTGATTTATGCTGAGGGGCAGGTGGTGTAGAATCAGTGCCAGGCAATCCAAGAGGATTCATCGCAGGAAACAGGCAGAAGTCAAGGGATGCGGAGTTTTGCTCAAAGATAATTTCCTAAAGAGCAGGGTTTTTTTGGTGGGGGGTAGTAAAACAAACAGAGCAGGGTAAAACAAGAACAAGGGGGAGGCTGGAGACAGGGAAGAGAACCCAGGGATGGAAATAGAGGGCTCATAGGCATAGCTAGCTGTGCAAGGAAATGCTCTATTAGGCTGGTAAAAAGAGACTGCAGCAAGACAATTGCATTTAGGGTTCAATGGCAGATGAAGTTATTGATGACCAGTCCCAAGAATGTTAAATTTCTTGGGCTCAAGACTAGCAGGAGAATGAGCAGCCAAGGTGTTAAGTTGCAGATGGCTCCTCGGGCTGCCGGTCTGTGCACCTGCCAATGCACAGGTGAGATGCGAAACTTCTCCTGAGAGTGGGAGTCTCTTCACTGCTATGAAGTGTGTACTTGTTTGATCTTGTTTTCCAGCAGAGCTTGTTTAGAGTGACTGCCTTGACCAAGTACTCTGGTAAAATCTGCACCAACATTTGATATTCTTCAACAAGGAAGGCTAGAGAATGTGACCATGCTATGTTATACAGAATTAGGCAGTTACACAGAGTGACTTTGATGTAATACTAATGATGGGATTTGTTAGCTGTGGAATTTAGTTTTCTTTTGGATTTCTGGCAGGCTATGAAATGGTGGGGAACACAGGATTAAAGGCACTCAGTCTCCACCAAGTGGGTTTTGCTTAATCCTAACCTGCTTGACTGCTTATAGCTCCTTGAAGAATTCTACAGAGATTCCGTGAAAATTGGCAAATGTGTAAAAAAGCCAAACAAACCCAAAACCCACACCTAGTGAGAAAAAAAAAAACCCTGGTGAAAATTTCTGCACTCAGGCAATCCCACAATTCCGGGCACAGAACCAGAACCACAGGCTTAAACCAGGATTCAGTAAGCAAGTCAAAATTGACCCACTGTTACTAGCACCTAGCCCATGGAAATTCTTATCTTGCCTTGATTGACTTGGGTGCTCCGATCCAAGCAAGCAGCCTGTCTTGAAGTAGACTCACCCTGCTATAATTTCTTCTTGTTGAACTCCACATGCTCTTCCCTGTTTCTGGTTGTTGTTTTTTTTTTTGAGATGGCACTCCTTCCAGCTTGCTGCTCCCTTTCCCCTTGTGTCCAGGATGAAAAATGCAAAATCCCATTTGTTGAGGCTCTGCTTAATAGCAATGGAAACAGCAGTTGATTTTTCCTTGCCCTCTTCCTGGGAGACATATTACTCCAGCAGTTGCCATTTTGGAGCATGTGTGTTTCAGCACTGGGCTCCCAGCACACCCTCCCAGCAACCACTTGTGATAGTAGCAGATACTTTGCTCAGCTGTCATCCTTCAGTTGTGCATGCATATGGATGCATAAAAATGATGCAGACTCTGTGTGGAAATGTCTTGTCTCCCTTAGCAGTGTGAATGGATTAGATGACAGGTGGAAGAATGTAGATCATAGAGTGTATTTAACTCCTTGTGAGATAGAATGGGTGAGAGTTGTGGTTTACAAGCTGTCAGGCTAGGAGCTTATAGGCTCTTCCACCTGATACCAGTTTGAGTGTCCTGTGACTTGTTCATTTGTCTCTCTATGCTTCAGTTTCACCAGCATGCTGATTTCCTCTGTGCCAAAAAATAAAATGCAACCCCCCCCTCAAAGAGATTCAAATTCTTTTTGTAGAAAGCTTCATTCCAACAACTTAGAAATTCTGCATGTCATTTTATTTGTTTTGAATACAGTATTTGCTGTTTCTCAGCATTCTCTTTAACTTGCCAGAAGTAAGTCTTAGGAAACAAAAAGAAGCAACAAAGTAAGAGCTGTTGGTCGGTGGGGTGAGGTAGGCTGGGGATGAATGGAGAGGCAAGCAAGAATCCTGGGGAAAAAGACAAATAGTTGTGGAGGGTGCCGAAACTCTGCTTCTGACAACTGTGATCCTAGGCATGGCACTCTTTGGTTTCTCAGCCTCCCAGAGGAACTGCCCTTTGTTGTTGATGTCTTAAAGGTGCCACTGGACTCAAAATTTGTTCTAGTGCCCTACACTTTGTTTGCACAGTACCAAGGACTGGTAACTTCCTTTCTTTTAAATGAAAGTTGTGCATCTTAGGAAGCCAATCCTCCCCCCCACCCCATTGTTTGGATGTGTGGAAAGGCTCAGATATTAATGTGGAACATGCTCATGTGTACTTGTAATGTGCCATCAAGCTGCAGCCAACTTATAATTATCTTCAGTCTGCTGTGCATTCCCACACTGGAAACTGCGCTTACGCAGGCCAGCCACTGGAGGCTCTCTACAGCTACTGGTATTCCAAAGGGCACTCAGAGGAGAGCCCCTCCCTTGCAGGGGGCCATCTGAGCCATTTTTCAGCTCAAATGGTCACACGTCCATGGGGGAAGCCCCATCAAGAGGACATGTTTTCTACAGCTGTTGTTATCTGTCTGGCTCATCATTGTTTCCTACATTCTGAATATCACCAGGTGTCTTATCAGTACACAGCTCTCCCGTTTGGGTTGTCCACAGCGCCACAGGTCTCAAAATGTATGACAGTGGTCATAGTGTACCTCAGGACCAAGAGTTACTCAGTCTTCCCCTACCTGGATGATTGGTTGGTCACAGCGTGATCCCGGGAAGCCCTCAAAACTCAGATGGCCTCCATTTTACAGACATAATGAAACCTAGGACTAGTCAATTACAAGGAGTCATACCTCTAGCCTCTGCAGAGGGTTCAGTTTATTAGCATTCTAGAATTAAGAGTTATACATTATGCCCTGACCTCCTTTGCACACCTGATCAAAGGGAAACTCATCTAGATTGTTACGGACAACACCACTGCTATGACAACACCTGAACCATCAAGGGGATACCATGTCAGCTGCTCTTTGCAGCTGGGAGCTGCCCATTCACCAGGAAACTTCTTTGCATGTGGTGCATGTGGTTCATGTTGCTGGGACTGCAAATACCCAAGCGGATGTTCTGAACAGGATGGGTCACTCGGACCACGAATGGACTCTTGAGGATCATTACATCCAACCAGTGTTTGAAAGCTGGGGTTTTCCAAATGTGGATTTGTTTGCCACCAGAGACAATTCCAAAGCCCTGAGGTTCTGCTCCAGGGCAGGGTTAGACCCCAGCTCTTTGAGGGAAGCCTTCCAAATCAGTTGGAAGGGCATCCTTTTCTATGCTTCCCGCCATTCCCTCTCATTCCCAGGGCATTTACCAAGATTTGGGAGGAGCATACCAGTTGCATCCTCATCATGCCATTCTGGACAAGGCAGACTTGGTTTAACTCCTTCTGGAGATGGCAGGAGGGGATTATATTCACCTACCACAGGCAATGGAGTTGCTCCGCAAGGGGCCTCTCACAAGGTGGGCAGGCTGCAGCTGACAGCATGACGCCTTTTCAGACACACTTCCAGTTCTCTGAAGCAGTGAGCAATGTGCTTTTAAATTAACATAAGGCATCCACCAGGAGGTCTTAGGCCCTTAAGTGGGCTCGTTTCACTACCTGGGCTGTTTCTCAGGGTGTGGAGGTGGAGAGTTGCCCGATTCCCCTGGTGTTCCAGTATTTGCTGTCCTTAAAGGTGTCAGGATTAGCAGTCTCTTCCCTTAAGATTCACATACTGCATTACAGTGCAGGGTAGGACACTATTCTCCCACCCCATGTCCAAAACCTTTCTGAAGGGTCTACTCAACTTGTTTCCTCCATGTGACCACCACAGTGGTCACTTTTGGTGGTGCTTTCCCAACTGATGCTCGCCCCATTTGAACCCATGGACACCTGTAGTCTAGCCTTTCTATCTTTCAAAGTTGCCTTCCTAGTGGTGGTGACTTTGGCTGGAAGGTTGGGGGAGTTGGCAGCCCTGAAAGTGGATTACCCTTTTGTCAAGTTCCAGCCCAGTCATGTTTTGCTCAGGTCACATATGAGATTCCTACCCAAAGTTGTCTCAGCCTTTCATCTGGCTCAGGATATCATTCTCCCCGTATTGTTTCCCTCACCCACTTCAGAAGCAGAAAGGACATTTCACACCTTGGATGTGAAAAGAGCATTGTTATTTTATTTGGATAGGTCAAAAGTCTTTAGACATTTGCACAAACTTTTTTCTGCTTCTCAAGCAGCCTGAAGGGTAAGGCTGCATTGGCACAGACACTATCCCAAAGGGTGGTGTCAGCTCTCTGCGTGGTGTATTACAAAGCTGGCCTCTGGTATCCCCTTGATCTCTGAGCGCATGCCCAAGCTGCATCCACTGCCTTCTGGAAGGGAACAGCTATTGAAGAGCTCTGCCAAGCAACGACATGGTCATCCTCAGATATCTTCATCCAGAATTATTCTGTGGATGTGAACGCCAGAAGAGATTTGTCAGTTGGCAGGGCCATATTGCATTCCTTGTTCCAGTAACTCACCCTACCTCCAGGGTAAAGAGCTTGTTAGCCTCCCAATGTGGGAATGCACAGAAGACTGAAGATGAAAACAGGGTTGCACTTACCTGTAAATGTTGTTCATTCAGATGTCTTCTGTGCAGGCACACATTCCCTCCCTCCTACCCTGCTCTGTCTTTTTTCTACTTGTGGCGGCTCTGGGAGACTGAGGGGATGAGGGGAAGCCCCTCCCTGTACACATGTGACCGTTTGAGCAGGAAAAGAGCTCAAATGGCTCCCCTCTGAGTGCCTTTTAGAATACTAGTAGCTGTAGAGAGCCCCCAGTGGCCAGCCTGTGCAAATGCAGTTCCCAATGCGCCCCTACACTGAAGACACCTTGATGAATAACAGTTACAGGTAAGTGCAATCCTGTTTGACCCTTCATGGTGTTTTCAAGGCAAGAGACAAACAGGGGTGGTTTGCCATTGCTGACCACTGTATAGTGACTCTGGATGTTCTTGGTAGACTCCCCATCCAACCAGGGCTGACCCTGCGTAGCTGCCAGTATGTGACGAGATCTGGCCAGTCTGGTCAGGGCACCAACTCACAGGATCTCTATATTTGAACTTACATTCATGTTTCTGAATTCTCCACACGCTGGTGTTCCAGGCTAAGAACAAAACACACAAGCTTCTGTCTATTTTTTCCAGCGGAACTACAGGCAGCCCTTCATATTGTAGTCAGTTGAAGGTGGCTGGAATGCAACAGTGATGGTGATGGGGAAAATGATAGCTTTAGGTGTAGAGCTGGCACTAGCACGGTTGGGTGCCAGCATGGAGCTTTTAGTGGGCGGGCTGTAGGGTTAGAGAGCTTGGCCACACTTGGAGCTTTTTTGCCTAACAGGAGGAGGAGGATCTGGCTCTGTTGGCCTAGGCAAGCAGGGGGCAATCTGTGGCCTGGCATCCACTTGCACAGTAGTGATGGAAATGGAAACCCATCATCCTCTCCTTGTGCTTCCCTTTTGGGTATTCAACACTGACCATGCAGAAATGCATCTGTCTGACTGATTTATTTCTTGTTTTGTTTGGAAAACTTATATGGTGCCTCTCCAAAAAACTGCTCAAGGCGAATTGTCTGCTCTTCCCTACTGCCCCTCTTCTTCTTGTTACTATCTGATGACTTGCTTGATTTGATTGTATGTTTCCTGTCTGTGATATTTTAATAGGTTTGCCATTTTCTAATTTGCTTTTAGAGATCACTGCTAAGATGTTGTTATAGGTGGCTGCTACTAAATAGGAATCCTATATATATAATTCCCTTATGTATTGGCCATTTCCAGCTCTCCCATTGGTTGTGCAGTGTGCTTCATCAGCCGTTGGCCCATCAACTGCCACTTGAGAGTACTTGCGTGCCATTGGCTGGGGGCTGGGTCCACTCCTCTCCCCCGCACACTGCCAGCCTGGACACTCTTCCCTCACAGAAAAAACTTGCCAAAGTGGCTGTCTTTCCTGATGAAGACACTTCTCCTTCTTGGCTTCTGTGGGACTAACTTTTCCCTCAGTGGCTGTTGCTAGGCAACCAAGCTTGGTTCTGTCAGTAGTCAAAGGAAGGAAGCCCTTTCCAGGCCTTTGTGGGGAACTCATTGGGGCCAGTCCTGACTAGGGTTGCCAAATGTAGATTGGGAAATTCCTGGATATTCTGTGGTGGAATCTGTGGAAGCCAGAGTTTGGGGAAGGGAGAGGCCTCAAGTGAATAGAATGCCATAGAGCCCACCCTCCAAAGCAGTTATCCTGGAGGGGGGAGAGATCTGTTGTCTGGAGTTCAGTTGTGATACCTGGCGATCTTCAGGCTCCACCTGGAGGTTGGCTACCCTAAGCGTAGCAGTTAGCGCTTCTGAGCAGGGTCTGCTAGATCCAGGCTCTTCCTGTGTAAGTTGAGTGGGTGATTTTGGACCAGTCACAGACTGTCAGCCTAACCTACCTCACAGGGTTGTTGTGCAGATCAAAGTGCAAGAGGAGAATGTTGCAGGCAGGGCCGGCTCCAGGTGTCTGGGCGCCCTAGGCAAGAGAGCTTGGGGCGCCCCCACCGGGATGCCAACCTCCCGGTGGGGCCTGGAGATGAAGGGGTGGCAGAGCGCCAGCTTTCCTGGAGGCTCCGCAGCTGTGGTGCCCCCAAGAAAGCCAGGGAAGGGGTGAAGGTTGCAACCACCGCCCCCTCCCTCCCAGCACCGCTTTCCTGGAGGCTCCACAGCAGCGGGGCCCCCAGGAAAACCAAGGAAGGGGCGGAGGTTGCAACCGCCGCCCCCTCCCTCCCAGCGCCGCTTTCCTGGAGGCTCTGTGGCTGCAGGGTCCCCAGGAAAGCCAGGGAAGGGGTGGAGGTTGCAACCGCCACCCTCTCCCTCCCAGCGCTGCCTCCTGAGCCCTGCTGGGGCTCTTGGCAGTGGTGGGGAGGCATTGGCAGGGGACGCTTTCCATGGGGTGGGGGGGCGGGGGGCGTTTTGGCTTGCTTGGGTGCTCTGCAGCTGTGGGGTGCCCAAGCAAGCCAGAGAAGAGGCCCCTTCCCTCCCAGTGCCGGCTTGCTTGGGCACAGGGCACCCAAGCAAGCCAGGGAAAAGGCAGGGAGGGGCTTTTCACCGGGGGGGGCGCCTTTTGGTGCCCCTGTGGCTGGTGTGCTCTAGGCAAGCGCCTAGCTCACCTAGTGGGTGAGCCAGCCCTGGTTGCAGGCTGCTTTGGTCTCTACTACAGAGAAAGACTGTACTTTTCCTCCTGGGGAACCATTGCTGCCAATCTCCTGGTGGGGGCTGGAGATCACTCAGAATTAAAACTGCTCTCCAGATGGCAGGTATCAGTTCCCCTGAAGAAAATGGCTGCTTTGCAGGGTGGACTCTGTGTCATTATATCCTGCTGAGGTTGCTTCCCTCCTGCTTGGGTCCCCACTGAGGAGAAGAAAGACTGTGCTTTACCTAGGTAAAGGCTGCAGGTGTGTGGGGGAGATGGAAAGCTGAAGTCAGAGGGGTAGATAACAGTACGTTGATGGTTGACTGGGAAGGAGACAGGGTTGCCATCTCCAAGACAAGTACAATGCTATAAACTCTACCCTCCGAACCAGCCATTTCCCCCTGGGGAACCATTGTTGCCAATCTCCAGGGGAGGGCTGGGGGTAACTCAGAATTATAACTGCTCTTTAGACAGCAGAGATCAGTTCTCCTGGAGAAAACATTAAGCTCTGTGTCATTATACCCCACTGAGGTCACCACAGCAAATTGACACTGAGTGACCAAGGCTAAGGCACCCGCCCAGAGCCTCTTTCTAGAGCTTGTTGTATTCATTTCCACAAAAGGCCTTAATCTTCGTCGTGGTCTCTGTGCAGTCCCACACATGGGTTGGGCCCCTGTGCACGACCTCGATCGGAGAAACTTCTAGAGCTTTACCTCAGAAGAGCTTTTGGCGGGCTCTCCTCCCGCCCTGGGGGAGGAGACATGCACTGCGCATGCCCAGAGCGGGAGAGAGAGCCGCCTCCCACTCAGTTCTTCTTCGACCGCCTTCGTGTTCACACCTCGTTCCTGTCGTTCCTCCATTTACCTCAGCTGAGTATATCTTTCTTCGCTTTCGCTTTCTTTTTCCATCTGTTTCTTTCTCTTCTAAAAAATATTTAAAACAAAAAAAAAATCTTTGTCTCTCTCTCTTTCCCCCCCCTCTCCTTTCTTTGGAGGGTGGGTGGGGATTTTTGTATGGGAAAGACTCAATTCTTTAAGGTCTGTCGTCGTTGCCCTGCTAAAATTCCATCCAACGACGGGCACGACCTTTGCTTAGTTTGTTTGGGTGAGGCCCATAGAGTAGATTCTTGCCCTCATTGCGCGAGTTTTACTCGTCAGGCTCGCCGTAATCGAGAGGCTAGGCTCAAAGCTCTTCTTCTTGAATCAGCTCTGCGTCCCGCAATGTCTTCGGGAGCTTCCCAGGTCTCGGTAGCCAAGAAATCGGACACCTCTTCGAAGGCACCGAAACAGAAACCTAAGCGGGCTGAAGATAAGACCCCTTCGAGGTCGAAGACCACGCCCTCTGCTTCGGTTTCGAAAGTGGACCCCATCGTCGTGACTGGGTTGTCGACGTCGATGCCTGCCCTTGCCTCTACATCTCATCAGTCTGCGGCTCGACAACAGACTCCGCAGCACCCCCACTCGTCACCTATGGGGACGATACCGTTGGGCCAGTTGACCAGATCGCCTCCGCACCTGTCTCCGCGAACAGGCTCCCGGTCTCCACGGAGGCGCTCCACTACCCCGATCCACACTTTGGACGAGGGTCTGGTTGTGCACCGCCATGCTCGGTCCCGATCTCAACTTGGTCGTCGATGCCTGATCCGTAGGCAATCCCCGTTGTCGTCTGATTCCGCCTCTGACCACCAATGCTGGTCCTGCGATGACCGTCGGGAGCGTCCGGATGCGGCCTATTATTATTCGAGGTCTCCGACACCGGAGAGACACCGCTATGACCGAATCCGGCATTCGGAACGCGGAGATCAGGCCCACGCCCCTGACCGCCCTCGGCGCTCGGCATCTGTGGCCTCGGCTCATTCTGCCTCTCGGGAACAGCCTTCTGATCTTCCCAGAAATCGGGACGCCCCACGGAGTTCCCCGATGGAACCTCGACACCGTCCTGTCGTCGACCATCCGGTCGTCGACCTTGTCCAGCCCCGGTCCTCCTCTCCTATGTCGATCTCGGACGGGTCGGATTTGGCGGAGTTCGATCCCGAGGTCTCTCAAATCGAGGACGAGCACCGACGCTCGGGGTCGATTTCCCCTACGGAAGGCCCTAAGGCATTCTTGGAGCTCGTTACCAGGATGGCGACTGCCCTCCAAGTTCAGGGCTTTACGGAGTCCCCAGCAGTGACCGACGTCGTTCACCGATTGGTCCAGGCTGATCTTCCTCCGTCTCCCGTCTTGCCTTTGCTGCCTGTCCACCTTTCTATGTTGAAAGAGTCATGGGAACACCCGGCTTCGATCCCTCCGGTTTCGAGGCGTTATGATGGGTTATACAGGATCCAGGATGCTCCTGGCAAATTCCTCCTTTCTCAGCCACCACCGAACTCCATGGTGGTTCACTCGAAATCGAGGCAGCCTGCTCGCCAGTCCACGCCCCCTGACCGTGAGGGTCGTAAACTGGATCTTCTGGCCAAGAAGATGTACTCTCTGGCCTCCATGAATCTCCGGGTCGATACTTATCTGTCGTATTTATCTGCTTACGCATTCAACGTTGCCAATGCAATTCGTCCTGTCCTGGAGTTTGTTCCGGAAGAGTACCGTCCCACTCTCTCGGCTGCCTTGTCTGAGGTTTGTGCCATATCAAAGCAACAAATCAATTCCGTTCGTCATGCAGTCAGCTGCTCCTCTAAACTCCTGGTGTCTTCTGTCGCTCTAAGGCGTCATGCCTGGCTCCGGGGCACCTCCCTACAACCGGACGTCAAGTTCCGTGTAGAAGACCTCCCCTTTGACGGAAACGGCCTCTTCCACTCCACCACCGACGAAGTGTTGAAGGCTGTTGATGAGAGTCGTAAGCAGGCCCGAAACCTTGGAGTCTCGGCTGCACCTTACCGTCCCAGAAACCGTTCCTGGAAACCTTCCGGCTCCAGGCGATACCTATCTCCGGCACCTCACTCCCAATGGAGGAGGAAACCGTACGACTCCCGTCCTCCTTCCAAACATCGTTCCCAGCCCATCAAAAAGCCGCCACAGCCTAAGCAGTCTGTTTGACTGTCCCCACCGTCTCTCTCCAATGTCGTTCACTCCTTCCGTCCGTACCCGCCTCTTCCCCTTTCTACCAGCCTGGGAAGAAATTTCAACCGACTCTTGGGTCCTCACCATCCTGCGGGTCGGGTACGCCATAGAGTTCGTTTCGCCTCCGATCCTCCCACACTTTGTCGTCACGCCTCCAGACCCCCTCCTCGATCTCGAGGTTTCTGCTCTCCTTGCCAAGGGGGCCATCGAGGTCGTCCCGGAGGCGCAACGAACTCTCAGCTTCTACTCGAAGTATTTCCTGGTCCCCAAGAGGGACGGCGGCTTCAGACCAATTATGGACCTTCGGGATCTCAACCGTTACATTCGGTATCAGAAATTCCGGATGGTCACTCTACAGTCGATCCTTCCTCTCATTCCACGGGCAGCGTGGCTCGCGTCTGTCGATCTTCAAGACGCATACTTCCATGTCACGATCCGTCCCCAACATCGGCGGTTTCTCCGCTTCGCCGTTGGAGATGCCCACTACCAGTACAGGATGCTTCCCTTCGGCCTTTCTACAGCTCCACGGGTGTTCACCAAGCTGATGGCTGTGGTGGTGGCCGAGCTCCACCGACGGGGAGTCACTCTTTATCCTTACATCGACGACTGGCTTCTCGTAGCTCCAACGCCAACTCAGTTGCTCCACGACACTCGGGAGACTCTCTCCCTCCTCCGTGCTCTTGGCCTTTGCGTCAACCACGCCAAGTCCTCCCTTCAGCCCCTCCAAATCCTTCGATTCCTCGGGGCTCGACTCAACACCAACCTCGAGGCGGCTTTCCTTCCGGAGTCCAGGGCTTCCGACATTCGGGCGATGGTGTCCGCCTTTCAGACGTGTCCCCAACAATCCGCCCGTTCGGTCATGAGGCTCCTCGGTCACTTTGCCTCTACGGTGTTCGTTGTCCGCAACGCCCGGTTGACGATGCGGCCGCTTCAGCTCTGGCTCCTACGAGCCTTCGATCCCCTCCGGAGGCCTTGGCACACGATTCTGTCGATCCCACAAACCGTCCTCGCCTCCCTCGAGTGGTGGGCTCAACCTGTCCACCTCCTTTCCGGGATGCCATTTCGTCCTCCTCCTCCCGAGTTGTTGTTGACCACAGACGCTTCCCTCTGGGGTTGGGGAGCCCAGTGTGGAGCGCTTACTGTACAAGGGGCTTGGTCTGCTCGAGATGCAACTCGCCACATAAATTACCTGGAGCTGCAAGCAATTTACCTGGCCCTCCGGTCTTTTCTTCCGACCCTCCGAGGCCGTGTCGTCCAAGTGGCTTCCGACAGCACCACGGCTGTTTATTATGTCAACAAACAGGGCGGCACTGCCTCTGTTCGTCTCTGCACCTTGGCGATAGACCTCTGGTCCTGGTGCCTCCGCCACTCCATCACGCTCTCGGCGATCCATATTCCCGGGGATCAGAATGTCGATGCGGACCGGTTGAGTCGTTCTGCCTCATCGGACAACGAATGGTCCATTCCCCTCCGGTATCTTCGGCCTCTGTTTCGGGAGTTCGGTCACCCATCTGTCGACGGCTTCGCGTCCGTCGACAATGCTCGATGTCGCCTGTTTTTCACCAGGGGTTCCCCGTCTGCTCGGTCGCTCGGGGATGCCTTTCTCCACAAATGGAACGGAACCCTGTTTTATCTGTTCCCTCCGTTCCCTCTCATCTCTCGAGTCGTGCAGAAGATTCGTGCAGACCGCACCTCCTGCATTCTGATCACTCCGTGGTGGCCACGCCAGGTCTGGTTCCCGCACCTGCTTCAACTCTCCTGTCGATCCTTCCGCCCCCTCCCTGTCGTCCCAGATCTCCTTTCTCGGGCCCGAGGGAGAATCATCCATCCCAATCCGGGATTTTTCAAATTAACGGCCTGGAAGATCCAGCCCTAGACTTCCCGCCTCAGGTCTCTGAAATCCTCCTGAATGCTAGGAAGCCTTCTACTCGACGTTCCTATCGGTTCAAGTGGAACAGATTCCAATCCTATGCTACTGATCACTCCTTCGATCCAATTCGATCATCTCTCCGTGAGATCTTCGCCTACATTGTGCATTTGAAGGATGCGGGCCTGGCATACTCGTCCTTGAGTGTTCATTTGGCGGCGATCTCCGCCTACCACCCCCTCATCCAAGGCTCGTCAGTGTTCTCCCACCGTCTCACCAAGACGTTCCTCAAGGGTCTTCTTCGCATGTGCCCGCCTATGAGACCGTTGGTGCCTTCCTGGAGCTTGTCTCTAGTCCTTTCTCAGCTCATGGCTAAACCGTTCGAGCCGATGGCTACCGCCGACCTCAGGTTAGTGTCCTGGAAGACGCCCTTTCTCGTAGTCATTACCACTGCACGCAGAGTAGGGGAACTAGCTGCCTTTAGGGCCGATCCCCCCTACACCGTTTTTCATAGGGAGAAGGTGGTCCTTAGAACAGATCCTTCCTTCCTCCCTAAAGTCGTCTCTGCCTTTCACCTCTCTCAGTTGTCTGTTCTGCCTACATTCTTCCCGAACCCGACTGATGCCTCTCAGAGAGCCCTGCACTGTCTAGATGTGCACAGAGCGCTCTCTTTCTATCTACACAGGACACAGCCCATACGTAAATCTCCTCGGCTGTTCCTGGCTTATGGCCCCCCTCACGCGGGGGAACCCATTTCCTCTCAACGTCTCTCTAAGTGGGTGACTTCCACCATAGCCCTTTGCTATGAGCTGGCGCGTCAACCCGTTCCTACCTGTCTCACTGCCCATTCCACACGGGCGGTGTCGACGTCCACCGCTTTCCTGGCCGGTGTCCCGTTGGAAGACGTCTGTGCGGCTGCTACGTGGTCCTCGGCATCGACCTTCGTGACCCACTACGCACTCAACGTCCGCGCTTGACGGGATGCTGCCTTTGGTCAGACGGTACTGCGATCTCTCTTCGCTTGACCCTGCTGGACCCTCAGGTAGGACCCGTGGGTGATTTTGTTTGCTGGTGATGCTGTATCTTAACCATTATTTTTGTGTCCTTTGCAGCTGCCAGCTTCCTCCTCCAACTGGTTCAGCTCTTGTAATCACCCATGTGTGGGACTGCACAGAGACCACGACGAAGATAAACAGGTTGCTTACCTGTAACTGATGATCTTCGAGTGGTCATCTGTGCAGTACCACAATCCCACCCAGCCTTCCCCGCTGCTGGCATCTCCAGATGTCCTGTTTTGGATTCTTTGGCCTTGACAGTGGCGGTCGAAGGAACTGAGTGGGAGGCGGCTCTCTCTCCCGCTCTGGGCATGCGCAGTGCATGTCTCCTCCCCCAGGGCGGGAGGAGAGCCCGCCAAAAGCTCTTCTGAGGTAAAGCTCTAGAAGTTTCTCCGATCGAGGTCGTGCGCAGGCGCCCAACCCATGTGTGGTACTGCACAGATGACCACTCGAAGATCATCAGTTACAGGTAAGCAACCTGTTTTTCCTAGTAGGTAACAATAAGTGCTACTAAATCCTCCATACTGGGGAATCCTACAGGTATGATTCTTCCTGGGGCCACTCTGGTGGCTTCAGTGAGCATGTACCTTGGGGGCTGGGGGCTCTTTTCTGACCTTTCCCGCCCCCTTGAATATTTATCCAGTCCCCAGAGTTTGCTATTCTCTGAGTTCTGGTTGCTTTCTGAGGATAGAAGGCTGGAAATTCTTTTTCCCTTTTTTGTCCTGTTTGTGGGGACTTGATGGTGCTGCTGTCAGTGTCTCCAGCTTCTACTGGCAGCAGAGTGCTGCATGCCCTGTGGTAGGTGGAGCTGGGGAAAAGAAGGGCTTTGGTCCTCTGGTATCTCTGCCTAAGGGAGCAGCCATGGGGTTGGAGAGGCAGGGTCCATCTGAGCACAGCACCCAGGCACAACAGCCCTCCCTTGCTAATAGGGTGACAGCCGGCTGTCTTGGCAGCTGACACATTTATTAGGCTGCCTCCAACCTCCCTGTGATTGACACCTTGCTTGTTTGGGATTGTGACAAAATAAATCAGGGAAAGGATGGGGGAGAGAAGATTGTGACCATCTGGACTGGGGTGTCCTCTCTGACAAGAGCAACACAGCCAAAATATGAGGATCCTTACATTCTAGTCAGGGGGATGCCTGGCCTACCCATGAAGGTACTGTGTTTTTTAAAAATAAACATATCTTGAAAGCTCTTTTCAGGGACTCTTATCCCCAATTAAAGCAATATGCAGAGGCCTCCCCATAGCAGGTGTAACATATAAAATGGCTCTTTGGCTTAACGTCTAATTTTCCTGATACTCTTGTACAGGCTCATGCTCTGTGCTTTTAACATTTTTTTTCAAAGTGTGTGGAGGGGAATGTGATGGCTGCCTTGAGGCACAGATCTTGGAAACAGGCATCATTGCTTGACATTTGGCCTTCAGAGTGGCCTCTAGCCCCTGGGAGACTGTAGACAGGTCAAATCAGTTCCTGTTGAAAGATTCAGACTGGGCTGCTTCTAAGAATGTTGTGGGCCAATCATACAGTCTTTTCTTTTCTTCTCTGCTTCAGCCTAATCTACTTCACAAGACTCTTGAGAGCATCAAGCAGGAGAGTCCTCAAGTCTCCTCACCCTGAGCCCTGTCCAGGAAGAGCAAGATAGGAAAGCAAGGGGGAGACAATTGAGGCAGCCCTCGGAGAGCAATATCAACTACTCCTTAGGAGTGTGGTTGTAAGAAAAGCAGAGGTGGGAGCAGCTGCTCCCTCTTTGCGGTGAATCTCAGGCTTACAAATCTCAGTTTGTTTTAAGGAGTTAGATCACCTGACACCTCCCCTGTTTTGTCCCTTAGTGCCCTGCTCTGTAGTTATCCCTCTTGCTTAGCTCTCAGGCCTCCCTCTCTCTGCTTCATCTCCATCTCTTTCCCTCTGCCTTCCCGTGGAAGGATTAAAGGCAGTGACCCACTTTGTAGCCCTCGCTGGCAGCAGGGAGCCGAGTCTGCTGGTGCCAGTGTTAATAAATTACTCTCTTCCCAACAGCTGTATCAGCTTTTATTCTTTGCAGCTTCTCCATGTTCCGGGAGGGGTCTCAGATAGATGATGAACCAGCAGAGAAGGCACGGAGAAGAGAGCATGATCAAATCAAACACCATGGAAATTAAATTCCATTCTCACAGTTTAATTCAATTTCTTCTAACTGCAGCAAAGAGCTTTGGAAGGAAAAACAGTGAATGTTTGGTTTTTGAAAAAGAGAGAGATGTTCACTGAAGTGTCATAGAAGTGGTTGGGAATTTTTGGAGGGGGAGGACAGTGATGATGTTGGGCAGATGATGGCAACTCCTTGTCCATTTGCCTTCCATGGCATAAAAAGAGGAAGGAGGAGAGGGAACGGAATGTCAGGTTGTTTTCAGGGCTTTCCATGACTCCTGGGACCTTTTAAAGTCCCCACAACTATGATTTGCCACTGGCATCAACTCTTCCTTTGGCTGAATGCATCTGTGATATATTGACCTGTTAGACATTTAGAGGAGCAGTAACTCCCCCCACCCCCAAACCTCAGAGTGCTTGCATAAGGGATTTGTTCCTCCTGAACTGTCCCTTCAGGAAAGGGAAAACAAGGCAGACACTTCAGTTGGTGGGTTCACATTGTTTCCAGGATATTTGATGAGCTGCTAAATTACACGTGCCACTAAAAACACTGACATATATCAGGATTGTATACAGGATGTGATCAGCTCTTGAGATCTGAATTGCAACAAGTCACTTACACAGTTCTGTTTGTGCAAAAGAAGCTTCTCCTAGATTCATGTCGCTTCCTAAATCCATGCCACAAACAGGGTCTGCACGGTGCTAGTGTGCTAGCCATGATAGCCATCTGGCTTCTCTTTGCCATGCAAGTCCAGCAGACTGGTTTAGTAGTCCTAATCAGTAGATGGTTAGATTTTTGTCTCTAAAGAGACTGAGGGCAAGGAAGGCTAAAGGAAGGCATCCGTGTGAGGTGCATTTCATACTACTTCCTTCATTCCTACTAGAGTCCTCTGTGGCTGGAAGTTTTGGATTTGAGGGGGTGCCAAACTGGTAGGCTTAGATAAGAAACATCTACCTCTCTACAAAGCTGCATAGGACAATCTATTGCAAAAAGGCAAGCAAAAAGGGAATATGAGAAGCATATCGCAAAAAACATAAAGGCCAACAATAAAACTTTCTTCAAATACATTAGAAGTAGGAAGCCAGCCAGGGAGGCAGTGGGGCTCTTGGATGACCAAGGAGTAGTGAAGGATGATAGGGAAATGGCTGAGAAGCTGAATGCATTTTTTGCCTCTGTCTTCACTGTGGAAGAGGAGAAGTGCTTGCCCACTCCAGAAGCACCGATTTCGGGAGGGGGTTTGAAAGACCTGAATCAGATTGCGGTGACAGGAGAGGAAGTCCTCCGACTGATGGACAATTTAAAAACTAATAAATCACCAGGCCCGGATGGCATTCATCCGAGAGTTCTGAAAGAACTCAAATGTGAACTTGTGGATCTCCTGACAAAAATATGTAATCTTTCTTTAAAATCTGCCTCCATTCCTGAGGACTGGAAGGTAGCTAATGTCACTCCCATCTTTAAAAAGGGCTCCAGGGGAGATCCGGGAAATTACAGGCCAGTCAGTCTGACATCGATACCGGGTAAGTTGGTGGAAACTGTTATTAAGGAAAGAATTAGTAGGCACATTGATGAACAAAAACTATTGAGGCAGACTCAGCATGGGTTCTGTAAGGGAAGATTTTGTCTCACTAACCTGTTAGTGTTTTTTGAGGGAGTGAACAAACATGTGGACAAGGGGGACCCAATAGATATTATTTACCTTGACTTCCAGAAAGCTTTTGATGCAGTTCCTCATCAAAGGCTCCTAAGTAAGCTCAATAGTCATGGGATAAAAGGACAAGTCCTCTTGTGGATCAAAAACTGACTTATAAATAGGAAACAGTGAGTATAAATGGGAAACTTTCTCATTAGAGGGTGGTAAGCAGTAGGGTACCACAGGGATCAGTACTCGGTCCAATGCTTTTTAACTTGTTTATTAATGATTTGGAATTGGGAGTAAGCAGTGAAGTGGCTAAATTTGCAGATGACACGAAGTTGTTCAGGGTGGTGAAAACCAGGGAGGAGTATGAGGCACTCCAAAGGGATCTGTCGAGGATGGGTGAGTGGGCGTCAATGTGGCAAATGGGGTTCAATGTGGCCAAATGCAAAGTGATGCACATTGGAGCCAAAAATCCTAAATATAAATACATGTTGATGGGGTCTGAACTGGCAGAGACGGACCAAGAGAGAGATCTTGGAGTCATAGTGGATAACTCAATGAAAATGTCTAGGCAGTGTGTAGCTGCAATAAAGAAGGCTAACGCTATGCTGGGGATTATTAGGAAGGGAAGTGAAAACAAATCAGCCAGTATCATAATGCCCCTGTATAAATCATTGGTGCGACCTCATTTGGAATACTGTGTACAGTTCTGGTCACCACATCTCAAAAAGGATATGATAGCATTGGAAAAAGTGCAGAGAAAGGCAACTAGAATGATAAAAGGGTTGGAACACCTTCCCTATGAAGAAAGGTTAAAACACTTGGGGCTCTTTAGCTTGGAGAAACAACGGCTGAGGGGTGACATGATCGAGGTTTATAAGATTATGAATGGGATTGAGCAAGTTGAGAAAGAAGTACTTTTCTCTCTTTCTCACAATACAAGAACTCGTGGGCACTCCATGAAATTGCTGAGCAGTCGGGTTAGAACAGATAAAAGGAAATACTTCTCCACCCAAAGAGTGATTAACATATGGAATTCACTGCCACAGGAGGTAGTGGCAGCTACAAGCATGGACAGTTTCAAGAGGGAATTAGATAAACATATGGAGCAGAAGTCCATCAGTGGCTATTAGCCACAGGGTATAGATGGGAACTCTCAGTTTGGGGCAGGTGATGCACTCTATTCTTGGTGCTGGAGGGGGCAGAAGTGGGAGGGCTGCTAGTGTCCTGGCCCCACTGCTGGACCTCCTGATAGCATGTGGTATTTTTGGCCGCTGTGTGACAGAGTGTTGGACTAGATGGGCCATTGGCCTGATTCAACATTGGCTTCTCTTATGTTCTTATGCTCTTCATTACCAGGAGTCCTGGCAATGGCTAGGATGGGTCTGGCAGTGGGGCACATGGTTATTGGTGTGGCGACTTCACTTGCATCTCCAGTGTCTTTTCCTGGTGGTCCCAGCAGTATCAGGGACGATTATTGCCATAGCAGCTTCCCTCGTGACTCCAGCGGCTTTTCCTGCACCTCTCACATGTCCATTCTCTGTGCATGTGCAGAGCAAGCAGTTTTACTTTGGGGAGAATTTATGTATCCCCCATATACTTTTAAGAACATGTTAGATTTTTCTGCAAACCTTGGGAATTTCTGCAAACCCAAGGAGTGCCCCAAGGTTGCTGAAAGATCTGTTTATCCTCCGTGTGCCCCAGATCGTGGGAAATAAATATTTGCATGCAAGTAGTCTCCCCAGTTGCTTGCCCTCAGATCTCATTGGAAGCGGAAGATGACCTTGGAAACTACAGAGACCATAAACTCCATTTTCTAGACTGTGCAAGTAACTTGGTGTTTGTGTCAGGAAAGCCAGCACTAAGCACAGGGAAGTATAGAACCAGGCCACAGATTCCTTTAGGGGAAGAGCAAACTAGTTCTAACTGATTGTTATGTGCTGGTCTGGTCCAGGAGTCAGGTCCAGTCCAGGGGTCATAGCCAGAAGAAACAGAACAGGAGCCGAGTCGAGAGTCCAAGAGAGTGGTCATCCAAAGCAAGAGGTCAGGAAGCCAGGAAACCAAACAAGAGCGGGGTGTGAAAATAGGAGCCGAAGGTGGATGCGAGATCAGCACAGATGTGACTTGTTGCTTCCATGGAGAGCCCACTCCCAAGCGGGAGCTATATAGGCTTCCAGGCAGTGGCAGATTAACCATTAAGTAGACTAAGCAGGTGCTTAGGGCACCAGGGCCAAAGGGGGCACCACAAAGTTGGGAGAAGGGTGAAAAAATGTAGAAAAATGCCTTTCAGGTCATGAATATTGGAACTTTGATACATTTAACTTGTGAAATATTAAAATAGATGTTGTATTGCATTTTTGTAGAACTTTATGTAGCCAAAGCTTGGCTTAGTTTGTACAGTATATTGTGTTATCATATGAATAAATGTTTGTATTGCTGCAACCTGCATTGTATATCTGGTCAGACAGGTCAACAACTAAAATGGACTGGGTCAGTGTGGAAAGGAGGGGGGCACCAAGATTGGTCAGTGCTTAGGGCACCAGTGAGCCTTACTCTGCCCCCGCTTCCAGCAGTGCTTCTCTGAGCAGCAGCACTGCTCCGGTCAAAACAGGGCTCGGCGCCCGTCTTCCCAACCAGCATACATCTCGGCAGCGGATTACTAAGTCTTTGCAGAGCCGCTCTCTCAGCTGAGCCATCCATGGAGGTGAATCAGGCAGGCTTTCCATTTACACCTGTGCCTCATCGGCTGTTGCAGGACCAGGTGCAGGGGTTACGGACTTGGGTGCTGGTGGTGGCAAGCTGTCAACTCCCGAGGA
Organism: Gekko gecko; assembly: GCA_029375565.1. NCBI lineage: Eukaryota > Metazoa > Chordata > Lepidosauria > Squamata > Gekkonidae > Gekko > Gekko gecko. The sequence continues at coordinate 226,624,954 of JAPDNY010000002.1, forward strand.
GTCAGAGGGGCCAGCTTCCAGCTCTGGTGATGCTAGCAACTCCGGCTGCACTGCCAACTCGGGCAGGGGCCCGTTGCCATCACCCATGACACTGAACTAGGTAAAGGCTTGCCTCAGAATGGGTTTCCAGGTTATTTTCGTACATCACAAACCCAGCCCCATGCTTGATCTCTTCAAAGCTGACTTCATGGGGAGGGCAGGGTAAAAGTTGAAGTAATAATGTTGCAGAAGTTATATAATCAAGGGAAAGGCAGACGTTGGTTGTCAATAAGTGGTTATATTCTCCCACAGGCATTTTATATTAATTTTTCATTTGCAAACTGGCTGCCATCTTGGACTGGTCCCACACTCATCCTCATGTCTTCAGAATACAGCTGCTGCTTCTGTGCACAGTCTGCTGGGAGGGTGTGATTTGTAGCAGTGGAGTGGTGTGTGGGAGGCACTTAGAAATACAGAAACGTAGAGCTGGGGAAGGGATTTCAAGGGTCATTTAGTCCCACCCCTTGCACAATGCAGGAAATTCACAGCTACCCCTCCCACTCCCCCTGTGACCCCTGCTCTTTGCCCAGAGGAAGGCAAAACCCTCCAAGTTCCCTGGACCAATCTGGTCTGGAGGAAAATTCCTTCCTGGCCCCAAAGTGGCAATTGGCATTACCCTGAGCATATAACAAAGGGCCATGAGAGCCAAGCACTGACTCAAACCTTCCTACCCTCCCTCTTATAATCTGCCTAAGTTCATGAAATCAGCATTGCTGTCAGATAGCTATCTAGCCTCTGCTTAAAAACGTCCAAAAAAGAGCCCACCACCTCCTGAGGAAGCCTGTTCCTCTGAGGAAATTCTTCCTAATGTTTATCCAAAAACTCTTTTGATTTAATTTTAGTCCATTGGTTCTGGTATGACCTTCTTAGCTGGAGGTTTCCCCTTTCTATTCTCTTTCCACTCTGTTGCAAACTTGAGGGATTCTCTTGTTGGAGAGGGAAGGTAGCTTCTAGCCCTGGTAGAAGGGGAGCTTGCTTTATTATTCCTTGCCCTGCTAATAGCCTCAGGGTGATAGTGAAGGATTTCATTATCTCCTTTGTCCACTGAGTGTTAATGCTCTGGCTTTCCTTTATTTGGCTTGACCAAGAGGACCTCAGGGAGGCTGCAAAAATGAATTAATGAAGTTCAGATTGGACATGAATTGGTAATTAATCGCTCCTGGAATTCCAGATAAAACCAATGAGAGAGGATGAGAGAAAGCAAAGCAAGGAGGAAAAATGGAAGTATAGATAGGGGGCCTGTTATCTATCCTGAAGATGTTGTAAATGCACTAATGAGGTCACATACACATAGGGTTGCCAACACCACATTAGGAATTCCTAGAGATTTGGTGAGGGGACGGACAAGCTGGGTTTAATGCCATAGATTCCACCCTCAGAGTAGCCATTTTCTCCAGGGGAACTGATCTCTGTAGTTTGGAGACCGGTTGTAGTTCTGGGAGATCTCCATGAGCCACCTGGAAGTTGGGAGCTCTACATAAGTGCATTATCAGGAGTCTCTTTAACAAATGGTGAGACTCTTGCTTCTGTGGGCTCCTCATTTTGACTTAGTCTGTTTGAATGAAATAAATGAATTGTGCCTTGAGGAGGAGGAGGAGGAGGAGGAGGAGGAGGACGACGACGACGACCTTAGAGGCTGGGACTGGGTTGGGTTGGGGCTTGCTCTAACAAAGTTGTAGAAGATGATAATAGTAAGGTGCTTAACAGTATCCCTGAGGGGCAAAAAATGAGAAAACAGTGCCACCCTAACCAGAATTAACCCTATGAGATCCATTGAAGGAGGTAACTCTGCTTAGGATTGCACTGTAAGTGTACAGACGTGGGTAGGGAAGGGTTTTTTTGGAGGGAAGTAATAGAAATTAGCAAAGGAGAAGGGGTTTGCAGCACATTTTCAAGGTGTATCATTGACTAATGATGAGGTTACATTGACCAATTTTTGCTTTCCCCAACAGCTTTATTGAGCAGCACATTAAATGTTAGGTGAAAATCATCTATGCAGTCGCTGTTTGCTATGTGGGCAGACTTGGGGGAATCAAAAATTGGATGTATAGACAATGTTGATGCTTGTGAACAGAGTAGTGTATTATGTGGCATTTGTGGTTAAATGAGAAGGGGATTTGTATTGTCAAATGGACCTGTTTAGCTGACATGGTTTGCATGACAGAGTTTGCATCTACACCAGTATATTTGTGAATATCATTCAGGTTGCCTGTGTTAGCGAGTCTTGAATCCAGAAGCACTAGGGCTAGTGTGTGTGTGTGTGCGTGCACATTTGCAATGGTTTGCATTCTTTCATCCCTCTCCCATATTAGCTTAGTTTGTGTATTATGTCACATCTACTCTTTTGTGCTTGATGGGGAAATGGTAACCATGGCATGGTCTGTGCTCCTTGTGCTGCCGGCTGCACTGTTTTGGAGGTGTCATTTTACAAATATACTTGTAGTTTTAAATTGCCTGCATGGTACAAAATTATATCTAGAAATGATGAGGAGCACAAGTTGAGTACCTTGGGCAGGTCTGAGGCTGGAGACAGCAACAAGTTGTCCAAGCAGAAGAAAGGCAGTAGCTCTGGAAAGTTCATAATTAGCCAGCCATACCAGACTAGTCCTTGTGGCATGAATGCTGCCACTGGAATATGCTCCCCTGACCAGCAGCGTCAATAGTACAGGGAACCAGTGACTGATACACAGGTGTCCAAGTTGAAGCTTGATGATCTTCGTCGTGGTCTCTGTGCAGTCCCACACATGGGTTGGGCACCTGCGTACGACCTCGACTGGAGAAACTTCTAGAACTTTGCCTCAGAACTCTTTTGGTGGGCTCTCTTCCCGCCCTGGGGAGCAGGCACACACTGCGCATGCCTGGAGCAAAGGAGAGAGCCGCCTCCCACTCAGTTCTTCTTCAACTGCCTCCGTGTTCACATCTGTTGCTCCGTATTTGCCTCAGCTGAGTATATTTGTTCGTCTGCCTTTCGGTCTTGTTTCCTTGCTTTGTTTTCTTCTTCTCTATTTCTTCTACGAAAAAAAAGAACCTTTTTTTTCACTTTGGTATCTTTCTTCGCCCCCCCCCCATTTGGCAGGCGGGGTGGTGGTTGTATGGGCAAAAAAAGTTTTTTAAGGTGTGTCATCGTTGCCCAGTGAAGATACCTTCGAACGACGGTCACGATTTTTGCCTCTCTGTCTGGGTGAATCCCATCGGGTTGATAGCTGCACCCATTGTGCTAGTTTTACTAGGCAAGCTAGATGTAATAGGGAGGCTAGGCTTAGGGCTGTACTTTTAGAGGCAGCATTACGCCCTATGATGTCTTTGGCCACTTCTCACTCTTCCCTCCCTCAAAGATTGCATGGGACTTCGAAGGCACCGAAGCTTAAACCTAAAAGGCCAGAGGATAAAACTGGTTCGAAATCAAAAGTCAAGCCCTTGACATTGGCTTCGACTTCTGCTGTCGATTTATCATTACTGATTTAACGACTTCAACTCCTGCATTAGCAGTTGTTTCACAAAAGTCCAGTTTGCGGCCTCCGATACCACCACCTATGCTGTCTTTAGCATCTGGCCTTATTCCACTGGGTCAGTCTACAAGATCACCTCCCGAATTGTCCTCTCAGCGGGACTCGATCTCCATCTCGACACTCCCATACCCCAATCCATGCTTTGGACAGCAGGGAATGTTCTGTGGGCCAGCATTCTCCATCTCGGTCTTGATATGATCAGAAGCGTCTCATTTGTCACCCGTAACCCTCCCCTTCGGGATCACCTTCTGACGACCAATACTGGTCCCCTGATGAACACCGTCGACCTCCGTATTGTTCCTACTACTATTCGAGTTCTCCTACCCCGCAGTGGCATCATTATGATTGGCTCCGTCACTCTGAATGTACTGACCAACGGCACATGCCGGATTACTCCAGACGTTCTCGATCCATGGCTTTGGCTCGTTCTGTGGCTCCTGACCAGCCTCCTGAGCTCTCGAGATCTACGGATGCCCGAAAGAGTTCTCCCTTAGAACCTCGGTATCTTCCCCCTGCTGATGACCAGACGCTGGCTGATCTCTCTCAGCCACTGAGATCCTCCTTTCCCATATCGATTTCCAATGACTTGGAGTCGGGAGACCTCGATCCCGATGTTTTGCACGTTGATGATGAGCCTTGGCGCTCGGGTTTTATTTCTCCCACTGAGGGTCCAAAAGCTTATTTGGAGCTTGTGACCAGGATGGCCTCTGCGCTTCAGGTCCAGGGTTCGACTGAGTCCCCTGCTGTGACCAGTGTAATTCACAAGCTGGTTCAGGCCGACCTCCCATCTTCTACGGTCCTGCCTCTGCTACTGGTCCACCTTTCTGCCCTCAAAGAGTCGTGGGACCACCTGACTTCGGTTCCCCCGGTCTCCAGATGGTACGATGGTCTCTACAAAGTCCAAGAGAACTCGGGGAAGTTTCTCTTTCATCACCCTCCACCGAATTCGATAGTGGTACACTCTTCGGTGAAATTGAAGCAGCTTGTCTGGCACTTGGCGCAGCCCGATTGGGAGGGTCGTAAAATCGATGCTATTGCGAGGAAGATGTATTCCTTTGCCTCCATGAGTCTCCGTGTTGAGACCTACCTGTCATACCTGTCGGCTTATGCTTTCAATGTCGCTAATGCCGTGCATCCTGTGTTGGAGTCTGTTCTGGAGGAACATCGTCCCACACTTTCAGGAGCTTTGTTGGAAATTTGTACGATCTCGAAACAGCAGATCAACTCAGTCCATCATGCTGTCACCTGCTTCTCAAAGGTCCTTGTCTCCTCTGTTGCCCTCTGCCGTCATGCTTGGCTACGAGGCACCTCTCTACAGCCTGATATGAAATTTCGTATTGAGGACCTCCCGTTCGATGGCGAATGTCTCTTCCACTCCACCACTGATGAGGCCTTGAAGGCCATTGATGATAGCCGGAAGTAGGCTCGAAACCTGGGTATCTTGACCTCGAGACCTCAATCTTGGTACCGCTCTTGGAAGCCATACTATTCCAGGCGCCAGCCGTCTCCAGCGTCCACTTCCCAGTGAAGAAAGCAGCCCTATGATTCCCGTCCCTCGAATAGGCTGCGCCAACACGCATCTAAAACGCCCCAGCAGCCCAAGCATTCCATTTGACCTGTTCCATCACTTGCCATCTCCTCCGTCGTACATCCCTTCCATCCAGACCCGACTCTTCCCCTTTCTTCCAACGTGGGAAGACATTTCCACCGACTCCTGGGTCCTTACTATCCTACGGGTCGGGTATGCCATAGAGTTCGTTTCACCTCCCGACCTATCTCACTTTGTTATCATGCCCCTGGATCCTCTCCTCAATCTTGAGATTTCCGTGCTTCTTGCCAAGGGCGCCATTGAGATCGTCCTGGAGGCGCAATGGACCCTAGGGTTCTACTCCAAGTATTTCCTCATACCGAAGAGGGATGGCAGCTTCAGAGCAATTATGGATCTTTGGGATCTGAATCGATATGTCCGATGCCACAAATTTTGAATGGTCACCTTACAGTCCATTCTTCCACTCATTCCCAAGGCTGCATGGCTAACGTCACTCGATCTCCAAGACTCATATTTTCACATCACCATCCGTCCCCAACATCGAATATTTCTTCGTTTCACTGTTGAAAACGCACACTACCAATACCGAGTCCTCCCGTTCAGCCTCTGCACTGCCCCAAGGGTTTATACCAAGCTGATGGCGGTGGTGGTTGCAGACCTTCATCATCGAGGGATTGCTCTGTATCCCTATATTGATGACTGACTTCTCATGGCTGCTACACAAGACCAGCTCCTCCAAGACATCCACACCACCCTGTCTCTCCGTGCCCTCGGGCTTTGTGTCAACCTACCCAAGTTGTCTTTCCGGCCTGTCCATATCCTTCAATTTCTGGGTGCCCAGCTCAATACCAACCTCGAGACCACCACGTTCCTCCCGAACTCCAAGGCTTTTGAGATACTCTTGTTGGTGTCACAGTTCCAGACCCCTCCCTGGCAGTCCGCGCGGTCCGCCACGAGGCTCCTGGGGCACTTTGCGTCTACTGTCTTTGTTGTCTGTCATGCCAGGTTAAGGATGCGTCCCCTTCAACTATGGCTTCTTCGTGCCTTTGACCCTCTCCGCAGTCCATGGCACAAAATCCTTGTTGTCGACTCCCTCACATGCTGGTCTCATCCTCAGCACCTCCTCTCCGGCATGTCCTTTTGGCATCCTCCTCCGCAGGTGTCGCTGTCCACCAATGCATCTCTCTGGGGTTGCAGAGCCCAGTGCAGAATGCTTCAGCATCTAGTCTCATCACGAGGCCACCCTTCATATCAATGTCCTCGAGCTGTGTGCCGTTCATCTCACTCTCCGCTCTTTCCTCCCAATGCTTTGAGGCTGGGTCATTCAGGTTGCTTCTGACATCCTTGTCACTCCCTAGTGGCCACGCCAAGTCTGGTTTCCGCACCTCCTCCGTCTGTTCAATCGGACATTCCGGCCGCTGCCTGTCATCCCTGATCTCCTCTCTCAAGCCTGATGGAGGATCCTGCACCACAATCCTGGCTTCTTCCAGTTGACGGCCTGGAAGATCCTGCACTAGACTTCCTGTCTGAGGTGTCCAAAGTCCTCCTGAATGCCAGGAAGCCCTCTACTCATGTCACTTATCGTTTCACTCCTTCGATCCAGTCCAGTCATCTCTCCATGAGATTTTTTCCTACGTCATCTCTTTAAAGAACAATGGCCTGGCATACTCATCTTTAAAGGTCCATTTAGCAGCCATCTCCATTTACCATCCCTTGATACAGGGATTCACATTTTTTCCCCATCGTCTCACGAAGTCGTTCCTCAAGGGTCTCCTCCAGCTTTGTCCCCCTAGGAAGCCTCTGTTGCCTTCGTGGAGTTTGTCACTTGTTCTCTCTCAACTTTTGTCCAAGCCCTTCAAGCCCATGGCTACAGCCAATCTCCGGTTACTCTCCTGGAAGATGGCCTTCCTCATAGCAATTACTACTGCTTGCAGGGTAGGGGTCCTAGTTGCCTTTCGGGCTGATCCCCCCTATACAATTTTTCATAGGGAGAAGGTTGTCCTTAGACCAGATCCTTCTTTCCTACCTAAAGTTATTTCTGCCTTTCACCTGTCTCAGTCGTCTGTCTTACCTATTTTCTTTCCAGACCCAGCTGATGCACCTCAGAGAGCCTTGCACTGTCTTGATGTGCGCAGAGCACTCTCTTTCTATTTACATAGGACTCAGCCTATCCGTAAGTCTCCTCGGCTGTTCCTAGCTTTTGGCCCCCCTCATGCGGGGGAGCCAATTTCCTCTCAATGCCTGTCTAAGTGGGTAACTTCCACCATAGCCCTTTGCTATGAGCTTGCATGTCAACCTGTCCCTACCTGTGTCACTGCCCATTCCACACAGGCAGTATTGACATCCACTGCTTTCCTGGCTGGTGTCCCGTTGGAAGAAATCTGTGCAGCTGCTACGTGGTCCTTGGCACTGACCTTCGTGACCCACTACGCACTCAACGTCCGCGCTTGACGGGATGCTGTCTTCGGTCAGTCAGTGCTGCGATCTGTCTTCACTTGACCCTGCTGCTTCCTCAGGTAGGACCATTGGGTGATTTTTCGCTGATGATGCTGTGTCTTAACCAGTATTTTTGTGTCTTTTTCAGCTGCCAGCTCCCTCCTCCAACTGGTTCAGCTCTTGTAATCACCCATGTGTGGGACTGCACAGAGTCCACAACGAAGATAAACAGGTTGCTTACCTGTAACTGATGATCTTCAAGTGGTCATCTGTGCAGTACCACAATCCCACCCGGCCTTCCCCGCTGCTGGCATCTCCTCATCTCCTTTCTTTGGTTTGATGGGACTTACCTGTAGCGGTCGAAGGAACTGAGTGAGAGGCAGCTCTCTCCCTCGCTCCAGGCATGCGCAGTGCGTGCCTGCTCCCTAGGGTGGGAAGAGAGCCCGCCAAAAGCATTCTGAGGCAAAGCTCTAGAAATTTCTCTGGTCGAGATCGTGCGCAGGCGCCCAACCCATGTGTGGTACTGCACAGATGACCACTCGAAGATCATCAGTTACAGGTAAGCAACTTGTTTTTACTTAAAGAACTGACCTATCATCTCTTTCCCAGGCTGTTGAAGGAAGGCAGGCAGGCTGTTTCACTGTATGATGGGGGGGTATGGATGCCCTGTTTCTTTGCCTAGTCAAGAAAGAGACATTTCTCTTTCACACACCCTCTTTACAGAGCTGGCTGTCTTGTTTTTGTGGGAAGTGACCAGTAGGATGGTGCCACCATTTCTGGTCCCCTTTCCTTCTGCCTTTATAAACCAGCCAGTGAGTTCTGTGCTGACAGGAGTACTTGTATCTTCTGTCTGCTTTGATTTCAGTTTGGCCTTTCTGGTTTTACACCTTGAATGAAGGTAGATGATCCATGCTTCTCTTAATGCCCAGGACCCAGGGGAGCTAATGATATTCGCTGTGTTGTACAGATTAATTAGTGCTGCAGCCACTCATTTATCAGGCATAATTAGAGCATTTCTAATGGGGGTGACCCAGTGACTCTGCAGTGGAAGCCACCACAACTTTTGATCTGCCCTAGAAAACATCTCAGATGCCCTGATAGGAACTGTGTGTGGAGGGGGGGGGGAGAGTGGGGAGAAGGGCATCAGATGGGGTGAGTCTGTTTACGTAACAAAAAAGAGGCTGTTCACCAGTGGATAGGCTTGCACAAGAGGAAGGATATTTAGAGATGCAGTCAGGCATTGCTCAATTTCAGTGCACATAGAATTAAAGGGGTAGGATGAAGGGGAAGGAAGTAAACACAGCATCATTTAAAGTTAAGGGTACCGGTAGAGAAACAGGCAAGAGTTGAGCAGACTGGGAATATGTGTGGGGGCAGGATGCTTAAGAGGGAACAGATGGATAGCTGTTTACTGAAGCACGTGGATGGCAGATGGAATTGAGTGTTCAGCAGGGGTGCTGACCAGTTCCATTCTAAAAGCAAGATAGGGTACAGATTCTGAGGACATGTCCTTTTTTGCCCATCAGGGAGCAGTATGATGATAGGATTTTGCTCTTATTTAGACAGTAATGGTGAGGTGTGGAACGATCCTGGCATACACGTATCCTGAAAGCTTCCACCTTTCCCATCTAGATTTGTGGTAGGCTAGATGTGGTTCAGCCATAGGGCACAGTGAAGATCTCCAGGTTAGATTCACATCAGAGTTCATTTAAAACCATCTGTGTAAGGTAGTGGTGTAGCCACACGGCCCTAGATACTGGGAATGGGATGCTGCACCACAGAGCATGCGGAAAGGCATTTGCCATATACCAGTGGGAACAGGATGCTGTTCTTGGTTATCCCCAGTATCTCCATTGGTCTTCTGCCATGGAATACCGAGAACATTTTGGAGGGGCTGGGAGAGAGGGCATGGGACAGACGTGCTCTGGTAAGAAGGACAAAACCCTGAGAGCGAGACAGTGCATTTTTTAATATCTCCTATGCAAAAATTGTTGTTGCTGGGAAATAGTTCTTTTAGTTTGGATAGTTAAATGGAATCTTCAGGTTCAAAGGCAGCACACATTTGAGTAGCAGTTGCTGGGCATGTACGGTGGAGAGTAGTCTCTTGCTTTCTGCCCTGCTTGTGGGTTTCTGAGAAACATTTTCTGGCTGATAGCTTTTGGAAACAAGATAAACCTGCCCAACCACTTTGGAGGCCCTGCTTTGGATGCTTTGTGCCTTCTGAGATTAGGCAGGTGGTGACCTGGGAGACGGCCTTCTTGGTCTTGGCACCAAAACTCTGGAACGCTCTCCCCAGAGAGATTCTTCTGCCCCCTTTTGTTGCTGTCTTCCACTGTAGGGAGCAGGCGATGCGATCAGCTGTAGTGCTGGCAGACCACACCGCGGCTGCGCATCCTGCTGCCCCTCTCACCCTATCAGCGGTGGACACCTTGTACTGCACTGTCCGTCCAATCCCCTCTGTACACGTTGCCCTCTGACCTATAAATAAAGCAGCGCTCCTAAGTCGGGAGGTCAGCTTTCGCCACACTCGTCTCGTCTCGTTTCTTCCCGACAAGTGGTGACCCCGACGTGATTCCTGGCGCCTCCCTGCTTGCCCAACTGTGATAGTCTACGGTGCACCTCAGCTTCGGCTCCCTTTTTTCAGGTAAGTATGGGGGAATCATTGTCCAAAGAGCAGATTGAGCATGCGACAGAACTGGCGGCGCTGATAAAAACCATGGCCCGCGACGAGACGGTGTCAGCAAAAGAGATCCAAGAGCTTCTCCGAGAGGTGGATTGCCAATGTCCTTGGTATCCCCTCCGGGGTAGCTTAAAGCCGCAGGATTGGGAAAAAATAGGGCGGGAACTTAAGGGCGAACCCCGGGCCCCCATAAACCTTCTGTTAACATGGCAGAAGGCCTTTGCGGCGGTCTGTGCATTCTCACCGGCAGAGAATGCCCTCTTACAATCTACTAAGCCGCCGCCGGACGACCCTGGGGCATCGCCGCCTCCCTACCTGTACCCTGCTTTGACTTCTTTGAATATTTCTGATCAGCCGTTGGCTCCGCAGGCTTTGCCTCAATATCCGCCACCAACTGTACGCAGTAAAGTGGCACAGGCCATCGCTACCGCTCGTAAAGAGGGTACGTTGGACCCCACGGAAGAATGGAACGGAGAGTCACCCGCCTTCTTCCCCCTTACACGGACTAGGAACCCCAATAATGCTGATGAGCTCCAGCTTAACTGGGAGCCACTTCCGTACAGCGTGCTCAGAGAGCTCAACAAATCCATCAAAGACTTCGGCCTCAAATCCTCCTACGTGCTAGGAACTATTGAAGGCCTCTCGAATGGTTATAAAATGCTCCCACGAGACTGGAAGGATCTGTTTCGCATGGTCCTTTCCCCCTCTCAATACGTGGTTTTTGACAGCGAGTATAAGGCTGCCGCTACTGCTTCAGCCTCGGCGCAAATTACTTACGATCAGATGTATGGCGCTGATCCATTCGAGCCGATAGAAGCCCAAGTACAGCTCCCCGACGAGCACCTCGCGGCTACTGGCCTATGTGTATTACGGGCCATCCGCCGCGTCCCCGTCACCGATCGGCCCGCCAAGTCCTTTAGTCTCATCAAACAAGGCAATGGTGAACCTTATGGTGCCTTTGTAGATCGCTTGCAGGAGGCGATAGCGCGCCAACTTGACAATCCACAGGCCCAAAACGAACTCTTGGTTAAGTTGGCTTATGAGAATTCCAACACTGACTGCAAGCGCATTCTCACCCCTATCGTCCACCGCCCGGACTACACCCTCGCTGAAATGCTTACAGCGTGTGCTGAGGTAGGGTCCAAAAGTCACGAAATGGCACTCCTCGCCGCCGCCCTTCGAGGGGGGGGAGGAGCGGGGGAAAGCCCACCGGGAACTGCTTTAACTGCCAAAAGCCCGGCCATTTCAGAGCTCAGTGCCGCGCCCCTGGGGGTGGGGCAGCGGCCGGAAAAAACACCTCTCAGCGAAACCAGCAGAAACCTAACAAGAAGTGCCCTAAATGCAATAAAGGCTATCACTGGGCTAGTCAATGCCGGTCCGGGCCGCATGGAGAGGGGGCAAAAAACTAGTCTCCGGGCGTGATTCCCGCCCCGGTCAAATGGAATCTGCATCCTCTGTCACCATTGCCCTCTCGACCATCGCACGAGCCACGCAACCCCTCCCTGGGGAAGTGACTTGCATTCCTATGCAATTCTTGGATCACGTTCCAGGCTCTCATGTGTTGGTCCTGCCGCTCTCCTCGGCGGGAGAGCAAGGAATTTTTGTAATCCCGGAGGTCAAGGCTTGCCCCGCCCCGGAGGTTCCACTCGTGGTGCAGGCCTGGAGTAATCTCCCCTTTGATCTCCCGGCGCGGGCCACTATTGCTAACTGCGTGCCCCTCACGGGTCCGCAGGGCCCGGCGCCTTCTTCTTCTTCTTCCTTGCAGATCGCTCTCGTCCGCCAGGACATCCGGACGGAAAAGCCCTTGCGTGAGTATGCTGTAAACGGGAAACGCCTCTCTGGCCTCCTGGATACGGGCGCTGACGTGTCGGTCATCACCAAGGAACAATGGGATCCGAAATGGCCACTGGAAGCCAGCCCATCTGTCTGGGGGTTGGCGGGGAAAGTAGTGCCGTGCAGAGCGCCTCTCAACTCGCAGTACGCTCTGTCCTCTCTGGTGATCTGTTGGGATATATCCAACCGGTCGTCGTCCCCATCGGCGTCAACCTGTGGGGGCGGGACTTGTTACGGCAGCTGAGAGCCCACGTCGTCCTTGATGAGTGACCCTCCCACTCCGCCCCGCGCAGTTGCGCCCCGCGCAGTTGCGCTCACTTGGGTCGCCTCCGCCCCCGTGTGGGTGGAGCAATGGCCCCTGCCTCTGGACAAGCTTACGGCTCTCCATGCCTTGGTGCAAGAACAATTGGACAGTGGGCACCTTACCCCTTCCACCAGTCCGTATAATAGCCCCGTGTTTGTCATCAAAAAGAAATCAGGGAAGTGGAGGCCTCTGCACGACCTCCGAGCAATCAATAAACTCTTACAGCCTATGGGTCCCCTTCAGTGCGGGCTACCTAACCCCAATCTTATCCCCGCACGATGGGAAATGGCTATAGTGGATCTCAAAGATTGCTTTTACACTATTTCGCTGCAGCCCCAAGATCAACCATATTTTGCCTTCACGGTCCCAGCACTGAATGCGGAGCGCCCCACCCAGCGTTTTCAATGGGCCGTCCTCCCTCAGGGGATGCTCAATTCGCCCACAATGTGTCAGCTGTTTGTGGATCAGGCCCTATGTGCGTTTCGCACCCAGCACCCGCAGGTCCGGGTGCTGCATTACATGGATGACATTGCCATTGCCGCTCCAACTTTACCTCAGGAGTGGAGGTCTGATCTTCAACGTGCCCTTGCAGCTTTTGGTCTTCAAATAGCCCCAGAGAAGGTCCAAACGCATGAGCCCTTCTTATATTTGGGTCACAAGGTGTTTGCTTCATATGCTATGCCTGTTTTACCCTTTTTGACCCTGCCCAACCCATTGACATACGTTCAATTGCAGCAATTTCTGGGCTCAATTAATTGGATTCGCCCTTATTATCGGTTAACCACTGATCAGCTTGCGCCTTTATTCAGTGCTCTCCGGCACGGTCGGCAACCCGACGATCGCATAACCCTTACGGATGCTGAACTGGCGGTCGTCACCTTACTTAATAACCACATGGCGACCCGCTGGGTTGATCGGTGTGAGCCGGATGAGCCCGTTCACCTCGCCATTATGCGGCCTCAAGCGCAATGCCTTGAATTTCTGTTTCAACAGCCTTCCCCTGGCCGCCCCTCTGTTGTCATTTTAGAATGGCTCCATCTCGCTCATACTGCGCACAATACCATCTCTACTCTGGAAGCCATGACGGCGGCTCTGATCTCTCGGGGCCGTACCCGTTCTAAAGCCCTCCTGGGACAGGAACCTGCTACAGTGGTAGTTCCTTTCCCGAAGGATCCGTGGGATCACGCCTTCCGCAACAGTGATCTCCTGCAACTCAGTCTCATTGCCTATGTCGGGGAAATATCTCACCATCTCCCCAAGGATCCCAGGATTCAGATTGTTCCCTTATGTCCCTTTCAATTTGTTCAATTGTTGTCTCCTGTTCCGCTCCGCGGCGTCACCCTCTTTACCGATGGGGGGCCCAGCAGGGGAGCGGTTACATGGCAAGACGCTTCCGGCCAGTGGTGTAGCCGCCACACCGGACCCCAAATTTCTCCGCAACGTTCTGAACTTGCCGCCGCTGTCGTTGCGGCCTCGCTTTTCCCTGCTGAACCCATGAACGTCATCACTGACAGCCTCTATGTGGCCAATGTCTTGCGGCGCATTGAGGGCAGTTACGTCTCGCCCGCTTGTGACAGGAACCTCCTGTCCCTTTTCCTTTCCCTCCAACAACACCTCTCGCGTCGGACGGCTCCTTTTTACGTGGCTCACATTCGTAGCCATCAGCCGTTCCCCGGGGTGCTGACTGAGGGAAATGACCGTGCTGACGCCCTCACTAGCGCCTATCCCCTGTCGGCTATCACCGACCATGACATCCACCATCAAAACGCCAAGGCTCTGGCTCGGCAATTCGGCCTCCCTCTTTCCGAGGCACGGGCCATCGTTCAGCAGTGCCCCCAATGCTCTGGGAACTTCTCCTTTCCCTCCACGGGAGTCAACCCCCGCGGCACTGCTGCCAACGATCTATGGCAGATGGATGTCACCCACTTGCCAGGTTTCGCCCCATGGAAGTACATCCATGTGTGTGTTGACACCTACTCTGGATACATCCATGCCACCCCGCAAAAGGGTGAGCAGGTTAAACATGTCACTTCCCACCTTTTGCGGGCCATCGCGGTCATGGGCAAGCCACTCGCCCTCAAGACCGACAACGGTCCCGCCTACTGCTCTACCCTCTTTGCCGACTTCTGTTCCAAGTGGTCCATCCGCCACACTTTTGGAATCCCCTACAACTCCACGGGCCAGGCCGTCGTCGAGCGTGCCAACCGGACCCTTAAGACGGCCCTCTCTGCTCATTCGCAGAAGGGGGAACTGCCTCCCTCCTTGCTGGCAAGGGAGTCCGCCCTTGCCTCGGTCTTATTTACGCTCAATCACTTGAACCTCTGTACGTTTAACTCTCAACTTTTTACCCGCACACAGCGTCATTTTCAGCAGGACCTCCCCCTCCCTCGCGCACAGGTCCGATATCGGCGTCCACCGAGTCCCGAGTGGCTCGGTCCTGCACCGCTCATCACCTGGGGCCGTGGCTACGCCGCAATTCAAACATCAACCGGTCCCGTGTGGATTCCAGCTCGCTGTGTCAGACCGTGGAACCCGGATGGCGTGGCACAACGGCCTGGAGAATCCCATTCCAGAGTTCAACAGTCGCGCGACTCTCCGTGTTCCAGTGACGCAGCAGCGACGTCGTGAGCGAGGACATCGGGCTGCGCCCATTACCTGGGGCGCAGTCAAACGCCTCACCGACCAAGCCACTGCCCTGCTGCACGAAACTGACAAGGAAGCAACGCCCGAACATCTTTTCCTAGCCCTGATAGCTTGTATTAACAAGAACTCTTGTCTCGCCCTTATCTGTTGTTTATCCCTCCTTTTGACTCCCGCAGCAGCCTTGCCGCTTCAGCATGACGACAACCCACACCCCAACCTGTGGCTTCGTCATGCCTCGTACATGTTTCATCATCACGGGACCAATGTGACTCTTGTTTATGAGCCTCCAATGGCTGCGGCGGGCATGTCCTTTCTACCTACTCCCTTTAATGTTCCTGAACTGGTACTCAGTCACCTACAGAACTTGAATCGCTCTAATTTGTTTGTACCTCGGGTAACTGATCTTAATCAAACTGCCTTTCGCACCTTTTCCTACCATCGACAATTACCAGGTCTGTGTTTTTGCTGTTATGCCGCCAATGCTGCCTTTAGCAAATGGCAATACAAGGCTGGCGCCGATCGGCACTGGGGAAGCAAGGCAAAGAATCAGACCGCTTGCCTTGATCATTCTTATCTTCACGGCACGTATAATTCCTCTTTTGTCCCTAATGTAACCCTTATGCATGCTTCTCTGGCTGATATTTATTATCGGCTGCCTATGTTTTCTGCAAAGGCCTCTACCCTCTTAGGTGGTTCTATATGTGGTAACTGGGTCATCAAGGACCCCAACTTATGGTTCTTCTGGGGCGGTGGGATTGCTACCAACTACCACCCTGGAAGATATCAGTGCGCCTCTGTCGGATATCTCACACTTCCGGTTCAAGTGGTAGCGTCACATTCCGGCCCCAGGGCTCGCCGCGCGGTCCTGGGACCGCAATGTTCCGACGAAGTGATTGTTGAGAAGCAGCTGAGTGGCGGCTCCACTGGGCTCCGAGCCTTCTTGGGCTCGCTCACTGGTGTCCTCACTCTGGGCTCATACCCTGGAATCATGGTCCAGGAGAACAGGGCCTCCATCATCGGTCTCACTTGTCGTTTGGAAAAATCCATCAACGCTACCACCGAGTTAGTCAGGGATCTGCAGACTGAAATCCGGAGTCTGCATCAGGTACAACTCCAACACCGCTTCGCCTTAGATTTCCTTCTTGCCCGGCAAGGAGGTTTTTGCCGTTTCATCGGCTCAGCAGGGTGTGCAGTTCGCTTCCAGGACCTAAACAGGACCATTGAAGACGAACTGGCACAGCTGCGAAACTCTATCACCAACAATGTCGTGAGCACGGGTTGGAGCCCCTTGATTGGTTCTCTTCGTGGCTCCCGGATGCCACCTGGCTCCGACAGTTGTTATTTGGCCTCATATCATGCGCTGCTGTCGCTATTAGCCTTTGCTGCTGTGTTCAATGTATTCCTGGCCTCGTGGCCATGCTAGGATCTTCTAAAGAAACCTTGCAATGCCGCGCTATGTATTATGCTTACCACCAGCTTAAAACAACAAAGGGGGAGATGTAGGGAGCAGGCGATGCGATCAGCTGTAGTGCTGGCAGACCACACCGCGGCTGCGCATCCTGCTGCCCCTCTCACCCTATCAGCGGTGGACACCTTGTACTGCACTGTCCGTCCAATCCCCTCTGTACACGTTGCCCTCTGACCTATAAATAAAGCAGCGCTCCTAAGTCGGGAGGTCAGCTTTCGCCACACTCGTCTCGTCTCGTTTCTTCCCGACATTCCACCAACAGGCAAAGACCCTTTTTGTTTTGTTTGGCATTTTCCCAGTGATCCCTCCTTCCTGACCAATATTTTAATTGCTGTTTTTATGTCTTTGTATGTATTTTAGCTCTGTTTTAAAGATGTGTGTGTTTGTGTTTTGGGCGTGATTTTAATTGTTTTAAAATAGGATTTTATAACATATGTTTTAATTTGTTAGCTGCCTTGGCGCCTCTTGTGAGGGCAGAAAGGCAGGATATAAAGTTTGCAATTTTTTTAAAAAAAGGTGCTGGGTTAGGTGCTCTATTGGCCTGATTCAGCAGGGCGTTGTCTTATGTTCTTCTTAGCTTTGCTGAGCTAGTTAGCCTGATATTCTCTCTTTGACATCGGTCAATCTGGTTGCTTTAAAGAAATGTGTGAGCAGCCCGTAACATTAACAGAGTGTTTAAGTCCCTGTTGGTAATTTCCTGTGTCCATCTGCATAATATCTTGACTGTCTGCATGGAATATTCACTGATACTTTGCTACTATTTGCTTCTGCAGACAAAACAGTACAAGAAATAACGAGGGCATTTTGAGTGAATGAGAAAAATCTCGTGGAAAAAGTCTTGTGCACAGACATTCCATAGAGGTGGAGGAGAGACAAAACATTACAGTTGTTTTGTTACCCTCTGGAGAATTCTTTAGGTGGATGGAGTTCTTGGCAGCCCTAGACTCTGGTTTGGCTCCTGTGTCCCTTGTTTTGTATTACCTCCATTCCCTCTGCGTAGTGAAGCTGTCCTCTCCTTGGGGGACTTGTGCCTGCAGCAGGAGAGAGAAACACGTCTTATGTCAAATTTGTCTGCTGTCTGAGAAAGGCCGTTTCAAGATAGCAGCTCTTTAACCACTTACCCCGGCTGACATCTTTAGCCCCTGACCCCAGCACATGACATGATCTTGTGGCGATCTGACATCAGTACTGGCTAGAAGTTGGGGCTTGTCTGGGCTCTGGCTCTTGAGTCCAGCATGCAGGAAGCTGGCATGCTGTAAAAGTGATTAATGCAGCTTGAGTTCAATTAGAGCAGCGTGCTTGAAGCCTGCTGGGCAAGCGGGGGTGGCAACAGCATGATTTTGTTGATCACAGCTTAGTTGTGGCACAGATGGGTTTGAAGGGGAGGGGGGAGGTAAGATGATGGAGTGGGGGGTATGGACTCCCATCCCCAAAATTGGTTCACAGCATTTAGATCCAGCTCATGAGAGGCAGGGATTTGACGCAAAGAGTTTTGCTTGAATGAGTCATGGTCTGCTCCCCTCCTCATACTCAAAACTTTCCCTCTGTGAATGTTGAACTAGGGGGACACCATGGGCTTGTTTACACTACCAGGGCTGCTAAGTTGATTCCAGAGGCTCTTATTTCCAGTTTGTCCTCCTGAATAGCAGTCTCTCCCCTCAGGTTCTATCGCAAGTATAAAGGGTGTCACCTTGGATCTGGGCTTAACAGCCCTGGAGGACCTGAGGACCTTAGGCACGGGACAAGTGACACACTGGATTTTCTGTGCAAGAAACAAGACATGCTGCCCCAATCTTATCTGCCCAATATGCTGATAGAGACTGTTGTACTGTTGACATTGTGAGTTCCCCGGTGCTGACAGCAGGGAGGAGGGAGGAATTGCTGATTGTTCCAAGAGTCTCTTTTCATGTGTTTTCAGGACTGTGCAAATGAAAAGGAACTGAAAATTGTCTGGTTTAAAAGCCTGCACAGGGGTACAGTCCTTCATTCCCAAACATCCTTAACAGAGTAATTGATGTGCTTACAAAATGCTACAAGAGGAGATCTTGGGGGACCATGATGTGCCATTTCAGAAGGCAAAAATCAGCAGCTAGCCTGACCTTGTGTCTTCAACACTTACCTGGACATCACCGTCTGATCCATCATGGTTTGAGGAGGGAGCAGTTAGGATCTTATCATCTCCCTAACCTGTGACCCGTTCTTCCTTTTGTTGTCTCTCTGTTTCAGGTGCTGATTCTTGCAGCTGGTGACAGCACAGGATTTCTGTACCGTCACCTTCCCTTCCTCTCTCCTCTGGAGAAGAAAGATGGAAAAGCCACTGCATATCTCTGTGAAAACTTCACTTGCTCATTGCCCGTCACTTCCAGCCAGGTGCTGCGTCAGATGCTGTTGCCCTGAACTGACATCCCTACTCCCTCCCAGCCATTGCCCTTGAGTTTCAGTGGACATGAGAAGAGCCAAAAATTTAACAAAACAGCACTAGCCACTTGGACCTCACAATAAAGCCACTTGATCTTGCTCGTTCCCCCACCACCACCTTATTGCTGTTTAAGCTGGCACAATTACTACTGTTTCTTGTTTTAGTGGCCTCTTCCCACCTTTCTCTGGGAAGGTGTATATTTTGTAGTTCTTAAGCTTATTTGCACTTGGGGACAGATTATTGCTTTAAGGGGAGTGGCCACTGGCAGCTAAAGTCAGATCTAAAGCTGAGCAGTGAAATTTTCATTGAGACCGAACTCAGAAGGATGACCTCTGCATCAATGTTGGTTCTGTCTGCATGAGTAATTACTGACATTTTACTACTTTTGCCCTGCTTCTGGCAGCAGAGAGAGTCATGGGATTTAGGCATTACCTCCCCTCCACACTGCTTTTCTAGCCAGCTGGGCCAAGATTTCCTTTGTTTCTTGGTGCTTAAGATCCTTCAGGGTTTACATTAGGCTTGCATAGGAAATGGAACCAGGTCTTCTGTTATTTCCTGTCCTGCTCTTTGTCCTGGTTCCATGGCTGAAAGTATTTTAATTTATTTATATGCTCCTTTTTTGTTCAATAAATGTCCAGCGTGGCTAACAGTCAATAAAACTGTAAAATACAAGCCCATAAAAATTAAAAACACAAATAACACAACAATGTTGACATCTCAAGGCACCATCCTACCGTATTCTCTCAAAGGTATTATGAAATAGATAAATTTTTAGGTTATGCAACAATGATGTCCTATTTCTTTGAGAAGCCATGGTTTACCTCTTCTGCTTCTCCAACTCTCACTTTCCTTCCTTCCATTTGCCCTACTGTATTGGTGGCCTGTTTTTATAAGACTATGGCTTTTAATTGTAACAGCTAAAACCAGATCATCCGTATTCAGAGGATCTATATCTTTCATTACCAGGTGAAAGAGACAACAGAAGGTGATGTCTTCACTGTTCTCTGCTTGTGAACTTTACAGAGCTGTCTGGCTAGTGTCTCTCATGAAACAGAGAGTTGTGATAATTTCTTCCTAAGAACAAATTAATTTGGGAGGGTCCCATGACTGCTTACTAGCCATGGTGACTAAAGGGAACCTCCATATCCAGAGGCAACAGACCTTTGAATACCAGTGCTGGGAGGTAATATGAGAGGTAGGCCTTGGCCTCTTTGCTCTGTTGGTTGGACCTCCAGGGCAACTGTTTGAATGCTGTACTAGATGGGCCACTAGTCTGAGCCAGCGAGGCACCTCTTGTGTTCCTTATCGTTTCAGAACACACAAAACTGGCTCATATTGCCCTTGTACTGTTCATATCTGTATAAGTTATGTCTGAAACATTCCTCCCTAAAGGTCATCAGAGGTGGTGTTAGCCACTGGATGTTAGCATTTTAAAGTTAGCATGAAGGTAGGCATTCAAGCAATGGATGAGAAAACCAAACCTCAGAGGGGATGTTTTTTAATAATAATAATTATAATAGTAGTAGTAGTAGTAGTAGTAATAGATGGGCACAGACCTGGACCCCGAATTGAAACCTGTGCCAAACTTTGCCTTTTTTGGAGCTCAGATGAATTGGCTTGAAGGTCATGCGTCTGGGAGCTTGAGCGCCCGATCTTCCTGTTCTCATCTCAGAAGCGTTTGGGTACTTTCACCAGTGAAACTCCACCCCCACAGTTTTGCAAGGGAAAGCGGATGTGGGTGGGATTTTTCACCTGTCAAGGGACCAATATTAGGCACCTCAGGCTGACAAGCATCTCCGATTTCCAGTCAGAGATGTCCATCCTTCTTCCTCAGAATGGGAGGGGCGTGTTTATATATTCCCAGGCGGCACATGACTGTACTTTGTTTTGCATTGCAGCCTCTTGCAGAGTAGAGCTCCTTTCACACAGAAAAAATATTGTGGCGGGCCTGGGTTGGGGGAAAAAAATTACTGGGGATGCTGGGTGGGTGGGTGGAGAAACCTGCTGGATGTCCTGACGACGATATCAATTGTGAGGTGAAAAACATCCTCCCCTCCCCTTTTCTCGCCATTTCCCCCCCTTTCTAAGTATCTCCACTGCAGTGCCTGGTCGCTGCCTGCCTTTTCTCTCTTCCCTGTGAGCAGTGGGAAACTGGGCTTGAATTCTTTTGCTTTCACAACGCGTTTTCGGTTTGACTCTGGGGTTGCCTGTTTCCTTGGCAAGTCAAACAGCAGAGTCACCCAAGGGCGTAGACTTTCCAATTTCCCGGGGGGGGGCACTGGGGCTGGGCCAGAGGCATTGCTATGCTAGGTCCTTAAAAGAACCAAGGCCCAGTGACATCATAGGGAGGAGCCAGTGACATCACAGGCCATTGTCACTATCTGTAGAAGCGGAGCCATGTGGGCTTGAGGAAGGGGCTCCCCAGAAATTTAGGGGGACCTGGGACCCTTTGGGAACACCTCTAGCCATGCCCCTGGGCTGGGCTAAACCCAGAAAAAAGTGGGAGTTGGCCAATGGTTATAGTAGTAACTCAGCGGTCTCCTGCTGTGTCCTTTATTTAAATTCACTTTTAGAATGTCACTTTAAGATCTGCAAATACACATACCATGTGCATAAGACAAATGGTCACAAATTTGAAAGTAAGGAGGGCAACACAGAAAAGCCTGTAGGGGAACATTTTAAAAGTTTTCCTGGACATTTATTCATTTATTTATTTATTCACATTTATATCCCGCCCTCCCCAATGGGCTCAGGGCGGCTAACAATAAGGGCTCGAAGCCATGATAAAACAGTTAAAAACAAGATAAAACAGTACAAAATTACAGTAAACTGCTGGTGCTCTAAGAGTTCAAAGTTCCAAGATGGGTTCTGGAAGATGTACCCAGAATGGCGAAGCAGGTTCCAGGACAACACCGCCTTCTGATCTTCGTCCCAGGACCATCATGCACCCCGATGGCCTCCCCGCTCTTTGCAGTAGTGGTGCAGTGGTGGTACAGTGGTGGTGGCGGCTCCTACTCGAAAGCCTGGCGGAAGAGCTCCATTTTGCAGGCCCTGCAGAACTGCCCAAGGTCCCGCAGGGCCCAGATCCCCTCCGGGAGCTCATTCCACCAGATAGGAGCCACCACTGAGAAAGCCCTGGCCCTAGTCACAGCGAATTTGACGTCCCTGGGGCCTGGGGTAACCCCAAAGGATGTTGGGCCCCCGACCGTAGTGCCCATAGGGGAACATATGGGGAAAGGCGGTCCCTCAGGTATGCCGGACCCTGGCCATAGAGGGCTTTAAAGGTAAGAACCAGCACTTTGAAGAGAATCCGGTATGCTATTGGCAGCCAGTGCAGCACCTTCAGCACAGGCCTGATATGGTCTCTTCTAGAGAGGCCCATCAACAGCCTGGCTGCCGCATTCTGCACTAGCTGCAGCTTCTGGATCTGTGCCAAAAGCAGCCCCAAGTAGAAAGCGTTACAGTAGTCCAGCCTCGATGTGACTGTCACATGGATCACTGTGGCCAGGTCATCGCGGTCAAGGAAGAGAACCAACTGCCGAGCCAGCCGAAGATGATAAAAGGCCAACTTGGCAGTGGCTGCTACTTGGGTCTCTATTGTTAAAGAGGGGTCCAGGAGCACACCCAAACTCCTAACCTTCGGCGCTGGGAACAGAGGCACCCCATCAAAGATCAGGAGAGGGAGTCCCAACCCTGAACCGGCCCGACCTAGACCCAGGACCTCCGTCTTCACCGGGTTTAGTTTCAGCTGACTCAGCCTGAGCCATCCAGCCACAGCTTGCAACGCCCAATAAAGGTCATCTGGGTCGGAGTCAGATAGAGCTGGGTATCATCTGCATATTGATGACACCCAAGCCCATACCTCCGGGCAATCTGAGCAAGGGGGCGCATATAGATGTTGAACAACATCGGGGACAGCACTGCCCCCTGAGGCACCCCATAGTCAAGAGGGTGCCTCTGGGACTGCGGATCCCCAATTGCCACCCTTCGTCCCCGACCTTGAAGAAAAGAGGCGAACCATTGAAGGGCAAGCCCCTGAATCCCCACGTCGGTGAGGCAGTGGGTCAGCAACTGGTGGTCGACTGTATCAAATGTGGCTGACAGACTGAGCAACAACAGTGCCACCACACTGCCTCAATCCAGATGCCTTCAGAGGTCGTCAGTCAGGGCGACCAGCACCGTCTCCGTCCCATGACCCAGGAGAAAGCCAGACTGGAAGGGATCTAGGACAGAAGCATCCTCCAGGAAGCCCTGTTATCTGTATCACCGCCCTCTCTATAAGTTTTGCCCAAATAGGGCAAATTGGACACCAGCCGGTAGTTAGCCAATTTGGCCGGGTCCAGTGATGTTTTTTTCAGGAGAGGACGGACCATCGCTTCCTTGAGTGCCCCGGGGAACTTTCCCTCTAAAAGGGACATGTTGATAATCTCCTGCAGGGCACCTCGGAACCCCTTTGGTCTAGACTTCTAGGTCTGGGGGGCCGCGAGTCTGCCCAACTGGAATGTCCCTACCACCACATCACCATCTGTGTACATGGGTCACCCTTCATTCTGCCACCTGGAAACTTGACAACTGTCTACATCGAGATCCTCCCAGGTGCCCCACTGCGTATGCCTCCATGTCATTATGCTGGCCAAGCAGTTGCCTGGTCGGTGTTCCAAATGGCAATTCTTTCAGGCCTTGTCCTCTCTCACCCACACTGGCAATGCAATTACCGTCTAGGTGAGAGATCCTGGGGGACTGCTCAATCAGCGTCTAAAAAGGTTACTCCGCACCAATGATGAACCATCAGAAATCATTCTTTTCCCCTAGTCCTACAAGAGGACCACCTGCCCCTATGCGGGTGTTCCCCAGTCCCCAGGCAGGGCAAGGGGTTCGGCCCTGCCCAGTAATCACATTGCTGATGGGTGGAGGGTGGGCCCGGGAGACTGCATTGCCCACCCCTGTGTGGGTATTCCCCAGTCTGTGGGCAGGGTAGGGATTCAGCTCTGCCCAGCAGTCACATTGTTAGTGGGTGGAGGGTGGGGCCCAGGGAGAGAGTGCCACCAGCCCCCATGTGGGTGTTCCCTGGGCCCCAGGGAAGGTGGGAGGCTCAATCCTTCGTGGTAACCACATTGCCACTTGTGGGTGGAGGGTAGGCCCTAGGTAGAGAGATCCAACCACCCCATGTGGGTATTCCCTGGGCCTGGGAAGAGCAGGGGGTTCAGCCCAGCCCAGTAGTCATGTTGCTGGTGGATGGAGGGTGGGACCTGGAGAGAAAGCTCCACCCCCCATGCAGGTGTTCCATGGACCCCAGGGAGGGTGGGAGGTTTGGACCTGCCCAATAATCACATTGCCACCAGTGGGTGGAGGGTGAGCCCTGGGTAGAGAGATCCATCCACCCCCATGTGGGTGTTCCATGGGCGGGGGGGGTTGGTCCTTCCCTGTAATTGCATGGCCACCAGTGGGTGGAGGGTGGGGCCTGGGATGAGAGCTCCACCTGCTCCCATGCTGGTGTTTTCTGGGCCCTGGACAGGGTGAGGGGGTGTGTGTTCAGCCCTTCCCAGTAATCACATTGCCATCACTGGGGGGAGGGTGGGCCTGGGGAGAGAGATCCACCTGCCCCCGTGTGGGTGTTCCCTGGGCCCCAAGCAGGGTGGGGGGGTTCAGCCCTGCCCAATCGTCATGTTGCCAGTGGGTGGAGGGTGGGGCCTGGGGAGAGAGCTCCACCCACCCCCATATGGGTGTTCCCTGGACCCCAGGGTGGGCGGGAGGTTTGGACCTGCCCAGTAATCACATTGCCACCAGTGGGTGGAGGGTGGGCCCAGAGAGTGAGTGCCACCCACTCCCATGCAGGTGTTCCCCAGGCTGGGTGGGAGGTTCTGCCCTCGTCAGTGATCTCATTGCCATTTAAGGGTAAATGAGCCTGGGGAAAGAGCTCCTCCCATCCCTGTCACATTCGCGGATAGGGTAGGAGGCTGGGCCCCAACCAGTCCTCATGTCCAAAGGGCTTTGTGGTTGGCCCCAGGAAAACAGAGGCACCCGCAACCATGTGGGTAGTCCCTGGGGACGTCCTCTGGGAGCTGGGTGCCTATAGCTGAACCAGTTCTGCTCTGGACTGTCTGAAATCATCACTGAACAAGTCCTTCAGAAGCAGTTTCCTGGGGGGCACTAGTCTTGGGGGTCTGCTACTCATACCCCCCTGATACCATAGGCACGTGACTTGTGGGGCACATGGAGGGCCACCCCAGGGATGGGCTGTGTGAGTTGGAGGCCTCTAGCTCACCCAGGTCAGTTTTGGTTGCTCCCGAACTGGCAGGGGGGCATCCCATTGAAAAGCATTGTCTTTTTGGGTGTCTGTAGCTCAGCCCCCTGAAGTCCAAGAGGGACCAAACTTGGTGGGCATGTCAAGGAGAGTTGAGCTGGAATTATGCTGAGAATTTGGGCCCCCGGGGGTCTTTTTTGCATCTGAATCAGTTCACAAACTGGTTTGCGAACTGGCTGCAGTTTAGTTCGAGAACTGGTCCGGGAATGGGATTGGTTTGGTTCAGTCCAGGGCAAAATCTGGAAAGTGCCCATCCACAACAACAACAACAACAACAACAACATTTTCATTGTGTTCAAAGCACTGTTGTAACCAGGTCTGTTATGTGGGCCAGTACTATTGTCACTATTGTCCCCTTTTTTGCAGATAGGGGAGTACATAAGAACATAAAAGCCCTGCTGGATTAGACCAATGCTCCATCTAGGCCAGCATCCTGTCTCATGCAGTGGCCAACCAGTTCCTCTGGAGGTCCAACAGCAGGGCACAGAGGCTGAGACCTTCCCCTGATGTTGCCTCCTGGCTCTGTGATTCAGAGGTTTAGTGCTTCTGAATGTGGAGGCTCTCCTCAGTCACCATGGTTAGTAGCCACTGATAGACCTATTCTCCATGAATCGGTTATCTAATCCCCTTTTAAAGCTGTTTATTCCTGTGGCCATCACTACATGGCACCGAATTCCACATTTGCTGGCGGGGGGGAATGGCTGCTCATGAGTTTGTGGCTGAAAGGAGGTTTGAACTAGCAATCTTCCAAATCACAACTCATGATCTTAGTAGGCTATGAATAAAGCTAGCAGTTTACACTACTGCAGAACATAAACTATAGTAAATACCATGTCCACAAGAGAAGATCCTGAGGCTGTGGTCACACGGTCATTTTAATTTATTTATTTATTTATTTATTTATTTGGATTTGTATCCCGCCCTCCCTGAAGGCTCAGGGCGGCTAACAACAAGCGGGTTTCACTGCTGTTCCCTATTGGATTTAAAAGGGCTGATCAGACGGACTCAGCTGCCTCCCATCTTGCATCCCACTCAGTCCCAATCAACCCCATTTGGTTTTTCCAACACTGGGAAAATCAAGCACTTAACAGATTCTTGCGATGTGAACCTGCAATTCTGCCTGTCTGGACCACCACCTCTTGCTATGATGCCAATTTGGATGTCTGAACGTTCTTCTTGCATTTTTTTTTTTAGAGTTTGCCGTTGTGCGCATGACTGCTTCTGCGCTGCATGTATCCAACATCACATGTGAATGTTCAAGCGCTCAGAAAGAGTTCAGCAATTGTTTTAACTTTGGTGGTTCATTTGTTAGCTTTTCAGAACCAGTGAAAACAGAAATCACAACCAATTGTAGAGATATTGGTAGTTTAATGGTGGTAAAATAGTCCCTGACAACAAGTCCTCTGGAGCGATTTTGTTCCGAGACTGGCGGGAGTTAGAGGAGTCTCATGGAGAAGAGAGGAGATCTTGGATCTACTGGCCTGTGGGCTGAGCAAAAGGTCCAAGATGCCATCCATCAGTCTCACTGCACCATGGACACCTATGAGAGGATTGCAAGGGGCATGGCGGCAAGGGGTCATTGACGCACGGCCATTGAATGCTGAAACAAGACGAAGGGATTCCTCTCAGATTACAAGTGTGCACTTCTACACAACAACACATTGGGAAATGACAGGACTACATGCCCATACTACAATGAGCTGCACAGCATCTTGAGAGGGGACTCCAGCGTCAAACCTACGAGGGTGGCTGACAGCTACCAACTACCAACCGCCCCCCCATCACCATTGGCCTGGAGGCCCCTTTCACACCAGCTGAGAGGTCGGAGGAACTGTATTCACTTGTTTTACAGCCTATTGATGGAAGAGAGGGGACAGTGTGAGACACAAGTGGTCTGTCTGGTAAGTGAGTGCCTTTCTTAACATTAATGTTCCTTGTAAAATTCTAGTGGCCTACATTACAGGGAGGTTTTTCCTCAACCTCCGGGGTGGTGGTGCCAGGAGTTCTCCTGCAAGGAGAATTTTATCCCCTCTACAAAAGGATACCTTAGGTTAGGAGGGCTGCATCTTATATCACATCACCAATGAGACCCCTCTGCTCCCAAGCCCCATGCCCCCCCAAACCTTATAAGCTAACATTACAAGCTTCTTTTGTCCTTTTGGTGGAAAAACAGCAAGTCTAGTAAGCCCAGTGGGAGTCAGTGGAATTATGAGCAGTGGACACATTCAGGGGAGGAGGGAAAACTGCTTGTCCATGGCAGAAATAGCAAATAAATCAGAATAAATTTTACTCATTAAGTGTAAATGAGCATTGAAATTTGTTGGTGGCAGTATACTCATACTGCAGTCATAACAGCACTTTCCACTGAATAAAGAGAACATTTCTGAGCAGGCCATGCTAGGGTTGCCAGACTCCAGGTGTGCCACAAAGATCTCAAGAATATGGAGATCAATTGACTTTTTGGAGAGTGGATTCCATGGTATTAAACCTAGTGGATACCCCTTCCCAAATCCCACCCTTAACACGGTCCTCCTCCAATCTCCAGGAATTTTCCAACCCAGAATTGGCAACATTGTAATTGGTCAGGCTTTCTCCATCAGCTATGGGAAATGGACTCCTGCAGACTACTAAGGACAAACAGGTGGCCATCAGGATCCTGTTGTGCACTTACAGCAATTACATCAACCGTTGGGAAATCATTCCTATGTAAGATATGAGTAATGAAGCATTACTCTCTGATGAAAAACAAGGGGGGGCTCTGTGCATGGAAATCCCACTGCTGAAAGAGCAGGAGGGGGAAACATGTATTAACAGAAGGGATATTTGGGAGTCCATATCCATGAAGTGCCTCAAAACTCATCCAATAGCATAGCAGAAGTATGGGCAGCAAGATATCTAGATTGCTGTAGCGTAATGTTTCATTTTTCCTGCAATAATTAATGTCAGCTTTCGGTAATTGTGTGGAGGAACTAATTTGGGCAGCATACTTTCTGGGTGGCTTACCTTGGGCTGTGCTGCAAAGCCCTTCTTCCACACCCTTATGAGGCAGCAGGAATGGCTGCCATTACAATGTGGAGTCCTACATTAAAGAAGATGCAAATAGTGTAACCTATGCTGCTTTATGTGTACCCTAGGCACCTTTTTAAATTTGGTTGACATGCCTCATCAAGAAACCTTATAAGCTGCCATAACACGTTTCCTTTGCCCTTTTTTTTGGAAAAGGAAGCAAGCCCAGGAACCCCAATGAGCGTCTGTGTGCTCATGAACAGCACACACGTTCAGGAGAAGAGGATTGACTTTGCTTATGCATTCCCATCATTAAATTGTGGCTTCCTGTTCCATCATGGGCATTGAGGCATGTGTGGGGGGGTGTTGGTTGGTTACCTTTTTCCACCAGTTACAACAGTCTTTCGCGTGCCTGGAAATTTTTGTTTTTGAGCAGGGTGCTGGTCAGATTGTTGGAGCGTGCCTCGACAGTTGCATTATATGATCCAAATGCTGGATGGCCACAGAATCACCTAGTTCCCCCCCCATCCCATCATGACCGCTTGCACCCTTTCCATGCAGCCCTAACTATTTATGTTGGGATGAAGGATCATTGCCAGGGTGGCTCACAAATCATTTTTCCCTACCTGAAACTAATCTCTCCCTCCCTCTTGTCATCTAGACAATAACTATTCCTCCTGTGGGCCCCCCTCCCCATTCTTGCTCCTCAATCAACACACCTGTAATGAGTTGACTTTCGGTGAGGGGAGCATGTAGACCAACGAGCTGTCTCGGAACACTAGTAGACCTGCATGAATTCTTCTACAGTTACGGTAACATTGCCCACCGTGCTCTGAGCTCTCAAAATGTTTATTCTCTCAGCTAGGGATTCAGTACATGACACATCATTTGAGGTGCTCTCATCCTTGCACAGCATGGCAGTGCCTCCTGCACCATACTCCCCTACTGATGCCTACCCCATGGCAGCTGTGGACTGTCAACACAAATCAGTTCCCATGCACAACCTTATTTTTCCACATTCCTGGAATGTCTCTTGGTTGTTTAGAGTACTGTCTGCAATGTGTACCTTTTCTTCTAGAAGATGTGGGGCATTTCAGTGTGCTTCCTGATTATAGAAATATTTACCACACAGAAAACAAATGGCAGCACTACATGAACAACTGGAGTGTTATTGTCCACTAACCCTCTCCAGTGTCCCCCAGTGGTATGATCACACTCTCAGCTGCTTGGGCTGGCTGCAAGGGTCTGGCTGCATCAAAAGGAGGGGGAGAAATACTCAGTTCAGGGTTTAACGTTGAATGGTAAGTCAAGTTCAGGGTAGTGATGTGCTGTCACTCCATTATTCATGTTGTCCCCTCACCTTCTCCAAGGTCCCCAGATGGTATAGTGACACTTTCAGCTGCTTGGGCTGGCTGGAAGAGTCCGGCTGCATGCAAGGGAGGGGGAAAATTGTTCAAGGTTTAACGTTGAATGGAAAGCCAAGTTCAGGGAAGTGATGTGCTGTCACTCCATTATTCAGGTTGCAGGGAGCCCACAATTAATGATCAGTTTGCGTGCACTGTGAGCACACTCACCGGAGGATGGTCCTTCCCCTGGATATTCTCCTGGTGACTCCCCAGAGGAGGATGACTGGGAGATCACTCTGGTTCTCTGGGACCATCCCTGTCTCCGTACGGCGAGTTGTGGCTAAAGATATGAAAGTGTAATGTGGGAAATGAGGGTGGAATTAATGCTGACGTTCATGCACAGAAAAACTCTTGAATGGACAACAGTGCTCAAAAATCCATGTTAGCAATAATTGTGTATTCAAAAATCACTGTACTGTGTCCAGGGTTTTTGTTTGTTTTTTTGTTAACCTCAGTCTGTCTCCAGAACTAACAAATGTCTTCAGTAACCAGATTGTTCACGAACAGCCATAAGGCTAGTAGTTTACAAAACAAGGTTTTTGGCACACAGGAATACACGGTTTAGGGTAAGCTTTGTCCAAGACCCTCCATGAGCAGGGTTAACTTGGCGTGCCTCTCTGTCATACTCCATATGCTGAAATGCAGTTTTTACACCAAACCGTATTTCCACGGCTGCTCAGTGGCTGGGTGGGCCACAGAGTGGGCATGTCTGTGTGTCATACTCTATACACTAACAGGCCCTTTGGAAACCATGCTGTAATACCTGGGCCATTCCATGGCCAAGTGCCCCATAGACTGCGTGAAAAATGTTGACCATTCTGCCATAGGTTTGTTACTGTCCCAATTCTTGGGAGAAAGTAATTTCATTTCGTTGAGCCAGTGGGTGCATTTCTGGACCAGAACACTATCATGGATACATTTTCCTTTTTAAAAGAAATTTCTATTTATCTCCTTAAAGGGGAGGTTGCCAAGGGTCCACTGGAAGAGGGGGAATGATGACTGCAACATTTAACTACAGTAGACACAGTTCAAGCTGTTGAGAAACTTACATGGGGCATGTCTCTGGGTCCAGCTAGGTCTTCCTCCCTGTTCCCACAAGCGCACCAGCAACTGAAAATGGGGAGGATGGTGTCTGGGGGGGGAAAGCCTTCCCAGTCCTCCAGGGACTCAAAGAAGGCCACCTTCTCCCTTTTGAACTTGAACTACACTGACAGCCAGTTCTTGCAAAGCTCCCCAAGGTCAGCAGCCTGGCCACCTCCTGGAAGACCGCCATGATCTCCATGTGGGTGCTTGGCATGATCCTAGGACCAGCCTCAAGGTCATGCAGTAGTTCCAGCAGCCTCTCAACCTCCTCCTCCTGCCAGAAAACTCCTGGCCTTGTTGACACCATTTCATTTTTTGGGCTCCACTGGTTGTGCGCATGCATAAACAAGTGCATGCAAGATGGGGCTTCATTAATCGACATGGGGGGACTTGACCAATCGATTCTAGGGTGGCTCGTGTTTAGTGCAGATGGCAGTGGTACATGATGGTAGCCACTAGCCTTGAAAACTTTTTGGACATTCAGGGAAAGTGTAGAAAAGCCGCCCCGTGTCCACTTTTATTCTTCCATCTTCACCTCCACACATTTTCCCCTGATCCCTGTAAAAATACGTTCATCTCCCCCCACAAAAAATACGTTCATCTCCACATCCTCCATTAAGTTTGATTCCTCTCCTTGGTTCCCCCCCCCCCGCAGCAGCCTCAGAGTATATTGGTATTCCTTATGATTTCAAAATTTTGGAACTCTTTGGAGCCTTTTGGGGATAGATTGTATACATGTACAGAGGCTTTTCTATGACTGATCTATTTCCTGATTAATGCTACAATTCCAGTTTTCACTGATTTACTTGTTTAACACACAAGGTCCTACTTTGGGAAGGGATTGGGATGCAGTAGTCTACCAATAGCAAGGAGATAAGATTAGATCAGTATTTATATATTTTTTTTGCTAGTTGAGGACTCTATGAAAGGGAATCTGATTACCCTGCTCACAAATTAGATTCTCTAGTCTCAAAATGGGTTGTCACAGAAAAACCTGGATTCTATCCAGGATATGATGGACTCTTGCTAAGGGAGGTTAACGCAAAGGTTCTTGGCATCCGGGGTTGGAACGTTCTTTGGACCTTATCAGAAATAGGTTTTATTGGTCAGAAAAAAGACTTTACCCAATATGTTTGCTTTTCTTGAAAAAATTCCCTTTGTTAGTACACACTGGTGAGACATAGAACAGAAGAGTAATGCAGGTTTAATTTATCCTTGAGTTTCTGCTTCCCCCACCCCAAAACACAGGTCTGCAGCATGCATATAATCACATTTGGTCTACAAGGGACATAGAGCACATAACCGCTGATGCCATCTCCAGTGTGGGGAAACACTGCAGATGTGGGGCAGAAGGTCTTTAAAAAGGATTCTGTAGTTGGATGCCCTTGCACGTTCAGCCCACCAAATTGACTTAGGCCATGGTCACACAGCAAGGTAATTGCGCTTTGTTCCCGCTTTAATTAAATCGGGAACATTTTTCTTTGTGTTGGGCTGATTAGATGCAGCCAGCCCCTCTCTTCCACCACTCGCTCACCTGCTGCTGTGCCATCCCTCCAGGCGATCCTGCCGGCCACGGGGGAGGCTTGGGCAGGTGCTGCTCCTGCCGCCACTGTGGGGGAGGGCCGCTGCTGCTGCTGACACCATTGCCCCATGAAAAAAGGCTTTGCCGTCTCCACCATCCTCCTTGCCGGCCCCCGTCCAGGCTGCTGGAGCCCCTGCCTCTCGTTTCCGCCTCCAGGGCCGTCTTTGTGTGTGTGTGTTTTTAAAAAAAGCTTCCGGTTTGAGCGCTTGAGCAAACATGCGCTTAATAAATCCATTATTAAACGTTAAATGGATTTATTAAGCACATGTTTGCTCAAGCGCTCAAACCGGAAGCTTTTTTTTTAAAAAAAAACAATGCACAGAGAGTGGTCAGATGGCCCTAATCGCAATCATTGCGAAAGATGGGCTGTCCAGATGTGCAAAATTGCGCATTCAAAGTGCAAGTGCCAGGAAAGGCGGATTGGCGTGGGAGGCGGATTGGCGCATGTGAACGTGAAATTTACATGTGCTCCTCACATACGTTATGCAAAATAGTGCATGCAGTTATAACGGGAACAGCGGTGAACCCTGATCAAAAGGTCAGTGTGACCACACCCTCAGTTAAGTAATCTAGCCTTTGAGCTAGATGGTGCTTCCAGTACAGAAAGACTTCTTTTTTTGTAACATGATGCTGGAGGGAAGTTCCTCTGCACTTGTACTAGGCAACCAAAGCACCTTTCCAACCCATAGCAAAGTGAATGTCCCTGTCCATCATGTCTTCTGCTTCAACACTACAGAGTGAGGTCATCATACTCTAAAGGGGCTTTTTAGAACAATAGCATTACTATACACAAACAACCTGTTGAAAACCACAGGAAAATGCTATGTAACTGTTTTATCCAGCAGCTGTGAAGGGGGAACCATCAAGGCATAAGATGTGACCCACGGACAGTTGGGTAGGGAGGATGTGGGGATAGGAAAAAAATTACCTTCCATTCCAAGTAACAAGAAAATTTATTTAAACAACGACAAAGCATGTGCATAAATGTTCATCATCCGAAAAGTGAATGTGCACTGCGTTTAAGTGCTCACAAGTGTTCAAACTCCCCAAATGAGGAAGACATCATGCCTAACCATGGATAAGGTCATTCATTGACAATGATGCCTTCTGAGCAGCCACTGTGTTAGTGCCAATCAAACAGCCTTTCCCTCTCGGAGGTGCCTATCATCAGCCACCCATGGTGGTTCATTTGAGCCATAAAGAGCCACTGGAGGCATGCCCTCGTCCTGTGGAATCATTCCATGGCCACGCTCCTCACATACGTTATGCAAAATAGTGCATGCAGTTATAACGGGAATCACGTTTTCTTCCTGTATTGGCAGCTTCAATGATAGGCAATGCCACCTGGCCTTCAACCTTCCAAAGGCATGCTTCAAACATTACATGCCCAACTATGCATCTTGTTGAACGCTGTCTGTTCTGGAGTCATGGCTCCTGTGTAAGGAGTGATCAGCCATTTTCTAAAGGGGTAGGCTGCATCCGCCACTATTAGTGGAGGGATCTCTACACCCTCCAGAGTGATGGTAGGGTTTCCTGGCACAAGGACCCCCTCATCCATGCCTCTGCACAAGTTTGAGCTATGGAACACATAGGTATCATGACTCTTCCCATTGTGTCCCACACGGACGTTAATGAACCTGCCTTGGTGATCCACTGTTCCCTGTAGAAGCAATGAGAAGAAGCCCTTCCTGCTAATGTATTCTCCAGATTGGCATACCAGGGCGCGAATCTGAATATGGCATCTGTCCAGAGCTCCAATGCAGTGTGGGAAACCCAGTGCTGCAAAGCTATTCATCACCTGCAGATTCGGAAAAAAGAAAATGGTGTGGTCAGGGGAGCACCCATTGTATAAGCAGCAAGAGCCCGCAGTCTCTGCAAGATAAATGAACAAGGACCTCACTTGTGATCTTCTGGACATGTACTCCTGCATTCTTGCTTTATGTCGAGCCCAGTAGCAGCACGACAAAAAACCCCTCTTCCTCCTGATAAGGGCAATTTTCTCTTCTTCTTGTTGCAGGATCAGAATGAGTGTCCTGATGCCTATCAAAAGAACGGTCCAAAGAATGGCCTGAGGATCCATATTCCACAGATCACCAGGTCACAATGATCATGATGGGCACACTAATGCCTTCTGGATGTAGCCAGCAGAGGAGTGATTCTCCACTGTGCTGAGGATGGCAGAGGGATTACAGTGTGTCCAAAGGGGAACAGTGATTTGCCTGTGCGCTTATGCGCATGTGCAAAGAAAATTGGGAAAAAATTCTCATGCTGTGCCACTGCTTGGGCAGTATGGCTATCTGGATGGCCCATGAAGCCTTTTTGTGAGATGAAAGCAGTTTGAGGAGGGATGTCTGATCATCCCAACCCCCTAATAAATAACCCTGATCAAATATACAGCGGGAACAAACCATGGTAAACTTGCCGTGTGACCACACCCTGAGATTCTCTGCTTCAAGTTTTAGTAACACAACACATTTTTAGCTTGTATGTATGCACTGTTTCTATTAGCTAGCCACTGCACTGCCTCCTTCGCACTCCCATGGTCCCATATGCATGGCATGCCTTTTTCCCACTGCCTATACGTTCCTTATCCCACAACATCTAGAATGTGCCAAAAATCCCCGTAATGCATTGTAAATATATATAACAACTGTAAAAAATATTAGAAAGTACATTTGTTCATGTTTTCTTAATTTGAATACATATTTTAGATAAATCTAACCTGCAGTTATGAACTTAAAGACCACACTCCTCCTTAGGGTGTGGGTGCTACTACAAGGTCATAGCTGCTGAGTAGTACCTGCCCTTAGGACAAGCAGGGAAACCATGAAGAGATGGTAACAGTTCAGTTGTAGGTAAGTAAAGTTAACACCCTTTTAAGTCCATTGAAGTCAAAGGCGGTCAACCTCCCACCCGCAGTGCTCCTGCCCTTGCCCTCAGTGGAGCAGAGGGAGCCAAACTGGGAAGGGGGAAATGATGTCACAGCATTGCAAAACATTGTTTCCCCAGTCTTCAGACACCCCCCCCCAATGCTCCCAGCTGGAAACTGGGTGTGTCTGTGTGTATGTAAATCATGCCTCCTTGTGCTGTTTTGGGGAAGAATCCTCTCCTCACTCTGTGCTGTGGTGGCCCAGAATTGGACTCCCACAGCAAAGTTTAAAGGAGTTTCTAGCTAGGAACTCACTTTTAAAAACAGTGGCATGTCCCCAGGGTGAATGCAATGTTCCCTCTAAGGTGTGGAGTCTTGTGAGCAAAAATTCTAGTTTGTGAGCTACCGGCATTAAAGTTGTGAACAAGCGGTTTGACCGCTGCATAAATTAACTTGCTCTGGAGCCATCCTTCCTGAGCTAAGACAAAAATGTGTGAACCAGAGACTAAAAAACTGTGAGCTAGCTCACACTAATTCAGCTTCAAGGGAACATGTCGCGTCTAGATGGGCCCTTAAGAGGGTGTAACTCTGCTTTGGATTGCACTGCGGATAACATCACTAACTGGAAACTGAACTGCTACACTTTTGCACTTCCTTTCGTCTGTTTAAACCTCTCTATGTCAGGGAGTCCCACTATACAGTCAGGAGTGGTTATGGCATTTTCAGAGTAACACGATAATTCACTGAAATGAAAAGCCAAGTTGTTCCGCATTTGGACGAGCAATTCTCTTAAATGCTTTTGAGGCCCACGCAAGCTGCCAGCTCCCCACTGCTTGCAAGGGAGCCATTTCAACCAGAAACCCCGAAATAGAGCCAGAACAGGCTGGGTTGTGAAGCCAAGATGCTTTTCTCTTAAGCAGAGCAGCATTTGCTGCTTTCTCTCATTGCTCCCCATTGCCGAGTCAGGGCAGCACAAGCTGAATTATTCAACACTCTCACTTTCCACTGTCGAGTGGGATCTGCCCTTCAGCAGAACGTTCCTGCTTTGTTTAATTTTCCTATGTCAGGTACAGAGGAGTTGCCAAGAGTCAGTCTCTCTTTGCCTGTGCCAAGTGAAAGGAGCCAAGGAGGAAATGGGGACCCCTGAATGTCACATTCAGTAGTGGAAGGAAGGCTATTTTAGGGTGTTTTCAAGCTTTGCAAAAGTGGCCCACCTTAACTACCATTGTAAACAAGAAACTTATCTAGGCTGCTTACCTCCAGCTAGAGCATTTTCTCTTTGAATAACAAGCTGTAACTGCTTAGGTAGCAAAGCCCACATGCTCACTGCTCTGTATTTGGGGCAAAATGGCTGCCCAAGGTAGTAAACCTTGTACTGTACTGACCACAATAGGAGCTAAACAAGGCAAATTTCAATCCACATTCAGTTTTTTAAACAACAACAACAATAATAATAATAATTTACATTTTTACCCTGCCCTCCTCGCGAATGGGCTCAGGGCAGCTTACAATAGGGTACCATGTGCCAAAGCATAAAACAATATAAAAACAGGATAAAACAATCAACGTTAAAGTGCTCAGTAGTTACAATCAAAATTTAACAAGATGGGATCAGATTTGCAGATGGACTCCCCAGTATCTTACATAGCAAAAAGGACACTACTCAATGTTACTCGGCCCCATCCAGCGGTACTGATCACAGCACAGTCATAGTTGATCTTCATAGGGCCACCCCTTAGGTCTACCAAAGGTGGTAATGGTAGTGGCAGTTCCTACTCAAAAGCCTGGTGGAAGAGCTCCGTCTTGCAGGACCTGTGGAACTGTAAAAGGTCCTACAGTGCCCTGATCTCCTCCAGGAGCCCATTCCACCAGGTAGGAGCCGCCACTGAAAAAGACCTGGCCCTAGTTACAGTAAGCCTGGCCTCCCTGGAGCCTGGGGTTACCAAGCGATGTTGTGTCCCCGACCGAAGTGCTCTTTGGGGCATATGTGGGGAAAGGCGGTCCCTCAGGTATGTCAGACCCAGGCCATATAGGGCTGTAAAGGTAAGCACCAGCACTTCGAAGAGAATTCAATATGCTATAGGCAGCCAGTGCAGCACTTTCAGCACAGGCCGGATGTGTTCCCACCTAGGGATGCCCACCAGCAGCCTGGCTGCAGCATTCTGCACTAGCTGCAGCCTCCAGATTTGCGACAAAGGCAGCCCCATGTAGAGAGCATTACAGTAGTCTAGCCTCGAGGTGACCATTGCATGGATCACTGTAGCCAGGTCATCGCGGTCGAGGAAAGGAACCAACTGCCAAATCAGCCAGAGGTGGAAAAAGGCCGATCTGGCAGTGGCTGCCACCTGGGCCTCCATAGTTAAGCAGGATCCAGGAGCACTCCCAAACTCCTAACCTATGGCGCTGGCACCAAAGGTGCCCCATCGAAGGTCGGAAGTGGGAGCCCCAACCCCGAACTGACCCGATCCAAGCACAGGACCTCCGTCTTCTCCGGGTTTAGTTTCAGCTGGCTCAGCCTGAGCCACCCAGCCATGGCCTGCAAGGCCCGGTGGAGATCTTCTGGGAGTCTGACCGGCTGCCCAACATCAGATAGAGCTGGGTGTCATCCGCATATTGATGACACGCCAGCCCATACCTCCGGGCAATCTGGGCAAGGGGGTGCATATAGATGTTAAACAGCATCGGGGGAAGCACTGCTCCCTGAGGCACACCACATTCGAGTGAGTGCCTCCTGGACTGCTGTTCCCCTAGCACTACTCTCTGTCCTCAACCTTGGAGAAAAGAGGCAAGCCATTGAAGGGCAAGCCCCTGAATACCTGCGTCGGCGAGGCAGTGGGTCAGCAACTGGTGGTCGACCATATCAAATGCAGCCGACAGATCTAACAACAGCAGAGCCACCACACTGCCTCGATCTAGATGCCTCCAGAGGTCGTAGGTAAGGGCAACCAGCACTGTCTCTGTCCCATACCTCGGGCGGAAGCTGGACTGAAATGGATCAAGGACGGAAGCATCATCCAGAAAGCCCTGTAGCTGATTCACCACCACCCTCTCAATCAATTTGCCCAAATAGGGCAAATTGGACACTGGCCGATAGCTGGCCAATTCAGCCGGGTCCAGAGTTGGTTTTTTCAGGAGAGGGCGGACCATCGCTTCCTTGAGTGCCTCAGGGAACCGCCCCTCCGAGAGGGACTTGACAATCTCCCTCAAGGCACCTCAAAACCCCTCGTGACCCACTTTGATGAGCCAGGAGGGGCACGGATCAAGGCCACATGTGGTTGGATGCACAGATACAAGCAATCTATCGACTTCCTCCAGGCTGAGCTGGTCAAAACACTCTAAACCTGAAATCGAAGGTGCACAAGGGGCCTCGAGTTCACTAACTGTTTTAACTGTGGCAGGGAGGTCACGGTGGAGCACCAAGACTTTATCCGCAAAATAGCTTGCAAATGCCTCACAGCCGATATCCAGTTCCCTACTATTTTGTCTGCCCTGTGGCAAAGCCGTCAAGGACCGAATCATTCTAAACAATTGGGCTGGGCGTGAGCTCGCAGACGCAATCGTATCTGTGTAGAATTCTCTCTTCGTGGCCTTGACTACGATCTCATAGGATCTCATAAACGTCCTATAAGATGCTCTTGTTGCCTCGTCGCAGGCATGGCACCACCATCTCTCTAGCTGCCTAAGCTCTTGCTTCATAAGTTGCAACCCCTGGGAGTACCAAGGGGCTAGCCTAGAGCGAGCGCACAGAGGGTGCCTGGGAGCGATCTTGTCGATGGCCGTGGAAAGTCGGTTATGCCAAGTCTTCCACAAGTTCATCCAACGGGCTGCCAGGGGGCATCGGATCCTGCATGCCATTTGAAGCTGCACAGGGTCCATTTGGCTCCATGGGCGAGCCAAAATCTGTTCGCCACCTATATAGGTTTGGGGTGGGACATTCACACCGGCCTTCAGGGCATAGTGGTCTGACCATGGTACTGCTACTGCACTAATCCGGCCCACTGTAATCCCCGGCGCGAGATCAAGTCGAGCATGTGCCCGGCCTGATGCGTGAGGGTTGACACATATTGGGAGAGTCCTAGCGACACCATGGACATCACTAGGTCCATTGCCTGACTAGAGGCTGCATCATTGGCATGGACGTTGAAGTCACCTGAGACCAAAAGCCTAGGGTGCTCCACCGCCCAGCTTGATACGGCCTCCAGCAGGGACAGCTACTGGCTGGTGCTACTGGCCGGTGCGTTAGGCGGTCGGTACACTATCCAGATTGCCAAACTCTCCTTGGCCTCCGGCACCATACCGACACACTCCATGCCCGCAATCTCCAGTGAGGGGAGCGCCCTGAAGGAGTAAGCCTCCCACACAAATATCGCCACTCCCCCCTGCCCCCTAGTCTGTGATTGGTGAAGGACCGAGAACCCAGGTGGGGCAAGTTGGGAGAGAGCTACAGTCTCCCCATCCCACACCCATGTCTTGGTAACGCCAGTTGACCAGTTTTGGCATCAGGCTTAGCTCTGATATCCTCTGGGTTACTGTATTAGCAGCTGGATCTCTCCTCAAACTCAGAGCATCCTGGGGCAAGCACTATGAGGGCCTGGGCAGGCCAGGGCACTGTTTAAACATGGATATGAGTCATATAGCTCCATGGGAAAGTAAGAGAAATATGCTTTGATTATATCAGGAGGTGGTCAGAACAGATGTCTTTCCCCCACCCTAAAGTCCTGTATAACTTAATCAAATGGATTACTGTGCAAAACATCCCCAAATGACTTCATCAGCAACTCAAGCAATCAATTATTCTCAAACCCTCTTTTGCATACGTAAGATCACTTTTTCCTCTTTGCTATCACCTAAGTGCAACTTAATCACTTTATCTCAATGTCACTTGTCCAGTCAAGCCTTCCTGGGTCATTAATAGGGCCATTAGCGGCAATCAAGCCATGGCCCAAACCTTTGTTTCATCTCAGTAAAGCAATCATCACCATTGTTCTCTAAAGGTTTCCCACCAGAAAGGACACACACCTTCCCATAGTCTCAAGTTACAATTTTCCTATAAGGATCAGCTCTGAAAACCTGCATAGTGTGTTGCATGTTTTTGGTACCAACCACATACACCCCCACTTGTGGGCTTCTCTTTTTCTTCATGGAACAAAATGCTGGTAGTTTCTCTTCAGATCTGCTGCTTCCGTGGACCACTCCAGGACTGGTAAATATCATCCGATTCCTACAACGCTATTTCCCACTCTTCCCTGCCTTTCCAGTTAGCACTTGAATGTTGTATGTTCTTGGTACCAATCACATACATCCCCACTCCTGGACTTCTCCTCTCCTTCGTGGAATAAAATGCTGGTAGTTTCTGTCCAGATCTGCTGCTTCTGTGGACTCACCAGGACTGGCAAATAACACCTGATCCCTAAACTACTATTTCCCCCTCCCCTGTCTTTTGTCTTAGCTCTTGAATGTTGTGTGTTTTGCTTAATGAACGTTTTTCTCATTTTCTTTGTTAATAAAAAGACTCTTCAATTTGAACAAATTGCCTGTTTATTCGAGAGTTCTCACAGGGATGATCCCCGTAAATGTTGGTTTTTCAGTTCTAGTTGCCCTTTCACACAGTCTCCTATGCTAAACCCCCACTAATTGGAGACTGCCTCTTTGGGTAGCAACTGTCAGATAGCAGCCGGTATCCAACCTTTAACCAGAGGAGGTTCCTCTCCAGCCTAAGGAGCATTCCTCCAATTTAAGTAGGAAGAGGCTGTGCTCCTAAGAACACTATTTAGGAGTAAGCCCTATTGAAGAAATTAGACTTACTCCCAAGTAAACCTGTTTAGGATTGCTCTCAGAGCCACAGAAGTTAGAGGAAGTCTCCTTAGGTTGAAGGAAGGATTCAAATTTTGTTAAGTAGAGTGGTAGGATACATTGAAAAACAATGTCTTGTTCTACGTAAGACCAGAATGGTCTTATCCCTTCTGGAACAAAGCACCCAATGCTATTCAGGACTGCTTTACAGACTGTTGGTAGTTGCTGAAGAACTGTTGCTAAAAAAACAAATCCCTCAGGTTAAAGTAGGTCCCAGGGAGATGACTTATATACATTTCAGTTTTACCCAGAGTAGTGAATGTTCCTGCCATCCAATACATTAGAAATTTGGGGTGAGGCAGCCACAATTTGGTTTTGGTGTGGTATCTGGTATGGCTGTCCAGCTGGGCCACTGCCAGCTTGTAATCCTGCCAGCACTTTGAACTCAGCCAGTATCAGCAGGTACTGGGCTTGTAGCCAAAGCAGTACCTGAGAAACTTTTGCACAGGACAGAAAGGTCCCTGGGAACAAGGAAGGTATGATTCTGTGCAGCAGAAGAGCTGGCTGTGCTGTGACAGTGATGGATAGATTTAGTTATGGGGTCTCCTGACCCTTCCGCTGTTCCCAGCAGTAAATTAGATAATGGTGCTTCCGGACCTGAAAGGAACAGCCTTGTTCTCTGGGCACTACTTGCTCCCTTGTTAGTTTTGCTTTATGACAAGAGGATCAAACCACAGCCAGAGATCTGGCTCATTCCTGCCTGGGGCTTAATGAAGTGCCAGCATCGGAAGGGGGTGCAGTCTGTTTCATCAGCAAGGCTGAGGTTGGCACTGGAATGCCCCAACCATTGCATGGCTCTTCAATAAAGAAACTTGATGTTCCCTCGCTTTTGTGGTAGCTGCACTGTTTGCAAGGGGAGTTCAAGAGAACTCCTTGTGGGATAGATTCAGATTACTTATTGAAGATTTTATATGAGAAAACAGTCAGAGGGATCTGTTATGGGTTTACTGTCCTCCATAGGCCCCTTATAACAAGTCTTCTGTAAACTGTTAGTCGCCAAAGTAGAAGGGGAAATATTCAGATGTGTAAATGAGTGAGAGAAGCATGGATGTGGTAATATGAATCTTGGGGAAAGCAGAGTATTGCAGGTCAGCGTAGGTTTACTCAGAAGTAAGTTTAAGCATAGGATTGCAGACATTCAGTAAAATCCCAAGGTTATGCCCATCTAATAGTGCAATCCTAAACAGATTTACAGCCTTCTCAGCCCACTGACTTCAGTGGATTTAAAAGGGTATTACTCTGTTTAGGAATGCTCTGTTAATCTCTTGGCATCAGTGAACTTTTTTGGGGGGTGCAAAGTAACACTGCTTAAGAGTACATAGCTAGTCTGAAAGCCAGAGAACTATGAAAATGTGTTCTATTTGTCACATTGAACTGACTGTTGTGCTTCCAGATGATCTGTATCCATCCTGTGTTTCTGTCTAAGTGTGGTTAGAAATGAATGATTAGTCTTGCTCTTGCAGACTTATTAAACAGTTAGCTGATTATGGACTTGCTATGCAGTCTTTGTCACCAATTGGGCTAATGCAGATTGAGAGGGTCAAAAAGTGACATCATTAGACCAAGATGTTAATGGGATCCCAAGGCATACTCTCTGCAGAATGCATAATTGAGTACATAGTTAGAAGACGGCCCTTCGCTTTGTGGCAGACTGCAAGGTCTGAAGGCACAGGTCCAAGTGCTGGCCTCCCCAGTTACCCGATCTTATGCATCAGGAGTGGGAAAGAGCCCTGCTGGGACTTCAGTGAATCCCTGCCACTCACAGCAGACAATAGAAGGCCAAACAGTAATCACCTGACTCAATATAAAACATGTTTATACATAGATAATCCATGAATTGAACTTTGTGATGTAATGGATCACCGGCCCTTTTGCAGAATTCATTACGAGTACACCTGCGGTTATCCATTCTGGAAACACCAGAATGTATTTTAATGGATTTTCCCCTTTTCCTTATTAAAGCATCATAGCCCTAGAGTACTTGGTCACTGCCATCCATAAAGGAGGGGCTGTGGCACAGTGGTAGAACATTTACTTTAGATTCAGAAGGTCCCAGGTCAACCCCCAGCATTTCCATGTAAAAGGATTGAGTAGTAACTGATGTGAACAACCTCCACATGAGACTCTGGAGCAGACAACACTACTCTCTTGATAGTCCAAGAGAGCAATCCTAGACAGGTCTACTAAGAATTCTACTGAAATCTGCTCAGTGGGGCTTGCTCCCAGAAAAGTGTGTGGGTCTGATTGACTATAAGGCAGTTCCATGTGTTCATTTTGGTCATCTTGGTTCCAAAGCTTGCTTATGAAGTTTTGGTTTGGCTCCTCTGGTTCTGCTGACTCCAGATTGTTTCAATCCAGAACATGATACGAGGTTTCCAGGCTGGATCCTGTTTGGTTAGAAACTGGCTTGTTTTCCCTCTGAAGCTCAGTCCAGTTATCTGTGGATCATTAAAGATATGCCCTTCTACCATTTATTTTAAAAGCTTGAAACCCCCCTCTCCTCCAGTTTTATTCCCAACCCTAAATTTTCTTCATTGCTGAGGCAGTTTTATTCTATGGTTATCACTGGTCATCGCACCATGCACTGAAAGACACAATGCTTTCCCTCCCCCTGCTTTAATAATGGTCATGAGCTTTGATTGCGAAATATCACATTTTCTCAAGAGCAGATCAGGAATGTGCAATGTTTAGGATGACATAAACTACTGTAATCCATTAAAAGAAACAATCCTGCATGGAGCTCGTGCAATTTGAGCAGAACCATTTTATCAGGACAGTCTTGCATGGCCAGGTTCATAAAGAAAAAAGATATGACTCTTTATATTGTATTGTGTCTTTATATTGTATTGTGACCGCATTATGCTATGTTGCCCAATGCCCATTAAAAAATCCTCATACATTCTCATGGAAAAGTTAAACTGGCTTGGGATGCCAATTGCAGCCTG
This sequence comes from Gekko gecko, assembly GCA_029375565.1. NCBI lineage: Eukaryota > Metazoa > Chordata > Lepidosauria > Squamata > Gekkonidae > Gekko > Gekko gecko. Next base: position 226,668,882 of record JAPDNY010000002.1, read on the forward strand.
GAGCTTCCATTGTACTTGGTCCCTTCCTTTCCATCCTTGGCCTCTTGAACTGCTCTCTTCTCTTGCCTGCAAAAGGGGGAAGGGCAGGGCATCCAAGAAGGGGAAAATGTGGAACAAAATTCCAAGGGACTCTGGCCACCCTTGGGGTTCATGGAGCTCAGAAAGTCATGTGTTTTTCTTCTACAATGTTTGGACTGGATTGTGGTGAGGTGAGGGAAGGAGTCTTTGGGGGCTCATGTAATCCTTTTGGCAGAAATCCATGTCTTCCCCACTGCAGACAGAAGGAGGAGGAGGAGGAGGAGGAGATTGGATTTATACCCCACCCTTCACTCAGAGTCTCAGAGTGGCTTACAATCTCCTTTCCCTCCCCCTCTGCACAACAGACATCCTGTGAAGTAGGTAGGACTGAGAGAGCTCGTTCGAAGACTACTCTTGAGAGAACAGCTATGAGACAATTTGTGACTGACCCAGGGTCGCACCAGCAGCTGCATGTGGGGGAGTGGGGAATCAAACCTGGTTCTTCCAGATTAGAGTTTGCACTCTTAACCACTACACCAAACTGGAGCAAAGCAAATGAAATTGTTGTGGGGAAAAAAGATAACTTAAGCTAAGGATTGCCCACTGGTCAGAAGTCTTGGGTGTGTGCTCGGTGCAAGGAGCTCCTGGTTCTCAGGGAGCGAGTTTGCTCCCTTGAGGCCAAGGTGGCTGACCTGGAGAAGCAGGGACAGTCAGTTAGGTGCACGGGGAAGACTCTTGGGGACTTGTTAGATATGTCCCACTCTGGATCTGGCAGCCCGGCTGCTGCCAGGGAGCATGAGGATCAAGGGGGAAAGGGGCACCATGCTGAGGATAAGGGGAATGTGCCCTCAGAAGGGACCTCTTCTTCAGCTGGTGAACGGGTATCCTTTCGTACCAAGGAACCGTCCCTGGGAAGGGTGGGAGGGGGGCTCTTGGTAGTTGGTGATTCGATCCTTAGGCAGGTAGACAGGTGGGTGGCGAACCCGCGTACTGACCGTATGGTGACTTGCCTGCCTGGTGCGAAGGTAGCGGACATTACGCGTGTTTTAGATAGGCTGGTAGATAGTGCTGGGGAGGAGCCAGTGGTCGTGGTGCACGTCGGCACCAACGATGTGGGGAAATGCAGTCGTGAGGTCCTGGAGGAGAAATTTAGGCTGCTGGGCAGGAAACTCAAGGCCAGGACCTCCAAGGTAGCCTTCTCGGAAGTGCTACCTGTTCCACGCGCAGGGCCGGAGAGACAGGCACAGATCAGGAGTCTCAATGCGTGGATGAGACGGTGGTGTAGGGGGAAGGGTTCAAGTTTGTTAGGCACTGGGATGCTTTTTGGGACAAGAGGGAGCTGTACAAAAGGGACGGTCTCCACTTGTCCCGAGAAGGAACCAGGCTGCTGGCGCTCAAAATCAAAAAGGTGGCAGAGCAGTTTTTAAACTGAATAATGGGGGAAAGCCGACAGGAGATGAAAAGTCTCTGGTTCGGGATGGCTCATCTCAAAGAGATGAAGGGGTAGCTATTACTTTTGTACAAGGAAATGGATTACAATTGTCCACTGAGACTGTGGCTAATGATAGGAACTGCCTGGCAAGGTCTCGAGGCAGCAAGAGGAAGGCTGTGGGCTTAACAAACATGGGAAACTATAAGTGTTTATACACAAATGCTAGAAGTCTCCGAGGTAAAATCGGGGAGTTGGAATGCTTGCTGTTGGGGGGGGAAATAGACATTGTGGGTATTTCAGAAACTTGGTGGGATGAGGAAAATCAGTGGGATACGGTGATTCCTGGTTATAAATTATATCGGAAGGATAGGGGGAAAGGGTTGGAGGTGGGGGGGCTCTGTATGTCAGAGAGGGTATACCGTCCAGTAAGATTGAGAGGGTAAGAGAATTGGATTCACTTCTGGAAATGCTATGGGTTGAAATAGTGGGTCCAAAAGGAGGCTTAACAGTGGGAGTTTGTTATCGCCCAACCAGATCAAAAGATAGAGGAGGATTATAAAATGATGAATGAATTAAAGATAGCGGCTAGACGAAATAACTGTGTTGTAATAGGCGACTTTAACTACCCACACATTGATTGGGTCAATATGAGTTCTAGTCGGGAAAAAGAGATTGCGTTCTTAGACACTCTCAATGATTGTGCTGTGGAACAGATGGTCACAGATCCTACCAGGGGAGAGGCGATCCTGGATTTGGTCCTAAGTAACACCCAAGACTTGGTGAGAGATGTAAAAGTGATTGCACCACTTGGGAACAGTGACCATAATGTCATTGAGTTTAACATTTGTACAGATAGGGAGTTGCCCAAAAAGACTGACACAACCACTTTTAACTTTAAAAGGGGTAACTTCTCTGGTATGAGGGGACATGTGAGGAAGAAATTGAAAGGAAGAGTGGAGAAGGTCAAAACCATTGGGGAAGCTTGGAGACTATTTAAAAAGACAATCCTAGAAGCTCAGAAAAAATATATACCGCAGGTTAGGAAAGGTACAAATAGGTATAGAAAAAAGCCTGCATGGTTAACAAATAAAGTAATGGAAGCTGTAAAAGGTAAGAAGGATTCCTTTAAGCGGTGGAAAGCTAGTCTTAGTGAGGTTGATAAAAGGGAACACAGACTATGGCAAATAAAATGCAAGTCTGTGATCAGGCAAGCAAAAAGGGAATATGAGGAGCATATCGCAAAACACATAAAGACCAACAATAAAACTTTCTTCAAATACATTAGAAGTAGGAAGCCAGCCAGGGAGGCAGTGGGGCCCTTGGATGACCAAGGGGTAAAAGGAGTAGTGAAGGATGATAGGGAAATGGCTGAGAAGCTGAATGCATTTTTTGCCTCTGTCTTCACTGTGGAAGAGGAGAAGTGTTTGCTCACTCCAGAAGCACCGATTTCGGGAGGGGGTTTGAAAGACCTGAATCAGATTGCGGTAACAAGAGAAGAAGTCCTCCGACTGATGGACAATTTAAAAACTAATAAATCACCAGGCCCGGATGGCATTCATCCGAGAGTTCTGAGAGAACTCAAATGTGAACTTGTGGATCTCCTGACAAAAATATGTAATCTTTCTTTAAAATCTGCCTTCATTCCTGAGGACTGGAAGGTAGCTAATGTCATTCCCATCTTTAAAAAGGGCTCCAGGGGAGATCCGGGAAATTACAGGCCAGTCAGTCTGACATCGATACCGGGTAAGTTGGTGGAAACTGTTATTAAGGAAAGTATTAGTAGGCACATTGATGAACAAAAACTATTGAGGCAGACTCAGCATGGGTTCTGTAAGGGAAGATCTTGTCTCACTAACCTGTTAGTGTTTTTTGAGGGAGTGAACAAACATGTGGACAAGGGGGACCCAATAGATATTATTTACCTTGACTTCCGGAAAGCTTTTGATACAGTTCCTCATCAAAGGCTCCTAAGTAAGCTCAATAGTCATGGGATAAAAGGACAAGTCCTCTTGTGGATCAAAAACTGGCTTATAAATAGGAAACAGAGAGTGAGTATAAATGGGAAACTTTCTCAGTGGATGGTGGTAAGCAGTGGGGTACCACAGGGATCAGTACTCGGTCCGATGCTTTTTAACTTGTTTATTAACGATTTGGAATTGGGAGTAAGCAGTGATGTGGCTAAATTTGCAGATGACACAAAGTTGTTCAGGGTGGTGAAAACCAGGGAGGATTGTGAAGCACTCCAAAGGGATCTGTTGAGGATGGGTGAGTGGGCGTCAACGTGGCAAATGGGGTTCAATGTGGCCAAGTGCAAAGTGATGCACATTGGAGCCAAAAATCCTAAATATAAATACACATTGATGGGGTCTGATCTGGCAGAGACGGACCAAGAGAGAGATCTTGGAGTCGTAGTGGATAACTCGCTGAAAATGTCTACACAATGTGTAGCTGCAATAAAGAAGGCCAACGCTATGCTGGGGATTATTAGGAAGGGAATTGATAACAAATCAGCCAGTATCATCATGCCCCTGTATAAATCATTGGTGCGACCTCATTTGGAATACTGTGTACAGTTCTGGTCACCACATCTCAAAAAGGATATTATAGCATTGGAAAAAGTGCAGAGAAGGGCAACTAGAATGATAAAAGGGTTGGAACACCTTCCCTATGAAGAAAGGTTAAAATGCTTGGGGCTCTTTAGTTTGGAGAAACGACGGCTGAGAGGTGACATGATCGAGGTTTATAAGATTATGAATGGGATTGAGCAGGTTGAGAAAGAAGTACTTTTCTCCCTTTCTCACAATACAAGAACTCGTGGGCACTCTATGAAATTGCTGAGCAGTCGGGTTAGAACAGATAAAAGGAAATACTTCTTCACCCAAAGAGTGATTAACATATGGAATTCACTGCCACAGGAGGTCGTGGCAGCTGCAAGCATGGTCAGTTTCAAGAGGAAGTTGGATAAACATATGGAACAGAAGTCCACCAGTGGCTATTAGCCACAGGGTATAGATGGGAACTCTCAGTCTGGGGCGGGTGATGCACTCTATTCTTGGTGCTGGAGGGGGCAGCAGTGGGAGGGCTTCTGGTGCCCTGGCCCCACTGCTGGACCTCCTGATGGCACCTGATATATTTTGGCCGCTGTGTGGCAGAGTGTTGGACTGGATGGGCCATTGGCCTGATTCAACATTGGCTTCTCTTATGTTCTTATGTTCTTATGTTCTTAAGGCTGCCTTGCCTTCTCCTTGATTGGGGTGTTCAGAAGGAAACACCCAATGTTATTGTTGGAAAAGGCAATGTCTGGTATACAAAGAACAGAAGAAGACCCTGTAGAGCTCAGCAAAAAGACAATTAGATAGGATAGTGAGGTCAGCACCTTCTCTCTTGTTAAGTGCCATTCCTTGTCTGTCTCCAGATTGCTACTCTTATGACAATTTTCTCCTTTTTCTCGGAAATGCCACACTCAGTCTCTAGAGATGTAGTTAGGAACCTGTCTCTGTCTCTCCTCTTTCCTATCAAGTATATTAATTCCTAAATAAACCTTTATCTACTCTTTAATCAGGTTGTGCACTGTTGCTGTGCTAATTTCTTTGCCAATAGTCAAAATGCTACCCAGAGAGTGCCTTTTTCAAAACTATTGGTTTTGCTCTGCAGGCCTGCTAGCAGACACCAATGCTTGGGATGCTGTCACAATCATAGAAGACCAGGAAACTATTTTGTTTGGCATAAAGCAATTTAGTTCCAGCAGATCAGGATTTTGCAGATCTACTGGTCCCATGAAAAGCAATATGTAACTAACTAGTAAAGAATTTATTTGTTTATTTGGTATTGATGTATCTTCAATCACTGAACTCAGAAGCATATGCAGAGTTTCCCAGGAGGTCTTCCATCCAGGCAGTGACCAGGCACAGACCAGTTTCATTATTGTCACTGTGCCTCAGGGCCTGGAGGAGTTCAGTCCATACCAGTTTCAGAATGGACCAACCGAAAGCCAATGTGGATCTCTTTGGGGTGGTCATGGCTTTGCACATCGAAAACTGACTGTTTAAATTCTTCAGTTTCAGATTTTGCCACTAACTCTACTGATCAGTGATTCTAGCCAATGTTTGAAGCAAATGCTACCAGTTTTTCCTAGGACATATCCTGTGGACTATGCTGGTACAGATACACCCTGGCCTGCCTGGCCTCTTCTAATAAAAAAAATTGTGGTGACCCTGTAGCCTTTCAAAGCAAGAGGCCTTCGGAGGTGATTTTCCATTGCCTGACTCTGCATAGTGACCCTGGACTTCCTTGGTGGACTCCAGTCCACATACTAAGAAGGATTGACTTGACCCTGCAGATAAATGTGGAGGCTACATGCCAAGAAATGTGGCCAGAGGGAACAGTGAGTGGAAGGGGCGGCGGGGGGGGGGAACCACAGCCCAGCACCTCTGCCTCAAAGACCCCAACCAAGGAGAAGCCTCACTGCTGGTTTTCAGTAGTGAACTGGAAGCTCAGCAGTAGTGGGGATGCCAGGCATGCAATGGTGGAGGATTCAGCAGAGGTGATGGTGAGGAAGTACTGCTGATCCCCTGGAGTACTGGTCATGCAAGGCTGTCATCTGGCCTGACTTCTCTTGTGTAGCCATGAGCCCTGAGTCCACCTAATATCCAAACTCCAGAAGGGAAGAGGAGTTCACAATCAGGAGGGTACAAAATGTGAGTCCGTAGGCAAGGGACTCAGTGTGAGCAGAGAGCCAAGGCACCCAGTAGCTTAGCCCCACCACTCTGTATGAGCAGAGAGACAAGGTGGCTTAGATCCCTGAGTCCACCTAACGCCCGAACCCCAGTAAGGGAGAGGAGTTCACAATCAAAATGTGGGTCCTCAGCTGGTGTGAGCAGAGAGATGGGGTGGTTCAGATCTCTGAATCCACTAACATCCAAACCCCAGCAGGGAAGAGGAGTTCACAGTCCGGAGGGAATAAATGAATGTGCTCTGCTAGTCAGCTTGCAACCAGTTTCCTGTCTCTTTGTTAACTGCCAATAGCCAACAGAGGAGTGGTTGCAGAGCTGATATATTGCTTTCTGATTCCATAGAGCAGAATAGGAACTCTGTTACCAGCAGCCAGCAGTGCCTGTTAAGCTTCCTATTGGGGTTTCCAAGACTGGAGAATTCTTTAGTTCCTGTTGGTGTTTCCAAGACTGGAAAATTCTATCCCTCTGTTGTTTTGGAGTTTTGTAAACAGTTTAATTGAGCGGATACAGTCTGTTTGGAAATGTATCAGTTCACAAACCCTCACAAATAGCACCAAAGTTTGTGAAATGTTGGTGCTGGTCACCCTTCCATGAACATCACTTCCCGAACCACGAACCACCCCAAATTCCTGACAAACTTTACTTCATGAGCTGGTTCATGCCCACCCCTACACATAAATTTAAGTTAGTTATGGCTTTAAAGTGTGGTCTGAATTTTCTTTAATGCTTTTAGGTACAAACACACTTTTACTGGCTAGCCACTTAGTGGATCCTCTCATACCACAGGATACCAGCCATACCAGCCTGCCCTTTCCCAAAAGTCAGACTAAATGGTACAAGGTCTGCTCATTACCAGAGACAGGGTAACAATTGGGTACTCAGTTATCTCCCAGAGGTAGAGTTGTGTTTTTGGGGGTTTTTTTGTATTTTGTTTTATTGAAGAAGTGAATTACAAATAAAGATTACAGTTTTAGCTAATAATATATACATACTTTTTACATCACAATTTCTTCTTTTGTTTTTTTGATAGATGTACATATACATTTTAATTGCTTTAATAATCTACAATAAGAGCTTCTTTTTATTCTTCTGTCCCTTCAGTTCTTCTATCTTCTCAGTATTAACCTGTACTGCATTTTAAGTATTTTAATCAAAACTTTTCAACAGAACCACAAAATTAAAACAAAATACACAGGTTCAAAACCAATCATAGTACTTCTTACTTTATTTTTCTTTGAACCTGAGTTCAGTCTGAGGGAGGTCCATGGGCCTAAAGGACTTAACCTTTCACCCAAGGACTGTTAAAAGGAGGGCACATACCTGTATTCGCTCTCTGCTACCCGGTCACCCTATTTCAGTTTTAAATAGATCACTAGGTGAACTACGGGAGAAGACAGATAACAAAAGGAAAACAAGATCACCTCCCACTCCATTTAAGGCAACCAGAATCTGTTGTTCTGAAGACCAAGAAGAGTCAGATGAACATATAGACCCAGAGGTAGAGTTAAACCACTCCGCCATGCTACCAGGCAGAGCTACCCTTCTGTCTGCTCTTTTACTGAGGCAGAACCAAAAACTCAAAACTACACTCTCCCTGAGGAAAATCTGAGCTCATCCTGTGCTTCCCTCCAACATTGCCTGCCTCTGTGTAGCAATCCTGGACTTTCTTGGTGGTCTGCCATCCAAGTACAAACCAGGGCTGACACTGCTTAGCTTCTGAGATCTGATGAGATCAGGGTAGCCTGGGTCAGGACAATCTACACATAGCTTTTACCAAATTCAGTGTACAAATAGTACAACAGTCCTGAACAGGAGGCAGAAGAGGAGTGTAAAACTTTGGGAATATAGGCTTTTGGGTGGAGCAATGATACTGCTCAGTTTGCGTATTGGGAGAACTGTGTGTGTACCTAAGGATGGGGGCGGGGGGGGGGCAGGGGCGGGACTTGATAGAGTGTGGAGCATGAGGCCTAGTCATTTTCTCTCCAAGTACTGAATTTCTGAAAGGCCTCAGCTAAAGAAGTTTTTGTCTGGTGCGAACCCTTCCTTTATTGGAATCACTTCTTGTGACCATCTGTCTTTGAACTCAAGTATCTCTCTTCTCTCAGATGGTGAGGAGGGATGCCCTGAAAACTTCCCATCACACTGGAGGCCTGCTTCTGAAAGGACTGTGGCTGGGCCAGCATCAACAAGACAATAGTACTTCTGGGACATGGATTACTGGACCTTTGGTTTGGGAAGGGAAAGGAGTTTGGGGGGTGGGGAGTACCATATCCTGTTTGTTTTCCCTGTTGTAATAAATAGTTATTTTGCTTAAACCAAGGTGTGTGTGTGTGTGTGTGGGGCTTTAAGGAGGGAGGCCCTAAGCCTTGAACATGCCCCGGGTTATAGAAGGAACATGGTTACATGTTTTTGAGAGACTAATCTAATGTGTAATCAGGAGGCAGAGAGACAGTCCTGGCAATTTGACCATCATGGCACCTTGCTAAGCTGCTGATGCAATCATTCAGTTTTATGTTTGTGCTTGGATTGGCCAGATGTTGTGATAAAATGGGAGTAAAGCAGCAGTATTTGGGTATTTGAGATGTCCAGATGCTACGTAACATTACAGCATAGGTAACACAATAATTTCTCAGTGCTGTAGTCCCTTGGTCAATGTGGAGCAGGGAGTACTTAAAGCATCTTCTTTCCATGCAAGAAGGTCCTAGTTTCAATCCCTGGCATTTCTAGTTGAAAGGATCAGGCAGGAGGTGATGTAAAAGACCTCTGCCTGAGATCCTGGAGAGCTGCAGCCTGTCGGAGTAGACAATACTAACCTTGATTGACTGATGGTCTGATTCAGTATAAGGCAGGTTTGTGTGTGTGTGCATATGCACAATGAACACATAGCCAGTTTTCCTTGCTTTATCAACAGGATTGTACAGCCCAAATAATAACATGACTATGCAATTGAGAACTGATGTGGGCTTTCTGGACATTATCATATTTCTATACTACAAAAGATTAATAGAGAAATAAAATGCATCTGTACATCTAAGGCCTCTGTGGCAGAACAGGCCTGCCGTGGCCTGCAGGTCCTATTCGACCCTGCTTTCCAAGGTTTCTCCCAACCACTGGAGAGGCTTTTCTTTCTCTCTCTGGTAACCCACCATTGTAAGGAATTACCCATTGACCATTGTAAGGAATTACCCACTGGGAGGTCAGGGCTCCCAGCCTTCCTTTCAAGTTCTGAGGCCTTGCCTCAGTGTCTCCTGCTACCCAGTGCCTTGTTACCATGGGGACAGTTTATTGCCTTGTGTGCCCCTGGAGGAACAGCCACTTGCCAACTGCCTGCCTTTCCCCTGGCACTGTTTTTAAAATAGTGTGTCCAAAACAGTGGAGGTCTATGTGGTACAGAGAACCACTGCCAGTATCTTAAGTTATAAAGTTATTAAGGTTTATTAAAAAAAACTTATTAAAAAAGAAAATGTTCACAAGCATACTTTTAGCACAGCACCAGTATGAGCAAGGGATACAAAAGAAATAGGTAAAATGCAAATCCTCTGTCCGTTTTCTATACATACCCTATCAGATATTAAAATATAGGACAGGCTCTTTAGTTTGGAGTTCTAGATCTTTACAGAATTCTATTACCTTAAAGCTTGCTCCAGCTCATTAGGTGAGCACATGGCCAGTAGCTGCCTTCCCAGTGGAGAGGTCTGTGTCCGCTCCTGGACTCAGCACCCAAGGAAAAGAGACCTCCTTCCTGCTGCAAGGAGTTTTTATCACCTCCTTCTCCCCACCCCCTGACCAAATCAGGCCAGGTCAGAGGCTTTTCTTGGAGATCTTCAGGAATCTTCCTGGAGACATAGCATTTTATACCACTAAATCTCTGTTCCCTGCTTGAAGAAGGGTAAGGGGAGGCTTGACTATCTCATTGTCTCTCCTGCTAGAACTATTAGCATATGTATACAGGCAAGCTGGAAAACAATTGGACTGACTTCCCTCTTCTTGCCTGTTCTTGGGCCGTGTGTGTTAAAATGCAAAGTGGAGGTTTTGCTCATTTCAGACCTCCCAGGAAAAAATGCATTTCTTCATAGCCTCAAAAATATTCACACTTCAAACTTCATGTTATTCTACATCATTCTTAGAGCTTCAGCCTTGGAATCTGACTCATATCTTGGGGTAGTGAGACCACTTAACAATATTTTGTTTTTCACAGGACTGTCCATGAAAAGAGCAGCTCTCTCTCATGACAACGGGAGAGTTGGCAATCTTGCTGCATTGGCATTCAAGCCATTTTTACTGCAGCAAAATTAGGAAGTGGCTTCATTTCACACAGTTTACTCTCAATCTGGGCAACAGTGAGAAGGCATCCCCAACAGCAGGAATGGTCCATTGACAGAAAATAAATATCTCCTTTATTGTCTGCAAATCTTTCTGATGCATTGTTATCTCTTGGATATTCTGAGGCTCCACTTTGAAGCAGACTGTGATACCAGGGCCAAATGCACCATTCCCAGCCTGAACAAGTGACTGCTGCAATCTGGAAGTGAGTGGTGAAGGGAGAAGTGAGCATTTTGCAGTGCGGATTGCCAGCTGGCTGGGTTCAGGGCTTTCTGAGAGGATATTCCAGGAATCAAGGAGAAGCAGCCAGGAGAAATGTCTTTGAAGTCAGAAAGGAATTTTGCACCTCATCTTTGTGAATATTTTATTGGCTACCAAGGAAGAGGGAAAGAAGCCTTCTCTCCCCCCACCCCTTCCCCCTGAAAAAAACCTCTTATCCTTTGGGACTTAACATACTGCCATATTTCAGAATTTCAGACTGTAAGGTATTTGAAATGACGAAGTGGTGTATCAAAAAGGATCTTTTGGCACCTGCTGTTCGGAAAGGGATTAGCTAGAGAATCTCATTTCCCATCTTGGATTCTTTGCTTTCCCTTAATGCACTCGAAAAGCACTTCACATGAGACTTAGCATTTTGAGCAGCGACCCAATTCCTTTATTTGTGTGAGAGAGCTCAGTAGTAACCAGAGCTGCTCAGAGGAAGATGGAGAAGGGTAACTGTAGCCCAAATTAAAAGAGCTGTTACCATTGCAGGTCTTTTATAGCAAAATGCGTGTACATTGAATACCGCTATAGGCTTGGTCTTGAAAAGGGTTGTGCAGTTCAAGAACTACCTTGATAGTGCTATTATATATAACTCAGCTTAGGATAGCACTGTGATTCCTGACAACAAACCTCCAAATTCAAATCTCACCTCACATGGGAGTTTTTTGAGTTTTTTTAAACATTGTTGGGGGATTTCTTTTTAAAATGTGTTGTTTATGTTTTTGTCATAAAAAGCTTTGGGGATATGTATATTGTGGTCAGATTGAATAGGTTCTGATGGATAAAATTATATTGGGTACCTTAGGCAATCTCCACCCTTTTTGATACCGTACCTGTAATTATTATAGTATTGGACTTATGTACAGGGTTGTGGTAAAGTTTGCTTTGAAAATGTGACTGCTTTGTACTCTCAAAAACGTGCCATATAAATATAATATTATTAGGGCTACATTGTTTAGGTGATTAATCAATTCAAAATATTTGATTGATTATAAAGAGCCTCCCAATTAATCAAGCATCACATGTTCATTTTTTTTTAAAAAAAATTCTAATATAAATACTTTAAAAGCTATGTCAAACAAGTGTCAAAAGAGTCTCCTTATATTGGGGACAGTGTTTCCTCCCTGCCATCAATTACATTAGGCAGTTCACAACCATCCCAGTTGTTTAAGGTATCTCAGCATCTCTGTGTGTTAAGTGCCATCAAGTTGCTTCTGACTTATGGTGATCCTATAAATGAATGACCTCCAAAATGCCCTATTGTTAACAATCTTGCTCAGGTTTTGCAAAATGAGGGTTGTGGCATCTACTGCTCCTAAATCTGAGCCTTTATTGTCCCATGAACAGGAAAATAGATGCAATATTTTTGAAAAGCTTTTTGTTGATAAATCTCTCAAATACATTCTGAATTGGATGCTGGCTGTAAGATGGCTCAGACGGATGAAATTGCTAATTCATCATGTGGCCTGTTTATGGACCATTTTGACAGGCTGTACCAACAACTAAAGGACTGTGAAGGGTTAATTCTTCACAGAAGCAGAGTCTTGAGTGACAGGCTGTTCCAAGCAACCTGATTGGTTAGTATCAGCTGAGCAAAGAAAGTCTTGAGAGAGCTGGATTCTGAGAAGAGTCAGTCATATTCCTGACTTAACTAAGAAGAGATGTGTACTGAGACTGTCTGTAAATAGTCCTGATAGAAAAAGGGTTTAGTGCTGACAGATTTCATCCTTGACTGAATGCAGTCTGAATTCAGCAGTAGCTGAGAGCAGTTTGAACACCGACACAGAATTAGGGGAGAGTTTGGCAAGGAAGTTTGGGTAGTAGACTCCCATTCAGGACAAAGGAAAGGGGATAGATCTTCTAGGGAGGGAAGATTCCCTATCCAGTCAAACAGGGAGAGTTATCTCTGAGGAGTACAGAATTTCCGGGTCTGGTGTGATTAGAAACTGCCTGTAGAGACCTTAAAAGTCCATGAACAACTCAAGAAGAGTAATGGTATTCCAAGAGAAGGGGTTTGGGTCATGGGAAGAGGGTACCAGCTGTCAGGGCACCAAAAGAGAGCAATTACTCAAATAAAGTGAACTAGAGTGTTTGGAAAAACATTGGATCAAAAGCCTCTGAATATAAAGATGTAAGTAACTGTGAAGGAATTAAGAAACTCTCACTAGCCTGATAGATAAGATCAAAAGACTGTGCTTGTACTACTTTTACCTCAGTAATTTCAACCTGACTTTTCCCTTTGATGTTAATTTTTTTTTAAACTCTTTGTTATTTTTGAATTTTAAAAGTGTCTCAAATGCCATTTTCAAGGGTTTAAGTTAAAGTTAAGACCAGGACCCTAACCCTTCCCTCAGGGTCCTGATCTGAGCAAATAGTCAAAATATATCTTACTGACAGGGTGGGACAGCCAAAGTTTCTTCAGGGGAGAAGAAAACATGTTATCAGGGCTGCTCAGTAAGTGAAGGGCCAGAGAAACAAAGAGAAAATCTCTTTTTGCATGGCCTTCCATGGAGACACATGTCTCTGCAGCAATGCTCCCTCTAAGCTGTGGAGTCTTGTGAGCAAAAATTCTACTTTTTGAGTCACTGGCATCAAAGTTGCGAGTGAGCAATTTGGCTACTGCAGAAATCAGTTTGCTCTGGAGCCTTCCTTCCTGAGCTAAGACAAAAATGTGTGAGCCAGAGGCTAAAAAACTGTGAGCTAGCTCACACTAACTCAGCTTACTGGGAACACTGCTTTGCATGTCTCTCCTGTAGAGACAATGCCCTCATACTCCCACACACTTGATGCTGGACAAGCTGGCCATTTGTGATAGGGAAAGTACTCTATAGGTTAGGCTTCTTTCTCTCCTCTTTACTGCAACCTAAATGGAAACTGGATCTACTTGAATAAATGTAAGTTTACCTTTTTTGCAATATGCTTCTTTGGAGTATATTTACTGCATGCAGTATCACACTTCTATGGCTGGGCAAAACTCTGATATATTAACCAAATATCCCAATAACAGCAACAATTATTGTTGTTTGCTCCCTCCCTCCCCACCAATTACATCTTCCCTGTCAGAGCCCAGAGTTCCTTTGCAGGATGAGGTCTATCCAGTCTTTTCCATGAAAAATGGAAACCTAAAGAAGGAAGGAAGTGAGAGGGCAAGAAAAGCTGTGGAAAAAATGGCATCTAAAAGAGTAAAAGTTGGTGTGCAGGAAATATTAACAAGATGTGAATGCCAAGCAGGAGTAGGGACACATGACCACATGAATCTGCCTTATACTGAGTCAGACCATTGGTCTATCAAGGTCAGTATTGTCTATACTTATGGGCAGCAACTTTCCAGAGTCTCAAGCAGAGATTTTTCACATTACCTGCTACTGTCCCTTTTAATTTGAGATGCCAGGGATTGAACCTGACATGCACAGCAGATGCTCTGCCACTGAGACACAGCCCTTCCCTGTAGCTAGCTTTACTCACTAGCTGGTGGGGCTGCCATCTATCTGTTGGCAGTGGTTTTTTCCCCTTTATCACTAAGAGAAATGGCTCACAATGCCATCCTAAACAGTGGAACCCCCTTCTGAGCCTTTTGAAGCCATTACACTTAGAAGCATATAACTCTGCTTAGGATGGCATGGTAAAACCCTCATCTGAAGTCTGTTCCTATGAATTATCTTCTGAAATATATATGTTCAAAAAGAACAATTCTATAAAGATGTGAGAGAATCTGAAAATCCTTGATAGCTTAATAGTAGTGTGAGTAGAGTCAGGAATGCAATATGCATGCAAGTACCACCAAGTGTCAACCCACTTATGGTGACCCCAGCAAGGGGCTTTTAAGGCAAGTGAGAAGCAAAGGCGGTTTGCCAGTGTCTTCCTCTACAGAACCTTCCTTGGTGGTCTCCCATCCAAGTACTGACCCTGCTTAATTTCCAAGATCTGACAAGATTGGGCTAGATCACATGCCACCTCCCCTCCCCAGGAATGCAAGACCAGGTGATAAACTAGCGGTCCCAGAGCAAGATGTATTTGGATTTCCTCCAAAGTAGAATTTCCTCTGGTCTTCTGAGCTGTTGTATTTTCTTCTTTTTTTGTCCTCTTGTACTCAGTACTTCCTTGCACTGCCACAGTAAACAAGCTGTCAGTTTTAATTGAATCGAGCTGAGGTGAAAAATCCTTTGATAAAGAAATAAAGGGGTTGCTGGTGCTTATGTCCTTGTAAGACTTAGACTCTGCAGCTTATTCTCAGAGCTGGTTCTCAAGAGTTTGCAGACAGATTGTTTCATCCATTTGCTCATGAAGGCCATAGATCTTATTACATTTCTCTCTTAGAATCTGAAATATTTGGTAAATCCGGCCTCTACTTGCCCAGGTCAATGTATAAGAAACATGAATGTAATTACTGTAGACCCATACTTAAATATGTTGAGTTCAAACACCACATTTGACTATTCTTAAAGGGCCCTTATGCATAGATATAGTTCTGTAGTTTTATTTATACAAAACAACACATATTGTGGTGACTCTACCTGCCTTCACCTCCTTCTTCAGCTGTAGGGTTTTCATTTCCCTTATCTCCATTTATGACTAACCTCACAATGGCACTCATCCATGTTCACTGATACAGTTCTGGATTTGGTGGTCAGCATAGCATGTAGATGTATGCTGAGCCACTTTGGAGGTTCTTTATTTTCAGCCAGGTCTCCAAGCATTACGTGTGTTTAACCAATTATGTGAGCGATTCATCACAAAAAATCATGACTTTGCACTCTGTGGTGACGACGAGCACAAGTATAGTTTGTTCTCATGACACTGCTATGAAATAGGCAGAAGGAAGGATTACTTCAGTTGGATTTTCAGTGCAAATCTCGCTCTGTTACCCCAGAAAGGGATATGGGACAAATCCCATTCAGGCAACAAGCTCAAGCCATTCATTCACCAAGGGCATAAATCTCCTTCTTGGTGGATTTAATGAACGTGGGGATATGTGACTAGCATGTCCCCCCAGTGACTAGAAATGATCTCAATATGAGCAAAACTGTGAATTCAGAAACCGCAAACTTAATTTTCTGAAAGAAAAAGGTAGCTTGGTGACTGCATACCTATCCAAAACCCCAAAAACCACATAGGGAAGTCCTGTATTAATGTGCACTGAACAAGTTCCTGGCAAAAATTCTTCTGCATGTCCTAGAACTATCCAGTCACTGAGTGATCCTTGTCACTTCCCTTGGCCTGTTATAAGTCCCTTGCATAACGACAGAAGTGGAAATGGACCTTGATTGTTCGGGATAGTCTTGGATGCCAACCAGTTCCCTGTGCTCTGCTGGCCATTTTGTAATGACCCTTGGGTGAGAGCTGACAGAATGTTAGAGCTTTTAAGGCAAGTGGCTGGCCCATCAAATCCAGAATTTCAGCTCTACCATGTGCCTCCACCGTCCTTTGAGAGATCTGCAAAGTGCTAGTCTACAGCTACATCTCAGAAATGGAGAATGTTTTCACCTCTGGGCTCAGCAAGTGAATTATGGAGCAAATGTCTTAGTGACAGGATGGATCTTTTCTGTTTCCCCTCCTCCTCCTCCCCAGTCCACCCTACTGCAGTGCAGAGGCTTCCACTTAAATTTTAATTGCCTTTGCAGATTGAAAAGGGAAAGAATGTAGGTGATGACAGACAGATCCCAGGTCTCTCTCTCTCACACATGCTCATTGCAATGAAACAAAACCTCTATTTAACAGAGCAAAAGCTGAATAGTGCAAAGGAGGAAGTAGAACTAAGGAGAAAATTTATCCAGTGTAGGAAATTGATGGCCTAGCTACAAAATCACCAAGAAAGGAATTAATCTGCTTTAGCCCCTAGGGTTATAACACCTTGCTGTAACTCAATTGTATAACATGCTTGGTTGCTCTCCCCGCTCTTCCAAACAGAAGTAAAGACATCAGTGTTGGCAACAGCAACATTAACCTTGGAGTCAGATCCCTCGGTAGCAGTTTCCAAAGTCATGCTGTCGAAGGAAGCTGAGAGACGATCCTGGTGCTAAAGGAAGTGTGGCTTCCCGAGGGCCCTCTTCTGGGTTTTGCAGCAAGACGAGACATGTCACTGCTGAAGAAGCTGCACCTGTCCAGGGCACTACTGTGAGTGAACCTGTACAGTGATGTGCCAAAGAATTTCAGCTTGTAGTTCATATTTTTCGGTAGCTCATATTAATAGAGTGCTCAGGATGGGGGAGGGAACTGTAATCAGAAAGGATATTGCCTGGGCTCAGTTTGGCAATCCCTGATCCTGCTACCAGCTTAGCAGGTACAACCCTTGTGGCAAACCAGAAGGTGTCAAACTATCCTGCTGTCAAACATCCCTGTCAGGTCCTGAATTAGTGGCATGAATGACTGTGATGATGGCCCCAGAGAGTCCCGACCTGAGAAGCAAGGAAGTTATAAGCTATTAAAGCTCCTGCATCCTCATTACATTTCCTGCTAGTAACTCATCAATTTCCCTGCAAATTACGTTGATTTGCTGAAACTGTTGTTTTCCACCCCTTGCTTGTCTGCACAATTAAATTAAAGTTTTGTTGACAACCACGCTGCACGGACATGACAAGATGCAGCGATGTGAAAAGTTTCTGCTTGGTGACTCACTTGCTGATTGGGTTCTATTAAGTTTAATGGGCCTCTGGTTCCTCCTCCTGGGAGATGTGGATGCAGTGTCCAAGTGCCCAGCACAGAGAAAGAGAGGCCTGTAGGCTGCCAGAAAAAGTGATGCCTTTGTGCTCTCTCCTCCATTGTCAAAGCCGGATGGGGTATGGAGAGATGCCAGTCTGAGCCATGTATGAATGGAGCTCATGCACTTAGTGACCACTGATGTGTATTGGGGGGGACAAGACAGTCTGCATCATTTAAAATTTCAGCACCAAAATAAGGGGCAAATAATGTTTCTTTCTGAAATATATTTTGGATTTGGGGGAGTTTCAGTTCACTGATTCCCAACTATTTAATAAGATGAGCACCTGAAGAAATTGGGCCATGGGAGCTGGCTGATTCACAAAACTATCACCTTAGCAGAGCCTCATTATCTGCTTGAGAATCCTGTTGGTCAGCCCTGTTGCAATCATTTGGGCTAATGCCTTAACCAATTTTGCAATAATACCTGTTTTTTCAGCCAAGTAATTACATTTTGTACCCTGTAATCCTCTGCTCCCATTATTTTAATAAACTTCCCACTGCTACATCACTATTAGCACTCCTCATTACTCCAGTACTCCAGGGTCACACCTATGTGCAATTAACTCTTCCTTTCTCTCTCTCTTTACGCTTCTAGTGCCATGTCCCATGTCTGTAGGCTTAATCCCACCAATGAGGCTCCTTACACAGAACAGAAATGTAACTGCTTGGTTTTGTGCTAGTGCTGTTCTAGAGATTTTGGCAGTCTCTGGAATTAGGGGCATTCTGGGCCAGATTCCATAGGTCTGGTAAAATCAGATGTTTCTGGGCTTCCTATACATCCCAAGTGGGCTTTTTGGTCAAAACTTACAGCTTGGAACCTACAGAAATGGCCTTCATGCCACAAATTTAGGTCTCCCTAATATTCTTTTCCATTTGTGGGACACAGTGAAAGTTAGGCTGGAAAGATCCAATTAACACCCAGTTGACATTGCCTATTACTCAACCTGCCCAATCGTGCCAGATCTGGAAAGTTAAGCAGGGTGGGCTCTAAGTAATATAGCCATTTTTATTACATTGTAAGTTTTTAAAAAATTGATTATTCATATTCAATATTCTTTTTATCTCTTTTCTCTACAGCCTTCCTTTTCCTGGTCCAATATTCACTTATTGGTTATCTTATTGCAATATGTATTTAAGTTATGTGTACCTCAGTATTGTTTGACCTCTGAAGCACATAGAGCAAAATGAGAAGCCAAAATGCGCTTAGTTATTTAATCCCCCAGGTGTGCCCCCTCCTGCCCCACCCTGGCTACAGGCCTGCTTAAAAGCCCTATAGAGTAACCATAAGTTAGCTGTGACTTGACAGCAAAAAACAACAAAACAAAACAAAAATACTCAGTCTAAAACAACTTAAGAGTCTGGATTTTTTTTATTCTAGACATCAGCTGGATAGCTATGGTATCAATCATATTACCAAAAATATTTGTGGATCATTTTATTTTATTTTTATTATTTGGTGTTGGCCCATATCTGCCCCTGAATTGAGGAAGCAACCAGCCAACTGAAGTAGAGAAAGGATGAGGGAAATACACCCAATTTCAATATTTAAGGGAAAGGATTTCTTGGGGATTGCCCTGAGTATCTTTGGAGAATGTGTGTGATAACATAAATTAGGTGCTCAATAGCATGAGGGGCATGCCAATGAATAATAAATGCAATATTTCATTACTAAATGAACTCTGTATTCCCTAGATGCTCTCAAACTTTACTGTCCCAGCTCCTCCTCTTCTCAGCCAGCAAGAGTCCTCTGTAAACTCCCATCTTCTATGCTCCTATGTGACCCTAAATTACAATGATCACTACAATGCATATGTCCCACCAACTCCAAAACAATACGCATGGCCCAGATATAGGTGAATAAATGCTGATATTGGATATGGCTGAGTCTTGCTCACCCAAATGCTGGTTTTGCCCACCATGATATTGTCTTGCCTTTCTAGGTGTTTGCATTAATGAAGCTTTGCCTCTAATACTCCAATTAATATTCCTAGAAAAACTACCACCGTCTGATCAGCAGCTGGTTCTGGGAATCTTGGCTTTTTATCTTGGTTTGCATTGATGTTACATCAATAGGAGATGGGGGCTTTGAAATCTATTTGTGATGTGCAAGCAGCAAGGGACAGCTAACAAAGCAGGAGGAAAAAAACACAATAAACAAGGGAGCAGACTGGTGGGAACATCAGCACAAAAGCCATGGAAAACACATTTGTGATGGAGTGGAAATGTTCAGACACTGTGATGTTGATCTCCTTAGCAAAGTTTGAACAGTACTGCTTTGCTGTATGTACTTGAACAATAACTAGGAGTCTACTTTGTTTCCTTCAGTTGAGACAACCAGCAATAGTAGGAACATGTTCATTGGTTTTATGCCAGTTGTCCCATTTCTAGTCTTCCAAACATTTGCCAGAAAATTGATCGGGTCTGTCATTGATTCAGTGGCTTTTTCTTTTTTCTTTTTGCCTGAGTTGTAGAGTGTTCTGCTATATCAGATATATCTGATT
The DNA here is from genome assembly GCA_029375565.1 of Gekko gecko. Taxonomy (NCBI): domain Eukaryota; kingdom Metazoa; phylum Chordata; class Lepidosauria; order Squamata; family Gekkonidae; genus Gekko; species Gekko gecko. The sequence continues at coordinate 226,688,852 of JAPDNY010000002.1, forward strand.
CGCATATTCACCTGGCCAAGGATTTGCTTCATGTGGTGTGCTTCCTGCTCCACTCTGAGCATGGAAGGTTGGATCCCATCAGCTTTTTCATTCAATCTCACAAAATTACCCTCCTTACTACATTCTCTGTCATGCATGGCTTTTGCTCAGGCAGGTCTAATGATTGTCCGCATCACTTTTTGGGTAGTCAAAGAGACTACCATCCTCCTCTTTTCACGAACAGAAAACCTAGTTGGATCCAACCCAAAGTCATATGTGACATAAGTATTCTTTGAGTTTTATGCATGTAAGCCTGATTCATACAACTCTTTGCTCTAATTAAAAAAGGGAGGATTGCACCTACATACTGATATGCATGTTTGTACTAACTAAGCTTTGTCTCTAATATTCCATTTAACATTTCCTGGAAAATAGGGCATGTGTGTCACATGTTACCTTATGCCCATACATCTACCCCCTGTAAGAGTGTGCATGAAGAATCTGATATATTTGAAATTATTGGTAAAGTCTCAACAGCAAAGCACTACAATATCTTATTACCAATGATTACAACAACAGAAATGCCTGACACAGGGGAATATTATACAGATGATTTACTATAGTTTCTCAGTGAGTTATTATGGTATCTGAAAGCAAGAGAGAGGACAGTTCTTCAAATCAGCTCTAACTAAAGGTTGACACAGAAGTTGAATCCTTTGGCTTCTTGCTGCCAAGTTCACTCTAGCCCAAGGTACTATCGGTGACTGGAGCCACAGCTAATACAAGCAGCTGGGTCTGTTGTTGCATTTATATGCCAAACCATCAACTACCAGCAAGCTATGCCAATATGGTTTTGCAGCTGACTCTAAAACACCTTTGCGGACCACCAGACATTAGGATCAAGAAGACGTGGAGGAAACTGGGGGGAGATGTGGATCAAAATGTGGCCGTGCAGCAAATAGTTAGAAATTGAGCAGTAAATGGGTAATGGGAGACCGAGGGCGCAACAATTGCTTTTGTGGAATCGGTCTTTAAGTAAAGAAATCATCATCATGACACGAAATATTTCTTGCCCTTCAATGGTTCTTTATATTGTGTTAATGAGATTGTGATTGTACTGGATTGTAAATGGCTTTGCTTAAAAAAGCAAAATGGATAAAGGATGTTTATGCAGGGCATGAAGGCCATACACCTCTCCTGCTATTGCTTCCTGAGCAACTTCCTCGGAACAGGGAGGTTCCATTTAGCCATCATGGCTAGCAGGCTTGTCCACCATAAAAGCAATCTTGAGAGAAGAAAGAAGAGAGAAAGAAAAAAAGAGAGCGAGGGGGAGGGAGGGAAGGAGATGGAGATGGAGATGGAGGGGGGAGAGAAAAAATCTCATATCCTCCCCCATTTCAATGGATGACTTTATTCCATTTTAGAACAAGCAGGATATATTGCTACAATTTTTATGTGCATTTTAATACTGATGTTCCAGTGGTGTCCCTATTGGTTTAGGAAGGCCTTTGCTTTTCATAAGAGTCCTCTGAAGCATCAGAGATGGCCAGAATGGGAGGTAGATTATCACAGAAGACAGACAAAAAAAACCGCTGATGAGACTCAGCAGGTGGTTTATTTTTCTCAGTCCTCACCCGAGGGCAGCATCTCAGTTTGAGCAAGACCTCAAGCCAATCATCATGGGAGGTACCAAGAAGGCATTACTGGACAGACGAGATGGATGGATGGTAACCCTGGGGATTTGGGCCTCCTTGTTGTGTTTGACTGAACTTTCTGGGTTTGTTTACTCCCAAGCTCCTCATCACTGGCATTAAGAACACTTGGCTCACCACTGCTCCTGCTTGTTGCAAAGCAACAATACCCCTTGGTTCAAGAGAACACAGCAGCTGATGTACCTGTGCCTTGGTCTCCCTATGTGCAGTGTGTGAAACACACAACATCCAAGAGTCTTCTGCCTTCAGAAGGAATGTGGGATGGGGGAAGCAGGGAAGCACAGACCTGATGCCACGAAGCAGAAGTGAAATATTGTATCTGCGGAAGGAAGCCCATCATTTAATGAGCTCTCCTTTTGCCTTCTCCCTCCCTGTGTGGCTGTCATTGCCATGCAACAGAAAATAGAACTGAGTGGGTCTCAGGAGCTGCCTGTGAGAGCTGGCAAGGCAGGAAGCTGGGCTGTAGTAAAGCAGGTTTGTCTGTTGACTCTTCTGCTGCACTCTGGGCTTACAGCATTTGTTTTTCAGCTGTACTGTCTAGTCCTTCCCCAACCTCACACAGAGCTCACCGGCATGGCTTTTACAGCTGAACATAAGAACATGCTGGATCAGACCAGTGGCCAACCAGTTACACTGGCGGACCAGCCATGAGGCCCAGAGGCTGAGTCATTTCCCTGATGTTGCTTTCTTGCACTGATATTCAGAAGTTTACTGCCTTTGAATGGGGAGGTTTGTTTTAGCCACCATGGCTAGGAGTCACTGATAGACCTGTCTGCCATGAATCTATCTAAGCTCCTTTTAAAGCCATCTATGCCTGTGGCAGATCACTGCAGATGGTGACGGCAGCCATGAAATTAAAAGACGCCTGCTCCTTGGGAGGAAAGTGATGGCAAACCTAAACAGCATGATAAAAAGCAGAGACATCACCCTGCCAACAAAAGTCCGCATGATCAAAGCAATGGTATTCCCCGTAGTAATGTATGGCTGCGAGAGTTGGACTATAAGGAAGGCCGAGCGCCGAAGAATAGATTCTTTTGAACTATGGTGCTGGAGAAGACTCTTGAGAGTCCCTTGGACTGCAAGGAGATCAAATCATTCAATCCTAAAAGCAATCAACCCTGACTGTTCCCTGGAAGGCCAGATCCTGAAGTTGAAGCTCAAATACTTTGGCCACCAAATGAGAAGGGAGCATTCACTGGAGAAGACCCTGATGCTGAGAAAGATTGACGGTCAAAGAAGGGGACGGCAAAGGATGAGATGGTTAGACAGTGTCATCGATGCAACAAACATGAAATTGAGCAAACTTCAGCGGACAGCGGGAGACAGGAGGGCCTGGCATAATCTGGTCCATGGGGTTGCGAAGAGTTGGACTCGACTGCGCGACTGAACAACAACAACATGCCTGTGGCTAGCATTACATCCTCTGGAAGTGACTTCCATGTTTTAATCACTTACTGAGTAAAGAAATATATCCTTTTTTGTCCATCCTGAATCTTCTGTGCATAGCTTCAGTTCTAGTATTTTATGAGGAAAAGTTATCTCTGTCCACTCTTTCTATCCTGTGCATAATTTTATAAACCTCTATCATGTCCTCTCCTGGTAATCTCTTTTCTAAACTGAAAAGTCTCCAATTCTTCTGCTTTTCCTCATAGGAAAGATGCTCCAACCCTTTAATCATCTCGGTTGCCATCTTCTGTAATTTTTCCAGCTTTGCAACATCATTTCTGAGATAACAATGACCAGAATTGCACACAGGATTCCAAATGAGGCCGCATCATTGTCTGGGCCCAGCGCAGACTGACCCCGGTGGAGCCTCCTCCCACTAGGGGCAGCCAGAGGCGGGGGAGTCACCCACTGCCCCTCTGGGCTCCCTGCAGTGGCTGGTGGCAGGGATGACCCTTGAGCCCCCATGAGCAGGCGAGGCCCCCACCAACCCCAGCCCACGAATCAGGAGGAAAGGGGGGGGGAAGTGGATGACGGCAGTGGTGGACCCAAGGAGGGCAGTGGCAGCATGCAGCAACCTGCTGCAGGAGAGGCTGTTGACATGGAGCGTGGCAGCTTCATTTCCCTGGACCAGGGGGAGGGTGGGAGGAGGCGCAGCACAGACCTTGGCTGTGCCTGGCCCTGGCAATGGAGAAAGCTGGGGATCTTGTTGGGAAACTCGAGCAGCAGCCCCAGCATCATCAAAAGAGCCAGCAAAAGGGCAGGGCTGGCAAGGAGGCACTGGCTCAGCATCTATGCAGTTATATGGGGGCAGGGCCAGACCAGGGAGCAGGCCAGTAGTAAGGAAGAGGTGGAGGCTGAGGAGGGAGGGGTATAAAAGGGGGACAAAGGAGGCAGCTGAGGAGGATGACCTGGGGATCCAGCAGTAGTCTCAGAGAGGGGGAGTTCAAGAGTGCTGGGACCAGGGAGCTAGCAGAGGCTAGGTGATATTACCTCCCTCCCTGCTCATGACTGAGGTGACTCCTGTCCTCCCCTCTCCCGCTCTTGCCTCATGAATAGAAAGAGGTGGGACATGTTCAAGGGGCACTCCGGGACATGGTGGCATCTGAGAAGAAGTCGATGGGGAGTGTAGGGCTCCACAACAATCATAGAGCTGTATGTTCTCCCTTGCAAGGGAAGGCTGTGCTTTAAAGCTCTCGCTGTCCCTGCACTAAATTTTGGCATTTGTGGCCATGATAGATAAAGCGAGAAAAGCTATATGTGAGCCTTTGATAAGGAATTTTGCATATTATTATTTTCATTTACAACAGTCTAGTGCACCTGAACGTAACAGCTTATGGGCATTCATGTTTTTATAGTATATTGCTGTTCACTGCTACACTGCTGATAACTAGCACTTTTAATGGACTTTTGTGAATGCACAAAGCTGTACAGTACTGAATCAGATCATTGTTTTACCAGTGTCAGCACTGTTTGCTCTGATTGGCAGCAGCTCTCAGGCCAAAGTCTTTCACATTACCTACTGCCTGATCCTTTTAACCAGAGACGCCAGGGATTGAACCTGGGAACCCTCTGAACACAAAGCCACTAAGCCAAGACCCCACTGAACTTTTACAGTAAACACTGCTTTCTCTTGAAATGAGCAGTGCAGGTATGATGACCCCATCCAGTTCCCTCCCTCAAAGGCAATATTTTCCCTCAGTTCCCCCCCTTTTGTGACTGAGCTGCCCTACTTGTCTGTTTGCTTCTTTCCCGAAGAATTCTGGCTGTCCCACCCTGTCATAGTATAATATTTTGGCTGTTTGCTCAGCCCATGAACCTGAGGGAAGGAATGGGAGCCCCCTTTAACTTATATGACCTAAATGGCATGGAAGAAGTTTTTATATTCCAAATTAACAAAATATTTTATTCAACATAGAGGGGAAAGGTCAGGTGAATTTGGGATAAAATTTCTGAGGTAACTCAATATAGATCACTCTGAGGTAAAATTAGTACATGCACAGACTTCAGTTCTTATGTTTCAGGCTAATGAAAATTTCTTAAGCTTTTCACAGTGACTTAAATCTTTATCTTGAGTGGCTTGCTTCCCAGTGTTTTCCCCGAACACTTTCTTTGAGTATTCTCTAACTCTTGTGGTTCCCAAAAGACTGGTACACTCTTTCAAATACCCAACCCCCTTCTCATGAAACACCAGTACTCGTCTTGAATTTTTAGCTGATTCTTCAGGTCTCTAAAGGCAGTTTCTAACCATACAGGACCAGGGATCTCTGTACTCTTCAGAGCTATCACCCTATTTAGACTGGGTAGGGAAATTTCTTCTCTCTCTGGAAGATCTATCTCCTTTCCTTGACCTGAATGGGAATCTCTGTCTAACTATCCACTCATCCTTGCCAACTTTTCCCAGTTCTCCTGTCTATGTTAAACTGCTCTGTCAGGGCTGAATTCTGAATGAATTCTCCTCCTCAGCATTCAGCTCTAAAGTTTCTCTCTGCTCAGCTGGTGCTAACCAATCAGATTGCTTGGAGCATCCTGTCATTTAAGGCTCTCTGTTTCTGTGAAGAATTAACCCTTAACAGTTCTTCAGCTGTTTATACAGCAGTTTTAAACTTTTCAAAAGTGCAGCCTATCACAGCAGGATATACACTATATCAGCCATGGTATAAACAGCAATTCAGAGACTTTTATTGGTACCAGAATGGAATCATTTGGCCTTGTTTTTCACTTGGTATAATAAAGAACTGAAAGGAAGAAAGAGCAGACATGGGATAACATCATTAGCTGTGATGGCAGGCAACCTAACATTTAACTTCCTTTCAACTGTGGATTTCTTATGTGCCTTGTAACATGTCATCATGTTGTAGGTCACAATAGAAATCCAGAATGGTACAGTATGTGAACATCTAGGGTAGATCTTGTGATACATTAAAACAGAAAGATGATTGTTATCCATGATAGCTACTAGAGAAAGTCTATGTCTGAATGCCAGATGTTTGGAGAAAACAAGAGGAATACTGTCACCATTGTGCTCTGCTTGTGAGCCTCTGAGGACCATCTTGTTGGCTGCTGTTGGAACAGAATGTTGGACTAAATGGATGATGGTCTGATCCAGCAAGGCAAATAAAATGTTCTTATGCCATTTGTGTAGTGGGCGAGTAGATGAGTACATGGAGAATTTGGTGCCTATTTAGCCACCCACTACCTAAATATCTTCTTGCACAGGTTCTGTAGCTTGTTCATAGTAAAAAGGACACACTGGCAGGCTGGGGGATTTTTTAAAATCAGCTCTCTTCTTATAGACCCTGCTCATCTTCCTTCATTATTCTCTTCCCATTTTTCCCTGCGCATCTTTTTTTTTTTTTTGGCCCCTCAAAGGGGATTTTTTAATTGCTTTTTTGTAATAGATAACTAAAACTACAACAAAAGAGAAGGGAGGGGATTCCTAACAACTAGGGAGAAAGAAAAGTATACCCACACTAAACTAAAAACCCAAGAGTAGGAGATCATTATCCCAGTTAGAGTCTATGTCAGTACTATATTGTTAGTGAACAATGCATGCTGTGAGTTTCTATCTATCCCTGATCAAAAATTAGCTGATTACTTGTTATGGGAGAATTTCAGAGCATCTCCCAAACTTGCTTCATAAAGGCAATTTTCAGAGTCCTTCTGCCTTTACTTAGGCTTTCTAACTCTAAAGGCATAGGTTGGTTTGCAGGCAGCTGCGCCTTATTCTGTGGCCAGGTCTTCCTCCGTCTCCAAGGGTGTGGATCCATTCGAACCAGTTTCACAGTCTTCTTTGGTTCCCAGATGACGTTTCAGGAATTCTTTAGCCTTGTGCATGGAGCCAATCTTCTCTGTCTTGTCATGTAGCTTAAAGATGACCCCTTCTGGAAATGCCCATTTATATGCGATTTGATTAGTTTGAAGGAAGAGAATTAAGTCCTTGTAGATCTTTCGTTTTTGGCGAATTTCAAATGGAATATCCTTTAGAGTCTTGATAATAGCGTTCCCCATTTTCAGTGGAGTTGCTGACGTAGCTTTTAAAATTGCATCCCTGGTTTGTCTTCTTGAGAATCTGACTGATATTTCTCCAGGCAGGCTATTCTTTTTGGTGTAATTGGAATACACCCTATACGCTGCATCCATATCATGCATTATTTCTTCCGTTGTCAAACCTACTACTGGTGCAATAAGATCACTCAGAAGCTTCTTCAGGTCTTCTTTCGGTGATTCAGGAACTCCCTGGAACCTGAGGACCATACCGGCTTTTTTCATTTGTAGTAACAACAGTCTATTTTCCTGATGATTCTGTTTATTAGTTAATTGGTCCACTCTTTTCTTCAAAGTCTTGTTTTTGGTGTGCATCTCTTTCACTACTTCCATCGTTTGCTCCATCTGTTTAACTGTTTCAGCCATCTGGAGCTGTTGCGCTGCGAGAGTTTGATTAATGATGGTTAACTGCTGGTTAATACCAGCGAGTTGATCCATGACAGGCTTGAGCATGTCTGCTAAGAGTCTCATAACATCCGCCCCCTCGTCTTCCAGCCTTGGACTTTGACCTCCCATAGGTTTCGGTTTCACTTCTTTTCTCCCTGCGCCCGACATCTTGATTGATTGTTTACAAAAGCCAGCTGCTATTTCACCACCTCTGAAAATCGCTTATGCTTCAGATCCGCTCTGGTAAGTCTCACCAAACAAGCCAAACAATCAATTCCCCCCTGCCTCTTATTCTGCTGCTTTTCTTGCTCTCAGGGGGGGATCCCTCTGCCTTCCGTTTGCCGCTATAAGGGGTGTGTGTGTGAGGAATTTTCTGGTTATTTTAAAGTTCAGTTACAGCCAACTCATGATCACTGCCAGCCACTTTCGACCTTGCTTAAATCTTCACCAATCGCTCGATCTCCACCGCTTGTTTCGGCCAACCTAGTTGGTGTCATGTGGCCACAGAGCAGTAGGACCGTCAGGGCAAAGGGGAGCCTCAATTCACCGGCATTCCGCTGTTGAAGAGGCCCTATGGCTTGGAACCCCACCCAAGGGTTCTGTGGGGGGACCACGTCAGTAGCTCCCCTCCAAACCGCTGGTGTGCAAATTGCTCCCCTGAGCCTCGGGGATAGCAACAGCCATCTCCACACTATAGACTGGAAGTCTCCCCTGAGCATCTTAAGTCTAATCTTACTACTAATCTTAAGACTAGACTACAGATCCACTAAAGGATCAAACTTCTAAACATGAGCAAAGGGACCAACTATATGATATAGCATAGGGGTTACTTTTTTATTTAAAATATTTTGCAGCCACCACCACTAACCTGCATATGGTCCCAAGCCGTTGTACTACAGCATAGAAGGCCAAATTTGTGGCTTGTTTTTGGCTAATACTGCAGTTATTTAGTGTTCTCCTAGTGCAGCTAATAGGCAGTCTTCATGATATAATGTGCATTGGTCCCTGTATCAGGCCTGTCACGTGTGAATGCATCCTATACATGGAGAACCAGAACACAAAGTCTGTGGCAAAAAGGATAATTTCAGTGTACTATATACATGGGTTGCAGGTTGGCACAATAAATCTCTGAGATGAGAAAAGTAAGACAGAAGCAAGCAGTTAACCAGCATGTAGCTTTATAGCCCTAAGCAAGGTATAGAACACAATGAGGAGGAACAAGATGGTAACATAAACCAGCAAAAATACAGTGGTAATTTAAATCTGGCAATCCAATAAAAACATTCACTTCCCTAGTGTTCAGTTATATTACTTTAAGCTAAATACCCAATTAATTCATATAATGGGCAAAAATGGTCTTGGATGCTGTGATGGATTATTTTTACCAGGATAGTGATGGGGAAGTGAATCACTGTTGATTCTCCCTGACCTCTCTATGGGGTTTGATACCATCAAACATGGTACACATGAACACATAAACACATGAAGCTGCCTTATACTAAATCAGGCTCTTGGTCCATCAAGGGCAGTATTGTCTACTCAGACTGGCAGTGGCTTTCCAGGGTCTCAGGCTAGCCCATAGCTGCAGTGGGGCTATTGGGGGCTGTGCCCCTTCCTTAAAGAGCCAGGCCCATAACATTTCTTTCTGAAAATGTTTTTAAAATTATTTTAAAACATTTTTAAAGGGCACAGTACCCTATAGTATTGCTATAGAACAGAAGATCTACACAGTGCATCTGAAGCAACAGTAAGTAGCTTCCCCTTCCCAGTCTTTAGTCCCACCAGCAAAAGTTTTGCCCCACAAGCCACAAAATCCTGGCTATGGGGCTGGTCTCAGGCAGAAATCTACATATCACCTAGTATCTGATCCTTTCATCTGGAGATGCTGGGGGTCGAAGGGATCAAAACTGGGACCTTCTACATGCCAAGCAGGTGCTATACCTCTTACCTATGCCCCCCCTCCATTCTGGTATTCTTCTGGAAAGGCTGCTTGAGTGGGGGGGATACCATGCTTCACTGGTTCTAATCTTACTTGATGGGCAGATTTCAGAAGATGGTGCTGGGTGACTTCTGCTTGACCCATGGCATTTATACTACAGGATCCTGCAGAATTCCATCTTGCCCCCCATGATGTTTAACATCTATATGAAACAGCTGGGAGAGACCATCAGGAGATTGGGAGTAACATATCACCAATGTGCAGATGCCACCTAGCTCTGCTTCTCCTTAGCTACTGAGTCAGGTGGGTTTGTGGAAGTCCTGAGCAGGTATGCAGACACACAGTGATGGGATAGTTGAGGGCCAATAAACTGAAGCTCAATCCAGAGTAGGGTTGCCAGGTCCCTTCGTTGCACTGGTGGGGAGATTTGGGGGGCATTCCAGGGGTGGGTGAAGATCCATTGACATCATCTGGAAGTGAGAGCAGAGTGTCGGCAACAAGACTCTGCTTTTGGGGCAAAACTCTATGGTAAAAACAGCCTCAAACCATAGAGTTTTGCCCAAAAAGCAGAGCATCACCCCACCCATATCACCAACACACTGATGTCACTTCTGCGTGACATCAGCATGTCGTAAAGAGCATCAGGGTGATGGGAATTCCCTCTTGCCAGCCAGTTGGCCAGCAGCAGGCAGGACCCTGCAAAAGCAGGGGATCCCCCACCCCCACCTGGGGAATGGTATCCCTAATCCAGACAAGACTAAGGTTCACTTGGTCAGTCAGTTAGCCTTTACTGGCATAAAACAATACCTTAAAAGAGGATTACTATAAAGGAGACCATTTTACAGACTATATAATAGGTTCTCTTGGTCAATGACAAATCTGTTCAAGGACTGAGAAATAAGCTATCCTGGAAGGTGTTGCAGTCCCCCCAAACAGTTTTATAGCTTGGGGGTACTGATAGATCCTGGCTTACATTTGGAGGCCCAGATCTCCTCTGTGGCAAGTACTGCCTTTTCTCAGCTTTGACTAATCTGCCAGCTATGGCCATTCCTCAAAAAGCATGATCTGGCCACAGTGATCCATGCTCTAATTACATCCAGGTTAGAGTACTGTAATACATTTTACATGGGGCTGTTACCCAAATATGTCTACTCATGTGTGCAGGGCTATAAAGTACAAAGGTGTCCCCTTTCAAGCATGGAACAAACATGAGTATTTTGGGTACTTCAATACTTGGGATCGAGCTTGTGTATACCAAGGTCCAGATTCAGCTCAACACTTAGAAAAATGAGGGTAGAAAGACTCTTAAACAGAGGGTTTTTTTATTTTATAAACAGAAGGGAAGTGTTATGTTCTCATTGAAATGCAATGTTAAGCTTGAGCCAAGGCAAGGATTGTAATCCCTGAACTCCTATTGGTTGTCTTTGTATTACTGTCCAATCAGAACTTTGTGTAATGCTTGGAGGGAACAAACCTCATTGGACGTTATCTTTGTAATCTCATTGGTTACTTATTATACAGTAGGCATGGCTATATTACCCCGGACTGTTTAAAAGGAGCTGTGCTCCAATGTTTTAGTTGTTTGCTGTTCTGGTTATTGTTGAGCTGTTATCACTTCTAAATAAAGCTGAAATCACTTGTTGGCTGAAATCAAGTTAAGTCTCATACTTACCAGGAATCCCAATTAATTTATGCAATATGGTAGAGTGAAAATAAAATTACAGGCAGGAAAACATCAAATAAATACAACACAAAACCCATTCCCTACATACTAAGGAATAAAACTATAAGGAGAACAAGAGACATACAAGCCTGCTCTTGGAGAGCAGGGGAGGTGGTCCTTGGTGGTGAAGCAGCAGCATCAGGAGCTGAAACTGACCAGCCAGGGGGAGGAAAGGTGGAGAGAAGTCCCTGAAGCAGAGAAAGGAGAGGCCAACCAAGAGGCTGGAGTAAAAGGATGGGTCCCAAACTGGCTAAAAAACGTGGGGCCGAGGTATAACTCTTAATACCCTTTTGCTGAGACTAAGGAGGGTGTGTGGGAATAATAAAAATGCAATCTTTCAAACATGATCTAGTCTGAAAAGAAATCCTTTGTCTTTATTGAGAAATGGAGTTTTCTTGTTTTGCATGGAGAGTGTCTAAAGTGTTCCCTTGGGGATATTTGGAACTGGATATGGCCAGGTACTTGTCATGATTGGGGAAGGGCAGGAATGTTCCTGTTTGGTCATAGAGATAAGGAGGAAATTGCTGGAACTGCCTGTTGCTTATTGTTTTGGAGATCTGGGTCATTAGTTAGGATCAAATTATCTAGGAAGAGGCTCTGAGGTCCTTGCTGGAAATGGCCTTCATCAGAATCCCGCTAGGGCTGGGTATTTGCATCAGATAGAGAAGCTATAGGAATAATTCCTATAGGATATAGGAAAAGGGGGGTTCCCAGGGGGTGAGAGCCTTGGGGCCTTTGAAAACGTTCTGGAAACTTCCGTTTGTCTAAAATGCAGCAGCCAGGCTATTGTCAGGGACTGGGATACAGGACTGTATGATGCCAGTGTTGAAAGATCTGCACTGGCTGCCCATTTCTTTACGAGCACCATTCAAGAGTACTAATTCCATATTGTCCAGCCTACCACTTAAGATCCGCCTCACAAGACCTGGTCTCTGAGTACCCTGCCTTCAGAGATGAGGTGAGTTGCAAACAGAGCAAAACTATGCAGAGAGAGGGGATAGCTGAGGGGTTGTTGCAAAGAGACCATAAGGTACGGTAGAATAAATGGGAAAGGTATTTAGGATAGGAAGGAAGGAGTCCCTGTTAAAGAAGGGGGAGATTCTATAGGAAAGACTGGTTGGTGATAACTGGGCATAGACTGAAGTGAGAGGTAAAAGAGCTAAGAAAGAAGGAACAGGTAGAAAGACATGGAGAGGTAAATCCAGGATGGAGAGTAAAACAAGGAAGGGGGAAAAAATACTCTGCCTGTCTTGAAGACAAGTGGTCTGGTGAGGTCAACAGTGGAAGAAAGTTTAGGAGTAAATGAAGTATGAAAATTGAGGCTTTGAGATGCCCTTTGTATGCACCCAAATCTGTTTGACAAAGGCCAGGAGGTGGTTTGATAGTCTTCCATGGGATCATGATTGATTAATCAAGGAAGAGCACATTGTGAGAGGAATCTTGAGAGCTTTGGTTGTTGTCCCACAAACCTGGGTCGCCATCATTCATTATAGCCAATGATGTGAGGAATCTGAGGGGGTCAGAAAAAGAAGCCTAGATCAATGTTCTCAGGCATTCAGGCCCTTTGGAGAGTATCTAGGGGAATTCCTGCCTTAATTGTGAGACCCAGTTTTTAATATCAAACTGAATTCTCCTCACACACCTCTGACAGTTGAAGGCCAAAGGATTTTGGAGTTCAGATGACACCGGTTGAGGAGGAATCATCAGGGCACCCTGGTGTGTGTGTGACACAAGTATACACTTAATGTGCAGTAAGCTGATTGTGGGGAGAAATCCCACAGCTCCATGATACTTTTCTTTATACTCTCAGCATACTTCAAGACCTAAGGTTGCAAAAGCCCAGGTGGGGGCTGGAGTTCTCCTGGCATTACAGCTGGTCTCCAGGCCACAGTGATCAGTTTCCCTGGATGGAATGGCAGCTTCAAAGGATGGCCTTTATGGTGTCACTTCTTCACTGAGCTCCTTCCCTTCCCCATGTACCACCCCCGAATGTCCAGGAAGTTCCCAATCTGGAGTTGGCAACCCTATCAAGACCTGTAGAGTCATCCTAAATAGAGTTACAACATTCTAAACCTATTAAAATAAATTATGGAGGCATGAAAGCACTAAAATCAGATTATATATTTACTTCAGGATGTCGGGCTTAACATAAATTAGGCTTCCCATGATGATGTGGTTAATTGCGGTATCTCAGATGAATGTGTTATTTCAATCCTTCCCCTCAATTCTGGACTCCTTTGAAGTGCTCCACAATCTAGATAAAGGTTGCTGTCCCTTCATTCTGCACCAAGGAAACAGTGGCTATTTGCCAAACTAGGATGAAGAAATCATATAGAACTGCCTGACTGAAGAATGGTCAGCTTTTTTGTGTGTTTTTGCACTGGATTCTGTCTATAATGAATAGGAGTGGGAGTTTACATACTATTAAGAACATAAGAAAGGCTTCACTGGATGAGACCAATGGTTTCTGTAATCCATTTATCTTGTTGCAATGGATCCTACCTGTTCTATGACTCTAGTAAACAAACTTTGACGCCTTCCTCCACTCTAAGAAATTTTCCTCCAGTGGAGGAAGAATAACCTTTTAAGCTGAAGAAAGGCTCCTTGGAAGATGGTTGGATCCATCCTGTTGTTTCCAGCAGTTTTTCCTTGCCTCTTCCTATCTCTCTTCCTGATGGCCATGCCTCAATAGTAGATCATCAGCTTTGCATGCAGAAGGTCACGGGCTCACTCCCCATCATCTCCAGTTGAAATGATCAGGTCACAGGTGATGTTAAAACCTCCACCTGGATAGCCACTACCTGTCATTGTAAACAATATTTTCCTTGATGGACTGCTGGTACAGCTTAGTATATGGCAGCTTTATATATCACTTCCTTGAAAAGAAATGAAATTGGGAGGTAATGTTTGCCTCAAACCTCCATATTGACTCAATTTTACCTCCAGAGAAAAATGAATGTCATAATTACCCACCCGGGAATCAGTTCAACATTGTTAGGTTACCTGCTGCTTGAAATCATGGGCTGTCTTTTAAAATTTAGTGAGGATGGGAAATAGCTTAGTGGGTATCAAGGTTCTTGTTGATCTTGCACCAGTGGTATATTTTGCACCAAGTTTATCTTGCTTTGCATCAACGGTATCTTTTGCATTTTGGGCTGCTTTTCTATACAGAAGAGGTTCTGCCTGTTTCCAGCAATGGCAACTATACCAGACACTGCTTCTGGTTTGAAGCTGGAGCCCTTCAAATATTTTTGTTAAATACTGGGTTCGAGATGCATTGCAGTGAAGAGCTCTACTTTATTAAGTGATATCAGGAACAAGACTAAAACCTCAGGACAATAGTCCTGTTTAAATAGCATGCAAAAACCACACCCAAACACACCCAGCTCCAAATGATAGGCTATTTACATAACATTAGTTCCTCATTAGTCACCTCCAGAGTCCTGGTGGGCTATTGTTCTAGAGCTCCAAGCTCAGCCAGTCTCTGGTAGATAGTCCTGGAATGTTCCAGACCTAATACATAACAATTTTCATTTGCAACTTCGCAGATTGCACAGCTGTATGAGTTCAGGCAATACTAGATCAAAGAAGTAGTTTAATCTTTTTTCATTTTGTTTATGCCATAGTTCGAAGACTGGGGCTCTGAGAGGTTTTTTCCCTTTATAGAAATAGATTCTTGTCCACCGACAGACCTTTTGCTTGTTTTTAAATGGGTTGTCTAATTCTCCCCATGTTTCCTGAACTTTAAAACAGTTGTATATTACGAAGTTGCTTTTTAGCATTTTAAGATGAATTGTACTCCCAAAGAACAGATCTTAACCTCAATCCAGAGTAATTATTGTGCTTTCACTCAGGTTTGGCTTCCTTCCTGTTTCGATAGGACGCTTACCAAAGTCTTAAGAGAATTAGATGACTTCTGCTTACTGTGGAGGTCAAGGTGTTGTCTTTTTTATTTTGATAATTTTTCACAGAAAGGATCTGAATCAGAAGGGAAGAAAGAGCAATAACTGCCCAAGATCTGCATAATAGTTTCTGATGGGTGCAATGATTACTGTTTTCTTCCTTGTTATATAGGCTGTTATAGTGGGCTGATGGATATGGAGAGTGGTAGCTTAGTCCATTGGGTAGAAGTCCATCACCTTAATATTTATTTCAGCCTCATGTTTCTGTATTCTAAGTGGAATACCTGATTTTTTCCCAAGCATTAACTGTCCAACCTGCCAACTTGAGAACTTGTCCAAACTTTCAGTGAGTGACTGGACTCCTGTGCAAATGAGGTATTATTTCTTTGTGGTTAATGATTGGAACTGAACACGTGCTGCAAAACTAATACCCCTGACTATCTCACTGGATTTGAAATGAAATGGCTTTGGCTGCATTCCTGCCCTTCTCAAGAAATAGTCGATTACATTTCAGTGACTAAACACTCCTTGAAAGCAGGTACTTGTTGCATTTCCACTTTCCATGGGAATTTGTACCAAAGCCATGACAAGCAAAACAAGACCATGTGTTTTCAGTGTCTAATTGCAGTGACATAACATGGCTCAGATTCAGAACAGGAGATGCAGTTAAGAACAAACTCTAGGGAAAGTGGCAAGGGATAATTTTGGTGAAAAAACTGATATACGCATCCAGAAAAAACAGTCAAAATAAAAGCATCAAATAATGTAAAAAGATTGTGTTTTCTTTATATATTTTTTATCATGCTGTTTGATTCATTGGATTGTTAGTCAGAATATTCAATAACAGCCATCGGGGAAATTTTAAAAACTGGGGCTGTTAGCAACATAGAGGTCCATGTCCAGCAGTACCCCTAAGCTACAATCTGCACCATTAGGGGAAATGCAACCCCCTCCAGAACAGGAGACATCCCAGCACTGGGTCAGACCTCCCTCCCAACTGCCACCAGTAGCACCTCTGTTTTGTCTGGATTAAGTTTCAGTTTGTTAGCCCTCACCCCTCCCCAAATTGTCCCCAGGCACCTGTTCACAGTTTCTAGCACCTCCTTGGGATCTGTTGGAAGAACAAGATAGAGCTGAGTGTCATCTGCATATTGGTGGCAAGTCAGCCCAGTCTCTGGGTAATCTCTCCCGATGGCTTCATGCAGATGTTAAAAGCATGGGCAACAAGGCCTCCAGTACCACTGGCAGTCCCTCAGTACCACACTCTGAAACCTTCGATTAAGATAGGACCAAAACTGCAAAATGGTACCTCCCAGCCCCAAAAAACAGTCCAGAAGGTACCAGGATAGATGGTATTTGAAGCTGCTGAGAGATCCAGGAGAATTAACATTCCCCTTGTCCGTTTCTTGGTGCAGGTTATCCACCAGGGCAACCAAGTACATTTCAGTCCCATAACCAGGCTTGAAACCTGACTGCAATAGATCCAAGCAATCCACTTCATTCAGGTATCCCTGAAATTGCCTAGTCATATCTTGCACAATACCATTGCTCAAGAATGGTACATTTGAGAATGGGTGATTGTTATTCCACTCTCCTGGGTCCAGAGTAGGTTTCTTTAGGAGTGGATAAACCCCTGCCAGCTTCAAGGCAGGGGTGATTACTCCCTCTCTCCAAGAGGCATTTACTGTCTCCTGGACTCCATCCTCCAGTCCGTACCAACAGATTTAGAAGCCACGAGGGACAGGTGGTAGATCTCGAACTTCCAAGAATCTTGTCCATATCCTCAGAATGAACGAATTGAAAGGCATTCCGCACAACTGGACGAGTTGCACCCTGGGACCAACTGATTTCATCACTGCTATTGTAGAGTCCAAGTTGGAATGAATGTGAGAGATTTCATCTGCAAAGTGTTGGCCAAATGATCACAGTGGGATACAATCTACCTCCAACCATAAACCAGAACCCAACAGGGCAGCTGGAAAAGTTCTGCAGGTTTATATTGTGTAGATGCAATTATGATTGATGAATATCTTCACCATCATCACTGCCATGGAGTAAGCTTTAGAATGAACTCTAGCCCATTTCTCATCAGATTTATTATAAATCTTTTCCCCCACTATTACTCTAGCTTTCTCCTTTGTCTTTTCATCATCTGCAGCTTCTCAGTAAACCAAGGAGTGGCCTGGGCTCTTAGACGTGAGAGAGTAGCAATCTCAGACCTAGATCCTGATGCATACATGCCTCTCTGGCTGTGTCTTGGATCTGATTACCATTTACCCATGGGGACTCTTCCCTTGGGTTTTCCAGTCTCCCCACCACTTACAAACAGGTGGTTAACACTGTCTGTTCTGAGCACTAATAATCTGTTGGGCTTGGAAACGGAGATGAGCACTGCCCCTAGAGTCGGATTCGACCAGTTTTTGAGCAAGGGAAACCTTTACCTTTACCAGGGCCATGGTGTCTCAGAGGTTAAGATGCTGAGCTGCAAACCAGAAGATTGGTAGCTTGGCAGTTCGAGTCCTAAGTGCTGTGTGATGGAGTGAGATCCTGCCTGTGGCCCCACCTCTTGCCAACCTAGCAGTTCAAAAGCAAGAAACTGCAAGTAGATAAATAGGTACTGCTTCAGTGGGAAGGTAAGAGCATTCCATGCACCTCGGCACAATAGGATCATACTATGGATGTATATCCAGATACTATCTCTCCTATATAATAATTCTGTTTTGGAGTGGCAAGATTTGATGCGATCCCAAATCAATTGGCCACTCAGTACCTGTCTGAGTCCTGCCCATACACGCGCCCAGGGCCGGCCCCAGGTGTCTGGGCGCCCTAGGCAGGAGAGCCTGGGGCGCCCACCCCACCGGAGATGCCAACCTCCCGGTGGGGCCTGGAGAACCGGGGAAGGG
This sequence comes from Gekko gecko, assembly GCA_029375565.1. Lineage (NCBI taxonomy): Eukaryota > Metazoa > Chordata > Lepidosauria > Squamata > Gekkonidae > Gekko > Gekko gecko. Next base: position 226,706,887 of record JAPDNY010000002.1, read on the forward strand.
GCGGCGCGGCTCTCCCGGGCCCCTCGCAGCCGCAGGGCACTGGGGAGAGCCGGGGAATGGGCGGGCGGCTCTCCCGGCCCCCTCGCAGCCACGGGGCGCCGGGGAGAGCCGGGGAACGAGCGGGCGGCTCTCCCGGGCCCCTCGCAGCCGCGGGGCGCCGGGGAGAGCCGGGGAACGGGCGGGCGGCTCTCCCGGCCCCCTTGCAGCTGCGGGGCGCCGGGGAACGGGTGGCGCGGTTCTCCCGGGCCCCTCGCAGCTGCGAGGGGCCCAGGAAGAGCCGGGGAAGGGGCGGCCTTGGAACGCCCGCCCCTTCCCTCCCAGCGGACGGGCGCTCAGACTGGCGGCGGCCAGCGAGCGGGGTCTGTCCCTGCTGGCCGGCCGCCGCCATGCCGCCCCACCTCTCCACCCCCCAAGGGCTTCTGAAGCGCCCCAGAAGGGCGCTCAGACTGGCGGGGCGGCGGCAGCGGGGAGAGTCCCCGCTGGCCAGCCACCGCCATACCACCCCACCTCTCCACCCCCCCCAAGGGCTGGGGGGGGAGCCGCGGGTGGAGCGCCGGCCGCCCCTTCCCTCCCAGTCCCAGCGCCGGCTGGAGACAGGGGGTGGAGCGCCGGCTTCACCGGGGGTGGGGCCGGGGGCGCTTTGGCGCCCCTGTGGGCCCCAGCGCCCTAGGCGAGCGCCTAGCTTGCCTAGTGGGCGAGCCGGCAGTGCACGCGCCACCCAGCGTCTCAGCCTCAGTGGAGTGCGAGGCAACAAACTGGATGGATGCTCTGGTGGCCGGAGGCTGAGAAAGCCAATACTGACCATGGTGGTGCTGCCGAGGCCTACCGTGGTGGTGCTGCAGTGCCATTGTCGGCCACACCCGGGTACAGGTAGCCTCCTGCCTTCAATGGGCTGCTTGCAGGGGAAAGAGGAAGAGAAGCCAAGCCAGGAGACCCGTTTTGTCGCCCAAGCTGCCTGCCACTCCCTCACCCACCACTAGAGTGGAGTCTCACAGTCACCCCCCCCAGCAGTGATTGTAAGAGCTCTTGCCCCTGCCCAGGTTGCTGCTTCCCTTTCCTCACCCAGACGGACACCTGCTTTGTGTGGCGCCCCTTCCACAGAGGGGCTGGGAGAAATGAACAGGAGTGGGGGACTGTACAGGATCTAGACTCTGCCCACAGGTCCAGAATCCAGACGCTGCCAACAAGCACAGGGTTCTCGCCTCTTGCACCCTTTCACCTCCAGTCCAGGAGATAAGGGAGAGGCAAGTCCTTGTTACTATACCAGCACGTGGAGAATCTCACATCAGTCTCACCCCTCTCCAGGAGTGAAAGAGAGCCAGACCCCGCATGCTTTTTAAGAGCACTGAAATCAGTGTTCTGCCACCAGGACCTATATAAGAATGTTCCCAACTCAGACAGGAGAATAGATCCCACCTCCTGTCAGGTTTTTGGAAGTTAACAACTTATCAGCTCTGGGGTAGAGCTGCAGGTAATTTAGCACACAATAGTAGCTTTCTGGTGAGCAGCTCAGGCTCTAGACATTGCTAAAGAGATCCAAGACATGCTGGATCTGGGTGTAATCATCCCATCCAAATCTCCATGGGCCTCGCCTGTAGTTCTGGTGCCTAAGAAGGATGGGGGGGGGGTGAGATTCTGTGTTGATTATCGCCGGCTTAATGCTGTCACCATCCCTGATTCCTTTCCCATGCCTCGAATAGATGACATGATTGAGAGGCTGGGCAGAGCTAAATACATTACTGTGCTGGATCTCAACAAAGGATACTGGCAAGTTGGCATGGATGAGGATGCCTCTATAAAGTCTGCGTTTGTGACCCATCTTGGTCTATACCAGTTTGTAACCATGCCTTTTGGGATGCGTAACTCACCTATGACCTTCCAGAGGCTCGTTAATTCACTGTTATCAGGCTTGTCTGACTTTGCTATGGTGTATATTGATGATTTGGCTATATATAGTGAGTCCTGGACTGATCACATGTCCCATGTGCGCACAGTGCTGTCCCAAATAAAGGACGCTGGCCTTACTATCAAGGTGCAAAAGTGCCAGTTTGGCCTAGCTGAGGTTGAATACCTGGGACACAGAGTGGGGTGTGGAGCTATTAAGCCACTGGATGCTAAGGTACAGAGCATTAAAGACTGGCCTGTGCCAACTACAAAAAAGGAAGTCCAGAGTTTCCTAGGATTGGCTGGGTATTACAGGAGGTTTTGCCCGCACTTCAGTGCCTTGGCCAGTCCTCTGACTGATTTGTGTAGGAAAAAACAACCTGTTAAAGTTGTGTGGACCGAGCAGTGTCAACAGGCCTTTGACGCTTTAAAACAGGGCATTATACAGTCCCCTGTCTTGCTTGCGCCAGATCCTGCCATGGAATACACTGTCCAAACCGATGCTAGTCAGTTTGGTGTTGGCGCTGTCCTCTGCCAACGTGGTGCTGATGGTGATTTGCACCCTGTGGTGTTTTTGAGCAAAAAGTTCTTACCAAGAGAGAGAAACTGGTCTGTCATAGAAAAAGAATGCTTTGCAATTGTGTGGGCCTTGACCAAATTAAGACCATACCTTTGGGGTGTCAGGTTCCACTTGCAAACAGACCACTCTCCTTTATGCTGGTTAGACAGAGTGAAGAATTCCAACCAGAAATTGCTTAGATGGAGCCTCGCACTCCAAGATTATGATTTTTCTATTGCTCATATCAAAGGTTCGCAGAATCTGATTGCAGATGCTTTGTCTAGAACTCACTGTACTGAAGACCAAACAACCATTGGTGCTTGAATTGTCTAACTTGAATGTTTGCTTTCTGTAACTTGAAATGTGCTTACCTGTTTTCCTTTCTGTAAAATGGACCCAAGTGGTTGAAATGCTGTTTATAAGCCTGTGCCTGAAGTTTGAATGTGGCAACTTCATGAATATGGATTGTTTTCTTGATTTGTACTACCTATGCATTGTATGGTGTATCCTATGATGACTTCTGTTAATGTTTTCTTGATTATGTAGGATTTCTGTAGGTTGTAACCTGTATCTTCACATGTATGCATGACCCTAAGGAGTAGGTTAGATGTAATTTGAAGAAGACTCCCCGAAATTACATCTTTTAAGGGGGAAGGTGTATAGAAAAATATTTCTTTGATTCACTGATTAGACTCAAATGGTTCAGCTGGGAACATGTCCCTGTGACTTTCACACCTGACCAAATGGCATGCACAAATGCCAGGCCTGGTTTTACATTTCAAAAGCCACTTTGACACCTCGCAGGGGAAGGCCAGACATTCAGGCTCTTCCCCAAACTTCAAAGCCCAGCGTACGTGTGCAGTCAACATGTAAGCTATGGAGGTTCCTTCAGAGTAGACACGCCTGTCTACTCTGTCATGATTGGGTACTGGCCATGCTCAGTTATGACAGAGGTAGGAGGAGAGACACAGAACTCTCTTGGAAAGAGGGCCCCTTTCTAAAAGTTAGTCTCTGTTTGGATTACACACTGGCAACACTGAATTTTGCAAGGGGGCAACAAGCTGACCTTAATTGCCCATTGCAAGCATGGCTTTCATCTTTAAGATCCCTTGGAGAATGGACTTTGCTTTGCCTGTTCTCTGGACCAAGGATTGGTAATTATGATACCTTTGTATGTTTAGTCAGAGCTCTATAAAGCTATAGGACTGTTCATTGTTTTCTAACCTGTGCAAGTCTCATGTCATATAATTGCTGTATTTAATAAAGATCTTATATAGATTAAACTGATTTGGTTTGGATCAATATTGTACCTGGACTGCTAGGGCTAGATCTAGAGCCTGAGCTGCTTGCCAGAAAGCTACTATTGTGTGCTAAATTACCTGCAGCTCTACCCCAGAGCTGATAAGTTGTTAACTTCCAAAAACCTGACAGGAGGTGGGATCTATTCTCCTGTCTGAGTTGGGAACGTTCTTATATAGGTCCTGGTGGCAGAACACTGATTTCAGTGCTCTTAAAAAGCATGCGGGGTCTGGCTCTCTTTCACTCCTGGAGAGGGGTGAGACTGATGTGAGATTCTCCACGTGCTGGTATAGTAACAAGGACTTGCCTCTCCCTTATCTCCTGGACTGGAGGTGAGAGGGTCCAAGAGGTGAGAACCCTGTGCCTGTTGGCAGCGTCTGGATTCTGGACCTGTGGGCAGAGTCTAGATCCTGTACAGGGACCATCGAAGCTTCTCTGCAGCTGGCCAACATGAATCTCCTCCTGGGCATCCTGGTAAGCATCACTTCTTAGGGCACAGTGGGTGGCCTGGGGGTGCAAATTGCCACCCCCACATGCCTTCCCCTTGCCTGGTGTGAAGCTCTGTTTCATGGCCCCCTCGAGGTCTCCATCCTCAGCAACCCCTTCTGCCCTAGGCACTGTTTCAGGCAGCTGCTGGGCCCCTTCAGGCGTTGGTGCCCCCCCAGATTCTCACCAGCTGGAGCCACCTCAAGTGGTGGTGGCGGCAGTGGCAGCAGCAACACCAGGCAAAAACTTCTTGCCGTGTTGCCACTTCCAGCCCAGCGTGACTGACCTCAGGATTGCTGCCTTGCCTCCCATAGCTGGGCTGAAGAGAGTCCTCTGGGAGGCATTGCTTTGGTGCCCAAGATGCAGGTGCACGCATTTTCAAGGTGGCAATTCCCCAGGGTAGGGCTGTCTTTCTGGTGCAAGCTACCTGCCTGTAGTTGTGAGGAGAGAGTGCAAGATTTGCTTATAATGTACAGGAAGGAGGCTGCAAGAGAGAGAGGTGGAGTCACCTCAGGGTTCTGGAAACTTTCAGATGCCAAAGTAGTAACAGTCCCAGAGCATGGACACACGGGACCAGGCCATGCAGGCCTTTGCAAGTAAGGGCAATAAGTTTCTGCTAAACCTGTGAGCAAACCGAACAGCAGGTCAGGGATCTGAGAAAAGGAAAAGGTGCACAGTGTATGTGTGTGACTGGCATGTCTGCCAAAGTTTTCGCCAAGAGGACAACTTGGCGATAAGCTGATGCAGCAAGCAAAGTAAAGGGAAGAATCATGATATTTCTTACTATATAAAATTCTGTTACGTATCGGCCATTTCCGGCACTCCCATTGCCTGTGCAGTGTGCTCCATTGGCCCATCAGCCACCACTCAAGGGTACTTGTGTGGCATTGCCTCTATGCTGGCTATACTCTTCTCCCCCGCCCACTGCCAGCCTGGACACATCTCTCACAGAATAAGCTGCCAAAATTACAACTGCTGTCCAGGAGGGAGGGGAGAGGAGATGTAACACTGAAATCAGAGGAGCAGATAACAGTAGGTTGATGGTTTGCTGGGAAGGAGATGGGGTTGCCAACTCCAGGTTGGGGAATTCCTGGATACTTCTGGGGTCAAGCCTGGAGACAGTGGGTTTTGAGGAGGGGTGGGACTTCTAACAGGTACAAGGCCATAGACCACCTGCCAAACCAGCCATTGACTCCTGAGTAACCACTGCTGCCAATCTCAGGGTGAGGGCTGGAGATCACTCTGCATTACAACTGCTCTTCACATGGCAGAGATCACTACCCCTGGAGAAAATGGTGGACTCTGTGTCATTATACCCTGCTAAAGTTGCCACAGCAAGTTGATGCTGAGTGCTCAAGGCTGCAGCACTCACCCACAGCCTCATTCTAGAGATTGCTGTATTTATTTCCACAACGGGCCTTCTTCCTAGTCCATTATAACTCCAAACTCCTAGAAGTGGTCCTCCTGAGCCATTAATTTCCTTATCTTGTGACATTCCATAGAAATTGTCTTCAAATGTTATCGTATTCTCCTTGGCCAACACTTACCAAGATTACCATGAATTTGTAAGCTTAGCCTCTTACTAGCTAGCACTTCTTTACAGTTTTGTATCTTTGAATTTGAAAAGACAGATTTGGTAGGTAATGGCTGCAATCCTAAGAATACTTGGAATCAGGCCCCTATGGCATAAAATGGACTTTTGAGCAGAGTTGCTTAGGTCTGGTCTGCCAGTGTTGTATGGCTGGGCCTTCTTAACACCATCATTCTCTCTCTTTTGTCCCAGTGGGTATTTTGCCTTCAAAGTCAGACGGATGAGGTAAGCCGAAGGTTCCATCTCTGGCTGGAAGCCTGGGTTACAATCTAGGAGCAGCAAGCTTTCTCCAAAGTATGCTGCAGCTAGGCCTCAAGTTCTGGCAGCAGCAAAGTGTCTACAAGAAATATTCCAGGGTAGTCATTGCACACAGGCTTCTTAGAACAGTTGCTTCAAGGCTGTGCCATCTTCTTGCCCCCTGCTCATTCACCAAATGGGAATCTCAGCAAAGAGAAGCAGGAGTGATTTTAGCAATTTAGTGACATCAGAGGATGGTTAACTGCCTGCCTTGGGGGACATGACATGGTAATTCTGCAGAAGGAGGAACAGAGGCATGTTGCTGCACTGCTGAGTTTATTTCATAGCTTAACCAGGCTAGTTATCCAGGGCAAATTTGCAAGTGGGGGCTGCAGGGTGGTAGAAGGGAAGAGAATTCTGGAATTAGAAGCAAGGGAGAGTCAGGATGGTGCTCAGCTGTTATCCTTCCCCTGTGCATGCAGTTTAAATCTCTTCTCCTAGGCTTCTTTGGGACAATGAGTGGCAAGGTTAAGTAACTCACTCAGCCACGAGATGAGGTTAAGTCCCTTCAATAATTCTGTTCATTGCAAATATTATGCCTAGTGCAGTCTCTAGAGTATAATTAGGGCCTTTAACACAGTAGGTTTTCAAGAACGTTGAATTATACATTTAAATGTGCATGAAGATGTGCACTCCCTGGAGCAGGACAGTGGCTTTGTTCATGAGATGCGAGAACAGTGATGGGACTGTGCTCACTCTGTACCAGAAAGTGTAATAATCAAAAACTAGTCAGATGAACTTTCCGACCCTGGGATGCATGATGATATACTATCATCATCATCATCACCACCACCATCATCACCATCATCGGCTGCTCACACTTGATATTACAAAAGTTAAAATCTGCTTCAGCCAAAACAGAATTTCGTAACCTGTCTAAAATGTATTGTCCCCTACTTCACACAGTGCATTCTGATTCCACTGGTCATGGAGAAGGGTAATGAGCTACACAGGGAACTGAACTCATTGCCCCAAACACTGGAAAGTTTACTCCTCTTGCTTTGGTGATTTCAGCAGTTGGTGTCCTCACACTGAAATTTATTCAAATACTTGTACCCCACTTTTCTCCCCAAAAGGACCACAGGGTCTTACAGCAGTAAAAAAACCCTCACAGTTCCCCAGAGAGCACTGTGTTCAGGGCCCCAAAATTGGCTGGTATTCCCATGCCCCAAAGATGCCAGACTGGTGATAACCAGGGTCAGGACCCTCTTGGGTGCGGCTCTGTACTGGTGGAATGAGCTCCTGGAAGAGATCAGGGCCCCGTGGGACCTTTTACAGTTCCACAGGGCCTGTAAGACAGAGCTCTTCCACCAGGCCTTTGATTAGGAGCCACCTCAAACAATTGAGAGTGATCCTGTGCCCTGGCTTTACCACCTTCAGCCTCTCTCGCTGCACAAATTAGTTGACCAAACTGAGCTGATGTGAGAATACCATCAGGACTGTCACCTAAGTAATATTGTTAATCTAGAAATCTCTGCTCTTGCACTATCTGAGTATCGTTCTGGCACTTTAGAAAAACAGATAACTGATTTGTTTATGGCTGTTTTTATTAATGATTTTAATTGTATCTATATATGCATTTTTATGTAAGCCGCCTTGAGCCTGCCTCGGTGGGAAGGGCGGGGTATAGGGTTGCCAAGTCCATTGTGATAGCGGGGGAGTCCTGTGGCCTGTCTGGGAGTTCTTTTGTGCACGTGCTGTGATGACATCACCCGGAAATGATGTCATCACACTGGGTACGTTGGGGGCGGGACCACTATAATTCGAGGGAAAACCATCATGCCGGGCACGTCACTGTGATCCCAGCACTTTGGGGGGGGGGTTTCCTCCCAGCAGCCCAATCTGGGCCAGTGGGTAATGGACCCATAGAGCAGCGGATTCCCCGCCCCCCTGGGGGACCTGGCAACCCTAGTGGGGTATAAATTGAATAAATAAATAAATACAGTATAAATAAACCCACAAGCAAAACATCAAACCTTCTCTCGGGCCAGTTGTGGATTCAGTGGCTGGTTCATCCAAAAGTATGAATGAGAGCCAAAGGACCTGCAGGAGTCCTCTGGTTTGTACCTCTGGTCATGTCCAAGTGTATGTATCTGTAACAGGAAAGGAAAAGCAAACTCTCAGCAATAGGTGACCACTGGCAAAGATGTTCTTCCCAAGTGTACCTTTGCAGCTAAAAGGGCTAGAGACTCGCTTTGGATAACCCCCCCTAAGTTTCTCAGGTAGTTGGTTTCTGTGTCTAGTACTACATTCTGTGCTTTTTATGCACTTCTGGGGAATACACATGCATACAATAAATAATCAAAACATTTCAACTATTTAAAGGAACAAAGACAGAAAGGGAATGGCCCAGCCTAGCATCGTCTGTGGTGTGCAGCAACAATATAGGTTCACAAATTCATTAGAAGGAACAGTTTATTTATTTATTAATACATTTATATCCTGCCTTTCATCTTGGTTCAAGGTGGTTCCTCTGGGTTCAAGGAGCCTTTCCTTGATCTGAAGAAGCTGCAGTGTACTTAGGGTAACAAATGTGAAGGCAGCTCTCTCAGGTGTGGGGGAGCAAGGGAACCATTAAGAGACAAGCAAGGATGCTCTTCATTTCTTACACGCTCTGCATCAAATTGCCCAGCTGTGCAGAAAGTAACAGACATAGGGGGTTTGCTCTCTAATGCGCCACATGAGGGAATGGCAAACATTATCAGCCAGGCAGAGATAAAATGCAGACAAAGCTGGGAAATGCAAATCTGAAGCTGGCAAACTGTCAAGCTGCTCTTCCTCACACCTATTTCACACAGGATTCCCAGCTCAACTGTGTGGGTGTGAGAAAGAGAAGGTTAACAAACCAAACAGTACTTGTGGCCCCTGTAGGGACCCAAGTGCCACACACAGTCAGAGATGATGCCTGTCATACAAAGGCCAATCAATTATAGAGCACTGAATTTGGTTTAGCTGATAGGGTTGCCAGGTCCTCTCATCTGGCAATGACAGGCAAAGTGCAGTGACTCCTCTTCATGTACTGTTTCTAGCAGATTGCATTCCATACTCATAATTTTGTCCTACAGCATTGTGGGAGAAAAAAATGCACAAGAAGAAACTGAATGGCCTGCTATTATCCTGTGCCAGTTGGCATCTTGAAATTACTCTTGATTGAGACAGAAACCTGAACTGTATTAAGATTGCCAGGTCTTTGAGTCTTTTAAGTGATGCAGCTACAAGTGAGGCATAGGCAGGCCACTAAAGCTCCTGCCCTGCCAGTCACTTCCCCTGCTATCCTACAGGGTCTGGCCTATCCTTGTAGCATTTTAAGGTGGTACAATTCTGAGGTAGTAAAGTGGATAATACTACTTGAGAGTGCATGGTTTGATCACATTTCTGAATGTCCCCAGGGCCGGCTCCAGGTGTCTGGGCGCCCTAGGCAGGACAGCCTGGGGCGCCCCCCCACTGGGGATGCCAACCTCCCAGTGGGGCCTGGAGACTCCGTGGCTGCAGGACCCCCAGGAAAGCCGGGAAGGGGGTGGGGGGTCTAGCCGCCGCCCCCTCCCTCCCAGCGCTGGCTTTCCTGGGGGCTCCATGGCTGCGGGGCCCCCAGAAAAGCCGGGAAGGGGGCGGGGGTCTACTGGCGGCAGCGGCGGCAGGTGCCCGGTTAGGGCGGCGGGGGGCGCTTTTTGGGGGGAGTGGGGGACGATTTGGCGCCCCTGAAGCCGGCACGCCTAGTTCGCCATATGGGCGATCCGGCCGTGAATGTCCCACTACACTTAAAAAGTTCCTTACAAGTAGAATATTAATGTGGAGGGCAAGAACTTCCCCAATACTGCCCCCTAACACTGGCATTCAGAGGTTTACTGCCTCTGGACATGGAGGTTTCTTATAGTTACCATGGTTAGTACACATTGATGGACCTGTCCTCCATGAATGTATGTGCCTAATTCCCCTTTAAAGCCATTTATAAGAAAAAATGCAATAAAGAATAGAAACTAACCCAATCTTCATCTGGTTGTCTCAACTTCTTTTCTGGGGTTGCAGCGGCCCATGGGAAATACGCTTCCCTGGCAAGCCAAAGGCAGCAGCTATCAGCCCCAGAGCCTAAATAACAATTTGCAGCTTCTTCCCAGTTGAAGCAGCAGCAGAGTGAGAATCCCTGGGGCAACTGTGTTATAAATCATAAGAAGACCAGACCGCCCCCCCTAGTCTGCTGGCAGGCAGAACTAGAATCTTGTCTTGTGCAATAAACTGAAGAGGTGGGAGGGCCAATGGACTAGAGAGGTAGCAGAGAGAGAAGATGAGCCGCATCATCCTGTCCCATTGCCTCAGAATTTTAAAGATACAACAGTGTTATGCAAGAGATCAGTGGCCTGGCTTGATTTACACACACACACACACACACATATATAAAATTAATTTTCATCCTCTGCTCTAACTGCCAGTTTGTGCTGCCTCACACCAGCTTTTGCTGCTCCCTCATGCAACCAGCAGCATCGGGGCTGGGGTGTCTTTTTGTTCTCTCTCAGTGCACACTGCCCTGACACTTTCTCTCAATAAATGTTTCTCATGTCCTTCCACCATAGCTTAAGTGCATTGATTCATTCAGAGTAAACAAACAGTTCCAGGGATAACTAATTTATCAATAAACCCAATCAGGCCAGTTCCTGGTTACCAAGAGAAGTCACTTCCATTTAGGGTTGCCAGGTCTCCTGCTATAGTAATAGCTATAGTAATAGCAGCCCTAAGTGGAAGACCTCCCACTAATCCCATTATTTGTCTGTTGGCTCCTGAAGCACTGGCAGAAGGAAATGGGGGGAGGGGAGTAAGGGCTTGCACCAGCGTTACACCAATGTGCTGACATCCATTTCTTGAAAGCGGGAAGTGATGTCATGGAATGCTCTGGCATTTTCAAAACATAGAGTTTCTGGCAATTCTGAGAGTGTATAGAGTGGATCTTGTGTGAGCTAAGAGCACCAAACTTGCAGTGGACCTCCCTGGGATGCTCCCCAGTATGGACAACCCCCCTCCTCCCCCAGACCCAAGCATGAGTCTTGGGTACTGTTGCAGGTCACTGTGTCCCCAGGCCCACCCTCTCTCCACTGACAAGATGACCACAGGGTAGGTCCAACCCCTCTGCCCGGGCTCAGGAGTCACCTGCACCACTTGTGGGTGGCTGTTTCTCTGGGCTCACCCACCCATCCACTCTCGGTGTGATGACAGGGCAGGGCCAAAGCCCCTGTCCTGCCCCGCCCCGCCCCGGGAGCCATCTGCACTGCTTGCAGGTGGCTGTTTTCCCAGGCCCTCCCACCCACCTGCTCTCAATATGATTGCAGGGCAAGGCCAAGCCCTCCTGGCCTGCTCGGGCCCAGGAGCCACCCACACTGCTTGTGGGGGTGTTTTCCTGGGCCCACTCACCCACTTTCAAGGTGATTGCAGGGCAGGGCAAACCCCTTTAGTCTGCCCAGGCCTGGAAGCCACCCACACCATTTGCGGGTGGCTGTTTTCCTGGGCCCGCCCGCCCACCATCAATATGATGGCAGGGCAGGGCCAACCCTTCCTGCCCTGCCCAGGCCCAGGAGCCACCCGCACCATTTGCAGGTGACTGCTTCCTCAGGCCCACCTACTTGTTGTGAAGGTGATGGCAGGGCAGGTCCAGCCCCCCCGCCCTGCCTGGGCCTGGGAGCTACCCTCACCACACAGCAGCAGTGATCTTCTTGATAGTGGGGCAAGTGAGCCTGGCTCAAATCCCAATTCAACAAACACCCAAAGCTCAGGGAGAGAGAGAGAGAGAGAGAGAGAGAGAGAGAGAGAGAGAGAGAGAGAGAGAGAGAGAGAGAGAGAGAGAGAGAGAGAGATCACATTCACAACGGGTGGCTCAAATCTGTTTCTGCCCACCAACATCTTATTCCCAGGAAGGGTTGGCCATGCCACAGCCATCTTCTTGCCAGTGGGTTGAGTGAAAGGGGATGGCTGTGGAGGAATCTGTGTCTGGAGCTAGGGACACCCAAATGCCCAGAACAGGTTGGTCAGCCATGCCGCACACTTACCTTGCCAGAGGGCCAAGTGAAAGGGGATGGCTCTGAACATGGGGCCACGGAACTAAAGGAAGGCCCACCATACTCCTCCAAGCAATTTGCCATGTCCTTCACCAAGGCTTCAGCTTGCGGCCGATATAAGAAGGACGTGGTCATCATTTAAATTTTTTTTAATTGAATTTTATTGCTTCAAAACTATACAGGGGAAGGAAGTGATGGAAATACTAAGACTAACATGTGAAACTACAAGAATAAAGCAAGGATCATATTGCCACAAAACAAACTTATTTGCCTTCCTACAATGTAACAATAAAAGAGTAAAAGAATTATACTGGATGCCCTTTTACCATAGCAAGGCTAACTTAAGCCCTTTTAACCAAGTATTGGGTACATTATAACCAGTTATGTTTATATAACAAGTGAACTTTCAGAACTGTATTACATTATTATCTCCTGTGTTTATTTTTTTCATATTTCAGTTTAACTTTGAGAGTTTTAGGAGCTGCTGCTCCTTTTTCAGAATCAGAACCTTCTGGAGAGCTACCAGAATTGCTTAAACTGTCATCAGACTCATGATCACTTTTGTCTTCTACATGTATATTGTCCTATGCTTTTCCTTTGTCTTTGATTGCTCCTTGTTGCTGTTTCAAGAAGATCTTTGCTTTCTGGGCAGAATCAATTTTCATCTTTATTTTGTTGTAGTTGAATATAAGTCCTTCTGGAAATGTCCATCTGAAGGGAATGGAGTGGTTGTGCAGGAAAGAAGTTAAATTTTTATATTGTTGTCTCTGTTTTTGTATCTCAAATGGAATGTCTTTCAAAATCCTCACTTCTTCGCCTTTAATTTTCACAGGGTTCCCATTTGTTACTTTCAGGATTGCATCTCTACTTGATCTTTTAGAGAACTTATTTTTCTTAATGAAGTCAGGATAGATTCGATAGGCCAGATCGGTATCATTTTGTAGTACATCTGCTTTAGAAGCTACCACTGGTGCCAATGCTTCACTTAATATTGCTTTTAAATTCTCCCCTTTCTGTTCTGGGATACCTTGAAAATGTAGGACATACACTGATTTCTCCATTTGCAGCTGTAGTAATTGCTCTTTATCAGAGATCCACTCTTTTTCCACAACCTCTAGTCTCTGTTTAACATCGTCAGTCTTAACTTCAACTTGTTTAATAGCTTTATCTGTTTCATCTGCTCTTTTGTCTGTTCCCATCAATTGTTTCTGGAAACAGTCAAGTTTCTAATTGATGTTAGACATCTGGTCCGGCAGAGGGCACAATGCTACTGACATCATATTAGGGAAGTCAGTTACTACTTCTGGATTAAACGTAGAAGATACGGAATGGGTAGTTCCTGGAGAAGGTCTCTTTTTCAGCGCCATTTTCTCTTCTCTTCCTGACATGTTTACACAAGATAAGATCCATTTAAACAGACTGAAAGTTCATCTATTTCACTACCCTTTGGGCTATTTTATAGCCCATTTGCTTAATTTAGGATTCTCTTGCCGCCTCCATCACTTTGGGCTTCAAACTGCCACTCAGGTACTGCTATTTTGTTTTCCATGGGGGGGAATCCCCAATTCCTCCCTTCCCTCTACATCAGTTTGGCGCCTTAAAGTCGTTTCTCTATTTTGCTGGCTTAGGGGGATTTGCTTAACTCACAGTTCATTCAGTTGCTTAGATGCTTTTTCAAGCTGCAGGAAGATCAATATAATGCTGGATCACTTGCCCTCATCGTCTGAGTGTGCGCCTCTGTGTGCCATATTGGCCTTGTGGTGGCAGGACCTCTTGGAGTAAAGAGGTGCCTCAATTCCTTGGCTGTCACCTCGGAAGAGGCATCACTCACACCCCAGGCTGAGAGCCCCCTACAAGGGCTCAAGGGGGCTCTGAATCATCTGAGTCCCCTCCTGCCTGCTGTGAGCCGGGGTGCCTGCATTGGAGCTTGATGGGGCATGCCTGGTCCGTGAGTCACCGAAACTGGAAGCAATTGGAAATTGACGTGGTCATCATTGAGAACCCCCAGCAAGTACCCTGAAGGATTGGCCATGTCTGTGCCCTGTGCCAGCAGCCTGCACTCACCTTGCCATCATGGCAAGTGAGGGGAAGGGCTCATGCATGCAAGGAAAGGATGGAAGCTAAACATGACCGGGTGGTGCTAGTGAGATCTGATCCCCAGTGACACCCCAGAAGGACTGGCCATGCCTGGCCTGCAGTCACCTTGCCAGCGGGATGAGTGAGAGGGGAAGGGATGGCTCTGGAGTAGAACAAAGGGGAGGCCACAGGCCTCTGGACCCCAATTGTCATGCCTGCCCGCCCAGGCTCTGGCTTGCAGCCAGTTTAAGGAGGATGCATTTCTGAGCAGTTACTTAGATTTGCAACTCCAGCGAACACCCCAGAAGCATTGGCCATGGCACTGTTGTGTGTACTCCTTATATAATTTTCAGATCCCACAGAGCTGAATGGGAGTTCTCTAATTGGCAGCCAGCAGTACCTCTCGTGGTTTGGAGGGCCCCAACTGGTGTTTCCAAGGCTGGAGAGAATTCCACTCCCACTGTTGCCTGGGAGTTTGCTCTGTCAATGCTGTTTTTTTCAGGAGACATTTTCGTTTCCTGGTCTGCCTCCAAATTTCAGGGAATGTTCTTGGAGCATGTGCTCCACTGAATATTGCTTCCTGGACCTCAGAGTGGCCCAAATTCAGCATGGATTTTGCTTCATGCACTGGTTTGTGCCCATTTGTAAAACTTACTCCCTGACCACTTTTTAATGCATAGACTGTTGGGCAGGCCTGTACCCAGGATTTTGTGGCTTATGGGGCAATTTTTTTTCTGGTGGGGTTGAAGTCCTCAGTGCAGAAAGAAAAGCCAGAATTCTGAGAGTTATGACTCAGCTACTGTGTAATCAAGCCTTTTAAAATCAAAACATAGAGGCTTCTGCAAATCATAGCCCCAGAGTGTGACAACAGCAGGTTGAGAAAGGGGTGGGGAAGGGAGAATAAGTTTTCTGGTAGATGGTAGGAATGGCACTAGATATACTTATCTGGGTCTGGCCAGTAAACTCACTCCAAATTGTATAAAAACACATAAAACTATTTATAAAAACAAAGGACAAAAAACACATAGATAGGGGAAAGAGTTGTACACATGTAAGCAAGGAATGCAAACAAAAACAAAAACAAAAACATAGCTGGCTATTATATTCACTACTTTTCCTATCAGGCACATAGTTCTGGCATCTCAACTGGCATTCCTGATGAGCAGAGTCTCTAGAAGCATAGCAGCAGGGTGGGAGTTGAAGAGAGTTTCAAGCTGTCTATTCTACATAGGTGTTCTTAACCTTTTAGCCAACAGAAAGCTGTTAACGGGATAGATCTCTAAATTGCAAGCTGTCAACCACTTTAGATGATAGTTCTCAGCTGCTGCAAGTTAATCACTTCTGCCAGCCTAAGCAACAATTCTGATAAAAAGCCAGCAGGTGGAGGTGATGACTTCTATAGTCAAGAAATCTAGGCAGAAAAACTCTCTGGAAGGAGACCAGTTTCTTGACACAGAGTTAGAAGGGATCCTAGAGGTCACTTACTCCAACCTCCTCGCTCAGTGGAAGAATTAGTCAACTACAGCACCCCATTCTGCATAAAGGAGGGCACACCTTTATTTTTTTAAAAAAATATATTGAAAAAGGCATTTATAGGAGAAATTCTTGTGGGGCTCTGCTTTTAAGAAAGGGGGCAGAGCCCCCCAAAGCCCCACAGTAGCTATGGGCCTGCTGTTGGGGCAAAACAAAAGATTGCATATACATTTTTCTAGCTGAAAACAGGCTTGGTGGGAGAAGCTTGCTGGTCTTCCCCTTGCCTGTTTGGTCCTTTTTGCTCTTTTGGTCACACTTGGAAACAGTGATTGTGCATTCCAATTCTCCTGACCTCGCTAGCTCATCTTCCAAACTGATATATGCTAGCATCTATCAGCAACACCTGTCTGCATTTTACATAGGAGAAACAGGTCAGTCTCTACACAAAAGAATAAACAGAGTCAAATTTTAATATCAAACTTGGCAACATTCAGTTACCTGTGGATAAACATTTCAGCTTCCCAGGGCATTTTTCTGCTGACCTGATAATTACCATTCTGCAAAAAATAAACTTCAAAGGGAGATTCCAGAGAGAACGAATTAAAAGCCTTAAACAGGTTTGACTTACCAACTAAGGGTTAAACAGAGCTGAAACCTTTCACCACTACAGCTGTTAAATTGTTTAGCATAATTAGGTTAACTTGTTACCACCAGGTAGTGAGAATGTTCACCATAATTATCTTAATTCCTGATGGGTATCAATATTAATCTGTACAAGGGTCCAGTGGCCTTTTAGACTAACACATTTTATTTAAGAATATAAGAACATAAGAGAAGCCAGTGTTGGATCAGGCCAATGGCCCATCTAGTCCAACACTCTGTCACACAGTGGCCAAAATTACCAGGTGCCATCAGGAGGTCCACCCGTGGGGCCAGGACACTAGAAGTCCTCCCACTGTTGCCCCCCCCCAAGGACCAAGAATACAGTGCATCACTTGCCCCAGAATGAGAGTTCCTATCTATACCTTGTGGCTAATAGCTACTGATGGACCTCTGCTCCATATGTTTATCTAATTCCCTCTTGAAGCCATCCATGCTTGTAGCTGCTGCCACCTCCTGTGGCAGGGAATTCCACGTGTTAATCACTCTTTGGGTGAAGAAGTACTTCCTTTTATTTGTTCTAACCCAACTGCTCAGCAATTTCATGGAGTACCCACAAGTTCTTGTATTGTGAGAATGGGAGAAAAGAACTTCTTTCTATACCTGCTCTATCCCATGTATAATCTTATAAACCTCGATCATATCACCCCTCAGCCTTCTTTTCTCCAAGCTAGGGAAAATGTTCCAACCCTTTTATCATTCTAGTTGCCCTTTCCTGCACTTTTCCCAATGCTGTAATATCCTTTATGAGGTGTGGTGACCAGAACTGTACACATTTTGTAACATCTTGTGAATCAGAGCTCAGATGCATTAGAGCACATACCCAATAGTGTGATGCTTGATGGGGTGCTCTCAGTGTGTTGGGATGTTGGTGTCAACCCACCATTCCTCCCCTCATTTTCTCATATTGCCCCCTGCCCCATTTTCTCATACTACCCAGCTAAGTGGCAGTAGGAAGGGACCACTGGGGGCAGGAGTTCCCCTGCCCCAACAGGCATATGGGAACTCTAGATAAATAGTCCTGAAACTTATTACTCAGCCCTAATTCAACAATTCATTCTGGATTTTTTATTTCAAGTTCCTGTGACTGAGAAGAGTGCCTTTTAGATCAGCAACAGACTGCCATGGAAGATGAAAATATTCACTCATTGTTTGCTGAACATTGTGATTTTTACAGTACAATCCTAAACAAAGTTACACTGTTATAGCTCAGTTGAATTTGGTGAGCTTAGAAGGGTTGTACTGTTAATGCCAGATTTGGGTCCATTTATTGTTTTTCCATAGAGACAAATGTGTATATAAAATATAAAATAGAAGGGCATTGTGGACACATGATGATAGGGAGGATGAGCTAGAGATGAAATAACTAAAATGATTAACTCCTATCATCATGATCTTTGAGAGTATATGAGGACAAGGTTGGCAACTAGATTTGTTGCAGGATTCAGTTCCTGAGTTTATTTATGCATTGTTATGGTCAGTGAATCACACAGTTAAGCAACAAACAATTAACATATTTCCATTATACAATCAATTATGATCCCATAAAAATCAATAAAATGAAAAAGGGAAAATGCAAATACATTTTCTAATACTAAACCCCCCACATATAAAATTAAAATAGTTTAATAAAATAACAACATATCTACTTCCCAAATGAAGCATGGATAGATTTTGCTATTGATCAAAATTTAGCTACCTTCTTTGTAATCTGGTGGTATTTATCTGCTAGGAGGACAGTAAGGTAAGATTTTTCTGTTCTTCCTGGGAATTTTCATAGAATAGGTAAAAGTAGCTCATCTCAAAGATCTTTATAAAGGAGATAGTATAGAAGAACGTGACCTATCATTTCCACTTCTTGGCTAATGCAGGGTAACTCCGTTCAAAATATCTCCCATTCAACAATTCAGAAGGGAGAATATTAAATCATTCCTGAGAAAAAATTAATCTTGTTTTCGGGGCTATAAGATTCCCCAAATAGTATTTCCTAGCAATGCTCAAATGCTGTTGTAGCTCTATATCTTGAGATGTTGTTTGGGGTTGGGCCGTTATCAAGCAAGCAAAGGTCAGATGTGGGGAAACCTGGATATAGCAACCCTCAGCCTCTGCTAGTTGAGTGGGCCCAGGCTGATCTTTCTTTTGTTGGTATTCCTGATGGAAAGAGACTTCCCCTCCAATGGGAGATTGCTCCAGTTTCAAAGGCTATACTGTAAGATGATATTGCAAAACTTTTCTCCGTTGAAACCTGTTTCTGTAACATATGAGGATGAGATCTAAGGATCTTTGAGAAGGATAGGAGTTATATCTCTCCAGATAGGCATACTGTAGATTTCTTCAGTAGGCACACTCCTGGTGAGAGGAAGTATTGTTCTTCCCAAAGCACAGCTGGGGAACTGACACTGAGCTGTTCAAAGTGTTTCATCACAGATTTGGTTAATGTTTCAAACACCTAACAAGGAAAGTTACTGCTAACCCATCACCCCAAGAGGGCTTGAACTCAATAGGCCCTTTGATGTTAGGAAACATGCCAGGCTCTTTGTAGGCCAGCAACCTCAAAAATGGGTCAAGGCACACCATGCATATAAAGCCTTTGAGGGTGCATTACTAGGCTATTGGTAATGGATGTTGTTGGAGATAATGGAGCATGGGTGTGGTGTGGTAAAGAAGTTCCCAGATGGAGCCAGTCACTGGATCCAGAAGACATATATCAAGCAAGTCAAAACTGAAATCCTGTAACAGTCAAATCTATGTAGGAGATTTTGTGGCAGAGAACCCAGAACAAAGACAAATTTTCCTGATCAGCTGTTTATACTTGGGCAGCCTTCCTTAAGTACATTCCTCACTCACTCTTCCACTCTTCTAAACTCATTGCTCTCAACTACCCAAGGCCATCCACTTTTGGATTTGACTTAAAATTGTTTCCTGCTGTTCCTTGGCTTAGGTCTCCCTTCCTGCTAGCAAACACCTTCCTCCTTGTACCTTCAGATTCCTTCAGTGCCCATCCAAGTTCTATTCCCATTTGTTTCCCATTCACTGAAATAATTGCTAGTCCAAATTAAAGGTCTCTCCCATGGGTTTTGTCACATTGTCAGCTCACTCATTTTTCCAATGAAGACATAACAGATCAAGAAGCAACAAGTCAAAAACACCCACATGGCACTCCTTTAGCAAATAGCTGCATTCTACAGGAACATCATCAGCCAAAATAAAACCCTTAATATAGACTCTTAATATTGTTTATCAACCTGCATCTCCCCATTCCTTTCTTTGTGGTTGTTTTTACATCTCTTCATTTAATTGTAAAATCCTTGGAATAGGGATCTTTGTTTTATGGGACTCAGTGGTTAAGACACTGAACTGCAGATCAGAAGGTCAGTAGCTCAGCACTTCAAGACCCTAGTGCCACGTAGTGGAGTGAGCTTCTGTCTCTGGCCCTAGCTCCTGCCAATGTAGCAGTTCGAAAGCAAGAAATGCAAGTAGATAAATAGGTACTGCTTTGGTGGGAAGGTAACATTGTTCTGTGCACCTCGGAGTCTAGTCCTGCCAGGCACATGACCACAGAGAAGTCTTTGGACAGCACTGCCTCTTTGGCTTGGAAACAGAGATGAGCACTGCCCCCTAGAGTTGGATTTGACTGGCTTTCGAGCAAGGGGAACCTTTACCTTTAATCTCCTCTCTCTCTCTCTCTGTAGACTAGGGAAATAGAACAAGCCTCCAACTAGTAGGAAGTTCTTTCTGCTGCTAAACAACATAAAGGCTTGAGTGGCAAAGAATGTTCTGTTCTGGGAAGATGAACTTTCTAGGCATTAGTTGGCAAGGAATATCCCGCTGAGCTCATTATTCCATCACTAATCTGATGCTGGTGGCAGGGGGAAAAAAACTAACAGGACCCCTGCAAAATATGCAGCAGTCCTTGTGTACTTCCGTCCTTTTAAAAGAGTTATTTTGCTGCTGGTTGTTGTTCAGATGGAAGTCGATGCTTTTAATAACTCTAAAACCTCTACCTTTTGACTGGGAAGCGCCACAGAGGTCTCATGAATTTATTATGGGACTGTTAGCCTTGGCCATGACTCAGGAGAGACAAAAATGATATCTGAAAAGCTGCTAATGCAACAACTGTGTCAGGATGGAAGGGGGAAGAGATGACCTGGCTTCAGATGAGCAGAAAGAAAGAGCAGAAGCTCAAAGGAGGGAGCTACCAACACCCAGAAGGACGGAGGCATGTATTTAAGATTATGCACAAGCCACTACATACCTCCTAATCATTTTACAGAGCAGTCAGGGGCAGGGGCTGAAAGTGCGTAGGGAGCCAATGAGGCACTCTGCCACTGAGCCCCAGCTGGGTGCCAGCACGGGGATGTCACATAGCAACACTGGCACAAGCTGTTGTGCCAGCAGAGAAAGGGGTAAACCCGGGGCATGTCAGGAGTTACTCAGCTCCCTAAGTCTCCCCAGCCCAGGCATACCCCCCTCCAAACCAGCATACAGTTAAACCATCAAAAACCACAGCATAACCCATAGGCATCTGTACAACAGGACGGGTGCCCCTCCGCCAGGCATTGTCCCTCTCACAAGCCCTGGCAGAGCACAAGATGCCAAATATAGCCACAACCAATTACTCCCCTCCCCAGTGGTGGCCAAACCCCCTCTCTTACACCCAATCACAGCCCCCTCAGCGCTACATAAACCCCAGTCAGAAACATCCCCCCTCATAGTTCAGTAAGTAGGAGGCATAGCAGGGATTCTGTCTCAGAAGTCTTTGCTGTGGACACTTAGAGTGCACAGTGTTGTACTTCAGTGGCGGGAGAGGCATATTTATTTATTATTTATTGTATGGTAGAGGTACACAGAGGAAGCATACAATAATATAAAATATGTAACCTATTAGATACAATGGTTCTGCAGACCGACTGGGCAATCTCCCTGAATCCTAATATCTAAATTTTCAATCCACTCAATCACAGCTGGGGAGAGTACAAAGAGCTTCATCACATCTTCCTGGAAAGCACAACACTCACATTCCTCTGACAGACAGAAAATAGTTTGGCAGGCTGCACCACAATCGCATTTGGGTCCTGGTATTTTGCCCCATTTAAACAACAGGTCTGCACAGCTGCCAAAGCCTGTTCGTATTCTATTAGCCTCCTTCCATACCTTACATGGCAAGTCAAATCCTGAGGGCCTTTCATTGGTGTTTAACAGGTTATGGATATCGGGTGGAACTGATTTAATCCATGTTTGCAACCACTCATTCCCTAGATCGAAATTTTGTGATTGCAGGATTTGTGCAGATCTTATAGCTGGGAGGGGCGTAGAGAGGGTACCTAGCACCATGGACGGAGCACTTAGTAATGACAGCTGAAGGGGAGAGCAAAGTCCATGCCATTTGGCTAATGTGTCTCATTTCAGAACCTGAACTCCATACCTGTTGGCTAAACCAAAGGTACAACCACTAGTCTTGCTGACCTCCAGGGGAGTCCTGGAGAACTCCCAAAATTACAACTGATATCCAGATCACAGAGAACAATTCCCCTGGAAATATAGCTGCTTTGGAGGATGGCTTTTATAATCCACTGAGGACCCTCCCCTTCCCAAAACCTCCCCTCTCCAGGCTCTACCCCCAAATCTCCAGGAATTTCCTAAACTGGAGCTGGTGCCCTAGCAATGATGCACTGGTAGGAATTCAGCTTCCCCAGCTGTCTTGGACCACCCTGGTTTAGCATGCGGAGATGAGTCATTGGCCGGGGAGGAGGAGGGAGGAAGATATCCCCAAGGCCTGCCTTGGCAGACCCTCCCTATAAGTCTGGAGTCTCAGGGCCTCCCCAAAGGGACTGTGAGTTAGCACTGGTGTAGCCCTCTGAGCCAGCAGGGCCCTCAAGCCAGGAGGTTCCAGCGTGGACTTGCCCACCACAGTCTCCTGAAGGACCCCAAGAGCAGAAGGGGTGTGGGGCGAGGGCTGAAGCTTGGAACAGGCATGGGACTAAGTGCTTGGCAGCCCAAGGCCTCCCTGCTGCTGAGGGAATGCCAGGAAAAACCAATAAGTCATTGCAGGATCTGCCCGCAACTACTCCTCAGGAGTAAAGGAGCTGATTCTGGCTGCTAGCTGTTCTGGCATGGGTGGGCAGACTCTGGTTCCCATACTCCCCTACAACATTGCTAGCATCTGATAAGTCATGCAGCTTGGTGGTGCAGGAGCAGGGGACCCAGGGTGGAGGCAAGGGAACTACTACTATGGGTGTAGAATAGAGGGGTTGTGGAGTGGTATCCTGATCAAAATTATGGATCTCTATGGTGGCCCATCTGCTCGGCCATTGTATTCCACTTTTGCAGTTTGTGTAGGGAAAGCATCAGCTCTGAGGCCTGTGGGTTTGAGCCTGACCTCTGTCTTTTTTGTCTTTCCTATTTTAATTTTTCATGGGGTGTGAGGCATGGAGAAGGGAGGGTTGTGTGAGGGCAGCACTGCCAGTGGGGTTGCCAGGTCCAATCTTTTCCCCGGCAAGGGGATTTGGGGGGAATTCCAGGAGGGGGTATGGCCATCCCTGACATGATGCTGTCACACAGAGTGATGTCACCGGTGTTGTGTCCTGGGATCAGAAGGCAGAGCTGGCGAAACACAGCCAAGCTTCGCTCTCTGAGAACAATAGGGACTAGGTTCCTGAGCTCGCCAGTAGTGAACCAATGGCAGCATTGGCGGGCGATTCAAACCCGCCAATAGGAATATAGGGCCGTCCCCTCTAACTGTATATAGTTGGCCTCCGGCCGTTACTGTTTGTTCTTTGTCTTTGTGAAGTACGAATAAACGTGTCTTCTCTTATGTAGTCGTCCGAGTCATGAGGGCCGAAACCCAGTACTTTACAGTGGCGACGAAGGTGGGATTTCAACGCCTTCCGTAACTCCATGAGCGACGAAAAGGACACCGCCGAGCGCCGCATCGCTGACCCCGAGAGCAGCACCGCACCGCTCGCCCCGGCGCACGCCTTCCCAGACAGAACCATGGCCGCTTCTCATGTAACACTGGAGCACTTCGATCCGTCGCAGCCAGAAACCTGGGACGCATGGGTCGACCAGCTCATCAGCTATTTGGAGCTCAACGAAATCCGCCACCCCGACCAGAAATGAGCGATCCTGCTGAACGCCTGCGGCACCCAAACCGTCCACCTCGCCAAGAGCCTCTTGGTGCCCCGCACGGCCTTGGAGAGCTCGTTTGGGGAGATCCTGGATGTCCTCAACGCTTACTTCAGCCCCCGGCCGACCTTCCTGGCCAAGAGGATGGATTTCCAGAGGCGAGTCCAGGCCCAAGGAGAATCCATTGCCACCTTCCTGGCCGCGCTAAGGGCGCTTGCGGTGGACTGCGGATTCCCGAAGGTGGAGGACAACCTGCTGACGCAGTTCATGTGGGGCCTGGCGGACTCCAAGCTGCGGCGCAAGTTGGTTGGACACCGGAGGCTCTCCTTAGACGAGGCCCTAGACGCCGCAACAGCCCACGAGGCCGCAGAAGGGGAACGCCCGGCCGCGGCCGCCCATGTGGTCGGAAGGAGTCCAAGCCCCGGGAAGGTGGATACGGAAGAGGTCTTCACCCTCAGACCTCAACAACGCCGGCCGGCGCCGTTCCAGCAGGCCAACAGAGAGCCAGCCAAGCCTTCCGGCAACCGGGTCGTCTGTGCCAGCTGCGGGGAAGGCCACGGAAGGAAATCCTGCAAGTTCCGGGATGCTGTTTGTCACGGGTGCGGAAAGCAGGGACACCTCGCACGGGTCTGCCGGTCCAAGGGCCCCAGGAATTCGAGATCGTCGGCTCCACCGCACCGCGCATCGTCCACCGCCTACGAGACGACGGAAGAGGTCGCCGAGTTGTACCATCTCACCGACCAGCCGCTGCAGGTACTTCGCCTCCCCAACCCCAACCTCTCCTCTGCCCCGAAGATCCAAGTAACCATGCGGATCGAGGGGTCCCCCTGTTGCATGGAAGTGGACTCGGGATCGGCGGCGTCCATCATTTCCCTAGACACTTTAAAAAGACTTTGCCCATTAGGGGGACCCCCTCTACATCCATCGCCACTAAGCTTGGTGGATTTTCAAAAGAACCCTGTCCCCATCCGGGGAGTCGGCACTTTCCGAGTGCAGTACAGAGACTTTGAGGGGAACTTGGACTTGGTGGTGGTAGAGGGAAATCTCGTGAGTCTCCTGGGGCGGGCGTGGTTCGAAGCCCTAGGCATAACGATTGGGGGAGTGAATAAGTGCGGGGTGCGGGACTGGGGGGCGGTGTGCAAGGAATTCCCTGAGGTTTTTGACGGGAAACTGGGGTGTTATAAAGGGCCCCCGGTGTCGCTTCACTTAGACCCCACCGTGACGCCCGTTCGACGGCGCTTCCGCACCGTGCCCCTGGCCCTCCGCTCGAAAATAGAGGCCGAACTGGACCGGTTAGTGGCCCAGGGAGTCCTAGAGCCCGTCCCGAATGCTCGATGGGAGACCCCGATTGTGACACCCGTCAAGCCAAACGGGGAAATCCGCATCTGCGCGGATTATAAGTGCACCATTAACCAGGCACTTCAGGCGCACGCATACCCCGTACCCGTGGTCAGCCATGTCTTAGCCACACTGGCGGAGGCGCGCATATTTGGAAAGCTGGATCTCACGCAGGCGTACCAGCAACTCCCGGTAGATGAGGCCACGGCCGAGGCGCAAACCATAGTGACCCACCGGGGGCCTTCCGGGTGAAGCGGCTGCAGTTCGGGGTCAGTGTGGCCCCAGGGATATTTCAAAATCTAATGGACGATTTGTTGAAAGGGATCCCTGGGGTGACGCCGTTCTTCGACGACGTCCTCATCGCCGCGACCACCCCGGAAAGCTTCGCCGCCCGCCTCCGAACTGTACTGGAACGCTTCCAAGCCGCGGGGCTGAAAGTGAAGTGGGAAAAGTGCCTCCTCGGGGTGCCGGAGGTGGAGTTCTTGGGATACCGGGTAGACGCAACAGGCCTGCATCCGGCGAGGGACAAGGTGAAGGCCATCGTGGAGGCCCCCGCCCCGAAGTCCAAGGCCGAGCTCCAGGCGTTCTTAGGCCTCCTGAACTTTTACCACGCCTTTCTCCCCCACAAGGCCGCCGTGGCCGAACCCCTGCACAGACTGCTGGATAAGGCGACACCTTGGGCCTGGGGAGCGAGGGAGGCGGCGGCGTTTCGGGGGTTAAAGTACTCTTGATTTCTAACGCGGTGCTCGCCCACTTTGATGAAAAGCTCCCGGTAATCCTTGCGTGCGACGCATCACCGTATGGGGTCGGGGCAGTCTTGGCACACAAGCTACCGGATGGAAGGGAAGTCCCGGTGGCTTATTACTCCCGCACGCTGTCCCCCGCGGAGCGGAACTATGCACAAATCGACCGGGAGGGCTTGGCACTGGTGGCGGGGGTTAAAAAGTTTCACAACTTTGTGTACGGGCGGCCCTTCACGCTCGTAACCGATCATAAGCCGCTCCTGGGACTGTTCGCGGCGGACAAACAAACGCCGCAGGTATTGTCGCCCCGGGTGTTGCGCTGGTCCTTGTTTTTAGCGGGCTACCAGTACCAGTTGGAGCATCGGCCGGGCAAGGCGCTGGGTCATGCCGACGCCTTGAGCCGCCTGCCGCTGCCGCATACAGGGGAAGATCCGGCCCCGGCTCCCGCAGTCTTGTTAATGGAGGAGCTGCCAAACCCCCCTTCAGGCTGCAGACGTGGCCGCCCGCACGTCCCGAGATCCCATTCTCTCCCGGGTCCTAAACTGGGTGGTGAGGGGATGGCCAGCGGAACAGACAGGGCCAGAGTTCACGGCATACAAAGCCAGGCGGGAAGAGTTATCCGCCTTAAAAGGGTGCTTGTTATGGGGGGACAGGGTGGTCATCCCGGGGCCCATGAGACAAGGGGTTCTAGAAACGCTACATGAGGCCCACCCCGGCATTGTACGCATGAAGGCTCTGGCAAGGAGCTACGTGTGGTGGCCCGGGATGGACGCCGAAATTGAAACCTGGGTCCGAGGGTGCACACGGTGTCAGGAAGTCCGCCCCAATCCCCCGAGAGCGCCAACCCAAAGCTGGGAGTCTACCCACAAGCCGTGGTCACGCCTACACATAGATTTTGCGGGGCCATTTCAGGGGCTCCAGTTCATGGTGACGGTAGACTCCTACTCGAAATGGGTGGAAATAAGCCCAGTGTCTACCACCTCTGCCAAAGCGGCAATAAGGGCCCTGCGGAAAATATTCGCGACGCACGGGTTACCAGACACAATCGTGTCAGACAACGGGGCAGCGTTCACATCTGCTGAGTTTCAAGCGTTCCTCGAAAGGAACCTAATCAGGCACATACGATCAGCGCCCTTCCACCCGGCAACAAATGGACAGGCGGAGAGAACGGTACGCACCGCCAAAGAAGCCCTGAGCCACATAACGGAGGGGGACTGGGAGTTCCGGCTGGCCCGCTTTCTTCTAACATACCGCACCACCCCAAACCCCATCTCCGGGCATTGCCCCGCAGAACTATTAATGGGCCGCCGCCCTACCACTTTATTAGACAGGCTCCACCCGGACCGAGCCCCAGAGAGAAAGCTGGTCGAGAACCGGGAGGCTCCCCGAAGCTTCCTCCCGGGGGAACCTGTCTACTTCCGGAACTATGGGGCGGGGCCTCAGTGGGTGGCCGGGCGCATCCTAAAACCCACCGAGCCAGTGTCATACGAAGTCCTAACAGATGGGGACCGGGTCCTCCGTAAACACGTCGACCAGCTCCGGAGGTGGCAAGACCCCGACACAGAGATCCAGTTACCGGGAAATGCCGCGGCCGCCCCAGCATCCGATCGACTGCAAGCACCGACAGCGGAGCCAGCGCCGGAAAGTCCACGGAATCCGGAGGGGCCCCGGTGACAGCTGAACCGCCGCCGCCGCTGCTGCCGCTGTTACAGCCGCCACCGTCACCGCCTCGGCTACTACCAGAGATCCAAGCTCCTTGTGCTGGCGGACCACCCGATAGGGGCCCCGCCAGTCCAGTACCGGCCCCCGACGATCGCTAAGAGAACGGAGGGCACCAACATACTTAAAAGACTACGTCACCTGATAGGAGACGAACTATGGGGGGAGGGGTGTTGTGTCCTGGGATCAGAAGGCAGAGCTGGCGAAACACAGCCAAGCTTCGCTCTCTGAGAACAATAGGGACTAGGTTCCTGAGCTCGCCAGTAGTGAACCAATGGCAGCATTGGCGGGCGATTCAAACCCGCCAATAGGAATATAGGGCCGTCCCCCCTAACTGTATATAGTTGGCCTCCGGCCGTTACTGTTTGTTCTTTGTCTTTGTGAAGTACGAATAAACGCGTCTTCTCTTATGTAGTCGTCCGAGTCATGAGGGCCGAAACCCAGTACTTTACAACCACATCCCAGATGCAGCTTGTGCACGCCCCCACTTTCCCCCAACCATTTAAAGGAAACCTTCCCTTTAAACAGTTGGGGAAAAAGTGAGGGCCATGCATGCCTGCCCTGCAAGAGGCGAACTCGCCTCTTGCAGGGCAGGAGCTGGTAGCCCCCGCTTGAAAAGAGCTGGCACTGCATATGCACCAGGCCTGCAAGTGATGAAATTGCTGCTTACAGGGCAGGCATGCACAGCACCCACTCTTTTCAAGTGGGGCTGCAGATGACTGTTGGGGACAGGGCTTCCCCCTACCAGCCAGCTGACTGGTGTCAGGGGGAATCCTAAAAACTGGGGAAACCCCTGCCTTCATCTGGGGACTGGCATCCCTAACTGTCAGTCAGTCCTTCACCAGCATTGCCAGCCAATCATGCCCTTGCCAGAGTAGATGTCTTGTCCACTGCACAGATTCCCTTCCTGCATGGGCTGCAGAGACACTCAGACCATGTGCCTTTTTGGGGGGTTGCACTTCCTCCTTTTCTGTTTGTGCTCTGTGAGGGGGTGGGGGTGGCATCTAGGGCTAGTACCCAGATCAGTGGGTGGTGATTGGGTGCACCCGTGTGTGCCATTCACATCAGCTACCATTGTTTTATTGGTTGGAGTTGCTGGGGTGTTGCTGTGGTCTCTGGCACGTGTCCTATGCTGTCTGTTAGGGGATAGGCATGAACCAGGAAAATATGACTCATTTCAGTTTGTGGTTCGTGGTGTGCCTGGTTTGTGAGCCATGAACTTTTAAGGGCTAAACAGTTCAGTCTGTGAGCTTCATGATGTGGTAGAATAGCCTCCAGTAAGCTAGAGACACCAAACTTGCAGGAGATCTACAGCTTACTCTCTTCTACCTGCCCTCCAAGTTTGGTTTATGGGGTCCAAGTTACAGCCCCCAAAAAGGTGCCCTCAGAAAAGTGCTTTCTGGAGAAATAATAGGTGAAGGTTCAGGAGTTTATAGAATGGACCCTGTGCAAGCTAGAGACATCAAACTCATAGGGAAGCTCCCCCAGATTTTCTTCTACATGCCCTACAAGTTATGTGTAGATTGGGCTTAGGGGGTTTGAGTTATGGCCCCCCAAAGAAGATGCTCCCAGAGAAAGTCAGGTGCAGGTTCAAAAGAAATGTCAGGTGCAGGTTAGAATGGGTCCTGTGCAGGCTACACACACCAAACTCACAGGTTGGAAAATTCCTCCCTCATGATGCCTTGAAGTTTGGTAAACATTTTTATTGAGCAGAGACAGTCTGTCTGGAAAAGTATCCATTCATGAACCACCATGAACCACCTGAGAGTTCATGCCCATTGACCTACCACAAACTTCAGTTCACGAACCACAGCTCGCCCAAATTCATCATGAACATTTGTGAACAGGTTTATGCCCATCCCCAGCTGTCTGTGCCTTGTGAAGAGGCACATTTTGTTATTTCCCCTTGTAGAATATCCAGAATGTCCAACAGACCAGCGGTGCTGCTTCTGTGGCAGCATTTAGCTGCCACCATCACAGTGGCCCTCAGGATTACTCTGCCCAAGTCTGTTTCTGGAGTTTACAGAACTATGAGTTACTGTCATATTAAATGCACATTTTGAAGACTTAAATGAGCATTGACACAGAGGGGGCGGGAGTGCTCAGATTAGAGGAGGCAAAGCTGGAACTGTTCCCAAGGCCCAGAGCTGAAGGTTGTGGGCAGGGAAGGATACATTCACCAGCCGATGCCCAAAGGGCCTGCCCAACATCTAGCAAGGTGATTATCTAGCAGAGAAAAAGCAAAGGGGCCAAGAAGAAATGATGGCTGAAAGGAATGTTAGAATGACAAGAAGGTAGTGTACCTAGGGAGTGAAGAGGAGAAAAAAAAGAAGCATGTTAATATGCTTTCCTTCGTCAAGAGATATGTGTTATGGACAGAACTTGTCTTTCAATAGTAGAAATAAGTTTTTAGGTTGTATGTTTTTCATCAGGCTTAGGTATGAAAATGGGGACATGTTTCATGTTTAGACTGATGGCCACATTTGGGTCTCTTTAGAACAAAGGGGGAGGATGGCCCAAGCCCAAGGAATTGAAAGTTTTCAGTTAACTTAGAGTCATTCTTTCAGTCACAGAAATGAAGATCCTGAACATTTTATGTACATGTGTATGTGCATATACATATGCATACATATGCATACAGGAGGAATCTGTTATTAAAGACAGAATTAGAAGGCATATCGATGACCTATTTAGGCTATTGAGGAAGAATCAGCATGGATTACGTAAGGAAAGATCCTGTCTCACTAACCTTTTAGAGTTCTTTGAGGGGGTGAACAAACATGTGGACAAGGGTGACCCAACAGATGTTGTTTACCTAGATTTCCAGAAAGCTTTTGATAACATTCCTCATCAAAGGCTCCTAAGTAAATTCAGTAGTCATAAATAAGGGGACAAGTCATCTTATGGATTAAAAACTGGTTAATTAACAGGAAACAGAGGATGAGTATAAATGGGCAGTTTTCACAGTGGAGGGTGGTAAGCAGTGTGGTACCGCAGGGCTCAGTATTGGGTCCGGTACTTTTTAAATTGTTCATTAATCATTTGGAGTAGGGAATAATCAGTGAAGTGGCTAAGTTTGTGGATGACACTAAATTGTTCAGGGTGGTGAGAACCAGGAAGGACTATGAGGTGCTCCAGAGAGATCTGTCAAGGCTTTGGGGGCAACAATGGGAGGGCTTCTGGAGACTGGCCCCTCTGGTGGACCTCCTGATGACACCTGGTTTTAGGCCATTTGTGTGACACAGAACATTGGATTAGATAGCCCATTGGCCTGATCCAACATGGCTTCTCTTATGTTTTTATCTTCTTAGAATTGCATGAGCCATGTCTTTGTCCTACAATTTCTGAATCCAGAAGCATTAAAACCTAAAACAAATTTGTACTTTCTAAGGAGGACAGATGATTCCTAAATTCTAGACTGCTTGATTCAAATCAACTAGTTTTCTGAAACTGAAGTCAGATTATATGGACATACATTCAGGTCCTTAGCAGGCCAATTCTTATTGTAACTATTAAAACATATTACAATATGTTAAATATTAATGATATGTTAAAATATGCTATATACAGCTCCATATATAACACACACCTTCTCCTGTTGGCAGTCCATGATTTCCTGTCTACTGTGGAAACATAAGAAAACAGAAGCCTTCAGTTCTCTTTAGGATTATTTTAAATTTATACCAGGTGTCCCCCCACCCCTTCCATGTTAAAGAAGCACAAAATAGAAGGTTGCCAGGTGATGGGGTTGGGGATTGTACTGAGAGAACTTTGGGGTTCTGATGGGGTTCATTCTGCTCTCTGTCTATAGTCAAGTCTTTTTTCCACATAGCGCCTGTCCTCTAGTTCAAGGGAGGAGCTGAATGGGATGGGTGTCTGGAGATGCCCCACATTTTGGCCCTTGGCTGGGGATCCTCTGACCCCTCACTTCAGGCACTTGTGAGATATGGGGGATTTTTCTTTGAATCATCATCATTTGAGGAGTCCCCAACTTCTGTATTGAATGGATAGCTGGCTGGTTTTTCACAACCATTCATTCTTGTAGGCATGTTACTGATGAAATTGTCATTTTAACCATTGCACTCTCAGCCGTACCCTTCTGCCATACAGACTTCCCCACAGCACACATGCTCAAGTGTTTCCCAGCTTATAGAATACATGGAAGTACATCACCAGTCTTTGAAGGATATGTGCACCGAATAGTTGCAGCTGACATGTACGGTTGTACTGTAAACTTACATTTCAAATAGACACTTGATGTTTAAAAGTGTCATAACATAAATTATGCATTTCATGAGAACAAGCCTGTGAGATCCAAACCATCCTATATGCCTGCCTCTGCCCCCACAACGCCAGAGGGTGGTATGTCAGTCAAATTGTGCGTGGGCGTATGAGACCAAGGCAATGAACACTGCTGGTCTGTATTTTTGTCCATAACAATGAGCAGCACAATCCATTTCCCCTGGAGCCAGGGATAAAAAGGAAGCTGCGAACGAAGGGACTAGCAGGTGTGTCCCTTATTACTCTGAAGGCCAATTCTTTCCCTACCTGTGACAGCAGCAGCAGAGAATGGGGTTTTTCACAAATGCCTCCGACAGCCCAATATTCCAAGGTGTCACAACCTGCAGAATTCAATAAACCACCTTTGCTATGGCTGCTGGTATTGTCTGGTGCTCAGGTGTGTGCTGAGGGGGGTGAAGGAAACTGAGCTGCCAGAGGAGACTTCTTTATCTTAGTGGCTATTATGATGGGACTAAATTAAACAAGCCTGTCGCCAGGAAGAAGCAGGCACTATAGTCTCCCAGGAAGACTCTCTTGTTAATCAAAACAGAAAAGGCTCCTTCTTTTTCATTTAAGGATCTGAAAGGCTACTGTGTGTGTTGAGGCTGCAGAGAATGCGGGAGGAGGAGGGGAATGCTTTACGGAATATCTAGCTCAAAGCCCTGCTGCTTTGGATGTCTTTTGTACTTTCGAAAGGAGGGGGCTTAACCCCTTTGACATTGGCTCACACCCCTGACTGCTTTTGTGGATACTGCCTATCAATGCATTGTGTTTCCCTGCAGTGCCCAAGCATTAAGGGGGGGGGACACTGCCGCAGGCCCTGGGAGGTGGCGGCATTAAAGGTATATTAAACTGACGTAAAGGTATAGGCGTGCTATGGCAAGAGAATCTGGGCCAGCTTTCCTTGAAGAGTGCTGTTTGATGTGCTGTGTGTTTCAAGTTCTTTGTGTAGAACTTTCTGAGGATGCAATACTTTGAAATGAGCAGCTTACATGTGACTGTTTCAAAGCAGCTGCAATATGTGAGAGATGCTGCTGCACAGGAGTGAGAGACATCAATGTAAATTTGCAGCACTATCAGTTTGATAATATGTGGTATTTTTCAGAAGTCCAAAGTGGATATGAGGCAAAACCTGACTAAGAACACTTTTTGGCAAGTGGGGGTGGGAGATGATGGGATTCTTCTCCAGGTGTGCTGCTGACATTTTAATTCTTTAGACCTTTTTGAACCCTCATTAGGATTAATGCTGATTGAACAACAGAGGTCCCAAACCAAGTGGAAACCACCAATTCTCACCATGGCAGACGTAGTTCCAGGTGGTCAGCCATGTTGGTCTGAAGCAGTAGAACAAATGTAGAGTTCAGTGGCACCTTTAAAACCAACAGAGATTTATTCAAGGTATGAGCTTTCGTGTGCATGCACACTTTTTCAAATACATTGGAAAGGAAACTAGAGTTCAGACTTTTAGAGAGGCTGAACAGTGATTTAATCTTAGCTTGTTATTTAGTTTTGACTTTGAATATCTTAAAGCATCTGCATCATGTTACATGTTAAGTTGCTGTTCAGCCTCTGTCTATAAGTTTGAACTCTAGCTTCCTTTCCAATGTATTTGAAAAAGTGTGCATGCACATGAAAGCTCATACCTGGAATAAATCTTTGTTGGTCTTTAAAGTGCCACACATAGGTGTAGACTAGGGGGGTTGCGGGGGCATGTTCCCCCAAATTGTTCAGGGGGGACTAATCTTCCCCCAGAGCAATCAAAAACTTTCCTGCAATCGGAGCGCAGCTTGCTCTATGTTCCTCCTTGCCTCTGGCATTGCAGCTTCCTCTCCAGCGTCTCCTATTTCCTGCTTGGGAGAGGAGAGAAAGAAAGACTTCCTTTGATTGGCTGAGCGCTCTTCCCCTCCTCCTCTGGGGAGGGAGGGGGAGGAAAAGAGCCAGAGAGAGGAAAAAATGGAGCCAGTAGCTCTTTTAGGAAGATTAGCAACTTCTTCCAGATAAGCTTTTGTTTGCTTGCGGACTTCTTGGGGGGGGGAGGGGAAAGCTAAAGAGAGCATGCCAAAGAGAGAGAGCGTGAGAGTCAGTGCTAGCAATGTTTTTGCCTGCAGACTTCTTTGGGGTGTGTGTGCTAAAGAGAGCATGAGAGAGAGAGAGAGAGAGAGAGAGAGAGAGAGAGAGAGAGAGAGAGAGAGAGAGAGAGAGAGAGAGAGAGAGAGAGAGAGAGATGGATTCCCTTTTCCATTTCTAACAGTTGGGGGGGAAGAACCCTAACAGTACAGCTTGCATTCCTTATTAGTGAAAGGGAGCAAGAGTCCAGCAGCATCTTAAAGACTAACAAAGTTTCTGTCAGGGTAAATAGCAGGCATTGTTAATGAGAGAAACAACCTAGGTCTCAGTTCTGTCCAGGAGTTTGCATTGTCTTGAGCTTCATGATCAGTTGCAAGTCAGCAATCTCTTTGTTATGTATTGAGCCAAAGCCTTTCCTCAAGCTGTATCTAGAATGGGCAGAGCTTGCTTCTCTAGAACAATGGCTTGCCTGGATCCAGGAACTAACCAATAGATAAATGGTGTAATGTAAATAGCCTATCACCTGGAGTGTGTGTGTGTTGGGTGTGGTGTTTTGCATGCTTATAAGCAGGCCTCCAGCCCTGCTAGCTTGTCTTGTAGTTTGTGGAAATCACTGAATAAACTAGAGTTGATCACTGCAATGCATCCAGAACCCAGGATTTAACACTCTCTTTCTAATCTCCCTTTGAAATTCCTTTGTTAGAGAACTGCTACTCTTAGGTCAGCAACTGAATGTCCTGGAAGGTTAAAATGTTCCCCCACTGGTAAGAGTCCAGTAGCACCTTTAAAGACTAGCAAAATTGTGGTAGGGTATGTGCCTTTGTGTCACTGCTCACTTCTTCAGACTTATTTCCATTTATTCTTTGCATCCTCCTGGACTGAATCCTCTTGTACCAAATTGAGACCTAGGTTTCCTGTCTCATTACCAGTGCTGATATCTCTACTCCTACTACCCCACTGCATATCATACCCAATCCGATCAAGCTGGCTATTGCCATTCAGCATCTGAAATCATATCAGTTTTTGAATATGTTTGGTGTCTGTCAGAAAAGAAAGTATAGTCCTTAATCCTGGGGGTCTCCACTCACTTTCAATGTAGCAACAGTCAAACTGCAAAGCCTCTGTTGGGCCCAACATACTTGCTGGGCTCCAATTTACATTTTGGGGGAAAGTGTGTCTCTATTTTTATTTTACTTGAGTCTATATATCCTTGATTGAGAACAGCTGTGGTTTTTTTCAGGGTGGGGGGCCTGCTTCAGGCACTCCTAAGCTCTTCTTTCAATTTCCATTTAATTTTTAAATGGTAAGCCCATCAGCATGAACAAGACTGGAGGGAATATGCAGATCAGAGGCCTTATAAAATTTTCTTTTGCCCTGTATGCAGCCCAGAAAGAATATTGGCAAGAAATGTGCACTCTGTACATGTTCATGCTCTTCATTTTGCTATTACTTGCTCTTCATTTTGCTGTTACTTAAAATGATGTGGTACAGTTTCAAAGGGACAAGTAACTGGGATGTATAAAAGGAATGACAGGATTGCCCACTGGGAACAATGAGAGAGGCTTGAAGGCCCATTGGAGATAATGGGAGCCAGGAATGGCAAGTGACTTGCATGGGCTCCACTGAAATACATTGCAGCACAAAATGAGTCGCAAAGGAAATGTGGAATGGTTTTTCCATTAAGGTCTTTGAGGCCAGATAGGCTACTCTGGGACTGGAATGACAGCCCCCCAGAGTGGAATTACAGTCCCTAGGAAGAGAATCTGTGCTCTGGTACTGGAATGACAGTCTCCAGAGTGAAATGATGATCCCTAGCAATAGAATCTGTGCTGTGGGACTAGAATGACAGGTCACAGAGTGGAATGGCAGGACACCCCCTGGGAATAGGCTCAGTGCTCTGGGATTGGAATGATAGGTTGCAAAGTGGAATGACAGACCTTGGGAATAGGCTCAGTGCTCTGGGACTTGTAGGATATGAGTTTGAAGTGAGAAGACTGCTGCTACTCTGAACTCTGTACATTGCTCAGAAATTAAGTGCATAGCAACTGTTTGGTATTCTGGCTCAGAGACTCCAGCCCTGCATTTACCAAACAAAGGCATCTGTGATGCCATAATTTAGTACATTTCAGTACAAAGTCACCCTTATGAATAAGGCAGAAACAAGACTCATATAAATGAGTGTCCAGGAAAACCTTTAAAATGTTCCCCTACAGGCTTTTCTGTGTTGCCCTCCTTACTTTCAAATTTGTGACCATTTGTTTGTCTTATGCACATGGTATGTGTATTAGCAGATCTTAAAGTCACTATTCTAAAAGTGAATTTAAATAAAAGCCACAGCAGAAGACTGCTGAGATACCACTTTGACCACTGGCCAACTCCCACCTTTTCCTGGGTTTAGCCCAGCCCAGGGGCATGGCTAGGGGTGTTCCCAAAGGGTCCCAGGTCCCCCTAAATTTCTGGGGAGTCCCTTCCTCAATCCCACATAGCTCCGCTTCTACAGATAGTGACAATGGCCTGTGATGTCACTGGCTCCTCCCTATGATGTCACTGGGCCTTGATTCTTTTAAGGACCTAGCATAGCAATGCCTCTAGCCCAGCCCCAGCCTCCCACCCCAGAAACTGGAAAGTCTACGCCTTTGGTGCCACTAGACTCTAAATTTGTTTATGGCAGAGGTAGCTAGTAAGAAAAGAATAGCATGATAAGCATGTTCCCCTTGGGAACCCAAGGTAGCCAGATGTAACAGGAGGGGGCGGATTTTCCTTTATCTTGAGAAATTGTGAAAGTATTCTTGTTGCTGCATGACAAGCTACATCTGTTGGAATTCCCTCTTCTGAGCAAGTACTAAAGGCACAGAAGCCTTGTCCTCTTTAGCTGGCATGAGAAAGTGTTCTAGGTAGTGTTTGTGCACCTAAGGTAACATGCAAACTGGCTCTTGTGCACAAGATTCATCATTTTAAAGGCAGTAAGCAAAAAGCAGAAAGGGCTCTCTCTGTGTGCTTGTGGTAAGTTTATTTTCTTTCGATACATGTCCCCCACTCTTCTCCCCAATTGAGGAGCCAAAGCAGTGTACTTCATTCTCCCTTCCTTAATTTTATGCTCACAACTGCCCTGTGAGGAGGAGGAGGAGGAGGAGGTTGGAGAGCTCTGAGAGAACTGCTCTTGAGAGAACAGCTCTGAGTGAACTGTGACTAACCCAAGGTCACCCAGCTGGCTGCATGTGGAGTAGTGGTGAATCAAACCCAGTTCTCCAGATTAAAGTCCACTGCTCTTAACCACTATACCAAAATGGTTGAGACTATGAGGATGAGAATATGTGACTGACTCAAGGTCAACTAGCAAGTTTCCATGGCAGAGTAGGGATTCGAACCTGGGCCTCCAACACTCTAACCATGACACCATACTGGCTAGGATCACAGGGTTACAGTAGAAGCGATGTGGCAGATCTGTGATCAAGATCTCTTGCTTCCCTTTTTTTAGTTTGAAGTAGCTGTAGGGAGGAACCTGAAACAGACTGGGAGCCATGGCTCTAGGTGAAGGGAGGCTGATCCTTTTCCCTTATATCATTTTTCTGGTCTAAATTTCCAGGATCAAGTGATGACTTGTATGTATAGCCCTGCTGTACTTGCACAGCAAGTGTGACACCCTGCTGTACTTGCACAGATTTTGAGTGGAAGCGAGCATGCTGCCCCTGCCCCTTGCCTGTTAGTGATTGTGTAGGCATTATACCCTCCTTTGCTCATTTGATGTGTATGCATGCAAGACCCATGTGTATACAAGCTGTATGCATATAGACTCCCCTTGCCCATTATTGAGAGTGTTCCTTTCTGACAAATTGCCTGTCATATGGATCAAGCCCATATGTGTGTGTGTGCATGTAGGTGTTGTGTCTGTGTGTGATAAACATACTAGTAGGAGGATATAGGGCCATTGTATTTAATCCCAACTAGGTGTGGATACAGCATGTTCACCCCCCTTCTACTCACACTGCGCCTGTACACTGTCATGTGTACAAGGCTCATCTACCATTTCACATCTAACAACATGGACAGAACTTTTTGTATCATCATGTCTCATCTCAAACATCATGCTTTTATTAGAGTTGACCCATGTATCCAGATGTGAGTCATCAAGTGTTCATTAATCATAATGCACATAGAATCTTGAGCCACCACAAAATTGTTATTAAGTGAACAAGTAATCATAGAAAGCAGTCTCTGCACTAAAAGGCTGTGGCTGTGTGTATAGCTGTATTCATAAGTCATGAGTGAAGGCCATGAGGAGAACTAAACAAGATGTCCTTGCATGCTCCCTCTCCTCTCCCACCTCTGTTTGTGCATAGAGATCAAAGATTTTCCTGTTTGAAACAAATTGCAGTTTGTTTGTTTTTTAATTTGTTTTTTAATTTTCCAAAAATACAAGAAAATAAGGAAGGGGAACTATAAACTACAGGTGAAAGTAAAGATAACTACTAAAAACCCGAGAGGTGGTGGTCATATAATGGTTACAATATAAAGCTTT
Source organism: Gekko gecko (assembly GCA_029375565.1). NCBI lineage: Eukaryota > Metazoa > Chordata > Lepidosauria > Squamata > Gekkonidae > Gekko > Gekko gecko. The sequence continues at coordinate 226,745,045 of JAPDNY010000002.1, forward strand.
AAATGATAAAAGAGTGATTTGTTACATTAAAAATGATCATAAAAACTGTTTATATACTTCAAGTCCAGATAATCTGACTTAGTTAAGAACAATATCAAAGAATGTTTAAGTATAAAAAGAAAAAATAGACTTCAGAGAGAGTTAGCAATTCATTTGCCTCTTCTTTTCCTCAATTGATATCCTTCCTTGGGGGCAGGTGCCCCACGTTCCGAGTCCAAGTCTTCTCCAGTATGTGCTCCATCATCACTTCCCTTGCTGCTCTCCTCATCTTCTTCTTCTCCTGTTGGTCCAAGTTGTTGCTGCAGGAACTCCCCTGCTTTCATAACAGAGTCAATCTTTTCCCTCTTTTTGTTAAATTTGAAGAGTATGCCTTCAGGTACAATCCATTTGTAGGTTATGTTTTTCTTTTGTAGAAACAAAACCAAGTCTTTGTATTTTTCCTTTTTTTCCTTATTTCAAAGGGAATGTCTTTCAGAACTCTTATCTCCTTGCCATCAATTTTAAGGACAGTTCCATTTGTTGCCTTTAAAATCTGGTCTCTCACATGTCTTCTGGAGAATCTAACCACCACCTCCCTGGGCAGATTATTTTTCTTTATATATTCAGAATATGATCTATAGATCACATCCATCTCGCTTTGAAGAACATCCGCTTTCAAATCTGCAACCGGTCCCAAAGCATCGCTCATGGTCTGCTTAAGATTCTCCCCTTTATTCTTAAGAACTCCTTGAAATCTCAGAATAAAGCTTGATTTTTCCATTTGAAGCTTCAGAAGCTGGGCTTCATCAGAGTTTCTCTTCTTTTTCATCTCCTGCATTTGCTTTTTAAGCTTTTTAGTATTGGCATCTACTTCCTTAAGGTTCTCCACGTGTTACTCTGTTTTTTTATAGTCTTGTTTAACTGGAGTTGCTGTGCAGCAAAATTTTGATTAAGTGTTGTCATCTGCTCCAGCAGGGGTTGCAAGGTGTCTGTTAGCATCTTAGAGAAGTCTATGGTTACATCCGGTCTTGTGACCACACCCGCTGGGCTAGCACTTCTTGAAGGAGGCTTAGGTTTCATTTGCTTATCTTTCTCCATCTTTCTCAGCGACATCTTTGAGGATGTTTACGTTTAAAGAAAATTACCAAAAGCCTCTGGAGTCTACAAATTGCTTGTAAGTCTCTTGGAAAGTCCTTACTAAAGTCTCATTCTGCTTTCCAATCCATCCCCCCTCATGCTTTAAGTCCATTTTCGTTATTGTGGGGGGGGGAAGCAGGGGGAACTTTCAGCCAAAGTCTCTGGTGCTCGTGTCAACCAGCACTCACTTTCGATGTAGATCTAGTAGATCTTGCCATCAGTCGTGTAATACGCTTGACCTCCATTCAGTTGTCCCGGTGTGCGTCTCTGAATCCAGTACTAGAACACAGCATCAAGACCATCAAGGCATGGAACCACCTCAATCAGCTGGCAATGTGCCGGTGGAGAAGTGATTCTTAGCACCCCATGGCTAGGGAACCATCGCACGGGTCCCTGGGGGGCGCGTACAGTCACACCCCCTCTCCATCTGCTGGCTCACAGATCACGTCCTTGGGAGCTCCCGAGAGATGTGTCTGCCGTTAGATCACCAAACCAGAAGCCTTGCAGTTTGTTGATAGTATCTGAAGAAGCGAGCAGTGATTCAGAAAGGTGGTACTGGACGCTTACTCTATTCTACTGCTCAGTTTGTTGAGACATTAGAATTAGAAAAAACAACCAAGTATGGTTGCTCTTCTTGCCTATGTACCAGGGTTCTAAACCAGAATCCAGCTAAATCATTTTATCCAGTCCAGATGCCACAATAAACTGTTGTTTGTTCCCAGCTAGGAAGTCTTCAGTCTTTGCACCACACTCCATAAAAGGTAGAGGGAGACACTGCATTTGCCCACTGGAAGCCAACCAGGCATTGCTGTAATCTTTTCCAGCACTTCACAACAAAGCAGGTTTGCGAAAGACAGGAGAAACACTAAGGAAAACCCAGGAAGTGCCCAAAAGCACCATGATGCTGTGGGGAAACAAGAAACCCCCCCACTTCCCAACAACATCGAACCCAGGGCAAATCACCTGTGTAGAAATAGCCTGAGGAAATGCACAAATCTTAGGAATTCTTGGCTCGTTTTTGCCACAAACAAACTTGCCTGTGAATACAGCCTAGATGAAAAGAAGACTTTTCCTTTATTGAAAACAGCTGCACATTGAGTCCTTTCCCTTCCCTCAGTGACCATAGAGTCCCATTGCCAGTATTAAGGCATAGTGATAATTGTAGGCCACCCAGAAGCTGACTTGTAATGAATTACCTCCACTAAATGATAGCTAATTTAGTTTGATTTACAGATGCTAATAAGATCAATAGGTTGGTGTGAAACAGGCCTGTAGCCAGGATTTCTTAAATCGGGGGGCCTTGTAAAAAGTCAGGGGGCACTGAAATAAAAATAAAAAAAACTCATGTTGCCTGGCCCCTGCCTATGTGGTGGCTGGAGTGGAAGGGTGTGCCAGGCTCCAGTGGGACACAGCAGTGCTTGCCCTTCTTCCCCCCCATCATGACTGCTGCACCTCCCTGGCTGAAGCAAGGAACCAAGTCATGCACCCTGTAAGAGTCTGGCAGCACACCTGAAAGACTAACAAAATTTGCCGAGTCAACCTGAGCACCCGCTTGCAACCCCTAACCCAACAACCTGGCTGCATCGATTCCCCAGGGCACACAGCTCCTCCTTCGCCAGCGCTCAGCACTCCACTGAGGTGCCCCAGCCTTGTCCCGGTCACACACGAAGGGTGAGAGCGCCAGTTGGGGAAGGGGTCTCCTGCCTCCCTGGCCTGGCGGGCAGCCATCTGTCGGCAGCCGCTTCAGCTTGGGGGGCGGGGGGAGAATTTGGCTTCCCGAGGCTTCTGCTGATCGGCTCTCTCAGTCCAGCTGCCTCTGGGACAGGTAATCCAGTCCCCCCCGCTCCTCTGCGTGCACCATGTGTCGCCCGCCAGCCTGCTCGAGGTGCCGGAGGGGAGTTGGAGACGGCTGGCTGGCTTGTGGTGCTGCCTGGCCCCAAGGCAGGGGGTGGTCTCCCCGCAGGAAAGCTGGCGCAGGCAAGCCGGTGCAGCTCCCTCCTGCCCTCCTGGTGGCCTAAGCACAGCAACAAGATTACCAGCGTGGTGGGACTAGAGGCGGGGTTTGCTGCTTTGCCTGCATGCCTGAGAGACAGAGTAGCAGCGTGGAAGTGTAGGGCGGGGCTTTCTTTGCCGAGGAGTGATTCAGAGAGCTGAGGGAAGAGAAGGACGGCATGAGGCTTGTTTTGCCACCCTGGCAGTGGCGGCAAGCATCAGAAATAAGTTGGGGGGCCTTGCCAGGTGTTAAGTCAGGCGCCCTGGTGAAAAGTTGGGAGGCTGGGCCCCAGAATGCCCCACTGTAGCTACGGGCCTGGTGTGAAATCAATGGATTTTAAAAGGTTTATTGTGCAATGAATGTGTGATAAAGGCCAATGTTTGTTCATTGTTAAGAGAGTAAAATAAACGTTTAATTGTCTACGTAAGAGCGGAAGAGCCTGCCATACACTAGCAGCTCTATGAAATAATAAATAACAATTTGAAACCTGTGGGTTTGATTTAGGATTTCTGGCATTAAAGAGTTTGACACTTGGAGCTGTGGGAAAAGAGCACATGATCTCTCAAGTTCTTCTGAATTTGTGAAGATGCTACTGATTATAGGCTTGGGGAAAACTATTAAGGTCCTAGGATTGATGGAGGTACTGTGAGGCTATTCCCATATTGGAGTTATGTAGTCGTGGCTGAAAGGCCTTCACTGAAAAAGAAGGGCAAGACATTTATTTTTTTAACAAAAGGAATTCCACCTTATCTCCTAAGACACAAGGCAGCTAACAACACAAAAATAAGCTATAAGAACAGTAAGCTCTTTTTCAGTGTTGTTCAGGGAAACTCTTTTTGGCATGGGAAACTATTTGTATGTTTACTGTTCTTGATTTTATTCCCCACCCTTCACTACCCGAAGGAGTCTCGGAGCAGTTTTACAGTCTCCTTTCCCTTCCCCTTCCCACAACAAACACCCTGTGAGGTAGGTGGGGCTGAGAGAGCTCTTTCGAGAATTGCCCTTGGGAGAACAGCTCTGAAAGAACTTGTAACTGACTTAAGGTCACACCAGCAGCTGCATGTGGAGGAGTGGGGAATCAAACCTGGTCCTCCCAGATTAGAGTTGGCACTTCTAACCTTTACACCAAACTGGCTCTCTTTAATGAGATAAAACCAGTGCACAGATTAAATAATGCAACCAAATCTATCAAAACAATTTACTTCTCCACCCAGTGCCCTCTGAAATAAACCATCTTCCTAAATGCAGCAAGTGAAGGCACACTCTGCGTTAGGGTTGCCAATGCTGTGTTGGGAAATACCTGGAGATTTTGGGGGGTGGAGCATGGGGCAGGGTATGTGGAGGGAAGGAACCTTAGAAGGGTATAATGTCATAGACATAGAGTCCATCCTGTAATGCAGCCATTTTCTCCAAGGGAATTTATCTTGGTCATCTGGAGATCAACTATAATAGTGGAAGATCTCCAGGTACCACCTGGAGGATGGCAACCCTACTTTGCCCCCCCACTGGTGTGGCAGTGGGGAAGGTGCCTGGGGTGGGAGGGACCAGCCAAGGAGTTCCTTTCTTGGACAGTGAGCTGCTCTGCCTTTCTTACCTCCTCCACCACTTTTAAGCAGACCCTGATTCACCCCTAGAGAGGCAAAGAAGGGTAAACAACTGCCACCTATTTGTATGATCAAAAATGCACTGTTGAGAGATACTGTAGATAAAGCTAGCATGTAGAGAACCATTTCCTCTGAAAAATAATTCCTTTCAGTGATGAAGACCACTTTAGGGATGAAAGCCATAATGAAACAGCCAGCCTAGAAATGCAGAGGACTGACCAAAGTAGACACGTAGATGCTGAAGAACAGTTGCCAGTGGAAACGCAGAGGGCCTATTTCATTGACTCCAGTTGACTAGATGTGCTCTTGAAGAATTATTGCTGCTGATGAGTAATAACGATAGAGCTTAACTGTCATTTTGGAATGAGAGCTTGAAGCTGTGAGAAGTGTGGACACCAAAAAAGCTCTTTTTCAGTGTTGTTCAGGGAAACTCTTTTTGGCATGAGAAACTATTTGTGTGTTTCCGGAGTGTTCATGCATCATCTAACGTGAGCATATGATTTGCATTACTGGTATTCATGAAAGCTGGAGTTGGATTACCTGCTCATTTGCCAGTGTTTCTTCTGTGAGTAAGAAAGGGCAGAGATTTAGTCATAAATTAGCTTTCATTTCTGGCTGATGGCGGGGCTAAAGAACCAAGGGTGGGTGAAAGTGCTTCAGCTGGGTATGCCTTGCCTGGAAATATAGATAAGCTTGTGGGAAAACTGTAACTTGGAAATAAATATTTCAATCCACCTGTCCTGATGGCAAAATTCACTTAAATTCATTTAATCTACCACTTGAGAGCTGCATCTAAGGTACCAAAAAACGAATTTATGAGTATATTGGTATCCTGCTAGATTTAGCCACCTAGATCATGCTAACAATGCTGCTTGTTGGTGCTGCCAAACTCCTAGAGCCAGTCTGGTCCACATGTTCTAGTGGTGTCTCAAAACTGCACATTTCTGACAAGATGTTATATCTCAGATTAATCTCACATTATCTACTAAATTATGTAAATTATGCTTTACAGATAATAATCTAATCCTAGGCTATATACCATCTCTATGGGTACTTACCAAACACAAGTGCTATGGATTCATAGGGTTGTCTTGGTTGCCAAGAGAATTACCTTGCAGCACTGGAAATTCTGTATTGCTTCCTCTGTGGATGACTGGCCCAATGATATGTTAGATCTCTGTATAGCAGAGACAATCACATACAATAAATGAGAAGCTCCTGAGAATTTGGCTTCCATCTGGCAAGATTCCCTGTGTCTCTTTGAGCAGTGATGCCTTGCCTTCTCCACTCCTTGCTTAGCTGCCTCTCACTTCCCCTATCCCACCCTCAGTCTCTTCTTCCTTTTTTTCTTTTTTCTTTTTAAACTTTTTTAGTTTTAAGTTTTCATATATAACAATAAACACAATAAAAACAATAAAATACAAGGCACAATCAGCAATATTTTCATTGTAGACCATGCTGAATAAAAATAAAAAGATGATAAATAGACAGTGAGAAATTAGAATGTTCTGGGGAGGGGGAAGGCTTCTAACTGGTTCTGTCAATAAAAGGCAGGGGAAGGGCCCTTCACAGGCCTATTTTGGCCTTTCAAGGAGGGATCCTTAGGGACAGGCCTGATAAGGGTTGTCAGTGCCAGGCTGGGAAATTCCTAGAGATTTTGTTGTGGCGTCTAAGGAAGGATGGGTTTGGGGAAGGGAGAGGCCTCAGCTGGATATAATGCCACAGAGTCCGGCCTCCAAAGCAGCCATTTTCTCCAGGGACATAGGACTCTGCTGTCTACAGTTCAGTTGTAATTCTGGAGGATCTCCAGGCCCCACTTGATGGTTGGCAACCCTAGGCTTGGCAGCAACTTGATGCCATCTCACTTTCATGACTCAAGTGGGCCCAGTTGCTTGCTATTGTTCATCAGCAGCCACTCTATGAAAGTCAGTATGATGTAACAGTTAGAGCTTCAAAGTTGGGCCTGCAAGACCCAGGTTCAGATCCCCATCTTGTGGTGAAAGCTGACTGGGTGATTTTAGACTAGTCACACACTTTCAGCCTAACCAACCTCACAGGGTTGTTGTGCAGATAAAAAGAGAGAGAATAATGTAAGCTGCTTTGGTCTTCACTGTAGAGAAAGACTAATTTTCCTAGGCAGAAGCTGTGGGGAAGAGGGGTGGAGACGGAAAGCTGAAGACAGAGAGGCAGATAAAGGTAGGTTGGCTATTGGGTGAGAAGGAAATAGGGTTGCTAACTCCAGATTGGGAAATTCCTGGACATTGAGGGGTAGAGCCTGGGAAGGGTGGAGTTTGAGGAGGGGAGGAATTTCAGACCAGTATGATGTCATAGACTCCACTCTCCAAATCAGCCATTTTCTCCATGATAACTCCCATTGCCAGCCTGGAGATCACCCAGTATTACAACTGTTATCCAGGTGAAACAGATCAGTTCCCCTGGATAAAATGGCTGCTTTGGATGGTTGAGTCTATGGCATTATACCCTGCTGAGGCTGCTTCCCTCCCGAAGCTTCACTGTCCCAAGGCTCCACCTTCAAATCTCCAGAAATTTCCCAACCTTCCCAATTTGAACCTTTGGAGCATTATAAATTGCAGTCCCTAAACTGCATAAAATCCTTTCTTCTTCTGTACTCTCACTTTCTCCGTATGACCTTCCATGGAGACACATGTCTCTGCAGGTCTCTCCTGTAAAGACAGTGCCCTCATACTCCCACACACATGATGCCAGTCTAGATGGCCATTTGTGATAGGGAAGGTATTCTTTAGATTAGGCTTCTGTCTCTTCTTTTCACTGCAACCTGAATGTGAACTGGATCTACTTGAATAAATGTAAGTTTACCTTTTTTGGGATATACTTCTTGGCAGGGTTTTTTTTGTAGGACTCATTAGCATAACAGGCCACACCCCTGACAGCACAGCTCATTAGCATATCAGGCCACACCCCCATGTTAGCAGAACTGTGGTCATCCAGCCACACCCAACCTTTTGCTTCTTATTCTGTTTACCTTGTTTGTTATCAAAACCCAGGACTTTTTTTGTAGCAGGAACTCCTTTGCATGTTAGGCCACACAGCCCTAATGTAGCCAATCCTAATGAGTTTCTGCTGTTGGGTGTGGCCTATTATGCTAATGAGTTCCTGTGGGGCGTGGCTAACTCAGAAGCCAGCCAGTGCATTCCTGCCCAAAAGTAGCCCTGCTTCTTGGGAGATATATTTAGTGCACTCAGTATCATACTTCCATGACTGTGCAAAGCTCTGCTGTGTTGATTTACATGGGCCACCAGTCTGATCCAGCAGGGTTCTTATTATGTTTATGTTATACATAGTGTCCCTTTGTCTTTTTTTCCTGGGATATGCTGGACTATAAAATTGCTAGTGCAGATACTACCTTAGAAATGGGAAAACAAAGCAGGTAGAGCCAGCTGAAAGGAAAGTGGTACTTAGCAAGCTTAGCTGAAATTTTATTTCACTGAAATAGTCACTGAAAACAGTTTGTGACTATTCTCCCTTCTTCAATCATCTCAGCAATTCAAGATGTGCCAGATAAGTTTGGATCTCTGCATCCTTGCTGTGTGTGATTCACAATTGTTGTGGAGGTATACTACAGACCTCCAAATCAACCGGAGGAACAGGATAATGTATTTGTACAGCAGCTTGCTAAACTTTCACAGAGACAGGATGTAGTGGTTATGGGAGATTTTAACTATCCAGATATTTGCTGGGAATCTAACTCTGCTAGACATGGGACATCCCGCAGATTCTTGAATAGCCTTGAGGACAACTTCATCTCTCAGAAGGTGGAGGTGGGAACCAGAGGATCTGCTATCCTAGATTTAATTCTGACTAACAGGGAAGAACTGGTTGTGGAAGTGAAGGTGGTGGGTTCCTTGGGGAATAGTGACCATGTCAGCTTAGAATTTGACATAGAGAAGACTGTGAAACCAGGACGTAGCAGAACTCATATCCTGGACTTCAGGAAAGCTGATTTCAATAAACTCAGAGATCTAATAGATAGGATCCCATGGCTGGAAATGCTGAAGGGAAAATCTGCACAGGAAGGATGAGTGATGCTGAAAAATGAAGTGCTTAAGGCACAATCTCAAACTGTTCCAGTAAGAAAGAAAGGTGGGAGATGGGTAAAGAAGCCAAGGTGGCTGAACAAGGAACTCTCTGAGGAGCTGAAACTAAAAAGGGAAATGTACAGGAAATGGAAGGAGGGTCAGATTACTGAGGGTGAATACAAGACAAGAGCACAAATCTGCAGGAATGGTGTCAGAAAGGCTAAAGCACAGATGGAGCTGAGGCTTGCAAGGGATGCAAAAAATAACAAGAAAAATTTCTATGCCTACGTTCAGAGCAAAAAGAGGAACAGGGATGGAGTAAGCTCATTGCTAGGGGAAGATGGTCAAGCCTTAACAAGGGATGAAGACAAAGAGGAATTACTCAACTCTCACTTTGCGTCGGTCTTTAACCGTAAAGTGAGCTGTATACAAACTGAAGAATGCAGGGCATATGAAGGAAAGGGGAACTGCCAGTTCAGAATAAGTAAGGAAATGGTTAGAGAACATCTAGCTGCCTTAAATACTTTCAAATCTCCAGGGCTGGATGGCTTGCATCCGAGGGTGCTAAAAGAAATTGCAGATGTTATTTCAGAGCCTCTGGCTATAATCTTTGAGAGGTCCTGGAGTACGGGTGTTGTGCCGGAAGACTGGAGAAGAGCAAATGTTGTCCCAATCTTCAAAAAGGGGGAAAAGACAGACCCGGGAAATTATAGACCTGTCAGTTTGACATCAATACCTGGGAAAATTCTGGAGCAAATTATTAAACGCTCTGTCTGTGAACACCTTGAACAAAATGAGTTAATTGGTAATAGCCAGCATGGGTTTATGAAGAATAAGTCATGCCAGACTAACCTTATCTCCTTTTTTGACAGAGTTACTAAAATGATTGACTCTGGCAATGCCGTGGATATAGTGTATCTAGATTTCAGTAAAGCATTTGACAAAGTTTCTCATGATATCCTTGAGGATAAGCTGGTTAAGTGTGGGCTGGATGGCGCAACCGTTGGGTGGATTCATGGTTGGTTGAAAAATCGTACCCAACAAGTGCTCGTAAATGGCTCTGAGTCTACATGGAGGGAAGTCTCGAGTGTAGTACCACAGGGCTCGGTCCTAGGCCCGGTGTTATTCAATGTTTTTATAAATGACCTGGATGAAGACATAGAGGGGATGCTTATCAAATTTGCAGATGACACGAAGCTGGGTGGGATTGCTAATTCTGAAAAAGACAGAGTCAGGATTCAGAAGGATCTTGATAGGCTGGAACAGTGGGCTGAGACAAATAAAATGAATTTCAATAGAGATAAGTGCAAAGTCCTACACTTAGGTACAAAAAATCAAAGGCACAGATATAGAATGGGAGGGACTTGGCTTGACAGCAGCACATGTGAAAGGGATCTAGGTGTTATGGTTGATCACAAGCTAAACATGAGCCTGCAGTGTGATGCGGCTGTGAAGAAAGCTAATGCAGTTTTAGAATGCATTAGCAGAAGCATTGTGTCCAGATCACGGGAGGTGGTAGTTCCGCTGTATTCTGCTATGGTCAGGCCCACCTGGAGTACTGTGTCCAGTTTTGGGCACCACATTTTCGGAAGGATGTTGACAAACTCGAGCGGGTCCAGAGGAGGGTGACCAGGATGGTGAGAGAGTTGGAGTCCAAGTCTTATGAGGAAAGGCTGAGGGAGTTGGGTATGTTTAGCCTGGGAAAGAGAAGGTTTAGAGGGGACATGATTGCAGTCTTCAAGTATTTGAAGGGCTGTCATGTAGAAGATGGAGTGGATCTATTCTCTCTTGCTCCGGATTGCAAGACTAGGTCTAATGGGTGGAAATTACAAGGGAGTCGTTACCGGCTTAATATCAGGAGAAACTTCCTGACTGTAAGAGTGGTTGAGCAGTGGAACAGACTGCCTCGGGAGGTGGTGGATGCTCCTTCGCTAGACGTTTTCAAGAGGAGACTGGACAACCATCTTTTGGGCATGTTGTAGGTATGTAGGGGTTTCGGCTGTGTTCCTGCAGAGTGCAGGGGGTTGGACTAGATGGCCTGCAAGGTCCCTTCCAACTCTAACATTCTATGATTCTATGTTGATGACAGTCCAACCCTGGATGCAAATCAATAGACAGATGCTGTTGCTTCCTTTCTAAGTAACTAATTGAGATGGAAAATGTCTGGCCCTGGACAGCTGTCTGACACAGTATCTGGATTTGACAAGGAAACAGTCTGAGCTTATTATGAATGCCATCATAGACACTTAGAGGGTAGCCATATTGGTCTGCATTAGAACAACTAGATACAACTCCAGTAGCACCTTAGAGACTGACATGATTTTCAGGGTATGAGCTTTTGAGAGTCAAAGCTCCCTTTGTCAGATATGAGTTGTAATGTCATTTCCAACCTATAGCCGACAAAGGGCGCTTTGACTCTTGAAAACTTCTACTGGACCTGTATCTAGTTGATCATAAGACCAAGCTGGGATTCTAAGCCCATTTTCTTCCTCTCTACAGCAACTGGCTGCTGATCTCATAAAACAGGCTGACATGGAGATCTCCATCCCCAGGTCTTCCCCCATTAATTCTCAGCAATGGCAACAAAAGGGAAGCTTTAACACATATCAGAAGGGACAAGTGATGATGATGAAATAGAAGAGACCCTCCCCCCACAACTTCTGCTTAAATTTATCTCAAATTTCAGGGAAGCCTTTACTGGCAAGCTGAGCTACCCACAGTGAAATATGTTTGGTCTCCATTTTAATGTACTTCTGTAGAGGTGCACTATTAGATCTCTGAAAATTATGAAAAATTATGTATCACATCTACAATGGAATAATGTCGTCTAAATATGTTATGCATAGCTGTATTGTATGAGCCTGCCCCTAGGGCTTATTTAAGAGGATTATTATTCTGCAGGATCATTGTAGTTTAGAATGTATTTGAAGGGTTTTAGATGGAAAAGGTGGGTCACTATAAGCTATTGTTGTGTGTTCTGCCTCCAATATACAAAAGCAAATGGTCTCTGAACATAGTACTGGTTCCCTTAATAGCTAAATGGAACTTCAGTTGAACAGGTTGCTTAGTCATGCTATATAATAATATTAGAATTACAGAATCATAGAGTTGGAAGGGACCTCCAGGATCATCTAGTTGAACCCCCTGTACAATGCAGGAAATTCACAAAAAACGCCCCCTCCACACCCGCAGTGACCACTATTCCACACCCAGAAGATGACAAAAAATCTCCAAGATCCCTGACCAAACTGGCCTGAAGAAAAATTGCTTCCTGACCCCAAGGTGGCAATCAGTATTTCCCTGGGCATATAAGAAAGGGACACAAGAACTAAGCACTGAGGCAGCCCTCCCTGCCCTCCCTCTCATGATTTGCCTAAGTTCACACAATCAGCATTGCTGTCAGATGGCCATCTAGCCTCTGTTTGAAAACCTTCAAAGAAAGAGAGCCCACCATCTCCCAAGGAAGCCTGTTCCACTGACGAACTGCTCTTACTGTCAGAAAATTCTTCCTAATGTTTAGCCAAGAACTCTTCTGATTTAATTTCAACCTGTTCGTTCTGGTTCGACCTTCTGGGGCAACAGAAAACAACTCCACACCATCCTCTATAGTGACAGCCCTTTAAGTACTTGAAGATGGTTATCATATCACCTCTCAGTTGTCTCCTCTCCAGGCTAAACATACTCAGCTCCTTCAACCTTTCCTCATAGGGCTTGGTCTCCAGACTCCTCACTATCTTCATTGCCCTCCTCTGGACATGTTCCAGCTTGTCTGTATCCTTCTTATAAATTGTGGTGCCCAAAACCAAACACAATACTCTAGGTGAAGTCTAAACAGAGCAGAGTAAAGTCCAGATTATGTGATCTGGACACTATACTTCTGTTGATATAGCCCAAAATCACATTTCCTTTTTAGCAACCGCATCACACTGCTGACTTATGTTCAATGTATGTTCTACTAAGACCCCGAGATCCTTTTTGCACATATTACTGCCAAGACAAGTCTCCCCCAACCTATAACTATGCCTTTGGTTTTTCCTACCTAAATGTAGAACTTTACATTTATCCCCATTGAAATTCATTTTATTTGTTTTAGCCCAGTTTTCCAGCCTGTCAGGATCATCCTGTATCCTGACTCTGTCTTCTACTGTATTTGCTACCCCCTCCAATTTAGTATTATCTGCACATTTAATAAGCATTCCCTCTATCCCTTCATCCAAATCATTGATAAAGATGTTGAACAAAACAGGTCCCAGGACAGATCCTTGAGACACTCCACTTGTCACTCCTCTCTAAAAAGATGAACACTCTTTGGGTGTGATTTGTCAACCAGTTACCGATCCGCCTAACAGTCATAGGATCCAAACCACATTTTACCAATTTGTCAACAAGAATATTATGTGGAACCTTATCAAAAGCCTTACTGAAATCAAGATAAACTATGTCTACAGCATTCCCCTGATCCAGCAAGGTAGTAACTTTCTAAAAAAGAGAGATAAGGTTAGTCTGACATGACTTGTTCTTGAGAAACCTGTGCTGGCTCGTAGTAATCATAGCCATCCTTTCTAAATGCTCAAGGACTATCTGTTTTGATGATTTGTTCTAAAACTTTCCCAAGTATAGACATCAAGCTGATAAGTCAGTAGATACCCGGATCATCCTTTTCCCCCTTCTTGAAGATGGGGACAACATTTGCCCATCTCCAGTCTTCTGGCACCTCACCTGTTCTTCAGGAATTCTCTAAAATAATGGATAGAGGTTCAGAAATTACATTTGTGAGTTCTTTTAGTATGGCATTGTGTGTAGAATAGCCTGGAGATTCTAAGATTGTCTGGCAGCCAGATGTTCTACCTCTTTTTTAGCATTATGCATCACTAGGTAGCAAGCTAGACTTGTTTTTAAAGCAATAGATGTTTCAGAGGTGGTTTGCCATTGCCTGCCTCTGCATTGCAGCCTTGGTATTCCTTGGAAGTCGCCCTTCCAAATACTAGCCAAAGCTGACCTTGCTTAGCTTCTGAGATCTGACAGGATTGGGCTACCCTGGGCTATCTAGGTCAGGACAGTCCTGCTATATGTTTTGTATAGAAGAGATATAGGTTGCAATCATACAAACAGTTAGCAGCAGCACAGGCACAAATGCCCAGTGGATTAAAAGGGCATGACCAGGCAGGAACATCTGGGAAGCTGCCTAGAGTCATCAGCAATCTGCACTGTTCTACCATTGAACCAGAGTAAAAAAACACCAGGGAAGGTCTGGTGTTATCTTGATAAGGTGGGCTATGGGCGGGCATCTGATTGTGGAAGCACGTTGATAGCGTTGGTGCTGGCACCTGTCCACATCCTGCCATGACACCAGATTTTTTTTTACCCACTCTGTGGTATGCGCACAAGTGCGTCATTGCACATGCACACGACCATACCAGCAGATTGCCATTGCATGGCAGGGTGCACAGCAGCTTTGCGCGATACATGGTGTGAGAGAAGTGAAAGTACCACCACCATAGTAGATTCCTCTGACTATGCATGACACCTCCAAGTGTTCTGTGACTCCCAGCAGACCTGGTCACCAAAGGGGGGGCTGGGGAGCAAATTGGTCTGTGGGGACCCACAAACCAGGCTTTCATGTGTCAAGACACTCACCAATCTGTTTGTACTGTGTCCACTTTTAGCTTGGTGAGATGTGTTTGTGCATGACTGCCGTAGAAAATGCCTCACTATACGCCAGCAATGTTTTCCAAGTGGCCTCCCGATTGGGAAGAAACATGCATCCATGAAGTTTTCTGCAGCTAGAGGCGCTGCCGTACAGAAACTACTGTAGGTTTGGTGGGGAGGGGCAGGGCACACAGTAGACTGGCTGGCTGAATGACCAGTATGAGTGGATAGGGCATAAGAACATAAGAGAAGCCAATGTTGAATCAGGCCAATGGCCCATCTAGTCCAACACTCTGTCACACAGTGGCCAAAAATACCAGGTGCCATCAGGAGGTCCAGCAGTGGGGCCAGGACACTAGAAGCTCTCCCACTGCTGCCCCCCCCCCCAACACCAAGAATAGAGTGCATCATCTGCCCCAGACTGAGAGTTCCTACCTATTCCTTGTGGCTAATAGCCACTGATGGACTTCTGCTCCATATGTTTATCTAATTCCCTCTTGAAACTGTCCGTGCTTGTAGCTGCTACCACCTCCTGTGGCAGTGAATTCCGTGTGTTAATCACTCTTTGGATGAAGAAGTACTTCCTTTTATCTGTTCTAACCCGACTGCTCAGCAATTTCATTGAGTGCCCACAAATTCTTGTATTGTGAGAAAGGGAGAAAAGTACTTCTTTCTCAACCTGCTCTATCCCATACATAATCTTATAAACCTCAATCATGTCACCTCTCAGCTGTCGTTTCTCCAAGCTAAAGAGCCCCAAGCGTTTTAACCTTTCTTCATAGGGAAAGTGTTCCAACCCTTTTATCATTCTAATTGCCCTTCTCTGCACTTTTTCCAATGCTATAATATCCTTTTTGAGATGTGGCGACCAGAGTTGTACACAGTATTCCAAATGAGGGTGTTTGTTTTTTTTAAGCTGGTACTGTTTTTGGACTGGTGGCGAGACATGTCCACTCTGACATCAGTTGGTTTTCTGCCTTACACAACTGTCCATCACAATAAACACAGCTGTCATTCCAACAGTGCCGCTGAGGTGGAGTCCATGCAGGGGTTGGACAGGGGGGCAAGAGGAACAGTGCAGTGCAGTGCAATGATTGAATCGCTGACACTGGTAACAAACAACGTTTTTATTGACACAACAGATCCCAAGAACAACTTACAAACCCACCAAACACACCCAGGATCCCACCCCAATGCCCCAACCCCTAACAAAGAATCCAAACAGATAGTGGCACCCCATGGCCAAACCACTGGAAGCTTCAGTGTATCGCCAGACCCTCCCTCAGTCAGAGCTGTCATCTCCCTCTGCACCTTTCTCCTCACCTCCCTCCTCCTTCTCCTCCCCCTCTGCTGTGGCTATGTGCCCCCTGTGTTACCTGGACATCCTGACGTTCTCAATCCACTGCTCATCCTCCCAGATATAGGTGATGAATGTCCTCCACCACTGCGTGGACCTTGCGTAGACCCACCATCGGTTGGGAGGACCCGCTACTGCTAGGCAAACCAGGTTGACTGTGTTCTTTGTCCTACGGCCCTGCTGCTTCCCTGAACTTGCTCCCCTCCTGGCTGCATATCTTTGCCTATTATTGCTCCTCCATCTCCTGCTAGCATCTTCCACCCCCCCGCCACTCTTGCCATGCTGCCAGCAGCCAGAAGAGGACTGCCCCCACTGCTGCACACACAGGACCAAGGGCAGCCCCAGGCACTCCATCTCTGTCTCCATATCCCGCTTTTGGGTGAGTTGGGGGTGCTGCCACCATGGCTTTCACGGAGCACTGACGGGTAGCCATGGACCTAGTCCCTTACCGGTAGGATTGGTGCTGTTGTGAACCAGAGCAGCTGAGCGTCGGCTCGCTTACTCACTTGTGTGCATGCCTGCTGTTGTGCCCATTCGTTTCTGCAGTCATGCACATGCATAAAACACAGTTAAAAAAACCCCTTGTTGTCTGATCATGCACTGACGGGGTGTGGTCTTCGCATGTGTGATCATGCCCTGCCACTTCTTTTTCTGCCAGAGTAATCTGGGACGCTTCACCACTCCCGTCTGATTGGCAGCTGCCAACCTGAGCCTGGAGCCTGGAAGGGAGGTGTGATCCAGCAATGGCATTTTAAATTGATCCAGGGGAAATAGCCTCACTTTCCCCCTGCTTCATTTGGCCCGTGTGACCGCAGCCATAAATACCCAAACATTTCTCCAACAAATATAATGCATTCCTTTCACTTTAGTTAACCAGTGTCTTAAGAGCCAAGGGAGATACTATGGTGACAAAAAGACCTAGAACATGTTGGTTTCCTAGAAAGCAGAGGTTAGAGAACCATTTAAAGTGCAGCATGAACAAAGGGTGTGTGTATATGCTGAACACTTCCCTCCCTGGTTGGCTTTTTTTCAGTGGGAGTTGTCTCCAGTCTCAGGAAGACAGCTGAAGGAATGTGTTCTGACGGTGGTGATAAATGGGCAGGGAAGGCTTCAGCACTTCCTCTCAACCACTTATGTGTGTGTAGAGTTCCATCAAGTCGCAGCCAACTTATGGTGACCCCAGCAAGGCAAGTGAGAAGCAGAGGCAGTTTGCCATTGCCTTCCTTTGCAGAGCTTTTCTTGGTGGTCTCCCTTCCAAATACTTCTTCACCAAAAGAGTAATTAACATGTGGAATTCACTGCCGCAGGAAGTGGTGGCAGCTACAAGCATAGACAGCTTCAAGAGGGGATTGGATAAACATGTGGAGCAGAGATCCATCAGTGGCTATTGGCCACAAGATATAGATGTTTATAAGCCTTTTCAAACTGCCTTTGTATTCCATTTTAGTAACTGGTTGCTAATGGATTTTTTTCTGTCATTTCAGACAGACCCATTTTAGTAACTGGCTGTGAACAGAATTTAGTTACCTGTTCATACAAACCTGCTTGTGTCGGGCTAGCAATGCATGGTTAAGCTGCTTTTGAAGGAAACTGCTTTTTTTCCATTTTCTTTTTTTTTGCCGCCCCAAAGGGGATTTTTAATTGCTTTTTCTATAAAATACAATGAAAAAAAGGGGAGGGAACTACAAACTAATGGTGAAAGTAAAGAAAACCCACTAAAAACCCAAGAGATGGTGGTCATACATAATGCTTGTAGAATCAGCTTATTAGCTCAAAGTTACAGTTAAAGTTAATTGAATATGTTAATCTAATAGTCTATTTAAACTGAAAAATACAAAAATTGAAAACTCCCCCGTGTCTGCCTTCATAAAGAGCAAAGTAAGAAATAGTTATACAAAATAAAAAACTTTAAGACGTTCCATAGTGCAATAACTATTCATTTTTTGTCCTTTTTCTTTCTCAAATGATAGCTTGTTTTTGGGGCTGCCACCCCCAATGCTGAGTCTGAATTTTCATCAGAAGATGCCACTGCTCCCTCTTCAACACTTTCTTTGGTGCTGTTGTCTTCCTCCTCTTCTTCTCCTTTTCCTGGATGACTATGAAGATGCAACAGAGTCAATTTTTTTTGTCCATAAATTTGAAGATTATGACTTTGGGGACAGTCCATCTGTAGGCGACATAGTTTTTCTGTAAAATAGAACCAAGTCCCTATATTTCCTTCTTTTCCTTCTTATTTCAAATGGAATATCCTTCAACACTTTTATTTCTTTGTCCTTGATTTTCAAGGTAGCTCCATTTGTCGCTTTAAGTATTTTGTCCCTCACTTGTCTTCTGGAGAATCTCATTGTTGCTTCCCTGGGCAGATTATTTTTTTTAATGAATTCTGAATACAACCTAAAGATCGTATCAATTTCACTTTGTAATATATCCATTTTAATATCTGCAATTGGGCTCAAAGCATCACACATAATCTGCTTCAGATCCTCTCCCTTCTCTTCCGAGACACTTTGAAATCTTAGGACATAGCTTGCCCTTTTCATTTGCAGCTGTAACAAATGGGAGTCACTGGTTTGTCTCTTTTTCTCCGTCGTCTGCAGTTGTTTTTTGAAGCTTCTTAGTGTTGGCATCCACCTCTTTAAGCTCTGCTCCTTTTTTTCTCTTTTTTTAACTGTCTCGTTCAATTGAGTTTGCTGTGCATCGAACTTATGGTGTAATGCCAAGACTTGTTCTAGCAGGGGTCGCAACACTTCAGTCAGCATCCTTTGAAGCTCTGTTGTTGAGTCCTGTATAGGGACAGAACTCGCTGGGCTGGCATTTCTGGCCAGCAGCTTAGGTTTCATTCATTTACCTTTCTCATCCCTCTGTGGAAGTGCCATGTTGAGAAGCTGTTTACTTTGTGTAAAAGTTATCACAGTCTCTAGAAATCTTTGCAAAGCCTGGTAAGTTCTTACAAGTTCTTTATTTTAGTCCATCTTGCTTCTATAGCCCACCCACCCCTTAAGTCCATGGTTGAAAATACGTTTGTTTTCTTCTTATTGGGGGAGAGTTCCCTCCCCTACCTTGCTTTTTAAGGGGAGGTTTTCAGCTAGATCTTTGGTGTTTCTCGCTTCCACTTAGACTTACATTTCAATGATGTAGCCACTTTCACCCACCTTTAGCTCATATGCTCAGCCACCAAATGCTTGTCCCGCTGTGCATTCCTTTCATGGACGCTCCGCAGTGGGACCTTTGGGGCATGGAAGAGCCCCCCTTTGCTGGCTAGTTGCCAGAGGAAGAGCTCTTCTAGCACCCCATGGCTGGGAGCCCAACACAAAGGCTCCGGGGGTGGTGAGGACACTCACACTCCCTCCCAGCAGCAGGCGCTGGCGCACAGCTTCCGGGAAATTGGGAAGCTGCGGCCACCATAGCAGACGCCAAAACTGGAAAAACAGGTTGCTTACCTGTAACTGATGATCTTTGAGTGGTCATCTGTGCAGTCCCACACATAGGTTGGGCACCTGCGCACAACCTTGACTGGAGAAACTTCTAGAGCTTTGCCTCAGAAAACTTTTGGTGGGCTCTTTCCCCACCCTCGGGGAGCAGGCATGCACTGCACATGCCTAGAGCGGGGGAGAGAGCCGCCTCCCACTCAGTTCTTCTTTGACCGCTAGGGGTAAGTCCCATCAGACCAAAGAAAGGAGATCGAGAGATGCCAGCAGCAGGGAAAGCCGAGTGGGATTGTGGTACTGCACAGATAACCACTCGAAGATCATCAGTTACAGGTAAGCAACCTGGTTATCTTCGTCGTGGTCTCTGTGCAGTCCCACACATGGGTAATTACAAGAGCTGAACCAGTTGGAGGAGGGAGCTGGAAACTGTAAAAGACACAAGCATACTGGTTAAGACACAGCATCATCAGTGAAAAAATCACCCAGTGGTCCTACCTGCGGGTGCAGCAGGGTCAAGTGAAGAGAGATCACAGCACTGACTGACTGAAGGCAGCATCCCGTCAAGCTCAGACATCGAGTGTGTGATGGGTCATGAAGGTCGATGCCGAGGACCATGTAGCAGCCGCACAGATGTCTTCCAACAGGACACCAGCCAGGAAAGTGGTGGATGTCGATACTGCCCGTGTGGAACGGGCAGTGACACAGGTAGGGACAGGGTGACATGCAAGCTCATAGCAAATGGCTATGGTGGAAGTCACCCATTTAGACAATCGTTGAGAAGAAATTGGCTCCCCCTCACGAGGGTGGCCATAAGCTAGGAACAGCCAAGGAGACTTACAGATAGGCTGAGTCCTATGTAAATAAAAAGAGAGTGCTCTGTGCACATCGAGACAGTGCAAGGCTCTCTGAGGGTCATCAGCAGGGTTCAGAAAGAAAGTAGGCAAGACAGATGACTGAGAGAGGTGAAAGGCAGAAATGACTTTAGGCAGGAAAGCAGGGTCTGGTCTAAGGACAACCTTTTCCCTATGAAAAATTGTATAGGGGGGATCAGCCTGAAAGTCAGCTAGTTCCCCTGCTCTGTGAGCAGTAGTGATTACTATAAGAAGGCTGTCTTCCAGGAGAGTAAGCAAAGGTCGGCCGTAGCCATGGGCTTGAAGGGCTTGGACATAAGTTGAGTGAGAATAAGTGAAAGACTCCACAAAGGCATCAGAGGCTTCCTGGGAGGACAAAGGCAAAGGAGACCATTGAGGAACGATTTTGTGAGACAGTGAGAGAAAACTGTGGAGCCCTGTATGCGAGGATGATAAGCAGAGATGGCCGCTCAATGGACCTTTAAAGATGAGTATGCCAAGCCATTGTTCTTCAAAGAGACGATGTAGGAAAAAATCTCAGGGAGAGATGACTGGACTGGATCGAAGGAGTGTTCAGCAGCATAGGACTGGAATTTCTTCCACTTCAAAGTATAAGCAACACAAGTAGAAGGTTTCCTGGCATTCAGGAGGACGTCAGATACCTCAGGCAGGAAGTCTAGTGTAGGATCCTCCGGGCCATCAACCAGAAGAATCTGGGATTGGGGTGCAGGATTTTTCCTCAGGCCCAAGAGAGGAGATTGGGGATGACAGGCAGCAGCCGGAACGTTCAACTGGAAAGATGGAGGAAGTGCGGAAACCAGACTTGGCGTGGCCACCAGGGGGTGACAAGAATACACAAGGTGACATCAACCACAATCTTCTGAATGATACGGGAGATGAGAGGGAAGAAGTAGAAGGATGGAGGGAAGAAGTAGAAGAGGTCCCCATTCCAGGTGTGGAGAAAAGCATCTCCCAGCGACCAAGCTGACGGCGGACCCCTGCTGAAGAAGAGGCGACACAGGGCATTGTCTGGAGTTGCAAAGCCTTCGACGAAAGGGTGACTGAATTTGACAAAGACAGGTCTCAGATATCGAAGGTGGATGGACCATTCGTTGTCCGACAAGCAATAACGGCTCAATTGATCAGCATTGGTGTTTTGAATGCCCAGAATGTGTATCGCGGAAAGCGAGATGGAATGGCTGAGACACCAACCCCAGAGATCTATGGCTGACTTGCAGAGATGAAGGGAAGCAGTCCTGCCCTGCTTGTTTATGTAGTAAATGGTGGTGGTATTGTCGGAAGCAACCTGAACGACTCAGCCCCAAAGCACCGGGAGGAAAGAGTGGAGAGTGAGGTGAACTGCACGCAGCTCTAGGAGATTGATGTGAAGGGTGCCTTGCGATGTGACTGGATCCCCTGCACTGAGAGCATCCCGCACTGGGCTCC
Organism: Gekko gecko; assembly: GCA_029375565.1. Classification (NCBI taxonomy): domain Eukaryota; kingdom Metazoa; phylum Chordata; class Lepidosauria; order Squamata; family Gekkonidae; genus Gekko; species Gekko gecko. The sequence continues at coordinate 226,766,547 of JAPDNY010000002.1, forward strand.
CCAACCCCAGAGAGATGCATCGGTGGACAGGAATATTTGTGGTGGAGGATGCCGGAAGGCCATGCCGAAGAGAAGGTAATGAGGATGAGACCACCACTGGAGGAAGTTGATGACATGGGGTGGGATTGACAGGATTTTGTGCTACCGACTGCAGCGAGGGTCAAAGGTACAGAGAAGCCACAGTTGAAGAGGACACATCCTCAACCTGGCATGAGGGACGACAAAGACTGTAGATGCAAAGAGCCCCAGAAGCCACATGATGGACTGTTGGGGAGAGGCCCAGAACCGGGACACCAATGAGAGTATGTCGACAGCTCTGGAGTTTGGAAGGAAGGTGGTCTCAAGGTTGGTATCGAGCCAGGCACTGAGGAAGAAAAGGGAAGAGTCGGGTTCGGACTGGAGGAGTGTACAATGGAGGAGAGGGGAAGCGATGGAAAGTATCAAACGGACTGCTTTGGCTTCTGGGGCTTCTTAGGGGGTGTTGACGTGGCTGATACAAAGGACGCAAGTCATAGGGCTTCCTCCTCCACTGTGAAGTGGACGTTGGGGACAGCCGCGGTGGCAAATAGTGTGGTTTCCATGAAAGGTTATGAGATCAAGGTGTCGAGGTCGAGACCCCGAGGTTCCGAGCCTGCTTCTGGCTATCATCCACAGCCTTCAAGGCCTCATCAGTGGTGGAGTGGAAGAGACCTTTACCATCGAAGGGGAGGTCCTTGATCCGGAATTTCACATCCAGCAGTAGAGAGGTGCTTCTTAGCCAAGCGTGATGACGGAGGGCGATGGAAGAGACAAGGACCTTCGAGGAGCAGGTGACAGCATGACAGACTGAGTTGATCTGCTGTTTCAAAATCGTACAAATTTCAGACAAAGTCCCTGATAAGGTGGGACAATGTTCCTCTGGAACAAACTGTAATACAGGATGCACAGCATCGGCGACATGAAAAGCATAAGCCAATAGGTATGACAAGTAGGTCTCAATATGGAGATTCATGGAGGCAAAGGAATGCAATTTCCTCGCAATGGCATTGACTTTACGACCCTCATGATCGGGCGGCATTGAGTGCCAGACAGGCTGCTTCGATTTCGACAAAGAGTGTACCACCATCAAATTTGGCAGAGGGGGATGAACCAGGAACTTTCCTGATGTCTCTTGGACCTACCTGGTAGAGGCCATCGTACCTTCCGGAGATTGGGGGCATTGAAGCGGGGTGGTCCCAGGACTCCTTAAGAACAGACAGGTGGACCAGCAACAAAGGCAGAACTGTAGAAGGCGGGAGGTCAGCCTGAACAAGCTTGTGAACAACATCAGTGACAGCGGGTTGATTCAGTCAAACCTGGAACCTGAAGTGCAGATGCCATCCTGGTCACAAGCTCCAGATAGGCTTTTGGTCCCTTGGTGGGGGAAAGCGAACCCGAATGTCGAGGCTTATCAATGACGTGGGAAACATCAGGGTTGAGATCTCCTGATTCTGAGTGGTCAGAAATGGAGATGGGACAGGATGATCTCAGTTGTTCAGTGAGATCAGCAAGCAGCTGGTCATCAACAGGAGAATGAGAATGAGGGTCTAAGAGAGAACTCCTCAGGGCATCTCTAGATTTGGAGAGCTCTGGAGGCTGGTCAGGAGCCGGAGAGCAGACCGAAGCAACAGAGAATGTCTGGAGTGATCCAGCAAACAGTGCTGATCATTACGTTCAGAGTGATGAATCCGGTCATAGCAATGCCACTGAGGGGTTGGAGACCATAGATAAAAATAAGGATAATATGCAGGTTGGCCGCATTCATCGGGAGACCAACAATGGTCATCAGATAGCGATTCCGAAGGGGAAGACGCCGGATACTGAATGAGATGTCTCCGATCATATTGTGAACGAAATCAAGAACGCCGGTTCACAGAACGCTCCCTACTGTCCAAAGTGTGGATCAGATTATGGGAGATTGAGAGCCTCACGAGAAGACAATCCGGGAGGAGATCTCACAGTCTGACCCAGCGGGATAAGGCCCAGTGCAGAAGACTGAGTAGGCGGTGGTGCTGGAGGCTGTAAAGCAGACTTCTGAGGAAGAATTACTGCAGGAGCTAAGGTCGTTAAGCCAGTAATGACGACTGGATCGACAGCTGAAGTCAAAGCCGATGTTAAGGGCTTGATTTTCGATTTGGAAGCGGCCTTTTCCTCAGGCCGTTTGGACTTAAGCTTCGGTGCCTTCGAAGTTCCATCGGATTTTTGAGGGAGAGAAGTGTGAGAAGCGGTCGAGGACATTGTGGGGCATAATGCAGCCTCTAAGAGCACAGCTCTAAGCCTAGCCTCCCTATTACATCTAGCCTGTCGAGTAAAACTGGCGCAATGGGTGCAGCTATCGACATGATGGGACTTGCCCAGACAAAGGAGGCAAAAATCATGGCTGTCGTTGGAAGGTATTTTAGTTGGACAACCATGACAAACCTTAAAAAACTGTGTTTTGCCCATACAATCACCACCCCACCCACCAACCAGGAGGGGGGGTGAGGAAAAGGACAAAAAACAGGAAAAAGATTTTTTGTTTTAGAGGAAATAGTCAAGAAAAATGAAAAAGGGAAGAAGAAAAGACAAAGAATACTCAGCTGAGGCAAGTACGGAGCAACCGGGATGAGGTGTGAAAACTGGAACCTTGCTTTTTTCCATTTTCAACTCCTTCATTGCACTTCTGAATTGCTGTGGTGTGCTGTTTAAAATGTCCCTAGCGCTTCCTACAATACCACTTTTCCCCCACCCTTTTTTGCCATGCAATCTCCCTTGGACTTTTTTTTTTTTAGAAATGTTCTAAGGTGAGTGCTATAGTGCTAAATCGCTACAGTACTGAAGTGCTATAGAGGTACCATTGAGATGCATTGACTCCATTGAGTCAATACATCTCAATGGTGCTGCTATAGCACTTCAGTGCTGTAGTGGTTTAGCGCTATAATGCTCAACTTAGAATGTTTTTTTTAATTAAGTCCAAGAAAGATTGTGCAGCAAAAAGGGGTGGGGAAAAAGCAGCACTATTTGAAATAACCATAGTGCTTCAGAGACAGCTCATTAACAGAAAGACATTTGCTGTATGAAACCCCCGTCCCTGTATCGCTTTACTTAAAATTGGGCCAATAATGGATAACATCCACTTTAGTGTAGTGGAGAGCCAGTTTGGTGTAGTGGTTACATGTGCGGACTCTAATCTGGGAGAACCGGGTTTGAGTCTCCACTTGTCCACATGCAGCTGCTGGTGTGACCTTGGGTCAGTCACAAGTTCTCTCAGGCGCTGTTCTCTCAAGAGCAGTTTCTGTCAGAGCTCCCTCAGACCCACCTACCTTACAGGGTGTCTGTTGTGAGAAGGGGAAGGGGAAGGAGTTTGTAAGCCGCTCTGGGACTCCTTTGGGTAGTGAAGGGCGGGGTATAAATCCAATCTCTTCTTCTCTCCTTCTTCTTCTCTTCTAGAATGGTAATGTGAAAAGGGCCTATATGTCTGGGGCGGTGACACAGAGTGTTGGACTATATGGCCATTGGCCTCATCCACCATGGATTCTCTTATGTTCTTATGTACTGACCTTGCATAACTTCTGAGATCTGATGGGACTGGGCTATACCATGTCTCTTTTCTTCCCTCCTATTCACTTATGCTGAGTTTTAAATCTTCACACCTTACTTTGCTTAGAAAACTAGCACAAACTGCTTTATAGTCCATGAATTGTGCTGCAGCAAGATCTTTTTTGACCTAGAGGTAGTTGGCATATGCATATAGAAACTTTATTATTATAAGATGCTTCTCTCTTGTTATTTCTTACACATCTGAGAATGTTTTTAATGAGAGCAGACTCAAAGCTGCCTGCTGCCAACTACCTGGCGCTATCTCCCACCGGTGATGTCAGGAGGTGTATCATATGCAAATAAGTTATGCTAATGAGCTCCTGCACCTCTTTTTCTATAAAATGACCCGTGTTCATGAGGCTCATGGGAGACATGTCCTTGAGCTCTGAAGGTATTTAAATGCCTTCAGAGCTTACTTCCAGGTTCAGCAGCACACCTGGAAGTGTGCTCCAAAAACAATTAACTGTCATCGGATCCCACCGCTGTCCCGTGCTCCACCTGAATGAGCTCTGAAGGCATTTAAATGGCCTGACTGAGCCTTTATAGGCCTTTGGAACTCACTCTGAGAGCTCAGTTGAGTCAGGCGGGCCTGACTCAACTGAGCTCCCAGAGTGGGCTCTGAAGGCTTTTATAGACCTTCAGAGGCCAATCCACCTGGAAGTGCTCAGTTGGACTGGCCCAACCTGGAGATGGGCTCCAAAGGCATTTAAATGCCTTCAGAGCTCACTTTCAGGTGGGCCAAACTCCCAGAACCATGAACCAGTTTGTGCAATGGAGGAGTTCATTGGAGGTTTGTGGTTCGTGGTTTGTGAAAACCCCAAACCACAAACCTCCAATGAACCTCCATTTTCCCATTCATGCCCACCCCTAATTGTTTCTCATTCTAAACTTGTTTCATGCTTACATAGTATTCCATCTCTCCTCAAGTTTAGTAATTGATCTGTTTCTCAAATAAGTTGACTTGATGAGCTGCATATTCACTATTAATTGTTACAGGTTGATAATATAACAAAAATACAGTAGGGATGTCTGTTCTATATTTCATAATAAGAAAATTAAGAAAAGATGTTATCCCCAGAGTCCACTTCCTCACACACATTTATATTCAGGATGTTACAATGAAAACAAATTTATATTCTGCTTCTACTTTGTTACCGTGCATTTGTATACAATATTTTAGACAGCTTCTCATTCTAAATTTGTCTCCTGCTTGCATAGTACACACAATACATACTCCATCTCTCCTCAGATTTCATAACTGACCTTTTCTTAAATAGGTTTTTAATTTTTCATTACTGAAAATTCAGCAAGTTTATTTCCCCATTCTTCTAATTGTGGACAAATGCCTAGTTTCCATTTTGCTGCATAAATAATTCTAGCTGCTGTCACCATGTATTTGAATACCTCTTCTAAAGTTTTTGGTAATTTGTTAGGCAGTAGACCTAGTAGCATGTTCTTAGCTTCCATGGGAATTTTAAAATATCCTTTGGAGTTATATACTATCTAAAAACATTTTGTACCAATCTTCTCTTAATGTCTTTCTAACTGTAAATTCGATATCTTTTCACTATAGTTGTTCCCATTGTTGCATAGATATCTGTTCTTTAATTTTTTTGCATTCATTTAATCATACATTTTTTTCACGTGTTATTTTATCTGTTTCTAGCGGGAGTAAAATCTTATATATCTGTCATAGTAAATGCTCTTTTTGTATAAAGATAACCAAAACTGGGGAAGTATCAAAATAATAACAGCGTACAAATAAATGCAATATAAATATATTATTAGCAAATCATCTACAAAACAAGTACAAGAGTTAATGTAATCAAATACTGATACAAAAATCTTCCAAAATTCTATGCAATCTTCCACAATATTCTTGAAATTCTTACAAAGACTCTGGATTAAACTTCGTTTTGTAGATGAAACTTCATCAGAAGTAATCATAAACAGCGTGTGCAGTGTGTCTTATTAAAGAATAAGACTGAAATTATTCAGTCATTATTCTTTAATTCCAGTCAAAAGCAGTATTTCCTCACAATTAGAATTTGAGACAAGCCCTTGTATATCTTCAATCTCTGAACATTCTTAATTAAAGGGCATAAAGCAATAGTCTAACAGCTTCAAACGCCAAAGCTGTTAGACTATTGTTTTATGCCCTCTAATTAAGAGTGTTCAGAGATTGAAGATATAAAAGGGCTTGTCCTGAGTTCTAATTTTGGTTTTTGTATCAGTATTTGATTATATCGATCTGTACTTGATTATACTTGCTTTGTACATGATTTGCTAATAATATATTTATATTGCATTTATTTGTATGCCGTTATTATATTGATAGTGACTTCCCCAGTTTTGGTTCTCTTTGGTTGGCTGTATTACTGGGAGGTTTTGTTGTTTGCATTTTGTTTTACAATCAGCTGTTTGAATTCAATCACATCTCTTAGAGCTCCACCTTCAATGTTCATGTTCTTCTTTAATCTTGTAACTGATTCATAATATAGCAGCTGCTGAATGTTTATACCATCTCTGATATCTTGCCATACCTTGAGTTTCCCCTGATTATTTATCATCATACCATATGTTAAAAAATCATTTTTATTTCTCACTAGCAGTGAAGCCCGTTGTAGCAGTAATGCAATGGGCACTAGACAGATGCTCGGGAGGCGAGCAAGCCAGATGTTAGAAGGAAGGGGAGGCAGTGTAAACCCACTGTCCTTCTCTTGGCTTGCTCGGTTTCCCTGTGGCCGTGGGAAGGCCAAGCGAGCCAGTGCTGAAAGGGAAGGGGAGGCAGTGTAAACTGCCACTGCCACTCTTGACATGGTCTGCCACCCTGATGCTCTGGGATCTCGGGCCAGGCCGCCTGAAGCTCGCCGCTGCCGACAGGAGCCCATTGCCGCTGCCGGGAGCCTGCAGCCACCAACAGAAGCGCGCTGCACTGGGCCTTCTCCGCTGCTGCCGCCACAAGCTTGCTGCCACTGATGGGAGCCCAGCGCTGCTGCTGGGTCTCCCTGTCACTGCCGAGGTCTTCCTGCACTACCTGCTGCTGACTTCAGGCCCAAGGCCTCAAGGTAAGCAGGTAGCAAAACCTTCGTGCTCCTCTCTCACCGAGCACGCCGAAGAACTGCTGGGGCAGAGGGAAGGAGCCGAACCTAAATAGGCTGGCTCCGCCCCCTTGCCTGGTGCTGCAATTTTCGCAGCGCCAGTGTCATCTTCCAGCCTCACGAGGAGGAGGCAAATCAGCCCCCTCCCGCCAGTGCAGGCTCGGTGGTAGTTGGGGCTCGCATTGTCTCCAGGGGAATTCATCTCTATAGTTTGGAAATGAATTTTAAGAGTGTAATCACTAGTTAGAATGGAGTACTTTACAATAATGCTGCATACTTCCAGTTCAAGGTTAGTGAGAACCTGATGTAAAGGAATGAAATGTCATTTTTCTCCAGTTCTGAATCTGACCCAAAGCTCATCTAAACCTTTGCTACAGAAGGTAGACTTGTACTGAAGTAGTAGTACCACCATATCTGTACAATTGATAGTATCACTGCACACTTTGCACTGTGCTTGATTGTCCAGTTTGCATGGGGTACTATGCAATGATCAGCCTCCTCAGTACTGCTACTGATTTGTGGTTCTAAGGGCAGGGGGGAAAGGGGGGAAAGGGAGAAGACCAAACCCAAACCCATGCACAGACAAGTTGGGGTAAAATAGGCCATAACTTTATTGGCTACAGCCAATGGAGCATTGGTGCAGCATAGTTCAAGGATCCAGGCATCGGGCAACCCACCTATCAGCTAATGGAACCCCTGTCCCAGCCCCTTTACTATGGGGAATCTGGGGTGGCAAGTCCTGTGGTCCCACCTGGGAGCAAGCCTCTACATGGTACCCCAGCCATCTGGGAATGGAGCAGGGCAATACACCCTGAGCTGAGCATGACATTGCCTGTTTCCGCCCTGAGACCCCTTAAAATGGTCCTCAAAAATGGTTGAGGTGAACCCAAACAGATATGGCCCAATGCAGAGTTAGGCAAAAGTGGCCGTCAACTGCGAGCAGGCCCAGCCACAGCAGCAGCTTGTAAAGGGGAGGGGCAAACCAGGGGGAAGCCTATGCTTCCCCAGTCCTCCGAGGCTCTGCCCCCTCCGGCCATCCCAGGCAGCCAGTGACTGGCTGGACTGCTATGACAAGGAAACAAAAAACCTCCTCTTGGAGCATGTGATACTGGGGTTGTGGAGATAGCAAATATCTGTCTTGATAAGTGAACTCATGCTCAGATGATCAAGTTCTAGACATCCTCTCAGAACAAAACCAGTTTGCAGCAACTTGCCCACCAAATGATTCTCAAGCAATCCAAAGAGGTACACATAGTGGTTACTGCAAGTGGGATGGTAATTGATACTCACTGATGATGAAAAGGTTATCACTGTTGAATGATTAGAAGCCTGGAGTTAAGGAAATCATAAGAACATAAGAGAAGCCATGTTGGATCAGATCATCAGACCAATGGCTCATCCAGTCCAATACTCTGTGTCACACAGTGGCTAAAACCCAGGTGCCATCAGGAGATCCACCAGTGGGGCTAGAACTCTAGAAGGCCTCCCATTGTGCCCCCCCCCAAGCATCCAGAATACAGAGCATCACTGTGTTGTGCAGGCCGCGTAAAGCAACTTACAGCCACCACCAGCCACCAGGATTGTTCAGCAGCACCAGCACTCCAGCACTCACTGCAGAGTAAGTTCCATATAGCACCACACCAAGACAGTCCTGTGGTAAACTATATACAGGTTTATTTACAGTATATATACAATCCACTGACAAACTGATCCGCCAGACACCATATACGGAGGGAAGAACGTACAGAACAGGACATGTACAGCTTTATACATTGAGCATCCAATCAGCATCATGCTGAGTCATGGTCCACTGACCTCATACCTTAGCTGGTCTGAACCGGTCAGAACCTGTTGCCAGCAGCTTGCCTGCTGTCACATAGATCATTTTGATCTTACTGCTGGATATTAACAACCAACACACTGCCCCAGACATACTGCTCCATCTATACCTTGCAGCTAATACCCACTGATGGTATTAGTACCTCTGCTCTATATGTTTATCCAAGCCCCTCTTGAATATGCTTGTAGCTGCCACCACTTTATGCAGCACTGAATTCCACTTGTTAATTACTCTTTGGGTGAAAAAGTACTTACTTTTATCTGTTCTAAACCTACTGCTCATTAATTATATAGAGTGCCCATGAGTTCTTGTATTGTGAAAAAGAGAGGAAAGTATTTCTTTTGCTACCTTCTCTATCTCATACATAATTTTGTTAACCTCTATCATGTCACCTCTCACTCATTGTTTCTCCAAGCTAAAGAGCCCTAACCTCTTTAACCATTCTTCATAGGGAATGTGTTCCATCCCTTTAATCATTTTAGTTGCCCTTTTCTTCACCTTTTCCAAAGCTATAATATCTTTTTTGAGGTGTGGTGACCAGAACTGTACACAAATGAGGCCACACCATAGATGTATACAGAGGCATTATGATACTGGCTGATTTGTTTTCAATCCCCTTCCTAATAATCCCCAGCATAGCATTTGCCTTTTTTATTGCAGTCACATATTGAGTCGACATCTTCAGTCAGTTATCTGTCACGACTCCAAGGTCTCTTTCCTGGTCAGTTACTGCCAGTTTGTATATTTATATCAGGATTTTTGGCTCCAATATGCATTACTTTGCACTTGCCCATGTTGAATCTCATATGCTATGTTGACGCCCACTTGCCCAGCCTCAACAGATCTCTCCAAAGCATTTCACAGTCTTCCCTGGTTCTCACTGCATTAAACAACTTAGTGTCATCCACAGACTTAGTCACTTCACTGCTTACCCCCTACTCCAAATCATTAATGAACAAGTTAAAAAGCACCAGACCTAGTACCAAGCCCCTGTGGTACCCTACTGCTTCCATTGTGAAAACTGCCCATTTATACTCACTGTTTCCTGCTAATTAACCAGTTTTTAATCCACAAGAGGACTTGTCCTCTTATCCCATGACTACTGAGTTTACTTAGGAGCCTTTAATGAGGAACTTAATCAAAAGCTTTCTGGAAATCTAGGTAAACAACATCTACTGGTTCACCCTTGTCCACATGTTTGTTCACCCCCCTCAAAGAACTCTAACAGGTTAGTGAGACAAGATCTTCCCTTACAGAGCCCATGCTAAGTCTGCCTCAATAGTTTTTGTTCAGCAATGTGCCTACTAATTCTTTCCTTAATAACAGTATCCACCAACTTACCTGGTATCGACGTCAGACTGACTGGCCTGTAATTTCCCGGATCTCCTCTGAAACCCTTCTTAAAAATGGGAGTGACATTAGCTTCCTTCCAGTTCTCAGGAATGGAGGCAGATTTTAATGAAATATTATATATTTTAGTCAGGAGATCCACAAATTCACATTTGAGTTCTTTCAGAACTCTTGGATGTATGCCATCTGGGCCTGGTGATCTGTCAATTTTTAATTTGTCCATTATTCATAGGACCTCCTCTCTTGTCACCTCTATCTGACTCAAGTCTTTTGATACCCCTCCTAAAATCAGTGGTTCTGGAGTGGGCAAGCACCTCCCATCTTCCACAGTGAAGACAGAGGCAAAATCAGTAGTAGTACTGAGGAGGCTGAATGTTTAGTAGTACCCTATGTAAACTGGTCAGTCATATCTCATCAGAGTATGGTCCAGAAACAGTGATGTTATATTTTGACACCAAGATGTGTGTGAATTCTGGTGTGAATTTTAAATATCCCAATAACCATATCTGTCATCTTGAAAATGGAAGCTACAGGAAAAATGTCTGAAAATAGGAATGCCTACCCAAGAAGATTTTAAAGCATTAATGCCCTGAAACATACATAAACAATAAAATTCTCTTTACATGTATATACATTTGTGAGGGTATATAGTGGTGTATGGGTTTTTTGAAACTCTCAGACCCCCAGTCCAGGGGATCAGGAGGCACAAGTCCTGATACTCTGCCAGGATCTTAGTCCTCCCTCACGCCAGTCCAGGAATGAGAGATAACAAAATCCCACATGCTTAAACAAACCCAAGAGTATGTCTGCACACACTCCTGGCTTATCAGTAGACTGCCACCAAGATCTCTTACATCAGTGCCCTCACCAAGGTTCAAAAGCAGAGATCTAAGCTTCTGCCTGGTCTAGAGGACTTAGCAAGTTTACCAGCTCTGTACCAGAGCTGCAAACGACTATTAATAACCACAGTGGTAGCCACCTCAGCTGAGCAGCCCCAGGCAACGAGAATCAGGCTTAGAGATCAGTTGCAACTACAAGAACCCACTCAGATAATATTAAGTGATATCTTTATTCAAAGTAGAAGCATGCATATAACCAGACTTGCAAAGATAGGAGAACAAAGAATAAGGCCTATAGCTTATTCAGCTCTAACTATACCTAGAGGTATTTCATAATTACCAGTCCTTCATTTGTGCTTTGTGGAACCAGGGAATCTTCAGGATGAAACACATGTTTGCTGTGGGCAATTAAGTCCAGCTTCACTGCCCACTACTAAAATTCCATGTTGCAGGTTTGTAATCCAAAAGGGAACTGACTCACAGAAAGAAACTAACTTTCCAAGAGAACTCTGACCCTCTTTTCATAGGATGATCACTAATCTCTCCCTTTCCCGTTGTAATTGAATATGGCCATTTATCCAATCACAAGGGGATACAGAGGTGTGTCCAACCTTCTAGGTGCAGACATTGCTGACACGACTAAAGGCACGTCTACTTGAGCTTTGATGTGTAAATGCCTTGGGACATCTGTGTCCCCCCAGCTTGAGAAGAGCCTCAATGTCTGGTCTTCTCAGCAAAGGTGTCAATGTGGCTTTGTATCTGGATATCAGGCTTGGCATCTGGCATGCCATCTGTTCAGGTGACAAAAATCACAGGGATATGTTATCAGCTAGACCATTTGGGCCTAGCTGGGATGAATCAGGAAAGTCTTTTCCTATACAAGTGGATCCAGGAATAATTGGAGTGTCCATGGAACATACATGTAACATGCCTTCTAGCATTTGGTGGAGATGAAAAAGAGTGATTATGCTGGTCTTCAGCAGGATTGTATACTGAAGGTGTACATATATTAGATAAATGTGCTGGGAAACTACAAGGTAAATTGATACTGTTAAGTATGAGACATCAGTGAGCTCTTAACAAGTGATTCAGCCTTCTTTGAACATGACAGAAACCAACAACAAACAGGAGAGCAACAGGCTCTCTTTTTTAAAAAAAACCCACAAATTTTATTAGGATATACAATACTTCACAATTTAGCTAAAATAATATAAATCATATCCTTTTCTCCAAACTCCCCTTCCCCCCGTTGGCCCCCAGCATTGTTTCCACATTTTATCAATGCATAATATATATTAATTCACTGTTATCATATAAATTCTACAGGTAATGCAGTTTACTTATTTGTAACTACTACTAGTACTTATTGCTTGTATACATTTGTTACATCACTAGTAGTTTTCCAAGCTAAATATGCTATCCTTCATTTTCCAATGTTTCTGTATATATTCTTTAAAGTCATTCCAGTCTACCAAAAAAGTTTCTGCTTCTAAGTTGTTAAGTTTTCTTGTCTATTTGTCCATTTCTGCCATAAATAGTAGTTTTCTTAACCAGTCCCAGAGATCAGGAATTTTTTCATTTTTCCAATTTTGAGCATAGATCATTCTAGCAGTTGTTACCATGTACCATATCAGTGTTCTTTTACTCACGTTTATTTCTTCTAGTTTAAGACCTAAAAGAAACATTTCAGGTTCTTTCTTGAAGGTACATTTCAAAATTTTTTCCATCTCTGTATGTATTGCAGTCCAAAATATTTTTGCTTTATCACAAGTCCACCATATATGATAAAAGGAACCTTCGGCATGTTTACATTTCCAACATTTGTTAGATAGATTTTTACCTATATTAGCTACCTTTTTTGGTGTCGTATACCATCTATACATCATTTTAAAAGAGTTTTCTTTAAGGTTGGTACATGTAGATATTTTCATAGCATTTTTCCATAAGAATTCCCAAGATGACATAGATATTTCCTTATTCATATTAATTGCCCATTTAATAATTTGATCTTTAACTACTTCATCTTCTGTATACCATTTTAACAAAATTTTATACATTTTCGATATCATTTTCTTCCCTCCCTCCAGCCATAAATTTTCAATTTCATTATGGTTTCCCCTGAACCCAACCATTTTTTTAATCAGTTTTATACAAATCATAAATCTGTCTATAACGCAACCAATCTAATTGGCTTTCTTCTTTTAACATATATGATTTCCCTTCAGGTCTCAACAGTTCACTGTATTTCAACCAGTCCTGTCCCTTGTGTTCTGAAAAAGGTTTTATTACTTCTGCTGGTACAATCCACATTGGTTTTTCTTCAGGAAAATTTTTTTTGTACTTAATCCATGAGTCAAAAGGAGTTCTTCTGATATAATGGTGCTTAAAAAAATTATCCATTTTCGACTTACCGTAGTAAAGATATGCATGCCAGCCAAACCTGCAATCGTGTCCTTCTAATGCCAACAATTTTCTATTTTCAAGAGTAATCCACTGTTCTAACCATGTCAGACAGATATAGTCTCAAGTTTGGTAGTTGAAAACCTCCTGTTTCCTTTGCATCACACAAAATTTTCATTTTGATTCTCGGTTTTTTCCCTGCCCACACAAATTTAGAAATTTCCTTTTGCCAAGAATTAAATGCTTTTGAGTCTTTTACAATGGGAATCGTCTGGAATAGAAACATAAAACGTGGCAAAATATTCATTTTAACCACCGAAATAAAGATAAATTAATACTTTTATTGCAGAGTACATTGAACCCGATCAAGTTGGTTTCATCCCAGAGAGAGACCTCCCAGATAATACTATGAAAACCCTAACCATTATAGACCATTGTAAATGTTCCAATACTCCTGCTTTTGTGGAGAAAGTGTTTGACTCCGTAGAATTTCAATATCTGTATTCCATTCTGGAAAACATGGGCTTTGGCTGAAACTTCATTAACACTATTCAGATGTTATACGCTTCTCCCACTACAAGAAGCAAAGTAAATGGGCAACTCTCTGGGCCGATTCCAGTTCTTCGGGGCATGAGACAGGGCTGCCCACTGTCTCCCCTTCTCTTTGCTTTGGCAGTTGAGCCTCTCGCTATAGCTATTAGATCTCTTCAAGACATACCTGGGGTTAAAATTCGCTCCAAGGTATATAAAATTGCACTTTTTGCTGATGATATGATATTATATCTTTCAGAGCCTAAAACCTCCCTTCCCTCTCTCCAAAAGTTGTTGTCTAAATTTGGAGAGATATCTGGTCTCAAAGTTAATGATAGTAAGTCACGAATTTTTCATCTTAATTTACCAAAAGCTGAGGTAGATTGGATTAAGTTAAACTACAACTTTCACTGGGTATCTCAAGCATTATCCTACCTAGGAATCCATATCCCGTTGAATCCTATAGAAGTGTTAAAGTTGAATCATCAACAAATGTTCCATGAATTAGGAGAGACTTTTAGAAACTGGTCTAAACTTAACCTAAACTGGTATGAGCGGTTTAATCTAATCAAATCCTTTGTTCTACCTAAATTTATCTTTTATTTTCGAACAATCCCTTTGCCAGTTCCATTGGCAACTATAAAGAACTGGCAAAGGGCTCTGTTTCAGTTCCTATGGGATCATAAAAAGCCTAGGATTAGTTCTACCATTCTTTACAGGTCTAAGACAAAGGGGGGATATGCATTTCCCAATTTATTATTGTATTATAGGGCGTCTTTGCTGGCCATCTCAATTAAAATTCTACGCCCCAACAAATAAAACTGGTTGGGTTGGCATATACAATGCCAAGCTTCACCCATTGTTCCTTGAAGATCTGTTCTGGAATCCTAGTAGAGGAAAAAATATCCCCAGGGATTCCCTTGATTTGATACAGCCGATTCTTCAAGCTTGGAAAAGATTTGGGAAGAGTAACATACCTGAAATCTTTAGATTTTCTTCATTTTTTAATCAAGGTTTGTTTTTGCCGGGTAATGGGTTTCCATCTGCGGCTATATGGAAAAATGAAAGAATGTCTCGCATTATCGATGTTACTTCCAAGCAGGTTATGAGAAGTAAGGCTATACTCAAAAAGAGGCTGGGACACTCAATTCACTGGTTTTTTTATTTACAACTAAGCCACACTATTAATTCCTTGCACATAAAGGAAATGCTTGCTAAGCCTTTAACGGAGATGGAAGTGATTCTTAGAGACTCAGAGGCTTCTAACAGGGGACTGGTGTCTAAATTATATTTGTTTCTTCTTAAAAAAACTAATGAGACATGCCTTCATTATCAACAGGCATGGGAGAAGGACTGTGCTATGATTCTGTCACACGAACACTGGGAAAATTTTTGGACTTCCTCTAGCTTTTATACAAAATCTATTGCAATACGTATGCAGAATCTAAAAATCATGAGTAGATGGTACATGACACCATTGAGACTTTCATATATCTCTCCAACACATTCCCCCAATTGTTGGAAAGGTTGTCGGCAAATTGCAGACTATGAGCATTGTTGGTGGTCATGTCCCCTGATTCAACCCTTCTGGCTTAAAATTCTTGCAATAATTAAGGAAGTCACTTCGGTTCAGGTCCCAAATCAACCGGAAACTTTATTTTTAAATATTTGGCCTGATGACCTGTCAGATAGGGTACACAAAGAGACCATCGAGATAATGCTAGATGCTGCAAAGACCACGATTGCGAATAAATGGAAGGACATTGCAATTCCTTCTACTGAAATGTGGTTCCGTAAACTTTGGAATCACTTCTTAATGGAAGCTGTCACAAACAAACTAGATATTAATTCCAAAATGTCTTGTCAGGAGGACTTTATTGGAAAGTGGTTCCCCATCATGCAGTATATGGCCAAGCATGAATTTGTTTCCTCTGAGTGGTCCCAATATTATAAATGGATTTAGAGTGATGTACTCTTCCCCTTCTTGGCTTTTTATTTTTATTTTACTTTATTGTTTCAAGATGTATGTAATGTATTTTATATATCTTTTGAAAAAATAAAATTAAAAAAAAGATAAATTTAGTGTATTCCATTTTTTAATGTCCTTTAGGACTTGTGACCATAGTTTTTCATAGTTGTTTTTGAAAAGGTCAATATTCTTCATTGTCAAATCTATACCTAGATATTTGTTTTTTTTCACTACTTCGCAGCCTATAGAATTCTGCAGCTCCATTTGTTTAGACCTTGTCATATTTTTACACATCACCTTAGATTTCTGTCTGTTCACATAGAAGCCTGCTATATCTCCAAATTCTTTTATTTTATGTAGTAAGAGTGGTAGGGTTTTCAATGGTTCCTCTGCTAAAAACATAACGTCGTCAGCAAAGGCTCTGTACTTATATGTAAATCCCTTAATTGTCAAACCTTTAATTTCCTTATCTTCTTTAATATTCTGAAGCAAAACCTCTAGAATCCATATGAACAGTAACGGAGAAAGCGGGCAGCCTTGTCTTGTTCCTTTTTACACTTTAAAATATTCCGTTGTTTCATTGTTGACCACTATTGTTGCTTTTTGTTCTGAATATATTGCTTTAATTATATTTAAAAAAGGTTCTCCAATATCCATTTTCCCCATAACTTTAAACATAAATTCCCAATTCAAATTATCAAAAGCTTTTTCTGCATCGACAAAGAAAAAGCCAACCTCCTTTTCTGGATGCTTGTCGTAATATTCAATTGCATCTACTATCATCCTGATATTATCCCTTATTTGTCTGTCTGGCAAAAATCCAGCTTGTTCTTCTTCAATTAAGTCTTTCAAATATATTTTTAGTCTCTCGGCCATAATTTTGGCAAATAACTTGTAGTCATTATTTAAGAGCGAAATTGGCCTATAATTTTTCACATTTGTTAAGTCTTGTGCTTCTTTTGGGATAAGATAAATGGTTGCTTCTTTCCAAGAATCTGGTATTTTCCCTGTATCTTTGATCTCCTTTGTCAAAACTTCAAAAGTCGGGGCTAGCTCCTCTTTTAGTTTTTTATAAAATTTAGCTGAGAAGACATCTGGACCTGGAGCTTTTCCCAGTTTTGCGTCATCAATAGCTTTGTAAATCTCCTCTGTAGTAATAGGGTTGTTAAGCATATCTTTTATTTTTCCTGTAGGACTTGACATTTTTAAGTTCTGCAAATATTTTTGACCTTTTACTTGATCCATTGGATTTGCCTGGAAAAGCTTTGCATAATATTTTAAAAATTCTCTCTTTATCCCTTTACAGTCCACAATTTCTTTATCTCTTATCACAATTTTGTTTATTACCTTCTTTTCCCTTCCTGGTTTGTTAGCTCCTTTGAAAGACTTTTGTTGAAGTTTCTTTAAATTCCGATAGATTTCTTGATTTAATATAACATTCAGTTGATCTTGTAGAATTTGTATCTCTTTCAGTATTTTCTTTTTCCCTGGTCTTTTCTTTAATTCTTTCTCTTTCATTTTAATATTTTCCACGAGGTGACTCTGTTGCGCCCTTCTTTCTTTTATTTCTTTGTTATTTAATGACATTAATATTCCTCTCAACACTGCTTTATAAGCATCCCATACCATTTGGATCTGTATATCTTGATTCAAATTTGCCTGAAAAAAAAGCTTTGTTTCTTTACGCAGATTTTCGACTATAATCTGTTTATCCAGTAAATCTTAATTCAACCTCCATCTGAATTGTTTTTTCCCTTGTTTAGATGTCCACATTAGTGGATTATGATCAGAGTTTATTTTTGGCATTATTTCAATTTTATGGGTTTTAAATGCTAGATCCCCTGTCATCCATATCATATCTATTCTGGAAAATGAGTCATGCTTGTTAGAATAAAAAGTAAAGTCTTTATATGTAGGGTTCCATTTCCTCCATACATCTTCCAGATTTTCCTGTTTGGCTAATTCAAAAAAAGCCTTTGGTAGCTTCCCTACTTTTTTGTTGAATCTTTTTGTTTTCCGGTCTAAATTGTTACTGATTGTTCCATTGAAATCTCCCATCAAAATGATTTGATCATAAGTCACTTGGTCTAAAGCAACAGGCTCTCTTTTAAACTTTCTGGGCATGTATAACCATGCCCCTAGAGAAATAATAACCAATCACAATGCTTACATAAGGACCAATGATTGTAGTTCCCTCTGGAACTTTTCTTATGCTCTGATTGGTATACTGCACAGAGTAGCCAATCAGAACGTGCAATTTACGATACCAGCCTGTATGTATGAAGCTCAGGCATTGTATGTATGCACAATACATACAATCCCTCCCCCCTAAGATAAATCATTCTCTGAGCATACAAAATCTTTTAAGTGGGATGGACGGCGCAGACTGCGTAGTGACTGCCTTAATGTCCCGGCCGGAGGCTGTGCCTCAGTTTCCACAGTTCTCGGACTACCTTTGTCAGCGGGGGAACTAGGTGTCAGTGGGCTGGTATGGTCTGAGTCTGGAATCGAGGGTTGTCCGGTCCCCGACTCTGCGTTTGGCTCTAAGTTCATGGGGTTGTGGGTATCCTCAGAGTTCTGAGGCTCTAACTGTTTGGCAATTGGCCTTGGACCCTTGGTAGCTTCCAAGCAGATTTCGGTGCATGTGTCTGCACAACGCCGCCGAAGTTGATCGATATGGTGCCTTAACTCCCTACTGTCTGTTGTCCTTACCACATAAGAGAGCATGCCAGTGACTTCGGTGACCGAGGCAAGAATCCAAAGGTGTCTCTCACCATAGTTCCTGGCAAAAATGGCATCTCCAACCTGGAATAAGTGAGGTGTGTCCAGGGTCTCCCTCTGTGGCAGCTTGTCAGTTGTCAGGTCTGGGTTCAGCCAATCGAGGAGTGACATCAGGCAGCGGTTCATCAGGAGCTCCGCAGGGCTCCTTCCGGTTGCTGTATGTGGAGTGATATGTTGATAGAGCAAGAATGATGCCAGCTTCTGGCTCCAATCCCCGTGGACCATCCTGCGGAGAGCTTCCTTTGTGGTCCACACCATTCGTTTGGCCTGTCCATTTGTGGATGGGTGAAATAGTGCCTATGTAATATGCTTTATTAAGTTGTTGTTTAGGAAGTCCTGGAACTCTGTGGACGTGAACTGAGTTCCGTTATTGGACATGATAGTGTCCGGCAGGCCATGTGTGGCAAATAAGCGGCGCATAGCTCTTATTACTGTGGCTGAGGTCATTTTAGCCATTTGCACCACCTCCAGCCACTTGGAGTATGAGTCCACAACAATTAAAAACACTTGCCCTTGGAATAGTCCCGCGAAATCAATATGTAATCGAGATCATGGTCGATGAGTGTTCTCCCAGTGATGTATGGGGGCATGTGGAGGGTCTGGAGTCCTGGCAAGGCTGGCAAGTTCTTACCCATCTCTCTATGTCTTGGTCAATGCGCGGCCACCACACATAGCTCCTTGCCAGAGCCTTCATGTGAACTATACCTGGGTGACCTGCATGCAAAGCCTCCAGAACCACCCTATTTCCCCACAATAAACAGCCCTTGTGAGCTGACAGCTTCTTTTGGTGGGAACTGTAAGACTGAAACTCAGCATCAAGACAGCCCATCAGCCATCCCCTCCACACCCAGTTTAGCACTCAGGCGAGTGTGGAGTCCCTGGCCGATCTGGCCGCGATGTCGCAGGCGTGTATTGGAAGCTGTAGAAGCTATCACCATCACCTCACAGGTTGGTGCAGGGTCAACGTCTGGCCTGGAAATCGGACATGTCCAATTGCCTTGCCTGGGCGGTGTCATAGTCATAGGCCAACAGGAACATGGTCCAGTGCAGCATATGTGGTGATAGGATTTGTGGAGTCTGTCAGTGTGGCGCAAACAGTCCTAATAGAGGCTTGTGATCAGTGACCATGAGAAATCAGCAGCCATACAAAAAGTCATGGAACTTTTTTATGCCTGTAACCAAAGCCAGAGCATCCTTATCTATCTGCACATAGTTCCTTTTGGCTGATGACAAAGTTCTAGAATAGTATGCCACTGGCGCTTCCCGCCCATCCACCAAGACGTGACTGAGGATGGCACTAATGCCAAAGGGGGAGGCGTCTTCGGTGAGAACCAGCAGATTGCACTCATCGAAATGAGTGAGTACACTGTTAGAGATCAAGAGTTCTTTAATAGCCTTAAACACATGGTCTTGTTGTGACCCCCACTCCCACTTGGCCCCCTTTACCAGTAACCTGTGCAGTGGCTCTGCGATGTACGCCTTATACGGCAAGAAGGCTTGGTAGAAATTTAATATACCTAAAAAGGATTTCAGCTCTTTTTTATTTTTTGGCTGTGGAGTTTGCTGGATCACTGTGTCCTTGCTATCAGTTGGGTGCACACCATTTTCATCAATTAAGAACCCCAGGAATTCAACTTTAGGGACCCAAACTGACACTTCTTTTGTTTGACTTTGAGACTTGCCTCCTGGAACTGACCCAACACTGCCCTGAGGCATTTTGCCAGTTCTGTTTCATCGGCACCAGTGACCAGAACGTCATCAAAATACGGTACCACCTCCAGTATGTCCCAGAGCAACCCTTCCACTAAACCTTGGAAGATTCCTGGAGCTACATTTACACCAAACTGTAGCTGGTTAACCTTAAATGCCCTACGGTGTGTAACAGTGGTCTGCGCCTCTGCTGCACTTGGATCCACTGGCAACTGCTGGTATGCCTGGGCAAGATCCAACTTTGCAAATATCTGCCTTCCCACAAGAGATGCTAAAACATGACTGATTACGGGCACAGGATACACATGTTGCTGTAATACCCTATTGATGGTGCATTTGTAGTCGGCACAAATGCGAATGGACCCGTCCGGTTTAACTGGCGTTACAATAGATGTCTCCCACCTGGCGTGAGAGATGGGTTCAAGTACACCCTGGGCAACAAGTTTATCAAGTTCTGCTTCAATCCGGGGTCGAAAAGCAATTGGAACCCACCGGTACTTCAGTCTAATGGGCGCCACGGTGGGATCTGAGTCAAAAGTCATGGGCAGCCCAGTATATTTTCCCAGTGATCCATCAAAAACTGCTGGGAATTCAGAATAAATTGAACTCAATTTACTTTGGCAGACTTGATTCACCCCGGTTACGGCTATGCCAAGGGCCTCAAACCAGTCCAGACCTAATAAACTGGCCCTGCGCCCTTCAGCGACAAGGAGGCTCAGTGTTTCTTTGAACCCCTTGAACTGTACCTTGAATGATGCCACACTGGCCACAGGAATGCGTTGACCCTGGAAGTCCGAGAGATGCACCTGGCTGGGTGCCAAGCAGCAACGGCTCCTGTTCAGGAACAGGCGATGCAGTGTTTCTGTAGAGATGATGGTCATCGCAGACCTGGAGTCAACCTCCATCTCACATGGCAACCTGTCCAGCAGCACCGTTACTCAAATCTTTTTCTTGGTCCACGTCCCTGTGTTCAGGACAGTTGAAGGACATGAACAACAGGTTGTCTTGTGGCAGTCCTCTGGCTTTGCTGAACCTGCTTCCCGCGCCCTACGGTTCTCCCATGGAGAAGGTGGTGGTGATTTCTTCTTACCAGCAGCGCAACATACTCTGGCCAAGTGGCCCCACTTGTCACTGGTCCTGCATTTGATGTCACGGGCCCAGCAACAGTCTTGGTCATGATTTCCACTGCACCCAGCACAGGCTCACCTTGGCGCTGGTTTGTCTGTGCTACGCTTGGGCCTTGCCACTCGGGTCTCATGGATGTCATCGTCTTCACCCTCGGAGTCACTCGCAGACTCGTGGTGCACTGCCTTTTCTGGTCATTGGCTGGGTGGGCTGTTTGGCTGTCGCACTTCTCTGGTTGCCCTTTCTGCAGCTTCAGCTGTGATAGCTTTCACATAGGCTATGGCATATGTCAACTCTGACTTTGCAAACAACCGCTGTTGCAGTTTCTCATTCCGCAGGCTGCACACCAGCTGGTCAAGCAATGCCGTCTCCAAGTTGGAAAAGTTGCAGGTCCTTGCTGCCTTCTGTAGCACCGTGACATAGTCGGCTATCGATTCACTTGCTCCTTGGTCTTGCTTGTAGAAAGCGTGACAGCAGGCAATATGTGAGGGCTTAGGAGAGAAGTGATTTCATAATTTGCTCTTTATATCCATCAGTGAGATGGTCAGGATATGTGCAGGTGCCATCAGGGATTGGGCCATGTCAAAGATGGTCCTTCCACACAAACTGAGGAGTGTTGCTGTCTTTGTGGCTTCTTCCTCGATTTAGTTGGCATGCAGATGGAACTCAAACCAGGTAATGTATGAGTCACAGTCCTCCAGCTCTGGTTCAAATGCCTCGAACTTTGTGCTGGCTGCCATCCTTTGAGCCGGCACCAGTGGTGGGTTGGCAGGGTATTGGTTTACGACTGCTGGTGCCCCAGACGGTTCAGGTTCGTCTGCCATGATGGCGTTGGTTCAGCGGGGCTGCCTACCTGCTTTAACCCACGTTCGTTGCCAATGTTAAGTATGAGACGTCAGTCAGCTCTTAACAAGTGATTCAGCTTTATTTGAACATGACAGAAACCAACAACAAACAGGAGAGCAACAGCTCTCTTTCAAACTTTTTGGGCATGTATAACCACACCCCCTAGTGAAATAATAACCAATCACAGTGCTTATATAAGGACCAATGATTGCAGTTCCCTCCAGAACTTTTCTTATGCTCTGATTGGTCTACTGCGCAGAGCAGCCAATCAGAATGTGTAATTTACGATACCAGCCTGTATGTATGCAGCTCAGGCATTGTATGTATGCACAATACATAACAGATACAGTGACTGATATTCAGCAAACACTTTACAGAAACCTGTCCTGAGCAATTGGAAGAAGAAATGTGCTTGGGTATTTTTAAATTCGTTCATCAAAAGCAGAAATATATAAACTGCATTTAATACTTAAAGATTACAAGATAAAACAGTATTTTATTAATGTGTTAGAGCTGATCTACATGTTACAGAGAGGGTTGGATTCTGGACCACTGCAGGTGGGAAGATGTCATAATATTTGATGTTGTCCTGCATAAAATATATCCTGCATATAGTAAACTAGTATGTCAGAGAGAGGAGTTCAACAAAGCTGATGTACAAGGTTGTTTACTTGGGAAGCTAATAAGTCAACTTTCCACCAATATAGATCTCATTTATTTATTTACTTATTTCATTTATAGGCTACTGTTCTTGCTGAGTCTCAAGGCACATTTACAAATTTACGGAACAAAAAACAGTTTAATACATATAACAAACTATACAATAAAGCTGCATTACAAAATTGAAGACCAATAAAATAAAAACAGCATGAAACAATTAACAATACAATGAAAACTTCATAAAATTTTCCCAGACATAAAAACTACAACTCATTTACCTTTATAAAAATGCTTTCTTTTCAGTCAGATCTCTCCTCTCTCCTATATAATAAAAGCATTTTAGTATGGCAAGATTCCATGCACTCCAAAATCGGTTCGCTCTGTGATCTGTCACTCAGAAGCTGTCCCTATCCACTGGCTGAATTGCCTGAGTGTCACCTCCAATATTCTAAACAGTTTGCTGTTCCTCTCCCCGCAGTAGCCAGTTGGAACACAGAGGTCATTTGCATATGTGGCCTGATTGGCCTAGTTTGGTTATGGCTGTTGGGAGGCACTGAATGTGTCCTGAGGTAAAATTCATATCCCAGTCTTCTGTTAAATGGTCACTGGAGTTGCCAAAATACATATTCCAATTTCCCCTTAAATGGTCACTGGAGTTGCCAATCTCCCTGTGGTGCCTGGAGATCTCCCAGAAATCACCATGTTCCCCAGCCACAGAACATCATTTGCCCTACAGAAAATTTCCCAGCTATTACAATGGCTGCTTTGGGCAGTGGACTCCACCAAACCCTGCCCTCTTCAGGCTCTACCACTCAAACCTACAGGTCTGGCCTTCCCCTTAGTATTACCAGCCTCCAGGCAGCACCTGGAGATTTCTAAGATCAGTTCTCCTGGAAAAACTGGCCACTTTGGGCAATGGACTCTGTGGCATTATACCCTGCTAGGTCCCTCCACACACCAAACCCTGCCCTCCCCAGGCTCTACCCCTCAAACCTACAGGTCTGGCCCTCTCCTTAGTATTGCCAGCCTCCAAGCAGCACCTGGAGATCTCCAAGATCAGTTCTCCTGGAGAGAATGGCTACTTTGGGCAATGGACTCAATGGCATTATTCCCTGCTGAGGTTTCTCCCCACCCCAAACTCTGCCCTGCTCAGGCTTTACCCCTCAGATCTACAGGTCTGGCCCTCCTGGAGAGAATGACTGATTTGGGCAATGGACTCTATGTAATTATACCCTGCTGAGGTCCCTCCACACCCCAAACCCTGCCCTCCCCAGGCTCTACCCCTCAAGTCTACAGGTATTTCGCAACCCAGAGTTGGCAACCCTGTAACTGGCTATGGAACCACTTTCCTCTGCTACCCCACCAGCCACAGCTGGGACACTCACCTGGAGCTTTCCTTCTAGAGCTCGTTGTATTTCTTCCCACAATGGGCCTTACCCCTAGTCAATAAATAAATCAAGTAGATTAATAAATAAAATGCCCTCTTTTCTCTTTTATACATTTTGCAGAACAATAGAGAATGGGAGACTTCCTGACCTCCTAGACAGCCCATTCCAGCTGGAAGCCACAGCAGAGAATGCTGGGGAGTAGCAGTCTTACCCATGGAGCACCTGTGGGAGCTGCCCCATGCTAGGGGGTCCTATGCTGGGAATCTCCAGTACTCTGCAGCCAGCTGCCCCAGCTGCTGCAGCTGGATATGCATAGCTGTTGATTTTACCCATTTGCATGTTGGGACCTTCAGAAGACTTTGCTTGGATGTGCAAAGCAGTTGCAGCAGAGTATATTGATAGATGGAATCTTATAGATGTGTGAGTCCTAAGCTGTGGAGGGCTTTGAGGGTAATATTAATTGAACCCAGAAACTAATTTGCCACCAGTGAAGTGGTTAAGTGTGCGGACTCTAATCTGGGAGAACCGGGTTTGATTCCCCACTCCTCTACTTCCAGCTGCTGGATGACCTTGGGGAAGCCATAGTTCCATCAGAGCTGTTCTCTCAAGGACAGCTCTCTCAGAGCTCTCTCAGCCCCACCTACCTCACAGGGGAGGGGAGGGGAGGGAAAAGGAATTTGTAAGCCTCTCTGAGACTCCGAGTGAAGGGCAGGGTATAAATCCAATCTCCTCCTCCTCCTCCTTCTTCGCAATCTCCTCCTCCTTCTTCGCTCATGATAGTAATCAAGCTGTGGTGGTCTGTACCAGCAAGGTGGCTAACAAATTTAATTTAAAACATAACAAATCAAAATTAAAATGTATATTAAAAACTATATTGTAAAAAAAGGCCAGAAAAATCATCCAGTTTATCTATAACCATGCTCAGAGAGCATAAAGTGTTAAAGAGCCATGAGGTTCACCTAGGGCCTTCTAGAAGAAGGAAGTCTTGCATTTGATCTCATCTGCACCAATTCCACCAAGTTTCCTGCATTTTAGGAACTGTCATATTTGGGAAAGCAATCACAGATATATCCCTCCACCTGCAGTCTGAAACAGCATTGTCCAGTATTCTACCACTTCATTCTGAGTAATGGGTAACTTGGCTAGTAGTAGAGAATGGCATTTTCTATGCCGAGGGCATACACATACAACATAGAGCTTAGGGTTAGATAGTGAATCGTCTGCTTCCCTTGTATGATTCACACGATCATGACCTACTCTCCCATTCATATAAATGGACAAAATGGCAATGATTTGATTAGAGAACATCATTAATTCCCTTTGCTGTTAGTAGAATTTCTCTCTCCTTATCTCCATCCTTTTGCCTTCATTTCCAGAAAGGGAATTGCAACCAGAGCCTGGATCCTTTTTCATAGCTGACAGTTTATGAATATTTATAGAGGAATATTAAAAATGGGCATTACAATAGAGAATTAGTCATAGAGATCATGATGGATTGAGAATGCAGTTTTTACAATGGCACTTGAGCTGTTTTCCACTGCCACTTTCTAGATCCCTTGGGACAGTGCTGAGCCAAGACTGAAATGGAAATGTGGGCACTTACTCCTGGCCTTTTCAGCTGTGTGATTGCCAGCCATCCCATATCTGAGCAGGCAGGCCTGGTTCAGTTTTTGGGGTTCCAGCTAGCAGACAACACCTTGGGGAAAGCAACAGGTACAGCCTTCACCTGTTGTAACTTCCCATACCTGTTCTGCTACTGCCTTGGTCCCATTCCACCTGTGCCACTCCCACTGGGTTGGCTGCTTGGTGTGGCAAAAGGACAGTGTTATGTGAATCGCTCCTATCTATTCACATGTTACGCTTGAGTCTGAATGTGGCTCTTCAGATGTCGCATTGCTATTGGTCGGTTTCTGTGAAACCTGTGTAATTACCCAATCACTGAGTGATATTGTTGCAAAGAGGGAACGGTCCTGATTGGCCTTTATCCCTGTATTCTGATTGGTCTTTAACTTGTAACGGGTGTGGCTTTGACAGCCCGGGAGAGTTTAAAAGAAGGAGCTGTGCTCCCCTTTTTGTTGTGTGTTCCTGACTTACAGTTGCTGCTTAATAAAGCTGAAATCACTTGTAGCTGAATCCTTTGTTGAGTCTCATACTTAACAGACAGGTTGTACAGGGAGGAGAAAGGAGAAAGCTGGCTCAGCATATATCCTTCTGCTTGTTGTAATCCTACTTGAAAGCTGCTCAAGTACAGAGCTGCCTCTCCACCTCTTCTGCCGATGAATGGGCAAAGGAACCCACTGCACATGGAGCAACTTGATCCTGGCAGTTGTCATGAGGGGCTTGGGACACTGTATGTCACAGTGGGAGGAGGGCCTCAGGTTGTAAACCTGGCACAGCATTAGTTTCATACCCTGCTCCCTACACACGGTTGAAGAGCAGGTTTGCACCCCACCCCCCATGGTAAAAAAAGGCCTTTACTTCGTAGTGGGATCACAGCTTTCTAACGTTTGCATGCACCATTAAACTAACCTTAAACACAAAGGGATCCCTGAGTTGATTCTGAACATTGTTTCCTTAGTCCAGCCATGATATTGAATCTAATTCATCTAAAGTTGCAGGCATCTAAATCTATTCCCCATGCCCTTTAAATATCTCCATCTCCTTGCTCCTGTCCCCCATCTATTCTACTATGTTTAAAATCCTCAGCTCTGTTGTTGAGAAATAAATGAAACCAACAGGTTCTGTGTTTGCTGCATGTCCGAATGGCATTATTGTTCCCCTGCAAAGACAAGTATCTGATCTGCTGGTGGAAAGAACACCAGTGATTTGACAAACTTGGTTCCCTGGGCTGCAATTCCAATGATGATAGTTTTAATAATCTGGGAGCCTTGCCTGGGCATGTTTCTTTCTTCACACTACTGCTGAGAGATTCCTAAGAAGTATCTAGCTTCTTTCTATCAAAAGCTGCGCTCAAAATGGGGGGGCAGAATGTATCCAGTCAGCAGAATCAAAGTGGTAAATCTTTTTCTGGACCGTTATGCTTCAGAGAATAAGTATGGGAACTCCAGGTTTGAACACTTCCCTATTGCATGCCACTGCTTTGTACCCAGCATACGTATAGCACTGTGATTGATCACAATACATGCTGCTTCCAGGTAATAGCTAGGCCTTTTATGCACTGGTAGTTTCCCTCACTTTCACAGTGCCTCCCCATCACGGTAGCCTTTTTGTTCTGCATTTCCCCCACTTTTACCTTGCATGTCTGGTGGGTTTCTAAACTTCTGCATTGATTTTCGTCCCTTCAGCTCCCAGTTTGCTTTCTGTTAGCTATTTCTGTGCCTTTTCTGAAAGTGGCTTTGTGACAATTTTTCCCTTGCTCCTCTTCCAAGCTGACAATAAATCAAAAGCATACATTTTCCCTCGAAGTTGTTCTGCCCACTCTGCACATTCTGCCATCTTCCCTCCTTCATAGGCGCTTATTTTGTCCATCAAGTAAAGTTTTTTTTAACAAGCTGGATGGGTTTAATGAAAACATTTTTTTTGCTAAACTGGGTTCTCCGGATTAAAAAATTATTCATAGGGAAAAGCTGAGGTGATGGTTTGTGTGTGTGTGTGCAGGAGCTGATCTGGTGGGGAGAGTTCTCCCCTCAGGATTGGCTGAGGCTCTGCAGAACAGGACAGTTTAAACCGGACAGCTCAACAGAGCTCGCCAAGGAGCCCACCAAGTTTAAACCAGGTGGCAGGAGGGCAGTGCACAGCTGAACTTGCAGGGAGCCATTGGCATCACTGTGCCTGCAGGGAGCCATTCAGCTCTGCACTGCCTTCTCCTGCCAGGACCCTTCCTCTGAACCTTAAAAGAGAAATCTTTAGCCTGGCTTCTGTGCCTCTGCTCCTCAGTTCAAGGAATAGTGAGGGAGGGAACAGGCAGGCTACTTAGAAAGGAGGAGGACATGGGAGACCAGGAGGGGAGAAGCTAGCTGTTTGTGTAGGAAGGGGGGTTGTTTGCTGATAATTGGAATTTACTGACAATCAAGCAGCATTTTCACTTCTCCAAAGGTGGAGACACTCACACCCCCCCCCCGCAGAGCTGCCCTCTCCCCTAGTGCTCAACAATATGGAAAACAGGGCTTCTCAGCTCTTTATCAATTTTGGAACAAGTATGGTCAGTTTCAACAGTGGGTTTCCCCCCTTTGCCTGCCTTCCTTTCTGTTCCCTATCATTCAAGGTACTAATGCTAAAAGGCATGCACAAATCATGAACTATGAGGACTTGCATGAAGGTGCTTGCTGGACACTACTGCACAGCTGCGATGGGGCAATTGTGTAATTTTTTTTAAAAAAATGGACACTGCCCACCACACATCACAAGTGACGTTCCACCCCAATTTAGAGAAGTGCAGGATTTTTTTGTAGCTGCCAAATAAATACACAAGATGGTGTAAGACTGGTGCAGATGGCAGGCACAGAAATCTGAAGTCAAGTTTAAAGGCCTGACTGCTTGGATTCTCTGCAGTAAGTTGCAAGTGCAGAAAGGACTCTAGTCTACTGTTGTTTTCATCAGAAGGACATAGGAGGGACCAGGCCTATGTGAGAAGCTAGAATAAGGTATGTGTTTGCACCAGTCTAATCTTTGCCTTAAATCTCCCAGGTAATTTTTATAAATGATAGTTCCTTGTTAAACAGAGATTTGCCTGTTCCTACAAAGTAATACCCCTACAATAGTACTCTTCCTTGCAGCTTGGTTGTGAAAAGTTTTGATTCTGATGCTGAAAAGTACTGAGACTGACGAGTGATTCCAGCTTTCACATACTTTATTAGTTGCAGAACAAGACAACAGAAGCCGGCTCGCAGGCCGGCTTTTATCCCCAAGTGAACCCACACCCCAAAACACACAACACCCGTGATTCGCTATTTACAGTAATTGAGTTACCCTGGGCTCCCCGATTGGAAGGGAGCTAGGAGCCTCCAGTCTATTGTCTTTGGGAGCGAAGCTCAGGCCCTTTGCCTGGCCGCATGGCGAACCGGTCAGAACCAATGTTCCCTCTAAGCTGTGGAGACTTGTGAGCAAAAACTCTACTTTGTGAGCTACTGCCATTAAAGGTGTGAGCGATCAATCTGGCTACTGTATAAAGTAGCTTGCCCTGGAGCCATCCTTCCTGAGCCAAGACAAAAATGTGTGAGTTGGAGGCTATGAAACTGGAAGCTAGCTCACACTAACTCAGCTTAGAGGGAACACTGGTCAGAACCGGTCCGAGCACATGGCTGCCCCCAATCCGCGTTCCCCCGTGGATACATTACAGATGCTCTCTGAGGCTCTCTGATTCTCCTTCAAAATTGGACATTATTGTGGAAGAGAAATTAACAATGATCTATTTGCTGCAAATGTGTGTAGTGTTTTAGTAGGAAAACCCATATTAAGCAGTGCAATAACTGTATTCACATTTCACACACTGAAGGCATAACAAACGTATGCTGTCAATCTGTTCAAATGTTTTTAAATCTGCATTTGTTGTTACTCCCAGAAGACTGACTTTCTAGTTCTTTGGCTGTTTACAAAATCCCCACAGGAAGTCAAGCTATCTACTTCTTGGCTTACCTTCTGTTGTTGCTAGATTATCAGTTTGTACTCCTGGTTCAAGAGCCTCAAGATTCTCGATCTGGGGATTAGAATACTCATACTATGGGAAAAACTTCTAGTTTTACATCCTTGTTGTCATTTACGATCCAGCACAGGGTTGCTGGAAATCTGGTCACATGAATCACCCATAAGATTCTCAGGCTGCTGCATGTATCATTAGACAGCTGGGTCTGTCAGTATGCAGGACTTGGACTTCATATGTGTCATCTCCAGTCCTCATGTGAAGTCCAGGAATGTATTTATGTATGAGCAAGAAGAAGAGAGTGAAGGTCAGGGGAAGAGGGAGCATTTTAATTATTTTCTCATCAGCATTTAACTTGCAGCCTGAGCTGTTTATTTTTAAACATGCTTCTGTGGGTTTTTGTTACCCGGAGAGCCAAAGCCAAGTCCCTCTGTGCCTTTTTCTGACATGAACATGACCAGACTGCTTCACTGCATAACAGTTTTGTGACTAGAATGTTCAGGTTTGAGGGCTTGTTTAACCTACTTCAGTCTTGTGGTAATTGTTTTATCTAAGCAATTAACCTCTAGTGACAGATGCCCAGAGTAAAAGTCCTGGCTGGCCTTTGCAGAATCAGAAGCTGTAGTGGATATAGAAAAACACGTGAAGAAGAAATAACAAATTCTTTTTCCAAACACCAGCAGGAGGAGGCCTAAGGTTCATTGCCTTGCATGAAAAAGGTCCCAGTTTCAGTCCCTAGAACCTCCAGCTAAAGGATCTCAGAGAACAGGTGCTGAGAAAGACTCCTCTCTGCCTGGAGAGATGTTGGCTGTCAAAGTAGACAAAATTGAGCTAAAGGGATCAGTGGTCTAACTCATCTTTGGGTGCTCATTTTTAATGTGAGAAAAGTACAGCATACTATATGGGTATCAGAATTTTTTGAAGGCTGAGTTAAAATAAATTTGTGTGTGGAAAACAATATTTTCTTTTTTCAAAAGAAATTCATCACCAAAGTTTTCACAAAAAAAGATGTTTTTTTAAAAAAATGATTTTGAATTTTGTAGTTTGGACAGAAAGATTGCTTCAAAATTATGAAAACTTGTTTAAAATTAAGGGGGAGTTAATTTCCTAATTAAGGACATTATTTTTCTAAGGATATCCTGGAGAGTGAAAAAGAACCAGTTTGATAAAATGCTATGGCAATGATAGAAACCTGACCCTGGTAAGGCTTGAAATCATAATAAGATGCCTTAGCTTGGTTTGAATTACCTGAGTGATTCAAATCTGCACTTGCTAAAAATGCTAAAAATGCTTGTATGACTGTAACACATCCACAGGCCTTTGTTAAGATGGGGGAAGTCATCCCTTGTTATATGGAGGTCATGGAGAGACCATCCAGCAGCACTGCATTTTAAGAGGGGGTGTAAAATATATGGGGTAGTATTCTGTGAACTGCCATTAATACTCATTACACATAATTTATAAAATGAGATTAATAATAATTTCATGGTAGTATAGCACAAAGAGTGTTCAATGTCACATATTTATTGAGCTGTAATCCTCAAGGAGTGTACATATTGAGAAGTAACCCCCATTGAATTCTGGATTCAGTTCTGAGTAATATGGATCCAGCTAATGGTAAGTAATACAAAACTTTATATATTATCCTGAGTTTTTTATTATTTATTGATAAAAAGTTTTGATCAAGGCAGGATAATATAATGAAGGAGGGAGAGAAGAGTTGTGGGGTTCTGTATGAAAATCCTTTCCACAGGTAGTGACTGAAAGAGCCTGCTTGCTTACCTGTCTGTACCTCACTGTATTTGGAGAGCCTCTGCCTCCATTGGTTTAGGGCTACATTAATTTTCTTTTCTTTTCTTGCAAATATGCCAACAGAATTTTATATAAACCAGTCTACCTGCCTACCACTTTTCTTCTCACATTGACACAGAGAGTATTCCATCTTTCTCTGTTATACCTCTGAGGATGCCAGTCACAGCTGCTGGTGAAACATTAGGTACTACAATTCCAAGACCATGGCCATACAGCCCGGAAAATCTACAACGGCTAATGAACTCCAGCCGTGAAAGCCTTCAACAACATAAGAAAGCTTTTATTTATAAGAACAAAACACTGGGGAAAGTAAAGTCTAAGAAACAACTTTCACTTCCATTGAGCTTTTGAACTGAAGTCCTGTACCTACAACTGAGATCCTTTAATTACAAATTTACTCCTATTAGCCTGTTCCAAGTAGCTCTTCTATACAGTTCCCCTCAGTCAGAACAAGACATTGGAATTTACCTGAATGTTTTTTCTCTTCAGTGGGGCAAACTCATTCAAACTGCTTAGGTCATACCTCCTCTCACTCCAGGCAGGGCTATGAAAATTTGTGTAGACTGTATTGGCTTAGAGAGAGGCTGAACTTAGGCCGTGGCCACACTGGCGGCTTGGTGCGATATAGCGCTGTCTCTAATTGAACCAGTTGAAAGTGTTGGGGGCATATCAGCCACACAGCACACCCTACTGTGGGTTACCCACAGAGACATCCTGTGGTAAAGCATCCACATTATTGCAGTGCCTCAGTCATGGATCATGCTGCCAAAAAGCCTTCAAAATTCATGCACTTGCATAAGTGCACATGCTCATGCACTCATGCACATGCTCACACATGCACATATGGGCAATTTTTAAAAAAATCCCTCCCTAGTGGCAGAACGGATCTGGAGGTTCAGACTGCGAAATCTGTTCTGCACACGCTTCCCCGCGTTCAGACATCTAGCCATGCATAATGACTACATGGGGAACCAAAAATACCACTTGTGATGTGGTGGCTTTTAACCCGGCTCCAAGTTGTCCTATGATGGGATAAGTATGGCTGGGGAATGCCTGAAAGATGTGGCTGTCTGACTGCACCCATTTCATCCAGAAGGGAGGAGTGGCTGTGTCAGGCCAAACTGCCTGTGTGATCACGGCCTTAGTATAGCCTAGTTCCATAACAGATTTTGCATCTGATTAGATTTTTTTGTTGTGGTGGTGGCTGGGTGTAGATGACTTCACCCCACTGAAGAGAAGAAACCTTCAGGTAAATTCCAATGTTTTGTTCTCCTTCAGTGGTGGAAATCATCCAAACTGGTTATATGCCCAAGTACAACCTGGGTGGGATCATCATCCTTATTTTTATTCTGTTCCACACTATGTTGCATACCTTTCTGCCAGATGAAGCTTCTGCAGATTTTAACTGGTCCCACCTATAGTGTCTCACACAGGTATAAAAGATGGACCAGGTTGCAGCTCTACAAATTTCTTCCACTGGAACCCCAGTGGAAAAGGTTGCTGATGTTGCTGCTGATCTGGTGGAGTGGGCTGCAATATCCTTTGGAGGTCCCAGGCCTTGCACTTCATATGACTTTTAGATACATGGCTTGAGTTGAGACCTTTTTACCTAAAGGCTGTGAGCTGTGAGAGCTGTGTGTTTAGCCTAATCTGTGCTGTTCTATTTAAGCAGATGCATGGAGCCCTGCGCACATCTAGTTTGTGCCAAACTCTCTTTGAGATAACATGGTGTAGGATAAAAGGATGGTAGTACTAACTCTTGGTCAACATGATAAGGGGAAAATACTTTTAGCACAAAGGATGGATCCCTCCTGAGTACCACTGGGACCTTGTGAAATATACACAATTCCTTCCTGGCCAATAAAACCCCTAATTTAGAAATCCTTCTTGCAGAAGTCATCTCCACAAGAAAAAAAGGGATCTTCTGAGAAGGAGAGTTTAGATTCTGATGATTTGAAAGGATCAAATGGAGGTTTGCTCAAGGTCTGTAACACTTTAGAAAGGTTCCCAGTAGGCAACCTATGTCTAATGGGAGGTGCCAATTATATGGTTCCTTTGAGGAAATGCTTAATGTGCCTATGAGAAGAAAAATTACACAGTCTTTTGCAATCCCACATAGTGGCCAGTGCTGCAACCTGTCTTTTAAGGCATCTGGTCTTAGAACCTGATTCCAACCTTCAAGTAAAAATGGAATGATGTCTTTGTAAGTAGGTTTCAGTGGATCCAGTCTTTTGGTACTGGTCCACTTTTGAATGTCTGCCACATGATTATAGAGATGACTGGAAGCAAGTTTTCTGGACTAAACCATGATGTCAGTTACTTAACTTGGAAGGCCCAAATCATCTAAATTCACCCATTCGATCTCTAAGCTATCAGCTGGAGTCAAATAGGTCTGGGTGGTGAATTGATTCTTGTACAAGGAGAACCCACCTGCCTAGCAATCTCCACAGTGGAGATACTGACATTCGTATTCATATACCTTTATTGGCATATTGGCAATCACAACTAAATAATAATCCAGTTAACAGAATACATAATCCATCAGATATCAAATTTCATACTGACATCTTCACTAGCTCTGAGACCCAAAAACCTGTGCCAGAAGGGAGTTATGAAAATCGCTTCTGTTGTCTCCTTTGACACTTTTTTCAGTCCTCAGCTGATCAGTGTGGTCAGAGGAAATGTGTGCAGCAGATCACTAGAACTCTGGGGGGTGTTACTGGAGGGGGCGGGAATGACCCCAACATGATGATGTCATGCAGAAGTGACATCATCATGTTGGGCACTGGCACCCACTACTTCTTGCCAAAAGCATTTAAAGGATCCCTTTAAAATCTTTTGGCAAAAGGCAGCCCCTCCACGCAAGCTTGCACTCCAAGCCACGAATTTGCTGCTTGGAGTGCGGGTGCACAGCCCCTGCCTCATACCAACAGCATTTAAAGGGTCATTTTAAATGCTGTTGGGAAGAGGTGGGGAGGGGAGGCTGTGCGCCCATACTCCAAGCTGTGAATTCATGGCCTGGAGTGCACGTGTGCGTGGCCACCCTTCTTCCTCCCTCCCTCCTGCAAGATTTAAAGGGCTAGCTGGAGGGTTTTGCAGTAGGGGTGGCCGGGTGGTCACTCTTGGGGGCAGGGGTTCCTCCCAGCTGGCCAGCTGCCTGCTGGCAGAAAGGAGCCCCCCAGATCAGGGAAACCTCCACTGGGACCGGGGGTCTGACAACCCTAGTTCTGGAAGGCAATCAGTGCTACTCTGATTGCCCCAAGTTCCAGCCAGTCCATACTGTTCATTTCTTCCAATGGGCTCCATTGGCCTTGGACAATCTGATCCTTGCAGGGTGTTCCGCATCCCCTTCTGCTGGTGTCTGTAATTACCATCAGGTAAAGAGACTGGAGGAAACTGACTCCCCTTGCCAGATTTGGTTGCGAAGCTTAGTGACTTCTTCAGGGGTGAGGAAGTATCTTCACTTATTTGTGCTCCCCTTTGTGTGTGTGTGTGTGTGTGTGTGTGTGTCCTTCTGATAAGGAAGAAGAGTCCATTGTAAAGGCCTGGCATGGAAGCGGACCCAAGGAATCAGATCTATTGACTACATCATCAGCCCTAGTACTGCCAACCAGTGCATGAGGTCTGTAAACCTCTGCCAGGTTTCTTTCATCTCTTCCAACAATTTTACCTGCTTTTTTGCAGGCAGAAACACTTTGGCCATCCTCAACTGAATCCTGGTCCCTAAGTGGACTATGTCCCTAGAGGGTGTGAGACGACTTTTAAAAAACACATTGATAAGGTAGCTGTGTGTCTGCAGAGATTGCATAGTGGACACCGGTGTCCTAGCTCACATCCTCTGCCTCCTTGGCTAAAGGTGGATTTCTTGTCATAGGTAGGCTATTAGAACTACCAGGACCTTGGTAAATACCCTCAGAGATGATGCCAGCCCAAAAGGTAAGGCGTTGTATTGGAAAAGCTGGCCCTGAAAATCAAAAACAGAAGAACTGTCGGGAAGGTGGAATATGCAGATGTCGCACCAGGCGTGTATCTCCCTGGTATTCCTGCCCTCTGCCATCCTGACAACCCACTGGGGGGTGGGGGATGATATCAGGGAAAAGGACGACTGAAGCCTCAGAACAGAAGCAAAAGGGGGTTTCTTCACTGCCCTGTTGGCTTTCCTTGGCTGGCTCTGCCTTCCGCCTTCTTTGTTCTCTCTCTCTCCCCCCCTAGCATTCAGCACATTCCAGCTCCTTTCCTCCCCAGCTTCAGCATTGTTCCTCTTCCTTTTATCTTCCCCTCCCATCCTCTACCGCCCCTCCCCCCCCTCCCCATTTGCCTTCCCTTGTGTCTGCCTGTCTCTCCGAGCTCTCTACTGGGTGGAAGGGAGTTCCTTTAGTATCCCAGCCCCGCCCCCACCAGGTCCCCTTCGCTCTCCCAAAGTCACCTTGCTCTCTCTCTGGCTGTTCATCTACTTGTCACCGAAGGTAAGTCTTCCTCTGTCATCTGTGGCAGCCTCCCTGTGAGCTGAGCTTCTCAGAGGCGGGGCCTGATGTGTCCTGGTCACTCCTCTGCTCCTCTGGAGCCCAGGGCTTTCCTTGGGGGTTCTGGCTGTATTTCCATCTTCCATACCAACAAGGTAAGAGACTTCAAGAGAGTGTGTCTAGGCTTGGACCTGGTATACCTCTGCTGGGTTTTCTTGTGCAGTTGGGGGCAGCTGTGGAACAACACAAAGCTTCGGGTCTGCCAGTACTGATGGCGGCTTGTACCGCTGTAGATGTATTTGCCATTGGCCAGTCTCCAGTACCTGGAACCTCAGGCAGGCTTCTTAATGGTCTTTTTTTCTTTTTAAGACTGGTGATGGGGCCTTTCTTCAAGACTTTTTCATCTTCCATACCAATGAGGTAAGAGTCTCCAGAAAAGTGGAGCTAGGCTCAAGTGTCCTGCTGGAGTGGCAGGGCTATTGAAACTGGAGGGTCAGCCTCACTCTGAGCCAATACAGTATACACAAATTTGCATAGCCCTGCATGCAGGCATGACCTAACCAGTTGGGATGACTTCCCCCACTGGAGGAGAAAAACCCTTTCCCCTCAGTTCTTAAGCTGCCACCTTTCCTCTCTGCTGCTAACCCCTTCTAACTGTCATTTCTCAACTGTTGTTTTTCAAGTCTCCTTCTTTCAACATTCCGTCCACTCTCATTGGTTGCTCTTAGAGGCAGATGGAACCCAGCATGTATCCTGCTTTTTAACATAATAGTTATCTAAGCACTTTCTCTTATTAAAGTGGAAAACAATAAAAGATTGAGGGAGATGATCCTCATCTGGAATGAGATCTAGGCATTATGGAGGGGTGGGGTGCCCTGCACCTAGTCCTTCTGATGGAATCACATTCTTGGGCTTTTCTCTTTTGCTGCATGTCTGTAAAGTGCCTTTTCAAGGCAATGGATGTTCAGAGGTGTTTTGCCATTGCCTGCCTCTGTGTAGCAACCCTGGACTTCCTTGGTGGCAGGGCCAGCTCGCCTAGGGCGCATCAACCCACAGGGGTGCCAAACTGCACCCCGCCCCCCACGAAAAGCCCCCCACCACTGCCACCACCTCCCCACCGCCGCTGCCAGTGAAGAGCGCCCTGGCGGGGCTCAGGAGGCGGCGGTGGAGCTTGCCTGCCCTCCCCCTCCCCCCTCGGAGGGGAGAGGAGGTGGGGGTGGCAGTGGCCACCACCAGCAGCAAAGAACACCCCTGCGGGGCACAGGAGGCGGTGGCGGAGCTTGCCCGCCCCCCCCTCCCCCCTTGGGGGGGGGAGAGGAGACAGAGGCGGCGGCCACCACCGCCAGCAAAGAGCACCCCAGCAGGGCTCAGGAGTGCCCCGCCAGGGCTCAGGGGGGAGAAGAGTTGGGGCAGTGGCCGCCGCCGCCAGCAAAGAGCACCCCAGGGGGGTGCAGGAGGCAGCGGCAAAGCTTGCCCACCCTCCCCCTCCCACCTCGGGGGGGAGAGGAGGCAAGGGCAGCAGTGGAGCTTGCCCTCCCTCCCTCTCCCCCCTCGAGGGGGAGAGTAGGTGGGGGCGGTGGCCACCGCCACCAGCAAACAGTGCCCCGGCGGGGCTCAGGAGGCGGTGGTGGAGCTTGCCCTTCTCCCCCTCCCCCCCTCGGGATGGAAGGAGGCGGGGGCAGCAGTGGCCGCCACCAGTAAAGAGCACCCTAGTGGGGTGCAGGAGGCCGTGGCAGAGCTTGCCTGCCCTCCCCCTCCCCCCTTGGGGGGGCAAAAGGGTCTCCAGGCCCCACCGGGAGGTTGGCACCTGCACCCGCCTAGGGCGCAGAACCACCTCGAGCTGGCCCTGCTTGGTGGTCCCCCATCCAAATGCTAACTAGAGCCAACTCTGCTTAGCTTCTGAGATCTGATAACACTGGGCTAGCCTAGGCCACCCAAGTCAGGGCTTTCTTTTGTTAGGATTTCCATATTTTAAAATATCCTCTTCCATTTACACACACCTCTTCTCTCTCTCTCACAAACACACAGAGTCCCTAATCATGAGAACTGTCAGGCGAGAGGTGAAGGCTGTATGCTAATCCACTGTGACAGCAGCTTTCACACCATGTAGGTACCTGTAATGGTCTTTATCAAAGCTGTGACCTAATCTGTCAATGAGCCTGACAAGATGGAGACCTTGTTTGGACAGGAATGACTTCATAACAGGTTGTATAGATGGATGGGTGAGCGATAATCATAAATATTTCAAGAAGATAGACATGTACCCTAATTGGCGTCACAGCACTGCATTTAAATTTCAGTTCACAGGGCACTGAAACACATGCTAGAGTATGAAATTTGGTTCTGATGAATTATACCAATTCCTTGGGGGAAAAAAACATATAAAACTTTAGAGCCATCAAACTGAAATGATCTGAGCGCTTCCTGTCTCATAAGTTATATTCTCTGTTTCTCTCTTTTGAAGGTGTTCCTGTTTCCAAGCTGCTTCATGTAGCCCCTCCCTCCGGTAGTCAAGTCTTTTGTTCTAAATGACAGCACTGGAGAAGCAAACACAAGACTGTAATATGACATGTCAACCTAGACTCTTGTCCTTCAGTTCAAGTTCACTACTTCTTCTAACTATTGACACATGACATATGTTATGAATGGCCCCACTTTTACCAAAGTCTAAAGTAAATTATGATAAAATAATATTTGTATAATATTCACAGACAATATTAAATTCTTAAAAGATGTGCAATATGAGTCAAAGCATCTTTATGCAGAAACAAATCCCAGTTCATTCAGTAGGACTTACGCCTTTGTAGCAATGCTTAAAACTGCAGCCTTAAACTGTATGACATTCAGACTTCATCCAAAATGCAAAGCATCATGTATGACTTTTATGATCCATTTGCTCAAGCATCATTTCTCGTCTTATAACAAATACAATCCTGTCCCATATGTACAATGTCTAATAAATGGGCTACCATCATGGTAATGGGCTTAGAGTATGAGTTGCCCCCCCAACCCTTGGAGCCCAGTAAAGTGTGGTCATTCCCCCCTTCCATTCTCAGTGCCTGTCCATGGTTGCCCTAATTTTTATAATGGCTGTACACTTATTTGTCTATTAGTTATCTAGGAAGGAAATATGGCAGGTTATAGTTCAGGTTCAGCCCATGCAATGCATCCACATTTGGTCTAATTCTGGATGGTTCAGCCTATCCAGTGTACAATTTATGACCTGTTTTCTTCCCTCTCTTGGGACATACATTGTCTGGAAAAAAGGGGAAGATTCTTTCACAAACTGAGCTGTAGTCAGAGCCTCTTGACAGCCTCTTACATAAAGCATAAATATTTAAAGATGAAAAATGCTTCATTTTGGAGCACTGCAGCCACTTTTTAAAAAAGTGTGTTCTGATCAGAGTTCTTGAAGGAAGAGATCAGGAAATGTGGGAATCAACAGGAAAGGTGAATGAACAGAGCAGGACAGGAGGTTTGAGTCAAGATTTCTGTTGTTGTTACCAATGCGCCCTCTAAGCTGTGGATCCTTCTGAGCAAAAGTTCTACTTTGTGAGCTACTGGCATTAAAGTTGTGAGTAAGAAATTTTGCTCTGGAGCCATCCTTCCTGAGCTAAGACAAAAATGTGTGAGCTGGAGACTAAAAAACTGTGAGCTAGCTCACACTAACTCAGCTTAGAGGGAACACTGGTTGTTACATATGATCTTAATTAGGGATGGGCACAAACCGGGAAACTTGAGGGTCATGGTTCATGGGGTCACATGAACCACAAACCTCCACATTTACCAAACTGGTTCATTTTGTGAGGTTCATGATGCAGTAAGATCTTCCCTCCCTCCTTTCTGCTGGCGGTGGCTTCCCAAGGCCAGCAGAATGGAAGGGGGGGGAAGATTGTGTGCAAGCGAAGTCCAAGCAGTGAATTCACCTGGAAGTCCATCCCTCTGTTGCTTTGCCAATTAGTTGATCAGCGCCAGGTTGTCTGCCACACAAACCCCAGCATGACCCACATGAACTTCCGCATAAAAACATGGAGGGTTGTGGGAGGTTCATTGTAGGTGCAATCGCACAACCCTCTGCTCACAAACCACAAACTGGGCGATGTTTGTCATGAAATTAGGTTTGTACAAGTGGAGACCCGCAAGAAACTTGCAGGATGGTCATCCCAATCCTCACACCTTTGCTTCCTCCCCTCTACCCTTACCTGTCTCACACTCCTTCTCCCTTCTGGGGGTGGAGCCATAGACTCAACCCTCCAAAGCAGCCATTTTATCCAGGGGAACTGATCTCTGTCACCCGGACAACAGTTGTAATGCTGGGTGATCTCCAGCCCTCACCCAGAGGCTGGCAATGGTAGTTCTCATGGAGGAAATGGCTGGTTTGGAGGGTGGAGTCTATGGCATTATACTGGTCTGAAGTTCCTCCCCTCCTCAAACCCCACCATCCCCAGGATCCACCCCTTAAATGTCCAGGAATTTCCCAATCCAGAGTTGGTAACCCTATTTCCTTCCCACCCAACAGCCAACTTAACCTTTATCTGCCTTTATCTGTCTTCAGCTTTTCGTCTCCACCCCCTCCCCCACAGCTTCTACCAACGAAAATTATAGTCTTTCTCCACAGTGGGGACCAAAGCAGTTTACATTATTCTCACCTCCTTTTTATCTGCACAACAACCCTGTGAGGTTGGTTAGGCTGAAAGTATGTGATTGGTCCAAAATCACCCAGTCAGCTTCCACCGCAATATGGGGATCTGAACCTGGGTCTTGCAGACCCTACTCTGAGGCTCTAACTGCTGCACCACTGCTGGCTTTCATAGGGTGGCTGTTGAACAGCAGCAAGCAGCCAGGCCAAGTTGAGTCATGCAAATTAGGTGGTATCAAGTCACCCAGAGGGTGCTGCCTAGGGATGCCAGCCTCCAGGTGGGATCTGGGGATCCCCTGGAATTACTGCTCAGCTCCAGACTACTGAGATAACTTCCCCTGGAGAAAATGGATGCTTTGAAGGGTGGACTCTAGGGCATTGTACCCCACTGAGGTCCCTGTCCTCCCCAGGCTCCATCCCCAGATCTCCAGGAGTTTCCAGACCTGGAGCTGGCAACTCCACTACCCCCATCCCCTGCCAGTGCCCGTGGGGGACCTGGCAACCCTAGACTGCTGCCAGGCCTAGGGTTGGCAACCTCCAAGTGGGGCCTGCTGGAGAGTGAACTCCAGAGATCTGTGAACAACGGAGATCTGTCTCCCTGGAGAAAATGGCTGCTTTGGAGGGTGGATTCTGTGGCATGATGCCCAGCTGAGGCCTCTCCTTTCCCCAAATCCTGCCCTCCTTGCACTCCACCCCAAAACCTCTAGGAATCCCCCAGCCTGGCCCCAAGGCTCCCTCCCCCCTCCCTCCCTCCAAGGCTGAAAGAGGCTGGGAAAGAAAGGGCCCTTCCCCCACCCTTTTACTGACAGAGCCAGTCAGAAGCCTCTCCCCGCCCCCCCCCCAACGTTCTAATCTCTCACCGTTGCTGCCTGGAGTCAGGTCCCTGCAGAGGCCATTTCAAAAGGCTTTTTGGGGGTAATTCAACCGTCCCTGCAGGGATTTTCTCACTTTTCAGATTTTTCTACAAACGCAGGAAGTCTACTGACTATGCAGGAAAAGCTGTTGGGGGAGAGTGAGGCCCCTGTTGGAGGGAATAGGTATCCGCACAGAAAAAAAAAAGTCTCAGAATTAGAATAAGGATCCATCCCTAAGCTTAATTCAGAATGAATGGTATTATATGGTAAGGTTACTATAGACTAATGTGCCTGTGCAGGTAGAAGAAATGGGTGTAGCAAGCCAGCACATACTAGTAGAAGAGTGTTGGACTTGGGAAACCCAGGCCAGTCCGTTTCTTTCAGTCCAACCTACCTCACGGGGTTGTTGTGACAAAAATGAACACAACATAAGAACATAAGAAGAGTCCTGCTGTATCAGACCAGTGGTCCATCCTGTCTCACACAGTGGCCAACCAGTTCCTCTGGATGGCCTGCAACAGGGCATAGAGGCCGAGGCTTTCCCCTGATGTTACCTCCAGACTCTAGGATTCAGAGGCTTAGTGCCTCTGAATGTGGAGGTTCCCTCAGTCACCATGGCTAGTAGAAACTATCTAATCCCCCTTTAAAACTGTTTATTCCTGTGGCCATCACTACATCTTCTGGCAATGAATTCCACATTTTAATCACTCTCTGCATGAAGTAGTATTCCCTTTAGTCCATCCTGAACCTACTGCCCATCAGTTTGATTGGATGCCCTCGAGTTCTAGTATTTTTGGGAGAGGGAGAAAATTTCTCTTCATCAGCTCTCTCCACCAATGGGATACTCCATCCATGTCTTCTACTTTGAGCTTCTTGGGGGAATTACAAAATATAAATGTAAGAAATTAATGAATGATGGGGTTCTTGGAAAAAATGCTTGATCTGTGAGGCCCTTGATCTGTTCAATCAAGACGCTCTTGATGGTATTCAGCAGGATGGTATTCAGCAGGAAGACCATTTGTATTGTTAGTCACCTTGAGTCTTGATGGGTTATAAATACTTCTAATAAATAAGTACAGGGGTTTTTTTTGGGGGGGGGGGGTAGGTGGCAGTACTGAGTACCAG
This sequence comes from Gekko gecko, assembly GCA_029375565.1. NCBI lineage: Eukaryota > Metazoa > Chordata > Lepidosauria > Squamata > Gekkonidae > Gekko > Gekko gecko. The sequence goes on from JAPDNY010000002.1 coordinate 226,809,176, forward strand.
CACCTTTTTTGGAAGCTCTCCCAAGTCCTGAGGGGAAAATTGGTGGAAATCAGTGGAAATTTATATATGATTGATATATGATTAATCCCTCCTCCCCCAATAGCACTGATATATGTCAATTATAAAGGAGGATGCAAACTTAGGATCACTTAACACAGATCTGTTTTGCCTTAGTTGTTAAGAGTTCTTAAGTATGCCCTCTTGCTTTGTAAATTTAAAACACTATGAAGATGTTTGTTGTTGTTAGCAGATCATGCAGATCTTACATCAGCCTACCCCTGATTTCCCTGGTCTACAATCTAAAGCACATATAGGAAACAATTTCCATTGTACTCATTGGGACTTAGTTCCAAGTAAGACTGAAGCTGATGATTTTACCCCTCAAGGAAAGGCTGCCTAATTATCTAAGGTCCTTTACTCTCATTTGCCACTTTGTTTCATGTTTGATCTTTTAAACGTCCAGGGCTGAAGTGCGTAAAGGACTGCTAGCACAGAATACATGGTGGTTTATTACATTCTTTCTTGGGCAGAGGACATAGAACTGGCTCTGCAGACAACCTGCTTTTCTCAAGATGAATCATGACTGTAGTCTCCTTTCTCTGCATTTTCTCTTTATCTTCTTCACCCTCTTGTGTCCAGTTCTGTGCTTCTCTCTCTTTCTTTGTTGAATGGCACTTCAAGACCCATCAGTTCATAGAATGACTGCAATATGTTTTTTCTTTTTCTTCTTTGGACTCTCCCATGACCAAGGACTCAGGAGGAATGGGATTATTTCTGTACAGAACACTGAATTGACGTTTGGGAAGCTGGAAAGCTGGGCAGAAATGCGCCATGAAGATTTGCAGTGTGAGGCTTCGTTCTTTGTAATGCTACTGGTTCTCTGCCAGTAATGGAGAACATGGCACAGGCTGTATTAATCATGCAGTCCCCTGAGGACTGACAAAAACCAGCTGAACAGTGCCATATATAATGGTGCAACCCTTGCCTTCAGTTTAGAGTCACCAGAGGACACTGCTGCTGTGACCATTCACTATTGTGTGAAAAAGAGAATTTCTGCACACATGGCTTCTCCCTCTCCTGAATCATATAGCTATAAACATTTTCTGCACATTACTTAAAGGTATCTTGTCCTGATTTGCTCCTAGTTCAAGTGGACCCCCTGTAGGACCTTTGCTATGCAGCTAACAGATTCTAGTTTTTGGTGGAGAACTGGACCATGTTTTCATTTTACCTCTATTAAGGCAGTTGTCTTTACTAACAAATACCGCCCCCCTGCCAGATTCTCTGAATACCAGACGACACTGTGAGGAAGAGTATCATCTGATGAGAGTGATCACTTTTGTCTAGAAGAATGTGGAATGTTGTGGGAAAAAGATAAGGGGGTGTATCTGAAATAATGAATATGAAGGGAAATATGTTAAATGAACAATGAAGAAGAGAAAAGGAAAGAAAAGGTGAAGATTATCACCCCTAACAAGATACGATAGCTATCATCATGCCTTTACAAACAGCTCCTGACAACATTTGTTAGCTCACTGGTGAGTAAAACAAATAAAGTGACACTTTCTGAAGTGGTTCTCTGACCTTGTCACTGCCTGCATTGCGGGTGGGTTGTTGATGTGCCAAGTATCAGAGGCAAGATGGTTCAGGCTGTGATGGACATGGACTCCAGGTAGGATCATTCTTTTTAAGAAATGAATAATGAATCCCTCTGGCTGAATAATCAGGTTCTCATAAGCAAGAGAGATGGCAGAATGTGCAAAGGTAGAATGGTTTAGAAGGAAAAACAAGATGGAGTTCTGAGTATATAGCTGAAGAAACTGGGTGGACCTTCTTGGGGCAGCTTCATATGTACCCTGAAATGGCCATATCTGCTTGGATACCATATGTACTGTTAGGGTACATTACTTGCTGAAATTAGGATCTCCTACACTTTTTAAATTGTGACTGATTGAGGAACTCATACTGTCTGTGGGAGGAGGTCAGTGCCTGCATGGGTTTCTGTTCCCCAGTGGCAGTAATTGCAGTGTCTGTGTATATGTGTGGGAGTGTGGATTTAGACTGGGGAAAGGACACAGGAGGAAAAGGTTGAACACTTCCTTCCCATGCACCATTCCCCCAATGTTCAAAGTGGCAGCCTGGGACTTTTTTAAAAATGCAAGATCTTAGTCCTAGATCTTCTGCACCATTAGTTTGACCCTGTTTTCTACAACACATGAAACATAGAGTTGGAAGGGACCTCCAGGGTCATTTAGTCCAACCCCCTGCACAATGCAGTAAATTCACAAAACCCTCCCCTCCCCTACAGTGACCCCTGTTCCATGCCCAGAAGATGGCAAATAAACCCTCCAGGATCCCTGGCCAAACTGGCCAAACAGTCCTGGAAAAATCAGCTTCCTGACTCCAAGGTGGTGGTTGGCATTTCCCTGGGCATGTAAAAAAGGGCCACAAGAAATAAGCACTAATGCAACCCTTCCTGCCCTCCCTCTCATTATCTGCCTAGGTTCACAGAATCAGTATTGCTGTCAGATGGTCATCTAGCCTCTGTTTGAAAACCTCCAAAGAAGGAGAGCCCACCACCTCCCGAAGAAACCTATTCCACTGGGGAACTGCTCTGTCAGGAAGTTCTTCCTAATGTCTAGCCAAAAACTCTTCTGATTTAATTTCAACCTGTTGATTCTGGTCCAACCTTCTGGGGCAACAGAAAACAACTCCACACCATCCTGTCCTTATATATATTTGAATCTGGGTTCCACTGCATTCTATGCTTGCCATAATTGATTCGGCTCAAGAACTGGCAGTCAGAAGACACTGGCCAGGGCTGACTGGCTGCTTCGCAAAGTCCGGCCCACGTCAGCCCCGGTCAGTGTTTTCAGTTCAGTCTGCTCCAGTCCTCCGACAGGAGAGGACTGTCTGGAGTGTGAGCGCAGGGACAGGCCCTCAAGGCTGAGGCAAGTGATAGAAGCCCTTTTCCGTCCCCCACACGCCATCCCCTGGGCCTTCTATGGGGGCAGTAGGCCCAGAGAAGGCCTTTTCCGTCCCCCACACGCTATCCCCTGAGCCTTCTATGGGGCAGTAGGCCCAGAGAAGCACTTTTCCATCCCCCACACACCATCCCCTGGGCCTTCTATGGGGCACTAGGCCCAGAGAAGGCCTTTTCCGTCCCCCACACGCCATCCCCTGGGCCTTCTATGGGGCACTAGGCCCAGAGAAGGCCTTTTCCGTCCCCCACATGCCATCCCCTGGGCCTTCTATGGGGGCAGTAGGCCCAGAGAAGCCCTCTTCCGTCCCCCACACGCCATCCCCTGGGCCTTCTATGGGGGCAGTAGGCCCAGAGAAGCCCTTTTCCGTCCCCCACACACCATCCTCTGGGCCTTCTATGGGGGCAGTAGGCCCAGAGAAGCCCTTTTCCGTCCCCCACATGCCATCCCCTGGGCCTTCTATGGGGGCAGTAGGCCCAGAGAAGCCCTTTTCTGTCCCCCACACACCATCCTCTGGGCCTTCTATGGGGGCAGTAGGCCCAGAGAAGCCATTTTCTGTCCCCCACACACCATCCTCTGGGCCTTCTATGGGGGCAGTAGGCCCAGAGAAGCCCTTTTCCCCCACACACTGCCTACTGCCCCCATAGAAGGCCCAGGGGATGGTGTGTGGGGACAGAAAAGGCCTTCTCTGTGCCCAGAGAAGCCCTTTTCGGCCCCTCTTCCCTTCCTTTCCCCCCTTTCCTTTCTTCCTCTCTCCTTTCTTTCACTCTTCCCCCTCTTCCTTCCTTCCTCCAACCCTCTCTCCTTTCCTTTCTTCCTCTCTCCTTTCTTTCACTCTTCCCCCTCTTCCTTCCTTCCTTCCTTCCTTCCTTCCTTCCTTCCTTCCTTCCTTCCTTCCTTCCTTCCTTCCTCCAACCCTCTCTCCCTTCCACCTCCCTCTCTTTCTTTCTAGGGCCCGTTGTCTTCCACCACAACGGGCTTTGCTCCCTAGTCCTCTATATGATGGCCTTCAAGTAATTGAAGATGGTTATCTTATCACCTTTCAGTCATCTCCTCTCCAGGCTAGACATACCCAGCTCCTTCAACCTTTTTTCAAAGGACTTGGTCTCCAGACTCCTCACTGTCTTCGTTGCCCTCCTCTAGACATGTTCCAGCTTCTCTATATCCTTCTTAAATTGTGGTGCCCAAAACTGAACACAATACTCTAGGTGAGGTCTAACCAGAGCAGAGTAAAGCGATACCATCACTTCATGTGGCCTGGACACTATACTTCTGTTGATACAGCCTAAAATCACATTTGCCTTTTTAGTTACTGCATTACACTGCTTACTCATGTTCAGTGTATGGTCAACTAAGACCCCAAATCCTTTTTGTACATATTACTGCCAAGATAAGTCTCTCCCATTTTATAATTATGCAACTGATTTTCCTACCTAAATGCAGAATTTTACATTTATTCCCATTGAAATTCATTTTATTTGTTTTAGCCCAGTTTTGCAGCCTGTCAAGATCATCATGTATCCCGACTCTGTCTTCTACTGTATTTGCCTGCTACCCCACCCAACTTAGTACCATCTGCAAATGACAGCCACTCCTGCCTTAAAAAAAAAAACCTGCTGAGACCATAGTAATCACTTATGGTACCCAGGTATTTGTCTAGTACATTCTATCCTGCTGTTCCTCCAAGGAGTTCAGGGCAGCATATATAGTCCTCTCCCTGCTTCATTTTACCCTCACAATAACCCTGTGAGGCAGGTTAGGGCACAAGATAATTGCTGGCCCAAAGCCCTCAGTGAGTTTCGTGGTCAGTGAGGGTTTGAACCTAGGTCTCCCAGACCCTAGCCCAGTGCTTTAACTACTACACTACACCAGCTGGCCATGCCACTCACTCTTGTATATACCTAGTATCGGCACACAGTATACCTTGGTGGTTTTTTAAAAAAATTAAGACTTGGTTTTTAGTGGCCCACAGCTCGACAGTCACTGCTTTCATCAACCAGATTGCAGTGGAAATGCTAAAAATTATTACATTCACATGATAATGAAATGTGTCATATCGAGTGAAAATGCCTGAGTAGCATAATGGTTATTCTGGACAGGTCATATATGACTAATATTCATCCCAAGGGACTTGCTCTTCTGGTCACTGCGACCTGCTAGACAGTTCCCTCTGCAACAGCCCAGGCGCTGGCCCCACTGCTGCGTGTCCCTAAGCAACAAGCACAGCCTGATTTGCAGAAAACCTCTGGACCTCATGATTACTACACCGAGAACACAGTGAACCTGCATTCCTGCTTACCAAACTGTCAGGGAATCTGGCCCAGCTCCCAGTCTGTGTTATTCTGCCTCAGAGGAAAAAACACGCTGTCAAAACAAGTGAGGTCTGAAGGTGTTGCTGCTGCTGAGTTCCCTCATGCCCCAAGGAGATAGGAGTGTGGCAGAAATGGCTGCTGTCCTATTCCCCCCCCAAAAAAAAAAACCAAAAAAAAAAAACCTGCACACCTTTTTCTCACTGTCAGTTAAATCTTCCACTTCACTGACAGCAGGCACAGGAGCATTGGAGGGAGTCTGAAGGTGAAAGTCTCCAAGGATGACAATAAAAAGGCTCCTTCTGTGAGGTCTACAGATTCCTGACTCTGCCCAGGAAAAATCTTCATTAATTCCCCCTCCCCTTCTCCCTCTGGGTTTCCTTTTCTTATATTTTTCTGTCATGTCACTTGAAGCTCCCATTTTCAGACTTTAATGAACCTCTCAGTTACTGCCACTAATGCAGGGCCATATTAGGGGCTTTCATTAATAGGCCATTTGAGATGGATTCCTCATGACTAAATACAATGGATAGCCCCCAAAAGGCCTGGTAGTGCTGGAGAAGTTGGCTTCCCTGGAGTTTTGAATATTTTTAAAAACTTATAATCAAGCTTCCTCTTGACTAAATGAAGGTCTAAGATCCTTTTTGTCAGTTAGGCTTGGCACCTGTTCCTTATTTCAAGGAATGCAACCTTATTTAGTACTAATTAAAATGGAAAATAAAACTGGGGTATAACTTCAAAAAAGCAACTTTGTAATATATTACAAAGATGCTATATACACTTAATGTTCTGGAACACATAAAACCTCCTCTTTTTTTACATTTTCACAAATACGTTGCGTATTTTGAAGTTCCTCAGACAACAAACCAAACCTTGGTAGATCAAGGTGGGGCTGCTTCCTGAACAGCAATCCTCCATTCTGAAATGGTGAGGAAGAAGGTGCCTTGATTGTCACTTTATTCTACATATATATATCTATATATCTATAGATATATATACACACAAACACACACAGTATGAAAAATAAGTGATTGCAGCATGTCTGCCACTGTACGACAAGATATAACACTGTAAAAGATGTGCATCTGTATACATGTAAACTGTAAACAGGTCACCCTGACCTGGCTAGCCCAGGCTAGCCCAGTTTCATCAGATCTCAGAAGCTGAGCAGGGTCAGCCCTGATCAGTACTTGGATGGGAGACAACCAAGGAAGTCCAGAATTGTGATGCAGAGACAGGCAATGGCAAACCAACTCTGAAAGTTTCTTGCCCTGAAAACCCTATGGGGTCGTCATAAGTCAGCTGTGACTTGATGGCACTTTCCACCACCAAACATTTATAAACGGTAGGGATTTTTTTCATTTTTTGTTTCAAAAGAATTTCATTCATTTTTGTTTCATTTGTTATTTGTATTCATTTCCATTGGTTTTCCTGTTATAGCTAGCCTGGAATCTCTTTGTTTATTGATTTATTTATTGATTTGATTTGTACCCTGCCCTCCCCACCGAAGCAGGCTCAGGGCGGCTTACATAAAGTTACAGGAGATAAAAACAACAATATAAATACAACAATATAAATATCAGAATAAAACACAGCATAAAAGCACAACATAATTACTAAAGCCATTTATATGGCAGTGGCAGTGTAATAGGAGCAAAAGTACAATGAATTGCTGTCATTAGATGATTTTCTATTGGCAAGCACAGGCTGGATGATGGTATAGGGCGCAGGGTCTTAGGTTGTTACATGCAGTTCCCTACCCAAAGGCCTGGTGGAAGAGATCCGTTTTACAGGTCCTGATCTCCTCTGGGAGCTCATTCCACCAGGTTGGAGCTGCCACTGAAAAGGCCCTGGCCCTAGTTGATACCAGCCTGGCATCCTTGGGGCCAGGGGGGGCCAAATGGTTTTGAGACCCTGACCGTAGTGCTCTCTGGGGAACATACGGGGAAAGGCAGTCCCTCAGGTAAGTAGGTCCCTTACCATAAAGGGTTTTAAAGGTAAGCACCAGCACCTTGAAGCGAATTTGGTACACTATAGGCAGCCAGTGCAGTGCTTTTAGCACAGGCTGGATATGTTCCTGCATGGGGAGACCCAACAACAGCCTGGGTGCCACATTCTGCACCAGCTGAAGCTTCTAGATTTGGGTCAAGGGCAGCTCCGTGTACAGAGCATTACATTAGTCTAATCTCGAGGTGGCCATCATGTGGATCACTGTTACCAGGTTGTTGTGTTTGAGGAAGGGAACCAACTGCCTGATCAGCCGAAGATGACAAAAGGCTGACCTAGCAGTGGCTGCTACCTGGACCTCCATTGTTAGAGAGGCGTTCAGGAGCACTCCCAAGCTCCTAACCACCAAAGCTGGCACCAACAGTGCCCCATTGAAGTACAAGAGTGGGATCCCTAACCCTGGGCCACTCCAACTCAGGCACAGTACCTCCATCTTCATTGGATTCAGTTTCAGTCAGCTCAGTCTAAGCCTGCGTGGCCTGCAACACCAGGTCCAAATCTTCTGGGCTAGAGTCAGACTGGCCACCCAACAGCAGATAGAGCTGGGTATTGTCCACATACTGGTGACAACCCAGCCCCTGTCTCTGGGCAATCTGGGCAAAGGGCACATATAGATGTTAAATAGCATTGGGGAAAGTACTGCCCCTTGGGGCACTCTGCAAACTAGTGGGTGCCTTTGAGACAGCTGTTCCCCTATCACCACCCTTTGTCCCTGACCCTGGAGGAATGAGGAAAGCCATTGCAAGGTAGACCCCTGAATCCCCATGTTGGCAAGGTGGTGGATCAGTAGCTGATGGTAAGCCATGTCAAATGCCACCGACAGGTCCAACAACAGCAACACTCCCGAGCCACCCTGATCCAGATGCCTCTGGAGGTCATCTGTGAGGGTGACCAGTGCCATCTCTGTCCCATGGCCTGGTCAGAAATTGGACTGGTAGGGATCTAATATTTTGAATTACATTTGGATGAAATGTTGAGAGACTGTGCTTCTTCTTCTTTTTCTTCCTGATTTTAAAGCAATTTTATTGAAGAATTTTATAATTCTACAACACCACCAAAATCAATTAATAATATAAAAAACAAAACTTCACATGCATGCTTTGTCTTCATGTCTTCTTCTTCATCTTCTTTCTTCTCCCAAAATCATTACAAAATAATATTTATAAGGTTTCCAAACAATCTTAGCTCATTATAGTAATTTACATTATATTCACAAATTGATCTTGCATTATATTATAATTATAATTAAACTCAGTCCTTGGAAGCCTCAAGGGTCAGGAGGGTAAGAACCCTCCTTCCGAGGACCGATTAGTCCTGGGGGAAACATACCCAGACACTCGCCCCATCCCGCTACTCATTGGCCTAAGACAATTTTTTTCTATATTACCCAACTCCTCAATTTCTTATATTGAGTCCACGTTTGCTTCAAAATCTTCATGGTCTGCAGGAGTACAGATTTGGGTCGTTTTAGCTGACATGAGAGGTGAACACTCGTTCCTTTTTCCAGCCCTGTTTTCTTGGGATTCAGAAGGGGAAGGGTTTAAAGCGGCGAGCATTATTTCACTTGAGACAGAGTCATGACAAAATAAGAAGTTGAGCCCTGTTGAACACATAGCTTGCCTGTACGGAGCCATCGATACTTTATTCCCAAATCTCGTAGTTTAGCTGCGGTGCTCTTGAGATTGCTTCTTATCTTTAAAAATTCAGGGGGGGGGGGTAGGGTTGCCAAGTCGAACTTCGGAAATATCTGAGGACTTTGGGGGTGGAGCCAGGAGACTTTGGGGATGAAGCCGGGAGACTTTTGTGATGTCACTTCCTGTGATGTCACTTCCAGGTCAAATGGCAGGTAATGTCACTTCTCAAGCTCCACCCTTTCTGATGATGTTCACTTCCAGCACACTGCACCAAACTACACTTCTGTCACGTGGCTCTTCCCTAATGATTGTGCTCCCAAGAACAGGTTGGAGATGACAGCCTGGGAGGCACCCACACAGCAGCCCTGCCTACATAATACCATGTCATGGACTCAGATGGCTCAGGTTAGTCTGATCTCATCAGATTTTGGAAGCTAATCAGGGTCAGCTCTGGTCTGTAGTTGGATGGGAGACCATAAAGGAAGCCCAGAGTTGCTATGCAGAGGCAGGCAATGGTAAACCACTTTTGAATGTCTCTTGCCTTGAAAACCCTACATAGTGTTGGCTATGGAGCTAGCTTTAAAATTGTGAGCAGACAGACTTTGTTTTTTTAATTAATTATAGAAATTATTCAAATATAATCTCTCTTCCCTTAAGAAAGAAAGACCGACCAGACAAAGTTAGAGAGGATAAATAGGCAGTTTAGTCTTCAGTAGGAATGATCAATTTCAGCAGAAAATGGGGAATGGGCAGTTGCAAACAATTCATAGAAAAAATGGACTTTAAGGAATCATCTGGAAGAGGTGACAGAAGTGGCATTGTGTGTATGAGCTGAAGGCATTTTGCACCAAAAGAAAAAAAATGGACTGAGAGAGAAAGATAGAGAGAGAAATAGAAAGCAAGCAAGACAGAAACACAGAAAGAGAGAGAAAGAGAAAAAAGGCAAAGTAAGAAAAAGAGAGGAAGACAGAAAAACAGAGAGAGAAAGAGAGAAAAAGAGACAGGAAGGGAGAGGTAGAAAAAAGATGGGAAGAGAGGAGTGAAAGAGAGAAATAAAAATGAAAGGAAGGAAAGAAGGAAGATAGAAAGACAGGCAGGCAGAAAAATGATAGGAAGGAAGACAGAAAGAAGCCATTAGAAGCCTCCCTTTCACTCCTTCCTGCTTTTTTTGGGGGGGGGGGAACGGAGCTCTGAAATGACTGCCTGTGCTTTTAAAATGAGCAGCTGGCTGGTGGACCTGGACTGCCGGCTGTAAAGAGCAGGCAGCCACTGCAAGCCTCCCTTCGCTCCTTCCCACTTTTAGGTGGGGGGGGAATGGAGCTCTGAAATGACTGCCTGCGCTTATAAAACGGAGGAAAAACGGAAGGAAAAACAAACAAGACAATGAGGTAGAGCCCTGGGCCAGCCCAAACCTTACTTTCCTGGACCCTTGACTCTTCTGGGCTCTGAGAACTGCTCAGGCTGCTCATGCTGCAAACAACAGGGGCGGGACTGGAGGGAGGAAAATCACTCAGCAGCGCACACTTAGAGGGAGGTGGAACTGACGCTCTAGCCCTCCTCTCTATGGCTTTCATAGCCATAGAGACTTGGAGGACTAAAATGCCAGAGCGTCCCTCTTCCAGCCGCCATTTTGTCCCCCGGTGCCAGGTTTCAAAAAGCGGGTAAGGGGGTCAAAATCAGGGGTTCCCGCACCCCCAGCGGGGGCTTGACAAGCCTAGGGCGGGAGAGATCTGGAAAAACTTGAATCTTCACTCCCTGAAAGTCAAGGCCGCCCCTTGCCCTGGCCTCTGAAAGGATTTTCTGTCGCATTCAAAAATCTTTGAATTCTGCTAGTATGTCTCTAGTATATAGTGAGGAAATAGATTCCTCACATACCTTCCCGACGCGACAAACTCTCTGTAGCAGGGGCATGACACCAGCCTCCAGGTTTAGAGTGCTTGCCAGCCAATTTGCCAAGAATATGTTCAGCTCTGTTCCAGCTTCAGCATTTGCTTTAAACCCCCTGAACTTCAAAGAAATCTCACGACTGCGGTGGTCCAGAGACAAGATATGCTCCCTTGCCCAAGCATCTAAAGTCCTCACAGGTAGCTGCCTTTCAAGCTCCATAACTTTCTGGAGAGCTTTCTCTGCCTTCTGGTTTGTTTGCTCCTTGTGAAGCTCTTACAACTCATCCATGTGTTGAAATGCTGGTTTCAGCAATTCTGTGATGTCGTTTCTCAGTTCCTGGTGTTATTTAGCTGGTGCCTGCATCAGGAAATCTGCAGTAAGTGGGCTGTCTTCCGTAGTTTGTTCGCCTCTCCCCAGCATTGCTGACAAGGTGAAGGGAGCGTCTGTAGCCTCTGTAGCTGAAAAGAACTCTGTTAAATGCAACCCAGTTTCTTGTTTATGTTTCCCCTTCTTACTACCTTTGGGTGCCTCCTTCAAGATGTGTTTATTTGCTTTAGGAGGGGTGAAAGCAGATTAACCCTATAATGACTGAAATCCAGACCTTGCATCTCACATATTTCCAACACCCCTTCTTAAGTTCTAACATGCACATACAAACATTATTCATTATTCACTTCAACATCTGAATCAACCATATTCAACATTTCACGAAGATGTTCAAATTTTTCTTTGGTCAGTGGCTTAGTCAGAATGTCAGCCACCATTTCCTCTGTGTGACAATGTTCAATCTCTATTAGCTTCTTCTGGTACAAATCTTTCACTAGCACACACTTAATACCAATAGATCTACTTCTTGCTGTGGTGCTTTCTTCCTTACATATAATAATACAAGCTTGATTGTCCTAAGACATAAGTACAGGTACAGGTTCTCTTATTCCAAAGTCCTTCAACAAATGAAAAATCCATTCAAGTCTACTGCAGGCACTTGCTGCTGAAACACACTCAGCTTCTGCTATAGATTATGCCACAACAGTTTGGTTTCTACTAGTCCAGTCTATTAGTCCATCTTCATAGAAGAATAGATATCCACTTGTTGACTTGTAATTGTTCGATTCTTCACCCCAGTTGGTGTCCATATATTTGACTAGTCTGAGTCCTTCAGATGGCATAATTCTCAGTTGTAAGCAGTGTTTCCTCTAAACTGAGTTAGTGTGAGCTGGCTCACAAATTTTTAGCCTCTGGCTCACACCTTTTTGCCTTAGCTCAGGAAAGATGGCTCCAGAGCAGACTAGTTTCTGCAGTAGCCAAATCGCTCGCTCACAACTTGAATGCCAGTAGCTCACAAAGTAGATTTTTTTTGCTCTCAAGACTACACAGCTTAGAGGGAACATTGGTTGTAAGGCCATTGTGCCTTTCAGATACCATGCCAGTTTCTTTATTGCACTCCAATCATGATGGATAGCTGAACTCACTTTTCTGCATAAGATGCCAACTGCTGCTGTGATATCAGGCCTTGTGGTTTTGCTCAGGTAGAAAAGTTTTCCGACTGCTTCTCTGTACTCTCCAATGTTTTTGAGAGGTCTTCCATCCCTTTCCTTTAGATATCCAGGTTCCAGTGGTATGGATGATGCTTTGCAATTTTTCATACCAACCAATTCTACAAAGTCCATAATCTTTCATTTCTGGCATAGAAGGAAGGTTCCATCCTCAAGTCTTTCAACTTGCATTCCAAGGTAGTGTTTTATGTCTCCAAGCTGTTTGACTTCTACTTCCTTGTTCAGTCCATCAGCTATTTCTTTAATATACTCTCTGTTTTGACAAGACACGATCAAGTTGTGAATGTAAACAAGAACATACTGGTATTGTCCATTTTTAATTCTAGTGTACAGGCAAGGTTCAGCCTTCTCTTGCTCAAAGTCCAGTAATTTTGTCATACCAGGCCTTTGCTCCTTGTTTTAGCCCATAGAGTCCTTTGTTGAGTCTGTAAACATAATCTTCTTGTCCTTTGACTTTTAAACCTTCAGGTTGTTCCATATTAATTTTTTCAGATAGTTCTCCATTGAGAAATGCAGTCTTTATGTTGAGATGCTCTACAATCATGTCTCTTTATGCTGCGACACTAAGAAGTGTTCTGAACGTTGCTTGGTCAGTAACTGGAGCAAAAGTTTCAAAGTAGTCAGTCCCATATTCTTGTGAATAGCCTTTGGCTACTAGGCATGCTTTGTATAGCTCTACAGTCCCATCATCTTTAAGCTTGATTTTGAATACCCATTTGCTCCCAACTGGCTTTCTGCCTGGAGGTAGCTTGGTAAGAGTCCATCCTTCTTTCTCATATATGGATAGTATTTCCTGTTCCATTGCTTTGATCCATCTGTCTCTTTCACTCACAGGTAATTTGCATATTTCTTTCCAGTTCTTAGGTTCTTTTGCAGATTGTACAGTTTCACAAAATCCATATTTCCATGGTGGTTGCCCTTTAGTGCTTCTTTCTGATAGTCTCACACTGGCTGTGGGTTCTGTCATGGGTTCTGCTCCCTCCTCTGGTGTGGTTCCCGCTTCCCCTTCTGTTCTGGTAGTTTCTTCAAAAGGTAGACCTACCAGTTCCCTGGTGGTCACCACAGGTAACCATGCAATCAACTCTTCAGGAGCAGTCCCAGAACTCTGTGGATCAGTTGCACTGGAAGCACATGGCAAGTCAGTTTAATCAACATACACAACATTGCATTCCCCAACTGTGTGATTTCAGAGATTGTATATCCCGTTTCCTTTTCCACCAACAGGATACCCTACTACAAGTCCAATTTCAGCTCTGGGGTCAAGTTTTCCCCTTTTCTCTTTTGGTATGTGAGCATAACCTTTGGAACCAGGTTCGATGTACTTTAGTCCAGGTCTTTTTCCAAACTGGGCCTCAAAGGAAGGGTTCCAGTAATATTTGAGGGTACTGTATTGTGTAGCTACACTGCTGTGTTGACAGCCTCACCCCATAGGGTATTTGGCAGTCCAGAATGTATTAGCATAGCCCTACACATGTCCTGGATTGTTCTATTCAGTCTTTCAGAAGATCCATTTTGCTGGGTCAAGTGTGGAATAGACACCTTATGTTCAATCCCTTCAGGTTCTAGAAATCTTTTAAATTCTGCATTGCAATATTCTCCACTTCCATCGGTGCATAAGATCTGAGGTGCTTGGCCAAACTTGTTTTTAATTGTGGCCACATAGCATTTGAATTTATTCAGTGTCTCATCTTTGCTCTTCATCATATACACAAAAGTATATTTTGTTGTACTCTCAGTAAAAGTCACAAAGTATTTGTTCCCGCCACAGGATGGCACTAGTGGACCAACAAGATCACTATACACAGTCTCTAGGAACTTTTCATTGTGAGTAGTGGATTTCCCAGTATACCTTGGAGCAGTTCCTTTTGCTCTGAGACACGTGCCACACCTCTCCTTTGCCTTGTCACAACTCACAGTAGGAATTCCACATTCTTTCAACAACTTTTCAGCTCTGCATGCTATAATGTGCAAACTTCAAATGCCGTGCATACAAGCAATTCTGATTATTACAAGAGCCATTACCAGTTTTAGAAACTTGTCTCTCATCAGCTTCAATAACTTCAGATTCTCCACTAACATCCACAAGATAATGAAATCCATTTCTTTCCTCCACCCCAAATTCAATTCCAGACATTTCAGCAACAATCCTACTTCCTTCCCTTCTCTTAAGCAACACAGTATGATTACTCTTCATAAGTTTTTTGATTGAAATTAAATTATCAGCTGCTTCAGGAATCAGAGCCATATTCTTTAAATTAACATCCATCACTTCTCCACTTGTAGTGAGGAGCTTGATTGGCACTGTTCCAACACCCTTTACATTGAGAAGTTCCTTGTTAACTTGAAATACTTCTGTTCTATTGTTAGTATCAAGTTCACAAAACAAGTCCTCATATTTGCAAATGTGCATACAGGATCCGGAGTCTACTAAAAATACTTTTTTATTTCCATCATCATCATCACCACCACCATCACCACAGATTCTAAAAGCATGACCTCTGCTGACTCCATGAAAATTTCCCTTTGTCTTTGGTCTAAAGCCTCTGCTATGATTTCCTCTTCCACTGGATATCTGGCTTTTAATCTGAACATGTGTTCTGGTGGGCTGTTGTTTGGCTTCCCTTTTAAATTCACAGTTTCTGGCATTTTTAAATTCACAGTCTCTGGCCATATGATTTTCACCACATATAAAACATTCAATTTTCTTTTCCCTTTTAAATCTGCGCCCATGTTTCAAACTCAGAATAGACATCTCATTAGACAAACCATCCTGACTAGTCCTGGAGTCATATTCTTCCTTTAAAATCATCAACAAGCTTTCACTTCTCATACAAGAATGTTCTCAGCACAATTTCAGGCACATAGGACATAAATTTCCTTCCTCCCACCCTCTCTCCTCCCCCCACAGCCTACAGGTCTGTAGTAGTATCAATCGATCCCTATCACAACTAGGAAGAAAGGAAGAATTTAAGCCAGAGAGGACAGGCTATATCATATTAGAGAAGATGTCTTGTCACAGTAGCATAGATAATTTAAGTTCTTATATGGCAGAGGCAGTCATTTGGTATTCCTAGAAGACAAGCAAAGTGAAGAAGGGCACAGGGAAGCATATGGCACCCCAAGAAAGACATGTAGAGTTTTACAGAGGGCAGTGGCTGACATTTGGTAGCAGGAAGAACAACATATCAGAAAGAAGGAGGTGTCTGGCATCCCAAGAAAGACAAGGAGCAGTGTAGAGATGACATTTGGGAACCCCAGGGACACAACCCTGCCTTGGGTTTGGCTCCTGCCCGACTGGGAGGCACAACTCCCCATCTTTTGCTCATTGTGCACAAGACCCAGTGAATGTCAGTGCTTGGTAAAATGATATATGACTGCTTGTTGGGAAATCACTTGGAATTCACCATTTTTTTCCTCACTGCAATCACACTCAAGACAAACAAAGTAACAGGTTCACACAAACTGGGCCTAACTATATGATATACCGGGAGTTCTCTGTCCAGAGTTTCCAGGGATTTTTAAAGATCTCTTAGCAGGTGCAAAGGGACAACTGTGTGAGTGGAGCAGAGGAGGGTGCTAAACCCATGTTGTTTCCCCATTGCTGTGGGGAAAAATCTCCCCACTACCACTGTGGTTTCAATTAGGATCAGGACCCTACATACCTGGTAAGAGATTTTTAAAATTCTGAAAGTTCCTGATATGCTCAGACAAAGAGTTATTGGGGAAAGCTCCTGTAGGAATCCCTGCTCAAGCCAAGAGCCAGCCACTTGACTGGTGAAAACACTGTGGAAAGAAAGACCTATCTGTCAAATTCCATTTGGTTAGAAAATCTACTCTGTTAGACTTTTATAACTAGGGAGCTTCATTGTCACTTTCATATCTGATCTCTCCTGTGTCCCTCCCTCCCTCAGCCTCTGAGGTGAACTCTGTAAACCAGACTGCCAGGCTCCAGAGAAACAAATGGAAACTAACAAATTCATTAATAATCACTAGGGAAAAAACAAATAGGGAATTTTGGTTCTGTGCTTCTACCAATTTTAAAACAAACATCCCTAATAAACCCACATATCTGAAGGGCCACCTCTCCCAGTACACTTCTGAAAGTGCCACCCTGCAAACAAGTAAGAATAACAGCAGTCTCTACACAAGCTTTCTCTGTTGTGGCTCCCACCTTTTGGAATGTCCTGCCTGAGGAGGTCATGAAGGCTTCCACACTTCTATCATTCCACAGAATGTGCAGAACAGAAATGTCCTGGAGGACATTTTGATGACCATAGTATAGTGAAGTGGCTCTGTACAGTACAAGCTTTTATAAAAGTACAAGCAGGGGATCCACAAGGAGTTAAAGGGTGCATCTCATTTCCTCCCACACTATTTCTTCTTTCCTTTCCCTGAAAGCCCCCATAGGCTTTTCTTCTTTCTTGCTTCCCTTTCTCCTTCCCACACACCAGTGAACCTACCTTTACTTTTCTGCCTTCTTCAGCTTTCCCTCCTTCCTTCCTTCCTGAGCAGCCTGGGAAAAGTGTAGTGCCAGCTGCCAGGCAGGTCCCAGTTACATGTTTCTAGCTGGGGCAGTTGCACACTGGGGAACTGGCAAGGGAACCTCTGTCAGACTCTTGACCAAACTTACTCTCAACAACACTCTCTGGATACTGATTTGTTTATTGAGACATGTGAATGTAACAAACTAAGACCATCTGTGTCAGAACTAACTCCTTTGGCGCCAGTTCTGGAATTATACATGGTTCAAACAAGTGCCCCCCCCAATCCATCCAATCAATCCATCCACTCAGCCCACCTAAACCTAGCATGCTCCGTTAGCCCTCCTCCCCCACCTGAGAACCTACAGTTACATTATCTACAACAGGCTGGCTAGTAGAGAGAGGTATTCAAGGTCATTCCACATACTGCCCATTCAGGAGGCCTCTTAAGAAAACAATTACAAAGCATCTAAGTGAAGCAGTTTTCCACACACACACTCTCACCATCCACCCCCCCCCCATGCCCAAATACAGAATCCAACCATTGTGGTTTACAGGCCATGAAGATGGAACCCACATAACCCAAGGCAAACGAGTCTCCAAGTTTGGCAGCCTCAATTTCACTGTATCCTCTCCCCACTATCTCCTCTTTCTCTCCTCCTGGCAACCTCCATATTCTCATCTTTCCCTGCTTCCTTCTCTCCTTCCCACCCACCCGCAGGTCTACCTTCTATCTGCCACCCATCTTCGCTATATTTATTATTTATTTACTTCATTTATACCCACCCTTCTCCCCAGTGGGGACTCAAAACAGCTTACATCATTCTTCTTTCCTCCGTTTTATTCTCACAACAATCTTGTGAAGTAGATTAGACTGGGAAAGAGTGACTGGCCCAAATTCACTCATTAAGTTTCCACAAAGGAGCAGGAATTCAGACATGAGTCTCCCAGATTCTAATCTGAAACCACAATGATTTCACAGGGTGGCAGCTGTTGAACAGTAGCAAGAGGCCAGACCTGACTGAGTCATGCAAGTTGCATGGTAGCATGTCAGCTGGTGGCCACTGCCAGGCCTGGCCCTAATCTCCTCCCTCAAAAGCCAAAACAGCCCTGGGAAGAGCCCATCTCCCTCCATTTTACTGACAGAAACCAAAGTTTGAAGGGTGGCAATATTGTTGTGGTTTCCTAGCAACAGCCACTGAGGGTGTTTGTTTCTTAAAGTGATAGGTGCTGATTCTATTATTGTTAGAGTTTTGAAACATCCCCCCCTATATTTTTTAAAGAGAGTTCAACTTTTTTCTCCAAAACTGGGGCTTTTCTGAAGGTTGTAGAAAGATCTCTCTTGTCTGTTTATGGTTTCACTCTCTAGATTTAAGGATCCAGGATATGGCCATGTCAAGAATTAGATATATTGATAGGATCATACTCTATAGCACTGTTTATTGTATGTATTATCTTGCTTTTGCTGCTACTTTCTCTTCTACTTTCATAATCCCCTTTCTGCATTGTTTATTGTATTTTGTGTCTTAGAAGATTTTTTCTGCCTTGTATTCTAATTTTGTAACCCTAGCCCTATTGCATTGTTCACTGGATGTCTTATATTATCTGATTGCATTGTTTTTATATTTTGTATTCTGCCTTGAGTATCAGTGAGAAAGATTGGCTGTAACCAAGTAAATAAATAAAAACCCCACACACCTGCCCTGGAACTGCAATTGGATGAGGTTCCCACATACACATTTACTGTATGCAGGGTTGCCAAGGAATCTGGAGAAAAAAGTCCTGTACCTTTAACAGAGGATTAATGGGAATTATTATGAACCAGGTGATGTGATTTGCCACCATGCCATGAAAGCTTCAACTGCCTATGTTCACAGATTAAGCCTCTGTTAAGGGGACAGTGTCAGGCACTTCAAAAACACAGCATCAATACCAGGTTCTTTAGAAGATTCATGTTTATTGATCAATCGAGATGAAGTTACTAGGAACATTAGAGTCAGGAATAAGGCATACAAAATGGCTCAAACAATTATAGTGGGTTCATACCACTATTAGCCGCAGGGTATAGATGGGAACTCTCAGTCTGGGGCAGGTGATGTACTCTATTCTTGGTGATGGTGGGGGCAGCAGTGGGAGGGCTTCTAGTGTCCTGGCCCCACTGCTGGACCTCCTGATGGCACCTGGTATATTTTGGCCGCTGTGTGACAGAGTGTTGGACTAAATGGGTCCATTGGCCTGATTCAACATTGGCTTCTCTTATGTTCTTATACAGTAACCCCTGACACCTGGAGGCCAATAAGCAATCAGTAGTAAGCGCGGGGAAGTGTGTAATGGTTCAGAAGTGTGCGGAAGATAGCAGAGGCTCTGCACCTAGGGAAAGAAGTGATCAAGGCCAGTGGGCCAATAAGACAGGCAAAGCAGCACAGCAGCTGTACACTGAGCACATTCCAAAGGTAAACTGAAACACCATGACGGAACTACTCGACATCCCGCCTCTCCAAGGCCCCCCCCCAGCTTGTCCGGGAAATGCGAGTGAAAGGCACACACCAGCCAGAGAGCGTTGACATCAGAGGCCTCCACCCACTCCCTGTGCTCAGGACCAAAATCCACCCACTCAACCAAATAGTACAAGCGATTGCATTTCAAGCGGGAGACCAAAATCTACAACACCTCAAAGTACGGCTGTCCATCCACCATCAGAGGGAGGGGGTTGTGCCTTGGTCGGGCACCAGATGTTGGGCCCGGGGTCTTTCCTGAGGAGAGAAAAGTGAAACACAGGATGCACATGTTTCAAAGACTTAGGCAAAGTGAGTTCCACAGAGACATCATTGATCTTACACACAAGGGGGAAAAGACCCACAAATTTCCAGCCTAATTTGCGGCTGGGTTGTAGACTCTGTAAGTTCTTAGTAGACACATAAACTGTGTCCCCCACTCGCCCTTCCCACGCAGGGAGGCATTTCTGATCAGCGTGCAGTTTGTAAGCCTCTTTAGCCTTGTTCAATGTTCATTGAATGAGGGGTCAAGCATCCTTGATTCCCTGCCACCATTCCCCAAGAGTCCCACTCTGAAAGTCTTTAGAAGGTATTCAGGGGAGGGGGGACCCCTCATAACCGTGAACAGCCTGGAATGGGGACACATCCATGGAGGAATGAACTGCATTGTTGTAAGAATACTCAGCATAGGGGAGAAGCTCCCCTCATCGTCTTGCACAACGAAGGAATTGTTCTAGAGTCTGATTAACCCGCTTCATTTCAGGGTGGTAGGTGCTGCTCAGGGCTTGTTCTATGCCCAAGGAGCTCATTAACTCCCCCCAGAACTTAGCAACAAATTGGGGGCCCCAATCCAAAACCACCTTCTTTGGGAGAGAATGGATCTTTACAATGTTATGCATGAACAGTTTAGGCAGGCGTTTAGCCATGGGGAGTTGTTTGAGGGGGAAGAAATATGCTTGTTTGGAAAACATATCCGCCACCACCCAAATTACAGTCTTCCCTCCACTTGGGGGTAAGTCTGTAATAAAGTCCATAGAAATCACTTCCCAGGGTCTGGAGGGTGTCGGATGTGGTTGCAACAGTCCTGAGGGCTTACCTGGACGGGGTTTGCACATAAGGCAAGTGGGGCAAGATTGCACAAACAAAGAAATGTCTTTCCTCATGCCTGCCCACCAAAACTGACATTGCAGTAGGAGCAGAGTCTTGAGATATCCCAGATGCCCTGCAAGTTTTGACCCATGAGCTGCCTCCATCACCTTACTCCGCAAAGTACTGGGTACAAACAAGCAATGGTTTTTATACCAACATCAATTGTGCCACTGCTCCAGGCCCCCATCCGCCTCAATCTTGGCATGGTCAGAGTTGGAGAAGGCTGACGTGAATTCTGTAGACGAGTTCCACCCTCCAGTATCCCTTCTCGCCTTTGTCATACTGCGTGTTACAACTGCCCCTCCCAACTGGGAGGGAGTGAACATACAGTCAACCACGCCCTCCCTTTGGCTATCGTGTTGAGGGAGACGTGAGAGTGCATCAGCCAAGGAATTTGATATCCTTGAGAAATGGTGTAAAGTGAACTGAAACTTGGAAAAGAAATCAGCCCACCATAATTGTTTAGCATTTAGGTTCCTGGGGATGCAGAGGACCTCAAGGTTTTTGTGATCAGTCTACACCTCAAAAGGAACCCACGCCCCTTCCAACCAATGTCTCCATGCGGAAAGGGCAAGTCAAATGGCACCAGCTTATCCCAAATTGCCACTTGTGCTCTGTGGAATTGAACTTTTTCGAGACATATGCAAGTGGATGCAATTTGCCATCAATCCCCTCTTGCAGAATGGCCCCTCCCATGGTGATGTCTGAGGCATCCACTTGAATCACATTTTTAAAAAAAATTTCATTGGGGTGGGCTAACATGGGCTCAGAAGTAAACAGTTCTTTGACTATGTCAAAAGCTGTCAGGTAACCCTGCCATAAGACAGATGGAGGGGGAGGAGGTGGAGCAGAGCTGACATCGTTCACTGGTCTGGAATGAGGGAGTATCACAGGTTGTCTCACAGACTCTCCAGACCCACAGATTTACTGTGTCTATGCAGTCTCTTATCTGAGCAGATGGCCTTGGGTCCCAGGGCTTATTTTCGCCTTTGTGGAATTTCTGGTCAACTGTTAATTAATGCTTTGCCGTGCACACGCTGAGTAGCTATTGGTGGGTAGTATGGGGGGCAGTTTTGAATGTGCTATAATTGGTGTTGTCATGTAAACCTCAACATCACTGACAAAGGATCGTTAATACATCTCTATGATTAGCTTTCAATAAACACTATCTTCTTTATAAAGCCTGGTGTCTGACTGACTATCTGGGAAACTTGACAAAAGCCAACTGGCATTCATCAGTCCATGCTAACCTGGTGCTTGGTTTTGTGCTATTTGGCCCTTTCCCTTTAGTTTTCAATAAATCTGTGAGGGGAAGGCTGACCTGGGAAAATTGGCAATGAAATTTCTATAAAAATTTGAAAAACCGAGAAATGATTGGAGTTGCCGTCTGGTGCGAGGGGCTTCTCACCCCAGGACATCCCGCACCTTGGCAGGATCCATTTCCAATCCCTTCTGTGAAAAGCGGTAGTGTTTGAAGGATACCAAGCGAATGTGAGATTGTTCATCAGGGGAGCATAGTAAGATGCCATCCAAGTAAACAAGGGCCCCCTTGAAAAGGTGCTTGTGCAACACTTCATTGATAAGATTCATGAATACCCTTGGTGCCCCCTGGAGACCGAATGGCATTACCATGTACTCGAACTGCCCCAAGGGGGTATTAAATGCAGTCTTGTACTCATCCCCCTCCCTGATGCACACTCGAAAGTACGCATCCCGCAAATTCAGTTTAGAGAAAATCTTCCCTTTCACCGCCTCTGCAAGAAAGTCTTTGATGAGAGGGAGGGGGTAAGCATTGGTGGATGATACTGCATTGAGCCCCCGGTAATCTGTGCAGAGGCGGAGGCCCCCATCCTTCTTTTTCAGAATAAAACTGGGGCGGCAAATGGAGTCAGGATGGATAAACCCTCAGGCCAAATTTTTGTCAATGAACCGTCTTAGTTCCTCCTTCTCAGTTGGGCTCATGGCATAAAGTTTACCTTTGGGCAGTTTATGTCTGGGTAATAGTTCAATGGCACAATTTGTGTTACAATGTTTGTGTTACAATGAGGAGGCAATTCGTCTGCTTCCTCTTCCTCAGACACCTGGGATAAGTCATAGTAAGGGGGGGGGAATGGTCTGTAGCTCCTCTGTTACCAGGCAAGCCCACACCGGCTCATCAGGAGGAGCCTCCACCCAGTTTGGATCCTATCCATGACCATTGCACTTGGGGGAGATGAAACACACCCTCCCTTCATCCCATAAAATATATGGGTCATGAGTGTAACCAGGGACTCCCCAGTACCAAGGGGAACCACACCATTGGAGTAAAGAAAAAGGGGCAGTGCTCACAATGCTCCCCAGCTCCCATTCTCAGGACCCAAGTCTGGTATTCACAGGGCTCTTTCATAGAGGAACCGTCCATCTGTGTGGAAACTATGGGCTCAGTTTCATTATCGGGGGCCCCAACCCCATTACAAGGGAAGGGTTGATCAAGTCTCACGCACACCCTGAGTCAATTAGGGCTCATACTCGTACGTGGGTGCCCAAATCTGGGTTCATCACAGTCACCGTAACAAAGAAGAGGGGGGGTAATTGCTCACCATGCGTGGTACTGGAAGTGGTTGGAGCTGCTGCTCTGTGCCTGTCAGCTCATCTTCTTCACTGCTGGTTGAACTTGAACATTCATCCACAATTCCAAATTGAAGGGCTCACTGGACTTTTGGTTTTGCAGATCCTTTCTTAAATGGGGTGTCCAGTTTCTTCTTTCTTTGGTCTTTAGCCAGAGCTGGTGCTTCCACGGCTCTGGAACAATCTGCAGCGAAATGCCCAGCTTCTCCGCAACAGAGGCAAAGGCCCTGCTTCATGCACATCTCTCAAGTACTGTCTTTTGGTTTTGGGGGCTTTGGTGGCTTTGGTTTCGCCCTGGTGGCTGTGCGTGGTTCTGGGGCAGGCCTATCTATCTTGATCATCTGGAGATGGGCTTCAGCACCCGCAGCTTCCCCCACCCATGCAGTGAATGTAATGGGCTTTACGCAGCGTAGGATGGTTTCATGAATCTCGGGGAGTAAACACACTTGGTACTGTTCTGCCAAAACACCCTGTCAGGCCAGTCTTGGACCTTGGAGGCATACCTCTCAAATTCTTCCATGTACTCGAGGACTGTGCGCTGGCCTTGCTTCAGGGTGTGCAGGTGGTTTTGCACGTGTTCACTTTCCAGAGGGTCCTTGTACTTGGCTCACAGAGCCCACATAAATGTGGCCACCTCTTGTAGTTTGGGGCCCCGCTTGTTGTGTAGGCTCACATATCAATCTGCAGTCATGCCTCTGAGTTGCACTGGAATGTAGTTGACTTGTCTGGCTTCGGTCGGGAACAGGTGGCCCCAAGTCTGGATGGACTTTTCCACCTGCACCACAAAAAAGGCAAGTTTTTTGGGACTGCCATCAAACTTGGCATCTAGCAACCCCTTTGGTAGGATCTCTGGTACTCAAGGTCCTGGCACTGGCACGACTGGGGCCAGAACCGGGCCTGGCACCGGGACCTGTTGATCAGCTGGGGCAGCTGCAGGAGGCAACTGCCATGGGGCTGGTTGTTGTTGTTGCTGCAGGCACAGTTCGGCTTGCACCAGTTGTGCTACCATTCCTGGGATGTTCATCAAGGCTTCCTCCACCACCTGAATCATCTGGTCTTGCACCTGTTCGATGTGGGTGAGGTGATCCTCCCAACCCATTTTCTCTTCCCTCTGCTTTGGGCACATTCCCATCTCATGCGGTGGCCAGTATTTGTAGCGGCTTTCCCTGGGTGGCCTGGGAGCCAAGGACCACGACTCTCGGGTCGTCGTGTCAAACGTTGACCACTCGAACCCCCCACATCTCTTGAACGTTACTCCTCCTGCTCCCAGTCCCAAGCCTAGGGATACTGGTACCTGCAACAGCGGGGGGGAGGCAAAGTCACCGGCGTCTCCATAGTCACTGGAGTAACCATAGCCACTGGTGTGGTGCTAACCGGAGTGGTGGTTACCGGAACCAGTGGTTCCTCTTCAGATCTGCTCACTTTCTCAATGATACGGGTAGAGAATAATTGACATTTTTCACCAGGCTGGCATGCTTATACATTTACATCTACCTTTCAAATATTCCAGTGTCTACAAGTGAGTCACATGGTGGATATATGCCACCATTTCCCCCCGACCACAGATCATGGGAAGCAACTCTGAGTGGCAAGATAAGATATTCCCACCAAGTTCTATTAACCAGGGTGGTATTTTCTTTTGTGCACATGTTGATTTAGTCCATTGGCCACAGATTGTCCAGCATTCCTACCATGCTGTGTCATGGTATTCCAGAATTCACCAAAAATACTACTCCCTTTCCACAGTTTCATAGCCTTGCACTATCCAATGAGCAATGAATTTGATTACGGTGCATGGCTGGGAGCAAAAAGGAAAAAGAAGAAACTGTTTACCACTTTCTGTGTGACTGTTTTAGTGTGTGCTAAAACATTCAGATACATTCTGATGTATGTCTGTATGTATATTCACAGCTTTCCTGGTTTGTCAGTAAATCTTCAGCCTTTTCCATCCAGCAGGGGGCGCCAGAAGGAAATGAGCATGAATAGCAACATTGGAGTAGAATAAGGTACAACAACTAAACTTTCTCCAACCTTTCTGTACTTGGTGGCTGCTGAGAAAGAAAGTAATCTGTGTTGAGGCCTGGTGCATGCTGAGCTGGTTGTGCAATTTTTATGACTTACTGAATTAATGCTAGTGTAAAGTATTGCAAATATGGACTGGTACAATGGCATGACAAAACAGGGTTGCCAACCTCCCGGTGAGGCCTAAAAATCTCTTAGAATTACTGCTGATTTCCAGATGAATGAAAATAATTTATTATGGTCCATGACCAAATACAAGTCCACACAGCAAATCATTTTGAAGGCACAGATGTTAAAACACTCCAATTAGAAGAGTAGATATAGAATAACAGAATAAAATGCATATAAAAGTTAATTAAAATAATTAAAATACATATAACATTAATAAGATGCCATCATAAAATCATTTAATTATAAACCTAAAAGTTAAAACCAGGCACTATTTAATCGAATTCCTAATAAAATCTAGATTGGAACTCAGAACTCAGAAACAGAACTAAAATGTATTGCACACTTATTACACAGATGGGGTCCCTTGAAGAAAATGGCTGCTTTGGAGGTCTCTCCCCAAACCCTGCCCTCCCTTCCCAAGGCTCCACCCAGAAATTTCAAGCAATTTCTCAATCCAGAGTAGGCAACCCTATTTAAGGGTTATACACCTAGCTTGGTAAATGTTGGAAGCAACTGGGAGTCAACAAATGCTGTGCTCCACCCAGGGTTTTTTTGTTTTTGTTTTTGTCTTGAAAAAGAGGTGTTGGAACTCTCAAGAGGGAAATGAAGTATTCAATCTGTATACTGAAAATTCATGAACTTTTAAACATTTTAAAAAGAATTTTGTAGAAGAGGTTCCGGAACTCTGTTCTGGCGTGTTCCCCTAGAAAAAAAGCCCTGGCTCTGCCCCCCCATTGCAGCCAGCATATGCTGAAGTGCTCATAAAAACAGGTATTCACAGTGCTAGAGGACTGGGATATTTCTGGTTCCAGCCCTAATCATGAATGATAATATAGCAAATCACTCTCTGTCCCCAGTCTCCCAGAGCTTGTGCACTGAATTCTCAGTTCTGTCAGGTATGGCTAGCCAGCTGAGGAACTGCTCTGGGGAGCTTCTGTAACTAAGAGTCTGGATTTCCCATGGTTACAGCAGCAGCGGATACTTGCTTTGTAGCAGAACAATGCAAGCCTCTTGAAGGGCAAGACCTCATAGTTCAGACATCCTTGCACCTGGGGCCATAGTCTATGCCACTGTGTATGCTATATATTATCAATTTGTTCTATGAATTATGCTGCTCTTCCTGCATTCTATGCATTGCTTGTTTGATATCACTGTTTCTAATTTTTGCAGTCCTAGTTCTATTGCATTGCTTATTAGACATCTCATTCTGTTTAATTACATTGTTTTACATCAGTGACAAAGGTGGACCAAAATAGATAAATGTAGACAAATGACCAGCATTCCATGCAGAAGACACACTTAGCTTTTTACCCAGCAGAGGGCACTGCAGGGAATTTTATAGAGCGGCAACTATGCATAACATTGAGAGTCCAGGTTTTGTACTGAACGCAAATGGACCATAAAAACAGGAATGGGTATTTTTGTCTCTAAATATTACAGCTTCATAATATTATTTAATGGAAAGACAGCTTAATCATAAGATAAGGGAGAGGTAAAACAGACGTGTGAAAACTTGTATCTCTCTCTCTCTCTCTCTCTCTCTCTCTCTCTCTCTCTCTCTCTGTGTGTGTGTGTGTGTGTGTATGTCTGTGTGTGTGAGAGAGAATGCTGGTGTAGCATTTATGTGTATGCTGCTAGAAAAGTGTGACTATTTAAGGTGAGGCTGCCAACTGACCTGGGGAAAAAGTCCTGTCACTTTAAGAAAAAGGCTTACTTTGTGGAAATGGGCACCTGAACCTTTTCAGGGTATGGAAATAAATACCATCACCTGGAATACAGCACCCCATTAAGCCTTTAATAAAAGGGCAGGACAGTTTTCTCCAGGCTTGTTGGCAGCCCTGACTTTGAGTACCATGTTGCCATTTCACTCAGGTCTTGGAAAGGCTCACTTTAAGCTTGCCTGCCTTGTCTGCTCCCTTGCGATTGGGATAATGCATGGGGTTACTGTCTGTCCCAAGTGAGAGAGCTTGCGTGACTGGGGCTGGGTATGAAAATAATGGTCACAATAAGGAGCTGACTAAAGCACTCCAACGCATTGGCTTCATTTCATCAAAGTATTTAGATCAAAATCTCACAGCCGGAATGCAAATTGGAAGCAGATTTGGGCACAGTGACTTGAGGCAGACGTTCAAAGGTAATGTTTGCGTATGTGCATAAAAAATGTAGTCAGGATAAAAGAAATGTGGTCATCTTGTCACTGTCCAGAGACACAACCCAGCTGAGGCACAAGGTTTCCAAGCTGGATCTAGTGCTCCCTTGGTGTATATTAGTATGGATTAGTTTTTCCCAGTGCTCAGTGACATTTACTGTGGCTAAGTGTTGCAAAGCTATGAATGGTATGAATAGAGAATAGAGGAGAGGAACAGAAGCAAACAATTTTCTCTGTCCAAAAACATTAGAATTTACCCAACAACAATTATTAGTTCTGGGATCAGGAAGCAAAGAAGTGTTTCTCTGTGCAACTTACAATTAAGCTATGGAATTTATTGGATCAGGATGCATTGGTGGCTATTCATTCGGATGGTTTTAAAAAGGACTAGATCAATTCATGGAGGATATCCCTCTTTTTTGGTTAACTGGCAATGATACGTGGAAGTGGAATCTCTGTGTTCAGATTTAGTGTACTGTTGATTGCTGTATGAAGCTACTTCATACTGAGTCAGACCACTGGTCTGTCAAGGTCAGTACTGTCTGCTGTGACTCACAGCAGCTCTGGGATATCAGGTGAAGGTCTGCCACATTGCCTGTTATCTGACCCTATGAACTGAAGGCCGTGGATTGAACCAGGGGCCTTTTGCATGCAAAGTATCAAGCCATGGCCTCTCCCTAGCAGAACAAAATACCTGCAGTTTGCCCCTACACATTGTTGAGAGCCTCACAGGGGCATCTTGTTGGGTGCTCTTGGGGAAAGAGTTCTAGGCTAAATGGATGAACCAGTCTGATCCACTGATGGAGTTCTCATGTTCTAGTGGAATGGTTATCACTGCCTCAGTAGGTTGGATATCTGCACTTTCTTGAATACATACAGTCTGTAGGAATCATCATATCCCTGAAACACCTTCAGACAGAATTGTCAGATTGGAGTCTCACAACTCAGTCATTCCAAAAGTTGCCCTGTGTTGCAAAAAGATAATCTAATTGGACTTGCTAGATTTGAGTTCAGCAGCACCTTAAAGACCAACAAGATTTGGGAGGTATATGTTTTTGAGAGTCAAAGCTCCCTTCATCGAGGACTACTAGTGTGTTAAATTGTCACTTTTCTGCAACTGGAAAATGTTTAAGTCTTAAACCTGCCCTTTCAGAAGGGTTGCTGTTCTGTGTACGCCCCCACTGTATTCCCACAAAAATCCTGTGAGGTGTCTGAGGCTGCGAGTGAGTGATAGATAGGAGGTCAGCTGGTGGACCTTACGGCTGAGTGAGGATTTAAACTCAAGTTTCCTTAGTCTTAGGCTGTGATCACACACACACACACACACACACACACACACACACACACACTAAATAATCCACTTTCAATTCACTTTTGAATTGGATTTTTCCAGTTCACACATTAAAGTGCATTGAAAGTGAATTGAAAGTGGATTATTTAGTGTGACAGAGTAATCACTGTACCACATTGAAAGGCTTATGCAACCCCAGTCCTTCCCCCGCTATTTGTAACATCTTTTCAGCCAATGTCCAAAAATCACCATCAGTGATCTCCTGGGAAGGAGCTTTGTGTATTACCTCCCCTCGATTCAGTTAGCTGCTTCTCTGGGTTTGCTATTTCTGGAAGCACCTCAGACCTGGCCTATTGGGATGGGCATGTTCCATGTTTGCTAATTACTTCCAGTGCCCTGGAGGGATCTGGAGGGAAGACAGGAGGGGTTTTTGTCTCTCCCTTGCCATGCATATTGTTTTAAAAATCAAAACAAAACAAAACAGCAACACTGCAGATTGTTTGTTCACAAAACCTTGTTTCCATGGTGATGTTCATTGCAATGTATGTATATGAAAGCCTGTGATGTACTGTACAGGGAAGGAAAGCCTCCCTGTTCTCATTGAGATGCATCTGACAAGAGTTGCTCTGCTGAGAGGGAATCCCTTGTTCAAGCAGAGGAAACCCTGCCTCAGCCTTACCTGGCATGGGAGAAGGAGCTGACGACTGAAAAGAAGGCCCCTAGGCTGATGGACTGTCCGAGAGTTTGTGCAGTTTGTGCATGAGACCCCTCGCTGACTGGGGTATTAAACAGCTTTTTACACAGAAGGAAGTTATTTAAGGCTTCATTTCCCCCCTCCCCCAATACCCTCAGACTCATTCACAGTGATGACAAGAATCTCTCCCAGAGCAAATAATTATGGAATTAAAATTCAATCCTTTTGGTCCCTTAATAGCTTTAGCCAATCTGTCAGTAGCTGTCTGTGTGTGATGGGGTGGGGGCTGTGGTTATATAAGATTTCAGTTGCATGTGAATTCCCTTCTCCATCACTAGTCACATTCCTGAGAGCTCTCCTTTCTCAAACTAACTCCACAGTAGAGTGGGCCAGATGTGCAATGTGGGATAGATGGGAAAAGGCAGAAACTTCTGTGCCTTTGAATCTTTTTGAACCTCTTTACAAATCTTGGACATTCCATACAGTCCAATAAATTAAATCATTGGGATTCAGGAGAGTTTGATAAAGTCTAGTGTTCCAGTTTTAAAGGGAGCATCTTTTTTTTTTTAACTTCTCCCCCCAAATGTGTGCACATAGAGGTTGGATTAAGGTTGCCAAGATCTCCTGGAATTACAGCTGATTTTCATACTAAAGGGGTAAGTTCCCCACTGTATGGTGTACCACAGGATCCAGGAGAAACTGAAGTCTGCCCTCCATTCATTGCCCCCAAATCTGAAGGAGCTTCCCAAGCCAGCACTGAGAAGCAGAGACAGTCAGTCGAGCATATAGAGAAGACTCTTGGGGACTTGTTAGATATGTCCCACTCTGAATATGGCAGCCTCTCCACTGTCAGGGAGCATGAGGGTCAAGAAGAAACAGGGTACCACGCTGTGGATAAAGGGAATGTACCCTCAAAAGG
The DNA here is from genome assembly GCA_029375565.1 of Gekko gecko. Taxonomy (NCBI): domain Eukaryota; kingdom Metazoa; phylum Chordata; class Lepidosauria; order Squamata; family Gekkonidae; genus Gekko; species Gekko gecko. The sequence continues at coordinate 226,839,528 of JAPDNY010000002.1, forward strand.
GACCTTTTCTTCAGCTGGTTAACGGGTATCTCTTGTTGGTTGGAGCTCTTGGTAGCTGGTGATTCAATCCTTAAGCAGGTAGACAGTTGGGTGGCAAACCCGTGTACTGACTATATGGTGACTTGCCTGCCTGGTGCGAAGGTAGCGGACATTATGTTTGTTCTAGATAGGCTGGTAGATAGGGATAGGCAGGGATTTTTTTGTAGAAAAAGCCCAGTAGGAACTCATTAGCCTAATAGGCCACACCCAACAGCAGAAACTCATTAGCATATTAGGCCACACCCATGAGAGCACAGCTCATTAGCATATTAGGCCACTTCCCCATGTTACTAGAAGTGTGGTCATCCAGCCACACCCACATTTTGCTTCTTGTTCTGTTTACCTTGTTTGTTGTCAAAACCCAGGGCTTTTTTTGTAGCAGGAACTCCTTTGCATGTTAGGCCACACAGTCCTAATGTAGCCAATCCTAATGAGTTTCTGCTGTTGGGTGTGGCCTATTATGCTAATGAGTTCCTGATGGGTGTGGCAAACTTGGGAGCCAGCCGGAACTCCGTTCCTGTGCGTTCCTGCCCAAAAATAGCCCTGTTGCTGGGGAGGAGCAAGTGGTTGCGGTACATGTTGGCACCAACAATGCAGGGAAATGCAGTCGTGAGGTCCTGGAGAAAAAATTTAGGCTGCTGGCAGGAAACTCAAGGCCAGGACCTCCAAAGTAGCCTTCTCAAAAGTGCTACCTGTTCCACGCACAGGGCTGGAGAGACAGGCACAGATCAGGAGTCTCAATGTGTGGATGAGACAAAGGTGTAGGGGGGAAGGGTTTGAGTTTGTTAGGCATTGGGATGCTTTTTGGAACAAGAAGGAGCTGTACAAAAGAGACATTCTCCACTTGTCCCAAGAAGGAACCAGGCTGCTGGCGCTTAAAATCAAAAAGGTGGCAGAGCAATTTTTAAACTGAATATTGGGGGAAAGCCGACAGGAGATGAAAAGTCTTCGGTTCGGGATGGCTCATCTCAAATGGCTGAGAAGCTGAATCCATTTTCTGCCTCTGTCTTCACTGTGAAAGATGAGAAGTGCTTGCCCACTTCAGAACCACTGATTTCGGGAGGGGTGTTGAAAGACCTGAGTCAGATTGAGATGACAAGAGAGGAGGTCCTATGACTGACAGACAACTTAAAAACTGATAAATCACCAGGCCCGGATGGCATACGTCTGAGAGTTCTGAAAGAACTCAAATATGAACTTGTGGATCTTTCATTAAAATCTGCCTCCATTCCTGAGGACTGGAAGGTAGCTAATGTCACTTTAAAAAGGGTTCCAGAGGAGATCTGGGAAATTACAGGCCAGTCAGTCTGACATCAATACTGGATAAGTTGGTGGAAAGTGTTATTAAGGAAAGAATTAGTAGGCACATTGATGAACAAAAACTATTGAGGCAGACTCAGGATGGGTTCTGTAAGGGAAGATCTTATCTCACTAAGCTGTTAGTGTTTTTTGAGGGAGTGAACAAACATTTTGACAAGGGGGACCCAATAATGTTGTTTACCTTGACATCCAGAATCTTTTGATAAAGTTCCTCATCAGAGGCGCCTAAGTAAGCTCAATGGTCATAGGATAAAAGGACAAGTCTTCTTATGGATTAAAATCTGGCTAATTAATAGGAAACAGAGAGTGAGTATAAATGGAAAATTTTCTCAGTGGAGGGTGGTAAGCAGTGGGGTACCACAGGGATCAGTACTGGGTCCGATGCTTTTTAGCTTGTTTATTAATGATTTGGAGTTGGGAGTAAGCAGTGAAGTGTCTAAATTTGCAGATGACACGAAGTTGTTCAGGGTGGTGAGAACCAGGGAGGATTGTGAGGCACTCCAAAGGGATCTGTCGAGGATAGGCGAGTGGGTGTCACCATGGCAAATGGGGTTCAATGTGGCCAAGTGCAAAGTGATGCACATTGGAGCCAAAAATCTTAACCATAAATGCACATTGATGGGATCCGATCTGGCAGAGAGAGATCTTGGAGTCATAGTAGATAACTCAGTGAAAATATCTAGACAGTGTGCAACTGCAATAAAAAAGGCCAGTGCTATGCTGGGGATTATTAGGAAGGGAACTGAAAACAAATCAGCCAGTATCATCATGCCCCTGTATAAATCAATGGTGCAACCTCATTTGGTGTACTGTGTACAGTACTGGTCACCACACCTCAAAAAGGATATTATAACATTGGAAAAAGTGCAGAAAAGGGCAACTAGAATGATAAAAGGGTTGGAACACTTTCCCTATGAAGAAAGGTTAAAATGCTTGGGGCTCTTTGGCTTAGAGAAACGATGGCTGAGAGGTGACATGATTGAGGTTTATAAGATTATGCATTGGATAGAGCAGGTAGAGGAAGAAGTCTTTTTCTCCCTTCCTCACAATACAAGAACTTGTGGGCACTCAATGAAATTCCTGAGCAGTCGGGTTAGAACAGATAAAAGGAAGTACTGATTAACTCATGGAATTCACTGCCACAGGAGGTGATAGTGGCTATAAGCATGGATAGCTTCAAGAGGGAATTAGATAAGCATATGGAGCAGAGGTCCATCAGTGGCTATTAGCCACAAGGTACAGATAGGAACTCTCAGGCTGGGGCAAGTGATGCACTGTATTCTTTGTGCTGGGGGGGCAATAGTGGGAGGGCTAATAGTGTCCTGGTCCCACTGCTGGACCTCCTAATGGCACCTGGTATTTCTGGCCACTGTGTGATGGACTAGATGGGCCATTGGCCTGATCCAACATTGGCTTCTCTCTTATGTTCTCTCTCTCTCACTGGCAACCTTATGTTGGATCAAATTAGAAATCTCCCTTCATGCTGTTTTGCAGGGTCCTCTAACCCATAGGGATCACATCTTGTGGACATGTTGGCTGCTGTAGGAGACAGGAAAGTTCTTTTCTGCTGATGGAAAATTAAGTCTGGATCCAACCCTTGGGGATAGAGAAAAAGCAGTGGACTGGCTGAGGACACACAATAATTTTACATGGTTTAAACTAAGCAGTCCTTCGCCAAGGACTGGCTGGATGAGAGTGCATTGGAGATCTCTAGAAAGCTGCTCTAAGTTCTCCAACAGAAGAGTAGGATAATTTGAATGCAATAAATTACTGTGTGGATATATGTGCTCCCGAAATACACGTTAGCTATAATTGTAGCATATGAATTGGCTTTAAAAGCAGTGAAGTTCAACAAATGGTTAGTACTTCAAAATATCCCAAAGAACAATAGAAGGTTTAAGCTGACAGAGATAACATATGCTTGGAGACTTTTTAAAAAATCTGCTAATTTTGTCCCCATCGACACCTAAGGTCAGGCAAGGAGCTTTTTCCACATTTGCATAAATCCATTCATTGACATTTAGGGTCATCGTCATTAGGCATTGTCAGCACACATTCATCAACATCTCTGAAATAAATGTGAAGGTTTGGGTCAGAATCTTGCTCCATCTTTCTTAGCTCTTTTGGAACGGAATACTGAAGATTAGCCAGATGACGGTGTGATTATTTCATAGGAGGTCATAGATGAAACTGATACATTCTATAGCCTCACAATAACCTATACTATGCTATTTCTTCTTGATCCTTATACTCCCTCCTCCCAGTAAGAGCATAGAGCAGATGAAGAAGAACTTAAATGTACCACCAAATGCAGCATGGGATGTAGAGAACAGTGGTAGGTATAAGTAGTATTGTTGCTTCCTCTGTTGAGTTACCTTGATTTTGGGGGCCTAATGCCCTTACCTATTCCTTGCTCGCAGTCAGTTTTTTGTATAAGTATTAGGAACAGAAAAAGAAGATTGATAGCAAAAGTAGGCCTTTTCTTACCTGGATCTCCTATAGCATTAGGAATCCCAGTCTCTAGGTGGGACCGGGAGGTCCCATGAAATTACAGCTCATCTCCAGACTACAGAGATCAGTTCCCCTGAAAATATGTATGCTTTGGAGGGCGGATTCTGTGGCACTGTACCCCACTGAGGCCCCTGTCCTCCCCAAGCTCCATCCCCAAATCTCCAGGAGCTCCCAACCTGGATCTGGCAATCCTATCCTGCCAGCTATTCAGGTAAGAAACAAAATATTTCAAACAACTTTCACTCTCCAGCCTTTGTTAACTCATGGCAAGAGAGAGTCAGAGTTGTGTAAATCAAGGTACTGAACTCAATCAAGGAACCAAAGATAACGTCCTTCTTTAAATTCTCATTTTCAGCGAATTACTCCTAGAATTTTTGTGCTAATTGCACTTTGCTTGTGTTTAAAATCTAACCCCACCTGTCCGTGTTTCTTAGCTGACTGGGGAAAAATAGGTATTCAAGTGGGAAAGGGGCAACAAGACAGCTTTTTGTGCTCCATCTATTGATCTGTAATCTGTTTTGCTTGGTGAGGGAAGATTCATGCCTTGAGATCAGTTTTCATGAGCTGATTTTCTCAGGGAACTGGTAAAACCATAGCACACGCCATGATATCCAGTCACTTGAAGCAGGGGCAGATTTTCAAAACAAAAAAGCTTCACCTCTAGGCAAAGTGTACAAAACCACAGGGCAGCTAGCAAAGCTAGAGCTAGCTTAACTGCAGAAGCAACTTGTGTGTAGTAGTAATAATAGTAGTAGTAGTAGTATTCCTTGGCATCAGCAAAGCACTGCGTTACCCAAAAGTGGAACCCCAACTTCTTTTGCAGTGCTGATGATTCCATCAGGCACTTGGTTTAGGATGGCACCAGGCAAGCTGTATATGATTATCCACTTATTGTTTCCAAAAATCCTTTATGTTATTTCATGAGATCTGGGGATCTTCTTAAATTATGCCATGCAGCTGTTTGAGACTATACTTATCTGAGCAAATGACCCCATTTCTTAGTTTTGAGTAATTCCAGGAAAAACTTTAATAAAACATAAATTCTGTTCAATCGGAAACTGGACCAAGCTCTTCTTGATTTCCTTTGTCTCTGTTCTCTGTTGTTTTCATACTCGATGCCATTTGGGTAGCTGACCTATGCAGGAACATGAACTGTCTGTGCCACACACTTCGTGTATGTGTGTATGCCTTAGTTACAACATGCTGCTTGTAATCTGCTTTAATCTCTGTCCTGCAGTGGAAGGAAATTCCTGGCTTGGACACATGGCTCTGCCAGACGTGTGGCTCTTGGCAGTATCAGCGACAGAAGAATTACCCTGTTCCCTGCTCTGACCTTTGCTCAGGCATGGCTTGGCTTTGGTTCACTCAGCAAAGTGTTTACACAGGCCTGCTTGGAATGCTTTTTAATAAAATTCAGCCCTTCTAAAGCTCTGTCTTCTTATAAACATGGGCATATGGGGTGAAAATAATGATTCCCCTTCCATTTCTGTATTTTGATTTGGACCATTCTTCACCAAAACCTCAGGAACTTTGCCATGAGATTGGAATAGTTTCTAGGTCAATAGTTCCAAAAACCATGCCTAGTCTGCAGTGTTATGATGATGTGGTTGCCTTGGTTCTACTTGGTACTTCTTTACAAGGCTGCCTAAAAGATTATGTTCCTTGGGTCAGCCATTCAGATTCTTATGGTGTTGGGGAATCCAAAGTGGTGGCAGCCCTTTGCTTGTATCTCTCCCTGTCTCTTGCCTTGTTAGAATAGAATGGAGATCCATTTTACTTCCACCATGCCAATAAGAAAAAGAAAGAATATACCACCACCAGATTCCTATCCATTCTGAATGGTAATAAGCAATTCTGTGGGTTGAGGGTGCCATAGACTTTGGACAGCAGCTTAAATTAATCAGCTTTAAAATCATGAGCTAGAAGTTAATGGCAGCATGAGATTCATGGCATCCAGTTGATAATCCAGCACAGAAGTGGTTATTATTGTGGTTTGGGTAACAAATTTATTATATTATAATAATAGGTTAGATGTCTTGCACATCTGTGACTTCAACTCCACATAGAAGATGGGTTTCCATATCAAAGCAGTTACTGTGTTCACTTCCAATGCAAAAGGACCCTGGACCAAAACAGTTGGGAAAGAAGCAACCTTTGATTTTCATTAATTTGAGGACAAACCAAAGGAAGCTTGGCTCTAGGGCAGCAGTTCCCAGTTTTTTTGTATGGTGACCAATTCTCCCCCTAAGTTGTGGAGTCTTGTGAGCAAAAATTCTACTTTGTAAGCTACTGGCATTAAAGTTGTGAGTGAGTGATTTGGCTACTGCATAAATTAATTTGCTCTGGAGTCCTCCTTCCTGACGTAAGACAAAAGTGTGTGAGCTGGAGGCTAAAAAACTGTGAGCTAGCTCATACTAACTCAGCTTAGAGGGAATATTGATGGTGACCCATAAGTCCAAATTTACTTGGTATAGTGACCCATCCATGACCAACCCAAGTTTTTGATTGATTAATTTATATATTTGATTTATACCCCACCTGCCCCACTGAAGCAGGCTTAGGGTGGCTTACATAAAATTTTAAAAAACAATTTAAAAACACAAATCTAAAGTACAATACATACATACATTCATATGTGATGGCAATCATAATCCAATGTTTTCCAAACAGGAGTCAGTTAGAATAGACAGATGATGAACACAATCCCAGGGAGGCTCCAAGTTATAGCAAGATGTTAAATGTGGTCAGATGCCTGGTGGAAGAGCTCTGTCTTGCAGGCCCTGCAGAAATGAAGTAAATTACACAGGGCCCTGGTGTCCTCAGGGAGCTTGTTCCACCAGCCCAGAGCTGCCATGGAGAAGGGCCTAGCCCTGGTGATGGCCAATCCAGCCTCTTTAGGGCCAGGAAACACTAGGAGGTTTTGTGTCCCTGAATGCAGTGCTCTGTGGGGAACATGTGGGGAAAGGTGGTCCTTCAGGTATGCTGGCACCTTAGGCAAACTATAACCTTGGGACCAATGTTCCCTCTAAGCTGAGTTAGTGTGAGCTAGCTCACAGTTTTTTAGCCCCTAGCTCACACATTTTTGTCTTAGCTCAGGAAGGATGGCTCCAGAGCAAACTAATTCATGCAGCAGTCAAATTGCTTTAATGCCAGTAGCTCGCAAAGTAGAATTTTTGCTCACAAGACTCTGCAGCTTAGAGGGAGTATTGCTTGGGACCCATCTAGTTCAGCATTCTGTTTTCTACAGTGGCTAAACAGATATTAACCAACAACATCACACAAACGGCAAAGCTGCCCCACTATGAACCCCCAAGCAAGTGGTATTCGAACACAGACAACCCTTGCATATAGAAGTTACATTCCAGCCTTTAACCACCTTTTCCTTCTCCATTACTTCCTCTAATTCCCCCCAATATTCTAAGAAACTGAGGCCCTGGACACCTGGGCCAGATAACGCGGTGGGGAGGGGTGGCTTTTTGCGCTGGCACACTTTGACCTGCCCGAACGGGATCAGACGCGACGGTGGGGAATTGGGGTTTCAGTTTGTCAGACTGCCTTTCCAGCGCACTGCAACACAGCAAGGGGAGTGCGCTGGAGTGATCAGATGGAGGAAGCCCATCTGTGGCCCGTCACAAGCATTAGATAGTGGACTTTCTCCGGTACCTTTTAACTCCAGATCTTTGGCTGGGCACGACAGGTTGGCAATGGGTGTGTGACACTTGCCAGATGTACTCATTTGATCACACCCATAAACTCCACCCGGCATCCGTGAGTATCCCACGGCAACTTCTGTGTGTGATTGGGGCTGGATTCTAGTAACCACCAGGACATGTTTTACTTGATCAACATGTATATGCAGTGAAGAAAAAATACCAACTAAGGTATGGCATGAAAGATACTGCTTCAGAAGATCTTTACTGAAAGTATGGGAAGAAGTTAAAAGACTGTTTTATACCTGAATACCAAAATGGAGCTGCGGTGGCTCATGTGGTTAAAACGCTGAACTTCAGGCTGTGGAAGGTCAGTAGTTCAGCAGTTCAAGACCCGTGAGTGCCGCATGACGGGGTGAGCTCCCGTCTCTAGTTCCAGCTCCTGCCAACCTAGCAGTTTGAAAGCAAGAAATTGCAAGTAGATAAATAGGTACCACTTCGGTGGGAAGGTAACAGCGTTCCGTGCGCCTTGGTGTTTAGTCATGCCGGTCACATGACCATGGAAATGTCTTCGGACAGCGTTAGCTCTTCGGCTTTGAAACGGAGATGAGCACCGCAACCCTAGAGTCAGATTCGACTGGCTTTCGAGCAAGGGAAACCTTTACCTTTACCTTACCAAAATGGGTTTCACCTTTAGAAGTGTTTACAAACCCAAATTATTTCAAAAATATGTACTGTTAAGATATGAAGATCTGTTGGACAACAAAAATGAACGAAAACCAACAGAAAATCTTAAAATACAAGAATCCAACTTAAGTTGGGGGGAAATTGTTCAAATAGAATCAAGATACACCAAAGATAAACAAATCAGTTTTTATTCAGAAATAACCAAAATAGACAAGGTATTGTTACATACTGATGAGAAACTGATTAAAAATTATATGTAATAATGTTAGAAAACAAAACACAAGATGAAATAGTTAAAAACTGTATGGTCCAACGGTTGCAAAATTTGGGTCATAATATTGATTTAGACCAATGGCTACAGGTATGGAAAACAAATATAAAGATTACTAAAGCAATTTCATTTAAAGAAAATATCTATAAAATGTTTTATAGATGGTATATCATTCCAGACAAATCAGCAAAGTTTTATCTTGGGCTACTAAATGATTGTTGGAAGTGTCAAAAAATGTTGGTTCTTTTTTCATACGTGGTGGATGTGTAATAGAGTTAAAAAATATTGGTCTTGAATTCATGAATTGTTACAAAAAATGATAAAAATTAGTATACCTTATGTGCCAGATTCGTTTTTCTTGAATATATTGCCAGAAAATTGTAAAAAGCAAGACTCTTATCTTATTATACATGTAGTGACAGCTGCAAGAATATAATACTCTACATACTGGAGGAAAAATGAAATACCTTCAAAAGAAGAAATCATGAAAAAAATACTTGAAACGACAGAGATGGACAAACTAACATTAATTCTGAAAGGACAAAATGAAAATTTTGAGAATGCATGGTTAAGATTTTACAAATGGATGGAAGAAACCAATAAATACAACTGAAAGACAAGGAAATAGGAATGATAGCTCCTTTTGTTAAGTTATAAGCAATGATATATTTTAAAATACAAGGTGTGAAAAAATTTAAAAATACCATTGGTAATGTATGAGGTAATTTAACAGACAAATTAATGTTGTAAATATGGCTGAGTTCAGACTGGCAGTATGAAGCACGAGGGAGTCGTGGCAAAAACCCCCGGAACAACCTGTTCTGGGTATTTCCTGGGGTGATTTCCCACTACAGCTGCCTTGGGGTTGCGCCGCCGTTTGCCCCGATACTATTCGTTAATTTCACACCCAAAGCCGCGGGGCTGCATTTTGACCCGCGGCTTCGCCTGATTTCCCCCGCAGTTTCCTGATCCTGTTTTTTGAGGATTACGAAACTGCGGGAAATCGAGCAGCCGCGGGCCAAAATGCAGCCCCGCGCTTCAGTGTGAAATTGACAAATAGTATCGGGGCAAGCAGCGGTGCAACCCGAGGCAGCTGTAGTGGGAAATCACCCCTGGTCACACTGCACTGACTGATGCGGGAGCATACCGGAGAGGAGGCACAAGGGAGCATTCGCACTGCTGGCCTGCTCCTGGTGGAGGCGTGGCTGTAAGCAGATTTTTTTGTAATCCGGTTATATGCACTTATGCGCTCATGCTCATGAGCGCATCCCAACCAGATCAGCTTGTTCGCAGCTTTCAGTGTTCACACTTCTGGGAAGTGGGATCAACATGCTCTCCAGAGTTTGCTACCACTTTCACCTGCTATTTTTTAAAACTTGGGAGGGAAGCATTACAAGACAGGTTGTGTACGGCTGGGGAACACCGGACAGCTGAGCCTGTGTGAACCGGCCCCTTTAATCTGTTTGTGAAATGTTTCTAAAATGTGCCTATATCAGGCCAGACTGCCAGTCTGAACTCGGCCTATGCCTGTTTGTTTATTTTGTATTTGTCTTGTATGGAAAATAAAAAAATTAGTGACTGGGGAAAAAAGATACCACTTCCAGGGTCAGCTCTTGGTCAGCTCATAGGTTTTCCTCTGACCCACTTTCAGAGGCTTTGCAACCTAGCTGAATCCCAACCCACAGAATGGGAAACAAGGCTCTTGGGCTCATTTCTTCTGAGTCTTAAGAACTGTTCAGCAAAGATCTTCGTATGGTTTAGCCCGCTGACTTGCATAATATAGCATGCATCTAAACTATTTGTACTATCAAAGTTCACATCCACAGCTATGCTGACATGAGCCAGTAACTTTGTGAAATTTTAGTACAAAGAAGTGTCTCTCTCTTAGTTTAAAATGAGTTACATTACCACAATTTGATTCAGACAGAGATTGGATTTATACCAAACAAGAACCCTAAAAAACAAGGACACTATGGCTAAAACAATCAGATCATGATTAAAACCTTCATACAAATACTACATATACTACACAGAGAGATGGAAAACGACTTCACAGAACCTTTCTATGTCAGGGCAGTGTGCCTGACAAGGGAGCTTCTTAGCTCTGAGTTCAGGCAACACTGCTGATATTATGTTGAAGTCTTGGCACCATGAGTATAGCCAGTCATGGCCATACTTCCTGCGCAATCATCACTGGACTGGGACTGGGGAGCAACAACTGAATGGGAAAGACTTGCATAATTGGCTCCACCTAAACATCCACAGCCCAGCTAAGCACTCCCACATTGTGGCTCTCACATACAAACAACACTGCAGCTTCCTATGCGGTATACGTTACTTAAGGTGATATATGGTTGCCAACCTTCAGGTGGGACCTGGAGATTTCCTGGAATCACAACTGATCTCCAGGTTACCGAGAGTAGTTCCCCTGAAGAAAATTGCCTCTTTGGAGAGGGTGGACACTATGGCATTATACCCTACCAAGGTCCTTCTCTTCCCCAAACCCCATCTCCCTAGGCTCTACCTGGATTTGGCAACCCTACATGACGTAGACCCATACATTCTACTTTTTCTTTGGCTCTTGTTACACAGTAAGGAGCCCCATAAAACAAGAGGGATAAAAAATGGTCTCTCTCAACCCCAAATATTGAATATCCTGCTTCTAAAACCCTATGTCAACAAAACTAGTGGTATTTCTGTTTTATCTATACCTGGCAGCATGACTCCTCTCTCTCTAGCACAGGATTTCATTTTAGTTCCCCCAAGACAGCACAGTTTTCAGCAAACACAATTCAGTTAATCTATGCCAGACTTTTAAAATCCACTGTTGCAATAGGCCCACACAGGCAGTACACAACAAATATTGGTGGTAATCAAGAGATTTGGGTGCCTAAGTCTTGTCTTGCGGAGTTTCTGTTGGATGTATAAGTTGACAGGCTTTTCACGAGACACAGTGCCACAATCACATCAGAATTGTTTTCTCCTTGCTTTATTCCCCATGAGTTCCTTGTCATTTCTGGCCATGTTAAGTTGCTATCCAAGCTAAACTGCAAATTAAATTCCCCTTGGTTAACATTGTGGCCTATAAAGTGTTAGCTGCCCTGGGTTTAAATTTCAGCTCTCTTGTGAACTAAATACATGACCATAAGAAGGATATGATCTCTCAGCCTCTGTCTCGCCGCCACCCCATTTGAAAATACACACGGATATACAGGCCCACCATAAGGGAGAATAATAAGCTTTAAATAACTGAACTAGTTTCCAAAAATAATCCCAGAGAGATAACATTATTTTCCCATTCAGTAAACATCTTTATCCCATATTACCTCCACTAAAGCTATGGGTAACTTCAGCTTCCTCTAATTTAGGCTGTTGTTACACATACATTTATTGTGTGTGATAGTATCATTTTTTCACCCAGTCCACGGCAATAAGTAAGAACATAAGAGAAGCCAATGTTGGATCAGGCCAATGGCCCATCTAGTCCAACACTCTGTCACACAGTGGCCAAAAATACCAGGTGCCATCAGGAGGTCCACCAGTGGGACCAGGACACTAGAAGCCCTCCCACTGCTGCCCCCTCCAGCACCAAGAATAGAGTGCATCACCTGCCCCAGACTGAGAGTTCCCATCTATACCTTGTGGCTAATAGCCACTGATGGACTTCTGCTCCATATGTTTATCTAATTCCCTCTTGAAGCCGTCCATGCTTGTAGCCGCCACCACCTCCTGTGGCAGTGAATTCCATATGTTAATCACTCTTTGGGTGAAGAAGTACTTCCTTTTATACCTTCTAACCTGACTGCTCAGCAATTTCATGGAGCACCCACGAGTTCTTGTATTGTGAGAATGGGAGAAAAGGACTTCTTTCTCTACCTGCTCTATCCCATGCATAATCTTATAAACCTCAATCATGTCACCCCTCAGCCGTTGTTTCTCCAAACCAAAGAGCCCCAAGCGTTTTAACCTTTCTTCATAGGGAAAGTGTTCCAACCCTTTTATCATTCTAGTTGCCCTTTTCTGCACTTTTTCCAATGTTATAATATCCTTTTTGAGGTGTGGTGACCAGTACTGTACACAGTACTCCAAATGAGGTCGCACCATTGATTTATATAGGGGCATGATGATACTGGCTGATTTGTTTTCAATTCCCTTCCTAATAATCCACAGCACAGTACTGGCCTTTTTTTTATTGCAGTTGCACTCTGTCTAGACATTTTCATTGAGTTATCTACTATGACTCCAAGATCTCTCTCTTGGTCAGTTTCTGCCTGTTTGGACCCCATCAACATTCAGACTGACAGTTTGCCCCGCTGTAGCCATGTTTCAGCCACGTTTTACAAATGGATTAAAGGGGGCATTCACACAGGCACATCTGCCTGGCATTCCCCACACATAGTCAACCTGTACTGTTCCGCTTCGCTCTCACGTTTAAAAGATACCTGGTAAAAGCAGTAGCAAATCCCTGAGAGCCCGTTTATCCGCTTCATTCTGCTTCCGGGAAGTGTGAACGCCAACCCAAAAACCCGGGAGCAGCCCACATTGTGCATAAGGCAGCAGCGATATGATTGGCTGCGCTCCACTCTACCGTCCAATGTGATGCCGGCGCAATGGGATCCTCCCCAAATCTGCCATATGCACTCATGCGCACATAGCCTAATTACCAGGGAAAAGCCGTTTACAGCTGCACCTCCGGGCCAGCGGTCTGAATGCTCCTGTGTGCCTCCTCCCGGTATGCGCCCACATCAGTCAGCACAGTGTGACCAGGAAAACCCAGAACAATTTGTTCTGGGGCTTTTTTGCCACAACTGGCTCCCGCTTCAAACTGCCAGTCTGAACTCAGCCATAGTTAGGATTTTTGGCTCCAGTGTGCATCACTTTGCACTTGGCCACACTGAACCCCATTTGCCATGTTGACGCCCACTCACCCATCCTCGACAGATCCCTTTAGAGTGCCTCACAATTCTCCCTGGTTCTCACAACCCTGAACAACTTCGTGTCATCTGCAAATTTAGTCACTTCACTGCTTACTCCCAACTACAAATCATTAATAAACAAGCTAAAAAGCATCGGACCCAGTACTGATCCCTGTGGTACCCCACTGCTTGCCACCCCCCATTGAGAAAATTTCCCATTTATACTCACTCTCTGTTTCCTATTTATCCGCCAGTTTTTGATCCACAAAAGAACTTGTCGTTTTATCTCATGACTTTTGAGCTTAGGAGCCTTTGATGAGGAACTTTATCAAAAGATTCTGGAAGTCAAGGTAAACAACATCTATTGGGTCCCCCTTGTCCACACATTTGTTCACTCCCTCAAAAAACAGTAACAGGATAGTGAGACAAGGGCTGATTTCCCACTACAGCTGCCTCGGGGTTGCGTCACTGTTTGCCCCGATACTATTAGTCAATTTCACACCCGAAGCCACAGGGCTGCATTTGACCCGTGGCTTCGCCCAATTTCCCCCACAGTTTCGTGATCCTGTTTTTTGAGGATTACGAAACTGCGGGGGAAATCAGGTGAAGCCGCAGGTCAAAATGCAGCCCCACGGCTTCGGGTGTGAAATTGACAAATAGTATCGGGGCAAATGGCGGCGCAACTCCGAGGCAGCTGTAGTGGGAAATCAGCCAAGATCTTCCCTTACAGAACCCATGCTGAGCCTGCCTCAATAGTTTTTGTTCAGCAATGTGCCTACTAATTCTTTCCTTAATAACACTTTCCACCAATTTACCCAGTATCGGCGTCAGACTGACTGGCCTGTAATTTCCTGGATCTCCTCTGGAACCCTTTTTAAAGATGGGAGTGACATTAGCTACCTTCCAGTCCTCTGGAATGGAGGTGGATTTTAATGAAAAATTACTTTTTTTTTGGTAAGGAGATCCACAAGTTCACATTTGAGTTCTTTCAGAACTCTCAGATGTATTCCATCCAGGCCTGGTGTCTACCAGTTGTAGGACCTCCTTTCTTGTCACCTCAATCTGACTCAGGTCTTTCAACACCCCTCGCAAAATCAGTGGCTCTGGAGTGGGCAAGCACTTCTCATCTTTCACAGTGAAGACAGAGGCAAAAAAATGCATTCAGCTTCTCAGCCATTTCCCTATCATCCTTCAGTACTCCTTTTACCCCTTGGTTATCCAAGTGCCCCACTGCCTCCCTGGCTAGTTTCCTGCTTCTAATGTATTTGAAGAAAGTTTTATTGCTGGTCTTTATGTTTTTTTTTGCTATATGTTCCTCATATTCCCTTTTTGCCCGCCTGATGACAGACTTGCATTTTATTTGCCACAGCCTGTGTTCCCTTTTAGTAACCTCACTGAGACTAGCTTTCCACCACTTAAAGGAATCCTTCTTACCTTTTACAGCTTCCATCACTTTTTGTTTGTTAACCATGAAGGCTTTTTTAATAAACCTAGTTGTGCCTTTCCTAACCTGCGGTATATATTTTTTCTGAGCTTCTACGATTGTAGTTTTAAGTGGTCTCCAAGCTTCCCCAATGGTTTTGACCCTTTCTACTTTTCCTTTCAGTTTCTTACTCACATGTCCCCTCGTATCAGAGATGTTACTCCTTTAAAAGTTAAAAGTGGTTGTGTCAGTCTTTTTGGGCAACTCCCTATTTATACAAATGTTAAACTCAATAACATTACGGTCATTGTTTCCAAACAGTGCGATCACTTTTACATCTCTCACCAGGTCTCGGGCGTTACTTAGGACCAAATCCAGGATTGCCTCTCCCCTGGTAGGTTCTGTGACTACCTGTTCTATAGCAAAGTCAGTAAGAGTGTCTAGAAACTCAATCTCTTTTTCCCACGTTGAACACATATTGACCCAATCAATGTGTGGGTAGTTAAAAATCACCTATTACAACACAGTTATTTCGTCTAGCCGCTATCTTTAATTCATTCATCATTTTATAATCCTCCTCTATCTTTTGATCTGGTGGGCGATAACAAACTCCCAGTGTTAAGCTTCCTTTTGGGCACACTATTTCAACCTATAGCATTTCCAGAAGCAAATTCTATTAACTTACCCTCTCAATCTTACTGGACTGTATACACTCTCTGACATAAAGAGCCACCCCACCTCCAATCCTTCCCCCCCTATCCTTCCGATATAATTTATAACCAGGAATCACCGTATCCCACGGATTTTCCTCATCCCACCAAGTTTCTGAAATACCCACAATGTCTATTTCCCCCCAACACCAAGCATTCCAATTCCCCAGTTTTACCTTGGACACTTCTAGCATTTGTGTATAAACACCTATAGTTTCCCATGTATGTTAAGCCCACAACCTTCCTCTTGCTGCCTTGAGACCATGCCAGGCAGTCCATATCATTAGCCACAGTCTCAGGCTGATTTCCCACTACAGCTGCCTTGGTGTTGCGCCGCCGTTTGCCCCGACAGTATTGGTCAATTTCACACTCGAAGCCGTGGGGCTGCATTTGACCCATGGCTTCGCCCGATTTCCTCCGCAGTTTCATAATCCTCAAAAACAGGATTACGAAATTGTGGAGGAAATCGGGCGAAGCCGCGGGTCAAAATGCAGCCCCGCAGCTTCGCGTGTGAAATTGACCTCAGTGAACAATTCTAATCCATTTCCTTGTAGAGAAGTAATAGCTACCCCTTCATCTCTTTAAGATGAGCCATCCCAAACTGGAGACTTTTCATCTCCTGTCTGCTTTCCACAATATTCAGTTTAAAAACTGCTCTGCCACCTTTTTGATTTTAAGTGCCAGCAGCCTGGTTCCTTCTTGGGACAAGTGGAGACCGTCTCTTTTGTACAGCTTCTTCTTGTTCCAAAAAGCATCCCAGTGCCTAACAAACTCAAACCCTTCCCCCCTACACCTTCGTCTCATCCACGCATTGAGACTCCTGATCTGTGCCTGTCTCTCCAGCCCTGTGCGTGGAACAGGTAGCACTTCTGAGAAGGCTACCTTGGAAGTCCTGGCCTAGAGTTTCCCGCCTTGCAGCCTAAATTTTTCCTCCAGGACCTCACAACCGCATTTGCCCACATTGTTGGTGCCAACATGTACCATGACCACTGGCTCCTCCGCAGCACTATCTACCAGCCTATCTAGAACAAGTATAATGTCCACTACCTTCGCAGCAGGTAGGCAAGTCACCATACAGTCAGTATGCAGATTCACCACCAAGCTGTCTACCTGCCTAAGGATCAAATCACCAACTACCAAGAGCCCCCCTCCTTCCCTGCCCAGAGATGGTTCCTTGGTGCAAAAGGATACCCATTCCCCAGCTGAAGAAGAGGTCCCTTCTGAGGGTACATTCTACTTATCCGCAGTATGGTGCCCTGTTTCCCCTCGACCCTCATGCTCCCTGACAGCAGTGGGGCTGCCATTTTCAGAGTGGGACATATCTAACAAGTCCCCGAGAGTCTTCTCCATGTGCCTAACTGACTGCCTCTTCTTCTCCAGGTCTGCCACCTTGGCCTCAAGGGAGCAAACTAGTTCCTTGAGAACCAGGAGCTCCTTGCACCGGGCACACACCAAAGACTTCTGTCCAGTGGGCAGACAGTCATACATGTGACACTCTGTGCCAAACACTGGATAGCCCCCAACCCCCTGCTGGTATTCTGGCTTCATAACTGCTTTTAAAATAATAATTATATATAATCCCCCTTTTAAAATCTTTTGTATTTATGTGGTTCACCTTGTAGAAGCCTACTTATCTTACTGGGAACCCAAAGAGACTGGGACCCAGGCTTTCTGGCTCTTCCTGGGCTTCTTATAGAGCCCCTAGGCTAAGAGCCACAGGCCTCTGCCAAGATGCTGCCTTAAATAGAAGGTTCCCCAAGACCCTTTCACAGCCTTTCTCAAGCAGCCAAGGCTCTGCAACAACTCACAACTCACCCACACACTCCCAAACACAGTACCCTCTCAGCTAAATCACCTCAAGTGAAAGTAAGTAAAAAACAGTCACCCCTCTAGCAGCTCTATCTCCCACTCCTTCTCAGAGTGCAGCTAGGTCAGCTCTGCTTCTGGCAAGGTGCTGCCTTAAATAGAAGCTTCCTGCCTTAAATAGAAGTTTCCCCCAGCAGAGAATGTGGCCAGCAGCTATTCAAATTCACCCAGGCACTCAATTACAGTCAAACAATGACCCTTTCACACCCTTTCTCAAGCAGCCAGGACTCTGCAACAACTCACAACTCACCCACACATTCCGAAACACAGTACCCTCTCAGCTAAATCACTTCAGGTGAAAGTAAATAAAAAACACTCACCCCTCTAGCAGCTCTATCTCCTGCTCCTTCTCAGAGCTCAGCTGCTTATGGAGAATGGGATTGTGTGAACCAGGAGAAGAACATATAGCCTATGCATTGTAGGCAAACTAGGATTGCCAACCTTCAGGTGGAACCCGGAGATCTCCCAGAATTACCACTGATCTTCAGACTAGAGATCAATTCCCCTGAAGAAAATGGCTGGTTTGGAGGGACATTATACTTTGCTGAAAAAGATACCAGCCTCCTGGTAGGACGTGGAGATCCCCCCCAGAATTATAGCTTATCTCCAGTCTACAGAGCTCCGTTCTGGAGAAAACTGATGCTTTGGAGGGTAGACTCTATGGCATTGTACCCCATGGAGGCCCTGGTTCTCCCCAGACTCCATCCCCAAATCTCCAGGCGTTTCCCAGCCTGGATCTGGCAAGCCTACCCCCACCCCCTGCCAGTGGCCAGGGAGGACTTGCCAGCCCTACTTGCTAAAGTCCCTCCCCTCCCCAGGAAGTTCCCAGCTGGCACTGGCAACTAGGGTAGTGAGGTCTGGGTTGGAAAATACCTGGAGACTTTGGGGGTGGATCCAGGAGAGGGTGGGGTTTGTGGGGGGGAGGGGCCTCAGCATGGTACAGTGCCATAAATCCCATCCTTCAAAGCAGCCATTTTCTCCAGGGGAGCTGATCTCTGTCAGCTGGAGATCAGTTGTAAAAGCAGGAGATCCCCAGGCCCCACCTGGAGACTGGCAACCCTACTGGCAACCCTCTGAAAATTGTGTGTGTGTGTGAGAGAGAGAGAGAGATAGAGAGAGAGAATGCCAGCTTCAGAAACACTTTTAAGCCTTATTATGCTCCTGATGATGTTATTGAAGGTGTCGTGGGTCCTTAGAGATGCTGCAGATTCAGAATTAAAAGGATCAATTTCAGACATTCAAATTAATCTGTTTTTAATGGGCCGGTTCTAAATTGTATACAAGAGAGGTGAGGGTGCCCATGACTCCTTCAAACATCACTGTTCCTCCCACACTGAAGAGGTCTGGAATGATGTACAAAACTGGAAGTTTACCAAGAGCAAGTAGTTGCCCCAGGCAAAAGAATAAAGCATTATCTCTGAGCAAGTGGAGGCTCTAAATTGCTGCCATACTGGCCTGCGGTTTTTTGGACTGACAATGTAACAATGAAAGTGTTTCCAGGCCCAATTAAAGGTGCTGGCTTTGACTTTTGCTGTTGTAAATCATCTGGGTCCTAGCATCTCAGGGTACACAATCCCCCCTCCCCCAAAGCTTTAAGATCTTCCAGCAAGTATCTATAATAAAACTGACAGCTGTTTCTTCTAGGAAAATGAAAAGGAAGCTTTATGATGGGACATTTTTCAGTGGGGAAGTAGTAGGGGGCCATTAGCAGCAGCAGTAGTAATGGCCACTGTCTGCTGCTTTCTGGCCTCAGTTCCCTCTAGGGTTGCTAGCCTACAGATGGGGCCTGGAGATCTCCCAGAATTACAAATGTTGTCCAAACTGCAGCAATCAGCTTCCCTAAAGAAAATGGTTGTGGTGGAGTATGGACTCTATGGCATTATACCATGCTAAGGTTCCTTTACTCCCCAAACCCCCGGAGGTTGGCAACCTTAGGTAGTTCCCACCTTGCTACAGCCTTCACCAGCAGAATGTGTAAGCTGAGAGCCTCTTCGAGGTGCAGGCCTCATGCCAAGGATGGAAGTAAATGTGGCTCTTTTGGTTGATGGAAATTGTGAAAGTGGCTCTCCACAAGCTGGGAACTGAGTACCACCCTTTATTGCTTCTCCTTTCCTAATCACCATCAGGGTGGCCTTTCCTGAATTAGAGAGGCTGTTCAGGCTTGGGTTTTACATGTTTGCATATATCCTGTAACCAGGGAGTCTAAGGTCAATGGTAAAATTGGCAAAGCAGTTCAAGCACCAATGTGATTTCTGCATTATATCTTCTTATCAGAGCTGTTCTTCCCTGGAGTATTTTTAAATTATGAGGCACATTTATATTAAAAATAAAGAGAAACCAGGATATTCCTTTAGGTTTACCAGTGACTTTCCTCCCATCTAGCAACAATTCCCTGTTTGCAGCTGTAATTAAAACAGAAAAACATGCTATTTGAAGAGACTTCCAGGGTCATATACTTCAATCATCTGCCTAATCATGGCGATTAACAACAGTTTTAAGAACTCTGTAGAACAGGGTCTCAGATCTCTTGTGGACCAGGTATGTGCAGTTCTATAGGCAAATGTTAGTTTTCTGGACAATATGGTGAGGCAAGTATTGTATATATCAAAAAGACAGAGCAAGATGAGATGGATAAAAAGTTGTAGGGTTGCTTTGCTAGCACTACACTGGGAAATTCCTGGGGATTTGATGGCGGTGCCTGGAGATGCCAGAAGTTGGGGAAGGAAGGGTGCTCACTGGTAAGGTTGTCAGAGGGGAATGGGGGCACCACTGATGACAGTGTGAAGTCACTTCCAGGGAAAACTCAGAAGTGATGTGATGTCTTTCTAGGAATTACTGGAAACTCTGTTTTGAAACCATAGAGTTTCCAGTGATTCTTGCTGGGCACTGATGTAACTTAATGAGTTTCCACTGGAAGTGATATCATGCTGTTGCTTTTTTTCTCCCACTGGCCACAACAGCAGTGGCAGGAAACAGGAGCTAGGGGCTGGGGAACTCCTTCACCCAGCAGCAAGTTGGCAGCCCCATTCACTGGACATGTGATGTCAGAGAGTTCACTCTCAAAAGCTGTCATTTCCTCCAGAGGAGCTGATCTCTGTAGTTTGTAAATCAGTGGGAATTAGGGTTGCCAACTTAAGGTTGGGAAATTCCTGGAGATTGGGAGGTAGAACCTGATGAGACGGATTTCGGGAGGGGAGGGACCTCAGTATGTTATAATGGCATACAGTTCACCCTCCAAAGAAGCCATTTTCTCCAGGGGACCTGACCTCTGTAGTCTGGAGACCCATAGTAATTCCAGGAGATCTCCAGGCCCCACCTGACTGTTGTAAGCAAACAAAAAACAACTGTGATATTATTATGCAATCTATTCAATAATTATTATCAAGCATTTATATTATGGTACAAATTACAAAACACATTCCAATACAAAATATACAACTATTTAAAGTGTCATTGTAAACCAAACTGTCCGTGCTCAAAGTTCCTCTGAATAATATAGGTCAAAGTAGCTTAACAAAGGCCTTCTTTGACATAGGCCCCGGGTCACACAAGAGGATTTGCCCTGCAAAACGAATGGGTTGAGGGTGCATCAAATGGGTGGGATCATATGGCAACATCTGGGAAGCATAGCGCATCTGGGAAATGCAGTCGTGAGGTCCTGGAGGAGAAATTTAGGCTGCTGGGCAGGAAACTCAAGGCCAGGACCTCAAAGGTAGCCTTCTCAGAAGTGCTACCTGTTCCACGCGCAGGGCTGAAGAGACAGGCACAGATCAGGAGTCTCAATGCATGGATGAGACGATGGTGTAGGGGGGAAGGGTTCAAATTTGTTAGGCACTGGGATACTTTTTGGGACAAGAGGGAGCTGTACAAAAGGGACAGTCTCCACTTGTCCCGAGAAGGAACAAGGCTGCTGGCGCTCAAAATCAAAAAGGTGGCAGAGCAGTTTTTAAACTGAATATTGTGGAAAGCCGACAGGAGATGAAAAGTCTCTGGTTTGGGATGGCTCATCTCAAAGAGATGAAGGGGTAGCTATTACTTTTGTACAAGGAAATGGATTAAAATTGTCCACTGAGACTGTGGCTAATGATAGGAACTGCCTGGCAAGGTCTCGAGGCAGCAAGAGGAAAGCTGTGGGCTTAACAAACATGGGAAACTATAAATGTTTATACACAAATACTAGAAGTCTCCGAGGTAAAATCGGGGAGTTGGAATGCTTGGTGTTGGGGAGGGAAATAGACATTATGGGTATTTCAGAAACTTAGTGGGATGAGGAAAGTCAGTGGGATACGGTGATTCCTGGTTATATATTATATCAGAAGGATAGGGGGAAAGGTTGGAGGTGGGGTGGCTCTGTATCTCAGAGAGGGTATACATTCCAGTAAGATTGAGAGGGTAAGAAAATTGGATTCACTTCTGGAAATGCTATCAGTTGAAATAGTGGGTCCAGAAGGAGGCTTAACAGTGGGAGTTTGTTATCGCCCACCAGTTATAAAATGATGAATGAATTAAAGAGAGTGGTTAGATAGAATAACTGTGTCGTAATAGGCTACTTTAACTACCCACACATTGATTGGGTCAATATGTGTTCTAGTCGGGAAAAAGAGATTGAGTTTTTAGACACTCTCAATGACTGTGCTATGGAGCAGATAGTCACAGAACCTACCAGGGGAGAGGCAGTCCTGGATTTGGTCCTAAGTAACACCCAAGACCTGGTGAGAGATGTAAAAGTAATTGCACCGCTTGGGAACAGTGACCATAATGTCATTGAGTTTAACATTTGTACAGATAGGGAGTTGCCCAAAAAGACTGACGCAACCACTTTTAACTTTAAAAGGGGTAACTTCTCTGGTATGAGGGGACACGTGAGGAAGAAATTGAAAGGAAGAGTGGAGAAGGTCAAAACCACTGGGGAAGCTTGGAGACTATTTAAAAATACAATCCTAGAAGCTCAGAAAAAATATATACCGCAGGTTAGGAAAGGCACAAATAGCGTTAGAAAAAAGCCTGCATGGTTAACTAATAAAGTAATGGAAGCTGTAAAAGGTAAGAAGGATTCCTTTAAGCAGTGGAAGGCTAGTCTCAGTGAGGTTGATAAAAGGGAACACAGACTGTGGCAAATAAAATGCAAGTCTGTGATCAGGCAAGCAAAAAGGGAATATGAGGAGCATATTGCAAAAAACATAAAGGCCAACAATAAAACTTTCTTCAAATACATTAGAAGTAGGAAGCCAGCCAGGGAGGCAATGGGGCCCTTGGATGACCAAGGGGTAAAAGGAGTAGTGAAGGATGATAGGGAAATGGTTGAGAAGCTGAATGCATTTTTTGCCTCTGTCTTCACTGTGGAAGAAGAGAAGTGCTTGCCCACTCCAGAAGCACCGATTTGGGGAGGGGGTGTTGAAAGACCTGAATCAGATTGCGGTGTCAAGAGAGGAAGTCCTACGACTGATGGACAATTTAAAAACTAATAAATCACCAGACCCGGATGGCATTCATCCGAGAGTTCTGAAAGAACACAAATGTGAACTTCTGGATCTCCTGACAAAAATATGTAATCTTTCTTTAAAATCTGCCTCCATTCCAGAGGACTGGAAGGTAGCTAATGTCACTCCCATCTTTAAAAAGGGCTCCAGGGGAGATCCAGGAAATTACAGGCCAGTCAGTCTGACATCGATACCGGGTAAGTTGGTGGAAACTGTTATTAAGGAAAGAATTAGTAGGCACATTGATGAACAAAAACTATTGAGGCAGACTCAGCATGGGTTCTATAAGGGAAGATCTTGTCTCACTAACCTGTTAGTGTTTTTTGAGGGAGTGAACAAACATGTGGACAAGGGAGACCCAATAGATATTATTTACCTTGACTTCCGGAAAGCTTTTGATACAGTTCCTCATCAAAGGCTCCTAAGTAAGCTCAATAGTCATGGGATAAAAGGACAAGTCCTCTTGTGGATCAAAAACTGGCTTATAAATAGGAAACAGAGAGTGAGTATAAATGGGAAACTTTCTCAGTGGAGGGTGGTAAGCAGTGGAGTACCACAGGGATCAGTACTCGGTCCGATGCTTTTTAACTTGTTTATTAACAATTTGGAATTGGGAGTAAGCAGTGAAGTGTCTAAATTTGCAGATGACACGAAGTTGTTCAGGGTGGTGAAAACCAGGGAGGATTGTGAGGCACTCCAAAGGGATCTGTTGAGGATGGGTGAGTGGGCATCAACGTGGCAAATGGGGTTCAATGTGGCCAAGTGCAAAGTGATGCACATTGGAGCCAAAAATCCTAAATATAAATACACGTTGATGGGGTCTGAACTGGCAGAGACGGACCAAGAGAGAGATCTTGGAGTCGTAGTAGATAACTCAATGAAAATGTCTATACAGTGTGTAGCTGCAATAAAGAAGGCCAACGCTATGCTGGGGATTATTAGGAAGGGAATTGAAAACGAATCAGCCAGTATCATAATGCCCCTGTATAAATCATTGGTGCGACCTCATTTGGAATACTGTGTACAGTTCTGGTCACCACACCTCAAAAAGGATATTATAGCATTGGAAAAAGTGCAGAGAAGGGCAACTAGAATGATAAACGGGTTGGAACACCTTCCCTATGAAGAAAGGTTAAAATGCTTGGGGCTCTTTAGCTTGGAGAAATGATGGCTGAGGGGTGACATGATTGAGGTTTATAAGATTATGAATGGGATTGAGCAGGTTGAGAAAGAAGTACTTTTCTCCCTTTCTCACAATACAAGAACTCGTGGGCACTCCATGAAATTGCTGAGTAGTAGGGTTAGAACAGATAAAAGGAAGTACTTCTTCACCCAAAGAGTGATTAACATATGGAATTCACTGCCACAGGAGGTGGTGGCAGCTACAAGCATGGACAGTTTCAAGCGGGAATTAGATAAACATATGGAGCAGAAGTCCATCAGTGGCTATTAGCCACAGGTTATAGATGGGAACTCTCAGTCTGGGGCAGGTGATGCACTCTATTCTTGGTGTTGGGGGGGGGCAGCAGTGGGAGAGCTTCTAGTGTCCTGGCCCCACTGCTGGACCTCCTGATGGCACGTGGTATATTTTGGCCGCTGTGTGACAGAGTGTTGGACTAGATGGGCCATTGGCCTGATTCAGCATTGGCTTCTCTTATGTTCTTATGTTCTTACCCAGCACCAACCTGTACCACTGGCCCGAAGAAGCGGATTTAAAAAGTACCAGCAAAAGGGTAGTAGCAATCAGAAAACACGGGTCACAGGTGAGCGTTGGATCGCGGAAGTGGAGGTAATCTGGCACATCCGGCACCCACATGCATCCCGTCGCACTGGATATGTTTTTCCCAAGCCTCCACAGTATGCAAAGAAATGTCAGAGTGCGCATGCACAAGATCCTTTGATGTGCTTCAACATCACTGCTGTGATCGCCGGCTATCGGCATCTGCGCGGCATCTCGGGGACCATCTGATCGTGCTACTGCACATCTTTTTGCTCCGGCTCTACTTTGCTTCCCTTCAGCGGTGCAGTTTCCCACTCGTGTGACCGGGGCCATAGAGGTAAATTATTCCAAATATCTGATCAACTGTCATGGCTCCTGTGGTTTACAAGAACACTTTAAATATTTGTATATTTTGAATGGGAATTTGTTTTGTAATTTATACCATAATATAAATGCATGATAATAATTATTGAATAGATTGCAAAATAACATCATGGTTGTTTTTTTGTTTACTTACACCCACCTGAAGGTTGCCAAGTCCTATTATAAGCAAATATTTGGAGGGACTTTATGTGGATCAGAAGTGAAGTGATTACGAGGGAACTGAGGTGGTCCCTTATAGTCCCATTATTCCATCAACAGTGGCCCACTGAATTGCAGCTGGGAGGAGGGAGGGTCTGTATGTACCTACTTCCACAACTAAGGAGGGGCAGAAGGCCCAATTCCATGTGGTCTACTAGCAGCCCGGTTTGGCCAGTGACCAGTCATTAAGTACTCTGGTGCCTTCACTGTGCAAATCAGTCATATTGTGGCCCATCCCTTTTCCTCACTCTCTTACCAGCACTGACAGCTAAAAGATATATATGTCTCCCTGGGCCTGTTGAGGTAGTAAACAAGAATAGCAGTGTGCCACACTGTGCATGCCACTGGTGACTCCTGATTTCCATGGTCTCATATTTCTTGGACATGTTATTAATTTTACACATGTTTTATGGTTGATAACTGCTTAGTGGGGGGTTCCCAGTTTGTAGAAAAGTGGTGTAAAAATGTAATTAATGTTGGGTTTTTTCATTTTTCTTTGCTCCCCACTGTATGTGAATGCTGACAGACTAGGAAGAAGAAGCAGGATATCTCAGCATATAGCTGAGCAGAGGGATCCATATCTTTTCATCTGGCCCTGATCCAAACCATACCAGACAAGAAATTATCCAGTTTCTCCTGGAAAAAATGTAATAACTCCCCCAGGCAGCTTGTTCCATTGGCCAATTGTTCTTAAAAAGTTACAGCTTAAATCCAATGATTCCTGTCCTTCCCTGAGGTGTCCTCTGTCTTCTTTATAGCAGCATTTTAAACATGTGAAAACTGTTAATCCTCTTTCCTTCAGGCTAAATGTACCCAGTTTCTTTTTGGTCCATGCTCATTTTTCTTCAATCCAAAACACTTTAACATCTTTGTTGCTCCCCTTTGAATCATTTCCAATTTGTCCACATCCTCCTTAAAAATCTGGCAACGGAAGCCGAACATAATACTTCTTCAGTTTAGGCTTAACTCATGCCAAGTAGAGCAGCACTATTCCCTTTTTTCTGTTCTGGATATAATGCTTTTTGCTAATGCAGCCCCAAATGGCATTTTGTTACTGTGAAAAAAAATTGGTGCTGACTCATGTTCAGCCTGTGATCCACTATAACCATCAGCTCCTTCTCAGCTTTTACTTCTACAGAAATTAGTTCATTATCCCCATATTTTTTTTATCTGTGTTTTGTTACTCACAACTACTTACTTCTAAAATAAGATGCTAGAGCTTAAACCTGACAGGAAACAACACCTTTGGATAAGGATACCTTTCCCCTTAACTCAGATGGGTCATGGTAGTCTGAGATTATTCATTAGTTTTTGTTTTGTTTAGTTTTTTAACTAATATCCATGGCTAAACTCTGGAAATGAAACCAGGTTCTGGAGCAGAATCCTGGCAAAAATGAACCCTCCCTCCCAGAAAAGGATCTCTCTCTCTCTCTCTCATACGTGCACGCACACACACACACACAGAGAGAGAGAGAGCGAATGGCATCTTAAAGGTCTATCTCTCCATTACAAAGGCACAGGGTGTTCTATACTGCCAATCTGTGTATTCATGGCTAAGCTATAGCAAGGGTCAGGAAGTTCTGTGATGGCTGCTTAGCTATCACTCTAGATGCCCTTTGGCTTGGATGTCAGCTTCTTTCTATGACCTCTGCCACTGGCTCCTCTCCTTCAGACTTTCTGCCTTTCTCCCAGTCACCTGACCTAACCCTCTCTTCTTTCTATGGCCTCTGCCACTGTCTCCTCTCCTTCAGACTTTCTACCTTTCTCCAGGCACCTGGCCTAACACTCTCCCAGGTGCTCCATGTATCCAACCCTGGTCCTTGGGATTCCAATGGCTCTGTTAAAGCCCCCATCTCTGCTGATACCTTTGCAGGTAGCGGTATGGAAGGCTACTGGTAAAAAGGATAAGAGTGGGAAGTTCCTGTTGGGGACCAGGATTTTCCCATTGTCCAAACCCCACCCTGGTGAACAGGCATTTGAGCCATCCAGATGGGCCCACAGCTACATGATTGCTAATTATCTGAGGTAAATCAGTGACAAAATGGCAACAATGTCATACATGCCTTTATCTATCCTTATTTCTCTTGCCACCATCAAAAAGTGAATTAGATATCTGAAGGCAACCTAAATGATGCTACAGGCTACTGAGCATCTTTTGAGAAATGCAACTTTTATTCATTTATTAGTGAGAAACAAAGAATGAGAGAGTAAGGCATAAAGGCACTTCAGAAACAAGGACTATGATATACATTCTGAGGGAAGTAGAGATGTGAAAGGCCCCCTGTAGATCAGCATGGGGGGGGCGGTGTTTGTCCACAAATGTTAGTCTTTCACTGTGACCCAATTTGCAGCAGTTTTGGTGGCCCAGTAGGCTGCACTGCCAATCATTGAGAGCCTTTTCAGGGAAACCTCCAGGAAGAAAAAAGCCCTCTGTTATTAAAAGAATGTTTCTATATACAAAAGAGTAAAAACACAATTGCATGGCTTACACGCCTCCCAAGTAACCCACAAGGAAGCTCATTCTGCAGCACTTGTGTTCCCAAGTTGTTTCCTTTTAAGGGATGGCAGCACCACAAAAAGACTGCCTTTTGTATGACACAGCAATAGCCACAGGGGCATAAGGCCTCTATTTAATGCCTTCCAAGAGGTTTTAGAACAAGCTCTTTCCCATTGAGGAAGCCATGCCATATTAACTCAGATTTCCCCAAACAAAGCCAACTTTCACATCTATTTTGAATTTATTTATTGTATTTCTCCCTAATCGGGACCCAAAGCACCATACAATGTCACCCCCCCACACACACACACCTGGCTTCAATTTTATGCTCACAGCTATTCAGTGCGTTGGATTAGGCTGAGAAGAGTGACTGGCCCAAGGTCACCAGAGAGTGGGGGTTTGAACCTGCATCTCCCACATCCTGGTCCAAGACTCTAACCACTACACTACACTGAGTATCAAGTCTATAACTCTACTATGGTCTAGATTTATTTAGTTACAGGATTTATATCCCTCCTTTTTGTCTTTACAGGTTCCCCCAAAGTGGCTAACAATTTAAAACATACATGATAAAATTACGCAATAAAACCATTAAAGTTAATACACTCCCAAACATACATCACTTAAACAACTTTTAAAAGAATTTTAAAAACAGAGTTAGAATACATACAAAACATTAGAAGATCAGTTAGAAAAGAGGGATCACTGAGGGGGTGTCAAACGAAACAAAAAAGCCTTCACCCACTGGGGACAGATAAATCTCTCTGGGAAGAGAGTTCCAGAGCTTTGGTACCATGATTGCAAAGGTCCTCTCCTGGGCTGACAACAGGCCCGTAGCCAAGATTTTTTAGTTTGGGGGGAGGCCTTGTAAAAAGTCAGGGGGCATTGAAATTCATCTGCGGCCCCGCTTCTCCCTCAGCCACACATCATGTGAAGGACAGGCCCTTTAAAGGCTTTGGTGGAGAAGCAGGAGCCGCGTACATGCACTCCAAGTCACAAATTCGTGACTTGGAGTGCAGGCAGGCATGGCCTCCCCTGCTTCACCTCAAAAGTCGTGGGGCCTTGGGAAGAAGTCAGGGGGCCAGGCCCCAGGAGGCCCCACTGTACCCACGGGCCTGGCTGATACCTGCCTAGAAGATGGGGGCATCTGAAGCAGGGCCTCCGAAGGTTATTATAATGGTTTAACAGATTCATAAGGGATTAAGTGATAGATTTGCTACCTTACAGTGCAAACACTGGTCACATGCCTTTAAATGTAACTGGAGAAGGCAGTTCTGGCCCTTCCTGCTTGTTCCCTCCACAGTTAGGGGTCCCAAACTAAAGGTGGGGCCTCAAGTTTCCCAGAATTACAATTCATCTTCAGACTGCAGAGATCAGTTCTAGGGTTGCCAGGTACATTCTGCCAGCAGGGGGATGGGGCTTCCATTTTAGGATCTTTTGGTGTACACAGTACTGTCACCTGGAAGTGATGTCATCGCACTAGGCACATTGCCAGGGGAATGCTCTAGCATTCAGCCAGAAACTCTATGGCACCATATGGTACTGTGATGATGTCCCCTCGGGGTGATGTCATCACGCTGGGCACATTGGTGGGATTCCGGCACTTTGGGGCAAACCCCTGCCCCCTGGGGAATGGCAAGCCTAATCAGTTTCCATGGAAGAACTGGCAGTTTCAGAGGGTAGACTCTATGATATCATATTTAGGTACAAAAAATCATAGGCACAGATATAGAATGGGAGGGACTTGGCTTGACAGCAGCAAATGTGAAAGGGATCTAGGTGTTCTGGTTGATCACAAGCTAAACATGAGCCTGCAGTGCAATGTGACTGCAAAGAAAGCTAATGCAATCTTAGGATGCATTAACAGAAGCATTGTGTCCAGATCACGGGAGGTGGTAGTTCCACTCTATTCTGCTATGGTCAGGCCTCACCTAGAGTACTGTGTCCAGTTTTGGGCACCACATTTTAAGAAGGATGTTGACAAGCTTGAGCATGTCCAGAAGAGGGCAACCAGGATGGTGAGAGGGTTGGAATCCATGTCTTACGAGGAAAGGCTGAAAGAGTTGGGTATGTTTAGCCTGGGAAAGAGAAGGCTTAGAGGGGACATGATTGCACTCTTCAAGTATTTGAAGGGTTGTCATGTAGAAGATAGAGCAAATCTATTCTCTCTTGCTCCGGATTGCAAGACTAGATCTAATGGGTGGAAATTACAAGGGAGTCGTTACAGGCTAAATATCAGGAGAAACTTCCTAACTGTAAGAGTGGTTGAGCAGTGGAACAGCCTGCCTCAGGAGGTGGTGGATGCTCCTTCACTGGACGTTTTCAAGTAGAGGCTGGACGACCATCTTTTGGGTATGTTGTAGGGCTATCTTTCGGCTATGCTCCTGCAGAGTGCAGGGCGTTGGAGTAGATGACCTGCAAGTTCCCTTCCAACTCTAACATTCTATGATTCTATGATATCCCGACTGAGCTCCATCCTCTCCCCTCTCCCCTGCTCAGACATTGCCAACAAATCTCCATTAATTTCCCTATCTGGAGTTGGCAACCCTATCCCTAGTTTTGTCCTCTACCTGTCCTTCATATGATGTATGGGATACTTGGAATTCTTCTCAATACAACATGTGAAATAGATGGGCTGTTTGGACCAGGGAGGGTGTGGGCCAGAGGAAGCATGGTGAGAGGGTTCTATCTCCTGTTTTAGTGTCTAGCATCTGGATTAAAAAGTGGCAACCTGATTTCAGACACAGAGAAATTAGAGGCCTCGGGCAGTCCAGTTGCTTTTCCAAGATCACTTATTTTGCCACAAATCATGTTAGCCAATGCTAGACTTTCTGTTCCTCCCTCACAATCCTATTTGCCAATGTGGAAAATATTTAACTACTGCAGCCTCCTCCTCCTCTTCAGTGGTCTTTCATTATCACACCTTAATCCATCTCAGTCCTCCTCTCTGTTTATCTAGCACATTACTGCCAAATTCTTTTATCTCTCCCATTGTTCTTACGGCTGTGCTCCAACAAAAATTTGTTATAATATTGGATCTGGGATTCTGAGGGAACATTTACCATGACTGGTGATTTTCAAGTAGGACATTACTGGTTTGGGTTTCAAATCTGTGGGTATTTGGGGGGGGGATGACAGATATTGGGGTCTATTATTTTTAGGGGGGGATGCAAGGATCTGGAGCAGCTGTTAAAGATAATGGAACCAAATTTGCACAGAACATATTCCTCCCTTTAATCTAATGACCCCCCCCCCCAGGTTTCAAGCAAATTGGACCAAGGGTTCCAATTCTATGGGCCCCTGAACAAAGTACCTCCAGCTATTCTACCTGCAGAGGGGGAAAGGGCCCCGCCGCCACAAAAAGGGGGAGGGAAGAAAAAGAAGCCAGCTAGACTTGCAGCTCTTCCAGGCTCTGCACCTGACTTGCACTGGCCAGGAGGCATCTTGCCTGGGAAATTCAGATAATCAAAGAAAAACAAAATGCCTGCTGCTGCTGATGGTAAGTACCCAAAAATGAAAAACTGCATGGATTTTTCAGAGGGAAGGGTGTGTGTATCATCTAAGAATCCCAGACTTGCATAACCATTTCAGAAAATCACAGTGACAACCTGGATCAGTAATTTTTGTGTATATTTTCAGCTCATGAATTCCAGAATATACACCTCTGATGTTCTGCCCATATGACACCTCTCCTTAAATCCCTATACTTATTTTATGAGTGCTCCTGGATCCACTACAAACTCTGCATCCTTAATGACAAAGCCCTCCATGGTCTTCTTACCTACTTTACCTCTCTGGCTTCATATCCCAATATACCCCTACCTATGATATTTGGCCCTCCAGCACCATTCTCACCTCTTCTGCTTCCTCAGATCACTGCATTCATTTTCCTTTGCTGTCCTTTATGCCGGGATTTCCCTCCCAGAATACTGGGGAGTGATGCCACTCCCTCTCTTACTTCCTACAACTCCCTCCCCAAAGTCCACCTCTTCCTTGGTGCTTTCCTTTAGTCCTCATCCCCTACTGAAATGAAGCCTAAACAAGAACAGGAATAAATGTACATCCTTCCCATTTTTACACCCACCCCCACTTTGTTGTCTCCCTTATATATGAAATTTGAGATTGCAAGCTGGGACATCATGTTCTGATAAGTGCTACATAAATTATTATAATAAATCTTAGGGTTTCCCGCAAGTGAGTCTGGGAATTGTAGTTTTGTAGGTGTGCTGAAACTTCATTCAGAGAACTCTCTAGGATAGGATTACAGATCCCCAAGCTCCTTGAAATCATACTCAGCTACTTATTGTTTGTAATGTACACTGTATGTTGTATGTAGGCCCCTTTTCCAGTCTTTCACAGGTAGCTTCCTCCAGTTGTCTTCTCTCCTGATTTTCATAAATCATTGCATAATCTCCCACAATAGTTTACAGATATGAATGTTGTTTTCTGAGTACAGTGGCATTTTGCCTTCTCCCCAGCTCTGCGCTGTATCATGCTCTTTGCTGCAAGCAGCATAGATCCTTAAATGGCCCAAGGGATTTTTGTGAAGGTTTTATTTTTAAAAGACTAATAAGTTGCAGGCTGATTACATAAATGTGGAAAATGTTTCGTGAGCCCAGAATGGGATTTCTGAGATGCTTAGGACTGAATTGCCCAGGATACACTTTCATTCTTGCCTATTTATAGAAACAATCATCTGCTTGATTACTTGCTTTGCTCCTATCTCACTGGTGTCACTAAGACAGCTTGTGAAAACCCATTTTTTTCAAATGTCCACAGGAGACAACTTCTCCAGCTCTTGCTCTTGCTCTGCTTATACGATATCTATCTCTGACTGTGACCATAGAATTCATGTGTATATTCAGCTTTGAGATTTCTTACATCTTCAAGCTCTATCCAAGAACCAAACTAGACCAGAGGAGGCAGCCTCCGCATTGGGCAAATACCACCTGCCTGAGCAGACTCTGAGTAGTTTCTTCTGGTGTGTGTGTGATTGGGGGGGGGGGGAGATAGGAGCTCCTTCTCCTTCCCCCATGCTGCTGTCCCAATCAGAATCAGCCCCAGCTGTCCTTTTTAGGGACAAGTTGCTACAGGAACTTGCCCTGGTGACCTCTTGAAAAAAATTAATGTCTAGTTTGGCTCTGACTAAATTGGTCTTTCTTCTGTATCTTTCACAGCACACTGAGGCCCAGAAATGAAGCTTTTAATGCCATTATTTTCTACTTATTTTCTGCAGGTCAAGTTGCTGCTAAGGGCACAGGAGTAGCTACAGTGAAAGAAGTGGCAGCTCTATGTTGCAAGGAAAATGATGAAAACATTTTTAAGTTCAAAATATTTATTTTTATTTAGTAAATGTATATGCCGCTTCCTCTCTAGAGACATGCTTGATGTGGCTCACAAAGTAAAGTACAAACAATTCAATAAATCATGAAAAAACAACATAAGTGTTGTGTACCAACTGAGACCAAACACATGGCTTTCCTGTACACATGGTCAGCGAGATGACCAGAGCCTCCATCTAGGGAA
Source organism: Gekko gecko (assembly GCA_029375565.1). NCBI lineage: Eukaryota > Metazoa > Chordata > Lepidosauria > Squamata > Gekkonidae > Gekko > Gekko gecko. The sequence continues at coordinate 226,872,726 of JAPDNY010000002.1, forward strand.
CAATGGACACATAGGATCCTGGTAACTGCCTATCGGCTGTCCAGGATCCTAAAAGAACCCTATCAGAGATGGGATTATGTAAATAGCCAATCACGGCTGTATGGGTGTGTGTGGGTGGAGTTGTTGTTGTGCATTTAAGCAGCCCGCGGGCTTGCCCTGTATGTCTGTATCTTCTGAAATCACTTAGTAAAATATGAGCTGAAATTACTCAATGATGCATCAGACTCAGTACTTTTCAATAAGAATTATCCTGTCCTTATTAATATTTGAATTTTGGTTTCACCACATTCTATGCTTGCCATAATTGATTCGGCTCAAGAACTGGCAGTCAGAGGACACTGGCCAGGGCTGACTGGCTGCTTCGCAAAGTCCCGCCCACGTCAGCCCCAGTCAGGGTTTTCAGCTCAGTCTGCTCCAGTCCTCCGACAGGAGAGGACCGTCTGGAGTGTGAGCGCAGGGACAGGCCCTCAAGGCTGAGGCAAGTGAGAGAAGCCCTTTTCCGCCCCCCACACCATCCCCTGGGCCTTCTATGAGGGGACTAGGCCCAGAGAAGGCCTTTTCCGTCCCCCACACAACATCCCCTGGGCCTTCTATGGGGCACTAGGCCCAGAGAAGGCCTTTTCCGTCCCCCACATGCCATCCCCTGGGCCTTCTATGAGGGGACTAGGCCCAGAGAAGCCCTTTTCCATCCCCCACACCCCATCCCCTGGGCCTTCTATGAGGGGACTAGGCCCAGAGAAACCCTTTTCCGTCCCCCACACCTCATCCCCTGGGCCTTCTATGAGGGGACTAGGCCCAGAGAAGCCCTTTTCTGTCCCCCACACCTCATCCCCTGGACCTTCTATGAGGGGACTAGACCCAGAGAAGCCCTTTTCTGCCCCCCTACACCATCCCCTGGGCCTTCTGTGGGGGCAGTAGGCCCAGAAAAGCCCTTTTCTGCCCCCCACACCATTCCCTGGGCCTTCTATGGGGGCAGTAGGCCCAGAGAAGCCCTTTTCCGCCCCTCTTCCCTTCCTTTCCCCCCTTTCCTTTCTTCCTCTCTCCTTTCTTTCACTCTTCCCCCTCTTCCTTCCTTCCTTTCTCCAACCCTCTCTCCCTTTCACCCACCCTCCCTTCCTTTCTAGGGCCCGTTGTCTTCCACCACAACGGGCTTTGCTCCCTAGTCAATAATAAAGCGAGCCATAAAACAACATTCAGCAGCTTAAAATGATATTCATGAAACAGTCTGCGGACTAGAAGCAGACCATAAAAACAGCTGGGAAAAGATGGCCTGGCACCTAAAGGACAATAAGTGAGGTGCCAGGAGAGCCTCAAGGGGGAGCACATTCCAAGGACAAAGTACCACCATTGAAAAAGCTCTGTCTCTAGTTGCCACCTACCTATGGATGCCAAGTGTAAATTACCTTAGAGCGGTGGAGTCCTGCTCTATCCCTGGAGTACCTGCACCGCTGCCATGACGCCACCCGGAAGTGACGTCATCACGTCGGGACGTTGGGGGCGGGGCCACCAGGATTCCAGGAAAAAAGATAGTTTTCCCTCGAATCATAGAGTGTCCCGCCCCCAATGTGCCCAGCGTGATGATTTCACCTCCAAGTGACATCATCACACTGGGGACGTTGCCAGAAGGGGGTGGAGTTCCCCCCGGGGCCCGATTTTCTGGGGGCGGGTAACGGGCCTCTCGGGCGGGGGTTTACCCGTCCCCCGGGGGGACTTGGCAAGCCTACACCTACCTCACCTCTACCAGGCAGAGGCACAGAGAACAGGGCTTGGGAAGGGATCTTAACTGTCAGCCTGGACTAGGGGTGTGCCCAAAGCAGCCATTTTCTCCAGGATAATTGATCTTGGTCAACTGGAGATCAGTTGTAATAGCTGGAGATCTCCAGTTGCTGCCGGGAGGTTGGCTACAGAACTGCTTTCCAGACACTTGGAACCCAGAAAACATGACATAGAAGGAGGTACTTTAATACCTTAGCTGCCACTGCATAGCCCCAAATCAACATAAGCCAACCTCCAGGCAGCACCTGGAGATCTACAGCTATTACAACTGAACTCCAGATGACCAAGATCAGTTCTCCTGGAGACAATGGCTGCTTTGGGCAGTGGACTCTATGGCATTATATCCTACAGAGATTCTCTCCCCACCCCAAACCCTGCCCTCCCCAGGCTCTCCCGCACAAATCTACAGGAATTTCCCAACCCAGAGTTGGCAATGCTGTAACTGGCTACAGAACTGCTTTCCAGACCCTTGGAACCCAGAAGACATGGCATAGGAGGAGGTGCTTTTCTATTTTAGCTGCCACTGCATAACCCCAAATCAACATAAGTCAGGGGTGGAGGGAACCATACCTGTTACCATGAGGCTGTCCTCCCATACTTCCCACTGGGGCATCAAAATGACTTGAGAAAGCCCTGCCTTATAGCAAAGCAGAAGGAAATAAATATGGCTCGCCTCTCTCTATTTTCCCCTTTTCTCCGCCTCCCCACCAGTCACAGCTGGGTCACTCACCTGGAGCTAGAACCTATTGTATTTCTTCCCACAATGGGCCATACTCCTAGTATTTTAATAATTTAATATTTAATGTGAATATTTTATATTTGTTATTTGCTTTTATGTTGTTTTACCTTATTGGTTTCGATATTGTAAGTCGCCACAAGACCCTTCAAGTGAGCAGCGACTAACCCCCCCAATAAATAAATAAATAAATAAATAAATAAATAAATAAATAAATAAATAAATAAAACTAGCTATTACCAGTGAATGTGGAGAAGACCCTGATGCTGGGAAAGATTGAAGGTCAAAGAAGAAGGGGATGGCAAAGGATGAGATGGTTAGACAGTGTCATTGATGCAACAAACATGAAATTGAGCAAACTTCAGCGGACAGCGGAAGACAGGAGGGCCTGGCGTAATCTGGTCCATGGGGTCGCGAAGAGTCGGACTCGACTGTGCGACTGAACAACAACAACAAGCTATTACCACTCAATGAAGCAGGGGTGTTCTTTAAAAAAACAAATGAAAAAGAACATGTGGGATAGCTATGTCCTGTTGGCTCTGGACTTTTTATTTATTTTACTGTTACCCCACTGTTCCTCCAAGAAGCTCATGGTAATGTAAATGGTTCTCTTGCCCTGTCCTCACAACAGCTGAACTTCATGTTATGATGTATACAAGACCACACTGCAGCTGTGAATCCTGGAGGAACTCCATTTAAAAGTAATGCAGGGATTAGATTCAGATCAGGTGTGGAGGGACTAGGGGCTCCTGCCTTCCCTTCCACCATTTCCTTGAGCCCAAATGGCACCAGGGGTATTTGCCCCACTAGGGGAATCTTGCTTGTGCAGTGTCTGACTGGACAAATAACAACCTCTGGTGCTGTGTTGGCTCAAGAAAATGACATAGGAGACAGACAAAAGCTTTTCCTCCCAAATTGGACTCCTGTGGCTCTGAAAGCATGTAGTTTGGCCCTAAGTCTGTGAGGTGGGTTAGGTTGAAAGACAATTGATTGATTGATTGATTGATTGATTTTCTCAAATGTCTACCCCGCCCTCCCAGCTGAGGCTGGCTCAGGCCGTCTTAAGGTCATTCGTAAAACAGGGATTTGAACCCAGATCTCCCCAGGCATTGTTCAACTCTCTAACCCCTAAACTACATTGGCTGTCTTTTCTTCCAGCCTAGTTCACTTCCAGTAATAAAAAAGGTTACCAACCTCCAGATAGGGGCTGGAGTGCTCCCCGAACTACAACTGATATCTTGATGCAAAGTTCCCATGGAGAAAATTCCTGCTTCAGAGGGTAGACTATGGCATTATATTCTGCTAAGGTCCCTCTCCTCCCCAGGCTCCATCCCCAAATCTCCAGGAATTTTTTAAACAAGAGTTGGTAACCCTTTACCTGGGAGAAAAATCCTTAAAGCAACAAAACATAATGAGGTAAGGAGGAGGCCAGGGTTAGCTCTCTTTGCCTGCATGTTCAAGGTTTGGGTTTTTTTCAAAATTGAAGTCCATCCACCCCACATTACATGTGTTTAAATGTACACAGATCCTCTTTTTTTGTACTGAAAAGGGTTGCAAATCAGCACTCCATCATTTCAAGTTTCACTCAAAAAGGAAGGCGGCTCTGATAACATTGTCTGACAGGTCAAATTTACTCTACATTGTTCCTAGTGTATTCTTATGTGTGTGCTTTGCAAAGTTAAGCTTGTTTCCATTTATTCTGTTGCTATATAAATGCTATACTGCATTTATAGTTGTCTTATAATTGAGTTTCATGCATCACAGACTTGTGTATCAAGGAGAAAATATCAATATTAAACATCCTGTATTGGTAATGAAGTTTGCACTAGTCTCACTCTGGTTCCTGGCACATGAAGATTCTTCAGTGTAGCTCTTTGGGTATTAACTTCCATCAGATTAATCCCTTATTTTGCAATATAATGTTAATAACAGGCAGGAAGCCAGATCTCTTAAAATGGTTAAATAATGCCATTAGCTCTTCGTAGTTGGTAGAGGGGGAAAAGAATATAGCCATGCAGGATCTCAGCTGCTTAGTACCCCAATAATTGAAGGGTAGCCATATTAGTCATTTTGGTTCGCAGCAGAAAAAGAAATACTAATTTTGCAACATCCTAAAGATTAGCATATTTTTATTCTAGCTCAAACTTTGGTAGACAAGAGTCCTTTTCATACGGATGCCAGCCTCCAGGTGGGACTTGGGGATCCCCCAAAATTACAGCTCATCTCTAGACTGTAGAGATCAGTTCTCCTGGAAGATGCTTTAGAGGCTGGATTCTATGGTATATGTGATGAGCTGACTTCCAAAACCAGGATGCTTAGTGCAACGAAAGCAGAGAGCTGGGAGATTAGGGGTTAATGCCTCACTGTAAAGCACAGTTTGATTGACAGGCGGCTGACTGTGTGCACCCCCCTTCTCTCTGATTGGTCAGTGCCAGCTGAGGAGAACTTTCAAAAGTCTTGTCAGTCTTGTCAGAGTGAGTCAGTCCTTGTTTGGACTTTGTCTGGCAATAGCCAGTCAGGAGGAGAGTGTGTGTCAGTCTGAGGGAAACAAACAAGTTCACTTGGGAAGTGAAGGGACCAGGGCTCTTTTTGTAGAAAAAGCCCAGCAGGAACTCATTAGCATATTAGGTCACACCTGACAGCACAGCTTACTAGTATATTAGGCCACACACCATGTTACCAGAAGTGTGGTCATCCAGCCACACCCACCTTTTGCTTCTTATTCTGTTTACCTTGTTTGTTGTCAAGACCCAGGGCTTTTTTTATAGCAGGAACTCCTTTGCACGTTAGGCCACACATCCCTCATGTAGCCAATCCTCATGAGTTTCTGCTGTTGGGTGTGGCCTGTTATGCTAATGAGTTCCTGCTGGGCGTGGCCAAATCAGAAGCCAGCCGGAACTCTGTTCCTGTGCGTTCCTGCCCAAAAAGAGCCCTGGAAGGGACACAGCTTCTTGCCCTTACTGTGTACCAACACATTTGAGGAAAAGTTCATAAATTAGAACTTGATGTCTAAGTGTCAGCCCTAGCTGGATTCTATTTATTCAGAGTCTCCAGAACTGGGGTTTAGGTTTGACAGAAGAGACTGGACGGCAGGTTGAAACTTCCAGTCTAGCCAAACAGAAAAGAATTATTGCTCCTAGAAAGAGGAGGATATTTCTTCCCCAGTTATTCAGAGGGTTCAACTCAGAAGGGACCCTTTGTTTATGTGAAAAGGGAAATGGTCTTAGACTCTCTAGAGTCAAAAGGGAAAGTTGTAATCACACAAGGGAAGTATTTAAATACAGGAAGAAAGTACTAACTTCCAGGAAACTCAGATAGTTATATGAATCTTTATTAAGACACATTGTTGCTGAAAGAAATCTCCAACAAACTTCTCATATGTTGTCGAAGGCTTTCACAGCCAGAGTTCAGTAGCTGTTGTAGATTTTCCAGATTGTATGGCCATGGTCTTGGCATTGTAGGACCTGAAGTTTTGCCAGTAGCTGTGACTGGCATCCTCAGAGGTATAACACAGAAAGGTGGAGTACTCTCTGTGTCAAGGTGAGAACTACTCTCTGTGTCAATCAAACTGTGTCTTCTCACCTTGACACAGGGGCCTGGGGGGAGGGAAGATTGGTGGTGGGAGATCGGCGGGCCTGGCAGCTGGGGAGATCGGCAGGGGGAGATTGGTGGTCCCAGCAGCTGGGAGGCGCTCAGGCCTCACTGTTGAGACCCAGGGGGAGGGGATATTGGCAGGGGGGAGATTGGCGGGCCTGGTAGCTGGGAGGTGCTCAGGCCTTGCTGCCGGGGTCCGGGGGGGAGAGAAGGCTTACCTGCAGAGCTGCTTCTGCAGGCCAGGAGCCTTTAGGAATACTGTCCCCCATGAATATCTCGCATTCCACTTCTTGTAATTTGTATAAACAACAACATTTACCTCAGCTTCTCATCCCCTGCCTATTCCTAACGCAACTGTGCCTGTTCAATAAAATCAACATACTTGTTTGAACTTTACTTCGTGTCATGTGCCATTTACAAAGGGAATTATAAGAAGGCTCTTGCTTAGCTACAATAAAACTCTGGCCTGGGCAAAAGCCTAATAGGTTTTCTATCACAGGATGCGACACAGAGAAAGTTATCATTGTCAAGCTCTGCCTGCACCCCTGCCACTGCCCCTCCTGTGGCTGTGACTCCTGTGGCCAAGGGGGAGTCATCGTTCCTGGGAGCTGAGGCAGTTCAAAGCTGGGGCATGTCAGGGCATAAGACAGGCAGTGGATGGGGTTAGCTTCACCCCACAAGTCCCTCTGCCAGCATGCATCGGGTTGTCACCCTTCAGCCATTCCCAGCTCTCTCTCTGTGCCAATCTTTTGCCTGTATCCTATGCACACTCCTCCTCCCCCGACCCCTTTGCTTTTCCCTCCTTTTATTTCCCTGTCTTGCTCCCAGCACCACCCATGTTCCCTGCCTCCTCCCCTTTCTGCCCAGCCCCACCCCCTTCATAGGCTTGTATGCTGTCCCGATGTGCCGGGCACAGTCGGTGCTGCACCAGCTGCAGCCCTGCCGGCCGGGGAACTGCCCCACCAGTGTTGATGCATGGGGCATCTTGGGCCGATGCACCTCTTCTGCAATCTTCCTGGCCCCTGACTCCGGGGCCATGCATGGCCAGTGTCATCTTCTCCCATTGGGGTCTCAGTGGCAGTCCCTGCCACAACTCCTGACCATGGGTCATTGCACCCTGATCCCAACGCATGCTGAGATGCCACTGCTTCCTGACTACCCTGCTCATCACCAGGTGAAGTGGTCAGTTGGGGCACCTCCAGGGGCAGGGGGGCATGTCCCCGGGTCTCTGGACTGGGACAATAATTCTATTATTAAGATATGCTAGGCTGCTCAGTCAGAGTAAGGGGAAAGCATTTTGGTGGGAAAATCTGCCTCACAGTGAAGAAGAAGCAGGGGTTCCTCATAGCATGTACCCAACTCATGTCTCTGTTCTCCCCAACCTCCCCCCCAGATCTACAGGAGCTTCCTAACATGGAGCTGGCAATCCTATGCACCCCATCCCCCACCACTGGCCAGGGAGACCTGGCAACCCTACCATTTCATCAAATGTATATAGCAGGATGTCACTTGGCAGACATTGTTTTTACACACAAGCACATAAGGTTATGAAGAAAAAAAATCACTAACAGCCACTTGTACAAACACAGATATTTAGGATCAAAGGGTTAGTATGTAGTCGCATCGATAACACTGTCTAACATGCATTATAAAAGAAAGGTTGGGGGTGTGGCAATGCTATGGAACATGGCGCTCGCCTAAACCACAGTCTCCAACCCTGAAACTCTCCCTCACACACCACATGAAATAGCAGCCAATGGAAACAAAATTTAACTGATGGGAAAATCGGGCAGAACAAAAGCACAATCCCCAAAGGGTAACAATAAGACAATTAAACACTATTTTATGGCCAAAAATATTAAAACACAAAAGGGCTCAGAGGCTATAATGGAAAACAAAATGGCAACCGGAGCTTTTCCCGAGCCTATTGAAGCATTTGTAACTGACCTAGTAAATAGAACTTTACAAGCTTCCTTACAAGCATCTTTCCAAGCGATGGAAACAACTATTTTAAACTCTTTAACTGAAAAAATGGCAGGTATGCTTAGTCCTCTAAATGATAAACTAACAGAAATAGCAGAAATACTGACACAGACAGGAAAAAACTGAAATGGCATTCACACTAGTGCAGACAGTACAGGAGGAAACTCGTATGCTTCAAGGAGAGACACAGACACTAAGAGATCGAGTTGCCTACCTTGAAATGTCCCAGCGCCAAAATAACCTCAAATTTCGTGGTCTCCCTGAAGGAATTGAAGAGAATGTTGATCTCATATGTATTCTGGGAAACCTGATTGCTGCAGAGCTGGGCGCTGAAGAATGAGTCTTCCCTATAATTTCAAAAGCCTACAGAAGGGGGCCTCCAAATGTCCGTAACAGGAAATTGCCCAGGGATATTGTAATAACCTTGGCAGATCTCTGTGTGCATAAAGTGCATAAAGACCAGGCTAAGCAAAAGGGTCACATCACATTTCGAGAAATTAATGTATCAGTCCTACCTGATATACCACCAGAGGCTTTTCAGCTTAGAAAAATTTTAAAACCAATCACCTCAAGACTACAAGAAGCTGGATATAAATACAAGTGGACTGTGCAAGGAACGCTTTTAGTGATACATTGTGGACGCCAACTCATAGCTCAAGATGAAGATAGTGGCCAATTTCTGCTGCAAGAACTATACCTAGTGGATCCTATGGAACTGGAGATAAAATCATACAAAAGAAAATTCCCACCGGCTGAATCTCCTGAAAAACTGACAAAGATCCCAACACGTTAAAGCCTTTATTTGTCACTAGCAAGATAAGATCTATAAACTCAGGCCAAGATTGTTCCACAGTTAAAACTAAATCTTAATTGCATGGTTATACCTCAATGGTTGATATCTGAAAATGATAATAGTAATGTATGGCTGCTTTTCTTAAACTATTATTTTAATTCACTGGGGGTGAGGTGGAGAGGGGAATGAGAAGGTCTGAAGCTCCTTAATTAATTGATAGAGTGAGTGATTAATTAGTTGATTGTAATTGATTGTGCTATTAACTATATTATATTATATTATTAATTGTTAATTAATTTAAATTTAACTAATCTGAATTAACCCAATTTTAATCCTTTACCTTTACAGGAAACAGCATTTAATATCCAGCAGTCTAAAGAATAATAGACTGCTACTTAAAATATAATCTTGTTTTATGAATCAACAGTAAAGGTAAAGGTAAAGGTTCCCTTGCTCGAAAGCCAGTCGAATCCGACTCTAGGGTTGCGGTGCTCATCTCCGTTTCAACATAGTGCATAATTTTGATAATTTGACATTAGCAAGCGATAATTGACAGTTTAATTCTTGTTGGTTGAGTTATTGCTACTAAGTTTCCTTTGCTCACACACATGCATATGAAAGCAAAATAAAATAAAAGCAACATAAAACATTACAGGAGGATACTGAAAGGTCTCTATTTAGCAATCTATATTAGTGTTCAATAAAATAGGAAATTCTTTTAAAGAAAAATTCATCAGTTAACAAAAGTTTTTTCTTTTAAAAATTGCTAATTAATTAAATTCTTAGGTGACATAGAACTCTTTAAATTAAATATTAGATAAATTAGAAAGTGCAGTTTAGTGCAGAATTCTATTAATTCTTTAGGTCAATAGTTGAGTCTTTAAGGAGAACACTTCTCGCATAGATAATTGGACTCAAAAACTATAACACTCTCTAAACTAATTTTACACTGATATTCAAACTTCGGACAAAAATCTTGCCAAATCAAGTCATATCATAGTAGACTTTCTTTGGACATAATAAGAAAGATTTACATTTCATTCAACATGACGCTCATCAAAGTAATGTCATTCAATGTACGTGGTCTGAATAACAAAATTAAACAAAAACGAATTATAACACAAATTCAAAAACCCAAACCAGAAATGCAGAAGGAAACACATATAAAATCACCAGACCTTCCACTCTTAAAGTCTTCCTGGTACACTACACAGTACCGTGCACCCAGGAATTCAAAATCACGTGGAGTGGCTATTCTTCTGGCAAAATCTCTAAGATATGAAAAACACTTTGCAAGACACCCACGGAAGATACATTTTCGTAAAAGGAAAACTAGACAGACACATGGTCAAATTAGGATCTATATACTATCCTAATTCGACTCAAATACAATTCCTGAAGACATCTCTGCAAAAATTACAAACATTTAAATCTGGTGAAATCATCCTAGGTGGTGACCTAAATTTCATACTAAATAAATACATGGATAAATCACATAGTAAGCCACTAAAAGGAAATGCTTTTTCTTTTGACACAGAATTACATCATTTACTCAAAAGCAATAGTCTTCATGATGTCTGGAGGTCCCTTAATCAGAACACTCATGACTACACTTATTACTCTCCAAGATTCAAATCATACTCAAGAATTGATTACATTATAGTTTCTCAAGACTTATTATCACATCTAACTGAGGCTTTCATTGGAGTTAAAATTTGGTCAGACCATGCCCCAGTTCATTGCACATTGAAAGGATCTGAACAAACACCAAGCACAAAACAATGGACGTTTAATCCTGCTTTATTATTAAAGGAAAGCCAAAAAGAAAAAATTCCACAAGGAATTAAAAATTTCTTAAAAGATAATGAACATTATGATGTGCTGTCAATGATAAAATGGGGTGCTCTAAAAGTAACAATCAGAGGCCAAATAATATCTCTTGCCACACACCTGAAAAGAGATAAAGAACAAAAAAAGAAAATATTATTGACTAATATAAAGCACTTAGAGGAATTACACAAAAATACGGGCAGTCCTCATGTTTACAAGAAACTACAAGTGGAATGAAAGATCTTAGAGGCAACTGAAACTATGGCTATAAAGTTAAACCTGCTATACTTAAAACAATGATTTTGGAAGAAATCAGCCAACTCCTTAAAGTTTTTAGCCTGGAGAATATGAGAGAAAAAAACATCTAGACATATCTACAACCTAAAAGACCACACCAGACGAATGCATGAAGATTCTAAACAAATTCTTCAGATTTTAATGGAATAGTATTCAAAGCTTTAATCCACCAGACCAAAAATAATCAAGGAACATCTGTCAACTAAGAAACTTCTAAAAACACTAACATAGGGACATAAAAGGTTTTTAGATTCCCCAATCACCACGGTTCCAGGTAATGATGGATACACACAGGGGTCTTTTCATAGAAAAAAAGCTGCAGGAGCTCATTAGCATATGGTATGCTAATGAGCTATTAGGCTATTAGCATATGCCATGCCCCCTGACATCACCGGAAGTGATGTCAGAAGGGGAAGCAAAAGGGGGGGAGGCATCTTCAAAAGCCTCCCCTTCCCTTCCCCAGCTGGTCTGGGTGGGGGAGCTAAGAGAGAAGGGGTTTAAAGTTTAAACTCCTTCTCATGAGAGTTGGGCCACAGAAGGAGGAAAGAGGGAAGGAAAGAGAGAGAGTAGAGAGAAGGAAAGAAAGAGGGAAAGAAAGAGAAGGAAAGGGGAGGGAAAGAAAGAGAGGGAAGAAGGAGGGAAACAGGGAAAGGAGGAAAAAAGAGAAGAGAAGAAGGTGGGAAAGAAAGAGAGAAGAGAAGAAGGAGGGAAAGAGGAAAAAGAGGGAAGGAAAGGAGGAAATGAAAGAAATTTGGTGGCAATTCGGCTCCATTATATCCTATGGGCCATTGAGGTCAATGGTGAAAACATAGGGTATATTCTGGGGGCTGGAGGGGAGGGGTTTGAGGGAGAGGCTCCAAACTCACAGGATAGCTGATGGAGCCTCTCCCCAAGATACCCACCAAGTTTCAAGAACATTTGACCAGGGGTTTCGGTTTCAGCGTTGCGAATGGCGGCCACCTTTCGGGACGCTCCCGGAGGTGGTTAGCCCACGCGCAGTTTGGGGGGGTCTTTGCATGTATGCAAGACCCTAGTGAGCCTTAGGCAAAGGCTCCGAACCGGGGGCGCTTGGGGAGTAGCCTCTTTGCCGGCAGACAGCCGGGAAATTGAGGCTTTCTCCCCGCCCCAATCGGCCCCGCTGCGTCGTGCCCGTAATGGGACTTAGCAGCGCCTCCGAATTCCACCAGGAGTGAAGAAAGCGGCATGAGTTAAAATAAAAAGAAGAATTGCATCGAATCGTGAGTTGAAGATCTAATTTGAAGCGAGATAACCCCCCCCGCAAACGTAGGGAGGAGGGAGGAGTCCCCACCCCCTTTTGAGAAGCAAGATCTATAAAGGGAGTGCGAGGAGGGGGTAAAGAGAAAAAAGTGTTGGTGAAGGTACTGTTGGGGTTTGGCAGGCGATTACGACATTGGTAGCCTCTTGGAGGATGCGGCACGAACTTTGAAAAAGTAAACAAAAAGGAAAATGTCGACGCTGAAAATTGCCCTGTACAAACCGGAAGAGAAGAGGGGAGGGACTTCTGGTCCGGGTAACCCCCCCCCAGAGCTTGCTGTCATTCAACAAGAAAAGGAGCTACTGCGGCCCCTGCTGGAGCAAATGCAGAAAATCAATGAAACTTTGATTAAAGTGGAAAGTGTTCTCATCAGTCGGCAAAAGCAGATCTCGGAAACAACAAGAAAGGCTAATCTGACGTTAATCCTTTTGGGCGAGAAAGAAGAAGAGAAAGAAGATCTCAGTCTTACCTTGACGAATGACTCGGCACCCCTAACTGGCAGTGAAGCGAATGAATTAAAAGAAGAGGTGGACATGGCTCCAAAAGCCTATTCCACTTATATAAAGGAAAATACTCTGCCAGAAGAAGGGGATGCCGAGCTGAGCAGGAAATACATTAGAGATCTAATTTCATCTGTAGTGAGTATGGAGCCCGTAAAAATTGATGGTCGGAAATATAAGAAAAAAAAGAAACGAGTGAAGATGGAATTCATCCTTAAAGCAACCAAACTTCTGAAGAGACACGCCAGCAAGATGGAAGCAGCACTCAAAACTGGGATTAATGCAAGCAGCGAAGAAGACAGTGGCCCAGGGGGAAGAGGTGACGGAGCGGGAGCCATCAAGATTAAAAGGACCCAACTTTTAATTCAAGAGACTTAAGAAGACACCTTGAGCAGTGGCTGTTCGTGTAACATCTGGAAGGAGCTGTTTAATAACTAACCCCAATGGACTTTACTAACTGTATTAACAGAGTTATTTTGGACTTTGGACTGTTAAAAAGAGGATCTTCTAACCGTGATGGATGCTAAAAATAGTATTAACTAAAACTAACCCTTATTAACAGAAAATTTTCACTCCATCCTTTTTTCTTTCTCCAGCTGTCTACCCTATCCTTTTCTTATAAAAAGAATAAAATTCTCTCCCTTTTAGGAGAGTTTTACCAAAAAAAAAAAAAAAAAGAACATTTGACCAGAGGGTCCAATTCTATGGGTCCCCAAACAGGTTGCCCCTATTCCCTCCATTGTTCTCTATGGCGGGAAGAAAAGTTACTTTTTCCCACTATAGAGAACAATGGAGGGAATAGGGGAAACCTGTTTGGGGGCCCATAGAATTGGACCCCCTGATCCAATATTCTTGAAACTTGGTGGGTATCTTGGGAAGAGGCTCCGTCAGCTACCCTGTGAGTTTGGAGCCTCTCCCTCAAAGCCCCTCCCCTCCAACCTCCAGAATATACCCTATGTTTTCACCATTGACTTCAATGGCCCATAGGATATAATGGAGCTGAAATTGACATTCGGCTGCCTGAAAGACTCCCCAGGACGCCAGCTGGGGGCAGGGCTTGGCTCCTGAGCTCCCGGAGCTGTGCTCCGGTGCGCTCCCCCCAAAAAAGACCCCTGGATACACATCAGAGTACTATAAGGCATTTAATGACATATTGGAAACAGGAAACATGCCTCCTACTTGGTCTGAAGCCACTTTGACTGATTCCCAAGCCTGACAAGGACCAGTCTGACCCAGCGTCTTACCACCCAATTTCCCTCCTCAATGTGGATGCAAAAATCTTTACTGAAATCTTAGACTAAAACTTTTACTTCCACACTACATTAATCAAGACTAATTGGGCTTTATACAACAAAGAAACATATCAGATACTATACGTCACATCCTAAACCTTATAGATCACTGCAAGTCATCACAAACGGAAGCTCTGATTTTATATTTTGATGCTGAAAAGGTGTTTGATAGTGTTGAAATCCCATATCTTAAGACAATCCTACAACAAATGGACTTTGGAAATAAGTTGCAAAACGCCATTCAAGCACTTTATCTCGACCCCATAGCAAGAATACTAGTTAATGGCAAAATTTCACATAAGATCCACCTACAAAGGGGAACCATACAAGGTTGTCCCCTGTCACCACTCCTATTCGTCACTGGCTGAGGCTATCCAAAAAAATCCAGAAATCAAAGGTTCGTATGCAGGGTCTCAAACAGATAAGATTGGGCTCTATGCAGATGACCTTACACTATACTTAACAGACCCTGAAACATCTCTTTCTAATGTACAAGAGACTACGACTGAATTCACTTGCATTTCTGAGCTTAAATTTAGCCAGAAGAAATCCAAAATTTATCCAATCAAACTGGGCCAACAAACAAGACATAAGATAAAAACAAATTTCCCATTTAACTGGACCAAATCATCATGGCGACATCTAGGTGTGTATATTCTGACAAATATTTCCAAGTTAATGGACCAAAATTTCAAACGAATATATACAGAAACTACAATGCAAATGAATAAATGGAAATCTCTAAATCCCTCATGGCCAGACAGGATAACTCTCATTAAAAGTTTCATACTCCCCAAATACGATTTTTTGTTCAGGACTAATCCATTAGAAATTCCAGGCCAAGAATTGAAAAAATGGCAGAAAAGTATAAATCAATTTCTGTGGGCTAATAAAAAACCTCATGTCAATTTTAACACCTTGCGAAGGACATCATGAAGAGGAGGTATAGATTTACCCGGTATTAACACATATTATGATGCATCAAATTTAGCTGCCTTACTCCGAGCTCTTTCAATACTGGAATTAGAGTGGGTGCAAATAGAGAGTCACTATCTATCTCCTTCTACATTACTTGACATCTTTTGGAACCCATCTTTGGCAAAATCATTACACCGACAAAATCACAAATATCTAAGAAATGCCCTTAATATTTGGTACAAATATAAAGAGAGATTGGCTCCCTCAACCTCTTTGCAATCCTCTTTCCTAAACCAACTATGGTTCCAACCTGGTCAAGAAGCTGCCTTATACAATTCATGGAGGATGGCTGGTGTTGTACATATTGCAGATCTACAACATCAGAAAAAAATTCTAGAAAAGGCACAATTAGAATAGAAAATAGGGAAGAAAATAATGTGGTTCCAGTTGTCGGGTGCCCCACCATGGGTTAACTGGGTGATGTCTGTGTGTGCTTCATTAGATTCTGCTTCACCTGACTCTGATCAAAATAAAGCCTTACCTGTTTAAGGACCTGCTGTTGAACTGAGTTATTGGAATGCCTGACAAAGTGTCCCTGACATAAAAATCTCTAAGTTTCAGTTCACCTTGCATCATTTCCCTGGGACTGCCAATTCTCTAGCTTATGCTCTTTCACGCCTCCCACAGCATAACCATCAAACAGGCATGGTTGACTCAATGTTTACTCCGGCCCAACTGGGAGGGGTGGTGGTGATGCACAGTCATGTGCGGAGTGCAAACGACACTAGGGGGAGGGACTGGGTGGCCGAGTTCACCTCTGCCTTTTCTGATTCTGATCATGTGGAAATTGACTCTGATGGCAGACCTGAACAAAGACAAGATGGCTGTTGGTACAAAAATCATCGTCTGTTTGTCCTGGCTGCTCTTAGAGAGCGAGTGATGGAAATGGGCCACACTTCTAAGCTAGTGGGACATCTTGGCTATTTAAAAACCCTTCACCTTCTGCAATGGCAATTTTGATGGGTGGGAATGCGTAAGGACATTTCGTTGTTTGTGCAATCATGTCACACTTGCTTGATGTGCAAACCCCGGCCTGGAAAGCCCCCATGTCTATTGAAACCCCTCCCCACCCCAGAAAGACTGTGGGAGGTGATTTCCATGGATTTTATCATGGACCTACCCCCAAGTGGGGGAAAAACAGTGATCTGGGTAGTTGTGGACTTGTTTTCCAAGTAGGCACACTTTTTCTCCCTCAGACAACTGCCAACGGCCAAACATTTGGCCAAATTATTTATGCATAACATTGTGAAACTCCATTCCCTTCCGAAGAAGGAGATCAGTGACAGGGGCTCCCAATTTGTGGCCAAGTTTTGAGGTGAACTTATGAAAACACTGGGTGTTCAACAAGGATTAAGCAGCGCTTATCACCCGGAGACTGATGGACAAACAGAAAGGGTGAACCAAATCCTCGAACAATATTTGTGTTGTTTTTCTAAATTTCAGCAGGACAGTTGGGCTGATTTGCTGCCATTCTCTGAATACTGTTACAATAACGGGGTGCATTCCTCCATGGGGGTGTTCCCTTTTCAGGCTGTTTATAGCTACAAAGGATCCCCCCTCCCTTGGCTACTCTCTGCTCCACAGGGTGGAGGGGATGTTGACACTTGGTGGTGACAGATTAAAGAGGCTTGGCCACTGCTCCAACAAACCCTGGTTAAGGCTAAGGCAACCTATAAACTGTATGCAGACTGCAAACACCTCCTGGCCTGGGAGGTGCACATGGGAGACACTGTCTATGTGTCTACCAAAAACCTACGTGGGTTTCAGCCCACTAGAAAACTGGGCTGGAAATTCGTGGGTCCTTTTTCTGTTGTGCGTAAAATCAATGATGTGACAGTGGAACTGCAATTGCCTAAATTGCTTAAGCATGTACATCCTGTTTTTCACTTTTCTCTCCTCAGGAAGGATCTGGGCCCAAATGCCCTTATGGTGGATGGCCAGCCGCACTATGAAGTGGCTCAGATTCTGGACTCCCACTTGAAATGCAATTGCTTGTACTACCTAATTGAATGGATTGATTTTGGTCCTGTGCACAGGGAATGGGTGAAGGCTTCTGATGTTAACGCCCCCCGTTTGTGCTTATCACACTTCCCCGATAAGCCAGGGGGAGGGGCCTTGGGGGGGTGGGATGTTGGGGGCCCCACCATGGGTTAATTGAGTGATGTATGTGTGTGCAGGAATGTGCTTTGCATTGCAGCTGTAATGTCTCTGCAGCCTCCCTTATCTTCCCCTGGCCTTGACTGCTTAGTCTGGCACGAAGCGCCCAATCTCCTGCATGCCTCCAAACCGTTAGATGACTCCCTGCCATTTTTCCAGGTTACCTATTGGTTCCCAGATGTCAGAGGGGCATGTATGAATCCCCTATAATTATAATAGCCATTTTGTAACTTTCATTCCTGACCCTAATATTATAGACTGCTTCACTTGACTCTGATCAAAATAAAGCTTTACCTGTTTAAAGACCTGCTTTTGAACTGAGTTATTGGAGTGCCTGACACCAGTATCTACAACTTAAGCACATGATGGAATCATCGCATATATCGGAAGCAATAGCTAGACCACAAACAGGCTTTGAATTACTCCTCAAAAATTTAGAGTCAAACCAATCAGGCTTACTCTCCAAAATATATAAACTCTTAAATTCGCTGGATGAAGACAAACCGCTCAAGTATCAGAAACTATGGAACCGAGACTGCAAAAACAAAATAAAGGAAGAAGACTGGGAACGCATATGGGCCTCACCAAATCTTTCCTCAGCAGTTTTCAATATCTATTTTCAGACTATCAAGAGCCTTTTGAGATGGTATATACCTCTAGCCACCTTACATCATATAAAAAATGACATAGATCCACTTTGCAATAAATGTGGTCAAAAAGCAGATTACATCCACTGCTGGTGGACATGTAATTATATACAATCCTTCTGGCCACAACTCAGACACCACAGACAATTAATAATGAATATAAACTTACCTCATTCACCAGAGATTCTGCTCTTGAACAACTGGTCAAACCCATATGGAAACAAGAGTCAAACTAGCCTAACTCACACTCTATTATCCATAGCACAAACTACAATAGCAGCAAAATGGATTGACAAATCCCCACCCACGATAGAAGCCTGGCAAGATTGTATATAGGATCATTTTATCATGGGAAAGATTTCACTCCACACATCAAACACACACACAAGTCAGAAGACAATTTCATTAAGACCTGGTACCCTCTCATTGCTTATATGGCAGAAGATGAAGTGATACCAAAAAATCCTCTGTATGGACCATTGATTTATTTTTGACCCTAATCTAAACAACAGTACATTTTGTTACTTTGACTTGAGTATTATATCCATTAAAACAATGTTTAGGAATGATTATTTAACAAAACTAACAAAAATAGAAAATAAAGAACTAGACCTAACTAGACAAATTTGGTATTGCAATATGGTTTAAGACTCATTTTTCTCTGTACAGTATAAACCACTTTATATTATAGGCTCAAAAATGTTACCTCTAGAATTGTGAACTAAACTGCTGTTATATATATATATATATATATATAAACAAAAAATTATATGTATGTGATATGAATGTAAATTTTTATTGCTATGTAACTGTTCACACTGACAATAAAAATATAAATTAAAAAACCCACTGTCTAACCATCTCATCCTTTGCCATCCCCTTCTTCTTTTACCTTCAATCATTCTCAGCATCAGGGTCTTCTCCAATGAGTGCTCCCTTCTCATTTGGTGGCAAAAGTATTTGAGCTTCAGCTTCAGTATCTGGCCTTCCAGGGAACAGTCAGGGTTGATTTCCTTTAGGATTGGCTGATTGGATCTCTTTGCCGTCCAAGGGACTCTAAAGGGTTTTCTCCAGCACCATAATTCAAAAGCATCTATTCTTCAGTGCTTGGCCTTCCTTAGGGTCCAACTCTTGCAACCATATATCACTACTGGGAATACCATCGCTTTGACTATATGGACTTTTGTTGGCAGGGTGATGTCTTTACTTTTTATTATTATACTGTCTAGGTTTGTCAAAGCTTTCCTCCCAAGGAGCAGGTGTCTTTTAATTTCATGGTTGCAGTCACCATCTGCAGTGATCTTGTATCCCAGGAATATGAATTCTGTCACTGCTTCCATAACTTCCCCTTCTATTTGCCAAGGAGTGATGGGGCTGGATGCCATGGTCTTAGTTTTTTTTGATGTTGCGTTTCAAGCCAACTTTTGTGCTCTCCTCTCTGAGTCTGAGCAAGAGGCTCTTTAGATCCTTTTCATTTTCTGCCATTAGAGTGGTATCACCTGCATATCTGAGGTTGTTGATGTTTTCCCAGCAATCTTAATTCCGGCTTCTGAATCATCCAGGCCAGCATTTTGCATGATGTACTCTACATGTAAATCCTTGTTGTACTCCTTTTCCTATGCTAAACCATTCAGTTGTTCCATAGCCAATTCTAACTGTCGCTTCTTGACCCTTATACAGGTTTCTCAAGAGACATGTGAAGTGGTCTGGCACTCCCATCTCCTTAAGGACTTGCCAAAGTTTGTTGTGATCCACACAAAGGCTTTAGTGTAGTCAATGAAGCAAAAGTAGATGTTTTTCTGGTACTAACTTTGTCCATAGAAGAAGAAAAAGAAGAGTTTGGATTTATACCCCGCCCTTCACTTGGAGTCTCAGAGCGGCTTACAAACTCCTTTCCCTTCCCCTCCCCACAACAGACACTCTGTGAAGTAGGCAGGGCTGAGAGAACTCTGACAGAAACTGCTCTTTTTCAAGAACAGCTGTGCCAGAGCTTGTGACTGACCCAAGGTCACATCAGCAGGTGTGAATGGAGGAGTGGGGAATCAAACCCGGTTCTCCCACTACACCAAACTGGCTCTCCATAATCCAGCGAATGTTGGCAATTTGATCTTTAGTTCCTCTACCTCTTTGAAACCCAGCTTGTACTTCTGGCAGTTTTCTGTCCACGTACTGCTGAATCCTAGCTTGTAGGATCCTGAACATGACCTTGTTAGCATGTGAGATGAGTGCTCAGTTAGTGCCCATGAAATTATAAAGGGGGCATGATCAAATCATAAGGTGCTAGACCACAGTATTTAAAGGTTTTGTTTTTTTTAAAAAAAACTATTATTATTATTAGCATTATGTCATAGCAGGCAGTTCATCAGTTTCATTTTACCTGTTGGTGCCCTTGAGATGGCTGCATCCTGAGCAATTTACTGCACATGGTTTAGGGGGAAATGAACGTGATATGGACCAATGTTCCCTCTAAGCTCCATAGTGTACTCTACTTTGTCATGAGCAAAAAAAGCTAGTAGCATTAAAGTTGTGAGCAAGTCCACATCTGATTATCGCATAAATTAGTTTTTTAGAAGATTACTTCCATAATCTTGTAAAAATCTCAGAATAAATTCTTTTAAATTATATTTAAACTATATTTTAAGAATAATTTAAACATTATAAGAGAAAACAGAATCAAGTCAAATTTCACCCACCCCTTTTCACTATATTGGTAGACCTGTCCTCCGGAGATCGTCTACCCACCCCTTTCCATTATATTGGTAGGCCTGGCCTCCAGATAACAGGTCTACCCACCCCTTTCCACTATACTGGTAGACCTGGCCTCCAGAGAAAAGGTTTACCCATGCCCAGTCCACTATATTGGTAGACATGGTCTTGGATTGTTGCCTTGTGCTGAGCCTTAGAAAACATGCCAGTACTTGGGGGGGGGGGGGGCTCTTGCATTTTTTTTTAGTGAAAAATGACAACCAACATTACAGGTCAAGTATAACAGAGGAGGAACAATCGCTTTCTTCAATTTGCTGCTTCTGCAGACCTATTCAAGACTGGTAATTATCACCTTTCCCTAAAGATCTCTCCCCTTCCTCTCTATTTTCCTTAGTTAGTTCTTGTGTGTGTTTCAGTGTGTGTATGTGTTTTTGTTGATTTTTATCTCATTTTTAATTAAAAAAACCTTTCCGCTTGAACATCTGCTTGGTTTATTTGAGAGTTCTCTTAAGGGGAAAAATCATGGTACACATAGGTGGAGAATCCCAGTTACCTGCCCCTCACTCTGTCTCCTTTGCTAATTGCCCCAACTAATTAGAAAACTGCCTATTTGGGTAACAGCTGCTTTCATCATATCATGCAGAAGAACCAAATTAGAGGAAAAAATGCATCTCTATTTGTGCCTTGTGCCACTGGGAGTCCAGCCTAATGAAGAGAATTTGCTAGTTGCTCTTGTGTGCTTTATCACATTCTCAGTGCAACTCTAGGCAGGGTTACACCCTTTTACATTAATTTAAGTCATTGGCATTAGAATGTTGTAACTCTGCTTAGGACTGCACTGTTAGTATCCTGCCCTTCCTTCAGGAAGCTTAAGGTCCAGTTCAAAACAGCTGGTTTTGACCTTCAAAGCTCCAGAACATTCTCAACCCAGGATACATCCAGGAGCAGCTTTCCCCATATAAACCCAGCCATCCATGAAGATCTTTCTCAGAGGCCTTGCAGTGTATTGCCACACCTTCTAAAATGTGGTTGTCTGTTGCACAGGACAAGCTGCACTGTCATCATCATCATCATCATCATCAATAATTTTATTTATTAATCACCCTATCCCAGCTATGCCGGGCTCTGGGCAATGTACAAGAGAGGCATAATGCCATAAAACAAAATACAAACTTTTAAAATCCAGTACAGTTAATAAGAATAAAACCAGAATAAAATCCCAGTTGGCGATTTACAGTTTTCTATTCTTTTCTGGACTACTTGGCTATATGGTGAGGGGGGCATAGAAACTTAACAAAATATACATTCAGGAAAAGGGGGAAGGGTACCAGCCAGTATAACCAACTATTGCTGTCCTCAGCCAAAAGCCTGGCAGAACATCTCTGACTTACAGGCCCTGCAGAATTGTACAAAGTCCCGCAGGGCCCTGGTGTCATTCGGCAGAGAGTTCCATCAGGTTGGTGCCAGGTCTGAAAAGGCCCTGGACAGCTGGACAGTCTTGGGGCCAGGGATCACCAGTAAGTTATTATCAATGGAGCACAAAGCTCTTCCAGGGACATAGCGAAGAAGGCAGTCCCATAGGAACGTTGGCCCCAGACTGCTCAAGGCCTTAAAGGTCAAACCTTGAACCCGACCTGGTAATTGACGGGAAGCCAATGTAGCTGGCGCAGCAACGATTGAATGTGTGCCATCCGTGACATTCCCGTCAGGACTCACACCACCATATTCTGAACCAGCTGAAGTTTCTGGATCAGTCTCAAGGGTAGGCCAGCGTAGAGCAAGTTATAATAGTGTAGCCTGGAGGTAACTGTCGCATGGATTGCTGTGGCTCAGGGCATGACAGGAAGGGAGCCAGCTGCCGGGCTTGATGAAGGTCTGCCTGGCAATATGTGTGACCTGGGCCTCCATCGATAAGGAGGTATCCAAGGTCACGCCCAAACGCTTGACAGATGGCGCCCCATCAAGAGTTGGTAACCTGAACTCCAGTCCTGAAATCCCTCCCAGCCACAGAACATTCCGTCTTTGATGGATTCAGTCTCAACCTGCTTTTTTTTAGCCACCCCACCACAGCCTCCAATCCCTCAAGCAGATTTTGTGGAGCGGTAGCTGGCCGTCCATCCAGTAACAGATACAGCTCTCCTTCTGTTGGTTTTCAGATGTCAAGCAAAATCAGTTCTATTTTGGATAGTGCTTGGCATCTGAAATGTTTTTCTGGTAAGGGTGTGTATACAAGGGTGGGTGTAGAACTGTGCTGTTCAGTGCAATCCTAAGCAGAACTACGCCCTTCTAAACCCATTGGCTTTAAGGGATTTAGAAGTTTTAATTCTTGGCTTTTATCTACTTGTAAGACATTTGGAGAATACGGGTTGCCTGTAAGCTTTTTAATAAATAAATAGGAAATATGCATCATCCTGGAAATTGATAAGGAGAATTTTAGCATAGCTGACATGCAGTGGTATAACTGAGTCTTAAATATAACAAGTGGAGGACCTGCAAAGACTTGAGGGTGGAATCTCATTTTCCCCTCCCCCACTATTTCCTCTTTCCCTTCCTGCTTCCTTCTCTCCTTCCCACCTACCAGCCATCTTACCTTTATCTACCCCCTTCTCCCCCCTCCTAGCAGCCTATCCCTGGGAAAACAATGCTTAGTGTCAGCTGCCAGGTCAGTTCTAGTTGAGCAGTGTCAATTGCTGAGCACAGTTGTGCAGTGGGAAACCCACAAGTACTTTCAGGCAGGGATAGGCATGAACTTGCTTGTGAACTAAAGTTTGTCACAAATTTCATGGTTTGTGAAGTGATGTTTGTGGAAGGGTGACCAACATGAACATTCTATGAACTTTCATGCTGTTTGTGGCAGTTTGTGGCAGTTCATGAATGGATACATTTTCAGACAGTCTTCACTCAATTAAATTGCTTACAAAACTTCAAAGCAAGGGGAGGTGGACTTCTCCTGCCTTGGAAACATGGGCACTGCTGGCTGCTAATAACAGAGATCAGAATGCTACATATACCCTCAGCTCAGCTCCACACCCTTTCCTCTGTTGGCTGTTGACAGTTAGACAGAGAGGCAGGGAACTTGTTGAAAGCAGAGCACATATATTCATTCCTGATTGTGAACTCCTCTCCCCTGCTGGGGTTTGGGTATTAGATGGACTCAGGGCTTCACTGGTGGACCTCCTGATGGCATCTGGTATTTTTTCCCACTGTGTGACAGAGTGTTGGATTGCATGGGTCATTGCTCTGATCCAACATTGGCTTCTCTTATGTTCTTAGAGCCTGGCTATAGCAGGGAATCACCAGGGGTCTCAGAGTCTCCTTCCCCGATCTGTTCTTGTGCCTCTCCACAGAGGCAACAGAGTTGTTAGCACTGCCCAGACACCAACAGTTGCTAACACTCTTTGGAGATGAGGACTCTGACAGCAGCGATTCAGAGGGAGGGGGGAAGTATCCTCCCCTTCCACATCATAACTCCCTGTTGCTGCTCCTACCTCAAATATACCCCTATGTGGCTCCTCCCAGCCCAGTACTAGAAAGCAGCTGCCCCTCCCAGCTTCTTCAGTCCTGGGGCCTCATTTCCATCCCACAGTTTGGAAACATTTTTGCACCCTCCCCAGTGGCCCCTGTGTGGCAGAGTGCCAGGTGTGCCATGCCCATGTCCAGAAGCGTGCAAACACACAGCACTAGTTCTCCAGAGGCACTTGCAAAGGGTGCACCCCAGGACATTGCTGCCAGAGGAAAGAGTAGCGGCCAGTGGTAGGAAGAAGAAGCCCACTCCCTCTCAGCAGGGAGAAGTGGAGAGGGAGCAGGAGGCCCCTCCAAGAAAGGTTCCCTGCATTCAGGGTACCATGGGTGGGACATCAAGGCAAGCCACCCTCCAGGAGATCATTCCTCCAGGGATGCCAACAATGCCATCCAAATGGGCTATGTGGGGGGCCTAGGAAGCAATCACTCACCTTGTCCATGAGATGACTGCCGTGGATGACCAACCCTTCTCCTTTGTGGAGGACGTAGCCTTTCACCAGCTTCTGCAGCACTTGGCTCCTTGTGGAGGACCATGAGTTGATGAGTCTTGCCTGCCACATGCCACTCCACAGTGGTCAAGGCTCAGCTCTGCAGAGTGCAAGGCAGAACCATACACTTCATGGCAGACCTTTGGAGCAGCCAGCAGCACAACTACCTCTCCCTCACCAACCACAGGGAAGAGGTCAGCATCAGCTCCAACAACTATCTGACCCTCTCCC
Source organism: Gekko gecko (assembly GCA_029375565.1). Classification (NCBI taxonomy): domain Eukaryota; kingdom Metazoa; phylum Chordata; class Lepidosauria; order Squamata; family Gekkonidae; genus Gekko; species Gekko gecko. Next base: position 226,897,532 of record JAPDNY010000002.1, read on the forward strand.
AAATGGTGTGTGTCCCCAAGCCCTTCCAGGACACCACCAATGTACTCTGCACCCATATAGCCAGCCTGGGGTAAGTAATCCCCCTCATTTGAAGGCTGGATTGGGAGCTGGTCTCTGCACTGGAGCCAGGCCCTGAGGGGATGGCTATTCTCCCATGGATCAGGTCTTTGGCTGAGAGGCTGTGGATGGTTATCACCACCAGGTTGCATCTTCTCTGAAAGGAAGAGGAGTACAAGCTGGCCGGTATCTGTGAACCCTAGATAAAAGGTAGCAGTGCTCTTCAGAATGCAGAGCTCATGCAGTGGAAGTGTGAGCTCTGTAAAGAAGTGTGGAGGGTGCAGACCAGCAGATGTGGCCAGAGGGAAAAGTGGGTGGAAGAAGAAGAGGAGGAGGAGGAGGAGATTGGATTAATACACTGCCCTTCACTTCCCAAAGGAGTCTCAGAGCGGCTTACAAACTCCTTTCCCTTCCCCTCCCCACAACAGACACCCTGTGAGGTAGGTAGGGCTGGGAGAGCTCTGACAGAACAGCTGTGCCAGAACTATGGCTTGCCCAAGGTCATCCAGCAAGTGCAAGTGGAGGAGTGGGGAATCAAACCTGGTTCTCCCAGATTAAAGTCCATGCACTTAACCACTACACCAAGCTGGGGAGGAAGAGGAGTTGCAGCCCAGCACCTCTGCCTCAAACAGCCCAACTAGGGAGAAGCCCTGCTACTGAAAGTCAGTGGTGAACTGAGAGGTCAGCAGTGGCAGGGATGCCAGGACTGTGATGACAGAAGATTCGGGAGAGGTGATGGTGAGGGAGTACCTCACCGAGTCCCCTGAACCCACCTCTGCTGATTCCCTGGAGTACTGGTCATGCAGAACTGTCATTTGGCCCAACCTCTCTTGCATGGCAATGAGTCTCCTCTCCCAACCTCCCACCAGTGTTCAGAGTGAGCGGGTGAAGTGGGGGATGTTTTGTTCCAAGGACTTTTTAAAAGTTCCAGTGGAAAAACTGGAAATTCTCCACCTCCTCTGCTCCCACCTAGACCCAACCAAGGTCAACCTCCCCCTGGCTGGGCTACCCCTCTCTGGACCTCACAGGGTAAGATCCAATCTTCCTGTTGTCCCACTGTGTGTCTTCTCATTCCTCCTCCTCTCTGGGTGACCCAGCCTGTGGGTTGCACCCTTGATGCTCAGGTGGGAGGATGGCTGACTCTGCCAGGTGGGGGGTGGGCAGGCCAAAGAGAGGGTGGGTACCTTGGCTGAGGACCCACATTTTAAAACCTCCCAACCCTTTCTCCCTGAAATTCCTCCACTGAGAACCCCCCCCCCTTTACTTTTACCCTCCAAAGAAAATTCTCCCTCATCCAACACCTACCTCATAACACAACACTACCTCGTGGAACAACATCCACCTCAGCAAACATCTACCTCAACAAACATCTGTCTGTACAAGCAAGGCCCTGTTTGACTACCCCTTTCCATTGCATTTGTACAATTCACATCAGGTGATCTCTTATCTGTACAATGTTTTGTGCTAATGGTAAATAAGCAGAAATTTCACCCAGAGGTGGGCTGTGACCAGAGGATTTATGTATTTGGGCCTGAATTTTACACCCCAGTTGGCGGGTATGCTCTTGACCTGTGTGTTTTAGCTGGGGCGGGGGCTGTGACAGTTGTGGGCACATTTCTCTTGCTTGTCTTTTGTGGCTATGGTGCCTACCAAGCTATCATGGCGTTACTCAAATTCACATTCAAAAACCTTTAATGGCATATGAGGATAAATTATAATTAAATAAAAGCAGAGTCTAAGATAAATAAAATCAGATAAAAAGTGCCATCTAAAACAGGGGTGTCAAACTCATTTGTTATGAGGGCTGGATCTGACATAAATGAGACCTTGTTGGGCCGGGCCATGTGTGTCATAAAATGTAATGCCAGGTAGCAGAGATATAAACTTTATAAAGGACACAAACACAAAGATTTTTTCCCCACTTAAAATAAAAACATGCTTAAAACATTAGTTCTGTAAGCGGCAAACCTACTTTTGATTTATTGACATTCACCACAGAAATCTCATGCTCAGAGTTCTGAGTCTAGGACCCAGGTTAAAACATGAAATGGCTGAGTGATTAAGAGAGTCTGGCGAAGCAAGCTATGATGCAGCAGCAGCAGCAGAACTAGAAACAGGAGATGGCCAGTTCCCCTGCGGGCCTGATGGAAGCCCTCCAGGGGCCTGATCTGCCCCCTGGGCCGTATGATTGACACCCTGATATAAAAGGATAATTAGAGTAATATCAAGAAAACAGTGCCTAAAAGCAAAATCAGACAATTATTCATTGGAAAGGGTAACCCTTGTGCAATACTATAGCCAAGTACTCAGCCACTAATTCCATCAGTTGAGAGGGTTTATCAGCAAGTAAATACTGGATAATGCTTTCAAGAAAACCAAAAAGGTTTGAAATAACAGGATCAAGATATTGCTGATAAATCTTATGAAACATAGGATAGTGGAGCAGAATATGAGTAACTGAATCAGGTTCCAATGAACAATATTTACATAATCTGTTCTCAAAGGGGATATTTTGATACCTACCTAAGAGAACAGCTGACGGAAAAATATTCAGCCTGGTGAGCATGAAAGCCCAATGCTATTGGGGGTTAGTAAGATTTTGCATGTACATGGCTCCTTGCCCTGTAGTAGGCAACAGACCAAAAAGAGAGAGAACAAATTAGATTAATTTCCGCCACCACAGTCTGACTCTCAATGTCTCAGATTCTTTGATGAATAATACGAAATAAATGAGACTCATCACAGTTAGCTAGGGACTCAAAATTAATGCCAATAGAAACAATTTTAGACCTAATATATTGATACTTTTTAGAGTTGTAAGAGTCCCTTAATAAATCATATATGAGTATTAGGGCAGGTCCAGAAATTAAGTCGCAATCAGTATTTAATGGTAACCATACAAGCAATAGTTGGGGGGGGTTGGCCCCCAAAGGGGAATTTTTATTGCAATTTCTAAAACTAAAATACTACATACGAAATAAGAGAAGGGTCTACACACTAAGGGAAAAAAGAAAAGGTACCTCTAAAAACTCAAGAATGGGTGTCATACAAACTGCTTTAACAAGATTACATATTTAAACTGCTTAAACTTCATGTTAGACCAGTGAACGTGGTCATCTTCTTCTATAAATTTCAAATCTGTAGTCCACATCTACTGTGACTTCATTAAAAACTTAAGACAATATAATTTATACATTTTTTAGAAGTTCAGAGTTATGATAACAAATCACTCCTTATTCCTCTTCTTCCTCAAGAAGCTCACTTTGGAGGCTGCAGCCCCCAACTTAGAGTCTGATTCTTCGCCAGACGATGGCTCCACTCCATCCCCACCCCCCTCCTTGGAACTGTCCCCTTCTTCTCCTTCTTCCCCGTCTGCTGGATGACTATGAAGGTGCAAGAATTTTCTTGCCTTCTCAACAGAGTCAATTTTCTCCTTTCCATTGACAAGCTTAAAGATGACTCCTTCAGGCAAGATCCATCTGTAGGCAATTTGCTTCTTTTGTAAAAATAAGATCAAGTCTTTATATTTGCGTCTGGGGCTTCCGGCAGACTTAGTTTTCGCTATCTTCTCCCTTTCCTCCTTCTTCATCAGAGGCACCATTTTTACAAGGATATTTACTTTTCAACAAAAGTTAAAGTCTCTCAAGCCCTCAAAATGCTTGGTAAGTTCTTAAAAATCTTTTATTCCGGTCCTAATCGCTTCAAAAGCATGCCCCCCCCCCGCTTAATAGCAAAGTTAGTTTTTGTTTATCTTCTTGGGGGAGTCCCCTCCCCCCTTGCTTCCCCGTGGGGCAGCTTTCCAGCTTTATTATTTCTTAATGTTCTCACTTAGACTTAACTCACAGTTCATTGGCAACATGGATTCACCTCACTTTGCATGTCAAATCGCTAGATCACCCAGCGCTTGATCAGGTTCTAGTTCCTTCAGGAAACTCCATAGCAGGACCGTTGGGGCAAGGATGGCCCCCCTCACTGGTATGGTCACTGGAGGGGGAGCCTTCTAGCGCCCCATGGCTTGGAGCTCATTCTCAGAGCTTTGTGGGGAGTGTGGACAATCACACCCCCTCCTAGCCACGGGTTCTGGCAATTGCTTCCCGGGAGATCTGTGGGAGAGCAACCACCATAGCGAGCGCCAAAACTGGAACCATACAAGCAATAGTTGATAGTAAATGAAGGCCAAGTTCACTATAGATTGTGGTGAGTCTAATCATATTTAGTAAGACCAAGCTATGATGTAAAAAATAGCTGTAATACAGTCCACATCAGAATTAACTGTTAAAATCTAAATTGGGATTCTGTATAAAAGTTGGTTGATAGGTTTTGTCTGGAAGATCTGTAAAGCAGCTGGTACATACTGATTCCCACTATGAAAATGGAATTGGGAAATTGCAGACAGTTGGTTCCTTACAGTTGTAATAGTCACCTTCTGATGAAAGGATCAACTGAGTTGGTGATGAAAAAGGAGGCCCGAATATCTAAAAGATTTGACCTGTTCCACAAGTTTCCAATTTATCTTCCATAGACAGGGTTTTCAAGCCTTAGAGAATATCAGGATCTCGGTCTTCTCAGAATTGATGGATAATTAATTCTGGGAACAGAAATCAGAGAAATCTGAAAGCAAATCCAGTCTTGGAGATGGATAGGAGAATGGTGTCATCTGCATACAGCAGGAGGGCAACTGGAAGTGTATTCATGTTGGGTGCATGATCTTCAAATCTGGTTAAATGTACTGATTGATCAGACATGAATAGATTAAAGAGAGCAGGCACAAGAAGGCAACCCTATTTTAATCCTTTTGTAACAGGGATCTTTTCAGTCAGGTAGCCTTTATGGGTGAAACATACTTGGCAGGTATTAGAAGAGTGGAGTTTACGAATCAGAAATAGGAGTCGTGGATCCATTTCCATATCGGCTAGTTTGTTCCATAAAAGGGATCTATTGATAGAATCGAACACTCCCTGTAAATCTATGAAGGCTGCATACAATTTGCCTTTTAAAAGCAGATTTTTCGGCCAGAAAAGCAAGCGTGAGCAAATGATCATGAATAGCATGTCCAGATCAGTAACCTACTTATTCTTTGCCCAGAAGATTATTATTCGACATCCAATCAGAGAGACGATTCAGAAGGTGTTTGGAATATAATTTCCTTAGTACTGAAAGTAAACTTATAGGGTGATAATTATCAGGAATTATAGGGTAGCCTTTTTTGAAGATTGGAACAATGATGGAGGTTAGCCAAGAATCTGGTAATATCCCAAACTTATCAACCAAAGTCAACAGAGAGGCTAACAGTTCTGACCACCAATGAGGATTATTTTTTATAAGATCAGCAGGGATACCATCAGGGCCTGGGGCCTTATCCAATTTCATGGAAGCTATAAGTTCAAGGATCTCTTCTTTGGAGACTGGGGGCCAAGCAGACACATCAGTTGGAATTTGTAGGCCATCAGGAAGATCAGACGGAATTGGGTCCAATAGTAAGTTGGAATAATATGCAAACCAGTCAGAGGCAGGAATCGAAGGGGAGTAAGTTGTATTAGATCAAAAGTTTGCTCATGAAACTATCATCCAGAAATCTTTCATATTCCTTGTATGGGAAGCATGCAATAATCTGGACCAGTTTTTCAAGGCATAAGTGTTAAGTATACAACTTAACACGAATGGTTCAGCAAAAGTGATTCAGCTTTATTTATAACAGCAAATTTCAACTCAGGAACACACCACAAAACAAGTGGAGCACAGCTCCCTTTTTAAACCATCCCGGGCTATCAAAGCCACACCCATAACAAGTTAAGGTCCAATAATAATACAGGGATAAAGGCCAATCAGGACTGTTCCCTCTTCGATACATATTTACATGGTGATTGGTTATATACATAGGTTTCACAGAAACCAGCCAATAGTAATGTGACAGATTACAATCCACATTCCATCTGAAGCTTAACATGTGAAAGCATAGGATGGATTCAACTTCAGGACATAACAATAAGCTTGTCTTTTTTCTTCCAAAAGCAGTTGTCATCCTTTTTTTGCTTCAAAGTAGAGATTCAGGTGTAGTTGCGAAAAAAGATAACGAAGGTTTTTCTTGTAGGCCCAGTATTCAGAATCAAATCAAGAAGAGGCTCTTTTAGCACTCCTTGATAAAAATGTTGGTCTTGATAGATCAATTAAGGAGTTAATGACATCTTGATATGCAACAATAGCATTTAATGGAGATTTAGTCTGGAGGACGATTTGCTTTGAAAATAAAGCTTCAGCAGAAGTGGACCAACCAGAAGAAGGATCAACCAGATCCTTAAGGTTGTTGGACCACATTAGTCTCAGATGAATTAGAGAGGATGATTACTTGTCCGGCACTAAATTTAAGCAGGAAACTTGAAAATATGGAGATTTAGCCGGCAGCTAACAACAAAATTAGAAGCTGAGTTCACCAGACAGCAGAGGCCAGCTTTGGGGCATCCCTTAGTACTAGTTTTGAAGGTGGGAAGAGAGTAGGAAATAAATCCTGGGATGGAAAAAAACTCTCATAATCCAAGTCTCTTGAAAGAATATGATGTCAAAGGTGCTCAGATAATTAATAAGCTCCGGGTAGTGGGATTTTCTCTCCCAGACAGCAATATTCCATGATAAAAAAATTAGATTAGAACAAAGGACACATGATAATAGTCTGCTGACATAATTGTATTTATGTCATTATGGGATTCTGGGCATATGCAGCCATTGACAAGAATTCTGGAGAATGAAGAAATCACTCCTGTAGGGTTTATAGATATGGGGGGCATTTCAGCTGAACCAGAAAATGATGAAACATGAGACTGCACTGGGGTAGAGCCATTGTCACCTGTATTCCAATTTTGAGGGGCTTGTTGAGACCAGCTTGAAGTTGACATACCAGTCGACCTGGGCCCCTGGGAAAGAGAGAAATTGGCCAAGTGGTCCTCAACAAAGCATGTCATAGACATAGAAGAGGCATGGCTCCTTAGAACATTTAGCTTTCCCTGAAGGGACTCAGCCCAATTAGATACTAGTGAAGCAATCTCCTTATGGCCAAGCTCCGATGAGGTGTCTATCATTGGTTGGTTTGCTCTGCATTGTTTTACCTGAAAATTTATGAGTTTTAACTCTTGTGAAGCAATCATCTGGAAATAAAGGTTTTATTATAGGATCCTGAAACACCCTTGTAAGAAAAGTGAGCCAAGTAGGATTTTTTACTCCATAAAGCCTTTGGAACAGAGTTAGTTTTAAAAGTTAACAGGAGCCTCTTGGTCAGATGGCGTCTAGGCAGAGGCATTGTGACCGATATAAGGTCAATAGACTAATGTCTAGACTTGGTTAGTGTTCCCAAGGAGGTTAAAATAGCACTGCAAGAGGCCCATTTGACTCTGTTCCTCATATCAGAGGAAATTATTAGGTTAATTTGGCATCTATTTAATTGGTGGGCATGCACAGGATTAGTATCAGGAGGAACCTGTTTTGCCAAATCATGACCAGCAGAGGGAGCAATTTGTAAACTGGCTCTTAAACAGTCCAGATCCTTCCCCAATTCTTGTAGGGAGTGAAGTACTATCTGAATGGCATCACCTGTTAAAACAATAAAATCAACCAGGAGATTCCAAATATCATTTAAAGCAGGCTGTCACGCTGAGGCGCGTTCACCCCGTCCCTCCTGGAGGCATGGAGGAAGGCCTGGAGGCGGGGCGAAAAGGGTTTTGTGCTAAGGCCTCAGATGCAGGAGCCACACCCTTCTCTGGTTATGTCACTGATTTGAGGGTGGGATGCTCCTCCGGGCTGCGGTCGTTGGAGTGCCAGTCCCCTGCTTATCTCTCTCAGGAGGACTCCAGCCACCCCTTCTCCACTCCGGCTTCCTCCCTGGCCTCTTTCCTCTTCCCCCTTTTATTCCCACCATCAGCCCTTGCTCCGCCCTCCCACCCCTTTCCCACACACCCTGTTCGCCCTTTGTTCCATCCTTCAGACAGCAGCCTCCCCAATTGGCATTGGTCCCTCGTCATCTTTTGGTGGGGTGGGACTTGTGGTTGCCCTCATTGGCGTTGAGCTGGGGTGTGGCTCCTCACCGGCGTCTCCGAGATCCACTGCTCCAGGGCATTGTAGGGCTCAGGCGGCTTCTGCAAGTCTCCGCCCACCGTTCTGGCATCCTGCCTGCCCCTTGGAGCCCACTCCTGGCTCCGGGCCTGGCTGGGCCAGCCCCTCTTGCTGCGGCCTTTGGAAGGTGGTGGCAGTGCACAGATGAGCAGCCCCTTCCCTGATGAGATGAGGTGGGACAGCTTCTCTGGGACCGCGGGACTCCTGGACTGTTATGGGCTGTGGGCGGGTCTCCCTTGTGTTGCGGCTGTCATTGCCTCTACCCCTCTTGGTTGGGCATCCTCCGGCTCCTGGGCCTCACCTGTGGGGGAGGGGGGACTCAGTCCCATGTCAGGACACAGGCCCAGGAAAAGAAATGAGTTGCCAAGATTTCTCTTGTGGAGAGGTAAAGAGAGAGGTAGCTGCATTCAAATTCTCTTGCTCACTCAAAGGGATCCTATTGGGAGACCCCATAGGTATTTCTCTTGTTGGGGGGTCTGGATGGTCTTCAAGTTCATTAAGCATCCCACCCATTCTCACAGAAGCCTCCTGTGAGACAGTATTCAAAGCTTGAGCACCTTTTAGGAAATCCTCAATGTGTAGGTGCTTTGCTAAATTAATCGGAGGACTTGAATCTCTAGTACATTTTTTCTTTTTTTCCCATTGGAGGAGGGTTTTGGGTTTTTTTTGTCCCCTGAAGGGGATATTTTATTGCTTTTTTTGTAATAGACAACTAAAACTACAATGAAAAAGAGGGGAGGGGAACTAACAACTAGGGAAAAAGAAAAGTATACCCACACTATACTAAAAACCCAAGAGTAGGAGATCATTATCCCAGTTAGAGTCTATGTTAGTACTATATTGTTAGTAAACAATGCATGCTGTGAGTTTCTATCTATCCCTGATCAAAAATTAACTGATTACTTGTTATGGGAGAATTTCAGAGCATCTCCCTAACTCGCTTCATAAAGGCAATTGTCAGAGTCCTTCTGCCTTTACTTAGGCTTTCTATCTCTAAAGGCATAGGTTGGTTTGCAGGCAGCTGAGCCTTCTTCTGTGGCCAAGTCTTCCTCCGTCTCCGAGGGTGTGGATCCATTCAAACCAGTTTCATCATCTTCTTTGGTTCCCAGATGATGTTTCAGGAATTCTTTAGCCTTGTGCACAGAGTCAATCTTCTCTGTCTTGTCATGTAGCTTAAAGATGACCCCTTCTGGAAATGCCCATTTATATGTGATTTGATTAGTTTGAAGGAAGAGAATTAAATCCTTGTAGATCTTTCGTTTTTGGTGAATTTCAAATGGAATGTCCTTTAAAGTCTTGATGATAGCATTCCCCATTTTCAGTGGAGTTGCTGACATAGCTTCTAAAATTGCATCCCTGGTTGGTCTTCTTGAGAATCTGACTGATATTTCTCCAGGCAGGCCATTCTTTTTGGTGTAACTGGAATACACCCTATACGCTGCATCCATATCATGCATTATTTCTTCTGCTGTCAAGCCTACTATTGGTGTGATAAGATCACTCAGGAGCTTCTTCAGGTCTTCTTTCGGCGATTCAGGAACTCCCTGGGACCTGAGGACCATATTGGCTTTTTCCATTTGTAGTAACAACAGTCTATTTTCCTGATGATTCTGTTTATTTGTTAATTGGTCCACTCTTTTCTTCAAAGTCTTGTTTTTGGTGTGTGTTTCTTTCACTACTTCCATCATTTGCTCCATCTGTTTAACTGTTTCAGCCATCTGGAGCTGTTGCGCTGTGAGAGTCTGATTAAGGACGGTTAACTGCTGGTTAATACCAGTGAGTTGATCCATGACAGGCTTGAGCGTGTCTGCTAGGAGTCTCATAACATCCACCCCCTTGTCTTCCGGCCTCGGACTTTGACCTCCCATAGGTTTCGGTTTCACTCCTTTTCTCCCTGCGCCTGACATCTTGATTGATGATTTACAAAAGCCAGCTGCTATTTCGCCACCTCTGAAAATTGCTTATGCTTCAAATCCACTCTGGTAAGTCTCACCAAACAAGCCAAACGATCAATCCCCCCCCCTCTTGTTCTGCTGTTTTTCTCGCTCGCGGGGGGGATCCCTCCGCCTTCCATTTGCTGCTATAAGGGGGGGGTGAGGAATTTTCTGGTTATTTTAAAGTTTGGTTACAGCCAACTCACTATCACTGCTGGCCACTTTTGACCTTGCTTAGATCTTCGCCTATCGCTCAATCTCCTCCGCTTCTTCCGGCCAGCCTTGTTGGTGCCATGAGGCCACACAGCGGTAGGACCATCAGGGCAAAGGGGAGCCTCAATTCGCCGGCATTCCACCATTGAAGAGGCTACCCTTTCAAAACCGTATGGCTTGGAACCCCACCCAAGGGTTCCATGGGGGGGCCACGTCAGTAGCTCCCCTCCAAACTGCTGGTGTGCAAATCCCTCCCCCGAGCCTCGGGGAGAGCCACTGCCATCGCCATGCTGTAAAAGGAAGGGGAAGTCCCCATTGGAGGAGGTTTTTAAAAGAGTTAATTAGCAGATGAGCACAGCTATTGCTATTTCCTTAATCGAGGGAGTTGCCTGTCAATAGAATTTACTTCAAAACAAACTTCTCACAGTAGCAGCAGCAGAAAGCAAGCACACTCTTGATTCATCAAGCACCAGCACAAAAACTGAAGAGCAGGAGAAGTCAAAACAGGAGGTAAGAAAAGGCGATAAAAGGAATCCAAAAAGATTAAAACTAAGGTACTCTGCATCTGTTACTGCCCGATGCCATTTTTCTCTGCACTCTCCCTATCACAGAAACCACCCCTGATGAAACTCTGGGGATGTCTGCCTTTTTCTCCTTCAGAACCTGCCTTTGGAGACTTGGGGGGGCCTGCGAGCATGGAGGGGATGCTTGCCTTGATTCCAGTGTCTGGCTGGGGGAGGGTTTTTGCCCAGGTAAAGTTTCCCTATGAGTTTGGTGTCACTGGCTTGTTCCTGAGCCATTCCATAGACTCCTGTAACTGCAACTGGGGAGACCTTCTTTGATAGTCTGTAAATGGGACCCCAGAAATGTAATCTGCCCCCAATATGAAGAGATTGTACAGGAGCAGGTGGAAGGGTGAGGTTTCCTATGTGTTTGGCTTGTGTAGCTTACAGGGTTTGTGTATTTTACATTCTATATGCTTTTGAACCTGCGCCTGACATTTTTCCTGGAGGCAACTTCTTGTGGGGGAGGGCATAACTCAGACCCCCTAAATCCAATCCTCACCAAACTTGGAGGGCAGGTAAAGGAGAGTCAGCCAGAGATCCCTAGGAGTTTGGTGTCTCTAGCCTGCTAAGGGGCATTCTACTGCATCATGAACCTCATGAGCTGAACCAGTTCATTCAGGTCTTAAAGGTTTGTGATGGTTTGTGGTTCATGTACCAGGCACACCACAAACCATGAATCTAACTGCATTGTCCCAGTTCATGCCCATCTCTATTTTCAGGGACACCTCACTTTTCTCTATATCCCCCTCTCCACACTCTTAATAAACTCTTTTCTTCCTCCTGATAGCATTTCTCTGCTTCCTTCTCTCCCATCCACTAATCAAGCTGCCTTTTATCTACTCCCCATCTTCAGCTATATTTGTTATTTATTTATTTCATACCCCACCTTTCCTCAGAATGGGGACCCAAAGCTGCTTACATCATTCTCCTCTCCTTCATTTTATTTTTACACATCTGGTTATCTGATTGTACACAGTCTTTGAAAACAGATCTTAATCTCAAGGTTCTAACAAGTGGTTACTACCAGGCCAGGCCCCGATGATGCCTCCCTCAAAGGCCAAAACAACCCTGAAATGGCCCTGTCCCTTCCCCCTGCTCTTTATTTACAGAAACCAAGGACTGAAGTTTGGCAATACTTTTGTGGTTGCCTAGCCACAGCCACTGGGCATTCATTTCCTAATGCTATGGGTGCTGTTTAACCACCATGCCCAATGTATTTTTATTTTTTTTAGATTTCAGATTTTTCTGCAAACCTGGGACTTTTCTCAGGTTTGTAGACTTATCTGTCTTATCTGTTCATGGCCGCAATCTTGGGATTTAGGTATCCACAGAGGGGCCATGTTGTGAATTAGATATATTGATGAGCACCTTCTCATTATGGCAAAAGGAAAGGATAGCTAGTCCTCAATGGTGGTCAAAGACTGATATGTAGAATATTAAGAATGTATTTTATTCATGAGGCTATGTTGTAGAATCCCAAAGTGACCTAGGTGAATTTTCACCTTACTATACTGAGGGCTTAACCATTGACATAAGAGAAGCCAGGCTTGGAACCTGAGTCTCGGAGCGTCTCCATAACAACACTTCCTTACCTCACAAGTGTGCAACTGAGAACAGCTAACTGCATTAGATTGTGGATCACAGAGACAGAGCTAGGGATAGACAGCAGAATGGAGCCAGCATCATATTAGAAATTAGAAATATTTAATGATAAGAGTGCTTGTATTTATTTACTTTTAATGCTGCTCATTATAACAGTAATGGGCTAAACTACTGCTGAAGCAACACAGTGAATGAGCTTGGAACACCTGATGCCTCAGCAATGCTGAAGTTAAGTGTATCTCTAGCCAGTTCATTACCTACTTGGAAAGCTACTAAAAACCACATGTAAAGTCACACAGAGCTTTCTAAGGAAAAGCAAGGTATAACTCAAATAAATACACAGGTAGCAGAGGGAAATGGAAGCAGGAAAGATTCGATAGTGGAAATGGGCAGTGAAAAATCTTTTGCAGTACACAGATATACAGAGGAGATGAAAAATCATGTCTCAATTCACCATAGGAAAAAGTACCATAATATTCAGTTTAATACAAAGAAATCAGACAGTGGGCTTGTGTTGCAACTGTATTTTTTACTTTATTTGGTAGCTGAAGAGATTCTGGCTTGGGCCTACAAACTGGAGTCAGAACCACCAGAGAGCTGGTTGGTTTTGGTGAGCTTTGCTCACAGAGGGAGCCCCTCATATTTCCCCCTTCTTACCATGGAAACCTAAGCATACTTTTCTAAGCCTACTGACCTGAATGGACTTTTAGAAAGGTATAACTCTGCTTTGGATTTCACTTAGGGACTTAAATATAACATGCCCAATATAACATACTTGGAGGGAAGGTGTCATGGTATAGCCTGATCTCATCAGATCTTGGAAGCTAAGCAGAGTCGATACTTGGAAGAGACCTCCAAGGAAGACTGCAGAGGAAGGCCCTGGCAAACCAAACCACCTCTGCTTCTCACTTGTCTTGAAAGTCCCTTGCTAGGGTCAGCATAAATCAGCTGCAATTTGATGGCACTTTTATACACACACACAAACATATAACATACACAACAGAGCTCATACTAACATAATTTCCAGCATAGTTCAATTAGCTTAGCTCTTCTACATTTTCATAGTGATTGGTGCGGTGTCTTTGCAATTTCACTGAGCCCCTATTAGGTGTTGCTTGAGATCAATTCTGATGAGCTTTCAGTAACTAGACAGCTACTCCTAAGTATCAGCCCTTTGCCTGAATCTCCTGGGCCAGCCCAGGATTAACTATTAAGCAAAACAAGCATGTGGTTAGGGCGCCAAGGGAGGGGGGGCAATACAGAATTTGTCCCTCTATCATGCTCTTAACGCTTTCACTGCCACACCCAACTTTAGTCAACTGATAGGCTATTTTTTTTTAAAGTTTATATTTAATATAGGTGTGGGGTCTGGCCTGGGGGATGACCTGGAAGAAAACTGGAAGAAAACTTCAATCCTCTTATTTCACCTTCAGAACTTCCTGAGTTTTAATGTCTTGTCAATTAAGCAATGGAAGGACCGAGGGGCAGCATTGTTGGGCTGTACTTAGGGCATTAATTGGCCTTAAGCTGGCCCTGCCTTGGGCCTGCAGTTATCCCTGAATATGTCCCCATAAAATACTGAAATGAACAAAAACATGATGTAAAAGTCCAAGGTGCTCTGAACTGAAGCAACTTTAATCTGTTACTTTTCCAGCATCAAATGAATACATGTTAGAAAAACCATGTCTTCCATATATTTGAGTGCCATTTTGAGAAACAGTTTTTGTGTACAAATAAAGGTTATCAACTCACCAGTTTGTGTAGAAGGGGTCAAAAAGGACATGGCACTCTTGTATATTTTTTCTGAAATGCACACATTTTTTCCATATTGGAAGGACAGTGTGTGAAGCAGTTTTGAAACTTCCATAAAGAACTGGATGTTTCTCAGATTTTTCAAGTCTCTTAAGCCCTGTGTTTTAGCAGCTGCCAAAGGCAATATTTTTGGGGGGATGGGGCTTGGTGGATTAGTGAGTCCAATTGCTTGAAGTGTCTGAGTCAGCATCTTCTAAATAGCCATATCTTTACAGCTTTGATGCTGTCAACTTTCGATGTCACAGGCTTTGTTGTGCAACCTGCTAGATAGCCTGAGAACAGCTGGACCACATGACAACCAACAAACAACACTATAGGCATTGCAGGCCTCATATCAGAGGATAAGAATCACATTAATCCTTCATCAGACCAGGGCCGGACTGGCCATAGAGGCAACTTAGGCAGTTGCCTAGAGCACCACCTGCCTGCTGCTCCACCTGCCCCTCCCCTCCCCCCTCTCGCCTCAAGTCCTGCTTGGCTGCTCAGCTAACCCTGGCTGTGCTTCTCCTCAGCTTGGTTGGAGGGCGCCATGCTGGCCTGCCTGCCACCCCACCTGCCCCGCCCACCCTGCCCCTCTCATCCCCCACCTTGCCTCAAGCCCTGCTCGCTGCTCCATTCACCCTGGCTGTGACTTGCACCTTGATACCCCAGGCATCCCCAGCCTGCCTGCTGTGAGGGAGGAGGAGAAGAAGAAGCCCGGGGGACAGTGCTGGAGCAGAACGAAGCACAGCAGCACCTGCGGGGAGACGGCAGTGAGCTGGCTGGCTCCTCTCTTTCTGTGGCACAGTGGCTGGGAGATGGTGGCGGCAGTGGCGGCGCATGAACCCTGTCAGTGAGAGGAAGAGTGCCGGAGTTGCCTGGGGGCTCGGTGCTGGAGGAGGAAGCAGCTGGAGCCCCTGCCTGCAGCAGCAGAAACACCAGGTAGGCACCGGCAGGCTTCCCCACCCAGGCGTTGCGCTCATGTTTAGCAGCCTTCTAAATGATGGAAATATTGCCAAAGTAGAAGCTTCAAAATACATACATGTGTAAAAGCGTCACTTGCTAGGAATGCAACAGGATAATTTTTAAATGCTGTTTTCAAAAATATGCCTGTGTACACTCCCCCCATATATCAGTTTGGGTAGACTATAGCAGTGATTCAGTTGTTTCCAGTTTCAGTTTTGAGTATAGACTGAAACCCCAAGATCCAAGGTGAAGGTCTTGATAGTTTAAAGCAGGGATGGCCAGCTAGCAGCCTGTGATCCAGACTGGGCCCTTAACGATTTCTTAGTGGTGCTACAAAGTTTTAGTAAATGTCTGTTAAAATTAGGCAATACTTTAACAATATTTCAGTATTTCAACAATATTTCAATGTAGAAGGAAAAGAACAGTTTTCAGATACCTTACTCAAAAGACAACCTTGATGCAAGATGATTCCCCTCCCCAAGTTATACTCAAAAGATTTCTATTGAACATAATGGCAACTTTCTATGCAAATATAAGATGACCTCTACTTTTTATTGGTATACCTTTTTTTTTTTTTGGCCCCCCAAAGGGGAATTTTTTTTATTGCATTTCTAAAACTAAACACTACATCAGAAATTAGGGAGGGGTCTACATACTAAGGGGAGAAAGAAAAGGTACCTCTAAAAACCCAAGAGTGGGTGTCATACGAACAGCTTTAACAAGATTACATATTTAAATCGCTTAACTCTCACATTACATCAGTGGACGTGGTCATCCTCTTTCTATAAATTTCAAATCTGTAAACAATCATAACTTCATAAAGAACATAAGACAGTATAGTTTATACTTTTTTTTTTAGAACTTCAGAGTTATGATAACAAATCACTTCTTATCCTTCTTCCTCCTCAGTTTATAGCCTACTTTGGGGGCCGCAGCCCCCAACTTAGAATCTGATTCTTTGCCAGACGATGGCTCTGCTCCATCACTGTCACCCTCCTTGGAACTGTCCCTTTCTTCTCCTTCTTCCACGTCTGCTGGACAGCTATGAAGGTGCAAGAATTCTCTTGCCTTCTCTACAGAGTCAATTTTCTCCTTCCCATTGACGGACTTAAAGATGACTCCTTCAAGCAAGATCCATCTGTAGGCAATTTGCTTCTTTTGTAAAACTAAGATCAAGTCTTTATATTTATGTCTTTTCCTCCTTATTTCAAATGGAATGTCTTTTAGAACCTTTATCTCATTGCCCTTGATTTTCAGGGTAACTCCATTAGCTGCTTTGAGAATTTGATCTCTCACTCTTCTTCTGGAGAACCTCACCATCACTTCTCCTGGCAGATTACTTTTCCTTATGAATTCTGTATACAACCTGTAGACCATATCCATGTCGCTTTGCAAATTCTCCGCTTTCAAATCTGCCATTTGCCTCAAGGCTTCACTCATTATCTGCATTAGGTTCTCCCCTTTTTCCTCAGGAATCCCCTGGAATCTCAGGACATAGTTTGCCCTTTCCATTTGTTGCTGTAGTAGTTGAGACTCATCTTCTTGATGCTTCTTCGCCATTGCCTGCATTTGTTTTTGCAACTTCTTGGCATTGGTATCAACCTCTTTAAGTTCCTGCTCATGTTGATCTATCTTCTTGGTATTCCCATTGATTTGAGCCTGCTGCGCGTCCAGAGGGCGCAGTGCTTCATTTAAAATCCTTTGCAGATCAGGAGTTGTGTCCTGTCTGGGCACAACACTCGCTGGGCTGGCACTTCTGGTAAGCTTAGCTTTCGCTGTCTTTTCTCTTTCCTCCTTCTTCATCTGAGGTGCCATTTTTGGGAAGATGTTTACTTTCCCACAAAAGTTATCAAAATCTCTCAAGTTCAGAAGGTACTTGGTAAGTTCTTAAAAGTCCTTTGTTCCAGTCTTACTCGCTTCAAAAGCCCAACCCCCCACATAAACTATAAAATTCATTTTTATTTTCTTCTCGGGGAAGGATCCCCTCTCCCCCTTGCTTCCCGTGGGGCAGCTTTTTGGCTTTATTTTTTCCCAATGCTCTCACTTAAACTTCACTTACAGTTCATCAGACCAGGGCTGGACCATCCATAGAGGCAACTTAGGCAGTTGCCTAGAGCGCCACCTTGAGAAGAGTACCGCACTGGCCTGCCTGCTGCCCCACCCGCCCCTCCCCTCCCCCCTCGCTATATGTATACATATACATATATAAAATTTATTTTCATAACAAACATAAAATTGGGGTACAACATTTCGATCTACCTTTTCCTCTATTAAACTACCTCATACATTAATTAATTCTATATCATTTTTCCACCTACTGTTTTCATATAATGTTTGGAAATATATAAGTATATAGTTTCTTTTATTCTACTGTTATAGGTTTTGTCTAAACTTATTGTTAAATTCTTTCTTTGGATATATAAAAAGGCATAATTCTTTATTTTCTTCTAGATATTAATGTAATGGTCTTACACCATTGGCAATCTCAGAAATTTCCTCAAAAATTTCCCATTCCTTTTGTAGCTTTCCTCTTCTTCTTGACTTTCTGATTTCTCCTCTTAAATTTTAAAGTCCTCTTTCTCCTCTTAATTTTGTGTGTTTTCTCCTCTTAATTTTGTGTCTTTTCCCTTATAAGTGTAGAAATCTTCTGAGTATAAACATCTGTACTTAATCTTTAGATTAGTTTGTGGATCCAAGTGTTGGTTTCTTTTATCTCCCTGAGGTGACATGTGACTCCTTATTTTGGCAATTTCATCATCAATGGTTCTTTTATAAAGTCTCTGGTACACATTTGTGGAAGTCTTGTTTCTCTTTATAGGCGCAAACTCCATTTTGTGGATCATGTCATCTTGATTGTAGGTTTCCTCAATATACTGTACACAGTCAGGTCTCTTTTCCTCCTCTTTCCAGGCTATTTGAACTGTTTCTTAGTTTGTTGCATCAGCATTTCTGTTTCCTCTTGTGTAGGGTAAAAAATTTCTTTGACTGCCCTCTTTACAACTACCCTAGCTATATTTTGAATTGCAAATCCTTTAAAGAGACCTGTAATAATTCAATGCTTATAAGTTCCATTGTATCTAAAAATAGAGCCTCTGGCACCGTTTGAAGTCTATCTGTGGCATCCATTTTTTCAACAACATGTTAAAACTGAAGAATCTCTAGAAATATTTTCCAACAAAGTTTTACAGTAGCACCACATCTAATAAGCATATAATCAACAATTGTTATAGTCATAACATAAGTTGGGAATGTTATCTATTATTTACATTTCACGACATTGAGATCAGAACAAAATGGAAATCTGTAGTTTCTGCAAAGGAAAACATAAAATTGGTATGGGAATATAATAAGTGAAAAAATCAGGGTAAGGTCCAATTTTCTTTTTCCCCTTGAAAGATCAAGTCTTCATATTCCATTTATTTAAAGTATAAACAGCTTTAGTCCTTCTTTCAGTGTCTTCATGTTGTTTCAGCTGCTTTCTTTTTATTCTCCAGACAAGGGGAAAAAAGGGAGGTGGAAGAGTCCATTTCTGTTCAGCAAGATTCAGAGTCAAATTCAACTAGTTCTTCTCCAATTTTATATTCCACAAAATACAGTCTTAGAGAAGATCTTTCTCTTTATTTTCTTTGCCCAAGAGGCTATTTGAGAAGTTGCTTTGAATTCTCTTCATAGCCGCTGGAAAGAAAGGAGGGGGGCAGGAAGTGAATTCTTTTTTTTCTTTTTTCTTTTTGTCTAAAGGTGTTATTTTTTTCTAATTGTGGGAAGTAACAGAATCTTTATTTTTCTTCCTTAATTAATCTTTTTATTGGTTTTGCTATAATAAACAAAGGCGAATCATGTCATTTCAACATAGATTTCAGCATATATTTCTAACAATAACTATAATGAGATTATGTCCTCCCCCAATATAAAGTTCATTAGGATGTCTTTTCTATTGCTTGGTGTTTCTACAAATATAATCAGTTAGTATTTTATCCCACAACCTTAAAAATCCATCTTTACACCTATATCATACACTTAGCATAACACCAACAGCAATCAGTTCTTTAAACATAAATTCATCCTTAGTTCCTTTTATTTATAAACAAATCCAAATTGATTCAGTCACTCTATTTTTCTGGTCTTTTTAAACATTTTCCAGTTTCCTATAAATTGCAGTCAAATAACAAGCTTGAATTTCTTATTTCCTATCTCTTTTCTTTACATTTATAATATTTCCCTTTTTCTTCTTCAGATATTTATCCAAAATTTATACCTTATATTTCTGTTGTCCTACTCTAATCATGTCCCTGTACAGTATTTAATCATAACCTGGTAAACCAAAAAAAATATATCAGAATAAACACTTGTTTCCTGTTCCCCCCCCATGTCTTTCTATCTCATCTATCTTCTTATAAATTATATATAACCTCCTGTTCAAATGTCTTTCTACCATCTATCTCATTCTGGTGTTTCTTATTGTTAATTACTTTAAATTATTTACCTTAAAGTAATTAATATCTCCTTATTTTAATCATGTAATCACATTACACCACCCTGTATTAATTATGTTGGCAATACAATGCAGTATGAGTGCAAATAATAATTAGAAGATATCTTTAAAGAAAAAACCCAAAAACAAAAGTCAATTGATTCCATTTCCACCTTAGCCATCCTTTCATACATCTATCAATTTGGGCAATTATTCTACCATTTAATAGACTTTGCCAATTCTGCCATTCATAAACATCACCTATGTCTAATCATTTTGTGCAATTTATAAAGTATATATTAAAAAAGTTGTTCTGGCTCCCAATGCATGCTGCCTGTTTTTGTTTGTTTTCCAGAACAACCTTCTCTCCTTAATCATACTTAGGTGTCTTAACTCTTTATATTCCTGGTAATTTGCTTCCATGTTTTGCTTTTCCTTTCTCTTCAGTTCTGTCTCCATTTCCCTTTTATATCTTATGCTTTTCTCTGAAGGGCGTCTTGCTCCCTTTTTGGCCACCTTAAACATCTCTCCTTGCATTAATTCTTTAGCTCTGCTTTTTACCGGTTCCATCTCCATAGGAAATTTTTTAAGTCTCACTTCTCTGAATATTTGCGCCATATCTACTAAAGGCATGTCTTGCATCTCCTTATTTTGGTTATAGTCTTGTTCTCTTTTTAAATTCTCTGCACTCCACTGAGACTGTAGTGGTTCCTCTTCATTTATACATTTCAAGCCTGTTCTCTGTAGACTCTCAAAAGCATTTTTACAAGCTTTCTCGATTCTTTACCCCTCCATTCCATTGTCTTTCTAAACTTTAAAGGGCTTAATGATGGATAGTAGATTTTCTGATATTGTTGCTTTAAGATGTACTCACGGTGTTATGCTTCATCAATGTTATAGATGAGGTCCCAGCTTCTCCCCTCTCCATTGGGACAGTCATGACTGCATGCAACCATGTCTCCATGGGCACTCTCAGCTGGCTCCTGAGTCAGGGCACATTCAGATCTCCAGCCGCTTGCTGCCGCTTGCCAGGGGGTCCAATTCAAGCCCCTTGCAATAAGCTCCTCTATGGGGAACTCATTGGAGTTCAGGAGCCCCTGAACCCCTCTAAGGAAGCCGGCAATCCAGTCAACACTAGACAGAGCTTCCCAGTGCAACTGTTCTCGTCATGCCAAAACCCTGCCTTTCGACCAGCCAATGTTTTCTGAACTTTGGGTCATTCTACCTGGCAAATTGAGTTAATTGGTTCCATATTAAACAGGAATGTATTTACACTGAACTGGAGAGTGAAAATTTAAGAGTTCCATTTTGTTTAATTTAAACCTGGCAGTCAATGAAGCTGCTAAGTGTTGCCTGGAAGCAACAAGTTTCTTCATGTTGGTCCAGCAGATCTATAATTATTTCTCTGCATCAACTCATTGTTGGCAAATTCTAATTTGTCATGTACCAGCCATTACTGTTAAGCCACTGTGTAAAACAAGATGGGAGAGTCGGATTGATGCACAATGGAAACAAAGATACTGATGCTGAAGATCTGTGTTGTAAACTGCAAGCAGTAGCTTAAAAACTTCCAAAGTCTATGCCAGCACAAAGAGTACTTCTCTTCATACTTCAACAAAAACTCCAGGATAGTGTGCCTAATGTTTCTGTTGCTCCAAGGATCCTTTTCACACTTCCAGTGTTGGTGACAACTAGTGAATGCAGCTTCTCAAAACTCAGACTTATAAAAACACACATATGCTCGACAATGCTGCAAAAGAGACTACTTGGCTTGGCAACTATTTCAATTGAACATGCTGAAGCATCAGCGCTTGACCTGAAGGAACTGGTGACAAAATTTGCTAAAGAAAAGGCACACAAAATGAGATTCTGCAATGGAAACATTAAAGAGACTTAACTTTCAACATCACAATTAACAGGATTGAAAAGTACTGAGACTGATGAGTGATTTCAGCTCTCACATACTTTATTAGTTCACGAACAAAACAAGACAAGTGAAGCCGGCTTTCAGGCTGGCTTTTATTCCCAAAGGAACCCACACCCCAATACACACAACACCCCATGATTGGACTATTTACATTGATTGAGCTATCCCCCATGATTCCTGCTCCCTGGTTGGGAGGGAGCTAGGATCCTACTGTCCATTGTCCTCTGGAGTGAAGCTCAGGCACTTTGCCCGGCTGCATGTTGGACCTGCTGAAACCGGTCCGAGCACATGGCTGGCCAGGGCACATGTTTTGAGATGAATACACTACAAGGGTTTTCCAAAATGCTTTGTGATTTGTGTTTTTCTGTTTGAGAGAGAAAATCAGAGATTGTATTACTTGTTCTCACAATTTTTTTTTTTTAAAAATTAGCAATTTCTATTTTTGTATTTTTAATTCTTCCTAAAATGCATTTATGTTTGAAAATTGGTGGGCACATGGGGTAGGGGAGCGCCAGAAGGTAGCCTCGCCTTGTATGCAAAAAAAACCTGGCACCAGCCTTGCATTAGACAGTGGGGAGTTCCAAATCAAAAGTGACCTATCCAGTGGGGAGTTCCAAAGTAAAAGTTACCTGTCCAGAAAGTCCCAAGAGCCACATCAAGAAGCATCTACAATCTACAACTGAAAACAAATCAGCCAATATCATAATGCCCCTGTATAAATTGATGGTGCAACCTCATTTGGAGTACTGTATACACCTCAAAAAGCATGTTATAGCATTGGAAAAAGTGCAGAAAAGGGCAACTAGAATGATCAAAGGGTTGGAACATTTTCCCTATGAAAAAAGGTTAAAGTGCTTGGGGGTCTTTAGCTTGGAGAAATGATGGCTGAGGGGTGACATGATCGAGGTTTATAAGATTATGCATGGGATAGAGCAGGTAGAGAAAGAAGTACTTTTCTCCCTTTCTCACAATACAAGAACTCGTGGGGACTCAATGAAATCGCTAAGCAGTTGGGTTAGGACAGAGAAAAGGAAGTACTTCTTCACCCAAAGAGTGATTAACACATGGAATTCACGAGCACAGGAGGTGGTGGCGGCTACAAGCATGGATGGCTTCAAGAGGGAATTGAATAAACATATAGAGGTCTGGAGCATATAGAACTCTCAGTGTGGAGCAAGTGATGCTCTGTATTCTTGGTGCTTGGGGGGGCAACAGTGGGAGGGCTTCTAGTGTCCTGGCCCCCCTGGGGGACCTCCTGATGGCACCTGGTATTTTTGGCCACTGTGTGACAGAGTGTTGGACTGGATGGGCCATTGGCCTGATCCAAAATTGGCTTCTCTTATGTTCTTATAAGCTTTGCTGGTTGGCTTGTTATCACCTCTATCTTTTTACAGTTGCTGCACTATGTCTAGCTCTACTGTTCCAGCTATAGGGTTGCCAACAGGCCTGGAAACAACTGTCCTATACCTTTAACAGAGGCTTGATGTGTGGCAATGAGCAGCCAAAAAGTTTCATAGCATGAAAGTAAATGATGTTCCCAGGTAAGTAACATTCAATTTCTATTAAATGGACAGGACTTTTTTTGTCAAGGCCTGTTGGCAACCTTAATTCTGGATTCTCTGAACCCAAACCCAAACAAGGGCAGTGAGGACATTTGGGAAATGTTCATATGTCATTACCATTTGTCTTATATGGTCATACCTATCATTCACATACATCCCCAAAAACCAGGTAACCATTTCCTGCCTCAGCATGTGGCAGTATAACTATGAATCTTTTGAACTGGTCTCTAAGAACAAGAGTTACAGGTAAGCACAACTCTATTTTTCTCTTTAAGATGGCCATCCTTGGTCTATCCAAGCGGAACAGGCAACAGAAACCTCTACCAAATTTCCATTTGAGAAATGACTAAGAGACAAAATCCCATCTTTTGCCCACCCATTGTGGACTGCTGTAGCTGTATTTTGTAGAGATCCAAACTCTCACAAGAGCCTTGGATGGTACAGCATTATTTTTTCCTGATGATTTTTTCCCTTTTCTTGTTGGTGAAGTACATGCTAAAATCTATGCTTAGTTGCTTTGCAGTGCACAAAGGCAGCTGCACTTTACGTATATTATGTGCCAGAGGCAGGAAAGCAGGCCCCTTTAAAAACTCCTCTTGCTCATGCTGAGTAGTACAATCTGTGGGTTTTTTAAAAGGTATTAAATGTATTTGGTAAGTCTGTGGAAATGACACCTTATACAACAGAAGGGAGTAGACCTCAGTTGCAGAGCCAGCCAGGAATTTAGAAATCTAGTCCACCATCCAAGTATTCCAATGGAAAGGAGTGTTCATGCTCTTCCAACTCCTTCCTCCAAACAGTTTGTTTTGTCTGCTTCAGTCTTCGAGGAAATGGAGATGAAGGCAAGGGCTGGCTCAGACAAAATCTATTATTTCCTGGGCTTGAGTTCCCATAGAGTCTTGGTTCTGTAAACAAGGAGAACTGGAAACACCTGGAGTAGAAGGATTTAAGCTCACCAAGCCATGTGACATCAGCTGGAACAATCTTATAGGAAAGTGAAAACACCTGCAAGTGACTTCATGGCTCCCAGAACAACCCTAAGCAACAAAAGAATGCCAAAGGGTTAACATCTAGTTGCGTCAATTCAGCCAGGTGTCAAGCCAGACAAAACTAAGAGGTGGGGTTTGGGGAAGGAATATGACTCTTTCATGCACAGAAAAAGTTCTAATAATGGTTTCTTAGGGTCGTGAAGTAGTGGAGTCACTCCTCGATATGAGCCTATGGCTGCTGGTTGCCCGGTCTGTTGCAGCAGTTGGGCTCTAAAGCCATCTGTGGCTATAAAATTTTATATTATCTTTACTCCATTTATAACACAGGTTTCTCACTGAGACTGAAGGCAGATTGCAGAGTTTAAAACATTCAACCAGACAGCAAGGATCTCCAATAAACAATATGAAAAGATTACAGAACTGGAAAAAAGTACAAACAACAACAAAAACAAACAAAAAATCCCCTAAGGCATGACATACCATAATGCAGAAAATGGATTACACAGACAGAAGACAATGTAGTAAAGGAAGCTGATACATGCCATAAACATTGCAACAGACTATAGCCCTGTCCCTTACAAAAGTGACCTCCTGAGAACTTCTATTCTGCTACAGTTCTAATCTTTTTAGCAAAATGCCTTCCTGAACACATGTGTCTTGCACATTCTGTGAAATGGTAGTTTTGCGGAGGTAGGGTTACCAACCCCCAGGTGGGCTGGAGATTTCCAAGAATTGCACACATAGTTGGAAGAAAAAGACTAACACAGGTATTTTGGTATTAACAAAAGGGCAGCTTTATTTAACTTTCAACTTGCATTCAACTGTAACTTGACAAAGGCCACAATGTAAGCCAAGCAAAAGGATCCCCTGATCCCTTTTCTGACCCTAAACAGGGTGAGTCACTAGCCCCTGGTGCAAGCCAACATTAACATGACCATTGCCAGGCAGCAGATGGGCTAACAACCCCCCGAAATGAGCCAGCCCGCTCAAGCCACAGAACCTGAAGGGAGACCCACTCCAGGGTGTACTGCAATCCCCAGCCAAGGCCCATGCCAAGGTATGGTTCATGCTGAGCGAGTCAATCAAGGAGGGGCCTGTCAGTTGGTGCTCCTCTTTTTCAACAAACCAGGCCAGGTTCCTGCCACCAACAAGGGACAAGCCTTCAGATTGTTTGTATGTATTGTTGTGAGCCACCCTGAACCCATTCGCAGGAAGGGTGGGATATAAATTGAAATAATAAATAAATCCAGAGCCTCCGCACAGAAGCCAAGGAACCTAAAACCAAACAACAACAGGGAACATTAGAAGAAAAACAACACCTCACACTGACATCAAAGGCCACACATAGGCCTATAGGCTGTTGAATTCCACCTCCCTACTTTTTTAATGGCTGAGCCAGAATAGCCCATGGCCACCACTGTAGACGTGACTCCAATTCTAAATGAATGAGTGCCAAACCTCACACCTGATAACCCCAACTTAATTAAGGCCTTTGATGTCACTGCCCCAAATTGTTATTTTGTCAGTGGGGACTTATCTGCATGAAGGAATGGGGGGCCATCCTCATGGCTATGCTAACCAATGTACTGGCACAAGGCCCATACTGCACAGAGGTCTCTATCAGCACATGCACCAAGAGGGATTGCACTCCCTTTACCTTTCTGGCCAGTGTTGGACCACTGGACCTGAATCACAACCCAGTGCACCTTGAAAAAGACATTGCCAGCCTGAAGTGGTCCTGCTACCCCCAGAGGATCCAGCCGAGACTGCTGAACCAACTCAGTGACCTCTAAAGCGCCAAAAAATGTGGTCAGTGCGGCAGCATGGAACAGTGTGATCTCATAACCCAAGCAACACACCTGGATCCAAGTAGCATACAGACCCTTAAGTACTGCAGGGGAAATGGGCTGCCATGCCTCCCGGTGGGTGCTGTCCTCCCTAGCCCAACCCTCCAGCATCTTACACAGGTGGAAGTCAGCAGTGAACTCAGTGAAGCTGTGGGCCTTACTGGTGAGGCTGGTCAACTGGGATCTGATAGATTTAATCACCAAACACTTACCTTTCAACATGACACAGTATCGTTGCAGATGGCCCACCAGTGTGGGCCAATCATTCCAAAGCCCTACCTGCCCCCTAAATGCCAGAAATTGGTGAACAGCATAGCCATAGGCTTTCTGCATGCTTTGTGTAATTGCTAACTCAATTGCCCTACTAGCCTCGACCCACCAAACTGCCATAGTTCCAGGGGCATCCTCATTGGGTGCAAATCTGCCTCCAGGGCGAGTTGACAAAACTTCTCCATCTGTTTGTGAGACAGAATATCCGCCAGCCCATTAGTCATCCTGGGACATGCTAGGTGAGGAACAACTCCAGGCCCATAATCCTCAGAGAATTAGAGGTCAGCATTGGTAACCTGAACCACTGCCATATTATCACACCAAAAATACACAGTACTGTTGGCCAACTGCTCCCCTCACACCCACAGGGCCATTGAAATGGGGGGGGGGAAATCCCAAAAGGTCAGATCCCTGCAGATCCCACTCATGAACCAGGCCTCAGGCCATTCCTCTGCACACCAGTGGCCCCTAAAATAAACCCCAAAGCCCACTGAGCCCAAGGCATCAAAGGTTACCTGAAACCCATCCCTCATGCGTAAGTCATCCCTCCAAAAGGAAATCCCATTAAAATTCTGCAAGAATGTCCCCCAGACCTGAAGATCCTCTTTCATCCCCCTATTAATCCTAACCCCGTGAGACAGTGTCCACAGCTCGGCCATAGGACTGCATAAGAAGCACAAGAAGGCCCTCCCAGGAGCCACCACCTGACAGGCAAAGTTCAAAGTCCCACTAGTTGCTGAAGCTCCAACAGAGTGGCCTTCTTTTTAGACATAAAGACAGCCACTTGAGACTGTAACTGCTATAACTTTGCCACCGGCAACCTGGATATCTGGTTCATAGTGTCCAGCTCTGTACCCAAAAAGGTCAATACAAGTGATGGCCCTTCAGTTTCTTCATAGGCTGCTAGGGGAATCCCAAGCTCCCCAGCCAGTTCAGTAAAGGATTGGAGTAGATGCCGGCATTGGCCAGACCCTGCAGGCCCCACAAAGAGAAAATCATCTAAATAATGAACTGTGTTTTTTAGGCCTACCTTTACCCTCAAAGCCCATTCTAAAAATGAACTAAACCACTCAAAAGCAGAACAAGAAATCCCATACGAAGGGCTCAGTCCATGTAAAATTGGCCCTCAAAAGCAAAGCCCAAGAGTTTAAAATCCCCTGGGTGCACTGGCAGCAAGTGAAAGGCAGACTTAATGTCACATTTTGCCATTTCGGCCACAGGGCCACACCAGCAGACCACATGGAGCGCCTGATCGAAGGAAGTATAACGGACCAAGGGCAGGTGATCCAGAATAGTATCATTAACCAATCCACCCTTAGCAAAAAACAGGTGATGTATCATTCGATACTTACCTTCAGCTTTCTTAGGGACTACCCCCAGTGGCAAAACTCTTAACAAAGGAATTGGTGAAGTCGGGAAGGGACCAAGGACTCTGCCCTCTCTGCACTTCCTGGCTATCTTCTCCCTCACCACATGCTCCAACCCAATAGACTTCAAATTCCGGGGCATGAATCCTTCCCAAGAACCCTGATAAAGAATCCTAAAACCATTTGTGAAATCATCTAACAAATATAAGCTATCTTCAGCATGAGGGTAAATTGCCAGCCAGTGTTCAAGCTGTGTCAGGTTTATAGGGCTGGGTCCATTTTCCCAGTCCCTGAGGGGTGGTCCTGCTACCCCCTGGTCATTTTCCAGCACCCCTCTGCTTGGCCCTGGAGCAGGATGTAAAAGCATGAGACCTCCTGCACAGGGGGCACTCATGCCTGAACTTTATTTTTTTATTATTTATTGCTTCAATTTATACCCCACCCTCCCCGTGAGCAGGCTCAAGACGGCTTACACTAGTTGGTACCCCGTACCATAAAACCATATACAAAAATTAAAACATTTAAGCACCATTATTAACATTACACAACTAGGCATTAAAACATTAACATTAGAACAATCCAATAGTTAAAGTGCTAGTGACGGTATCATCTTTAGATAATGAGATGGCATACTGACAGTTGTTTCCAGCTTAATGATCTTCAGCCTGGCACGATGATATAATCTGATCTCTAAACCAGAGCAGACCCATAGCCACAGATGGTGGTGGTGTGGTGGCTCCTAACTGAAAGCTGGTGGAAGAGCTCCATCTTGCAGGCCCTGCGGAACTGTAAAAGGTCCTGCAGGGCCCTGATCTCTTCTGGGAGCTCATTCCACCAGTGTGGAGCCACCACTGAAAAGGCCCTGGCCCTGGTGGCAGCAAGCCTGGCATCCTTGGGGCCTGGAATGGTCAGGTGATGTTGTGTTCCTGATAGTAGTGCTCTCTGGGGTATATATGGGGAAAGGCGGTCCCACAGGTATGTCGGACCCAGGCCATATAGGGCTTTAAAGGTAAGTACCGGCACCTTGAAGCGAATCTGGTATGCTATTGGCAGCCAGTGCAGTGCCTTCAGCACAGACTGGATGTGCTCTCATTTAGGGAGACCCATCACCAGCCTGGCTGCAGCATTCTGCGTTAGCTGCAGCTTCCAGATTTGCGACAAGGGCAGCCCCACGTACAAAGCGTTACAATAGTCTAGTCTCGAGGTGACCATCACATGGGTCACTGTAGCCAGATCGTTGCGGTCAAGGAAGGGAACCAACTGCCCAATCAGCCGGAGATGGTAAAAGGCCGACTTGGCAGTGGCTGCTACCTGGGCCTCCATTGTTAAGGAGGCATCCAGGAGCACTCCCAAACTCCTAACCTCCAGCACTGGCACCAATGATGCCCCACCAAAGGTCGGGAGTGGGAACCCCACCCCTAAGCTGTCCTAACTCAGGCACAGGACCTCTGTCTTCATCGGGTTCAGCTTCAGCCAACTTAGTCTGAGCCACCCAGTCATGGCTTGCAAAGCCCAGTCCACAACTTCTGGTTTTGGTCTGACTGGCCGCCCAACATCAGATAGAGCTGGGTATCATCAGTGTACTGATGACAGCCTGGCCTGTGCCTCCGGGCAATCTGGGCAAGGGGGTGCATATATATGTTAAATAACATTGGGGACAGCACTGCCCTTGAGGCACACCGCACTCCAGCGGGTGTCTCCTGGTCTGCTGTTCCCCTAGCACCACCCTTTGTCCCTGACCCTGGAGAAAGGAAGCAAGCCATTGCAGAGCAAGCCCCTGGATCCCCATGTTGGTGAGGCGATGGATCAGCAACTGATGGTCGACCGTGTCAAACACGGCCAACAGATCTAACAACAACAGTACTGCCACACTGCCCCCATCCAGATGCCTCCGGAAGTCATCTGTCAAAGCAACCAATGCCATCTCCGTCCCATGTTCCGGGCGAAAGCTGGACTGGAAGGGATCTAATACAGAAGTGTCGTCCATGAAGCCCTGCAGCTGTATCTTCACTGCCCTCTCAATTAATTTGCCCAAATAGGGCACATTGGAAACCGGCCAATAGTTGGCCAATTTGGCCGGATCCAAAGATGTTTTTTTCAGGAGAGGGCAGACCATCATTTCCTTAAGTGCCCCGGGAACTGCCCCTCAGAGAGGGATTTTTTGATAATTTCCCTGAGGGCCCCTCGAAACCCTTCATGGCCAGCTTTAATAAGCCAAGAAGGGCACAGGTCAAGGCTGCATGTGGTTGGATGCACAGCTATGAGCAATCTGTCGACTTCCTCCAGGCTGAGTGGGCTGAAATGGCCCAAACCCAAAAGCAAGGACGTGCAAGGGGCCTCAAGCTTGCTCACTGTTTGAAGTGTGGCAGGGAGTCACAGTGGAGTGCCAAGACTTTATCTGCAAAAAAGCTCACAAATGCCTCACAGCCAATATCCAATTCCCTATTGTTTGGTCTGCCCTGTGGCAGAGCTGTTATGGACCAAATCATTCTAAACAATTGGGCTGGGTGTGAGCTCAGGGATGCAATCGTAGTCGCATAGAACTCCCTCTTTGTGGCTTTGACTGCCATCTCATAGGATCTGATAAACGTCCTATAAGATGCTCTTGCTGCTTCGTCTC
Organism: Gekko gecko; assembly: GCA_029375565.1. Taxonomy (NCBI): domain Eukaryota; kingdom Metazoa; phylum Chordata; class Lepidosauria; order Squamata; family Gekkonidae; genus Gekko; species Gekko gecko. Next base: position 226,927,814 of record JAPDNY010000002.1, read on the forward strand.
AAACACAGGCCACCATCTCTCTAGCTGTCTCAGCTCCCATTTCATAAGCAGCCACTCCTGGGTGAACCAGGGAGTGAGCCTAGAGCAGGGGCGCAGAGGGCACCGAGGAGCAATCTTGTTGATGGGCTGTGGAGAGCCGGCTCTGCCTGTCCTCCACTAGCTCATCCAACGAGCCACCAGGGGGCATTGGTTCCTGCAGGGCCATCTGGAGCTGCACTGGCTCCATCTGGCTCCACGGGCAAGCTAAAATATGCTCGCCACCTAAACAGGGTCGGGGCCAATGTTTCCTCTAAGGTGTGCAGTCTTGTGAGCAGAAATTTTACCCTGTGAGCCAAAAGTGGTGCGAGCGTTAAAACTGTGATTGGGCCGATATTTTTTTTAAAAAATGTATTTAAGTGTACAAACATACAAACAACATATAAACTATTATCATTTGTATTACAAGTCATATATTTATATTAAACATTCATATTTATATGGAACATATTTGTATTACTTAACCTCCCAGTCTTAAGTGCACATACAATCACTTTGCAAAGCACCAGCAGGCTTAAGGGCACATACAGTCACTTTGCAAAGCACCACAACACACCAGATCGCCTCTAGCTCACTGCTGAGGCCAGCTCCCCCCACCACCTTCTTCAGCTAACCTCCCAGGCTTAAAGGCACAGAGAGTCACTTTGCAAAGGACCAGAATACACCAGATAGCCTCTAGCACACTGCTGAGGCCAGTGCTCCCCCCCACCTTCTTCAAGTAACCCCCCCCAGGCTTAAGGGCACAGGAAGTCACTTTGCAAAGGACCAGAATACACCAGATTGCCTCTACCATGCTGCTGAGGCCGGCTACCCACCCCCACCCCAAGACAAAACAAACACCCAGGCAACTCACCTCAGGAAGGGCAGAAGCTGGGCAACAGAGCAGTCCTCCTTCTGGGCCAGGGTATCTCTAGGAGCACGAGACAGAGGACTGGTGGGGCAGGTAGCAGCACCCCCTTTCACAGGGCAAGCAAACCCCAGCTGAGGGGAGGCAGGGCCAGCCCAGATTAGGAAACACAAAGCATACTACTATGTTTCTGTGCTGCCTGAGCAAATGGATCCATGCTGCATGGCCATTGGGAAGGGAACTTCCCGCCCCTGCACTGTGGTAAAAATTGCTGCACTGGCCAGGGGAAATTGGTGTACCAGCCTAGCACAGTTTAAAGGGAACCTAGGTTGGGACAGAACATTCAAAAGGGCCCTCAGGGCATGGTGGTGCAACCATGGGACTGCCAAAGCAGTAACCTGGTCCACTATTACCCCCACCTCGAAGATCAAATCGAGCACCTGCCCAGCTCAGTGAGTGGGGGTCATTAAATATTGGGAGAGTCCCAGCATCAGCATGGATGACACCAGGCATCACCATGGATGACACCATGGATGACACCACTGCCCAGGTAGAGGCTGCATCATCAGCATGGACATTGAAGTCACCTAAGATTATCGGTCTACTCTAGGGTGTTCCAATGCCCAGCCTGATACGGCCTCCATCAGGGACGGCAGGCTATTGGCTGGTGTGTTAGGCAGTTGGTACACCAGCCAGATCACCAAACTCTCCCCAACCTCCCATACCAGACTGGCACACTTGATGCCCATGATCCTTGGCGGCAGGAGCACCCTGAAGGAGTAAGCCTCCTGAATGAATAGAGCCACTCCTCCCCCCTGCCCCCTAGTCCATGATTGGTGAAGGACCAAGTATCCGGGCAGAGCAACTTGGGAGAGAGATACTGTCTCTCCTTCATGCACCCAGGTCTCAGTCACGCACGCCAGGTCTACCTTCTGCTCCAGCAAGAAGTGTCGCAGGACCGTGGTCTTATTTATAGACCTGGTGTTACACAGCACCAATGTCAGAGGAGGGTCACTATGCCTTGCTCCACTGCCAACAACCTTTGGGATGGGACGTAGGCTGGAAGGAGGCTGAACTATACCACTTCTCCATCCCCTTCCCTTGCTTCCCTGCCTAGTCCCACCGCTATACCTTTCCCTCCCCAGGAGCACTGGAATATTATCTCCGGTCGTCATCAGGCCAGCTAATCTTAGCCAGCTGCAGCCCTGCTGTTGGCCTCAGATCAACTAAACAATAACCCGCTGGGGTGGTCCTTAGCAGCATGTGCTGGCACTCACTTGCTCCAGATTGGTAAACCCTGACAATTTAATCTAGCAGCCTATTAATACCATTTTTTCTTTAGTTTCTCCTATATATGATCCAATCAGTTAGCCCTGCTCTAAACTTCCAACCAGGGGCTGGTAAATCTGCGGTAAATTTCTTCTTAAGCAGCTAGAAACCTCTTATTAGTCAATTTGTGGACATTAAGTTCAATTATCAAATTAATTAATTAAAATTAATTCAACATTTACAGGGCCTACAAATCATCAAATTCTGTAGCAATCAAATATACAGTTAATCAGTTATCAATTTATCCCTAATTAATTGGGGGGGGGAAACTAACAATAAAACCCACTATACAATATCTATAGATCTAATTCCCAAGTAGCCCCCTGTGTGCGGATATCTAAATCTGCACATTGGGGGCACCTGGGGGGCAGGGAGATTTTCCTGCACACGTGGGGCAGTCCCCAGGTGTGCAGAAAAATCTAAAAAGTTTTAAAAACTGTACGGGGAATATATAAATCCCAAAAAAGTATGGGCGTTCCCTGCGCATGCGCAGAGAACGCTCTGGAAACTCTGCGGCAGGCCAGCAGCTGAGAGGTGCTCAGGGCTCACTGCTGGTGCCGGGGGGAGGGAGAATCAGCAGAGGGGGAGATCGTCGGGCCCAGCGACTGGGGAGGGAAAATCAGCGGTGGGGGGAAATCAGTGGGCCAGAGGGGGAGAGAGAAGGCTTACCTGCAGAACTGCTTCTGCAGACCAGGAGCCTTTTGGAATACCCCCCCGAGTATCGCGGGTCCTGCTTCTTGTACAATTTCTAATTCCTATGACCTAGCCCAATTAATAAATTAAATCTAACAATTTGCTATGGTTAATCGCCAAGTCTGCTGCCTGCTGCTGGGTCCTTGGTAGCAGTTTGGGCCAGTTGTTGAAACTTGGCCCGTCCAATGTTTCTCTTCATGCCCATCGGTCCCGCACATAGGCACGGGGTCTGATCTCAGGCCCTTTCTCCTGGGCCATTGCAATGTCTGTCGCCTCACCCTGGCTCCCCCAGTCAGTACCTTCTGCTTCATCAATCTCCTGGGTCTAGATGACTCCGTTCTTTCACAGGTCTGTTGCCGTGGGCTCTGTTTGCAAGGGATGGGGTGCTGCTCAAATCGTGCTGCCCATGGCCATTCAGTCAACCTAAGTTCGTTTTGGGGCTCCCAGGGCTCCTCGGTGTACTCACACCCGACCAATGGACTGCATTGTTTCTAGGGTCTCTTGCCATGGGTTCTGATGCAGGGGGAGGTGGGGCGCTATTCCTGTCACAATGCCCACAGCCACCCAATGGGTCCACATTCAATATAGGGGCTCTCGTGGCTCCCCAGCACACACGCGCCCATCCATGGCAACCCCGTGTGCCCCAGCAGCAACCATGGCTTGAGCAACGACAGTCAGAAGCAGACCCCATCAGCAAACGGCAGCTCCTCAGGCCGGAGCAAACTGGCTGGGCGAGTAGCTCTGCTCGGCTGGCTCTCATACACTCCCCGCCAGCAAGGCTTCTACTTGGTGCTGCGGCTTCACAGGTTGCAAACTGGCCATCCTGGGAAGCCTGTAGACTGTGTCGGGAGAGGAGAGGCGACCAGTTGGACAGCTGAAAACGAAGCCCACACTTCAGAGCCTGACTCAGTCCGACTCGCAGCGACCAGTCCAGCATAATATCCTGGTAGGTGGTAAAATCTTTATCCTATTTATCCAATTTAAGATAAATTGGATATGTTGCAGGAGCCCCTAGCACTCAGGCTTGCTGCTTGGTGCCATCTTCTCCTATCTTGCAAGGCTTCCATGAGCAGACTCCCTGTGAAGCAAATTTCCTGCACAATAGCCTGTGTTGAACACCCTGGCCCTCAGAGGGGTGTGATGCTGCCACTCCAGCCACCCTTTACATAATGTGGCCTCTGTCAGAGTTGTCCCCCAATGGAGGCTTAGCCAGGGCCATGAGCTGAAGCCAAAACTGCTGATGCACCTGGTCCCATTGCAATACAGGGTTCACTGCCACCCTCATCTGAAATTCCCCATCATACTGCAACCATGCTACCCTGGAGAATTCAGTGTAAGCCATATAGATAATATCTGTATACTGAAAATAGGATCCAGCCCTCATTGGCTGAGTCTTAGCAACTACCCGCACATAAATCAAGAACCCTGGCAAACAGTTGGCCCACGAATGGTCCACCCACCTCCATTTGAAATGCTCCCTGTGTCAAACTTGGAGCCTCATTTGCCATGGATTATGTGGGTTCCATCTTCATGGCCTGTACCTGATTCTGCACCTGGGTTTTGGGGGATGGGTGGATGGTGAGAGTGCATGTGTGGGAACCTGCTATGCTTAGTTGCTTTGTAAATGTTTTCTTAAGAGGCCTTCCAACTGGGAAGTCTGTGAAATGACCCTGAATGCCTGTCTCTGCTAGCTATCCTGTCATGGATAATATAACTGTAGGTTTGCAGTTGGGGGAGGAGGGCTAACAGAGCATGCCAGGTTTAGGCGGGCTGAGTGGATAGATTGATTGGATGGGTTACTGGGGGGGGCTTGTTTGAACCATAATTCCAGAATTGGCACCAAAGAGTTAGTTATGACACGGACATTCTTAGCTTGATACATGCACATCTCTCAATAAACAAATCACTATCCAGAGAGTGTTGTTGAGAGTACATTTATTCAAGAGTCTGACATCCTGTCCCGCTCATCAAGATCATCCTTCTTCTTCTCAATGTCCCTAAATAACAGTGCAAAAACATCTACAAACTCCCCTTTCAATATCTTTTCCCATGTTGCCAAAGTCAAGTGGACCTCCAATGACATGCCTACCTCCCCCTGAGGCATGACATTGAATGGACTGGATGCAAAGGGGATTCCCCCAGAAGCCCAGCTACCCCATGTAGACAACTGCCCAGGCAATGCACCCCTCAGGACAAAAGACCATGCTCCAGCAAAAGGAGCTGGCACCAATCCCCACTGAGCAGGCACTGTTGGCAGAGCCACCGGACTGCTGCCAGAAGCAACACTTGGCATAGATGCCCCACCACTCCCAGCCACTTCCCAGGGTCCCCATGGCCAGACCAGTCCCCCCAAAGCCACATGAGACTTACCTGACCGTTCTGTGGCTGCAACAGCCATGCCCACAGTGTAGCTTTTGTTACCGGCAACTGGCCCATCACCCCTTATAATTTAGCAGCTCCCTGCTTCGGTACCACATCATTGCTCCCCATGCAAGGAGTAGAACTGGAGGACCCCTCTTGAGCAGAAAGACGGGCCAACACAGCTTGATTAAACTCAGATGATCAAGACCACTGAACCAACCTAGGGATCTCAACCCACCACCGTGACACCCCAGACATTTTCTAGTGCCTTCAAGCACTCCAAAATTAGCTGCTGTTCCTGCTCATCTGAGGAAGAGTAAGTCTCTGAGATCTTCTTAGGAGGCAGCTTGGATGTGGCTTGTGAGTCCTTGTGAGTGGAGCCTGGGGAGGACAGGGACCTCAGTGGGGTACAGTGCTATAAAGTTCACTCTCCAAAGCATCCATTTTCTTCAGGGGAACTGATCTCTGTAGCCTGGAGATGAGCTGTGATTCTGAGGGATCTCTAGGTCCCACCTGGAGGCTGGCATCCCTAAGGGAAGAGAAGGCTGTAGGTTAGACGCAGTCCCAGTCACATAGTTCCTTTCTGCCTTTGCCTGCCACTTTGGATTTTCTCAGTGTTCAAGTCAAGGCAATTTAAGTCCATAGCAAAACAGCATTCAGATAACCCGGGGCAACAGTACGCTGAAACCGGGCTGACCACTGAAGGGAGGTAATGTAATGCAGAATGGGGAAAGAACCCAGAATAAAAAGAAGGTTGAACTTGATTTTAGTGCAGAATGGGGGAAAAAAGCTGGATTACAAAGAAGGTTGAATTTGATCTTAGTGCAGAATTGCTTGGAGGACACCATGGTGAACATGGATTAAAAGAGAGTGCAGAAAGGGCCATAGTATGCTCTTTGAGTGGCTTATGATGCCATTTGGCTGACCCTCACCTTAGTATCTGGTAAGCCTCCAGAGGCTTTAAAAAAAATCACAGGTGATGAGGGAGAGACAAAACCTAGAAGTGCAGCAATGCATGATTTCCAGTTGTACTTAGAAACTAGGCAGAAAACCTTAACTTAAATTGAACTTGCAGGCCCAAAATCAAGAGGCTAGATATCTATTTTTAAAGTCCTATGTGGCCTTGGTTGAGTGGCCTTTGGTGAGAACCTCTTCCCCCATGAACTCCCTCTCCTGTTGGGATCTTCCTTCGAAGCTGTGCACCAACCAGATTCCATCTGTATAGTCAGATCCAAGAGCACAGAGAGCAAGGCTTTCTTCTTCATTACACTTTATTTATAGAACTCACTCCTAAGGGAAACCTGCCTGAATCTAGCACCACAAATATTCAAAAAGAGGGTAGACAAGTTGTTCAGGCAGGCTGTTGAAAGGTGAACTATTCTGTTTCAAATGTTTTGGCTTTAGTCTTTATTGATTTGTATTTCTGCTTTTATTCACTGATGTGTCTTAAGGGATGTTATTTGTTTTAACTTGCTTTAAGTCTCCTTTGGGCTTATGTTAGCAGGGAGAAACCAAAATAAAAATTGGATGGCCATATATACAAGTGGATACCAAATGTCAACACCAAAGGAGGAAACCAGTGATGGAGGCAGGGCTGAGACAGCATAAGAACTCCATGTCTTTAAAAGGACTGTTAGTTTTAAATCTTCCTGGGGGGAGAGAGTTCCATAATGTGAGTGCAGCTTGTCTTGCACAACAAGCCACCATATCTCAGAGGGTGTGGGAATACACAGCAAGGCCTCTGAAAAGATCTTAAAAGATGACTGGGTTCATATGGGGGAGCTGCTCCTGGATGTATCCTGGGCTGAGAATGTTCAGGAGCTCTGAAGGTCAACACCAGCATTTTTTAACTGGCTCTGTAAACCAACCAAAAGCCAGTGCAAATGTAGCAAAATGTGGATTCTATGCTGCAGCCCACTCCAGTCAACAATCTGGAGGCTGCCTTTTAAAAGTGTAATTTCCAAACACTTTCCAAAGGCAGCCCCATGTAGAATGTGTCATAGCACTTTAACTGAGATGTCATGAATTCCTCTATTAACTACGTTAACCCAGAGGGAAAGGAATTTTGGGCTCTGTGTCTGTCCTTAATGCAAATATGGCTTCTCCTTCCAAATGCTTTCGGCTTAATTTGCAGGTAATGTGTGAATGGACAGGACTGTATTCAAGGCCTCTGTGCAAAATCATATTATACTAGGAATAAGGTCCGTTGTGGAAATAAATACAACAAGCTCTAGAAAGAGGCTCTGGGTAGATGCCCTGGCCTTGGGCACTCAGCATCAATTTGCTCTGGCAACTTCAGCGGGGTATAATGACACAGAGCTTACCATTTTCTCCAGGGGAACTCTGCCATCTGAAGAGCAGTTGTAATTCTGAGTGATCTCCAGCCCTCCCCTGGAGATTGACAACAATGGTTCCCCAGGAGGAAATGGCTGGTTTGGAGGGTAGAGTCTATGGCATTGTACCTGTCTTGGAGGTAGCAACCCTATCTCCTTCCCAGCCAACCATCAACATACTGTTATCTACTCATCTGACTTCAGCTTTCCATCTTCCCCCACACCTGCAGCCTCTACCTAGGAAAAGTACAGTTTTTCTTCTCCTCAGTGGGGACCCAAACAGGAGGGGAAGCAATCTCAGCAGGGTATAATGAATCAGAGGCCAGCCTGCAAAGCAGCCATTTTCTCCAGGGAAACTGATCTCTGCCATCTGGAGAGCATTTTTACTTCTGAGTGATCTCCAGCTCTCACCTGGAGAATGGCAGCCATTTCAAAAAAGCCCAATGGGACTGTCAGACCACCACCACGCACCAGGCCATCAACACCCAGGACACAGACAGCTCCGACAACGAGGACGTCCACCAGATGCAGCGACCAACCTGGCCCAATGACCGAAAGGCAAGCACCCTGGACTTCCATTTGTCTGCGCAAGCACCCTACCCCTCCAGCATGGTACCAGCAATTCCCAGCTGCAGGGAGGAACACGAGTGCCATTCCTGCCACTTCCGCAATGCGATCTGCTGGACCTGTGGTAAGGCCAGCCATCTCATATGTGTCTGCCACTCCAAAGGACTTCAGAGAAGGAAGACAGTGCATGCGGCATCATCGGACCTGAACTCCCTGACCGTCAATCACCACCAGCATCAGGTACTGAATTTGCCACCTGACACCCCGAACAAACTGCGTGTGACTGTTTTAATTGAGGGGTCCCCCTGTAGAATGGAACTGGACACTGGGTCGTCATTTTCTATCATATCAGCAGAGACGCTACAGAAACTCTGCCCCCGGGGGGGGGACACCCCTCTTGGAGAAGCCACAGGGTCTGTCCTTATGGGACTTTCAGAAGAACCCAGTCACCATTAAGGGGTGGGGCAAATTCAAGGTGCAATACAAGGGGTTTAAGGGTCTGTTAGAACTGCTGGTGGTGGAAGGGAGGCTCACCAGCCTACTAGGCCTCTCGTGGTTTGGGCCCCTGGGGTTTGGGGTTATGGGGGTCAATCAGATATGGCCCTATGACTTTAACAGTGTGCAATGAATTCCTGGAGGTTTTCAGTGGAACGCTAGGACACTACACTGGCCCTTCGGTCTTCTTGGACCTAGATTCATTTGCATGAAAGCCAGGCGACCCACATTCGCATTAAGGCCCAAAATCGAGGCGGAACTGGATCGCCTGGTGGCCCAAGGGGTTTTAGAGCCCATGCCCCATACAAAATGGGAAACACCAATAGTCACCCCTGTCAAACCCAATGGGGACATCCGCATCTGTGTGGATTACAAATGCATGCTTAACAAGGCATTGCAAGACCATGCCTATCCAGTACCAGTTGTCAGTCACGTGCTGGCTTCCTTAGTGGGTGTTCAGGTTTTTGGGAAACTAGACCTGGCCCAGGCCTACCAGCAGCTTCCAGTGGATGATGCTACCACTGAAACCCAGACAATAGTCACACAGGGGTGCTTTTAAGGTGAAACAGTTGCAATTTGGGGTTAGTGTGGCTTCGGGGATCTTCCAGAACCTAATGGACTGTCTCCTTAAAGGAATCCCCAGAGTCCAACCTTTTTTTGATGATGTTTTGATCACCGTACTGGACTTGGATTCCTTCGCTGAGCGGATCAGGACTATGCTCAAACGCTTCAGTGAAGCGGGGTTGAAGGTGAAGTGGAGAAATATTTGTTGGGAGTTCCACAGGTGGAGTTCTTGCGGTTTGCCGTGGACGTGCAGGGCATCCACCCTACATCAGAGAAGGTCTGAGCTATAGTAGAGGCGCCAGTTCCGTCCTCCAAATTGGAGCTACAGATGTTCTTAGGACTTCTGAAGTTTTATCATGCCTTCTTGCCTCATAAAGCCGTGGTTGCGGAACCACTCCACCAGCTGTTCGACAAAAATGCCCCGTGGTCCTGGGGCACCAAACACGCTGCCACTTTCAAGGCTGTAAAAGCGCTGTTGGTATCGCAGGTGGTCCTTGCACACTTTGACAAGGCCTTGCCAGTGGTGTTGGCGTGCAATGCTTCTCTGTATGGGGTGGGGGCAGTCCGGGGACACACGCTGCCCGATGGCCTGGAAGTGCCAATAGCATACTACTCCCACACACTCTCACTGGTGGAGCGCAACTGTGCGCAAATAGATCAGGAAGCCCTGGCGATTGTGGCAGGGGTCAAAAAGTTTCATGACTACCTGTATGGGTGCCCTTTTACTATCGTCATCGACCACAAACCGTTGCTGGGTTTGCTGGCCGCAGATCATCAAACCCCCAAAAGCTGTTTCCCCGAGTCCTTTATTGGTTGATTTTCCTTGAGGGCTACCAGTATGCGCTCACGCACCAGCCTGGCAAGGCAGTGGGCCATGCTGATGCCCTCAGCCACCTGCTCCTGCCCACTTGTGACCCCGACCCTGCCCCGGTGCACCACATCGCTTTGATCGAAGACCTGCCTGAATGGCAAGTTCAGGTCTCTGAGGTCTCCCAGCATACTGCCCGAGACCAAGTCTTGTCCTGGATCTTGGACTGGGTGGAAAGGGGGTGGCCCACTGGCTCAGTGGGTCCCAAATTCCAGGCATTCGCCTCGAGGAATGGTGAACTATCTTCACACAAAGGGTGCCTACTGTGGGGTTGCCAGCTGGTGGTACTCACACCCCTATGGAAATAGGTGATCGAAGCACTACACAAAGATTACCCTGGGATAGTGCACATGAAAGCACTAGCCAAAAGCTATATATGGTGGCCAGGCCTGGACAATGAGATTGAGGACAGAGTAAAGAGGTTCCAGAAATGCCAAAGAGTCATGACCAGAGCCACTGAAAACACCCTCCCGGCCCTGGGAATCCTCGCACAAACCCTGGGCCAGGATGCACCTGGATTCTGCCAGACCCTTTCAGGGTCAAATCTTATTCATTTTAGTTAATCATAGAATCATAGATTCATAGAATGTTAGAGTTGGAAGGGACCTTGCAGGCCATCTAGTCCAACCCCCTGCACTCTGCAGGAACACAGCCGAAACCCCTAAATACCTACAACATACCCAAAAGATGGTTGTCCAGTCTCCTCTTGAAAACGTCCAGCGAAGGAGCATCCACCACCTCCCGAGGCAGTCTGTTCTACTGCTCAACCACTCTTACAGTCAGGAAGTTTCTCCTGATATTAAGCCGGTAACAACTCCCTTGTAATTTCCACCCATTAGATCTAGTCTTGCAATCCGGAGCAAGAGAGAATAGATCCACTCCATCTTCTACATGACAGCCCTTCAAATACTTGAAGACTGCAATCATGTCCCCTCTAAACCTTCTCTTTCCCAGGCTAAAGATACCCAACTCCCTCAGCCTTTCTTCATAAGACTTGGACTCCAACCCTCTCACCATCCTGATTGCCATCCTCTGGACCCGCTCGAGTTTGTCAACATCCTTCTGAAAATGTGGTGCCCAAAACTGGACACAGTACTCCAGGTGGGGCCTGACCATAGCAGAATACAGCGGAACTACCACCTCCCGTGATCTGGACACAATGCTTCTGCTAATGCATCCTAAGATTGCATTAGCTTTCTTCACAGCCGCATCACACTGCAGGCTCATGTTTAGCTTGTGATCAACCATAACACCTAAATCCCTTTCACATGTGCTGCTGTCAAGCCAAGTCCCTCCCATTCTATATCTGTGCCTTTGATTTTTTGTACCTAAGTGTAGGACTTTGCACTAATCTCTATTGAAATTCATTTTATTTGTCTCAGCCCACTGTTCCAGCCTATCAAGATCCTTCTGAATCCTGACTCTGTCTTTTTCAGAATTAGCAATCCCACCCAGCTTTGTGTCATCTGCAAATTTGATAAACATCCCCTCTATGTCTTCATCCAGGTCATTTATAAAAACATTGAATAACACCGGGCCCAGGACCGAGCCCTGTGGTACTCCACTTGAGACTTCCCTCCACGTAGACGCAGAGCCATTTACGAGCACTCGTTGGGTACGATTTTTCAACCAACCATGAATCCACCCAACGGTTGCGCCATCCAGCCCACACTTAACCAGCTTATTCTCAAGGATATCATGAGAAACTTTGTCAAATGCTTTACTGAAATCTAGATACACTATATCCACAGCATTGCCAGAGTCAACCATTTTAGTAACTCTGTCAAAAAAGGAGATAAGGTTAGTCTGGCATGACTTATTTTTCATAAACCCATGCTGGCTATTACCAATTAACTCATTTTGTTCAAGGTGTTCACAGACAGAGCGTTTAATAATCTGCTCCAGAATTTTCTCAGGTATTGATGTCAAACTGATAGGCCTATAATTTCCCGGGTCCGTCTTTTTCCCCTTCTTGAAGATTGGGACAACATTTGCTCTTCTCCAGTCTTCCGGCACAACACCCGTACTCCAGGACCTCTCAAAGATTATAGCCAGAGGCTCTGAAATAACATCTGCAATTTCTTTTAGCACCCTCGGATGCAAGCCATGCGGCCCTGGAGATTTGAAAGTATTTAAGGCAGCTAGATGTTTTCTAACCATTTCCTTACTTATTCTGAACTGGCAGTTCCCCTTTCCTTCATATGCCCTGCATTCTTCAGTTTGTATACAGCTCACTTTACGGTTAAAGACCGACGCAAAGTGAGAGTTGAGTAATTCCGCTTTGTCTTCATCCCTTCTTAAGGCTTGACCATCTTCCCCTAGCAATGAGCTTACTCCATCCCTGTTCCTCTTTTTGCTCTGAACATAGGCATAGAAATTTTTCTTGTTATTTTTTGCATCCCTTGCAAGCCTCAGCTCCATCTGTGCTTTAGCATACACAAAGTGGCTAGAGGTAGTCCCCATAGTCGCCACATCATTCCAGTCTGCCATCCAAGCAATGTGGCAGATTTTTAGCACACACAGGATACCAGACACCTTGGTATCCGACAATGGGACAACATTCACATCCACGGAGTTTCAGGACTTCACACAATACTATGGCATCAGGCACGTACGCTCAGCCCCCTTTCACCCTTCCACTAATGGACAGGCAGAGTGCATGGTTCAAACAACTAAGGAAGCACTACACTGCACGGATCATGGGGATTGGGAATACAAACTGGCGGCCTTCCTGTTCGACCAGCATACAACCCCTCATACCACCACAGGGAGTTGCCTAGCTGAGCTCCTCATGGGCCGGCGCCTCACCACCTGGTTAGACTGCCTTCACTCAGACCGGGCACCAGAACATGACACAAGATCAGGCAACCACCAGAGGTTTCTTCCCAGGAGACCCGGTGTATGCCAGAAATTACACCAGAGGTCCCACATGGATCCCCGCCAAAATAGTTTGGGTTACGGGACCACGCTCTTACGAGGTATCCTGTGAAGATGGGCAGCTGATCAAGAGGCATATTGACCAGCTGCGCTGCTGCCTCATCACCCCCAACCCCGGGGCACCAGAAGACAGTGAAGTTGAGGACGCCGGGCCCAAGGAGCAGGAAGAATCTGCTCAACTGCCGGCTTATAATGGCACACCGACGGAGGAACCCGACAACAATGTCTCCTCACCGGCCCCAACACCAAGCCCTAGCAACATACCCGCCGAACTCGAAGCCCTGACATCTTCTCAGAGAACCAGCAGCCTGGCTCCAGAAACCCCAACACCAAGTCCGAGGGTGTGCTGCTCTTCCAGAACACTGCGCAAACCCGAATATCTAAAGGACTATATCTGCTAGGGCACGGTCCAGACTATAAGGGGGGAGTGTTGTGTTCCAACGGAGACCGCACATGTGGTTGAACTGAACATGTGGTCTTTCAAATAGCCAGAGCTTCGCTCCCAGGAACAATGGGTGTGAAGGATCCTAGGAGTGGCCAGTTGGCTAATCTGGATCCTCCAGGAACCCTATCAAATGTAGGATTATGTAAATAAACCAATCACAGGTATAGGGGTGCAGTTGTGATGTGCTTTTAAGCAGCCCTCAGGCTTGCCTTGTATCTCAAGTTCTGAAATCACTAAGTAAAGTATGAGCTGAAATCTCTGAACAATGCATCAGTCTCAGTACTTTATACACCCTCACCTTTCTTCCTTTCCTCCCATTCCCGAGACACTCATGCTGATTCCTCTTAGGCATGCACTATGTGTGACCACCAGGGCTGAACAAAAAAAGTGATGCCCTTGTTCTCATAGATTATAAAGTAGCAGCAAGCCTGAGGAAAACCCAAGGTGCTTTTAAAATTATGTGCTGTAAGGAGCGGACATTCTGATGCTTAGAAGTTGGCTAATAACAAGACAGAATTGCCAGGATAGGTTCAGTGGCAGAAGGCCAGGAGCCATCTGGATGTCTCCTTAAAGGCAAATGTCAGATATGTCTATAAAATAATAACAGATAACCTATAAACAATGACATCACTGTCCACCTCAGTGCTGTAGAGGTGATTTAGAGACACTTCACCAACTTGAAATGAGAACAGCTGCTCTCTGCTGGAAAGAGAAGGAAATCTCCTCATTAGCATTAAATTTAAATGAACCATTCCTCATTTGCATATTTCTGTGGTGCTCTATTTCTGTAAAAGGGTAACTTGGGAGTGACAATGTAGATCAAGGTTCAGTAAACAGTTTCTCCTTGACTGCATTTGTTAAAAGTATAAAGCAACAGTGGTTTTCGCCACACACAAACCTAACAAAGGTTAAAAATATTTACTAGGCCACTTGACAACCAATTCACATATTACAGAGTACACAGGTTGGGTTTGGGGTCCCCATCCTGTGTAACAGTCAGACATGAGTTGCAGGTCCCCAGCAGGTCAAATAGCAAACCCCAGGGCCATTTCAGGACAGGAAAACATCACGGGGGGAGGGAAGGCAGAGTACCCTTCTCTAAACACACCATGTATGCCAGTCATGAGCACAACTCACAACTGAGAAGAAAAACACTGATGGTTACACATTGTGGTGACTTCAGACCCAAACTGGGTACTTTGTAATAGATAAATCAGCCTAGTGCTATTCTATACCATAAGAATACCCCTGTAAAAATGTATCCATTCATTGACCAATAACCCTGCCCCGGGTTGCAGCACCAGTACAAAAACCACTCATTCATTCATTCATTCATTCATTCATTCATTCTCTGAAGGTTATTAGGTATTTTGTCCTGGTACCACTTTCTACTACATTGAACTTATTTGGCACTTTTTTTTCCACATTGCCAAGGCTGCTTAATGAATTTTGTTCTGTCTAAAAGTGTATGAGCTCTATAGACATAGCTGCTAATAAATGGACATAGTTTAAACATTTAAAGTTTGGATGAGACATGTATCTAGAGAATTGTATATGAAGTGAGTCAGGAAATGAGTGACTGCAGTTCCTTACCTAGAGGATGCATTGCCTGCCAGGGGAAGGGGCTGAGGCTGAATGGTAGATCACTGGCATTGTATGCAGAAAGTCTTAGGTTCAGCCTCTGGGATCTCCAGTAAAATTTTCTCAGGCAGCAGATGCTGGGAAAGACCTTCATGTCCCTTTGGAGCATGCACTAGTGGCTAACTAGTATTTCTTGTGGCATAATATGTGAAGGGGTCTTTATCAGGAGATTTCCAAAAATGTAATGTGAGAGCTGTTTTCTGTTGCCCCAGAAGGTCAGACCAGCACCAACGGGCTGAAATTAAATCAGAAGAGTTTTGGATAATCATTAGGAAGAACTTCCTTACAGAGGAGTTCCTCAGTGGAACAGGCTTCCTCGGGAGGTGGTGGGCTCTCTTCTTTGGAGGTTTTCAAATGGAGGCTAGATGGCCATCTGACAGCAGTGCTGATTTTGTGAACTTAGGCAGATCATGAGAGGGAGGGCAGGAAGGGTTGCCTCACTGCTTAGTTCTTATGGCCCTTTCTTACACGTCCAAGGAAATGCTGATTGCCACTTTGGGGTTAGGAAGCAATTTTCCTCCAGGCCAGTTTGGCTGGAGATCCTGGAGGTTTTTCTTTTGGTCATCTTCTGGGCATGGAACAGTGGTCACTGGGGGCGTGGAGGGGGAGGTATTTGTCAATTTCCTGCCTTGTGCAGGGGGTTGGACTAGATGACACGGAAGGTTCCTTCCAACTCTATGATTCTATGACAGGGACCTCAGTGGGGTACAATGCCATAGAGTCCACCCTCCAAAGCATTCATTTTCTCTAGGGGAACTGATCTCTGTAGTCTAGAGATTAGCTGTAATTCCAGGGACTCTCCAGGACCCACCTGGAGCCTGGCATCCCTATCAAGTCCCAGTTACTTGGGCACCTCTCAGTTTGGCTCTTCAGGTGGCTTGGTTGATCTGCCTATGCAAATTAGATGCCAAGACCATAGTTAATGCCTGCTGTGGATATTTGAGAAGTTTCTTGGAACTTGGACAGCCGTTTCCCTGTTTAAATTGTTGTGCTCTGTTCTGTGCAGGTGTCTGGCTGTAAGGCTGGTCAATGGGGAGCTGAATACATAAACAAAGCTTGAATGAGTCTGGGCTCCCCCTCCTTCCTTAAGACCAACACTTTCTCTGATTCAGAAATGATCTTAAATCTAAATTAGGCCAGAGAGAGAGTGATACAGAAAGAGGGCCAATGCCTTCGATACAGCTGACATAATGAGATTTCAATCTAAGCCCCAGGGCAAATGTAGGGGTTAGAAGAAAATGAAGGAAAGGAAATGAAGCCCAGTATAAAAAATGTGCTGCAATGCAAACCTAGGCAGGCCTTCCTGCTGAAAGTTATAAACATAACGATGCCATTAGAAGTAAAACAGTTCCCTCCAATATGCAAAAAGGTGGCACACAAGCTGTTATCTGAGGGGAGTCCCTGTGCAGCTCCTTTCTCATGCAGAGTCAAGACCTCAGACTGTGCCATTTCAGAGTCCCCATCCTTCCTTTCCCCTTCTCTAGTTATGATTCTAAAAGCAAACACATGTCTATGGAAGTTAAATAGCTGCTAGGCTGAAACTCCCCTCTGGACACTTTCAGCTGAGCAACCAAGCTTTTTATTTATTTTTAGTTGATTATTGTGATACTTACAACTGCATTCTCACTTCCATTTTATCCTCACAACTGATCCAAGGTCACCCAGTGAACTTCTATGGTAGACTGGGGGTTCAGACTGGGATTCCTAGATGCCACTCTAACACTCTAACCACTGCAACACATGCCTTTCCTCTTCTATCACTGCAGCGGGAAGGGCCGGAAATTTCATCTTTAAAAAATATCAAAACTGGTAATTAAGACACTGAGCTGCATACCAGAAAGTCTGCAGTTTGGCAGTTTGAGACCTGAGTGCCGCGTGACAGAGCGAGCTCCCGTCTCTGGCCCCAGCTCCTGCCAACCTAGCAGTTCAAAAGCAAGAAATTGCAAGTAGATAAATAGGTACCGCTTCAGTGGGAAAGTAATAGCATTCCATGCACATCGGCATCTAGTCATGCCGGCCACATGACCATGGAGAAGTCTTTGGACAGCACTGGCTCTTTGGCTTGGAAACAGAGATGAGCACTGCCCCCTAGAGTCAGGTTCAACTGGCTTTCGAGCAAGGGAAACCTTTACCTAAATTTTGAAACAGAAATAGATAAGTTTGATATATTGTTATTGCACTCTGTTGCACTCTGTTGCGTTAGCAATTTTATTTTTTATGTAAAAAAAGACCCATAGATGGGGGTGGGATCTTTCCAGAAGGAATCCAAGTGCAGTTCCTTCCATATGATATGCCAGCATGGTTGTACAGTGTTCTTTCCAAAAAGGTCACAGTAAAGCAGTTTTGGGAAAGAGCTTACTGAGCAGAGGAAACCCTATAAAGATACTATAAAGATACTATACAGTATCATGCTGTTAAAAAGCCCCACAACACACTCCAGTTTGGAAGCCAAAGTGGGGGGAAACCTCCAAATGGAAGCAGTCACAGACTGAATCCAAACTACAGTCAACCCATTCCTTCAGGTAAAAAGAAAGCTTTGCTGTACTTGGAGAGGTCAGTATGGCAAGACCAATGCTCAAGGAGGGCCTTTAACATTGTATATGAGCTGCTGTTGAACTCATTAACCTCTCGGTGCTTGTGCACCCAGGTAATCCAAGGTTAGTAAAATGTACAGTGCCATCCTAAGCCATGTTACACCCTTCTAAATCCAGTGATGTCAATGGGCTTAGAAGGATGTAACTCTGTTTAGGATTGCATTGTTAGGGTTCTACCAAGGTACCAAAGAATACCATAGAATCATACAGTCAGAAGGGACTTCCAGGGTCATCTAGCCCAACCACCGGCACAATTCAGGAAGAGTAGCCATGGCAGTTACCAAGTAGGGCTCAGTTCTGCACTCTGCTACAGATTTCCTGTGTTGGCTTCTTCACTGAGCCATTTAACAAACATTCAGAAGCTGTTGTAAAATTATTTGATATGCCTTAACCCCTTTTCTCTGTTTCACATATACAATTGAAGAGCTTTGGGAATACAAACTGTTGGGTGGAGCAATACAGCTACTTAATTTGCATATTGGGAGGAGTGGCTGTAGCAAATTTACATACTGCAAACTTGGTAGTTTGTGGAGCATGAGGCTTAGCCTCCCCCCCCCCCGAGGCATTGCCGCTTGGAATTCAGGCACATGGAGCCAAGTCTCTGCTGGGCAGAAGCATTCAAAGGGATCCTTTAAGTGCTTCTGCTCAGCGGGGCTCTGCACATCTGATCTCCAAGTATCAATGCCACTTGGAATTCAGGCGTGAGGAGTGGAGTCCCCATTGGGCAGAAGCATTTTAAGGGACCCTATAAGTAATTCTGCCCAGCGGGGCCCTACGTATCTGAATTCCAAGCGGCAAATCACTGCTTGGAGTTCAGACATGCAGCCTGCAACTGTCCCTCTCCTTCCCCTCTGCAAGATTTAAAGGGTCCTCCACCTGATTGGTGGGCCACGGATCAGCTGGAGGCTCTTTAAATCTCTCAGGGGAGAAGGGAGAGGGGTGGCTGTGGGTGGTTGGGCTTGGGGGCGGAGCTTCCCCTGCCAGCCAGCTAGAAACCCCTGCCCAGACTGGGGGTCTGGCAACCCTACTTTAGCTGAAGATGTTTTGGACTTCTGCAACTCAGCACTCCCTTTATTGAAATAATTTCTTGTGGAGAACGTTAGCCCTCAGATTATCTTTATCTTTTTTTTTTTTTTTAAAAAAACCCCTCAACCTGATTTCTTCCCTAGGCTGGCTGAAATAACTTCCTGGTAAGGAGGGAGGCCCTGCAAACTTGGCTTCACATTGGAGACCTGCCTGCTTCTGAGGAACTGTGTCCGGGCCAGCTTCTGTGAGAAAACAGCACTTCAGGGACACTGCCTATAGGACCAAAGGGGCCACCTTCTGCTACACAGATTTTCCCCAGGGGATTACTTTCAAAATGCAGGGCACTAGCAAAGAGCTGCACTCTCAATGAGTGGTGAGTAAGGCCTGGATTTATAGGCCTCACCTTCAGACTCTGGACATGAAGGGGAAGGAGTTTTGGGAACTACCACATGCAGTGGTACAAATTGTATTTCTTCCTGTTGTAATAAATACAGCTGTTTTGCTTAAGCCAAGGGGTGTGAGTAGAAAGGGGAGAGCTTTAAGAAAGAGGCCCTAAGCCTTGAACTTGCCTTTAGTTCCAACACCCAGGTTACAGAATGCAATAGAAGGGGAGCTGGCAAGCTTTTAACAGGTGTAAAAATTAGCTCCATTGACATTTGTGATTATGAGAACAGTTTATTTTATTTAGAATATTTATATGCCACCTCTCCAGAGACCTGACTCGTTAATAGGTATAAAAGCACAAGTGGACACAGAGGTATAAGAAGGTGGGGGGAATCTACCTTTCTTCAGTTCACCCTGACAGTGAGGCCAAAAGAGCTTTCCAGGTCCTTCAAACCAGCACTGTAATGTCTCTGCTCATTTCTGTGACCCCTAATATGTAGCACCAGTAAAGGAACCTCTCTGCAGTACTCTAAGATGATGTGTGTTATGCTGCCTCCTTGCCTTTCTTAGCATTTCCTACTTATTTTCACTGCCACCAAAGGTTCTTGCCTTAGACTTCTTAGTTGGACCCAAAGAACAGGATGGCTCAGTTACATTTGGTAGAATGACAGAACAGCATGGGGTGGCTCTGAGGTAAAAAGGGATACTTTACTCTAAATAAAACAGTTGTTTTCTCTTAAATATAAAGAGAGTTTATGTAGAAGTAAAACAGCATTACTGTTTCTGTGTGGTTCATAAGCAAAATGGTTTCAGATAGGTACAGTTCTTCTTATTCTAAAATTCCGTAAAGAGGAGGTGGAGCTTCAGTGTTTCAAAAATGGCCACAGCTTCTCGCAGCAGCGAGAGACGTGTACCATGAATCAGGGATAGGAGAAGGCATGATTGTCCGTGCCTTCCACGGCGCCCTTATTGATGGGTGCCAAGCCAGGGAGCTTTTAGGAGAGCCCTTTCCCCAGCTTGTAGCCAGTGTAGGAGGGCTTCTCTCTGCTCCGATGGTCCGTCTGATTCCCAGCAATGGCATAGAAACCACCGCTCCAGCAAGCGATCTGGAAGTTCAGCGGATTTATCTCTACTCTGCAAGATCTGTTGGATCTACATCAAGCGAGATCCCAGGGAGACCTGTTGGATCGAATGACTAATGAGTGAGTTATGTCGAAGTGAGACATCAATCAGCATGATGCAAAGTCCCCATGGTAGAAGAGAGAGGGGGGAGGGGACGCCCTACCCCCCAAAAAAGTGATTTCTTGAAGCGTTAAGGGGGAGACTAAGCAGATCAACGAATGGATTAAACAGGGGAATTTCCAAGGGATTTTAAACGTAAGCCGACCTGTGAGACTTTGACTTTGTAGCGGTTAAACATCCTTCCAACATAGAGATTGTGGCATAGGAAGAGAATGAAACCACACCTTCTTCAGGAAGAGCTGGAACAAAGAAGCATATCATATGACCTAGCTGGCCTGGGTCAGGAGGTTTAGCTGGCCTTAGAGACTCTTTTGCCCTCTTCTGGCCCCCAGAAGGCATTGGATTTAAAGAGACAGTGTTACTACCAGAAAGGCCTTTACTAATGGAATGTCTCTAAAGAAGATGGGTTATAATTGGACAGGCAGGTTGGTTAAAAAGCAATGTATCTTTAAGTGAAGGATTGGACTTGGACTAATCCAAAACATAACTGCCCTGCAAAAATGAAGCGATGGACTCTTTAGACTACAGACAAGCATGTAACAGCTGTAACAAGGATGTAAAAAGTGCTGAGAGCCAGAAGATCAGAGGAAAGACACTACAAGAAACAAAGTGGACTGTCTTTAATTGTAGAAGAAGTGGAATTTGAACTTTGAGAGTTTGGAGGGGGGGATAAACATATAATGTGAAGCCATAGTCAGCAGGTGTCTGTTGATGGGAAATAAAGATGGAAATTTTCATTGTTGTACCAGCTAAGTGGATCTTAATGATTAGAGAACTGATATTGAATACTCCTCGTGTCAAAAAAAATTTCTAAGAGAAAATAGCTTTGGTTAAAAACATTGTATAACTTCCAGGCCTTGGGTTCTTAGATTTTCTTTGCTTTATCCTATAGTTTGTAATGTCCCCTTCCTATTTTCTGATGTAGTTTATAGGAAATAAATTTTAAAAATCCACTACAAGGGTCCAAAAAAAAATTCCATAAAGAGACCTAGCCACAAATGCTTATTTTCTCACTTGCCACTTAGGCAAATGACTTCCACAAAGAACACAGACTTCTGTCACACTCCACAGCACCTTACTCAGCTCTCTTCCCACATACATGGACAAAACTCTCCTTCTCGCTCTACAGTCTGGTCAATTCAGCCCTCTAGGCAGCATTCTGTCCTAACACACTTCAATCACCCACCTACCCTTCTTACTCTAGTGGCCTGCCTTTTAAATCACATCCACACATACATATAAAACCCCACATTAAAACACAGAAATAAAACACACACAAAATATCCACATATCAAAACACCACATGTATCATTATAATTTACGTTAAATGTAATTGGAATGTAGCCTAAAATACTGCATGGGGATTGCTAATCTGTATTAGAGATTCAGATTCTGAGCACAGGCCGGGAAGTGGCATTGGAGAGCCTCTCCTGATTCCATGAAGGGGAGATGTAGGAAGGAGATAATTAGGCTTCTGAGAATTAAGACTCCTTGGTAATAGGACACTGTTAAGCCTGTGGGGCTAGCAGGTAGAATAGGAATTGTTCTTTTTTTAACCTGAAGGTTCATTTCAGTTCCTTTTCACTCCTGACACAGTCTGCTCAACTTTATCTTCTGAACTGATGTCCAACATGCACTACATTATTTTTAACAATATCTTGTTTCAAAAAGCCATTCATTTTCAAGATTTCCCAGAAGATATATTAACAGAAATTCCTTCTGCATCGAGAATAGGCTCAATCAATGTGGGAAATGAATCCTTATTGCTGAAACAATAGTATGTGGGCACATGAAACATCCAATGTGGGATGGAGAAAAGTAGAAAAGCTCTTTTGTGCATCCTGTTGGCTCTGATTCAGCAATGTTTTTAAAGCATAAATTGGTAAAAAACAGGTTTCCTTTTTTTGCTTTAAAGCACCATGTTCATTAAAGGTTTAACTGGAGCAAAAGTAGCCACAGTAGTAATAGAAGAAGAAAGAGGAATGTTTAGAATATAGATAATAGAGGCACAGTCCAAGGGGTTTTGGTGAATTGGGTACCCCCCCCCAATACAGAGAAAAACAAGAAGCCTAGAATGAAGTTTCATTTATAATAGATATCATTAATATATACCTCGAATGCCATTCTGGGCTGGGATTGGGAGGCACCATTCTACAGTGGTTCTGGTCCTATGCAGAAGATAGTTTTCAGAAGGTGGTGTTGGAGGACTTCTGCTCAACCTTTTGGCCTTGAGGTCCTGCAGGGTGCTGTTTTGTCCCATATGATATTTTGACATCTATCTGAAACTTCCAAGTGAAGTCATCCAGAGATTTGGGCTGGGTTGTCACCAATATGCAGATGACACTCAGTGCTATCTCACACTTCTGGCTGATCCCAGGGAAACTGTAGAAACAATGAACCAGTGTGTGGAGGTAGTTTTGGAGTGGATGCGGGCTAATAAACTGAAGCTTACTATCAACAAGACGGAAGTGCTACTGATGAGCAGAAGAATTGACCCAGGATTTAAAGTGTCACACATTTTGGATGGGGTTACAGTCCCCTTGAAGAAATAGGTCTGTAGTCTGTGGGTGGTCTTATACCTGTTCCTACCGCTGGATAAACAGGTAGCAGCTGTGTGTAGAAGTGCCTTTTACCAACTTCAGCTGGTTAGCCAGCTGTGGCCTTTCTTGGGCAGAAAAGGTCTGGCCACTGTGGTGCATGCTCTATGTACATCAAGATTAGATTACTGCAATGCTCTTTACATAGGGCTGCCCTTTAAAAGTGTTCAGAAACTTCATTTGGTGCAGAATGCTACAGCCAGGATGTTGACTACGATGGATCATAGGGATAGGGCCAGCCTCCCACCCACCCCCCAGCCACTGGCAGGGGTTGGGGATTAGGGTTGGCAGCTCCAGGTTGGAAACTCCTGGAAATTTAGGGATGGAGCCTCAGTGGGATATAATGCCATAATGCCAAAGCATCTATTTTCTACTGGGGAACTGATCTCTGTAGTCAGGAGATGAGCTGTAATTCCAGGGAAGGCTGGCATCCCTACATAGGGACTATATCACTACCGTCTTGGCCCATCTACACTGGCTCCAAATTTGTTTTGGGGCACAATTCAAGGTGCTGGTCTTGACCTTCAAAGGCCTATATGGTCTGGGACCAACATACCTGAAGGACCACCTACTCCCTTATGAAACC
Organism: Gekko gecko; assembly: GCA_029375565.1. Taxonomy (NCBI): domain Eukaryota; kingdom Metazoa; phylum Chordata; class Lepidosauria; order Squamata; family Gekkonidae; genus Gekko; species Gekko gecko. Next base: position 226,951,359 of record JAPDNY010000002.1, read on the forward strand.
ACTTGACCATTACAGTCATCTTTGGAGACCTTTCCTTCTCAGATTAGGGGGGTGGCAACCCAAGAGAGGGCCTTCTCAGTCATGGCAGCAAAATCTGAGAACTCTCCCTTCAGGAAGATTAGTCTTCCCCCTTCTGTTGCTGTTTTCTGCCAGCAGGTGAAGGGGTTTTTTTGGTTTGTTTTCTTTGACATTTCCTCAGTGATTCCCTCCCTATTCCTCATCAAATGTTTTAATTGTTTGTATGTCTTTGTACATAGTTTGGCTGTTTTTAATTGTTTTAATGATGTTTTTAATGGTGATTTGATTATGTATGTTTTGATTTGTTAGCTGCCTTTTTGACCCCTCTGAGGGAAGCAAGATGGGATTAAAATTTTGTAAATAATAAATATATTTCAATAGAGAAGAGAAATTCACTTTCTAATTTCAATTTGGTGCTCCTTCAGTTTGGTGCAGTAGGTGACCACCTAGTTGGCCCATAAAGTTCGGCTAGCCCTGCAATAACAAGTACATCCCCTGTGGAATCCAGCCCTGGAAAGCAATTTTTAATCCATTTCCTGTTCTTACCCAACTAGCTCTTTGTTAGCTCAGTTTTATGTAAGGCTTCCAACAGTTTCCTAGCTGAGCCACATTTGTTGTAGGTGCCTGACCTTCCTACAGATGAAAATGTAGCTATAAGTAAATAGCATTTCTCTTTAGCTAGGATTGTTTGCTACTGCTGTCATTAAAATTACAAAGCAGGATGTTTAGCAAGATAGACCCAGATCTACAAAACATGAAATCTAGTAAACTGGTTTCATAGTAATTCCCCAGGGAACTTTATAATATTCTCCCCAAGGAACTCTATAATATAATTTGGGGAGGAAGATACAGCCTGATCTCATCAGATCTTAGAAGGGAAGCAAGAGCAGTACTTGAATGGGAGATCACCAAGGAGCACTTGCAGAGGAAGGCAATAGCAAGCCATCTTTGTTTCTCACTTGCCTTGAAAGTTCCTTGCTGGGATCGCGTAGGTTGATTGTGACTTGACAGCACATATGTACATAAACTATCATTCAAAACTGTATGCACATTTTTGTTGTTTGTATGTTCTAGATGTTTTACAATGAGGGCAAAGCATTCTGGGATAAAATCAGATTACCAGAGAGGCAAAATTAATCTGCATATGAAGCTGTACATGGCAACCAATGCTCCCTCTAAGCTGTGGAGTCTTATGAGCAAAAATTCTACTTTGTGAGTTACTTGCATTAAAGTTGTGAGCAAGTGATTTGTCTACTGCATAAATTAGTTTGCTCTGGAGCCATCCTACCTGAGCTAAGACAAAAATGTGTGAGCTGGAAGCTAAAAAACTGTGAGCTAGCTCACACTAACTCAGCTTAGAGGGAACACTGATGGCAACTAGAGGATATTTTGCTTGTTTTATTCTACCCTTCATCCAAGGAACTCAGGGCAGGTAGCATGGGGTCTTATCTCCTCCTGAGTAGATTAGGCTGAGAGAGAGAATGATTTGTCCAACATCAGCCAGTCAACTTCATGATTAAGAAGATACTTGAATCCAGATCTCTCTGGTAGTAGTCTAGCACTCTAACATTTTCAACAATGGCACAGGGTGCATGTGCTCACAAATATTATCCTAAACCAATCTGGATTAGAAAATTTACTCCCAAATTGAGTGTGTGGATTGACTATGAATCAACAGGAAACTAAAAATACCAAATAACACCCAGCATCAAAGATGGTGAGATAGTATGGGGATTTCCCTAAGCATCGGGAACAAGTATTTCTGTGTTAATTCCAATATGTAGGTCTTTTGTGTATATTGGCACCTATTTATATCTTCTTACATTTTACATCGTATTCTCCTAAGGTGTTAAGAGAGGTTGTATTATATGCAATCTACAAACAATAAAATGAAAATTTTGGCATTGTTTTTGAGAAGGAAAATAAGCAAAAAGGTGGTATTGCCATGTCAGTTCAAAAGAATACAAGACTTAGTGTTGTGCAGGATGTTGAAGCTCAACAAAGTTCCAGCAGTCTTTCCAACAGAGAAGATCCAAATAATTTTACCATTTTATCATGTACTTTAAAATCCAAAGTGACATTCTTTGACAGTATAGAAAATCTTTATTCTTACAACATTTATGAATACTGAAATGCTATTTGTAAGATCAAGAAGCTAATGTAATAATTGTTTAGATTTCATGTTTATTCAATTAAAATTAAAATGTCTTTTTTCAGGAATTCTGTAGCTGTTCAGCAAAACAATGGTAGATTCAAAAGTTCTCCTTAACTTTTCATTAAGGAAATTTTGTGCACTGATTTTTAAATGGCTACTTGCTCTTTAGAGTTTCATACTGTAAGGCACTTATTTGCAGCCACTCTTGGCAAGATCTTAATCATATAATTAGAAACATATGGCTTGTCCCATTGAAATGAAGGGGATTACTCCTTTGCCTGATGTTGAAGTGATGTTAAACATAAGTTGATGTGTTAAACATGGTAAAGTGCTTTATTGACTATGGCTAGACAAGCACATGGTTGCAATTTAGCTTGTTATTTTAGCTAGTTTTTCCCCAGTCCAAAGATCTATACATTTTCAAGATTTGGTCTATCCCAGAAATGTGCTAGGGCATGTGAGTCTAATGTGCCCATGGAGCTCCTCAAAAAGACTACTCATTCATTTCAAGGTCTAGAGAGAGTTGTTATACATGCCCCACGTCTCCATGTAGTGAGAAGTTCCAGGGGCTATACTTACCTGGATTGGTACCCTTTCAGAAAAGAACACTGAAGGCTCATAACATTTGTGTAATTTAGAAATATATTGATACAGCGCAGGTGGAGGCACACAGGCATTTTTACAAGAGAGCAGATTTGCCACCTCACATCATAATCCGAGAGAGAGAGAGAGAGAGAGAGAGAGAGAGAGATCCTGACTGTTGAAGGTGCTTCAGCCAACTCAACAAAATCAGTCTTCCCCTCTCATTGTCTCTTTGTCTCAACTGGGCTTTCTTTTCACACAGACACATTATCATTTACTATTTAAATATTTACATTCCACTTTTTCCCCCAACAGGAATCCAATGTGGTTTATGACATCATTTTCTCCGCCTCCATTTTATCCTCACGCCAATAACCCACGGGAGTAGATTAGACTGAAAAAGAGTGACAGGCCCAAAGTTACCCAGTGAGCATACTGGATTTGAACCTGGGTTTCCTATATTCCACTTCAACATTCTAACCACTAGGTCAGGCTAATTCATGGATTTGTCCTTTTCCTTCAACCAAGAATTCTCTTTCATGTGCTGATAGGCAATTGGACAGAGCCCTTTCTTGACACTTAAGGCCCATTTAAAGATATCCATAGTCATTAAGATAACATTACCATTCCTTTTGTCTTGTAGGATAGACTGACTTAAAATAATCAGAGGCCAAACCTGCCACAGGGTAGATCTAGTCTTCCCTTGAACATGCATTGGAGTTGCACATAGGGTGCTATGGACTGGTTCATGTATGCATGTTTATCATTTGATCCTGCTGCACCAAGTGGTAATTCACTATCACAGATCAAACACCACAGATGTGGTGCTTTTATAGTACCAGACATTATGTTCAACACAATGATTTCAAGTGGAGTCAGTTCACACTTTCAGCTGCATCAAATATTGAGTAACCAAGCCATGAGATTTAAACAGTATAAATACATATATGAACCAACACTATATTGAAGGAAAACCCAGAACATGAAACTCCTAGATAGGAGTTCATCCCCATGGCCTTGAATTCTGTGGGCTGGATTCTGCCAAAAGTTTCTGACAATTCTTGCCAGTTCCTCTCTTCTGGTGCTGTTGTGTATTGCCTCTTTAAGGAGGCTATCCCAATAGGCCTCAGAGCAAGCAGGAGAGTATTGGTATTTTTAATCCTCCGAGTTATATCTGAATTTCCACAGTAAATTTTGCCTTCCCAGGCACAATCTTGCATTAAGTCCTCTTACCACACAGTTTCTGAATCCCCAGATTTAGGATTTTTTTTTTTTTTAACCGTGGGTGTAGTGGGGAATGTAGTGGGGAAAATAAGGATCCAGATTTTGTTGTCAGCCATACTGCTGTTTCCTGCCTCAGGTTGGCATGCTTGCCCCGCCTACCCTCTCCACATCACTATGGTATGCTTTCCAAGAGTGATTATAACTTTTTTTTTTACAATGAGCACAGTTGCATTATTGCAAGCAGCAAAGGAACTGGGTGGACTGGGAGGGGAAGGAGGATACTGGTGCCTTCCTAACTGATGAAGTGTTTATGTACACAAAACCTTATATCCAGAATAAAACTTTGTAGATCTTATTGGTGACACTGGTCAAACTTTGTTCTACTGCAATACTGCCTCCTTCCTCTTCCCTCCCCTCCTTCCACCCAATCTTCCAGCACCTCCCTGGGGGTGAAGTGTTTGAAGTGCTAGTTTCCTGTCTGTCAGTCCTGGCCACCCTCCCAGCCAAGTCCGGAGATCAGCTCAAGCAGAGCCAGGTGATGAAGCTGCCATTGGGCTGGGGCTCTGGTGGAGACCCATGAGCCGATCCTCTCAGGGGGTAGAAAGAGAAGTAGACAAGGAAGGTTGCCAGCAGCTGAGGATTTGCACTGGAGCTGTCTGCCTACAGTGGTTGAGCTGCACACAGGCAGTGCATCCCCAAAAGTTGGAGGAGGAGCCCAATGGATAGCCATGGCGCAAGACTTTGCAGACAACCACAAAGTGACTACAGTAGCTCAATTGGAAGACTGTTAGGCTGAAGCTCTAAAGGTCCCCAGCTCAATCCTGGTTTTTGGCAAGAGGTGTTTCCTTTGCACTTCCCCCCCCACTTCCCCCTTCCAAGGTGGGTTGGCTTTTCTTGAATTTGTTTGGGAAGCAGCCAGCTGGGTCTTGATCTTGTGTATGTGGTAGGGAGAATTAACAACAAATTTCCAGATGACAGAGGTCAGCTTCCCTAGAGAAAATGGTGCTTTGGAAAGGCGATTCTATGGCATTATACCATGTTGGGGTCCGTCCCTCTCATCCCCAAACTCGGCCCTCCTCCCAATCTCCAGATATTTCCCAACATGGAGTAACTCTAGACTTCACCTTCCAAAGCTATTCCCCACAGAACTGATCTCTGTAGTCTGTAGATCAGTTAAATTCCAGGAGAACTCCGGGGGGGGGGGGGCAAGGTTTGGCACTGAAAAAAGATTCTGAGGTGAAACCCTCATTCAAATCTAATGCAAAAGCAAAAAAGCTACAGAGGTATTTTCCACTTTGGGGGGAGGAAGGGTTTTGCAAAAGAGGAAGAGGAGATCAGATTAGAGTTTGCCTTGCATGCTGGAGAGAAACATAAACCCAGCTGGACTGGGAGGGGTGTCCCTTCCACAACATCCCCTGTTTTGCACACAGGGCCGGCTCGCATGCTAGGTGAGCTAGGTGCTCGCCTTGGGCACGCCGGCCTGCAAGGGCTCCAAACTGCGCCCCACCCCCCGCAAAAAACCCGCCACCGCCTCCCTGCCACCGCCGCCAGTGAAGAGTGCCCCAGCAGGGCTGAGGAGGAGGCGGCAGAGCTTGCCCGCCCTCCTCCTCCCCCCTCAGGGGGGGAGAGGAGGTGGGGCGGCGGCCAGCACTGCCAGCGAAGAGCGCCCCAGCGGGTGCTCAAAGGCAAGCTGGCACTCAAAGGGAAGAAGCGGGGGTGCAGGCACCACAAGCTGGCCTGCCTAGGGCACCCAGACACCTCGGGCCGGCCCTGTTTGCACAGCAAAGCACCAACCCAGCAGATTGTTAGAAATATGTGTGTTGCAAGATCTAAATTCAGTCATTATAGGGTTAATGTGTTTACCTTGTATGCTATTGTTTAGACTGACCTGGAAGGGAACCTGGCACAGAGCCAATGGAAACAAAGCCCATGAAACTGAAGTCTGTTTACTCACAATCATTGGTTAATGTATTCAGGTGATTTCCTTCTAGGGGTTAAGAAGAAAGAAGAATCTCCTTTACCAAATGTCTGTCTGTTGTTGTAAAGTAGCAGCAAGGATGTAGTCTTAGGCATTTCTCCTTTGTAGATTTCCCATGTACACTTCCCTTTAGAAATAAAGACTTTTACACAGAAAGAAAATGCCTTCCCTCCAGTGAACAAAGATCCATTGCAAAGTCTGAATATCTAACTATTTTCACCAAATTTTCCAACATGGATGAGATTTTATTTCTTGCCTGCCATGACAAACAGCAATGTTCTTACATAACAAACCATTTGAAAAAAGGGAGGCTCTGTTTATGACTAAGTACATGATGGGAGGCCCCCTTTAGTGCATACTGCAGAAAACATGGAGCAGGTCAAATACTATTAGGGGAGAAACTGGAAACATGCTGGAAAAGGCAAACTGCAGTACAAGTGGCTTGGACTCACAGTATTTTGCTGCGAGGCTTATGAGAGGTGAACCTGTATTGCGGAAACAGTCTCAGTGCTTCTCTTCTCAGTCTCTCTGGTAGCAGCCTGCAGGAGTGCAGGGCCTACTCAGAATCTACAGAGAACCTTATCCTGGCCTAGAGCTCTAGAATCACCTTAGTTAAGTATTGTTATTCCTTATTCCAGTAGCCAAGCTACATGTCCTACAGTTACTGTTAATAAAGAGGCTTTCCAACAAATGGAACTGGATGTTTGTTGTTTGCTCCACTACACAAAAGTGCAGACCTCTGTCATCAAGCATTTCTTGGGGCTCCCCAGTGTTGTGACTGGGATTGTGACTGGGAAATGTCAGATGCTTTTTAATACACTGGGAGGCCCATGTCCTCAGGGAAAACACTCTAGCCTGGGAACTTACTCATAAAATCCTTAGGTTTCAGGCTGAGAGGACCTGGCTCCCCTTCATGGAGACAGACAGCAGGGAATGGTAACCATTTGCTCATTTACCAAGAAGAGGCAAAATAGATCACTTTTTGGATAGTCTGCTCTAGTTCTATAAAGGCAGAGAATGAGCTCCTGATTATGATGGTAAAGAGAATGGTGGGAAGCATGTGAAGTCAAATCCCATTTCAGAATAAGTCAGAGAGAAACCCTCCCAGCTGAAAAACGTTTAGCACACTGTGTGAAGGCACGCAAGCCAAGAACTGGGATACAGGGAGTAAAGTCTGCCTTGACCAGCCTCAGTTTCAAAGATCCAGCTCTATTTGAGTCCTTTCGTCTGAAAGGAATGTCAATATAAAACCAGTGATTAGTACAGCCTAGTTAGGGACATGGTTTTGTTTCCTCTGACAGTTTCTGTAACAATGGAGAGGGATCACTATACCTTTCTCTCAATGAGCCAAATTGGGTGGGGACATTGGGGGATGTTACGTCTCCATTGAAAGACAATGTTAAGCTTGAGCCAAGGCAAGGATTGAAATCCCCAAACTCTTATTGGTTGCCTTTGTATTACCGTCCAATCAGGACTCAGTGTAATGCTTTGGAGGGAACAAACCTCATTGGTTGTTATCTTTGTAATCTTATTGGTTACTTATTGTAAAATAGGCGTGGCTATATTAGCCCAGACTGTTTAAAAGGAGCTGTGCTCCACTGTTTGAGTTGGTCGCTGTTCTGGTTAATGTTGAACTGTTATCACTTCATAATAAAGCTGAATCACCTGTTTCTGAAAATCGAGTTAAGTCTCATACTTAACAGGGGACACATCAGGAAGGGGGAGACTAGGAAGCTGAACTCCACTGAGGTCTTTTCTGCACCTGTCTGTTCCCCTGCAGTTTGTCCATAGCCACGTCAGAAGCAGAGTCTCCCTCTGCATTCCATCCCACTCTCACTTTCCTCCTGCATCGTGGCTCTTTCCAGATTCTACCTTGTTTTATGGCTGTTCAGAGGTGGCTTTGCAGTCATCATGGCATTGCCCCAGGGTATCTGAAAGTGGTTTCCCCCTGGACCTTTTTGCTCTTCACCTTCTGATTTGGAGGGAATAATAAGCAGACTACTTGACGTGGCTTTAGTCATCTCTGCCCATTCCCTTGTCCCCATTTCCACAACTATTTAATTTTCAATGAACACAAAACTTGGAGGGCAGGTAGAGAGGCAGTCTGGGGAGGATCTCTGGGAGTTTGACATTTCTAGCTTGGGGGGTGGGCTTTTGACACACTTCTCCCCTCCCCCCCTTTGCATATTGGACCCTAGGGAGGGATCTTTCCCCCCCTTTCCGAAAGCCAAGCTGCACACAACTTGGAGGGCAGGTAGAGAGGCAGCCTGGGGAGGTTCCCTGTGAGTTTGATGCTTCTAGCTTTCGGGGGGGGGGGGTTGACACACTCCTCCCCCTTTGCACATTGGACCCTAGGGAGGGATCTTTTCCCTTCCCCAAAGCCAATCTGCACACAACTTGGAGGGGGGTGTATTAAAAGGAATGACAAGATTGCCCATTGGAAATAATGGGAGAGGCTTGAAAGCCCATTTCTTTCTTTTAAAAAAAAGATTTAAAACCCTTGGGACACCACCCCTCCTGACAGACCAGCCAGCCAGCCGCTGAGCTGCTGTCCCTCAATGGGTCATGCATGTCTGGAGTAGCCCAGTGGCAGCTAGCCAAAAGGAATGGGAGAGCAGGGAGGAGAGGAGAGAAAGGGGAGGGTGCAGTGTGCCCCATCCTTTGTTTACGCACTTGTCCAAGTGTTATGTCCTGAGCTTGACTTTCATTCCCATTGACAGGCTGGTATCCAAAATGGCAATGCCTGATTGGCTACTCTGTGTAGCAGGCCAATCAGGAGACAAGCATTGTGCTGGAGGGAAACAAACTGATTGGACTTTATCTCTGTAATGCTATTGGTTGTTACCATGAATATGGGTGTGGCTATGCTAGCCCGCACTGTTTAAATAAGAGCCTGTTGCTCTATGTTATGTTGTCTGTTCCGAGCTGTTGAAACACTTCATTAAAGCTGAATCACGTTTGTTGGAACGCTGCCTTAAGTGTCATACTTATCACCAAGTGTGTGGCAATTGGATGCCCCCTCCATAGGTCACAAGTGACGTTAACCACAATTAAGCAAAAAAATTGGGTTTTGGTTGGAGATGCAGAATGGACACATAAAAAAAAAAAAACTGGAGAAAAAAGAATAGTGCAGAGGGAAGGGACACAAAATACGAAGTTAGCCTTAAAGACTTGACTGCTTGGATTCTCCAGAGTAAGCTACAGTGAGCTGTTAGTGCAGAAAGGGCATGACAGAAATCTTTCAAATGGTACACTGGATTATGCAGCAGAGAAACTTTACTTGAACAGTACTGCTCTTACAATGATATAAAATGGCTGCTGCTCTACATTTCCATTCCTTATTTGCAATTCCTCAGAACTGCCTCCCATCATTTATTTATTTTATTTTTATTTATTTGGATTTATATCCCGCCCTCCGCGGAGGCTCAGGGCGGCTAACAGCAAGGTAGGCATGCCAACTTTAAAACAGATTCAACAATATAAAACCCAAAAACATATAAAACAACATCCAAACATTATAGCACAAGCAGTAAAACAAGATGGGGCGGATTGGAACCCCCGGCAGAATCTAACCCCCAGTAGCTGAACAACAGCTGAACAGTAGCTCGTCACCCCCTCTCCTGCCAGGGCCGCCCCGCACTCAGTGATGACAATAGTACGATGGCGGATGGCTAACCATGGCGGCGGCTCCTAATCATAGGCCCGGCGGAATAGCTCCATCTTACAGGCCCTGCGGAACTGAGCAAGGTATATAATCACTCACAGAATACTTTAATTCCAGTACAGTTAGAATATACTGGGTTCAAGACGCGTTGGTAGAGAATCAGCTCATACTTTATTCGCTTAGAGAAAACTGAGACAATGAAGCAGGACCGGAGGCCTGCTTAAATCCCCCTTGCAAACCACACCCAAACACACATCCGCACCCATGATAGGATTATTTATAGTGTCCCTAAATCCCTTAGGTCATTGCTCGGATCCTGACTACCTGATAGGTCCCTTCTAGGATCTGGGCTGGCTATTTTCTCTGGATGCGAAGCTTTGCTTCTTCGCATGACCACGTGCTAACCCGACTGCATGTGCAATCCTCAGTTGGTACACAACAATGCAAGCCTAAATAGAGTTATACCTTTTTAAGTCCATTAAAGAAAACTGGCTTTGAAAGATGTAACTTTGCTTTGGATTGCTCTGTCAGCCATTATAGTACTGGTACATAAATCTTAAATTTAATTCCTGACTTTATTCTGGGAAATTGCAACACTCATTCCTCCTATGTATTCATAAGCAAATATGATCATGTAGAGTTGCCATATATTACAAAAAAAGAAAAGAAAAGTGAATTTCTGATGTTTTCTCTTTGACTTATGATCAAGTTTGTCTTAATACTATCCAGCTCCTTTGTTTTCAGAGAGTAAAACGAAGGGTGAAGTGCAGTGTTTGATTTGCAGGGGCATGGCAACACAAAGGCACTGGGTTTCTGGGCTTTATAGTCTTGCTTAAGGACTGCCTACAAAAGCAAGCCACATAGACCATTGCACCTTTGCAAGATTCACTGACAGCAAAGGCCACCTGGGAGGTCAAACAGAAGGCCATGTTTCCCAGCCCTGTTTCCCATAATTGGTAGAATAATTTATTTTATTTTAGAAAATGTACATCCCACTTTTCTGCTGTAACATGAAAAGCAAAGTACAGCAATAAATCAAAACAGATACAAAAACAATACTACTAATAAATAAACAGCAAAACCAGCCATACTTACTCACTGGAAGTGAGGAAAGCAACTTCTCTGCTTAGTATAGTCTGTTGGTGGGTTGTGCTTCTTTGAGGACACATGTTTTCTGTTTGTCTCTTTTGCCTGGGTATAAGCGATTGTGGCTTTTAGCAGTTTTACCTAGGGCTGACTACTGGCCCCACCCTTTGCTGCATGAGCCTGTAGTTGTATTAAGGCTCCTCCTTGCCAGAGGCACAAGCTGAAGGGCAAGAGCTAAAGGGCTCTTAGCCTGGGGGGTCTGGCTTGGAGGCCCTGTAGAAAGCTGTGTAGATCTTACATTCTATATTTGTTAAGTTAGTTTTTGCCTCTGCAAATCTTTCACCAGTAGCCTTGAGAGGCAGTTTCAAAAAGAAGGGGGAGTCAGTGTCCAATACTGAGAGCAAAAAGAAACCACCACTGACTAAAATGAAACACGCAAATAAGCAAGTATATAATGATATAAGCATAATGTGGTAAGAAATTTTAGAGGTGCATCATCCTTATCTGACTCTGCAGTTAGATTCTGCTAAACACACACCCTGGTTACAGCTTTCATTGCAAACCATCAAAAGGGATGGAGACACATTCTCCATGGTTATTTCACGCAATGGCAAGGAAATAACAGATCTAGGCAAAGAATTTAAAGGCTTCTTGGCTGGAGTCCAAGGGCGATGGGCTTTTTAAATCTAGCCCTGCACCCCATAGTAATCATTGTGGGATTCCAGATTGCCCTATGCATTGCATTAATTGGATTGGGGTATTGGGTCAAAATTCAGATCAGCATAATTAAAACCCTCACCAGTTTCGCTCAATATCCAGCATTCAGGTGCTTGGAGCCTGAAGTTTCTTCCCCATTATCCCCGTTCCCTCCCCCTCCTTTCCCTTTCCCTTCCTGATAATAAAATCGACTTAGATCCAGCCATTCATTTGTAAGGGAGCACGGATTTTGAATCCCTGCCACCCTTCATCTACCACAGGTGGGGAAAGGCGGTTCAGCACTGGGTTTTTCTGCCAGCAGCGTTGCAACCCTGTGTCATATTATGCCTGCTGGATGCCATGTTCCAGCTGGCAGAGCTTGCGGTCATTCTTTATGTTATCTTTTAAATGAAACATAAATGTTACAAATGGGGGTATAGGCATCCCTGGGACTCTTCCCCACCTTTTTATAATAGCATCCACACAAGAACAATAAGCAACTCCTGAGAAAGAAAAGGACTATGTTATATTTTTGTTCTCCTGGGCAGGAGACCAGGAGACCTGGAGAATGCCCATGAGGCCCACTTTGTGACCCTCATGGGAATGGGGGGGAGTAGCAACCCAGTTCTTTAAATAAATCCATTTAGAAGAGACCCAGGCTTGCCTCACTTGCAGTTTGCCTTAAAACCATAAGGGAAAATGAGAACCTATCCTTTGGGTTTTGAGGTTGGGGTTTTATTTGTTTGTTCGTTTGTTTTGTTTTGTACATCTTTGCATTATGCTCACATTATTTTTATTAAATTGTTTATTATTTAGTGATTAAATGTAATAGTGAAATAAGTAATTATGGATTTAGGTAAAGATTTAGTGTTAGGACTTTGAATTACCAGCAACAATAAGGCTAAGTCAATTAGTGCAACAGTAGACTTGCGGCCTCTTTCAGACTACACAGCCTAACTATGTGACTAAATATTTATTTTTGACCCATCTTTTTAAAAGGGTGCCCATGGGAAACCCCAATCTTCCAACTCTGTCTCAGCTGATAAGGCTTGCCAGCCTGGCCATCTAGTCTGGCTACTGACGCAGCACCAAAGCATTCACTTGTCCATCACTGGGAAAACCTCTTGTGACGTTTCTGGCCACCACCACTGCCAAAGAACGAGGGAACCAACATCTGGACTTCACACCTCTCATGCATGACGGGTTGTGTCTCCAGTGGAACCCAACAGCCGATCCAGATGCCTATCTGGACCTGCAGCAGGTGGAAGTGACAGAAGCTGAGGCCCTACCCAGACCTGACACACTTTGTTACCTGTGTCAGACCAACAGCCGTCCCTGCTCCAGTCGTTCCAGTTACAGTGGAACCCTGCAATCTGCATCCTTGCAGGCGACGTTTGCATGCCTGCCACCTGCACAAGCCATCTTGACATGCAGAGCCAGCAACCTGTTGTTCCAGCCAGTGTTTTGTTGTTTCAGTTGTGTTCTAGTTTGTTCCAGTTTGACCCAGTCTTTGTTCCAGCTTTGTTCCTGAACTTTGACTTTGTTCCTGAATAATAAAGTTTGCAAGCCACCAGCCGACACAGAACTCTTATGCCAGCTCAGGACTCTAGTGATAGTGAGAGTGACTGTAGTGAGTTTGAGTTTAATGAACCAAGATCTTCCAGTGAACTTTCTCCATTCACCCCATTAGAGACTTCTAGTACTGACTCTAACGAATTTAGTGAACCTAGATTCACTACTGAACTATTTCCAATCATTCCTGTAGAAATCACTCCCTTAGAAGATTACAGCGTTCCAATTGGTTCCAATTCCAGCCTTGCATCTAGTACTGACTCTATTGCTTTTACAGTAGACAACTTTGATCTTTTCTTTAACCCTTTTCATTTAGGTAATACTGGACCTGAAGAATATTTGTGGGTTTCATTTTGTTCTAAATATTTTTATGTACAGCAAGATTATCAGGAAGAATATTTAGCTATTTCCTCTGATCTTTTATTTAAAGAATGCAGTATTGTTAGGTGGTTTTGTAATCTTGATATGTTTTCTCACTATTTTGGGTGTAGCTAAATGTATTCCTTCTTTGTTCTCTTCCGGAATCAAAATAGTCTCTAACTCCACAGCAGCTGTATCACCACAACAACGTAAAATAGACGGATGGGCCTAATAGCTTCCTGTAGCCTATTTTGTTTGGGTTCCTTTTTAAAACCCAAAAATGGGGGATTGTGGTAAGAAATTTTAGAAATATAAAAGGTTTGGGTTTTAAAATTAACCAAATAGTTTATAAAATCCATGTATCTGTCTCTGTTTTTGCTAGCAGGAACCCAACAGCCTGCTTTCACTGAATCAAATCCCATGAGTCTTTGCAAAACCCTTGTTCCAGGCAAAGCACCCCTCTCTGTCACGTACAAAATTTACACATTCCATTCCCAGGATCTAAATCAATGTAAATTCTCTTAGGTGTGAGACCCACTATATCCATTTAAACCATAAAATCCCATCTGGCAGGAAAAGCCATTTGGGCAGTGACAGACTTCAATCCATCTGATACAGGGATTCACACCCCTACTCCCATCCCAGAGATAACATGAAAGAATGGTTTTATCTTCAATGCTGGGAACACCAGGAAAAAACAATGACACTGTCTGGTCCTGTAAACAAAAGGCAACTTTTGTTGTGTGAGACGCAAGAAAGCAATTTCCTTGCAAATATTCTCAACTTCAAGATTTCAATTTACAACTGTAATTTAATTATTGCGGACTCCTTTGATCATGTGGTACAAATGCTAGTCAGTTCCAACAGACTTTCGCTGGCTCTTGAAGGAACCAGGAGAGATTTTGCTGTCTGGAGACTTTGGGAGTCAGCCCGAAAGGCCTTTCGTTTTCTGCATGCTTTGGGGGGGGGAACTTTGCTTGCATGTATTGTCTGTGTTTTCACTATCAATGTTTAAGAAATAGGATTGTACAGTGTTGGTATCTGGTCTGGCGTCTTGCCAACCACCTTGCCTGGTAAACTTTTGGATGTTTTCTTAATAAAGATAAGTTTTATTTTAAGAAGAGACCTTTTTGCTAAGAGTGTCTCTGCCAGCGTTTGGGGGTTTCCTAGCTTGCATCTATTGCCTTTGGTAAGGAGGCGACACTCAGGGAACACATGAACCAAGAGGGAGAGGTGTGGGTGGCACGGGTGAACACATTCACAAGACACGTGCAGCCCCATTATTCTCACAACACATAACAGCAAGTAATTATAAATCAAATGAATAGGCCAAAGTGCAATAGTAAGCATACAATAAGCATATAGGAAAAAGTACAATCTACAGTCTTTCCATGTATCTGCTTCAATATAGAAGCAATTATCAGAGTCCAAATAGAAGTGGAAGTCATCAGATATTCTGAGCCATGAAAAGCCGCAAGTCATCAGATTTTCTGAGCCATGAAGAGCCGACACGTAATCCGGATGCCTGATGCCGCGTTTCGAATAATTTTTATTCAAGCATGGCTATAATGGGACTAAATGCAAATAAAAATTCAAAACATATACAAGTGAGAATGCATACAGGATATAAATACTTACAAAGTTTGGAGCTGCAAGGAAAACTCACCCCAGTCTCAAAAGCTGGCATATGCTGATCCAGAAGTAGTCAGTCAAAGAGGAATAAAGGTCCTTATCCTACCATGTGTTACACCTTAATTTATACCCAGTTTCAGGCTGCATCAGCACAGGCAAAGTTTCTAACAGGTCATGGTACCATGCAAACTAATAAAAAAACAAGTGCATTAGACTACCATCACCTGGAGCAACTTAAAGACATACTATCCGCATGGCATGAATCAGAGCATGGATTTTACACCTTACATCAATTAATGATAGTTGCCCATATTAAACCTAATAAGTACCAAATATGGTAGAAGACAGAGGCAGGATACAGGATGATTTTGACAGGCTGGACAACTGGGCTAAAACAAATAAAATGAATTTCAATGGGGATAAATGTAAAGTTCTGCATTTAGGTAGGAAAAATCAAATGCATAACTATAGGTTGGGGGTGACTTGTCTTGGCAGTAGTATGTGCAAAATGGATCGAAGGGTCTTAGGAGACCATACGTTGAACATGAGTCAGCAGTGTGATGTGGTTGCTAAAAAGGCAAATGTGATTTTGGGCAGTATCAACAGAAGTATAGTGTCCAGATCACGCAAAGTGGTGGTACTGCTTTACTCTGCTTTGGTTAGACCTCATCTAGAGTATTGTGTTCACTTTTGGGCACCACCATTTAAGAAAGATAAAAGACAAACCAGAACGTATCCAGAGGAGGGCAAGAAAGATGGTGAGGGGTCTGGGGACCTATGAGGAAAGGTTGAAGGAGCTGGGTATGTGTTAAACAGTGTGTCCTGGGTACTAGGTCTGCTGAGGCTGACTACTCCTCAGATGAGGAACAGGCAGGGAGCAACCCAGCTTCCTCTGGAGTCAGTCCAGTAGAAGAACCCTCAACAATACCTCAGGAGGAAGAGTTCCTAGCAGCTGCACAAGAGGTGCAGCCAGAAGGAGAGGCTGATCCTGAGCCTGGCCCAGCACCCCCAGCTGCAGACATCCCAAGGCCAGACTCCCTGCCTAGTTCTCCTGAGTGCCCCAGACATAGGACACGCCAGAGGCTGACTATGCAAGAGTGAAGAAGGAGTGCCAGGCTTCAACTCCTGCAGAGGCAGAGGGAAGAGCTGTAAGCCTTTGCAGACTCAACCTCAGGGAAGGAAGGACCTGCTCAAAAGCACTCAGTGCACCTGGCTCAATGCGGCAGAAACTTTGCTCACTTGGACTTGTTCCTTTTTTCCCCCCAATGCTTTATTTGTGTACATTTTCATAATAACAACAGCAATAAACAACCACAACACACAACGACAATAACACCAACAACAACAACCAAATAGACAAACAAAAAGGTATCTGGTAATTTTCAAAGATTAGTTTGTGGTCATAATGGGTAATTTACACTTTTTCCCAGCCACATATACTTTTTCCTATCTATTTTGATATATTAGATCATCCCTTCCTGAGAGTAGTAGATTTAACTTATCTGATTCAGCTATTTCCATTACTTTCTCTATTATTTCTTCCTTATTAGGGGTAACATCTTTTTTCCAGCGCTTTGCAATTGCAATTCTTGACATTGTAATTATATAAAGTATGATCCTTACATCATCTTTCTTAATTCCTACCGGTAAGATATTAAGAAGGAAAATTTCCGGCTTGAATTCTAGATTCACATTAGTAATTTCTTCTATGATTTTATTAACCATTTGCCAAAACTTTTTAATTTTTCTACACTCCCACCAAATATGTATATAAGTTCCTATACCTTTCCTACATCTCCAATATATGTCAGGGGCTTCCTTGTAACATTTCTCAATTTTATCTGGAGTCCAATGCCACCTATAAAACATCTTATGCATGTTTTCTTTATAATTTGTTGCTCTTAAAAGATTCAAAGACTTCCATGATCTGGCCCATTGCTCTAGCGTAATACTATGCCCTATATCTTGCATCCAATGAATCATATTTGGTTTGATAGTTTCCTCTATCAAGTCTTCCCCTAACAAAAAGTTATACAATTTTTGGATCAATTTATCTAACGAGGAGAGCCAGATTTTATCAAGTTGTGTAGGAGTATTTATAAAGTTTATTTTTTGGTCTTTAATAAATCTAGAGTTCAATTGATTTTTTCCCCAGTAAGTTTTGCCATTTTAATTTCTTGTAACTCTAGTGATTTTAGTTCATTATTTTTTGTCAGTAATGTTTCATATGTTATTTTTTTGTTTTTTTCATACAGAGATGGTAAAATAAATGCTTGTTCCTTGAACTTGTTCCTGTGTGTGTAGCAGCCACTTCTTGCAACCTGCAACCTTGACTGGACTTCTCAGCTCTTTGACTTTCAGCTCTGTGACTGACCTTGATTCTGGACTGTGTTTACAAGCTTCCAGTGTGTGGTCTTTGTGGCAACCAGCCGAGACAGCACACAGTGGGTTCCATGGATATGCAGACTCCGAGTCCAGTGATCAGCTCTACTTTGTTAGTGATTTCAGCAAGACAAGACCCCAGAGCCTCAGCTCTGTTAAATAACATGCAATTGCCACACCCAAACACACCCCACTCCCAATGATAGGCTATTTACATAATGTTACTACTTGACTGGTTACTTTCAGAGTCCTGGTAGGCTATCGTTCTTGTGCTCCAAGCTCAGCCAGTCTCTGGTGTGACATACCTGGAATGATTCAGTCCCAATACATTACACCCCTCCCCCCTAAGTTCCAAAGCACCTTAATAGACATAGTCTTCAAGGTATGCTGGCTTGCAACGTTCCCATGTAACTTTTTTTCCCACCATAGAGAACAATGGAGGGAATAGGGGCAACCTGTTTGGGGGCCCATAGAATTGGACCCCCTGGTCCAATGTTCTTGAAACTTCGTGGGTATCTTGGAGAGAGGCTCCATCAGCTACCCTGTGAGTTTGGAGTGTCTCCCTCAAACCCCCTCCCCTCCAGCCCCCAGAATATACCCTATGTTTTCACCATTGACTTCAATGGCCCATAGGATATAATGGGGCCAAATTGCCGCTGAATTTCTTTCATTCCCTCCTTTCCTTCTCTCTTTTCCTCCTTCCCTCCTTCTTCTCTTCTCTCTTTCTTTCTTTCCCACCTTTTTCTCTTCTCTTTTTTCCTCCTTTCCCTGTTTCCCTCCATCTTCCCTCTCTTTCTTTCCCTCCCCTTTCCATCTCTTTCTTTCCATCTTTCCTTCTTTCTACTCTCTCTCTTTCCTTCCCTCTTTCCTCCTTCCGTGGCCCAACTCTAGTGAGAAGGAGTTTAAAGTTTAAACCCCTTCTCTCTTAGCTCCCCCACCCAGGCCAGCTAGGGAAGGGGAGGCTTTGAAGATGCCTCCCCCTTTTGCTTCCCCTTCTGACATCACTTCCGGTGATGTCAGGGTGTGTGGCATATGCTAATAGCCTAATAGCTCATTAGCATACCATATTCTAATGAGCTCCTGCAGCTGTTTTTCTACAAAAAGACCCCTGCTTCCAATAAGGTCTTAATTGTGGTTCCCATTGTTAAATGGGAAGGCTTTCAATCAACATTTCTCTTCTTTTTAAGAATGTTCCTATATTTTAAGGGTAGAAATATATATATATATATATATATACACGTAGTGACTAGAGTGGTAAACTCCAATGTGGTGCCCAACAATGTGTTTGCTGGTGGCTACTTGCTTCTTACCCAGCACTTTTTCACCAAAGCAAACAGCCAGTTCTGACTATCTTTCACCTCAGTAAAGCAGGAGGTGTTTTTGAAGACCCCAAGGGAAATCACTTTTGGTCTTACAGAGTGTGCACATTTGGAGACAGTTGTCCTGATCACAGGTGGATGCTCTGCTTGAAACCTCCCAATATTTTAGCAGCCATTTTGTGATTGGTCCTGCTTCCCAAAGTATCAATTTTGTGATTGTGACCACTGCCCTTTCTTAAAATTCCAAAAAATGCCCACAAGTTCAAATCAAAGTAGCAGCCCCTTGCAGGAAGAAGTTCAGTATTTTTTATTGTAAAATGAAACAGAATTCTAGGGGGGAAGCTATTTCTGGTTTTGGCTTAATAGTCTTCTCTGGTCTCTAATAAATTATTTTTCCTTTTTTCTGTTTCTGCTTTGCATGCCTTTCAGTATCAGGTCTCAATGAAAACTTTTTGAAAACTTAGTTCTGTTACACAAAGATTAATACTGCTGTGATTGTGCTGTCCGGTTTTAAAAACATAAAATCAAATCTCTCTTTCAATTGTACTGAATTTGTCTGACGAGATTGAATTTGGTCTATATTTTTCCCCTTGCAATCATGGTTCCCCAATGGAGGGGGGGGGCAGTGTTCCCTCTAAGCTGAGTTAGTGTGAGCTAGCTTACACTTTTTTAACTTCCAGCTCGCAGATTTTTGTCTTAGCTCAGGAAGGATGGCTCCAGAGCAAACTAATTTATGCGGCAGCCAAATTGCTCTCTCACAACTTTAATGGCAGTAGCTCACAAAGTAGAAGTTTTGCTCACAAAACTCCACAGCTTAAAGGGAACATTGGTGGTGGGCCCCCTGAGAAAAACATGGTCCCCCTGAGCAAAAAGTTGTTAGCTACGGGCCTGCCCAGGAGAAAAGTCCTATCCCTTTTATAGAGGCTTAATTTGTAGAAATGGGCAGTTGAAGCTCTTCATAGCATCACCTGGTAAATAATAATAACCCATTAGATCTCTATTAAAGGAACAGAACATTTTTTCTTTGAACAGTTGGCAACCCTACTCTCACTGGACATACTATGAGTGGCATTCATTAGAAACAATTGGCCCTTGCTGACTCAGTTAAAGGCCTTGGGGTCATACTGGATCCAACTTTATTACTGGAGAAGCAAGTTAAAAGGCTTTCTTCCTACTCAGCCTAGCTCGTAAAATGGCCCTGTACCTTGCTACACCAACCTGTCTACCTGGATCCATGCAACAGTAACATCAAGACTAGACTACTCTAATACACCATACTCAAAATCAATTTGGAAATGCCAACTGGTCCAGAATGCCAGCCCATGGCTAAACTATTGGCAGGAACTTGACAGAGCATGCATATTACTTCCATTCTGCAAGCCTTCCATTGTGTTAAGTATGCAACTTAACATGATTTGATTTCAGCAAAAGTGATTCAGCTTTATTATAACAGCAAACTTCAACTCAGGAACACACAACACACAGTGGAGCACAGCTCCCTTTTTAAACCGTCCCGAGCTGTCAAAGCCACACCCATAACAAGTTAACATCCAATCATTAACTCAGGATAAAGACCAATGAGGTCTGTTCCCTCCAAGATACATATTTACATTGTCATTGGTTATATACAAGGGCTTCACAGAAACCAGCTAATAGTAATGTGACAGATTACAATCCTTCTTATGCCTGAAGCTTAACATGCAAAAGAATAGGATGGATTCAGCTTCAGGACATGACACATTGGTTGCCCATTTGTTACTGAGCTCAGTTTAAGGCACTGATGAGCTGTTTGATCTGGTATTGTTGCTGTTCCCTTCTGGATTTAAAATGCATGATCAGACAGCAACATCTGTCTCCCATTCCCCAGTCATTGGCACCCCATTCTCACCAGTCTTTGAAGTTATTTGACACTGGGGAAGGTCCACTCCTTCCAGGTGTCAGCAGTCTCACCCCGCATCTCCGGAAATCTAATCAATCCATCACACTCTCAAGCCATTTGGGAAGTCTGAACGTTCCCTTCCAGTTTGGGGCTTTTTTTTTTTTTTTTGAAGATTTTAGTTTATTAAGACAAACATAAAAAACGTACAAAAAACAGAACATACACATGAAACATGCATGTTGGGGAGGAACTCTTACATCATTGAGACATCTGTTATACTATCCATTACAGTATCCATTTAGAATCATAGAATGTTAGAGTTGGAAGGGACCTTGCAGGTCATCTAGTCCAACCCCCTGCACTATGCAGGAGCATAGCCAAAAGATAACCCTACAACATACCCGAAAGATGGTCATCTAGCCTTTGCTTCAAAACATCCAGTGAAGGAGCATCCACCACCTCCCGAGGCAGTCTGTTCCATTAGTCAACCACTCTTACAGTTAGGAAATTTCTCCTTATATTTAACCGGTAATGACTCCCTTGTAATTTCCACCCATTAGATCTAGTCTTGCAATCTGGAGAGAATAAATCTGCTCCATCTTCTGTCTGACAGCCATTCAAATGTTTGAAGAGTGCAATCATGTCCCCTCTAAGCCTTCTCTTTCCCAGGCTAAACATACCCAACTCTTTCAGCCTCAGGGACTTGGATTCCAACCCTCTCACCATCCTGATTGCCCTCTTCTGGACAAGCTCAAGCTTGTCAACATCCTTCCTAAAATGTGGTGCCCAAAACTGGACACAGTACTCCAGGTGGGGCCTGACCATAGCAGAATAGAGTGGGACTACCACCTCCCGTGATCTGGACACAATGCTTCTGTTAATACATCCTAAGATTGCATTAGCTTTCTTTGCAGTCACATCGCACTGCAGGCTCATGTTTAGCTTGTGATCAACCAGAACACCTAGATCCCTTTCACATGTGCTGCTGTCAAGCCAAGTCCCTCCCATTCGCTATCTGTGCCTTTGATTTTTTTGTACCTAAGTGTAGGACTTTGCACTTATCTCTATTGAAATTCATTTTATTTGTCTCAGCCCACTGTTCCAGCCTATCAAGATCCTTCTGAATCCTGACCAGTGTTCCCTCTAAGCTGAGTTAGTGTGAGATAGCTTACAGTTTTTTAGCCTCCAGGTCACACATTTTTGTCTTAGCTAAGGAAGGATGGCTCCAGAGCGAACTAACTTATGCAGTAGCCAAATCCCTCGCTCACAACTTGAATGCCAGTAGCTCACAGAGTAGAATTTTTGCTCACGAGACTCCACAGCTTAGAGGGGGCATTGATCCTGACTCTGTCTTCTTCAGAGTTAGCAATCCCACCCAGCTTCATGTCATTTTCAAATTTGATAAGTATCCCCTCTATGTCTTCCTCCAGGTCATTTATGAAAACAGTGAACAACACCGGGCCCAGGACCAAGCCCTGCGGCACTTGACTCGAGACTTCCCTCCACAAGACTTCCCTCCACTAATAATATGCTTATTAAAGGTAAAGGTAAAGGTTCCCTTGCTCGAAAGCCAGTCGAATCCGACTCTAGGGTTGCGATGCTCATCTCTGTTTCAAAGCCGAAGAGCCAGCGCTGTCCGAAGACGTTTCCGTGGTCATGTGGCCGGCATGACTAAACACCAAGGTGCACGGAACGCTGTTACCTTCCCACCGTAGTGGTACCTATTTATCTACTTGCAATTTCTTGCTTTCGAACTGCTAGGTTGGCAGGAGCTGGAACTAGAGACGGGAGCTCACTCCGTCTTGCGGCACCCGGGTCTCGAACTGCTGAACTACTGACCTTCCACAGCCTGCAGTTCAGTGTCTTAACCACTTGAGCCACCGCAGCTCCTTTAATATGCTTATTAGTTACATAAAAAAACAGTATTATTTGTTTATGAGAACTGCATATATATGTGGGCAATTTCTATAACGTCTCTAGTTTTAATAAAAGCTTATATAGTTCATTTACTGTATTCTTCCATCCATGTATAGAATCTTGACCATGTATTTTGAATTTTTTCTTCTTGTTGTCTATTCAAAAATAAAGCCAGTTTATCCATCTCAGCAGTTTCAAGCATTTTGATTATAATTTCTTCTTTTGAAGGTATTTCATCTTTTCTCCAGTATTTAGCATACAATATTCTTGCAGTAGTTAACACATGTATAATAAGATAAAAGTCTTGTTTCTTACAATTTTCTGGTCTGATATTCAATAAGAATAGTTCAGGGGTAAAAGGTATAGTACATTTTAACATTTTTTGTATCATTTTATGGATCTAGACCCAATATTTTTAACTCTATCACATGTCCACCACATATGAAAAAATGAGCCAGCAACTTTTTTACATTTCCAACAAGTATTGGATAGTTTAGGGTAAAATTTTGTTAACATATCTGGAGTCATATACAATCTATAAAACATTTTATATATATTCTCTTTATATGAGATTGCTTTGGTAATTTTTACATTCATTTTCTATATCTGGGATCATTGTTCTAAATCAGTACTATGCCCTATGTTTTGTGCCGATTTAATCATGGAGTTTTTGACTATTCCATCTTGTGTTTTATCTTCCAATAATATTGCGTAGAGTTTTTAAATCAATTTTCATCAGAATATAAAAGTATCTTATCTATTTCCATTACTTTAGAACAAAAGCCTATTGTTTTGTCTTTAGCATATCTTGATTGAATCTGTGCTATTTCCCACCAACTGAGACCAGAGTTTAGGGCTTTAATATTTTCAGCTGATTTTAGTTCATTTTTATTATCCAAAAGGTCATCATATTTTAGCAAGAAAGTCTTTGCAACCAAATTTGGGTTAGTAAAAGCTTCCAGTGGGGAAACCCATTTTGGACTCTTGGTATAAAAAAGCTTTTTAACCTCTTCCCATACCTTCAATAGAGCTTTCCTAATGAGATGTTGTTTAAAATATTTGTGAAACTCTGCTTTTCCATACCGAGCAAACGCGTGCCATCCCAGTAATAAATCATGCCTGGGATTTTTTATCATGATCCATTCTCTCAACCATGTCAGTGATGCCACTTTATAGTATAACAACCAGTTTGATAATGTGAAACCAGCTCTTTCTTTTTGGTCCTGTAGTGCTTTCAATTTTATTATTGGTATGTTTCCTTGCCATATAAAATGTTTCATCAGTTTATCAAGTTCCACAAAATATTTCTGGTTTTGAAGGATAGGAATCATTTGAAACAAGAAAATCAGTCTAGGTAAAATATTCATTTTTATTGTAGCAGTTCTACCCATCAAAGATATTTGTAAACTCTTCCATCTTTCAAGATCTTTCTTAATTTGTGTATAATTGTCTTCCATCAGAGAACTGCATCTGTTTGTTGTATTTATTCCTAAATATTTCAATTTTTTCTTAACTTCCAAACCTGATAGTTGTTGTATCTGTGTATTTTGATCTTTGGTCATATTTTTCATTAACATTTTTGTTTTACTGAGATTGATCCTCAATCCGGCTACTTGCCCATAATCTTGTAAAGATTTTAAAAGCTGGGTGATGGATTCCATTGAATTCTCTAATATGAAAACTAAATCATCAACAAATGCTTGTAATTTATATTCTTCTCCTTTAACTTTAAGACCCCTAATATTAGTGTCGTTTCTGATCATATCATTTAGTATTTCAAGTACAAATATAAATAATAATGGTGAAAGTGGGCAACCTTGTCTAGTTCCTTTTTGTATTTCAATATTCTTTGTTAAGTCTCCATTGACAAGGATCTTCATTTGCTGTCTGGTGTAAATTGCTTTGACCATTGTAAAAAATTCTTCACCACATTGTGAAATCAACACCTGTTGCAACATAAAGTTCCAGTTAACATTATCAAAGGCTTTTTCAGCATCTAAGAAAACTAATGCCATCTCTTTTTTTGGATGTGCTTCAAAGTATTCAATTACATTTAGTTTAATTCTTACATTATTCCTGAGTTGTCTTTTTGGTAGGAATCCGGCTTGATCTTGGTGAATAATTCTTGTCAAAACTCTTTTCATCCTTGTGGCCAAAATTGAAGCATATATTTTATAGTCCACATTCAATAGTGAGATTGGTCTATAGTTCTTAATTTCTTTCTTATCAGTATTCTGTTTGTGTATCAGAGTTATTAGGGCTTCATTCCAGGTATCTGGGACTTTACCTTCAGTCAATATGTCATGTATTACAAGTTTTAAGAAGGATATCAGTTGATCTTCAAAAGTTTGATAGAATTCTGCAGAAAAGCCATCTGGATTTGGGGTCTTCCCCTTTTTTTGCTTTTTCAATGCTTCTGTCAGCTCTGAGAAAGTTATTGGATCATTTAAAATTTTCTTTTGTTCCTCTGTAAATTTTTCCAAGTTGTGTTTTTTTAGAAAATCTTTGACTTTATCTTGTTCAGCTTCTCTCTTTTGGTATAGTTTTCCACAATCTCTTTTAAGTATCCAAGTTGGTTTTTTTGTTTCCCATAGTCATCTTTCAAAGTTGTTATAGTTTTTTTTCTTTCTCTTTTCTTAGTTTATATGCCAACCATCTTGTTGGTTTGTTAGCATTTTCAAAGTAGTTTTGCTTTTCATATTTAATTTTTCAAGCTATTTCTTGTGTCAGCAAACAGTTTATTTGACGTTGTAATAATTTCAGCTTTATCCTTAAATTTTGAGTTGAGGAGTCTTTTTTCATTTCTTGTTCATATTTTGCAATTTGTTTCTCAATTTGTAAAAATTTCTCATTTCTTTGTTTTTTTAGATGTACTGATTTTCTGATGGCCCGTCCTCTGGCAAAAGCCTTGAATGCATCCCGAACAGTTCTAATGGAGATATCCGGTTATATATTTTGTTGAAAAAACATCTGAAATTCTTTTTTAGTTTTTGCCACAAATTGCTTATTCTTCAGTAAAGATGTATTTAAAGTCCACTTATTTTTTCTTTGAACATCTTGCAAGATAAGGAAAACAGTGTTATGGCCTGGTAATATTTCTACCTCAAATATATAGTTTACAATTGTTGAAGATATCCAACACATATCAGTCCTTGACCATGAATCATGTCTTGCTGAATAAAAGGTAAAATTCTTCTTGTTCAGGTTTCTTACTTGCCAAGAGTCCACCAGATGCAAGGTGCAGAAAGGAGTTTGGGAGTCCATTTCTTTTGCTTTACTTTTGTTGTTTTTCTATCCATTAATTTATCAAATTGGATATAAGTTCATGTAAAAGTCTATAAAATTTTTCATGGTGTTGGTTTGGTACATAGTAGAGTTGTTTTGCCTTGTCCTTGAATTTGGATTATTTGGATTATTAGGATTCTGCCATCTTCAGAGCTGTAAAGCATCTCCGGATGTAACTGTTCCTTTACAAATATATCTACTGTTTTTTCTTTTCTTTATCAGAGGAAAGAAACATTTCCCCAAGTTTTATGTTTTCTAAATATTTTGATCTGATTGTCTTATATGGCTTCTTGTAGACATATAACATCTAATTGCATCTTTTTCAACTGTTGAAATATCCTTCTTTTTTGAGGTGCATTCAATTCATCGACATTAACGTAAATAATTTTCATTTTTCTTCTATCCATTTTGCAGTTTTGGTTGGGTGGATGTACTATCTTTGTTCTTGAATTTAAATCTTATAACCATTTGGGATACAGGAATCCTTTCCTTTGCTTTCTTGGGTTTTTCAGTTGTTCCTATCACTTCTTGCACAGCTTGGTCTTCTTCATCTTCATCTTAATTGTCTATTCCTTCTTCTTCCAAGTCCAATTCATCTTTATGGGTTTTCAGGAAATCTTCTATTTTAAATATAGAGTTGATTCTATATCTATATCTACCTTCTGGAAAAAGCCACCCATATGTAATTTCATTTTTTTCTCAAAATGGTTCTCAAATCCTTATACTCTTTCCTTTTTTCTCTCACTCTCCATGGAATTTTGTTCAAAATTTTTATTTCTGTGTTTTCTGTTTGTAAAGGAGTAGTATGGGCAGCATTAAGGTATTTCATCTCACAAAGTTCTTTTGTGAAATCTCATGTATATTTCTCTGGGAAGGTTGTTTCTTTTAGCATATGCTGAGTTCATTCTATAGGCCATATCAATTTTATTGTATACTTCTTCTGGGTTAGGTGCATTCAAATATTCCCTTCCATTTTGGACCTTTTTTAGAGGTAGTTAGTAAGGTGTTCATAACTGCATATATGAACTATGGCTTTGAAGTGCTGCATGTGTATTTATTTTTTACACCCATTTTACAGACATATCTCTCTCTCTCTCTCTCTCTCTCACACACACACACACACACACACACACACACATACACACACACACAAAGAGAAGCTTCTCAAAAGTGTGTTTTTCTTTAAAAAAAACTTCCAAAGCATAGTTTCAAAAACACTTCCCCCACATTGCACTTACATATCCCAGCAGCCTCCTCCAGCAATCCTATTGGCTACCAGCCACCGCCATCATGACAGGAATTTGAAGCTCTGCTTCCAATACATGCTTATGTGCATGCTCAAAAGATAAATACTTTTTTAAAAGCTGCCTGGCTGCCATGTCTGATCGATCAACCACAGTGTGAGCTCACAGTGAAGTGGGTTAAAGATAAGATGTCTGATCAAAATTCTATGTTACAAAAAATCCTGGATTAATTAGAGGTGAGGCCAAACTGCACTAAGCCTGTTGTCTGACCACAGCCTGTGAAACATAGTTTAATTGATAGGTTGCTGCCTACATGCAGCAGCCAACCCATCAGTTGTTTGGTCTGAATGGCTGTTCAGATCTCCCTTTCCCTCCCCCCATTGAAACTGCCAATCTAGGCAAACAAAAAAGGAATATTGATTCTAGGAAATAGAGAATTTTTTCCTTCTTAGTCATTCAGTGGGTCCAACACAGAAGGGGCTCCTCATTGGTGTGAAAAAGGAAACAGCCTTAGACTCCTCAGGTTATAGAAATACACTGTAGTTTCCAGAAGGGAGAGAGGAAGACACACAAAGTGACCTTCTCCAGGATACCTGAAAAGTAATAGGAAACCGTATCAAGAATCTTTGTAACTGTAACTAAAATACCTGGTCAATCATTTCTCACTGCTAAGACCCAAGAATATTGAGAAACTAGCTTCAACAATATTCTGTTGTGAGTTCAAACTATTATATCCTGTAAATACTTCAAAATTTACCTTAGTTTTCTCATCCCCTGCCTGTTCCCACCCAATTGTGCCTGTCTAATAAAATCAACACTCCTGTTTGATCTTTACTTTGTTCAAGTGCCATTTTAAATAAAGGGATTAACAAGAGGACTCATGCTTATCTGCAACGAATCTCTGAGCTAGGCAAAAGCCAAATAACTCCTCTGATAAAAAGGGTGGGACATACAGAAATTTTAAAATCTTTATTAACACACACTATTGGGGGCTGCTCAGTCACAGCAGGGAACAAAAAAAAGTTTGGTGGGAAAATATGTCTCACAGTAAAATAAGCAGCAGGGGTCCATGTATTCACAGATGAGGGGTGTTAGCTAACCATATCTAAGCATGTTGGAGTCCCATTGATTTCAGTAAGAGAATTAAATATGCTTTGTAGGACACGTTCCAAACTGTATCTTATGTATGTATATAAGTGCTCTTAAGTAGCAACCAATTTATGACAATCCCAGCAAGGGGCTTTCAGGGCAAGTGAGAAGCAGAGGTAGTTTGCCTTTGCTCTGCTTTTGCTCTGCAGAGTCTTCCTTGGTGGTCTTCCATCCAAGTATCAACCTTGTTTAGCTTCGAAGATCTGACAAGGCTGGGCTATACCATGCCTTCACTCTCAAACTGTATCTTATACTGACCATATTTGTATTATGTTTGTTTTTATGTTAGTAGAATAATATGTTCTTAATTGCCTCCTTTGCTGTTAAACCAGACATTTTTGTGTTGTTGGTTTCTCTTCAGCTAATTTTTATTTATAAACCATGTGTCAACCATAGCATAATACCCATATGGTAATGCTTTTTTTTATCTGTAAGCCAGAAATGTATTTGTTTACATCCCACCTTTCTTCTATTATGGAGCTCAGTAAGGCATACATTGAGTTCTCAAGAAGCCTCCTGTCCAGTACTGAACAAACTCAGATCTGCTTAACATCAGCAAGGTTGCTGGGTCAACATGTACTTTCAGACATACCCTGAATTCTTTTCCCATTTTTAATGATAAAAAATTCTATAACCTGGTAATATGTTAACCTGAGGGTAGTTTCACATGTCTGTTTCATTATACAAGCCCTGGTAAGATACCCCCGCCTCCCAGACAGTGGCCCCTGGAAGATGCTCAAATGTTTCCAGTTCAGCATGCAAAGGGATGCTCACTGTCATGTACTTTCTGATCCCTTTTCATTGATTTCAAAGATGATCATTAGCATGCTGGGAGAATGTGTTAAGTTATTATTCACATGTTGCTTAAATAGTTGATATTGGCAAATGTAAATACCCTGCAGCCCAGTATTGCAAACTTCCATTACACCATCCTATTTAACTGACTACATAAATTTAATATTGTGAAACTCCGGGATTTGCTAGAATCCCCTGTGTTAATCCAGTGGCTTTCAAATGATGTTTTGGGAAACCCTAGGGCCAATTAAAAGCTTATCAGGGATTTCTCAAAAAAAACCCAAAGTATTAACAGCTTCCCTGAAAGACATCTCTACCAATTGCCCTCTGCAATGCTCAGGAAAAGGATGGATGTATTCTTGGGTGAAGCTTCAGTTCATGTATAACCCAGCAAGTACTTTGTGTGATGGGGGAGGTTACCAAGAGGAATTCTCATGATCTTCTCCAACATACAAGAGATCCTTGGTGGACATTTAGGGGTTCTTCAACAGACCAGTCAATAGAAAGAGTCTATGTCCCTAGAAAGTTAGTAGTGATGAGAGCAGAGGACAAGGAAACATGAATACGCCCTTAGTGAGGTGGAGGGGAATTAATCATTGCTTTTCTCAGTTCATATTTCTGAAATTTGTAAGAAGGAAAGGTAGTCCAATGATAATTGGTGGGCCCCTGAGTGTAGATGTCCTGGTACACATTTCTTGTGCTACAGCAGGAAGCTGAAGGTGGTTAACTTGGTGGGGGAGGTAATTAGAATGCACTGTCGGATTTTAATTTCTAGTTAAGGGCCTCCTTTTCCTTCAACTAATCTATCTATTGTACTCCTCATCAGCTATCACTTTAAGCAGAAATTAGAACCAATTTTTTTAAAAAGATCTTAGTATTATTTCTGTTAAATTTGATTATTGCGCCTATGAATTTTGCCACTGAGGGGGTAACATGATCATTTGTATCTGATAGTAGCCATGACATCTGGGCTCACACATTTAACAATTCCATATCTTTAAGCAAAGAGGTGACTAAATTGGCCCTCAGCTCGTTGAATATGTTCAGTGGTTTCAATTGTATCATATGAGTATCTGCATGTTCGATTAGAGTATGATACTCTATTATATCTGCCCTCCAAAACCACTGAGGGAATAATGTTCATTCCTGCCAAAGTAAAAGCTCTTCTTAGTTTTGGGACTGTCAATTGATAAAAATATTTCAGCAGTTGCATTGGGAAGGCAATTCCCAAATGGAGTGTTGGACATTCCCTTAATAGACATACTCGTAACATTCAACTTCCTTACACATTTTTAAATTTGTCTTATAATGTCTTTAGTTTCTGTATTTTTAATCATATATCTTATTCCTAGGCATTTCATTTTCTTTTCCAATAGCTGATCCCATTGGCTATGTTTGTCTGTCTGGATAAGCCCAAGTAGAGTAGATCCTCCCTCAGATTTTAAAACCTTTACTTTAATCTATCTTTCTTTCTTGGCTGGCCAGCTTCTCAAAGTTATGCTGCTGCTGCAATCCAGCAACCCTCTGTAGAATATGAAGCACTCTCTGTTGCAGGAGAGAAAAGGTGACTGGTCAGACAGACGAGGTTGCCAAATTTATTTTCTTTTATTGGGGAATGTCTCTTATTTCAGAGCACTTCTGTCCAAAGAAGTTGACAGTTGCCTTCAGAAACAAGGAAGATATAACAAGTGAAGCCTCTCACTTCAAAGCATCACTTGTTTTGTTGTTATATATGATAAATCTAAGAATGGGAGAATGTTTTTATTTATTGAGGATACTGGTATTCCACCTCTTCAGAGTCCCGCTTGGAGTAGCTTACAATGAAAAAAAAAATCTCTCCTTATATATAAAAAAGTTTTCATGTCCCTCTTGCCTCAACATTCCACACACTTCCCCAGCATTTGGCTCCCTGATCTGTCACTCAGAGGGTGTCCCTAGCCACTGGCTGTGTTGCCTGAGTCCTGTCCAGCCGCCACTCAAGAGTTCTCACGTGCCATTGGCCGGGTACTGGGTTTGCTCCCCTTTCCTGCACACTCCTTCAGTCACTGTGCCCTGTCAGAATTTCTGGTAAATGCCTTTCTTTCTTGATGAAGACGGTTGCCTCCCGTGTGGGACTAATTTTTCCCTCAGTAGCTATTGGTAGGTGTAATGAAATGGCAGCTACCTGTGTCTGTGAGATGGCTGCTGTCTCTGTGTTTAAAATGTTCCCCCATAAGGCTTAATTGAGCTGTAGTTCCAGAGAGGGGCCTGCAGAGGTATCACTCACTGGGTTGAATGGGGCTTCCTCATCTGCTGGCCTACAGTTCCCAACTGCCCCAAGGCCAAAAAGAGCGGGAAAACAGTGACTGTCCCAAGGCAGTCTTCATCCCTGGGAGGCAGCAGAAATTCATCCATTCCACAGTGGGCTGGACTGGGGAATGAATGGAAGTTTCCCTGCTCTCTTGGGCAAGAGAGAGAGGCTGAAGTACAGGTGAACCCACAACTCCAGAGGTAGAGAGTATTCTGTGTAAGGAAAGAGGATTGCGTTTAATCCCTGTTGATTTACGTCCTGTGGGTTCATGGTGTCTGCTTACTCCTACAGTGTGTGTGTGCTTCATAACTGTGTAAATAGTTAAATAAATTATTTTATTTGGGATAATAATCTGTGTTGTGCTCTGACCACATAGTCTCCCCCACTCTGCACAATACCAAAGGGAGGGGGTAGCCCAGGGAAGCAATGAAAGGACAGACCCTTGGGTTGCCAACTTTCCAGGGAGTCCCCAAAGATTGGGGATTCCATCTCCAAACAGGGAGATTCAGCCAGAGGGGTCTCACTGTCCCTCTAAAGAGGCAGTGACAATTCAGTGAGTGGTGGCACCGAATTTCAGGAGTGAGATACGCCCATAGGACGAGGGTGGGAGGCAAACAGCTGAGTGGTAAACAGTAGGCAACCAAGCTTGGTTCAGACAAAGGAAGGAGACCCTTTGCAGGCCTTTGTGAGGAACTCATTTGGGCCAGTCCTGGCTAGGATTGCCAGCTCCAGGTAGGGAGATTCCTGGAGATTTCCTGGTAGAGTCTATGGAAGCTAGGGTTTGGGGAGGGGAGAGGCCTCAGCTGAACAGAATGCCATGCAGCCCACCTTCCAAAGCAGTTATTTTCTCGGGGGGGGATCTGGAGTTGTCTGTGATACCTGGTGATCTTCAGGCTCCACCTGGAGGTTGGCTACCCTGGGCATCGCAGTCAGTGCTTCAGAGCTCTTGCTGGTTCTTGCTGTAGAAGCTGAGTGGGTGATTTTGGACCAGTCACAGACTTTCAGCCTAACCTACCTCACAGGGTTGTTGAGCAAGTCGAAAGGGGGAGAGGAGAATGATGTTAGCTGCCTTGGTCCCCATTGCAGAGAAATAATACTTTTCCTTCTGGGAACTCATTGTTGCTAATCTCCAGGTGAGCGCTGGAGATCACTCAGAATTACAACTGTTCTCCAGATGACAGAGATCAGTTTCCCTGGAGAACATGGTGGACTCTGTGTCCTTATATCCGGCTGAGATGCCCCCCCCATGAAAGTCACTGTGATGTGAAGTTCAGGGTTTCAGAGCTCCGTAGAGGCTGCAGGTGTGAGGGGGAGATGGAAAGCTGAAGAGGGGAAATAAAGATAGGTTGATGCTTGGCTGGGAAGGAGATAGGATTGCCAACTCCAGGTGGAAAATTCCTGGAGATTTGAGGGATGGAACTTGGAGAGGGTGAGGTTTGAGGAGGGGTGGGACCTCAGACAGGTACAATGCCATAGACTCCTCCCTCCCAACTAGCCATTCCCTCCTGGGGAACCATTGTTGCCAGTCTCCAAGTGGGGGTTGGAGATCACTCAGAATTACAACTGATCTCCAGGAGGGAGGAGGAGGAGATGGAAAGCTGAAATCAGGGGCAGATAATGGCAGGTTGCTGCTTGGCTGGGAAGGTGATAGAGTTGCTAGCTCCAGGTTGGGAAATTCCTGGAGATTTGAGGGGTGAGCCTGGAGACAGTGAGTTTTGAGGAGGGGTGGGACCTCAGACAGGTACAGTGCCATAGATCCCACCCTCCCAACCAGCCATTTCTTCCTGGGGAACCATTATCTCCAGGTGAGGGGTGGAGATCACTCAAAATTACAATTGATCTCCAGGAGGGAGGGTAGAAGTCAGCTGCAGTCAGAGGGGCAGATAACAGTAGATTGATGGTTAGCTGAGAAGGAGATGGGGTTGCCAACTCCAGGTTGGGAAATTCCTGGGGATTTGAGGGGTAGAGCCTGGAGAGGTTGGGGTTTGAGGAGGGGTTGGACTTCAGACAGCTACAATGGCATGGACTCTACCCTCCAAACCAGCCATTTCCTGGGTAACAATTGTTGCCAATCTCCAGCTGAGGGCTGGGGATCACTCAAAATTACAACTGCTCCTCAGTTAGCAGAGATCAGTTCCTCTGGAGAAAATGGTGGACTCTATGTCATTATACCCTGCTGAGGTCGCCACAGCAAATTGACGCTGAGTTGGACACCAGAGCCTCTTTCTAGAGCTTGTTGATTATTCCTTCCCACAGAAGTGTTGCTGGGCAGGAACCAGCAAGCCTGGACTGTATATCGTGATTTCACAGTATAGACAGTGGAATGGCTAGCAAGGGAATAGAGAGAGGTAACAGCTTGCAAGGCTTCTGCAAGAGATGTCTGGTGTTTCCAACTCAAGCAACTTATGCTGGGGCTACACCAGCGTAACTGTTGTGTATTTCCCAAAAGAACCCTGGAAGCAGCCATTTACCTGAGGATATTGAGACTTCTATGTTAGAGCTCCCTAGTGTTGCTTCATATGTAAAGCTAGAGTCCCCCGAGTCCCCCAAAGAGAGGGAATTTTTGTTAAACTAAAACAGGAGTCCAATGGCACCTTAAAGACTAACAAAATTTATTCCATGAGTCAGAGCTCACTTCATCAGCAGCATGAAATGTTCTACCAGCCAGCAGTTAGATATATATACTCAAAGCTACAGACAGCAGAAATGCGAGGGGAGTGTTAAATCTATAGAGTGGCTATGTCCTGTGTGGGGGCAAGAAGATATGAAAGTGGTGGTCTTTGGCAGGCTATTGTTGAGACTTGCATTGTAGGACAGCCTGTTATTTCTGTCCCACAAAGAATTTGTTCTAAGCATAAGACTACCTCATATTCTCATGAGGCAACAGGTAGTGCTAGTGAACTGTTTAAAGGCAAACTATGCCTTGCTTTACCTTGTGCATATATGTAATGATATCCTGTAATATAGTCACAAAACCCAAAAGGTTTTCTCTGCAGCATAGAGGGAGCATACTGGGAGAAAAGAGCTGAAAGTTGCAAAAAATGCCTCTATTTACCAAGGCCCAAGGCGATACATGTTTCATGAGAAGCTCTTTGTCAGAGTTAAAATTTACTCTGGCTGCGGTCACACTGGTGTCTTGGCGCAGTATGATGGCACCTGTAACTGTACCAGTTTAAAGTGTCGCAGGGCATATCATCCAGACAGCACACCATGCTGCAGGTTACCCACTCGGCTGCCCTGTGGTCAAACATCCACATTACTTTAGTGCTTCAACCATAGAGTGCACTGCCTAGTTGGTTTTTAGAATGCAGGTGGGTGCATATGCACTCATGCATGCACATATGTGCTCATGCACATGCATAGGCACTCATGCGAATGTGTGTTCCTGCACATATAGGCAAAAACTGCAAAAAAAACAACAACTCACCCCAGCGGCGGAAACAGATCTGCAGGTTCAGACGTCCCTTCTGGGTTCCTTTTGCTGCAGGAGAGTTCAGACATCAGAAAACCCAGAGGGAACTGTGAACAAGCCATTAATGCCAGACTTTCCCCAGTATCTGTTTATTCCACTTCCATTGTAGAACAACACGGGCTGCTGACAACTGTGCTTGTCTG
Organism: Gekko gecko; assembly: GCA_029375565.1. Classification (NCBI taxonomy): domain Eukaryota; kingdom Metazoa; phylum Chordata; class Lepidosauria; order Squamata; family Gekkonidae; genus Gekko; species Gekko gecko. The sequence continues at coordinate 226,986,201 of JAPDNY010000002.1, forward strand.
GAGGGGCCCATTTATTCTGCTCAGGTAATGCACAGGCTACTACCACAGCCTGTGTCTACCTGGCCTCTGAGCAGACGCTGGGGAACATCAGACTTATTGGACTTCTCAGAAGAAAAAGTGAGGTGAGCTAGTCAGGTTTTACCCCAGCCAGGAACTCTCCAGAAGGCCTGAGGCCATCTCCTTTCTTTTTGCCTCAGCACCTCTTCAGTAGTATAGGGTTATAAAATGTTTGCCTGCAAGTACCAGCAAACTGATACTCACCCTAATGCAATTACCTGCATAAGGAGCAAAATCACATGACCAGGTGGGTTAGAAAAGTCTAATCTAGCACATACTAACACTCTTGAGCACATCATTATGCCTAACCTAAACTATTCTCCCTTTGGAATTTGCTGTCAGTTCTGTTGAAGCTGCTGTTCAAAACAGAGCTGACTGCTTACCTTCTTAATAATGTAGCTGCATTTGAATAAACAGTGATGTGAATCCTAGTCCTAGTGTGACACTGGAGATGAAATTGAATCTCCTCTACAGTTTTAAGTCTGGGAATGAGCAGGCATCTTATCTGAATATAATTTATCAGCTAGCAGCTGCGGCAGATGCTTACACAGGGTTCAGTCAGTGCATCCTGATGGAAATATTATTCTGTGTTATTAAAATCAGCCCAAAGCTTTCCCAATATATGTCAACAGGAAAACTAGAAAGAGCAACTGCACTAAGACAGGAACATTGTTTTGAAGCTGCTGAGGTTTTAAAATGCATACTTTACAGAGAGGGATGTTAATAATTAAAAATTAGCAGGGCCTTTGTACAATGGAGTGTTTTGTTTTTCAGTTATGACGGTGTCAGAGCTGCACCTTTGTTAAGAATATATATTAATCTTTGTGGCTTCTGTGCAGTCCCATATGGGACTGCGCTTTCACAAGCTGGCCATGGAGAGGAGCTAGCAAGCTTTATAGAGAAGTTTCTAGACCCCGAGAGTGCTTCTCCTCCCCTCCATCTTTAGCATAGCCTTTCCCACCCAAAGGGTCAAGTGACACAGGACGTACGAGCACTCTTCCCTCAGTGCCCTTCTTGCTGCCGTAAGGAGAATACACACTATACAAAGTTACTGTGAATGATGTCCCTCAATGCTTGTGACTGGATTTCTTCAACTCTTCTTCAAAAGAAAGGGTACGATGGCACTTTTTAAAAAGTGCAAGTAATGTGGAGCCAAAATGGTGCAAAATGATGAGCACAAATCATGCCTCTTATGTTTGGGTGAGGGTCACAATACTGCCTCATGCCTGGCCTGCTGCCACCTCATGCCGAAGGGAGATCAGCTAGGGAAGGGAGAGCAGCTAGAATCAAAACAGCTTTGTGGGAGAAGCTTTGGGAGCCCCAGGCCCCAAATTCAAATAAATGCCTGGGCTTAGAAAGAAGATCAAGGGCCCTGTCGGTAGGCTCAGTACTGACACCCTCAGTGCCATAGCCACCTGAAAAATCGACTGTGACTTGGTCGGCCTTGGAGCCATCGGCAAAAAAAAATTGAAGAAAAAGGCAAAACATACACTATACACCATACCATTCACTGTCACCTTGACACTGATTGTCACCTCAGCATCTACAATCCCCCTCACCCTGACATCAAGCTTCACTTTTCCCTCGGGGTCAACACAATTTGGTGGGTTGCCATTGTTCCCAAGCAGAGTCTCAGAATTGTGCATCATCGCTGATCGATCATGCTTCAATGGCACTTGACGTTGACAGTCACCGATCGGTATCGACCTCTCCCCAAGGCCAAGAACTCCATCATCTTTGGGGCAAGATTGTCAGATCAGGAAGTCTCTGAAATCCCACCAGTGCAGCCTCCAGTGCAACATAGACAACTAAATGAGGGAACCTCAAATCAAGGGCCTCCACAAAATACCTCCAAATTCCCATTTCCAATTATGTTCCCCACACAGTGGGGCTCATGGGACCAGCAGCAATTTTCTCCATGGCATCCATCATCTCAGTCTTCGAAGTCCAGTAGCAAGAAATATGCTACTGCCACCCAATGCTCCATCATCAACACAACATCATGTTTTTCTGACTCAGAAGAGGGTATGGATTGGTGCTCAGAACCCAAGTCAGAAGAAGTATTGTTGCCTTCACCAGATGACATGGTGGGTGACATGGAGCCATCAACTCCATTGCCCATGGAAGTATTTAAACTTTATGCTAAACAGATAATTTGTATGGCTAAAGCCTTAAATCTGGACTACCTGTCTATGGAGCCCCAGTCTTTGGACCCAATAATGAAGGTCCTATACAACCCAGAATGTGGGCCCATGGCTCTGCCATTACTGCAAGGCACATAAGATATTGCTATGAACATTTGGTCCAAACCAGCCTCTAATGCAGCTTCAGGAAGGAAGCTTGAACATTTATGCAAGGTGAAAGATGCAGCTTGTACATACCTTTTTCATCACTTAAGAGCCAACTCCCTGGTCTCCGAGGTCCTTGCGGTGAGAGGATGGTCAGGTACCCAAGGATGTCAGGTGGTCAGGTGGACAAGGAGGGCCGCAGACTTCACTTCTTAGGCCAGACGGTCTACTCATCAGGGTCAATGGGACTGAGGGTGGCAAATTTTACAGCCATAATGGGCTGATATTAGATGCTACTATGGGATAGGATGTCACAATTTGTGGACTTAATCCCAGATGACAAGAAAACTTTGGCTAAGGTACTCATGTTAGAGGGCCAAAAGCTGGGAAAGCAGCAATTGAAGGCAGCTCGATATGTACATAAGAACAAAAGAACACAAGAGAAGCCAATGTTGGATCAGGCCAATGGCCCATCTAGTTCAACACTCTGTCACACAGTGGCCAAAAATACCAGGTGCCATCAGGAGGTCCCCCAGGGAGGCCAGGATACTAGAAGCCCTCCCACTGTTGACCTCCCCAAGCACCAAGAATACACAGCATCACTTGCCCCAGCTTGAGAGTTCCTATCTATACCTTGTGGCTAATAGCCACTGATGGACTTCTGCTCCATTTGCTTATCTAATTCCTTCTTGAAGCTGTCCATGCTTGTAGCTGTCACCACCTCCTGTGGCAGTGGATTCCATGTGTTAATCACTCTTTGGGTGAAAAATTACTTCCTTTTATCTGTTCTAACCCCCTGCTCTGCTATTTCATTGAGTGCCCACGAGTTTTTGTATTATGAGAAAGGGAGAAAGTACTTCTTTCTTTACCTAATCTATCCCTTGCAAAATCTCATAAATCTTGATCATGTCACCCCTCAGCCGTCGTTTCTCCAAGCTAAAGAGCCCCAAGTGTTTTAACCTTTCTTTATAGGGAAAGTGTTCCAACCCTTTTATCATTGTGGTTGCCCTTTTCTGCACTTTTTCCAATGATATAATATCCTTTTTGAGGTGTGGTGACCAGAACTGTACACAGTAATCCAAATGAGGTTGCACCATTGATTCATGCAGGGGCATTATGATACTGGCTGATTTGTTTTCAGTTCCCTTCCTAATAATCCCCAGCATAGCGTTGGCTTTTTTATTGCAGTTACACATTGTCTAAACATTTTCATTGAGTTATCTACTATGACTCCAAGATCTCTCTCTTGGTCAGTCTCTGCCAGATCGGATCCCATCAATGTGCATTTATGGTTAAGATTTTTGGCTCCAATGTGCATCACTTTGCATTTGGCCACACGGAACCCCATTTGCCACGTTGATGCCCACTCACCCATCCTGGACAGATCCCTTTGGAGTGCCTCACAATCCTCACTGGTTCTCACCACCCTGAACAACATCGTGTCATCTGCAAATCTAACCACTTCACTGCTTACTCCCAACTCCAAATCATTAATAAATAAGCTAAAAAGCATCGGACCCAGTACTGATCCCTGTGGTACCCCACTGCTTACCACCCTCCACTGAGAAGATTTTCCATTTATACTCACTCTCTGTTTCCTATTAATTAGCCAGATTTTGATCCGCAAGAGGATTTGTCCTTTTATCCCATGACTATTGAGCTTACTTACTTGATGAGGAACTTTAGCAAAAGCTTTCTGGAAGTTAAGGTAAACAACATCTATTGGGTCCCCCTTGTCAAAATGTTTGTTCACTCCCTCAAAAAACACTAATAGGTTAGTGAGACAAGATCTTCCCTTACAGAACCCATGCTGAGTCTGCCTCAATAGTTTTGTTCATCAATGTGCCTACTAATTCTTTCCTTAATAACAGTTTCCACCATCTTTAAAAAGGGAGTGACATTAGCTACCTTCCAGTCCTCAGGAATGGAGGCAGATTTTAATGAAAGATTACATATTTTTGTCAGGAGATCCACAAATTCACATTTGAGTTCTTTCAGAACTCTCGGATGTATGCCATCCGGGCCTGGTGACTTATCAGTTTTTAAGTTTTCTATCAGTCATAGGACCTCCTCTCTCATCACCCCAATCTGACTCAGGTCTTTCAACAACCCTCTCGAAATCAGTGGTTCTGGAGTGGTCAAGCACTTCTCATCTTCCACATTGAAGACAGAGAAAAAAAATGCATTCAGCTTCTCAGCCTTTTCTCTATTGTCCTTCACTACTCCTTTTACCCCTTGGTCATCCAAGGGCCCCACTGCCTCCCTGGCTGGTTTCCTGCTTGTAATGTATTTGAAGAAAGTTTTATAGTTGGTCTTTATGTTTTTTGCGATATGCTTCTCATATTCCCTTTTTTGCCTGCCTGATCACAGACTTGCATTTTATTTGCCACAGCCTGTGTTCTCTTTTATCAACCTCACTGAGACTGGCTTTCCACCACTTAAAGGAATCCTTCTTACCTTTTACAGCTTCCATTACTTTGTTTGTTAACCATGCAGGCTTTTTTCTATACCTATTTGTGCCTTTTCTAACCTGCGGTATATATTTTTTCTGAGCTTCTAGGATTGTAGTTTTAAATTATCTCCAAGCTTTCCCAGTGGTTTTGACCCTTTCTACTTTTCCTTTCAGTTTCTTCCTTGTCCCCTCATATCAGAAACTTACCCCTTTTAAAGTTAAAAGTGGTTGTGTCAGTCTTTTTGGGCAACTCCCTATTTATACAAATGTTAAACTCTATAACATTATGGTCAGTGATCCCAAGCGGTGCAATCACGTTTACATCTCTCACCAGGTCTTGGGCGTTACTTAGGACCAAATCCAGGATCACCTCTCCCCTGGTAGGTTCTGTGACCATCTGTTTCATAGCACAGTCATTGAGAGTGTCTAGAAACTCAATCTCTTTTTCTCAACTTGAACACATATTGACCCAATCAATGTGTGGGTAGTTAAAATCACCTATTACAACACAGTTATTTCATCTAGCTGCTATCTTTAATTCATTCATCATTTTATAATCCTCCTCTATCTTTTGATCTGGTGGGTGATAACAAACTCCCAGTGTTAAGCTTCCTTTTGGGCCCACTATATCAACCCATAGCAGTTCCAGAAGCAAATCCAATTCACTTACCCTCTCAATCTTATTGGATTGTATACCCTCTCTGACATACAGAACCACCCCAACTCCAACCCTTCCCCCTATCCTTCTGATATAATTTATAACCAGGAATTACTATATCCCACTGATTTTCCTCATCCCACCAAGTTTCTGAAATACCCACAATGTCTATTTCCACCCCCTCCCCAACACCAAGCATTCCAACTCCTCGATTTTACCTCAGACATGTCTAGCATTTGTGTATAAACACCTATAGTTTCCCATGCATGTTAAGCCCGCAACCTTCCTCTTGCTGCCTTGAGATCTTGCCAGGCAGTCCATATCATTAGTCACAGTCTCAGTGGACAATTCTAATCCTTTTCCTTGTAGAGAAGTAACAGCTACCCCTTCATCTCTTTGAGATGAGCCATCCCGAACCAGAGACTTTTCATCTCCTGTCAGCTTTCCCCCAATGTTCAGTTTAAAAACTGCTCTGCCACCTTTTTGATTTTAAGCACCAGCAGCCTGGTTCCTTCTTGGGACAAGTGGAGACCATCTGTTTTGTACAGCTCCCTCTTGTTCCAAAAAGCATCCCAGTGCCTAATAAATTTTAACCCTTCCCCCCTACACCATTGTCTCATTCATGCATTGAGACTCCTGATCTGTGCCTGTCTCTCCAGCCCTGCACATGGAACAGGTAGCACTTCTGAGAAGGCTACCTTGGAGGTCCTGGCCTTGAGTTTCCTGCCCAGGAGCCTAAATTTTCCTGCCAGGACCACATGACTGCATTTCCCCACATCGTTGGTGCCAACATGTACCACAACCACTGACTCCTCCCCAGCACTCCCCAGCCAATTACCACAATAGAGCTATGGCTTCAGAGGTCATTATAAGGAGATATTCCTGGCTGAGACCCTCAGCCCTCCCTCCAGACACCAGGGCCAAAATCGAAGACCTCCCCTTTGAGGGTAGAGAGCTCATCAGCAACCAAATGGATAAGTCCTAGATCATATCTGAAAGTATAAGATGATAATGAAATTGTTGGGTATCATCCCCAGTGCTAACTAGCAGTATAAGCAGAGGTATTGGCTCAGAAACTCCCAAAGGCTTCACTAATCAAGGCCATTTAGGTACTCTGAGTATAGCTACCAAGCCCTTCCATCCTCTCAACAATCCCTTAGACCTCCTTACTCCCAGCAGTCCCAGGGTAGGAAGCAGAATAGAAATAGGAATAAGCAACCCTCCCAGTCTCCCAGAGATCAACAACCTAGGGGTTCAGGAGTGCCCTAACTAGCAGGCCAGACCTTCTTTCTAGTCAACAGTTAGAAATGATGCCTGGGTGTTATTGATAATAAATACAGGTTATTTTTTGGAATTCCACTCTCTGCCTCCTTACCACACACTCTTTGGCTTTTCTCACTCAAGAGGTTGCTTCATTACTAAAAGGGGAGGGGCACCACAAGAGTTTCCTCAGACTGAAGTACTATAGGGTTTTTCCCCCTAGATACCTTGCAATAGACAAAAAAGGGGTTGGAAAGAGGCCCATCTTAGACCTCAGGGCCCTAAAAAAACACTTACATGTTCCAAAGTTCAGACTCTTGTCCCTGCAGGAAGTCCTCCCCTTACAGGGCAGAGGTCTTTGGTTTGTGATTCTTGATCTGAAGGATGCCTATTTCCACATAGCAATCCATAGAACCTGTAGGAAGTACCTCAGTTCCTTTATGAGGGTAACAGGTATGACTATACAGTCTTGCCTTTTGGGCTAGCATTAGCACCCTGAGTGTTTACCAAGTGCACATCAGTGGTTGTCTCCCACTTGAGACTTCAAGGATGCACCATCTATCCATACTTCAGTGATTGGCTCTTCATAGCTGACTCCCCAGGGACCCTAAGGATTTGGATTGTGCTCTGCAAACCATCTTGGATTCCTTATTAATGAGGAGAAATCTCACCTTTCTCCTATGTAATCCCTCGACTTCATAGGTGCTAGTATTGGTTCGAGAAAGGGAAGGGCATTCCTACCATTATCGAGACCTAGTCAGATTAGTCACTGGCCTAGAAATTCTTAGCTTACAGATTTCAGTCTGCCAGAAACATTAAAAGATTACTAGGATATATGGTATCCACTACAGCAGTAACCCCACACTCGTGACTCTTGTTGAGACCTATCCAAAACTGGTTCCTCTGAGAATTCCACCCAGTCTCAGACACAATGGTTTTCGGTTCCCAGATCCATCCTTTAGAACCCTTAACAGGTGGACCAAATTTCCACATCTACTTAGGGGAACCTTGTTGGAAATCCATTCATATGAAATACAAGTCTTTACAGATGTCTCTTTAATGGGTTGGGGGGCACATTGTGGGGTGCATACAGCTAAGGGCTTATGGTTTGAAGCTGAAGCTAAACTACACATTCATCTGTTGGAATTTAGGGCTATAAAATGCTCTTGCTCCTTTTGCAGAATTACTTCTAGAATCATAGAATCAAAGAGTTGGAAGGGGCCATACAGGCCATCTAGTCCAAACCCCTGCTCAGTGCAGGATCAGCCTAGAGCATCCCAGACAAGATTGCTGCTTAAAGACTGCCACTGAGGGGGAGCTCACTACCTCCCTAGGCAGCTGATTCCACTGTTGCACAACTCTTACTGTAAAGAAGTTTTTCCTAATATCCAGCTGATGCCTTCCCGCCATTAATTTAAACCCATTTTTGCGAGTCATCCTCTTCTGCCAATAGAAACAGCTCCCTGCCCTCCTCTAAGTGACAGCCCTTCAAATACTTAAAGAGAGCAATCATATCCCCCTCAACTAAACATTCCCAAGTCTTTTCTCATAGGGCTTGGTCATCCTCGTCATTCTCCTCTGCACCTGTTTCATTCGGTCCACATCCTTTTTGAAGTGAGGCCTCCAGAATGGCACACAATACTCCAGGTGTAGCCTGATCAATGCAGTGCACAGCAGGACTATGACATCTTGCAATTTGGATGTTGTGCCTCTGTTGATACATCCCAAGATCACATTAGCCTTTTTTGTCACCACATCAGACTGGTTGCTCATATTTAACTTATGGTCCACCTGTACCCCAAGATCTTGTTCACACACACTGCTACCCAGAAGTGTATCCCCCTTCCAGTATGTGTGCTCCTCATTTTTGTTACCCAGATGTAGAAGTTGTTAAATTGCATCTTGTTCACATCTGTCCACTTTTCCAGTGTGTTTAGGTCTCATTGAATTCTCTATCTTCTGGTGTGTTTGCTGCTTCTCCCAATTTGGTGTCCTCTGCAAATTTAATGACTAGACCCTCCACATCCTTATCCAGATCATTTATACAAATATTGAAAAGTACCACACCCAGAACTGAGCCCTGTGGCACCCCACTGGACACCTCCCTTCATTCAGATGAAATCCCATTGACAACTACTCTCCAACCAGTTCCCTATCCACCTAACTATCCTAGAGTCCAGTCCACAGTCCTCTAGTTTACCCATCAGAACATCATGGGGAACCCCATCAAAAGCTTCACTGAAATCTAGGTAAACAACATCAACAGCATTCCCTCAATACAGTAAGCTTGTCACTCAATCAAAAAAGGAAATAAGGTTGGTCTGGCAGAACCTGTTGGGGACAAATCCATGCTGATTTCCCTGGATCACTAAGTTGCCCTTTAGATGCTCACTGATTGATCCCTTTAAAATCTGCTCCAGTATCTTCCCTGGGACAGAGGTCAGACTGACTGGCCTGTAGTTTCCTGGATCATCCTGCCTCCCTTTTTTGAACATTGGGATAACATTTGCCCTCTTCCAGTCTTATGGCATGTCTCCCATCCTTCAAGAGGTCTTGAAGATGATGGACAAAGGCTCTGCAAGCTCTCTAGAAAGTTCTTTAAGCACTCTTGGGTGCATACCATCTGGCCCTGGGGATTTGTATTTATTCAGTGCAGCCAGGTGCTTCTCAACTACCTCTCTGTCCATGTCAACCAGCAGCCCAGATGCCATGCCTTGCCTACTACCATCTCCAGATGAGCCTGTTCTCTTTTTCAGGGAAAAAACTGAGGCAAAATAAGTATTAAGCCTTTCTGCTTTCTCTCTGTCCTCTGTCAAAGTTTTTCCATTTTCATCCAACAGTGGGCCTATTGCCTCTTTTAACTTGTGTTTGTTCTCACATATCTGAAGAAGATTTTCTTGTAGCAAGCCTTCTTGGCCAGCTTTAGCTCACTCTGAGTTTTGGCCTTTCTTTTTCTCCCCCCCTTTTTATTTATATATTTTCCAAAATAATACAGAAATAACACAAAGACAAAGAGATATGATAACATCATTTGAGGTTACAATGGGTAGTTTTTCAAACTCTCTTCTCCATCCACTTATAAAATTTATCCCATCTATTCACATGCAATAAATCATCTTTTCCTGAGAGAATAATGCTTAATTTATCTGATTCAGCAATTTCTAGTACATTACTAATAATTTCTTCCTTGTGTGGGAGCAGTTCTTTCTTCCAACATTTTGCCACTAATATCCTTGCCACTGTAGCTATGTACAGGGTAATTCTTATATCATCTTTTCTAAATCCTGTCAGGAGAATATTAAGCAAAAATACTTCGGGTATAAATTGTATATTAACATTTAAAATTTCTTTTATTATTTTACTAATCATTTTCCAGAAGGGTCTAATATTTTTACAATTCCACCACATGTGAAGGTAGGATCCTACCTCTTTTTTACACCTCCAACAGATATTGGAGTTTCCTTTGTAGCATTTGGCTATCTTATCAGGTGTCCAGTGCCACCGATAAAACATTTTATAAATATTCTCTTTGTAGTTTGTCGCTCTTTCTGATGGCTGACCTACAGTGCCTAGCAACCTGCAGATACTCTTCTTTAGAGATGTGTCCTTGCCTCCATTTCTTGAATGTTTCCTTTTTCTCCCTTAGCACATCATGCAGTTCTCTGTTCATCCACATTGGCTTCTTGGATCTCCTAATATGTTTCTTTCTTGTTGGAATAGCAATGGCTTGAGCTTGCAAGAGCTCTTGTTTTAGGATAGCCCATCCTGGCTACAGATAACATGACAGCCAAATTTTACATAAACAAGCAAGAGGGCACAGGATCCATTAGTTTATGCACAGAAGCAGCTCTCATCTGGCGTTGGACAATAAGGCATGGGGAGCATCTAAGAGCCATACACATAGCAGGGCAACACAACACCTTAGCAGACATCCTAAGCAGGGATATGTACATAAGCCAACAGTGATCAATCTCCAATCATTACCTTCATTGAATTTTTCAGGAATGGGGATTCCCTGAAATAGATCTCTTTGCAACTACAGCCAACACCAAATGCCCCCGTTTTTGCTCCAGCGCAGCAGCAGACTGCAACTCGCTTGGGGATGCATTCCAGCTACACTGGCATGGGAACCTATTTTATGCATTCCTCACTTTTGATATTGTTCACAGACAAAATGACTTGCATACTTCTTGCATCCTGTTGGCTGAGATGGGTTTTGTTCCCACAGCTCTGGAACCTGGCAAGGGGAATTCACAAATCCATCCCATTGGAGGAGGATCTTCTACAAGTAGGCCCGATCTGCCACCCTGGGCTCAGGTCCTTACACCTGGCAGCTTGGTTGATCAACCCCTATTGCCATTGACATGGAGGGTGACAGAGGTAATGATTGCCTTACACAGACCTTCTACAAGAAGGTCATATTAGCAGGGCTATTTTCGGGCAGGAACACACAGGAACGCAGTTCTGGCTGGCTCCTGAGCTGGCCACGCCCAGCAGGAACTCATTAGCATAATAGGCCACAGCCAACAGCAGAAACTCATTAGGATTGGCTACATTAGGGCTGTGTGGCCTAACATGCAAAGGAGTTCCTGCTACAAAAAAAGCCCTGGGTTTTGACAACAAACAAGGTAAACAGAATAAGAACCAAAAGGTGAGTGTGGCTGGATGACCACACTTCTGATAACATGGGGGTGTGGTTTAGTATGCTAATGAGCTGTGTGGTCAAGGGTGTGGCCTATTATGCAAATGAATTTCTGCTGTTGGGTGTGGCCTATTATGCTAATGAGTTCCTGCTGGGCTTTTTCTACAAAAATATTAGTATGAATGAAAAAGGTTCTCAGTATGGGCAAAGGAACAAGGGATTAGTCCAGAAACCTATGACACATTCCCTCTAATGAAAATGGTATACTGGAGGCATGCTTCAGACTTTTGAAGGTAGGTTCCAAGAAATGATTGATTTCCCATTGGGAGTCACTGAGGATTGCTGTATCTGAATGGATGTTTACATGTACCTATGTGTTGCGCTTGTGGATGTTTACATGCATCTATGAAATGTTGAATCCAGCATGACCGGAGGTCTGTTGAGTTGGCTGGCAGAGACACTATATGTGAGGAAACACATCCTTAGAATCAAAAGGACTCTTTTGAAATAATTATTACATAGATGTTAATGAAAAAAAATTGCCTGTTGAATTTCAACTGTCAACTTATATGTGATATATGTCATAGGAAAATTTGTCACGTTATAGTGAGTAATTGTAAATGTAATATCAATAAATATATATAGGATTTTTAATAATTGATTTTTGGCACATGCATTTTTTTCTGATAATTCAATGGCAACATTTCCTCATTAAGGAGCCCAAAGTTTGGCTGTGGTTCAGGCCCTCTTTCTCCCTACATCATCTTGGTCACACTCTGCCCACGATAATTTCCATTTTCATGCTATCTTTACAATATAATTAGGTGGCTAGAATGACTGATTAGCATGACCCCATTAGATTCTTAGGCAGTATCAAGATAATATTCACTCATTTACATCTCAAAATCTTCAAGTTCTTTGCATTTAATCCTCTTGGTTATTTTACCCTTTGCAGAAACTGTCAGAGATTGATTCCCCCCCCACACCAGTCTTGCAGAACCTTCAGAGGCATGGGTATCTTGATAACCTCCAGAATTATCACAAATAAAATATAAATGAAATGCTCCTCCCTAACCCAGTCAACCTCACACCTAAATGTGTTTTTAAGAAGAAATACCTTCATGTTTTTACATAAGCCCCCCACTTTAATAATAAACTAGTGTGACTGATAAAATGTCATTGGTATCATACTATCAGCATTAGAATAAATCCGTGTCTGTGTTTAATTGTAAGATATTTAATTTATCAATTTTTCAGTTAAGTTGAACAAAATAATTTTAAAGAGCCAAGTGGTGCACTAAATGGCTAGGACATTGGAAGGACAATGCAGATTCATTTCTTATTGAACCTTTGGATATATTGTCTGAGCGGCTGTGGCTTAGCAAAGCATCTGCTTTCCATGCAGAAGGTTCCTGGTTCAATCCACGGCATCAGGGCAAGAAGAAGACCTCACTGTGACACCTCAGACAGTCACTGCCAGAGACAAACAGGGCATTAGGACCACTGGGGAAAGTCCCAGTGGGCTGATGGCCTGCAGGGCCATCACCCTGCCATGCTGTGTCAACCCCAGGGCAGCCCCACTCAAAACAGGCAGGAGTGGTTTTACCGCAGAAATTGGCAAAATCCTAGATGGTTGGTGATATCACTTCTGGGTTTTAGCCAGAAATGAGATAGATGCATCAATGATGCTCTTTTCCCAAGTATACACACAATGTGACATACCCACAATGTGGGTGGGTTCAAGCCAGGTAGAGGCCACAGTGATCCTGTCCCCCATTCTATTGGGGACAGTGGGCCTTCTTCCTCTTTCCCTCCCCCTCTCTCAGGGGGTGGATAGAACCTTTTTGCCTGACTTAGTATAAGGCAGCTTTCCAATGCTTCCTCTAAGCTGCTGAGTCTTGTGAGCAAAAATTCTACTTTGTGAGCTACTGGCATTAAAATTGTGAGTGAGTGATTTGGCTGCTGCATAAATTAGTTTGCTCTGGAGCCATCCTTTCTGAGCTAGGACAAAAATGTGTGAGCCAGAGGCTAAAAAACTGTGAGCTATCTCACACTAATTCAGCTTAGAGGGAACACTGTTTATGACTCCAAAATGCCACTTGAATGGTTCTCCTTATTTCTCATAATTGAATGAACTTGAAGTTTATCTTTGTTTTCTGGTTCGTGCCAAGGGTCCTTTTTTTGGCAGAAGTCTTATGACAATTGCAAAATCATTTGCCCCGAATGTGAATGCTTTTTAAAACAAAAATGTGTGTCTTTCCTCATGCTTACCGTAAGAGAATCCACTGCCTTATTTTTAAAACAGTTCAGGTTTGTGCATATACATGCAAATATGAAAAAGAAAAAATAAAATTAGCAAACATCACCTTTTTGATCCTCAAGTCTTGCACAGAAAATGTAGTTATGAAAAGTAACAAGGATACAACTGAAAAATGACATTTGGGATGTCCCAATCCCATTAATTCAGTCTATATATAAATTTTTAGTGTGCAGTATGTTCAACTGGGGAAATGTTGCCCTCCTTAAAAGTGTTTACTTCATAATGCAGTAATGTGCTTCCTCAGATTCCCAGATACATTTACAATGTAGGCAAAGCAGCAGAGAACGCAAACATAGATTATTTGGGAAATGAAGTGAAACTCTTGGCCACAGCGAAGACATTTTCCCACTACTATAAGCATCACAGATGCCTCATTGGATGTCTTGAGGTATATGCCATTGACTACACATTGTTGCATACCATACACTTACTATATAGTAAGTAATACTATCTTACTATATGTCCATGCACAGGACCTGGTTGCATTCTACATGTACCTCCAATCATGCATGTGTTCCTCAACTCAGTGCTGATCCACACATACAAATGCTGGGATAGATATATCCATTTTTTTTAAAAAAAACAAAAAACCGTAAGCCAATTACACTTCTGTGGTGTTCACACTAATCTTATAATCAAGGCTGCTGTTTGACTCATCTTTTCCCCATGAATTGGAGGAAGATAGCTAATATATATATATATATATATATATATATATTAAAACTGTACTAGCAACTGTCAGACTCCCCAGTGGCAGGTCAGAGTCTAGGACCACAGTGCCCTCCAGCGTTCTTTTTTTCCTGGCTCAGCCTTAGGCCTAAGTTATGGAGAGGAAGGGAGCTCTAGTTCACCCTTGCCACTCTCTCTCAAGACATCCATCTCTCCCTGCTCATCATGGGAGAGGTCCAGGCCCTTTTCTCTTGGCATCCATGGGCCAGCCTAGTAAAGGAGCTATCTGAGGTTGAACTGATCCTGGACTCCCCTAGTGCCCTTTCTTCAGGGGTGAGCCTGTGGTGAATGAAGGGAATCTGGGCCAATGGCCTCCCTGGCTGAGTCCTCCCCTCTCTTGGCCTGTCCTCACCTGAGGTTTCAACAGGCTGCTCTGCCTGCCACTACAGGTGTTAGCCACAACGACGGGTCTCTGTTTGAATTATGATCAGGGAATTTATCTTGATGGGTGCACAAGCTAGGGATTGTCCCTCCAACTATACCAGAGTCAGAACCAGTGTTCCCTCTAAGCTGAGTTAGTGTGAGATAGCTCACAGTTTTTTAGCCTCCAGCTCACACATTTTTGTCTTGGCTCAGGAAGGAGGGCTCCAGAGCAAACTAATTTATGCAACAGCCAAATTGCTTGCTCACAACTATAATGCCAGTAGCTCACAAAGTAGAATTTTTGCTCACAAAACTCCACAGCTTAGAGGGATCATTAGTTAGAACACTCTCAGAGTGGCACAGACAACAAACAGGAAATATCTTTTATGAAATTTATTAAGAAAATATCTCTAATACATTCAGCTTAATTTAATAAACATATCACACAAACACATGAGCTAAGAAAGAAAGGGTTGAAGTGATCTTAAGAGATCACTTATATGGAATTCACTGCCACAGGAGGTGGTGGCAGCTACAAGCATGGACAGTTTCAAGAGGGAATTAGATAAACATATGGAGCAGAAGTCCATCAGTGGCTATTAGCCACAGGGTATAGATGGGAACTCTCAGTCTGGGGCAGGTGATGCACTCTATTCTTGGTGCTGGAGGGGGCAGCAGTGGGAGGGCTTCTAGTGTCTTGGCCCCACCACTGGACCTCCTGATGGCACCTGGTATTTTTGGCTGCTGTGTGACAGAGTGTTGGACTAGATGGGCCACTGGCCTGATTCAACATTGGCTTCTCTTATGTTCTTACGTTCTATCAGAGACAAAAGAGGGTAAAGCATTGATGGGATTATAGCTACCTTTCCAGATGTGCTGACTTCCCTGGAGAAGGGATTATGGCCCATACAGAGTTCAGAGGTGACCTGTCAATTGGCATCCTGGGGCAGACACACAGTTTGAGGCCATGTGCTTTGGAGGATATAGACATTGGAAAAACAATGGAGTCCAATGGGAGGCCTGAAAGGGCTTGTCTCAAGTCAAGACAAAAGATTACCTGGCCCAATAAGGGGTCCCAGGGGGTGTGACACCAGGATGAACAAAACCTAGGTTTGACCAATGAAGTTTCAGAGGGGCAGAGTCTGGTTTCACAATAGTGTTGATGGGATTATCCAGGTGCTGGATGGCTCTACTGGAGTGGGCTGAATGGGTTTGATGACTGCTGATGGTCCTGCCAAGGCAGGTTGAATAGGTTCCCAGATTTAGACAAAAGGTGGGAAATGGGTCTCTGATAGACACCAGGAAGGATTGCTAAACATTTGGATGTTTTATTGGTTGTCTCAGTGTCCTGAGACAGGAAAGACAGTTGTGGAGGCAAAGGATTTCCACATAAACATAGTTATCACACAAAAAGTGCTAGGTGAAGTTCTGGAGACAACAAGGCTATTCGCTAGGTGGCCACTGATAGCCTTAGAAATGCAGATTGTTCCTGGTGGAACTTGGTATTGTTTCATATGCATATCTTGCTGGGTGGAGGGTGAAGGCTGGAGATTGTCTTGGAGGGCTGTCTTGTGCAACCTGAAATTGAAACCCTTTTGCAGAGCTGTAGTTAGCTCTGTGTTTCAGAACCAAGAGTGTCTTCCTTGGCCTGAGTTTGTAGGTCTCTGGTTCAGTGTAGAAGTGGGGTGCCCCTGCTGTTGGGGCTACTCTAGAGTAAGGTAGCACCTCTGGGTAACACAGGCCCCAGTAGGCCCCAGCTACAGGCAGCCTCCTCCTCTGGCCTGTTCCTAGGTGCAACTTGCTGCCTGAGTCCCTCCTCCCTTTCGAGGCAAGCACTGGGCCTGCCAGACTCTGAGGCTGCTGGTGGTACATTTTCAGGCATGACCTTGCCCTTGTTCCTTTCCCCACAGCCTAGGGATGCCAGCCTCCTGGTGGGACCAGGGGATCCCATGGAATTAATTCCATGATATTAATTCTCTTGGAGAAAATAGATGCTTTGGGGGGTGGACTCTATGGCACTGGGGGTGGACTCTATGGCACTGTATCCCACTGATATCCCTGTCCTGCCCAGGCTCCATCCCCAAATCTCCAGGAGTTTCCCAATCTTTATCTGACAACTCTACCCCTGATCCCCTGCCAGTGGCCAGAGGGACCTGACAACCCTATCACAGCCTCTTGTTGGGCTGCCTGCCTCAGCAGTGTCTGAGCAACACTGTCTCCCACTGGAGTCTCCTCTGGAGAGGGTGAGTGTGGGGGTGGAGCTGCCATTCCCAGATAGCAACATGGAGAAGTCAAGGTGATGAGCTCTGTGTTTACCCTGCATGTAGTCTTTTCTCAAAAAAGAATTCCTAAAAAGTCCATGTTCAGTTTTCCATGAGTTCTGCTCTGATAGCTGCAATGCCATTGTTCCCTTGGAAAGACAGCTGTCAAGAAAAGTGTTGTGTAGTGGGTTCAACACATTAAGGAGTCAGGAAACAGCGTGATAAACAACACATGGTTTACTGGTACACAACAGAACAACAAGTACTGGCTGCTGGCCAACTATATACTGTCCCCGTGGACCACCCCTATTTCCCATTGGTGGGTTTGAATTTCCCACCAAGATTCCTATTGGTGCCCTGCTTGGGGTTTTAGGATCCTAGTCCCTATTGTCTCTTGAGCTCCAAGCTCTGGTAAATGTCACTGTTGTCTGGTGGCGGTCAGCGGACATAACAAAAAGACATGCTTCTATCCTCTAATCTTCTTATCTGTCACAGATCTGGGTCTCGACTATCATGCTCAGAGAAGCAAAATAATGACATGCAGAGAAGTATCTGTGTCATCGTGAGTCAACACCAATCTTTTATTAGGGATGGCATCCCTGGCTGAAACTGGGTTTAAGGATCATTTGTGAAAATGACTACAAAGAGAGATTCAAATTGGGTAATGTGATGTTTCTAACTGGGTCCACCTTTGTTGATGAGCAACATGCATAGACTTTTCAAGTACTATCAATGCAACATGATGGTAAATGGTATAATTTCTTCCTCATATTTTGCTACTGGAAAATTCTCCCTTTCCCAGAAAGAAACACAATTTAATAAAAATGTACAAATTAAAAGGAACAAAATGTAATTAAAAATGGTGATAGCACATAATCTGGTAACCCACTTACAAGGCTCAGAGCTTCATCTCTCCCCCACCCCCCAATGATGTTTTATTGAAATGGATTTGAAGCAAACAAAATGACATGCAAAGGTCCTTCCCTGTATGTTATCAGCATACAAAGCCAATCAGATCAAAGGTGTCTGCTGCATCCATCTGCTTTATATGCAATGAGAAAAAGCACTTGATCTAAGGAGGTACTGAGCTTATGCAAATATACTTCCAGGCCTTTCTGCAAAATTACCTTATTAATATGGACACCTAGGCCAAAACTAGTGGGAATTTGTCTCATTTATTTATTTTCTGGGAAATTGTGGAACTTGAACAGAACATTTGCATGAGTACTCTACTCACAGTTTATGCAAGAAACAAGATGGGTATAGTGTCTAGAGGGAAAGTCTAGAGTGTCTAGAGTGTCCAGTCCTAAAGAGCATGACCTGGGGTATCTTTCTAGCCTGTTGTCCTGTCCCCATATACTCTCACACTTTTAAAGGCATATGTCTTCTGTATAGAGAAGTCTGTGATATTTTGATGCCTGATGTAGAATATTCAAATGATACACTTCAAAGTAAACATCTGTAGGATTGCACCACACACACTGCTACTGATATAAATCAGTCCTTAAAAGCATGAAGCAATATGAAGCACTCTATTTATGGCAGCCAGAGCCAGCGGTCCTCACCATTAAAGAAGAGACTCCCTTGAGAGCACATATATGATCTCTGCTCTATCAGCTGCACTGGCTCCAGACTGAATACCGAATCAAGTTCAAGGTTTTAGTACTTATCTTTAGATCCTCAAATGGTCTGGGACCATTGTAACTGTGAGACTGCCTCTTTCTATATGCCCCTCAGAGAGCATTATGCTCAACTGGTACCAACTTGCTGGTAGTCCCTGGTCCCAAAACGGTCATGCTGTCCTGGTGGAACTCTCTCCCCAGTGAGATCCAGGCTCTGTGGGACTTGGCTCAGTTCCACAGGACCTGTAAGACTGAGATGTTCTGCCAGGCATATGGTTGAGGACAGCAATGGTTAGAGAGATCAGTGGCCTCCTGGGGTTCTCCCCCCCTTTATTTTTTACTCTCTCCAGTTTAAGACCCTCATGAGTGGAATATGGATTGTATGCCAGCCACCTCAGCTATTTGGGATAGATATATGATGCCATCTAATTTTAGTGGGACTATATGTATTTATGTATTTTATTATTATTATTATTATTTATGTATTTTATGTATATTATATGTTGTATGCTGCCCTGAGTCCTGCTTTCAGGAAATGGAGTGGGATAGAAATCAACTAAACTAAACTAAACATTTTCCTGACTTCAGCCATCCACCTCTGTGAGTCCTGTAAGTAGTTATAGCGTATACACTTCTTTTTATTGTCTAAACAGGAAACCATTTGACAGCTGCCCCATCCCCCCGCAGAAGTCTCGTTTCCGCTAAGGGGGGCCATGCTTCAAAAACAGAGATGGTCAAGATGGCCACCAGTGTCAGCCAGAAGGGAATGGAGGAGGCTGTGCTAGGGGGCTGTTAGCAGTGGGGTTTGCTGGGGGAGAAGGAGGT
The DNA here is from genome assembly GCA_029375565.1 of Gekko gecko. Lineage (NCBI taxonomy): Eukaryota > Metazoa > Chordata > Lepidosauria > Squamata > Gekkonidae > Gekko > Gekko gecko. The sequence continues at coordinate 227,005,678 of JAPDNY010000002.1, forward strand.
TGGTACAATGGCAGCCATTTGTGTAGTTGTGCTTGGTGCAGACTTCAAATTGTGGGGATAGAGGGGAAAGACCCGCATAAATTCCTGCAAGGGAAGTGGATGGACCGTGCCGAAAAGCAGAACCAATGCAGAGGAGATGAAAAATGGGAGAAGACAGAGTGAAGAGGGGGGTCTGAGACACAGTCATCTGTACCTTTGTTGTCTAATAAAAAATACTTTCATTGTGGTAAAAAAGAGTGAATATCTCTTGAATCTCTTTATCGGACGGCTTCTAAGAGGGGGCATCAGGTGAGCAGAAAAGAGGTGGAAGTGTGGCTCGATGATCAGGATGCCTATGCCTTGCATAAAACAGCCAGAGTGCATTTCAAAAACAAGGTAATCGTGGGGGATATCGATGAGCAGTAGTAGGTGGACTTAGTGGATATGCAACAATATTTCAAGTACAACAGGGGCTACAAATACATTTTAACGGTGATAGACATCTTGTCTAAATACACATGGGCTGTGCCTCTGAAAGACAAGGGTGGGAAAGAAGTGTTGGTCACTTTTAAAAGCAATTTCACGGAGTCAGGGCGAACCCCTCAGAAGCTGAAAACAGACAGGGGCAAAGAGTTTCTCAATAAAAAAGTGGGTGCTCTGTGCAAAGTGATGCACATTGGAGCCAAAAATCCTAAATATAAATACACGTTGATGGGGTCTGAACTGGCAGAGACAGACCAAGAGAGAGATCTTGGAGTTGTAGTGGATAACTCAATGAAAATGTCTATACAGTGTGTAGCTGTAATAAAGAAGGCCAATGCTATGCTGGGGATTATTAGGAAGGGAATTGAAAACAAATCAGCCAGTATCATCATGCCCCTGTATAAATCATTGGTGTGACCTCATTTGGAATACTGTGTACAGTTCTGGTCACCACATCTCAAAAAGGATATTATAGCATTGGAAAAAGTGCAGAGAAGGGCAACTAGAATGATAAAAGGGTTGGAACGCCTTCCCTATGAAGAAAGGTTAAAATGCTTGGGGCTCTTCAGCTTGGAGAAACGATGGCTGAGGGGTGACATGATCGAGGTTTATAAGATTATGAATGGGATTGAGGAGGTTGAGAAAGAAGTACTTTTCTCCCTTTCTCACAATACAAGAACTCGTGGGCACTCCATGAAATTGCTGAGCAGTCGGGTTAGAACAGATAAAAGGAAATACTTCTTCACCCAAAGAGTGATTAACATATGGAATTCACTGCCACAGGAGGTGGTGGCAGCTACAAGCATGGACAGTTTCAAGAGGGAATTAGATAAACATAGGGAGCAGAAGTCCACCAGTGGCTATTAGCCACAGGGTATAGATGGGAATTCTAAGTCTGGGGCAGGTGATGCACTCTATCCTTGGTGCTGGAGGGGGCAGCAGTGGGAGGGCTTCTGGTGTCCTGGCCCCACTGCTGGACCTCCTGATGGCCCCTGGTATATTTTGGCCGCTGTGTGACGGAGTGTTGGACTGGATGGGCCATTGGCCTGATTCAACATTGGCTTCTCTTATGTTCTTATGTTAAAACATCATGGAGTTCACCACTTTGTCACCAACAATGAAGTCAAGGCTGCTGTGGTGGAGAGGTTTAACAGAACTTTAAAGACCAAGATGTGCTACAGGACCTGGTCAAAAGCTATAACCACAGCTACCACAGAACTATTCAGACACAGCCTGTAGACGTGAAGCCTTCTAACGTGCTTGCTGTGTGGAGACACGTGTATGAAACAGTTCCAAAGGTCCCTGCAAAAGAAGCCCCATTTCTGTTTAGAAAGGGAGAACGAGTGAGAGTCTCTAGAACAAAGGGAACTTTTGAAAAGGGTTATGAACAGTCTTTCACTGATGAAATCTTTATTATAGAAGAGTGGTCAGAAGGGGTGAGAGGCCTTTGTACCAACTGGTAGATTTTGACAGTGAGCCGATCATAAGAGGTTTTTACTCGGAGGAGCAGCAAAAAGTGAGCAACTGGAAAGACAGAACATACAGGATCGAGAAAATTATAAAAAGCCAAACAAACAAGAAAGTTTTTCTTAGTCAAGTGGAGCGGGGTGGCCGCCCGCTGAAGACATCACAGAACAGGATGGAAGATGATGGATTTTACATCACGTTCCCTAGCAATGCTTCTAAGGATCTATTTTCTGAAAATACCAGTGCTTCTTTCACGATGTGCATGTTTAAACTTCTGGAGTTGTGTGGGGAATGGGAGGTGGGATTGGTGGAAATTCACTACCCCCACAATTGGTACACATTTACCAAGCCAGCTAGATTCCAGATTTCTAATGGGACTGTTTGCCAGGAATATCAGCTGCACTCTGGATACTACTAGGATATTTGCAGCATAGTTGAATTTATGAATAGCACTGTCAAAAAACAGTTATGGCTCCCCCCCCCCCCGATCTACAGTTCTACTTTGATCCACCAGCAATGCTCAGGTTTAACAGGTCTGATATTTACTCTGTCATGATGAGTGAAGAATTGGCCTACATGATGGGGGCTCCTCCCAACGTTCCCATCAAAAAAATCCAGAACTATGCAGATATTACGGGAGGGTTTAATACCATGTACCTGTACACTGACATAGTAGAACACCAAAGAGTGGGGGACATGGCGGTGCCCTTCTACACTGTATTCCTGTACAGGAGAAGCCTCATGACTTTATCATGGTCTTCTATAATGAGCCCCACTATGTACCGGTCAATGAGCACCATCAGCATAGAGATAAAGATGGATCAGAACAGCCCAGTGCCATTTCGCTACGAGAAAGTCATTGTGAGGTTGCAGATTTGAAATATTACCAATCTCAGGCGGGCCACAATCTCCCCAGATTTCACGGCATGCCCATTATGTATGGGGCAGGTGTGGGAGGGATTTTCCGACAGCTTTTTCGAATGGCTGTGCCACTTTTTAGAAAAGGGGTGGACATTGTCAAGCTGCACTTGAAATCAGCTGCCCACAATATTGCTCAAGACGGCATGAGCCACGTGACCAACAGAGTTATGAATAAACTCGGACCCCAGGAAGGGTCAGGCTTTCTGTATCTTAAAAGAAGGGGTGGTCTTAAAAGAAAGTGTTCAACCATGTGCAAAGGCCTCCCAGGTGCCATTAAAAGAAGCCGTGGGGGCACGACAAAGCAGAGAACTGTGATGAAGTTACACCAAAAACCCTTTTAACTTTAAACATTACAACATTAACTTTGTAGCTCTGTATGTGGCTGGAGAGCAGGTCCCCTCCAAGCCCTTCCAGCCTGACTTTGCAGCAAAAAACAATGCAAGAGAATACATGACCCTCATGCAAACGGCAGGAAAGCACCTACAGGATAGACCTATCCTAATAGACCATGACAGGTACCGGGTAGGGTACACCCTGTTTGCTTTTGACCTCTCTCCTGACCAGGAGTGCGGAGACCATTACTCCCTGATCAAAACGGGGAACCTGAGAGCGGAGATACGTTTTGCAGCAGCTCTACCCCATACTGTGAATTTGATCATGTACGGAGTGTTTGACAATGTCATCAAGATCAACCACAACTGTCCGCAACGTGCTCTTTGATTACATGTAGCATGGACACGATCCAGTTATCACGCGACTTGCTTGACAGCCTTCACACCCGAAAAACCTTCCAGGGAGTCTTCCCTAGTGATTGGCTCCCCACCAAAACAGTGACCTGGAGAACCGTCTCTTTAGTGGTAAACACGAACCCCCACAAGTTCCCTGGGGAACACTGGCTGGCGATCTACATCCCAGACCATAGCACCTTGGAGTTTTTCAACTCTTATGGGAATGCATCCTCTAGCCATATCTTTCCCCCAGCTATTATGGATTTTTTAAACAAAATTTCTGAGGAGAAATTTTGATACATTTTCTTTAGGAGCACATGAGCATTGTTCCTGTATCGGCATGGCAGATTCTCTAGGACCTCTTCAAATCCAGGTGCAATTTTTTCATCAGGGTCTGGCACTGATGCTGGTTGCGGGAGATACAGATTCAGCTTGGTTTTCTCTTCCTTCCCCATTCTGATGTGCATTAGATATTTCTGAAGGAAAGAGCCGTAGAGTTTGGCTTTCTCGTATTCAGACAAGTCCCCTCTCTCTAGAACAGTTTTCATCTCCCTATCTAGAGAGTGTACAGCCTTGTGCCTGATGGGTTCACCCTCTGGGGGATGTGGAATGGTTAGGTGTTCTAATTGCTGGCTAGGGACCAAGTACATTTTCTCCACATGCTCCATCAGGAAGGGATTAAAAAGCTGGTAATCAGGGACAGAGCAAAACCCAGCAGGGAGCCGATAAAACTGCCCTGTTGCCTCACCAGCTTCTTTTTCTTTGTCAGTGGGATTTTAGAGCTGCTCAGGGATTTGATGACTGTACTTTTTTTTGTAGGACAGTCTTCTGGCACAGTGACAGAGGGATGATGCCTTTAGTGCATTTAGAGCTATTTCCCCAATAGCCTTGATTAGATCATTTGGAGCGGCGCACAAAATAGCTTTCCTCAGGCAAGGGGGAGATTTTGAGACACGTTTCAGGAGAGTCTTGTTTCTTTTTAAGCAGGCTGACATGCTTTTGTTGTGACAGGCACCCTCTCCTTAAAAGCTCTGTGGTGTTGTGTGTCAGCATCTTTTAATCCCCCTGGCTGTTTTTTTAATAACATAGCAAATGGGGAGGTCAGGGGGGAACATGCTGGTGCACAGCCTGTAGGACTCCAGCGTGGTTGCATTTAATCCCACTACCAGGTACCCGAAGGGCTTTTGTGTGGCATCCTCATAAGCCTCCATAAAAAGGCCACTTTCCCAGGGTACATCTGCCTGGCCAAAGTCACTAATTGTAATTTATCTCATGGGTTTTTAAATAACACCATGTACTTGGTGTTAAGATTGATAGTTCTGCTGCTTTTGCCTTCGCAGAATAGATTCTGCACAATGTAAATAACAACTCAGATTTCTGTGATGAACATATTTAGTGAAAGCGTTTTCAATTTCACCACTGTCAGATGCACACACCATCAAATCGTCCACAACAACGAGATTTATTTTATTACAAAGTAACAGTCCATCATCATTCAAGCTTGAAGGCAAACCCTCTATAAATTTTATAAAGGAATAACGTCTGAGCAATTCTTCATACAATGGTTGCCAGCAAGCATAAAACCACACAATATTTTCAGGCATGACAGAAAGTGTAGAATTTGCATTCACAAGCAGGCTTTTTATAAAATAACTTTTCCCACAGTTGCTGGGGCCTGCAAGGATGGCCGAAAAAGGGTGGCGCCACCTTGTATTCATTTCAGTAGCTGTAGGGCACGCTCTTAAACCCTTCCCTGAGCAAATGCCTGTCATACACCATCTTCTGAGTTTTTTAAAGATTTTTTGTTTTAATGACTAAGTTCTGTTTGTCTCTGACAATGCCTGGGTGACTCTCAGTTATCTCGACTGCCTCAGAACCAGAAACATGTGTGAAAGCCAAATCCTTTAAACTGTCAAAATGGATCTTTTTCCTATTAGCAGTATTCAGAGTAATGCCCTTTACTTTCAAACACACACACCCTCCTGACACCTTGTAACTGTAAGTCTTTGCGCTGGCAGAAACAAACTCTGTTATATGTTGCCCCACAGGGATTTCACTTGTCAACTCCCCTAAATAATCTCCCACCGGGGGGTTCCAGTCACTGGGACGGCTCATGAATATCACAGAGTCAGTATCATGATATAAACAATGCTGCCCTAACAGGTCAAGCAAATTGTAGAGCTCCAGCCTCGCATAAGTGGTGGTGAAAGCAGCTATGTAAACATTCGTGTAGCCAGGAGATGTCACACGGTCCCTAGCATGTTTCCAAGACACACATGCCGCGTCCTCATTGATGAAACTGCAACTGGCAACCTCATAATTGACTGAAAATAGCAGCTCAAAAAAGTAGTCCGGGTCTCTCAAGATTTTGGTGGTTGGCAAGTTTGTCCTCTGTGCATTGAGAATTGAGAAAGAGTTTAGCGATCTGACGCTTTGCAGGGTTTGGAGTTATATGGGAGGGATGCAAAAGGACCCCCTCCTTTTTATAAAAATCATCAACGTATTTCTTTTTATCAGCCTCTGTCACACACCACTCTGGGTAGCCTGAAGATTCCTGTTTTTGTATGAGATGTTTTTTAATGTATTTTGCAAACAGCGCCCTGGATTTCCTCTCAAAATGCCACACCTCAAAGATTTTAACAATCCTGTAGCCTTTTGCTAGAGCCAGTTCTATCTCAATAGTACACCATGTGCCCTGCAAGGACCTCTCCTCATCACTATGGTTGCATGTTTCCTGCTGTCTACTTCCAGCACATGTCCTGCACAGTGTAAAACAGAGCTTCCTTCACACCTTAGAAGGCAACACGGGGGGAAAAAAAGCCCTCTCAGGGGATAGACTTTAACCTTAGCCAGTCCAAAATATTCTGTGAGAGGTGCAAAATTATTCTTAATGATCTCATGGTGTCCTAGGGGGTACATTTTCTGTGCATTTACACAGGGGTAAAAACTGGTGAAATCATAATAGTGGATTTGCTCCCCTGCCTCCGCTTTGTCGTAGAGGGTAATGGCGTTAGTACAGCCCCCAAAGAGTGCATCTCTAGGAACTAGAGGATCAGGAAACTCTGCTACTTTGAGAAAGGCTTTCACGGACTCATCTGTGTTCTTAAGGTGATTCCATTCATGCTCCCAGATACTCATGACTTCAAACCCCATTCTTTTAAGGTCATCACTTCTCCGCCTGGTGGCACAGTAAACCTGGTCAAATGTTTTCCCTATACATTTATTGATCTTGTTAGGTTCATAACATTGTGGACAGCCATGCCAGTAACAGCCATAAAATTCAAAAGCTGGGTTTTTTTACCATTCAGGATGGTGTACCTATCAAGTAAATACTTTCCAGCCTTATGTTCACCCCCCCTTTAGCGCGTGGCAGATTTGTATCTTTTCAGAATGTTCTATGTAGCAGAGCCGTTGGATAGAAGAAGATGAAAACCTCTTTGTTTCCCTATGATAACCATCTGGTGGTGGGATAGCCACAGTGATAGGTGCCAGAAAATTAAACCTGAACATGGCTAAGCAGACACCTGTCAATGTGAGGTATTGTAAGGTGTCTATGCAGAGGAAGTCCTGGGTGGTCATGTTCATAATTTCTGCTCTATACAGAGTACAAGCTTGTTCCAAGATGTGGATGTTTTGCTGACAATAAAAAGCTAGTTCTTTTTGGAGATCAAAAGTCACAGATTTGTTCTCCTCATGCTATTTTAAGAAAGCCTCCCTGTATTTTGGTAGCATCTGGTCTACACCGTAGTATTTGGGATCAGGCAGGGACCCCACATAATCTTGATTTTGAGCCATGTTGAAAAAATGAGGGAAGTAGCCTTTAGACTCCTCAAAACCCAGAGCTTTGGAGAGTTTTGCCAATGCCATGGGTAGATGGTTCAGAGAGTCAATGAACTTGATGTCCACACTTTTTATACTCACACAGATCAACTTTCCACCTACTGCTACCAGTTCAGGATCCATCCTCTCTTCAATCAGCTGCTTAACAAAAAAAATAAGAACCGTAAGCCTTGGAGTTATGTGCAACAAGAAGCGGCACCTGTGATACTCGTGGGGGGGGAGTATTCCTAAAGGCTCCTGGTCTGCAGAAGCACCTCTGCAGGCAAGCCTTCTCCCCCCTCCAGCCCGCTGATTTCCCCCTGGGCACCAGCAGCGAGGCTCGATTGCCTCCAAGCCACTGGGCCTGCCGATTCCCCTCTGATTTTCCCTCCCCCCACAGGCACCAGTGATGAGGCCTGAGCACCTCCCAGCCACCGAGCCCACAGATTTCCCCCCTGTCAATTTTCCCTCTCCCTGTGGGCACTGGCAGTGAGGCCTGAGTGCCGCCCAGCTGCTGGGCCCACCAATTCCCTCCCCCACCAATTTTCACTCCCCCTGCAGACACTGGCAGCAAGACCTGAGCGCCTCCAAGCCACTAGGCCTGACAATCTCCCCCCACCAATTACCTCCCCGGCACTGGCAGCAAGGCCTGAGTGTACCCTAGCCACCGGCCGGCCAGCTGCAGAATTCACAGAGCATTATCTGCGCATGCACAAGGAACCCTCTTACTTTTGGGGGGATTTAAATAAACCCCGTACAGTTTAAAAACTTTTTAGATTTTTCTGCACACTTGGGAACTGCCCCATTTGCGCAGAAAAATCTCCTTGCCCCACAGGTGCCCCCGAGGTGTGGATTTAGATATCCGCATGCAGGGGGAAACTTGGGAATTAGATATATAGATGAAGGTAGTATGCTTAAACTGCTTTTGTGTAGTTATTGTGTTAACAACACACATGTCTCCCCCTTAAATTCCCAAGATTTACCACTGGCATGCCATTGTTTGTCTTCCCCTAATGCTTTAGCAAAGGCATAGTTGCATTTGCACTCCCCATCATCTTGAGTGCATTCAAAATCATAAAATACATACTTTGCTGAAACAGGGGGTTCTTTCAGAGGTTCTAAATAACACATACTGTGGAAATCTTCATCTACCCCCAGTCCCCCACCACATTGTTTACACACCCTCCCACGACACTCTTCAAACAGGTGGTCCATGCCATTGTGAGATCTGCATTTTTTACACCACACCCTGGAGGGGCAGGCAACTTCATTTTGGGCAGCCAACTCATCATGCCTTTTAAAACAAAAGTCACTGCTGCAATACTTACAACAGTTGGGACATTTCTGAGGGGTACCTAGGATTGATTTACATTCAGAGGTCCCACACATTCTACAAAATTGAAAACAATTATGGATATAGAATCATAGAATCATAAAATGTTAGAGCTGGAAGGAAACTTGCAGGACATCTAATCCAACCCCCTGCACTATGCTGGAGCATAGCCAAAAGATAGCCCTGCATACCTGCAACATACCCAAAAGATGGTCATCCAGCCTCCACTTGAAAACGTCCAGGGAAGGAGCATCCACCACCTCCCAAGGCAGGCTGTTCCACTGCTCAACCACTCTTACAGTTAAGAAGTTTCTCCTGTTATCTAGTCGGTAACAACTCCCTCGTAATTTCCAACCATTAGATCTAGTCTTGCAATCCGGAGCAAGAGAGAATAGATCTGCTCACTTGACAGCCCTTCAAATACTTGAAGACTGCAATCATGTCCCTTCTAAGCCTTCTCTCTCCCAGGCTAAACATGCCCAACTCTTTCAGCCTCATAAGACTTGGATTCAAACCCCCTCACTATCCTGGTCGCCCTCTTCTGGACACTCTCGAGCTTGTCAACATCCTTCCTAAAGTGTGGTGCTCAAAACTGGACATAGTACTCCAGGTGAGGCCTGACCATAGCAGAATAGAGTGGAACTACCACCTCCCCTGATCTGGACACAATGCTTCTGTTAATGCATCCTAAGATTGCATTAGCTTTTCTTCACAGCCACATCACACTGCATGTTGAGCTTGTGGTCAACCAGAACACCTAGATCCCTTTCACATGTGCTACTGTCAAGCCAAGTCCCTCCAATTCTATATCTGTGACTTTGATTTTTTGTGCCTAGGTGTAGGACTTTGCACTTATCTCTATTGAATTTCATCTTATTTGCCTCAGCCCGCTGTTCCAGCCTATCTATTTTTTTTTTTTTTGGCCCCCTGAAGGGGATTTTTTAATTGCTTTTTTTATAAGACTACAAAACTACAACTCAAGAAAAGGTGAGGGAAACTAACACTAGGGAGAAAGAAAAGCAAACCCACACTTCACTAAAAACCCAAGAGTAGGAGATCTTTAAACCCATTAATATCTATGTTAGTACTTTATAGTTAGCAAACCATGAATACAGTGAGTTCCTGTCTATCTTTCCCTACTTAATAATTAGCTGATTAGTTGTTATGGGAGAATTCTAGAGCATCTCCCAAACTCGCTTCATAAAGGCCATTTTCAGAGTCCTTCTGCCTTTACTTAGGCTTTCTGTCCCTAAATTCATAAGTTGGTTTTTGGGCACCAGCACCTTCTTCTGCAGCCAAGTCCTCATCCATTTCCGAGGGTGCATAGCCACTTGAACCAGTTTCACCATCTTCTTTGCTTCCCAGATGGCGTTTGAGAAATTCTTTAGCTTTAAACATAGAATCATAGAGTGTATCCACTAGCAGTCTCATGATGTCTGTCCCCTCCTCTTCCAGCCTAGGGCTTTGGCCACCCGGAGGTTACAGTTTTGTTCCCTTCCTCCCGACGCCCGACATCTTGGATAATTGTTTACAGAAACCAACCACTCTTTCACAACCTCTGAAAATCGGTTATGCGTACAATCCGCTCTGGTAAGTCTCCCAAAATGAAATGACCTTTCAGATTTTCCCTGCTCCCTCCCTTTTTCTTCTACTTTGCCGCTCGTGGGGGGGGAAGTCCCTCCAAACCAATATAAAAGGGGGGCAGGAAATTCGCCAATTCTTCCACAACTCGGTTACTTTCGACTCACATTCATCGTTGGCTGCTTCCAGCCTCGCCACTGTTGTTGCCGCTCACCCGATCTCCTCTGCTTGTCCCGGTCAGCTTAGCTGGTGCCATTCAGCCACACAGTGGAAGGACCGTTAGGGTGAAGGAGCGCCTCAATTCTGTGGCATTCCGCTGCTGAAGAGGCAACTCCTTAAAAGCCCTCTGGCCAGAAACCCTTCCCCAGGGTTCCGTGGGGGGGGCACTTCTGTAGCCCCTCTCCAAGCCGCTGTTGTGCTAGCCGCTCCCCTGAGCATCAGGGAGAGCAACCGCCATCGCCATGCTGTAGACCGGAAGTCCCCTGTTCCAGCCTATCTAGATCATTTTGAATCCTGACTCTGTCTTCTTCAGAATTAGCAATCCCACCCAGCTTTGCGTCATCTGCAAATTTGATAAACATCCCCTCTGTGTCTTCCTCCAGGTCATTTATAAAAACATTGAATAACACCGGGCCCAGGACCAAGTCCTGTGACACTCCACTTGAGACTTCCCTCCACGTAGATGCAGAGCCATTTATGAGCACTCATTGGGTATGATTTTTCAACCAACCATGAATCCATCCAACTTTGTCAAATGCTTTACTGAAATCTAGATACACTATATCCACACATTGCCAGAGTCAACCATTTTAGTAACTCTGTTAAAAAAGGAGATTGTATATGGTATGGCAGTGCTTGCAAAAGTTTTGTGAACCCATAAAAGCCTTGATATTAATAATTCCAGAATAATGTTCATGGTGTAGAAGTACAAAATATGCGTCTGTGTATCTCTGTGTTTGTGCTTTGAATATCCTCCAGCCGCTCTCTGAACACAGTGCCACCTGAATGATCACTTTTAAATGCTTTTCAACAACAGATATGTCATTGAGACCCACTTTTTTCTGATCAGACCACCCCAGTTCAGTGTGTAATTTCCTAGCAGCCTCTAAGAGCTCTCCATCAGTTGGGTCCCTGGCTCTTTTTTTCATAATGCCCATAAGCCCCACCGCAAATCAGAGGTTATTGCTGTGATAGGAAAAATCTACCAGGAAGTGCCTCTTTTTTTCAATTATTGCACTGTAAGGGATAGATTTGATTTCCCGGAGAGCACCACCCCTCAGAGGTTTGGATATAGTCACGATTAAACACAACATAACATTGCTCAGAACCTCTCTGTTGCTCTGCAGCACGCTGACCACTGAGTCCAAAAGCTGGTTGTTTTTTTTTCTTAAATGAAAACAATGGATTCTGTAGCCCCCCGCCCTCTATCCACAGTTGAATAAAATCTCCTTCCTGCACAGACCTGTTAATCTCATTCAAAACCTCCTGAACACCATGTGTTAATGCCTCAACATTGTGAGCAAAGGAACGCACACAGTCTAAATTCACAAAGTGGAACTCCTCACTGATCACCAAGGATTGGAATCTATCATAGGATCTTTGCCAACTCCTGACACGCTTAACATAGACTTCAGGAGGTGGGTGGGGGCTGCACCATCTGGACCATTGTGCATTGTCTCACCCTCACTCTCTTCCCCCACCCTATTAGGGCTAGCAGAGACTTCAGAAGGAAGTGCGGAGGCTGCACCCTTCGCCTCCTCTCCCCCCGTTTCACAGGAATCAGCAGTCAGTATGCCTGGAGAGCTTCCTGCTGCCCTGGAGGAATTCTCTGTCAGTGCACCCCTGACCTGTGTAGTGTAATCAGCACAATAAGGATACTTGTTATAACTTTTAATAATTTCACAGGAATATTGATCAATCATGTTATAGAGCTGCTCAGATTCTGCCTGAAAGGCCTTATGCTCTTTTTCTAGCATTATCTCTCTCTTTTTCATCCATGCCATGGACTCATAAACAAATGTGCAAAACTCTCTCTGCCTATTAGAATGGTTTTCGTTGGTTCCAACAGCATCTGGCTTAGAGTGGTCTTCATTGGTTCTCATGGTATCAGCCTTTCTCTTTTTAGGATTAGGTCCTACACACTGGCCATTGGCAGGTGCCGGGCATCTCTGAAGTTTGCTGCCCCCCTGCCTCTGGGGTGTTGCATGTGATGTTCCAGGCACAGCATCTAGGAAAAAACATAGATGACGATCAAAAAACTATCCCTCTGCAAGAGACCTGTTCAGTTTTACATTATAGCTGCAGATAAGATAACCCATCATGCAATAAAAAGACAAAACTTAAAAAACCAACAGGAAAAACTCTTCTATGAAAGCTATAGAAACATATACAAGTGCATAACAAAATGTCAAAAATTAAAGTTAAAATACCAAAACCATGCTAATTTACAACAGTTAAAAAAATTGATGTCGAAACCCCCCCACCCTACTCCATCACACATACACAGAATTCCAAAAATCTAGTAGAAAGTATTAATCTAAAGACAGTTTATTTAAAACTTCTAAAAAATCCTGTGAAATATTTACATTCCATGTTTCAGAACCCTTGCCAACAACAGAAAACCTGTCAAAATGGCTTGTAAAGAGATAAAAAATCATTACACTATAGCTGTAGATAAGAATGCCATCAGGCAATAAAAATATAAAACTTAAAAAAACCTTTAGGTAAAACCCTTCTATGAAAGCTATAGAAAAATATACAAATGCATAACAACATACCAAAATACTACAACTAAAACACCAAAATCATGCTGGATTACAATAAGGGTTAAAATCTTTTGATTTGAATCTGCCCCCCACCCCCAAATTACAGCTAAAACACCAAAATCATGTTAATTTACAACAACAGTTAAAATCTTTTTGAAGTTGACCCCCCGCCCTACTCTATCACAAATACACAGAATTCCAAAAAATCTAGCAGAAAGCATTAATTTAAACGCAGTTCAATTGATTGAGAGAGTGGTGGTGACACAGCTTCAGAGCTTTCTGGATGCTACTTCTGTCCTTGATCCATTTCAGTCTGGCTTCTTCCCAGGTCATGGGACAGAGACGGTGCTGGTTGCCCTTACTGACGACCTCCAGAGGCATCTGGATCGAGGTGGTGTGGTGGCACTGTTGCTGTTAGATCTGTTGGCTGCATTCGATATGGTCAACCACCAGTTGCTGCCCCACTGCCTCACCGACGTGGGGATACAGGGGCTCGCTCTTCGGTGGCTTGCCTCTTTTCTCCAAGGTCGGGGACAGAGAGTGGCAATAGGGGAGGAGCAGTCCTGGAGGCACCCATTTGAGTGTGGGGTGCCTCAGGGGGCAGTGCTTTCCCCGATGTTGTTTAACATCTACATGCACCCCCTCACCCAGATTGCCAGGAGGTATGGGCTGGGTTGCCATCAATATGCTCTATCTGATGTTGGGCAGCTGGTCAGGCTCTGACCCAGAAGATTTGATACGGGCATTACAGGCAGTGGCTGAGTGGCTCAGGCTGAGCCGGCTGAAACTAAACCCAGCGAAGACAGAGGTCCTGTGCCTGAGTTGGAACAGTTTGGGGTTGGGGATCCCTCTCCCGACCTTTGATGGGGCACCATTGGTGCCAGCATTGGAGGTTAGAAATCTGGGAGTGTGCCTGAATCCCTCCTTAACTATGGAGGCCCAGGTGGCAGCCACTGCCAGATCAGCATTTTATCATCTTAGGCTGGTTCGGCAGTTGGTCCCCTTCCTCGACCATAACAACCTGGCCACAGTGATCCATGTGATGGTCACCTCGAGGCTAGACAACTGTAATGCTCTCTACATGGGGCTGCCTTTGGTGCAGATTCGGAAACTGCAGCTGGTGCAGAATGCGGTGGCCAGGTTGATGATGGGTCTCTCTGAGTGGGAGCACATCTGGCCTGGGCTGGAAGCGCTGCACTGGCTGCCAATAGCATACCAAATCCATTTCAAAGTGCTGGTACTTGCCTTTAAAGCCCTACATGGCCAGGGGCCAACTTACCTGAGGGACCGCCTTTCCCCATATATACCCCCAAGAGCACTTTGGTTGGGGGCACAACATCACCTGGTGATTCCAGGCCCCTGGGAGGCAAGGCTTGCCATGACCAGGGCCAGATCCTTTTTGGTGGCAGCTCCAACCTGGTGGAATGAGCTCCTGGAGGAGATCAGGGCCCTGTAGGACCTTATGCAGTTCCACAGGGCCTGCAAGATGGAGCTCTTCTGCCAGGCTTTCGCATAGGGGCTGCCACTGCCACCACCAGTTATGGGGTGGATAACTATGGGGCTAGGGATAGCCCCAGGAAGATCTTTTATAACATCACATGGCAATGGTACCACCGGACTTACTTGGGACCAACTACAGGACAAGATCACCCCCAAAGAACCGATTGTTACCATCATGAGATGTATTCAGGGACCATCCTGTTTTCATGGAACACTTTACTGTATGTGTGTTATCTAATGGTTTTATTGTTTTTATCATGTTTTATGTGGACTTTGCCCCTTGTAAGCTGCCCTGAGCCCACTTGCAGGGAGGGTGGGGTAGAAATGTCAAAAATAAATAAATAAATAAATCTAAAAACTGTGAAATATTCCATGTTTCAGAACCCTTTCCAACAACACTAATTAACTTTTAATGTGTTGGCAGATGCCAAAGTAACTGTAGCCTCCAATAAGAAGCTCTGATTTGAACCATCAAGAGAACTTTACTACTTCCAGAATTTCCAGCTAGAGATTAATTGGTGGAGGTACCTTTCTTTCATCCACATTTCCCTTCAATATGTCCATACTGGAAGCCAACTAGATCTTGGATCCAAAGTCTGCTCTGTGGCCAGTTGCAAACGGAATGTTTAATTCATTGGCCAAGTTCCATGGCAAGCTAGGAAGAGTACTGGAGTTTCTGAAACTGGAAATGTCCAAAGAGAATGTTAAAACATGCTTTCTGCCCTCAGCTGTGCCATATACTTCAGTTCCGGAGTCAACAGCAAGAAGTAGCTTGCTTTCTGTGGTATAAATACTTTAGAAACAAAGGTTATGCAAAAAAAACACACCCACAGAAAACCATTTCTGTTTCAAACTCTGTGGCTGTTTGGAAGCCACAGAATAAAAACTATTCCTAACCCATTATAGTTGCCCAACAAGCTATTCTGGGGGAAGATAGTAGATTATCTGTTGATTAAGGTTTCTCTAGACCAAGCAGGGTCAAATGGTGACTTGTAGTCAAGATCCAGTTCCCAAATAATCCAGCAGCTCTACCCATTTTAATAAAGATTCGATAGAAATGCTGTCCTCCATTTCACCTAAGTGTACTGAGGATGAGAAAAAGATGACTGGAGCACAATTGAACAACAACATTGTATGGATGCTCCCCCCAAAGTAATTCTGTTTAGATGCCAAAGCAGAGGAAAAACCTCCATAAAGAAGGAACTTAAACTAAGTCCCCACCCCTATCAGATTATGAATTCCTCATTCAAAGTCAGATGTTAAATTTCTCTTTCTGTTGCATATGTTATGACTAGGACATGCTTGTGTACATGCTCTCCATGATCAAGAAACTATAAATCCACCCTCATTATAACACCTAACTACCTGTGAGGAAGTTGGGTTGGGTGATAAAAGAGACTTCTGGATCACTCTCTGAAGACAAGAGCGTCCTCTAAAAACTCAAAAGTTGCTTCAGATGCTTAAATGTACATCCATAAACAATCAATTAATGAATTCAAAAATTCAGTACTCTAGATTCCTCTGAGAGAGTTGAGCCACTTCCTGCCCAACTGGGCAATTCAGCTTCTCAGCCTGTCATACTCCCTCATATCCATTAGGGAGCTGCCACCATATAGTAACGAAGTTTCCTGACGTATGTTCTGAAACCTAGAAAATCACTGCTCAACCGCACCAGAAAAAGCTAGCATTGGGAGAACCACTCCGTTGACATTTTCCTTCCTCTTTGTTCTCCCCTTACATGCTGCTTATTCATCTTGATAAACAAGATAAATGTACTGTAGTATCCCAAAAGTTTAATCTGGTATTGTTTTGCAATGGTGTGCAGAAAGCAGGCTGATTGGCTGCATGAAGGGCAACCTGGCCATGAGCAGGGAACTGGCACATCCACAATTTCCAAGCAGGAACCATGTGTCAAATAATTTAGTGGCTTGGATCAAAATGGTTATAAGCTTTACTTAAATTCATTGCTGGAATAATTAACTAACAACAGCCCTATCCTAAGCAGAGGTATCTCCTCCTAAATCCATGTCTGTAGTTTATGACTTGAGTTTGCAAAGATTAGGTGGGGTATAACAATTAATTAATTAATTAACTCATTGCATTGGGGGTATATTTCTACTGTAAGACAATTTTCTAAAATATCTTGGGTAAGAATTCTCACAAAGACATTTTTGTTTGTGGTGGCAGAAGTCATTTTTCATAGTATTAAAACATCAGGATCTTGAAAACACTGTGGAATGAGGCAGAATGTTTCTTTTGTGTAGATTATCCTTTCTTTTGTTGGGTATTAAATAACTCACACCACGGTCTGAAGAAGCGTGCGTGCACACGAATGCTTATATCCAGAATAAAACTTTGTTAGTTTTAGGTGCCACTGGCCTCAAACTTTGTTCTGCTGCTTCAGAGCAACATGGCTAGCCACCTGAATCACACCAATATAGTTCCTTTACAAAGCTGTAATTTTTAAGATTTGGAACAACAAAAACTATGTTTTGAACCTAAAATAGAAATCTAACAAATGTTCATAAATATTAAAGGAAAACTTCTAAAAAGCCTAAAGTTAATAATTTCTAATGTTTTTGGATATTTGGGTTTGTTTGTTTTTTAACCACAAGAACATGTGTGTCTGTAGAGAGGTAAATATTCTCTAGGTTATCATGAAGGCTCATTGGATTGTTGTGAAGGCTGCATCTCCCCAAAGCACTTAAAGTGGTTCCCTGGATCAATATTTTTGTACTTAACTCTTGGGGCATTTTTTATCCCAAAACATTAAATGGGCTTAGTGTAACAAATTACCCCAGTGGCAAAATGTATAGATTTCTGGAGTTGTTTTGTACCCTGGGTGTTTTTCTGTTATACTTTTGGGACATTGTTTACTATTGCACACTGTGTAATACCAGCCACAAGACCACAGAAAAAGTCTTCAGACAGTGCTGGTTCTTTGACTTGGAAACGGAGATGAGCAGCACCCCCTAGAGTCAGATTTGATTGGCTTTCGAGCAAGAGAAACCTTTAACTTTTATCTTTACTACTGTACAGGTGACAATCTCCTAAAAGGAAGAAGATATATAGCCACTTCTCTATGCATTCTGCTAACAAAAGATCAGCTGAGGTAGGAAAGCAAGTTAAGGACAAATTTGCTTAGTTTTGTTTATTTGAGGTTCTGGTTTGTTCTTGAAATAGGGACTGAAAAAAGAAAATATGAAGCACTTGATAGCTTTTATTTGTTAAATTGCAAGTTATCATGCACTTTATTTATATAAGATTTATATGTTGCCCCTCAGCTATCAGGCTCCCAGGATACTGAACAACAAATATAAAACCCAACCATAAAATACAATCAGTTTCAAAAATATAGCCGCATGAAAAATCAACAGCCATTAAACCAATAAATGGAATTAAAATGTATAAAACCCAAGGGGGACAAAGATGAGAAAGGGAAACTTTTAACTAGAAACAAAATGAACAAACAATCCATCAAGTGCCTAGCTAAATAAAAATTGATCTGGTACCTAAAACAGCAGATTAGCAGCCAGGTGCGCAGCGGGGGGGGGGCGTTACATAAATGAGGAGCCAGTATAGAGAAGGCCCTCTCTCTGAATGTGGAGGTATATGAAGAAGATCCTCAGCAGATTATCTGAGTTGTCAGACAGGCACATCTGGGAGCAAGTTAAAACCACTTCCTTTAGATGTTAAAAAAAAATAAAGTTTTAGTAAAATGCAACCCGATTTAAATGTGAGTAATTAATGTATGACTAATCTTTAATCTGTTGATAGCTCTTGTATTAACAGGTCCATGTTTAAGATGCATTCTCATATTTACTTAGTCTAGGTCACTTGTTTGCACCAACCTGGAAAAAGTTGGGAAGCAGGTGTTTTTTATCCCACTTCTCCAAAGCACTGTGGTGCTTCCATGCACCTCCAGAGTTTTCCCCCATCTTCTCTGCTTTACTATGATATTCTGAGAAAGATTGCAGCAAAACTGAGGAGGTAGCCTGTTTAGGGCCCCGGTCATATGGGCCAGAAAACCCGGGGGGGAGACGCGGCAGTTCACCCCGGAGCAAAATAAGGCATGGTAGCCCAATCACACTAGCCACCGGGTTGCCACGCTCCAGCTCCAAGTGCCGATCACACCACGCTGCTGCAGCGCGGCAAAAAAACAGTGCAGCAGACCACGCAAGCAGCGCTGTTGCAAAGTGTGCATGTGCCATTGGGGGGGGGGCGGTCCGCTGCCAGTGTCTTGCATATGTGCATTCACATATTCAGCATCGGTGCGCATCCCATGGAAACTTACAACATCCAGAAACCCCGGGACATGGGCTGGCGTCAGAAGTCGCGGGATACTGGCGCTCCTGCAATCAGACGCCAGCCTTTGCCCCGGGGTTTCCGGAAACTAGTACTTTGACCCTAGTAGTTTTTTACTCTGTGTTTTCAGAGGGAAGCCACAGGTTGGCCACGGGAGTGCTACGCCTCCAAGATGTCCTCGTATGATCATGCACGGAAAGTCCGCGGGGCTCCTGCGCCTTCAGCGGGGCAAATGCTCCGTGTGAACGGGGCCCAGATTATACAGGTCCCACCCACATCAGTGCCATTTTCCTTGCCCCAGTCCCCTGTAGCAGCCATTTCCCCTGCCCGCCACTGGAAGGCCTTTTTTTTAAAAAGGCAATTGGCATATCATTATATTGTTATAAATTTTTAACAATTTGACATGTTTTCTGAATTCAATTAAAAAAAAAAAAGATACCTCAACAATTGAAGAAGCTAGAGACTTACTTGTAGTTTTAAATGAGATCTGGTAGACATGCTGCTCTAACATTATAACACTGTCTGCACCTCGGTGTTTAGTCATGCCAGCCACATGACCATGGAAATGTCTTTGGACAGTGCTTGCTCTTTGGCTTGGAAACGGAGATGAGCACCGCATCCCTAGGGTCAGATTCGACTGGCTTTCAAGCAAGGGAAACCTTTACTATAACAGTATTTAAGGGCTGATTTTTTAAAAAATCCACCTGAATAAGTCCTGATGGCATGGGGGGTGGGGAAATAGCCACTGCCAGGGGATTGTGGCAGGGAAAATACAGGGAAACCTGCCACATGGAAGCCCCATTACTGCTGCACTATATTGGTAGCCACAGCAGCAGTGTGGAAACCACACAAACGTATCCCCATATGCAATACACCCTAGATCACTTACAGAGAAATCCCAAACAGGTCTATTCAGAATCCTTCTCAGTACTATTCAGTGTCTTACTCTCAGGAAAGTGTTGCACTGATTGGACTGATAGCCTTTAGATTTAACCATCCTTATATGATTGAAACATGAATATGTCTGTCCCCAGAAAACACCACATGGTAACTCCAAGAAGTGAATGGAAGATATGTACAGACCTAAATCTTTGCAATATAAATTTAATACTCTATTAACCTCTATTATACTGTATTCATTGAACTCAGTGAAGTGGGCAGATGGAATTGTTGACTCAATTTGCATACACCTACACCCACACCCACAAGAATTTTCCTCAGAATTAATCTTGCCCTAATTCTGACTGGGGTGGATTGGCCATGGTCGGCCAGTGCTCTCTCTCCCCAGCTGGGCTAGCCCAGTGGCAAGAAAGACAGTGCTTTGTCCAGCCAAGCTGCTCAAGACATGACAGAATGTATTGCCTGGCCTACCACAGTCAAGTTACAATGGAGTGGCACTGCCTGGCTGGCAAGGAGGATACCATGGCACCTCCTTTCTTCCAGTTGACTCTTTCTCCCTCCCTCCTTGGGTGGGTGAGTCCAGGGTGAATCAAGGGATGGGCCCCTTTTCCAAGGTCGATTTTTCCTCCACATTCACCCCCTACTTTGTGATATCTTTCCACCACCACCCCCTTCACTTGCAATTACTTCCTCTTGATAAATAGAAAGTGTTGGACCCTGGAAAACCAATTTCCATTTTCTGAAATAATTGCTTATTCCCTTGACAAAATAAATGGAGCTTAATTGGGGATTTTTTCTTAAAAGTGATGAATCAACTTCTTATGTAACTTTTTTGTTTTCAATTTTAGTTTTTAGTGAGAAAATAAAAGAAAAAAGAAAAAGAAAGAACATACATAAAATAAAAGAAAGAAAAAAAGAACAAACATACATAAAGTAAAAGGCTTCCAATTTTCTCTACAACAATCATCATCATCATCATCATCATCATCATCATCATCATCATCATCATCATCTTTCAATTTATATCCCGCCTTGCCAGTGCAGCACTGGCTCAAGGCAGCTTACACAGTTAAAATGCAATAGAACCAATAAATACAGTAAAAATTCACAATTTAAAAACAATTACATAAGGTGCTAATATATGCAGATGGCAGTGATGTGCGGATATCTATACATGGTCCGATGGGGAAAGGCCATATCCAGCGTAGTAATATAGGGCCTGTGGCCTGCTCAGTTTACAATGGTTCGTTCACTCAATTTACGATGGTTCATTCATCAATGGCAGCTCCTAATCGAAGGCCTGGTGGAAGAGCTCCATTATACAGTCCCTGTGGAACTGTAGAAGGTCCCGAAGGGCCCTGATGTCCTCCGGGAGCTCATTCCACCAGTGTGGAGCCGCCACTGAAAACGCCCTAGCCCTCATAATGGCCAATCTGGTGTCTTTCGGGCCAGGGACAGTCAGGCGATGTTTGATTACAAAGTTTTTCCTTGCTCTATATATAGAATAAAGAACTCTCTTTTTTTAATCTTAATATTTTAATCATCAAAATCCTGCAAAAAGTCTATAAAGAGATTCCAATCTGTAATAAATGAACTAATTGTCTTTTCCCTAACCAACACAGTCAGTTTAGCCATCCAACATCTTCTCCAACCATTCTTCATTTGTAGGTTTTGTTGGACACTTCCATTTCTGTGTGTAACAAATAGGAATCCGGTTTCAATTGTATATAAGTCTTTAAAATAATCTGTGTTGATATTTGTATCAAATTTTTTTTCCTTTCTTTCAGGTCCACCACATATGATAAAATGTCCCTTCATGATGATTACATTTCCAACATAAACAGTATAGTACAGTTTTATCATTATGATCCAAGCTCAGATAGTACATTAGTATATAAAATGTGCAATAATTACATAAACACAACTAAGCAATAAATACAGACAAGAACTTAGATGTATAAAATGGATTAAAATTAAAATATATCTAAAATTTCTTAAAAGGGACAGTAAACTTCTGCCTGATTAAACTGGCCATGGCACAAAATCTTGCTACCTTGGTAGTAATTTCATTGCAGGAATCAGCTAAAAGGCAAAGCAGAATAAAATTGGTTAGACTTGCCCGGATAAGCTGCAATAATTGGGGTAATGTATTTTGTCTGAATCTCATGTTAGAACTGACAGAATAAAAGCACATGCTCAATTGTCTCAACCAGCCCAGATTTACAAAGGTACAACATAAACTAGAAGTACCTTTGTACATTCTAGACAATTTCTCTGGAGACCTATACCAATGATACATTATCTTATAAAAATTCTCCTTAAAATGAGAACTTACGGTAAATTTCAAACCCTTTGTCCACAAACGTTCCCATTGTTCAATATGTATGTCATGTCCAAAGTTTTTTGCCCATTTTACCATACATTTTTTAACTTGTTCTTCCTCAGTTTCAAATGTCAATAAGAGCTTATACATTTCACCAGTAACATAGTAATCCTTTGTACATAATTCTATTTTAAATTAAAGTCAAACTAAAGTTGCTCAAAATTGTGATACCTTTTATCAGCTTTGAGCCTTTCCAAGATTTGTAAATATGTAAAACAGTGGCAAGTATGGACTTTGATTATTATGCCTTCTCCTGATTTTAATTTGTATTCACCTTGTCATAATTCTAACACATCACAATATGTTAACCATTTATCAATTTCCTTTGATCTTGTATTTTCATTTTTATCTTTTTTTGTAATCATCTCAGTGTCAAGCTCGGGCCTCACTTGCCAAGTATTTCTATATGGATCCACATGTATTTCTACAGTTCTCATGTAACCTTGCTCCTTTCCTGTTTATCTTCTCGGCTGGGAACTGGGGGGGGGCGGGGTATGTGACTGGGTATGGCTGTCTGCTTCCCTTGTTTAGTGCTATCGTATAACAATTCTCATGCAGGGGCCTCCTGAGTGTGCTGTAAACATCTTGGGATGAGTATAATCTCACAATTTGGTATCACCTTGTAGTTTGTGGAGTTTCTAGATAATGTAACCATTAGCTTGCAAGTGCTAGGGGGTGGTCGTAGGGGCAGAGGCAGACATGTGATGGGCTGAATGGGAGAATTCGGCTCCCAGCTGCCAGTCCTTGCAGCAGTGCTGCCCAGGAACTGCCTTTGCCTCCCTGCTTGGAGAGGCAGCAATTAGGTAGCAAAGCAGCATACAGGTACTGAAGGGGGCGGGGGCAGAGTTCTTCTGAGCTGGTCCCTGCCTCCTTCCTTCAGTCTGCACCCTCTCGCTTGGCTGGCAGGAGCTCCTTTGAGCTCCTCATGTTGGGCGGAATGGGGGATCAACCTAATGGCAGGGAGTTGGAGGGGGTCCAAGGAGGGTGGCAGATGGAGTTGATGGCAGCAGATCCAGTGGCGGACGAGTTGGCAGACTGGGAAGATATGGCATCAGATCCAGCAGCAGACAAGGTGGTGGGCTCAGCAGATGTGGCGGCAGTATCAGAGGTGGTCATGTGTCATGACAGGGCCCGGGGGCTGGGTGCAGGGGGGCTGTCAGGTGCCGTAGTCAGAGAGAGTTCCAGGGATCAGCCCAGGTATCAGTCCAGTCCAAGCAAACAAGGTTCAAAGCAGAGTGCAAAGCCGTTGTCAGGTATACCGTTAGCCAGAGGTCGAAGCAGAGTCCAGAAGCCAAGCCGAGGTCAGGAGCCAGAAGAACGTTCAGAGATGTGCCGAGGTTGGGAGCCAGAGAGTCAAGATGAGGGAATGAGGATGGGTGCAAGGCGAGCTGTCTTTCGACGAGTTTGCCAGCACGGTTTGCTTGTGGCTGGGGATGTTCTTAAATACCGTGCTGGCTCATTAACTAATTAACCGGTTGCTGTCAGGTCCCTGCTCCGGTTAATACTCGGGGCTCATTGACCATCGCCCCCATGCACGTGCCTCCTTTCGTCAAGCCTCTAAGTCCCTGCACCTGCGAGCTCGTAAACGATCGGCATGTGGGGGTGAGTGGGGTGGGGAAGCATCCGCCCCAGGTACTTGCTGACTCGTAGCTGGGAGCTCATCCCTCCCAGCACTTAGATCCTTTGAGGACTCCGACGCCTTGGAGGGACTTAAAGGTGCCGCATCCCTGATCCCTGGCGCTGGGTCCGAGGAGGTCGTGGCCAAGCTGTCAGGTGCCAAATCGGGGGTAGAGCTCACTGGTGTCGGGTCTGGAGGTGTTTCTGAGCTCATGGCCGAGGTTTCAGGTGCCGGATCGGGGGCAGGCATGACATCATGGTGGGGTCTTGGAGGCGTACCAGCAGCGGACTCAGCAGAGCAAGGGCCTTGAGGCAGCAGCTGTGGCAGTAACAAGGAGCTTGGGCTGTGGTGGTTGAGGGAGGCAGTGGCCAGGGGGCTCAGAGTTGGGGTGGGCCACAGCCCAGAGAGAGGCTTGTTGGTGTCAAGCTGGGTGGCATCCAGAGCGCTACCCCGGGCCTGTGCAAGAGCAGAGTGGCTCCTCAGGGGTGGGGTCTCAGCTGGATGGCACTGTTGCAGGCCTCCAGGGCGGCCACCTAACAATGCTCCCTCTAAGCTGTGGAGTTTTGTAAGCAAAATTTCTACTTTGTGAGCTACTGGCATTAAAGTTGTGAGCGAACCATTTGGCTACTGCATAAATTAGTTTTCTCTGGAGCTATCCTTCCTGAGCAAAGGCAAAAATGTGTGTGCTGGAGGCTAAAAAATTGTGAGCTAGCTCATACTAACTCAGCTTAGAGGGACATACTGCCACCTAGCCAGATTGCAGTTTTGGGCAGTTGCTTATTGGGCAGCTTCCTCCCTCATGCTGCTCTTTAGCCTTGCAAGTAGGTAGGCCTGCTGATTGTCAGAGTCCCACAGCAATCAATTCCCAACAACTCCAGTTCAAAAGAGTGAAGTTTATTGAGTCAGTAAAGGCAGGTCATCTGTGCATACATTCTGTGTTAGAACTGATTGCAGGCGTGCTCAATGGGGAGTTATACATAGTTCAAAGGGGCCAATCAGGGAACTAGCAGAAGCCTGCCTAACCTAATGGGTCTACATTCTCAGAGGAAGCAGCAACAAGGTACCAAGGTCACCGGCTTAGGCTAGCAGATAAGAGGAGCCAGGAAGAAATGAAAATTAGGATTCCATTACAGCAAAAGACCCATCTTTCACCTCCCCCCTCCACCAGCTATGGCAGTGGCTGAGCTTCTGGTGCACCATTTTTCCACATACATACACGGGGGCATTACTACAGGTCTTTGGCCATTGCCACTTTCTGTGGCAGGATGTGGATAATTAGCATGGTCCCTGGGTGGTGGCCATTTTGTGGGCTGGCAGTGGCCATTTTGTACTGCCAGGGGGCAGCCATTTGGTTGGTGCCTGCAGGCAGCCATTTTGTAGGGCTCTGGGAGGCCATTTTGTAGGTAGGGGCAGCCATTTTCTTTTGCAGCATGGCACCTATAAAAGGCACTGGGCATGCCAGAGGAAAACACCCTAAGGTGTCGCCAAAGAGGCCTGTTCCTGCACTGTCCTCTTCAAAGAACGGGGGTGGGGTGTGAGGTGCAGCAGGCTATCCTTGATAGGTTAATGGCAATGGAGCAGGCTTCTGGGGTAGCCACACTCCACCCCCTGCTGGCTGATGGTCAGGCAGGGCAGAAGGAAACTCAATTTCCATCCACCAAGCACTTTCAGGTGGAAGTACTAACTTGTCTATCTTTGGTTGAGAGCAAGATTTCCTCAGGTTCTGAGAGTAGCAGTGGTGGAGCAACCCCAAAGGATGACACCATTGCAGGCCTATCGGGGCAGGTGCGCCTCCACGGCATGCAGCTGATCCGGGATCATCCATAGCAGGAGCAGCAGGGACCAAGGTTAAGTTAGATTCTACACACCTCATGGGGGCTTCCTGGCCCTGGGGGCCTTGCAGGGCTTCGGACACACCAGGCACAAGTATGGCTAATGTTTCATACACCCAGGGTGTGGGCCAGCACTGGGGACTCCAGCCCACTCAGCCTATCATGCAAGGACCCCAGGGAGGGTGGGATCGGCAGCCACCCATGGAGCATACTCAGTGGTGGGGCCCCCGTCACCCTGGAGTGCATCATTTGCTGCTACTCCTGCTTCAGTGCTTCCATTTGGGGACGTGGCACTGCCTCTGGGCAATCACCTGTTGCCAGCTACTAGGGAGAAGATCTGTAGAAGGGACTATATTGATGTCTTTACCCTCCTTTTCTGGGAGTTAGAAAAGAAGGAGAAAGATGACTTGGATGACAAGGTTAAAGAGAAGCTAAAAAAGATGATGGTGGATCAGACGAGCTAACTGGGTGGCCAGTTTCTTGATCTATGCCGGCATGCTTGCCAAGCCACAGCTGTGGCAGGCTGCATCTTTATTTCAGTATTTTGACATCATTTACAAGGGTTATATGGGCTTCACAAACCTGGCTTGGTTGCAATACGAGGAGGAGTTTAGGATGAGGGCAGCCAAGAACTTTTCCTTGAGGTGGGACCAGATGCACCCTCACCTGTGGCTGCAGGTTATGTCCCCACATGCCCTAATGTAGGGGACTGCTCTCATAGTAGCCATCTAGTACATCACCTGTCAGTTGCTTCCAGTGCCTGCAGTGCTGCGGGGCAGGTGGTTCAGCCGTGCGAGCTGTGTTGGGAATTTGGGTAGCAGGGAATATGCAGCAGGAAAGTCTGCCAGTACCAGCACGAATGCCCTCTGTGTGGTGGACCGTACCCTTTCTTGGCATGCTTCTGTGGAAAGCCCCATAAGGGCCACAGGAGACGTGAACCAGGTGGGTTGGGTCTGGCTGCTGGAAAAGGGTCCCAGTCCCATAAAACTGAGAGCACTTGAGGTGTGGTTATAGAAATACCCAAGGCAGGCAGACAGTTTGTATTTGTTGAATGGTTTTAAGTTTGGTTTTCGTATTCCTTGTTAGGGCCCCTTCATGGCACCCAAATTTGCTTCAATCAAGGGCTTGGAGCACATAGTTAGGTACAAGACTGAGAAGGAGAGGTCTGAGGGCAGGGTTTTAGGCCCATTTTCAGCTCTGCTGGTTGCTAACCTGCGTGTTTCCCCGTTGGGTATCGTTCTCAAGAAAGCACCGGGTGAATACTGGTTATTTTACTATCTTTCTTACCCACCGGGGGCATCTGTTAATGATGCCATTCCAAACTTGTTATGCTCAGTCAGGTACACCTTTGATCAGCCAGTCCGCATGGTGCGCTACTGTGGGCTGCGTGCAGAGATGGCCAAATGTGACATTAAGTCTGCCTTTTGACTTCTCCCTGTGCACCTGGATGACTTTGATTGTTGGGATTTTCCTTTGAGGGTCAGTTTTATGCGAACCGGGCATTACCCATGGGCTGCTCTGTATCTTGTGCTGCATTTGAACATTTCAGTTCATTCCTGGAATGGGCCCTCTGTTTCCACACAGGGATCACTACAGTGGCACACTATTTCGATGATTTCTTATTTGTCACCCCTATTGGTTCAGGTTGGTGCGAGCTGCTCTTATGAGGATTTTTGGAGCTGGCTAAGGAGTTAGGTGTACCCTTGGTGTATGAGAATGACCAAAGGCCCTTCCCAGATCCTGATGTTTTCAGTGTGGAGTTGGATACCATGGTGCAGACGTCATGGCTGCCCATTGCTAAGCTGACTGAGCTGCACACAAGGGTGGCTGATTTCAGGGGGGAAAAGAAGGCCACATTGTGTGAGTCCCAGCAGTTAGTGGGTCACCTCAACTTTGCATGCAAAGTTGTGGCCCCAGGTCAGGTTTTTCTGAGCAGATTGTGTGAGGCAATGAAGGGTTTGCACTTTCCTCACCATAGAGCCAGGGTCACTGTGGGGATGAGGGCAGACTTGGAGGTGTGGCTTGAATTCCTGAACTCCTGCAATGGAGTCTCATTTTGGAGGAATGAGCTGAAATTGGAGGATGGCCTGCAGATTCACTGAGACTCTACAGGGTTGCTGGGTTTTGGAGTTTATTTTCAGGGGCACTGGTGTGCTGAAATGGGACAAGTGATGTGGTGTCACGGGATCTAACTTTCTTAGAATTTCCCCCCCATCCTGGTGGTGGTTTGGCTGTGGGGGGACACGATAGCCAACCACACCATTCATTTCTAGTGTGACAAACTGGCCATCATCCAGATTATTAACTCCCTCACATCCAAATCGCCTGGGGTAATGGCTTTGGTGAGAGTGTTCATGCTTTGTTGCCTGCGGCTCAACATTTTGTTTCTTGCCAGACATGTGCCGGGGGTTGACAATGGGGGGGCTGATGCTCTATCTTGTAAAAAGGTGGAAAGATTCCATCAGCTGGCCCCAGGAACTGACCTACAGCCAGTGTAAATGCCACAGGAACTATGGTTGGTTGGAAGGAAGAGGAGCATAGGGCCATTGGCCTGGCCATTGCGCCAGGCATGAAGTGGGCATATGACTGTGCAATCCGCCAGTTTGCCGAGTTTAGGAATGAGATAGGTTATCCTAATCTGTGGCCAGTGCCAGTGGATAGTTTGTTGCACTTTTGTGTGGCTATGAAAGGTAAGGGATTAGCAGTTAGTTTGATCAAGAAGTTGCTCTTAGCACTGGCATATGCTAGTAAGGCTCGGGGACTTGTGGAGGTGACAGTTAATTTCAGGATTCGGAGGATGTTGGAGGGCTGGACACGAGAAGCAGGGGCCCACATGGATGACAGGCAGCCCATTTCCCCAATGGTCCTGCAGGGCTTGCAGGCTATTTGGTGGGACATTTGTGTGTTCGCCTCTGAAGCCTGCCTTTTCCATGCGACTGCATTGGTGGCTTTTTTTGGTTCCTTCCGCATAAGCGAGCTGGCAGCCCAATCTAAGACTGATGGGTCAGGGCATGCCTTGGAAGTGTGGGATGTTTGCTTGGTGGGTGTCAGGGCTCACCTTACCAAAGCATTCCAAAACCGACCAACGGGGGCAGGGGGCAGTAGTCATCATTGGCTTCTGTGATGGGAAAGAGTTGTGTCCTGTCTCTGCCCTGGCAGCCTACTTGGCTGCTAGAGGGTTGGGGGACAGCACATTATTTTGCCACCAGAATGGAAGCCCATTGACCAAACATCAATTTTGGCCTGTTACTTCCACAGCCTTGGGGAGGCTATGGCTTTCTGGGGTGCGCTTCTGCACCCATTCATTCCATATTGGTGCTGTGTCTACAGCCACAGCCATGGGTTACCCAGCCCAGGATATCCAGCACCTAGGCAGGTGGTGGTCTTCAGCATACAGGTCATATGCATGCCCCATGGCCAGACTCTAGAAGGAGTTTCACTGCACTAGTTTCTGTTTTGTGTTCTTTGTTCCATTGCTTACTGTTCTTTCATTTCAGGTCCTGTTGGCTGGCAGGAGCAGAACAGAATTCTCATCTGTGGGCATAGTTTTGTCTTTTTAGCAGTGTACTGGGTGAAGCGGACACCCATGGGCTCCCAGCTGGGGCTCAGTCAGCTGGCCACAGTGGAATGGCTGGGGCGCTGGGGTTTGCAGTGGCCTGGCCTATTGCATTTGCTATTTGAGGGCAGGGTTCAACTTTCTCCCCATGTTTTGGTTATTCATCTGGGAGGCAATGATTTGGGCATGATCAAAGGCAAACTCTTGATCCTTCAGGCCCAGGCAGATTTTCAGCTCATTAAGCAGCAGTGGCCTGGGACTATGGTGCCACACTTGGTGTGGCATTGGACAAGTAACCCTTAGGCTATTGACAAAGCTTGCTGCAAGGCTACTTGAGAGATTCAGAGGGCACAAAGGGGGCCTGGGTCACTTTTTACCTCACACGAGAATAGCTGCAGGTTCTGTGAACCTCTACAGGAGTGACAGCATACACTTGTTGGAAGTGGGTTTGGATCTCTTTTTGGATGATTTACGGCAAGGGCTTCTTGGGGCTTGGGGCCTCCCGATGGGTGCAAGCAGAGGCTTCATCTTTGCGATGGCAGGGTTTCATTTAAATACAGATTGTGGTGTGGTGAGTACCAGCTGATAACCCCTCTGGGGCATAGGGGTCTTGTGAGTACAGTCTTTGGGCCCTGTGGCCCAAAGCGGGGAAAGCAGACTGCCTACAGGATTGCCCAGGATTCTCCTCCCTTTGAGCCTTGTGGCTCGGGGGTTGGAGTTCCTGTGTGATTATCCACTTGCCGTGCAGACTGGACACAAGCCACATTCTGTTGGCTACCACCTGGGGCAGGGTAGCTTGCCCTAGTTCATATGGTGAGGGAGAGGTCTTAGTGACCCCTGGCCTTGACTGTGCCACAATCTGTGCTGCCCTTGCCATTTATGCATCATTGTTAAAATCAATAAAGTGGCCCTTTAGTTATCCCAACAAAGTTGTCTGTCTCTTTATTCCAGGTTGGGGGGGGGGCAAGTGATTAGTCATCTGTGTGGGTTTTTTTTGCTTTTTATTATACTGGGGGGACTGGCATCTGGAACCCAGTTCCGACACAGAAGCTGCCCATGCTTGGAACCTCTCTGTCTCCTAATAAATAAATCTTGCT
Organism: Gekko gecko; assembly: GCA_029375565.1. Classification (NCBI taxonomy): domain Eukaryota; kingdom Metazoa; phylum Chordata; class Lepidosauria; order Squamata; family Gekkonidae; genus Gekko; species Gekko gecko. Next base: position 227,035,945 of record JAPDNY010000002.1, read on the forward strand.
GCTACAAGAGTGATTGTGGGAGTAATTGCATCCAAGACTTTATATAGTGTCGGAACTGCTTTTTCCCTTGACCCTGAGTACCACTGACATGATGAGCTCAGGAGGTGAGGAGGCTGAAACAAAGATCCCCCCAAAGTCACCTGATGGCGGGAGGGTACCGTGCTACCTGAAGGAGAACCAAAGGGACATGAAGTGAAGCTAAAGGAGTGGTGGGCCGAGATGGGACGGTGGGATGCCCCCGACTGGGCTACTCCCTCCCTAGAAGCTGCTGGGGTCTAGTGGTGGCAGCTGCATGAGGACCAGCACTGGGTGTCTGGAGTGTTCCACAAGGACCCCAATTGCCTGATGGCAGTGAGGCACTGCATGGAAGAAGTGGACATTGAGCATGTCCAGCAGGAGCTGAAGACCAAGATTGCTGAGCTGCACACCTGGGTTGCCCTAGATGGCCTCCCCCATGATATTTGTGTTGTCCTGCAGCAGGAGCTCCATGGCTTCAGACTGCACGGGGAAGGAGGAGGCGCTCCAGTTCAATGGAAGAGGGGTGCCCTGCTGGCTGCCCCCCTCCACTCCCTGCTCCTGCATCCCCTGCTGGAAGCTACCTTCAATGGGACCCTGGGGAAGCTGGCCTTTTTCATGCTGCAGGTGTGCAACTTCCTGAGAGAATGGGGCCACACCTTCACCTCTGGTGAACACCAAGTCCCAGCTGTGAGACCGCATGGCTGACTGGTTTGCAGGACTTTATAATGTGGGGGGCCTTGAGTTGGAGCAGGCAAGAACCCGTCTCAGGGGCTTGAAGCAAGGGAACTGATCTGTCAGAGTATTTTTTGATGAGTTCAAGACCTATGCTGCCAAATTGCAAGGCTGGCTGGAGGAGGTGCTTATAGAATTTTACTGGGCTGGCCTGAATCACACTATCCTGCACAAAGTGCTGGCTCAAGAGAATCCAGGGACTCTGAATGGCTGGATTTAGGTGATGTGTGAAGCTGAGAACCATTGCAACATCCTGAAGATGTACCATCCCAAACCTCCCACAGGGTCAACAAAAGTGCAAGGGGCTGGCTGGGAGGCTAGGGTGCAGGAGGGTTGGCTCCCAGGGAAGAGGCGTGACAAGGATGATGTGGCAGGGCTTGTGTCTAAAGTGTGGGGGGGGGCAGCCATTTTGCCACTGACTGCCCTTGTGAACAGAACCCAGGTGCAGCAAAGAAGGGAGAAGGCAAGCCGAGAGAAAAGAAGAAGTTCAAGCTGTCAGCAGGGCATTTCAAGCATCTGGATGCACTCCAGGCAGAAGGGGAAATGCAATTGGAAAGCATCTCATCTAGTGAAGAGGAACCTCAATAGCTGGCAGAAAACGCCAAGGACCTGCTGTGAAAGGCACATCCGAGCTTCTCTGGTGCCAGAGTCAGTAAGACTCTCTTCCCCCTTGTTTTTTTAATGACTGTGACTGTGGTTAACCCCCCCCTCCAAACCCACATTAGAATATGGGCTCTCATAGACTCAGGATGCACCAGAGACTTAATCAGCCCAGTCTTGGTAGCAGGGTTGGGGGCAGAATTGCGAGAGCTGAGGGAGCCCCTGGTATTTTCTCAGATGGAACCCCTATGAAAGGGGAGCCTTCTGTTCACTGCACAGCCCACCTACCCATGGGGGTGGGCTCCCACTGGGAGCTGAGAACCTTCATAGTGAAACCCTCTGTCAAGTTCCCTATGGTGTTGGGAAGCCCCTGGCTAAGAGCACATGACCCTTACATTCAGTGGAGCCTGGGAACCCTCCGATCCTTGGGTTCTATGAGAAAAGCCCACAAGAAAAAAAGCTCACAGGAAACAAAAAACACAGAAAAAAAAACTCATGGTCATAAATATTCACAGGAAAAAAGCCCACATGGAAAAATGCCCACATGGGAAAATGCCCGCATAGAAATAAGCCCACATGGGAAAAGCCCATACACAAAAAAGCCCACACAGAAAGAAGCCCACATGGAAAAGTACCATGTAAAATTTTCTCCAAAATCCATATCGAAGACTCTAAATAAGAAGGTCCAATTCAAATTATCAAAATCCTTCTCTACATCTAACCCCCCCCCAATGTAGCTTGTTTTTCATTATGGCTTTCCAGATATTCTAAGATATTTAATACAGTCCTGAGATTGTCTCTCAACTAGCTCTTGGGTAGAAAGCCACTCTGATCTTCATGTATAAATCCCTGAAGAATTATCATAAGTCTTTCAGCTAGTATCATTGTAAACAACTTATAGTCATTATTCCAAAAATGAAATCAGTCTATAATTACTTGGAAGCATCAAGTCCTGTCCTTCTTTAGGTATCAATGCTGTGTTAGCCTCTTTCCATGTCTTTGGCACCCTCCCTTCTTGTAAAAGAGAATTCATTGTCTTTTGTAAAGGTTGTAGAAATTTATCCTCAAAACACTTATAATAGTTACCTGGAAGGCCACCTGGTCCTGGGGCCTTACCCAGTTTAATTTTTATATATATATCTTCCACCATTCTCTTATCATAATAGGTCTGTTCAAAATCTGTCATTGTTGTTCGGTAAACTTAGGTAAATTTTGTTTTTTAATATATTCATCTATTTTTCCAATGCAATATCATTACTCTTATATAAATCTGAATAATACTGAAAAAACATGTATCTATTGTATGGCCATAGTATCTGTCAACACTTTATCTCCTTCTTGTATTTTCAATATAATTTTCTTTTTCCAATTTAGATGCCAACCTTTTCTGCGGTTTATTTGCAAATTCAATTTTTTTTGTTTCATATAATTCAATTTTGTTTCCATTCCTCTTAATATTAACATAGATAATGTTGGAGCATCTTAATTTGTTGAGAGATGAGTTTATTCCTTGGTATGTTCCTTAACTCTTATTCTTTTCTTTTTATCTTATCCAAAATCTTTTGTACCTTCTCTGGTTTCTTTCTTTTAAATTGGGTGTTATATTGTATCAAATTACCTCTAATAAAAGCTTTACTTGCATCCCAGACCACTCTCATATCTGAACACTAAGAATATTAATTTCAAAAAATTCTTTCAGTTTCTTTTTACAGTCTTTAACAATTGATTCATTTTGTAACAAAACATCATTCAATCTCCATCTGAAAGTTTTGGGTTCCCCTTTGTAGACCATAGTCATGGAGTTATGATCGGAAAATGCTTTTGGTAAAATCTCTACTTTAAGAGTCTTAGTAGCTATAGCTTTTGATGTCAAAATCATATGAGTCTTTGAAAAGGATCTATGTCTTTCTTAGAAATATGTATATTCTCTGTCTCCCTAAATCAACCAATCCCAAATTATCCATCAAATCAAAACATGTTTTTTGGTAGTTTAGTTTGAGAAAAATTTACATCTTTCTCAGCAGTTCTGTCTATTTGTGGAGAGATCACACCATTCCAAATTCCCACCAAACACCAGCTTTCATTTGGTAGGTTTGTTAAAGTCTCTATCAGGTCTTTAAAGAACACTGTTTTGTTTTCATTCAGGGCAGCTAATCCCATCATCATAGTCTTCACTCCCTGGAAGTTTATTCCAACACCCACAATCCTACCATGCTCATCACTCAGTACCAATGCTGGTTTTAGATGAGATTTAATACACAACACAAATCCATTTCTCTTTTTAGTATCCGCTGATATGAATTCTTCACCCAGGATTTTATGTCAGATATTTTATATCTTTTTTTTCTTATATGAGTCTCTTGTAAGCAAATAAAATCTTATTTTAATTTTTTCAAATAATGAAATATTTTCCTTTTTTTTGAGAGGCATTTAATCCATTTACATTCCATGATAAACATTTGTAATTCATATTGTAATCAGAAATCTTTTTAAAAATTAATTTAAAATGTAACTGGTACACATGGCACCCAACAGGGAATCCTACTTGTCCACATCTTGATCCAATTCTTCTATTGGAGTATCCATCTGCATCTTCTCAAAATCTGATTTGAATCTTTATTAAAAAAACTATCGCTATTTGAACTTAATTCAGTTTGAATCTTTGTTGTTTATAGGTAAAAATCATGCCCTCCAAAGTATCCCATCGAAAGACAATCTTTTTCTGTCTTAGTTTTTCAGTCAAAAAGGCATAGTCCTTTTTCTTGCATAACATTCTAAGTGGGATTTCTTTCAAAACAATTAGATCTGTATCGTCAGTTTTTCACTTATTGATGAAATGTTGAAATACTTTGTCTCTTGTCATCCTTCTTACAAACTGGACTAGTATGTCCCTTAGGACATTTCTTGTTTTGGCAAATCTAGAATTAATCCTGTAGATTTTATCAATTTCTATTTCCATGTCCTCTTGTTCCCTCGGTAAAAAAGCTGCCAAAAGTGAAACAATCCTCTCTCTCTGGTGTCTTCACCCATTTCCTCTGGAATATCTCTCAGCTCCAGACAATATTCCTTCTCTCTCAATTTCATTATGGCTAAGCTGTCTAGATGTTTCCCCAGCTCTTTGTCCACCACTTCTGTTTTATTTTCTACAATAACAACCTTATTGTTAATTTGCTTAACTTCTTCAGATATATGACTTATAGACCTTTCTAGCTTTTTAACATCCTCTTTCCTTTTTTGTTTTAATTTCCCGTCTCTCCTCCATCCTTTTCTCAAAAGCCTCTATCTTATGCTCAAGATTTTCTATTTTGTTTTCTGTTCTATTTCCCATTTGTTCAAACAGTTTCTGAATCATATTTGGTGCAACGTTGGTCTGTTGAACCTTTTTTATCAGGATTTTTTTCTGGTGCTCATTATGCAATGAAATCCATAATGCAGGGAAATAAAAACAGATAATAAAAAATCCTGGAAGTTCTGAGATGTTTTTAGGGCAAATGCTTTCACTTTTAATTCTCAGCAGTTTGTGTCATATCACCATAGCAATGAAAGTCAGACTGAGACAAAAGGCTTATCTCCTGTTGTATATAATCATCCAATTACAAACAGTCTTTGTGTCTTTGTCTTTGAGAAAATCTCTCTTCGTCTGAATACAATTATATCCATAATCTTAAGAAGTGGGGGCAGTCAGATTTTGTATCCTTAGCAGGACTCCAAACTCAGCTGTGAGTAAAGTTGTAAATTCCAGAACTCCAGGTTGCTCAGACTTGAAAAGCTGGCTGCAAAAGCTTCTGTTTCTGCAGAAAACTCCTGAGGAGCAACCTATTTATGTGTGGTTGATATTTTTAATCTCCCTTTGGTCTAGGAAGATTTTGCTGACAGGAATCCTCTCCTTGCCAGTATTTAGCTGTGTTGTGTCTTTACTTCTCTTTGAAGGTGTCAGCCTCCCATTACATCCCCATTGGAAGCCAATTTCTTATTATCTTTTTATGACAAGTTGGTGCTAGAAGAGTAGCTGTTTCGTGGTTTCAGTCTTTCTTTTTTATCAGATACGAAAAGTTTCCACTGATAGAACAGAATCAACTAAAGGGGCCCTTGTGGGTTTCCTCAGGCTTCTGTTTTGTCACTTATGCTCTTCAATATTTATATGACACTGCGGAATGAGATTATCCAAATCTTTGGGGTTGGACTGATGTCATCAATATGCAGATAACATCATCTAAATCTCCATAAGTATCTATCTTGGCGGTAAACTGGTATTTTGAGACCATGGTTAAGTGGCTTAGGTATAACAAGATGATACTGAATCCAGACAGGACAGACATAAGGCTGGGAAGGTTTGGGTCCACTGGTGGTGGATGGAGTGGAGCTGGCATTTGCAGAGCAGGTTAAAAGGTCAGGGTACTCATGGACCAAGCCTTGCTATTTGAAATGCAAGTTGGTAGGTTTGCTAAGAGTGTTTTCTATCAGTTGCATCTGGTTCATCAGCTCTCCCCTTTCTTAGATTAGCCATCCTGGCAACACTAATCCAGAAGGTGGATTACTGTAACACAGTCTGTCTTGGGCTGCCCTTGAAGACTATCCAGACATTGCAGCTGGTTCAGAATGTAGCATCTTGATTCTTATGGGGTGACCATTGGAAACACATCTCTCCCATTAGAAAACAGCTGAACTGACTGCCAGTTTATTTCAGAGTTCAATTCAAGGTGCTAGTTGTGGCCTTTAAAGACCTTCATGACCTGGATTCTACCTATCTAAAGGACCATCACTCCTCATATGTCTCCATGTACTGTCTGTGGTCTACTTTTTGGGTGTTCCATAACAAATAGTGGCCCACATGACATTGATGAAGGCCTTGTTTTCTCTGTAATTGAACCCAGTTTATGGAATGGGCTCCTTGAAAAGATCTGGGGACATTGTCCTTAGCAATATTTAGGAAGTACTGTAGGGCTATTTCATTCCCTAGGACTTTTATTGGAGTGTGTGTTACAAGCAGTCTCCAAATGGTGGCTGGATATCTCCTAGGATTACAACTGATCTCCAGGGAACAGAGATCAATTCCCCTGGAGAAAATGGCCACTTTGGAAGGTAGACTCTATGGCATTATATCCCATTGAAGTCCTTCACCTCCCCAAACCCTGCCCTCCTCAGGCTCCACCTCCAAAATCTCCAGGTATTTTCCAACCTGGAGCTGGTAACCCTAGTTGTAAGCATTTTATTAAGTTGCAGGAGGGAGCTGTTATCTGATGTTTTTAATTATGGATTGTAAGCCACCTTGAACCCTGGGGAAAGGGCAGATATAAAAGTTTCAATAAATATACAAATAAATAAATTACCTAATAGCTTAAGTCAAATGCTCTTTGCTCAACTTCTTGCACCATTTTCCTGTATAGGAGCTCTTTCTCAAGCTGCTCCTCTATGAGCTCTTAATATCTCCCTTTCTCTGCTCCCCAACAGCATCCCTGAGACTTCATTTCCTAGACAGCTTTCACAGAATGCCTGTGGTTAAATCCCTTCTCTGTTTTGCTGATAGTGCTAATTCCACATTTCTTTTGCTCTGCCTCTTGCCTGTCAATCCAGACATCAGAAACCCACCACCTGGGTGACCTGCTTCTTATTTTCCACTTGATTCGTATATCCCTGGGGTATTTTTTTTACCTTATCAATTTTCTTTCCTTGAGCCATGTGTCTGTCTTTTGTTACCCTTAAGTGGTATTCCCTCCTTGCCCTCACTTCTTTGCTTAGTTCAGCTGTTTTCTTATCCAGTCCCTTTTGCTGCTGTATTGGGAAACTGAACCAGTAAAAAAAATGAGCTTACTGCAAGAAAAGCAGGCAGGGAAGTGGGAGAAGAAGGTATCGCTCACGGGTGCACTGGATAGTGCTTAGGCTCTCTCTCCATGGCCTTTCATCCTTGCCCTTTTCTTAATACCAGTCACTTTTTGTATTTCTACATAAAGGTGTCACTAATATGTTTGCATATATGATGGTCCCCTGCTTCTTCTTCTCTGTGAGACATGTTTTCCCACCAAAACACTGTTCCCTGCTCTGACTGAGCAGCCTCTTAGTAGTGCATTTGAATGATAGAATTATAAGTTTCTGTGATAGATAAGTAATTTGGCTTTTGCCCAGGCCAGAGGGTTTTTTGTAACTCAGCAGGAGCCCTCTATAAATCCTTTTTCGAAATGGCACTTGAATCAAAGTAAAGTTCAAACAGAAAGGTTGATTTTATTGAACAGGCACAGTTAAGTTAGGAATAGGGCAGGGGATGAGAAGTTGAGGTAAATTTGGTTGTTTTTACAAATTATATTTTGAACAGGCAGCAGAGTATAGTTGAAGCATATATTCTTAGAAATTCAGTTTTTAACTGTGAGAGGTTTGTTTGTCTTAGAGATTTCTTTAAGCAACAATGTGTTTTAATAGTTTCATAAAACTATTTTAGGCTGCAATCACATGCACAATTAGCTGTGCCACAGGCACAAATGCCGGGCAGATGTAATGTGCACAATCAGACGTGAACATCTGGCCAGCACCCCACACCCGTTGGCAACCCATTTTGTTCTGCCGCAAGAGTAGAGTTAAAAGACACTAGGGAAAGTCCACTATCAAACGGGTTGCTATGGGCCACAGAAGGACTTTCCCCTGTGTGATCGTGCTAGCATGCTCTCATGGCATCGGGATGGTCAGATCAGGCCATCCTGACTCTGTGCCATTACCCCCCTTCCCAGTATGCACATCATCACATACTGCCATAGGAAGCCTTCAGTGTGGAGATGCGTTTCATCAATCCCCCGTTTAAGTACATCGGAAACATGTGGCAAAAAACCTCCCATTCACCCACAGTTTGCGTCTGATCACACAGTGGTGTGCTGCCCCCGCAGCTCCCATTGACTGTGTGATCACGCAAATGCGGGTCAAATTGCTACGGAGCAAATAGCCTTGCTCACCCCCCCCACACACACGTTATCTCACAGGTGTGACCACAGCCTTAGTTTCCTGGAAGTTAGTATTGTCTTCCTATATTTAAATACTACTCTTGTAGGATTATAACTTTTCCGTTTATATTCTTGAGGAGTCTAAGATCATTTCTCTTTTCACACAAACCAGGGGTCCATTCTGAGTTGTACCCTCTGAATAACTGGGTAAGAAATATCTTCCTCTTTCCAGGAGCAATAATCTTTTTTCTGTTTGACTAGACTGGCAGTTTTCAACCTCCTTTCCAATCTCTTCTGTCAAAGCTAAAACCTAGTTCTGGAGACTGTGAATAAGCATAAATCAACTAGGGCTGACACTTAGACTTTTAAGTTCCAGTTTCTGAACATTTCCTCAAATATGTTGGTACACAGTAAGGGCAAGAAGTTGTTTCACTTCACAAGTGTCTTATCTGTTTCCCTCAGATGGACACACACTCCTCTGACAAGAATGACAAGACTTTTGAAAGCTCTCCACAGCTGCTGTTGACCAGAGAGAAGTGGGTGCATGCAGGCAGCAGCCTGTCAATCAAACTATGTTCTACAGTGAGGCATTCATTCCTAATCTCTCAGTTTTCTGAACTTGATGCACTAAGCATTCTGCTTTTGGAGGTCAGTTCATCACAGTATGTACCACTAATGTGTATTTTTCATCTTATGTGTGCCAGGGCAAGTTCTCTCAGTGGTTCAAAGTGTATGCATGAAAGAGATTAGCCAGTGTAGGGATTTCACACAGCATTCACTCTTCTGGATTGTCCCTTCTGCTAGTCCTCGCTTTGCCATTTGGACTAGCAGGGACCAGTAGCAGAACAGCCCACATACCTGGCTATGGCACTAAGGAAGGCCTACACTTTCAAGCTCTGCTTGTTGCTGGGCTTAGTAGACTGTACAGGTGAAGCCACACAAAGGGCTGAGGGTCAGGGTGTGTGTGTGTGTGAATATTTATTGCAGTGCTAATTTATTCTTCGGTTGCAATGGATTTGTTCCAGGCTTGCAAGAAATGTTGGCCAGGTATCTGGCCACGGAAGGACTTTCCCCTGTGTGATCGAAAACTGGCCACCATGGAAGAGCAGGATTTCATTTCAAACAAGGTCACCAAGCTCACCTCTGCTGAAAAGGGTTTTCATGGCCAAGGTTAACTCCGGAAAGGGGAAAGCAGCAAAAAAAAAAAAAAAAAGTGCTTTCCCGCACTACAGAGAACACCCTTGCAAACTCTATGCCTGGGATTTCACTTCCAAGCGCCTTTCTCATATTTTGGAAATGAAAAAGTGTTGATCAGTTTCGTCTTGACCTGCTTCCCCCTCCCCCGCCAAACATCTCACAGACTTCTCTTGAATCTGAAGCAGATCCTGTATTACATTACTACAGCAAGCAGAGAAACCGGAGAGCTTGTGGGAGCCTCTCCCCAAGTTCTCTATGCGCCCCCTATCGTCCCCTACCACCGCCGCCGCCGCCGCCGCATTGCTCTTCTGTTATCTTCTTGATCAGGGCCGCCCAGTCCAGATGCGCGCTCTTCTCCACCGGCTGTGCCCAGCCAGCCCCCGGCCGCGGCGACTTGCAAGAGAGCATGGGTGACATCGCTGGCCGAACTGCTTTCTGCTCTGGGTTCGCCTGTATGAACTCCAGGTTCCTCATTCTGCCTGCCGCCGAGTTCCTTCGGCTCCTTTCACGTACATCTTAGAGCCTGCCTCGAACATTCATTCTCCCTTCCGATGGGCTGGCTCCATCCTCCGGCAAGCCTCGAAAGCTCGGCTGCCCTCGTTTCTCTGCCCGGCTGGGACTCTCTACCAACTAAGCCCCCCAAACCCAATTTGGCACGAGCAGAGTGACCCCAATTTGCACCAGCGAAGGGAAGCACCAGCCCCCTTACGAGGAAATCCTGACGGAGGGTTCTTGGACGCTACCTTCGCTCCTCTTCGCCCTAGAAGCCAATCCGAGAGCAGGGCTGCCTTGCCCTCTTGCCCCATTGGCTCCCCCCCCCATGCAAACACCAGATAGCAAGGAAAGGAGGGTACCAAAGAGCCGCTCCAGTCACTGGTTTATTCCAGCTGTGGTTCGCACCCTGGCTGAATCTTTTCTTATTGCTACCTCCCGCGACCAATGGGAAGGGTCAGAGGGGACAAAGGCGACACGGGATTGGCTGAGGAGGTGGCTCCGGGGCGGAGCCCCAGCTTGAAGTTGAAGTGAGGGATCCAGCTGTGAGGTGCGCTGATCTCCCAGCTTTTTGCTGGCTTCTCCTGTCCGAGAGAAGCAGTGGCGAGGAGAAGCATCATCCTTCATCGCCGGCTTCTTCCTCTCCTTCACCCCCCCTCCAAAGAAACCAGGGTGCCCCCAGGCTTCGGTTAGTAGTCTCCGCAGGCTGGGACGAACCTAGGCTACACGAGAAGCTCCTGGACCCCATTTCTCCCCCCCCAACCTCAACGTTCCCCCCTCCCCATCCTTGATTTAAGGAGGACCATGAAGCTGGGAGGGCGAGCGCGGATCCTCTAAAGCCAGCAGGACCCGGGACCGGCGTCCCCAGCAGCTTCTGTCCCCGCTGCCCGGTGATGTGCCTTGGAGTTGGCCAGCGGAGGAGGTCTGAGGACGGTCTGGGTGCCGGATTCTGTCCTCCTCGCTAATCCGGGACCCCCTCCCATTTCTCCAAACCGCGCTCCCGGCTGGCTCGGGATCTCGGAGGAGGAGGAGAAGAAGAAGAAGAAGAAGAAGAAGAAGAAGAAGAAGAAGAAGAAGAAGAAGGCAAAGTGAGGGGAAGCTCCGGTCTGGATCCCGATGGGGACACTGGGACTCAGGCAGCCGCCCAGGCGGGAGAGGAGGCTCCCTGGCTGCTTCTGAATCCCGAGTCCAGCCTGCGCCGTCCCCAACCCGCCCATGGCCAGCGCCGCTTAAACACTCATCGCAGCTCCCGCTGAGCCCCTTTTCTTCCCGGGCGCACCTTCCCTTCTGTCTCTCGGCCGGGCACGGGTCTGCTGGCCGGAGGATGGACGAGGATGGCCCGAGAGCCGCGGAGGAGCAGGATCCCGAGGACGACAACTCCAAGACCTTCGTCCGCCTCAACGATCTCTCCGGAGACGGAGGTCGCTCGGGCCCGGGGGACAAAGAGAAAGATCCGGGCAGCGGCGACTCGGAGAGCGAAGGGCTCCCTTACCCGGCCCTGGCCCCCACCGTCTTCTTCTACCTGAGCCAGCACAGCCGCCCCAGGAGCTGGTGCCTGCGGATGGTGTGCAACCCATATCCTTTTCCCAAGCTAGCAGGGGGTAGGTGGCTGGCGCTGCCCAAGTCAGTCTTCGAAGGTAAGAGAAGTTCGCCTCCGGGCTGCCCGCGTCCCACCAGAGGGGCTGGCGGCGGAGGCTGCTACAGGGGAAACCCTTGGCCCGGCAGGCTGCAACTTTCGCCAGATGATTGCAAAGCGCGGCGGTGAGGGGGGGGGTGGGGGGGAGGAGAGGGGCCAACATGTCAAATGAGAAGCAGCCTCTGGTTTCACGTCGTCGAGGGCTTGGGGGAGGAGGGGGAATGCAACGCAAAAACTGGGGCGGGGGGAGGGAGAGAGGCAAACCGTTTGGTGTGTGCCCCCCTCCCCCCGTCAAAAGAGAGCGGTCTGGCAGGCAAGGTGCTTTTACCTTTATTTCCAAACTTCCCAGTATTTTTGCCAATGTAGAGAAGGAGGAGCTGTGGGGTTACTGGTGCGCTCTGTGTTTCTCTGGTTTGTCTGTCTCCAATTCATTTCTTGGAAGTTTTTTCAGAATCTGTTAAAGGGGGGCTCTCAATGTTTCCTGCCCCAGTAGGCTGGGATTTCTTTGGGGCTGAAGTCATAACACGAAATTCCAGAAAAGTACTAGAAAATGGAAACAAGATGTAACTCTCAGTGGAGGGAGAGCTCTAGGAAGGAAAGGAGCAGGTCTTTTTACTCACACTCTCCCACCCAGACGGATTTGCTCTGATTCCCTCCGGCCTCTCCCTTCCCTTCCTTCTCTTCCCTTCCTTCTCTTCTGAGGAGATGAGAGGGAATCAAATTTAACATGGATAATCGTGGGTTGATCTGGTATAAACACTGGTGATCTGAAGGTCCATTGTTGCAGAAAGTGGGGGCAGTGGCTGTCTCTTGATGGCCAGCTCCACTCGGAGTGTGCCGTCAAAGAAAAGTTTCAAGGACGGGGAATAGTTCATCTTCATCAACCCCCCCCCCGTGGTTTTGGTCTGAGTAACTATCATTTCAAAGGGAAAGATACACATATAGTGCCTAGGAAGCTGGTCTCAGGAAAGCCATTGCTATGCATGAATGTGGCTCCTTATTTTTAAACCCAGTCTAGCTCAAGCCCCTAGCCAAGAGTACACCCCAAACCAGACATAACACAATCTCCTGACCCCAAATGTATCAGGCAAAAGTTAGCCTTTGCCTACACCCATTTCCTTGCAAACTGTGGATGAATGTAGAAAGAGGAGAACTAAAAAATCCTTCACACACACCCCAACCAACAACAAGGCACATTTTCAGTAGAACTATACTGGGCATTTTTTAAAAGCGTATTTGTGCGTTTGTGTGTGTAGATTACAATGTAAAAGAGTTTGGGAAGGCAAAAGCTTCTCTGCGACAAAAGAATGCTTTTCTGGTTTAAAAAAATATAATTATAGTATTTGCATGACAAAGGGGGAGGAGAGAGAGAGAAGAATCTGGCAAACATATACACAAAGCTGTCCTAGCAGCAGCTCTTTTCTCACCCATCCTATTTATTATATTATATAGTGACAGTTTTTAAAGAAATGTTTAGAAGTAATGGCAGGCTTTGAAGAAGGGGAGCAGTTTGAAAGACAGTGCAGGATCAGATATCTATAATCAGGGAAGGGGAAAGCCAATTATATGGGAAGGAAGGAAAAAGTGAGATTTCTGCTGTAGATTCATTTTTTTAAAAGGTCTGTGGATAATTTAACATGCATATACACAACCCCCCCAGAAAGTCTTCTGTGTGAATTCTGCCTAAATTAATAGGAGTGCTCTTGCACTACTCCCATTCATTTCAAGGGCCTTGTGTGGGAGACTTCTTAGTGTACTGTGACCATAACTTGTGTAAACTGGGTGGCTGCAGAAGCCTTGGCTGTTAATCTAAATGTAGCACTGAGATCTTTCCAGGGGGGTTCTTTCCTTCTTTCTCTGTTCTGATTCCCTTATGGATCACATAAGGCTAAGCTATACAGCTGAACAGAATGTTTGTGGTGCTTAGCCCTCCAGGGAATGCCAAATAGCCAGCTGTCAGTCATTTCACCCCATAAGAGGAACAAGGAAAATCCAGCCATATCTAAACTAGATCCATTAACCCTTTTGTTTCTCTGAAAGAACTGTGGGAATGGAGGCTTTGTGAGAAGGCAGAGTATAATATTATAAGGGATTCTTAGCCCTGTGGTAGTCCTCCCCCCACCCGCCGCCAGGGTTCCTTGACCAGGAACTAAGAGAGTTAAGGCAGTTTGAAACTGGTTTAAATTTGTAATGTAGATGAGTCAAGTTGCAGCTGTTAGAGAACCGGGCACATTTTCTACTTGTTTGTGGGGAGCGTGGGTAAGAATCTAATCCAATGGACAGTGCAAACATGGAGCTAGCCTGGAACCACTAACCAGATCTGTTCAATGGCTTGTAGATGTTTTATGGATTTGTTTCTCAGCTGTTCAGAAAGCTGTTAGTCCAGTTGAACATGGGTTTAAATTGGAGCTTAAAATGAGGTAGTTCATTAGGCCTTAGCCCCAGAATCTGTTTTCCCAGCTGCAACTCATCTCTGGAGCATTTGCAGAGCCTATGAGCATGTGCAGTGCATATCTTTCGGCCACCAATGAATGCAAAATGCCCCAGACTACAAGATCAGTTTGTGAAGTTATGAATTGCACCAGTATTGATTAATCAAAGTCTTAGAAGAAGTTCCAGGATTTGGATTTTTGTCATGCATAGACCCTAACACTGTCAAGTGCTTAATCTAGCATAATATGCTGCTTTCAAGTCAGTACAGTTTCTTTACAGGAGAAAGACTTTTGTCTTATAAAGCAAAAAATGTTTCAGAACTGAGCAGCTGCCTATATCACAACGGCTAATTTAGTTTGCTCCTAATAGTCTGGGGCAAAACGTCAAACATTCAAAGAGAATTTCAGCCTTTCTAAAAAATCAGGCAGATCCTCACCCACTTTAAATCTTTCATACAAGAAAGCTGGTTAATTATATATGTGCCAGGTAACTGAAGATGCATGTCATTTCACCCTAACATACACACCAAGAGTGAATAAGCACTTTACTGATGTGTAAGTATGTTTAGGATTGAGGTCTGACGTCTGATGCATCTGGACAGAAATGGGATGGTATGTTCTTAGTGACAGTGATCATCTCCAGTTTGAAGGAAGCACTATTATTAGTAATGCCAAAGTAACACTGGAGAATTCTGTTTCAGTCTTTGTACATGCTTAACTATATTTTTAAAGTACTTATAAACTGAATTCGTGATTACAATGTCTCCTAACAGTTTCTCAGAATCTGTGTGCCTTCTCTTCAGACATTTCTTTCACATTAACTATGATATTCAATGACGTAACTCTCAGAGAAACTTCAGAAAACCTTAAAGCCTTTGGAATACAGTATTGTCAAATGACAGGTGTGGATTGCCAGGAATAGGTCAGACTAATGATTCTTTTAACCCTGCAATCTAATCTTTACAACTATAGGAGTTCATAAACAGGATGGTATTCCTCTGCTGTTGCTGGTCTGCAGTTGGTCTGCAGCATCTGTCACTGGTGAATGTAATAGCAATAGCTCTGGCAGGCATATTGAGTAATTACTGAAAGAAGTACCCTTCATTGTCTAAACCTTTTAAAAAGTTGTTTTAGTTGGTTATAATAATTATCTGCAGCTCTGAATTCCAAATAAGCATTGCTGAAGGACTTATTTCTGAGGCTTACCTGTTTCATTAACCTCAGTGCTTAAATTTTGAGTGCCTTTTCTGTATTTATTTTCTCCATTGTATGTAACTGTATTATTTCCTCCTTGGTTGCCTTTTTCATAAGTTCTGGTAAGCCTCTTCTTCTCTTCTAACTAGTTATGTAAGCTGGGAGGAGGGGTCTGCATTGTGGGGGGACAGGAATAAATTATTGGAAAACTTGGTCTCTACCCAAAGTCCAGGATGCTATAAGTTCTTAGAAGCTTATAGGTCAGTTTCCCTACTGCCCTCCACCCCCCAGTGATTCAGCTGCAGCCTACTCTCAGTGCTCCAAGGAAATCGAACATATTCAGTCCTTGTCAGATCATGGGATGTGTTAATTGAAGCATTTTTTATTTGCAAGGGAGTTTCTTAAGTAGACAAAAACCCAGATGTTGACTGCATGTGTGCTCATTTCTATGCCTTTGTGACAACAGGCACTTGACTATAAAGCCTGATATTATTAGTTACAAGCTGGAGGCCTGTGAGAAGGAATCACAAAGGGTGGGATACATTATTTGGAAATTCTTTCTCACTCACACACACATGGTCAGGGGCTTGAACAAGTCAGTTGCCTCATCGTTTCCTTTTTTAGCTGACTCTCAACTGCTCCCAGCATTATGGCTCTCCTAGAGAATGCCCAGTCCTAATCAGGCCATTTAGGAGTATTTTTTCCCTTTTGTCTTTTGAATAATTTAAGACTTTTTCACATTTTCTTGCATCCCTCAAAAATCCCCAGCCTGTGTAAAAACCTGTACCTTGTCTGTGGGTGGCCTGATTTTTCTGCTGTCATGAATGGCAAGAGCTACCCACTTTACTATTAGATACAGTGACAAGCTTGGAAGCCCATGAGGAACTGGCGGGATGGGATAAGCAGCTGGGAGATTCCCCCCAACCCAAACTGTCCTCTCTGGAGACTTCAGCAGGCCAATTCCCCCATCTCCCTCTGTTTTTTTTTCCTTTGTCTCAACTGCTCTCTATATTTTGTGCCTTGTGGAGCATATGCTGTGTTCACCAGACCATTTGGGGTTTTTTTTCTTTTCCTTTCCTTTGACTACTTTATGAAGTCATATTTTCTGCATACCTGGAGAGTCAAGTATGTACAAACCCTACCTTGAGTGTGGGTGGCCTGGTTTTACTGCTTTTGTGATTGGCAAGAGCCACCCACTACAAGCTGGGGCCCTGTAAAGAATCCCAGCAGGAGGGGGAGCAATTTGGAAATCTCACCTCCTGGATTCTATAAGTTATCAGGGACTTGAGCAGGCTAATTTCCATGGTCCCTTCTTTTCCTTCAACTGACACTTCACTGCTCTCAACATTACATACCTCCTGGAGCATATTCAGTGCCCATCATGCCAGTCTGAGGGATTTGTTTGTTTACAATTTACAAAGTTGTATTTTTCTGTATGCCTGGAGAGTCCCCTGAATTTCCTACTTTGTTAGTGGGTGGCCCCATTTTGCTAATTTCATGACTGACATAAGCCACCCACTTTATTATAGGACTAGGAATAAGGCCCGTTGTGGAAATAAATACAACGGGCTCTAGAAAGAGGCTCTGGGAGAGGGCCCCAGCTTTGGGCACTCAGTGACAATTTGCTGTGGCAATCTCAGCAGGGTATAATGACAGAGTCCACCATTTTCTCCAGAGGAACTGATCTTTGCTACCTGAAGAGCAGTAGTAATTTTGAGTGATCTCCAGCCCACCCCCAAGATTGGTAACATTGGTTCCCCAGGAGGGAGTGGCTGGTTTGAAGGGTGGAGTCTATGGCATTGTACCTGTCTGAGGTCTCACCCCTCCTCAACACTCACCCTCTCCAGGTTCAACCCCTCAGATCTCCAGGAATTTCCCAACCTGGAGTTGATAACCCTATCTCCCTCCCAGCCAACCATCAACCTACCTTTAGTTTTCCATTTCCTCCCCCCTCCCTCCTAGAGAGCAGTTGTAATTTTGAGTGATCTCCAGCTCCCACCTGGAGATTGGCAACAATGGTTCCCCATCAGGGAATGGCTGGATTGGAGGGTGGAGTCTATGGCATCGTACCTGTCTGAGGTGCCACCCTCTTCAAACCTCACCCTCTCCAGGCTCCATCCCTCAAATCGCCAGGAATTGCCCACCTGGAGTTGGCAACCTGATCAGGGCTGGGCCCAATGAGTTTTCTCCCAAAGGCCAACATAGGTGTGGAAAGGGCCTTTTACTGACAGAGGAGAAAGTACAGGTGCCAACTCTGATTAGGGAAATACCTGGAGATTTGGGGGGTGGATCCTGTGGAGGGCAGCATTTGGGGTGTGTGTGGAAGGACTCAGCAGGGTATAATGCCATAGAGTCTACCCTCCAAAGCAACCATTTTCTCCCGGGGAACTGATCTCTGTCATCTGGAGGTCAATTGTAACAGTGGGAGATCTCCAGGTCCCACCTGGAGATTGGCAACCCTAGGGGAAAGTCAGCCGCACAGTGGGGAGTTGAAGAAAATGGTCTGATGGTCACTGGCCCACCTTGTTAGCCATGCTGAAGCTAAGCAGGAGAACGAGCCTTTTTCCATTTATTCTGACAGGAAAGTGGCCGTTGGGGAGGGGATTATGGGCGGGGGAGGGGGTTATGCTGAAAGTGCTTTGTTTTTTTACTCACAGAACCAAGCTTGGCTGCCTACCAACAGCCACTGAGGGGACAGTCCCTCACAGGAGTCAAGAGAACTGTCTTCCTCAGGAGAGAGAGATATAGTTATATAGTATCTGTTATGTAGGCGGACCACCACCAGGGGTCCGCGGTCACAGAACGGAGCTTAGCTCCCTCAAACAAAAGGGTCCTCAGGTCCTAGTCCACCTAGCATCGACCAATTGTAACTTTAGCAGGGAATTCAGACCCCCCAATGGGACAGTGGGTGTGCCGGCTGGGTGTGTATATAGTTGGCCTTGCGGGGCCATTGTGTGTCCATGTTGTGAAGTACTAATAAATGCGTCACACCGCATATCGTTGTCTGAGTCCTCCACGCGGCAAACCAAGTACTTTACAGTGGCGACGAGGATGGGATCCCTGGAGCAGGCCTGAATCGCCTACCAGTGCAGCCATGAGCACCGACACCGAAGAAGCCACTGCAACCCGCACCGCTCCCGAGCAGCACTACACCGCACCCTTCTTGTCTCCACTCCCTGCATTGCATTAGGACTATGGCTGCCACTCAGGGAAACATTGAAACCTTTGACCCCACACATCCCAAGCTCTGGGATTTGTGGACAGACTAGCTTACCTGCTACCTCGCCTGCCATGAGGTGACCGATGCAGCTAAGAGAAGGAACCTCCTCCTAAGTTCCTGCAACACAGCCACCATTAGGCTAGCCAAGAGCCTCTTGGCCCCCCAAGCCGAATCTTCACAACCCATGGGCTGCCGGATACGATCATCTCCGACAACAGGGCTGTGTTCACATTGGTGGAGTTTCAGGACTTCCTCCAGCAGAACCTGATCCGGCACATCAGATCGGCCCTCTTCCACCCCACTACCAATGGACAGGCAGAGAGAATGGTCCACACAGCTAAGGAAGCCCTCAGCAGAAGACTGGTTAAGGAAACTGCTGTTCCTAGCCGAAATGGACAAAATGACGAAAAAACTAAATGGACAAATGGCAGAGCAATATCTAAAAGACTGGGAAGGCCTGAAATTCTACATGGAAACTGAATATAGAATGAAAGGGAAAATGTACAATCTTGATTCGTATTGACATTGAATGAGAAAGGAAACAAATACCGGATTGTACTGTACCTTTTGGAAACTAGGTTTGAAAGACTCAGGTTTTTACATATTAGAATTGTGTTACCTGGTTTGTCGATTGATATAAGTTTAAACTTGATTACCTTTTATTTTTATTTTTTTTGTTATTAGCAGTGTTGGAAGCCTATTGGGGGGTGGGGGGATGGGATGTAATTTTTTAAAATTGTATTGGTAACGATGTTTAACAATGTTGAATGTACTCCAATAAAATTTTGTTTCAAAAAAAAAAAAGGAAGCCCTCAGCAGGGTCACAGATGGGGATTGGGAGTTTCGGCTGGCCCACTTCCTCCTAACACAGAGGACAACCCCGAACCCCGTCAGTGGCCACAGCCCTGCAGAGTTGTTGATGGGCCGGCGCCCCACGACGTTGCTGGACCAGCTACACCCTGATAGGGCACCAGACTCTAGGCAGATGGTGGAAAGACACGACGCACCATGCGGATTCTTCCCCGGGGACCATGTGTTCCTCAAGAATTTTGGAACGGGACCCCCATGGATCTCAGGGAGGATTGTCAAAGTGACCAGCCCTGTATCCTACGAGGTCTCAATGGAGGATGGCCGGCTCCTACGGAAGCACCTCAACCAACTCTGGCAGAGACAACTCCCAGAGGCAGAAGTGCTCCCCCCACCAGCAGAGGGACCAGGAATGTACACCCCGGAGGCCAGCGTGCAGCCTGACCCCCCCCAAGCACAGGAGAGACCCCCCCAATCGAAATGCAACCAGAAGTGACACAACCAGAGGTACCTCAGCCGCCGTTCCAGACACCCCAATCTTCAGCCACTGCTAGTCAACTGGAGGCCGTCACGCTGAACCTAGTGCCAGTCCCCCAGAGTTCCCTCAGTGCAGACCCGCTGCCTATGTGACATAAGTTGGGTCTGAACTATGAGGGGAGGGGTGTTATATAGGTGGACTGCCACCAGGTGTCTGCGGTCACAGAACAGAGCTTAGCTCCCTCAAACAAAAGGGTCCTCGGATCCTAGTCCACCTAGCATTGACTAATCGTAACTTTGGCAGGGAATTCAACCCCCCCCCAATGGGACAGTGGGTGTGTTGGGTGGGTGTGTATATAGTTTGCCTTGCAGGGCCATTGTGTGTCCATGTTGTGAAGTACTAATAAATGCATCACACCACATGTCGTTGTCTGAGTCCCTCTGGGTCTTTACAGTATTGATCTTCCACTATCCCTCTTTTCTTTTATGATTTTGTAAAAAGTGTTAGCATTTTAGAAACATGCAGGAATTTTGCTGTACCATTTTCCTCAATGGTATGAGACTGATATTTGATGGTCCCCAGAGTACAGTGGTAAACTTGGAAGGGTAGACTTGGACCTTGGAGGCTTTAGTGTGCATCTCATCTAACCCGAGGAGTCAATAGTGTATGATTCTCTCTGCAAAGTGGCAATATCACCATCATGTCCATCATTATTTATAGCAACTGCCTCCTCTGTGGGTTCCTAAGAAGCAGGATGAAATAAGGAGTGCATAGCACTGCACATGTTGTAGGCAATCACCTGAAATCCCCAAATACAATTTCAACATGAGTAAATTGCAACAGATACTGTAATGTATCCCCAAATACAATTTCAACATGAGTAAATTGCAGCAGATACTGTAATGTATCCAATAATGTCAGCCTTCAAACTTAGTAGCCGAGTCCTAAGAACTGGAAAAAAGTCTGATTTGGTTTCAATGGAACCATGCAGGCTTAGTCATTGTAGACCTGCTGTTTGGAAGTAACATACAATCCTAATAGGGTTGCCAGGTCCCTCAAAGTCCCCAGGGGGTGGGGAGTCCCCAGCGTGATGATGTCACTCAGAAGTGACATCATCATGTTGGAGAGTGGAGGCCCCCGCCTCTCCCCACCTATGTTTAAATGGTCTTTTAAAATGCTGCCGGGAAGAGGTGCATGGGGGAGGCCATGCGCGCTTGCACGCTGAGCCCTGAATTTGGGAGTCAGAAGGCAGGCACATGGCCCTCCCCTCTCCCCAGCAGATGTCTTTAAACACTGTTGGGAAGAAGTAGGGAGGATGCTGGGTGGTTGTTCTTGGGGGTGGGGCTTCCCCTGCCTACCAGCTGGCTGGTGGTCAGGAAGGAGCCCCTCCAAATTGGGAACCCCCGCCACACTGGGGGGTCTGGCAAGCCTAAATCCTAAACAGAGTTACACTTCAAATCTGTTGAAGTCAGTGGCCTCAGAAGGATGTAACTGTATGGGATTGCACTGTAAATGATGTTTAAACTGACAGGAGTTTTTATTTATTTTATTTACTTTTGACATTTCTACCCCGCCCTCCATGTACACTTGTTTAGGATAAGGCTGCATACATATTTAGGACTGCAACCTGTGTCTTTTCCAAATCTAATTTAGTACATCCTTCACCTATTTGTCCAGGTTAGGACAGATGCTTCTTGTAACTACAAGAGGTCCCTAGAAATAAATCAACATACCAAACAGGTTACATTTTTGTCCTCGGAAAATGTGTGTTATTGAAAAAAGTTTCCCACTGAGTACCTGCAGGCACTAGTTCAAAGAGAAGTAGGCACTAATCATAGGCTAGAAAGCCAGAATTTCCACTAGATGCTTGTTTCTCAGTAATGAACAGAGAGCAAGTAAAAAAGGGAACTGCAGGGCTGTGCTGGGAAGTAGTGGATGTACACTGACCCTTTTTCTATGATAAAGCAAAAGTTATTTCTAATGTCACTGATGAGAAGGGAAAGAGTTGAACATGTGGATTTATGTGTTTCATGGCGAATAAGAGGACTGCTCTGTTCACCTTGGAGTATCGATCAGGGCTTCCTGGAGGATTTAAATACACACCATTAAACCAGCTGGTACTCCCTTTCCTTCAGGAAGCCTTTGAGTCCTTTTCCTTTTAATTAATGATTAAAGCTGGGAGCTTGGATTTTTACCTGTTTATATTTTTTTCCATCTCATTATTTTAGTGGTTCAGAACAGTGCCTGCACTGTACGTTTTAAGGCTCTTAGTTAAAAAAAAACACCTCATAACCTAAACTGGATCAGAACAGTCCAAGTACTCTAGTACTACCAGATGTTCTGAAGAAAGAAGAGAAGGAGATCACAGTTTAGGTCAGTGGTCTTAAACTAATGAGACAGGACCATCAGGTAGGTTGCAGTACTTCATCTGCTAAGTCACAAGTCCTTATACAGTCATTAGGGTTTTTTTTGGGGGTTCCATCTTTTGGAAGGACCAGCGGCCAGTGTATCAGCACAGAAAACAAGCAATACCTTCTGCCTTTATTGCACACGTTGAGAGAACCAGCAGCATGGCAATACAAGGTCACTCACTGATTGATTCCTCCATGGCTGTTCCTCACTATGGCACTGTTGTGTAGTGGGTTCGACACATTAGAGATCACGAGACAGTGTGATGTGAAGCATAGTTATTTACTGGACACAACAAGAACACAGAATACCAGTCGGGTGGCCAACTATATACAGACAGGGGCGACACCCCTAGGTCCAGTCGGTGGGTTTAAACTTCCCACCACAGTTCCCATTGGTTCCCCACAGGAAGGTTCAGGAGCCTAGTCCCTATTGTTATTTGGGACTCAAGCTCTGGCTTTGTCACTGTCCCCCCAGTAGTGGTCAGCGGACACAACAGGCACATCTTCAGGTTCTTGCCTTGTGCTTCGTTTCCCCAGGTCTCTTGGTCTGCTGTCCATAGACTTGGTCTTGGTATCAGGAAGGTCATAACTCTGGCTCCCCCTCTTCCTGTGACATTACTTTAATGCTACATGATTTCCTGTCCTGTGCTTGCAGTTCAATGGATGCTATGTTTGGTGTATCCCCATTGCTGGGTAAGTGACATGAGTGATCCAGCTTCCCATAGATCCACAAGCAGTTGTTACTGGTAAATCAAGTTCATGAGATAGGGCATCTCCATAAAGCTTCAGGAATTCAGGCTGCTTTTGCCACTTAAGTAGCCTTGCTGTGTGATTAGAGAATTGCAGTTTAGGATCTCTTGAAATGTCAGGGAGATTGTGTGCAACTCTTGGAGTATGCACAATCCAGATCGGTGCCCTTAAAAACATTTGCTGCTACATGGTTTACGTGAGTTATTGGGCTAGTTCTGAGGCCTGGTAATTCAAGCACTATTGAGAGAGTACTAATGTTCAGAATGCAGACTCTAGTGTAATGGCATCTGCTTCCTTCCTATTTATCTTTTTTCAGCACCCCCATGCCCTTTATTAATTCAATTAATTTACTTGCTGTATTTGTCAGACAAGGACAGATTGCGGAAACACACAGTTTCCCAATTTGGCAGGGCCTACACACCAGTGTGGGCTTTGTCATATGGCAATATAAATGATAAAGTTTGCCATTTACTCGAGGTGTCTCAGTGTTCTGCCAGTCCTGGTCCTGTGCCCTTGGCTTCCTTTCTGTGCCCCCGGCTAAGGAAAGCCTTTGAAATAAACCAAGCTTCCTCTTGGCTAGAGCAACTTGTGATTGCCTGTACAGGGCTGAAAATGGTATGTGTGTGTGTGTGGGGGGGGGAGTTTCAACAAGCTGTATAAACTATCTGCTATTTAGGCTGCATTAATACTGGGATGAAGAGCATGTTGCAGAATTTTTAAAAATAACAGTTTGGCTGGACATTAGGCACAGAGGGTGAGAAGGTCCATTTTGAGATTTCTTAAATTTAGTATTTCCTTCAATCACAATTCAAAGTTACAAGGCCTTAATGAAAAGACTGGTATTTGGCTGCCAAGAACAGCATCATTACTGTATTTAAGAAAGAAAGAAAATAATAACCTTATTACAGCTTTTGATTCTTCTTTCTCTTAAATCAACAGCAGTTCCATCAATTACCAATAGATCCTGGGGCAGGTCATGGTAGATCTCCAAAAGTGCCTGAGTAAGGGCTCCAGGGAGTCTTCATTACTCAGTACTTCTTGACTTAAAGGCAGTTCTGAAGATAAGTTGACTCCCCACCCTGTTTTCGTACCTCCTGCAAAGGTTGATCTCCATTACTAAGGTCAGCAGTCTAGTTCTTTCATTCTTCTTACAGCTACTTCTTTCCAGTAAAATCATAACTAATAGGGCTGACATAAAATGCTGTTTAAAAATTATTTAGGGTGGATTGCTTTTTTCTCTCGGCCTCAGTGCTCACTATCTGTAAAACAGTCCTATTAACTAGCTGCCTATGATCAGGTCTTAGGGTACCATTTTTGATGCTGAAAACATTTTTATTCAATAAGGGGAACAGTGTCCTGAGTAACAGATGTGACTTGCAAATTTTCCTGTGCATATGATGCCCGATTCAGCTTGTTACTGATGGAGCTTCAATCTTCCCCCAGAATAATTTTCCTGACCTGAAAGGCTATGGGGAGATGCCCTGATGTCAGACTCCCATAGTGCTGCAAGTAATTATGGCTGGCTCTGTCTGCCCTCTGGGGGAGCCATTGTGCAACTGACTCCCACTGATAGACATAGGAACTCTGGCAAAAGCCCATCCATCCTTTAGGAAATATTATTTATACTTTCCCATTGTACTAAAGCAAGAGGCTGATACATGAAGATGTGCTATATTTAAAACAAAGGAACACATTAGGTAGACGCTTAACTGCAGACTGGAAGATCGGTAGTTCAGCAGTTCGAGTCCCGAGTGCCACATGACTGAGTGAGCTCCCATCTCTGGTTCCAGCTCCTGCTGACCTAGCAGTTCGAAAGCAAGAAATTGCAAGTAGCTAAATAGGTACCACTTCAGTGGAAGGTAACAGTGTTCTGTGCGCCCTGGTGTTTAGTCATGTGAACCACATGACCACAGAAACGTTTTTAGACAGCGCTGGCTCTTCGGCTTGGAAACGGAGATGAGCACCACAACCCTAGAGTCAGATTTGACTGGCTTTCGAGCCAGGGAACCTTTACCTTTACCTTACATACTTAGTACTGTATATATATCTTTTTTTGGCTGTCAAGTCACAACTGATTTATGGCAACCCTGTGGGGTTTTTAAGACAAGAGGCATTCAGAGGTAGTTTGCCACTGCCTGCCTCTGCATTATGACCCTGGACTTACTTAGTGGCCTCCCATCCAAATACTGACCAAGTCCAAGCCTGCTTAGCTTCAGAGATCTGATCATGCTAGCCTAAGCTATCCAGGTCAAGGCATGTATTCCACGTACCACACACAATATTGAAATGGACCCCAAATTTTATTCTTGGAACAAATTATTTCCTGCTTTCTCTTGGGCATTAAGAACTGCTACAACCAAAACCAGAACGCTGCATAGTACAGAGATGAGGCTAATAAAATTCCTCCCTCAGGCTGGGTGAGAAAAGATGGCCAAATCTCTAAATGTTTTCATATGGTTATTAAATGTAACTACACATTTCAAAACAGTTTGTGAACTGGCCCATAGCCAAAAGTATGTGTGTATGTGAATACACTGAGGAGAGGAGTAGGGTTGCCATATCCCCATCATCCCAAATCCTGAGATTCTTTGGAGATGATGTGCGGGGGGGAGTCTCTGGGGATGTCACAGAATGGGACCAGATGACATCACAATGAATGGCAATATTAATAGTAGTACTCACTTGTAAAGGTATATAGTCACAATCCTTTTTTAAAGAGATGCCCCCCCTCTCTCTCTCGTGTAAAATGTAGTCAAGTTGTTAGTGCCAGTTTATTGTCTCCCATTAAATCTATATGCAAAATGTCGTCAGGCTGGTAGTACCAATTTATTGTCTCCCATCTAGACGTGGAGTAGCTACCACAAGCAGGCATGCACAGCAGTTTTAAAAGAAGACAACATCAAGTGTGGGGTCTGCACATTAATTCCCTAATTCTAGGTAGGCAGATAGGTGTTTACTGTGTTTTGAGGGAAAAGCACTCTGAACATGTACCTAGGGTATGCATCTTGGCATTCATAAAAGGGATTATTCTTAGATCAGATTCATTTAGATGCTCCCAAGGACCTTATTTTTCTGTAGTGAGAGGTTGTGAGGCTTCAGCTGCCTGCATATTATTCTCCCTCCGTTGGCCATCTGTAGCAAAGTACTACTTTTCCTGCTCTGAAAGGTACATTTTCAGTTCTTTAGCCGTAATCCCAGATTGAGAGAAGGGCAGGTTAAGGACAGAAATTTGACAGTCACTGTTAACTGGTGACTGAAAGGCAGTCTGTGCTTTTTCAAAGACATGCATTCCTTCACACAGGCAAGTTACATCAAGGTGGTTTGCTTGTTGTTGTTCAGTCGCACAGTCGATTCCGACTCTTCGTGACCCCATGGACCAGATCACGCCAAGACCTCCTGTCTTCCGCTGTCTGCTGAAGTGTGCTCAATTTCATGTTCGTTGCATTGATGACACTGTCTAACCATCTCATCCTTTGCCGTCCCCTTCTTCTTTGACCTTCAATCTTTCCCAGCATCAGGGTCTTCTCCAGTGAATGCTCCCTTCTCATTTGGTGGCCAAAGTATTTGAGCTTCAGCTTCAGGATCTGGCCTTCCAGGGAACAATCAGGGTTGATTTCTTTTAGGATTGACTGATTTGATTTCCTTGCAGTCCAAGGGACCCTCAAGAATCTTCTCCAGCACCATAGCTCAAAAGAATCTATTCTTCGGCGCTTGGCCTTCCTTATAGTCCAACTCTCGCAGCCATACATTACTACGGGGAATACCATTGCTTTGACCATGCGGACTTTTGTTGGCAAGGTGATGTCTCTGCTTTTTATCATGCTGTTTAGGTTTGCCATCGCTTTCCTCCCAAGGAGCAGGCGTCTTTTAATTTCATGGCTGCAGTCACCATCTGCAGTGATCTGGGATCCCAGGAACGTGAAGTCTGTCACTACTTCTACGACTTCCCCTTCTATTTGCCAAGGAGTGATGGGGCCAAATGCCATGATCTTAGTTTTTTTGATGTTGAGCTTCAAGCCCACTTTTGCGCTCTCCTCTTTCACTCTGAGCAAGAGGCTGTTTAGGTCCTCTTCACTTTCTGCCATCAGAGTGGTATCGTCTGCATATCTGAGGTTATTGATCTTTTCCCCAGCAATCTTAACTCCAGCTTGTGATTCATCCAGGCCAGCATTTCGCATGATGTACTCTGCATATAAATTAAATAAGCAAGATGACAATATACATCCTTGTCGTACTCCTTTTCCTATGCTAAACCAATCAGTTGTTCCATATCCGGTTCTAACTGTTGCTTCTTGACCCTTATACAGGTTTCTCAGGAGACATGTGAGGTGGTCCGGTACTCCCATCTCTTTAAGAACCTGCCATAATTTATTGTGATCCACACAATCAAAGGCTTTAGCATAGTCAATGAAGCAGAAGTAGATGTTTTTCTGGTACTCTCTTGCTTTCTCCATAATCCAGCGAATGTTGGTAATTTGATCTCTAGTTTCTCTACCTCTTCGAAACCCAGCTTGTACTTCTGGCAGTTCTCTATCCACATACTGTTGTAGCCTAGCTTGTAGGATCCTGAGCATGACCTTGCTAGCGTGTGAAATGAGTGCAATTGTGCGATAGTTTGAACATTCCTTGACATTGCCCTTCTTTGGGATTGGAATGTACACTGACCTTTTCCAATCCTGTGGCCACTGTTGTGTTTTCCAAATTTGTTGGCAAATTGAGTGCAGCACTTTAACAGCATCTTCTTTTAAGACTTTGAATAACTCAGCTGGGATACCATCACCTCCACTAGCTTTGTTGTTAGTAATGCTTTCTAAGGCCCATTTAACTTCGCTTTCCAGGATGTCTGGCTCGAGGTCAGTGATTATACCATCGTGGTTGTCAAGGACATTGAGGTCCTTCTTGTATAGTTCTTCTGTGTATTCTTGCCATCTTTTCCTAATCTCTTCTGCTTCTGTTAGGTCCCTACCGTTTTTGTCCTTTATTATGGCCAGCTTTGCATGGAATGTTCCCTTGATTTCTCCAATTTTCTTGAAGAGATCTCTAGTCCTTCCCAATCTATTGTTTTCCTCTATTACTTTGCATTGTTCATTCAGGAAAGCCTCCTTATCTCTCCTTGCTGTTCTCTGGAAATCTGCATTCAGTTGGGCAAATCTTTCCTTTTCACCGTTGCCTTTAGCTTTCCTTCTTTCCTCTGCTATGTGTAAAGCCTCATCAGACAGCCACTTTGCTTTCTTGCATTTCTTTTTCTTAGGGATGGCGGTGATTGCTGCCTCCTTTACAATGTCACGGACCTCTGTCCATAGTTCTTCAGGCACTCTATCTATCAAATCTAGTCCCTTAAACCTATTCTTCACCTCTACTGTATATTCATCGGGGATGCGATCTAGGTCAAATCTGAATGGCCTTGTGGTTTTCCCAACTTTCTTCAATTTAAGTCTGAATTTTGCAATGAGTAGCTCATGATCTGAGCCACAGTCAGCTCCAGGTCTTGTTTTTACTGACTGGATAGAGCTTCTCCATCTTTGACTGCAAATTATATAGTCAATCTGATTTCGGTGTTGCCCATCTGGTGATGTCCATGTGTAGAGACGCCTCTTAGGTTGTTGGAAAAGGGTGTTCGCTATGACCAGCGTGTTCTCTTAACAAAACTCTGTTAGCCTTTGCCCTGCTTCATTTTGTTCTCCAAGGCCAAACTTGTCTGTTATTCCAGTTACCTTTTGATTTCCTACTTTAGCATTCCAGTCCCCTATGATGATGAGGACATCATTTTTTGGTGTTAGTTCTATGAGCTGTTGTAGGTCTTCATAGAACTGGTCTACTTCAGCCTCTTCTGCAGCAGTGGTTGGGGCATAGACTTGGATTACTGTGATATTGAATGGTTTGCCTTGGATTAGGACCAAGATCATTCTGTCATTTTTGAGATTGTATCCCAATACTGCCTTTCTCACTCTCTTGTTTACTATAAAGGCCACACCATTTTTTCTATGGGATTCCTGGCCACAGTAGTAGATCTAATGGTCTTCTGAGTTAAATTCGCCCATTCCTGTCCACTTTAGTTCACTGATTCCCAAGATGTCAATGTTCATTCTTGCCATCTCATTTTTGACCACGTCAAGCTTACCTTGATTCATAGATCTTACATTCCAGGTTCCTATGCAGTATTGTTCTTTGCAGCATCGAACTTTCCTTTCACCGTCAGACACATCCACAACTGAGCGTCCTTTCAGCTTTGGCCCAGCCGCTTCACTCTTTCTGGGGTTACTCGTACTTGCCCTCAGCTCTTCCCCAGTAGCATATTGGACACCTTCCGACCTGAGGGGCTCATCTTCCGGCGTCATATCTTTTAGCCTTTTGTTACTGTCCATGGGGTTTTCTTGGCAAAGAGACTGGAGTGGGTTGCCATTTCCTTCTCCAAGGGATCACACTTGGTCTGAGTTCTCTGCTGTGGCCTGTCCGTCCTGGGTGGCCCTCCACGGCATAGCCCACAGCCTCATCGAACCATGCAAGCCCCCTCGCCACGACAAGGCAGTGATCCATGAGGGAGGGTGGTTTGCTATTAATGATTAAAACCAACTGGGCATTAATTTTTCTGGTCCTGGCTCCTTTCCCCTGATCTGACCTACTCCTAATGCAAATCTCCCACTACAAACAGAGGATGCAATCTCAAATTGGTAGAAACCTCAGTCCAGTTTTCTGCCTCATGTTGTCACATATCCCTGCAGACACTGAAAAGGAGAGAAACACAGAAGAAAGAAGCAAAGGGTCCAGGGGAGAAAGGGTTATGAGACAGAGTAGAAGAGAATGGATTTGGCCAGGAAGAGGTTAACTGACTCAGCTGCAGCCATCTTGCAGCTTCCTGTCTCCCATTCCTTCCCAAGCCAAAACTGCTGGCATATTGTTTCACTGCAGGGAAAAGGGCTACAGACTTACTCCCCCCCCCCCAAAAAAAGAAGAAAGCTGGACATTCAGAGGCTCTGAGGAGCCACTGCCACCTGGAGGTATAATCCTGGCACTGACTGAAAGTTATTAAAGTGAGGGCAAGGAAACAGATTTACTTGTAACAAATCCCCAAGACTTTACTGAGGTAAATCTCTCCAGTTTGCCCCTCAAACATTTTCTTTTATCCCTTTTCCATTATGCCATTCAGTCATAAATATATGATGTGGAGTTTCCAATAGAACAACATGACATGGGGATAGGCCTTGAGGCAATGTACAGATAGGGCCCACCATCACTTTGTTTTCATCAGGATGCTTATGTTTGTAACAGCTACATGAAAGGCAGAAATCCAACACGCAAAATATTAACCTGTCAATGTTGGAAAGACATGCCTCACGAACTTCTCCCGCTAGTATAACAAGTTACCAACTGAGAAATATAAAGAAACAATCAGGGGGCCTGCAAGAACTTGCAGAGGGCATCTCATTTTTCTCTGTATCCCCTCCACTGCTTTTTCCTCTTTCCCTTCCCTGGCAGTCCCCATAGCCTCTCCTTTTTCCCTGCTTCCTTCTCTCCTTCCCAGCCACCCTACTAAGGCTGCCAAACCTGCAATGGGGGTGGGGTATCCCCACTCTCAGGTCCCATTGCTTGTTGCTGCTCTTAGGAGAATTTTTTAAAACCTGTAGCACTGAAAGTGCCTATGGGAAATGACAAAGGGTAGTTCTAGAAATAGTTGATAACTCTATGGTTTTAACATAGTGTTTCCAGCAATTCCTAGAATTACCTTTTGTCACTTAGGGGTCATTTTAACTGGAAGTGATGTAGCACCACACAAAACACTGCAGCTCTCCTAAGGTCTGCCCACAATGCTCCTGCCAGTTGCTAGGCCCTGCCTGCAAACTCTACCCCCTATCTTTATCTTCCACCTCAGTCTTCACCTTTCCTTCCTTACCTGCTCCTGGCAGCCTCTCCCTGGAAAAAGTTTGGCTCATTTGCATCATGGCTGCCAGGCGGGATCTAGTTATGTTGTCATCCCTTGGTCTGTCCTTGGCGAATCCTCCTTCATCGGGGGCATGACATTGGAGGGGGATGGGACCTTTCCCAGGGATGTTTTGGCCTCCCGTTATTCTCCTGTTCCCACACATGGGTTTGCTTTACACAAACCAAGGCTTCAAAGGCTCAGCAATATTGTGTGGGTGCCCAGCAACCTCCATATTGGCCATTGACAGCTAGGGTTGCTGGCAGGGGATCCCTCTCCATACCCTGGAGTTCTCAGCACACACACAAAGTGCACACACTGTAATGACATCACCTGGAAGTGATGCCATTGCATAGGGCATGTTGCAGGGGGACACTCTAGCATTTGAGCTAGAGCATCCCCCCCCCCACGCAATGTGCCCTGTGTGATGATGTCATGTCTGGGTGATGTCATTGCTCCGGGCACATTGGCGTGCATGGGGCTCTTTGGGTGTGGGGTTCCCCCCGCTGGGCGGTAGTGGATTGGGGCTCCCAAAAGAGGGTAAACCCCCACCCCTGTCAGGGGAATGGCAACCCTATTGATAGCTCAGCATGCATTCTTTTCTTAAAAGCTACAGTGATTGTTTCTATTTTGGGGGGAACTGTAATACCCTGATTTTTAAAATATTATTATTGTAATTTCAAGGTTTTTACATTTTATTTTATTTTATTGAAAATCTGGGACATCCTTCACATTTGTAGAGAAATCCCTCTGGTCTGCCCCTACCAGGATTTTGCATATCTGTTGACCATATCTTATATGGTGTGGTTCAGAATTAGATATATGATAATAACAGAGGGGCTTGGTTTTTAATACATTTGAAGAAAGGCTACCTAGGGCTGCCAGTAACCTGGAAAAAAGCTGTCCTGCCCCTTTAATAAAAGCTTAATAGGTTTATTTTAGGGTTGCCCAGGTCCTGCACTCTTGCTGGTAAGGGGTGGGAGGGAGCTTTCTTGGAGTGGGAGGGGGCGACACCACCACACTCGATATCATCAGCATGATGATATCAATTGGAAGTGATGTCATCATGCCAGGGACATCACACAGTGACACTGGTATTTTCGGCAAAACTCTATGGTTACCATAGAGTTCTACCCAAAATACCAGAGTGGCACCATGCGATGTCCCCGGCATGAGGACGTCACTTCCGCATGACATCATCATGCTGGGAGTGTCTCGCTAGGTCATGGTAGTTGGGGGCGGGAGTTCCCCCACTAGCCAGCTGACTGATAGCAGGTAGGAGCCCATGAAATCAGGGGATCCCCACTCCCACCTGGGGACTGGCAACCCTATGTTATTTTCACCCATGCTATGAAAAGTTTCATCTTCCCATTGCCCTACGTTAAGTCTCTATATCAATGGGAGCAAGAATTTTTTTCTTTGGGTTGTTGGCAGTGGTAGAATACCACTGGTAGAATACATGTTCTGCACACAGCAAGCCTACTCTGCAATATCTCCTGTTTTAAATGATCTAAAACTGCTGGAACCCTGAAAAGCAGTTACCATTTCAGTAAATAGTACAGGCTTTCTTAACATAAGGGGACTTTGTATGTCCAAGTAAATGTTGGGCAGAAAATCCCAGTTTGAATGTCCACTCCCAATTGTGCGATGGCCGCTTGTTTATCAAGGACTATAGTTTTCATTCAAACAGGCTCAGAAGGCTTCATATTGAGTCAATTTAATCATGTCTAAAAGAACCATTAGTACTCTAAAGGCACTTAATCTGCAATAGGATTAGCTGCTTATTGATGCTTACCCCACATTTCCTTTTCGAAAACCTACCTGCACATGTACTCTGTCTGACCACAATACAAAAAGCAAGAGGTAAAGTTGTTCGTGAATCATAGTGATATCATCAAGAAAAGAGTATTTGAATAGCACTTATGGAAGTTATGGAAAACTATAACCTGTAGACATTTCAATAATAGATTGTTCAGTATGTGTAATTGCAAAACTAAGGGTGATACAAATATATTGTTGTAGATCAGTATATTTGGAGCCCTTGTTGCAGATAAATGGTTGAAAGCATGATGGCAGTGTATGCTAAATACTTGGCTATCAGAGATCATCATATTGCAACTTACCATGGGTAGGGGTCTCTTTAACGACTTCTTAAAGATTTAGTATACCGCTTTTTAAAAAATGATCTTAGAAAATTTAATGTCCTGAGATCTGGGATCCTCATATATCATTGCTTCGAAGATCAGAGATGAACAAGGTGGTATTTTAAATTATAATTGGGAGAAGGCTTCCAAAACTGTATGGAACCACAAAATTTTGTTTAAATTTCTGATTGCTATATCTATGAAGATACTCATGTTTTGCAAATTAAAACTGCAAAGCCATTGTGTATCTTATGTTTCTGTTAAGCTCCTCACAATCCAAACTTCAGTTATCTATCTAGCTCTCCTGATTATCTGGATGCCTACAATATCTGCATAATATGCTCTCTTTATAGCTTTCTGAAGCATAATCATATGTGAAATGATCACCTGTACTGCTAATTATCCAAAAGTTTTAGCTGTTCTCGTGCTTGTTTGGATGTAGACTTGTTATGCTGCATCCTGGTTTTGTTTGAATCTCTAGTAAACAGAGATATCTCACTTTCAAGTGGGCAGAAAGGTGCACCATCCCTAACCACAGGAAGAGGAAGGCTCCTTCGCCAGGATCTTCCCGGGCTTGCAGAGGCCTCCCCACCCTTCCTGCCTATCCAGGAACTGGGCAGCAGCAGCACTTTGGCCGGGTCCCTCCCTCCCTCCTCCCCTCCAGTGCTTGCGAGCAAACAACCAAACAAGGGCTGCCGGCCATGGCTCACCTCACTTCTTCTGGAGGCTGGAGAGTTTGGAGCAGCTCGTCCTGGGGGGCAGGCTGCAGTGATCCAGTTCAGCACTGGGAAACCCAAGGACAGCAGCATGATCCATGCTGGGGCTGGGAGCTCGGATTGGCTGGGCCAAGGCTGGCCAGACATGCGGAAGGGAGCCATCGAGGCCAGCGGGAACCTGTGCATGGCTGGGGCTGGGCTGCTCAGCATGGCCTGGGGCATGCAGCCATGGCGTTGGGAGTGGGAAGCCAATGGGGTGGGAGGCCTCCCCCCCACGCCTCCCTCCTCCAGCTCTCAGGGTCACGTGTGTCCCATGGGAACAGGACAGGAAGCTGGCTGGCCACTGACTCTGGGCTGCCCTGTGCCCTTAACTGGGGGGGGGGCACTCAGCCCAGTGCCTTGGGAAAAAAGCATGGAGTGAGTGGCTCCTGCCCTGTCCAGTGGCAGGGAGTCCCATGCCTTCCTTCTGCCTGATGCATGGGGAGAGCTGCTGCCAGTGGGCGAGGGAGGTGCCTGGGGCCAGCCTTGAGGAGCGCGGCTGCGTGCCAGGCAGGGGAGCCAGGGGCGCGATCCACAACAGTAACAGCTGCTGGCCTGGAAGCTCACCTCCGTATTTCACTGCACGCCAAGTAGGATGGTGCCTAGCAGCAAGCGAAGCAGCAGACAGCATGAAGTGAGCGCCTCAGAGGGAGTCGGTTGGGCCAGTCTGTGCACCCGGAGAGCCATGCCCGAGTGCCTGGCCGCCCCCGTTTTGAGGCTGCTGGGTCTGGGAGATGGGACTGAGGACAGCCAACTTGTCATGGGAGTTGGGATATCAGCAACTTCACCCGGAGATAAACAGTGCGGCTGGACGGCTGCTGAGGGTGGGGCTGGCTCTGCTGGTGCTGCTGGGGCTGGGCGGGTGGGCAGCAGTGGCAGAAGGGCCTTGCTGCACTGCACCATGCTGGAAGATTGCCACCAGGTTCGCGCCCATCTGAGTCCTGTGCCCCTAGGCAGCTGACTTACTTCGCCTAGTGGTAGCACCGGCCCTGCACTCAATTGAAGTCTTGCTGTCTTGTGGTAAAGTCCTGAGCATTTGTAACATTTGTCAAAATTATTGAAAACTAATGGCATTAGCTCCTTGCAGGACTGAGGCCTTTGACTTGTCCCTGGAAACTGATTAAACCCTAGCTTTCAATTGTGCAACAGCCAGATTTACATGGTGGAATCTAGCCAGCTTTGTTTTAAATATTCAAGTTTAAATTGCCTTGAAAAGACAGAATGGGAATTCTGGACTCCTTCCCTACAGCTGAAATATCATGGCTGACCTTGCACAGGTCAAACAGCTGGGGTGTAAAACAGTGACTTTATCCCAAAGTCTGACCCACTGCTTTCGTTTCCCTTTCATCATAGATGCTGCTTCTGTAATATGATGCACAAGGGATTGACTAACTACTCAGTAATAACTCTTCATGCCAGAGCATGCTGCGATAGAGGATAACACTGGATTGCTGATGTCCATAACCGATTTTCTGAGTAAGCAGCAGGACTGCTAGCATTCATGCTGTGATTGTTTGTTCTTCTGAAATCTGTAGGGAAATCCATCACTGTGGATTCCTATAAGGACACCTGATGATTCTCCTTTAAGTAAAATTTTCAGTGGATTTCACTGACAGTAGTCTCATTTTAAATACTTTATCCTCAAAATATCACACAAATCTGGCATTTTACACCCTGGAATATTTCATCCATCCAAAATGCTTTTTACAACCCAAATGCTTACAGTCCGGAGTACCCCAGATACTGCTTTTTCCAAAGTGTTCATTTCTAATTACAGTCAGCAAAACCAAGCTCGAAAAGAGCCAATACAAGGAGCCATCCCAGCTTCATATATAAGAAGTGGAAATCCACGAACCTGTGCAGAAGTGCTTTGGCAAGGTTTCTACTGTGTTGTTGGGTTGGATTGGTATACCATCAGTGCAACACAAATTACTTTGTGTCGGTGTCCATGTGTATCCTGTGCCTCAGTAATCTTCCAATGTTTATGTGAATTTTGAAGAACCTCATGCCCAAAGCCCCAAGCACCACTAAAACAAGGCTACTTCCAGATGGAGGGTGCAAAAATACTTCCCCACCCTGGCACCAGCAGCAAGCAGCATGAGAGCAGGAGGGGATGGCATCCACACTCCCCTCTTCTGATGTCTGTCACTGCTGGTGCTCCTTCCTCAACACCCCTGCTTCCTCTTTTCCTGTCACACCTGGGGATCTCCCCCCATAGACTATGTAATCATACAACTAGGGAAATTAACAGTGAATGGAGTCAGAACACATTTTGGTAACCTCTTGTTTTTTAAAAACACAACTTCTAGAAGACTCAGTTTCCTTAAGTCCCAATACTGGCATATCTTAATACAAAGTTCTTATTCAAATTTTAGGAAACTCCAAGTTCTCAAAAAACAATTTCATAAATAGGCCCATAGGGACTCAAGAAATACCGAGCATCATATGAAGAAGAGGAGGAGGAGGAGGAGGAGGAGGAGGAGGAGGAGATTGGATTTATACCTCGCCCTTCACTCGGAGTCTCAGAGTGGCTAACAAACTCCTTTCCCTTCCCCTCCCCACAACAAACACCCTGTGAGGTAGGTGGGGCTGAGAGAGCTCTTTCAAGAACTGCCCTTTCAAGGACAGCTCTGACAGAACTATGGCTTGCCGAAGATCATCCAGCAGCTGCAAGTGGAGGAGTGGGAAATCAAGTCCGGTTCTCCCAGATTAGAGTCCATGCACTTAACCACTACACCAAACTGGCTCTCCAATACATTTGCTGGATTTATGAGAATAATTTGATTCAGATCACCCTCGTTGCAGCAGTCATGCACATGCCTGTTCTTTCTGTAGTTGGGATTTCTGTATTTTATTTAAATTATACATTTGTTTATTTATTCTCAGTGAAAGGACCCAAAGCAACTCATACCTACCAAAATGGAAATTAACAAATGAAACAAAATGTATAGGAATGGTACAGTTGCTTGCAGCCATCCATTCTTAAACAGGGTGGTTGTAATGCTAGCTAGAAGAGAATAGAGGTTCCAGCTTAATATGTTCAGCGGCTACCTTTTCTTCAACAAAACCTCTATGACAGGCAGAAATCCAACAATTAAACAAGATGCAACCAGGGCTCTTTTCCTGCAGGAGTGCACAGGAGCGAAGCTCCGGCAGTAAGGAGTCCAGGGGGCGGGCACATGCAGCAAGTACCTCCCCCTGCTCCCAGCAGCCCCCCTCACCTTTCCTAGTCTGCTGGCTGACCCAGCAGAGCACTGCCATGAGCTGGCCCTCGAGCTGCTCTGCCGCTGCCTGGGCCGTGGCACCCAGCCCGCCCATGCTCTGCCGTCCTCATGCCGGCCCTGGCGCAGCATCTCTGCAAGGTGGGCCCCGGCTATTCCTGCGAGGCCTGCAAGGAGCTTCACCCAGGCCTCCTGCACCTACTCAGCCTCCTCCTGCACCTCTGCCCTGCCACTGTCCTGGCCCCCTATCTGCTCGAGGCCATGCATGTCCTCTGCACCGCCCTCCTCGACCCATGAGCAGCCACACACTTTCCTGCACTTGCCGGCCATCCAAAAAAGTCCAGTGGCACCTTTAAGACCAAGGTTTATTCAGGTACAAGCTCTCCCTCCTCTCTGAGGGCAGATCTCCCCGTTCCCCCCCCATAGCTAGCAATCCAAAAGAGTCCAGTGGCACCTTGAAGACCAAGGTTTATTCAGGTACAAGCTCTACCTCCTCTATGAGGGCAGTTCTGCGCATTCCCCCCCATAGTTAGCAATCCAAAACAGTCCAGTGGAGCCTGAGTGGTGGGTGTTGCCTTCTGACACACTTCCAGTGATGTCAGGGGGTGTGGCATATGCAAATAAGTTATGCTGATGAGTTATGCTAATGAGGTCCTGCACCTCTTTTGCTATGAAATGACCCTGGGATGCAACAATAATCTTCACTGAATGCCCTGCCTTGAAAGTAAAATTGTTACTGTCGTGCATGCTTCTTGCATTGGTCCTAGTTCTTAACCCATTTTTCACTCTAAGAGCAGTAAAGAACATTCAGTTTATATGGTGCATGCATAATGTGCAGAGATGCTTATGTAAAACAACAATTATTACCCATCACATACTATAAGAGGCAAGTTGTCTGTCTACTTTCATTGAAAGGCTCAAACATTGCTTAACCAATTTGCATTTCCATGTTGTCATTAGAAAACTCATGGTGTGCAGTCAATATGTAAATAGTGTAATTTAACAAAAGGTATTAATGGATTTTGGCATTCCAACTTTAAGGTCTCTTTGGGATCCTTTAACACTAGGTTTCCCTGCACCTTACTACCCAGGCCTTCATTGACATCAGAATAGCTATCTAGGACAATTTCATCTCTTTCTGATTGATCCCACCCTTCCTCCAGGGACATCAGGATATCATACATGCCCCCACCCCTACATTGTATCCTTTCAAGTATGGTGTAAGGTGGGCTAGGCTGAGAGGACAGGGAAAGTAACCCAGGATCAGGACTGAGTGAGGATAAGAACATGAGTTGGCTCATCCTTAGTCAACCACTACACCATACTGGAATCTAGGCTTACCAGTCTCCAGGGGGTACTTAGAATTCTCCTGGGATTTTAACTTACCTCTACACTACACAGATTCCTCCCCTCACCAGAGGAAATGGCAACTTTGGAGGGTGGACTCTATAACATCATATCCCCACTTAGCTCCCTCTACTCCCCAAACTCTGCCTTCCCCAACCACCTCCCCACCCCAAATCTCCAGGAATTTCCCAGTCAGGAGTAGGCAACTCTACTGAAATCCCACATTAAACATTTCATAGGTTTGGTGTAGGATAACAGTCAGTTGGAACACCCTCTTCCAACAGCCTAAGAGGTGAATTTACACATGGACATCACCAGATGGGCAAC
This sequence comes from Gekko gecko, assembly GCA_029375565.1. Lineage (NCBI taxonomy): Eukaryota > Metazoa > Chordata > Lepidosauria > Squamata > Gekkonidae > Gekko > Gekko gecko. The sequence goes on from JAPDNY010000002.1 coordinate 227,074,550, forward strand.
ACCAAAATCAGATTGATTATATAATTTGCGGTCAAAGATGGAGAAGCTCCATACAGTCAGTAAAAACAAGATCTGGAGCTGACTGTGGCTCAGATGATGAGCTACTCATCACAAAATTCAGACTTAAACTGAAGAAAGTTGGGAAAACCACTAGGACATTCAGGTTTGACCTAGATCACATCCCTGATGAATATACAGTGGAGGTGAAGAACAGGTTTAAGGGACTAGAACTGATAGATAGAGGACCTGAAGAACTATGGACGGAGGTTTGTGACATTGTACAGGAGGCAGCAATCAGCACCATCCCAAAGAAAAAGGAACGCAAGAAAGTAAGGTGGTTGTCTGATGAGGTCTTACAAATAGCAGAGGAAAGAAGAAAAGCAAAAGGTAAAAGTGAAAAGGAAAGATTTACTCAACTGAATGCAGATTTCCAGAGAACAACAAAGGAGAAATAAGGAGGCTTTCCCGAACAATGCAAAGTAATAGAGGAAAACAATAGAATGGGAAGAACTAGAGATCTCTTCAAGAAGATTGGAGAAATCAAGGGAACGTTCCATGCAAAGCTGGCCATAATAAAGGACAAAAATGGTAGGGACCTAACAGAAGCAGAAGAGATTAGGAAGAGATGGCAAGAATACACAGAAGACCTATACAAGAAGGGCCTCAATGTCTTTGACAACCATGATGGTGTAATCACTGACTTTGAGCCAGACATCCTGGAATGTGAAGTCAAATGGGCCACTGAGCTATTCAAAGTCTTAAAAGATTATCCTGTTAAAGTGCTGCACTCAGTTTGCCAGCAAATTTGGAAAACACAACAGAGGGGCAGAGAGAAACACAGAGGAACAGAGGGGCAGAGAGAGACAAGAATAGAGGGGGAGAGACAAACACAGAGGGGTGGACCAGGGAAGGCATGGGGAGGCATTTAAATGAGGCTCCTTGGAAGGCCTCAACAGACCTTCCCATGCCCGCCCACAGAAGTGGGAGGAAAGCAATGGCAGACCTAGATAGCATAATAAAAAGTAGAGATATCACCCTGCCAACAAAAGTCCATATGGTCAAAGCAATGGTATTTCCAGTAGTATTGTATGGCGAGAGTTGGACTATAAGGAAGGCTGAGCGCCGAAGAATAGATTCTTTTGAATTATGATGCTGGAGAAGACTCTTGAGAGTCCCCTGGACTGCAAGGAGATCAAATCAGCCGATCCTGAAAGAAATCAACCCTGACTATTCCCTGGAAGACCAGATATTGAAGCTGAAGCTCAAATACTTTGGCCACCAAATGAGAAGGGAGCACTCACTGGAGAAGACCCTGATGCTGGGAAAGATTAAAGGTAAAAGAAGAAGGGGACGGCAAAGGATGAGATGGTTAGACAGTGTTATTGAGGCAACGAACATGAAATTGAGCAAACTCCGGAGAACAACAGAAGACAGGAAGGCCTGGCATGATGTTGTCATGGGGTCGCAAAGAGTCGGACTCAACTGTGCGACTGAACAACAACAACAATAACACCAAACAGTCAGTTGTGGGTTCTCAGTTCCTGTGCCTGATTCAGTTCAGGACCTCTGTGCAGGTGGAAAAGGAACTTTATACTCCCCACATCACTGCTTTCCCAGCCTGAATGGTCCAGAGGTGTTGGAGGAAACCTGTGCAAACCCTGGAATACATGTGCATCTCCCCAGTGGGCTAAATAGCATGCCAGGGACTGTTTTAGGATGGGAAAATGGTGCAGGGGGGGAATGATGAAGCCCTTTATTCATGCATGCCATGGTCTCAGTCTAGACCAGGCACTATGCGTGTGCGAATTCAGGACAACCTATAACTCAAATCTGTCTGTAACATAGGTTGAGAACTCCAGACTCAACCTGTATAATCTGTAACATATGTGTTGGCCCTTGACTCTCAAATCAATAGCAGCCCAACCAATGGCTATCTGTGAGCTGTGTCAGCTTTGCCTATTCAAGCCTGTTAGATTAGCTCTACAATGTTTAATGCCCAGAGTCCCCTGGGATGTGAACATGCTAGCTTTCACTATGGAATAGACAATAATTTGAATATTATCTGAGCAAAAAATACTCTATTTGTTAATACAGTTATTACAACGAATCTGAATAAAAATGTCAGTAATATTTGAAAATATTTTGTTTTGACTATTATTTTTACAACTGGAGATCTGGCTTAGAGGGATGGAAAGTGGCGTTGTATAGCCTGATCTCATCAGATCTCAGAAGCTAAGCAAGGTCAGTACTTGGAAAGAAGACCACCAAGGAAGACTTTACAGTGGAAGGCAATGGCAAATCAGCTGTGCTTTTCACTTGTCTTGAAAGCCTCTTTCTGGGGTCGCTATAAGTCAGCTGTGACTTGATGGCATGTTAAAAAACACACACACATCTGGCTTAGAATTTTAAAAAAATGGGAAGGGGAGAATAAGAAAAGGCTCACTTGGCAGATTTATCAGGCAACAGAATTACATACAGATCTTGCTACCAAAGAGATGTCAACACCAATCACATTTTTGGCTCACTGGTAGGGGAAGGCTTTGATTTGAATCAACATGAATAGTAGTGGTTTCTGTTTCCATAAGTAGTCTGGTGCTGCACCTGCCTACTAAGCACAGGAACAAACTTGCTTGCACACACTAGAATATAGGCAGCTAGAGGAATAGAGTAGGGGTAATAGGCAACATCCCCTCTGGGGCTGATAGAGGTAAATTGTTTGCATGCAGGGCCGGCTCGCCTACTAGGCGAGCTAGGTGCTTGCCTAGAGCACGCTGGCCGCAGGGGCGCCAAACTGCACCCCGTCCCCCTGCGAAAAGCCCCCTGTCACCGCCGCCTCCCCACCGCCGCCAGTGAAGAGCACCCCAATGGGGTGCAGGAGGCAGTGGCGGAGCTTGTCCGCCCTCCCCCTCGGGAAGCTGGCACTGGGAGGGAAGGTTTTAACCCCCGCCTCTTCCCTGGCTTGCCTGGGCACCCCGCAGCTGCGGAGTGCCCAGGCAAGCTGGTGCTGGGATGGAAGGGGCGGGGGTTTAAACACCTGCCCCTTCCATGACTTGTGGCTCATCCGCCCTCCCCCCTGGGGGGGAGAGGAGGTGGGGGCGGCATGGTGGGTGTGTCCAGGCCCCGCCGGGAGGTTAGCATCTGTGCCCACCTAGGGCGCAGAGACACCTCGAGCTGGCCCTGTTTGCTTGCACATGCTGGTATATAGGCAAAGTTCAAGAAATAGACCCGAGTGCTGTGTGGCAGAGTGAGCTCCTGTCTATGTCCCCAACGCCAGCCAACCTAGCAGTTCAAAAGCAAGAAACTGCAAGTAGATAAACAGGTGCTGCTTCGGAGGGAAGGTAACAGTGTTCCATGTGTCTTGACATTTAGTCATGCCGGCCACATGATCACGGAAATGTCTCCAGATGGCCCTGGCTCTTTGACTTAGAAATGGAGATGAGCATCACCCCCTAGAGTCAGATTCAATTCGCTTTCAAGCAAGGGAAACTTTTACCTTACAAGAAATAGAGCACAATCAGGTAAGATGTGGGATGAGCAGGATTTGGCTCCCTCATCCTCATCCTCAGTTTTTGTTTTAAAATATTCCTCCTGCTTTCTTTACAAGTGGATGGACAGACTTGTACACACGAACACATGAGGATTCCTTTAATTATTCATATGCATGATTTATGCCAATTGCAGGGATTCTTAGTTAAATGCATCCCTGTGTCTGCTTAAGCAAGTGAGCATTTTCAGAACCACAAAATGGGCATGCTTTCTCTTCTCTGCCTGAAAATTGGCAGGGTGTTCCCTGGGTAAGTGATGTTTCTACTAGGAATGTTTCTTACTAAAATCTATCTATCTGTCTGTCTGTCTGTCTGAAGAAAAACAAATTTAAAACAAAGAAAAAATGACAAGTCTGTAACAGGAAAGGTGCCCTGTCCAAATATCTCATGCAGTTCTGAGAGAACCCTGTTTCTCCATTCAGAACACAATTCAATGCCTTTCCATTTAGGGATTTCCATTTCAGACCCAGTTTTGGGGAAAATGTTTTCCCTGCCAGAATCTAAGCCACCAGCAGTAGTCCATTTCTTAGGTCTGAACTAATAAGTTGTGCCTGTTCTGATTTGGTATTTGATTTCAAATTTGTTTAATGGGTTCAGTGTCAGTATAAAAGAAGGAACTTTCCCACACATTATTTGTTACCATTTACATGTACCTTTAGAGCCAAGAGACAAACTCTTGAGGATCCATGACAATCAGATTATCTTTATATATACAATTTAGCTGCAAAAAATGCAGCTGTGGGAAAGGGTGCGTGGTATGGATATTGGCAATGCCACTGAAGAAGTGGGGGGGGGTAACTCTTTCCCACTGCGTAGGGTTGCCAGACATGGCCTGGCATCTGGTGGGAGAGAGGAAAGCTGGGAAATTACAGTGAGGGGGCATAAGCATGACCCAGAAGTGAGATCATCACACTTGGGGTAGCACTCTAGTATTTGTCCAAAACTCTGTGGATTAACCCTAGAGGCTTGGGCAAATGCTAGAGTGTCACCAGATGCAATGATGTAATTTCTGGGCTGTGCTGGAAGTGATGTCACCATGCTAGACCTACTGATCATGGGGAGGGACCTCAGCAGGGTATAATGCTATAAAGTCTATCCTCCAAGCCAGCCATTTTCTCCAGAGGAACTGGAGATGAATTCCAGCTGATACAGCCTCCCCCCCCGAGCTTGTCAACCCTAAATCCAGGGGTGGTAGGCTGTCACCTAAATTAGTCTCTGCCTTGTCTTTAACTGAGCACTGCAACCAACCCAGCCCTGTCTCCTTCCAAGCCAGAGCCTACTGTACCACTACATTAGTTCATTGGGTAGAGAGCAGTCATTATGGCTCCTTCTAAGTCCCTGATTGGTCAATGAATGCATAAGACTTAATTGAGCAGGCCTGTCACTCTTTCTTTCTTTTTTTCTTCCCCAGGGATAGGGTTGCCAGGTCTGAGTTGGAAAATACCTGGAAACTTGGGGGTGGATCCAGGAGAGGGCAGGGTTTGGGGAGGGGAGGGGCCTCAGCACGGCACAGTACCATATAGTCCACTCCTCAAAGCAGCCATTTTCTCCAGGGGAGCTGATTTCTGTCAACTAGAGATCAGTTGTAGAAGCAGGAGATCCCCAGACTTTTCACTCAGCTTATTTAGTTCTGCCCCTTTGCAGGAGACATTTTCCGTTGGTCAGAAGGGAAAGCCTGGTGAGGAGAATTCACATAGGTATGTGCACACAGTGAAATGATAAGCTTCTCTCTTAGTGTGAGAAAAGGTATTCAGCTGGAGGGCCCTTTAAATCTCTTAAGAGAGAAGGGAGGAGGTGGCTGCAGGTATTCGGGCTTGGGGACGGGGCTTTCCCCGCTGGCCAGTTGCAGCCCCCAAAAGCAGGTAAACCCTGCCAGTCCGGGGGAGGGGGGTCTGGCACCCTTAACTGGAACTTCTGAAAAGGTGCTCACTCTCTTGAAAGTCTCGCCTGGTATCAGCAACCCCTGATCTGGTTTGGGCTGGTTGTTTGTAGTTAATTGTTTGGTAGTATGGGAATACCTTCAACTTCTGTATGTGGCCAAAGACCTCCTTGCTTTGTATTATTTTACAGCATGGGAAATGAGTTATTGAGTTACAGGTTTTGGTTAATTCTAAATGAAATTGAGGCTTGCAGTCAATGCTCCCTCTAAGCTGTGGAGTCTTGTGAGCAAAAATTCTACTTTGTGAGCTACTGGCATTAAACTTGTGAGTGACCAATTGGCTACTGCATAAATTAGTTTGCTCTGGAGCCATTCTTCCTGAACTAAGGCAAAAATGTGTGAGCTGGAGGCTAAAAATCTGTGAGCTGTCTCACACTAACTCAGCTTAGAGGGAATGCTGTTTGCAGTCCTCATATCCTATTTTGTCACATGAACCATAGTCTTCTAACCAGTGTGTTGAGTAACAGGTTTTAGGAAAGGGTGGGGAGGATGTGACAGGATTTCTCTTTTGCATAGTGAATTCTTTCTATTAATACAAACTCAGTACCAAACGGAGAGGCAGCATTATGTTGGCATCTGCATAGGGATCAGTTAGCTAAGGAACTGTTATATTACAGTGCTTTTTTTTTTTTTTAATATCATTGCAAGAGAGGGGGATTGGAGCAAAACCAGAATCTTTATGGCTTGGCTCCACCTACCATTAACTGCCCTGCCCTCTACCTCATAATGCCAATAGGTACCAGCTGCTGCTGGAAATGTTTTGTGAGGGAGACAGCCATTTATATCCCCCACATTGCAGCTAAACTACATGTTGGAAGATCTGATGTTGGCTGGGTTTTACAAGTATTTACATTTAAAAATGTAAAGTGTAAATATGACAACCAGGTGTTTGAAAACTCCTGAATCATGCAGGTATACTCACCACAGAGTCAAGACGTTCACCAGCAAACCCAGGTTTATTACTATGTAGTATCCCATGAAACTGCCTGGGAGCATGCATGGTGTTTTGCCTGTAAGTGTGAACAGTACCCTTGAACCCCATTTTGAACATAAGAACATAAGAGAAGCCAATGTTGAATCAGGCCAATGGCCCATCTAGCCCAACACTCTGTCACACAGTGGCCAAAAATACCACGTGCTATCAGGAGGTCCAGCAGTGGGGCCAGGACACTAGCAGCCCTCCCACTGCTGCCCAATCCAGCACCAAGAATAGAGTGCATCACCTGCCCCAGACTGAGAATTCCCATCTATACCCTGTGGCTAATAGCCACTGATGGACTTCTGCTCCATATGTTTATCTAATTCCCTCTTGAAATGTGTTCTCTTTTTACCGTGCCCTTGTGTCCATTCTTCATTATGAGGGGGATTTGTTAGGCTGACATAATGGGAGCATAATGACTCAGGAGGTTTGTCAGTTTACAGACCTTTCCTGTGATGTACCATAAGACATATCCTAGTTCTAAACTGGACCTATGTGAATTCAACGTTATGATACAGGAATCAGTGGTGTCCAGGGCTTTTTTTGTAGAAAAAGCCCAGCACGAACTCATTAGCATAATAGGCCACACCCAACAGCAGAAACTCATTGGCATATTAGGCCACACCCCTGACAACACAGCTCATTAGCATATTAGGCCACACACACCATGTTACCAGAAGTGTGGTCATCCAGCCACACCCACCTTTTGCTTCTTATTCTGTTTACCTTGTTTGTTGTCAAAACCCAGGGCTTTTTTTTGTAGCAGGAACTCCTTTGCATGTTAGGCCACACACCCCTAATGTAGCCAATCCTAATGAGTTTCTGCTGTTTGGTGTGGCCTATTATGCTAATGAGTTTCTGCTGGGCGTGGCCAACTCAGGAGTCAGCTGAAACTCCGTTCCTGTGCATTCCTGCCCAAAAATAGCCCTGGTGGTGTCACTTCAGATTTGTATACACATTGGAGTCAAGAATCTGGATTAACAAGATGTTCTGTGGAGGACTCTTGAACAGTCAGAAGCCCACAACCGCTTCTAGAGTGGAAATATTTCTGCTTCAGATGGGGGTGGGGGACAATTCTTGATAGACATGGATTTAATCAAGAAGAGGCTGAGAAGAGTAACTGGGAACCTCCTTGTTGAGCATTTGGTAAAAAGTGGGGGAAGGAACTATTACCGCTGTCTCTTCCATTTGCCCTCCTGCTTATTCCTTTCTCACCCCTAAACTGGCTAAATTTAGATTTGCTTCTTAGGGCAGGGCAAGGATCTGTCTTTTTACATTTTTCTTTATAGCATGCCATGTTCGCAGATAATGGAATAATAATAATTAATCAGAAAAGAAAAAAAGGACACACAAAAAAGAATTTATTTATTTAGCTGTCAAGAGGATGCTGTGTGGTGGCTGCAGACAAATTCACCCAAGGTATAATCTGCATGTCACTTATACATCAGTGTACATATCTCTCCATCTTAACATATTTCTACTCTACAGTTACCTAGTTTATCTGACAGGCGAGAGAGAGTATGTTTTGTTTGTGCTTATGTGTAAATTTTTTTCCAGGGAGATATGCTTGTGAATTCCCCCTTCTGGGCTGTTGTGTCACATCTGGAAGTTTGTGTAGGAGTTTATCCAAGCATTGAAGCACAGTTACAGCTTTTTCTCATTTAAAAATCATAGGCTGGCATTTTGAATTGAGGGCTGGGGAGAGAGGGGGTTGGGGGAGTTATCTGCCAAATGAGAGGCTGGAACAGAGCTGTAAATGATTTCCAGAAGTTTACTTGGTCTTTTTTTTTTGGTCTTTTTAAAAGAGCACATATGCAAGTCTAAATAAAAACAAATCTTTGTGTCTTTACTTGTTTCTTACATTTTATTGCTTTTGCTTTATTTAGGCATCCTTATGGATACCATGCGGTGGCATGTAAACAGGACTGTGAGGCAGTGGGAGACTGGTTTGGATGGTCAGAATCCAGTGGAAGATAATTATTTCTTTTGGAAGAAGTGGGACTTGTGCAGTGTACAAATAGGAGATTGTGCTCTTCAGAAGAGCGACAGTCAAGTTTGCCTCTTGCAGGAAATCCGGAACAAGGATTCTTACAAGATATGACTGGAGACAGAGCTTCCCAAGGCCTGGTTTTAATTTTTGAGGGTGAAAGGAATTTCTGAAAGAGGAGTTTTTGTCTCAGACAAAGCTTGCTACCTCTTAGAGTGGGGCAGGGTGGGGAACAGCTGCTGTTTATTTGTGTACATTCATAGATTTAAATACATGTTGTTTTAAAATAAGCTCAACCTCTATGCTGGGTAATGAGGGGAAAAATATGAAAATAGGTATGACTTCCTTTCTATAAACAATCAAGGGGGGGGAGCCAGTCAGACTGGTTGAAAACTTGCCAGCTTGTAAGTTTACCCTAGATGCCAAAGCCCTTATTGCCATCACTGCTTAAGGGGATTTTAGCACATGGTACAAGTCTTAGTTCAGCTGTCTAAAGTAGACCTCACTAACAGTGTCTGAGCTTAGTAAGCCTGATTTAAAAGAATCTGAAGGTGGCCCCAATTCAAAGCTATATAGGATGAGCTACAGGTTTATTGCCTGAAGTGGGACCCACTCTAACGTGCTCTGAAATCTGTTATCAGGTGAGACCTTGATCCCTTTTGGTTGTCTGCCTTGATGTGACAGAATACTCATTTCCATCAGTCAGGTTTTATATGGCATGAGAAAGCACCTGTCATAGAGTGCAGGACGTATGCATTAGCTATTTCTACAGACTGTAGTGGCTAGAACTAGAAAGCATATTTTTATACTTGTGTAACACTGCTTGATGTGTGTTTTTCAGCAGATCATACTCATTTAGCTCCTAAGGGCTAGTTTTCAAGATTTCAATGTATCACGTGTAAGTTGCTAGATCTAGCATCAGACCAAAAAAAGCTGATATTTTATCAGCCAGAAAGATCCCCAGATGACAAATTTAGAACAATTCCACAAGCAAATGTAGTTACGGTCACTGGAAAAGACTAGACAGATTCTTGAAGGAATGTGCCATAATGGAGCCTCCTGGTTCAGGGATGGTATGCAGAGGCTTGTTGCTGAGAAAGGGGAAAACACCAATGTAAGGTTGTTATGTTCATAAACTGTATGTGGGCTTCCCTGAAGTATCTGACTGGCCATTATGTTGGAACCAGGATGCTGAACTACGTAGTCCTTTGGTAGACCTCTGAAACCCAGTGCTGGGAAGCAACAACAAGGGAAGGCCTTGGCTTCTATGCCCTGTTGTTGGCCCTTCAGAGGAACCAGTTGGCCACTGTGTGAGACAGGATGCTGGACTAGATGGATCACTGGTCTGATCCAGCAGGGCTTGTCTTATGTTCTTATCTAGCAAGATGTTTCTTATGTTCTTAATTAGAACATATATGACAGGGTCCAGAGAACTGCACTAGTTCCATGTGTTTATTAGGGTTTCCAGGACTCCTTGCTGTGCCAGTGGGGAGATTTGGGGGGTGTTCCAGGACATTGCTGACGTGATGATGTCACCTGGAAGTGACATCAATATGTCGGTGAAGTTGCATGGCAATGCTATGGTTTAAGGACAAAACTCTATGGTTTTAGGCCATATTTTTTATCATAGAGTTTTGTCCTCAAACCAGAATGTTGCGTGCAACATCCCTGATGTTATAATGTCACTTCTGGGTGATGTCATCATGTTGGGGACATCACACCCGGATGTGGCTGTTTAGGGGCAGGGTTTCCCCCAGTGGTCGGCTGGCTGGCAGTGGGCAGAAGCCTCAAAAAGCTCTGTCTGTCTGTTTGTTTTTTATATTAGGCCTCCATGCTGCCTAGCATGCCACTTTTGAAACTAAGAGGACTTTTAAAAAGGGACTGTAATATGGTACAGGATGTGCTAATCAAAGCAAAAAAAAGGTCAAAAATACCACTGGGCATGCCCAAGCTCTTGGATGTGCTTTTAACTCTTTGGATTTGAGCAGGAGTAAGCAAATAACTAAATTTAACTTTCTGAAGCTAGACCTATATTTGATGATGCGTTGTGTGTTTGGGGGGCTGAGGCAAAGTGGTAAGGGGAGGGGAGACTAATTTGCAAGTGGAAAAGCAGCAGAGGAGAGGTGATATAACCCCCCCACACACACACACACACACTGTTTTCTCTCTGGCCAGGATTTCAGACTCACATACGTAATGGGAAGGTCACAAGTTTGGAACTCTGGTTGAAGGGAAAGTGGTGTTGGGAAAGGAATGTTGTGTCGTTCCACCTTCCTCCTCAAATTCACCAGCCTCTAGCTCTGTTTTGCCTCAGAGGAGCAGCTGCCACTTCAGGCATCCCAGACATACACTGGTTGCTAACATGTTTTTCCAGCCTAAGTCAGTGATGGATGAAGATTTGACAATTAAGCATGAGCTACTTGTTACATATGCCAGTTCTTCCTTGGTTAGTCTGTCTTGCCTTGGTGAGCCTGCCTTGTTTTTCCCCTGCATGTAATTATTCTCCCCCAGACTTTCCCTGTTGTTCCCTTAGTTGGTCAGCTTGACACAATAACTGTTTGTAATGAAAAAGGATCCATTTATTGTGCTGCAAAGGCAGGGGTCTTTGCAGAATCTGATTCTAGAATATGGATGCATTGCCACAGTTTTATAAGGAAGAATCTTTATCAAGCCATTCATCCCCAAGCAATTTATACTATGCAAAGAGACAGTGTGCCACTCATATAAATGATATAATTATAGGCTACAGCTTCCCCTGTATAGACAGAACTCTGATGGTGGCATTTTGCTTGCTGTAAAGGAAGATAAGAATCCCAAAAAATTTCAGAGCACCACAATGAACCATTTGCAGTTTCTACTACGTATTGTGGTCATTCTTTGTGTCACAAGCACCAGCATTCAAGAGGCCTCAATCAAGATTAGGATTGCATTGTCCAAAGGTGCTGTAGAAACTCCGAAGTTATGTAAAGGAACAAGGCCAACAGAGTAAAAGATCTTTTTCTGGATCCTCCTTGATGGACCTTGCCTACATTCACTGAGTTTGGCAGGCCATCCTAGATCTTACCAGAACTGGCAAACAGCTTTAAGTTGATTTTCAATGCATTCCTAAGCAGGTCTACTCAGAAATAAATCCCACTTAGTACAATAAGACTTACTCTCTGGTAAATGTAATTAGGATTGTAACTATTGTCACTCAAAGTATTGCAGTCTCTGTTGTTGAAAATAGTAAAGGTACAGGTTTCCCTTCCTCGAAAGCTAGTCAAATCTGACTCTAGGGGTGGTGCTCATCTCCATTTCAAAGCTGAAGAGCCAGCGCTGTCTGAAGATGTTTCCTTGGTCATGTGGACGGCACAACTAAATGCCAAGGAGCATGGAATGCTGTTACCTTTCCACCGAAGCAGTACCTATTTATCTGCTTGCAATTTCTTGCTATCAAACTGCTAAGCTTTTCGCCTTTTCTCACAATACGAGAACTCGTGGGCACTCAATGACATTGCTGAGTGGTCGGGTTAGAATGGATAAAAGGAAGTACTTCTTCACTCAAAAAGTGATTAAGACATGGGATTCATTGCCACAGGAGGTGGTGGTGGCTACAAGCATGGACGGCTTCAAGAGGGAATTAGATAAACTTATGGAGCAGAGGTCCATCAGTGGCTATTAGCCACAAGGTATAGATAGGGACTCTGGGGCAAGTGAAGCTCTGTATTCTTGGTGCTTGAGGGGGGTCAACAGTGGGAGGGCTTTTAGTGGGAGGGTATTTTTGGCCACTGTGGGAGGGTATTTTTGGCCACTGTGTGACACAGAGTGTTGGACTGTATGAGCCATTGGCCTGATCCAACATTGGCCTCTCTTATGTTCTTATGAGCTGAGTCCAGAGATGGGAGTGCACTCAGTCATGTGGCACTAGGGTCTCGAACTGCCGAACTACAGACCTTCTGGTCTGCAGCTCAGCATCTTAACTTCTAAGCCACCACAGCCCCTGCTGAAAATAGTAGTGGTCAACAATTGGTATCAAATAGAAGAAGAGGAGGAGGAGGAGATTGGATTTATACCCTGCCCTTCACTTGGAGTCTCAGAGTGGCTTACAAACTCCTTTCCCTTCCCCTCCCCACAACAGATTCCCTGTGAGGTAGGTAGGGCTGAGAGAGCTCTTTCAAGAACTTCTTGTGAGAGAACAGCTCTGATAGAACTATGGCTTGCTCAAGATCATCCAGCAGTTGCAAGTGGAGGAGTGGGGAATCCAACCCGGTTCTCCCAGATTAGAGTCTGCACACTTAATCACTACACCAATACAGATGTTATACAAATTAATGAAAGGTTGTGATTATTAGGCAACATAGCGGCAAAAGGATATACACTGACAAGATATGAAGCTAATATGGCCATGGAAAACCATCAATTTAAACTGCAATGGAAGTTAGCGTGGAAACATATTCTGTTAGATTTTGTTGTTTACACCCATTGGCAAAGGTTAAGGGGAGAATCTTGGTCAGGTAAAAAGTGATAAACCAAGCTGAGGTTTGGTTGGGACATTTCTGTATCCTTTCTGCTTCCTATATCCTCTGTAGGGTGAATATAATGCAGTATGGTGCAAACAGAATGTTCACCCAGGCATTACTGAGTAGCTTAGAAGAAAATACATTTTCTTTAAAATTGTATCCTTTTAGAGATGTCATAGGTGCTATTCAATCCACCTTAAGTGTTGCTGTTTTTCAGCAGAGGCAGCCAACAAAGCAACATTCTCACACAGGGAAGAAATTACGCCATATACCCAACTGTAAGGTTGTTTGCTAATAATGAAATTTTATTTTTTAATTTAATTTCTATCCTGCCCTCCCCACCATGGATGGAAAGATAGGTTGCTTCTTCATTTACTTCTTTGTTTTTACTGTGATGCCAGAGACCACCTGAATTTTCACCAGTGTCCAGACCCCCTTTTAAGCATGGTTTAGAATTTGAATTAGGATTATTTCTATGACTGAAAACCAATAACCAGTTCTAGGGATTTGTGTGTGTATGATACTTTTAAAAATCCTTTTAGGGCCGTTTGTTGGATCCAGAGAACCAAAGCTAGTATAGATGTTAATGGGTCAAGTCCCATACTAGAACTGGAGAGACCCAGTTTCAAGTGATGAAACAAGTTTATGAAACTCACTGGGTGAATTTAGGTCATTTATTCCGTTTAAGCCTAACCAGACTCAAAGGGTGTTGTGAGGGAAAATGGAGGGCAAGAGAACTGTGTATGCCATCTTGAGCTGCCTGGAGGAAGGGAAGGATATACTAGGTTGGGGGTTGGGTTCCAGTTGGGCCTATTATAAGGAAAACTGTTGAAGCTTAAAAGATTTTGATTGCAAGAAACAATTCTTGAGTTGAGTTGTAATGCGTTTGTAAAGCATCCTCCCACATGCTGTGAGGTAAGGCAATATGGTGGTCACAAAGACCAAGTAAATCTACCAGACTAGTTGTCTTCAATCAGCAACATCTAAGAACCATTCACAGATCACTGTTGCCTGTGGTGGGAAATGGGTGGTGGCCTGCCCTAAATACGTGTGACATAACGAATAAAGCCTACATTTGAGGACAGAGAAATCTTCATAAGCCAAGCTCCCACTTAGTTAGCCAATCTCCCACTGGCATTTCATCGAATTAGTGCCTGCTGGATGAGGGATAGAATTCACTTAGTATCCAATTTCTGCTAAACATGGTTATTGGTCCTTTCAAAGCAGGATGTTATATGAATCTAAGAACAGTATAGTATTCTGTTGTGCAGAACTTCCCTATGGACATTCATCATGACCTTCAGATTCAAGATCCCAATTTAAAAAGAACAAATTTTGTGATTGCGTTCAGCCGTAAAGACAAGACGTAATGAACACGAACACAGTTGGCTTGACTTGTCCACATGTGCCTCTTGCTTTTTCTCCTCCCTTACCTCCTTATTGTGGAACATGGCTAGGGCTTCTAGGTTTAAGAAGGCTTGAAACAAATTTCAGTTGCCTTATAATATCTATATAGGTGCCTGGGTGAACTGATATTTGTTTACTCCTCACCAGCATGCGGATGACACCCAGCTCTATCTGTTGTTGGGTGGCCAAGTCTGACTACACTGGAAGATCTAGACTGAGTGTTGCAGGCCATGGCTGGTTGGCTTAGACTGAGTCCAGGGCCGGCCCACTCACTAGGCAAACTAGACTTTTGCCTAGGGTGGTCGGGCCATGGCCCCTGGAGGTGGGTGCTGAAATTACCTGCTGCCCTCCCCCCCACCCCTGGAGGGATGGGGCGGCCTGTGGCGAATGTCTCTGTTTTCTTTTGGGTTCCTGTGCGAGGTCCCACTTTGCCCCATTCCTCCCGGGGGGGAGAAGGGAGCATGGTGGAGGCAGAGAAAGGGGGTGCTCCCCCTTCCCCCCACTGTGCAACGGGGCTTTGCTAGCAGTTGCGCTGGAAGATAAAGTGGTTTTGTGGGGTGAGGGCACAGAGTCCCTGGTGGCAGCGCTGCCACCAATGGCCCGGGTGCAAAGGAAGGGCTGGAGCAGGGCCCTGTCTGTCCTCCAAGCCGCCGCAGTGTCTGCGTCATGCGATGGAGGGCTGGGGCTCAGCGGTGCTGGGCTTGGGGCAACTTCTAACTCCCTTCGGGAAGTGGCAGCTGCAAGAAGAGGCCGCCTCTCTCCCACACTGGCCGAGCAGCAGCAGCAGCAGCTCACTACCAGAGGAGGCACTTTTGTAGGCGAGAAAGGAGGCAAGCGAGTCCGCTGCGGAGGAGGAGGAGGACAACGATGCTGACGAGGAGGCACTGCTGGAGCTGCCTGGATTCTGGGGGTGTAAGAGCTGCCCTCCCTCCCCCGATGTGGCACCCCCCCCCGCCGGACGTCCACCCCCCCCCGGTTTTTGTAAGTTTTGGCCAACTCAAGAGGGATCTCACTGGGGTATTGATGCCCTAGTGTCTAGCCTCTAAAGCTGCCATTTTCTCCAGGGGAACTTATATCTGCAGTCTGGACATCAGCTGTAATTCTGGGAGCTCTTCAGGTATGGTTTCCAACCTCCAGGTGGTGCCTGGAGACTTCCCAGAATCACAACTGATAGCCAGGTTATAGAGATCACTTTCCCTGGGAAAGTGGCTCCTTCGTAGGAGACTCTACTGAGGTTCCTCCTTATCCCAAATCCTGCCCTCCCCAGGCTCCACTCCCAAATCTCCAGGAATTTCCCACCCAAGAGTTGGCAACCCTGTCTTCAGGTCCCACCTGTCATGCTGGGGCAGGAGGGGTGCACGGGGGTGGGCGCCAGAAGGTAGCTTGCAGAAATAAAGATCTGCGGTGAGGGGGGCGTCACAAAGCAGCCTCGCCTTGGGGGGGGGCATCACAAATTAGCCTCACCTAGTGCGCAAAAAACCTCGGGCCGGCCCTAACTGAGATGATTGAAATTGAATCCGATGAAGACGGAGGTCCTGTGCCTGAGTCAGGACGGCCCTAGGGTAGTAGGGATCCCACTCCTGATCTTCGATCGGGCTCCGTTGGTGCCAGTGCTGGAGGTTAGGAGTTTGGGAGTGCTCTTGGATGCCTCCTTAACAATGGAGGCCCAAGTAGCAGCCACTGCCAGATCAGCTTTTTATCATCTTCAGCTGGTTAGGCAGCTGGTTCCTTAAACGTGATGACCTGGCAACAGTGATCCATGCAATGGTCACCTTGAGACTAGATTACTGTAACACTCTCTACATGGGGCTGTCCTTGTCTCAGATCCGGAAGCTGCACATAGTGCAGAATGCAGCAGCCAGGCTGTTGATGGATATCCCCATGTGGTAACACATCCAGCCACTACTGAAAGCACTACACTGGCTGCCAATAGCATACCAGATTTGTTTCTAGGTGCTGGTTTTAACCTTTAGAGCCCTATATGGTCAGGGTCCAGCATATCTGAGGGACCACCTTTCCCCACATGTTCCCCAGAGAGCACTGCAAAATTGGCTAGCCCTCCCAGGCTCCAGGGGTGCCAGGCTGGCGGCAACCAGGGCCAGGGCCTTCTCGGTGGTGGCTCCATTCTGGTGGAATGAGCTCCTGGAAGAGATCAGGGCCCAGCGGGGCCTGCAAGATGGAGCTCTTCCATCAGGTATTCGACTATGGAGTCCCGCTATACACTGAGGAGTGTCCCTGTGCCCTGGCCTTCCAGTCTGTAACCTGGGTGCTACCATCATGGTCCCTAGCCTGTGCTCACTGCATAGTAAATGAGAACTGGGCTGGTGTGCAAGTATTGACATCCAACATTCACCTAAGCTATGTTATAAGAACTGTTGTTCCTGTTGCCTGCGTTTTATGTGTTTATGTTGTAAATTACTATTATTTTTTATGTAATTAAGTGATTTTTATGCCTACAATAGGCTTTTAATTGTATTTTGTGGGGTGGGTGGGATATAAATTAAATAAATAAACCATGACTATAAACTGGGATTAAACTATGGTTTAGAATCCCTGCTTCCAGGGGGCAAACAAACTCCAGTTTGCCCAGATATATGCATTTGCTTGTCTGGGGGAACAGGAGCCTGTGCTTCTCAGAACTACAGACCTTCAGTTATGCTTCATATGCAAGGAGGAGGAGGATCAAAGCAAGCCTGTGGCCACAATAAACAAACAGTGTTCCTGCCTGTTTCGACAAATTTCAGTTTAATTACAGCTTGTCATGATATCTGAATGCAGCTTGTGTCTAACAAAAGAATTAAGACTGTCTTCAGTAAGTGGTTCATTTGAATGGATGGGGTTTGCTCTACAAATAAAGAAGTGTTTTGCATAAATAACCTCTTAGAATCCCATGAGGCCAGTTTCCCCCCCCAAAAAAAAAACAAACAAAAAAAACCCCTCCACCAGACAAGGCACAGCCTAACTGGTTCTTTTTTGGGGAATTAACAATATGAAATTTGTAACTCTGCCTCTAGGTTATTGGTATAAAATGTGAAGGCAGAAAATTATTCCTAACTGACCCCTCCGCGCTTTCTTGACTCACCAGTCCTATAGCTCACTGTTCTTGCAATATTGTCTCAGCAAGGCTCTGCCCCTGCACTCTCCATGAGCCAAACCTGGTGTTTGGCTGTATTTCCCTCCTATAATGATAAGTATTTTCAATACAGTTGCTTCCTCTGCTGCTTTCTCTAGAGGATTATTCCATTGAGCATCATCCTCAAGAAGACCTCTTAATTGGCAAATTGTTTGAAGGTTTGTTTTGTGAAGGAGGGGATATACTCCACTGTCTCTTGCTTTCACCTCCTGGTTTCTAGGGAGTAAACTGTCATTTCCATTGCAAATAGCAGGGGAATGTTCTGGTGGTAATCTGGGCCAGGATGTTCCGATTCCTTTCATTTTTGGCATTGCAATTCTCATGATCACCCTGAAGTTGGTGGCCCATTTTCAGATGCATAGCTGTATGTTCTGATGAGGTAAGCCTGCTGTAGACAGACAAACAAACAAACAAACAAACAAACAAACAAACAAACAAACAAACACAGAGATAGACACACACACATCCTTTTATTATTATAGATTTACTTCCATTTATACTCCAGTTTTCCCCCCAATAGGGGCACAAAGGGGCTTGCAACATTCTTCCCTTCTCCGTTTTCTCCTCACAATAACCCAGTGTGATAGGTTAGGCTGGGAGAGAGTGATTGGGCAAAGGTCACCCAGCATGCAAGCTTCCATGCAAGCTGGTGGCCAATTTTTATGCTTCTAGCTTTATGTTCTAATGAGTTATGACTGCCACAAACAGATAACCATTGCTGCTATTGCAAATAGCATGGTGTGTGTGTATTCTGGACATAATGTGGGCCATGAGGTTGTGATTCCTTTCAGTTTTGGCCCCACAACTCCTATGATTGTCCTGAATATGGTGGCCAGGTTCCAAATGCCTAGCTTTATTTTCTGAGAAGTTATGCCTGCAAGAAACAGAGAACCTTAGCTTCCATTGCAAATAGTATAAGAGGGCATTTCTGGAAATAACTTTGGCCAGGATGTTCCAGTTCCTTTCATTTTTGACACTGCAACTCCCCATTATTATCCCAAAGCTGGTGGCCAATGTTGAGACTCCTAGCTTTATTTTCTGGTGAGTTATGCATACCCCAGATGGACAGACAGACAGATTCATCATTTTATTATTATAGATTCATTGGGAAACTCGGATTGCAATCCTATGAATCCTTACTTGGGAGGAAGGTCCAATTAATTCACTGGGATTTTTTTTCTGAACAACGATGCATACAGTCAGTTTGCACAGGTGTAGCTATCCTATAAATTTATGCTGGCTTTATAACAATATGTTATTGCTTTCCCAAAGCAATCTTGGGAATTCTAGTTTGGTAAGAATTTTGAATATTTATTGGTGATCCTTGCAAGCCATAGACATACAGTTACCAGAATTTCCTATAAAGAAAGAAAGACTATTTTTAGACAGTTCCCTTTAGTAACCTAGGGAAGAGAAGGTGGCTGTCTTTATCTTCTGTATGAAAACATAGTTGTGTACATGCTAGTTAGGAGTCATCAATGGGCAATTCTTAATGATCAAACTTTTAAAAGAAAAAAACCTGAAAAATATTATTTTACAGGGAATAAAGTTGCTATTTGCCTAGACATGTAGGTAGAAGTGCAGCAGGTCTAATATGAATATACAAGCTTTCATGGATCTTTGGAAAAAAAGAAGCCTGGCTAGGAAAAGCCAACCTCCATAAAGTGGTGAGAATAATCTTCCAGTGTCCTTTCCCTGCACTGCAATTTTTAGTGCTAGATTAGATTAGCTCATATTGTAATATTGGGAAGCCACCACAGCGGTGCAAAGGTATAACTCAGCTTTGTTTGCATCCCAGCACACAAGGCCTCAGCCAAGCATCCATTTTAGGAAATCCCTTCTCAGGAGACGTGCCTAGTCTGACTTCTGTACAAAAGCATCTGGCACTTATCCACTAGGTGGCAACTAACCTGAACACAAACATTTTACACAGTCTAGAGTCCACATTTTATGTCTTATGCAAATTCTTTTGTCCAGGTATTGGTCTTCAAAGGAAAGGCTTGGCCTTGCAGTAGGATCCCTACTGAAGAAAGGATGGATGTACATGCAAAAAAGTTGCTAGATTTTTTCCTGTTTGCAGAGCCCAAGCTTTGGGCTTTCCAGTGCAGCTGGAGGTTTTGTGTCTGCCTGTGGGAGAGTTTATAGAAGGTTTGTTCACTCTCCTGGAAGGAACGCAGTTTCTCTGTAAAAGACAACTAAAGTCCTGCAGGGTATCTCAGTAAGTGAGGTACTTGACCCAGCAATGCTGTTTATGCCGTGAGGGTGAAAGATGTTCCAGCAGTAGCTCTGCTAGGTTTAGCCATGGAGTTGGGTGGAGGGAAGGACATCACTTTGAAACACCACTTCAATGTCTGTACTCCTTCGTGCTTTTTTCATTTACCCCAGATGAATAGCCTGTAACCTCAGCAGAGTGCTGAGATGTATGGCTGCAGATGCAAGGGAGCAAACAAGAGTTAACTTCATGAAGAAACAGCAGGTTTCCAACCACTGTTGCCTTGGATTGTCTGGCTCTGTTTGCTTTTCTTAGTTCATGATGGCCTTTCCAGATGATCAGTTTATAGCACAATAAATGTGCAGTTGTCATTCATTTACTGAGGGGATTCCAGATGTCTTTCCTGAAGGCAAGGGCTTCTGTTGTGAGGATATTGTCAAAAAAATTCCCCGTATGTGACATATTAGCACGCTGTAGTGAAGGGTTAGCCTTATTTATTTATATTTATTTCAATTTATATACCACCCTCCCCACGAGCAGGCTCAGAGTGGTTCACAAAATAAGTTATAAAACACATCAAATAACATTGAAAAATAATGAAAACCGTTTAAAACCACAAGATTTAAAAACAGGTTGCACTACCTGTTTATGTGCATAATTTCCAAGCTAGTGTCATTGGAGCTCTAAGGTTTTCTTGATTTGGCCCACACAGAAATGATGAGCTTCAGCAGGGGAGGCCAGTTTTTTTTCCTAATTATTGGATGCCTGCCAAAGGCCTGGCTCCATTTTACAGGCCCCGTGGAATGGTAACAAAGCCTTCTCTTGATGCTCGTGAACGGGGAATTTTTGATGTGGGGAGGAACATCCAGACATGCAGTCTTCCCTTCCAGCATTCTCAAGTGGCCAATTCTAGGATGATTTCACTGTATGTTTTTTTAAAAGTTTGAATGGATTGCTCTCCCTTCCTGGGATCTACCCCTTCTAAGTAGATATGGCATCCTCTGTGAACTTTGAATGCCAGTCTGTCATTGTTTCTAGTCTGGCAAAGCATTAACCCTTTTGTGCCTTTTGCTGAACTGCTTTTTTATTTACCTGGGGTGCCAGAAGAAAGTACTTCCTGATCTGGGCTTTGGACTTTAGCAAAACTGGGAATGTTTTTTAAAAACAAACAAAAAAACCCTAAAGCCATATAAGCACAAGGCTGAAGGCCATCTCATGTCTAAACATTTCCCACAATACCCATGTGTGAAGAAATGTCTTTTTTCCTTGGAGGTTAAAATGAGCAAAACCTTCACTTTGTGTTCTATTTTTCCCCCTCTCTGGGCAGACAGCAGGCAGTTCAATTTCTTTCCAGACATACTTCAGCCCACCTTCATACAAATGCTAATAGATGTAACAGGAGCAATCATGGGTGGGTCAAGATCTCCCCCTTCTCCAAGCAGGGAACAGAGATTTAGAAGATTTTAGATTAGAAAGGCTCCAGGAATAATCTCCAGGAAACACTTCTCTGAACTGGCCTGACCTGGTCAGTGGGTGGGGAAAGAGATGTGATAAAACGGGAGTGATGAGGAAGAGCTTTTTCATGCTGGGTCCATTATTGCAGGTAGAACTCTTAACTGAGGTCTGAAGGAGGACACCGTTGGCCATGTGCTGTCTCAGGCCGTGGTCACACAGCAAGGTAATTGCGCTTTGTTCCCGCTTTGTTTAAATTGGGAACATTTTTCTTCTCATTGGGCTGACTAGATGCAGCTGGCCCCTCTCTTCCAGCACCCGCTCGCCTGCTGCTGCGTCATCCCTCCAGGCGATCCTGCCAGCCACAGGGAGGCTTGGGCGGCTGTTGCTCCTGCCACCACTGTGGGGGCCCCTGCTGCTGCCGCCGCCGCCATTGCCCCATGAAAAAAGGCTCCGCTGTCTCCGCCATCCTCCTTGCCGGCCCCATCCAGGCTGCTGGAGCCCCCATCTCTCATTCCCACCTCCAGGGCTGTCTTTGTGCATTTTATTTTTTTTTAAAAAAAGCTTCCGGTTTGAGCGCTTGAGCAAACATGCGCTTAATAAATCCATTATTAAATGTTAAATGGATTTATTAAGCACATGCTTGCTCAAGCGCTCAAACTGGAAGCTTTTAAAAAAAAACACAAAAAAACACCGCATAAAGAGCAGTCAGATGGCCTTAATCGCAATCATTGCAAAAGATGGGCTGTCCAGATGGGCAAAATCGTGCATCCAAAGTGCAAGTGCCAGGAAAATACCTGATTTTCCAGGGGTCAGGAAAACCTGGCAGCATTGCGGGAGTGAGCCTGCTTCGGCGCGGGAGGCGGATTGGCACATGTGGATGTGAATGTTACATGCACGAGGGAATGGCAGTGAACCCCGATCAAAAGGTCAGTGTGACCGCACCCTCAGAGAGTTACAGAAAGCTTCAAGGTAAGGGTAACTGTAGAGATCTGTAACTTCCTAAGCTTTAGGAGCTATTTTAACATCTGATAGGGCATGTATAGAGAGAGGGAAAGAGGATTTGCATTTTGCCCATTTCTTTTGAATTCTGTGCTCAGTTTGTTGTAAAAGTAGGTAAATATTTTCTTTTTAATAAATAATTTATAACTTTTGATGCTGGTAGTGGTTCTCTGTACCACATAGACGTCCACCATCTTGGACACACTATTTTAAAAGGAGTGATGGGGAAGGCAGACAGTTGGCAAGTGGCTATTCCTCCAAGGGTGCACAAGGCAGTAAACTGTCCCTGTGGTGACCAGGTGCTGGGCAGCAAGAGACACACAGGCAAGGCCTCAGAACTGGGAAGAGAAGCTGGAAGTCCTGAGCTTCCCAGTGGGCAATTTCTATAAAGGTCAGGTGGTGGTGGTGAGCTACCTGAGAGAGAAATAAAAGCCTCTGTGGGTTTTGTGAAAACTTTGGAGGGCAGGGCCGAATAGGGTCTGCAGGCCACAGCAGGCTCATTATACCATACCATATTAGCAATCTCTTCGCCTTCTTCCCTCATTCCCTCGTTACCAGATTTTTCTAGTGCTCTGTCTCCAGTAGAACTGGTTTTTTTACCTTTAAGTGAGTAAGCCTAGAAAATGGAATCTTGTGCCATTTTATTGGGTGTGATGGGGAATCCTTATATATCACCCTCTTGATCCCCACTCCCCTGACTCCTTCAGGGATCCATGGTCACCTCTGGACTGCTAAACCCTACTTAATCACTTAAAGGACCCCCTGTTATTAGTCAAGCTGAGCATGCTCCATGTGAGACTAACTGGCTTGTTTTGTTTTCTTGTTTCTCTTTATGAAAACCACCATATCCATGTCACTGGAGTATACAGGATGTTGCTGCTACATAAGCCTGCTGTGAGGAAATAGCTTTTTGAACTCACAAGCAGGTTGGCTCAGATGACCTGAAAATGGTCAAAGGAAAGTGCACTCTATTAGGAAAGGTGTGATTTCTGCTTGATTCATCAAACAGGCTAGTTCCCCTTCTTCCCTCTATAAATCTGCTCCTCCTTCCTTTTGTGACAAGTTCTTAACTTTCCTTCAAGTTGCTGGTTTTTAGCAATCTGTCCCACATTTGGTCACAAAAGCAAGAATGGCTGTATATATTGGCAAGCATTTGTGGATTTTTTCATGGAAATGCAAAATGGTAAATGGCAAAAAAAAAGGTTCAGTAGTTTTTCTGAAGGACAGATTAGCATAGCTGCTACAGCAGTACACTGCACACTTGAAGCTTCTTATGCTTTAGAACTTTGTGCAACTGCATATTCTGATGATTATAGAACCTAAACTGGCCTTTCACCTTGACTAACTGCCTGAAAGCATAATAGAAAGTGTTTGGACAATTAGTGAGATTATAAGTAATTATTCTAAATTTTCTCAGAGAGCTCAGAGTCCCCTTTTTTATCCTCAGAGCAGTCCTGTAAGGTAGGTTAGGCCTTTAGAGGCTGCAATCAGACTCTGCATTTAACTCACTTTATAGAAAACTAGGAATAAGGCCCGTTGTGGAAATAAATACAATGGGCTCTAGAAAGAGGCTCTGGGAGAGTGCCCCGGCTTTGGGCACTCAGTGACAATTTGCTGTGGCAATCTCAGCAGGGTATAATGACACAGAGTCCACCATTTTCTCCAGGGGAACTGATCTTTGCTACCTGAAGAGCAGTAGTAATTTTGAGTGATCTCCAGCCCACCCCCAAGATTGATAACAGTGGTTCCCCAGGAGGGAGTGGCTGGTTTGGAGGGTGGAGTCTATGGCATTGTACCTGTCTGAGGTCCCACCCCTCCTCAACACTCACCCTCTCCAGGTTCGACCCCTCAAATCTCCAGGAATTTCCCAACCTGGAGTTGATAACCCTATCTCCCTCCCAGCCAACCATCAACCTACCTTTAGTTTTCCATCTCCTCCCCCTCCCTCCTAGAGAGCAGTTGTAATTTTGAGTGATCTCCAGCTCCCACCTGGAGATTGGCAACAATGGTTCCCCATCAGGGAATGGCTGGATTGGAGGGTGGAGTCTATGGCATCGTACCTGTCTGAGGTGCCACCCCTCCTCAAACCTCACCCTCTCCAGGCTCCATCCCTCAAATTGCCAGGAATTGCCCACCTGGAGTTGGCAACCTGATCAGGGCTGAGTCCAATGAGTTTTCTCCCAAAAACCATCATAGGTGTGAAAAGGGCCTTTTACTGACAGAGGAGAAAGTACAGGTGCCAACTCTGATTAGGGAAATACCTGGAGATTTGGGGGGTGGATCCTGTGGAGGGCAGCATTTGGGGTGTGTGTGGAAGGACTCAGCAGGGTATAATGCCATAGAGTCTACCGTCCAAAGCAACCATTTTCTCCCGGGGAACTGATCTCTGTCATCTGGAGGTCAATGGTAACAGTGGGAGATCTCCAGGTCCCACTTGGAGATTGGCAACCCTAGGGGAAAGTCAGCCGCACAGCGGGGAGTTGAAGAAAATGGTTTGATGGTCGCTAGCCCACCTCATTAGCCAGCCAGCCATGCTGAAGCTAAGCAGGAGAGCGAGCCTTTTTCCATTTATTCTGACAGGAAAGTGGCCATTGGGGAGGGGGTTATGCTGAAAGTCCTTTGTTTTTTTACTCACAGAACCAAGCTTGGCTGCCTACCAACAGCCACTGAGGGGACAGTCCCTCACAGGGGTCAAGAGAACTGTCTTCCTCAGGAGAGAGAGATGGTCTGCCAGTAAATCTGTCTGAAGGGGGAGTGGGTGGGGAAGAGGAGCAGACCCAGCACCTGGCCAATGGCACGCGAGTACTCTTGAGTGGCGGCTGATGAGCCAATGGCTGAGGGAGGGCATTTTACAGCCAATGGGAGTGCATGGAATCTTATGAAACCAAAATATAATTATTATAAGGAGAGATATGCATGAGAGCCTGACTTGTTGCCAAGCTAGGGTTGCCAGGTCTTACCCGGCTAGCAGCAAGGGGGTCCCGGTCCTAGTCCTAGAGATCTTCAGTATGTGTGCATGCCACGATGACATCACCCAGAAGTGATGTCATCGTGCAGGGCACATTGCAGTGGACACTCTATCATTTGAGGAAAAACTCTATGATTTTTCCTTAAATGATCAAGCATCCATCTGTCCCCCCCACAATGTGCCAGTTCGATGACATCACCTCCAGGTGAAGTCATTGTGTCAGGCATGTCAGCACACTCTTTCGCCCCACCAGTCAGATCAGGCAGATCAGGACCTGCACCCCCATCGGGGGAATGGGAAACCTATGCCAAGCTGGTGCCTGTCCCTTGCTTCCTGGTCTTGTCCCCTCCCTTCTTGCACAGAGAATCAAGTGGAAAAAACTAACTTCTGTTACTGATGTATGAATGCAGTCATGTAGTTAATCTGGGTCAGTCTCCCCCCACTCCCCTGGCCTTGGATCCAGACTAGGTAATTTCTGTGGATACAGGGATTTCTGCCTGTGAAACACAATTTTGTCCCCTTCTCCTTCCTGCGGCCGCCCAAAATGGCCCCCAAAAAACTGTTCTTGAGGAAGAGGGGACCTGCATTTATATATCACATGTAACCAGAGTTAGTTTTTAATTCTGATTCTTCACAGATAGAGAAGGAAGGGAAGCAAGGTGTGCATGCTAGTCTAGCTACGAACTGGGTTCATGCACATCTGAGTGCAGCCAGAATGACTTGCCAAGATCACCAGCTGTGAGTTTTATGGCAAAGTAGGCATCTGAACTTTTGTTCTCCTTGGTCGTCTGCACTGCAACCACTACGTATTTTATTCGATTCACCCTACCAGTGCTTCAGTTGTCTGCATCTCTGTATCACGTGAAGAAAAAAGGGAGCAAAAGAGAAGCAAACATGACATAGCAGCAAAAATTCTGTTTCTAAACCACAGCCATTTTGCTGTGGTCCAATTTTCAACTACTGCTCCCCCTCTCTCCTCTCCGTTTCTTTCTCCCCATCTCATTCCATTCATTGTATTTTGTAAAAATACTCTCCTTTGTTTCCCAGCTTTATGTTTTTAATTATTTTGACTTAGTTCTGCATTAATATTATTTTATAAATCAGGGGCAGAATGGAAGTTGGTGTATGTGTGATGTAGCTATTCAAGGAGTTGTGATCTCTGCATTTCATTTTGCTGTTCAGCTGGAAAGATCTCATTTCCAAATACACCCACACACAGACGCAGAGAGAGAGGGAGAGAGACTTGCAGGAAGGAGGGGGAAATTGGGGAGAAGCATCTGGGGAGATTTGCGGAGACTGTAATGAAAGGAAAAGATAAGAGCGGCTTGGCTCTGGTGGGGTCAATATGTAGGACATGTTTCCATCACTTGACATGCTGTAGAAATGGGGGGGGGCACAAACCAACACTTAAAAACCCACAAAACGCCTGGAAGTGAGCAGTAAAAGCTGTTATATTTCGACATGGCTTTTAAAAAAGACAGTAACTGAAAGTCAAGTTCAGCACATGCCTCAAAAAGGAGGAATATGCTATACTAGTAAGTAAAGCTTGTATTTTGCATATGCTACTGGCTGTAACAAAAAATCTCCTCTCCAAATCTCCAACATTTGTTAAAAGCCTATGAAAGGGAAAGTCTCATATCTGTTTGCTTTGTCTCATTTTCAGACTTACATTCCTGGCTGCCTATGCAGCTTTCCCCAGCACAGCTCTGTGTTGTGCTCCATCTATGCTTAGGCTTGCACCACTGTGCAGGACAAGCTGCTATATGCAGCAGACCTTATGCCCCAGATTTCAAAGGAGAAATGCAAAAGCTACCCAGGTTTCAAGTATTCCTATTAATTGAGGTGTGTTAGACTGCATGCATATGAAAATTCATTTTGCAGGTAGCCGTGTCTATGAATGACAAAGGCCATAGCACCTCTGTATATATAATGGATAAAATTAGGACAGTGGAGGGCAGTTTTGACAGCAGATTTGCTTAGAAATCTTGGAAAATGATTAGAGGCAAGGTTGCTTGCAAGATGCCATTAATTATAGTTTCCTTTGACAATGTCAGAAAGCTGAGTCCACCAACTTCCTTATTTATTTATTAAATTTTAATTCTGTCCTTCCTCCAAGGAATTTAGGGCAGCATACATGGTTTTCCCTTCCTCCATTTTATCCTCACAACAACCCTTTAATGTATGTTAGGTTGACAGAGAGTGATATAGGACCAAGGTCTGCTCTAGTGAGTTTTTCATAGAGAGTAGGATCTCTTTAAGCCTAGTCTTAAGCACTGTACTACACTGTCTTTCCCCCTCCTCTTTTGTTTTCTTCTATTGAGTTCAAGTCCTGTGAATTATGGGACTGGTGTCTTCTCAGTCTCTCCTACCAGCGGATACAACACCAGCCCAGACAATCATCAGTAGGCCAGTCATAACCCATATGTCTGAAGACCTACCTTTAAGTTCTTTTGGACAGCTGACCTGGAAAAACGTAGGGCCAGTCCAACATCACTCAGTTGCCAATTGTATTCTTGTAGTTGCAGCTCTCTTTAATGCCCTATTTGTTGCAAGTGATCACTGAGAGCTTTAAGAGCTAGATGCAATTTACCCCATCACAGACATTTGGCAACTAGTGGGATTTCTCTCATCCTAGGAAAAAAGTAGAGACAGAGATGTGTGTTAGGGTTGCCAGGTCCCCCCGGCTACCAGTAGGGGATGGGGGGGGGTAGGGTTGCCAGATCCAGATTGGGAAACTCCTGGATATTTGGGGATGGAGCCTGGGGAGGACAGGGGCCTCAGTGGGGGGCAATGCCATAGAGTCCACCCTCAAAGCATCCATTTCCTCCAGGGGAACTGATCTCTGTAATCCGGAAATGACCTGTAATTCTGGGAGATCCCCAGGTCCCACCTGGAGGCTGGCATGTGGAAATGTACAAGCTCTCAAATTTCTCAGCTTTTCCACTAAAAGGCATTACCTGTTTGAGTTACCTGATAGTTTAGATTTAAATTGACAACAGCATTCTGTTCTAAACCAGTGGTTAAAGCTAGCAATGAAACAAAAAATCCCATCTCCTTTCTTTTCAAATATCAAACAGTAGAAATAATAAAGGGGATTGATGCTGGCATTTTGGTTTGTGTAACCAGTTATCATCAAGATGGAAAGGTCACCTAATCACATGACAAAGCCATTCCAACTTTAAATTGGTCTTTTGAAAATTTTGATTCACTGGTCAAATTTCATTTTTTGAAATAACTCAAATAAGCTACTCTTGTATTGGTTAGCTGAAACAGACTTGGTTCCAAGATGGCATTATATTGAAGTAAATCAGACTGAAACTATGTTTTGGTGTTTGCTTTCCCCCCAAACGCATAACTTTCTGCCAGTACCAAACCATAATCAGAACTGGGGTGGGGGAGTACAGTACAGTACAGGAGCAACTAGACTAATCTTTTAAATAATTTGTTTATTTAAAAATTCCAGTAAAAAGTTGCAAGGTCCAGATTCTGTGGGACTTCTTATACCTTTTCCATGGAAGGGAAAAGTCCATGTCTTCGTGTTCCAAGGTGGGGGGGGGGGGGACACCTGGCAATCCTAACACAGAGAAGTCATGTCTCTACTTTTTCCTAGGATGAGAGAAATCCCACTAGGGTTGCCAAATTTTCTGGTCTTTTCCGGTGACTGTAACAATACTATGATGTGCAAAAATTAGCAGGTGAACCTTTTCACAACTTGAAGAAAAGCATAATCACTTGTGAATATTTGTACATTAGACCATGTTAAAGGTGTAAGTACAATGGCTGGTTGAAAATGTGGCAAACCTAAATATCAGGGTTTGTAGGAAAAGGAAAAAAGAATAAATACAATTTTTATACTATTGTTCATATAATATAATAAAATGCTCATATTTTATTAATGGCTGCTTTTGTTCCCCGTCTCTGATCATGCTCAGAGTGACTCACAAAAGAAAAAGCATTGAAACAGTAGGTTAACTTTAAAAAAAAAACACCATCTGACAGACTTTATATCAAAACAGCAATAGACTCTGCCCTTTGATCAAAGTAAACTAAACCAACTACTTTTAGTAACCATCAAATGCCCTCCAGAGCAGCTTGGTCTTAAACAATTTCCTAAAGTTGTAAGAATAAATGCCTCCCAAGTATTTTCATTTGGGGGGAGAGTATTCCATAAAGTTGAATTCACTGTCAGGGAGCATGAGGGTTGAGGGGAAACAGGGCACCATGCTGCAGAATGTGCCCTCAGAAGGGACCTCTTCTTCAGCTGGTAAACAGGTATCCTTTCGCACCAAGGAACCATCCCTGGGCAGGGAGGGAGGTGGGCTCTTGGTAGGTGGTGATTCTATCTTTAGGCAGGTAGAAAACTGGGTGGCAGACCTGCATACTGACCATATCGTGACTTGCCTGCCTGGTACGAAGGTAGGGGATATTACATGTGTTGTAGATAGGCTGGTAGATAGTACTGGGGAGGAGCCAGTGGTCGTGGTACATGTTGGCACCACCGATTTGGGGAAATGCTGTCGTGAGGTCCTGGAGGAAAAATTTAGGCTGCTAGGCAGGAAATTCAAGGCCAGGACCTCCAAGGTAGCCTTCCCAGAAGTGCTACCTGTTCCATGTGCAGGGCCAGAGAGACAGGCACAGATCAGGAGTCTCAATGCGTGGATGAGACAATGGAGTAGGGGGGAAGGGTTCAAGTTTGTTAGGCACTGGGATGCTTTTTGGGACAAGAGGGAACTGTACAAAAGAGATGGTCTCCACTTGTCCCAAGAAAGAACCAGGCTGCTGGCACTTAAAATCAAAAAGGTGGCAGAGCAGTTTTTAAACTGAACATTGGGGGAAAGCCGACAGGAGATGAAAAGTCTCTGGTTTGGGATGGCTCATCTCAAAGAAATGAAGGGGTAGCTGTTACTTCTCTACAAGGAAATGGATTAGTATTGTCCACTGGGACTGTGGCTAACGATAGGGACTGTCTGGCAAGGTCTCGAGGCAGCAAGAGGAAGGCTGTGGGCTTAACATGCATGGGAAACTATAGGTGTTTATATACAAATGCTAGAAGTGTCCGAGGTAAAATTGGGGAATTGGAATGCTTGGTGGGGGAGGGGGGGAATAGACATTGTGGGTATTTCAGAAACTTGGTGGGATGAGGAAAATCAGTGGGATACAGTGATTCCTGGTTATAAATTATATTGGAAGGATAGGGGGGAAGGGTTGGATGTGGGGTGGCTCTGTATGTCAGAGAGGATATACAGTCCAGTAAGACTGAGAAGGTAAGTGAATTGGATTTGCTTCTGGAAATGCTACTGGTTGAAATAGTGGCCCCAAAAGGAAGCTTAACACTAGGAATTTGCTATCACCTACCAGATCAAAAGATAGAGGAGGATTATGAAACGATGAATTCAAGATAGCGGCTAGACGAAATAACTGTGTCGTAATAGGTAATTTTAACTAACTACACATTATTGGGTCAATATGTGTTCAAGTCGAGAAAAAAAGACTGAGTTTCTAGACCCTCTTAATGACTGTGCTATGGAACAGATAGTCACAGAACCTACTGGGGAGAGGCGATCCTGGATTTGGTCCTAAGTAATGCCCAAGTCCTGGTGAGAGATGTAAAAGTGATTGCACTGCTTGGGAACAGTGACCATAATGTTACTGAGTTTAACATTTGTATAAATAGGGAGTTGCCTAAAAAGACTGACAC
This sequence comes from Gekko gecko, assembly GCA_029375565.1. Lineage (NCBI taxonomy): Eukaryota > Metazoa > Chordata > Lepidosauria > Squamata > Gekkonidae > Gekko > Gekko gecko. Next base: position 227,105,371 of record JAPDNY010000002.1, read on the forward strand.
AACCAATTTTAACTTTAAAAGGGGTAACTTCTCTGATATAAGGGGACATGTGAGGAAGAAACTGAAAGGAAAAGTAGAAAGGGTCAAAACCATTGGGGAAACTTGGAGAGTATTTAAAACTACAAGCTCAGAAAAAATATATACCGCAGGTTCAATTCAGTTCAATTACCTTTACTGGCATTGACATTAAAAAGAATAATATACAAAAGATAAGGTAAGAACAAATACCAATCAAAGAGAAAACCATTCTAAAATAGTCTAAAATCAATGTAAAATAAGTCTCAGTTTCATATCTCCTGGATATAAGTTGTATTACGATACTGTATTACAAATAAAAAGAGCAGCCTGCAAGAAATCTGCCACAGGAATGGTTATATTTTCATTATCACTGTTTAACAAGTAAATCAATTTGTATGAGTCAGGAAGTTCTATGATACCACCAAGTAGTGATGATAAAATGCAGTGTCGAATATTGGCATAGTAATGGCATTCCAATAACACATGAGGCACTGTTTCAACTGACCCACTTGCACAGGGCATAGTCTATTAACAAAAGGGATACCATTAAACCTCCCAGTTAAGATCGCTGAAGGGAGCGCACTGAACCTGGCAAGTAAAAAGGTTCTACGTAACGCTGGAGTCTGCAGTTGGTGAAAATAGCTAGCAGGATGACCCACAGTGGGCAATATCCCATGACCTAGAGGTGAGCATGTCTTATTAGCTGCATTGTACAGTTCGGGCAGCTCTGCCTCATATAGTCTGTCTCTTATTGATTGCATTGCCTCCCATTCAGAAAGTAAGAGTAAGGATTCAAATATATATCACAGGTTAGGAAAGGCACAAATAGGTATGGAAAAAGCCTGCATGGTTAACAAACAAAGTAATGGAAGCTGTAAAAGGTAAGAAGGATTCCTTTAAGTGGTGGAAAAGCCAGTCTCAGTGAGGTTGATAAAAGGGAACACAGGCTATGGCAAATAAAATACAAGTCTGTGATCAGGCAGGCAAAAAAGGTCCTATGACTGATAGATAACTAAAAAACTGATAAATCACCAAGCTTGGATGGCATACATCTGAGAGTTCTAAGAGAACTCAAATGTGAACTTGTGGATCTCCTGACAAAAATATGTAATCTCTCATTAAAATCTGCCTCCATTCCTGAGGACTGGAAGGTAGCTAATGTCACTCCCATCTTTAAAAAGGGTTCCAGAGGAGATCCGGGAAATTACAGGCCAGTCAGTCTGACGTCGATACCGGGTAAGTTGGTGGAAACTGTTATTAAGGAGAGAATTAGTAGGCACATTGCTGAACAAAAACTATTGAGGCAGACTCAGCATGGGTTCTGTAAGGGAAGATCTTGTCTCACTAACCTGTTAGTGTTTTTTGAGGGAGTGAACAAACATGTGGACAAGGGGGACCCAATAGATGTTGTTTACCTTGACTTCCAGAAAGCTTTTGATAAAGTTCCTCATCAAAGGCTCCTAAGTAAGATCAATAGTCACAGGATAAAATGACAAATTCTCTTGTGGATCAAAAACTGGCTAATTAATAGGAAACAGAGAGTGAGTATAAATGGGCAATTTTCTCAGTGGAGGGTGGTAAGCAGTGGGGTACCACAGGGATCAGTACTGGGCCCGAGGCTTTTTAACTTGTTCATTAATGATTTGGAGTTTGGAGTAAGCAGTGAAGTGACTAAATTTGCAGATGACATGAAATTGTTCAGAGTGGTGAGAACCAGGGAGGATTGTGAGGCACTCCAAAGGGATCTGTCGAGGATGGGCAAGTGGGCGTCAACGTGGCAAATGGGGTTCAGTGTGGCCAAGAACAAAGTGATGCACACTGGATACAAAAATCCTAACTATAAATTCATGTTGATGGGGTCCAAACTTGCAGACACTGACCAAGAGAGAGATCTTGGAATCATAGTAGATCACTCAATGAAAATGTCTAGACAGTGTGCAACTGCAATAAAAAAGGCCAAGGCTATGCTGTGGATTATTAGGAAGGGAACTGAAAACAAATCAGCCAGTATCATCATGCCCCTGTATGAATCAATGGTGCAACCTGTGTACAGTTCTGGTCACCACACCTCAAAAAGAATATTATAGTATTGGAAAAAGTGCAGAAAAGAGCAACTAGAATGATAAAAGGGTTGGAACACTTTCCCAATGAAGAAAGGTTAAAATGCTTGGGGCTCTCTAGCTTGGAGAAACGACGGCTGAGGAGTGACATGATAGAGGTTTATAAGATTATGCATGGGATAGAGCAGGTAGAGAAAGAAGTGCTTTTCTCCCTTTCTCACAATACAAGAACTCATGGGCACTCCATGAAATTGCTGAGCAGTCGGGTTAGAATGGATAAAAGGAAGTACTTCTTCACCCAAAGAGTGATTAACACATGCAAATCACTGCCACAGGAGGTGGTGGCAACTAAAAGCATGGACATCTTCAAGAGGGAATTAGATAAGCATATGGAGCAGAAATCCATCAGTGGCTATTAGCCACAAGGCATAGATAGGAACTCTCAGGCTGGGGCAAGTGATGTTCTGTATTCTTGGTGCTTGGGGGGCAACAGTGGGAGGGCTTCTAGTGTCCTGGCCCCACTGCTGGACCTCCTGATGACACTTGGTATTTTTGGCCACTGTGTGACAGAGTGTTGGACTAGCTGGGCCATTGGCCTGATCCAACATTGTCTTCTCTTATGTTCTTACATTCTTATGAAGTCATTCCAGTAATAGCCCTATACTGAGCAGTGGCAGTTCTCACAGTCCTGTATAAAGGAAATGATAATGAAACCACAAAAGTGAATGAAGTTACTTCATGGGCAGGGGGGAGTATGTCTCCTTGATGGTCTTAACCAGTTTGGTGTAGTGGTAAAGTATGTGGACTCTAATCTGGGAGAACCGGACTTGATTCCCCACTCTTCCACACGCAGCTTCTGGATGACCTTGGGCAAGCCATAGTTCTGTCAGAACTGTCCTTGAAAGGGCAGTTTCTCTCAGAGCTCTCTCAGCCCCACCTACCTCACAGGGTGTCTGTTGTGGGTACAGGAAGGAAAAGGAGTTTGTAAGCCGCTCAGAGGGCACAATCACATGCACAATTAGCCCTGCCATAGGCTTAAATGCTGGGTGCAATTTAAAGGGCGCGATCAGACACGGACATCTGGGAAGCGCCCCGGACCCATTGGCAACCTGTTTTGCTCCGCTGCAGAAATGGAGTAAAAAGACACCAGGGAAAATCCGGTAGTAAATGGGTTGCAACGGGCCATGGATGGAGTTTCCCATGTCTGATCGCTCTAGCATGTCCTCATGGCGTCGGGATGGTCTGATCAGGCCATCCCGACTCCATGCCATTGTTTTTTTTCCCTTTTCAGTATGCGCATCATCGCAAACTCCATAGAGAGACCTCAGTGCAGAGATGCGATTCATTGATTCCTCATGGAAGTGCATCAGCAACCCCCCTAACTTACCCGTGGTTGCGTCTGATCATGCAGTGGTGAGCTGTGCCCGCAGCTTCCAAGGACTGTGTGATCGCACAACTGTGGATCAAATTCCTCCAGAGGAAATAGCCTTGCTTCCCTCCCTGCTTTATCTCATGCGTGTGACCGCCCCCTGAGACTCTGAGTGAAGGGCGAGGTATAAATCCAAGCTCCTCCTCCTCCTCCTCCTCTTCTTAAGTCATAATGGGCTTTAAAGGTAAGCAGCATCTTGATTTGAACCTGGAAACAAATATGTAACTAGTGTACAGATTTCAAGATAGGAATAATATCTACAAAATGGCTAACTTCAGTCAGCATTCATCCTGCTGCATTCTGAATAGCTGAAGTTTCCCATTTTTCTTTGAGGGCAGACCCGCATAAAACAAGATTAAAGTAGGATGAGCCAGTGTAATTAGGACAGCTGAGTCTAGAACAGAGAGCAGGATGACTTCTGTGCTAAATGAAGGTGAAAAAATGCATTCTTAGCTACCATATTAATATGGTTTTCTAATGATAAAGCTGAATCCAGAGTAAGCTTCTGAATCTATGAAAGACTCACTCTATTCTTATCTCTCAGTGACAAACTAGACATGATGGTGTCCCTGGGTCCAACCCATGGACACTGCTTCCATTTTAACGCCTAATGAGGTCATTTAAAAATGACCCCCATGGCTGTTTAAGCACTTGAAAAGGCATGGAGTGGGGGATAGCATTTCATCCTGCCATATTGTCTCATTTTAAAAATTGCATCATTAGGCTTTAAAGTAGCACTGTCTATGGGTTGGACCCATGGATGCCATCATGTCTGCTTTGGCTCTCAGTTTTGTTGATCCACAAATCCTGTATGCACACACTCCCCTTGCTCCTCCAAGTCCCAACACAGCCTTTGTGCTTGGAGCTATACTCTAAACTTTTTGGTTTGATAATGCTCCACTTATCCATGATGCCCAGATGTAGACATTTCAATGAAAAGGACCTTTACTCTCCACAAGCCAGGTGTGTAAATCTCAATTTAACCCTAGTTTGTGATGCGTTGACAAACCCCAGTTTGCTGAGACACCCACATTCAGGCATTGTGGTAAACTGGAGCTTCATCAGTCCAGGAAATTTTGAATCTAGCGACACACAGGAGAGAGATAAGAAAGCATGTGAGCGCAGCAACCACCTTTTCTTTGCATGTACAGATCTCCATCTAAGTGTAATTTGTTACAACATCTAAATGCAGCATTTTCAGACCATTTGTTGGTGCTGTTCTGTAAGAGGCTTTGTGACTTGACTGTACTGCCCTCCCAGTGGCTTCATACCTAGTAAGATTACAGAAATGCACAGAGGCAAACACCATTGTTTCCCCTGTGGTCTTGAGAAGCACTTCTGTGTGGAAACTAATGAGTACTTTTTTCCTGGCAGGCAGGCAAGTTTGATACTTTAGTAGCAGAGTGGGCCAGGAAAGTGCCACAGCAACATATAGCAGGCCAGTTCTCCTTTACCTGTCCTCATTTTCAGATTTACAAATGATAACTTCTTGCTTCAGTCTTCTATTTCAAAGCACTGTGTTGTCCTCCTACCACACACTTTCTGATCCTTCTGCCCCATAGCTCTCTTGAGCCCTGGAACTGTCTGCCTTCCTCTGGAATTGATTGGAGGGTAAGGCATGGTACCTAAAAGCAAGCCTGCTTCTGGTACCTTGAAATCAAATAACTAAAGAAACAATTGCAGTGCTAGTGGAATCCTTCTAATATGGTTCCCTTTCTCTTTCCTCTGAGAGTCAGAAGTTATTTTTCTTGTGGGTACTGAGTTGTCCCACTCCCCTTTCCCTCCCTTTAACCTCCATCCAGTTCTTCAATATCAGTGTGATTAATGGGAGATGAGTGTACTTCTGAAAGTGGCAACACTACAAGCCAGCATGCAGATTGGTGCTTGTGGTTTCTTCTGTATCTGTCTGATTAAAATCTTAAATTCTTCATTTTCCAAATTATATGGATGTTCTGCACCACACTTGAAAAGTCTCTATAGCAACTGCCAGGGGAAACTTTTCGGCACAAATCTGCCTGTGTGATAGAGAGGTCATTTCTGGTGCAATGATTTGTCTATTTTAAAACCATATCATATTTGTGGCAGCATGTGCTGGAAGAGTGGGAGAGGTGTGGAATTTCTTTAAATGGGAGACACAACAAGCATGTTGCTCCTCCCACAAATGCCTTGTATTTCTAAGGACATCCAGTCTGTATTGAGCTTATAAATAGTGCTTTGGGTTGATTAGCATCACTTTTTAAAAACATCCTTTTAAAAGAAATAATCATATTCTTTAATGAAATATTGTAATTGAGGCTTATAGAAATCATAAGTTGGTTAAAAGATCCAGGGAGGAACTTCCCTGCTCATTGAAGTTATTATAAATGGACATTACTATAAGATGTGAATGAATGGATTCCATGTGACTTCGTGGCTACAAAGGTCAATTTGACCCACATTATTCCAACAGTGGGAAAACATCCCAGCTTCTTTCTTAGTCACCAGTTCCCCTGTAACATGCCACTTAATGTAATTTGTGGGTGCTGTGGCTAGAAATACTGTTTATTTAGAAAATATTGGTACCCCACATCTTTTTGCTAGAATTAATTGGCATGTGAGGTGGTTTACAAAATTCTCATCAGTAAAACAAGTTACAAAAGCAAGCTGGAATTTAAAGTGAACAAGGAGCAGCATTAAAACATCTAGAGCAATAGTGAGCTTTACAAGCAATCGAGCAATTTTGACTCCCCCCACCAGACTTTCCAGAATAAGAATGTCTTAACTAGCCACAGGAAAGTGAAGGGGGTGAGGACCAAATAACTATTTTACAGTAGATGGTTCTACAGTCTTGGCACAACAACTGAAAAAGCCCCACTCTGTGTGCTTGCCTTCCTTGCTTCCAGATGTGAGGATGTGCAAAGCAGGGCTCCAACAGAAGATCTAAGAGCAGCACAGCATAGTAACTTATGGGTTGATGTGATCCTTCAGCCTCTTTGGGTATGCATAGGAGTCTGAATGGGCCTAATGACATTCTGGACTTCGAACAGCAGATTCCTCCATGTTATATCATAATCTGTCTTTCAAAACTATTTTTTTATTCATTATTTAAAATATTTATTAGCTGCCTTTCTACTTCCTGGAACTCAAAGCAGCTTTTATAAACAGAATAAAAACAGAGAAGTACATAAAACCCATTTTAAACCCCCAAATTAAAATCACAGTTTACCATAAACAGCAAAACTAAACGAATTGAATGCCATTCTGAATAAAACTGTCTTCAGCTGGCTCCTGAAAACTGAAAGTGAGGGGGCCAGGTGCACCCCCCTGGGGAAGTTGTTCCATAATCCTGGGGCTGCCATCGGCGGTGCCCTCTCTTGCGAATCCCCACCAGATGGGCTTCTTTGTTCAGTGGCGGCCAGGAGGACCCCTCCCTATGATCTTAATTCCCAAGCAGGAACATGTGGTACAAGACAGTCCTTCAGATACCCTGGTTCCAAGCCTTGCTGGACTTTAAAGGACAAAACCAACACCTTGAATTGGTATTGGGAGTGGATTGATAGCTTTAATGATCTAGATTTCAAAAGAGGTTTGGAATGTGACATGGAGTGTGTGTGTTGCGGGGAGAGAACTGTTTAAAAAACACAAATTCACAGTGCTTTTGGATGTGCTGAATGGGTCATGAGGCTCTCTGAATCCATGCCACAGGATCCCACTTCGAAACCTCTTAATGATGTAGAGCAATTATATTTACCAGATCTGGTCATAGCTTTTATTAATGAAAACGAATCCCAGGCCTTCACTGAGAATAGGTGCCTGTTAGTTTCGTCATTTCTCTGTGTGTATGTTCAAATTTTTGACACTTCAGAACAGGTCAAGAAGTCCAAGCTTGGCTATGCTGTCAGTAATACAGTAGAAGCAGAGTTTCTCTTTTGAGACTCTGGCAAAGAACTGGTTATAGTCTATTTCCTGAAGCTAGCAGTATCTTTGCAAGGATGATGATGCAGGACATTTAAAGAAATGGTAGCCGAGGGAGGGAACACTGACCTGACTGTGCCACAGGTCACTCTCATTATGCTCATCATGCCTCTTAAAGATTGTGTCTTGTAAAAATCATGCTATATTTGGCAGAGCTCTGGCAGCATTCCAAATTTTGAAATATGAGTTGTCAGGATTCTCCAAAGGATTGGCAAGAGTATTAAAAAAAGAATGAAGATAAATTAGGGCTGTTCATTTTAACAAAGGACATGAGATATGATTGCTTTATAAAGCAGCGGTGCTGAGTTCTGGCTGCCTTCTATTGCCTCTTATGCAATTAAGTACAGTATATTCTACTTGTTATATTCTCTGGAGCTGGACAATTCTAAATAGCTGGTTACCCTAGACAAAAGCTGAAAGCCATTTACTAGTGACAAAACAGACTCTAAGCCTGGGAACCTGCTGTTCCATGTATACAGGCTCTTGTCTACTGCCTGCTACACTTTCTGAGAAGCTTAAAGTAATGACAGCAGTGGTGCCAACCAATAATACACACCTCCAGCAGGATATGCCAAATTAGCTCAAACTCTGGTTCAGACGAGCTAAGAGCACTCTGTGATTGCTACACTGGTGTCTTTTGTTCCTTAGTACAGCCTTAGCAGCATAGTATCCCTAAGGCTGTTCTGATTAACAGATTTGTTTCCTCTCACAAATCTTGAGCTATGTTGATGTGACTGGGAATGTGCTTGCAAATCTGAGTTTATCAACTTCTGGAATTAATACTTTTGATAGTAGCCATATGGTTGGCTGATTAGACAAACCGCATAAGAATCTATCTTCCTGGGAATGAAGATGCTTGAAAATTGCTTCTTTTATGAGCCCCACATAATTAGGTAGTAAGGGGTACTCATGGAATTTAATGTGGTTTTTTTGACTGGCTTGTGTTGCTAGAATGGCTTGCTGCTAGTAAGAGCTAGTATGGCTACTTTATCACCTGGTAAGCATAACAGATGGCTATCCTGCAGCAGGTGTCATGATCAGAGACATAGGCCCTGGCCAGACTGGGGGCTTGGCACGATATGGTGCCACCTCTAATTGAACCGGTTTAAAGTCCAGGTAGCAGCCACTGTCAAATCGGCCTTTTACCATCTTAAGCTGATCAGGCAGCTGGTTCCCTTCCACAAATGCAATGAGCTGGCGACAGTGATCCATATGATGGTCACCTTGAGATTGGACTACTATAATGCTCTCTACATGGGGCTGCCCTTGTCTGAAATCTGGAAGCTGCAACTGGTGCAAAATGCCATGGCCAGGCTTTTGATGGGGCTGTCTGGGTGGGAGCACATACAGCCTGTGCTGAAGGCATTGTACTGGCTGCTGATAGCATACCAGATTTGTTTCAAGGTGTTGGCTCTCACCTTTAAAGCCCTACATGGTCAGGGACCTACATACCTAAGGGACCGGTTTTCTCCACATGTTCCCCAGAGAGCACTGCAGTCAGTGGCCCAGAATCAGCTGGCCCTTCTGGGCCTTAAGGAGGCTAGGCTGTCAACAACCAGGGTCAGGGCCTTTTCGGTGGTGGCCCCATCCTGGTGGAATGAGCTCACGGAGGAGACCAGGGCCCTGCAGGACCGTTTACAGTTCAGCAGGGTCTGTAAAACAGAGTTCTTCCACCAGGCTTTTAGGAGCTGCCACCACCAGTGAAGAACATCCGTTGGCTGAAAGTGAGAGGGCCCTGGACTCTGGAAATTGCTATCAACAGCCTAAAGAACTGCAAGCCCTGCAAGAACATTCCAAATGAGCACTAAGAGCTGACTGTGAGATGAGAATTTTGTACATTGGTTATCAGCTGCTACCGTCATGCGAATATCAACAACTTTAATATGATTTTATAATTTGTTTTAACTGCAACTTATGTTTTTAATGTAATTACCTGTTTTAAGTAAGCCACCCTGAGCCGGCTTCAGCCGGGAAGGTGAGGTAAAAATCTGAATAAATAAATAAATAATAAATTGTGGGGCATATCAACCACACAGCACACTCTGCTGTGGCTTACCCGTGGAGACATCCCATGGTAAATCATCCATATCATTGCAGCGCCTCAGCCATGGAGTGCACTGCCAAAAATTCCAAAATTCATGTGTGCACATAGGAGCACATGTGCACGCACATGTGTGCACATGCATATCGGCATTTTTTTAAAAAAAAGACACCTCCACAGTGGCAGAACGGATCTGCAGGTTCAGACTGCCAAATCCATTCTGTATGCACTGCCCTGCGTTCAGACATCTGGCCATGTGCAATGACTGCACGGGTAACTGAAAACACCACTTGTGATGTGGTGCCTTTTTAACCTGGCTACAAGTTGTCCTATGATGGGATAAGTATGGCTAGGGAACACCTGACAGATGTGGCTGTCTGACTGTGCCCATTTGATCTGGAGGGGAGGACTGCCTGTGCCGGGCCAAACTGCCCGTGTGATCACAGCCCTAGTCTACGTGTTTAGAGTGTTTGCAGAGAGTAGAAAGAGTCTAAAGTGGTGGTTCTCAAACTGAGAGTGAGGAACCAAAAGTGGGCCACAACTCACTCACAGGTGAATTGCAAGGGGAGGAGGTAGAACAGAGTGAGTTGAGAGAGGAGACTCTAGGAGGCTTGCTGGCAAATTTGGGGTTGCCTCTGTATAATGTGCAGAAATACAGCCAGTTGCTCAGCAATTCCCAGATTTGAACATGAAATATAAGTTTGTTCATTGTTAACTAATGTGAGACTCTTGCATTAAGGCAGTGGAAAGTAGCAGGAATTATTTTTCAATTGTGTTCTGAAAAGGAGTAAACTTAGAAGTGGGTCTCACTTCAAAAAGCGTGAGAGTTATTGGGCTAAAGAGATTCCAGCATTTCCTCTGCCATTGTGGCCTCTTGCTAAGCTCACTTGGTCTCAGCTGATTCCTTGACACTCAAAACCTGAATCAAGATGCAGCCACAGGGACTTCATCCTTCTAGGCCCCTGCCCTGGTCGTCAGTTTTTTCTAGGATGAGGATTTTTAAAATAAGAAAGTACCAATTAAAAGCTGTAATACATTTTCAAGAAGTGCATGTTTTCTTACCAGGCCCAATACCATAAGCAAGAATATAGAATATACGTTATCGGGTGGGTGGGTGTATTTGACTTGGAAACTGGAATTTTACTCATTGTTACAATGCTTTTCTACCTTACAAGCAGCTGCTATTTGGCTTTGGAAGTAGATTGTTCAGCATAGAGAACACTTTAGCCAGGCATGTATTTCAAGATAAGAAGGAAGAGTAAGGCATGAATAATATTTTTTTTTAATTTACTTCATTTTATTGGCTACCTTTCTCACAGAGACTCCAAGCAGATACCAAAATTTATAGACTGTTTATATCAGTTAGCAAAGATCTTCAATAGACAGTGTAGCAGGACAAGGATTACAGAGTTGCAAACTGCAACAGTAGTGAAAAGGAAACAAAAACCTGCCTAGGCATGACAAAAGGATAATAAACCTAGAACCTCCTTAGATGAGCACAGCTCTGAGTATGCTCAGGAGTATTTGTGGCAACTGTCTTGTTCCTTCCTCCACAAACACTACAGAAAGCAGGAGGAATCATAGAAAATGCCTCTGCTGTGGCAGAAAGATGGTGCATTATTTCATAGGATCTTTGAGAGAGCAATGAGAATAAACAATATATGTTAAGGCTTGTTTATGGCAACCATGGCTATGGTGGGCATGGCTATTCCTTATCAAAGCCCTGATGTTCAGTTCCCTGCTGTTATGTAATTCCCTGGGTAAAATGTAATAACATGTGAGACATTTTGGAAAGATAGTACAAAACTTCCTGTGCAATGAGAGAGCAGGTTATGTCCCCTGTTATAGAATTCTATAGGATAATTAAATGGAGTCACTTTCTATTAAATTTCACGAGGCTCTGGAGACATTATTCTAAAACCTAGCCTATTTTCTGAGATCAAATTTACCTTTTAATAAGGAAGTGGTGAATTCACTCCATATTTTGCTAATGAAAATCTATTTAATCATAGTAGTGGCATAACCTATTTAGTCAGTTTCAGCAGCATGAACAGCTGCTGACAGAAAAGCAGTCAGTGCCCTACATCATCCCACTTCTTTTACTTGACTTGGTGAACTTTCCCAGTCTTTTCCTTCCCTGGCATTATTACAGGCACTCCTGTCACCAGATACAGAATTCCCTTAAGCAGCTGATATTCAAAGGCAGTCGTTGGCCATGCCTTTAAAATACAGGATGCAAGAAGTCACTCCCATTATACCTTTCCTCATCTCCACTCTCCTAAAGCTGCTCCTATCTGTTCCTCTCCATCTCCACGAAAACAGTCTTTTATATCAGCTATGAGATCTAAATAGTATCTCTCTAGTCAGCTACATCAGTGGTTCTCAGCCTTTGTATACTACATCCCACCAGAGCCTGGGTTCCACCATAAAAAAAATCAAACAGCTTGCTTTTTCTGAGAATTATATTTATGTTTTTACAGGCATTCTGCTATTATGTTTATCATCCACAGTACACTTCAAGGAATAAGCTTTAAGTATTGCTGTGGGTTTAAAATACAAACATACAGAAGTGATAATTGTGTTAGTTGTTGAAATTGTCACAATACTGTTGAGTATAATTTTTACTGCTATAACTGTAAATCACAGGGGGAGGGGCAGAAGAACAATGGATAATCCTTGGCAGGTGGGGTTGTCAAGAAGCAGCAAGTCAAAGATACTTGCTGGTGGGCAGGGGGGAATGGGGGAGTTGGAGAAACACCCAGTTATCCAAGGTTACTTGTAGGTTGTAGATGGATGATCTGTGGCATGTAGGGTAAGAAGGAAGACAGCATGTTACACTTGCAGGTAAACACGGAAGGGGAGGGGGAGCAAATTCTTAGTCATTGTTATGAAAACCCTGCGTCCCACTTAGACTACTTCTGTGTCCAGCTGGTGGTACACATACCTCCGTGTGAGAACCACTGAGTGACAGAGACTGGGGACAAATAACAGAGGGGTGCTGTTGTCTTCATTTCCCACTTGTAAACTTTTTAGAGTTATTTGGCTGGTCACTCTTGGAAACAGAATGCTATGCTAGGTGAAGACAAGGGGCTTCCCCAAGGTCACAAACTGATCTGCAAATTACACTTTGCTTTTAACCTTAAAAAGCAACTGGGAGTGCATGTATCAGGGCAGTAGTGCTAATGCAGGGTTGTTTAAAAACAGATTTAAAAAACCTTCCTTCTTCAGCTGTTTTCTCAATAGAAACAAAAATTGCACCCCTTTCTCAGCTGCTGCTTCCACTGGTAGCAAATATGATAGGGGTAGAAAAAAGGCAAATATGATAGGGGTGTCTTTCCCTGTTTCCTTACTAGGGCTAATAGTCTAGGGTTACCAGATGTCCTCTTTTTAGAGGACATGTCCTCTTTTTTTGGTGTCTGTTCTCTTTTGGGCTCTTTTCAAAAAAACTGATGAAAATGTTCTCTATTTGGGTTAGAAGGTTAGGAATATTCTTAGTTAGTAACAATGATCACAGCTTAAATAGTAGGGTACTTAAAATGAGATTTGTCATAGTAACCACTTGTTTGAAGTAGTCAGTCTGTGTCCTCTTTTTTGGTTTTCAAAATATGGTAGCCCTATACAGCTTGGGATGGGAGATTTCAATTGGAGAAACAGCAAGGATTTTAAAACACCGCCATAGTCCTGATCCAAATTCTGCCCTCCACAGGTGGTTAAAAGGTATGTGTTGGGAGGTTTAGATCCCTAACACAGCATGCAGTTTGACTTTCAGTAAGAGGTGGGGGATCTGACCCCTGAACTATTAAATACCCAGTCACAATTAATCTCCTGCTGAAAATGTATTTCCTCCAAGACTCTCCTAAAACTTTTCTCCCATATCACTTCCCCTGTCAAATACTTATTTACTAGGGCTTCCCTGCACATTAATTTCCCTCCATGCTTCCTCATTCACCCAATAGTAGTTCAGAGATGGGGGGGGATTTCCTTTCTTCTACTTGGTGTATTACAAGCCTTACATATACTTTTCACTTTTTCTTACCCTTGTGCGTAACCTATCCCTCTTAACTTTTTTTATGTGTGCAAATAACTGGGGGAAAGGGTTGTATGTGGATATGGTGAAGGTATATTAATGTGAGGCAAGAAAAGTACAGACAGAGTGCTGTCAGAAATCCTTCCATACAGTACATTCCTGACCCCCACTCCCCAACTAGAAAATAATGATGAATGTGCTCCCCGTGGCTTGGTTGTGTAACAGATGCACCTCAACTGATTGCATTTGAGCTTCATTCCACATAGGCCTAGATTAAGCTCCATCCCACTCCAAGTTTAGGTCCTGTTGAGATTTCAGGCAAGCAACTGCAAATAGGATGGGGCCTGAATATCTTCCCACCTCATTTAGCTCTGTGAACCCCCCTGCAGCTGCTGCTTTATTTTCCTTGGAACTAGCTTAAAACAAAGACATTTTTTCCTGTTTGGTTGGTAACTTACACTTTACTGATCCTGGATCTGAAATAGAATAATGTAGTATTAATCCGGAAATTACTATTCTTGACATACAACCTGAAAATCAGCCTGAGGACTTCTGTGGGTCTATTCCCATTCTGTTCCTGGGTAACAAAGCTAAAACCTACAAAATCTCCCCTAGAGGTTTTCAAGATCTGTGAAATGGCCTACCAAGCTGAAACTTGATTCCTGCAATTTTTGGGGTAGCATCCCCAGCTGATCCATTCCCATGAGTGTGAAGCATGTGAGTATAGCACCAAGTCTACACCTTGTCCTCCCATGCGGGGGTGGGGGGGCAGTCTTTCAAAGCTCAAGGCTGAGGAACTGGGATTTGATCACAGCTTATTTGCTAATACACTTTATTATGCCAAACAGAAGGTTATTCAGTGGTAGTGATGGTGGTTAGAAGGTATTTATTGATTGACAGAGGAGATGTAGTTCAGAATTTACAGTTTCAGCTCAGATGTTGAATCTGTTCCTCCTTCCAACAGAATGTTGCCTTACTCTGCCTCCTGCAATGTTTGCCTTTCCTCCAGTCACTCCAGTTAAGTTACTAGAATGTAATGCTCCTACTAATCTCCAGAAATGACAGTTTTTATCACATAAATTAGAAATGGAAAAGACCTGCTGGAATCTGCAATTCTTCTTGCTGCTAGGCCAGGTGATTCTTTGCTGCAGTCTCCAGGCTCATGTTTAGCAATTTCCTTTGGAAAGGGGCACAGAGGGGTCATCATACCTATTTAGAATCCTTCTGAAAATCTCTGACTTCAGCACTCACTTTATGTCAGCTCAGCTGGCATTCAAGTCCTGACAGTCACCATAGCAATGTGAATCATGTGACTTCACAGGCACTGTACTGCATGGAAACCTGTATCACTGCCTGCAGTAACCATGGTAATCACATCACATGGTTCTTACCTGTCTCCCAGGTAACGTTTTCGTTTCCTTGACAAAACTAAATACCTTAGCTGAAGTGACTGTAAGCAAAAGACACTCGGCATCCTTGTAGGATTTTAAGGGGACAAGTTTTTTGGTGTTTTTTTTTTTAAATAACTGTGGTAATTATCAGTACTGCATGGTGACACAAACCTTCAGTAACTATGGCAATGGATGAACATCACATAGCAACATGTACCTCATCTTTCCATGGAAACCTGATCATTAGTGTTTTTAGTAATAATGCATTTTTAAAAAAAGAATCCATGGTGTTTATCTCGAGAAGAACTTTTGTAACAGTCACAGAAAATGTGGCACTTTAAATGTTACTGAGCATTCAGAGCAGTCTGAACTTTTGCCTGGTAACAGTCATGTCAGTCATAGCAAGAGAAGAGGCCCCGAGCCGCAGGGAACCACTTGGCTATATGGTAGCCTTCCATTTTGCGACCTCTCTGATGCAAAGATATAGTTATCAATTTTTTCCTGTTAGGACTCTTGTGCCTTTAACAGCTCCCAATAGAGACAAATTCAATAGGTAAAGTTTTCCTTATCCTAGCATGGAAATGCAGCAAAGGGAGCAAGCTTATAACTGTTAACTTTCTGCCTGTTGCAAAGCCTTCAGAGAGAGAGAGAGACTCAGATCCAACCAGGAAAAGAGAGGGCAAGTAGAACACTCCTAAGAATGTTTTATTGGCAGTAAGTTGTATTGAATAGACCTGCTTAGGATTGCTCTCAATGATATCTTGAGCCAATATAGACAGAGAGTTGCAGATCTGCGTTTTTGGAAAACCTTTCACATAACTCCTACATCAAATTGTAGGGTAGGTGCAAGGCTTTGTGTCTGTTCTTCCCTTTGCCTTGCAATGATGCTGCTGCGGTGGTCATTCCCTGTTGCATTGCTGTGGACTGTAATTTCTCAAACTAATTTACATAGCAAAAGCCCTATTCACCCCAGCATGCAAGAGGAAGAAAAAGAATACCATCACAGCAGTGGTGGCTGAGATATAATTGGAATAACAATGGCACACTAAGGGTCAGCTGTTCAAGCTATGCCATTTTACCTCACTCAGCTCTCATTGAAACAAAATGTGGGGAGGGGAGTAACTTCAGGTCTTGTGGATGCAGAGACATATGGAGAAGGCACAGTAGTGGCAATCTGTACCCTTTCAATGATGCTTGCTGAAGGAACTCTGGGTTGCAACCAGGCAACACCCTTTGCAAGGACTCTCCTCCCGTAAGATACAAGCATTGTTGCAAGTCTGATTCTTGCATGTAACAAAAACTGTGGGAGATGTCTGAATGAACAATGGAAAGGGAGGTTGCAAAGATCTTTCACATTTACCTTGCAGGTATGATGACTTCTTAAGGCTTGGCAGAACAAATACAGGGCTGAAGCCAGAGCTACTTAATGGTGAAAGCTCATGAAATAAGAGATTCTGTGCTCTCCTGAGCACCTGCCTCCAAGCCTTTTGGAAGTTTTCCTTTTCATTTGGTGCACTGGGCAGTGATGAGCAGGAGGACCAAGGCTTCTCCAAGTGTAGCTTGACAGATAAAGGGAAGGGAGACTTTGCCCACGCAGTGTCTATGAAGTTTATCACAAGGGCACCAGATCCTAAGGCAAAATCCATTCTGATTATTTCTCAGCAACATCAGATGGGCTCCTGGCCCCAGATCTGAAGGAAATTCTTATTACTGAGACATAGTGAATAAAGTGTGGGAGACCAATTTTCTTCAAAACTGGCAGAATAAAGCAGGGTCTCTCCAGAGGCTACTGGGGCTCCTTGTGCTCTTGGGTTGAAGATTTCTTCCTCCTCTAAGCTAGATTTCTTGAAATCCTGTCTTCTAACCTTTTTGAGTGGTCCTAAAAATGACTATTTTGCATACAGCATCAAGATGCAAAGGATAATAGGTCTCCTGAACCTTTAACACCTGCACAGAAGCCAGAATTTCAGAAGGTACAACTTTTACCTCAACCCAGAAATAACAATGGGTAACTGTCAAAACCAGCCCAAACCCTGAATGGCTGGATTCAGGTGGCCTACGAGGTGGAGAACTAGTGCAACTTGCTGAAGATGTATCATCCAAAACCCATGGTGAAAGCCCCAGGCCCCGAGGTGAGGGGGCTGCGGAGGTCCAGGAGTGATTGAGAACAGAGGATGTGATGGGGTCTGTGCCTGAGATAGGGAAGCCCTGGGAATTTCGCTGCCAGCTGCCCTTGTGATAAGAGCCCAAGCAGGGTGAAGAAGGAGGATTGCAGGGGACCTGAGAAGAGGACCGAGCCTCTCAGAAGTCATCCAAAACCATCCAAAGCTCTTCAGTCGGGGAGTGAGAGGAGCAGGAAGGCATTTCATCCGGCAAGGAAGAATTGCAACAGCCAGTGGGAAAAGGCCAGGACCTGCCGTGAAGGGTGCTAAATGGCAGGTCTGAAAGTCTCTCGCATCAGAATCTGAGAGAGCCACTTCCCCCCTCTTTTACATGACTGTGGCCAACCCCATTGTGGGTACACATATTAGGGTGCGGGCCTTTATTGACTCTGGGTGCACCCGGGACTTAATTAGCCCAGCCCTGGTGATGGGGCTGGGGGCTAAGGTGCAGGAACTAGAGGAACTCCTAGTGTTCTCCCAGATCTCGCCAGTGAAGGGGGAGCCTTGTAGGTACTGCATGGTTTATCTGCCGGTAGGGGTGGGCTCCCTTTTGTCATAAACCCCTCGGCCAAGTTCACAATTGTATTGGGGAGTCCCTGGCTCTGGGCCCACAATCCTTATGTCCAATGGGGTGTGGAAGCCTTGCAGTTTTTGGACCTTTGCTGCAAAGAGCATACCTGGAATCCAGAATGGAGGGGAGGCACCATGCCTGGTGTATGCCTGGCTTGAGAGGATCCAAACTGCATTCCCGCAGAATACAGAGACTTAGCCCAAGTATTTGAAGAGAGGGATGATGATGAACGACTTGGAGACATTGGTTGGAGGGAGCCCAGGTGCCATTCAAGGTGCGGACTAACCATAAGAATTTGGAGGCACTGCATACCCCCCGATGCCTCAATGCTAAACAGTTGAGCTGGGTGGAATTTTTCTCCAAGTTTCTATTTACACTTAAGCACCTCCCAGGGAAGTCAAATTTCCTAGCTTATGTACTCTTGCACCTTCCCTAGCACACCAGCCAGAGGGAAGAAGTCATTGACACAGTGTTCACCCCTGCCCAACTGGTGGGGGGGCAGTTCTCTCACAGAACCAGGCCAAGGCTGAGGGGGCCCCCAGTACAGAACCCTGGGTGGAGAAGTTTAAAGCAGCTTTCAGTGAGAGTGACAAGGAGGAAATGGAGAATGAGGGCACCCTCACTCAGGGGCAAAATGGGTGCTAGTATGACCAACAGAGACTGTTTGTGCCCAAAGCCTTGCAGGGGCATGTTTTGCAGCTGGGGCATGACAACAAGCTGGCTGGGCATTTCAGGTACTTAAAGATGTAACATCTTTAAGTACCTGAAATGCCCAGCCAGCTTGTTGTCATGCTAACAACCTGCTACAAAGACAGTTCTGGTGGCCTCACATGCAGGTTGATATTTCCCAATATGAGTCTTCCTGCCAAGTGTGCTTAATGGGGAAACGATGGGCTGGGAAACCCCTGGGACTATTGCAACCTTTGGAAACCCAAGAGGCCGTGGTCTGTCATTTCTATGGTTTTTATAACAGACTTGCCACCCAGCAAGGGGAGGATGGTGATTTGGGTGATAGTGGATCTCTTTTCAAAACAAGCACATTTTATCCCCTGTAAACAACTGCCTTCGGCTAAGAAACAGGTGCAACTGTTTATGCAGCACACTGTAAGGCTGCATTTGGTTCCCCAAAACATCATATCTGACTGGGGCCCACAATTCGTGATGGGGTTCTGGAAGGAACTGTTAAAGTTGCTGGGGGTGGAGCAAGGGCTCAGTAGTGTCTATCATCCAGAGACTGATGGCCAAGTGGAGGGAACTAATCAAATTCTGGAGCAGTTTTTGAGATGTTTCATTAATTACCAACAAGTTAACTGTCTGGATTTGCTCCCCTATGTGGAATACAGTTACAATAACTCTGTTCATTGTTCCACGGGAGCCACTCCTTTCAAAGTGGTGCATGGATATGAGGGGGGCCCCTTGCCTACAGTGGCAACAGAGTTGACAGGGCTGATGGACTTACAAACCTGGTGGGTGGACCTAACTCATCAGTGGTCCCTAATCCAACAGACACTGGCCAAAGCAAAAGAGGATTATAAGGCACAAGCTGACAAGGGCCAGGCACCCAAATGGGACCTTCACCCTGGGGACTCCGTGTACATTTCTACCAAGAACCTTAGGGGATTGCAGCCAGGAAAAAAACTGGGGTGGAAATATGTAGGCCCTTTTAAAGTTGTAAGAGTCATTAACAAAGTAGCTGTTGAGCTGGAGTTGCCAAAGAACTTACAGCACATCCACCCTGTATTCCATTTCTGTCTGCTGAAGAAGGATAGGGGAACTTTGAAGTGGAGACCTCATCCTGCAGCTCCTTCTCCTCTGAATGTGGATGGTGAACTCCACCAGGAGGTGGTGGAAGTCTTAGATTCTAAAATCAAATGGGGCCACCTGTACTATATCATTAAGTGGTGAGACTTTGACCTGAGTCATAATGAATGGGTGCAACAAGATCATGTTAAAGCCTCCAAGCTTTAAAGCCATAAACGTCACCCAGACAAGCTGTGGGGGTGAAGGGTTTTTTTGGGGGGCAGAATGTCATACTCAGTACCAGGGGTCTTTTTGTAGAAAAACAGCTGCAGGAGCTCATTAGCATATGGTATGCTAATGAGCTATTAGGCTATTAGCATATGCCACGCCCTCTGACATCACCGGAAGTGATGTCAGAAGGGGAAGCAAAAGAGGAGGAGGCATCTTCAAAAGCCTCCCCTTCCATTCCCCTGGCTGGTCTGGGTGGGGGAGCTAAGAGAGAAGGGGTTTGAAGTTTAAACTCCTTCTCATGAGAGTTGGGCCACAGAAAGAGGAAAGAGGGAAGGAAAGAGAGAGAGTAGAGAGAAGGAAAGAAGGAAGGAAAGAGGGAAAGAAAGAGAAGGAAAGGGGAGGGAAAGAAAAAGAGGGAAGAAGGAGGGAAACAGGGAAAGAAGGAAAAAGAGAAGAGAAGAAGGTGGGAAAGAAAGAAAGAAAGAAGAGAAGAAGGAGGGAAAAGGAAAAAAAGAGAAGGAAAGGAGGGAATGAAAGAAATTCTGTGGCAATTCGGACCCATTATATCCTATGGGCCATTGAATTCAATGGTGAAAACATAGGGTATATTCTAGGGGCTGGAGGGGAGGGTTTGAGGAGAGGCTCCAAACTCACAGGGTAGCTGATGGAGCCTCTCCCCAAGATACCCACCAAGTTTCAAGAACATTGGACCAGGGGTCCAATTCTATGGGCCCCCAAACAGATTGCCCCTATTCCCTCCATTGTTCTCTATGGTGGGAAAAATATAACTTTTTTCCCACCATAGAGAACAATGGAGGGAATAGGGGCAACCTGTTTGGGGGCCCATAGAATTGGACCCCCTAGTTCAATATTCTTGAAACTTGGTGGGTATCTTGGGGAGAGGCTCCTTTAGCTACCCTGTGAGTTTGGAGCCTCTCCTCAAACCCCTCCCTTCCAGCCCCCAGAATATACCCTATGTTTTCACCATTGACTTCAATGGCCCATAGGATATAATGGAGCTGAAATTGACATTCGGCTGCCTGAAAGACTCCCGGGGACCCCGGCTGGGGGCGGGGCTTGGCTCCTGAGCTCCCAGAGCTGCGCTCCGGTGGGCTCCCCCCCGAAAAGACCCCTGCTCAGTACCTTGTTTCCCATGTATTTCTGTTGTTCTCTCTTCCTTACCTGTAACCATCCTGTATTGGGGCCATGGGGGGGGGCAGATGATGAGTGCATGTGAGTGTGTGGGAAATGCTTCACTTAGCTGCTTTGTAACTACTTTCTCAAGAGGCCTCCCAAATGGGAAGAATGCGAATGACCTTGGATGCCTGTCTCTGCTAGCCGGCCTGTCATAG
Source organism: Gekko gecko (assembly GCA_029375565.1). Taxonomy (NCBI): domain Eukaryota; kingdom Metazoa; phylum Chordata; class Lepidosauria; order Squamata; family Gekkonidae; genus Gekko; species Gekko gecko. The sequence goes on from JAPDNY010000002.1 coordinate 227,126,347, forward strand.
ATAAAGAAACTGTAGGTTTGCAGGGGTGGGGGAAGGAGCGCATGCTTGGTTTAGGTGGGCTGCATGGATGGCCTGATTGGACAGGTCACTGGGTGGGAAACTGTTTGAATTAAATATAATACCAGGATTGGTGCCAAACCTGTTCGTTCTGACACAGACGAGCTCAGCCTGACACTTCTTCATATCTCAATAAACAAATCACTACAAGAGAGTGTTGTTGAGAGTGAGTTTGGTCAAGAGTGTGACAACTTCTTCAGATACAACTAGAATGTGAGTCCATCTGTCCTTATATCTTGAAAGATGTCAGGTTCAGTCTTTAGCATCTTCTGTTAAAGGATTCAGAGTCCCACACAAATTGCTTTCCATAAACTGGGGATTACTATGCCTGAGACCATGGTGAGCTGCTAGTTAGGGTAGACAGTAATCAACTGGGCAGACCAATGGTTTTTACATAAGATGCTTCAGGGCTTTTTTTATAGAAAAAGCCCAGCAGGAACTCATTAACATAATAGGCCACACCCAACAGCAGAAACTCATTAGCATAATAGACCACATCCCTGATGACACAGCTCACTAGCATATTAGGCCACACCCCCATGTTACCAGAAGTGGGATCATCCAGCCACACCCACCTTTTGCTTCTTATTCTGTTTACTTTGTTTGTTGTCAGAACCCCAGGCTTTTTTTGGAGCAGGAACTCCTTTGCATGTTAGGCCACACAGCCCTAATGTAGCCAATCCTCATGAGTTTCTGTGGTTGGGTGTGGCCTATTATGCTAATGAGTTTCTGCTGGGCATGGCCAACTCGGGAGCCAGCCAGAACTCGGTTCCTGTGTGTTCCTGCCCAAAAATAGCCCTGAGGTGCTTCCTTATTTATGACTGGATGTGTGGATGTGCTTTTTGGTGAATCTGGTTCTGAGTATTTAGAAATAGACTTCATTGTGGGTACATTTTCTATATTGAGTTTTGGTATATTACAAGTTCTGTAATGACTTGCCTATATTACCTCACAGAACAAATAGCAGGGCTGAATTCAAGGAACGGCATATGGATATATTACAATGAATGTTCAAAATTTGTCAAATGTTGACATTCCTGTATGTGCCAGTTAAGTCTGTGAATGCCCTCCAATAGATAGAGATTTCCCCAGGTTCCAGAGATTAATCAACAAAGCCCATTTAGGTGGCTTGTCAGAATTTACCAGTATACTTTTGAGTTTTTCAGTGATCACAGAATACGTCTGATATTGTCAACATATACATATGAACATTGACATTAACCAAATTTGGGACATTTTCTGTAACATCAGCCATATTTTACACTGGCTCTGAACATAAAGTCTTTTTGCCTGTAAAAATGAAAAATTTTACCCCCACACATCCTCCATTTCAAAACTTGCTGGGTAGCAAACTTCATATTTTTAAACAGCAGGTTGTGTGAGAACTACTTATGATGAACTGTACTTTGATCTGTTTTCTGTATGCACAAGCATGTTCCATAAAGACTCTTGAGGAATTTTTCTTTCTCTCTGGAAAAAAATTAACAACGATTACTTGAAAGGAAGTTTATTGAAAATATCCCCCTGAATCACAAAACAATGCTGACAATTTCTGCCCCTTCAAACACTGTTTCTTAACTAAACTTTCATTGCCTTTTATTTTATGTACTGGGGCCAACACCATCTGCTGTTCAAAATGAATATTAAAGAAAAGAAGAACTGGGTGCAGGATGCAGGCAATCTTTAGTGTGTAATGATTATCAGTGCACTATGTAAATAAGTTTCAAAACATATGATGATAGGCTTGCTAACTGACCAGAAAAATAGCCGGCCTGCTAGTCTGCAAGTCTACTGCTGTGCCTTTAATAACAGCTTGACTTGATGCCATCAGCAAGGGCAACTTTTCATATCATGGCGCTTATCACTTCCTAATAGCTCTACATCAAGCTGCCATTAAAGGTTCAGTGACAGAGGCAAGTTGAAAAGCTGGCAAGGTTACATGCAATGCAAGTCAGAGCAGGTGATACATTCTAGGCAATGCCTCAAGTTATTGCTAAGAAGAAGAAACCGAATGCCCCTCAATTAATGATGAAAAAAATGTTGCCGTTTGGGTCATATTAAGTCCCAATGCAGAGCGATTTGGGCACATCTGTTTTTTTTCCTGTGATATTCATTTCCATAGCACGTGGCTGGCCAGGGGTTTCTTGGTAACCTCTGCAAACTATGGCTTTGGCACTCCTGCTTCAATAGAGAGGGGAAAAGGGGGCAGAATTTCTGTGATTCTCAAACATTACTGCAATGAGAACTATTTCTTCATGGGCACAGCATCTTTAGGATCATGGCTCACAATGCAGCAGAAAAGCTCTTGTGGGATGCATGCTGACCAGTCTTTGTATGACTGACCACACAGGACAGGACTATGGAGAATGACTGAATAGTCAGACCTCTCCCTCAGGCAGTGAACCCAGATAGCGCTCTTTTGAGACTATGCCATGATGCAATTTAAGTGTATTTACATACACAGCTGTGCTCAGCATTGTCCAATAAATAATATAATTCACCTTCTGACGTGACAATGATCCACTGCTTTACAAGTACAATATTGGATACTTCCATTTATAAAATGTAATATATTTTTAGACAGAGAAAAGAAACTCACTTACATCTAATTTGGTGTCCCTTAAAGCTTGGCATGCTAGGTGACCACTTAGGGGCCTATATGATCAGGTTGGCCCTGCCCTCATAGAGGAGGAGAAGGAGAGGAGAGAAGAGATTGAATTTATACCCCATCCTTCACTACCCAAAGGAGTCTCAGAGTGGCTTATAAACTTCTTTCCCTTCCCCTCCCCACAACAGACACCCTGTGAGGTAGGTGGGGCTGAGAGAGCTCTGACAGAAACTGCCCTTTTTCAAGAACAGCTGTGTCAGAACTATGTGGAGGAGTGGGGAATCAAACCCGGTTCTCCCAGATTAGAGTCCACACACTTAATCACTACACCAAACTAGAATCCCTGGGCTGATCTGTAAACTTTCCAAGTTTAAGAAACAGTTTGGAAATTTGGGTGCAAGAGTTACTGAAAAGTAAAGTTCTGGGTAGTGCAACCTATTTTTTCCCCCTTGCAGACAACAGTTGTGGTAGGATTGCGACTGGAAGAGTTCCAAAGCAAGGAGCACATTGTAAGACCATAAGAAAATGATGCCTTACATGTGTCAGAGCATTAATAGTACTTTATTGGAATATACCATCCTTGTTATGTACTAATGTTGCTTTTTGCAGCTACGGTACGTCCCTTCTTTTCCACAAGCATCCCCCCCAAGAAAGAAACCCGTGCCTTCAAATAAGGGAGAGAATAATAGCAAGTCCAGACTGTGCAAAATCATTAAACAGAAAAATTAGAATGTGCAGAAACCCCAATGGATTGCAGCTATATTTGCTTATGAATTCTTATTCCACCGTGATTGATCTGTCCTGGTTCTCTTTGTGTTTGTCTTTGTGGCAGAACAGGCCTGCTCAGGCCTGCAAGCCAGGGCCGTAAGCCAGGATTTTATAATTGGGGGGGGGCTTTAAATAACTCGGGGGGCACTGTATAAATGGCTCATTTTCCTTCTGCAAGTTGAAAAGCCCTATCCAGGGCATGCAGTTCTGCGAACTAGGCAGACCAGGATGGAGGGAGAGCATGGGCTTCAAAAACAGAGTGTCCAGTACAGACTGCATATCCTGATTACTCAGTTCCAGTGGACACAGCTCTTAATGGTGGCAATGAGCCTTAGGGTGGTCATTTCACCAAGAGGGGAGATTGTAGGACAAGGGAAAAATGAATGTGATTTCTGAATGTGGGGTCTGACATTTCCTCTGACATGTTTACATATTGACAGCTGTCACTGTGCCTTCAAAAGTTTAATCATAATAGATCCAGATCTTGGTATGTAACCTAGAATCTTTTGATTAGAGAAGCTTATAGTAGAATATATTTTATAACTGTACCTTTTGTATACCAAGTTATATGTATATGTTAAGGGAAAACATTATTAGAGGCCTCTGGGGATAGAATTAGGATGCAATAAGAATGGAATGTGTATTAAAGAAATTGCAAGGATGTCAAGAGCAAAGCTGAATGTGAATCATAACCCTTATCACCTAGCTCCCCAGAAACAAGGGAAAGAGGGACTAGCTTCACTAAGGTCAGAAAGATTCTCAGTGTTCCCTAATGTTCCCATTGCTCTGAAGAGCAGATAAGCAAATGTAATCACTGATAATATATGAGAGACTAATAGTAAGGTTTAAAGTCAAATGATGCTTGTATGATGTCAACTGCTTGGTACCAATTAGAGATATTACAACTATATGAGATGTAATTTGGGATATAAGACCTTCAGCCTTTCCTGGTTATGGCAGAATACAGTTTTGGAATTGCTGAGGTGCTAAGGCATTCAGCCCTGTATTCCCTGTTTTCAGTGCATTAAATAGATATTCATCTAACTCGTTTGACTCCAACTGTGTTTTCCAGTTCAGCACGGGAGCATGCAGGCACAGATTTGTGTATCAGCACTGACGTCATAAAATAAAAATAAAATTTAAAAAACTCACTTTTGCAACGTTTGCAATCTGCTTGCCTATGTGGGGAAGTAAGCTGTGTTTGGGGAAGGGACAGTGGTGGGGAGTCCTCGAAGTGGCCCAGAGAGTTGGGGGGCCTGGGTGCTGCATGGAAGTCAGGGGGCATTGGCAAGAAGTCAGGGGGCCAGGCCCCAAAATGCCCCACTGTAGCTACAAGCCTGCTGCAAGCCTTGTTCCACTCTGCCCTCCAAGGTTTCCCCAACACCTGGAGAGGCTTTCCTTTCTCTCTCAGGTAACCACTGCCACCACCTGACCTTTGTAAGGAATTGCCCACTGGGTGCGTCAGAAATCCCAGCTTCCCTTCCAAATTCTATGGCCTTGCCCCTGTGTCTCCTGCTGCCGGCACCTGCTCACCACAGGGACAGTTTACTGCCCTGTGCACCCTTGGAGGAATAGCCGCTTGCCAACTGCCTGCCTTCCCCCTGTCATTCCTTTTAAAATAGTGTGTCCAAGATGGTGGAGGTCTGTGTGGTGCAGAGAACCACTACCAGCATCAAAAGTTATAAAGTATTAAAGAGAAAATGTTCACGAGCATACTTTTAGCATTGAGCAAGGGATTCAAAATACATGGGTAAAATGCAGTTCCTCTGTCCCTCTCATTATACATGCCCTATTAGACGTTAAAATATATGATAGGCTCCTTAGCTTAGGATATTGTAGATCTCTATAGAGTTTCCTCTACCTTGCAGCTTTCTCCAGCTCTTCAGGCCAGCACATGGTTAATGGCCTCCTCCTCCAGACCTCCTGCTCTAATGGACTCAACACTAAAGAGACCTTTGTTCTTGCTCCTCTGAGTTTTATCACCTCTTTTCCCTACCCACTGACCAGGTCAGGCTAGGTCACAGAGGCTTTTCCTGATGATCTCCATTTCCTTCCTTCATGAAGTCTCTCTAGTATTTAATTCCTCCAAATCTCTGTTCCCTGCTAGGAGGGGGGGAGTGTGACCATCCCATTGTCTAGACCCATTAGCATTTGTATGAAGGTGGACTGAGGTAAGTCTAGAAAGCAATTGAACTGACTTCCTCCCTTTCTGCCTGTTCTCTGCCCAGAGAGGGGAAAAAACATTTAAAAGTCAGTTTTCCTCCAAAGGAGAAAAAAAAGTGTTTCTTCACAGTCCTAAAAAGGCAACCTGAACTTTAGAAAAGGTCTCTGGAAACTGAAAATTATAGCACTTTCTGTGTTCAAAAGTAAGGAATTAACCAGAGATCTTGACTTCATGATGGGATGCTACTCTGTCCCTGTTCCAAACCACTTCCAAGTTTCACAAAGGAATGGCACAGAAAAAGGGATGTAGAGCACTCTAATTCATGCTAGGGGAATGGATCCCACATGAACAAATGTGCCGTGAGAAAAGGCAGTGTATGTCATTTCAGAGTACTGTACTTTACATAATGATTACCGAATGTGGCTTTGTTAACAACACACTAGTAGGACTCCAAACAATATCAAGACTCTCGGGGGGGGTTTGTACAGAGTGAGATTTATACCTGATCTTTTTTTACTTGGAAGTAAGGCCTGTTGCATTCAATGAGTCTTACTTCCAAGTAAAAGTGTTTAGGACTAATGCTTTTTAAAAAATACAACATTTCTAAGCTATCAGAATCACAAGTTACGTTCCTAAAGAATCGTGTTTAGAATTAGGCTAGATTTTTTTTAAAAATGAAACTTTTGGGTTTCTGCTTTAGAAAAGGTTCAGTGAATCTGGAGTCTCAGTCCATAAAATTTTCCTATATACTTCCTGAAGTAGCTCAGAACTGCCTGGAGCTGCTTAGACCTCAATGTACGTACATGCAAGCCTTCTGTGTTGCACATGGAACAATATTTCAATGTCATTGACCCATGCAGTGGCCAGCCACAGGAGTTGCAGTAGACAACCAAGCATGCATAGTGAGGTGTGGGGCAGAACTGGGGGGAGGAATTTAACAGAAAAATGGAGTTACCATCAGATTTTGGTAAGTCTTCATTCCAGTTCTGCTTCTTTCTGATCTGGAATTCAGAGGCACCTCTAATATTTTGAGTTCACACAGCTGCTTGAAGCATGGAAATGTCATTGTTTTATTAAGAGTTTTATACACTTTATAAATCTCTGGGAGGCCTCTAAAATCATAAGGGCAGATATCATGGTCTGTGAAGTGGTAGCTTTCCCTTCTGTGAGGCTGTGTGCAGCATGTGCATTTATGTTCTGTTTTCCACTCTCTAAAATATATCTTTCTAGTGCTACTGGATGAGAGCACTTTGCTGTCTCTCAAGTGCAGTCTTTGTTAGACATAATGGCTTCAGCGATAGGACTAAGTATAAAAGGCACATTTGATCAGCCCCATTAAGCGACAAAAGAAAGATGTTAGTTGGTTCCCAGTTAATTTGGCAATGACTTGCAAAAATAATCAGTTCAGACAGCTCTTTATTGCTCAGTGGCCACAAGCCTCTGTGTTAGGAGTCAGGGCCAATAAGGCTTCCCCTTGGGTCTGGCTACACCCTGCCCTACCCTCTGGCTTCCTGTAAAGGGGTTTGCTTTCAGCCTGCTCAGGCTTAGAGAGGCTGGAATTACCTGTCCCCTGTTCCACCCCACCAGGTGGTCTCCCATGTATCTGGCCTCCTGACTGGGCCTTCTCTGTATCTTACAAGGCCCCACCCTGCCTCCTTTGCTGTCACCATGCCCCTGGGATCCTTCAGGCCCAGCTGAGGCCTTGGTGCATTGCTGGGCTGCTCCCTTGGCTGGGCAGCTTCCAGTAAGCTCAGCTCCTGCTGAGCCATCATTGTTCTTGCCAGCTGCTCTGGTGGCTTCTGTGCCACCATCTCCTGTGGCCACTCTGCTGCCACAATGCTTGGACCTCCCTGGCTGCACTGGGCTCTTCTTGCTGCAGCTAGCCCTGGGACACCAACCAATGTGCATGATTTGGTTTCTACGTATTTGATAATTGGCTGCTGAATGTGTGAGGACTTCATAGAAACCATTTTTTTTCAGGTAACATGAAGCAAAATGGAAGTTTTATTTGTGGTGTTTTATCTATGATGAGTTATTCACACATATAAGTCATTGCTTAAAGCAAAAGCCATGGGTTATCTTTTATTAGGACTGATCAAAATGACACAAAACAGTTTGCAAGATTTTGAGTTCTCCAGAACATCAGAGTGGATGTTACAAACGTGAAGGGGGGGGGAAGGAGATGATTCATATTATGATCTTACAATCTTTGTCTTCTGGGTGTTCTCAGCTGGAAAAAGTATTGCTGCTAGAATTAATGGGGGTTCCCAGGTGATGCTGGCTGCAGCAAGAAACATTAATGTGTTTCCCAGGGATTCCTTCTTCCTTTGTTTGTGAACTCTTCCCACCTGCTGGGAGATGAGCTTGGAATTTTACATTTGGAATCTGTTGATATTGAATTCAGATGGAATGCTGCTTTCAAGAAATGAAGTATATTTTCCCCCTGTCAAGGCTGTGCCAGCAATAAGCTTAATCCACATGGATGTTGCTACACATGGATTTGGCTGCCATTTGTTCTCTGAGGTCATGTGCTAGCTCAAGAAAGATCATTTTGGTGAAATGTGTAGTATGTTTACCAGGCTGAAGGAAATATTCTGGTGGAGCAAACTCTATCGGGGGTTAGTTTAAACATTAGGAATGGTCAGTGATGCTGGAGAGAGACAATACTTTTTAAGAAAGTTGGAAGCACTTTCAGGGAAATGTTGGTTCCTGTGGAATACTGATAAATGTCTTTTGTCTCACTGTAATCTCCAGTCAGACAGGTTTAGCAAGTTTCTGAAACAACAAAAAAAAACATGTTACCAAATGTGGATGTGATAATGAGTATGTGTGTCACATATAGCCTTCTCTCCTTCAGCTGACTCTGAAAAAATGTCAGCCTCATATAATTCTGAAGTAACTTTATAGTGGGGCACCCCCCATTTGCTACTTTTTTCAGTATAAATAAGGTCTCTATGTGTGGGTAGACTATTTAATAAGCATCCCTGTACAGTGTGTGGGTGTGTTCAGGGAGTCCAGGGAAGCCACAGAGTCTGAATTTCTTCCGTTGGACTGCTTTACAGGGAGAACACCCTGCTAGCTTGCTTTAACAAACTCAATCTGGGAAAAGAATTTTTATTCCAGACTTTGGTGAAGACAGAAGAAATCCATCCTGCTCCTCCTCTCTTTCCTTTTCTTTCGCTGTAACTAATGAAGTTAGCGCTCAGTTTTGAGCACATTCTTGGCAATGGTGTAAAAATCCCAGGAATCCCAGGAAATGGAAGAAAGGGAGGGAGGAAGGGAGGGAGGGAGGAAGGGTAGGGAGAATTCCTTTTGGACAGCTTTCCCTGACAAGTGTTTGGCTGCTCAGTGAGCAGGAGTTAAAACTGGAAGGTTGTACAATTAATTAGGAAGAACTACCTGATCCAGGTAAGAGATGAACAACTTCAAGCTTAGATACCACAATTGGACTAGTTCAGTCTCAGGATGTTATTGGAGCACAGTCTGGTCTTAGTTGTATGGATGAAGAAGGGGGTACCATCCTTTGGTAATTCCACTATTACTTGGCCACTCAATTCCAGAGGGTGGTGCTGCTGATCTGCCCAGTGGGATTTATGTTATGGGGTCCATCTTATTCCCCATGCTATTTAACATCTGCATGAAAGCACTGGGAGAGGTCATAACAAGCCTTTGGAATGAGGTGTGGATAACACCTAGCTCTATTTTCCTTAACAGCTAAGCCAGGTGAATGTCCAAAATAGATGCATGAAGAAGGTAATGGGATGAGGGCTAATAAATTGAAGCTGAATCCCAGCAAGACTGCAGTACTGTTGGTAAATGGAGAGCCAGCCTGTTTGAAAGCGGTTATGTTCTCTTCCCTTTCTCAGCTGGGCCTGTAGAATTGAGTGATATTGTATGGAGGGTGAACTCTATGTCGTTATACCCTTCTGAAGTCCATTCCCTCCCTAAACCTCACCTTTCCCAAGCTCTACTCCCAATTCTCCAGGAATTTCCTGACCCAGAGTTGTCAACCCTCCATGTACCACTATCGGTTAACTTATCACCTTGCTTATCTGTTCAAACTTCTAGTCTTTCTCATCACCAGTTATTTGTAATTGCTAATTCTGTTTCAGACATCCAGAGAAGCCATGCTTTGAAGTCTACATCCTTCCCCCCCCCCATAGGAAATCTACACTAAAAACTCATGATGTAATTAACCCTCTGTGTTAACTCCTCCCTCTAGGGTTGCCAGATCCTCTTTGCTTGCCGGTGAGGTGGGAGGGAGAGAGCTCTCTGGGAGTGCAGGGGCAGGGTAACACCACCGTGCACGATGTCCCTGGTGTGATGATGTCACACATAAGTGATGTCATCATGCCAGGTGCATCGCACAGCAACTCTCTGGTATTTTGGGCAAAATTCTATGGGTACCAAAATACCAGAGCGTCACCGCATGGTGCCCCTGGTGTGACATCATCATGCCAGGGAAGTTGCGCCAGGTAGTGGCTGTTGGGGTGGGGTTTCCCCCAGTGTTCAGCTGGCCAGTGGCAGGCAGGAGCCTGCCAAATCAGGGGATCCCCACTCCCACCTGGGGGCTAGCAATCCTACTTCCCTCCTTCTTGTGAACTGTCCCATAAGAAGGATTCTGAGTTTGGTTTCCATACATATCTGAAGAAGTGAGCAAAGTTCTTATTGAAATATATATTGTTGGTCTTTAAGGTGCCACTAGACTTTTATTTCATTTTGTAAGACAGCCACTGGTAGAAATGGAAGCCTATAGAACTTGAACAACTTGAAGGGTTATTATCTTCCTGTTGAAAATGAATAAGGGATATTACTACATATTCCATATAAGCTAGCCTGTCAAATAAAAACTTTCACCAAGAATATGCCTCCCTCCACCGTCAGATGTTAGACTACCAAGATTAAAGGCCTTCTCAGGGTGCCACCTCAGTTGTGGAATTCCCTCCCCACAGCCATCTGCCTGGTGCTAAGTTAGATTCAGGAGCCACTTAATTTTTTTCCCTTTTTGTTTACCCAGGTTTTTGACTAATGTGGTTGATCTGGTTTTGGTTGTGTCTAGACCCTTCCCACCCCCACTAGGTTCTATATGCAGTACTTTTATTGTCTACTATAGTCTATATTAATAATTCCATTGTGTCATAATTGCTGTTAGTTTGTGTTAGTAATGAGGAATTTTAGTTGTCTTAGTGTTGGCTGACTTCATTAGTTACTTAGTCCTGTGATTGAGAAGTGGGACATACATACATACACACACACACAATAAAAACACAAATTGGAGAATGAGGAAGATTAAAAAATATAGCTCACATAGCAATGGATAGCAGATGGGACTGGTGGATTGTTCCTGCCTTTGTCTCTCAGCAGCTTCCTGTGATCCTCAGAGAGATAATGCTGAGGGACGGTAGAGCCAAATAGACAAAATGTCACGCAGCCTAGGAGAGGGGCACTGAGGGGGCATCCAGGTTTTCTCTTCAGCCAGTACAACAAGGATTCTTTGTCCAATTCAGCCTGCGCATTGTAGACCACTGTGGCCACATAGCATTGAGCTCATTAGTGGCCTAGACCTCGCTAACACCAGCTTTTAGAAGGTTATGGGGAGCTGCTGGGGGAAGAAGACAACAAGAAGGAAAGACTTCACAAGCTTTTGGAGGATCAAAACCTATGTAAATTCCAAGGTTCTCACCAATCTTTGTTTTCAAGTTGCTTCACCTATTACTTTTCTGCATCAGAAACAGTAAGTTTGTCATTACATTTGATCATGGGTGAACATTTCTTTTAACACCTAGTTATAGTCTGATCACCTTCCTGTTCTGTATATCGATAATAGAAAAATATACCTTTGCAGCCATTCAAATATTGAAAGAAGCATATATTTTTCTGATATAGACATGCTGAATAAAGTAACAAGTGATGCCCTCAACTAGAGTGTGTGGTGTTTGTAGGCTTGTAGTGTAATCTTATTATATGCCTTGTTTGTGTTTCTCTTTTTGTTCCGTACCTACTGCTATACAGTTAAGGCAAAGATTTCACCAGTATAAGCCACATCTTATTTGTTGGCCTGAAGGTAGTGTTGCAGTTCTTTCAGTACTGGGAAAATTGACCATCAAAACAGGTTAACCACTGCCCTGACCTGGGTAGCCCAGGCAAGCCCAATCTCATCAGATCTTGGAAGCTAAGCAGGGCCGGCCCTGGCAAGTACTTGGAAGGGTGACCCCTAAGGAATACCAAGGCCAGGATGCAGAGGCAGGTAATATCAAAGCCACCTCTCTGAAACTTCCTAGCCCCTCTAGGGTCACCAGAAGTCACCATAACTTCTAGGCTCTCATGCACACGCACACACACACACAAATACCAAAAAAAGTTTCCTAACAGCATCATTTTAAAACTACTGTTCTGTGAACAACAGATCAGAGAAGAGCACTATACCAAATATTTTGTTCTGACCTTACACACCCATCTCCTTTGTTCTGATCTGAGTTTTGCAGCATCTCTTTCTTTGGGATTCTGCAAGATTTATTAAGGCTTTGATAAGCCTGTGATTTAGCAGATGCCCATCATTGGTGGTTTAATATTTTTCTTTTTATTGCTCTTTGAAGGAAGCATGCTTGTCTGAGAGAAAGAGGAGAAAGTGCCAAGTTTTAAAATCCTATAAGGACACAAAGGTCACCAGCTCAGTTAAGCTTATTACTGCTTTTGTAACTTCAGCTACTGCCCAACAAAAAGGATCATCTCATGTGGACAAGCTTAATTTGTATTATAGAAGCATCAGAATCAGGGATATTGTACCCCAAGGGCATTGTACAATACAGATGCAGCCTCTCTTCCAAAGGGCTTGCATTCTAGTCTTGTGGGGAGTCCTGAGGTTGTGTGGTAGGTACCAAGTTCTGGGCTTTTTCAAACAATGGATCCTTTTTACCAATGCTATTATTTAGGAACATGCCCCCAAAGCCATTACAAATTTGTTGCTGTGGTTATTCTTTCCTCTGTTTCCTTGTGGAACAAAATACAGTTGCAATTGTTCCTGTCAGAAATGGAATGACGAAAATAATTTCTGCCATAACTATACCCCAGGTGGCTGAGAATTTCTGATACCTCTCTAGTGCTAGCTGTCTTGAATCCATAGCATCCTCTCAAACTGAAATCCAGGGTGGTGGTAGAAGCTAGACTGTGAAAAGACACAAAACATTCCAAAGGCTGCCAAACACTTAGGAAACAGTGGCTTATTCAAAACAAAGAGTGTGGGAATGGAAGCATAATATTCTATGTGATGGAGAAAGGAATTATGCTCAGACTCATCAGTCCTCAGTGCATTTATGTTAGTGCTACAATGGAGGATGGGGGCACCTTCTTTGGGAAGCTGTAACTCAAATCCTGTAAATCTAATCATCACCAAACTTGGGGAGCAGGTAGGGGAGAGTTAGCCAGAAATCACCTGCAAGTTTGGTGACTCTAGCTTGCACAGGATCCATTCTATATTCTCCTGAACCTGCACCTGTCATTTCCCCAGAAAGCACTTTCCTGGGGGCACCTTCTTTGGGGGGCTGTAACTCAGACCCCGTAAATCCAAACTTCACCAAACCTGGAGGGAAGGTAGAGGAGAGTCAGCCAGAAATCCTCTATGAGATTGGTGTCTCTAGCACACTGGGGGGTAGTTCTACCCCATCATGAACCTCCTGAACTGAATCAGCTCATTTAGCCCCTAAAAGTTTGTTAATGCAAACCAAATTGCATTTTCCCACTTTGTGCCCATCCCTACACAAGATTTCCCTGTATCTAGTTCTTAGCTGGGTGTCAGAGTCTTGAACAAACTTACTCCAAAAAAAATAGAACAAGGTGGGCAGCGGTATTGGTCTGAAGCAATGCAACAAAGTTAGAGTCCAGTGGCACCTTTAAGACAAACAAATTCCTCACAAATTAGGACACATCAATCTCCAGTTCTAACATATTTATTACCTATGTTGTCCCCCCCAAGTTAAACTGAAACAGGTGATAACCAGAAACTGAGTGTGTCATTCTTTTGATCTGTTTTAAAAAATATTTTCACTATTTTGCATGTTAATTTAACTAGCCACCCCTATATATACAACTATGATATATAATTCCATTTCATCATCTGACAAAGTATGCATGCACACGAAAGCTCACATCTTGCATAAAAAATTGTTGGTCTTAAAGGTGCCATTGGACTCTAACTTCGTTGTATTACTTCCAACAACTCTCTCTTGACAGTGATTTGTTTATTGAGAGATGAAGATGTTTCAAGCATGGACAAGAACTGACACTCTTGGCACCAGTTCCCTTATTATACATAATTCAAATACCTCCCCTTTTATGACCAGTCCAATCACACCAATACATCCAGCCCGCCAAAATCTACTGTGCACCATTAACCCTCCCCCAGTACCTGCAAACAGAGGTTACACTATCTAGCAGTGTCTGGTACTCAAGGTCAAGCACACATTCTTCCCAGTGATGGGAGGCCCCACATAAACACAGTTACAAGCTAGTGCAATGCCTAGCAAAGCAGTTACACACACACTGTCACACTCCCATCCTCCCCCTTCCCAGTTGGAATGCAACAGAAAAAGAAGCATACAGAACCAAAGACAGAGAATTAAGAAAAATGGCAAACATGGCCTGAGTTTGACACTGAGCAGCCCTCTTATTTTTTCTTTGCTTTTCTCTGGCTGCCCCACCCAGTTATTTGAATGTATACTGGCAAATGCCTCACTCAACCTAGGGAAATGACGGGAGAGACTAAAATCTTTCTTTTGTCCTAGTTTGATAATAGCACACAAGAAGCTGATGGTAAATCAAAAGTAACAATCTGTTTTATTTTACTTTGAGCGGAAATGTTCAGGTAAGAACCAGGCTTAGGACTTATGAGGTGAATAGGCAACAGTAATGAAGTAAATTTGTATAACAATAAACACCAGATAATTTGTCACAAACAATTACCTGTTTCCATTATTCACACAGGTCTTTAAAACATGAGAGAGATTTCTTGGCAGTCTCAGCTTACATAAACAAGCATAAGCTTCTACGTCTCAGAGACACTAAAGCAGGTGAAGGCAGGAACATCCACACAAGTTCCAGTTTCTTTCCTTATCCACTGGCTAAGGATCACCCTCATCAGGAGCTATTTGCCTCAGACTTGATAGGAATGGGCTATGCTTCCCACTTCCCTAACTCAGGATCCTTCTTGATCCTGGCATAGTCTGCTTCACTTCTCTCAACTGAAGAATTTAATTTGTATCCTTGTCATTCAAGGTTCTCAGACCAGGTTAAAACCATTTACTATCCATTACAGGTGTGTGGGAACAGCTGTTTCTTGGTTTATGGACCTTTGTTATGACTGTAAACCACTGAGAACTGAATAATGTCCCCCCACCCCACCCCGGATCTTAACTCTTATAGGCAAATCTCGCAGGACAGCTTGGGAATGACTTGTTGAGACTGGGGCATTAGGATGGTGCAGTCTTTGGTCTTTAGAGCATTATTGCCTTCCAGCAAGATTTCATTTCTCTTCTTGCTGTCAGTACTATTTACAAAATCAATGGGGCTCTGTAGATTTACACCTTGCTTCCAAGAAGTTCATGGGAAAAATGCAACCCCATCTGTGCAATAATATCATCTGCAGTTAGCCCACAAAGAGCTTGCTGTGCTGGTATTGATGAAGATTTGACTGCTGTCTGGATCTGGGGGGAAAGAACTATCTTGATCATGTAGTGACTTCTGGCCATCTACAGTTATATACAATTAACTGCAAGCAGACCTTGTTCATAGAATAGCATTTTCTCTACTGCCCATCCTCAATCAGTTCTCTGTGCTCTCTCCCATGTGCTGTCCTTTGGGTTCAAGGGAACTCCTAGTACATTGCTGGGGTAACAATTGAGGGCACATGAGCTCCTTAGGGTACACAGATGCACCAGCTCCCTCCCTCTGTGTCCCATTCCATACCTGGCCAGCTGGGCAGCAAGGCTCAAGGATTATAGGCAAACAGGCAGGAAAGAACAAGCAAGGAGTGACGCCTCTGGTGGAAGAGGGTAAGACAATGGAGAGAAGGAAGAGAACAAATCAGGTGTTTTAGATTAATGATCGGATGTTTGACAGTTATATTGATAAGTGACAGGGAGACTGGATCGCTACTATTGTCTGTCACTGGGCAAATTCTTTTGTCTTAGGCTGGCTCAGGAAGGAGAAGAATGTGTGTTTTTCCAGGTGAAATTAACACACAAAGGTGTGTGGGGGATAATGCTTACGTGGTGGAGACGAGATTCCCTCATGGCTTCTGTTCAGGAACATCTGCCCTTTAGCAGAGCATGGCTTCCTTCTCTGATCTGCTGTTGTTTCTGTGTGCATGGAGGTCAGGGCTGCTGGTCTGCATCCTGGTGCTTGGTGTGGATGCAGGAGTTTGGTGGCAGATGGCTTCTGTAGTCCCTGGTCCACATCTGGCTTGGCATGCTTCTTAGGCACAAGGTTTTCCTTGGCCACAATGTACTTCCATAGTCCAGTATCAGGTCACTTCCCTTGGGGACACAGCTCTGTCCATTGCCCTGATGCACATTTCTCCCAGTTCAGCAAGGCAGTCATATTAAAGAGTCTTTAATAATGCCATCTGAAGTGGCTGCATGGCAACATAAGATCTGCTGAGGTATTGGGTTTTTATACTGATGCTGTTTTTAGATAGATTTATAAATATATATTTATTATCGGTTTGTTATATTGTGAATTTTATGATGGAACCTGCCCTGAGCCCATTTGTGGGGAGGGCAGGATACAAATTGGACCAAATAAATAAAGAAATAACTGTGGAGTGGAGAAATCCATCAGCAGGACCTGGAAGGAAAACAAACATTTGTTCCTTGTTAACGGAAGGGTACATCTAGCTATGTACTTCCATTTTTTTAAACACTATACATTGGTGATTCTTGCATACCACTTCAGATGAGATGTGCTAGTCACATATATCGTCACACCCTACACCAATGACTATTTGGAAATTTATATGCTCTGCCAAGACGCAAACTTTGTCTTCCACGTGGTTCACTTCATCCAGCCTCAGATGGATTGATCAAAATCATTTTTTTTGAAATGCCAAGTATAAACAACTGCGTTAAAAGATTGCTGGACCTTAAAAGGTAGCTTCCAAAAGCCTGGCTGTTATATTTAAATAAACTAGAGCTCATTGCTAAATGAGCCTTTCAGTTAATTAAAGGGAACAATGAAGTTAAGCTTCTTGCTGACTTGATCTGCCAGGAAAGAGAATTTGGTCTTGTTTAGAGCTTAGGAAGACTGACCTTAAAGTTAGAGGTCTGTTTCTCCTCCATTAGTTAATTCATTATTTTTATATTCTACCTTTGTTTCTTCATGAAATTCAGGGTGGCTTTACATCATGTTCCCAGGAGGTCTTCCTTCCAGGGACTGATCAGACCTAGACCTACCTAGCTTCAGCAGAACTGCTGTTTGTTTCATGACTTTTCCGATCACATGCCCTGGGACCACATGGTAATATATAGAATCATAGAATGTTAGAGTTGGAAGGGACCTTGCAAGTCATCTAGTCCAACCCCCTGCACTCTGCAGGAGCATAGCCAAAAGATAGCCCTGCATATTAACAACATACCCAAAAGATGGTCGTCCAGTCTACACTTGAAAACATCCAGGGAAGGAGCACCCACCACCTCCCGAGGCAGACTGTTCCACTGCTCAACCACTCTTACAGTTAGGAAGTTTCTCCTGATATCCAGTCAGTAATGACTCCCTTGTAATTTCCTCCCATTAGATCTAGTCTTGCAATCAGGAGCAAGAGAGAATAGATCTGCTGCATCTTTTACATGACAGCCCTTCAAATACTTGAAGACTGCAATCATGTCTCCTCTAAGATCTATTCCAGTGACCTGCCTGGGCTGCACCATTATCATTTTTCTACCATGCCAAGAAATGCAAATCTGTACACTGAGGAACATCAGGGAGGTAGAAAGCTATTCTGATCTTCCATCATCAGAAGTGGCTGGTATCGATTTTGCAGCTCCACTGGCTGTGTTTCCTGATTGTCTTATTCCTCAAGGTCATATTCTTCCACTCACCCACCTGTTCCTTGTTACGTCCTTCCTCTTGCATAGGATTTGCTAGCTCTTGCTGTTCTCTCAGGAGCCCCTCTTCCTTCATGGCTAAAAAGCTTTCAGCCTCCCTGATGTTCCTCAGTGTACAGATTTGTGCCTCGAGTTCTCCCACCTTCTCCTCAAGCATTCTTATAAGCTTGCACTTGCAGCAAGTATAATGCATTTCTTGGCATGGCAGAAAAATGATCATGGCGCAACCCAGGCAGGCCACTGGAATAGATCCTTTGTTATCTATCTTTCTAGGAGCAATGCTATCTTCTACAGCCTAAGGAACTTCCCTCAATCTCTGATGTAAACTCTTGTTGTGTGATGTACCCTGAAAATGTTGAGACTGACCAAATGGCTACCTTGCCAACAGTTCTCTCTCCAGAACTCAGTAGTAGCCCTCTACTCAGGTTTTTACAAGGCCTCCAAGCAAGACCCACAGGGCAAGAGCCCTTTGGTTCTCGCCCTTCAACTCACACCTCTGGCAAGGAGCAGCCCTTTGTTTCAAAAGGCCCCTTCCTGCTCAGCACAGCAGAGCCCAGCACAATAGGGGGTGGGGCTTTCAATCAACAGCACTCCACAGCAACTCACTCAGCCTCAAACAACCTCCAAAGCACAAACAGCCCCAAACAGACTTAAACAGAACCACTATCTATCAGGCTACAACCAACCCAACTCGCTCTCAGCTCCTACACAGCAGCTACAAAAGCAAAGGGAGAAAGAAAAATCCCCTACCTTCTATCAGCAACCCACCACGTGCTTGCCACTCCTTGCCTCAGCCCAGCTGACTCAGCTCTGCCTCTGGCCAGGAGCAGCCCTTTGTTTCAAAAGGCCCCTTCCTGCTCAGCACAGCAGAGCCCAGCATAATAGGGGGTGGGACTTGCAATCAATAGCAGTCCACAGCAACTCACTCAGTCTCTAACAACCTCCAAAGCACAAACAGCCCCAAAGAGACTTAAACAGAACCACTCTCTATCAGGCTACAACCAACCCAACTCTCTCTCAGCTCCCACATAGCAGCTAGGAAGGCAAAGGGAGAAAGAAAAATCTCTTACCTTCTATCAGCAACCCACCACTTGCTCTCCACTCCTTGCCTCAACCCAGCTGACTCAGCACACATTTTAATATAACAGGGCTGTTTTTGAGCATGATTTATATGTTTGATTGATGCAACCATTTTGTCATCCCATCCAGAAAACAGATTATTGTGCTCACGATGAAATAATTGGCAGTGTATGAATTCAACGCAATTGGTTTGTTTGCACAGTTTAATGCAAAGGTGTTGTTTATTGATGTCTTTAGTTAAGAAAGTGCTTCTCCTGGCAGATATCCTCTGCACATAAATTATATTTTGTTATTTGGCAGGAGCATGCCAGCATTGGACTGTCTTGAGGAAGAGAAATGTTTGTTGTGCTAGTAGGTAAAGGTGGCTTTTATGTTCCCTACGATTTGCAGAACATGCCATGTGGGCTGCTTGGGGTGTGACACATATTTGCACAGAACTGAAAGTAAACACTGTCACTTTAAATTATATCCTGTGCTCTCTGTTGTTCTGATGCTAGCCTTTCCAGCCTAGATCAAGGTTTCTGCAATCTGAGCCTTGATAGCCAGGGCCAAGAGTAAAAACCTTCCAAACCATGAGCTGGCTATGTCCTTTCTGCTTTGGGAAAGCAGCTTTGGTTGATTAAGAAATTGTTGCATAACCGCTAACAAGGTTGTTTCCCTCTTTTCGTCCTGTCTCTCCCCTTCAGTTAATCGAGGAAGTGTTTCCCCAAAGAATCATCCTTCATTTTGAGGCAGCTGCCCAGATAATGTGGTTGCAAACTCATGCTGCTATATTTACAGTGTGGAAAGTGTCCTTGCCTACCTACCTGATTCAGGATCTGTTGTTTTTACATACATCATCACTATACTTTAGGGTTGCCAAGTGCAAATATTCTTAGAGCGGGGGAGTCCCGCTCGGCACCTGGAGCTTCTGCGCGCGCCCCGCCGCGATGACATCACCGGAAGTGACGTCATCATGTCAGGACGTTGGGGGCGGGGCCGCCGGGATTCGAGGGGAAAACATAGAGTTTTCCCTTGAGTCATGGAACTTCCCGCCCCCGGCGTGCCCAGCGTGATGATGTCACCTCCAAGTGACATCATCACGCTGGGGACGTTGCCGGAAGGGGTGGAGTTCCCCTCGGGGCCCGATTTTCTGGGGGCGGGTAACGGGCCTCTCGGGCGGGGGTTTACCCGCCCCCCGGGGGGACTTGGCAAGCCTACTATACTTTATAGCAATGATACTCAGTGGCTCAAGGAGGGACATGTGGCTCTTCCACATATCTCCTGTGGCTGTTTTGAGTACCATGCCCCATTTTCCAAGTGGGCAGGGTCATTGCCCAGTAAGGCTTGTGGCAGTCAGGTGGTTCACACCTTGAAACAGACATCACTATAGGGACTGGAGGCCAGGAAATCTGTAAGCTTCCCCCAGCAGTATGCCTTGTGCCACAGATGAAAATAAAGGGCAATTGTCTTCAATTACTTCCCCCTTCTTTGTAGCATCTGCACTCTTGTCCCAGTGCCCAGGCAGCTTGCCAGGAGGAAAGCAAGCTGGCCACAGAGAAGAGAGAGTAAAACCACCACCACCATGACCGCTGCCCAGGAAAACAGCAAGCTGGCCACAGTGAGGTGGTGGTGGTTTTACTCTCCTTTCTCCGCAGCCAACTTGCTCTCCTCAGGCATTCTGGTAATCTCACTCTCTTGCCTGAACTACTGTGTCTGTTGTGAGGAGAGACAGTTCTGTATACACAGAGGAATATTTAATATTAATAGTTGTATTTTATGTGTGTGTTGGGAGGGGTGATGCACAGGGCATACAGGGGTCTTGTGGCTCTTTTGGTTGATGGAGATTGTGAATGTGGTCCTCAACCAGCTGTAGAGTGAGTAACACTGTTTTATAACTGACTAGGAGTAAGGCCCATTGTGGGAAGAAATACAACGAGCTCTAGAAGGAAGCTCCAGGTGAGTGTCCCAGCTGTGGCTGGTGGGGCGGCAGAGGGAAGGGGAAAATAGAGGGAGGCAAGCCATGTTTATTTCCTTCTGCTTAGCTATAAGGCAGGGCTGTCTCAAGTCATTTTGCTGCCCCAAGTTGGTAGTATGGGAGGACAGCCTCATGGTAACAGGTATGATTCCCTCCACCCCTGACTTATGCTGATTTGGGGCTACGCAGTGGTAGCTAAGGCAGAAAAGCATCTCCTCCTATGCCATGTCTTCTGGGTTCCAAGGGTCTGGAAAGTGGTTCCATAGCCAGTTACAAGGTTACCAACTCTGGGTTGGGAAATACCTGTAGATTTGAGGGTTAGAGCCTGGGGAGGTCAGGGGTGGGGAGGGACCTAAGCAGGGTATAATTCCATAGAGTCCACTGCCCAAAGCAGCCATTGTCTCCAGGAGAACTGATCTTGGTCACCTGGACATCAGTTGTAATAGCTGGAGATCTCCAGGTGCTGCCTGGAGATTGGCTTACGTTAATTTGGGGCTATGCAGTAGCAGCTAAGGTAGAAAAGCAACTCCTCCTATGCCATGTCTTCTGGGTTCCAAGGGTCTGGAAAGTGGTTCCATAGCCACTCTGGGTTGGGAAATACCTGTAGATTTGAGGGGTAGAGCCTGGGGAGGGCAGGGTTTGATGTGGGGAGGGACTTCAGCAGGGTATAATGCCATAGTGTCCATTGGCCAAAGCAGCCATTGTCTCCAGGAGAACTGACTGTGGTCATCCGACATCAGTTGTAACAGCTGGGAAATTTTCTGTAGAGGGAATGATGTGCTGTGGCTGGGGAACAAGGTGATTCCTGGGAGATCTCCAGGCCCCACAGGGAGATTGGGATATGTATTTTACCTCAGGACACATTCAGTGACTCCCAACAGCAACAGCAAACAGAAAAGGCCAATCAGGCCACATATGCAAGTGACCTCTGTGTTCTGACTGGCTATGGGGGGGAGAGGAACAGCAAACTGTTTAGAATGTTGGAGGTAGGGCTCAGGCAATGCAGCCAGAGGATAGGGAGACCCTCTGAGTGACAGATCAGGGATCCAACTGATTTGGGAGTGTGTGGAATGTTCAGGAGAGTCCATGACCAAAATACAATTATATATAAGGAGAGATGGGCACCAGTTCATAGCCTAGAATTCAGGAGAAGTTCCGTTGCTCTGATAATTAGCCAGTGTCCCAATCTGAGTTACCATCAATGGAAGTTGTGCAAAGATTACTTCCTTCACACAGAAAGTATGAACTTTCCCAAGTTGTGGTTGGATAGAACCAGATGTAATCATAAGCCTGGGTATGTTGCTGAAAATGGCAGTCCCACGTCAAATAGTGCTTTTGTGCTCATAGCTATGGAAACATATGATACGATTCACAACATCATGTATGTTATTGGGACAAGATGGGGAATATGACACAGTTCCCATGCCAAACCTACATTTGTCATCATAGCTAATGCTAGCCTTTGTGAAGGCCACTAAATCCGTATTTTAAAAAAATATATGGACATCTGCAGAGCTGTGGTGTTCTATGGAGCTGTGGCATTTGGAAATTGAGGGATGGGGAAGACATCCCTTGGAGTCTACATTAAAATCAGCAACATCTGGCAAGCTGGTTTCTAATGCATTCCAATATTCTTGTAGCTTCTCAGAATGCTTCCTTTAGTAATTCTGTGCTGACAGAAGTCTTCTGAGAAATAAATGTGAACACCACACTGTTTTGTGAGGAGAAAACTACACTTTTGGAAAGTAATATTTCAGATGTCCACATTGGTGTTTTGCAAGTCCCGTGGTCGAATACAGCGTAACAGGTTTTTCACTTCCATCCTTATGAAGGTGGGTGGCAGAAGACAGTGTGCTCTGAGCAGACAGGCTGGAAAGTAGAGTTGGCCCCAGGAAAAGCTGCCTTTAACCGCATTTTACCACAGCTTTTCTCAAACCTCAGACCACCTACATTCCCCCATCCCCCATCTGTGGTGCTTTGTGTTTCATTCCAAAGGCACCACTAAAGGAGAAGAGCTTTCCCGACAGTGATTAGATTAGTGTTCTAAACATTTTAGTGTCCCTCTCCAACACAGCTAGCAGACCACGAGACTCTGGAGGTGCCTTACTGTATACAGACAATTGTGTCAACCAATGAGGATAGTTCCCCATTTGTTACTACTGTGTCATTCGCACATGAAGCTCCCTTATATGGAGTCAGGCCATTGGTCTACCAAGGTCAGTATTGTCTACTGTTACTCACAGTGACTCTCCCAAGTCTCTGGGAGATGTCTTTCATATCATCAACTACCTGATTCTTTTAACTGGAAATGCCAGGGATTGAACCTGGGACCTTTTGTATGCAATGCATGCTCTACCTCTGAGCTACAGCTGTAACCATAAGTCTACACCTACATCCCTACTATTAGTAGCTGAATAAAAACAGCCTGGAACTAGGGTATGTAAGGTAAAGGTAAAGGTTTCCCTTGCTTGAAAGCCAGTCAAATCCAACTCTAGGGATGCGGTGCTCATCTCCATTTCCAGGCCGAAGAGCCAGCGCTGTCCAAAGACATTTCCGTGGTCATGTAGCTGGCATGACTAGATGCCAAGGTGCATGGAATGCTGTTACCTTCCCACTGAAGCAGTACCTATTTATCTACTTGCGATTTCTTGCTTTCGAACTGCTAGGTTGGCAGGAGCTGGGACCAGAGACGGGAGCTCACTCGTCATGCGGCACTTGCGTCTTGAACTGCTGAACTACCGACCTTCCGGTCTTAACCACTTAAGCCATCGCAGCCCCTAGGGTATGTAAAGGACTGCTTATTAGCTAAGATATTCTACAGAAGGTCTACTGTGGGTCCATCCTCAGAAGTAAAGTGGGTAGCTACCAGCATAGAACAGAATACAGTGGGTGGAAGAGGGGTATTGACTCCATTTTCCTAATCCCATCTGTTCCTCCTATCCTATACAAATCAATGAAGTGGTGAGACTGACTGGAAGTTTATTTTATTTATTTATTTGTTTAATTTGTATCCTGCCCTCCCTGCCCAGACAGGCTCAGGGCAGCTTAAAGGATATACATACATACATACATACATACATACATACATATATATATATATATATATATATATATATATATACATACATACTAGGGAGCAAAGCCCATTGTGGAGGAAGACAACGGGCCCTAGAAAGGGAGGGAGGAAGGAAAGAAGAGGGGGAGAGTGAAAGAAAGAAGGAGAGAGGAAGAAAGGAAAAGGGGGAAAGGAAGGGAAGAGGGGCAGAACAGGCTTCTCTGGGCCTACTGGGTCCATAGAAGGCCCAGAGGATGGTGTGTGTGGGGGGGGAAGGGGCTTCTCTGGCCTTCTGGCCAACTGGGCCCATAGAAGGCCCAGAGGGTGGTGTGTGGGGGGAAGGGGCTTCTCTGGCCGACTGGGCCCATAGAAGGCCCAGAGGATGGTGTGGGGGAGGCGGAAGGGGCTTCTCTGGCCAACTGGGCCCATAGAAGGCCCAGAGGATGGTGTGGGGGGTGGAAGGGGCTTCTCTAGCTGACTGGGCCCATAGAAGGCCCAGAGGATGGTGTGGGGGGGCGGAAGGGGCTTCTCTGGCCGACTGGGCCCATAGAAGGCCCAGAGAATGGTGTGGGGGGGCGGAAGGGGCTTCTCTGGCCGACTGGGCCCATAGAAGGCCCAGAGGATGGTGTGGGGGGTGTGTGGAAGGGGCTTCTCTGGCCAACTGGGCCCATAGAAGGCCCAGAGGATGGGGGGGCGGAAGGGGCTTCTCTGGCTGACTGGGCCCATAGAAGGCCCAGAGGATGGCGTGGGGGGCGGAAGGGGCTTCTCTGGCCGACTGGGCCCATAGAAGGCCTAGAGGATGGTGTGGGGGGGGGGCGGAAGGGGCTTCTCTGGCCTACTGGGCCCATAGAAAGCCCAGAGGATGGTGTGTGTGGGGGGGAAGGGGCTTCTCTCACCTGCCTCAGCCTTGAAGGCCCGTCCCTGCACTCTCTCTGCAGACGGTCCTCTCCTGTCAGAGGACCAGAGCAGACTGAGCCAAAGATACTGGCTGACGTAGGTGGGACTCCGCCAAGCAGCCAGTCAGCCCCAGCCAGTGTCTTCTGACTGCCAGGTCTTGTGCTGAATCAATTATGGCGACCATAGAATGTTGTGAAACCAAAATTCAAATATATTTAAGGACAGATAAAAAAGTTAAAACATTGTATCAGTATACTGTTATAACAATATGAAAGCTATGTTAAAACACAAGATTTAAGTAAAACCATAACATATAAATTCATAGGCGCTAGTCATAGGAGCTAGTAAATGATGGTGGCGTTTGGGGTTTGTTCAATATAAATCTTAATGCAAACCTTTTTTTAAAGAAAATAAAAAAATGTTCTTAGATGACAGGGTGCTGCTTGGAGAAAAGGAAGCTTTGCATTTTTTAAAAAAATGGCTGTATGTAGATATGCATATATATTTTAAAAAAATTAAAAGCAATTGCAAAACTGCACTGCTCCTGGAGTTGAGGGAAGTCTGTTGCTTGTCAGGATCAACTGGGGCAGTCAAATACTGCCAACTGAAAAGGACTTTGTGCTTTGAGGGGCTAGTCTGTCTTTTTCCTAGTGTACTGCTTGAGGAACTACAAAGAACCCTCCAAAACTGGCTTGGCTGGAAACTACAGCAGGATGCAAAAAATGAATGTGTTCCATGGGCTCAAGGACTGGAGCTCTTTCCCATGTTCCCTTCCCTCCAGCAGTCCTTTCTGACTGCAAGAACATTGATTCTCAGAGTCATGGGACAGCTGCACTAATGCAAGGGTCACTCCTTCCTCCTCCTCAGTGCAATGCCTGTTTCACATGACTCTTGTGTGGCAGTCACATGACTCTGGCAGTCAACTTTCTCAGGATCAGTAAGGAAGGCTGGCAGGAGGGGATCAAGGGGTCTCCCAGTGCCTTCTGCTGAAAATTCATTGGCTGGCTTCAGCCCTATGTGCATAACATGGGTAGTTTCCACAAAAATACAGGCTTGTGTAGTTTCACTGTTGGTGTAGTTTGGGAGAGCCAGTTTGGTGTAGTTGTTAGGAGGCAGAGCACGGACTCTAATCTGGAAGAACCGGGTTTGATTCCCCACTCCTTCACATGCAGCTGCTGGTGTGATCTTGGGCCAGTTACAAGTTCTTTCAGAGCTGTTCTCTTGAAAGAGCTCTCTCAGCCCCACCTACCTCACAGGGTGTTTGTTGTGTGGAGGGGAAGGGAAAGGAGATTGTAAGCCCCTCTGAGACTCCTTCGGGTAGTGAAGGGCAGGGTATAAATCCAATCTCTTCTCTTCTTCTAGTTGCCCATATTGCACAGAGGCAACTGGATTTCCACATGGCAGGTTTTTGTACATTTTCCCTGCTACAGTACCCTGGCAGTGGCCATCCTGCCTCCACTGGGCTTTCTAGTTTGTTTGTTTTTTAAAAGAT
Organism: Gekko gecko; assembly: GCA_029375565.1. Taxonomy (NCBI): domain Eukaryota; kingdom Metazoa; phylum Chordata; class Lepidosauria; order Squamata; family Gekkonidae; genus Gekko; species Gekko gecko. The sequence continues at coordinate 227,152,520 of JAPDNY010000002.1, forward strand.
CAGCAATTGAATATGTTTATTTATGTTATTTATTTAAAATATTTTTATGCCACCTTTCCACCCAATCAGGATCCACAAGCCAGTGAATATAAAAAAGTTAAAACATTGTATCAGTATACTGTTATAACAATATGTATGGCTCAGAGGTTAAGATGTTGAGCTGCAGACCAGAAGGTCTGTAGTTCAGCAGTTTGAGACCCGAGTGCCACATGACAGAGTACACTTCCGTCTCTGGCCCCAGCTCCTGCCAACCTAGCAGTTCGAAAGCAAGAAATTGCAAGTAGATAAATAGGTACTACTTTGGTGGGAAGGTATCAGCGTTTCATGCACCTCAGCATTTAGTTATGCTGGCTACATGACCACAGAAACATCTTTGGACAGCACTGGCTCTTTGGCTTGGAAATGGAGATGAGCACCCTAGAGTCGGATTCGACTGGCTTTCAATCAAGGGAAACCTTTACCTTTATAACAGGTTATCTGAATTCTTAGTTTTTATATTTTAAAAGTAGACTTATAGTCTCTTCCACTGCAGAGATATACCTTTTCCCTTATACCTGGCTCCCATGCGGGCACGTTTCTCACCCATGTAGCAGCAATCGAGGCTTTACTGTGATTTTTCTAAAACTTTAAAGCAAAGCATATTTGGAAAAGGTTAATGAAAAGCTGGGTAAGCTCTGACAGGTGCACAAATAAACCATGATTCTGTGGGGAATGGAGGAGAGGAACACTTCCCAACATCACTGAACCCAGAGCAGATAACCCATGTGGAAAATGGCCTTGATGACAGCTCCTAATGCTGTGCCCCCAAAGTTATAACTGGTGTTACTGGGAGTTAGTGAGTCATTTCAGACAAGAGAAGAATGTGACTTTCACTTCCTGTCTCCTTGCTTCTAGTCCTTACTTGAAGGATGGAGACATGCAGCACTAGGACTCTCCCAGGTTGTATCAGGTCCCACACATCAAACAGGCCACATGCTATATTTGATCTTCATGATGGGTGTGAACATTGGCCAGATCTCTATGGATTGAGTGCCATGGTCAGACCATTTTGCCCTGAAAGCCCATCTGGACACATCAGTCCTCCCTTGTGGAGGCGGCGAGCAGATTTATACTTTCCCGTGGAGACTTATGGATCCAGTTGGTTTCCAGAATGCTCTGTGGGATCCAATACCCTCTGGTGACTCATTAGATGTGCAGATGGAAGATTGGATAATCGCCTTTCAGAGGCCATCAATGAAGTCACTCCCAGATGTCCTCTTCACCACCGCTCAAAACTAGCCCCTTGGTATACCTTGGAGCTAAGGGAGATGAAGCAGGAGCTTAGACAACTAGAGCAAGTTTGGTGTCGCACTCAGGACAAAGCTACACAAACATCCTATAGGACATTTATGAGATCCTATGAGATGGCAGTGAAGGCCACAAAGAAAGCTTACTATGTGGCCTCCATTGCATCCACAAGCTCTCATCCAGCACAATTGTTTAGCATATTTAGACCTCTTATGTCCCTAACGTTGGACTCCTAAAATTTTAGTGATTCGACTATCAGCTGCAAGGCTTTTTTGAGCTATTTTGCTGAGGAAGTCTTGTCACTCTACTGTGACCTCCCCACCAGGCCCGTAGCCAGGATTTTGTAATTGAGGGGGCCTTTAAATAAGTCAGGGGACACTGACATCACAAAATAAAAAATGAAATAAAAATAAAAATGTTAAAAACTCACATTTGCAGCGTTCCACTCTTCTTGCCTACATGAAGAAGCAAGCCACACTTGGAGAAGGGTAAGGGGCAGTGGTGGGGAGTCCTCCAGGTAGCCCAGAGAGTTGGCGGTTCTCCGGGTGGGCCAGAGAGCCAGGGGGCCTGGGGGCTGGCTGGAAGTCGGGGGCCTCGGCAGGAAGTCAGGGGGCCAGGCCCCGAAATGGCCCACTGTAGCTACGGGCCTGCTCTGGAAGCGTCAACTGTTCCAGAATGCGACAGTGTGGGTCCTTACTGCCCTCCCAAGAGCACATATAAAACCTGTGTTCTATCAACTGCACTGTCTCCAGAGTGAGTACCAAACAGGTTCAGGGTTTTGGTTCTTACTTTCAAAGCCCTAAATGATCTGGGGCCATTGTATCTGCAGGACTGCCTCTCCCTATATACCCCCTCAGAGAGCCTTATGCTCTGCTGGTAACAATTTATTAGTGATCCCTGCCCCCAAAACGGTCTGGCTGTTCTTGACCATAGCCAGAGCCTTTTCAGCCCTGGCCCCAACCTGGTGGAACTCTCTGTGTTAAGTATCAACTCAACAACGATTTCAGCTTCAAAAGTGATTCAGCTTTATTTAACAGCAAGACTTCAACTCAGGAACACACAACAAACAAGTGGAGCACAGCTCCCTTTTTAAACTCTCCCGGGCTGTCAAAGCCACACCCACAGTTAGCTAAAGGCCAATCACAACACAGGGATAAAGGTCAATCATAACACAGGGATAAAGGCCAATCAGGACCGTTCCTTCTTTGCAACATTCTCACACAGTGACTGGGTATTTACAATGGTTTCGCTGAAACCAGCCAATGGTAATGTGACAGCTGAAGAGCCACATTCAAACTCAAGCTTAACATGGAAATGTGTAGCAAGGATTCACATCCCAATACATAACACTCTGTCTAGTGAAACTCAGGCCCTGTGGGACTTGGTTCAATTTCACAGGGCCTGTAAGGCGGAGGTGTTCCACTGGGCATATGGCTGAGGATAGCGATGGTTAGAGAGATCTGTGGGACTCCCTTTTCCCTTCTCTCCCCCTTTCTCTGATCAATATACTGAACTATTGTATTTTGATTGTTGGAAGCTGCCCTGAGCCCTGCTTTGCAGGGGATGGAGTGGGATAGAAGTTTAATAAAATAAATAATAAATACATTTCCCCCATAGCAAGATGTCCTCCTCCTGTGGGAATTGGAAGCACCTGTCTCTTTACAGGAGATGTGCTCATTTCAGCCTATTACTTTTTTATTCCACCCTTCCTTCAAGGAGTCTAGGGCAGGGCACATGGGTTTCCTGTCCCCTGTTTTATACCCACAATGACTCTGTGAGGTAGGTTAGGCTGAGAAGCCCAAGGACATCCAGCAAGCTGCTTGCCCTGACTGGTGGTTGGGTGGCCTGAAAAACTGGAAGAGCAGAATGAGGAAATACCAATCATTTTTACATTCTTATTGACACTTCCATATAGTGTTCTGAGTGGCTCAGGTAGTGTTGTTTGCTCAGTCATGTCTGCTGTTGGATTAGACAAGACTGGAGCTCCTTGGGGTCATCTTAGATTTGAAAATCATGGGCCAAGCCGAATAGGAGTGGCAGCTGAGAGAGTTCTGTAATAAATTACTGCAATAGGTCATGAAGCCATTGGTAGTAAATCTAAATATTTATGTTTAGTTCATTTATATTGATATCCAGTAGAATTATGAGTTTCAGTTCCCAGCCTTGCACTTTTTAAAGCTTCTGAGCAAGTTGTCTCTGAAGGTACAATGACTGGGAGATTTGCTGTGGAGTACAGAAGGACAAGGGAACTTGTTCTTTACTATGGAGGGGAGGCAGGTTGAGTACAATGATTTGTAAAGGAACCATCTATCAGGGGAATTAAAGGATACAAGGAGCAGGGCAAGCCCATGCCTGCAGGGGAGCGCTCTCTCTTGCAACATTGGCTTCATTATTAGGGGTGTGCATTTGTCAAAGCCAAATGGAATAATTACCTGAAAAATACTTTATCAATATTTTTCGGGTATGTGTTCAACCAAATCAGATTCTCTCATCTGATTCAGCTACCTGATAAGGTGCTCCTGAATAAAAGTTGATCTTATTCGGCTTTTATTTGATCCCTTCCCCGAATCAGGGAGGGAAGGGGGAACAGATTGGGGAGGCATCTTTAAATACTTCCCTGATCTGTCTTCGCTTCCCCAGTGAGAGATCGAGCAGACAACATTAAATGCCTCCTCTTCGCTTTCCCAGCCAGCCCACCAAGGTGCAAATAGAAGCAAATGGGAGGGAGAGTGGTAAGTTTCACTACCTCAGGTGTGGAAGCCAAGGGTTGTGTGTGTGAAATTGACACAGCTCAAATGACAGCTCAATATTTTCAGCAATGCCGAGTATTTCCTGAATCCCAGCATAATACCAATACTGGGATATGGGAATATCAGCATTTACCAATTTTTTGGGGTTTGGTTTACCTGAACTCCCAAAATACTGATATTATTTCCCATGCATGTCCCTACTCATTATTCTTCCAACTGTCATACAGTGGCATTTGGAATGGTACTATTTGCCATTCAGATCTTTAAAAATGGTTTTGAACTTTTTAAATATAGGCATTGTTGTTACATTGAGAGTTATATATATTGATAACCACTTGAATGTACAAACATGGGATATAAACCTATGAAATAATAAGGCTCCAGATATGCTGGATTTTTTGGATGGCTGGGAAATTCATTAATTTACTCCAGATTACTTTCAGAGATGCTTGGATTGATTCCACTTTCCTTGTGCAGGGCAGCCAGTAACTGTTTGGCTGATGATGTAAGCTGACATGTCCCACATCCATACATAAGTCCTTGTGGTTGCAAGAAGTGGTAAAGCATAGTCTCTATGAATTTTGCTGCAAAAGCATTTAAGGTGACGGTGAAACAGATCTCATATCCTCCAGTATATATAATTCCATTTTGGTCATGGACTCTCCTGAACATTCCAACACACTCCAAAATCAGTTTGCTTTCTGATCTGTCATTCAGAGAGTTTCTGTATCCATTGGCTGCTTTGCCTGAGTCCTGCCTCCAACATTCTAAACAGTTTACTGTCCCTCTACCCCCCACAGCCAGTCAGAACGCAGAGGTCATTTGCATATGTGGCCTGATTGGGCTTTGCCTCAGAACACAGAGGTCATTTGCATATGCGGCCTTTGCCTCTAACTTTCTAAACAGTTTGCTGTTGCTGTTCTGAGGTAAAATACATTTCCCCTTAGTGCCTGTTGGGGGAAACCATTATTGCCAATCTCCAGATGAGGGCTGAAGATCAGTTCCCCTGGAGAAAATGGTGGACTCTGTGTCCTTATATCCTGCTGAGATGGCCCCTGTATCACAGCCAATGTGACGTAGCAGTCAGGGCTTCAGAACATGGTAGAGACTGCAAGTGGGGTGTGTGGCCTTTGCCTCTAACTGCAGGTGGCATATGTGGCCTTTGCCTCTAACTTTCTAAACAATTTGCTGTTGCTGTTCTGAGGTAAAATACATTTCCCCTTAGTGCCTGTTGGGGGAACCATTGTTGCCAATCTCCAGGTGAGGGCAGAGATCAGTTCCCCTGGAGAAAATGGTGGATTCTGTGTCCTTATATCCTGCTGAGATGGCCCCTGTATGACAGCCAATGTGACGTAGCAGTCAGGGCTTCAGAACATGGTAGAGACTGCAGGTGGGGTGTGTGGAAAGCTGAAGAGTGAGGAGAAAATAAAGGTAGGTAGATGATTGGCTGGGAAGGAGATAGGGTTGCCAGGAGGGGTGGGATAGGTTTCAGGAGGGGTGGGACCTCAAGACAGGTACAATGCCATAGACTCCACTCTCCAAACCAGCCAGTCCCTCCCAGGGAACCATTGTTGCCAATCTCCAGGTGGGGGCTGGAGATCACTCAGAATTACAACTGTTCTCCAGGAGGGAGGGGGAGGAGATGGAAACCTTAAGTCAGAGGGGCAGATCAAGGTAGGTTGATGGTTGGCTGTGAAGGAGATAGGGTTGCCAACTCCAGGTTGGAAAATTCCTGGAGATTTGAGGAGTGGAGCCTGGAAAGGGTGAGGTTTCAGGAGGGCTGGGACCTCAGACAGGTACAATGCCATAGACTCCACCCTCCAAACCAGCCATTCCCTCATGGGGAACCATTGTTGCCAATCTCCAGGTGAGGGCTGGAGATCACTCAGAATTACAACTGTTCTTCAGGTAGCAGAAATCAGTTCCTCTGGAGAAAATGGTAGACTTTGTGTCATTATACCCTGCTGAGGTCACCACAGCAAATTGACACTGAGTGCCCATGACTGGGGCACCTACCCAGAGCCTCTTTCTAGAGCTCGTTGTATTTATTTCCACAATGGGCCTTATTCCTAGTTGTACATAAAGCAAAGTTAAGTGAATTGTGTTAATTTATGTAGCTCTAGTTATAGAATTTGCATTTCCTTGCTTGTAGACCTAAGGGTTCGGACAATGGTGGTGATGGAGATGACAGGGATTCCAGAAAGCAATGTGCAATAGAAATACAGTGCTGCTGGGATAGCATGGGAATTCAGAAGGATGGTGGCTAAGGAACCTCTGTTCTCAAGGCTCTGGGACTACGTATCAAGTAATTGAAGCTGCCAGGGCCTAATACTTGACTTCCTGTGCATTTTGGCAGGATACTGCAGGAGTCCTAAGGAAAATATCGGATTCTGTGACAGCTGCCAGATTCTGAACAAATATTGTAAATCCTAGAAGAGCAAAATTTTTGGGACCTTGCTTTCTGAGAGTAAACTTATTCTTGGATCTTATTATAGATGACAACCTATGGGCATTGTATGGCTTACATAGCTACTTTGCCACTGTTTATTACAAATATATAGGACTAGTAGCAAAGCCCATTGTAAAAGGAATATAATGAGTGCTAGCGAGATCTTGCAGCAAACCGAGGGTGAGAGACTGGGTGGCACTTGCATGGGCTTGCCGCCGGCCGGCTCCCTCCACAAGAGCATAAACTTTCCAATTTCCCGGGGGGGGGGGCTAGGGCTGGGTTGTCAGAGACCACCCTCTCTCCCTCCCATGGCAGGTGGACAAAGCTGGGTCACTGTCCATCTCCATTGTTGGCCATCTGACAGGGTGGGGGGCACCATGGCAGCCCAAGGAGGGTCCGTGTGTGGCTTGACCAGGAGGCTGGCTACAATGGGTGGATGGAGTGAGCCCAGGTTGGGCTGAAACCCAGTCTGTGAGGGGTGGGTGGCTGGTTTGGCTGGCTGGAAGGCGCTCCAGCACAGCCCTTCCTGAGCGCAGCCCAGCCATGCTGCACCCACTCCCTTCTCCTTCTCCTCAGCGTGGCCCCCAGTGGCCCCTCTCTCTGCCCCCCCGGCTGACTGATCGCGAGTGGTGCTGTGCCTCCTGCTCCTGGCTCTTGTGAGCCATGATCACAATGTGGGTGCTGTGCTGCGCCCCCCCGCGCACACTCACTCGAGCCATGTAGAAATCTCTGTGCCCGGGGAAGCAGCAGTGGGTGAAAGTTGATCCTTCCGGATTGGTCTGCCTTGTTTCCAGCAGGCTCAACTTTCAGACTTGTCTGCCTGTGACAGTGAAGGGTCTCTGTGCCCACATGGTCATCTCCCTTCCTCCTTGGCTGCTTTCCCTCACTAAAAGCACAAGCCTTAATTCATAGAATTATAGAAGGTTAGAGTTGGAAGGGACCTTGCAGGTCATCTACTCCAACCCCCTGCACTCTGCAGGAGTGTAGCCAAAAGATAGCCCTACAACATACCCAAAAGATGGTCGTCCAGCCTCTGCTTGAAAATGTCCAGCGAAGGAGCATTCATCACCTCCAAAGGCAGTCTGTTTCACTGCTCAACCACTCTTACAGTTAGGAAGTTTCTCCTGATATTTATCCCCTTGTAATTTCCACCCATTAGATCTAGTCTTGCAATCCAGAGCAATAGAGAATAGATCTGCTCCGTCTTCTACATGACAGCCCTTCAGATACTTGAAGACTGAAATCATGTCCCCTCTAAGCCTTCTCTTTCCCAAGCTAAACATACCCAACTCTTTCAGACTTTCCTCATAAGACTTGGATTCCAACCTTCTCACCATCCTGGTTTCCCTCTTCTGGACACGCTTGAGCTTGTCAACATCCTTCCTAAAATGTGGTGCCCAAAACTGTACACAGTACTCCTGACCATAGCAGAATAGGGCAGAACTACCATCTCCCATGATCTGGTCACAAGTCTGTTGTTAATGCATTCTAAGATTGCATTAGCTTTCTTCACAGCCACATTGCACTGCAGGCTCATGTTTAGTTTGTGATCGACCAGAACACCCAGATCCCTTTTACATGTGATGCTGTCAAGACAAGTCCCTCCCATTCTATATCTGTGCCTTTGATTTTTTGTACCTAAGTGTAGGACTTTGCACTTATCTCTATTGAAATTCATTTTATTTGTCTCAGCCCACTGGTCCAGCCTATCTAGATCATTTTGAATCCTGACTCTGTCTTCTTCAGAATTAGCAATCCTACCCAGCTTCGTGTCATCTGCAAATCTGATAAGCATCCCCTCTCTGTCTTCCTCTGGGCCATTTATAAAAACATTGAACAACACCAGGCCCAAAACCGAGCCCTGTGGCACTCCACTTGAGACTTCCCTCCACAGAGATGCAGAGCCATTTACAAGCACTTGTTGGGTACGATTTTTCAACCAACCATGAATCCATCCAATGGTTGTGCCATCCAGCCCACACTTAACCAGCTTATCCTCAAGGATATCATGAAAAACTTTGTCAAATGTTTTACTGAAATATAGATACACTATGTCCACAGCATTGCCAGAGTCAACCATTTTAGTAACTCTGTCAAAAAAGGAGATAAGGTTGGTCTGGCATGACTTATTCTAGATAAACCCATGCTAGCTACTACCAGTTAACTCATTCCATTCAAGGTGATCACAGACAGAGCGTTTAATAATCTGCTCTAGAATTTTTCCAGGTATTGATGTCAAACTGACAGGCGAATGCTACTGGCTTTCCATCACTATGGGAGCTGTTTGTGGCCAGGAACTGAGAGGATCAATCCTGTTCACTGGCTCCCTCCAGACTGAGGCCGAGATTCTGGCCGCCAGCTCTGTGGGCAGCAGTGAGACCATGCAGCGGGGCAATGCAGCCACGGGATTGGCACACCTCCTGAATGACAGATCAGGGACCCAATTGATTTGGGAGCATGTGGAATGTTCAAGAAAGAGTCACCTTAAAACAGCATTATATATAAGGAGAGATAGGAATTCATAATATTTATTGTGCTTGAATTCAAAATTGCTGTGCAGAATAGGTCACCGTTAGCCACATTTTACAGGTACTTGGTTGGATCCAGCAATATTTATTTATTTATCAAACTTGCACCCTGCCCTCCCCACATAGCAGGTTCAGGGCGGCTTCCAACAAGCATAAATACAATTGAAATCATACAATATATAAAACACAGCATATAAAACAAATACAAAACACAAAGTGCAGACACAAAGTGCTGGCATTGAGCAAAAGGGAAATATTTGTGCAATTCTGCTTCCACAAGCAATAGTGCAAGGGCCACTCCAGCACAAAGGCTTAGATCCACTGGAGTGTTTCGATGACTAAAGGGATTTCTATGGCTTTCTTAAAAAAAACCCTCCCACAAATGCTAGTCCTGAAGGGTAGAAACAGAATGTGGGAGACATGTGGGCTGCAGTAGGAGGGGGAGGGGAGAAAGCAATGCTCTGGGAATTCTTCTGTTTGCAGAAACACTCCAGTGGATCCAACCATAGGGCTTCACTGTCTGTTGTGCTTATTGCCCACAAACACAATGAATGTTATTATTCAAATTTAAATTGTGCATTTGTTTATTCCATGCAAATTGGTAAATAATCACAAGTACTATGCACAAGTGCATTTACATCATTCAAAAAAAAATTACAACCTCAGCCTTCTCCCAGATTGTACCTCTGTGAGCCATTTCAAAACAGAGAAAGTTATGCTTGTGACTTCTGAAAGATGTCTATATAACAGAAAGGAATATACAATAAAAAGTACCTTGTGCTGTGTTCTTGAGTGTATGGAAAAGAAAGTTAGGATACTATAGCCTACAGTTAATAGCAGCATACTATAAGGTTTATTTTTAAAATTTCTGCTTAAACAATTAATGTTGTGCATGCAGAAATATACCATGTGATCAACCCAGAAAAGAGGTGTTATGAATATACTCCATGACAGCTTTATTAAATAAAATCTTGCCTTTGGTTTGATTGGGGAAATTAGCGGCAAAGGCAGGGCTAGCAAGAGGCTGGGGTAAAAGCAACGACCTGCTATCTGTGTTTATGGAGATAGTCCCTTTAGACTCTTGGTTGAGTCAATAACGAGTCCAAATTGTGAAGAGAAATAGGTTTTATTAAGGAAAAATAATAATTTGGATATTTACATTCTAATAACTGATTGCAAGCATACAAGAAGAAATAAAAGGAATTAGCTGACAGATTGGGGGGAGGTCAGGGTAATACTATACCTGTCCTGAATAGGTGCAGAGGTGCACAGGTTGGAGAGAGAAGGTGCATGGACCCAACCAGTGAGACCACAGAAGACATGAGTTACAATCAGGGGTGATGGCTTTGTGTGACCCCAGCTCAATCACACCATGTCTGTGAGGGACTGGGTATATTTATACCCAGGCCCATAGCTACAGTGGGGCACTGCCCCCTAACTTCTTACCAAGGCCCCACAACTTCCCCGCCTGCCAGCAGCCCCGGCGGGCCTTGGCTCCCGAGCTGGCAGCATAGGACAGCCGCAGCAAAAAGTGGCTCGAGGCAGCCGGGCAGGCGGGCTGGTGGGTGAGGTGGGGCTGGCTGTCCTGAACTGGCAGTGGCAGCAGCAGCCAGGTAGGAAGCAGCACAAAGAAGTTAGGTGGGCTGCCAGCTGGCAGGTGAAGTGGGAGCAGCAGGCTGTGGTCCCAAGCTGGTGGCACTGGTGGTGGTGAGGCTGCTGTAGGAAGCAGCGCAAGGAAGTTAGGTGGGCCGGCCAGCAGGCAAGGTGGGGCAGGCAGGTGCAAGGAGGCAGAAAGGACTCATTTCAGTCCTAGATGGCTCTCCCCCTTCCACTCCCACCAGCTGGGACGACCTCGGCTGCTGCAAACCAATGGCAAAGCCCTCCTCTCATTGAAATCTACTTGAAAATCACCCACCCTCCACAATATGGGAAACAATCCTGCTCCTACCTGCTCCAACGGGCAAGCATGAGTTTATTTTATTGTTATTTTATCAGTGCCCCCCCCACTTATTTAAAGGCCCCCAAATAAAAAAATCCTGGCTACGAGTCTATTTACTTATTTATTTTAACTTATATCCCACCCTCCCCACATGGCAGGCTCAGGGCAGGTTACATCAAATTTGATAAAAATACAATATACACAATTAACACAATTAAAACACTAGTAAAATACCACAATGGCCTTCATTCGGTGCTGTTGTCATTGACATTAAAATCTCACAGATGCCAGCTCTGGTATGCAGTTCTGACCTGCTGAGGGGAAGCCCAGTAAAGAGAGAGGGACATCTGTCGCCCTAGTTAAAAGCTTGGTGGAAGAGCTCCATCTTGCAGGCCCTGCAGAACTGTAAAAGGTCCCACAGGGCCCTGATCTCATGTGGGAGTTCATTCTACCAGGTAAGGGCCAGGACTGAAAAGGCCCTGGCCCTAGTCAAGGCAAGATGGATGTCCCTGGGGCCAGGGACCATGAGAGGATGTTGATTGGCAGATTGTAAAGCCCTTCGAGGCTCATAGAGGGAGAGGTGGTCTCACAGATATGCAGGCCCCTGGCTGTATAGGTCCTTAAAGGTAAGCACCAACACCTTGAAATAGATCCGGTACTCAATAGGCAGCCAGTGCAGTTTGTGCAGACCCAGCCGGATGTGGGCCCGCACAGGCAGCGACATCAGTACCCATGCTGCTGCATTCTGCACCAGCTGTAGTTTCCAGAACAGAATCAAGAACAGCCCCACGTTGACAGAATTACAATACTCTAATCTGGAAGTGACCATTGCATGGGTCACTGTAGCCAGATCCCAGGGAGTGAGATATGGGGCCAACTGTCTGATCTGTCTCAGATGGAAGAAGGCAGACCTGGCAGTGGCGGCAGCCTGGGCCTCCATAGTTAGTGAGGCATCCAGGAATATCCTCAGGCTCTTCGCCTTCAGCACTGGCACCAATTAGGTCCCATCAAAGGTGGGAAACCCGATCCCCAGTCCCAGTCCCCTGCAACCCAGGTACAGGACCTCCAGCTTCAATGGATTCAATTTCAGTCTGCTCTGTTGTAACCAACCAGCCTCGGCTTGTAATGCCCTGTCCAGATTTTCTGGGGCAGAGTTCGGGTGGCCATCCATCAGTAGACAGAGCTGAGTGTCATCTGCATATTGGAGACAACCTAGCCCATATCTCTGGGTAATCTGGGTGAGGGAGATATTAAACAGGATACTAAAATGTATCCTGGTGTTATGCTAAAGTGTGGTGGCTGGTCTCACAATGGATTGATGGGATTCCCATTGTGGAACAAGAGTGTGGTCTGACATTTCCCTGGTGCCAGACAATGGAGGTGAGGTTTCTTAATGTTTGGCAGGATGAACCTGAATGGGTGACCATTCAACAGATATGAATAGGTAATGTTTACCTTGATGGGTCTGGCATAAGTATAAAGAATGCAGATATTTTAGACAAATACATAGCAACAGGAATCAGAGGATTATCCAGAAGGTATTTTCTGACATACAGGTGTGACAAGATTCGAGGCAGGAAACATACAACATACTCCATTCATGACAGAGACACAAACCATTGGCTTTTTGTCTCTGTCTGCCTGTACATTTGACAGACAAATGACCGGCCATTTGGTCAGGAGGAGACATCCGAGGCAAGAGCAAAGATTTGTCCATTCTTTGCCTTATGGACTGCGCATAGAGGAGTGGGGTGTGTGTGTTGACTTGCATGGATGGAGTTTGACAGTACAGCTAGCCCGGTGCTCTTCACTTGGCCTATGTTTAAGCCAAAATGGGATTCTCTTAGTCTCACAGCAAAAGCCACTGTTTAAGTCAAGCCTGGCTTCATGAGGGCACTGCGTGTGGAGGTTCAGAGGTTTTTTTGGGGTGCCTCTCTCTCGGGAAAGACCACCTCCGATGCAGGTCAGGTGCTGCCTGTTACAATTATACTTCCATATCCAAGCCATTTTCTATTATACTGAAATAGAGCACATTGCATTTATTTAGTACATTTTTATTGCACCCTTCCACCAAGAAGCTCATGGTGGCATACATGGCTCTCCCCTTCCCTGTTTTATTTGCATAACAACCCTGTAAGGTACTTTAGGCTGAGAGAGAGAAACTGGCCTTATATACCTCATTGAACTTCATGGCAAAGTAAGCTTGAATCTCCCAGATACTAGTCTGACTCTCTAACCATAACACCATGCTGGCTTACTCTAATGAATGGGGTGGGAGAACTGGAGAGATGACTTGTACTTCAGATCATCCAGTGCACAAAGTGGGAGACAGCTCCCCCTGAATGGCAACCAAGCATGCAGCCAGCTAATTTTTCCTGTGTAGTTTAATGAAGGCCAGTGAGACCTGAAGTCTTTCACCTGTGTAAACTCTACTCTGGGTTCTATTTTTTGGTCACACAAGCATTTTGTAGATAATGATATCCAATCCACATTGTTTTAGAAGGAGTACAGGAGTCCTTTATTTGGTATGGGAATTATAGTCTATACGTTGCATAAACACTTTATTCAAGGTCAGTGGCTGAGCGAAGATTGGATCATTCACCTCCATACCTAACAAGGTACCTTTCTTCTACCAAGCAAAGGGGGGGAAATTATCCTGTCTAAGTTGCTGGATATGTGAGGTAGGAAGGTTAGGGTCAAGGGGATCAGGCTGTTCTCTCTCAGAGTAATGTGTTCGCTTTGTACATAAGGCCAGTACTACTTCTCATCACACAGGCACGCTGGGCCTGATCAAACATTCATTGAAGCCAATAGGTTCAAGATGGAGCCATTTATAGGCCTAGAATTGCTGGTTCCAAGCTGTTGGACAGGAAAATACCTGAGCTGCTGCTCACTGCCTATTAAACCGGTGCAGAATTATGGAGAAATTGCTGCCTGGCAGGAAGAAAAAGTAGAAATATTTATCTTGGAGTGCTGTAAAAGGCAGGAGAAGCTGGGAAGGGTGGATGGGGAAGATGCCAGATTTTTTTTGGGGGGGGTAGGATAACTTGTTTTTCTTCTCTGTGAAACATAATAACATAACGAGACAGGCAGGGTTCCGTTGGCCCACACCCCTCTTTTGATTTAATGCTTCAAGACTGCATGGGCCGGCACATCTGGGGTGTCAAAAACATGCCGGGAAACGAGAGAGACCTTGGCCTCGCTGCCCATACAATAAAAGAGGGAGTCTTCTTTCCCTGACTCCAGTGAGAGCCCTTGGCTTCGGGGGGGGGGGGTGTTGGCTTAGCCGCCTTCTCTCTTGCCATTTGGGTTGTTGTGGTGGAGGGAGGGAGGGATGTATGAGCACTTTGGGGAGGCACAGAGGGAGGGGAACTCACACACGGCTTTGCTTCCCAAGGTTGGAACAAAAAAGGAGAAAGCCGCAATGACATTTAAACATTGCACAATTTGGTACAGCTGGCAGTAGTTTGGGTTTTTTCTTCATTTGCTTGAAAATAACCCCACTATTAGAATAGACTGATGGTGGAAAGGACTGGGGAAAAGTGAAGTTCAGGGCTGAGGAAACAATTGTGGGACATGAAGGAAGCTTGGGGAACAATCCTAGAGGGAAGTGCATTTGGCAGAAGGTGTTGAAGGCTTGGCATCCAGGAAGGGAAAAGAACATTACAACTCACCTCATGTTTCATCCTGCCCTTCCTGAAAGAGCTTTGGGGTTACTCCATTATTTTCCTTCAGCACAACCCGGTCAGGCTGAAAGAGGCCAACTCTATCCCAGGTCACACAATGTAGTCCTGGGAGATATTTCTGGGATCTTCAGATAAAGATGGGGTGGTGGTGGCAGGGGATTGTGAGTTTAGAGGCTTGTGTGGCTCCTTAGAGGGGAAAAGACTGTGCTATAATATTTGAAGGAACATGTATTGGCTGAAGGATCTTGAAGGCAAGGCTCAGACTGCTCTAGGCTTTGAGAAGGGTTCTGAAGAGCCATGCAGAAATGGCAGGGTCCTAAGGGAGACCACTGGCCTGGATGGCCCAGGCTTATGGTTGTCAGATTCTCTCTTGGAAATTCCTGGAGATTTGGAAGTGGAGTCTGGGGAGGGGAAGGACCATAAAGTCCACCTCCAAACCAGCCATTTTCTCCAGGGGAACTGATCTCTGTCATCTGGAAATCAGTTGTAATTACAGGAGATCTCCTGGCTAGAGTTGCCAGGTCCCCGGGGGAAGCAGAGGTTTGCCTGCTCAATGGGCCCCTTACCCACTGGCCTGGATCGGGCTGCCGGGCGGGAACCCACCCCCAAAGTGCAGGGATTGTGGCAATGTGCCTGGCATGATGACATCACCTGGAGACACCGGGCACATTGTGGGGGGATGCTCTATCCCTTGAATGATAGTGGTCCTGCTCCCAATGTGCCCAACACGATGACGTCACTTCTGGGAGAGGGCCAGGACTCCCCTGCTGCAGCTACAGGTAGGACCTGGCAACCCTACTCCTGGCCCCACCTGGAGGTTGGCAATCTTAAACTAATCTGATCTCATCAGATTGTGGAAGCTAAGAAGGGGAACCCCTCATTACTATTTGGATGGGAGACCACCAAGGAAATCCAGGGTTGCCACTTAGAGTCAGACAATGGCAAATCACTTCTATTAGTATCTTGGCTTGAAAACCCTACAGAGTTGCTGTAAGTCAGCTGCAACTTAATGACACTTTCCACTACCACCTTAAGGAAGATGTAATTGCTGGAGAGGTGTATTAGAGATTGCAGATAAGATGCAGGGTGCTGTGGAGGAGTTTGTGAAGGCTGGTGTATCAACTAGAACAGGGTTTGGGTTTTTTTGAGCCTGTGGGCACCTTTGGAATTCTAGAACAGGGTGGTAGAAGCAACTACAAAATTGTTGCCATGGGAGGTGGAACCAACCACAAATTGTCAAGGAGTGAGGTTATGCATAACCCTAATAGTAATGCTCATTACTTCAGGCAGAAGCTCCACTTATTTTTTTAGCTAAAACATTTCTGTGCTGCCTTTCCACCTGGACAGGGTCCCCAAAGTGGTGAATATCCAAACATTAAAACATTTCCAAACTTAAAAAGTATTTAAGATAAAGTAGATATAAAATAAACAATTCAATAAAAACATACAAACACACATGACAACACAACCAGGGAGGAGAGGTGATAACAGTTACTGGGGGTATACGAAACCAAACAAAAAACTCTTTACCCATGAGTGGAAAATAGAGGAATGCATTTTTAAATGAACATATTATTTAAAACTATTTTCTAGCTTACACACAGCATACTGTCAGTCAGGCAATGAAGCTCCTCATGCCCAGGGCTGGCTCGCCCACTAGGCGAGCTAGGCACTCGCCTAGGGTACAACGGCCGCAGGGGCACCAAACTGCGCCCCGTCCCTCCTGCGAAAAGCCCCTCCACCGCTCCCGCTGCCTCCCCGAGCGCCCCACTGGGGCTCAGGAAGCAGCAGCAGAGCTTGCCCGCTCTCTCCCCAAAGACCGGGGGGGAGAGGAGGTGGGGGGCGGCTCGTGCCGCCAGCGAGGAGCGCCCTAGTGGGCGCTCAAAATCAATCCAGCACTTAAGGTGGGCAGGTGTCGCTGGGCGCAGGGCTGGGGCTTCTGGGCTGGGCTGTGGGGCAGGCAGGCAGTGGCGGCGCGGCTTCTCCCCCCCTGATGGCCCTCCCAGGCCCTCCGCTGGGCGTGGGGCTTCTGGGCTGGGCCGCAGGGCGGGAAGGCGGCGGCGGTGTGGCTTCTCCCCCCCGATGGCCCTCCCAGGCCCACTGCTGGGTGCGGGGCTTCTGGGCTGGGCTGCAGGGCGGGCAGGTGGCAGCGGCATGGCTTCTCCCCCCCCCGATGGCCCTCCCAGGCCCACTGCTGGGTGCGGGGCTTCTGGGCTGGACCGCGGGGTGGGCAGGCGGCGGCATGGCTTCTCCCCCTCGATGGCCCTCCCAGGCCCACTGCTGGGCGCGGGACTTGTGGGCTGGGCCGTGGGGTGGGCAGGTGGCAGCGGCATGGCTTCTCCCCCCCGACGGCCCTCCCAGGCCCACTGCTGGGTGCAGGGCTTCTGGGCTGGGCCGTGGGGTGGGCAGGCGGCGGCGCAGCTTCTCCCCCCCCGATGGCCCTCCCAGGCCCACTGCTGGGCGCGGGGCTTGTGGGCTGGGCCGCGGGGCAGGCAGGCAGCGGCACGGCTTCTCCCCCCCCCCAATGGCCCTCCCAGGCCCACTGCTGGGCGCGGGACTTGTGGGCTGGGCCATGGGGTGGGCAGGTGGCGGCGGCATGGCTTCTCCCCCCCGATGGCCCTCCCAGGCCCACTGCTGGGTGCAGGGCTTCTGGGCTGGGCTGCGGGGCGGGCAGGTGGCAGCGGCGCAGCTTCTCCCCCCCAATGGCCCTCCCAGGCCCACTGCTGGGCGTGGGGCTTGTGGGCTGGGCCGCGGGACGGGCAGGCGGCGGCACGGCTTCCCCCCCCCCCGACGGCCCTCCCAGGCCCACCTCCGGGCAGAGAACAGGTTCCCCCCCCATGGCCCTCCCAAGCTGCGGCCCAGCTCTCGGGCTCTGACACTCGGGGAGTGGCGCCAGAAGGTAGCCCTGCCTTGGGCGCAAAGAACCCTAGAGCCGGCCCTGCTCATGCCACGGTAGCAGTTGCCAGTAAGGATATACTTTTTTAAAAATAAGCACAGCCAATCAGAAGCCATGTTGGGCAAAAGCTCCATCTAGTTGCACCCACTTTCTAAAACCACTTAGGCACCAAGAAAGGGTGCCATATATTGGGGATCCATGAACTAGAAGGATGTGGTTTGGGATTGTGGCTAAGGGCAGATGTACTGGGAATCTTAACAGTGCTTTCTTGTAAAGAGCAGAATATAAATGCTTAAATAAATTAATAAATAGATAAAGGATCAGGATGGTAATCACACCAGTAGGTGGAAATCCCTCGACTGTAATGCAAGTCAATCCATCTACTAAGGGAAAAGTGCCAAATGCTTGCCTGGATTTTGCATGATCTGTTCTGCAATTTTATGAGTACTGGTCTGTGCCCCCCCCTTCAACTGATGCCTCCAAAATTCTGCAATGCCTACCGCAGCATCTGGGGAATACTGTGCTCTGGGGAAATAGTGTCTACAGGATGACATGTCCCATGTGATGTACCAAAACCACAGGGGAAGTGGCTCCTCAGAGGCCAAATGCTAACAGACTGAGGCACCAAACAAATTGTGCACTTGAGATGATGACAAAGGGGCTAGTCTGTCTTTTATCTGTTTGTTGGTTAGCTGGAGCTAGAGATTTGCACTGCCCTTTTGTTCTCAGAATACCAAGTTCTATTTGATTCTGCCCTGGGAAGGGAAGGCAACAGCAACCCATGCCAAGATGTACTAATTTAAGTCTCCAAAAGCTGCTGCCAGAGACTGGAAGCCAGAGTGGTGGAGAGTTGAAGAGAAGCAGATATGCAGGAACATGAGGAATTCACAAGCTAGGAGCAGCTGGATGAGATTTGCTATATATAAAAATAAGATGTCTCCTAGGTATAATGTATGGTTCTTAGAAAAGCAAAGGTGCATTTTTAGCTTTTACCTGCCAGATTCTACCGGACTCAAATGTATACAGCAGTCTCTGGATTATGAAGTAAACATCTATGGGTGTAAAAATGGTGGAAACATAAACTGACTTAATGTCTTGATGTTTGAGAAGGTGTCTACGATGTTCAGGCCACAAGCTATACTTTACTAGGTGAGGTGGAAAAGCAAAAGCAGGAGGCTTTTGAGCTGAGTTTCAATTGAGAGTCTGCATTGTGTAGTGATTAGAGTGTTAGACTTAAGATCCGGGAGACCCAGGTGCAAATCCCCTTTTTGCCAGGTCTTTGGGACATTCACTATCTCTCAGCCTAACCTGCTTCATTGGGTTGTTAGGATAAAATGGAGGAAAGGGGAACAATATTGTAAGCAGGGACGCTGTGAATTTCACTATGAACTTGTTCAAAGTTGAATTTACCATATCTGGATGTGTTGCTCAAATGTGATTCAATCGCCTGATGTGTTTAGTTCATACCGAACAGCTGCAAATGCCTGCTTGAACTGGTTTGCATTGGGTTTTCACAAAACTGTGCATGCTCAAAGATGCTTCCAGTTCAAACTGGTCTGTGGACATTAATGTCAGTGGGGGTGGATAAGAAGCCCCCTTGTGTCAGGGAAGACTGAAACACAACAAAGTTAGAGATCAGAGCAGGCCCGTAGCTACAGCAGGGCATCTCGGGGCTAGGCCCCCTGACTTAATGGCAAGGCCCTACAACTTTCCATCCAGCCCAGGCCCCTGAGCAGTGGCACATGTGGAGAAGGAGCCAGGTATTCCTGTGCAGCTGTCTGGCACAAAGGGCCAGCTACAGTGGACCCGTTGAGCCAGACAGCACCTCTCTATTTCCCCAGAAAGTCTACTCAACTTTAGTTCAATTACCTTCTATTCGATTAATGAGTGCCTCCCAAGAAACTTAAATACCACCTGACTAAAAAAATCTTGGCTATGTGCCTGGATCAGAGGATTCAGATCTCTAACTTTGCCTTCTTCAAACACAGTGATGGGGATGGAGATTAGAAGCCCACTCCTAGACAGCTCAGAGCACTGGATCCATGCTTTTTATTGTGCAATGTGTACACATGGATGTGGTATGTTATCTTCCAATGTGTTCAAGGTAACCCCATGTACAAAGCATGAGGGTCCATGATTTTATGGTGTTGGCTAGATGAAGATATGAGCTGTGATATTATGACAGTTTTGTTTTCTTCCAGTTTAAAAATCCTATCAGCTTATGAGGATCCATTTAAAATCATTATTTTCACTTATACAACCCTAAACATAGCAATTGGGTGGTGGAGTAGATTTGAAGTCCTAGCTAAGTTGAGATGGGTTCCTAAACATACCTAAACTTGTAGTATTAAGGGAAGAGTCTGTTCAACAGGCATTCACATAGTCAAAATGCATGCATGAAAATCCAGTCATTCTGTTGTCAGACTTGGGTTCACCCTTGTACAAGATCCTTGCCTCTTGCACCCTCTCACCTCCAGTCCAGGAGATAAGAAAGAGGCAAGTCCTTGTTACTATGCCAGCACGTGGGGAATCTCACGTCTGTCCCACACCTTTCTCGGGGGGAGAGAGGGCACCAAAACCCCACATGCTTCAGGAGCACTGAAATCAGTGTTCTGCCACCAGGACCTATTTAAGAACGTTCCCACCTCAGACAGGAGAATAGTTCCCACCTCCTGCCAGGTTTCTGGGAAGTAACAACTTATCAGCTCTGGGGTAGAGCTGCAGATAATTAACACACAATAGTAGCTTTCTAGGCAAGCAGCTTAGGTTCTAGATTTAGCCCTAGAAGTCCAGGTTCAAGACATTAATCCAAATCAGATCAGTTTAATCTATATAAGATCTTTATTAAGCAAAGCAGTTATATGACACGAGACTTGCGAGGGTTAGAAAATAAAGAACAGCCTATAGCTTTATAGAGCTCTTACTAAACATAAAAATGTATCATAATTACCAATCCTTGGTCCAGAGAACAGTTAGAGCAAAGTCCATTCTCCAAGGGATCTTAAAGATGAAAGCCATGCTTGCAGTGGGCAATTAAGGCCAGCTTGTTGCCCCCTTGCAAAATTCAGTCTTGCAGGTGTGTAATCCAAACAGAGACTGACTCTTAGAAAGGGGCCCTCTTTCCAAGAGAGTTCTGGGTGTTATTCCATAGGCTGAAGACAAATCTCCTCCTACCTCTGTCACAACTGAGCATGGCCAGTATCCAATCATGACAGAGTAGAAAGGCGTGTCTAACTAGGAGCCTCCATAGCTTACGTGCTGACTGCACACGTACGCTGGGTTTTGAAGTTTGGGAAAGAGCCACAATGTCTGGCCTTTCCCTCCGAGGTGCCGAAGTGGCTTTTGAAATCTAAAACTAGGCCTGGCCTTTGTGCATGCCATTTGGTCAGGTGTTGAAAGTCACAGGGACATGTTCTCAGCTGAACCATTTGGGCCTAATCACTGAACCAGAAAAGTATTTTTTCTATACAACCCTCTGCTGTGTTTTCTGTACCTGTGATATTAGCAACCTGTTTTCTGTACCCCACATCCCCCTATGCCAGTGATGGCAAACCTTTTAGAGATCGATTGCACAAACTGCAATCCAAAGCCCACGTATTTATTGCAAAGTGCCAACATGGCAATTTAACCTGAATACTGAGGTTTTAGTTTAGAAAAAACAATTCATTAACATCTTTTGTCTTAAAAGAAAAGCAGAATAACAGAGCTTTCAATGATACAAACAGCTTTTTATTGAAAAGTAAAAGTTTGCATTTGGCATGATGTTTGCATTTGACGTCATACACACTAACTCCTTCCAGTTAGTACAGGACAGGACCCTTCCTATTTATCTGGTCTGTCTTTCTCAACATGATCTTACACATTTTCACACCTAAAGTGACAGCCCTCTTCCCCCTTCCATGGGAAAGAGACAGAAAAACAGCATACTCAGTGGAATCTGCCACTTCTAGATTGATTCAAAGTAAATTAAATTTTGATCCTGCAAATCTTGACCGATGAACAAATAAAGCACTTCAACTTGAGCACTTCAACCGGGTGACCCACCCCCAAAGCATATCAAGGCTGCACAGAATGAGAGACCATGGAGTGGAATGACAGCCCCTGAGGATAGCAGGAGTGTTCTGAAACTGGAATGAGAGGCCCCAGAGTGGAATGACAGCCCCTGGGTGTAGCAGAACACTTCTGCTACCCCCAGGGACTGTCATTCAACTCCATGGTCTCTCATTCCAGTCACAGAACACTCCTGCTACACCCTGGGGCCATCATTCCACTCTGTGGTCTCTCATTCCTGTACCTGATCACTCCTGCTCCACCCTAGGGCCATCATTTCACTCCGTGGTCTCTCATTCCAGTCCCAGAACACTCCTGCTCACCCTGGGGCTGTCATTCCACTCTGTGGTCTCTCATCCCAGTCCCTGAACATTCCTGCTCCACCCTGGGGCTGTCATTCCACTCTGGCACCTGTCATTCCAGTTCCTGAACACCTTGCAACAGCCTGGGGCTGTCATTCCACTCCATGGTCTCTCATTTCATTCCCGGAGTAGTGTATTTGGGCCCAGAGACCCTAATGGAAAATCCATTTCACATTTTTATTGCAACTCTACTTGTAATGTAATGTATTTCAATGAAGCCCATGCAAGTCAATTGGCATTCCTGTCTCCCATTATTTCCAATGGGCCTTCAAGTGTTTTCCGTTGTTTCCAATGGGCAATCTTGTCCTTCCTTTTAGTACATCCCATACATCTGCCCTCCTACACGGCTTCTCCAAACAGCATTTTAGTTATTCCCATGAGTGCGAAAAGCCAGCGCAAATTTACAGTCTGACTAAAGGTGCAATCCTGTGCTCTCATACTTGAAAGCAAGTTTGGTTGTCTCAGTGATGCTTAATTTTGAATAAGTATGCACAAGACTGGGTACTGCTTTTGAAGCAGCTATTCATTTCTGCCTCGTCCCTCCGTCCCAGCTCATTGCTGGAGAGTCGGGAGCTCTGAAATTCAGGGACAGTCTTTCATCATGGGGGGGGGTGCCCTATGTGTGATTCCCTGGAAGCTCTCAGGAAGCTATAATTAGGGGGAGGGGTGCTGCGCCTTACCTCCACAGGACGGGAGCTCTGGTTCACCTTGAGCCACAGGGCGGGAGCTCTGGTTCACCACAGTGCTGGCTGCCACCCCCTCCTGCAGCACCAGCTCCAAAAGAGTCTCCATGTCCAACTCCTTGAACAGCCCTTCTAATCACAGCCTCTGGGCAGGCGCACAAGACATGCCACCCAAAGCAGCGGGGCAGCCCCGAAAGGAAGTGAAGGGGGTGGGTACTAAAGTTTTTCAGACTCCAGGTTACAGCACAGGATTCTGGAGGGCGCAGTGAGAGAGACCAGGCAGAGAGCCAAAGAGGGAGGAGGGGGAGGAGGAATAGCGCACCTTCCCAAAGAAGATGGGTTTGGAAACTGAAGTGGTGCACTCACACAGATGCAACTTTTGGCAACGAACCTGAGTGGGCATCCCTCACTCCTCTGGGGCAGAAGGGGCGTGGATTGGAGCACACATTTGCTGCGCTTTCCCGGGCTAAGGGGGCAGGGTCAGGCTGTGGGGATTCCTTGCTGAGCAGCTCCTGGGCTTTGAGTAGGTGGGGATTGTGGGTTGGTGTCAGGCTGTGAGGAAGGTGGAGCCCACAGGGAAAGTGATTCCCCTCTTCTCCCTCCCCTGCATCGGGGGTTTGCATGTCTTTTCCTCTCATGTGTGGTATTTGCTTTCCAACCAGGGCCCAGGGTTTGGCCTAGGGCTGGCTGGTGCAGCAGTTGCAGCAGCACAATAAGCAAGCTCAGCCGCCTCCTCGCCCGTGCCCACAGAGAGGGCTCCGAGTGCCACCTTTGGCACCTGTGCCATAGGTTCGCCACCAGGGCCCTATGCTCTCCTCGCTTGCTTGGGCTAAAGCAGATGTATCCAGCTTCCTGCTTATCGCTCGCCCTTGCTGACATTCCTGGTGGGAAGGGGGAGAGAGCGAGAGGCTGTGCGAATGTCTGTAATTTAGGGAGGCAATGCTAGTAACCTTTTCCCAAGCAGCGCCTCATGGACCTTTTGCATGAGAGTGTCCTTGAAGAAGATAAGACTTTTGAATAGCTAGTTGAACCATTGCAACTGTCTGGGTTCTTAGGATTGCTTACACTTGTGACTGTGTGATGTATGCTTGGAACGTGGGTTTTGATTATACACTGGGGTCCCACTTTTGCCCTTCAGTACTGACAAAGAGTTCACCTTTTTAGCATCTCAAATCTCTTTAATAAACTTTCGCTCAAGAAAGCCTGTGTGGAGAGTGAGTTGACTGGGAACCTGACATCTGTGTGGTTAGGAAGGAATAGTGAAGTAACCTATCAAACACTGACAAACACATCAACAAGCATTGAGTAGGATGTGGACCAAACCTGCAGGTGCTCGAGCAAGCTTTGTTGTAGGTTTTGCATTTGAAGTATACGTTACCATTTAACTGGGGACACTGAATTGGGACCATTAAGTCCAGAATCAAAGACTACCTAGTGTGCACTACTGTGTATGTCCACTATTGTGAGCAACTGACTCAGCACAATAGGAATGCATTGGCAGTGTACTTTTTTTGCCTGGTTATCATAATCTTCATTACATTTCTACTCCATCCTTCCTCTTAGGGTGACATATACAGGGCTTAGGGTCTTCAGTACACTGTGGGTTTACCTATAATTCAAGGGTGAAGTTATGCACTTCTAACTCTTAAAAGTCAGTGGAATCAGAGGTGTAGTTCTGCTTAAGATTGCACTTTAAGTTGTCATTGTGCAAATCTAGCTCCTGTCTTTCCTCCTGATCAGGGTTGATTTCCACATGATGGGAGTCACAGGGTGTGGACCACAGACAAAACCTGTGAACAGTCACAAAGTCATATGGAATTCCTTTACTGTCCTCAATTCCCACTCATGGAATTCCCACTCATGGAGTTCCTGCTCTGAATGAGGACCACAGCACCTGAGCTGAAGGAGCGTCAGCCTCCCCCTCATGCTATTTTCCCACACATAGCCCCACATGCTCTTCCATAATGGGCCAAATAACTCCTACCATGGACCATTTCTGTTCACAGACTCGTCTGTGAACTCCATCTTATGGAAATCAGCCATTGCTTCTTGGATTACAAAGTGCTGATAGTTCATTTTCTAAGGCTATTTTAATGGGACCATCCCTCCCCTTTTAAAGGCCTGTAGTATTAGACTCTTTATGCCTCAGAATTCATGTAGACCCTCCCTTAGAAAAATAGGATTCATAGTTGACACAGTCCTAGATGATCTATTTGCTCTTTTTTTCTAGCTGATTTCTATCTCTGATAAGTTACCCTTCCTTCCTGCAAGTATCCAGGGAGTTCTTTCCTTTCTTATTTTGGGTTCACATATCTGTGTTTCAAAGGCAGGTGAGCCCTAGAGGAGGTGGAACAGCAGGAATATCTCCTGGGACTCATTAACTCTCTACCCTGATAGATGTGCTCTTGAGCCCACATCTCAAAGTCACATGGCGAACAAGCGTCACAGTAACTTCACACAGCCCCTTTGGTGTGGGCTGGCAAGCTGCATGTGACTTAGGTTGACAGATTGGGGTAACAGCAAATGTTTAACACCAGAACAAACAATTAATGACATGGTGAGACATGCTTTTAATAAAACAATAAAAACACAAATCTGCTTCCCATAATTGTTCTGCTCCCTTGGTGCACTGCCTGGCATTCATGTTGTGAGTGCTTGGTGGCATTTAGTTCGGAACTGGTTGATGATTGTGAGAGATGGCTCTGAGAGCCATGAGCAGTTGTGCTGGGAGATGAGATGCAATCAGCTCAATAATACAGCACATGGCAGGTGGCTGATTGAGAGTCAGGGACCACCCCTCTGCTCCCTTGGCACCAGCTGGCTTCACCCAAAGGCCTGGCTGATGTAATGTTTTTAGGCAGGCTGTAAGTTGCTGGGAAACACCTTGCCTCAGACTTGCTGAAGTTGTCACTGATGTGTCATGACAGGGGGATGCTGTGTTGTTTCACCAGATCCACGTAGGTCAAAGAGCTTTGTCATCTTAGCACCTGCTGTAATGAACACTTGCTGAGCTGTGACACCAAAAGATGTTTGTATTTCTTGGACCTTCCTCTTGATATTTACCAGGTGAAAGCAGGCAATGTCAGCAGCAACTCAGTAGCATACAAACCTCATTGAGACATAACTGTTTTTTCATAAATCTGCATAAAAGTAAATAAAGTGGGTCTACATGCAAATTGGGAAGCACAGGCAAATAACTGTGTGGCAGTTTGAAATAGGCATGAAATAACCTTAGAAAGAGAGTTTAGAATCCATGTGAGCCCAAGACCCACTTTGGGAAACCTCAGCATGTGAAACTGAGAATCTTGGGTAGTCTGTGGTGTGGGACTTTTATATTTGCTTCAGCAAAAAACCAAGCAAACAAAATCTATTACTAACCGGACTTTTCCTTGCAAGTCTGTGCTCAGACACCATAATTTTTGACAGTGGAATCATCATCTGTTAAGTAGTGGATTCAAGAGGCTATAGTGATTTCAAGATAGCTCTTCATTCAGAAACATAACACATGTGGCGAGCCGTAACTATATACAGAAACCCCAGCCCAAAACACACCCCAAAAATACGAGTAAACCAATAGGACCATAATTGCTTGGAGCCTTCATTTGCATTACATCATTTATGTTTCTGTTACCTGATTGGCTGGCTTTGGCAAGGTTGGCCAATCTGAATGTAGCTGCCTCTCTAAAAATGAATATCCATTAGAAGCTCTCACTACACAACACCCCTCCCCCCAAGACAGGGTTGCACCCGGTTGCACACAGTCCTGCAGGTAGTGAGATAGAGCTTGCCCCTTGCTGAGAATGCCTAAGTTCGTTGCTTGCTGTAGGCAAGTTATAGTTCGGTGTAGCTGGCTGTGTCGCTGCTGGTGCCATGGCAGTTTCTGCACTGGGCACCAGAAGGCTTACCATAGCACTGCTTGTCTCCAGATGCAGAGTCGTGGAAGCATTGGGACCCTGCAACAGAACTGTCTCCTGCATATTAGATGCGGTCATGGACTCAGGAGCATTTGCTGTTGGGCCACTTCTGGCTGCCAACTCCCTCTCTGGCCATCTGCACTGAAGTTGATCCAGGTGACACTGCAGGTCCCGCTATCAGGGGTGGCCACCTTGTAGGACACCAGCCCCATTGCTCTGGATACCATTGTGGCAACCCAGGCCAGGCCCTCAGTGTAGTTCCGGGTGTAGACCATGTCTCCCGGCTGGAACACTCTCACCTCTCTCGATGAGTCGGGTCACTGAGGATCTTCCTTAGACAGGTCTAGGTGCAGTCTGTCGAGCTGTGTGGTGAGCTGCCAGTGCATCAGGAGCTCCACTGGGCTGCACCCCATTACTGAGTGGGGCATGATGTGCTGCTGAAGCAAGAAACTAGCCAGTCAGGCATGCCAGTCTCCCTGGGTTATCTGGCGGAGACTGTCCTTCATTGTTCACACCATCCTCTCAGCTTGCCCATTAGTTGAGGAGTGGAATGGAGCAGTCACCACGTGATGAATGACATTGGCTACAAAGCACTGGAACTCCGCCAATGTGAACTGGACCCCGTTGTCTGATATGAGGTGTCTGGGAGGCCATGCATTGTGAAGAAGCATTGAAATGTGCAGATGGTCATGGTAGATGACATGGTGAACACTGGGATGACCTCCAGCCATTTGGAGTAAGAGTCCTCTACAATCAGGAATGTCTATCCCTGGAATGGACTGGTGAAGTCCATGTGGAGCCTCAACCACAGTTGCACTGGAGCCTCTGGTGGGGATGGCCATGAGTCTCGGCAAGGCTGGCAGGCATGGACCCACTCCTCAATTGCGTTGTCCATGCCAGGCCACCAAACGTAGCTGTGGGTGAATGCCTTCAGGCACATGATGCCAAGGTGGCTGACATGAAGCACCTTGAGAACTTGCTGTTGCAGCTTTGGCAGAATGACGATTCGGTTCCCCCAGAGCAGGCAGCCCTTGTGCATTGAGAGTTTGTACTGCTGGGAGCTGTACAGCTGGAACTTCTCAGCCGTGTGGCCCACTGGCCACCCCCTCCACCCCCAGTTCAGAACGTGGGCCAGGGTGCAGTCCTTGGCTGAGTGTGCAGTGACATTGGAGGCACAGACAGGCTGCTGTGGCAGGTCCTTGAGCAGGAGGATGTGATGAGCTGGAGACTCATTGACAACTGGATTGGAAAGTAGGAGGCAAATAAGGGCATTGGCATGGCCCAATGGTGCTAGAGCTCATAGGAGTAAGCCAACAGGAAGACAGTCCACCGCAGGATCTGAGGAGACAGGATCTGTGATGTCTGCCAGTCCAGCACAAAGATCCCCAGCAGCAGCTTGTGGTCTCTTGTGATCATGAAGCTCCAGCTGTACAGGTAGTCATGGAACTTTTTGATGCCTGCAACGATGGCCAGCACTTCCTTGTCGATCTGGGTGTAGTTGTGCTCCACAGATGACAGGGTCCTGGAGGAGTAGGCAATGGGAGCCTCCCTTCCATTGGGCATCCTGTGGCTTAGGACAGCCCCAGTTCTGTATGGTGAGGTGTTGCAGGCAAGGATGAGGGGCTTCTTCTCATCTAAGTGTGTGAGGATGCTCTCCGATGACAAGAGTTCCTTAACAGCATAAAATGAGCAGCTTCTTTCTGACCCCAGGCCCAGGGGACAGACAAGTCCAGGAGCCGATGCAGTGGCTCCGCAATGGATGCCTTGTATGGTAAAAAGATGTGGTAAAAGTTCCAAAGGCTTAGGAAAGACTGCAGCTCCTCTTTGATTGAGGCTGTGGTGCAGATGGCCCGTACTATGGCTGGAGCTGGATGGATGCCCTGCGCATCCATGAGGAAACCCAGGAACTTGACCCTGGGGACGCCGAACTGGCACTTCTTCTTCATCTTCAGCCCCACATTCTGCAGTTGGCAGAGGACGAACGGGAGTCACTTGGCGAGTTCTGCTTCAGAGCCCCCAGTGATAAGGATGTCATCAAAATATGGAAGGATGCCAGGAAGTCCATGGAGGAGACCTTCCATGAGGCTCTGGAAGATTCTGGGGATGACATTGACACCAAATTGCAGGCACTTAACTTTGAATGCACCCCTGTGTGTTACCATCATCTGGGCCTCAGCAGTGGCATCATCTACTGGAAGCTGCTGGTATGCCTGGGCCAAGTTGAGCTTGGCAAAGATGGTTCCGCCATTCAGTGAAGCTAGGAGGTAGCTCACAATGGGTGCTGGATAGGCATGCAGTTGCAGTGCCTTGCTGACTGTGCATTTGTAGTCTGCTCCATTTGGCTTGAGCGGGGTGACGATGGGCATTTCCCACCTTGCATGTGGAACTGGCTCCAAGACTCCCTGGATGATCAGCTGGTCCAGCTCCTCATCAATCTTCAGCTTGAGGGCAAAGGGAACCCGGTGGGCCTTCAGGCGGATGAGCGCCACAGCCGTGTTGAGGCTAAAAGAAATGGGCACACCAGAGATCTGTCAAAGACGGCGGGGAACTTCTCACAGACAACTGCAATATTGACTTGGCTGGTCGGGTGGACACCCATCACATGGATGCCCAGCAGCTGGAACCATTCCAGGCCGAGCAAGCTTGGTGGCCTTGCACTACCAACAATTGCAAGGGGCCATTGAAGTCCTTGTATATGACCTGGAATGTTCTGATGCCCAAGACTGGCACCTGGCAGCCCTGGAAGTCTTTCAGGATCATGTCAAACAACTTGAGGCAATTCCCTTTCAACTTAGGGCAGATGCACTGGAATGTCTTCATAGAGATGATGGACAGTGCAGACCCAGTGTCAACTTCCATCTCTCAGGGTGCATGTCGAGGGCTACAGCATGAAGACTGGGATGCTGTTGGTCTTGGCAGGCATGGTGGCACAGAATGAGAGTGTGTGACACTCTTCATGGTAGACAGAGGCCTTTCTTGCAACTGACAGTGACCTGCATCACAACTGTGGCCATGAGTCCTTGGGCTGGGAGGAGTAGCAGGCATGTGTGATGTGCCCTGATCTTCCCCAGTTCTGGCATTGTATGTCCTGGAACGGGCATGACTTTTGCTGATGGGAGCCACCACAGCTGGCACAAGGAGCCCTAGAGGATGGTTGAGCTCCTTCATGCTTCTGGGTAGCAACTCATGACCCTCGTCATTGTCAGTGTAGGAGAAGTCTGCAAGGCTTTCTTGGTGAACAGCCTCGGTCTTGTGAGCAAGAGGTGGACTCTGTGTCTGGCGGACCTCTTTTGTTGACCGCTTGGCTGCCTCAGTGGTGAGAGGCCCTCATAGCTCATCTAGAAGTTCAAATCACACACCATGAAGAGCCATCGCTGCAGCTTCTCATCTTGGAGGCCACACACCAAATGATTGCAGAGGGCATCCTCTAAGTTGTGGAAGGCACAATGGCATGACACCATCCAGAGGGTGGTCACAAAGGTGGTGATCAACTCTCCTGGGGCCTGGTCCCTTTTGTAGAAGGCATGCTGGCAGGCAATTGTGGAGGAACAAGGTGAGAAATGGTCTTTCATCTTGGCCTTGAGCATGGCAAAGGATACAGCATCGAGGTCCTGTGGCGCCATGAGAACTTGGGTGGTCTCGAATGTGGATCACCCACATAGGCTGAGGAATGTGGCCTTGACTATCTCATCATTGGTGATCTCGGTGGTGGTGAGATAGAACTGGAACTGGGAGATGTATGCGTCCCAGTTTTCAGCGGTGGCGGTGAATGGTTCGAAGTGGCCCTTGGCGGCCATGCTGAACGATTGAGTGGTTGGTGTAATGATTCAGTTGGATCTCTTCCTAGTTCCTTTGTCTGAATCCCATCCTCATCACCAGTATTAAGTCATGGACTCAAGAGGCTATAGTGATTTCAGCATAGCTCTTCATTCAGGAACATAACACACACAACACACATGGCAAGCTGCAACAATATACAGAAACTCCAGCCCAAAACACACCCACAAAATACAAGTAAACCAATAGGAACATAGTTGCTTGGAGCCTTCATTTGCATGGCATCATCTACACTACTATTACCTTATTGGCTGGCTTGGCAAGGGTGGCCAATCTGAATGTAGCTACAAGGAGGCTCTCTAACAATGATTGTTCATTTGAGGCTTTCACTATGCAGCATCATCATTGGCGTTTTGAAAATAAATGAATACACTTTTTGGGGGGAGGGGGGTTGTACAAGAATCAACCTCAAGGCAGGAAACTGAGCTCCATGACCATTGGACTCCTACTCAGATCCAAGGATTTTCAAAAGAAATTTATCATTATGTATATGTTCACAGTTAGAGCTCCAAAATGTAATCCTAACTCCTGTTATGCCAAATATTAGAAAGTACAACACAATACATCAGTGTAGTGCAGTGGCAAGAGTGTTGGACCAGCACCCAGGAGACCCAGGTCTGAATGCAGCCATGGAAGCTTATTGGCTGCACTCAGCCTAACCTACTTCACAGGGTTGCTGTTGTGAGATGGAGGAAGGCAGAATGATGTTGTAAGCTGCTTTGAATCCCCATTGAGGAGAAAAGTAGGATCTTTCTTTTTCAGGCTTGAAACTAGCTTTTGTAAAGGAAGGTACTCTGTGCAGAAGTATACAAAATCTTTCTAAGTAAACTACTTTTCTTTTGTGATGGATTGTACTCAGAACTTGCACTTGGGGATTCCGCCCCCCTCTCCAGTTGCTACAACCAGGCAAACAACCAGGTTTTTTTCTTCACTGTTATAGCACAACTAAAATGCCAATAGACTGCTTCTTGGTTGCAAAATCATAGAATTGTTAGCACAAAGGCTTAACCTTTTCATGTGGCCCCTTTCTTGGATTTTTTAAAAAAGGAAATCTGGCTTTCATTTTCTAAAAATATTTTCAGGCTTTTTTAAAGTCAGTGAGAAACCTACATGTGTTATTTTTTTAAATTCTTTGGTTAATGCTATTTGTGATTTTGGGGGACTTATTTTGGGCTGGTAGTTCTGTGGTCTTTATTGTAGAGGGCAAAATGTAGAATATCTGAACAGTATGGAAATCAAGATGATCCAGGCTGCCTGTTGCTCCACAGTAGGAATGACCATATTCAAAACTCTTCCTGAGGTATCAACTTGTATCATTTAGGGATCCCAGCCCCCAGACGGGACCTGGGGATCCACTGGAATTACAGCTCATCTCCAGACTACAGAGATCAGTTCCCTGGAGAAAATGGATACTTTGGAGGGTGGACTCTAAGGCCCTGTACCCCACTGAGGTCCATGTCCTCCCCTGGCTCCATTCCCAAATCTTCAGGAGTTTTCCAACCTGGACCTGGCAACTCTACCCCCCATCCTCCATTGGTGGCTGGGGGGGACATTTGGCAGTTCATAATTCACTACAGGCAGCAGATAAGCTGCAGCATGCCTCATTTACTCATGAATCATAGGTCAAGGAATAAGTTCAATAAAGCGTCCATCTCCACATCAAGCAATCAGTGCATGCTGCCCCATACAATTGCCATGGTCCCTTCCCTGTTTAAGGGGAAAATCCCTCCTTTCTCCAAATTATAGCAATTAGTAGACCCTTGTAAATTGAAATACAACTAGCTGTTGGATCATCCCTTGGAGCCTGGTGATCTCACAGAAATACACCTTATCTCCAGACTACAGAGCTTAGGTTCCTTGGAGAAAATTGCTGCTTTGGAAGATGGGCTCTATGGAATTATACACTGCTGAGGTCCCTCCTCTCCCTTCCTCCTTTCCTCTCCTTTTCCCTCCCCAAACTCCATTCTCCCCAGTCTCTACCCCCAAAATCTCCAGATATTTTCCAATCCAGAGTTGGCCACTCTAGCCAATTCTAGCTACCTTGTTATTGCTGCAGGAATGGTAACAGAACCAACATATTAGAAGGTGGGGGTGGGTAAAAACTTATCCTGTAGGCAACCCCTAACTGACATTTTAAGCATAGCTATTGTATGAAGTATGATGGGGAAGCAAGGCAGAGTTCTTTGCCTTACCCATTAAGACTCAGCTTTGCAAAAGAGTTCTCTGTGTTAACATTTCCATTGTCTGTCCCTGGGAAATAGCATAGGGAGACTCTTCAATGTGGTGTGATCAATACATTATCACACAGTAGGATGATTGGACTGAAAAGAAAGAACAATTAAAAGGCTAGTCTGGAGTGGTGCTGTTCTGATACACAGGATATCCTTTAAAATACAGGACCTCTGCCAGCCATGGCTTCAAGTTCTCTTAGCCTAGTTGTTACCCAAAGAGGTGGTCTCCTAATTAGTTGGGGGAATTAGCTTTAAGGAGACAGAGTGAGAGGAGGTAACTGGGTTTCTCCATCTACGTATAACAGGATTTTTCCCTTAGGAGAACTCTCAAAATAAACCAGGCAGATGTTCAGCCAGAAAGGTTATTATTAAAAAGGGAAAGAATAAAACAAAATGCCCACAATAAATTCACATACAAGAGCTAACTAAGAGAAACACAGGGAGGAGAGGGTCTTAGGGAAGGGTGATAATTACCAGTCTCAAGGAAAGAGGTTCATAGAAGCAGCAAAACGATGGGTACTTCATAAAGAGAAGAGGGCCCAGCAAAGTGGGAGTGCATGTGGAGAATTCAAGGCACACACACACTGCTGGGAAGCAGAGTACTTCTGATATAGGGCAAAATGTGCCCTCTGGGAATGACACATGTGCCAGAAAAACAATGGGCTTTTCTGAGGTGGACAATAAGGTGTAAGAGGTCTGATGACCCTACAAGTATCTGGCAGGAAAGGCGAATTGTTTGAGTGAATAGAATTAAGTGTAGCTTAATTAGGGTAAGTGTGTGCAGAGAAAGTAAGGTTAGACTTGGTGGGATTAGTCCAAGGGTGAGTCAATAGGTTTTGGGAGACCCATTGTCCTAAATTATGCATCTCTCTAGAGCATGGAGGGGACAGTAGACAGTCAGCTGCTCTTACTCACACTTCTAAAATACTTGCCCAGGCTTGTTCCTGAATGGAATCCATTTTGTTTCATTTTGGGCCAGGCAGTGTCCTGTACTTATAATTTTTGGGGGTGATATATTAAGAAGGATGCTTCTTTTCCCCCCTGCCTCTCTAAGCTATAAACTGCCCCTCAGAGAGAGGAGGGGTTTGACTGCTAACATAGTAACCCTTCCTTGCAGCATTAATGTGGGAAAGAAGGGTCTGGGATGGGATATATCTCCCTCTTCCTATTATCCCCTGCCCTCTGCTCCCCATAGCCAAGTTCCCAGTGTCTGCTTCTCTGACATTTCCCTGTTAAGAGGAAAGTGCTTGTTTATAATGGGCTGCTGGTTTTTATAACCCTGAGAATGGATCTCTGAGACATCCGCCTCTCTCCAGGGACTCAGAGATCATATCAGTGCGAAGGAAATCTCTGACAGATAGCGACATCTATTTAAATAAAAATACCAGGCCGAGATCACGTTGAGTCAAGGATGAGGGAGAGAAACCGAGGGCTGAGGACGAATGTGCTTCTTTGCCACACCAAACAGCTTGCTTTCTTTGTGTGTTAAGACCCATATTTGAGATGCTTGGGGGTGCTCCCTAAAGGAGGCAAATGTGTGCTCTCTAGTATTAGGCAAGGCAGCTTTGTGCTCCACCATTGCTGGTAATAACTTCCCTGTGTAAACTACACATTCCATATTGAACAGAACTTTGCACAGCCAAATCAACCTGGTTTTTTATTTCCCCCTGGAAATTTTCGGTATAGCTGAAATAAATTCATTTTTGCAAATTTACAAACTGATAATATGACACCACCTGAAACAGGGTACTGTGTTGCATCTGGGCAATGAAATTTGGTGCTTGCTTAATACTTTGAGTACTTGTACTCAAAGTAGTGGTTACCTTCCTTTTCCTTCCATAGCTAGAAGGATGCTGTTAAAACTATCCCATCACAGTGACCAAAGCAACGAGCACTGTGAAGCACTGATGCCTGAAACAAGAGAGATCCCATGTGTTCTTCAGGGCTGTGATGTGCTGAAGAAATAATCAAATCTATTTCTCTGAAAGGGATTCCATACCTCTGGAGAGATGTGAGAATTCTAACCAGACATTTCT
The DNA here is from genome assembly GCA_029375565.1 of Gekko gecko. Lineage (NCBI taxonomy): Eukaryota > Metazoa > Chordata > Lepidosauria > Squamata > Gekkonidae > Gekko > Gekko gecko. The sequence continues at coordinate 227,187,168 of JAPDNY010000002.1, forward strand.
GGAGGTTGAGAGGGGAAAATGCTGCTAGCCCTTCCTCCATGGCTAGCTTTTTGCAGTTGCTCATATTGATTGTGGAGCTTCTCACATCTACTGTTGGATCATGGGCAAAGGCAAGATGTGTATCCTTGCCATCCAGAACAATAGAGTTCATCGCAACTGATTGGCAAGTTCTCTGTTGCTTTCCACAGGCTTTACAAACTGGGGTGTGCCCTCCCCCCTCCTCTTGCTAACATCACATCTGGAGTTGGACACCTAGAAGCCATTGCTATTCCAACTGTGAAACTAAGTGGCTGTACTGATAACAATGTCTTTCACTTGGATCACACAACATAACCCTGTGAAATGCAGATGCAGGGGGGGGAATGAAGAATGAAATGGAGAGAGCAGATTGTCTGGGGGGCAGTAGGAAGACAAAAGGATAATAAATATCCAGACCCTTCAGTGCAACAGATGAAAGCTACTGCCCTTCTTTATTACCAGCTTGATGTGTACAGCTGCCACGCCTTTATTTTCAATTAGTAATCTCATGGTTATCCTCTTATTTAACTGGATTGGGCATAGGTTTGGTGGGTGATCAGTAACCAAGATTTTTAGTTTCTGACATTAATTTCTCTTGGGGCTTTGCTCATTTCACCTAACCTGTGCCTCATTTTCCCCCTTCAAGCTCCACAGTGGTGAGGCAACTGATATGTAAATCTGGTTCAGAGGCAACAGGAGAGGATAAACATCTGCACAGGAGGAAGGAGAACTGGGTACAACAATTAGGACAGAACACTGGCCTGTAATTAGGCAAATTTACGAAACTCTAGTTGGAGCAGCTTACTATTGTCTCATATGAACAGGCTTGAAATCTCTGTTCTGGCTAATCCTTAACACTTCTATAAAGTAGACAGAATAAGTAGAAAGCAGTGTGGCTTTGTAGTTCCCCTCATTCCTGGGAAACAGAGATGTTTCAGTCTAGGTCATATCGTTTCAGTCCTTCTATTACCCTATTCCCAAAAAGGACCCCAAGAAAACAGAGTGAAAGATATGAAGCTCTGTGTGCAGGCTGTGGAGGCACACCAGTTCCTCCTGTGTTGGGGCATGAAAAGCTGATAGACTCATACTTTGCTTGTCAGCTTCCTGGAAATATCTAGCTTGCCCGTGTCAGAAACAGGATCCTGGACTTTATGTTGTCTGATCTAGCAGGGCTCTTCTGATCTTGCTATGCTATCAGTACATTACAGATTTACATGGGCATATGCGTGCAACCACTTTTTAAAAGAAGCCATTGACAACTATGGAGGAAAATTAACTAAGCATAAAAGAGGTGCTAACTCTTGGAATCAATATTTCTATTTTGGGGCAAAATAGGTAATGCTGATTAGGAAGGTGAAGATCTTGAAGGACATTGCACTTCCCACCTTTGATGGGGTTCAGCTAATGCTTGCTGACTCAATTAAGGGCTTAGGGGTTATATCTGATCCATCATTACTGCTGGAAAAGCAAGTTAATGCAGCTGCAAAAAACACACAAAACCCCCCTTTCACTTTCTCTCAACTTAGTTTAGCCTGGAAGATGACCCTCTTATCTTGATGTAGCCAGTCTGGCTACCTGACCCTATGCCATGGTAGCATCAATACTAGACTACTGTAATGGGCTCTACATAGGTTACCCCTTGAAGTCAACCCAGAGACTCTTGTTAGCACAGTATGCCACAGCTTGGTTATTATTAGGAGCTAGGCAGACCATGTATATTACTCTCATTCTGCAATCACTCCATTGGCTGCCCATCAGATACCAGCTTCAATTCAAGGTATTAGCCATCACATAAAAAGCCCTTCATGGCCTTGAACCTTCATATCTGCTGGAGAGCCTCTACTCCTATGCTCTGCCACCACAGGTTTGTTCATCTGATCACCTGCAAATGGGTAAGATCAGCAACTGCCCTCATACATAACATTCTCTGTTGTGGCCCCTACCTTATGGCCTGCCTGATGAGTTCTGGCATTCCACAAACTATGCAAAACTTAATTATTCAGGAGGGCATTTTTACCAAGGTAATAGGATTCTATCAAAACAGGATGCTTCAGGAAGATGCTTTAATAAAGGGATGGGACTGTGGCCTACACTATGGTTTATAGTACATATTATCTGTTGCTGTGTCTGTTATCATATTGTGTAATTTCTTCTTTGTTTAATATGTCAAATTAATACTTATCCTTCATCTCTTAATACTACTTGGTTTCAGATTTTCACAATTATAATCCTATTACATGGTTTATTGCGGGGGTGGCCAAACTTGCTTCATGTAAGAGCCACGTAGACTAAATGTCAGATGCTCGAGAGCTGCAAGAGGACTTTGGAGGAAGAGGCGGAGTTGGGGGAGTGACCTGAAAGTGACATCACAGGAAGGGGTGGGTTTAGCACAGGATGTGACATCATTGGAAGGGGTGGGGCTTAGGAAGTGCCATCACCTGACCTTTGACCTGGAAATGCCATCACAGGACATGACATCACTCCTTATGAGGCACCACTACCAAAGTCTCCTGGCTCCACCCCCAAAGTCCTCAGGTGGTAAAAACAGAAAAGCAAAAGTTGTAAAAATAGATATTGCTGGGATATATTGCAATACTTTGTGAAATGGCAGAGATACCTCAACCAGCATGGACAAACCATCTTCCATGGCACTCTGCCTGCTGTTCTTCTCACTAAGGAACCTTTCCTAAGCTTTCAAGGGACTCCAAGATTTCCTAAGAGGAGGCAGAAATTGAAAGCTATTGCACAGTGCATTACAATACTTTGTGCAATAAAAACAGGCTTAAAGAACACACCCTCATTTCTCTTCCTGCTCCCTCGAAACCAACAGGTGTCAAGTAGACTTAAGATACCCAAGACATGTGCACCACCCATGCACAGACTGTGCTGGACTCCTGCCTGCATACACAACTGTACAATGCTGGAAGACAGATTGTACCTTCCCCTTCCTACAGGCACTGAAATCTCCTGCACAGGCATGTTTTTCTTTGCTTACCTACACCTTAAGATACAAGCCCACAGCATCTGTTCTTGAAGAGAAAGGAGGTCTTCTGAGCTTTCCCACCCCCTTTACTCTCCCCAGAGGCATCTCATTTAGCATACCACCCAGACATTTTCCTGGGAATAAGCCCCGATGACTAGACCTGCTTAGGATGGCACTGTTAGATACTTATACAAAAGACCCACTGAAGACATTGTTAACCTCATAGGCGTCATCTTCAGGGGGGCTGGGGAGCTCAAGCCTCCCCGAAAGTACTGAGCCCCCCCGGAGGCAACTGGTGTCAGCCAGAGCCTTGCTACCCCCCTCCCGTCCTCCACCCCATTTTGAAAGCGGAGGTTTTCCCCTCCGCTTTCTGAGACTGTTCGGCTGGCCTGGGAGGGAAGTCAAGGGGGTGGGGGCTTGCTTCCTCCTGGAAGCTAAGCTCCACCCACAGTTCCCAGCAGCCCCGTTCAACGTGGAGAGCTGCACGTGGAGGCTAGCTTCGAGGCAGCACATGCTGCCTCTGCTTGCTGCCGCCACCAGCCTGAAGGGTAAGTAGGTGGGGGTGTAAGGAGTGGGGGATTGTTTCAGGTGGGGTGGGGTGGGTGGGAGCCCAGGGAGCCCAGGGCTGCAGCCACCCAGCCATCCTGCAAGTCCAAGCAGGGGAGGTGGGAGAGGATTGGAGGATTGGGGAGGGGAGCTGGGCAAGAATGGAGGGAGGGGGAAGGTGGGGGGGCCCTTCTGTGGCCTCTGGTTGCCCCTGCCATCGGTGAGTGGCTTGCTTTCTCCTGCAGTCCAGTTTAAACTGGGCTGCAGGAGAAAACAAAACCCAGGAACCCTTGTGCTGCACGGAGCACATTGCTCCAGGATACAGAAAATCCTGGGCTCACTTTCTCCTGTAATCGGGGGGGGGGGGGGCTGCGCTTTCTGTCCCTCTCTCTCTTTCTGTTTCTCTTTCCCTTTCCCTTGAGATGTGTGAGAGCTGGAAACGCTGGGAAGCTGCCCCACCCCCACTCCAGGCTGCTTCTCTTCCATTCTGACTTTCTTCCCTTCCCTCTGTCTTTCATTTCTCTCTCCCAATCTATATGTTTTTTCCCCCAGCTTCCCCCCTCTCCTTTGCTAAAATAGCCCCAGTTAGGATTGCCAGGTACCCCTGGCCACCTCTGGGGGATGAGGGGAGGGTGGCCCAATCCAGGTTAGGAAACTCCTGGAGATTTGGGAATGGAGTCTGGGGAGGACGGGGACCTCAGTGGGGCACAATGCCATAGAGTCCACCCTCCAGAACATCATTTCCCCCCCAGGAAAACTGATCTCTTTAGACTGGCAATGAGCTGTAATTCCAGGGGATCCCCAGGTCCCACCTGGAGGCTGGCATCCCTAGCTCCAGTGCTGAAATTGGAAGCTCTGGTTCCGCTGTGTGACTTGGTGCATGCAAACCTCTGGCATTGGCTTACATTTGCCAAACCACCCAGGTGGAGGAGGGGAGGGGTGTCATTCTACCAAAAATGAGAGTGTTTGGGTTTCTCTGTGAGTTTGAGTACTGGAACTGGCACTGAAGTGAGATTGGAAAAGTTTGTGTGGCTTTCTTGTGTTACAGTAATAATTATGCTACAATACAGTTTGTTAGTCCTAAAGGTGCTACTGAGTGTTTTACTATTTTGTATGCTATGGCAGTGATATGAGAGCCAATTGAGCTGTGGGTCCATCTCATGCTACTGACAGTAGTTATACATTACACCTTGCCCAAATGGTTCTGGGCATTAAAGCGCACTTGCCCTGGTGTGATGTAAAATGCTAGCAAGTCATAGCCAACTCATGGTAACCCTGTAGGATTTTCAAGGCAACAGACATTCAAAGATGATTTGCCATTGTCTGACTGTGCATCATGTCCCTGGTATTCCTTGGAGATCTCCCATCCAAATACTAGTCAGAGCTGACTCTGCTTAGCTTCCAAAATCTGATGACATCAGGCTAACCTGAGCCATCTGGGTCCATGGCATGGTGCTGTGTGGGTGCTTCCCAGACAATAATCTTCAACCTATTCTTGGAAGCCACAATCATTAGGAAAGAGCCATGTGATAGAAGTGTAATAATAATTTACTCATATTTGCAAGAGCCAATAAGATTTGAGTTTGATGGGGGATTGGGCAAATTGATCTAAGGAACTGAAAGAAGAGAAAGTATTAGCAAGCTCAGTGGTTAAGGATTTGAATAGAGCTCTTTATAGTCCAATCCTGAGGACACTGAGAAAGAATGTCTGAAAATGTCATACAGGTTTCTGTGGACCTTGCAATAGCATTGTAGCTAACCCCAACTGAGAAACTTCCATGCTGTTTCTATAATTTCTCAAATGTACTTCACACCAACTGTGCATCTCCATTCCTTTCTAATTCCTCTCAACTATGTACAGCTTTCTATGTTGTGCTTCATTTGGACTGCTTTGCTTTCTCAGTTCCTAGCCCCCTTCTTTTCTATAACCATGGATCTACATCCCCTTCCTCAAGCCTTGCTGCTTGTCCCAACTCTCTAAAGTCAGACCAGTTTGGCCAGTGGCAACCGAAAATACATCTGTCTGTCCAGGAAGTTCAACTAAATGCCACTAGAGGTTTTGTCACCACTGCTACATCACTTAATGCATTACAATATAGGTTCATGTTCAGGCTATAATTTATGATGTTTTAGTTTGGGAAGATCTGTGTTCTTGGTCACATCAGTTGGTGCTATTTTTTTCCTGTAAAATCCTCTTCCATCCCAATGGACTCTGCTGCTCACATGTTGTCTGTCAATCCCCTCTTTATTCCACCCTTCCTCCAGTCTCCCTTCCCTTATATTGACCTCACAACAATGGCAATATCACCCAGCCTGATGAAGGGGGCTTTGACTCTTGGAAGCTTATTCCCTGAAACTCTTGTTGGTCTCTAATCTGCTCCTGGACTCAAATCTAACTGTCCCAGTATCACCGAGTAAGTGTCATGCAAAATGTAGATCTGAACATGGGTCTCCTCAGTCCACACTGGTCTTCATGCCATTAGTCCATCTACTTCAGCATGGTCTGCTCTGATGCAGGTGAGCTCTACAGGCTCAGACAGAGAAAGATCCTTTCCAACAGCTATTCTCTTAGACCTCCTCGGTTTAAACCTTTATCCTTTGGCACGCAAAGCATGGTCTCTCTACCATCAGTCCATCAGTGTAATCATTGTCTGCTCAGACTGGCAGTGGTTCTCCAGGGTTCTTTGCAGAGGATTTTGCCCATGCCGTGCTTTGTTTCTGAGCCATTGGGGCTGGGGGGGAGGATGCAGGCGGGCTGCTTTTATTTGTAATGCAAAAGTATATTACCTCTTTCTAACAACATATGTCCATGCAAGATGTACATATGTTCACTGTAATATGTAAACAGGGCTTTTGTTTCTCCGAGTGGTGAGCAGGAAGAGAGGGAAATGGCAACAGATAAATTCTTGGTATGTACACCATCCAGGGAGAACACTTAACACTTAACTCATGTTTATGCCACACATCATTATCCTTGATTGGCATGCAGATCAGAGGCCTTTTAAAATTTCCTTTTGCCCTGCGTGCAGTCCAGAAGGAACATTGGCAAGGAATGTACACTCTATACGTGTGGTACAGTTTCAAAGGGACAACTAACCGGGATGTAAAAAGAAATGACAGGATTGCCCATTACAAACTATGAGAGAGACTTGAAGGCCCACTGGAGATAATAGGAGCCAGGAATGCCACATGGCTCCGCCTCCATAAATAGTGACAATGGCCTGTGATGTCACTGGCTCATCTCTATGATGTCACTGGGCCTCGGTTCTTTTAAGGACCTAGCACAGCAATGCCTCTGGCCCAGCCCCAGCCCCCCTGGGAAATTGGAAAGTCTACGCCCTTGGTTAACCTTTGAAGTGCAGTGATCATCCCAGTTAAGTGGTACTTCAATGTGCCAGCATTCTATTGTTGCCCTCTGAAGCTAAGCAGGATCAGCCCTGGTTAGTCCTTGGATGGGAGACCACCAAGGAAGCCCAGGGTTGTGACACAGAGGCAGGCAATGGCAAACCACCTCTGAACGTCTCTTGCCTTAAAAAAATCTACAAGGTCACCATCAGTCAGCTGTGACTTGATGGCACTTTCCACCAACAATTTTGTTGTTGCATAAGGGAAAGGGACAGAGAGAGAGACACACAGAGGGACGGGGGAGGCAGAGAGACAGCCCCAAAAGCAGTCCCCACTAGCCCAATGACCTCACCAGAGCCCCAGACTGACCACGGCCAGCCTGGGTGCTCTCACAAGCCCCTCCTACCACCCCAAAAACAGTCCCTGCCACCCTGTTGGCTACTCTGCCACCCCCCCCCAAGCAGTCCCTACCAGCCTGCCAGTCTCACTAAAGCCTTAGTGCTCTCACAACCCCCTCCCACCACCCCAAAAGCAGTCCCTGCCAGCCCACCAGCCTCTCCATCACTGTGCTAAACATGTTGGAACTAAACACTGCGGTTTTGAGTAAAACAGATGTTAGGTGAAAAACCCATGAAAGCCAGAAACTTGAGACAAGAACATGAAGGAACTGAGGGACAACATTACAACTATGTGCTTTATATCTGAGCCAAAGATGGGAATACAGGTGACAGTGGCAGTAGATGTAAAGCAACTGTAAAATGAGAGTGGGATGACTTCTACGGGTGGGAGGGATGTGCTGAACCCTTCTTCCATTTCTCATTTACCACTTCAGCTCCTTCCCCCTATGTTGCACTCCCTCTAAGCCAGTCTCATTTCTGGCCTTGGTTCCTGACTGGGAGAAAAGTGAATATGGGCAAAAATGTGGATAGATGTGAAGAAGGGATTAGCAATCATTTTCTGCCCATCATTTTACCACTTGTAGTAACTCCCACCCTCCCACCCCCATGTTTTACAGGTATTGACAGGACCTGTGTTTGAAGACATGGGTCTGCTACTGCTGCATATTGTTCCCCCTGAGACAGCTGTACTGACTATGTCTCCAGCTGCCTTCCCTACATCAGTCACTTTGTCTTCTTTATTAAAGCTGACCAAGCCCTTAATTACATTGATGAGCGGAGTTCCTCCTGGAACTGACTGAATCAAATGCTCAATTGATTTTTTGAGCTTCCTTCTGCCAGGCAGGCCCATGTGAAGCTTCTTGTAAGTTTCCTCAGCGTGCTTTACAGCCTGCCCCCACCCCCTCTTTTGCAACTGTTGACTTGAGTGAATAATTCATAAAGAATAATTTATATGGCTGATTTATTAACTTGACAAATATCACCTCTTTCTCTGTTCACAAATCGTCCGCAAGCAGCTTATGGCTTTCTCAATTCTGTGTGAATTTATTCACTGGATAATTTCTATTCATGAATATGCCTGTGGCTCATAGATTATTTCCAAATAGATGGTTGCAAGTATTTCAGCCTTTTAAATATGCCTGCTTCTGACCTGGGCCAGAAGATCACATAGAAGAAACATGAAATTGAGCTAGTCAAGCATTTTTGAATTGGCCTTTGGGTATAAGCATTCCCTGGCATGTTTCTAAAGTAAACCCTGCTCACAAAATGTGTTCCTGGCATAATCATGGATGCCAGTAATCAAAACTGTGAAGAAAAGATGAGATGTGAAGAAATGCATTTGTGGAAGCAAAACCTTCACTCTGACTTTTAAAAGTTTTTTTTCTCTCTGGGCAGAGAACAGGCAGGGAGGAGGAAGTCAGTTCACATAGACTTTCCAGACTTACCTCAGCTCAACTTCATAGAAATGCTAACATGTCTAGATAATGGGATGGTCAAGCTCCCTCCCGTTTCAAGCAGGGAACAGAGATTTGGAGATGTTAAATACTAGAGAGATGTCAAGAAGGAACTTCTGGAGACTTCAGGAAAAGATTCTCTGACCTGGCCTGACCTGGTGAGTGGGTGGGGAAAAGAGAGGTGACAAAACTCCTGGAAGCAAGGAGGAAGGGCTCTCTTGTGCTGAGTCCATCAGAGCAGACAGAACTCTTAATTGAGGTCTGGAGGAGGTGGCCATTAACCATGTGCTGGCCTGAAGAGCTGAAGGAAGCTTCAAGGTTTTGGTAACTCTGTAGAGATCTATGACTTCATAAGCTAAGGAGCCTGTCCTATATTTTCATATCTGATAGGGCATGTATAGAAAGAGGGACAGAGGAACTGTGTTTTACCCATTTCTTTTGAATGCTTTGCTCAGTCTGGTGCTGTGCTAAAAGTATGCTTCTGAACATTTTCTCTTTAATAAATACTTCATAACTTTTGATGCTGGTAGTGGTTCTCTGTGCCACATAGATCTCCACCATTTTGGACATGCTATTTTAAAAGGAGTGCCAAGGGAAAGGCAGGCAGTTGGCAAGTGGCTATTCTTCCAAGGGCACACAAGGCAATAAATGGTCCTCTTGGTGAGCAGGCACTGGGCAGAGGCAAGACTTCAGAACTTGGAAGGAAAGCTGGGAGTCCTGACCCTCCCAGTGGGCAATTCCTTACAAAGGTCAGGGGATGGCAGTGGAGAGAGAACAAAAAGCCTCTCCAGGTGTTGGGGAAACCTTGGAGGGCAGGGTGGAACAGGGCCTGCAGGACAGAACAGGCCTGCTCCATGGCGTGGATAAATAAAATGCCTTTAAGCAGCTATTTCCAGAAATCTCATGTGTCATTCTGAATAGAGGTCAAAGTAGAAGACCAAGGGAACTTGTTCCTGATAAATGGATTTATGGATGCCAAAGAGAGGCATAGTGTTGGTTCAGCAATTTGTTAGGGTATGGAAGCATCCTGCATTCTTGGTTCATTGCTTAGATGGAAAATGCACCCTTGGGGGGAATTATCTTTTCTTCTATTATTTTGACACTGGAAAACCTGGTAGCACAGACCAAATCCTGGCTTGTGCTACTTCTCCATCTGCAGTGTAGAAGGTGAGAACAAGCATAAGCTAAGGTTCCCTTTGGGTGTGGACTGTGTGTGATATTTATTGCACAGAGAACTGCCTCCCTTTTAAACCTCTATATATTCCTTAAGGCTGCTTCACAATTTCTTTCTTTCTTTCTTTCTTTCTTTCTTTCTTTCTTTCTTTCTTTCTTTCTTTCTTTCTTTCTTTCTTTCTTTCTTTCTTTCTTTCTGCCTGCCTGCCTGCCTGCCTGCCTGCCTGCCTGCCTGCCTGCCTGCCTGCCTGCCTGCCTGCCTGCCTGCCTGCCTGCCTGCCTGCCTGCAGATACATGCTAAATTCTTTAGGCATCTCTAGGGTGACTACAGCTTCCTCCTTGTATGTGGCTGCTATACATAATACTATTGCTGTGTTGTATGAAATGGGAGAGCATGGAAGGTTCAATGGGTAGAATGTGCAAATGCTATTGTTGTTCCACTGTTCAGAGCACTAGAACCATGTATTTCTCAACAAGATGAAATCAAGGTCTGCTGGGGAGAGGGCATAAGCTTGTGAATTTCATAAAGCCCTTATGACCATTTAGCTCCAGTTTTTTAAATTTGAGTCACAACTTTTTAAAAAGATTCCCAAGTAACTTCTCTGTCTTTCTGTTAGTGTGATGGGCTTTGCAACTCTTTCACAGATGCCTGAACTTGGTGCAAAGATCCCCTAGTGGAACTTAGGCAGGAATGATGAATTGGGCTTCTTGTCTTAAACATCCCACTAAAAGAAAATGCTGCAAACTTGTGTATCAATGGCACAGAATGTTATTTATGACAACTAGTGTCTTGAACTTGGATCCTCCTTACTGTATGCATCTATAGATTTATTTATTTATTTATTTACTCAAATTATATCCTGCCCTCCCCACCAAGGCAGGCTCAGGAAGCTCAAAATTTTAAAACAGCTAAAACAATACATTTCTAAAAACCAATCATAGAGTGAGTCAGATTGAGGTGATGAGAGAGGAGGTCCTGCAACTGATATACAGCTTAAAAACTGATAAATCACCAAGCTTGGATGGCATACATCTGAGAGTTCTGAAAGAACTCAGATGTGAACTCATGGATCTCCTGACAAAAATATGTAATCTTTCATTAAAATCTGCCTCCATTCCTGAGAACTGGAAAGTAGCTAATGTTATTTCCATCTTTAAAAAGGGTTCCAAAGGAGAGCCAGGAAATTACAGGCCAGTCACTCTTACATCGATAACGGGTAAGTTGGTGGAAACTGTTATTAAGGAGAGAATTAGTAGGCACATTGCTGAACAAAAACTATTGAGGCAGACTCAGCATGGGTTCTGTAAGGGAAGATCTTGTCTCACTAACCTGTTAGTGTTCTTTGAGGGAGTGAACAAACATGTGGACCAGGGGGACTCAATAGATGTTGTTTACCTTGACTTCCGGAAAGCTTTTGATAAAGTTCCTCATCAAAGGCTCCTAAGTAAGCTCAATAGTCACAGGATAAAAGGATAAAAGGACAAGGGAAATGAAAATAAATCAGCTAGTATCATAATTTATTGTTTATTTTAAAAGTGCCTCTGTATAAATCAATGGTGCAACCTCATTTGGAGTACTTTGTATAGTTCTGGTCACCACACCTCAAAAAGGATATTATAGCATTGGAAAAAATGCAGAAAAGGGCAACTAGGGCCCCGTCCACACGGAGTATTTGCCCCGCTGAAGTCACAGGAGCCCTGCGGACTTTCCGTGCGCGTTCATATGAGCACATCTGGGAGGCGTAGGGCTCCCATGGCCAACCCGCGGCTTCCCTCCGAAAACACGGGGTAAAAAACTAGTAGGTCCGAGGTACTAGTTTCCGGAAACCCCGGGGCAAAGGCTGGCGTCTGATCACGGGAGCGCTGGTATCCCACGGCTTCCGAAGCCCGCCCATGTCCCCGGGGTTTCCGGATGTTGTAAGTTTCCCTGGGATGCGCACCAACGCTGGACAGCGCATGTGCACACACAAGTCACCGACAGCGGCCCGCCCCCCCAATGGTGCATGCGCACTTCGCACTTGCGTGGTCTGCTGTGCTGCTGTTTTGCCACGCTGCAGCAGCGCGGTGTGATCGCAGCGCAGAGCTGGCGCGTGGAAACCCGGTGACCTGTGAGATCGGGCTACCGCGCCTTATTTAGCTCCGGGGCAAAATGCCACGCATCCCCGCGCGTTTTCTGGCCCGTATGACCGGGGCCTAGAATGATAAAAGGGTTGGAACACTTTCCTTATGAAGAAAGGTTAAAACTCTTGGGGCTCTTTAGCTTGGAGAAACGATGGCTGAGAGGTGACATGATCGAGGTTTATAAGATTATGCATGGGATAGAGCAGGTAAAGAAAGAAATCCTTTTCTCCCTTTCTCACAACACAAGAACTCATGGGCACTCCATGAAATTGCTGAGCAGTCAGGTTAGAACAGATAAAAGAAAGTACTTCTTCACCATGTGATTAACACATGGAATTCACTGGCACAGGAGCTGGTGGAGGCTACAAGCATGGATGGCTTCAAGAGGGAATTAGATAAACATATGGAGCAGAGGTCCATCAGTGGCTATTAGCCACAAGGTATAGATAGGAACTCTCAGGCTGGGGCAAGTGAAGCTCTGTATTCTTGGTGCTTGGGGGGGCAACAGTGGAAGGGCTTCTAGTGTCCTGGCCCCAGTGCTTGACCTCCTGATGGTACCTGGTATTTTTGGCCACTGTGTGACAGAGTGTTGAACTAGATGGGCCATTGGCCTGATCCAACATTGGCTTCTCTTGTGTTCTTATGTTAGTGCTAGTATACCAAGTTATAAACTGATGGCGAGACATAATGACAAGTCATCTTGATAGCAGATCCTAATGGGGTACAATCAGCATCAACTATCTCGGTTCCTTCACACCAGCAATGCACAGGCTGTGATGGTGATACCAGGGCACAGAGGTCCTATAGTGCAGCTCCTTAATCGAATGCCTGGTGGAAGAGCTCTGTCTTGCAGGCCCTGTGGAACTCTAAAAGGTCCCACAGGGCCCTGATGTCCTCCAGGAGCTCATTCATAAGAACATAAGAGAAGCCAATGTTGGATCAGGCCAATGGCCCATCCAGTCCAACACTCTGTGTCACGCAGTGGCCAAAAATACCAGGTGCCATCAGGAGGTCCACCAGTGGGGCCAGGACACTAGAAGCCCTCCCACTGTTGACCCCCTGTAAAGTACTGAGACTGATGCATCGCTCAGAGATTTCAGCTCATACTTTACTTAGTGATTTCAGTACAAGAGATACAGGGCAAGCCTGCGGACTTCTTAAATGTACAACAAACAACTCCACCCAAACACCCCCCATACCCGTGATTGGTCTATTTACATAATTCTACATCTGATAAGGTTCCTCTAGGATCCTGGTCAACCAATAGGCTGCTACTAGGATCGTCTGTGCCCATTGTCCCTGGGATCGAAGCTCTGGCTATTTGGCTGACTGTGTGTGCAGAGCAACCATGTGCGTGGTCTCTGTTAGAACACAACACTCCTCTCCCTATAGTCCAGATCCCTCCCTAGCAAACACAGTCCTGCAAATATTCGGGTTGGCACTGTGTTCTTGTAGAATGGTGCAACTTTGGGCTTTGTGTCGGAGTTTCTGGGGCCGGGCTCCCAGTTCCTTGTGGAGCAGTCGGGGCTTTGAGCACGATGGGCACGCTGCTCAGGTCTGGTGTCAGGTCCTGTTCGGGGATGTTGCTGTTGGGGTCTTTCATTGGTGTGCCCATGTGCGTTGGCTATGGAGCGGGTCCTTCCTGCTTCTTGGTTCTGGCTTCCTCGACTTCACAGTCCTTGGGTGTCTCTGGATTGGAGTTGATGAGGTGGTGGCGCAGTTGACCTATATGCCTTTTGAGCAGCTGCCCGTCTTCACAGAACACCATGTAGGAGCGCGGTCCTGTGACCTGGACTATTTTTGCTGGGACCCATGTGGGGCACCAGGCATAGTTTCTGGTGTACACCAGGTCCCCGGGGAAGAATCCTTTAGTGGCAGCCTGATCCTGGGTTGCCATGTTGTGTTCTGGGGCCCGGTCAGGGTGGAGATGGTCTAACCTGGTGGTGAGGCACCGATCCATGAGGAACTCGGCTGGAGAACTAACTGTAGTAGTATGGGGGGGTCATCTGCTGGCTGAACAGGAACACTGCCAGCTTGTATTCCCAATCCCCATGATCCATGCAGTGGAGCACTTCTTTAGTCGTTCTAACCATGCGCTCTGCCTGGCTATTAGTGGCAGGGTGAAAAGGGGCCAAGCATATGTGCCTGATCCCGTAGTATTGTGTGAATTCCTGGAACTCGGCTGATGTGAATGCTGTTCCATTGTCTGTTACCAAGGCGTCAGGTATCCCGTGTGTGCTAAAAATCTGCCACATTGCTTGCATGGTGGACCAGGATGATGTGGAGGCTATGGGGGTCACCTTCAGCCACTTAGTGTATGCATCGACTAAAATGAAAAAGGTTTGCCCCTGAAACAGCCCTGCAAAGTCCAGGTGCAGCCTGGCCCAGGGTTTGTACGAGGATTCCCAGGGCTTAACTGGTGGTTTTGGTGGCTCAGGTCATGGCTCCTGGCATTTCTGGCACCTCTGCACTCGGTCCTTGATTTCCTGGTCGAATCCAGGCCACCAGACATAACTCCGGGCTAGTGCCTTCATGCGCACCATCCCAGGGTGGGTTTCATGTAGTGTGTTGAGTACTCATTTACGAAGGGCTGTGGGCACTACCAACCGGCCACCCCACAGCAAACACCCTTTGTGTGAAGAGAGTTCCCCCTTCCTAGAGGCAAAGGGCATGAATTCAGGTCCCACCAAGCCGGAGGGCCAACCCCTTCCCACCCAGTCCAGGACCCGGGACAAGATGCGGTCCTGGGTGGTGTGCCTGGATATCTTGGAGACCTGGACCGGCCATTCAGGCAAGTCCTCAATCACGGTGATGTGGTGGGCTGAGGCTGGATTGGGGTTGCAGGAGGGCAGGGGTAGGCGGCTGAGGGCATCAGCATGTCCCATTGCTTTGCTGGGCCAGTGCACGAGCACATATTGATAACCCACAAGGAAAATTGACCAGTGCAGGACACAGGGGGACAGCATTTTGGGGGTCTGCTGATCCGGGGCCAGCAAACCCAGCAGTGGTTTGCGGTTGGTAAAGATCATGAAGGGGCGCCCATATAGGTAGTCATGAAACTTTTTGACCCCCGCCACAATTGCCAGGACTTCTTTATCAATTTGTGCATAATTGCGCTCCGCTGGCAACAGTGTGCAGGAGTAGTAAGCAACCTCCCAGCCGTCGGCCAGCACATGTCCCAGAACTGCCCCCACCCCATACGGGGAAGCATCACACACTAATACCACTGGCAGGGATTCATCAAAGTGCGTGAGAACCGCATTAGACACCAATAGCTCTTTTATGGCTTTGAAAGTGGCTGCGTGTTTGGTGCCCCAGGACCATGGGGCATGCTTATCCAAAAGCCTGTGGAGCAGTTCGACCACCACCACTTTGTGGGGCAAAAATGCGTGCTAAAAGTTCAGAAATCCGAGAAATGCCTGCAGCTCTGATTTGGAAGACAGGGCAGGGGCCTCGACAATAGCTTGGACCTTCTCGGGTGCAGGATGGATGCCCTGAGTGTCCACAGTGAACCCCAGGAACTCCACCTGTGGAACCCCCAGCAGACATTTCTCCTTCTTCATCTTCAGCCCTGCATCACTGAAATGTTTGAGTACAGTCAGCTGCTCCTCGAAGGAGTCCGGATCCGGCATGGTGATCAAAACGTCATCAAAAAATGGTTGGACTCCAGGGATTCCTTTAAGGAGACAGTCCATTAAATTCTGGAAAAATCCCAGAGCCACACTAACCCCAAATTGCAACCGTGTCACCTTAAAAGCCCCTCTGTGTGTCACAATGGTCTGAGCTTCTGCGGTGGCCTCATCCACCAGAAGTTGCTGGTAAGCCTGGGCCAAGTCCAGTTTCCCAAAAACCCAGGCCCCCGCCAATGACGCCAGCACCTGACTGACCACTGGTACTGGATACGCATGGTCTTACAATGCCTTATTGAGTGTGCATTTATAATCTGCACAGATGCGGACGTCCCTGTTCGGTTTGACTGGGGTGACTATTAGGGTTTCCCATTTGGCATGGGGCACTGGCTCTAAAACCCCTTGTGCCACCAGGTGATCCAGTTCTGCCTCGATTTGCAGCCGTAATGCGAGCAGAGGGCGCCTGGCTTTCATGCGGATGGGCCTTATCAGGGGGTCTAAGTCAAGGGAGACCAAAGGACCAGTGTAAAGCCCAAGCGTTCTGTCAAAAACCTCCAGGAATTCATTGCACACCCCGTTAAAGTCTGGGGACCGTACCTGGTTTACCTCTGTCACCCCAAACCCCAGGGTCCCAAACCACAAGAGGTCCAGTAAGCTGGTGAGCCTCCCTTCCACCACCACCTGTTCCGAAAGTCCATTAAAACCCTTATATTGCACCCAGAATTTGCCCCAGGGTGCCTTGGATGGTAACTGGGTTCTTCTGAAAATCCCGTAAGGAGAGACCTTGCGGCTTTTTCAAGAGGGGTCCCCCCCCAGGGGCAGAGTTTCTGCAAAGTTTCTGCTGAAATTATAGAAAAAGATGACCCAGTGTTCAGTTCCATTCTACAGGGGGATCCATCAATTAAAACAGTCACATGCAGTTTGTTTGGGGCGTCAGAGGCAAATTCAGTACCTGATGCTGGTGGTGGTTGATGGTCAGGGAGTTCGGGTCCAAGGATGCTGTGTGTGCCGTCTTCCATTGCTGAGGTCCTTTGGAGCGGCAGACCCGTGCGATGTGGCCAGCCTTCCCACAGGTCCGGCAGATTGCATTGTGGAAGCAGCAGGAATGGCGCTCATGATCCTCCCCGCAGCTGGCACATGCTGGTGTCATGCTGGAAGGGTAGGGTGCTGGCCTGGATGCGCAAAAAAATGGGGTGCTTGCCTTTCGGCTGGGCTGGTCATCACAACTGGTGGACGTCCTCGTTGTCAGAGCCATTGGTGTCCTGGGAGGTGATGGCCTGCTGCACGGTGGTGGTATGGCAGTCCCGTTGAGCTTTTTTGAAGGCTGTGGCTGTCTGTAGGGCCTTCTCCAGTTTGTGTTCATTGAGGCTGACCAACTTCCGCCTAAGCTTCGGTTCTTGGACCCCCCCCCACAAACTGGTTCAGCAGGGCGTCCTCCATATTGGGGAACTTGCAATTGATGGCCAGCCATCATATGTTGGCTAGAAATTTGGGGGTGGCCTCGCCAGATTTCTGGATTCGTGCAAAGAAATTCATGCAAATTGCCATGACTGAGGGCATGGGAGCATAGTACCCATTGAGGACCTTGACCAGCTCATCATAGGTGGCTTCTTCCATCATCTTTGGAGCAATGAGACACCTTGCCAGGTGAATTATGGTGATGCCACACATGCTCAGGAGCCATGATTTATTCAGGTTCTCATCCGTGGTCCATTGGATTTTGAAGAAATGTTTCAGTTGCTTGACCCAGGATTCCTAGAGCTTGGGATGTGCTGGGTCAAAAGTGGAGATTTGTCCTGGAGCGGCAGCCATGACTGAGGTTGGCGGTGCTGGAGCCAGAGGCAGAGATGCAGAGGCCAAGGTCAGCGTTTCGCCGGGTGGAGCGTTGCAGGGTGGAGAGCACTGGGGCTCTTCAGACGTTGCCGATGCAGTGCTCAGGGCTGCAGGGGAGTCAGGCTCACTCATCGAGATCCCACCCTCGTCGCAGGTGTAAAGTACAGAGACTGATGCATCTCTCAGAGATTTCAGCTCATACTGTACTTAGTGATTTCAGAACAAGAGATACAGGGCAAACACCCCCCCACACCTGTGATTGGCCTATTTACATAATTCTACATCTGATAGGGTTCCTCTAGGATCCTGGTCAGCCAATAGGCTGCTACTAGGATTGTCTGTGCCCATTGTCCCTGGGACCAAAGCTCTGGCTATTTGGCTGACCGCATGTGCAGAGCAACCACGTGCGCAGTCTCTGTTAGAATACAACACCCTCACAAGCACCAAGAATACAGAGCATCACTTGCCCCAGAGTCCCTATCTATACCTTGTGGCTAATAACCACTGATGGACCTCTGCACCATATGCTTATCTAATTCCCTCTTGAAGCCGTCCATGCTTGTAGCCTCCACCAGCTCCTGTGCCAATGAATTCCATGTGTTAATCACTCTTTGGGTGAAGAAGTACTTCCTTTTATCCATTCTAACCCGACTGCTCAGAACTTCATTGAGTGTCCACGAGTTCTTGTATTGTGAGAAAGGGAGAAAAGTACCTCTTTCTCTACTAGCTCTATCCCATGCATAATCTTAAAAATCTCAATCATGTCACCCCTCAGCCGTCGTTTCTCCAAGCTAAAGAGCCCCGAGCACTTTAACCTTTCTTCATAGGGAAAGTGTTCCAACCGTTTTATCATTCTAGTTGACCTTTTCTACCCTTTTTCCAAATCCTTTTTAAGGGGTAGTGACCAGAACTGTACACAGTATTCCAAATGAGGTCACACCATTGATTTATATAGGGGCATTATGATATTGGCTGATCTGTTTTCAATAGCCATCAGTGCGGAGCTGCCACCGAAAAGGCCCTGGCCCTGGTCGAAGCCAGCCTGGCATCTTTACGACCCAGGAGAGTCAGATGGTTTTGAGACTCTGAGCACAGTGCTCTCTGGGGAACACACAGGGAAATGTGGTCCCCCAGGTATGTAGGCCCCTGACTATAAAGGGCTTTAAAGGTAAGAACCAGTACCTTGAAGCGAATTTGGCATGCTATAGGCAGCCAGTGCAGTGCTTTTAGCACAGCTTGGATGTGCTCCTACACAAGGAGGTCCAAGAGCAGCCTGGCTGCAGCATTCTGCATGTGGGATGGAAGCAGAAAGAAATCTGGCTCTTCCACAAAAGTTCAGAAAAATTCTGACATGATGAACAGGGAGTCAGGGCAAAGAAAAAGAAAATTAAAAAAGGGAAACAGAAAATCCCAAGTATTGGGTTGTGGTTTGCCCTTTAAAATTTATCCTTTCCATGGAAAACAGCAGTGCCATCTTCAGTCTTATAGAAAGCAAAGTCCATAAGGATAGTCCTAGTGGTTCCAATGGATGGTATCCTTGTGATAGTAAATGGTGACCAGGGCTGGCTCGCTCACTAGGCAAGCTAGGTGCTCGCCTAGAGCGCCGGCCCTCAAGGGCGCCAAACTGGCGCCCCGAAAAGCCCCCCCACCGCCCTAAACGGGCGCCCCTGGCTCTCCCCACCATCCCCGCCCCCGCCAGTCTGAGCACCCCTCTGGGCACTTCAGAAGCCCTTGGGGGGAGAGAGGTGGGGCAGCATAGCGGCGGCCGGCCAGCAGGGACTCTCCCCGCTGCTGCCGCCGCCGCCAGCCTGAGCGCCCCTTTGGGCGCTTCAGAAGCCCTTGGGGGGAGAGGTGGGGCGGCATGGCGGCGGCCGGCCAGCAGGGACTCTCCCCGCTGCCGCCGCCACCGCCGCCAGCCTGAGCACCCCTCCGGGCACTTCAGAAGCCCTTGGGGGGGGAAAGGTGGGGCGGCATGGCGGCGGCCAGCCAGCGGGGACTCTCCCCGCTGCCGCCGCAAGGTCTCCAGCCCCCCGGGAGGTTGGCATCCCCTGGAGGCGCCACAAGCTGGCCTCGCCTAGGGCGCAGGAACACCTTGGGCCGGCCCTGATGGTGACAGTAGGTAGAAACGTTTATTTTGGAGGATATGGATATCACGCATGGCCAAGCAAGTATTCTAAATGGTTTCACCCATTTAAAAGCATTTCAATCAGCTTTGGGTTTTGGAGAGGGGACAATACTATAACATCCAGAGAATATAACAAACACCAAAAAAAGAGCTAACTTAGACATGATGGCTGCCATGAGGACACCACTAGGATTGTCAGGTCCTGCCTCACTGTGAGCAGGGGGTCCTGGCTGCTGTCTGGGATGTTCTTGCGCATGTGCAAAGTATGCACCCCGATAACATCACCTGGAAATGATGTCATCACGTTGCCAACATTGGGGGACTCCACTCCAGTTTTTGGGCAAAACTCTATGCTTCTTTGCACTCAAAACCATAGAGCTTGCCCAAAAACTAGAGCAGAACCCCCCCGATGTCAGCAACACAATGACATCACTTCCAGGTGATGTCATCATGACAAGAATGTCATGCAGCAATGTCCCTGTTTGGGGGTGGGGCTTCCCTTCCAGCCAGGTGGCTGGCAGCAAGTAGAAGACCACAAAATTGGGGGCAGACTGGGGGGTTGGCAACCCTAAGCATCACATTTTAAAGTTATTTAAGAATGCTGGGAGGCCTGATTAGAGAGCCCTCTTGTTCCCCCCCCCCGCTGCCTTTTCAAATGCTAAAATTGCTGGGGGGGTGGGGGGAGAACACCTCGGCCTGCTTCACATTTTTATATTACTTTAAAATGATGTTGTCATCCTCATGGCAGCCACAAGCACACTGTCATGTATAGTTTGCCCAAAGAGCATTAAAGAGTATCCATTAAAATATTAGTCCAACAAAAGATAAACAATCTCAGACATGCACATTGTTGTCAAAAATGTTCTACCAGTAGGGCTGGCCTTGAAAGGCCCGCTGGAATAAAGTGTCCTAATAATTTCCAGAACCTAGTGGAGAAGGTGCCTTATGCATCTCCTGTAGCAGGCCATTCCAGGGGGGCTGTGGCTTCCCCTGATAAGGCAATTGATCAGAGGCCCTCTGTAACAAGTGAGGATCAGTGAAAATTAATGGGAAATCCACCCCTCTCTTGCACTCCTTTGTTGGACAAAAAAAAGAGATCTGAGCTCAGTTTTGTAGTCAAAAAGATGTCTGGGGTGTATCCTTACAACCCAATTTCCCCTCCCCTTGGGATTTTTAAGTATCACTGGAAGCACCTTCGGAAAGGGCACTGAGTTGTCATTATATGTGTACACTGTGTATAGTGTGCTTATCACTGGCCTTTATTTAAATTCACTGACCAGGTGAATGGGATATTGCCTGTGATTAGATTATTCATTTAACTGAGTACTGGGACTTTGCATAGAACAGATTAGGATTTAGTTTGGATTAGCAGTACTGGGAGTATTGTAAACTGCTATCAATACCACTCATATAGGTATTCCATCTGTTAGTCGAGTTGTTAGTTGGTCTGAGGCTTGCAAAGACCACTGACCACCAGCGATGGCTGAGCAAGGGATACCAGTGCTCCTTCGGAGGGGAAAGTATAGTGGTGGGACCAGGCATGAATGTAAGGGAAGGGGGCGGAGAAATAGAGGAGCTCAGCCTCCTTCCAGCCTGTGTCCCATCCCGAAGGTGATAGGCAGTGGGGCTAGGGATTAAAGACCCCTCTGTGACATTGGTGTTGTGCAAAGCCAGGTCCATAAATAACGAGACCTCAGTCCTTTGGGACTTCTTACTGGAACAAGATGTGGACCTGGCGTGCATGACCAAGACGTGGGTTTGAGATGGGGAGACAGTAGCTCTCTCCCAGCTGGCTCCTCCCAGCTTCTCAGTCCTCCACCAATCCCAGACTAAAGGGTGGAGGGAGGCTTACACCTTCAAGGCACTCCCACCACCGAAGCTCACAGGCATAGAGTGCACTGGCTTTGTGTGAGAAGCCAGGGAGAGTTTGGCTATTTGGTTAGTGTACCGTCTGCCCAATGCAATGACCAGTAGCCTACCATCCCTGGTGGAGGCTGTGTCAGGCTGGGCGCTAGAGCATCCTAGACTGATAGTCCTGGGTGACTTCAATGTCCATGCCGATGATGCGGCCTCCACACAGGCAATGGACCTGGTGTCATCCAATGGTGGCACTAGGACTCTCCCAGTATGGGCCCCCACACATCGAGCTGGGCACATGCTTGATCTGATCTTCACAGCAGGGGTTACAGTGGACTGGATCACTGCTATGGCAGTGCCGTCATCAGACCATCATGCCTTTAAGGCCCGCGTGAATGTTTCACTCCGACCCTGTTTGGGTGGCAAGCATATTTTAGCTCACCCACGGAGCCAAATGAACCCAATGAAGCTTCCGATGGCTCTGCATTCCAATGTCCCCTGGCAGTTCATTGGATGACCTAGTGGAGGATTGGCATGGCTGACTCTCTGCAGCCATTGATGAGATTGCTCCCCGATGCTCTCTGCACCCTCGCTCTAGGCCACCTTCTTGGTTTACCCAGGAGCTGCAGCTGATAAAGCGAGGGCTTAGATGGCTAAAGAGTCAGTGGTGGCACACCAGTGATGAAGCTTTGAGAGCATCCTATAGGATGTTTATGAGATCCTATGAGATGGCAGTCAAAGCCGCTAAGAGAGAGTATTATGTGGCTACGATTGCATCTGTGAGCTCATGCCCGGCCCAATTATTTAGAACGATTTGGTCCATAACTACTGTGCCACAGGGCAGACCAAATGCTAAGGAACTGGATATTGGCTGTGAGGCTTTTGTGAGCTATTTCATAGATAAAGTTTGCCACGACCTCCCTGCCACAGTTGAAACAGTAGGTGAACTTGGGGCTCCATGCACATCTTCTAGTCAGGTTTTGGATTATTTCAATCCACTCAGCCTAGAGAAAATTGACAGCTCTCAGCTGTTCACCCAAGCACTTACAACCTTGATCCATGCCCATCATGTCTAATTAAAGCTGGTCGTGGTGGGCTATGAAGTGCCCGAAGGGATATCATCAATAAGTCCCTCTCTGAAGGATTGTTCCCTGGGGCACTCAAGGAAGCAGTGGTTTGCCCTGTCTTAAGAAAAACATCCGTGGACCTGGCTGAATTGGCCAGCCGGTTTCCAATTTGCCCTATTTGGGCAAATTAATTTAGAAGGCAGCGGTGATTCAGTTGCAGAGCTTTTTGGATGACACTTCCATACTAGATCCCTTCCAGTCTGGCTACTGACTGGCCTTTCAGAGGCATCTGGATCGGGGCGGCTCGGCAGTGTTGTTGCTGTTAGACCTGTCAGCGGCATTCAACACAGTCGACCATCAACCCGCCGCCTCGCCAACACTGGGATTCAGGGGTCTGCCTTGCAGTGGCTTTCGTCATTCCTTCAGGGTTGTGGAGAAAGGGTGGCGCTAGGGGAACAGATATCCCGAAGGCATCCGCTTGTCTGCGGTGTGCCTCAAGGGGTGATACTTTCCCCAATGTTATTTAACCTCTATATGTGCCCCTTTGCCCAGATTGCCCGGAGGCATAGGCTGGGATGTCACCAGTATGCAGATGACACCCAGCTCTATCTGTTGTTGGGCAGCCGGCCTGACTCTAGTCTTGGAGATCTGGACCTGGTGTTGCAGGCCATGGCTTAAACAAAAATGGAGGTCCTGTGCCTGAGCTGGGATGGCCCGGGGGTAGGGTTCCCACTCCTGACTTTTGTTGGTGTACCGTTGGTGCTGGTATCAGAGGTTAGGAGTCTGGGAGTGCTCCTGGATGCCTCCTTAACAATGGAGGCCCAGGTAGCAGCCACTGCTAAGTCAGCCTTTTATCATCTTCAGCTGATTAGGCAGTTGGTTCCCTTCCTCAAATGCAACAACTTGGTGAAAGTGATCCATGCAAGGCTAGACTACTGTAATGCTCTCTACATGGGGCTGCCCTTGTCCCAAATCCAGAGGCTTCAGCTGGTGCAGAATGCAGCAGCCAGGCAGTTCTCGGGTCTCCTCATGTGGGAGCACATTCAGCCTGCGCTAAAAGCACTGCACTGGCTACCTGTAGCATACCGGATTCGCTTCAAGGTGCTTACCTTTAAAGCCTTTTATGGTCAGGGGCCTATCTACCTGAGGGACCGTCTTTCCCCACATGTTCCCCAGAGGGCACTGTGCTCAGGATCCCAAAACGGTCTGGCCCTTCTGGGCACCAAAGACGTCAGGCTGGCATCAACTACGGCCAGGGCCTTTTCAGTGGCAGTTCCATGCTGGTGGAATGAGCTCCTGGAAGACTTTAGGACTCTGTGGGACCTTTTACAGTGCCACAGAGCCTGCAAGACAGAGCTCTTCCACCAGGTCTTTAGTTAAGGAGCCGCACCCAACAAACTAAGGCCCTGTGCCCAATAGCACCACCAACAGCCTGAGCTTTGTCAATTCCAACATCAAATACTGACTACATTTACTAGAATGTTGATGCTACTCTATTTACAACATCGCTATTTTAATTGTTTACTAGCACCTTATGTTGTGTTTTTAAGCTTTTACCTATATTGTTTTAGCTACGGCATTGTATGTAAGCTGCCCTGAGATAAATAAAGATAAAATTAGCCCAACTGCTCTCTCTCTCTTTTTTTTAAGAGCAATAAGGATCTCTACCATAGAAAACTTGTGGGAGGGGGAAGGACCCCATCAGCAGAATTCACATGCAAACCATGTCATTGGAAATAGATATATTTATTCCTCTAAAATGAATGACCTTGAGATGTTAAAGTGGTTTTCCCCATAAATAAATGTGGAGGATAGACTGTATTACCCCTTCATGCCATAGTGCCATTTTGCCTGCACTAACTCACTCACTACTACATACTTAATCTCACATGTCTTTATTTTACAAAATGGCTGTCTGTGGGATTGGGATTTTAAGTGTTTTAATTGTTTTTACTGCAATTTATGCACTAATATAAGCCTCCCTGAGCCGGACTTGGCTGGGAGGGTGGGGTAAAAATCTGACAAATAAATAAATTTTGGATTTCTTCATAAATAACCTTGAGCTACCAATAAGAGAGAGCAGAAGCAGCTTCTGGCATACCTGCTTTCTAAACCTCCATGAAACCCTCAGGGCTGTGTCCCACAAGAATTTCTTATTCAGAGTTATACAAAACATTTTTTACTTATATCTATAAAACTGTAGTGGGCTGCAGTGGCTCAAGTGGTTAAGACACTGAACTGCAGACTGGAAGGTTGGTTGTTCAGCAGTTCGAGACCCGAATGCCGCATGACGGAGTGAGCTCCTGTCTCTGGTCCCAGCTCCTGCCAACCTAGCAGTTCGAAAGCAAGAAATTGCAAGTAGATAAATAGGTACCACTTCGGTGGGAAGGTAACAGCGTTCCGTGCGCCTTGGTGTTTAGTCATGCCGGCCACATGACCACGGAAACGTCTTCGGACAGCGCTGGCTCTTTGGCTTTGAAACGGAGATGAGCACCGCAACCCTAGAGTCGGATTCGACTGGCTTTCGAGCAAGGGAACCTTTACCTTTATGTCACAGTTGCACTAGGAGGTGAGACCTGCATTCCTTCTACTATGTCATTGCCACAGATGGCTGCCCAGAGATAGATCTGTTTCACCATTTGGAAACAAGGCCTTCTAAAAGTTTAGAACCCCAGTAATTAATACTTCCTGTCCTAGTTGTAAGGAATTAATGAGGTTAAGTAGGGTTGCCAGGTTCCTCTCCTCACTCTGGCGGAGTGTTCTGGGGAGTGTTCCAGGATGGGTGGGGATGCCCCCAGCCCCACCCCCTGAGAGTGACCACCCACCCAGCCACCCCTCTCCCTCCCCTCTTGCCTGGGGAAAAACTCTACTTATTTGGGCAGGCTTCATATCTAGCATGTAAATCTCAATTAGCTGGTGATCAGTTTCATTTGGGGTTTAATACCCTTTGGGCTGCATCTGTTTTGTTTATGCTAATCTCACCTCACAAATTTATTCCCTTTATATCCTCTGCTATTTTTTCTGTTCTGTTTCCCCTCCTCCCCTTTTCTTTAATACCCTAAAGCAGGCATCTGTAAAGCATAAACAGCTGTGTGATAGTCAAATCTGCACCATCTGTAGATGAATGAGAGGCAGAGGGGCTTGGTAAGCAGTAATCTACTTCCAGCAACAGGGTGACCAAGGAAAAATACTAGCACAGCTGCTGTGTTCCCTAAAGTATCATGGGGCCAAAGATTGTATTTTCAGATAATGCAGCCCAAGCTCGCTGGTTGTTCCATGATGATCTGTTTAGATAAAGGTCCAATAGAAAGATGTGGGGTGGAGGCCTTGTACAATAAAGCAAAAGAAAAAAAAAGCTATGTAAGAAAATATCCCATCATACCTTGCAATCCAGTATTAGGTCATTTTTTTAAAAGGTGAGGGAGGGAAGACAATAGTTTGACATTTGTTAAATGTTTTAAATGTTCCAATCCTTTTCCTTTCTAGTCAGGCTCCCTCACATGAAGATTTACAGCCTTCTAAATCAAATTTAAGTAAATGGATTTAGAAGGATTTAACTCTGTTTAGGATTGCATTTTTGCAGTGTTTAGGATTGGGCTTTGAGGGCTTGAAGGAGGGCTGTTCAGTGTATTAAAGATGGCTAGTTCACTTTCTTCCTGTTACAGAAATTGTCCTCTCTTCTGTGTTTCTTTGGTCTCTGCTTCAGAGATGGCTTTTCTTGGCTCTGGTTCCAGATAAATACAAGGATATCTGTAACTGAATCAGAGTAAGTGCAGGCAGCTCAGTGTGGTGTTGACATCTGGAAAATCTTGTCACTTTAATTGCTTCCTTTGTCCATATACAGCCTCCCCAGCTCACCTACAGTATCAGCCTACAGGTTTTCTTCTGCAAGAACCCTGCCTGACACAATAATTACTGGGGCCCTTACCTGATGGATCTGTAATATCTAACTTTTTTTAAGAACCAGGATCCAGATTGTGCTTGCTGTAATTAATTAAAGTGAAATGGTCTGCAACAAACTGATATCTAGGCATGCTGCGATCAGGAAGGGACTGAAAGTTTTTGACACTTAATTCCCCAACTGACTCTGTAAACCAAAGACTAGCAGTAATAAATTCTTCTGTGGATATACTATCATTTATGCCAGGATATTTATTATATGTTATTGTCAAAAGTCCCAGTCCCAACCCTGGGTAAGGACTTTTGGTGCAAGGGGAGTGTGACACAAAACGAAGTTACAAAACACCAAAGAGAGTCTAAAACTCACCCAAGTCTCGGTAGTTGCCACCAGGTCTTTCAATCTATCCCAACAGCCCAGGAGAGAAAGGCCAAGTCTCCCGGCTTCTCAGGGAATTAACAAGGGAAGTCAGCCCTGCAGAGCAGGAATGCACTCTGAATTTCCAAAGACAAAACAGTTAACTGATAGGTGGTCAAGAGCCAAGACTCTGGATAAAGGCTTTGAGGTCAATGAAGGCAAAAACCTTCATTGTAAAAATGAAGTAAAAAATATAATTATTTATTTAAGGTGCAAAAATATTTAAAACAAGACTAGACAGTGAAGGAAATAAAACAAATAAACCTAAGCTTTTCCAGCATAGCTAATATATAGAAACAAGGTTCCAGTTACCATTCAGGTTTGGCAAGAGGCAGTCAGTTCAAGCAAGACAAGATAATCAAGGCTTAGCCAATCCAGGCAGCAATCAAGTGAGATGCCGTTCTGGGAGCTGTAGAACCACTGACATACTGCTGTGCCAAGTGGTCACCAACTCCTAGCTTTGCCAGCCATAGTACAAGGTTTAACTAGATTTATGGGGAAATCTAGGCCTTTGGACCTAGGCCTTTGGACCAACCAGATACCCGAGAGGTGATGTAACTCTCTGAGTTGCTAGGCACATGACATCCAAGGATGGACAAGAGGGAGGGAGGCAAATGAAACCGTACTGCAGATAGGTCCACCCTTTCCCATACACAGGTGTCCATAGTTTCAGATGTTTTGAAATGTCCTAACTGGGTCCTGTTACTCTCTGATACCTCAGCTGCAAACAATTAAGCTGGCAAGATCACTGTGAACGTAAGAACATAAGAGAAGCCAATGGTGAATCAGGCCAATGGCCCATCTAGTCCAACACTCTGTCACACAGCGGCCAAAATATACCACGTGCCATCAGGAGGTCCAGCAGTGGGGCCAGGACACTAGAAGCCCTCCCACTGCTGCCCCCTCCAGCACCAAGAATAGAGTGCATCACCTGCCCCAGACTGAGAATTCCCATCTATACCCTGTGGCTAATAACCACTGATGGACCTCTGCTCCATATGTTTATCTAATTCCCTCTTGAAACTGTCCATGCTTGTAGCTGCCACCACCTCATGTGGCAGTGAATTCCATATGTTAATCACTCTTTGGGTGAAGAAGTATTTCCTTTGCTCTATCTACTTCTGAAACATCTCTAAGTGTCTCTGGGAAGATTCTTGTAGGTCTCTCAGTAGCCTGAAGCAAATATTTTATGTAACAGAGCGAAGCAAGGAACCATTTTTCTTTACAGTTATATTTGTAAATCTAAAAGGAAAACAAATCATCCACAGCATTGGCTCCCATGCCCAAACTATGTGAGCTTTCATAGCCCTCTCCAACAAATTACTGCATGAACTATTAAATGCTGACTTCCCATAATCTCCAGGGCTTAAAGAAGTGTAATGCCCAATACTCTAGATTAGGGATGGGTATAAACCGGGAAAATGGTGGTTCATGTTGATTCATGGTTCATTTGATTGCATGAACCATAAATTTACATGAACTTTTCCATTTCCTAAACCAGTTCATGGTTCCTTTGGTTCAGGAGATGGTAGAACAGCCCCCTTGTGAGTTAGGGATGCCAAACTCACAGGGAGTTTTCAGCAGGCTTTTCTCCACCCACCGCTCAAGTTTGGTGAAGATTGGATTTGGGATGTCCAAGTTGCAGCCAATGCTCCCTTTAAGCTGTGGAGTCTTGTGAGCAAAAATTCTACTTTGTGAGCCACTGGCATTAAAGTTGTGAGCAAACGAGTTGGCTACTGCAGGAATTAGTCTGCTCTGGAGCCATCCTTCCTGAGCGAAGACCAAAATGTGTGAGCTGGTGGTTAAACTGTGAGCTAGCTCACAGTAACTCAGCTTAGAGGGAACATTGGTTACAGCCTCACAAATCAGGAGCCACAAGGAAAGCTCAGCTCTAGCTTCAGGTTTGGTTCCTGAAACTACAGCAAGGAACACCTTCCTAGCTGGGAGAGGTGTTTAAAAAATTGTCCCACTGTGTAGGGAAGAAAGGCGTCCCTCAAAGCCTCCCCTTATAATCAGCCAAACAGCAAACAATTCTTCTTCTGCTCTCTCAGCAACTAACTCTTCTCTTTATACCACAAACTGAAAGCAGCTGAGTCAGCATGGTTGGCTCCATGGTTGGCTCCCAGAGCTGCCTATCAAGCTATGGACAACTGCTTTGGTTATTTCGAGGGCTCTCCACAAGTTGTCAGGGGGACCATGGGATCCAGACATGAAGCCAAAAGACTGGTGACCCAAGTGGGACCAGTGGGAGACCCCAGACTGGGCTACCCACTCCCTGGGGGCCATGGGAACCCAGTGAGGGTGAGCAGAAGTGGATTGGCACTGGGTCTTGGGAGTGTTCCATGATGATCCTGAACACTTGTGGGCAGTGACCCATTGCCTGGAGGAAGCAGGCATTGAACAGTTCTGACAGGAGCTGAGGACTGAAATGGCAGAGTTGCGCAGGGCCACCCCGGCCACCCTGGAGGGCCTCCCCAATGCCATTCATGATGTCCTGCAACAGGAACTCTGGGACTTGGGACTGCAAGGGGGGCAGAGTGGCCCCAATTCAACAAGGTGAGGGTGCTCTGGTGGCACCTCCCCCCTCTTCCACTGCACCCTGTGCCTGCCCCTCCTAGGGATGCACTGGAGGCTACTTTTGATGGGACCCTGGGGAAGCTGTCCTTTTTTGTGCTGCAGACATGCAAGTTCCTGACAGAGTGGGGCCACACCTTCACTTCAGATGAACACCCAAGGTCCTGGCTGCGAGACCGTGTGACAGACTGGTTTGTGGGTCTTTACAACATAGGGGGCCCCAAACTCCGAGATGTGGATGCATTCACAAGGGCCTTCCATCGGCAGTATGAGGACCCATTTGAGCTGGAGCAAGCAAGAACTCAGATCAGAAGGCTGAAGCAAGGGAATCAGTCAGAGCATTTTCAGATGAATTCAAGACCTATGTGGCCAAGCGGCAAGGCTGGCCGGAAGAAGTGCTGATAGAGTAGTACTGGGCTGGCCTGAACCATGCCATCCTGGAAAGGCCCTGACCCAAGAGAACCCAGGCACTCTCAATGGCTGGATCCAGGTGGTGTGTGAGGCTGAGAATTGCTGCAACTTCCTGAAGATGTATCACCCCAAGCCTCCCATGGGCCTATCAAGACTGCAGGGAGAGGTCCGGGCACAGCCGGGTCGACTCCCAGGGAAAGGAAGCAACGGGGAGCACCACCTTCAGTGAGGGCTGTGCCTTTCCGTATATGTTCCCCCAAGGGCACTTAGTTGGGGAGTCAACATCTCCTGGAAATTCCAGGTCCCAGGGATGTGAAATTTGCTGCCACTAGAGCCAGGGCATTTTTGGTGGCAGTTCCTACCTGGTGGAAGGAGCTCCCGGAGTAGATCCGGGCCCTGCGGAACCTTGCTCAATTCCACAGGGCCTGTAAGACGGAGCTCTTCCGCCAGGCCTTTGAGTAGGAGCTGCTACCACCACTATTCCATCATTGATAATTATGCGCCACTGCACCATTGCCATCATCAGGTGCTGGGCGACCCTGGAAGGAGAGGGGACAGGTTACTAGTATGTTGCCGGGGATTAAGATCTGTCCCATCTTGTTTTAAATGCTTGATGTTGTACTGTATGATTTTATTTGTTTTATGCTGTTTTACTGTGTTTGAATTCTGGCATTCATGCCCTATTGTCAGCCGCCCTGAGCCTTTGGGGAGGGTGGGATATAAATCTAAATAAATAAATAAGGTGCAGAGGCCCTGACCATTTCACCACTGACTGCCATCATGAAGGGAGCTTGGGGATAGCAATGAAGAGGGGAAGCAAGGTGAGAGAAAAGAAGTTCAAGCTGTCAGCAAGCTGCTCCAAACATCCAAAGGCCCTCCAGGCAGGAGGGGAAATTTGCTTGGAGAGTGTCTCCTTGTGAAGAGAAGCCCTAACAACTGCCAGGAAACAGCCAGGGCCTGCTGCAAAAGGTGCAAAACAGCAGGTCCGCGCATCTCCAGTGCCAGAGACAGTGAGCTCCTCTTCCCCCTGTTCTTTGTGACTGTGATTAATCCTCCCCTCCAAACCCACATAAGAGTGCGGGCCTTAATAGACTCGGGTTGTACCAGAGACATGATTAGCCTGGCATTGGTGGCAGGGCTGGGAGCAGAAGTGAGAGAGTTAAAGGAGCCCTTAGTGTTTTCCTGGATGGATGGAACTCCCATGAAGGGGGAGCCTTGTATTCATTGTACAGCCTGGTTGCCTGTCAGGGTGAGCTCTCACTGGTAATTAAAAGCCTTTATAGTGAATCCCTCTGCAAAGTTCCCCATGGTGCTGGAAGGGCCCTGGCTCAGCTTGGGGGCCCTCCACTTCATGGACCCCTGCTGCCAGGCCTGCGACTAGAATCCAGAGTCGGGGAGGAGCCACTGCCGGTGCCGGACAGAGAATGCCTGGTCAGGGACAAGTTAAACCAGATTCCTCCAGAGTATAGAGACTAGTTGAAAGTGTTTCAGAAAAAGGAGGCTGATGAATCCCCCCCCGGAACATAGACTGTGCTATTGAAATTCTCCTGGGCCATAAAGTCCCCAAGGGGAAATTATATTCAATGAGTCTGGTGGAGAAGCAAGAACAGAGGAAATTTATAGACAAGAACTTCGCTAGGGTTTTCATCTGACCAGCCACTTCCCCTTTTGCTGCTCCTGTGCTTTTCCACAAGAAGAAAGACAGGTGGCTGAGGCTGTGTACAAATTACTGAGGGTTAAATGCCATCTCAATGTCAAATGCCTATCCCATACTGTTAATCAAAGACTTGTTAGCTGAGGTTGTAAAGGAGCACATCTTCACCAAGCTGAATCTCTGTGATACTTATTTCTGAGCATGCATTTGGGAGGGAGATGAGCACAAGACTGCCTTCAATACCTCATTGGGCCAGTTTGAGTACTTGGTGATGCCATTTGGGCTCTCGGGCACTCCTGGGGTATTCATGAAGTTAATCAACAAAGTTCTGCATCAATATTTGTTCAAGGGGGCTTTGGTTCATCTAGATGACATTTTATTATATTCCAAAGATAAGGAGTCTCATGTGTAGCTGGTAAGGGATATATTGAAAACCCTTTACCAAAACAAGCTGTTTGTGAAACTGTCCAAGTGTGAATTTCACAAGGAGGAACTGGACTTCCTGGGATATAGGATCTCAGGAGAGGGACTGGGAATGGATCCTGCCAAAATTAAAGATGTGTTAGGATGGCAGCCCCCTCAAATGAGGAGGCAATTTCAAGCATTCCTCAGTTTCACCAGTTTCTACCATCCCTTTCTACCCAACTTCACCGAGGTAACCCTACCCTTCACAGACCTGTTGAAAACAAAGGGGAAGGGGCCAGACTGTAAAAACCCTGGCAGTAAATTAATTTGGATAGAGGTATGCCAGGAGGCCTTTGACTGGCTGAAGGCACTGTTTATGTTGGAGCCTATCTTAAATCATCCAGACAAAACCAAGCCCTTCGTGGTACAAGTCGATGCCTTGGATGTGGCGATGGGGGGGGGACATTCTGCAGTGGGGAAAGGATGGGACACTACACCCCCTCATGTGTCAAAAGGGTTTTCTGAGGCTGAGAAACATTGGGCGGTGTGGAACAAAGAGGCTGCGGCTATTAAGCTAGCTCTCACAACTTGGAGGCACTGGCTGGAGGGAGCCAGGGTGCTATTTGAGGTCTGGACTGCTCACAAAAGCCTAGAGGCCCTACGCACCCCCAGCAGTTAAACATGAAACAATTGAGATGGACAGAGTTCTTCTCAAAGTTTCAGTTCACTCTTAAACACTTCCCACTCTGTGGGAAGGCTAACTTTCTGGCAGATGCCCTCTCACACCTGCCCCAACATGCCAGCCAGAATGAGATCATAGACTTCATGTTCACTCCAGCGCACTCCCCTGCAAACAACTGCCCACTGCCAAAAAGCTGGCACAACTGTTCTTGCAACACTCCACTCCCTAAAAAGATAATTTCTGATAGGGAATCCCAGTTTTTGGCTGCTTTTTGGAAAGAGCTTCTGAAACTGTTAAGCATTGAGCAGGGACTTAGTAGAACTTATCACCCGGAGACAGATGGCCAGTCCAAATGGACAAATCAAGTATTGGAGCAAATTCTAAGGTGTTTTATCAATTATCAACAAGATAACTGGCTAGACTTGTTACCTTATGCAGAGTTCAGTTATAATAACTCAGTCCACAGTTCCACTGGAGCCACTCCGTTCAAAATAGTGCATGGTTATGGGGGGGGTGTCCCCACAATCACGCCTGCCCAGGAGGACCCAGGGACTTAAAGATTTGGTGGTCTGACTTAGTTCAAACATGGACCTTCATTCAAAAAACTTTGGTCAAGGCAAAAGAGCATTACAAAGCCCAGGCTGATGAAGGCAGGACCCCAGAGTGGGACCTGCATCCAGGAGATTCTATGTATGTGTCCACCAAAAATCTGAGGAGCTTACAGACTGGTAAAAAGTTGGGATGAAACTACGTGAGACCTTTTAAAATTGTTTGTGTCATTAATAAAGTGGCTGTTGAGTTGGACTTGCCCGTGAACTTATGTCACATTCATCCTGTATTCCACTTTAGTCTACTGAAGAAAGATCCTGGACTTTCGAAGTGGAGACCCCAGCTTCCAGCTCCACCTCCTCTAATGGTGAATGGGGAGCTCCACCAAATGGTGGAGGAAATTTTGAACACTAAAATCATGCGGGGCTGTCTGTATTATTTAATCAATTGGTGAGATTTTGACCCCCCGTCACATGAGTGGGCTTCAGCAGATCAAGTGAATGCCAAGCAGCTGGTTCGAGCCTTCCACAAGAAGTATCCACACAAGCTGGGAGGCTGAGGGGAGACTTTGGGGGGGGGGCAGAATGTCAAGCTTGTGCCTCGCTTGTCATGGACTCTATGGCCTCAAGGGTTAATTGCTTCTCTTTCCTCCTTTCTTTCCTTCTCTAGGCTGTTTATCCTTCTGGATAAAGGGGGGGGGATGATGGGAAAGTATGAGTGTCGGCTTATGCAGTGCCTGGGAAATGCATGATCTCAGCACCCACTTTGACCTTGGGTGCAGGTGTAGGGGGCAGTGTATTGGGGTAGTTTGGATCTTTGGTGGGCTGAATGCAGATAGTGATTGGATAAGTGAGATGTCCTGCAGAGTATATAGGTTCAGTCCTGATACCTGGGTGTCAGTTCTGACACAGAATGTGTCTATGCTTGGAACCTGTTTCACTTCTCAATAAACAAATTTTGCTGATACAAGAGTGTGGTGAGAGTGACTGCATCCAAGACCTGACATCAGGCTGCCTCAGTTGCACAGGAAACAAAAGCAAGCCTTTCTTCACTTCTATTGGCTGAGGCTCTTCTATGAAGGGAGGGAAGGAAGGAGGGAGACCTTGCTTGGCTTGGCTTCCTCAATCACATGGGAGAAATACAAAGCACCTTTAAAACCAATAAAGTATTATCCAAGGTATGAGCTTTTGTGTGCCTTGCTACAGTGTGTGTGTTTTGTTGGGCTTGTTATGCTGTGGATCTCCTGGGTGTAACTGGGTTGCCTCCCCCTTTTCACTGTATTCATGTCCTCATGATCCAGTCTTTCTCAGTAGGAAAGCTATGTGAAATATTTAGATGAGGAATAACAACAAACCAGTAAAATGGATTAGGCTGAGAGTGTGTGTTCAGACCAAGTTCACCCAGTACTTTTCCTTTGGGGATTTTGAACTTAGACTTTATCTTTAATTGTGTTTGTGTCCTTTATAAAGTTTATATCTTCCCTATGTGGCATTACATTTTATGACACACATGGCCTGGCCCAACAAGGTCTCATTTATGTCAAATCTGGCCCTCATAACAAATGAGTTCGACACCCCTGGCATAAAGCTTTTCTGTTTCCAAGTCAAATGATTTTTATATTTAACCCAATACTCTGCAGATGAGAGGCAGTGAGAAGAGGGCATTTATATTTTCCTCTGACTGAGTTCAGTGAGTGCATTTGGACTTCTGTGAGAGTTTAGGATGTTGACTTATGCCTGGTTCATACATCTAGTTAGGAAACTGTCTTTCTGTTTGCAAATGCCTAATCTGGCTATGTTGATCCCTGGTTCAGTAACCTTGAGGTTAGATTACAGTTGTCATAATAGGCCTGAAAGGTGCAGTGGAATTTATGGGGGAGAAATTTTGGGAAGGAAGGAAGGAAGGAATCCCTGACCAGGACAGGCATGCTAGGTGGCTGATTGGCACACCACACTGAGGGCCTATTTGACAAATGCCAGGTCATGGCTTGATGGTCCTCCCTGGGCTTATGAGTGAATCTTAAAGGAAGGTTGTATAGTGATGGAAATTTTGAGATCTTTGGTTATTGTCGTGCAGTGCAGAGTCATTGCTTATGGCCATAGGTGCTCAGGAGGGTCATACAAAAGAATCCTGATTTCTGCCATCTGGAAGAATTCATGGAGACTACTCCCTTTCTAAGGTGCCTAGGGCAGGGGTACCCAACATAGCATCCATGGGTGCCATGGTGCCCACTGACACCTTTCCTAGTGCCAGTCAAGTGTTTTTAGAAAGTGGGCAGGGCTTTTGCCCAGCAGGGCTTCCTGATTAGGGTTGCCAGCCCCCAAGTCCAGGTGGGGTTCCCCCCACTTCTAGGGGCATCAATCTGCTCCAGCCAGCTGGCCAGTGGGGGAAGCCTCACTCCTAAGCCCCACCCCCAAGTGCAACCTTCCACCTGGCCACCCCTCTCCCTCCCCTCCTACCCGATCAGCTTCAGCTGATCAGCACGGACCACATGGTCCGCTGACCAGCTGAAGGGCCCTTTAAATCTAGCAGGAGGCAGGGAGAGGGGCTGTCGTGGGCAGCATGCTCAGCTTGCAAAAAGACCCTTTAAGGGTCTTTTTGCGAGTGGGGTGGGGGCTATGATGCCCGGGGACTGGACTCTAAATTTGTTCATTTTCACATCTCTAATTCTTACATCTGGATGCTTTTAAAACATAAGCTCCAAACTGGGATAGTTGAGCAAATACTATTGTCGAAGGGGCAAAAATGTCTAAAGCTGGTGCCAGCTACTTAGCATAGCAAGCTCTCCTTCTGCCTGCAGCAGGGACCAAGTATGACAAGAGAGGAGAGGAGAAAGTAACACATGTTTATACAGTACTGGCTTAAAATTGGACACCCCCTTGTTGAAGACAGCTTTCGCAAGTTTTGATAGGTCAGTGGCTGCAATACCTTCATTATGTATTTTCTCTTTAATAGTTAGCAGCCCAAACAAATTAACAGAATCAACATGGGTGTCACAGCATCTTTGGCACAAAGCCAGCAAGAGTAGCAAGAAACACCCATGCTATATGGAAGTATTTCAAAGAAGAGGTACCTGTTCCACTTCTGATGCGAACTTTGCTGGTGGAACTACCATCTAGAAGTTCCACAAAATTCTACTGCTGTTGTCACTGTTTACAATATTTGCTCTGTAGGAAGGCGCAGCTGGTGTCTCCCAGGGGGAGTAACACAGGCAGTGCCTGCCTGATGCCATGTGTGGGGAGTTTAGAAGTGATAATAAAATAATGTGGTTACAGCTTGCCAATCCATAGACAGATATTTCATTCATGTTAAGAACTGGGCCTACATGGCTGCTGTCTGCTGATCATTTGGCACAAGAATGTATAAACCTAAATTCTGGACTCTGGGGGATTTAATGCTCAAATCATCATTCCTCAACTCTTAAGTCTGTCAGCATCAACTACTGTCCTCAGGTTGCCACCTACTGGCTGATCTCCTGCTTAAGGTGGCCTGCTGACAATCTACCAGAGTCTGTGCCTTTTCTAAAGCAGCTCCCACCCCATGGAACAGGTTCCCTGAGGAGGGGGGGATACAATTTCCAGAAGTTTCTAGACATTTTTTAGAAATTTCTAGAAGTTTTTAGGAGGGTCTGCAAGGCTGTTCTAGTAGACTTCTAATGGGGTACAAGCTGCAGTCATGTTCTTTTCTTTTTTCATTCCAGTGGAATTTTGATGAAAATTACCAAGGAGTCTATTTTATTCTTGCATCTTTTTAATTGTTTCTTCCTTATACTTTCCCTTATCCTTTCCAACTTGGTAAGACTTTGCTTTACGGTCCAAGATCTGTTCACGATCCCTATCCAGCTTTAGTCTTGTAATGACCACCTTGCTAATAGTCTTGGACCACCTTGCCGATCTGCTGCCCTTTGTAATGGCCCTGGACTACCTGAACTTCATCATCCTTTTGGATGGGTATAGAATGAACACTGTATTTCTGCCTCAGTTCCTTGGAAAGGGGAGAAGACATGATCTTCCTTTGAATGCGAGATGGTGCATTGAAGTGTTGTTTGTGGTTCTTGCTGCAGTCTGAGGTCAAAAATGGAGTGAACTTCATTTTGACTACTGCTATCTCAAGCTGTAGACATTTTCTTGGGGGAGTTACTTGAGGTTTTATTTCATGTTTTTAAAGCTGAAATTGTAGACTGTCTAGGAGTATGCAAAAAAATCCAGTATTTTTTGGGTTTGGGCATACTGAACCCAAAAAATATCAGTATTTCCTGATATTCCCAAATCCCAATACTAGTATGGTATTCAGATTTGGTAAATACTTGGGAAAGCCATTTTTTTTTTTTTTGCTCCATTATACCCTGGTCAATGGTCCTCAAAAGTTATAATGGAAAATTGAACCAGGGGTATCTGGGGCTCGGGGGGGGGGCTGTTCTTTAAGGTAGAGACACCAAATTCACAGCATAGTTGCTGGTGCCTGTCCTCAAAAAAAAACACATAAGTTTAAAAAAGATTGTACTAGGTGGTCAAATTCTATGGGCCCCAGAAGAAGGTGCCCCCATCCTCCATTATTTCCAATGGAGGGTGGAAGGCATTTAAAGGGAACACAGTCTCTTTAAATGCCTTTTGCAAGCTGTGGCTGAACTCCACAGGCATTTAAAAGGCTTGTGGTCACTTTAAATGCTTCTTCAAGTGACGAGTTCACCTAGAAAGAGTTTAAAGAGACTGAGAAATGACCCCCCCTCCAACACTGGCATTGTGTAATGCCAGGTCTATAAATAATAAGATCACGGTCCTTCAGGACTTCCTGCTTGAACAGAAGGTAGACATGGCATGCATGACCAAGACCTGGGTGCAAGACGGGGAGACAGTAGCTCTCTCTCAGTTAGCTCCTCCTGGGTTCTCAGTCCTTCACCAATCATGGACTAGGGGGTGGGGGGAGGAGTGGCTCTATTCATTCCAGAGGCTTACTCCTTCAGGGAGCTCCCGCCGCTCAAGATCATGGGCATTGAGTGTGCTGGCCTGGTATGGGAGGCTGGGGAGAGTTTAGCAATTTGGCTAGTGTACCGACCGCCCAACATACCGGCCAATAGCTTGCTGTCCCTGATGGAGGCCGTATCAGGCTGGGTACTGGAACACCCTAGACTGATAGTCTTGGGTGATTTCAATGTCCATGCCAGTGATGTGACCCCTACTCAGGCAACAGACCTGGTATCATCCATGGCAGCACTGGGACTGTCCCAATATGTAATGATCCCCACTCACTGGGCTGGGCACCCGCACGATTTGATCTTCACGGTGGGGGTAACAGTGGACCAGATCACTGCTTCGGCGGTGCCATGATCGGACTGCCCTGCCCTGAGGGCCTGACTGAATGTCCCACCTCAACCCTGTTTGGGTGGCGAGCATATTTTAGCTTGCTCGTGGAGCCAAATGGACCC
Source organism: Gekko gecko (assembly GCA_029375565.1). Classification (NCBI taxonomy): domain Eukaryota; kingdom Metazoa; phylum Chordata; class Lepidosauria; order Squamata; family Gekkonidae; genus Gekko; species Gekko gecko. The sequence continues at coordinate 227,225,732 of JAPDNY010000002.1, forward strand.
TATGCAGCTTCAGATGGCTCTTTGGGATCCAATGCCCCCTGGTGGCTCGTTAGATGAGCTAGTAGAGGACTGGCATAGCCGGCTCTCAGCAGCCATTGACAAGATCAGTCCCCAATACCCTCTGTGCCCCCACTCTAAGCTTGAACCCTAGTATATGAAACTTGGGTTAAACCAGTTAGAGAGACAGTGGCAGCGTGCCCGTGATGAAGCTACAAGAGCATCTTATAGGACATTTATGAGATTCTATGAGATGGCAGTCAAAGCTGCAAAGAAGGAATACTTTGCAGCTGCGATTGCATCTGCGAGCTCACGCCCAACCCAACTGTTTAGAATGATTTGGTCTATTACTACCTTGCCACAAGGCAAGCCAAATGTTAGGGAATTGGACATTGGCTGTGAGGCTTTTATGAGCTATTTCACAGATAAAGTCTTGTTGCTCCGCCGTGATCTCCCTGCCACATTTAAAACAGTAGGCGAGCTTGAGGCTCCACGCACATCTTCTAGTTAGGTTATGGATCATTTCGATCTGCTCAGCCTAGAGGAAGTTGACAAATTGCTTCTGACTGTACGCCCTATCACTTTCTCCCTGTATCCATGCCCTTCGTGGCTGATTAAAACCGGCCTCATTGGGCATCAAGGTGCCCTCAGGGAAATAGTTAACAGTCCCTCTCTTTGGACCAAGCTGAATTGACGAATTACCGGCTGGTTTCCAACTTGCCCTATTTGGGCAAGTTAATAGAGAGGGCGGTGGCGATGCAGCTTCAGAGCATTTTGGATGACACTTCTGTTTTAGATCCCTTTGGCTTTCACCTGGGTCACGGAATAGAGATGGCACTAGTTGTCCTCATGGACGATCTCCGGAGACATCTGGATTGAGGCGGATTGGCAGTGCTGCTGTTGTTGGACCTGTTGGCTGTGTTCAAAATGGTCGACCATCAGCTACTGGTCCACCACCTTGCCGACATTGGAATATAGGGGTTTGCCTTGCAATGGCTCATCTCCTTCCTCCAGGGGCAGTGCTGTCCCCAATGTTGTTTAACATCTACATGTGCCCCCTTGCCCAAATTGCATGGAGACATGGGCTGGGATGTCACCAGTACGCTGATGACACCTAACTCTATCTGTTGTTGGGCAGCCAGCCCAACTCCAAACCAGAGCTTGACCAGGCATTACAAAACATGGCTGGTTGGCTTAGGCTGAGCCAATTGAAACTGAATCTGATGAAGACATAGGTCCTGTGCCTCAGTTGGGGCAGATCGGGGGTATGGATCCTGCTCCCAACCTTTGATGGGGTGCCATTGGTGCCAGCACCGAGGTTAGGAGTCTGAGAGTGCTCCTGGATGCCTCCTTAACAATGGAGGCCCAGGTAGCAGCCACTGCCAAGTCAGCCTTTTATCATCTTCGGCTGATTAGGCAGTTGGTTTCCTTCCTTGAATGCAATGATTTGGCAACGATGATCCATGAGATGCTCACCTCGAGATTGGACTACTGTAATGCTCTCTACATGAGGCTGCCCTTATCACAAATCTGGAAGCTACAGCTGGTGCAAAATGCAGCAGACAGGATGTTAATGGGCCTCCCATGTGGGAGCACATTCAGCCTGAGCTGAAGGCATTGCACTGGCTACCAATAGCATACCAAATTAGCTTTAAGGTGCTGATTCTTACCTTTAAAGCCCTATATGGTCAGGGACCTATATACACCTGAGGGACCGCCTTTCCCCACATGTTCCCCAGAGAGCACTGTGATCAGGGTCTCAACATTGATTCACCCTTCCCAAACCGAAGGATGCCACACTCGCTATAACCAGGGCTAGAGCGTTCTCAGTGGTGGCTCCTCTCTGGTGGAATGAGCTCCCAGGTCCTGCAAGATGGAACTGTTCCGCCAGGCCTTCAACTAGGAGCCACCCGGGGGGGGACGGGACCCTGTCCTCTGGAATCTTCAAAGCAGCCTGAGCCAGCTGCATGATATGAGATCAGGACTGACCACTAGAAAGGCATTGAAGCTGAATATCATCTTGCAAATTACTACTGTTAATGACATCTGGACTGTTATTGGTTAGTACCTTTTTAATGTATAATTGTTTTTATGATTTTATAACTACTATATTATGTAATGTTGTTTTATCTTTTTGGAAGCCACTCGAGCCGGCTATTGCTGGGAGGGCTGTGTATAAGTGTGTTAAATAAATAAATTAAATGCCTTCCAGGTGAACTCTCTGTGGAGTTATGTGGCTTGGAGAAGGCATTTAAAGGGACCACAATCCTTTTAAATGCCCTTTAAGATCGGCTATCTGGTGGCCCTGAAAATCAGGTTTGGGGGGACTTGGCCATTTTGGGTAGCTGAAATGCAGCCCCTTTTGGTAACCAACTTTAAAAATACCCTCCAAAATCCTAGTAAGGTGTTCTTTGGGTATTTTTTTCAGCTTGGTTTATGCCAAATGCACACCCTTAAAGCTGTCTTGAGCCATAAAGAAAAGTTCTTGTATAAATATTTTAATAAAAAATAGTCAGATTGAACATTATGGATGAAGAAATATAGGCCATAAAGTGGGATCTATTAGCTGAAGCATGTATAGAAAGTTGCTCTGCAGGCTAAAGATCCCAATTCTGCAATCAAATTGTGGAGAATTGTATTAATCTTTTCAACTGGAAAACAGGACAGAGTTTTGAATTTGCCTTTATCTCAGTCCCATTGAGGGTGTCTCCTTGTGCTGTGTTCTGGCCTGAATGTGTGGATGGAGAAAGCAGAGAGAACTCCATTCTGCTGTTTAGATCACTGCTTTTGCTCTCTGTTCTCCTGCCAGAGTCTAAACGGGATTCCCATAACCAGCCAGCCTTGTGCCAGACTGGCTACCCCTATAACTCTCCCCTCCCCGAGCTGGAGAGAACCGACATCTGGAGTTGATTGATAAACTGCTTTCAGTTCTGTGGTCCCTTCAAAGCTTCATGCATCCTGTGGGAGGAGCAAGGGAGGAGGGTAATGGCAAGAAGGAGGAGAGCATCTTTCCAATAAAGCTGCCTTTTTTGTGTGCTGGACTCCGCAGTTTTGAAGTGATATTAGAGAATGCAGTTTCCGACATCCACACATCCAGCTGGCTGACTTAAACTGTCTCTAAAGGAGAGGAAGATATAAAAGAGAAAATGTCAAAGAAAAGGGAGACCCTCTTCCCTATGCTGGAAACAATTTAGAAGCAAGCATAAAACAAAAACAATCTCACTTGATGAAATGGATCTTGCTTAAATGCAGGAAAATGCATGTTTGGTCAACCAAGCATCTATATACTATTAGCAACCCATGACTGCAATTTGTGGATATCTAAATCTGTGGATCAGGGCCAGTGGAGGCTAAACATCCTTCTGCACTCTTGGGGGACTCCCCTAGTGTGCAGAAACACTTAAATGTTTAAAAAAATACACCGGGGGGGGTGTTAAATCTTGGCTTGGCCTGGCAGCATTGCAGCAAATTGGGAGAAAGACTGTGCTTGACGCCATGGCGTGTCTGGGAAGGAATACTGTGCTGGGTGAGTTGGGTGAGCCACAAAGAGCAGTGTGGGGGGGGGGAGTCTCTGCTGGATCACTTGTATTAACTCTGGGCAATCCTATAAAGACCCCCACCACCATCACCACAATCTGCAGTTCACACAGAGCAGCTCCAAGTAAGCCAGCTCAGTCTCCCCCTGCCAGCTCTCCAGTGAGCCACAGAGGAACCTTGGGTGCCAGTAGAGTAGCGGGGCCTACTTCAGCCCCAGGGGTCTCAAAAGGCAGCCACAGACCAGCTGAGAGGTGGCTGGGACTGGCAGAGGTAGCAGGAGGAAGTTCAGGCTGGAATAAGGCAGCTGGAAAAGATCATGTTGCAGCAGCCTCCAGAGACAGAGAGGCAGGGCTGGGAAGACGTCCAGGGAAGCTGCCAAGTCCCCAAGTGGCAGCAGCAAGACAGAGGAGTGCCCACCAGTTGCAGTGAAGACAGACAGGGGCTGAAGGAGTCCCAGTGGCAGCAGTGGCAGCAGTGGGACAGGTTGGGGGGTGAGTACCCACCATCTGTGGCAAGAGCTGTGGCAAGACAGCAGCCCTCCAGAGAGCCATAAGTATTGGTGGGGAGGGGACTGGGGAGGCAAGCAGGTGAAGAACCACCTCCCCATAAACTATAAAATGCAATGGAGGCAGGCAGATGGGTAGGGGGGACAAGGAGCAGGAGAAAAAGAATGACAGTATGTGTGTGGGGGGGAGAAGGACTGACAGCATGGGTAAAGTGAAATGGAATAAAAGAGATACCAACAGTGAGGAGGAATAACAGTGTGTGTGGGGGGGATGACAGTAGCCATGGCTGAAGTGGGGGGGGGGAACAAACAGAACAGAGAGTAGGAATGACAGTAGCGTGTGTATGTGTGACAGTAGCTATAGCGGAAACAAGAAAAAAGGGTGGGGTGTAAAGGAATGACAGTAGCCGTGACTGAAAGGTGGAAAAAAGGAGACAGAAACAGAGAGAAGGAAAGGTAGTAGCAGGGTGGGGGTGGGGAGAAATGGCAGTAGCCATGGTTGAAATGGGGAAAAAGAGACAAAAACAGAGAGAGAAGGAATAGGAGTGGAGGAATGACATTAGCCATGGCTGAAGCGGGGGGAGAGGGGAGCAGGGACCTTAGCAAGCTTTAATTCCATAGAGTCAACCCTCCAAAGCAGCCATTTTCTCCAGGGGAACTGATCTTGGTCATCTGGAGAGCCATTGTAATAGCAGAAGGTCTCCAGGTACCACCTGGAGGATGGCAATCCTAGTCTTCTCCCACCAGTTTTAAAGGCACATATGCTTGTTCTGGTTCTGGAGAGGGTTATACCCAGTAAGTACTGCAGCAGTATCAAAGTGATATGGGTGGGCAGTAGTAATTCTTGCTGGCATGGTGGAGAAGAAATGCTTGATTTTGCACAGAAGTGAGTGAAAAATTCACAAAACATATACTCAAGATGGGAAGGGGAAAGGAATGTTTACCACCTGATACCATAAGTAATATTAAGTAAGTGTCCGTGACACTAATATAAGCAAAGGTCAATCATATGGCCATTTCCGGGGCTGTGAATGCATATGTAGGAAACTGTATTTTCCCAGTCACAAACTAACTGGGGAGAAGATTTTGGTCCCCCCAACTGCAAATAGTATGCTACCAAGGGGAAAGATGCCTGAATCTCTCTCGACAGCTGAATAAGGACTTTTGCACTGTTTGTGTATTAAGTGTCGTCAAGTTGCTTTTGACCTATGTGACTTTTGTGTTGCCTGTATAATAAACAATAAGGTTTTTTTTAAAGGCCTGTAACAATTGATAGCATGTAGATTCTTTTGTCCTGCCTCTGGGTGGGGTAAATCAACTGAAGTGCTGGGTGTTCCATGTATGAGTTTTGAATATCTGCCCCTAATTAAACAATGCAATTTTTTTGACCACAAATATCTCCATGGAACTATTTGTCCCATTGAGTCCAATATACAGGTCCTTTGTCAGGACCTGGAAAACAGCAGTTCTGCAGGGTGGTTTCAGGTCAGAAAAATGGAGCAGAAGGCGGGAGGAGATTAAATTTCTTTCCTTCCATGTCATGGTTTCTAGCCCAATTGAGGTCCCAGGTGTTAGCAATTTAACAGAAAAACCACTTGGGAGCTCTATACAGTCAGTATCTTGTCTGGTTTGGTCTCGTTTCCTTTAAACTAAGAATCAGAGAATTTGGGACAGTAATCAGCATGAGTTGGCAAGCTTGCCAGGATAGGGGGCACAAGAGTGGCAGGTACAGCTTGGGTGTGTGGGGGGAATCCCTAGCAAATAGTCCCTCTAAAATGGGCCTGAGGAATGGTAAGACCTTTTATGGTGGCTTTTCAAAACTGAATAAAAGGTCCAATGAAGATGGTATGCTGCTTTGTGGCGAGGTTGCTTTGCTCTGCAGTACGTGTGTGTCCTTTGTCAACATGTTTCTAAAGAGCTTGGAGGTCCTCAGGCATGGCAGTATCAAAGTGTTAATTATTATGACATATTACAGTGTCTGTCTGTCTGTCTTTGGGATAGCTGGCAGAGCGCCGAAAGAACTGGAAGAAAATTGCCACGTTGGGGGTGTGGTGAGAAGGAGAGCAACAGGCATACACAGCAGGAGGAGTGTTGGCTCCCCCATTCTTAAGCAGTTGCCATTCCTGTACTTTCTTGTTCAAAATGCATTTCTGTGCACCCATAAATAAGCCGCTCCTGGCTGTGTTGATAGGGTGTCCTTGCAATCCAATTTTGCAAGCATTGTCCCTTTCTGTCATTGGATGACTGTATTATGGGGGTCAGTTTGAAGACTTACATCCCCTCAATTCATTTCATGAACTCTCTTTTCAGAGTCCTGCTTCTGCTTTGGGATTTGCTTCTTTTTTAAGCTGTGGGTTGTATCTGAGCTTTCTTACACACTACCCACCAACCAACCCATTCCTTTTAGGGACGCTTGAACACCCACCAGTTCAGCTCATGTTCTGTTTGCCAGACACAGAGAGCTTTCTTTCTTTTCTTTTTTGCCACACAGGTCAATCCTATTCACTGGGGATACTTTTCACATATTCAAACAATATAGTATGGTACAATAGGCAGTATTTCAAGTATACGCAGATAGGAGTCCTGGTTTCCCCCCTCCCCCACGGATCTGTCATCACTGCTTGTCCCTTGGTAGCCAGTCATATAAACAAACAGTGAGCAAATTAATCAGTAGAGATTGTTATCAAGGTTCTTTCATGATTTATTATTTCATGGATTTTCATTAATATCTTCTAATGTTTTGTTTTTATTATTTTTATTTTGTAAGCCACCATGGGCAGGTTCCCAGACAGCCAACATAAGAATGTTCTAAATACATAAAATAGGTCCTGGTCTTGGCAATCGCCATGGCAGTCATCTTCTCCCAGGGCTCTGGGAAAAGTCTGCCAGCGTCTGCGGCTGGGTGGGGGCGCGTATGTTTGCGTCACCCCAGGAGTCCCAGGGTGGGACTCCCAGCCAAGGGGCGCTAGAGGGCCCCTCCCCCGGCATACCAAGCCAGAGAAGGGGGGCTTCTCCTTGCCCCAATGGGCCCACTGTAGAGTGTCCTGAATGGGAACAAGATTAGCACAGCGGAACAAGCACACGGTGATTGAGCGAGCATAATGCAGAGAGACAACCACTGAAAGTGTGAGTCGAGTTTAAGAGAGAAACACCTGCGCATCTGTGTCTCCCCTAGCGAAAACAAGGGGGGGAGGGGACTTCCCCCTGATAAGGACTGCTTGCAAGTGATTTTAAAGCTGAAAGGGGGGAGGGCAAGGGAAATAAAGAGTTTGCGGGAGCTTACCAGCTGAATTAAGAACTTCCAGAGACTTTGATGAACTTTTGCTAACTGTAAACAATCCCCAAACATGGCACTGCCAAAAGACGCAAAAGACAAGATACCGAAAGCTAAACCTTCTTCCGGAAGTTCCAGCCCTCTAAGTGTGGTGCCTAGACAGGACCAAACTGCAGAACTCCAAAGGCTGCTGGCTGAGGCACTTCGCTCTCTGCTGGAGAAAATTACAGCTATTGATAATAAGCTTGACGCACAACAAGCAGAGACAACGGCTAACACAAAGAAAATTGAAAAGGCAGAGCAGGAACTTAAAGAGATTGGTTCCAACTTGAAAAAAATGAATAAAAAGCTGCAGGTGCTTGAGAAAAAGTGCCAAATTGAAGAGTCTCGTGTACTACAGCTGCAAATGGAAAGAGCAAGCTATATCTTGAGACTTCAAGGGATTAAAGAAGAGAAAGGGGCGAATCTGAGACAAATTGTCAGTGACCTGTTGGTCCCCCTGGCAGATATGGCATCGGATCAACTTCAAAGCGAAATAGATACAGTCTTTCAATCGTATTCAGAATACATTAGAAAGAACAATCTGTCGGGGGAAATATCTGTTAGATTCTCCTGAAGGAGAGTAAGAGATCCACTCTTGAAAGAGACCAATGGGACTACCTTGAAGTGGAGAGACAAGGAAATTAAAGTAATGAAGGACATTCCATTTGAGATAAGAAGAAAGAGGAGAAAATACAGAGACTTGGTGACATTCCTACAAAGCCAGAAGGTCACGTATAGATGGTTGGTTCCTGAGGGACTAATCTTTCGATATGCAAACGGTAAAGAAAGGATTGATTCAGCGGATAAGGCTTGTGAATTTTTGCATCGACATGGTCGTCCATCAGGAGAGGGAGAAGGCACTCCAGATGGTACCAAGGAGAGCAAAGAAGAAGGAGAGACTGGATCTTCGGCAGAGGACTCAGACTCTAAATTGGGGGCTATTTCCCCCAAATCAAGCTACTATCTAAGGGGAAAAAGAGGGAGAAAGTAGATTGTTATTGTTCTCTGGAATATCTTAGAAAGAATTATATTAGTAGGAGGCAACTCTTTATGTAACTATAACTGTATTAGCGAGTGAAAAGTGAATAATATTTTAGTGAGATGATTATTTTCAGTGGAAGTCAATTCATATTTAAGAGGCAGACTTGTATCTAAATTGATTGTATGATCACCAACTCTTGGGTTTTTAGAGGTTATCTTTTCTTTCTCCTGTAGATTGTAGTTCTCCACCCTGGAATTTTCTGTTGTAGTTTTGTAGTAAATAGAAAAAGCAATAAAAAAATCCCCTTTGGGGGGCCAACCCCCCCCATAAAATAAATAATAAATGAATGTATGTTTTTGCCCATACTTCTGGGAGTTGTCATGCACTCCCCACAACCCATGAGCTTTGGGGTGAATAAATTTCACCTCCTGCACAGATGCAAAAGTTGCTTGCAAGGCAGAAGGAAATGAAACTGAAACACAACTACTGCATAGCTGCAAAACCATTCAGCAGCTGTTCAAAGCAGATGATGGATGGGCAAACAAATCCAAAACTTAGCTCACAGGTGATCATAGGTGTCAATGTGTGTCTGAAGAACCTGATCAATGCAAAGTTTGTGGCATCTCTCATTCCCTCCATTTGATGGTACACACAGTTAGCAAGACTTGCCAGGGAAGTAGGGTTGCCAGCCTCCTGGCAGGGGATCACCCATTAATACCTCTTGAGATGGCAGGAGAAAAATAAAAAAAAAATAAAAAAGACTGTAAGGCCAACAGTGTGATGCAACTTTTGAGAAAACTTTGGAAGTGATATCATGCCTCTCTAGAAATTGCCAGAAACTGACATTTCTGGGTTTTCCATAAAGTTTCTGATGATTCCTGGAGGGACATGAAGTCACTTGCAGGTTTTCCCCTGCAAATGATTGTCACAGCATTGTCAACAGCCATCCCTTCAGAGAAGGAGTGCTTCTCCATCAGGGTTGCCATGTCCTTTCATCATACCAGTGTGGGGATTTGGGGGTTCTGGGGCTGGGGGGGTGTCGCTCAATGTGCTGATATCATGGTGATGTCAGCACGTCAATGACATTGGGGTGATGCTCTGCTTTTTGGGCAAAATTCTATGGTAAAAGAGCCTGAAACCATAGACTTTTGCTCAAAAAGCAGAGCACTGCCCCACCCATGTCACCAACATGCTCCAGTCAATTCCAGGTGACATCAGTGTGTTGCACACAGCATCGGTTTGGGGGGAATTTTCTCCCACCACCCAGCTGGCCGATAGTGGGCAGGAGCTCACAAAAGTGGGGAATCCTCTGCCCCCACCAGGGGAATGGTATTCCTATTCACCATCACTGCTTCAGAATAAGGAGAGGATAGATTGCAAAGGTATATCCAATAGTGATGTTTGAGGGATATCTTTTGTGGTTACTTTGCACATTCTCATATGTGCTTTGTTTTTAAGTGACAGCTGTTTCCCCTGACAAAAGAAAGTTACTTTGTACGTACTCAGAGGCACTTTCCCCTGTGGTTCTTGCAGAGGGTGGATATAACATGGCTCAAGATGGTAGAATTTTTGTCCCCCAAAAATGACAATCCCTACTAGTAACTGAGCAGAATATTCTTGCTGTTGCCTCTATGGCTGCAGAACATGCAACATACACAGTAGTCTTATGTAAAATTATCTGTTTAAGGTATTCCTTCTCTTTCTCACTTCCAGAAGAAATGCAAAATGGTTCCTAAAGGGTTAATCTGGAGTTAGAGTGATTCAGCATGGAGGGCAAGCTTCACTCAAAGGCTAGGTACACAGCCATGTTTTGATTTGATTCCCTGCCCCCACCCATGTGACTGAAGCTCTGCATTTTCCCACGTATTTACACATAAGAGGAGTTCCAAAAGGAGACTGACCCAGATCACATCTGTTGCTGGGCCTTCTGATATTAGCAGATAGTGACTTAAAAGGCCAGGGGATCGGGGAGGGGGCAAGAAAGGAGGCTGATGTTTTCTGAACTGATAATTATATTTGAATAGGGACTATACGGAAGTCTTACTTGCTGCAGAAACAATTCTGGCCTCTGTTACTGCCTATGAAAATTTTATATCCATCTGGTTGTATTCAGAGCCTCTCCCATTAATAAACTTTGCTAGTCTCCTCCTCCCAGAATTTTTTCAAATTAACAATTGAACTACTGAGACTGGGGTTTAAAATAAGGAAATTAAAAGTGAAACATGACTGTTGGGTCTGTTCCTGAGCTTAGAAAGTACCATTTCAAACTGCAACCATGGGACTAGAACTTTTTATTTCATTTTATATTTTTAATGAAATCCAAGGTTTTCAGGCATGTATCAAATGGAGAACAACTGCATACTTTATGAAGTATCTATACAGTGAAGACTTGAAATATAATTGAGAGAACTGACTACTCTGCATCTTTAATTTCACCTGCTGTGATTGAGAATGGTGCAAGTGTTCTCAAAAATGTTACTAGCATAGACAAAATGAGGACACTACAGAATTTTAAAACAGACCTGATAATTTCCATATCATATAACCCCAACCCTAGCCCATGATTCAGGTTTAATCCTGTGTTTGAGCAGAACTTTCTAAAGCAAAATATATAAATTGACTAAACATATGAGACTATGCCTAATTTGCATAAGTATTTCAGTGGCAAACTCCATAATCTGACACACGTAACTATAGACACCAGCAATGATATTTGTCTTAAATTTGTACAAGAAAGAATACAGGCCCAATGCTAGAATGAGGACTAGAATCTACATTTCTGATTTGCTTTCATCCAGAACACCTCAGCCGTACTAGTTCATCTGAGCAACAGTGCTGATGCTCACAAAATAAATGCTCTTTCTTTAGCACCTAAAATCAACTAGATGTTTGTCAGAGTTGTTCCCCTGGAGAAAATGGCTGCTTTGGAAGGTGGATTAGAATCTACTGAAGTCCCTTTCTTCCCCAAATCCCACCCTCCTCAGGCTCCACCCCCAAATCTCCATGTATTTCCCAACCCAGAGCTGGCAACCCTAGTTTAGACCCTTAGAACAGATCTGCTGAGCTCCCTAAACCTCCATCACCCCATTGGGAGAGTGGGAAAAGGAGCTTAACTCATTTTAGGCTGTCTGTTCTGAGAGGTCCCCAGCACCTCTATAGTACTCACTTCAACTGGGGATGCTATCTCTGCTCAGAAGGTACAATCTTGGAAGTGACCCTTTAGGGCAAGCATTGGTCTCTCTCCTAGCCTTCCTACTGATTTGAGTGGAGCTGATGTCTCTCAGTTCCTACTCCCATGCCTCTTTTGCCCCTCCCCCATTAACCTCTCTGTGGCAAGAGCAACTCTTTTAGGAGCTGATTATTCTCTGCTTGAAAACCTTGCTGCACCATTGCCATAGAATCATAGAGTTGGAAGGGACCTCCAGGCTCATCTAGTCCAACTCCCTGCACAATGCAGGAAATTCACAAATACCTCCCCCTCCACACCCTCAGTGACCACTGTTCCACACCCAGAAGATGACAAAAAACCTTCAGGATCCCTCGTCCTCTGTCCAGTGCTCCTAATAGCGTTTATAACTTCTTAACTTAAACATATGCCCCATCCATGTTGTTTCTGGTAATATCTTCTAACGTTCTACTGGTAATGTAGTGTTACTTCTGATTTAGCTGCAGCCACTTCCTGTTTCGACTCGTCCAATGGAGGCAAATGGGGCAATGAATCACCAACTGGCTGCCCCCTCCTCCAGACTGCATTTGATTTCAACAGACATGCTGGACACACTTGGTAAAAATTTGTTGGGACCCCCCTGCTCCTGCATACACAATTTTGGAAGTTTATTGACAGAGATCTATATTACATCTTATATTTTACATTAGATTGCAGTGGTGTATCTAGAGTAGTTAACATCCAGAGCAGATAATTTTTAACACCCCCTCTCCTCTATATGGCAAAATTTTCTTTTATTGAATTGTGCAAAGCCCCTCCATTCCCACCCACACTTCCTGGCACCCCTCCATTGCCCCAAGTCATGAATTTATTTATATGCTTGCCTTTCTCCTGAGCAATTCAGGGCTCAAGACAGGTAACAACTATACAAAATACAACAAACCTGTGTAGAATCACAAAAATAAAATCAATTAAACATTATAATAATAATAATTAAATGCCAACAAGTTGCAACCAACTTATGGCAACCCCTCATGGAGTTTTCAAGGCAAGAGACATTCAGAGGTGGTTTGCCATTGTCGGTCCCAATGTGGCAACTCTGGGCTACCTTGGTGGTCTCCCTTTCAAGTACTAACCAGGGCTGACCCAGTTTAGCTTCCAGGCTCTAACAACTGTGGGGCTAGTCTAGGATATTCAGACTGTGGTTAAAAATTAAAATAAAAAAACATTTTAAACAATACACTAAAACCACATTACCACAATAATTCAAAGACACCTTATGCCCAGCTAGCAAGATATTCCATCTTTTCCCAGACTCCGACTGCCCCCAAAGCTCTCCAAAATAGTTCTGTTTCACAGCCTGGTACAAATCCAGGAGGGTAGGAGCCCCCCCACACACTTCTTCCTGAAGGTTGTTACAGAAGCTTGGGGCAGTGCCTGGATTGACACTGAATATCCCTTAGATATTCCATAGGGCCTGTAAGACGGAGCTCTTCTGCCAGGCTTTTGAGTGGGAGCCACCACTACCTCTACCGCTATCACTACCATCTGTGGTAGATGTAAGGGACGGCCGAGGAAGATCAATCTTGCCTCACTGTGATCAATATCACCAGATGGGGCTGAATAACATTGTGTAGCACCCTTTTGTGAAACTGATCCCATCTGGTTGAGGTTTCTTTAATTGCTGAGCACTTTAATGTGGAATGTTTTATCTGCTTTTATGCTGTTTTATCCTTGGCACATGGTTGCCCCATTGTGAGCCGCCCTGAGCCTGTTTGTGGGGAGGGCGGGGTAAAAATGGAATAAATAAATAAATATAAATAAAAGGGTAGGGGCAGTGCCAGGGGATCTTGCTGGGAAGGACAAAGCTGCCAGATGGAAACAAGAAGGGAGAAACAGACCTTCTGGTATGTGAATTGGACCTGGAAACTACTCAGCAGATAGTGAAGGGACTTCAGAATAGGATTAACATGGCCCTGCTGGCTATCCCCTGATACCACATGGGCTGCCACATTGTGCTTCAGCTGAAGTGTCCAGATAGTTTTCAGAGGCACGTACATATAGGGTCTGATCACGGACTTTCCCCCGTCTGATCATTCCAGGTCGTGATTAAAAAATGGCGCCTGTTTGGGATGGTCTGATGTCAGACCATCCCGAATGGGCACTATTTTAAAACATCTTGATTCTGCGCATGTGCAGATAAACAAGGTCACAATATCATGTCTATGCACATGCACAAAAAGTTTTTGTTTTTTTAAAGAACCCACTGCTAGTGCCTCCTTCAGTGGACGCTGTCTAGACACTCCACAGCAGAAGCAGCGTGCAGTAAGGCGATTCCTCCGGGGGATGTCTGGCCATGCGAGGATGGATTAAAAAAATTGGGATCAAATGTGAGCCGGCATAATGGCGGGATTAGCTGCCCATCTGAACGCACCCATACAGCATTTTGTAGCAATTTAGCCTGCTAGTTATTGAAGCATAGATCAGCAGGTCCAGACTGGGTGGCTGCCAATAGTGAGCCAGCTTCTTGACCAGATATAGCAGAAAAAAGCATTTCTTGCTTCCATAGAATCTGTTTCTTTAACAAGATGGGGATCCAGCAAGACTTCCAAGCTCTTAACAGAGTCTTCCAGCAAAAGTTGAAACTATCATAAGAAGAGCCCTGCTGGATCAGACCAGTGGGCCATGTAGTCCAGAATTCTGTCTCACACAGTGGCCAATCAGTTCCTCTGGAAAGCCAACAATAGGGTATAGAAGCTGAGACCTACTCCTGTTGTTGCCTCCTGGCACTGGTATTCAGAGGTTAACTGGATGGAGGTTTCTCTTAGTTCCCATGGCTAGTAGCCACTGATCTAAGTTTTAATGTGAAATTCTATCAAAATAAGCAAAGTGAAAGAGGTTAAAATAGTGAGGGCAAATAGTTTAAAAAAATACCTTTGAGTACCAACATTGTGTAACTTCTTGGTGTTGTAGCTGCTCAGACCACTCAGGTGTAGCTAATTTAGTTCTAATTGTAGTTCTGTTCCAATAATAATAATTTTTAGATAGTAACATTTGTGTAATTTCTCAGTGTAACTTCTCAGTGTTGTAGCTGCTCAAACAACTCAGGTGTGGCTAATTTTAGTTCTAAACAGGCTCAGAGGTTCTTGGCTAGTTTTATTGCAGTACAGGAAGGGTTAAACAGATGGTCAAACAAGGGACAAGGATTAAAACTGAGGGCACAGGGCTATCTTAAGCTCTACTATCACTAAGGTTGCCAACCTCCGGGTGGTCTAGAATAAATAAGAGGAAGTACAGCAAAGAGGATTGTGCATATAACAACAGAGTCAAAAACTGTAACACTGTGCCCCAAAATACTTAACACTTGATTCAACATTCCTATATTAACAGTGTAGTACTCTAAATAACCATTCAGATCCATTCCAAAGACACCAATGTAAATAGTCCAAAACAGTTCAACAGATTCCTAACAGTTACTAAATGTCCACAAAACTAAGAGTAACAGTTGATAGATGTCCACAAAACACAGTTGCTAAGAGAACCGTCCAGGTTCCCATCCGTTTCCTTTCAGGACTTTGTCAGGCCACCTCCAGTGATGGAGCTCTTCCACTTTCCTGGGTTGCAGTGTGCCAAAGGGGAATCCCCCAACTATGGGTGTGCAAAAAAAATAAAAAAAATATTAGGCCCGATTCCACTGCTATAAATATTCTTTTTGAGGTGCATGAGGTTGCACCATCAATTTACACATGTATAAATGTTGTTCCTGTTGGTCTTTTAGGGTTTCTGTGTGGCACTGTGGCATGATTGCACTGCCACAGTGCCACTTGTTCTGGAGTGTGCCACTTCTTCTCATGGCAAACAAGCATCTCCCAAGACAGTTCACTTTCCCTGAGATTCTCTGGGAAAGTCTGATTGCTGGTGCTGCCTGCTTGCCTGCCTTAAGTGCTGCTGGCTGGGTTTCCTCATTGGAAACAATGAAGGTAATGGGGGTAACTTGTTTGGGTGCCCATAGAATTGGGCCCATTGATCCAATTGTTTTGGAATGTGGGGGTGTATGTGGGGAGAGGCTCCCAAAGCTACCCTGAAAATTTGGAGCCTCTCCCTCAAATCCCCTCCCCCCCCAGGCCCACTAACAGCACCATGAGAAAAAAGTAACTTTTTCCCCACCATAGAGAACAATGGAGGGGATGGGGACAACCTATTTGTGGGCCCATAGAATTGGACCCCCTGGTCCAATGTTCTTGAAACTTGGTAGGTACCTTGGGGAGAGGCTCCATCAGCTGCTCTGTGAGTTTGGAGCCCCTTCCTCAAACCCCATCCCCTCCAGCCCCCAGAATATACCCTATGTTTTCACCATTGACTTCAATGGCCCATAGGATATAATGGAGCTGAATTGCTGCCGAATTTCGGCAGCAATTCGGCAACAAGCCGATTCAGATCAGATAATCTGAATCAGTGCTCAGAAGCCCAAAAGAGGCCTGAATGGAACATTTTCGGAGGTGCATTTGGTTCGGGCGAACCAAATGTACATCCCTACCTCCAACCAATGTATCACCATAAAAGTGTCTGTTTTTTCCTCTGAGCACAAAATGAGGCTTTGCTAACAGAGATCACACAAGAAGATGTGTTTTATTGGATGGATGGCCCCTTTGATTCAAAACAACCTCTTCCGTTGAACTCAACCCCCCCCCCAAAAAAAGCCCAAACCCCTGTGCTAGTTTGGTTCCATATAACTTTCTACAGGAAGACTTAAGGATAGCTATAAGCACTCAGACTGGAATGCAACAGGGTTGCCAACCTCCAGGTGGGGCCTAGAGATCTCCCAGAGTTACAAGTGATAACCAGACTAGAGAGATCACTTCCCCTGGAGAAAATAGCTACTTCAAAGGATAGGTTCTATGGTATTTTACCTGATTAATGTCCCTCCCCCACCTTCCCCAGACTCCATCCCCCAAACCTCCAGGAATTTCCCAACAGGGAATTGGCAACCCCAGCAAATATGTACACACATACTTTTCCTTTGCAGCTGCATGGTGGCTTTTTTGCTTCACGCAGATGGGAAGAGCTGGAGAGGCTCCCCTCTACAGATACTGAGATTGACTCTCCCCCCCTTGCTGAGCCTGCTTAAAAGAGAAGGCAAAACTGTTGCCAGCACCAATTCATTAGCATCATTTTACAGGGTTTTGGTATCGTGGCTAAGTGTGCGGACTCTAATCTGGGAGAACCAGGTTTGATTCCCCAGTCCTCCACTCGCAGCTGCTGGATGACCTTAGGCAAGCCATAGTTCTGTCATAGGTATTCTTGAAAAGAGCAGTTTCTGTCAGAGCGCTCTCAGCCCCACTTACCTCACAGGGTGTCTGTTGTGGGGAGGGGAAGGGAAAGGAGTTTGTAAGCTGCTCAGAGACTCCAAGTGAAGGGCAGGGTATAAATCCAATCTCCTCCTCCTCCTCCTCCTCCTCCTCCTCCTCCTCCTCCTCCTCCTCTTCTTCTTCTTCTTCTTCTTCTTCTTCTCCTTCTCCTTCTCCTTCTCCTTCTCCTTCTCCTTCTCCTTCTCCTTCTCCTTCTATTTCTAAAATGCTGTGATGCCCCAATCCACTGTGTGCTTGTGGTGCAGAACTCTTCCCACACACACACCAAGTGTTTTCAAGGGCCAAAACAGCTGCATGGGCACAAGCACACACTGTAAAATGGTCACAAGAGGTGGCTGCTGCTGCCACCCACCCCCTCCAGCCCCATGGCTAACAACTTTTTGCTCGGGGGGGGAATGTTTTTCTCAGGGGGCCTGCCATTACGTATCTGTGTGGTACTGCCATGCTCATACTTCTAAATAATAACTAAATAATAAATACAAGTGGTTTATTGCACAAAAATGTTTCAGGTTTATTATTTATTATTACAGTAATAGTTGACGTGATTGGGAACTAAATTTTTTAAAGAATGTATCCATATTGATTTGATTTGTGAATGATTTCTCATAACCAAGCAGCACTAGACTGTAATTGATCTATATTGCTCACATATTATAGACCTCACATATGTATTCTCAACAAGAAGGATTACAAATCCTCTGAATATTAATGTATTTTAGTGTATTTCTTTTTCAGAACAGTATACTGAATGTATGCAAGGGATATTAGGATGTCTGCTGAAATAACAGCATTTTTTGGACGGGGAGGTAGTGTTAAGTGTCCTCCACACCTGACAGGAGAGAATGAAGATTCCCATTCCCAGCCTACGTTTTGAAGGGAAAGAAGCAGGCATCGGAGCAAGGGAAAGGGCAAAGGAGCCTTTGTGCTCTAACAAACCCGTGGTCATTTGAGCCAGTCTGGAGCAGTCAGTCTGGCCGGCCTATCTGTTGTTCTCAGGTGTGTTTGTGTGTGTGGGGAGAGTAAATCTGAGGCTGGCAGTGGCCCCAATCCAATGCTCCTTCAGGTAGGCAGGCTATAAAAAGAAAAGAAGAAGAAAGATCTCTCTCTCGTCCAGTGTTCCCTCTGAGTTATTGTGAGCTAGCTCACAGTTTTGTGGCCTCCAACTCACACATTTTTGTCTTGGCTCAGGAAGGATGGCTCCAGGGCAAACTACTTTATGCAGTAGCCAGATTGATTGCTCACACCTTTAATGGCAGTAGCTCACAAAGTAGAGTTTTGGCTCACAAGACTCCACAGCTTAGAGGGAGCATTGCTCTCATCTATCCTGGCAGCGGAGGGAGTCTTGTGGTTTATCTTCGAACCTTCATCTTTGGGGAAGGCTGAACTCCATGCCTGGATGTGTGTGTCAAGTTTAAATACCATTTTTTAAAAGTTTTTTTAAAAAATCTCTTTACCAAGGAAAGGAAGCCCATTCTAATAAGGAATCTGATGGGGGGGAACTCCTAGCTTTTTTTCTTTTCTTTTGCAAGAAAAGTCTTTGCTCACCGATTTGAGACGTGGGCAGAAGAAATGTGATCGGATAGCTGCCACCCCCTTTTCTGCCTAAACCCCGCACTCTCCAAGGTGAACTGCTTTCTAGCCACGGGAAAAGAACTTTCTGCTCAGTTCCGATTTCGCCCCCCCCCGTTAATTTTTTAAAAATAAATAAACAACTCAAGGAGTGATCCAGAAACAGAACCGGGGGGGGGAGAGGCATCAGTTCCAGAGAAATGCCAGATCATTGCCCACGCCCAGCGAGCCTGAACCCTGCGTATGCAACACTTGCTCCTCGCGGTTCCGACCTCCCCGGCAAAGCAGACAGACAGACCTGGACGGATCTGGCTGGGAGGGCTGATGTGATGAACCCAGGCTGAGAAGGAGAACGGGAAGTGCCAGACGAGGGAACGAATGGGAGCTAGCGAAGGTGGCAGCAGTGCCTTTCTCTCCCCCCCCATGGTGAGGGGGCTGGGGGGAGGGAGGGGAGCAAGGATTGGGGAGGGGGCCCATTAATATCATGGGGGGGGCAGCGGCCCCACGCTAGCTACAGGCCTGACCCCCTCTGATTCCAACCACCTCTGAACACTCCCCACCTGGGCTAAAAGAGAGAGAGGGGGAAAAAAGCTTCTACCTTAATGTGCTACAGTGCTGCAGATCAGAGGAATCCATGACTGGCACAAGCTAATAAGCTAAGGCGGGAAAAGGATTGTGTCACATGCTTCAGAGCACAACAGAAGCAAATACTTTGTGCAGAAAGGGGGGGGGAGAGTTTTTAGTGCCCCAGGAGACTATGGGTTGTGTGCCATCCCCACCCCTTAATAGAGAGAAAAATAAGAAGTCTAGAATGAATCTTTCCTTAGCATTTGACATGAACAATTTAAACATACAAATAGGCTTTTTATGGTTTTTTTAATGTTTCATTAATTCAAACCATTTTAATGATGTAACCCTTGTGCAACCATTAGCACAAACATGTTGAACTTTGCAAAGTGGGTAATCAGCTGAGACAAAGTTTTGAAGCTGTTTTGTGTTCTTTCAAGATGGTGGCCAGGCCAACATGTCCCTCTTGCAAAATGGCACAAAACAGTGTGCAGGTTTATGAATTCTCCAGAACTCTTTGTCATGCATAAGCTTGATGGAGAATTCTGAAGAACTCAAAAGCTTGAACACAATTGTGTGTCACTTTGGAAGAGAGACATCTGCTCCCCCTGTTGTTTTTGTCACATCCAGCCTGATGAAAGAGTTCTGGAGAACTTGAAAGTGTGCATTCTATTCTGTGTCATTTGGGTTGGAACTCAACAAAGGTAGTATACGGGTTTATGTTTTTGTCTTTTGACATTACCTTTTAGGAAATTGTCCCTTGGACTGTTCAGAGTTATGCTGGAATTCACTTTGGGTGTCTTCGATATAGATTTTTCATTTTTAAAAGTGCTCAGTGCCTTATATTTTGCCTGCTCTATATATGACCTTGGCTTTGGTTAGCACTTGGATGGGAGACCACCAAGGAATTCCAGGGTTGCTATACAGAGGCAGGCAATGGAAAACCACCTATAAACATCTCTTGCCTTGAAAACCCAGTGGTATCGCCATAAGTCATCTGTGACTTGGCAGCATTTTACACACACACACAAATATGACCTGTCAGCAGGAAGTTAAAAACAGAAAGCTATCAGGAGGACCCTCAAGCAGAAACATGGACATGGAGCATTTAAACACTGAAGGTTAAATACAAATACAGTTTCCCATCAATTCTACAACAAGACTTTTGGGGGATTAGCTTCCTGGTTCTGTCTAAACCCAGCTGCCTTGCTCAGACCTGCATCAAGCATAGATGTTCTTCTGAATTGCCAGGCCTTTCCACTCAGCCAGTAATTTGCCTGGAATGCTGATTTAGAGCTATGCAACTGGCCAGAAGTTCCCTATTTCTGGCCCTTATAATATCTGTCTCACCAATGATCCAAATCCTATCTCACTTTTTTCTTGCCTCCAATGGATAACAAGGACTCTGTATTAGACACACGCAAAGGCTGAAATCCTAAGCACAGTTGCTTAGCAGTAAGGCCTACTCAATAAGACTGGACTTACTTCTGAGCAGACCTGTTCCCTGAGTAGACCATAAGCTTGTTCCTCACTCTTCCACCACTCCCAGTTCAAACTGAAAAAAACCCAAGAGATGAGCTCAGAATAGCTGTTTAAAAAAATACAAAACCCAGGAACAAAGCCCATGAGGAGCCAAAGTCAGTGCTGGGTTCGGATGTGGTGGCAGAAGTGCAAAGGTGTGGCTTGCAGGGCAGGAGTGGGCAGCCCACACTTGAAAAGAGAGCATGCTGCGTGTGCCTGCCCCACCAGCTGTGGATTTGCAACTTGTGGGGCAGGTGCACACGGCACCTGCTCTTTTCAAGGGGGGGCATGGATGACTGTTGGGGCAGGGCTTCCCCCCACTGGCCAGTTGGCTGGTGTCTGGGGGGAGCCCAAAAAATCAGGTGATCCCCCACCCCCACCTGGGGACTGGCATCACTACAACTGGCATATGGTTAAACTCTAGCCATGCTGATACAGAGAAAAATCTTGTGATACTGCTAAATCAATACAGCATAAATCTATGTATATTTACTCAAAATAAATCCCACTGAATTCAGTGCACAGAATTGCAAGCCTAAACAGAGAGGGAGGAGGCCGTTCTACTTAAAGGCAAGGGGGGAAATGTTAAAGGGATTTTGGGGGAGTCATCTAGACACTATTCCTAGAAAGAGGTAATGCAGGTTTTCTTGCTGATGACTTAAGCTTTAAAATATCAAATATAATGAAGAAGCAGTAGCAAAGGAATGGAGGGGTGGGGGGTTACTTAATTAGAGAGTGTTTTTAGTGGGTAAGAAGTGATACAAAGTTCTGAAAGGGATGTACACTCCCCAAGACTCGTGAGCTCATGACTGAATTGATTCTCCAAGGCTGTGTTCAGACGGCCAGTCAATCCCGCCATGAGCCCTCCTAAAATTTTATCCCGATTTTTTAAATCCAGCCTAGCACGACCAGACGGCCCCCCCCCCGTGAAATAGCCTCACCACGCATTGTTCCCGCCGTGATTTGTCTACACGGCATCCACCGAGGATTTTTTTTTTTTAAGTTTTGTACATGCACATAGGCAAGGCTGCGTCTCCTTGGATTCCATGCAGGAGATTCTGCATACTTCAGTTTCTGTTTTGACCTGCACTTGCAGGGATGGAAAGAATAAGTCCCGGTCCTCCCCCTTGCCATTGCCATCATGATCAATGGAGGGACTATTTTGCAAGTTAGAACAGTCCTTCCCCCCCTCCATCTCCCATCGCGGTAACATCTTGTCCCTAAAATAAATAAGCATGAATATTACATTCCTCGTAGCGCTTATCGCTGAATGCGTTTCCTCGTTAAAGCACACATAGGGTTTCAATTTTTAAAAAATCGCGCCCCCGTCAGCTCGGTCTGATGTCAGACCGAGCCAACGGGAGCATCGCGCGCTAATGGAGTGACCAGACGGAAGAAAGTCTGCAGTTGTCGCGCAGGTAAGCGAAAACCCTACATTGAAACTGCTTCTTTTTAAATCAGGATTGGAGGCGCAGCAGAACGGGATGCCTACGGGACCGGAATATTTCCCAGATGTTTCTGTCTGGTTGTGCATTTTTGATCCGCAAGGGAGTCGTTCCTATGGCGGATCAAAGGATCCATCTGAACGCACCCCAAGATTTTGTGTTCTGTTACAAATGCACCCCAATTCTGTTCCCTATTTGATTCAGCTGAGTGAACCTTCTACACATAGAGATCTAAGCTTCTCAGTCAAAGTTGTGTTAGCATTATAAGACCTTAACATGTCTAAAACTCAGTTGTGTTTGCAACTGAACCATGACAGCAAAGGTGAGGCTTGCTTCCTAGAAGAAATTTCAGTATTTCAAAAGTCAAACATTCAGTCTGTTGGAATGGTTTGCTAGATTTAGGAAGGAAGGAAGGAACCTCAGGATGTTAGGACAAGACAAACCTCACCTGCATTGCCATCTCCTGAGTCTGAGGACTGGATGGCTCATGAAGTCCACAACTTTGACTGGGCCTGGTGGATCTGTCTGTCTGTCTGCCCTATTTCAGGGTTGGTTGCATCACAGTGTGTGGGTGCTGGGCTGTTTGAGCCAACCCAGAACAGCAACAGCCAGGAGATGCTGCTGCTGCCATCAGAACATTGCTGTAAGCTGCATGTGAATGGTAGACATAGTAGCTGCCACCACTGTATTGGCTTTGCACCCTGGAGGACAATATAAAGCGCAGGCTGAGGAGCCAATGTAAATGCAATAACAACTTGAAAGCCAGGTCAAGAGGAAGAGGGGGAGGCAATTGAGGCTGCTTAATTAGACAATACCGGACATTTGTATGTCTGATATTTTCTCAATTTATTTCCTGGACAGAATGTCTTCTAAATGCAATAGTCGGCTTCTCCGGCGATGCAACTGAGGAGGATGGGGACAAAATCAAAAATAGTTGGCTCCACCTACTGTTGATTCTGGCTTTGCCTACACTGTCCCATGACTCTCAGGGGTTACCAGCTACCACTGGATGTAGCTCCTTTCTGTTTGCCTAGTCACCACCTAATGATACCACATGACATCACTATTTGAGGCCTATTTTCTGAAATATTTTACAGTCTAAATAAGGCAAATTCGGAAGGGAATGAGGAGCAGATTGACAGGAAGAACTTGTCAATTTCTAGGTTGTTGAAAAGTATCAGAAAAGAATGTGCTGAGTTTATTGAAGTTATGTTTTAAGGGACTGAGCTCTCTTTTCTTACTCTTTTCATGGTATGTTAAAATTTTCAGATGATATGATAATGTTCTGAAGTGTTCAGGAACTACATAGATAAAATAGAAGACAATCCTTGTACCAAACAGAATAACAAATACTTCACCAAAACAGTTTTTTAAAAGAGGCTTTTGAGGCTGATTCATGAGTTTGGAGCTAGAGTTATGAAATATCAACTTTTCGGGCAGCCATCTTGAAAAAGTATTCAGAGTACTGATACATTGTATGTAGTTCCATGATTCTTCCTCCCCCCCACAAGCTTTTGGGGCTGCAATTTGGAGGGGAATCTAGCATTCAGAAACGAAGGAATATTTAACTCCTTCCCCCATTCCATTTTTTTCCTGCTCAAAATTCTTCAAGCTGCTTTTTACTCCTGCTGGGAAAGCATGATATCAGAAAAATTTGCACAATTCTAAAATTAAATTTGTGAAACTGCCTGCAGTTTAGCCAACGCTAACTGGTGTTCTCTCTCTCTCTGCCTTTTCCTTTTCCCACTCTAATTTTCCCTGCTCTAATCTTTCTGCTCTCTCAGTTTGTTCTTTCTCTTTTTCTGCTTCAATCTTTGCCAATACTACTTGTAATCTCATTTGTTCTAACTCCTGAGTGGGGTTCTCCTCAGCGGCTGCCTCCTCAGTTTCTCCATCTCCCCTAGCTTTCCCCGCCTTTGTTGTGGGTGCCATTTCTGACAGGAAAATTATATATATTTTTTTAAAAGGCTCAAAAGGTATAAAAATATTTTTTTCCTCTTCTACTGTTTATGAGGAACACCGTTCTGTGGGTTTTTTCATATCACGGCACTGCCACCAAAATGTGAAGTATCCTCCTCACTCTGGTAAAGGGGCCTATATGACTTCTGTCATCCCCTTACCTTCTACCTCAGGAGCCCAAACCTTTCCTGACAGATATAAAAGAATGGCACCGATAGTGTGGTTTTATATAAAATGAGAAATTTTATTCTTTATAAAAGGCTAGGGGAATGGGAAAATGGTTTTTCTTTTAAACAGAGGTCTACCCTTTTGAGTCTGGCAAAACCTCTCCACAGAGTCTTATCTGTCCCTCTGCTCTGTGACACCCTGTCACTGTGTCACAGACTGAGAGTTTTCCCTCAGAAGGAAGCCACCAAAAGCCCCTTCTCAATAACTCTCTCTCAGAACAGAGCTCTTCCAACTCAACTCTCCCTCTCTCTCCTCAAGCTTCCAGCCACCAACTGCCTAACTGACCAGACCTTTCCCCCGCCCTTGGATACCTTCCGTTGCCATGGAGGCGGCTCACCAATCAGAGTGAGCCTCTGCCACTCCTTACATTCAGACTGTTTTCTCTAAATTCATCACAGTATGCATTTTAAACAGATGACTTGCGCAAGTGTTTTGGTTTTATACATATACAACCATACAAGTCTGTCCTGCATTTCTTGAACACTTTGTTTTTGCAAATCAGAGCTTTGATTAAAAATAATAAATAAATTTAAAAAATACAGAGCTTGATTAAAAATAAATTCCTCTGTAACAATTTGGCAGGGCAGTTTTTAGTCATGGTCTGACCTAAGTTCAGAAATATCTGGGAATGAAAAGTAATGAAAGGCAATTTATTTCTGGATTTCTTTGAACTTCAAAAGCCAGGTCTTTTTTTCCCCAGGTGAACCCTTATTCAGTAAAACAAGCTCCTTTTCCTCTGATTCAAGGAAGGCTTGGGGGTGGAGAAGGATGAAGTATGCAAAGTGGCAACTGATAAAAATCATTAACCGTAATGGGCAACTCTAAAAATATAATCAGAAATAAGTGATGGGAAGGGAGGCCAGTGTGCAAGTGAAGTACCTTTTGTTGCTCCTGTCTGTCAATATTAGAGCTGTGTACACATCCACTCATGCATCCTGGGAACAAACACTGACCAAGCATTTTATCAGTACACAATTCCTCTGCCTGAATCTCAGGTGTCACGATGAATTCTAAGCCCCCACCCTTCAATTGCCATCTGGCAGGTGTCACTTCCTCAAAGTATAAATGAATTTTTTGAAAATTTTGCTTTTATGTATTTCTACAAATATGCAGAAGTCAGTATAAATATGTCACCTCTGACTTCCATGTCCACTTCTTCTTTCTTCTGAATCCTGAAAACTATGTTGAGCCAAGGACTGGCCATAATACTTTCCTTCAAGCCACTGGAGAACATCTTGGATAACAGGGCAGATGCTATTTATAGCCCACTGGAGAAGAGAGTTCAGATGATACCCCTTGGCAACGCTCTTTGTATGCCAGGAACTTTCTTTCTCCCCAGCATAATTGACTCTGAGAACGAGGTGAGAGGAGGATGGCGATGAACAAGGGGAGGCAGAAGTACAGGAAGTGGGACGGGATAAACAGTGGTGACAGGAAGCAGACAACAGGAAGCAGTGGATAAAATATGAAGGGGTGAAGGGGAAGGGACCTTTACCCTCTGCTACCCTCCTCACCTCACTTCAGTTCCTTGTTTTTACCATACATCAGCTGGCATTCTTTAGCTTCAAGCAAGGGATAATATTTTCCAACTCTCTTATCCTTCGCTTCTTAAAATAAAACCCTAAACTAAATGCAAAAACTGTGGTGCCACTGGTGCAATCAACATTAAGTCAAAGCATTACCTACTTGTGGGTTCTTACCTTGGAAATGGACCAGTGCTTAGCATCTCACAGGGCTTGTTGTTGTTCAGTCGCACAGTCGAGTCCGACTCTTTGCGACCCCATGGATCAGATCATGCCAGGCCCTCCTGTCCTCTGCAGTCCTCTGAAGTTTGCTCAATTTCATGTCTGTTGCATTGATGACACTGTCTAAGCATCTCATCCTTTGCCGTCCCCTTCTTCTTTTGCCTTCAACCTTTCCCAGCATCAGGGTCTTCTCCAGTGAGTGCTCCCTTCTCATTTGGTGGCCAGGGTTACAGATTTCAGAAATCAGTTTTTGATGCTGAAATTCAGCCATTTTAAACTCAGATTTTGACATCAAAATGTACTTGTTTACAGTGGCTGAATAAAAGAATGATTGCAACAAATATGTTTTATACTAAATTCTCTTGACCTTCAACTTAATTTATACTGACAACTACTGCACATCTGATATTGCATGTGTGACACTGTCAAATGTTGAGTGCTATTCCATGTCAGCTGCCAATTTTTGTAAAATATGCACCACAACTTCTCAGATATTGTGACATACAGGCTGCTATTGTATGCCGACTAGCAATACAGTCAGATGTTCACCATTATTACAAAATTTTGAAGGCCAGATGCTGATGTTAATATTTGGTGCTCATATGGTGAACTTTTGACAGTATTGCCCAACCTGAGAACTAATCACATATGAGATACAACTCAGGATCTTGGTGTCCTAGCCTTTGTCTTCTCTAAATGCCACTCCTTGTCTCCTATTGTTACTACTCTGCAGCAAATTCATTTACCTTTATGCAACATTAAAATTGTCCCATAGTGACCATAAATGAATAAAAACAAATAGATTTGGGCTGGTTTAAAATAGGCCATATGTTTTATTTAGGGGATAAAAAGAGCTATAAATCCAGTCAGTAGTTTTAAAGCAATCGTTAATTTAAAGTTTGACTTTCAGTCATTAACAGAGAGCCATAATTTTGAGCATCAGGCAAAATGTTTGTTGTCTATACATTCAGAAAAACAGAACAGAAAAGCTTCAGTTCTAATAACTGACTGGTTTACTGAGTATAATAAAATGACACAATCGCTGTTGTTAGACTGTCTTGGGATGAAACTCTGTGCAGTGCTGTGCTCTGTGGAAATAAACTGGGGTTAGGACACAGTACATATTGCAGGAACAGATGCATCACTTGCCAAGTCCAAACCTGGCAGAGCGATACACACTGGGCATCGCACACCTGACACTGATAATCAATATTTGTGCATAGTGTGAGAAAATGGCTCTGTATACATCATTGTTTAGAAAATTATACCCAAGCCTTTAAAGTTTGCAGGCTGCTCTCCCCATTCAGAGGTAATTATATCTTGTTTTTGCTCCCCCTGCCCCGTCCCTCCTGCTGGCCACAAATGCAGTCCATTGGTGTTGAAAATGGGCCTTTCTCCAAAGAACTCATATAGTGCTGGGAAGCATGTGATGCCAAATACAGTTGCCAGCTGAGATAAGAGGTAGCCATGGTGCCTAGTTGTTTGTCTTTGCCCGTCCAACCAATAAAGGATACATAGAGCCTGATTTGGATGGTTAAGGCAGCCTGTTTGCTTCGTGACAATCATCTATTGATGTCAGTTCTTCAGGACTTCTGTCTGTCAGTGCAAAAGACAGTTGATAATACTACACTTGATCTTACCCAAAAGGCCAAGAAGTGATAATACAGTTGATGTTATTCTCGGCAAGCATCTCCTTATTTTCGGATCCATTATGAGTACTGTTCTCCAGCCAAATATTTACAATTTGTATGTCAGAAGCCCACATTCTGTGTTCCTAATAACTAATATAGAATTGTGCATCTAATGAATGATTCCAATGTTTGAGATAGAATAATTTAGTGAGAGATATAATGGTGGTATACAGGAAAGGGAGGAGATCCAGATGGTGGAAATGCTGTAGAGGAGAAAACAGAAGCCATAGGAGAAAGTTAAGGACTTCTGCAAGCCATAGATGTCCAGCCCCTACTCTGACTCTTAGCAGCCTTGCCAAAGTCTTGGAAACATTTTTGCCTGCTGAATGAGATCCAGGCTGGTTTTCTTTTTCAGGTATTTACAGGTATTTAAGACTGGGGATGGCCAGAGGCATGAGCCTTCTGATTCAAACTGAAGGGCAGAAGCCAAAGGGCCCTTGGCTCTTAGCCACAGCTTTCATCCTGTGAGCTTGAGTGGGCCAGGCCAGTGTGTTCAGAAAGCATAAGAGTCGGCATTCTATTATTATTATTATTATTATTATTATTATTATTATTATTATTATTATTATTATTATTATTATTATTTGTAATTATATTTTTTGTGTTTCTTGTAGGGTGCTCTGAGTCCCCAGCAGGAGAAAAACAGGATAAAAATACATACGTGGATTGAGATTGTTCACTTGTCAATTATGACAATCTCTTAGACCTTCTCAGTGTTCGTGTTGGCCTTAATTTCAAGGGTGGGGAGAGCTGAAATGAAGGTCTGGGCTCTCTTAAAACCAAAGTATGTGCCTGACATGCAGCACAGATGTAGCTGCATTTATACTGAGGATGTTATAAGGAGCTCAGGGTAAGAGTTAGCAAAGCATTGGTTCATTACATTTCAACATACACCCGGCTCCATCCCTCATGTAAGTTCCCAAAGCAGCCAATGTAGTCATCAGTCAGATGCAGCATAGAAATAAAAACAAGAAATTAACACTGGTACCATTTAAAGTTGGTTTTAAAATATCTATCCCAAAGGGCACTTTTAAATAAAAAGGTGCTACACTGATTTCTATAAACCTACTTTGTGGCTTATTGACAGAGGAAATTCCATAATGGTGAAGCTGCAACCCAAAAGGCCCAGCTCCAATCCCCTGTAGGTGTAACTTGGTGGAGAAAAGATAGTGCTCATAAGAAGAAGAAATCTTGGAAGATTTCTCCCTTGATGCTGTTGGTTGCAAAGGCCCTATATCCCACATGGTCACTTACTGACAGTCAGTAAGTTGAGTACAATTGGCATCATGATATGATTCTTATATAGCCACCTGTTCTTTCCCTCTCACATATTCTCAGCTGAATGTTTTTGAACACTCTGAAAAAGACTACTTTGGATAGAGTGTACTATAATTGTCTAAGTGTGCAATTACTATGCCTTGTCTAGGCTATGTAGCCTATCTTTTGACACCAAAGAGAGCTCCATTCATGTTAAAGCATGCTTGTAAAAAGTGAGTATGTGTTTGTTGCCACTAACTTTGTTTTTGGATGCCTTGATGACCAGGTTCTTGTTCATGTCCCAGCACTT
Source organism: Gekko gecko (assembly GCA_029375565.1). Classification (NCBI taxonomy): domain Eukaryota; kingdom Metazoa; phylum Chordata; class Lepidosauria; order Squamata; family Gekkonidae; genus Gekko; species Gekko gecko. The sequence continues at coordinate 227,254,896 of JAPDNY010000002.1, forward strand.
TCCTATAGTAGTAGCAGTAGTAATAATAATATTAATACTAATAGGGTTTTTTTTCAAGCACCTAAAACCTAAGCACAGCATATTGTCAGGTCTTGAAGGAACTCACTCCTAACAACACTCTCTTGGCAGTGATTTGTTTATTGAGAGGTAAAGAGGTTTCAAGCATAGATAAGTCTGTATCAGAACTGACTCTCTTGGTGCATTTTCTTCTCCTGCCTGCAGCCCCAAGCCACAGAGCTCCTGCTGCAGCACATCCCGGATGGCATCCGCCAAGCCACCCAGGACAGCCTGCATGTCCCTGCACATCTCTGCAATCTCCACCAGCAGCTCTTGGCAAACATTTTCAGTCTCTGTCTCTTCCAGACAGAGTCTTTCCGCTTCTGGTCTCACAACCATCAAGCACTCAGGATCATCGTGGAAGATTCCCAAAACCCGATGATAGTCCTGCTAAATGCCCGTGGCCCCCATGGAAGGGGTAGCCCAGTCCAGGGCTTCCCACCATCCCAGCTCAAGCCATAGTAGTTTCCATTTCACATCCTTCCCCTTAGACCCTCTGTGGGGTGAATAGGGGCCACTATAGGTTCAGGTGACTTCGGAGGGGATTTAGCTTCCCCTTCCTCACCTCTGTTGCACATCATGGTTGCGGTCCTACGGATCAAGGGAAATGGAGTTCTGACACTATGCCAGGTCTTGAAAGAACTCACTCCCAACAAAACTCTCTTGGCAGTGATTTGTTTATTGAGAGGTAAAAAGGTTTCAACCATAGATGAGTCTGTGTCAGAACTGACTCCCTTGGCACCTGTTCTCCAATTATACATAATTCAAACAATCCCCCCCCAGTGACCAGACCAATCACACCCATACATCCAGCCCTCCTACAACACCTGCAAATCTGCAGTTACATTATCTAGCAGTGTCTGGTACTCAAGGTCAAGCATGCATACCTCCCACCAAGAAGAGGCCTTGTGGGGATACTGTTACAAACCAGCATGACTCTTAGCAAAGCAATTCCACACATGCACTCATACACTCCCCCCAATTCCCAGCCAGAGTGAAACAAGGCAGTGAGCTTACAGATACCAAAGACAGGCAGTTAAGAAATATATGGCAAACAATGCCCGAGTTTGACATACATGGATGAGTGTTTTGCTGGTTATGATTGACTCTACAGAGGAACTGAACCAGCAACATAATGCATGTAACCACACATTCAGGGATTTGGCCTAATGTGTTTCAAGGACATGTTCATTATTAGGGTAAGAGCATCACACAATGCATGAAAAGAGAGGTGCACCATTGATACAAACAAAAAATCAGATGGCTGGATAGATAGTTCCATAGAGACACATCTTTTCCAGAAAGTGCCTCCTGTCTGTGTGTGTGTTTGAGAGAGAGAGAGAGAGAGAGAGAGAGAGAGAGAGAGAGAGAGAGAGAGAGAGAGAAGAAACATCTGCCATAATGACTATGAAATATGCCCCATAGATCGGCTTACAGTCTTACTTGTCACGAAACATTATAAAAATGGTGCAGGATAGGGTAGGTGCTTGCTAACAGGGCACATTCAGCATAATGCTTTTGTGCTATTGAGTTCATGTAAGATGGGCAGAGCAGGGGAAAATCAATTAGTTCATGGAGAGGGGAACCCTTGATCTAGACAGTAACCTTTAACCCAGTTGTTACGTACTAATGGAGCTTAGGTCTGAGTGAAGGCTCCAAAGGCCTTCAAGACTATTGGTTGTGTTGCTGCTAACGGCCAATCATATTTGTTGCTTATAATCCAATAGCTGTACTGTTAATAGTTATATTGTATATGGTTCAATCAAATGAAGGATCCTAGCTGCCTACATGGTATTGGTTGTTATTTAAGGTGGGTGTGGTTTTTACAAGTATAAATTGGTTCCTGTTGAGCCTGTGTCTTTGTTTCGGAAGTTCAATAAAGAAGCATGTTATTATGAAAGAGCTGCCTCATCTCAATACTTAATACCAGCTCAGTCCTTTTTATTTACAGCTGCAGAGAATGAAGGCAGGAGAAAAGCATCCTGGCAAGATAATATAAAGCCGATCTCATTCCCTCTCGGCTGCTGTCTTCTCACTAATGTATTTGCTGGCAGAGCTTATGGTCCCCAGAGCACGAGCAACACAGTTCAGGCAGCAAGTTACAGCCAAAAGGAAGTGTGTCAGTTCAGGGGCAGGACCAGGATGTTCTCTGTGAGTCTAAAGGAATCTCTGAGTTTGAGAAACTGTGGTGAGAGCCATAGGGTGATGTGCAAGAATAGTTAGTTTAGAAGAGCAAAAAGGTAGCCAATACCCTTTTGTGCAACACATACTTTGGCTCCAGCTATGCTTATATGTATTTTCTCATCAAAACTGGATATGCCTATGGGAGGGGTGTCAGGAAATACCTGGAAGAGAGCAAAACAGGATGTGACTATGGAAGAGTTGCCAGGAAATACATGGAAGAGAGCATTACCAAGCAGTTCACCATTGGAAAATGGCAGTCAGGCATGGATGTGCCCAATGGTAAGTTTGGACAGTGGGTATTCCACGTGAAAGTCATTTGAAGGAAGACATTGTGTTACATTCTGTCCATCACCACAGATGACTGACTGTTTCTCAGCTTCCAAAGTTCTGACAGGTTTGTGGAGTTGCTGTAATATTTGATAAAGCTTCTTTAATGTGTCTAAAACAAAGACCCTTTTTATAATCAATGGGAAAGCAGTTTGATTCAATGCAATTCCAGGTCTAGGGTGACTAAGAGCAAAAGACAATGGAGGTCTTATACCTATAACAGCTGTGTAGAAGAGATTGCAGCTTGTCATGCTGGGGATTATTAGGAAGGGTATTGAAAATAGATCAGCCAATATCATAATGCCCCTATATAAATCAATGGTGTGACCTCATTTGGAAAACTGTGTACAGTTCTGGTCACCACACTTTAAAAAGGATATTATAGCTTTGGAAGAAGTGCAGAAAAGGGCAACTAGAATGATAAAAGGGTTGGAACACTTTCCCTTGGAGCTCTTTAGCTTGGAGAACTGACGGCTGAGGGGTGACATGATAGCGGTTTATAAGATTATGCATGGGATAGAGCAGTTTGAGAAAGAGATACTTTTCTCCCTTTCTCACAATACAAGAACTCGTGGGCACTCAATGAAGTTGCTGAGCGGTTGGGTTAGAATGGATAAAAGGAAGTACTTCTTCACTCAAAGAGTGATTAACATATGGAATTCACTGGCACAGGAGATGGTGGAGGCTACAAGCATGGATGGCTTCAAGAGGGAATTAGATAAGCGTATGGAGCAGAGGTCCATAGGTGGTTATTAGCCACAAGGTATAGCTAGGGACTCTGGGGCAAGTGATGCTCTGTATTCTTGATGCTTGGGGGGTCAACAATGGGAGGGCTTCTAGTGTCCTGGCCCCACTGGTGGACCTCCTGATGGCACCTGGTATTTTTGGCCATTGTGTGACACAGAGTGTTGGACTGGATGGGCCATTGGCCTGATCCAACATTGGCTTCTCTTATGTTCTTATGCAGGGGAGGGAAATTGCCTCTTTTATGCCAGCATTAAAGTCACAGGGCCTCTTTTGGCTGGTCATCCTATTCAGGTGCACATGTACAATTAATGGGTTCTTGGTTGGTCTTATATACATTATTTATTACATACTAAGTGACTTGCTGCTATCTGCCAGAAAAAGGCCCTAAAGTGATTTATAGTAATACAAAACAAAATGCATACAGCAAGATAACATGACAGAGTAATAAAACTAGTGGTGCCCAAGCCTTCCTTCACTCAGTTGGAAATGGTCTGGCGATTTACAAGCAGCATGGTAGAAGGCCTTACAGTTGTAATGCTTACTTCTGTATTAAAGGCAAACATGAGCCACCAACATTTTCATTCAAAACTTTGAAAGTATGATGAACTGCAATGGCATAGCTACATAAAATAATGAGCATAAAATAATCAGCTAATAGAAGCCATAAGTCTTCCTGAAAAGGAAGGTTTTAATCAGCTTTCTAAACACAAATATGGCCCTGACTCACCGGGAGATGCTCATTGCGGTCTGGGAGGTGGTTGAAGAAAGGGAAGCATGGCCTGCTGCCTTGTGCTGCCTGCGGGCTGTGGGTGTGAGGCCAGCTGCGTGAACCCTCTCACCATCCTGGTTGCCCTTTTCTGGACATGCTCAAGTTTGTCAACATCCTCCCTAAAATGTGGTGCCCAGAACTGGACACAGTACTCCAGGTGAGGCCTGACCATGGCAGAATAGAGCGGAATTACCACCTCCCATGATCTGGACACCATCAGGGAAGCTGCCCGAGCAGAAACACCTTAAGCAATGCTGCTGGGCCAGCCTTCCCAGTGGCTTTAGACACACTCTCACACACCCCTCCTCTGCCTGACAGGTGGTTGTCTGTCAGGTGCAGGATATGGGGCAGAGCATTGAAATCCATTGGGGAGGCTGCCCAAGCAGCATCTCCTTAGCAATCCTGCTGGCCCAGCCTCCCCAATGCCTTCAGACATGCTACCCCTCCTGTACCAGACAGACAACTGCCTGTCAAGTGTTGGAAGGGGCATAGAGTCCTTAAAGCCATAAGGGAGGTTTGCTTAGCAAGATTTCCTTAGTGCTGCTGCTGGCCCAGCCTCCCTGATGCCTTTAAACACAATCCCTCCCTTACACCAGAAAGGCAGGTGTTTGTCAGGTGTAGGAGTAAGGCCAGGGTACTTTAATCCATCAGGGAGGTTGCCCCAGCAGGATCACTTTAGCGATGCTGCTGACCCAGCTTAGCTAAGCTCCCACCCACTATGGAAATATACCCCAAATTTGTAGAAAAGTGGTTTTCTGTATTAGGTTATTTAACTTCTCACAATGTGGGTTCTAGAAAATTGGTTCATATGAACTTGCTCAATATCTGATTTTCAGATGTTGTTTTAAATACAAAGTTATGTACCACTTCTTAAATGTAACATAAATAAGAAGCATTTTTGTAAAAAAAAAAAAAAAAGTATGCCCTGTACCCCCCCCCCCAAAAAAAAATCCAATACCCAGGCCAAACCCCTGCACCAAGAAACCGAAAATAAGGGGAGTGCATTCCTACCATGATGTCAACCCCCACTACAAAGAGATTTCTGAGAAACACGACCCCTAAGGGGGTAAAAAAGGGGTAAAATGTGTTCCCCCAATTGTTTTCCATGTGCCTGGCAGGCTGCTGCCTCTTTGCCCATTGATCAATTGTGTAGCACAGTGTTCTGAGATAAAACCTGCCTGCTTGCACCCACCTCCCTCTGATTGCTCAGCTGTGGATCTCAATGTGAATAGACATTTCTCATAACAGCCAGCATGGCAATTGAGTTTATGAATGTTCAAGGGGAGATAGTAAACGACCTTTCTAGGAGCCTGCTCCAGAGTGAGCTCACCAAGCAGCCTGGTGATCCTAGCACCTGAGGGCAGAACGACCAATGTGGTCTACAGAGAGGTCCTTCGATAGAGAGGGAAAAAATACGTATGTCTCACTTCATCCTTTACACTACTGTCTTCTCCATTAGAATTCCTATAACAAATATTACCTTTCAAACTTCGCATCACCAGTATTATAACTGGATTTATGGAACTTAAATACTGTAGTGAAGCACGGATATCAGGCTAGTTTGCATATATAACTTGGTTGCCAATTTAAAATAATTGACTAAAGCTAAGCAACCAAAAAGAGGGGGAAAAATCTGGATGGTGTGTATAAGGAGAAGAAAGTGGAGGGAGTGACAGGGAAGCAGCCGCCTTTAAAGTTATGCATGAGGTTTTCAAAACATCTATGGCAAAACTGGAGCACTGTCGATGCGCTAAGCATTGGCTGTGGAGCATTTAGTTTAGAGCATTCTACGGTCTTTATTTTAATAAAGGCTGATAATGTTACTTGGCTGGTTGTGAGTGAATGTGATAAAAATTTTATGAGACCTAAATGGGTTGGTCATGAATGTTTTTTCAAAGGCAGTGCGCCCCATGTGTGCTGTCTCTAATCTTCAGCCTGTTGAGCAGAAATATTTGTCTCTGCATAAGCTTTGGGGGAAAGACAAATATTAGCTGGGCTAGATTTTTCTGATCCTCATTCTCATTTGTGTTGCCGCTGCTGTGGTTAGAGAGAAACTGTTTCCTGACTGGAGGATTCATTAGAATCCAGTCTCAGGGGTTCAGAAGGAAAATCAGAGCAGTTCCTAATGAGGGGATGGCAATAGCTAGACCTCATTTTGCAGCAATAATGGAATCAGGAAGAGGACAAACATAGATCCATCTTGCTCTTGATGCCTTTATTTTCAGTTTCTTTAAAAAAACTTTATTGCTTAGAATTAGAACATACATGTTTTATTAGACACAAGCTGATTAGTTTTCATGGGATTAGAAAGAATTAGGCGCTCCAGGTTTTAGTGAGACATCCTGACCACTTTTTAAGAAGCTATTGTACAGAGTAGAGAAATGTGTAAAGTACTTGGAAAGGCAAGAAGAAGAGAAGACATTGGATTTATACCCTGCCCTTCACTCGGAATGGAACTCCTTTCCCTTCCCTTCCCCATAACAAGTGCCCTATGAGGTAGGTGGAGCTAAGAGAGCTCTTTCACGAACTGGTCTTTCTTTTTTTCTTTTTTGAATTTTTTATTGCTTTATTACTACAAACACTACAAAAGGAAGGAGAAATAATGGGTTCTAAACACTAACCAGTAATACATAAAGATAAAGCAAGGATCATCATACCTGCACAATTCTTGATAGTCATTCCTACAGTTATCGATATAAAAAAAGAAATGAGTATTGGAATAATACTGATGGCCAAATTAATAAAGCTAAATCAAGCCAATTTAGCCAAATTGGGTACACCATAGTTTCAAATACAAAATAACCTTTCAGAATTTCAGAATTTCATTACATAGCATTAATTATCTCCTGTGCGCTTATTCTTATCATATTTCAGTTGGGCTTTAAGAATTTTAGGAGCTTCTGCTCCTTTTTCAAAATCAGAACCTTCAGAAGAGCTGTCAGGAATAGTTATACTGTCTTCAAACTCATGGTCACTCTTTTCATCCGCTTGTATACTGTCCTCTGTTTTTCCTTTGTCATTAGACGCTATTTGCTGCTGTTCCAAGAATATCTTTGCTTTTGGGACAGAGTCAATCTTCTCCTTTTTACCATTATAGTTGAAAATAAGACCTTCTGGAAATGTCCACCTGAAGTGAATGGAATGGTTATGTAAAAAGGAGGTTAGGTTTTTATATTGTCATCTCCTCTTTTGTATCTCAAATGGAATATCCTTTAAGATCATCACCTTTGATTTTCAGGGATTTCCCATTAATCGACTTTCAAGATAACATCTCTAGTAGACCTTTGGGAGAATCTAACAAATATTTCACCAGGCAGTTTGTTTTTCTTGATAAAATCTGGATAGGTTCGATAAACCATGTCCATATCACTTTGTAGAAAATCTGCTTTAAGGTCTGTCACTGGTGCCAATACTTCGCTTAATAACTCCTTTAAATTCTCTCCTTTCTGTTCTGGGATACCCTGAAATCACAGGACATATAATGATTTCTTCATTTGAAGCTGCAACAGTTGCTCTTTATTGGAGATCTGCTCTTTTCCCACAACCTCCAGTCTGTGTTTAATAGAATTTGCCTTGGCATCAACTTGTTTCACTGCTTTGTCGGTTTCATCTGCCCTTTTAACTGTATCCACCAGTTGTTTCTGGAAACAGTCAAGCTGATTAGTTATCTGGTCCAACAGAGGGTGCAACGTTGTAGCCATCACGTTTGGGAAGTCAGCAACTGCTTCTGGTTTAAGAGCCGAGGTCACTGAGCTGGCAATTCCTGGAGAAGGTCTTTTTTTAAGTGCCATTTTGTCTCCTCTTGTCAACATTGTTTACACAATCTGTTTAGGCAATCTGAAAGTCCACTAGTTTTGTTTTGCTTTATGCTATTTTGCACCCCACTCGGTTAGCTTAAAGATTTTGTAGTCGGAACTGTCACTTGCCACCTAGCTGTCACTTATTTTTCTTGGGGGGGGGGACTCCCCACCTCCTCCCCTCCTTCCAAATCTGCTAGCGGCTTTGGATCGGTTTCTCTGCTTCACTGCTTGTTTAGCTTACAGGGATTTGCAAAGACTCACAGAAGGACTGCTCTTTCAAAGACAGCTCTGACAGAACTATGGCTTGCTCAAGGTCATCCAAGTGGAGGAGTGGGGACTCAAACCCGGTTCTCCCAGATTAGAGTCTGTACACTTAACTGCTACACCAAACTGGCTCAGGTCATCAGTTGGGAAGAGACTGGGACTATGAGGAAATGGTGATGAAGATAGTTGTTTTGACAGGGCTCATAATGGACTATTAATGTGCAAATCGCTAATTTTTTTCTTTTTGTGAAGATGACTTTGGATGATTTTTAAGCATACTTCTCTGATATCGCAGTCTGGATGCATATTGAGATCAATCAACCCTTCAGAAATGTCCACATGGTTTGTGATGACCTTATAGTGGGAAAACATTGTACATACATATTGGAAAGAGTGCAGCCCCTGATCCCATTTGTATTCTAAATATAATCGGGATCCCATTATTTGACTTGCTATTGCATTAGACTTCATCACAGAACTGAATGGACAACTCTGATGTTCTTCCAAATTATCAATTTTCTCTTAATTTGATATCCATTGTTCATTCAGCTATTACAAAGTATCTAGATGATGCTACTGCCAAATGATCCCTGTTGTCCTCCCACCTTTTAAAAGACTTTATCTGTAGAAATTTGTGATTTTCAACACAATGGCAGCACCTGCCTTTTCCGCATATGGACTGCTCAAGCGCTGTTGATCCATCTGGCACAAGAGAATGGGCTGTGATGTAGCTGGCCTGGTGTCAGGGCTGGTGTAGCCCCTTTATCCACCAGTACAGTTCTGCAGACCAGCTGCATGTAAGAGGAAGCAGGGGACTAAATACAGCCCACCCACTCTCTCCTTTCCCTTCCTTGACAAACAGCTAGTCAGCAGGATTTTAATCTGCATTGGCTACTTTCATCTCTGTTATTAGCATGTGCTGTGGTGTATCCCCCCCCCATTACTTTTCAACAGCCTGTATTTATCTCTTCATTTTGTTTTTTGCTAAAGCACCATGCATGACTGAAAAATTAAAATAATAAGCAAATGTCAAACTTTTTCACTTGGGATTGCTATGACTGGTAAAGTAACAAAACACCTATTTTTACTTTTTCAATGAGGCTTGAGACTGCAGGACAGTAAACTGGATATAATGCTATATTAAGTACCATTGGAATTGCAAGTATAATTATGGAAGAGTGATGATTGTAATGCCTCAGCAGTCCATTGTTTACAATGGAAGGGGAAAGGGGCATTTAAAGGGATTGCAATCCCTTTAAATGCATTCTCCAAGCCGTGCGACTTCATAGTGGCTGAGTTCAGATTGGCAGTTTGAAGCGGGAGCCAGTCATGGCAAAAAAGCCCTGGAACAAACTGTTCCAGGTTTTCCGAGTCACATTGCGCTGACTGATGCTCCGGCACCACATTGGATGGTAGAACGAAGCACAGGCAATCATATCGCTGCTGCCTTATGCGCAATGTGGGTTGCTCCCGGCTTTTCGGGTTGGCGCTCACACTTCCCGGAAGCGGGATGAAGTGGGATAAATGGTCTCTTAGGGATTTGCTACCACTTTTACCAAGTATCTTTTAAACGTGGGAGCAAAACAGAACAGCACGAGTTGACTATGGGTGGGGAACGCCCGGTAGATGTGTCTGTGTGAACGCGCCCTTTAATCCACTTGTAAAACGTGGCTGAAATGTGGCTATAGCAGGGCAAACTGTCAGTCTGAACTCAGCCAGTGAGTGAACTCTGAAGACAATTAAAGGGCTTGCAGTACTATTAAATGCCTTCTCCAAGCTAAGAGTTCAGTCTGAAGGGATTTAAGGGGACTGAGAGCCCTTTCAATGCCCTTTAACTGCAGCTATCTGGTGATACCAAAAAATCCTGAATATTTTTGGGATTTTTTGGGTCGGCCATTTTTGGATAAGTAGCTGGATAAGTAGCCCACTGGCTAACTGGCTGAAAAATTGGGGTATTTTTTCAGCTCAGTTTATGCTGAATGCACACCCCTAACTGTAGTTGCTAAGATCTGTTTTGAATTCTGAGCTATTGTAGGACAGTTGTGTTTTTCTAGCCTACCAAGAAGCCAAAGATCAAATATCCTAATCCTAGCTTTTAAACTGATGAAAGACAAGCAGTTTTGGATCAAATAAATCCAGCATATAAAAGGCAGTGAAGAACCTTCAACAGTGTACATTATTGGGGGGGGTCCTTTGGGGCAGTGGTCCTTCATAAGAAAATTGGGATGTTATTAGCATTTTCATCTGCTGAAGGATATGGAATGTTTTAGTTTTGACCCAATTATATTCATACTTTATAAAGTATTTATGTGTGTCAGTCAGTACAGTCAATAGATTAATTGACTGGAAGATAGTGTGGAATTTTAATTGGAACTGCTGCCTGTAAAAAACTTCATTATAGATGACATCTCTGGAAACAATCTGTGTACATCCATTAATTTGAACAATCACTATTTTTCTGTTGAAAGTGATTTGTCTCTGTTGATAAGCCCATAGATCCTTAACATGTGACCAGTAATCAAAATATTTAATTTTTGAAAAAGGACAGTTAATTAGGTAATGAATTGGTAGATAGTAGCAAATAAAATGAATGCCTTTATTAATCCTTTGATAGCCATGATTACTGGTTGCATTGGGGATCAGTGACTCAGGATTGCATGGCCATGTTGGTCAGAGTTAAAGAGGGCAAAAGTCAGTGTGGGAAGAGCTGAAATTAGTAACAACACCACCTGATGTAGTAAACAAAGTTATAAATATGCATTTTTTTCTAGGTGCATTGTGTGTGTTCAGCAGGTCATCCTCTGCACCTTTTCATTGTGCAAATCAGTTAAGTGGGATAATATGTAGTAATCTCTACACTCTGTGCATTGCAAAGCAAATTTACTATGCTATGATGTTTCTCCACAGGCAGGAATAAACCTACTTTCTTACCCCCCAACTTTGGAAAGGTTGTAAACATTTTACTCTTAAAATTCTGAGAGAAAGGCATTCTGATGACGCAGATAATTACCCCCTCCTGTTACTGATGGGTTATTTCAAGGGAGTCTGGTATATGCAAGGGTGTGGGGGGGGGGGCAGCAAACACCAGATGTGCCTTTTTTTGTGTCTGAGCTTCTTGCATGGAAAATTCTTCAAGAGCAACGTAGACAAACTTATTGGAGGTGACATGTGTCTAACTGAAAAGCAAAGCTTTCTTGTTGGAACCATAATTTGAAAACAGTGACAATTCCATGTAACAGATCAGTGCCAGACATCAGTGGATGCCGGGACATGGTTGCCAATCTGGTGTGGATGCCAAGGATTTGGTTCTTGTATTTTAGGTCATAATGGAACAGGCTAAGTCTCTTTTCACCACAAACCATTCCGCTCTAATTGTATCTTGGTTGAGGTGTAATAAACTATTGCCAGTGCTAGCTGGACAGTGATTATATGGAATGGTTGAGAAAAAGATGTCTTTACAGAAGAGATACATGGAACTATGAAAGATTTTTTGTTTTGTTTTTTAGTAACAAAGTTATCTGCAGCCTTTGAGAAGAAATGGCATATCTCTGTGGAGTAATCCATCATTGCCTCCATCCTGTTCACTCCAAGTACTGCTTTCCTCTAGATAAAACTATGGTAGTTTTTTGCACTGCAAGGCTGCCATCTTGGGAAACACTGATATTTAAGGCTATAAGTAGGGATGTGCATTCCAACTACATATCCGAAAAATATCGTATTGGTATCTTCTGGATATATTCAGGTCTCTGGATGGTACCTGGGATTTTCCAGGATACTAGGAAATGGGTCCTAAAAAATCCCAGAAATATTTGGAATTAACTGGGAATATTGGAGACAGCATTTTAAGGATCCCTTTATTTTTCTGATGTGTCTGTGTCTCTTGGGGCTTGTTAGGTGGGTTTTGTTTTGATTCTGTCCTTTAAATTTGTTTTGTTGGTATCACAACATTATTTTCTTTGTGAGAGTTGCATCATGCCAGGTTTGCTCTTTTTTGCTGTGGATTTTCAGGTTGTATATTGGCTCAGATTCCCTGATTTTACATTTGTTGGGCTTACACAGCAGTTGTGTTTGGGTTGGCTTGGATAATTCTCTGGTTTGACATTGGGTTGGATTCTTGGGTTGTACATTTGTTGTGTTAGGTTTGCCATGTTGTCCTGTGGTTCTGCTGGGATTCCCTGGTTCTGCATTGGTTCTTTGGGTTTGTTGGTTCAGTCTGCTTTCAGAGGCTTTTGGCCAGGGTTTGCTTTGCTTGCTCTTGCGTCTTTGGCAATTCTTTGCCCTGGAGAAAGCATGGATCCCCCCCCCCTCAGCAAACAGTAGAGGATGGCTGGGGGCACCTTGTTTAGGGGCCCATAGAATTGGACCTCTTGGCCCAATTCACTTGAAATTTGGGGTTATTTAAAGGGCATGCACCAGCAGCTCCCCTGCAACTTTGACACAATTTGCTTAAAAAAAAAAAAAAAAGCCCCTCCAATCCTCTAGAAAGCTTCCCCATAGGGAATAATTGAGCCAAATAATATCAGAATCTTGACAAAACAACAACCCAAATTTGAATACCAAGCCAGTATTTGGAACCTGGGAAATCAGGAATAACTTTTTTTTTTGGCTCCCTGATATCCAGATCTGAAAAAATACTGATTTTTTTTTCAAGCTGCACATCCCTAGCTTTCAAGATGTGTGATCCGTTATCCCAAACCAGGTACTTACTCATGTGGATAAACATAACATATGTGCTGGGTGATTGCAGTTCTACTTAGCAGCAATTAGTATGACTATGGCAGCTGCAGCAAAGTGTTCCTGAAATCATGGGAACTACTGAAGATTTATAGTAACAACATTTATTCATGTGCCAATCTGGCCCTGCACGGGTGAGAAATGTTCCTAAGACATGGTGCAAGTCATTTTACTGGCTGCTGTAGTTCACTAGGGCACTAAAGCCTCCTCAGAGGAATCTCATTTCCATCTTGCTGATAATGCTATGGATTTAAAAAAGCAGGAATAAAATAATCCATCTTCAGTGTTATCATGATGCCACATCCTTCTTCTTCCTTTTATCTGGAATTAGTGGAGATTCTTTTCAGATTCTGATATCTATTTCAAGATCCAGGTTGAGCCTGCAGCTGTCTCTGTGGGGCTTCCTCCTGCTGGAAGTTCCAGATGCGATGTCCCCTGCTTTAGACCTACAGACTGAGTGGCAAGAGAGGCTAGATAGGCATACTGTTCTTTCTTTCTGTATCTACTCTTCTGCCACTGTCCTCTTTGATATGCAGATTGTAATCTCAAGGATCAATTTCCCTTTCCTGCTTCTCTCTCACTCTGAATGAAGACTTGCTCTCTACCAGCACTCATGTGAGGCTGTGGTCTTCCTTGTGCTGTGCTGATGGAATGAAGACTTGCTCTCTACCAGCATGCACCAAGAGAGGAACATGCGGTCCTCTCTTGGCACCATGAGGCAGATGGGCCTCTCGCCATCTGCCTCCATTCTTTAATTAGTAAGTTAGTAATCTATCCATTTCTGCTCTTTCCTATCCAAAGTGTACTTCTTAAATAAAGAAAGAAGTATTTCTCTTCTAAACTGTGGCTCCATGTAGCTTTGAAAGCTGAGTAACCTGGTAAAGTGATGCTCCTGTATTTGTAGTTTTATTTAAGCACTCTGCTAACTAATGGTGACTGGACTAACCAAACCAGTTAACTTCAATACCTCCCACTTATTTCCAAGATTTGTCACCTGCTTTCTGTGTCTCCTGAGAGCCAGTTTGGTGTAGTGGTTAAGTGCACGAACTCTTATTTGGGAGAACCGGGTTTGATTCCCCACTCCTCCACTTGCACCTGCTGATGTGACCTTGGGTCAGTCACAAGCTCTGGCACAGCTGTTCTCTCAAGGACAGTTTGTGTTAGAGTTCTCTCAGCCCCACCTACCTCACAGGGTGTCTGTTGTGGGGAGGAGAAGGGAAAGGAGTTTGTAAGCTGCTCTGAGACGCCTTTGGGCAGTGAAGGGCGGGGTATAAATCCAATCTCTTCTTCCTCTTCTTCTTCTTCTTGCCTTGTGTCAAGTCTCAATATTAATTAAACTGAGACCAATTTCCCACTAGCTGCTGCTCCATCCTCACTCTTCCTTTCCCCCAATTCTACATGTCAATTTCCTGCTACTTGCTGTGCAGCCGCATTTTGCCCTGCAGCTTCACCCGGTTTCCCTTGCATCTTCTCGGTCCTCTTTTTTTGAGGACCGAGAAGACGCAGGGGAAATGTCAGGCTCAATAGCAAGTATGTCCAGGCGTTTTCTTAAGAAAGAGAAGCTTTATTGGAATACAAGGATGTAGCCCACAGTAATAACGCTATTGTCAGGAATGCCTGTCTAGGCCGGGCCAAATGCAATTATACTATGATGCAAAGCCAAACTAGCGAATGAATTCTTAGCACGTGCACGGGAAAACTCCCGGCAGGGTGTTACTTAATGACCGGGAGAACTCTCCCCCCCACACCACCTAGTCACTTAGGACTGGAAACTTTCCCTAAGCTGAGAAACCGCTCCATGGCCTCTTTGTCAAGGCCATCCTGATAACAGATGGCAGAAAGGAGTTCTCCCACAGTTGCAGCTGGCCAACTAAGCGCAAACTCAGAAGCAGGAAACAATACAAGAAACAATGAATACAGTGTACTTGGCAACAAAAGGCTCGTGGCTGTCTTCTGACAGGAAATTGGGTGAAGCTGTGGGGCAAAATGCGGCCGCGCATCAAGTAGTGGAAAATTAACACGTAGAATCGGGGGGAAAGGAAGAGCAAGGACAGAGCAGCGGCTAGTGGGAAATCTGTCCAAGCGTTTTGTCTGATAGACTGATACATGAGAGGTGGGCTAGTAGACTGCCCTTTTTTCTTAGAAATTTATTTAGCCTTTGCTGCTATTTGGTCTCTATTGTTAAATCCTCCTCACTCATCCTAAGGGTGGAGTAGCCTTGTAGCTGGCATGGGAGAAGGTCTCCAACTTTAACTGCTGAGCAGCTGATTGGTGATAGTTTTCTAGTGCAATTTCTGAGAACTTGTTGAATGTATTACCTTCTTCATATATCCTAATTGCACGCAGACCTGTTCTACATGTTTTTACTCTCCTTACAAAGATTCTAATACTGTAGAAGTATACAGCTTGACTAACAACTGTGTGGTCTGTACTGGGAACTTAATTCCCAGGCATGCAAAAGCCCAGTTCAGATTGGGACCATGGTACACAAAGATAAGTGGCTTCAGCCTTCTCACATGCACTATTTTCCTTACCTGAAACAGCCCCAGGAAGCCGCTATTTGTTGGTTAGGGAAAACTTTATGTACTAATGGCTGCACATACATTTCTGTGGATGAGGAAGACAAAGGCTCCCCAGGGCAGTTTCAAATTAGTAAAATGACTCAAGGGGGCAGGGTGTCCGAAGCTTTTTCCTCTCACATGCCGTGGTCCTTGTTCAGATTATACCCATGTGCACTTAGGATTTAAATCCCCAGCACAGACCCAGGGGGTGAGGAAGGAAGCACCAAAACCACAAACAAAACTGGAAGAAATGTGGGGCATAGCTTTATTGGTGCCACATGGGGACAGATCCTGTATTGTGCCTGATATCCCCTATCCCCCAGCCCACCTGCTGGGGAGTGAAACCATGGGGTGGCATTTCCTGAGACTCACATGGATGCCAGCTGCTGCATGGTTCCCTTGCCACCTGGTGGCGAAAGCCAGCCATCAGCCCCTGAACCAGGCATGCCACTGAATGGCTTCACCCCCAAGACCCCTTAATGGAGCCCCCCAAATGGGGGAGGTGGGCACACAAGCACAGCCTCTCCCCCACAAGGATATATCCCAATGCCCAAGCTGCCAAATCAAGCTGTGGCAAAAGGAGCATACAATACACAAAGCCAAACGCAACCTGTTAACAACTGAAATGCAGGGAAGGTGGGAGAGAAAACCACTATCAACTGAGGGTGAAGGTTCCATGACAGCCTGGCTATATAGGGGAGGGGCAGACCAGCAGGCCAGCTCCAGTGAAACCTGCCCACCCCTCAGCTGGCCCACCTGCCGACACAATGACTGGCTTACAACTGCCATCAGAGGTCCACCCCCCAATCTGGAAAGGCACAGCCAGCATGAAGCCAGCTATACAGCCTTCCTTCCCAGCCTCAGGCTGCAAAGGCAGCAACCAGGTAAGTTGGTGCTGCGACTTGTAGAGCTGAGAACTATAGTGAAGGAGTTTTGAACCTCTTCCCATCTTTTTCAGCAGGGCTTTTATACTTTCAACAGTTTCATGAAAGTAGAAAATCCTCAAAATAGTGTGTGCAAGGAAGCCTAGATATACTCCCCTGATCTCCTTGAGGGAAGGGCAGGATACAAATGTAATTAATAACAGCCAAGTGAAGCATTTCCCATTACAGAAATGGCAGTGGTGGGGAACCTTCACCAGCTGCCATGCAGCTGTTAAATGCAAGGCACCAGATAAATGCCTGTAAAAAGGTGCCAACCCAGTTTCCAGGGTGTAAATGAACAACAAAATTTGGATGTTCTCCTGTTGTAGAAAATAGGTAGCTGCTTCAACTCATAATGACCAATTATACAAAGCAGTAGAAGTGAATGGAAAATGTAGAAGGAACTAGAGGAAGAGGATTGAAACCATAGGCATGGTATTTCCAGGAGAGAGTGGTCCCCAGGCACTGCTCACCTTCCGCAGGGTTGGCCATGAATCACTCCTAAGCTCAGTGCAGATATAATGCAGGTCCCGACTGGGATGCTTTGGGAATGTGTACTCTCTTTCCTCTTCCTCCTCCCCTTTTTGTCAACCTTAATCATGATTTGGTGCAACATCTGTATCTAACCCCGGTTAATACTAACCAAGGTCCTTCCATCTTCACCAGTGATTGAAATCAGTTTCTGAAGTGATTTTGCAAACCCTGCATAAGAGGAGAATCTTGTTAGCATCTAGCACTGATGTAGGTTAATGCTAAATCAAGACTAACAAGGGAAGGGAGGGAGAAAGAAATGAAGGAGCGCTGAAGAAAAGAACGAGCAAATTAATTTGCAGGCATTTTCCAGTCTTTGGTGGGAGTTGATGTAACAGCTGCATTAGTCCTCAGTGCCCTAGCCTTGACACCCTGCAGAAGTTACACCCCACTGTTGGAGACCTTGAAGCTGATGAATGGATCTTCAGTACTTTCAGCATCTTCATTCCTAACCATGTTTATTTGGAAGCAAATCCTGCTGATTTCATTAGAACTCAGGCTGCAGTCTGAAGTATGCTTAAGTAATAGTGACCTTGGTTTTAGGTTGCTTTCAGAAGCTGCACTTCTTCAGTGTCATGATGCCACCTGAAGCACAGGGAATAGCATAGTAGCTGTCAAATTATCTGTGGTATCTGCTGGAACAGCTAAATAACAACCGGCACAATTTGCAGCATGTGCACCTGCCTTTGTTATGCTCCTGCTTTTCATTATTGTTATTTTGGTATGACAATGTTCACATGTTGTCAGCCATGTTAAAGCTGCCAAGTGGCATGGTGCACAAAATCCTGGAAAATATTTTTATAAGAATAAGACAGGACAACCATCCTCTTCCTCTCCTCCATTTTCTCACTCCCCCTCTTTTCCCCCTCTTTGGAAATAGGAATATTTGACACATGCAGGCTAATTCCTATCCATGTCCGCATAAACAATGGTGATGAAAAATAATGCAAATGTGTCTGGCAGTGTCTTCTATAACAGACTGACAGTTAGTTGTGAGCAAGGAGGAAAAAGAACTTGAAAAATCTCCCCTGGTTACATAACAGTGGGAAAGCAGGGCTGCTTAATCTGACAATGGCACAAAGGCTAATAACATGGAACTAATGAGGGGGTTCTGAGTGTCTTCTGACATGGGCATTTTGAACTACAGCTTCCTATACTTCCTGTGATTTATAGGATTTATATTCCTATTGCAGCAGCTGATGTCTCTTTGTGCTGCAGACTTTTTAAACATTCATGTTTATTGACAAAATGAGACCTTCTAAAAGATGGAGGCACTAAAGGGAGAAGGTTTGGAGAAGATTGGGGGCCTAAAGGGGGTAAATCCATGGCTGGACTCAAAGTTGAGATGCCTTTAGGGGCTGCGGAGAAAAGCAGCTAGAATTAGAACTATACAAGCATGAAGTTGCTGATAGTACGGAGTTTCCAAATTGTGTCTCCTGGGAAAGGAGTTTCTTAGTGCTGCTGTCAGGGCTTTTCTAAGGGATTGGGTGCTTTTAATAGAATCATATCATGACATGTTATGAGCAGCAGTTAGGGTTGCCAGATCTTTTTTTGGAAAATACCTGGAGACTTTGGGGGTGGATCCAGGAGAGGGTGGGGTTTGAGGAGGGGAGGGGCCTCAGCATGGTACAATGCTGTAGAGTCCACCCTTCAAAGCAGCCATTTTCTCCAGAGGAGCTGATTTCTGTCAGTTGGAGATCAGTTGTAAAAGCAGGAGATCTCCAGGCCCCACCTGGAGGTTGGGAACCCTAGCAGCAGTGGGCATTTTCGTGTCCTAGTCCTGACCTGATCTAATCAGATCTTGGAAGCTAAGGAGGGTTAGCCCTGCTTGATACTTGGGTGAGAGATCACCAAGGAAGTCCAAGGTTGCTTGCTATTCAATGGCAGGAAACAGCAAACCACCTCTGTTTGTTTCTTGCCTTTGAGGTTGCCATAAGGGAGCTACAACTTGTCAGCACTTTCCATGAATCAAGAAAACCAAAGCTGTTTCCCATCTTCATGCAGGGTCAGCCATGTTGTGTTTTATTGCATTTCAGCAATAATTTTATGGCAAGTTTCCAGTAAGTTTGCAACACTGTGAGTCAGCAAACAGACATTCATTTTCATTTGGTTTGTGGCAATCCTTGGTTGTACTTTGGAGTGTCCTGAGCCCTAATCAATCTGAATATGTATAAGTCTGTTCATTTTTCTTGCTTTCCCCTGTTATACATTATAAGCTTTGCTCTTCAAGCTGGAGCTGGCCTGACAAGGCACTGTAAAGCACAGATATTACCTTGGGCACAGATATTATGGCATTCCTGGGGACAACTCAGGGACAATGATGCCATTTTAGAGTGGAACATGGGCCATTTACAAATGCCACAACAGCCTGCAGTGTGGCAGGACCAGGTGCTCTTGTTTTCCCCTGCTATGCCTTTTGACGTGCCAAAACCTCCTATCCCCCACAGCTGTTTCAGCACTTGAAAAAGCATGCTGTGAGAAAACAAGAATGCCTGGTCATACTGCACTGGATATCCAATCAGGATTGGGCACTCACAGCATTTTTAAATGGCCTGCATCATTCCCAGGTCAGACTCAAGGACACCATACCATCTAGTTGTGCCCCTGTTGCCAGGGAGTGGAGGAAGGAATCTGGAACTAGCCCTCGGAATGTTTAAAAAGAAGTTGGGTAATCACTAGAAGATGACCACTCACATGATTTCCCAAGTTCAACAACTCTGTTTTTTTGCCTGGAAGAAGTTCCATACTAAAATACTTGTCAGTAAAGTTTAAACTAGCAATCTAGTTATGCTACCTGTAAGTAATATATGCTTGAGGTTATCTGCACTCAGTTCATCAATATCCTGCATAGGGATGGGCACAAACTGGCTCATGAACTAAAGTTTGTGATGAACTTTGGTTGGTTCGTGGTTCACAAAGTGAAGTTCGTGGCAAGTCAATTGGCATGAACTTTCAAGCTGTTCATGCCAGTTTGTACCAGTTTGTGAATGGATACATTTCCAGACAGATTGTCTCCGCTCAATCAAAATATTTACCCAACTTGAAAGCAACAGGGAGGGGTAGAATTCTCCAGCCTTGAAAACACTCTGTTCAGTTTCAAACTAGTCATGTCAGTTTCAAGAGGGTTTTTTCCCCTTTGAGGTGTTTCTGTGCTCCCTTCCCATTTACTTTTAATGAAATGGCAGCCCCTGGGAGTAGCACAGAGGTTCTGACACTGGAATGACAGCCCCTGGGAGTAGCAGAAATGTTCTGGAGCTGGAATGACAGCCCCCAGTGTGGACTGAAAGCACCTGGGAGGAGCAAAAGTGTTCAGGGCCTGGAATGAAAGCTTGCAGAGTAGAATGACAGTCACTGGGAGTAGCAGAAGTGTTCTGGACCTAGAAGAACAGGTTACAGAGTGGAATGATAGCCCCCAGGAGAAGCAGAAATGTTCTGGAGCTGGAATGATAGGCCCCAGAGTGTAATGAAAGCACCTGGGAGGAGCAGAAGTGTTCAGGGGCTGGATTGAAAGCCTGCAGAGTACAATGATGGTCATTGGGAGTAGCAGAAGTGTTCTAGGACTAGAAGGACAGGTTACACAGTGGAATGATAGCCCACAGAGTAGCAGAAGTGTAGTGGGGCTGGAATGATAGCCCCCAGAGTGGAATGATAGCCACTGGGAGTAGTAGTAGTCTTCTGAGACTGGAATGACAGCCCCTAAAGTGGATTGACAGACTGTTGAAATAGCAGAAGCCCCCAGAATGGATTGACAGCCTGTGAGTTGTAGCAGAAGTTATGGGTCTGGAATGACAGCCCCCATTTGTGGATTGACAGCCGTGAGTCATAGCAGAAATGTTCTAGGACTAGAATGACAGCCCCTAATGGGGATTGATTGTTTCTCACTCCACTCCCATTCCACCCATGGGATGTCATTCCACTCTGGGAGATGTCATTCCAGCTCCAGAACACTTCTACTCCTCTTAGGGGCTGTCATTCCAGTCGGGGGGCAGCCAGTCCTGTCTCAGAAGACTTCTACTACTCCCAGTGGCTATCATTTTACTTCAGGGGCTGCCATTCCAGTCCCAGAACATTTTTGTTACTCCCAGGGGCTGTCATTCCACTCTGTAACTTGTCATTTCATCCCCAAAACACTTCTGCTACTCCCAGGGGCTGTCATTCCATTCTGGAGGCTGTCATTCCAGCTCCAGAATATTTCTGGTATTCACAGCAGCTGCCATTCCATTCTGTAACCTGTTATTCCTGTCCCAAAAATGTTCGGCTACTTCTGGTTGTCATTTCACTATGGGGATTATTTTCCAGCCCCAGTTGGGAGCCCATTATTCCAGCTACAGAACACTTCTACTACTCTCAGGGGCTGTCATTCCATTCTGTGACATGTCATTGCAGTGCCAATAGACTTCTCCTACGCTCAGGGGCCCAAATTCCACTCTGGGGGCTTTTATTCTAGTCTCAGGACACCTTTGCTACTCCCAGGGGACAACATCCCACTTTAGTTGCTGTCATTCTAATCCCAGAGCACAAATTCTGTTCCAGGGCATTATCATTGCACTCTGGGGCCTGTTATTGCAGTCCCAGAGCAGTTTATCTGGTCCCAGAGACATTAATTGAAAATCTGTTCCACATTTTCATCACAACTGTTTTATGTTTTATGTTTGTCAGTTGCCCTGAGCCCACTTGCGGGGAGGGTGGGGTAGAAATCCAAATAAATAAATAAATATTTCAGTGGAGCCCATTCAAGTCAATTGGCATTTCTGGTTTCCATGATATTCAATGGGCCTTCAAGCCTCTTCCATTGTTTCCAGTGGGCAATCCTGTCATTCCTTTTAGTACATTCCTTCTGCTGGGCTTGCAACACCCCCCTGAGTGTGATTCTGTGCTTCACATCAGTCCTGTTTAGCTGGCATTGCCACATTGGCACTGGGTTCTGCTGGGTACTTTGTGATTGCACTGGTACTGCTGGGCCCTCTGTACATTGTACTGGTTCTGGAGAGCTTGCAAAATTGCCCCCCCTCTTGTATTGTGATTGAGCTGTCATTGTCACATTGGCACTGGGTTCTGCTGGGCACTAGTACATTGTACCCACTAGTACATTATACCCACTAGTACCCACATTGGCACTGGGTTCTTCTGGGTACTAGTACATTGCACTGGTTTTGCTGGCCTTGCAACCACCCCCCTTGCTTGGAGTGTGATTTTGTGCTAGACATCAGTGCTGATGAACTGGTATTACCACAATGGCACTGGGTTCTGCTGGGCACTAGTACATTACACTGGTTCTTCTGGGCTTTCAACACACCTACCCCTTGCTTGGAGTGTGATTCTGTGCTAGACATCAGTCCTGTGGAACTGGCATCACCACAATGGCACTAGGTTCTGTTGGGCAATAGTACACTGCAGTGGTTCTGCTGGGCTTGCAAAAATGCCCCCCTCAGTTTCTACTGCATAGATTCTCTCATTTGACCTTAGTTCTGTTGGGTTTGCACTATTTATTTATTTATCATATGGCAGGATTATACACAGGAAGCATATAATATAAAATATGTAATCAGGTTGATATAATGGATATACAGACAGATTGAACAATCCCACTAATTACTACTATCTAGATTTTCAATCCACTCAGTCACAGCTGGGGAAAAGCTGAAAGAGCTCTTTCACATCTCTCTGGAAAGTACTGTCAAGTCCTGGATGCAATCACTCTCACAAACACTCTTGTGGCAGCAAGATATGTTTATTAAGAGGTAGAGGGGTTCCAAGCATAGACAGCTTCTGTGTCAGAACTGGGTTCCACACATTGGTTCCGCCAATATATTATAAGCAAGAAATCCCAATCATTGCTTCCATTTGGCCAGCCACACATCTAACCCTGTCCTTGTGACTGCCCCACACCTGCAAGTTAATGGTTACATTATCTAGAAGCTCCCCAGACTACAAGGTCACACAGAACAATGAGATCATATACTTCCCAAGGTGTTCTCAACACCCTCAGGAGGCCCCTGAGTGAGAACTGTTATGAACTGGCACTAACTAAGCAAAGCAGACAGCCATGCACATCCACTCCCCCCCCCCAGTTCCCAGAAGCGATGATGAACAACACCAGTAAAGAGCAAGATTGCATGCAACACAGGAACTGTAGAAAAGTACATATAAATCCATAACACAACAAATGGAATAATGTAATGTGGGGCAATAACCCCTAATACAACAGAACATGAGTGTAAGAAACAGGAAATATTTGGCAAGTGAGGCCTGAGCTTGACAAGTACAATGGTCACATTCCTGTGACAGATGAAAAATAGTTTGGGAGGCTGCACTACAATTGCATTCAGTTCCTGCTATTCTGCACCATTTAAACAACAGGTCAGCACATCTGCCCAAGCCTGTTTGTATTCTATTAGCCATCTTCCATGGCACTGGTTCTGCTGGGCTTGCAAAAATGCCCCCTATCTTCAGTTTCTACCACAGAGATTCTTGGGGACTTTGATTCTGTTTTTCTGGGCTTCTTTGCTTGCTTTTTTTTTCTTTTTTCTTTCTGCTTCCCCCGTCCATGGGGGGGGGAACAATGGAGGATAGGGGCACCTTCAGGGGGCATAACTTGGACCCCATAAATCCAATCCTCACCGAATTTGGAGGGCAGGTAGAGGAGAGTCAGCTGGAGATCCCCTATGATTTTGGTGACTCTAGCATTCTGGAGAGGGGTACATTCTACTACATCATGAACCTCACAAAATGAAGCAATTTCTTTAACCTCTAAAAGTTCATGACAATTCATGGTTCATGAACTGGACATGCCACAAACCAAACCAAACCACACTCTCCCATTTCATGCCCATCCCTAATCCTAGCCTTAACAACATTGCTGGCCTGCACTAGTTTTAGAGGAGAAAGTAAAAAGTGGAAGATCCACAAGGACTTCTAGGGAGCATCTTATTTTCCCTCCCTTATTATTTCCTCTTTCCCTTTACTGAAAGCCCCCATAGCTTCTCCCCTTTTCTTGCTTCCTTCTCTCCTTCCCACCTAACAGCCAGCCTTCATTTATTGCCCTCTTCCCAGGGTCTTTCCCTTCTCCTGGAAGCCTCTTCTGGGTAAACTATGACCCAGTTGCATGGAGCAGTGTATTTTATTTATTTGTTTTAAATTTCAGATTTTTCTGCAAACCTGGGGCATTTCTCAGGTTTGTAGAAAGATCTGTCTTGTCTGTTAATTGCTGCAGTCTCTGGATTTAAGTATCCACAGATAGGGTTCACATTGAGAATTAGATATATTCACATAATTAGTTATGGATTAAGTTGCTTTTCTGGCTTCAAGTACACAAAACAACATAAGGTAAGTAATATTTTGTCACCCACCTTGAATCTCGTCAAGAAAAGCAGACTAAGTAAATAAATAATATATATAGGAAATCAGCATACATCCTGATTACAGTGGATAAGAAGTCATTTAACCACTGCTGGCCAGATGAGAATCCTCTGAAATATTGATATCCCTGGGGTGGAAGATAGTTTGTAGAGTCTCTGCCCTCTTTCATTTTCACTCCGGTTCCCTGTCTCCCATTCACCACAAATGAGGATATCTAGAGACTTGCCTGCCATAACCTCAAATTTGTCAAATATGTCACCTATGACTTTAAACGGTCTATAGCTGAACTCCTCTAGTTTCAATTAAAGGCAAGGAGGCACTGACAGATTCTACCTCTGCTTTCCTGAACAATCTAGAATTCTGCTGCTTGGAAGGGGAAGGTAAGTTGGAACAGGGTCAAGCAGAAGCTCTGCCTTCTGTATACAACCTTTGCAATGCAACAATGGAATTTGGCACCTTGGTCAGTCAGGCAAGAACAGCCCCATTTAAGGAGAGGAAATGGGAAAAATGCTAATGAATGGAAAGATGATCATGCTGTTCCACAGTATATAGCAGAAGGTACTTTTTGTACCTTGTATCTTCCAACTAACTACAGACTAATGTTAGACGATATTAGTTTGGTGTTCTGATTGCCAATAGTGAACACTGGACAATGGCCGCATGTTATAGCATCTTCTTCAGGATCTGTCTTGTTTACTAGTGCCACATGGCAGGGTCTGAACTATTAATCATCCTTTATCTCTGCAATCCCTTTCTTCTAATTCATCCAGTTGCTTTCCAGCTTTTAGAAATGCTAGCAAGAGACAATGGTTAAACTCCCTTCCCCAGCTAGATAGGTGATACCTAGCAGGGAACAAAGATTTGGAGGACTTAAGGAGCTAGACTGTGTTCTCTCTAAGCTGTGCACCTCCTTGCTCATTAAGACAGGAAGCCCCATTCAGCAGCAATCTGGAGCTGCACAGGGTCTTGCACTGCCCATTGCTCATTTTAAGATTACAAACAAAAGTGAGATACCCAGTACAGAGACCTAAGCAAAATACTAAAAACATGTAAATCAATCTAACCAAAAATTATGTGAACATGTATTCAATAAATATGAAAAATATATAGATAATATGTTTTGTATTTATAAATATTTGTAATATATTCTGACAAATGCATGGACAAACAAGAAATTTACAGTTTTAACAAATAGGGGAATATATAGCTCAAAATAAATTCATTAAGAACCATGCCACTTCAAATAATAGTCTTAAGAATGATTTTCATTACACTGGAGATTCTACTCTTGCTGAGTCAAACAAGGAATTAATTCTCTTCTCCACACTGGAATAAGTCTCAGCAGTAATCCCTGGAAGCCGCTGTCCCAACCGCAGTTCCAGTCTATGGGCATGCTAGCGAAACTAGACCACGTTTCACCAAAGCATTACAATTTGCAAGTTTTGGAGAAGTTTTTGAAGCACTTTGCTGTGTATGAATATTCTAGTTTCAGAAAGTTTGGAAAGTTTCAGAACAGTGCTGAGTTGCTCTGGAGAGTGGTTCTGTCTACAAGAGAGCTCCACCTTCACTGCCATTCCTCCCAAACTATTTTACCTCAGCCTCATCCTAGTAATTTCCTTTCTATTTCTTGACAACTTCGACCACACATACCTCACCATGTGGACCCACTAGTCCACTCCCCCCGAGCAGCCTCCCTTGCACCAGTTGCTTGTGGACCAGATAAGAGCCCTGAACGGGCTAGTTCTGGACCCTGGGCTGTATGTTTAATCACCCCTACACTAGGTCATGTACAGAGGAATTGCATTTTACCTTTTTCGTTTGGATCCCTTGCTCATTGTGGTGCTATGCTGAGAGTATGTGTGTGGACATTTTCTTTTTAAGAAATTCTTTATAACATTTAATGCAGGCGATGACACTCTGTATCACCTTAGACCTCCATCATTCCAGGTATGCTATTTTAAAAAGGAGTGCCAGGAAGGGAGGGCAGTCAGTATGCAAATGGCTACTCCCTCAGTGGCAGACAAGGCAGTAAACTTCCCCTGTGGTAATCAGAAACTGGTTAGTGGGAGACACAGTGGCAAGGCCTCAGAACAGGGAGAGGAAGTGGGGAGCCCTGGCACTCTCAATGGCAATTCATACAAAGGCCAGATGGTGGCTGAGTTTGAAAGGAGAGAGAGAGAAGCCCCTCCAGGTGTTGGGAAAACCAGGTGGGTAATGATAATACCCCTGACCTGGATGGTCCAGGCTAGTTTGATCTCATCAAATCTCAGAAGTTGTGTTGGCCCCGGTTAGTAGTTAGATGGAGACCACCAAAGAAATCCAGCAGAGCTATGCAGAGGTAGGCAATGAAAAACAACATCTGTTTGTCTCCCGCCTTGAAAACCCCTAGGGGATCACCATAGGCAGGTTGCAACTTGAAAGCACTTTCTACCACAAAAAAGCATTCTGATGTTCTTATAAAAGCATACATCATTCTTTTAGTCTCTGTAGCACATAGACTGTTCATGATAGCTTAGTCTGGACTATCTTTTCCCATAGACTGGTTCATAAGACTAACCATGGGAAAACTGCTTCTGAACTGTGCATAGGCTGTCCATGTCAGTGCCCTGTGAAGGATTCTATGTTCAGAACGTCACATCAGCAAACACTCATAAAGTGATACAGTGGTATGCAAAAAAAAAAAAAAAATCCCATATGTGGTATATGATTGGCTGTCCACCAGCATATATACACTGACATGCACCAGTGGTTGTATGAATTGGCCTTTTGTTCTGAGCAATTTTTACTACAATTCTGGACTTGATATAGCAGGAAATGACTGAATAAGATCTGCCTGGTGTGGGATACAAAGCATAACAGAATGCCACATCAGTAGAAGGATGATTGACAAACCCAAAGTCCTCATATCAAGAAGCACTGTGAAGTTTTAATGGGAGTTGTGGTGAATTGAAATAATGCAATCAGCTATGTTCAGTTGGGAGCATTATGTTCTGCAAACCCCAAGGTACTTAAGGATATGTGGTTTTCCTTAGCACTTGAGGGTTGTTAGCCTGAACACAAAAGGACTGTACATTTTGAATCAACTAGGTAACACGTAAAAAGCACAATTTCATTTCAAAGTTCAATTATTGTGTGATTGTTTCTAAAGGTTAATTATAATTTTCTAACATTCTAACTGACTTTGGGAGTCTTTTTTGGTGATTACTCAACTTCTAGCATTTTGCTAAAAGTGCCTGATGTAGTTGCTGCCTTTTTTAAATCATAGTTTTCTGGTGTATCATGTTGCTGGTAATAATAGGTTACATTGGGTCTTTGGAAGGGTGTTGTCAGGGGTGGGTCTCCAAATGGCAGTCCATATTTTACACACAAAAGGGTGGAACAACATTCTGTAATGTCTGTAACCTGCCCCACACCCCACCCTTCCTTCTACTTTAGGAATAATACTGTGTCTTTATTTAGTGCTGTGTTCAACAATTGCTAGAATGTGCTGAAAAGAGAGTGAAATTCTGTGTTCCTGATAGGACTGCCAGACCTCCCAGCCTGGTGGGGTTGACCCACTTTTTGGGACTTCGGCCCACCCACCCGCCAGATGGCCATCAGGGGAAGCCCCACCCCCAAGCCCGAACACCCACAGCTACCCTCTCCCTTCTCTTTTGAGATATTTAAATGGCCCTCCAGCTTTCAGCCCTTTAAATTTTGCAGAGGGGAAGGAGAGGGGCAAGCTATGACACGCAGGGCCCTGCTGGCTGGAAGCACTCAAAGGGCCCCTTTAAGCGCTTCCAGCTGGCAGGGACAGGCCCTGCACGCTTGGGGCCCCACCAGCTGGAAGCACTTAAAGGATGCCTTTAAGCACTTCCAGCCAGCGGGGACTGGCCCCTCTCCCTCCCAGCTTGTAAGATTTAAAGGGCCCTCCACCTGTCGGCGGGCCCTTTAAATCTTGCAGGAGGTTTGGGAGAGGGGTGACTGCCAGTGATTTTTCTTGGGGGTGGGGCTTGAAATGGGACGTCCCCAAGGTGATGTCATGTTGGGGACACCCTGCCCCCTCTGGGAGCGCCCCCCAAGTCCCCTACTGGGAACAAAACCAGATCTGGCAACCATAGTTCCTGCTAAGGCTCAGAGCCAACTGGAAGGGTTTATTTTGAGGATAGGGGTCAGCTGCTTTTGCTATACCATCTGTAGTCAAGACTAAATCCTTCCTGTGTAACCACCAGTAATCTAGAAATAGTTATGTCTCTTGTCACATCATGGTTTGTTTCCTAGATGTAAGTTCCACTTGAGGGTAGCCCAGCTCTCATTCAGGCCTCTACCTTTTCGGATTCTTCCTGAATCTTTCCAACGAGCCAGCTCCTCTCCTCATCAAATACCTGTTTTTCTCTGGTTCTTCCTCTCTTTCTCTAGAGATATCTCTTCAGACCTTTTGAAGTTATATAAAAACTAGAGCTTTCATCTGATTAATGGCATCTTAGTTGAATAATTGTATGAATTTTAGTCAATTTTCTGATTGACTAACACAGCATAAATGTGTACATGAGACTAAATGTTTCTAAAAACATTTTTTAAATGTAAAAGATGCATAAGTTGCAGTTGGAACATCATCTTAGAAGAGGCATTCTTCCACACACATACAAGAGGGAGTGCTTGTTTTAGGGTGATGCCTGCCACCTGCCATTTTTATAAATACTTGCATTAATATAAATTTAAAACATTAAAAACTGGGGCATTTTAGATATTTGATCCATGTTTTAAATAACTAGATCAACAAATTAATATTGCAGCCCTAATAACAACTAGAAGTATGATCTTTTTGGGACTACGCTAGATTTATTTGTCCAATAAAGGTAAAGCAGTTCAGATCAGTGCTATAGTCTGGAGGGAAGGGGAAGGTAACTTCTCCTTCCTCCTTTGTATGTCATTTGGCTCACCTCAGATTCTGAAGTAGCTCTATGTGTCCCATTAAGGGAAACACAGGTTGCCTGAATGTTGTCTTTATATCCAATCCCCCCTCTCAGGCAAAGCACAACTTCAGGGGAGCATTTGAGGTTAGAAAAATAGCACACAGAGGCTGCAGTCACATGAGTGAGATAATGCGGGGGGGAAGCGAGGCTATTTGCTCTGTAGCAATTTGACTTGCATTTGCACAATCACACAGTCCCAGTTCCCTAGCAAGTTTTCTGCCACCGGGAAAATCAAGTACTTTCTAGGTATTAGTGCTCTGAATCCATGATTTTGCCTATCTGGACAGCCATCATTCACAATGATTGCGATTAGGTCATCTGGACATCCTTCATCTAGTAGGTTTGTTTTTGCAACTTTCACCATCATGTGCATGCATGTGCAAAAATTGTTTTTTAAAAAATTGTGCTGCACTGCCACTTGGGCAGCGCAGCTGTCTGCGATCACACAGGGGAAAGTCCATCTGTGGCCCATAGCAACCCATTTGATAATGGACTTTCCCCAGTGTCTTTTGACTCCGCTCTTGCGGCAGAGCAAAATGGGTGCGGGGCGCTGGCCAGATGTTCATGTCTGATTGCACCCGTTAAATCTGCCCAGCATTCACGCTTATGGCATGGCTAATTGTGTGTGTGATTGGGACCAGAAAGAGCTTAACCTCCATCATTTAAGTTTGTTTGTAGAAAGTCCCGGGTTCCAGACTAGATGTCTCCGGTTAAAATATAAGATATAAGGGGCAGTGTGACAGATCTCGGCCTGAACTCTGGAAAACCACTATAAGTCAGAGTTTATAATGCTAGGCAGGATGGACCAGTGGTCTAATTCAGTGTAAGGCAGCTTCATGTGTTCATCTGCAGATGATCTACAAATGTTCATTTGATTTCTTAAGCAACAGCTTATTACAGAAGAGAGTACAACTTATTACAGAAGAGAGAAGCCAGCTAACCAGACACCTAGGTGTGATCCGTCAATTATAGGGACCTGCCAGCAGCTAGAGCTTCCAAGTGAACACCTTGGTAACACTTGCCTGGAATAGGGAAGACCAAAGTGCAGGCTTTAATCCTGATACTCTGCGTTAGAACTATATTACATCATCACAAACTTTTCCTAGTAGAATGAATTCAGGCTTTTTGCTATCTTATTCAAATTACCACCTCAATTCCCAATTAGCACCAGTTTTGTGAACATTTTTCCACCAGGAAATACCATGTGTCTAACAAATCATTT
Source organism: Gekko gecko (assembly GCA_029375565.1). Taxonomy (NCBI): domain Eukaryota; kingdom Metazoa; phylum Chordata; class Lepidosauria; order Squamata; family Gekkonidae; genus Gekko; species Gekko gecko. Next base: position 227,285,329 of record JAPDNY010000002.1, read on the forward strand.
CACACAGTCTGTTTCATTGTAATGAGTTTCAAGCTCTGGGGAATTTTGACACTGCATTTTTTTAAACATTTGCACCCAAGAAATGATTGAAGCAGGTGAGAACAGCCCTTCATATCAGTGATTTGTACTGCTTCTCTCTCCGCCCTCTCTCTCTTTTTACAAAATGGTTATTGCTCTCACATCCAACTGCTCATACAGCCAAAATTTGCAAGGCAGTTTTGATTGTCTGCTGATACCACCAGGGACATCACTGGTGTAAAAAGCTGTTCAACTAACAGCCTTGGAGATGCTTCATTTTGGAGTAAGGATACATGATTGTTAAATGTAATTACACAACAATGAGTTGAACAAAATGAAGAGGGAAATGGGCTGTGGGGTCAGTTCCCATACTATTTGTATAAGACATGAGTATATGAGTGCACTTGTAATCCTTCCAAACCTGGGGGAAAGCTAGTATGGTGCAGTGGCTCGAGATGGACTTGGCTGTGGCAAACTCGGGTTGAAATTGCCCATGGAGGTCACTAGGTAGCCATAAGGAAGTCTTCCAAGCTAGCCTCCTCATAGGGTTGTTGTAATGCTGAACTGAACTACTTAGAAGCAAGTGAAGATACAAATGCAACAGATATGATGTGTGAAATAACAATATAGCAAAAAGTAGCCAGTGTACACAAAAAAAGATGGGCACAGCAGATATTGCTAGCTGTAGTTTGTAATCTGTTAATACATGTAGTATAACCCGCAACACTGCTTCAGACGTTCTGAATCTCTTAGCAGTTCCATATTGGAAAATCAAGAAAACCCAGTGTAGATTGTCATGTGTGACAGTCTAATAGCTTCTGAATAGTTTTATGTTCTTGAATAATACTGTTAAGTCGTCTCTCATTTGGTGCTTGGATAACAAAGGCCCCGTCCACACGGAGCATTTGCCCCGCTGAAGTCACGGGAGCCCTGCGGACTTTCCGTGCGCGTTCATACGAGCACATCTGGGAGGTGTAGTGCTCCCGTGGCCAACCCGTGGCTTCCCTCTGAAAATGCGGGGTAAAAAACTAGTAGGTCCGAGGTACTCATTTCTGGAAACCCTGGGGCAAAGGCTGGTGTCTGATCGCGGGAGCGCCGGTATCCCACGGCTTCCGACGCCTGCCTATGTCCCCGGGTTTTCCGGATGTTGTAAGTTTCCCTGGGATGCGCACCAACACTGGACAGAGCATGCGCACACACAAGTCACTGACAGCGGCCCGCCTCCCCCAACGGCGCATGTGCACTTCGCACTTGCATGGTCTGCTGTGCTGCTGTTTTGCCGCGCTGCAGCAGCGCGGTGTGATCGTGGCACAGAGCTGGCGCGTGGCAACCTGGTGGCCTGTGAGATCGGGCTACCGCGCCTTATTTAGCTCCGGGGCAAACTGCCATGCCTCCCCCACGCGTTTTCTGGCCCGTGTGACCGGGGCCAAAGTAAATAACTGATTAATTTTACAGAATCAGTAGGGTTTGAGAACAGTGATGTTAGAATGAATTTCTGTACATTCAGCAGCCCAGGTTAAGCTTACTCTGTTCTTATTTTGTTTCTGTGTGTGGTTTCTGTCAATAGTGGGCTGCTGTAGTGAAAATCCTTACACGTAATTGAGAGACTTTGCAAGCCTGCTCCTACACATGACCATCATTTTTTATGACTGTAAGTGCTTCAGGTATGCTAGGTGCTGCATGTAGATGAAATAGAGAGTTGTGCTTGCTATCCAGCTCTATTTGTGGCAGCATGTGTTGAAATTGCTGTCATGGGAGGGAAAAAATCAGGCAAAGAGCTTGACACATGGAACTGTCACACCACATTTTTTGATTGTCAACCATCAACACAGTGGCTGTTTGCATTTATGAAATGGCAAAGTGCCACCTAAGATTAGAGCAGCAAAACTCTGTTTAGGATGGGTCTCAGACAGTTCAATGTGTAGGTATTGTGCCACATAAGAGGAATTCTTTCTGTCCGTATGTGATGTTACAGAAACAGCCGTTGCGCCACATCCCTGTTCAGTTCTCTGATTTCGAAGACTGAAGGAGAACTACAGCATTTTGCCCCAAGTTTTACATCAGACAGAAACATAGCCTGATGGCAACTTCTGTTAGAAGGGATTCTGTCACTGGGGTTCTGAAAGGCAGGACTTTTTTTTTCTTTTTTGCAGTCCTCGCTTACTTATTTCCTCTTGCTCATATCATATCTGTTTCCTTCCCATTGCCTATGATGTGCCCTCTATTTGTCATCAGTTAAAGCCAAAAGAAAGTTTGGCAGAAGCGGCAGGAAAAAAAAATCTTTGTGATAAGCAGAAACATGCTTTTCTTATTTATGAAAATAAAGTAGAACCAGGCACTTCAGAATATATGACAGGGTTGTTGTTGTTTTTTAAAGGAAGCTAGTGAACTGATAGCAATCTTGTTGGAAGGCAGTGTTTTTAGGGACTACCTGAGACATCGAGGCACTGTGGACAGGGCCTGGCTCTGTAGCCACCCTGCTTGTCTGCCCCTATCACTTTTCAACATTCTTCACTCCCCACCCCATATCAGGACATCTGTCACAGTCTTTCTTGCCCATGCTTTCGGTTACTTATAATTCTGAAAAAATCCCCTTCTTTTTGCATACTAATCCCTTCCTCAAAGCTGCTTCCAAATCTCAGCACTCACATCCATTGCCTTCACTTTAAAAAATCTGAACTTTGTGTCAAGCTCGAGCCTCACTTGCCAAGTATTTTCTTTTACTTACACAGTCATATGTATTTTTCCATATTTCTTGCCTGGCTTTTTTATCATCTGTACTGTCTACTGGGGGAGAGGAGTGAATGTCAGCTTGGCTTGGTTAGTGCCAGTGTGTAACAGTTCTCATGTAGAAGCACCTTGGGAAGAATGTGATCTCATCGTTTTATATGACCTTGTCTAAGCAGCTTCTAGATAGTGTAACCATCAGTATGCAGGTGTTAGGGGGCAGTGGTACGGGCAGAGCAAACATTTGGCAGGCTGAGTGGGTGCATTGATTGACTAAGGGGCATTTGAGGGATTTCCTATTCTCAGTATAGTGTTGGGACTGACATTGGGGAGTCAGTTCTGACATGAAAGTTGTCTATGCTTGGATCCTTTCTTTCTCCAGATAAACAAATCTTGCAGCTACAAGAGTGTGCATGAGATTGATTGAATTTCACGACTGGACACCTTGCAGTATTAGCTGTAGGCCTCACTTAACATGGGCTGATTCCACACAAATAGTTGCCCCGGTTTCACCCCCTGGTAATAATCATGGCAAAGCATCATTTCCACATTTGTTGCTGTGCGGTCTGTGTTTGGCCCGAATCCCGTGCGCTTCCCCCCACACAAACATTTTTCGTTTCTGATTTTTTCAGGTGTTTTGTGTGTTTTTTTGCTTCAGTGCTGGAGTCAGGGTATTCCAATGGGGAACTCAGTCAGGAATCATGCTTGCCTAGTCCTGCCCCTTTCCCACCCCTTCCCTCCCCCATCCTGTGCATCACAACGCAACCACGCATGCATTTTTTTTAAAAGGGGAGGGGGAAATGACCACAAAAGGCGGAGAGTTAACTGCTGTGCAGAACTTGTGCATCACATCTGGACCTTTGGAATGTGCAGGTAAACGAAAGCAAACTGTTAATGTGTAATCGGCCATGGTGATCTTTTTGCAGCAGTGTCAACATTAAGTATGTAAAAGAAGTTTTTACAAGCTGGTCTACCATTTGTAGCATCTCTTTGTTGAATTGGGCCATCTTACCATACAAGTGAAATGCTATGGATCTGTTAACTGCAGAGCATAACCTCAGAAGCAGTTAGATTCCAGGTCAGAAGAAGCAAACAGCAAGCAAATCTTTTTCATATATGCGATAGAATACTGTGTGGGATCAAGGGCATAGATTTTCCAATCTTGGGGGGGGGGTGCTGAGCTTGGGCTCTCTGGGACCACCCTCTCTCTCTCCTGTGGCAGGTGGACAAAGCCAGGTCACCGTCCACCTCCACCACTGGCCATCCGACAGGGCGGGGGGGCACTGCAGCAGCCCAAGGAGGGTCCATGTGTGGCTCGGCCGAGCCTGCAATGGGAGGATGGAGTGAGACCAAACTGGGCTGAAACTCGATCAGTGAGGGCTGGCTGGCTGGAAGGCCCTTCCTGGGCTCAGCCCAGCTGCGCCCCCTCCTCTCTCCCCTGCCAGCCCCTCTCTCTCACCCCACCTGGCTGACTGATTGCAAATGGCACTGCGCCTCTCACTCCTCCTGGCTCTAGCAAGCCACAATTGCAATGCAGGCGCCACACCCCCGCTCCCACACGTGCACTCACTCACTCAGACCAAGGAGAGAAAGGTGCCAGGCATGTGCTCAGAGGCCTGGGGGCTCTTGGGAGGAGGGGCACCTGATCAGCGCCAGGGCTTGCCACCTTTTAAATGGATCCAAACGCCCCCCCCCAGGGGGAAAGGGCCCAAGCCTGCTCTGCCCTTTCTGTGTGTGTGGGTTTGGGGTTTTTTTTGTAAAATTGGTGTGCCCAGCAACCCTACCCCGGGGGGCTCAGTACCCCTGGAAAATTTGGGGGATCGCCTCACCTCCCCAGCACCCCCCCCCCCATAGATCATGCCTATGTGTGGGATTTCTTCATCAAGGAGCACACATGCTAATGTGCAAAACAAATAATAAGGCATTAATTCTGTGTGGAGTATCTGGAAGAGCTGAGTCAATGCTGATGGGATTTCCACCAGTGCTGGCAGGGAGTCCTGGAAGCAATCTCTTAAACTCAGAGCCATCAACTGTTCTCTTTGGCACTAAGAGGATGATCAGCAAGGGACTAGATATGATGAATGTAACAAACCACAGCCCAAGGTTGGGAAACAGGGTTTTAATGAAAGAGACAATAGGGACAGTGTCAGAGAGCAGTGGTGACTGGTAGTAAGAAAGCTCATGAGGAGCCATGAAGGGGAGAAATGAGTACAAGCTTTAGTTGCTGATTACATCTGGCTGCCAAATCTAACCAGTTGTAGGAAAGAGGCAACATTTGACCTGTGGTTGACGGCATGTCAAACAGCAGCTGCTGCTGTCAAGATCTTCTCTGTAATGGAGTCATAGACTTAGAACAGGGGTGCCCACACTTGATTGACATAAGAGCCACATAGAATAAACCTCAGATGTTTGAGAGCCACAAGACATGAACGAATATTAGATGTTTTTACTGGGAAATATGTAGATTTGCTTTTTATTAACATTAAACAAGACTGCCAAAAATAATAACAAAAGCGGTAAAAGCAGATACTGATAATGATATTTGTTTGTCCAATGATATTTGTTTGCTAATGATATTTAGCTTCCCCAGCCGCCCTGCCAGGAGCCGCACAATATATGTGACAGAGCTGCATGTGGCTCCCGAGCCACAGTTTGGCCACCCCTGACTTAGAATATATGTTTATCAGCTTTGTTTTTCAAATATTTTGAAAGGCTTTAGAGTTTCATTTTATATTACAGTGATTAAATACTTAATATTACAGATAGGCATGCTTTGTGACCCTTTGTGATTAAAATATTTTCTTCAACTTAATCCAGGACAAAATGTCTACTTTTATGTAAGCAGAAACACAAGAAAAAGACCATGGTAACCACTTGTACTTAGTCAAACTTAATGTATCCCCACATTCATTTCTGCTTATGCAAAATCTTGTGCAACCAATTTCTGGGCACTATACCAGGGAGGGAAGCGCCAGGTGTTGCACATGAACTTGTGCATGTGGAAGAGTGCTAAGTCCATTTATGTTTCCACTTGTGCATTACTGGATCCATGCCATACTTTCAATTTCAGATTATAGACAGAGAACCAAAACATTTCACCTTAAAACAGTCTTGAGTCATGGATGATGGTTGTTGAATCCATCTGGGTAGACTAGTGGACTTGGGAGATCTCAGTTTGAGTTACTGCTCAGCCATTCATCTTACTGAGTAGCCTTAGCCTTTCAGCTTTGCTCACCTAACAAGCATGATATGAGAAAATGGGGTAACCCACTACTGTGAGCTCCATGGAATGAAATGTTGAATACAAAAATGATTGATAAATATTTATAAGGAAAGGTGTGCATGTTAGTTTAATTGAGGCCTGAAAACTGGTGTACATTGGTAGGGAGACATAAAAGAAATATCTTAAGATGTGTGTACATCTTACAGAGAAAAAGTACCTCCCTCTGTCTCATAACAAAAATGCATGCTGGGCAAAACTTCAGAAGTGGGTTAGATTAATACAGTGCCAATGTTGTAAGCCACCCTGAGCCTGCTTGTGGGGCGGGTGGGATATAAATTGAAATAATAATAGTAATAGTAATAGTAATAGTAATAGTAATAGTAATAGTAATAATAATAATAATAATAATAATAATAATAATAAATTTTTCCTTGGCAATATTTGCAATTCATGCATCTTTTAAACGTAACATCAGAAACAATCCTTAGTGTGTGCTGATATAGCATAACCGAGTTCGTGGGCCACACAACATTACATCTTACCAGGAGGCTGTAGCCTGGGAGAAATGATTCGAGAACATGACTCTGTTTGTTTAGCTGGACTGAATGGGTGAGTTTTCCTGACAGCTGTTCTTAGGAGTGTTTTCTTTGGCCTTGTATCTCCAGCAAGGGAGGGGGAATTCCCTTTTCAGCATTTCTCTGTGATCTAGACTGCTGCAAAGACTCTTGTGGAAACGGAGCAAGATGAATGGCTGTAATTGCAGCCACTTCCTGGGCTTTCTCTCCCCTAACAGGTTTTTGTGGTCCTCGCATAGTTATTGTGTCTTATTGATTTCCTGACACCCTCTTGTTATAGATATTAAGGAAGCACTGAATTAATCAGCAGCTGCTACGGACCCAGTGGAGCTGTAACTTTTCTTGCACTCTTGTCTCAGAGCAGGCTCACGTTCCTTGCCCTGAATTAATCTTTCATAGGCTCACTTCATGTATTTTTAATAGCTGTGGGATCTGGTCAGAGCACATATTGGCTTCAAGCTATGGGTTTCTACTGAGCAGCAGGGAGTAATTCTTGGATTCCAAACCTTGGGAATACATAGGGCAGGACTGTAGCCAGAAAATTTTGGTTGGTGGGGCAGGGACTGGGGTACTGGGGCAGGGGAGCGGGGAACTTAATTAGATTAGATTTGTACCCTGGGAAGGTCACTTAAGGGGCCTTCCCTTTCACAGCCGCCCTTGCTTATGGTTATTTTCACTCCCCTCCAAGCAGCTGATCTGAGGGAAGTGAAATTGACCAAAAGTGGCAGGGCAGCTTCCCTTTCCTTCCCTAGCCTCTGCTCCATGGGGGTTGGGCTGGGGAAAGGGGGGGGCTTGCCCTGGAGGGGAGGCTGGGAAAGGAAAGGGAAATCACCCTGCCACTTCTGGTCAGTTTCATTCTCCTGGGATCAGCTATTAGGTTTAACATCTGATTAGCAGAAGTGAAACTGACCAGAAGTGGCAAGGCAACTTCCCTGGAAGAGCCAGCAAGGCCAGGGAGGGGCAGGGGTAAGGAGCGCAGTACAGTGGGGTGGGGGTCTGGCATCCTCCCAGGTGGGACAGGGTTCATCCCTGGTGTGGCTCCACCCCAAAATGCCCTGCCATGGCTACATAGGGCAGGGCAGAGACTGGACAGTTGCCAAGGAACTTGGAGATCAGTCTACTAGCTATCTTTTTGTCATGTTTATGGGGCTCTCTTTTTGTTCAGTTGCAGTATTGGTCATTGGTTGGTGTTTTGAAATGTAGACAGTTTATGTTTAAATCTGCAAAAAGGCTTTCCCTGTTAGACACTGGCCAGCCCTTACTGCCCCCTAAAGGCTGTAGTGAGAGACTGCAAGCTCTTTCACACACACTAAATAATGCACTTTCAATGCACTTTGCAACTGGATTTTACTGCATGAAATGGCAAAATCCACTTGGAAACAGTTGCTGAAGTGGATTGAAACTGCTTTATTCAGCATGTGTGAAAGCGCCCTTTATCTGTTATGAAGGTTCACAGTGGGGCTTTGGGTGCCTTATTTAAAATGCAGGAAAGAGGCTCATTACTCCACCTTCCTCTAGGCCTCCCCCAGTGCATCAGATGCAAAGCTAAGGGGGTTTACTTACTTACTTCCTCCTTCTTGCTGCAGTTGCTTTTTAGGAAACTCTAATCAGCATACTGGTCAATGTCCTTCTGGTGAGGTTCTGCCCCCATCTTTCTGCTCTCCCCTCATGTGATTGCTGTTCTGCCCTCCCCCATGTGATTGACAGCCCTCCCCCATGTGATTGACAGCCACCCAGCCTGTCCGGTGGCTTTCAGTATGGTCTTATTCCCTCCCTGTCTTGACCCTTTAAGGCCTCTTGTGGACATCTCCACACCTTCAGAGTCAGGGCAGGGACACAGTCCAGGCACCCTGTCATGATGGCCAGCCCAGCTGTTGCTGTACCATTTGAATGGTTGCAGCACATGGACAACCTTTCCCTGCTTGATGCCAAAAGGGCTGTGGGTGGCAAACTCACTCCCATCCTGCCTGCCCCTGCTCCCCTGTGTTGCTCAGACCTTCTCTTTTTCCAAAAGGTAGAATAATCCCAGTATAGACAATATCCCAGTGAAAGGAAAAAATGTGTTAAAGAGTCATTTCTTGCTGACTTAGCTGAGAGTATGTTAGTCCATTGCCTGATGCTGACACTGGGCATGGAAACAATCCAATGCAATCACTGGTACCAAAACAGCATTTTCATTCTGATATGGTGAGGATTTTCCTTAGGTTTGTTCATGACACTGTGGCTTTCATTTAAGTATGTCATCTGGAAAATACTCAGCTTTAACACCATGGAGATTTCACCCTTGTTGAACAAATATTGTCACAGAATAGCCTGACAGATTTTTTGTTGTTGTTGAGAACAGTGATGGAACTGATCTTCATGCATCTCACAAACTGAGCTTAAACTTGCAAAAAAGCTTATGCCACAATAATTTGGTTGGTCTTAAAGGTGCCACAAGACTTAGTTTATTTGGGATATACTCCATTGCAGAGGTTTTTGGATCTAGTGTTTTTCTTCCATTGTGTTCTGTGAAGATGAACTTTTTATTATTCTCATTATGAAAGGTGGAGAATGTTTAGGGGAAGGCTTGTATTTTTTCAGAAATGCTATGAAGCACACTTGCATCGTCCCTGTGGAAGCACTGTATAGGCTTTGATTCACAGCATATTTCTCCCCACTGCTAAATTTGTGTCCCCATAAGAGTGAATGACAGCCATTTGGGAAAAAGTAAAGAGATGCAGTCAAGGACACCACTGGTCTGGTCTAAGCTGCCCTTGCGGGGAAGGGTTTTGCCACATCCTCAGTAGGTAATAGGAAGCAGACAACTTATTTTCCCCATACTTTTCAATGTTTCTCACTGACCTAGTAGCCATTTGCATAGCCCCACTGCATCCAGGGCCTCCAAGGGTAGGGGGTGTTAGAGGTACAAAGTCACCCTGGGGAGCTACGCAAGGCGCCACCAAAGAATAGTGGCAACATATCTGTTCTCATAAAGCAATCCTGTGTGTCTTCTTCTGAATGTGAAGGGGTATAAATAATCCAGAGGAAATTTGGTCTTGACAACTTCTCATGGTCTGGTGCATTTGCTTTGTTCCTGTCTGGTCTGTCTTCTGTGGTTTCCCACAAAAAGTTTTGTATCTCATTAAGGAGGTTCAAATGTTCTGACTGGCCTGGACTTAAGAGCATCAGAAGAGCCATGCTGAATCTGACCAAAGGCCCATCAGGTCCAGCATTCTGTTTGCCTCTAAGAAGCCCTCAGATACAATGACTGCAACAGCATCCTCCCACCCATGCTCCACAGCAACAGATACATAGTGACATTCTTCCTCTGGTACTGCAGGGAGTAGATATGTACCACGACTAGTAGCCATTGTGACTAATAGCCATTGACCATCACTCTTCACAATCTTATCCATTCCTACCTCTTTACCTTAATTATCAAAGCTGCTACAAAAATCTGAAGGTACGCTGTTGCTTCACCTCCTTGCCATTTCACCTTGTTCATTTCTTCTGCTGGTTTCTTCTGGCAGAAATTAAACATGGCCACTACAGTGCTGGGACCCAGCTGTTTCATTCTCCCATCTATTTTTGAAGCATAATTTTTGTACACTTCATCTAGTTTATTGGGAAGGAGAGCATAAGATGCACTGGAACAACTGTTCAAATTCTGAAGAAATAAAAATGTATCCCCATGCCCCCAGCCTGCAATTCAAGAGGTATGAATGAAAAGCAGGTAACAGCTAGTGTTGGGACAGCTAAGAGCAAAAGCCAGAAATGAAATGCAGCAAATGATGGAGCCTCACAGTACAATCCCTTGCCTGGTTGAAAGCCCATTGAGTAGACCTCAGTACAATTCTGAGTAGACTGGTTAAGACAAAGACTGTAATGTCTTCATGGCCACCCAATGAATGAAAGGATTTGAACTCAGCTTACCCACATCCAAGAGCCATAGCTGATGCATTTATCCTTTTTATTTCAGATTTGTAATGCTGGCAGGCCTAGCTTTGTACTCCCAAAGAACAATAGAAAGAAATTTCAAGGAAAAGTGTGAGCCAAAGCTAGATCTTAGCTGGGCAAAATAACAATAAAATGGAGATGGACGGCAGATTCTTCTAACTTGAAATAGTTTGAGAATAACATAATGTCTCAGAGATGTGTAAATGCTTCCATAGACATTATAACAAACCATTGTTTGCAAGTGCTAGGACTGACTATGATGAGACTAACGCAATTATTTATATGCACATAGAACTATGCCAACACAGTGGGGAAGAACAGACAGCCTGCACTATAGTGAGACAACAGCAAATCACTGCGGATACTTGCTGACATTAGGTGCATTCTTCTTGGGTTCTCTTTCATAGTACAGTGTGCTCCTCTAAGTAATGCCTTTTTAAAAACCTCACAGGAGTAGGAACATCTTGAATTATTGGACACTGTCAGCTAAACATTTTTTGTCCGTAACATACAGTGCTCCTTATGCTACTAGTGGATTTTGTCCTATGCTCAGCAGTTGTACGAATTTTGGCCTTAATGCTTTGCTTACCAAGTGCAGTTCCCAAAGAGATTTTAATGTCTGTGGGGCAGAAACATTGGATATAATAGTATTAATGTGTCATTGCTAGTTCTCAGAACAGCTACATATGGATAGCTATCCTCTTCTGCCTCTGTGCATTGAGGGCAAGGGGTTGAATCTTCTTATTAGGCATGATTTGAGATTAGCATGGCTGTGATTCACCTTCTGCCAGCATTTGCAGTGCAGGAGGGGGGTGGGGGTAGGGGATAGGAAGGCATCCTCTAGCCACATGATGCCTTCTGGTCATGCTAGGAGGGGGTGGGCCAGTTCGCCCTCAGCCTGCCACATCAGATGTTGTGTCTGAGTGTAGGGTGGGCTGTAAATCCAAGGTGGGCTGTTTAAACAAGCCCATGCAGGCCATCCTCCTCTTCTTCTCCTCAGATCACCAGCTTGCTCACCCATCCTCCCTTGATTTGGTTGTATTACGGTGTTTCTCTGGTCTGTTGCTTACTGTCGCAGCTTAGCGGTTTGGGCATTGGGACAGATCCTTCTGGGGGGAGGCCATGCCTGCATGCCTGCCTCTCCCAATTTGGGGGCTCCCATAAGGGGCCTTGGGAGGTGGAGCCACTCAGCCACATGTCCAGGTGGGGGCTGTTGGCTGGCTTCCACCACGAGGTGGCAATGGGACCATGTAGAGGCTGGCACCCATATGTGTCCCGGGATCTTTTCATTCCACAGTTGGTCTCCCAGCAGACGGGCTGGGTAGGGGTTCCATCAGGCAGCAGGCAGGTCGCCTGATGCTTGGATCCGTCCCCATGCTGCACCATTGCTCCTTGCCTGTATGCAAATAAAATAAGCCGTGACCATATATTTTACCAAAGGATGGTTGTGTGTGTTTATTCCTTCTAACATCTCACCCTCTACCCTCCTTGAACCTGCAATAGCATCTACTGGGAGTATATGGGACATAGGTGCAGAAGTTCCACTCTTTTGATATTCCCTTAGTTGAGTGCTAAGTATGTACTGATTATTGCAATTCTCTCTCTCCATCTGGTTTAGGTCCTACTGGGCTCTTCCACATTGTCATTTTTGTCACTTGTTTGTCCATATTGCTTCAGGGTTCCCCCCCCCCCCATTAGGCCTGCCAAGTGAAGCTGAAATCTGAGGAGACTGAAATTTAGAGGTTAGCAAACCTTATCAGTTGGGAAAAGGGGGAAACAGGGGTTCTTGATATTGCTAGGTTTGAAATTCCCTTGGCTGTACAAGTCCTCAGCTTTAATCCACAGCTGGTCCTGGCTTTTTAGAGTGCAGAGGAGACTGTTGATGATGTTTACCAACTTCCCTTAGTTTTTTGCGGGTGGGGTCAACCCTTATTCTCAGACTCAAGTTTAGTGATCATCATTCATGCTTTTGTAAGATCAAGTCTGTGTTATTGTCATTTGCTGTGCTTTGAATTGTCCTTGAAGAATAGAAATTTCAGTTGTTGTTGAACATGGTGGGTCATCTCCAGGGGCTTTGTTATAAAAGTGGTATTCTAAAATTATTGTGTGACAAGTTAGAAGTGCAAATAAGTAAATAAAGGGATTCAGCCTTGCAAATCTTTCCAAGCCTTTGTCACAGTTGCTTCTCCCTTGTTCCTTCTCCTTGTGAGCAGAGTGACTGCTTCCTTTCAGTGAGCAAAACTGGGAATTAAGGGTGCTACCCTCACCACTGAGGAGACAGCATCCCATATTCAAGATTTTCTTGTAGATCTGGCAATCCTTTTGCTGTGAGCAATGAGGAACCATGGCAGTCAGAAACAAAAACAGCCACAAGGAGAATGAATTCTTGGTGCCTTAAGTGTGTCAGTGCTTCCCCCCCCTCCGCTTTTCATTTGACATGTTGTTCTTACAAATACTGATGGAGTGACAGATAAATACAGTAAAATTTGCAGTCAGTGCTGGTTTTTTTCTTTGATTTCCTAGAGCATTCTGAATTGGGAATTCATATGTAGAAGAGTGAATGCTCTACAGGAAACTACCTTGTCACAGCAAGGGGCTTGCATGGTTCGATGAGACTGCAGACTATACCATGGAGGGCCACCCAGGATGGACAGGCCAGAGCGAAGAACTCAGACAAAAAGTGATCCGCTGGAGAAGGAAATGGCAACCCACTCCAGTATCTTTGCCAAGAAAACCCCCTGGACAGTAACAAAAGGCTAAAAGATACGACACTGGAAGATGAGTCTTTCAGGTTGGAAGGTGTCCAGTATGCTACTGGGGAGAGCAGAAGGCAAGTACAAGTAACCCCAAAAAGAGTGAAGCGGCTGGGCCAAAGCCGAAAGGACACTCAGCTGTAGATGTGTCTGATGGTGAAAGGAAAGTCCAATGCTGCAAAGAACAATACTGCATAGGAACATAGAATGTAAGATCTATGAAGCAAGGTAAGCTTGACATGGTAAAAAATGAGATGGCAAGACTGAACATCAATATCTTGGGAATCAGTGAACTAAAGTGGATGGGAATGGGCAAATTTAACTGAGAGGACCATTGGATCTACTACTGTGGCCAAGAATCCCATAGAAAAAATGGTATGGCCTTTATAGTCAACAAGAGAGTGAGAAAGGCAGTAATGGGATATAGTCTCAAAAATGACAGAATGATCTCAGTCTGAATCCAAGGCAAATCATTCAACATCACAGTTATCCAAGTCTATGCCCCAATCACTGATGCAGAAGATGTCATGCCCACCGTGCAGCCTGATTCTGTGGACCCTGATCCTGGGGATTCTGCACCTTTAATGCCTGAGAACGAGCTCCCTGCACCCTTGGAAGAAACTAACCTAAGTTCTGCAGAGGATGAGCACCAGTTAACAGGGGAATTCACACCTGGAGCCGCTCCTGCAGAACCAAGCAAGGTCACCACACCTCCTGATTTTCCTCTAACTCAGAGTGAAAGAGGAGAGAGCAAAATAGAAGGGGAAGTCATGGAAGCAGTGGCAGAATTCATGTTCCTGGGATCCAAGATCACTGCAGATGGTGACTGCAGCCATGAAATTAAAAGATGCCTGCTCCTTGGGAGGAAAGCTATGGCAAACCTAGACAGCATAATAAAAAGTAGAGACATCACCCTGTCAACAGAAGTCCATATGGTCAAAGCGATGGTATTTCCAGTAGTAATGTATGGCTGTGAGAGTTGGGCCATATGGAAGGCTGAGCTCCAAAGAACAGATACTTTTGAATTATGGTGCTGGAGAAGACTTTTTAGAGTCCTTTGGACTGCAAGAAGATCAAATCAGTCAATCCTAAAGGAAATGAAACCTGATTGTTCCCTAAAAGGACAGATACTGAAGCTGAAGCTCAAATACTTTGACCACCAAATGAGAAGGAAGCACTCACTGGAGAAGCCCCTGATGCTGGTAAAGATTGCAAATAACAGAAGAAGGGTACGGCAAGGATAAGATGGTTAGATAGTGTTACCAATGCAATGAACATGAAATTGAGCAAACTCCAGAGGACGATGGAAGATAGGAGGGCCTGGCGTGATGTGGTCCATGGAATTGCGAAGAGTCAGACTCGACTGTGTGACTGAACAACAGCACCACCCCATATTGCGAACCAATCATAATGAATTGGCTTCTGTGTATGTGAGTGTGTGTAAAGTTCTGTCAGGTCATACTCAATTTATGGCAACCCCATATTGTTTTCAAGAGACAAAGATGATTTGCCATTGCCTGCATCTGCATAGTGGCCCTGGAATTCCTTGGTAGTCTTCCATTCAAATACTAACCAGGGCTGACCCTGCTTAGCTTCCAAAATCTGATAAGATTGGGCTAGCCTAGGCCATCCACGTCAGGGCCCAACTTGCTACTTCAATAAGCAATTGGGTGCTGCTATTACTGTAGGATAAAAGCAACATCTGGAATGGACTGATAAAAAATTGCTTTGGAGGCCAGAAGTGACTGTAGTGTCCATCATTCTAATTTTATCTTCTGCATAACACAAGATATAGAATTTCAGGCATATTTTCTCCCATAAAGCCCAAAAGTATCCTGAAAGCAAGAATTGTTTTTGAAACCAAATGCTGTGGAAGAAGCTTCCTCTATCATGTCATCCCCTTAAGCATAGTTCATTCTGTCTTGAAATACATTAGAATTTTCTCCCTCTTCTTTTTTGTGTACCCTTTGCTCGGTTCATAGTAAGCCCCTTGACTCCACTAAAGAACAGTTCAAACAAAGCTGCCATGGATTTTCTGTTGCATGCATCACATGTGTGCCCATGGAAGCTGTCACCTAAACTCCTATTAGTAAGTCCTATGTAAATGAGCTACCAGCGTAAAGAAACAGAAAAGAACAGCAAAAAAGGAAGAGCAAGAGATCTGTTCTCCAAGATCCAAGAAATCAAAGGGAAATTTAATGCATGGTTAGACATGCTGAAAGATCAACATGGAAAAAATTAACTGAACAGGGCAAAATAAAGAAAAGAGGGGAACAATACACTAAAGAACTATACAGAAGAGATGAAAGGATGACAGATTCCTTCGAAAAAGCATCTTTTGAAGAAGACCCTACAGTTTTAGAAAATGAAGTGAAAGTGAGAGCAATTGGAAGAAACGTATCACCAGGAGTAGATGAGATATCAATAGAGCTATTCCAAGCCACAGAAATAGACTTCACCAAAATTTTAACAGGAATATGCCAACAAATGTGAAAAACAAAACAATGGCCCACAGACTGGAAATGCTAAATCTACATTCCAATTACAAAAAAGGAGACATCAAGGACTACAGCAACTATTGGGCTATCACACTAATTTCTCAGCAAGTAAAGTGTTGCTCAAAAACTTAGAACAAAGAATATTACCATATATGGAAGACAGGTACCAGATGTTCAAACTGGATTTGGAGAAGGAAATTTGCATTGGTTACTAGTGCATACAAGAGAATTTCAGAAGCAAATCAGCTTGTGTTTCATAGATTACAGCAAAGCACTTGACTGTGTGGATCATGAAAATTTATGGTTGGTTTTAAAAGAAATGGATGTGCCACAACAGCTGATTGTTTTGATGTGCGATCTGTACTCTGGACAAGAGGCTTCTGTTCAGACAGAATCTGGAGAAACAGAATGGTTTCCAATTGGCAAAGGTGTCAGACAAGGATATATTTTATCTCCCTATCTGTTCAAGCTATATGCACAACATATCATAAGGAAAGCTGAATCAAATTCAGATGAAAGTGGAGTGAAAACTGGTGGAAAGAACATTAACCATTTGAGATATGTAAATTATACCACATTACTGGCAGACAATAGTGATGACTTAAGCCGACTACTGATGAAGGTTAAAACAGAAAGTGCCAAAGCAGGATTACAGCTGAAAATCAAGAAGACAAAAGTAATGACTACTGAGGAATAACACAACTTTAAGGTTGATAATTTAAAATTGATTTAAAATTGGTTCATTTGAAATTGTTCATTTGAAATGAAGAAAGCTGACAGGAAGAAAGTTGATTCATTTGAAATGTGGTGTTAGAGGAGAGTTTTACAGATAGTGTGGATTGCCCCAAAGACAAATAAGTGGGTTGTAGATCAAATCAAACCTGAACTCTTCCTAGATGATAAAATGACTAAACTAAGGCTGTTGTACTTTGACCATATTATGAGAAGACAAGAGTCACTGGAAAAGACAGTAATGCTAAGAAAAGCTGAAGGCTGCTAGAACAGAAGCCACAGCCCTAAATTTGCAAGACCTGAACAAGGCTGCTAAGGACAAAATGTTTTGGAGGGAAGAAGAAGAAGAAGAAGAAGAAGGAGGAGGAGGAGGAGGAGGAGGAGGAGGAGGAGGAGGAGGAGGAGGAGGAGATTGGATTTATACCCCGCCCTTCACTCGGAGTCTCAGAGCGGCTTACAAACTCCTTTCCCTTCCCCTCCCCACAACAGACAGGGCTGGCTTGCCTAGGGCACCGGGCCTGCAGGGGTGCCAAATGGCCCCCCGCCGCCCCCCCGTCGCTGCCGCTGCTGCCGCCGCTACCGCCGCCTCCCCACTGCTACCGCCACCAGAGAAGAAGAAGAAGAGATTGGATTTATACCCTGTCCTTCACTGCCCAAAGGCGTCTCAGAGCGGCTTACAAACTCCTTTCCCTTCCCCTCCCCACAACAGACACCCTGTGAGGTAGGTGGGGCTGAGAGAACCCCCGCCCCTTCCCTGGCTTTCCTGGGGGCCCCGCAGCTGCGGAGCGCCCAGGAAAGCCAGCGCTCTGCCCCCCCGGTCTCCAGGCCCCACCGGGAGGTTGGCATCCCCAGTGGGGTGGGTGCCCCAGGCTGTCCTGCCTAGGGCGCCCAAACACCTGGGGCCGGCCCTGACAACAGACACCCTGTGAGGTAGGTGGGGCTGAGAGAACTCTAACACAAACTGCTCTTTCAGGAACAGCTGTGCCAGAGCTTGTGACTGACCCAAGGTCACATCAGCAGGTGCAAGTGGAGGAGTAGGGAATCGAACCTGGTTCTCCCAGATTAGAGTCCACATACTTAACCACTACACCAAAGAACCAAAGTGGTGTAGTTCATAGGGTTCCCATAAATTGGAAATAGATTGACAGCACTTCACACAAACGCACACACACACACGTACTGTTACCCTGTGCTTGTGGATGTCACTGGAGAACTGTCACTTCACTAATTTAATTGTTTCTATAATAACTCCCATTTTGAAATGACACAAGAAAATTTAAATAAACTCTAAAAAAATACAGTAATTTAGGCATGTCATATATACCCTGCTGCTAAGATTTTACTGCTGATTGTTTAGGAATGCATGTGTGAAACATTTCACTTTGTTCATTTATATCCAATGTTCCATTTAAACTCATCTGTGAAGTGGTCCTCACAAACCAGAGGAAGCCAACCTGTCACGATATCCCACAGTCTTGATACATTTGATCATGACTGGGGAGAAATGCATATACCTAAGTCAGCTTTGGTTAGTGCAAGAATGGCCAAGAAAGTATACAGGGCAACATCCAGGCTGTCAGATTGTTTTGTGAGCTCTTGTAATCCTACACATGGTTTGGGGCAGCCCCATCCAGCAGATGTCTGCAGACCGATTTCTGGTTCTGGCTTTACAGAATTAGGTAAATTACAACTTTTATTTTTTCAGTTACATTAATTTTGGAAGTTCCTTTTAAAAATTGTTTGATTTTTTTCCAGAGTTTACAAACAGACTTAGGTGACACTATGTTCCAAAACTATCTATTACCATTTTGATTGTTCTGTTGTTCCCAGATGTGATATAGACTCATAGAAGGGGCCATACAGGTCCTCTAGTTCAACCCCCTGCTCAATGCAGGACCAGCCTAGAGCATCCCTGACAAGTGTTTGTCCAGCCACTGCTTAGAGACTGCCAGCTGTGTCGTCTGTCTAGACTGACACCTGCCCAAATCCTTCCACCATTTTATGTAGAAACACTGGGTTGTTTGTTTACCAAAGACTGAATCCACCTAGGCTGATCCTAATAGCAACCAATTTGTTCCATGAATTATTGGGCATGAGTCAATTTCTATTGAAATCAAGTGTCATAAGAAACTGTGGGGTTGGATCCAATCCACTCATGCAAGCAGATCTTCATTGCTTTCACCTCTCTGCAACAGTCCTTCCCCAGCCTACGAAAGCTAAGTCCTGGGATCATAAGCCCTGCATGGAGTAATAGCACACCCATCAATAGTCTGCAGTGATAATGGGGAAAGGGCAAAATCACTTCCAACTCCCTCAATCATTAGTGAACATTTGGTGATGGAAGAAGCAGCTCCTCCAACAGAAGAGGCAGGAAGGGCAATTTTGATCCCTTCCCTCTCCGCAGTGCAGCCCACAACTCATGTGGGTCCCATGATCCCATGAATGAGGTTGGAAATGGCTGCAGGAGGGGAAGGGAAACCACAAAAGATCTGTGCTAATCAACATGTTCCACTGATGGATCGCCAGTTGCAGTCTGTAGTTCAGTTAAACTAACCTTTGTGGGTGTGTTTGTAGGCCCAGGGCTTAGTAAGAAGAAGAGAAACAAAACACCACCACATTCTGGAATAAAAAAAACAGGCCACAGTTTTTATTGAGTACAGACCAAGGCGTACTGGCGAAGCACGGGGGCAGATCCTAGAAATTGAGTGACCCACCTGCTGCTCGATAAAACACCCCGCAGCCCATCCACTGGGGAAAATCCAGGAGTGACAAATCTTAGTGGTATCCAGGGCTCTTTTTATAGCAGGAACTCCGTTGTATATTAGGCATCACACCCCTAATGTAGCCGATCCTCCAAGAGCTTATAGTAGCCCCTGTAAGCAGGGCCGGCCCGAGGGTTTTTCGCACCCTAGGCAGGACTACCTTCTGGCGCCCCCCACGTGCGCCCAATTACAGGGTTGCCAACCTCCAGGCAGGGCCTGGAGAGAAGGAACCCCCAACTGCTCCTGCAGGGCGCTTCGGCAAGCCAAAGGAAGGGGCAACCCCGTCCCTTCCGTCTGAGCACCGGCTTGCCGGCGCAGCAGCTCCCGCTGCCCAACCAGCCCCAGGCTGAACTTCTTCCCAACAAAGGCAAAGTTCCCAACAAAGGTGGAGCAGGCGAGAAGAGCGAGCAGCTGGCGGGGGAGGGTGGAGAGGAGGAGGCAGGAACCCGCAAGCCAGGGGAAGGGGGGGAGTTTAAAGCCGCCATGCCGCCTCGCCTCCTTCCCCCCCCAGGGCGCCCCGCTCTGGCTGCTTCCCTCTGGGCTGCTCTCCCGGGGAGGTGAGTCAGAGAGGCTCCCCCGTGGCACGCGCATCTTGGCACACGCATGCCCTCCCTCCCCGCTGCCCCTCACCCCCCCCATGCGCTGCTTCTTGGGCAGGAGAGGCTGGTGCCCTCTGAGCACGGAGGAGGAGAGACCTGGGCGCCAGTGGGGGGGGGAGTTCGAGGCCCAGCTCTGCCTGCTTGCCTCACGCCTCTGGAGCGGGGTGGCCGTGGAGAGCCCCCACCCCGCCTCAGTACCTTTCCGCGCGGGCTGGCAAGCAGGGAGCCCGCAGCGACGGGGAAAGGCGGCTGGGGCCCGGCTCTCTCTCTCTCTCTCTGGCCCTGGACTGCCCCAGCAGCACACGCTCCGGAGCCGGAGGGGAATGGACTGGCCCACCGGCGCATGCCCCGGGGTGCCCGGCGCCCCTCCCAGCACTCTCCCGGCAGAGCGCAGGGCGCCCCCGTCCCTCCTCTCCACCAGCCAGGGAGGAGGGGGAACGGTGGGCGAGCTGCGCCGCCACCTCCTGCGGGGAGGAGGGGGAGGGCGACAGAGCTTTTCCGGGGGGGGGGGAGTGGGGTGCCATTTGGCGCCCCTGAGGCCGGGCGCCCTAGGCAAGCGCCTAGTTCGCCCAATGGGCAATCCGGCCGTGCCTGTAAGAAGAGCTCTGTAAGCTCTTGGAGGATTGGCTACATTATGGGTGTGTCACCTAATATGCAAAGGAGTTCCTGCTACAAAAAGAGCCCTGGTGGTATCACATCTGAGGTGAGCCTGGGCACACCCACCGAATTGGGCCTACCACGTGGTGGCTCAAACTTCCAGACCCCTTAAGGGAGTCCCCAAGGGGGGGAGGTGGACATGCAGGACTGTCTCCCCCAAAAGGATTCACCCAGATGCACAAAACCAAATTGGCTCTTCAGTTTGGTGTAGTGGTTAGGAGTGTGGACTCTAATCTGGGAAAACTGGGTTTGATTCCCCACTTCTCCACATGCAGCTGGTGGTGTGACCTTGGGTCAGTCATAAGTTCTTTCAGAGCTATTCTCTCAAGAGCAGTTCTCAAAAGAGCTCTCTCAGCCCCACCTACCTCACAGGATGTCTATTGTGGGGTAGGGAAAGGAGAGTGTTGTCAGAATCTTGAACAAACTTACTCTCAATAACACTCTCTTGGCAGTGATTTGTTTATTGAGAGATGAAGATGTTTCAATCTAAGACACTCTGTGTCAGAACTGACCCTCTTGGTGCCAGTTCTGGTATTATACATAGTTCAAATAGGCCTCCCCCTCTTGTGACCAGTCCAATCGCACCAATACATCCAGCCCGCCAAAATCTACTGTGCATTGTAAGCAATGTTCCCTCTAAGCTGTGGAGTCTTGTGAGCAAAAATTCCACTTTGTGAGCTACTGGCATTAAAAGTTGTGAGTGAGTGATTTGGCTGCTGCAGAAATCAGTCTGCTCTGGAGCCATCTTTTCTGAGCTAGGACAAAAATGTCTGAGCCGGAGGCTAAAAAACTGTGAGCTAGCTCACACTAACTCAGCTTAGAGGGAACACTGCCTGTAAGCCTTGTATCCAGCAGTGTCTGTGTCCAAGGTCAAGCATGAACATAAGAACATAAGAACATAAGAACATAAGAACATAAGAACATAAGAACATAAGAGAAGCCAATGTTAGATCAGGCCAATGGCCCATCCAGTCCAACACTCTGTCACACAGCGGCCAAAATATACCAGGTGCCATCAGGAGGTCCAGCAGTGGGGCCAGGGCACCAGAAGCATGCATTCCTCCCAGAGAAGGGAGAGAAGGGAGGCCTCGCTTAATGCAGTTACAAGCCATCATGACTCTTAGCAAAGCAGTCTCCACCCCCACACACTCACATGCTCACAGACTCCCCCCTGCCAACCAAAATGACACAAGAAAATAGGCATACAGAACCAAAGGAAATTAAAAACTCCATGGCAAACAAGACCTGAGTTTGACAATTGTAAGCCACTCTGAGACTCTGAGTGAAGGGCGGGGTATAAACCCAATCTCCTCCTCCTCCTTCTCCTCCTCTTCTTGCTTTAACATTTAAGCATACCTACACAAATGCCCAGAACAAGGGGAGGGTGGGTGGGGATCCAAGAAAAGCCATGCTGCCAGAACCATCAGGCACTGCCAGTTTGGTGTAGTGGTTAAGTGCACGGACTGTAATCTGGGAGAACCGGGTTTGCTTCCCCACTCCTCCACCTGCATTTGCTGATGTGACCTTGGGTCAGTCACAAGCTCTGGCACAGCTGTCCTTGAAAGAACAGTTTGTGTTAGAGTTCTCTCAGCCCCACCTACCTCACAGGGCGTCTGTTGTGGGGAGGGGAAGGGAAAGGAGTTTGTAAGCCACTCTGAGACTCCGAGTGAAGGGCGGGGTATAAATCCAATCTCTTTTCTTCTTCTTCTTCTGCACAGTTCTGGGTGGGCTCTATTTCACCCCTGCATAGAGCCCACCAAAACTTCCTGCGCTTAACCAGGCCAGCCACTAGATGACATGGCCAGCCAGTGCAGTCACCCAAGGCTCCCAGTTTCACCACCATTGTGCAGAGGTGGGAAAGCATCCTCAGTCTCCTTCTAGCCCATGCTGCAATCCCCCCCATTAAGTAACTCTTTGCTGTGTTTGTCTGGAACATACAGACATGACTTCCTACTACAGCAAAAGACACCTTGTACAATCTTTATGTACTTGTTTATTACATTTATACCCCCATCCACTTCCTCTGAGATGCTCAGGTCAGCTTTAAGATGACTCCCAGGTGGTCTCCAGTGAGTTCCTTAGACTCAGACCTGCTTACCCTCAGAAAAACAGCCACATTATGTGCCTTCAGATAACTCTTTAGGTATACCTGATGATGAAGTAAGTGTTATGTTCTTTTTCTATCATAGAAAACAGTAGAAATTCTCATCGGTGTGTGTTGGGCGCCATGTCTGTAAGTAATTAAACTCCATTTACCAGATTCCACAAAGAACAAAGTCACCCAGTGCATAGATGTTTTCCCATAACCTCTTCTAAAGAGAATAGCCAACAAATTCTGAGGAAGCTGCATGTTTCCCTAACCTCTTTCATTCTTCCAGACAGAGGTTAAGCTAGCATCCTTCTCTGTGACTCAGATGCAAGGTATAATCTCCTCTTGTCAACAGTTTGAACTGGCATGAGAAATGTTTCATCTCTGAGCTACATTAAGCAAGTTTTGTGGAGCTGTCAGCATGCAAAGGATGAATTATCATCCATTTTTAATGTAATTGAGTTCAGCACCCCTAAGGTGTTTTGGACTCTCTCAGCTGGTGGGAACAATATGGCATTTCCAACAGCCAACTGCATTGTGGAACCAGAAATGTGGAGAAAAGTACTGAGAGGTTTATACCTTGCTATGGCCCATGTGTCTCCTATCTCCTGGTGGCAGATGCTATAGGAAAGAATAAAGGGTTGATTTTGGCTGGGGGACACTAGCCATTGAATGACAACGGTCAGCCCAATAGACAACAGGAAGAAAGAAAAGCCCTTCTGTTCAGCTTCATGGCAACTGTATCTTCATTTCAAATTATATGATCGATGATGCGCTGCCAAAATATAAGGGAAGGGGGGCAGATCACCATAAAATGTTTTGAAGGGTAAAGAGGCACCTGTGTGGAACAATCTAATGGTTTCACTACGCACTCAAATAACTTTGTTGGTGTTGGATATGCTTAGCAGAGCACTGATGCACAGTGGAAAAATGATGCAGACGCAAACATGTGTTTAGCTTGTAAGGAAAAGTAAAGTTTACTAAAAGATTAGGAAGGGTTACATGAAAGAAAATAACAAACACCCTTAACTAACTAGTCTCCATCTCACTTGTTTGTTTGCTCAGACTCGTATGTGTGAGAGAAAAATGGAAGAGAAAGTTTCCTGTGTACATGCCAAACTGCATGTAGCATCCTCAATAAATTAATTAGCCAATAGACATTCTCTAGCTCATCTTCATTAGGAATGACTCCTCCCCTTCTCTGGCAGAGAAAAATGTTCTTAACAGTTAATTGGTTATAAGCTAACTAACTAACCTTAGCATGCATAAACAAAAGGGTAACGCTTTCATGACTGAAGTGGTAGACACTCACATAACCTAACAGTTGGGTTGAATCCCTAATGTTTATTATTCCATCATTGTCTGTGCTTGATCTAGCAGTGGTTGTCAGCTCTGTTATTTCCCTCTGTTGATGTGGAATATGCTGTGGTTTCAGCTCTCAATTTTTCACAGAGATGTTGTCTACATTACATTATATATGCCCAGTGAAGAGCAAACAGGCAGGCAGACCCATAAGGATGAAATTATAAAAGAGAGCTTTGTCTCTCATTGCTTCATTTAGCAGAGGCTGGAGAAGGCCATTGGTGAGGGAAGGCATCATGGTATAGTCTGATCTTGTTAGATCTCACAAGCTAAGCAAGGTTGGTACTTGGATGGGAGACCACCATGGAAGCCTCTGCAAGGAAGCTCTGGCAAACCTGTACCTTTCGCTTT
The DNA here is from genome assembly GCA_029375565.1 of Gekko gecko. Lineage (NCBI taxonomy): Eukaryota > Metazoa > Chordata > Lepidosauria > Squamata > Gekkonidae > Gekko > Gekko gecko. The sequence goes on from JAPDNY010000002.1 coordinate 227,309,614, forward strand.
TCTTGAAAGCCATAAATTTCCGTTAGTCAGTTGCAACTTGATGGCAGTAGCAGATCTCACTTAAACAATATCCCTTTCCACAGCATCATTTGCTAAGAACAGGCTCATACCACCATTTTAACACTTCACGGTGTGAATTACTGGATGAGCACTGACTTATCTGACAGTTTCAGTGTTCATCTAGATGGTAGTTCACCACCTCTCCACTTTACTTTCTTGCTGAAATTTGTAACAGTATTGTGAGCTGCCATCTTGTTATATAGTAAATCAAGTAGAGAGATGCTTCACAAAGGATCCAGTGATTAACCAGCAAACCAGATTTCAGCATGTGAAAGAGGCCTAGTGCAGTAGCCTTACCTTAGGGCCAAAGTTCAGTCCATTGCTGGGAACTGATACCGTAGTTATTTTGCATAGAGTACACCATTTGGCAAAGTCAGTTTGGGTTGAAATGCTTACCTTGGATCAAGATGGGGTCTTTTAAAATTGGGCTTCAGAGACTGGTCTAGTAGTAGCAGTGCCTTGAAAAGGAGCATAGGACTGTGAAGAGTTGATTGGCCAATTCAGAGTCTTCTGTTGTTCTGAATTATCAACATTATTGATGTTGTTGCTAAAATATTACAAAGTGTTAAGCAAAGCAAAGAACTGATGATTCAGTATCTGAAGATGTTGCCTGTAATGGGATTGGCTCCCAAGCTGCCAGTTCAGTACCTAAGATTTATTTATTTTATATTGGTGTTCAGTGCTTACTGAGTGTTCCGTTTTGGATGAGTTATGTAAAGTTAGGCAAGCTTACAGCACTGGAGGAGATTGGGGCGGAAATGCATGTCATAGAAAGATCATTGGGCTTTCTTGTAGAAGTTGACATAGCACTTGTCATTTCAACCACAAAAAGCATATATTTCCTCAAAAAGCATATATTTCCCAGGGGCATAGAGGGAAGCACAGGTGAGAAATGATACAACAGACCCAGGTTAATTTTGGAATGGAAAAGGCCACAGTTTTATTGATTACACCACAGGAGCATTGGCGCAGCATGGGAATGGATCCTACGTCAGGAAACCACCTTCTGTTCAATGAACCCTACACCCCAGCCGGCCTGCTGGGGGTGAAACCAAGAAGTGGCCACTATGTGGAACCCTTGCCACCTGGTGCTGAGAGCCCTGCTGACAGGCCCCAAACTGGGTATGCCACTGAATTGGCTCCACCCGAAGACCTCTTAAGGAGGCCCCCATAATGCAGGATGCTGGCATGCAGGTACTGCCTCTTCAACCGAACGTATCTGTTCCAGTTCCCAAACTGCAACAAGAGCTCTGTGTGTGTGTGATCACCCTCCCCACTTCTGTCAATGCTGCAATGCATGTAGCCAACAAAGCAACCCATCCTGCATGCCATTCAGCCAAATATCTGTGTATCCCATCTGCCCTTTAGAGGGCAGGTTGCCTGTAACTAATGGCCAAATGGCTGATGACATGACTGCCCAAAGATTCGACCACCTGTGCTGCTGCCTTGCAAGTCTTCCACCTAGCCAAATCTACCCTGTCTGGTGATATGGCCCTGTACTACTCACACCTCTCAAGGAGGCCAGACCAGATCAGGCACATGTTAGGAAGCCATGTGTGGAGAGTTTCCAAGTCTGCAGCAATAGAGCACAACAGTGCCACCCCTTTCTTTGCAGGGAAATCATTTTCTCCTAGGTGAACAACCAATGTGTCAGGGAGGGGGCCACGACAAGATACTTTTTTTAAGACGAGATACTTGACATGAAACTACCAAGAGGAGAGATGGCCAACGTATTCCATGGTGTCCCAATCAAGTGATCCACAGTTTATTGAGAACCCAGGCATTTCGCCACCCGGATGATGAAGTGTACATCTCTGCCCAGTAGATTATGCTGTGGCCCATGATCCACACAGCTCTCAAAGGACCTGTAAGAGCTGAAAGACAAGAACATTGGTGACTTGGCTGATCATAAGGGCATATGTAAGACTTGTAGGCTAAGGACCGCCACTGACCAATGGCACAAATCTGCTCCACAGGGAGACCTAAATCTGAGGCCACCGTGGCAGCATCAACATGAAAAAAGTGCATGCCAAAATTCAAGGGGGAAAGACCCAGATCCTTGATACAAGCATGCATGACATTAAGAAACTGAAACCTAGAGAAACAAGATCTATTAGCATACACAAAAAGAATATTGGGCAAGGAGGGTCTGATATTGAGATAGTCCAACATAAATTGGATTGGGGAGGGCTGATCTGCCAGAGCAGAATGTAGGAGGATCAGTGAGCCATGCCCAAGCTGGTCAGTCTTGGACCGCCTCAAGCATACATGCAGTTTCTCACCCCAGATGGAGACATCCTGGCAAGATAGGGCCCACCCAGAACAGCCCTGGCATGAAGCCACAAGTAGTTTGCTGTTACGAAAAGCTCCAAAGAAGGATAGTGAACAAGCTGCCTGAAAAAGGTTGGCCTTGAAAGCAGATTGACAGGTCTGAGGGAGCTGGTGGATCAATCTCATCAAAATGTGGAAAGTGATGGGCTTCCAAGGGCCCGGCTCAGGACAAGAGGCTCTCCTCCACCCTTCAATGTCTCACTTGGTCAAAAAGAAGTTTCAAGGATAGGGTAAGCTGAAGGCCTTGCTGAAAAAGGAAATGACTGCTAGTTGAATCCCCATGGTCCTGGTGTAAAAACACTGCTTCTTCAAGTGCACTAAATAGCTTGGAACTGTACCCTCTGAGGCCAGCCAAGACCCCTCAAAGCCCATTGAAACCACAAAGGATAAAAACTCAGAAGCCGCATGAGAATAGGACTGATTGGGTAGACTGATGGGTAGAAGGGCAATAGACCACAAGACTCCCTGGGTGATCAGGTGTTGCCAAGTGCCCATAGTTCTTGCGAACCAGACACCTGACCCACTCAGAGCGTGAGGACTTCCTGTTAATAACGCTGAAAACAGCCTGGTGTCACACCAAAAGAGAAAGCACCTGTTCCAGAACATGTCCTTCCACATGATGACTGCCACCAAAATGGGAAAGCACTCCAAAAAATGAGATCCTTTAAGATGTCAGTGCTGACCAATTGCAATGGCTGAAACACCAGCACCCTGCAAAATACATGCTGAAACCAAGACTGCCGGAAGCTTTTCTGTGAATCTGAAGAGAGTTACCTGGGTCAAACGATGCTTGCTAGAAGGAGATCCTATTAAAGTCCCTGAGGAAGCTAAGCCACACCTCTAGGTCATTCTTGATGCCATGTGTGATCCTAATATGGTGATGAGGGGCTAGGACCCCTGAAGTGGCCCAGGCAAGATGTGCACAAAATGCATGCCCCTGGGGCACCACCCAGCAGGCAAAATTAAGGTGGCCAAGGAGGGCCTGTATATTTTTTAGGTTTCATTAATTACAGTCAATAACCTGATGTAGCATGGAATTAAAGGTTGTGTGCTTATCCTCAGGCAGGTATGAAGTGCACTGAACCAAATCAAGTCGGATGCCTAAGCGTGTTAACTGTGTGGTGGGACCACAAGTCTTGTTCTGTGTCAGTGGGACACCCAATTCAGCTGCCATACTGTTTGAAAAGTGGCTAAGTGATCAGCACAAGCTGAGGAGTTGGCAGGGCAAGCAATTAGGAAGTCATCCAGCTAATGGGTGACATGAGGAGAATTTCTGCAATCCTTAACCACCCACTCTATAAAAGTGCTGAATGTTTTGAAAGCAGCACAAGCCACTGAGCAGCCCATAGGCATTGCCTGTCCACATACCAGCTACCACTGAATTTGAACCCCAGCAAGCAAAAGTCCTCTGGGTGAACTCACAGCAAGTGAAATGCTGACTGAATGTCACATTTTGCCATAACGGTGCTTGTACCGCAGGACCACATGATTTCCATGGCTTGGTCAAAAGAGGCATAGTTAATTGAAATTCATTCACAGAAGACCCCTTAGGGTAAGAAAGTGGTGAGAGTCTAAACTCACCTGGGGCTTTCTTAAGAACCAGGCCCACGGGGGAGACCCTGAGAATGGGGATAAATGGACAGTTGAAGGGGCCTGCCAACCTGCCCAGCTGTGCATTTCTTTGCAACCTTTTGAGATATGACTTTGAGTAGGTCCCTGGTGGACTTCAGGTTACAGCAATCTGTGGGGATGCGGGTCCTGTAAAAGGGATTTGGAATCCCCCACTGAAACCCTCCCATGGGTATTTCACAGCAGCCCTGGTGTGGTACTGGGCAAGAAGGGGCAGCAGAACCTGGAAGCGAATGGGTGTTTTTGCCAAACAATTATCAAAAACAAGATGCGTGGGAACTACCTCGTGGTGCTAAAGGCTGAGGTGGCATTGGTCCCTGATCCTCCCTCCTTTTTGATGCTGGAGCCAGAGGACTGGCACTCCAAAAGGGCTGTTGCCCTACCCCACCTCTGGGGCAAGATGGCCAAAGGTGTGAGCCAAAACCAGCATCAACAGTTGTGTTTGAATTTACCTCTGACCCACTGACACTTGCCCTCGTTATACTCCCAACATACCCACCGCGCTGAGTCCCACCTAAAGCTGGGCCAGTGTTCCCTCTAAGCTGAGTTAGTGTGAGCTAGCTCACAGGTTTTTAGCCTCTGGCTCACACATTTTTCTATTAGCTCAGGAAGGATGGCTCCAGATCAAACTAATTTATGCATTAGCCAAATCGCTTGCTCACAACTTTAATGCAAGTAGCTCACAAAGTAGAATTTTTGCTCGCAAGACTCCACAGCTTAGAGGGAGCATTGGCTAGGACTCATCCTGACTGGGTCATACCTAGCCCTAGTATGGGGCGCTACAATAAGAAGCCACCATATGTCATCCAAGAGGTCCCACCTAGTTAGTTTATGTGAAGCACTCTTTCTGAAAGCATTGTTGTACTCAATGACAGGGGAGTCCCTTGGCAATGACCAAGCCCAAAGGACCTTTGCAGGTGTCTGGACATTTACTTCAGGGTAAGTGGACTGTACTGTGTATTCTTTTTCTTCTTCTTTTTTCTATAATATTTTATTGATTTTATATTCTACATCCTAAACCTAAAGGAAAGGGTACAGGGGAGTACTAGCACTAACTTAAGACAAGAATTTTATGTTAGATTACAGATAAATAAATCACTCCTGCAATAACAGTAATATACTGAAGAATATAATGATATACTGAAGATTATAAAAAAAGAAGAAAGAGTCCAAGCCCCTGCAAAATAGAATTTAATTATGCTAAAGTCAAATATTTTGTAATCCAGAGTAAATTGTTTATTTCTTCCATTTCTTTTTCTTCACTTTTGATAATTTGGGTGCTGCTGCTCTTTTCTCAGGCTCTGAAGCAGAACTGCTGGAGTCACTTGAAGTATTATCCGTCTCTTCATCACTGGGTTCTTCTCCTTCTTCCAAATTGTCTTTATCCACGCCCAATTGTTGCTTCAAGAAAGTTTTGGCCTTTTGGACAGAGTCAATTTTAATTTTCTTATCCTTATATTTGAAGACAACTCCTTCTGGAAAGCCCCATCTGTAGACAATTTGTTGATTCCCAGCTGATAGGTGGGGAGTGAAACTGACCAGAATTTGAGCCTGGGGAAGGAAAGGCTTTAGTGCCATTATATTCTATGGGCACTTTCCCCATAGGGTGTAATGGTGCCAAATGTATTTGGCAGTACCAATTTTTCCCAAACCCCAGTATCTCACCGATATTGGGATTTGGGAATATTGATATATACCAATATTTTTCAGACTTGGTTGGTTTTTTTTGCACACCCCTAGTTAGTAACCCTGCTCCCTAGTTAAAAGACTGAATATGGGGCTTTCACAAATTGTAGCCCTTTCTGAACATAAGAACATAAGAGAAGCCAATGTTGAATCAGGCCAATGGCCCATCTAGTACAACACTCTCACACAGCGGCCAAAAATACCACGTGCTATCAGGAGGTCCAGCAGTGAGGCCACGACACTAGAAGCCCTCCCACTGCTGCCCCCTCCAGCACGAAGAATAGAGTGCATCACCTGCCCCAGACTGAGAATTCCCATCTGTACCCTGTGGCTAATAGCCACTGATGGACTTCTGCTCCATATGTTTAGCTAATTCCCTCTTGAAACCGTCCATGCTTGTAGCTGCCACCACCTCCTGTGGCAGTGAATTCCATATGTTAATCACTCTTTGGGTGAAGAAGTATTTCCTTTTATCTGTTCTAACCCGACTGCTCAGCAATTTCATGGAGTGCCCATGAGTTCTTGTATTGTGAGAAAGGGAGAAAAGTACTTTTTTCTCAACCTGCTCAATCCCATTCATAATCTTATAAACCTCGATCATGTCACCCCTCAGCCGTCGTTTCTCCAAGCTGAAGAGCCCCAAGCATTTTAACCTTTCTTCATAGGGAAGGTGTTCCAACCCTTTTATCATTCTAGTTGCCCTTCTCTGCACTTTTTCCAATGCTATAATATCCTTTTTGAGATGTGGTGACCAGAACTGTACACAGTATTCCAAATGAGGTTGCACCAATGATTTATACAGGGGCATGATGATACTGGCTGATTTGTTTTCAATTCCCTTCCTAATAATCCCCAGCATAGTGTTGGCCTTCTTTATTGCAGCTACACACTGTCTAGACATTTTCATTGAGTTATCCACTACGACTCCAAGATCTCTCTCTTGGTCCGTCTCTGCCGTCTTCTGGCTTCACTATACTGATTCCACAAGAAACTATTGTAGCCTGGCTCCATTTCATGAGCCCATAGGGTTGCCCACTTCCAGGTGGTGGCTGTAGATCTCCTTGGATTACAATCGATCTCCAGGTGAAAGAAATCAGTTCCCCTGGAGAAAAAAGGCTGCTTTGAAAAGTGAGCTCTATGGCATTGTACCACACTGAAGTTCCTCCCCTCCCAAACCCCACCCTACTCAGGTTCCATTCCCCCAGTTCTCCAGGTATTTCCGAACCCAGTGCTGGCATCCGTATGAACCCACCCATATACAGGTAGTATGGAAGTTTCTGAATAATCGTACAGGGATTGGACTTAGATTTTTGTTAAAGGTAAGACCAGTTACCTTTTTTAAAAGGAGCAGTTGTGAGACCTGCTGTTCATTTGAGTTACCTTGGTCTCTCTTGTCAGTATTCAGTTTGTTTGTGGGTCAATCTGGCCAGGGATTCTGGAGGTTTTTTGTCATCTTCTGGGCATGGAACAGTGGTCACTGCAGGTGTGGAGGGGGAGGTATTTGTGGATTTCCTGCATTATGCAGGGGGGTGGACTAGATGACCTTGGAGATCCCTTCCAACTCTATGATTCTATTATTCTAATTTCCTTCTGTTGTGTGGCTGAATTTGTTGAGGACTGTTTGGACATGGAGGTTTGCCCCGCATTTAGGGTTGGACTACAAAATCTCTGAGGCATCTCATAGCCGTATAGTTATGATATAATTCTATTAATCTATCATTCTACCTAAATAATGTAAGAGCAATCAAATAGACACAACTGAGGGAAAATGGGCAGTACATTTACTTTGCACCTCTCTTATATGCTGGGATTTCCTGCAAGTACTGAGAATATCATTGAACAGAACTGCTGAAATGCAAATTCAAGAGCTCTAATAACCAATGATTATTTTAAAGATTAAGAATTTCCACTTCTGATCTAGAAAAACAAACTGTTCACTCGACTTCATAACATTACAGAATATCCATTACCTTTGACTTCATAATTAGTAAATTAATGTAAATAAAATAGAAATATATATGCAGATAGGCTTCAGCAGTTATTTTTTATGTGGGGCAAGATAGGAAAGCAAAAGCATGGTTCCCCTACATCATGATCTGTGGCTCCCAAGGAAAGGTCAGCCCAGCTAGGGAAATTTCAATTGGAAGAATGGGAAGGGGGAAATTCCACTAAATATTTAACCCCTCTGCTCAAAACAAGGGTAAATACGGCTCCAACATCCCACAGGAGAGGGAACCCAGTTAGAATGGTCCACCTATAGACCCCACTGAATTCCAGAATGCTCAGGGGGAGGGGTTGTTTAGGATTCCAAACACATTCCCTATTGAGGTTGTGGTTGGAGCTTAGAACATGAAGCCCCTACCAGCTAGAAACAAGGTTGCCCCTCACCAACCTCTCCTGCCATTAGGGTGGAACCAGCTTTGTGGTCTACCATGGAGATGGGTGACATGAAAAGGTCTGAGAGACATTCCACATCATTGGCAGAAAAATCATGGTGAATCCACATGTGCATTCTATAGAACTCTCTGGAAGACCTATGAAGAAGCAGTGAAAATGGAAACAAACTTCTCTGCTACCATTGCATCAGCCAGTTTAAGGCCATCCTAGTTATTTAGGGTATCTTGGTATCTGTTGACTCCTAAATCTGAGCCTTTATTCCCCCAGGGACAGGAAATTAGTTGTGATGCCTTTGCAAAGTTTTTGTTGCTGTTGTTGTTGACTGAATCTCTCACATATGCTGTGACTTGAATGCCAGTCGTAACATGGCTCAGACAAATGAAATTACTAATCTACCATCTGGCCTGTTTATGGACCATTTTGACCCAGTTTCCATTGTGGATGCTGACAGGATCCTAAGATCTGTGAAGACTGCCACTTGTGCTCTTGATCCTTGTCCATCCTGGTTGCTGAAACCATGTACAGATAGCACAAATAAATCATTGATGTCTATCATAAATCAATCACCAACTCATGGTACCTTCCCTAGGCAACTCAAAGAGGTGGTCATGTGTTCCCTGTTTTAAAAAAAACATCTTTACAGAAAAGCTATGTGGCCAATTATGGCTCTGTCTCTAATTGACCCTTTCTGGGAAAGGTGATTGAGAGAACAGTAAAGGACTAACTTCAGGTTTTCTTGGCTAACTCATGTGCTCTGGACCCTTTTCAGTTTGGCTTCAAGTCAGGCTATGACTCACAAAAGACTGCCCTGGGAAATTTTGTTGGTCTTTAAAGGTGCTACTGTACTTGAAATTCGTTATTAGTAACTGAGGCCCTTCATCTTCAGCTGTAGGGTTTTTTTGTTGGTGACTTTTTTTTTAAGCATTTTCACAGTCTGGGTGGGGAGGGGATATGCTATAACTTCAGGGGCTGTCACCTGTGTGGATAGATCCAGGTGGGCAGCTGTGTTGGTCTGAAGCATCAGAACAAAATTAGAGTCCAGTGGCACCTTTAAGACCAATATTGGATTGGTAATGTTCCAATCAAATCACAAACTGACAAGTAACAACCCAAGAAAAGCCAAGGACACATCCCCTTGAGCCTCTGAAGGGGAATAAAATAAATTAAAGATGAACCTTTCAAAACGGCTGTGATAACCAACAACGATGTCCCTCCTTCTCAGGTCTCCTTCTGAATTAGGTTATGTGCATAATAATAACTTTCTGGCTGCCTTGTTGCTGGTACTGAGCCAGATTTAAACTGTTGTGGGGATATATAGGTGATGAATTTTTTATCCTGCAGGTAGTTCTGCTTACTGTTGTTGATCTGTGACATAATCTGCATGAAATGTGGACAGTGCAGTTCAACATGCCAAATAGACATAAATCAGCCTCAAAACTTTAGCTCTATTCCAGTTCTAGTGTACTGATTTCAGGGAGATCCAGTGCACATTGCTCCTTGGTGTGCATTTCTATAAAGAGTGGGATGTGAGAGGCAGTCTTGGGTTTGCACACATCCCACCCATGCACTGAATGTTTTGAGTGCACTCATGCCTTTTTGTGTGCATTCTTACACAGCTATGGTCTCCCCATGCTGTGCTCTGCCTTTTTTCCCCTAATGGCCTCTTGAAAAGGTGAACAGCCTTTGCATACAAATGTATGGGCATAGGCGTTGGTGCACAGAAAACATACATGCAAGTCTTGGGGTGTGGGATCCGGTTAGCTCGTATGTGCCCAATGCATATGATTGCCTATACCAGATGGTGCAGAATGATCCACCCCATAGCACTGGAAGAAGCTGAATGGATTATCTAGTTTAACCTTCATCCCTCTTGAATAGATTTCTTTTCAAAACCTCCAGGGAGATTGCCTAGCTTTCCTTGGCAGCTTATTCTGTGACAGAGGTGCTCCAATAATTAAGAAGTTCTCTTTAATGTTTAACCTAACACAGCCTTTTTACTTTAAACCCGTTAGGTGTAATTTTGCCTAAGCAGAGCAAGGTTAAATAAGTGTCATTAGCTTTTGTGAAAGAGATGTAAGCATGTGTTTAACTCTCACTCAGTGGAGTGTCAGGGTATCAGAATTAGATGGAACTAAACAGTTGTAGCCCTCTTTCTTCCTTATATCCTTTACACTGCTGAGAAACTGTCAGCAAACCCTCCACAATCTTCCTTTCTGTACACTAAAAGTTTCCAATTCCTTCTACCTTTCCCTATTCAAATTATCTCCTCCTCATCGTAGAGCTCCTTTGAATGTTTTCCAATGTATAAATATTGTTCCTGTACTCTGTTGCCTGCAGTGCTCTAGTTATAGGCTTAATCATACTGAATTCTTGTTGTTGTTGTTGTTGTTGTAAGACTGTTTTATCAATTAGTAACTGATCTTTAATGCCTCAAGATTTTTTAAAAATTCTTTTTTGTGGCAAAATTTAACTGAGCTGTAGATATTCTTGAATTGAATTGGCTATAGTTCCTGTCAGTAGTTTAAAAGTCGTTGAGAGGCAAGTAATGGGGCAGAAGTTGCTTGGCACTGCTCTGTTCTCTACATTCTTCTCAGAATGAGAAATGTCCTTCCAGTTGTTATCCAATCTTCTACTGCTTTGGAATGAAGCACATGGGACCTCCGATTACAAACAGATAAATGCCTGAAGCATAACACCCCTGATATCACAATTGTAGAAAAAATGAAAAATAGGTTTGGATCATTGACACTGAAATCCCAGGAGACAGCAGAATAGAAAAGAAAAACAGGAGAAGGTCATGAAATGCCAAGACCTACAAAGAGAGTTAAAGCACCTCTGGGAGAAGAAGGTTACCATTGTGCCAGTTGTCATTGGAGCTCTTGGAGCAGTACCTAGAAGTCTCAAGAAACACCTGGACATTCTGGGCACTGAACAAATAACACCAGCTCAGCTCCAAAAGACAGTGTTCCTTGGAACAGTAAGAATCCTGTGAAGATACATCTGCAATTCCCGAGCTGTCGGCTAGATATCGAATTGCAGAACACAATCTACCAGTCAAATATCTGACTGTGACAATTAATGATAATGTTGAGTTGCATTTTATAGTGCTGTTTCAGTGTTAAAATTGCTTCATTGTTGTCTTTACACAAAAGCCATAAATAGATCAGGCTAGGAGGATTGTCTCCCTATGGGGAGGCACTAAGGCAGAGAGTCTGTGTTTTTCCTAAGGATTGCTTAGTGAGTTCATTTCTGAGATGAGATTTGAATCAGTGGCTTCCTGAATCACAACTCATGTTCTTAGCTGCTCCTTTGTACTTGTTTTCTGTATGCAGTGATGCAATGACTTCTTGAGTCTTAGAAACAATGCACTTGTTGATATAACTTGAAATGGATTTGGCCTTATGTGCCCCTACCTTTGTTGACCTTTACATTCTTCTGAACAACCCTTGTTCACCTTAACTCATTTTGTAACGACGGCAACTTTTTGTTTTATTAAGCTGAAGCAGCACAACCCAGGCAAAAAGCATTTTCCCATATACGTCTCTCATGCTGCAAAATCCCATGACTGTGCATATTAAATAGAGTAGAAGGTAATGGTATGTAACCTGGTAATGTAGCTGAGGAGGCAGTGCAATGTCAGTGGGATACAAAAGGTGTCTTTTTAGGATGACACTGCCAGAGCACTTCTGCACAATACTTAGGAAGGAAGATGGAGAGATATGGAACCAATATGCTTCTGATACAATACCTGCCGACTATGTGTACCAGTGCTACTAAAGTCAGTCCACTTTAGTCCTTTGCCTGCCTTCTCATTGAAGACAGAAGCTACTGTCGGGCAAAAGCAGGGTATATGAAGAACTCAACCTCTAAGAAAAAATAAAATGCTTTCCACCATATCTCCTTGTAGAACAAAAAGCACTGAATCTGAAGAGCAAGAAGCTGACTTCTAGATTTGTACCCACCTGGTGCTTCTGGACTTGGGGTTGTGAGGTACGTTAAAGTGAGCCACATAGCATGTGGAAAAGTTATTTTGCTCCCCAGACTATTTCAACTTGCAGCACTGACCAGTGTGGACTTGTGGGTGTAAAGGGTAGAGGAACTCAATGGGGACCAAAAGGAATTTACAACATTCTCCCCTCCTCCATTTTATCCTCACAGAGACCCTGAGAGGTAGGTTAGGCTGAGAGAAGATAACTATCATCCAGTTTCCAATTTGCCCTATTTGGGCAAATTAATTGAGAGGGCGGTGGTGATACAGTTTCAGGGCTTCATGGATGACACTTCTGTACTAGGTCCCTTCCAGTCCGGCTTCCTCCCAGTACACAGGATGGAGATGGTGTTGGTCATTTTGACAGATGATCTCCAGAGGCATCCGGATTGGGGCGATGCGGTGGTACTGTTGTTGTTAGATCTGTTGGCCGCGTTTGACATGGTCATCCATTAGTTGCTAACCCACCGCCTCACCAACATGGGGATCCAGGGGCTTGCCTTGCAATGGCTTGCTTCTTTTCTCCATGGTCGAGGACAAGGGGTGGTGCTAGGGGAACAGCAGACCAGGAGACACCCGCTGGAGTGTGGTGTGCCTCAAGGGGCAGTGCTGTCCCCGATGTTATTTAACATCTATATGCGCCCCCTTGCCCAGATTGCCCGGAGGCATGGGCTAGGCTGTCATCAGTACGCTGACAATACCCAGCTCTATCTGATGTAGGGTGGCCAGTCGGACTCCAGATTGGAAGATCTGGACTGGGCTCTGCATGCTGTGGATGGGTGGCTCAGACTGAGTTGGCTGAAGCTGAACCCGGCAAAGACGGAGGTCCTGTGCCTGAGTCGGGGCAGTTAGGTGGTGGGGTCCCCACTCCCGACCTTTGGTAGGGCACCATTGGTGCCAGTGCCAGAGGTTAGGAGATTGGGAGTGCTCCTGGATGCCTCCTTAACAGTGGAGGCCCAGGTAGCAGCCACTGCTAAGTTGGCCTTTTACCATCTTTGGCTGATTCAGCAGTTGATTCCCTTCCTCGGCCGCGACAACCTGGCTACAGTGATCCATGCGATGGTCACCTTGAGACTAGACTATTGTAACGCTCTCTACATGGGGCTGCCCTTGTCATAAATCCAGAAGCTGTAGCTAGTGCAGAATGCCGTGGACAGGTTGTGATGGGCCCCCCTAAATGGGAGCACATCCAGCCTGTGGTGAAGGCACTGCACTGGCTGCCAATAGCATACTGAATTCACTTCATGGTTCTGGTATTGACCTTTAAAGCCCTACATGGCCAGGGTCCGACATACCTGTGGGACCGCCTTTCCCCATATATACCCCAGAGAGCACTACGGTCCGGAACACAACATCGACTGGCTGTACCAGGCCCTAAGGACGCCAGGCTTGCTGCCACCAAGGCCAGGGCCTTTCCAGTGCTGGCTCCATACTGGTGGAATGAGCTCCCGGAAGAGATCAAGGCCCTGTGGGACCTTTTGCAGTTCTGCAGGGCCTGCAAGACAGAGCTCTTCCACCAGGCTTTCAATTAGGAGCTGCCACACCACCAACAACAACATCTGTGGTTACGGGTTGGCTCTGAACTGGAGATCATATCATATCATCGCACTATGCTGAAGATCACTAAGCTGGAAATAACTGTTCGTACGCCATCTCATTTATTCAAAGATGACACCATCACTAACACTTTAATTATCAGATTGTTTTAATGTTTTAATGCTTAATGTTAATGTTTATGTGTAAATGTTTTAATCTTTGTATATGGTTTTATGGTACTGGGTACCAACTAATGTAAGCTGCCCTGAGCCTGTTGAAACAATAAATAAATAAATAAACTGGCTCAAAGTCACTTAGTGAGCTTCCACATGAAGCCAGCTGGGTGACCTTGGGCCAGTCACAGTTCTCTCAGAGCTCTCTCAGCCCCACCTACTTCACAGGGTGTCTGTTGTGGGGAGAGGAAGCGAATAGTGAAAACTGGGGTATAAAAACCAACTCTCCTCCTCCTCCTTCCTCCTAGGTCTCCCAGATCCTAGTCCTGCACTCTAAGCACTATGCCACGCTGGCTGTTGATTGCCCCCAGCTAGGTTTTCATGGCTGTGGTAGGGGGGCCAGGTCCACTTACCTAGCCAGCGGGCGGCTCCTGACATCCTTCCAGGAGACCAGAAGTGATGCCGAGTGACTTCCAATAAACCCAGAAATGCAGGCCCCGACACAATGACATCACCCGGAAGTGGGGACATCAGGGGCGACGCTCTTTTTCTGGGCAAGACTCTTTGGTGAATTTGACTTCACACCATAGAGTTTTGGCCACAAACCAGAGCATCACTACCTGACATCCAGATGACTACCAGGTGATATCATCATGTCAGGGCCTGCACTTCCAGTTTTACTAGAAGTTGCCCAGGAAGGTCAGTTGGGGGTGGGATTTTCCCCCTACTGGCCAGCTGGCTGGTGGCAGGCAAGAGCCCACAAAAGCAGTGGTTCACCCCCCCCCCCATCAGCAGAGTGGGAACCCTAGGCTGCGGGTTGAAGCAAGTGATTTTACACACCTCATCTCAAGCAGATGGCATATTTTGTTGTTGCAGTTCAAAAGCTAGTTTTGTGTGCAAAGGCTGAATTGCTCACAATCGAACAGTTCAAACTGAACAAAACTGCAATGCATGAAGGAGTGTCTTGACACAAAGTGTCATATAATCATTTTATGAAAAATAAACCTGACCCTGATGTTTGTTTTCTTGGTTCAAACGTAATACAATTAAAAATAGTATTGCTCTCTGACTGACTCAAAACAAACTCAGGTCAGCTAGTTTTGTAGGAATTAGAGTAATAACACAGCCAGGGAGTTGTATACAAACAGCTCTCCAGTGCATGAATGCCAGGCCGTTCCTTGGTTTGAAATGCTTTTAAATCCTAGCAGAAAAACCAACTATATGAAAAAGAATTGGAAACATATACACTTGCATTCACTTTGTAGGAATCCAGAAGGGAAAAAAAACCCTGTAAATGATCAAATAGGAATCTTATAATCCTTTCACTTTGTATCAGGAATCTTGCTCTGGCTACAGCCCTCACTCAGAGACCAAACAGGATAGAGGGCTATTCCTCCTATGTGAGAGATTTTGGAGCTTGCACCTCCAATGGCTTGAATTAATGTCTAAAAGGATATTTAGGCTTTTTTCTCCAAAGCTGAACCCTGGAAGTCCCATTATGTTCCTGTCAAGGGGCTCTATTTCTGGAATGGATGAAATGAATGAACGGCTATAGCTTAACTCGTGTCACTCATAAACTGCCAGGACTCGTTGGCCCTGTAGCAGAAGACTGTCATTGCAACCCTGTTTCTGCTGCCCATTTGCACAATCATTCTAGGCCTCTAAGGATTCTTCATGAGCTTTCTTTCCCCCTAAGTGGAAACCACAGTTCTAACCATCAATTGTTTCAATGGATCATGTTGGAGCCCAAAAAGCACACAGGCAATTATTCCATTTAACAAAATTCTAGAGCTTTTTCAGCTTGTCCGCACCCCTTTACAATTTTGAGGAATGGATGAAATATCTTGACATTTGTATTCTGTAATTTCTACTAACTTATGAGTGTGGTTAGTTTGGCCATATGTCCTCTTTTAAAAACAAGATGGGGGGACATCTGATAAAGCGCTGAGCTTCATATTTTCAGAAGGATTTCTTCTTCTCTGCTTTGGCACCACTGTTATTGCCCAGATCTATTTGCATATAACATCAAACAGTCCAATTAAATCTGCAGCACACCCAACACTCCATTTTAACACTCTGAAAACTGCAGGCACCATGTCCCAATATGTCATGTCCCCCCTCCTTGTACTGAACATTCAGCCTGGTTAAGAGTTTTGAGTTCAGGAAGGCATGTCCTAAATACAAGAGAACATGATGTCTGCACAGGCACTGGATGCTTCTTGCAGCAGACACAGGTTTTAAACCTCTTAAAGTATGCTATTATATTTACACTGTGCAATACATCCCTGTTCTTCTCCCCCTCCCCCCACACATATCCCCATCCATCCTTATATCCCATGCATCTGTTTCTATCTGGGCAATTACATTAGAAATATGAAGGATGGGCACAGTTGCATACCATCCAAATTATGGTGATCATGGATCGGTTCATAGAACACAAATAAGGTAAACTTGCAAGATAAATTTGCATATTAATAATTTGTTACAAACAAACAAAAATAACCCCCCAAACCCAGACCTCCTTCTTTGGTGGTGTTCTCTATTCTGAATTTCATTCAGTAGTCAAACTAAGTGTTATGACTTCAAAGTATATCCTATTTTTAAAGTTTCAGCATGCTGCCAGAATGACAGAAAAATAGTTTTTAAACCACCTGGATCATGTTGATCCATATCACAATCCAACAAGAAGACACAATTTGAGAAATGTATGCAGCTAATTTACACGTGCATGCCAGTCTCTGCACTATTCAACACTTGATGGCTCACAGCTGCATGGAAAGGCATTGTGTTAGATTATATGAAACCTTTGTCTGTGGTATTTGATCTGTGGCTGCACTTTCACAAGTAAAGATAATCACTTGAGATACATTTTTTTTCACATTTTCCATCTGATAAGAAATCTGTCGCCTTTTCTCAAGTTGGCACCTTACAACCATCAGTCAAGTATTAATAACCACAAGATTGTAATTCTCTTGGAATGATCACACACTGCTTTCTTTTGGATGGAGGTGCCACTTCTTTCAAGTAAATCATCAGGTCACTTGGGTGTTATTTAGTGGCTCAGTGGGGTCATGAGGTAATATGTTGCCACTGACGGCAGTCCATTTCAATGTCCCACTGGTTATTTAGTCACACTGGTTTGTTCCATAAGCTGCTGGTTCAGGCTTGTATGCAAGAAAGGGATTTGAAGGGAACTCTAATGCAAGCAGTGGATATAAGGGAAAGTTTGGATACTTGCACTGATTATGTGCTGACTAATGAATGGGTGGGATGTAGAATGGTATAGTATAGCCTGATCTGATGAGATCTCAGAAGCTAAGTAAAGGTCAGTACCACCACAGAAGACTTCGCAAAAGAGGGCAATGCAAACACTTGGCTTAATCACTTGCCTTGAAAACCCTACCAGTTTGCAGTAAGTCAGCTGCAACTTGACAGCACTTTACACTCAGTGAATAGGGTGGTGGTGGAAAACTTCAAGCTTTCCTGGATGACATGGATTGTTTGGATCCTTTCCAGTCTAATTTCAGGCCTGGTCGTGGAACTAAAACAGCTAGGTCACCTGGTAGGTGACCTGTGCTGGGAGACAGAGGAAGTGTGACTCTCCTGGAGCTCTCAGACATTTTCAATATTGTTGATCATTGAGCAAATCTGCATTTGCTGTGTAAAGCTGTTCCATGCTGCTGTGGCTCTGGCTTCCCATTTGGCTCAGGGGCACGGGCAGGGCGCTGCGCTGCAGGGAGGAAACAGCACCTGTGATCCCCCACACACACACACAGAAAGTAAAAGGGGGTGACCTGGCAGAGGGGGAGGCGGGGGGTGGGCAGGAAAGACAGAACGAGCTGGGTAAAAAATACAAAACATCCAGCAATTGCCAGGCAGGGCATTCTGGAGACTGCCCCAGGAAATAACAAATGGTTCAAGGGTGGGCATGCTTCCAACCCCCCATATGGTTGCAGAAAAATGTTCCCTGGCTGCTTTTAAATGCAGACAACTGGATTTTCAGCTAATTTGTTTCCTTTGTGACAATTAGAGAAGATGGGGGGGTGGGAATTCAGCTCCAGTTGTCTGCTTTTTGCTCACAGCAGTTCAACGGTGGGGAGGAGCAGTTGTACCACCTTAAAACCACATTCAGATAAGGTGGTGACATTGAGGTCACCACTAAATGGCAATAAAATGATGCAGCCAGCTGATGCTGAGATGAAACGATAGGAGAGTGGATGTGGCATCAAATGTAGACAGAAATTTGTGAGACGATGTGAGATCATTTGCACAATGGTGGAAAATGCCAATGTAAATTGGACCATTGTATCCTTCTGAACTGCCTTTCTGGGCTGGGACTGCAAGGCACTGTTTTACAATGGTTCCAGTCCTATCTGGAGGGTAGGTTCAGAAGGGGGTGCCGGAGGCCTGCTGCTCAGCCCCGTGGCCTTTGGCCTGTGGAATCCCACAAGGCTCTATTTTGTCCCCTATGCTTTTTTAATATATACATGAAATAGGGTTGCCATTCCCTGGGTCCAGGTAGGGAATCCCCCAGTTTTGTGGGCTTCTGTCTCCTGCTGGCCCGCTAGCTGGTGGGGGAAACCTCACCCCCATGCTAACATCACATGGAAGTGATGTCATCACATCTGTCAGGGCTGCTCCAGTTCTCCTGATCCTCTTCCCCAGCCCATGCTCTCTTCTACAGGAAGAGAAGAGAAGGTGCTGGCCCATTGGTCCATCTCCTCCCCGGCCATTCTTCAAGACTCCCCCTTTATTCCCCCGTTCCACTCCTCATTCGGTCCCTCTCCCGTCCATCCCCTAAGTTCCCCTTCCATTGGCAGATCCTTGCCAAGTTCCAATGTCAGCCTCCCTCCTGACCCATCCTTGCTCTCCTTTGCTGATGGTCCTGACGCATCCGCATTTGCTTCCTGCTGGCCTCCTCACTGGCTTGCTGCTTTCACCACCGTTCCCTGTCCCCAGCATCCATCACTTTGGGCGGTCCTTCTACTCTTTGCTGCTGCCTGCCAGTCTCCAGCCTTGCCTGGGCTCTCTGCTGCTGTCTTCCTCATTCCAGGGCTTCCTTCCACACTCCCAGCCTTGTTCTTCACTTCCAGGCTTGGACCTTGGTGAGTGGTCTTCATGTCAGGCCCTCTGCCTTGGCCTCTTGGCTGGTTGCTCCGCAGGGGCACTGGAGGGCAATGGGTCCTCCACTACCCCCACATGATGATGTCACTTCTGGGCAATGTCAGCATGTCGAGGACATCCCTGCCCACTCCTGGAATGCCCCCCAAATCTCCCCCGCCAGCAAGACAAAGGGACCTGGCAACCCTAACTTGAAACTGCTGGATGAGGTCATGTGGAAATTTGGGCTGGGTTGTCACTGATATGTGGATGACATTCACCTCTATCTTGCACTTTGGAGAATCCTAGCAAGACTATAGAAACCCTGAACCAGTGCCTGGAGGAAGTTTTGGAGTGGATGCAGACTAATAAACCAGAGCTTAATTCCAACGAAACACAAGTGCTACTTGTGAGTGGAAAGTCTGACACAGGATGGGTTTGCACTCCCCTTGAAGGAACATAATCTGCAGGTGTTCTTGGACCCAGGCCACTACTGGATATGCCTTTAACCAGCTGTGGCCTTTCCTGGGCAAAAAAGATCTGGCCACTGTGGTATGTGCCCTGGTTACATCTCTATGCAATGCATTTTAGGTGGGGTTGACCTTGAAAAGTGTTCAGAAATTTGAAAAATGTTCAGTCGGTGCAGAATGCTGCAACCAGGATGTTAAATGGAATGGGTCATAGAGATCATATCACTCTAGTCTTGGCCTATCTACACTGGCTCCCAATCTGTTTCCAGGCACAATTCAAGATGCTGGTGTTAATCTTTAAAACTGAAGGACCGCCTACTCCCTTGTGAACTTACCCAACCATTGCAGTAATCTTCTAAGGATCTGCTTAGGGTGTCCTGACCTTCTTAGATTGAATGGGTGGAAATGTGAGAGAGGATCTTCTCAGCTGTGGCACCTAAACTCTGGAACTCTCTCCCCAGGGAAATTTGCCTGTCCCCTTCTGTTGCCATCTTCTGCCAGCAGGTGATTTTTTTGTTGTTTGTTTGGTTTGGTGTTTCCTCAGTGATCCCTCTTTCTTGTCCAACGTTTTAAGAATTTTTAGGGGGTTGTATGTGTATTTTAACTCTGCTTTTGTTTTAATTATGTGTTTTTGTTAGTTTTAATGGTTTTTAAGATGTGCTTTTATCATTTATAGCAAATATTTCTGTGCCACCTTTCTAACCAGATAGGTTCCTGAGGTAGCAAACATAAAACCATTAAAACAGAATTTAAAATTGGGTATATATAAAATATTTTACAATTCAATAAAAAGACCACATGCAAAGATACATAACAACACAACCAGGGAGGAGTTCCCAAAAGAGTTACTAGGGTGGAGGTACACAAAAAAGTCTTCACTTGTTGGTGGAAGCAATAATAATGGAAGACAGACAAATTTCCCTGGAGAAGGAGTTCCAAAGTTTTGGTGCCACAACCAAGAAGGTCCTTTTCACAGGTTGCCACCCATCTACCATCAGAGGGTGAGGCCACCCAAAGCAGAGCCTCCAAAGATGACTGGAGTGGATGGGTAAGTTCATATAGGAGAAGGCAATCCTTCCGGTATGCTGGTCCCAAGCCCTTTGAAAGTCAGTTATGTATGTTTTTAATTTTTTAGCCACCTTAGTGGTTCTTTTTGAGGGCAGAAAGGTGAGATATAAATTTTGTAAAATAAAATAATTCTCAGCAGTGCTGATTGCTTCCTGTCCCCTTCTGTTGCCATCTTCTGCCAGCGGGTGAATTTTTTTCGTTTGGTTTGGTGTTTCCTCAGTGATCCCTCTTTCTTGTCCAACGTTTTAAGTGTAGTGGGTTCACTACACTTTTACTTCTAAAGGTTCCCCAAGTCTTGGTTATGCAAGTGTGCAAAACATAGGCCAAACTGCATGTTCTGCCTTTGTGACTGAAGTAGAAAGGTGTGTTGCCTTAGAAAACAGGTGTTCCCTATTCCATGGCTGCTACGATGGCAATATAACACTCTCTGGAGAATAATTGGGGGGGGGGGTGTTTACCCTGTCAGTACCTGGAAGTGCTGTCTTGCAAACCCTCCCCACAGCTGTTTCCTCCCAAGTGGGATTACTCTGGCCTCCTGGGGTATGTGTGTGCATATGTGTGCAGGTGAGTATAGGCAAATGATCAAAGGGTTTTGCATCCCCTCCTACCTGACATTTCTCCCATATTGGTGGGCCAGTGGGGTTACAGATGCACCTTATCAAGGTCTGCACACCACCCAGCTAATCAATAGCAGCTGACTATTGAAGTTAGGCAGCCCCCCCCCCACAGCTGTCTGACAAACTGTGGGAAGCTCCACCCTCAGGTGCAGAAGGGGAGTAATGGGGCTGAAATTGCTCAGAAGTCCCTACTGGTCCCTCACAGACTTGGCCTCATCCCATATGGCTTCTGGATAGAGGGTAGGGAAGCCAAACTCCAGATGGGACCTGGGGATCCCCTGGAATTACAGATCTCCAGACGATAAAGATCAGTTCTCCTGGGGAAAAATGGTTGCTTTGGAGGGTGGACTGTGTGGCATTGTACCCTACTGAGGGCCCTGTCCTCCCCAGGCTCCTACCCCAGATCTCCAGGAGCTTCCCAACTTTAAGCTGGCAACCCTGCCCCCCCCATCCCAGGCCTAGTTAAAGCCTCAAAAGGCTAGAGGGAAGAGGACAGACTGGATCTGGCTCCCAGCTCAGAAGGGAGTAGAGCTAGATGAGAGGAGGTCAAATAGGATGGTACCCAGGGCCCTTTTCATAGAAAAAGAGCTGCAGGAGCTCATTAGCATATAGTATGCTAATGAGCTACTAGGCTATTAGCATATGCCACGGCCCCTGACATCACCAGAAGTGATGTCAGAAGGGGAAGCAAAAGGGAGGAAGGCATCTTCGAAAGCCTCCCCTTCCCTTCCCCAGCTGGCCTGGGTGGGGGAGCTAAGAGAGAAGGGGTTTAAAGTTTAAACCCCTTCTCACTAGAGTTGGGCCACAGAAGGAGGAAAGAGGGAAGGAAAGAGAGAGAGTAGAGAGAAGGAAAGAGGGAAAGAAAGAGAAGGAAAGAAGGAGAAGAAAA
Source organism: Gekko gecko (assembly GCA_029375565.1). Taxonomy (NCBI): domain Eukaryota; kingdom Metazoa; phylum Chordata; class Lepidosauria; order Squamata; family Gekkonidae; genus Gekko; species Gekko gecko. Next base: position 227,331,558 of record JAPDNY010000002.1, read on the forward strand.
GAAGGAGGGAAAGAAAGAGAGATAAGGGAAGAAGGAGGGAAACAGGGAAAGGAGGAAAAAAGAGGAGAGAAGAAGGCGGGAAGGAGGAAAAGGAGAGAAGGAAAGGAGGGAATGAAAGATTCGGCTGCAGTTCGGCCCCATTATATCCTATGGGCCATTCAAGTCAATGGTGAAAGCATGGGATATATTCTGGGGGCTGGAGGGGAGGGGGTTTGAGGAAGAGGTTCCAAACTCACAGGGTAGCTGTTGGAGCCTCTCCCCAAGATACCCACCAAGTGTCAAGAACATTGGATCAGGGGGTCCAATTCTATGGGCCTCCAAACAAGTTGCCCCCATCCCCTCCATTGTTCTCTATGGTGGGAAAAAAGTTACTTTTTTCCCACGGTGCTGCTAGTAGCTCTGGAGGGGAGGGGGTTTGAGGGAGAGGCTCCAAATTTTCAGGGTAGCTTCGGGAGCCTCTCCCCACACACACACCCCAAGTCTCAAAGCAATTGGACCAATGGGCCTAATTCTGTGGGCACCCAAACAGGTTACCCCCATTACCTCCATTGTTTCCAATGGGGAAACCCAGCCAGCCGCACTTAAGGCAGGCACGCAGGCAGCCACCCAGCAGTCAGACTCCCCCAGAGAATCTCAGGGAAAGTGAACTGTCTTGGGTGCTTGTTTCCATGAGAACAAGTGGCACACTCCAGAACAAGTGGCACTGTGGCAGTGCAAGCATGCCACAGTGCCACACAGAAACCCCCCAAAACCAAAAGGAACAACATTTATACATGTATAAATTGATGGTGCAACCTCACTAGATCACTCACAACACACACACCTCAAAAAGAATATTTATACCACTGGGAAAAATGCAGAAAAGGGCAACTTCAGATGAAAGGAAGTACTTCTTCACCCAAACAGTGATTAACACATGGAATTCACTGCTACAGGAGGTGGTGGTGGTGGCTGGCTGGCTGGCATAAATAGCTTCCAGATGGAATTTGACAAACATATGGAGGCTGGAGCAGACAGGGAAAAACCAACCAACCAACCCCCCCCCCACCCACCAAGCAACAGCAACCAGCAGAACTTTTTAAAGTTGTAAACCTGTAAGAACCAAAAAACCTTTCATCTGTTCTAACTTCTAACCTGACTGCTCAGCAATTTCACTGAGTGCCCACGAGTTCTTGTCTTGAGAGAAAGGATGGAAACTACTTCTTTCTCTACCTGCTCTATCCCATGCATAGTCTTGTAAACCTCTTATCATGTCACCCCTCAGTCATTGTTTCTCAAAGCTAAGATCCCCAAATGTGATAACCTTTCTTCATAGGGAAAGTGTCCTCCTCTTATTATTTATGGTGCCCTTTTCTGCATTTTTTCCAGTGCTATAAATATTCTTTTTGAGGTGTGTGTGGTGTGAGTAGTCTAATGAGGTTGCACCATCAATTTATACATGTATAAATGTTGTTCCTTTTGGTTTTGGGGGTTTCTGTGTGGCACTGTGGCATGCACTGCCGGCTCGCCCACTAGGCGAGCTAGGCGCTCGCCTAGGGCGCTGGGGTCCACAGGGGCGCCAAAGCGCCCCCGCCCCGCCCCCGTGAAGCCGGCGCTGGGAGGGAAGGGGCGCCCTTCAAACGGGCGCCCCTTTCCTGGCTTTCCTGAGCACGCCGCTACTGCGGCGTGCTCAGGAAAGCCGGCGCTCCCCCCGTCTTCAGCTGGCGCTGGGGCTGGGAGGGAGGGGCGCCCGTTCAAACGGGCGCTCCTTCCCTGGCTTCCCCCCGTCTCCAGCCGGCGGAAGGGGCGCCCGTTCAAACGGGCGCCCCTTTCCTGGCTTTCCCCCCATCTTCAGCCGGCGCTGGGGCTGGGAGGGAAGGAGCGCCCGTTCAAACGAGCGCCCCTTCCCTGGCTCCCCCCCGTCTCCAGCCGGCGGAAGGGGCGCCCGTTCGAACGGGCGCCCCTTTCCTGAGCACGCCGCCGGTGCTGGGGCTGGGAGGGAAGGGGCGCCCGTTCAAAGCCGGCGCTCCACCCCCCCGTCTCCAGCCGGCCCTGGGGCTGGGAAGGGGCGGCCGTTCAAACGGCCGCCCCTTCCCTAGCTTTCTGAGCACGCCGCTAGTGCGGCGTGCTCAGGAAAGCCGGCGCTCCACCCCCCCGGTCTCCAGGCCCCACCGGGAGATTGGCATCCTCGTGGGGTGGGCGCCCCAGGCTGTCTTGCCTAGGGCGCCCAGACACCTGGGGCCGGCCCTGGTGGCATGTTTGCACTGCCATAGTGCCAATTGTTCTGGAGTGTGCCACTTGTTCTCATGGCAAGCAAGCACCTCCCAAGACAGTTCACTTTCCCTGAGATTCTCTGGGAGAGTCTGACTGCTGGGTGGCTGCCTGCTTGCCCGCCTTAAGTGCAGCTGGCTGGGTTTCCCCATTGGAAACAATGGAGGTAATGGGGGTAACCTGTTTGAGTGCCCATAGAATTAGGCCCGTTGGTCCAATTGCTTTGAGACGTGGGGGTGTATGTGGGGAGAGGCTCCCGAAGCTACCCTGAAAATTTGGAGCCTCTCCCTCAAACCCCTCCCCCCAGAGCTACTAACTGCCATGCGGGAGCCTTTCTGCCCTCTGAAGCTGCCAGAGTGCGCTCCTCCCCCAAAAGACCCCTGATGGTACCCAACACCTGCCAAGAGAAGGCACTTCAGCCAAATTAGGCCCTGGTGCATAATAGCCAAGGCCTGCACTCCTACAATAGGATTGTCATGTGAATGAAATGGAGGTAGAGAACAACTAGGTATTCCACCCTGTGCTCCCAGGAGGAAGCGAAGGATTAAAACAAAAATCTATACTAAAGTCCTGGCTCCTTAGCAAATATACTTTTATGATTCTGGTAAGTGCATAAGTGCCACATTCAGACATTACATAAAACATGTCATGTGTGGAGCACCTCTGCCTTGCTTTCCAGATGTGAATGCACAGTACTGGCCAGACACAGCTTATTGGGAGAGAGGGGTCTACATCCAATTAGCCGTGTTGATTTGACAAAAATGGACTGCTGACTCTGAGAAACCCTCTAGCCAAGAGGGAACTGAGAAAACATCAGCAGCATTATTTTCCCAGTTTTGTTGCAACCTTGTAACTGGGCAAATTTATTTGTCATGAAGAGAAGAATGCATGAATTGCGTGTCAGTTTTAAAATGGAACTGAATAAATATATGAAGAGTAATGGATAGTGCATTTTAATTTGCTGCCTTGAGAGATTGCAAAAGCTATTTCCCCTTAAGTTTTGGCTCATTCCCCATATCCTCTGAAGCATTAGTGATGATCAGAGTGAAAGATGGAATATCAGATGGGTTGGATTTGCACTGGAGAGCTAAGAACATTTCCTCTTTGAAGAGGAGCAGTGGACAGTTTTCTGTTTCATGCTGTGATTATGTTTTTTGCAATATGGAGGCCCAGGAAGGAATTTTCCCTCAAGACACACTAGAAAGTGACCAGCTTGGATCACCTCATGCTTTTTGGTTTTCATTTGTAGTGTGTTGCATGCCTTGGTTATTTGGACTGTCTGAATTTACCTAGCCACCTCTGGCATGATGCACTTCAATCTCTCCTACTAATCTGACTGGGCAGAGACGATCCTGCTTAAGGCTGAGGGAGAAGCCGATAACCTCAAGGTCCATTTGAACCATTCAGCTGTACTTTGTTCTTGACTTCTTTCTGTACAATTGTACCCCCTTTGGAAACGTGATTGCTGTGTTAGGAACACATACAAATTGTTTTCTCCAGGAATCAAATAATTTTTTGTTCTATGAAAGCTTCATTGAGGTTGGGTTTGGGGAAGAGTCTTGTCTTCCCACAAGAGCCACATCAGTTTGTTGGCTCATTGGCAGGGATGGTGGTCTAAACCCCATGAGGTCTAAACACTTGGATCACCTGGTACCCTGTGCTGAGTCTGCTGACAAGGGACAGCTGCAGCCTCTCTGGTGCTGCCCTGAGTATTCCCTTTGTATATGTTTTTGCACATACTGCTGAAGTTGTAGCAGCAGTCAAAAAATTTAGGAAGACTGCTTGTGCCCTGAATAAAAGTTTTCCTTTGTCAGCTGCTCAGCTCAAACAACATGAAATGCAAAGTGGTAGCCATCAGCACTTTGTGTAGCTCTAAAATCCCGTTAGTGATAGAAAGAGCTTGAGGTTTGATTTGGCAGGAAAAGAGGGAGGGGAAGAAGGAAACATACTTGCATTATCTGTGTCCATTAATGTATCATCCTGAGTGCCACCAGTCTTGGAGTCACTCCTCTCATGCAACCATGGGAATTCTTAACCAGGGTGAAATGTCATATTAGGCCAAAATTTGATGGCTCTGGGGAATGATATGTTGATCAGTAGATCTGCCTATAAAATTAGAAAATAGAAAAACCTTTAATCTAATCCAATGTGTCCTCGTTCTTCTTCCTTTTTTTCCTTTTCCCCAAGATATGTTTGTTACTGCAGAATTACAGAGATTTCAAATAGCAGCAGCAATGAAAATTCCAAGGCTCTGTTGATGTACAATGAATAACTTACTGCCAAGGTTGGGAGCTCACTGCCTGCACAGCCATCTTTGGCCTCCAACATGGGGCAGCTACCTCAGATACCCTGTGGCTAAGACTGTCCCTGCTTCTTTGCAGTCACTGCTGCAGAGCCAATCCTCAAAGTCCTGTGCCTCTCATGTTCATCTTTTTTATTTTACAAAGGAACAAAATCACAGCCAAGAGAGGAGCTGGGGATGCAGGTATTTCCCATATGCAGGCTTTTCTACAGTGAATCAGTGCAAAGGATGTTCATCTTGATTGGTCAGTCTAGGTGAGAAGCAGTAGCCAATAGATTTTTCAGCCCAGCCTTCCCATGATTTTATCAAAAACTAGGAATAAGCCCCGTTGTGGAAATAAATGCAACGAACTCTAGAAAGAGGCTCTGGGAGAGTGCCCCAGTCTTGGGCACTCAGCGTCAATTTGCTGTAGCGACCTCAGCAGGGTATAATGACACAGAGTCCACCATTTTCTCCAGGGGAACTGATTTCTGCCATCTGAAGAGCAGTTGTAATTCTGCATGATCTCCATCCCTCCCCTGGAGACTGGCAACAATGGTTCCCTATGAGGGAATGGCTGGTTTGGAGGGCATTGTACCTGTCTGAAATCCCCCCCTCCTCAACTCTCACCATCTCCAAGCTCCAGCCCTCAAATCTCCAGGAATTTCCCAACCTTGCGTTGGGAACCCAATCTCCCTCCCAACCAACTGTTAACTTCCCCCAGCTTCAGCTTCCCATCTCCTCCCCCTCCCTCCTAGAGAGCAATTGTAATTCTGATTGATCTCCAGCCCCAACCTGGAGATTGGCAACAATGGTTCCCCATGAGGGAATGGCTGGTTTGGAGGGTGGAGTCTATGGCATTGTACCTGTCTGAGGTCCCACCCCTCCTTAAACCTCACCCTTTCCAGGCTCCATCCTTCAAATCTCCAGGAATTTCCCACCTGGAGCTGGCAACCCTATCAGGACTGGCCCCAATGAGTTTTCTCCCAAAGGCCAAAATAGATGTGGAAAGGGCCTTTTACTGACAGAACCTGGTTGCCTAGCAACAGGCACTGAGGAGAAAGCACAGTTGCCACCTCTGATTAGGGAAATACCTGGAGATTTGGGGGGTGGATCCTGTGGAGGGCAGCATTGGGGGGTTGGAAGGACTCAGCAGGAGATAATGCCATAGGGTCTACCCTCCAAAGCAGCCATTTTCTCCAGGGGAACTGATCTCTGTCATCTGGAGATCAATTGTAACAGTGGGAAATCTCCAGGTCTCACCTGGAGATTGGCAATCCTAGGGGAAAGTCAGTTGCACAGCAGGGGGTTGAAGAGAATGGTTTGATGGTCGCTGGCCCACCTCATTAGCCAGCCAGCCATGGTGGAGCCAAAAAGGAGTGAGAGGAGTGTTAAGTTTATTCTGAGAGGAAAGTGGCCAAGCGGGGGAGGGGGTTATGCTAAAAGTCCTTTGTGTTTTTACTCACAGAAGCAAGTTTGGTTGTTTGGTTGCCTACCAACAGCCACTGAGGAGGCAGTCACAGTCTCACACAGGAATCAAGAGAAGGAATCAGGAGAGAGTCTGGCTTTCCAGGAACCGCAGCTTGTTTCCCCTAGGCCAGACCCTCCCTGGCCCGGCTGCCACTGCTGAAGGAAGGCGGGGGAGTCTTTGAAAGGTGCTGAGCAGCCTTCTCTGCGGTGCAGGCCTTGTGGCCGAGGGAGAGCAGCCGCGAGGGGCAGTGAAAGTGAGTGCTTCCCCTGCTTGCTGCCACTCGCTAGGTCTGCCTCCTTCTCCCCCATGGAGGGGCTGCCGCTCTTTCGGTGGAGCATCCATCCCATTCGCTGGCTCCCTCCAGACTGAGGGTGAAATGCTGCCCACCAGCTCGGTGGGTGGGGCCGAGCCAATGCAGTGAGCCAATGTAGCCACGGGATTGGGAGACTGTGAGAGTGGCAGCTGAGCAGGTGAAAGGCTGTGGAAGCATGTCCAGGAGAGAAACCAAAACTCAAATATATATAAGGAGATATACTACCATAAACAGGGCACATCACTGTGAGAAAAGTATGAAGCGGTGGGTTAAAGTTTCAGGGCAGCAAATTTAATAAGTGTCTCCTAAGGAAGTTTTTAGAAGGTGCCTAAGTGAGAACCTGTTCCAGATAGCCTTTGAATCCTGCCTGTGCTAAGAATGGCTTGCTGAGACTTGACCTTTGCCATACTCTGATTTTATATTACCATGCTAGTGGTTGATTAAAGGGTGTAATTAAAGGCAGTATACATGTTGAATGCATGAATTAAATCCAGCACCAGAAATGATTGCCAGAGTGCCACTCTGTTCTTTCACACTAATCTTCACAGCCAGTATCTTGGAATGTCCTGCAGGAATTGTGATAGACATACAGGAGCATGGGACTATCAGCAGGCCAGCTTAACTTCTTGAAAAGTTACTTGCACCTCATTAGTTGCTCACATATCCTAGCAAAAGTGCCAATGAATGATGCTGAGAGAAAAGATCAAGGAATTTAAATGCAAGATCATGAGAAGTCAGGTGATTACCAGGTCTGGTGAATTATGACATGCCACCTTCAGACTTTGCCTCTGCTGTATGCTCATTAAACTGCCTTAGGCAAATGGCTTTCTGTTAGCCTCACTACCCTCCCTGAAATATCCAGTAACAATACGGGCCTACCATACAGAGTGGTTGTAAAAATTACAGCAAGGCAATTTGTGAAGCACTTTGAACATTTGAAAGAACAATGCAAACAATAAGTATTATTCTTACTTTATGATCAGGGCAGTCTGAACTTAGAAAATTGAGGTATCCATACAGCTTTTAAGGGTTCCTCATTACTGAGAGGAGCTGTGGTGGCTCAAGTGGTTAAGAAGCTGAACTGCAGGCTGTGGAAGGTCAGTAGTTCAGCAGTTCGAGACCCGAGAGTGCCGCATGACGGAGTGCGCTCCCGTCTCTAGTTCCAGCTCCTGCCAACCTAGCAGTTCGAAAGCAAGAAATTGCAAGTAGATAAATAGGTACCACTTTGGTGGGAAGGTAACAGCATTCTGTGCGCCTTGGTGTTTAGTCATGCTGACCACATGACCACGGAAACGTCTTCGGACAGCGCTGGTTCTTCAGCTTTGAAATGGAGATGAGCACCGCAACCAATGTGGAGTCTTGTGAGCAAAAATTCTACTTTGTGAGCTACTGGCATTAAAGTGGTGAGCAAGTGATTTGGCTGCTGCATAAATTAGTTTGCTCTGGAGCCATCTTTCCTGAGCTCAGACAAAAAATGTGTGAGCCGGAGGCTAAAAAACTGTGAGCTAGTTCACACTAACTCAGCTTAGAGGGAACACTGACCACAACCCTGGAGTCGGATTCAACTGGCTTTCGAGCAAGGGAACCTTTACCTTTACCATTACTGAGAAACACCTTCCTTTTCCAAAAACTGGCCCCGGTCACACGGGCCAGAAAACGCGCGGGGGAGGCATGGCAGTTTGCCCCGGAGCTAAATAAGGCGCAGTAGCCCAATCTCACAGGCCACCGGGTTGCCATGCGCCAGCTCCACACCACGATCACACCGCACTGCTGCAGTGTGGCAAAACAGCAGCACAGCAGACCACGCAAGTGCGAAGTCCAGCATTGGTGCGCATCCCAGGGAAACTTACAACATCCAGAAACCCCGGGGACATGGGCGGGCGTCGGAAGCTGTGGGATACCGGCGCTCCCGCGATCAGATACCAGCCTTTGCCCCGGGGTTTCCAGAAACTAGTACCTCGGACCGACTAGTTCTTTAACCCGCGTTTCCGGAGGGAAGCCGCGGGTTGGCCACGGGAGCCCTACGCCTCCCAGATGTGCTCGTATGAACGCGCACGGAAAGTCCGCAGGGCTCCCGTGACTTCAATGGGGCAAATGCTCCGTGTGGACGGGGCCACTGTTTGTTTTTAAGCTGCCCTGCCCATCCATAGTGCAAAGTCCTGCAGCTCCTGTCTTTATCCATCTGAAATACTCATGGCTTGCAAAACTCCACATTCAACCCTAAGCAAATTAGATGGTGGGAGGAGGTTCCACTGACACCAATGGGACATCCAAATAGATCAGTTAAAGTGCTTTCTAATGGTTTCCGGACTAGCATACTTATATCCTTCTGAGCCCATTTACCATAAATATTTTTAAAAGTAATTTGTGTAGCACTATATAGGTTCCATCTTTTAAAGTTGTTTTTGTGCTTCTAGCCTGACGACTGTTTTATGGATATCGTTTTAGGCTGATGAATGTTGTTTTATGCTGTCATCATGCCCATGAATTTTTAATGGCTTGTTTTAATATTGATAATTTTATGTTGTTTTTACTATTTTGTTGTATTGTTATTTGGTGAGCCACCTCTCGAGCAAGTCTCTAGAGAGACAGTATATAAATTTTCTAAATATATAATGAAAATAACAATACAGTTCCATTTTATAGCTGGGTATTGAGTCTGAAAAATAGTGACTTCTCTAAGGCCATCCGATAAATGAAGGGCTGGGCCAGTCTCTCTGAATCTATCTTTAATGCCTTTCATAGACAGATATAAAAGAAAACCTGCATCCTGTGTCCACTCAGCCATGATAAGAAGGAAAGAGAGAGAGTCAATAAGTCTGTTTAGACTCTTGGTCTCCATACTCTTAGGTTCTATGCATATTGCTTTCCTTAAGAGTTTTTTTATTATTTGGTTTGAAAGCTCTGCTGCAATTTTGCCTTGAATATTTTTTCTTCTTTATTCTCTCTCTGTCTCTTTCATATAATTTTAAAGCCATCTCTGTTTTCTGCAACCTATTATTATTTATCATTCAAGAAAGTAAAAATCTGCATTTGCTCAGGAAATCTGCCATGAAAAAGAGGAAGAAGGACTGTCATCACCACTATATAATTAGGGGCACAAAGAAGTAAAGTGCTTGAGATCCCAAGAGCATATTTTATAGCATTGTAAAAGCAGAGAAAGTGCCCTCAGATCTGATCAACTCACCTCTAGAGCTTAGAAACACCTGAATTTCAGAGGGCCCTTTTGCCCAGGGACAGACCCCCACACTTACCTCTGTTGCTAGCTGGCCCCACACAGGCAACAGGAGATTTGGCAACTGTCCTTGACTGCTAGTGAATGAGAAGGGGAGGGGAGAGAAGCTGAAGCAGTGCTATCTGGGGGCAGCTGGGCAGAAACAGGAAACTGGGAGAAGGAAGTGTGACCTCTGGGGACCCCAGGAGTGTGTGAAAAGCCCAGCAGGGAAATATGAGATGAGCCCAAACACTGAGTAAGTGGGGCTAGGAAAGGTTTTGAAAGACCTGGAGGGCAAACGTCATGCTGGAGAGAGTGGAGGGACAACAGCCATTGGCTGGGAAGCCAATCACTGAAGGGACTTGAGACGTGTTGGTGGGAGCTCAGGTAGGGTTGCCAGCTTCCAGATGATGGCTGGAGATCTCCTGGAATTACAACTGATCTCAAGCTAACAGAGATCAGTTCACCTGAAGAAAATGGACACTTTGGAAGGTGAATTCTATGGCATTATACCCCATTGAAGTCCCTCCCCTACCCAAACCCTGCCCTCATCAGGCTCCACCCCCCTCAAGTCTCTAGGTTTTTCCCAACTTGGAGCTGGCAACCCTAAACCAGTGGAAGTCCCACCCCAGGTAGTCCTTTATAAGACCTGCCTGGGGACAGCCAATAAAGTAGAACAGGTTTTGTCCTCAAAGCCAGAGGGCAGACAGAGGTGAGAGAGGGAGAGACAGAGACATTGCTCACAGGTACACTTGAAAAGGAGAAGCTGGAAGGTGAGGCCCTCTCAGACTCTGGCCCCAGAGTAGCAGAGTCTAACAGTATTGTTTGGCTTCTACCCTTGCAGTGTCATAGTCTTCCAGCTGTTTCCTATGTGTTAGCGCAAGGGGAGCCATCCTGAAGCCATAGAGGAAGGCTGGGGAATGCTCCAGAAGCTCCAGTGTTTGCTGCCATGAACAAACAGAACTCCTGTCATTCAGGAACTTACACCACAGCATTTGGACACCTGTAACTAGCAGTTAATTTCTAGTTTTCCTGTCACTAGCAGTTAATTTCTCCTACACAACTCTGAGCAGACAAATACCTGGGGAGAAAAGGGTTAAAGACACTCTTCTTCAGTCTTCCTGGCTTTCTTTCTCTTATGGTCTTCTGCTCCACTGGATGGCATTGTCAGCTGCACTATAATTATAACATAAAGCCTTTTAAGGAATGAGAACTTTGGGCTTACATGGAAGGTATAGTTGCACTTTTAAATGTAGAAGGATTTGTGACAAAGCCATGTGTCCAATATCTAGGCTTATTGGTTTTCTTCTGGACAGCAGGTGAGTTAGAGCTTTAGGGAAAATTTATTGAAAGCCTCTTGTGAGTCAAAGAGAAAACAAGACAATGGTTCTATCTAACAGGTTTTTTGTTTGGATTAATTTTCCCCAGCCTCATATGAAGCCTGAGGAAATAGAAACCCACAGTATTCAGGAGAGTACAGTGCAGATTATGAGAATCTTATACACACAACAACTTGCCAAGAGAGAAAAGGGTAATGCAGCTTGAGTTCAGCAACTGCAACAAGGTCAGTCTAGTTTGTTATAGAAAGTGAGTTATTTTCCTCCCTAAGAAAGAGGGGGGACTCTTCTGTGATCTTGAGTTCCCAAACTGAGTTTCAGTTAGCAATAGCTCATCAGTTCATGGCCATGAATAGAAAAGTCAGGGAAGAGTCTTTTGTTATGTCTCTTCAAAATATCCATACTGCATTGCATAGTGCTATTCCATACATAGACTGCAGCATGGCAGTGCAAAAACACTGCCACTGTGACCTCAGTGTTGCCACTGTTTCTCAGTGAGTTGAATCCCCAGCTGATGCTCCAACTTTGCAATTCCCCTTCCACAAAAAGGCATTCACTTCAGGGAATTTTTTCTTGAATTAGGATGTGACCCTCTTCATGTGTTCTGTGCTTCCTTTGAAAAGGGGTTGTGCAGCTATGTCATCATGTATTTCATCAGCGACGGAAGCTCCTTTTTTGTGCATGTGCAGTAATGTTATAACATCATAACGTTGTAAAAGAATGGATGTATCATGGGGAACAGCATAGTTGCCACCATTTCAAAGGTCCCCTGCTGCTCCTTAGTCACCAAATAAGGAAATGGCTGGTGATCATTGAACTGGAGTCACCAATTCATAACAGTGTTATTCAATAATTATGAAGTACGCTAGATGTGTCATCATGTACTTCGTCAGCAATGGAAACTCCTTTTTTGTACATATGCAGTAATATAGCATCATAACATTGTAAAAAAAAAAGGCTGGATATATCATGGGAAATAGTATAGTTGCTGACATTTCAAAGGTCCTCTGTTCCTCCTTAGTTGTTAACTAAGGAAATGGCCAGCAAATATTCCCACAAAATCCTAATGAAAATAGTATTACATTCACAATCATTGAACTGGATATACCAATTCATAACAGTGTTACTCAATAATTATGAAGCATGCTAAATGGAAACACTGCACATGTTGAGTTTCCATGATTATCAAACCAATTATATAATTCCATTATTTTTAGCTGTTTAAAAAACTGAATTGTCATCAAAAACACACCAGGAGCTATAGGGGAAGATGGGGGGGATGAAGAAACAATACAAGCCCAACCCACAGAAAAGAAAAGAAAAGAAAAGAAAAGAAAAGAAAAGAAAAGAAAAGAAAAGAAAAGAAAAGAAAAGAAAAGAAAAGTGAGTAATTGCATGGAGAAGGCTACATGAAACCTTGCTGCTCATTTTGTCCCAAAGTTATAATGTTGCTATATTATAATGAAAACAATCACATAATGCAATCAACAAACAAACATTATGCTAATCAAAATTACCAGATTGCTCAGGGGACAACCTGAGAGGGAGCGCAAGTGTGAGAGGCAGGGTGAACTTGTGACACTGACAACACAAAAGGGCAGCAGGAAACAAAATCTGAAATCAGGAATTCCTCACCAGAAAACTGTGAGTTCAGATCTAAAGGAAAACAATCATGGGAAAAGTGGATTCAGAAAACACAGAATAATGAGGCACTAAATTTGGATTTACTCCTGGGGAGGCAAAAAGTTGTGCAGAACATTTTACAAACTTTGATTATTTAAGAACGCCGATTATTTAAGTCTAGCTGGGAGTTCTGGTAATGCTAATCAGTGTGGATAGATCTGCTGAGTATTGCATTACAGTTTCTAATGTGGAAGAATAATTTTTGAATCAAACAGTAGCCATATTCAGTACTGTACTTCAGGTTGTCAGTTGAATTGCACAAGCTTGTAACAAAAGCCAAATGGCTGCTTATTCTAATTTTTGAAGCTTGGGGGTGATTTGAAGCTGCAGTGTGCATGGGCTTAACCGTGTGCCCACCTCCAGTGATTTTTCACCTTAGCATCTCCCCTGGTACTCTTTTTCTCTCTGCAGAAGTGTGGCACCCAGCCACTCTGCCACTGCTTTGCAAATCTTGGCATCCCCTCCTTGGCACTTTACCCCAAAAAAGCAGTCACCAGGATTTTGTTAATGGTATATGGTTGAGTCTACAAGGCTGTCTTGGTGCCACTGGTGAATTCTGTATCGATGCAACTGTGTTATGGAAAAAAATACAATAAACTCATGGAAGATTGTCAACCAGTGGCTGGATCAGAAGAAGCATCCTTATTCTCATGGTGGCCCTAAATTTGCTGGATGATGGGAATAATTCACAGGGTGCACCTTGTACAACAATTACTTTGGTCTTTTTCTTCTGATGATGCCAGTGCACCATTTGACTGAGAACAGGGCCTCTACATACCACATGAGGCTGACTCCTTATCCCATGTCTGCCATTCACAGTCTTGTTTACTCCACCAGGTCACTGTAGCTTATTGCTGCTAAAATGAACAACCTAAAAGAAAGACAACAACCCTGTCAACCTGCTCAATTTTATAAAACCTGACAGCATGCCAAGGCAATTTGCTACCCTATGTAAATATGGTTCTTTGTCCTAACATGTTGAAGTTAAAGACAAGTCTCAGAGGCACTTGTAAAGCTTGAGGATCGAGCCCTAGGTGGCCTGTGGGCTTTCACATGTGGATTGGTGTGATGATGAATTCTCTGATGATGAGTCAGTATTTACAAGCAAGAAATCTCTGCCTTTTATTCCAAGGAAATATTTACATGTTATGAGAACAGGAATTCCAGCTGCCAAGTTTAGGTTACAGCTTGGGATATGCATCCCAAATATAGTTATGTGGGGGCAGACTGGGTAGGCAGCAAAGCAAAGGAGAGGGCAGAACCATTGTGGAGGCTGCAGTTCCCTTCTATTTGACACTGTTTGGATAGCATCCATCTGCGGGAGCCAGTGACTTCCACCACTTTGCCAGTGATGAGCTGCAAAGCCTTTAATAAAATAAAGAACTACAACATGAACTGTTGGGAGATCCCTGATCAACAGCCAAATGAATGTGTCAGAGAAGAGCTGTGAGCATATAAAATATCCCAAAGAGAATCTGAAGAGTTTAAAATTAACCTATTTTGGGCCTCAGCATAGTTTACTTTGCACATTTCATACCACACTTGATACGCTTGCTTTGCTTTAAAAATACCACTCTTGTTGCAGGGACCTCACATTTTTGTGTACCCAAACGTACAATATTTTGTACATGGAAAATAATGTGATCTACTGCTTTCCACCTTCCATTATGCATTTGTTGCTGTTAGTGATTACTTATAATTTTATACAGAAGGAAAAGTATATTGAATCAAACATATATATAGACTGTAACAGTAACATTTCTGCAGCATGAAGGAAGAAAGGGGAGAAAGCAGAAAGGCCGTGGGAGAAAGGGAGAAGGCAAGATACAAGCAATATAATAAGAGGAAAGGAAGAAGGAGAAACATTTGTATAATGCATATAATAATGTATCATTACAGGTGATGGGAAAATGAGATAGCAGTCAACCTAAGGAGAGCAGGAAGAAATTAATTCTACAGAGCTAGAGCATGGAGATTTTACAGGACTCACAGCACTGCTCTGCCTGTTTCAGGGCACAAAATAAAAAAGAATCAATGTTCAAGATACATTTTGAAAAATGATTATCAACAAACAGTGCAATCCTATGCAGAGTAACTCCAGTCTAACTCAGTTGAACTCAGTTTGCTTAGATGGAGTCCCTTTGCATAGGATTCCACTATGCAAGTAGTAGAGATACTGCCTTAGTTAACTTCAGGGTATATTTTATTGCTTATGCTGCAGTGATCTCTGCCCAGATGCATTTCTATATAAAACACAGCCATTGCCAGAAAGGATCAGCCTGGTGGTCTGTCTTGCCAATGCCCCTGGGACCCTATGATTTCTCAAACTTACAGAGAATGTAACAGTTGTGGCAGAATGTCAAGTTCCAGATCCCAGTGGCTTCTTTCAGCCTAAGGCTCCTCAGATTTAGACAGTTTCTATGGCTGAGAGTTTGCCAGAAACAGCAAGTTTGCAATCACTGCCTTTGTAATGCCCGCTTCTCTCACTATGGTTCTGTCCACAGGGTCTCTCAACATCTGCTGCTGCAAAACTTGCCTCATAGTGCATCATACCCACCAAGCCTTTTCCTAATTTTAAAAATTCTATAAAGGATCATCATCTACAAACAGAATTGCTCCAAAAGAAGAAGATAGTATAATTTGATAAAACTGTATGCTTGGTTACAAATGTGCTTGTAGGCTTTCCAAGTTACAGGCTGTGCTTTTGTACCCACCGAAATGGTACAAATAGAATAGGAGCAGTTCCTAAATGAATTTTGTCACTTAACTTTTCACCTATGAATAATTCAAGGGTGTTATGTGAAATTTAGGGAATGATGTTATCAAATAGTAGGAACAAAATTATTTCAGCCTTTAGGACTGTGCAACCATCAGGATTCACACTAACAGTGGTCCAACCAGCCATCCCGAGCATGTATCCCTTTCCCCACAACTGCCAGGCCAACTGGCTTTTCCCTTCCCTGAACAAGGTGGGCTGGCAGGAAACGGGTCGAGCAGCAGGCATATAGGCAGCAGCCTCCTCCACTACTGCTTGTCTTGCCAGTGGAGGGCATGTAGATTAGGTGCTACCCGGCCATCTGTGGGCTCCTTAGGAGGAGCTCTGTTGAGGCTGCAGCTACCGGCTAATCTGGAAATGCACGGATGACAAGGACAGCACATTTCTGGAAGGAAGGAGGAGCTCAACTGGGGCTGCCGGGGCTGCTTGTTTATCTAGTCCAGTGTTTTTCAACCACTGTGCCGTGGCACACTAGTGTGCCGTGAGATATTGTCTGGTGTGCCGTGGGAAAAATTCCAATTTCATCCGTAACATATGAACAATTATAAAATAAAGTATTATTATTCCATAATAAAGTAATTATAAAATAATTTCTTTGTGTTTATTTGATTCCTATTCAAGAGAATTACTTTATATATAGTTAATATAGGCACAGAGTTACTTTTTTTTAACATTTTCTAATGGTGGTGTGCCTCGTGATTTTTTTCATGAAAAAAAGTGTGCCTTTGCACAAAAAGGTTGAAAAACACTGATCTAGTCAACAAGGAGGATGACAAGTAAATCTAAGGGAAGAGTCAAGGGCAGGGCACATTTGGGAGGGGGCATCACTCCAAGGGTCCCCATGGCTATGGGCCTGAGCCCAACTCTAATGACTGCTACCCCCCCCCCAAAAAAAAAAAAAAGCTAGAGCAGGTAACACATTTAAGAAAATCTGGAGTGCACGCAGGAATCAGTGATCAGTAGGTGCAAGATTTGGGACTTGCCTCACAAATTTATTTGTGCAGGGTCAGTGACAAAGAAGTTGCTTAGTTACAGGAAGATTTTTGAGACCATATGGTACACACATTATCTTGTTTTTTTCTGTCTTTTCCATTATTGCCTTAGCTAAGCTGTTGCAGAGAGATCCAGTGTGATGTAGTGGTTGTGTTAGCATGGGTCTGGTGAGACCTGGGTTCAAACCTCTATTCAACTTTAAATCTCATTGAGTGATCTTGGACCAATCACTGTGCCTCAGTCTAAACATATCCCACACAGTTGTTGTCAAGATCAAATTGAGAAGAAGGGGAACAAGAAACCTGTCACCCTGAGTTCCTTAGAGGAAAAGTGGAATAACAGTAAAACAGATATTCTGTGCAACTGCCTCTGTGTTCCATGATAATAATCTGTTGTTGGGACTTCAAAGCCTGTGATTTCTACCCGGATGAAGATTAGGAAAAGAAGCAGCTAGATGATGGAAGCAAGAAGAACCCTCAAAGTAGATTAATGACACAAAGAGAAGACACTATTGAACCTGTTATACTTTATGCTAAGGCTGTATTTATCCATTGTTGGATATTGTGGTAGTATTGCACAATAGCAATTATTTGCCATTGGTATGGCTCGTCTGAATATGGAAATCCAGATGTATGTTATTGCTCTGGTGCAATGAGTGCAATCTCCAAAAATGTGTGGATGGAGCCCAGTATAATGCCCAGGTGTATATACCAGGTGACAGAGCACCTTATAATGCCCAGATCTTTTCCTACTGTGTGAGACCTTTCTGTTTAACTCTATCAAGCAGTCAGATTTTTTAAAAATTCAAATCCTACATTGTGTTTCTGACACTGTACAGGTGAAAGAAATTTGGCTTCAAATCTGGTGCTTCCTAACATTGTCATCCTTCCAGAGAAGTGAAACATGCATTGCTGAGTTAAGTTTTCATCCTCCTGCACCTGGTGCACTCCAATGTAATTTTTTCACTCTCTGTAGTGCCAAGCCATCAGGGTATTACAGTTCAATCCCACACAGATTTGTTTGGAAGTCAACCCCATTGAGTACAGTTGACCTTACTTCCAAATCAGGGTGTATAGGATTGCAGATTATACATAATCCTGAGGAAACTGGAATAGTTGTGCATAGGATTATATTGTTAGCTATTTTAAAATCCTACAGTGTCGTGATATTTTGTGTATATACCAGGTGACAGAGCACCTGTTTCATATGCAGAAGGTCCGAAGTATAATCCCTGGCATCTTCAGTTAAGAGAATCTCAGGTACCAGGTGCTGGAGAAAGATTTTTCTCTGCCTGAGCCCATGCCTTGCCAATCAGACAGTACTGAGTTACATGAACCAATGGCCCTATTCATTATACGGCAGCTTCAAAAAGTCTTGGAGGTCAAATTATTGTTTGTATCCCTACATCACCTCAGGAATGAGCTACAGCCAAATTGGGGGGGGGAATGTCTCTTCCAGGAACCTGCTTGCTGCAGTCAAAGTGTAAACACAAAAATGTGGGGTTTTTTCTTTAGGGTATGCAAATTTATGCTGCTTTAATGAATGAATTAATGGATCACCTAACATTTCTATGATTGGTTAACTTTCTTCAGTTGGGTGACATTTCCAGTTTAAATGAAATCTTTAATAGCCTTTTCTTGCTCTAAAGCAGGGGTGGCCAAACTATGGCTCGGGAGCCACATGTGGCTCTTTCACACATATTGTGTGGCTCCTGGCAGGGCAGTTGGGGAAGCGAAGGGGAGGCATACCTCCCCGATCTGTCTTCCCTTCCCCAGCCAGTGTTCCCCTTCCTGGGTTGGCTTGAGGCAGGGCAGAGCAGAGAAAGAAAGCAACTTTAACTTTAAATGCATTCTCAAAGCCCCCCCAAGCCTACAAATACCATTGGACAAATAAATACCATTATCAATATCTATTTTACCCCTTTTGTTTTTATTTTTGGCAGTCTCGTTTAATGTTAATAAAAAGCAAATTTGCATATTTTTCAATAAAAATATATCTAATATTTGTTCATATCATGCAGCTCTCAAACATCTGATGTTTAGTCTATGTGGCTCTTAGTTTAAGGAAGTTTGGCCACCCCTACTCTAAAGGCTAGAGGACTGGATAACACTAAGTTGAACCCTAGCCTGACTTCTTTGCCTTTGTTCCTCTATAGTCCTATGTCATTGGAAATATCACTGGAAGGACACAAGGGAATCCTTCTGGCTCAGGACAAGGCTTGAAGCTTTCTTACATGGTTTGCTCATGCTGTTCTGTTTATCCATCCATAGAAAATAGCAGCTTGTAGAAACCTGGCTCAGCTCACCTTGGATCTTGTAAAATTCTTCTAATATTAGAAGTCTCTCGGATTTTTTGGGAAAGAAGTTAGGGGAGGGGGTTCCAGCAAGTTGATTAGTTTTTTATTCACCATTTTCATAGACAAAGAGATAAATGCCTAAGGTTCCAGCTTCTCATGGTTTGGACTGGAAATATCTAATAAAACCAATTTATTCAGAGGAAATGCTCATGGGGATAGACCTGGCATGAAAAGCAAAATATGGGATTGTTGTTGTTGTTGTTGTTGTTGTTGTTCAGTCACACAGTTGAGTCTGACTCTTCGTAACCCCATGGACCACGTCACGCCAGGACCTCCTGTCCTCTGCCATCCTCCGGAGTTTGCTCAACTTAATGTTTGTTGCATCAATAACACTGTCTAACCATCTCATCCTTTGCTGTCTCCTTCTTCTTTTACCTTCAGTCTTTCCCAGCATCAGGGTCTTCTCCAGTGAGTGCTCCCTTCTCATTTGGTGGCCAAAGTATTTGAGCTTCAGCTTCAGTACTTGGCCTTCTAGAGAACAGTCAGAGTTGATTTCTTTTAGGATTGACTGATTTGATCTCCTTGCAGCCCAGCACCAGAATTCAAAAGCATCTATTTTTCATTGCTTGGCCTTGCTTATGGTCCAACTCTCAGCAATAAATTACTACTGGGAGTACCATCGCTTTGAGTATATGGAGTTTTGTTGGCAGGCTGATGTCTTTACTTTTTATTATGCTGTTTAGGTTTGCCATAGCTTTCCTCCCAAGGAGCAGGCATCTTTTAATTTCATGGTTGCAGTCACCGTCTGCAGTGATCTTGGATCCCAGGAACATGAAGTCTGTCCCTGCTATCATGACTTCCCCCTCTATTTGCCAAGGATTGATGGGCCCGGATGCCATGATCTTAGTTTCTTTGATGTTGAGTTTCAAGCCAACTTTTGCGCTCTCCTCTTTCATTCTGAGCAAGAGACTCTTTAGGTCCTCTTCACTTTCTGCCATTAGAGTGGTATCGTCTGCATATCTGAGGTTGTTGATGTTTCTCCTGGCAATCTTAATTCCAGCTTGTGATTCATCCAGGCCAGCATTTTGCATGATGTACTCTGCATATAAATTAAATAAGCAGGGTGACAATATACATCCTTTGTTGTACTCCTTTTCCTATGCTAAACCAACCAGTTGTTCCATATCCGGTTCTGTCACTTCTTGAACCTTATACAGGTTTCTCAGGAGACATATGAGGTGGTCTGGTACTCCCATCTCTTTAAGGACTTGCCACAGTTCATTGTGATCAACACAATCAAAGGCCTTAGCATAGTCAATGAGCTTGGTTTTCCTTAAAAAGTAATATGGATTGTTAGTGGAGAATAAGTAATTAGCTTTGTCTGGTTTTACTGGGGCCGCGGTGGCTCAGAGGTTGAGCTGCAGACCGGAAGGTCTATAGTTCGGCAGTTCGAGACCCTAGTGCCTCATGACAGAGTGAACTCCTGTCTCTGGTCCCAGCTCCTGCCAACCTAGCAGTTCGAAAGCAAGATTATAGTCTTGTGACTATTGAGTTTATTTAGGAGCCTTTGATGAGGAACTTTATCAAAAGCTTTCTGGAAGTCAAGGTAAACAACATCTATTGGGTCCCCCTTGTCGACATGTTTGTTCACCCCTTCAAAGAATCCTATCAGGTTAGTGAGACAAGATCTTCCCTTACAGAACCCATGCTGAGTCTGCCTCAATAGTTTTTGTTCATCAATATGCCTTCTAATTCTCTCCTTAATAACGGTTTCCACCAACTTACCCAGTATTGACGTCAGACTGACTGGCCTGTAATTTCCTGGATCTCCTCTGGAACCCTTTTTAAAGATGGGAGTGACATTAGCTACCTTCCATTCCTCAGGGATGGAGACAGATTTCAATGAAAAATTACAAATTTTTGTACAGAGATCCACAAGTTCACATTTGAGTTCTTTCAGAACTCTTGGATGTATGCCATCCAGGCCTAGTGATTTATCAGTTTTTAAGTTGTCTGTCAGTCGTAGGACCTCCTCTCTCATCACCTCAATCTGACTCAGGTCTTTCAACACCCCTCCTGAAATCAGTAGTTCTGGAGTGGGCAAGCACTTCTCATCTTTCACAGTGAAGACAGAGGCAAAAAATGCATTCAGCTTCTCAGCCATTTCCCTATCATCCTTCAGTACTCCTTTTACCCCTTAGTCATCCAAGGGCCCCACTGCCTCCCTGGCTGGTTTCCTGCTTCCAATGCATTTGAAGAAAGTTTCATTGTTGGTCTTTATGTTTTTGCGATATGCTCCTCATATTCCCTTTTTGCCTGCCTGATCACAGACTTACATTTTATTTGCCATAGCCTGTGATCCCTTTTATCAGCCTCACTGATAGTAGCTTTCCACTGCTTAAAGGAATCCTTCTTACCTTTTACAGCTTCCATTACTTAGTTTGTTAACCACACAGGCCTTTTTCTATACCTATTTGTGCCTTTCCTAATCTGCAGTATATATTTTAGCTGAGCTTCTAGGATTGTAGTTTAAAATAGTCTCCAGGCTTCCCCAATGGTTTTGACCGTTTTTACTTTTCCTTTCAGTTTCCTCTTCACATGTCCCCTCATTTCAGAGAAGTTACCCCTTTTAAAGTTAAAAGTGGTTGTGTCTGTCTTTTTAGGCAACTCCCTATTTATGCAAATATTGAACTCAATAACATTATGGTCACTGTTCCCAAGTGATGCAATCATTTTTATATCTCTCACCAGGTCTTGGGCATTACTTTGGACCAAATCCAGGATTGCCTCTCCCCTGGTAGGTTCCGTGACCATCTGCTCCATAGCACAGTCATTGAGAGTGTCTTTTTCCCAACTTGAATACATATTGACCCAATCAATGTGTGGGTAGTTAAAATCACCTATTACGACACAGTTATTTCATCTAGCTGCTATCTTTAATCCATTCATTATTTTATAATCCTCCTCTATCTTTTGATCTGGTGGGCAACAAACTTCCAGTGTTAAGCTTCCTTTTGGGCCCACTATTTCGACACATAGCATTTCCAGAAGCAAATCCAATTCTCTTACCTTCTCAATATTACTGGACTGTATACCCTCTCTGACATACAGAGCCACCCTGACTCTAGCCCTTTCCTCCCTCCTTCTGATATAATTTATAACCAGGAACTACCATATCCCACTGATTTTCTTCATCCCACCAAGTTTCTGAAACACCCACAATGTCTATTTTCCCTCCAGCACCAAGCATTCCAACTCCCCAATTTTACCTTGGACATTTCTAGCATTTGTATATAAACATCTATAATTTCCTGGGCATGTTAGGCCCGCAGCCTTCCTCCTGCTGCCTCGAGGCCTTCCAGGCAGTCCATATTGTTTGCACAGTCTCAGTGGACAATTGTAATCCATTTCCCTGTAGAAAAGAAAGGAGAGTGTATTTTGGAGTGCATGCAAGGGCGTTCATGGCATAGCCCTTTCCACACAGCTGCAGTAGCGAGCCCTTCCAGGACAACACATCCATGGCTGAGGCTGTGATATTTTGGATGGATGGTGGCCATGGCTACACGGGTCTGTGCTCTTGTTTCCCACAGGTAGAGATGCAGCAGGGATCCTTGCAGGGGTGGCTATGTCGGCCGGTCTCCCAACTTGGCTGCAGTTCCAGCCTTCCTAGTGAAGCAGTGCGTGTTGGGGCCAGGGAACACTGAGAACACGCCAGGAGTCATTGCCCTTTCCACAGTGCCAAGGCCACTGTACTGATGAGGAGTGGCTTGGAGTGTGAACGGCTTCACATTACCTGCCATCATCTCTGGTGTTAAAGGGTCAGCACCAGCAAGGATTGTCCAGAAAAAGCCAAGCTCCAGAGGTGACAGCTTTGGAGGGCTCAGCACACTGCAATGCCTGGTGGGTTATGTAAATTAGGCTGTGTTTCTAAAGAACATGGCAACAAAGGGCTTCCTACTGGTTGAAGGGGACCCTTTCTAGAAAAGGGGGAGGCAGTATATGAGGAAAAGGTGGGTAGTGTGGGGGTTACTGTATACAGAAGGGCTTTTGGAGCACAAGGGGACACTGGTTCCCTCACCCTGAAGGCATTATACTTTTCCCACAGGAGCCAACCGTTTCTGGGTGGTGCCATTCTGTTGTCATACCTGACTAATGCCTCACATGGTATGCTCATTGTGGACCAATTTTTGTGTGTGGGGGCCACTAAGGGTGCCCCAGCAACATGTAAAAGTAGATAACAAAGGGGATAAGGGACCGGGGATGAGGCTGGGGAAAGTCTAGAGGGTCGGCTTAGGGGGAGGAGCTGTGTGGGTCACCAGCCAATGAGGGTTGTAGGTTGCCTTTCAGTGGGAGCCATGGAATATGGGGAGAGCCTGCTGCACACTGCACTAGCCCTCCCCTCCCATGAACCACCTGCCAGATGAGTGCTCATTATACACATTTTGAGGTGGAGCCACGCAGCCCTCTGCATTGTGGCCCCTATGAGGACATGGATGGAGCCTGCTCTCCTCAGCCATGGGTGAATTCTCAATAAAGAATGATTTAAGACACTGCAGTGTGTCTGGTGGTGTGTTATTGACAGTTTCTGTTGATGTCTCAGAGGCTTCATTATGTCATTCAGTACTTAGAAAGCAGGACCTGTGAACCTCAGCCAGTTTTACACTTCCATGTAGTCATGGTTCCAGTCTCGTTGCTTATATACCCCTGTTAATATAGCATTTTTATTTTTATTAGGTGAATTTGTATTTTACTCTTCCAGGGAACTCAGAGTGGTATAAATGGCTCCCCAGCTTCCGTTCCTTTTTATCATTGCAACAACACCATGAGGAATATAAAGCTCAGAGGCCATGAAATTTCCAGAATCACTCAATGAGCTTCATAGCTGAGCAGCATCTGAATCCTTCCTAAGCCCTGGGACACACTGTTATACCTCAATGCATCAAGAATTTCATTCAGAAGGCCTGATCCTAGACAAGCCATCCAAATTCTGTTAAAACAACAGCAAATATGGGAATTTTGCTTAGTTTTTTAGAATTTATTCATGTTAAACAACCATAACTTCCTGTCTGCAGAATTTGCCTTTAATAGTAGATAGCTAGCCTTCTTTTCTTGGTTTGTTATAAATTGTTTGGGTTTCTAAATGATAATGGAATCGATTTTGTTTTATGGGAAGATTGTATGGATAGAGTTATTGTAGTGTGATAGATCAAGATGGGTAGCCATGTTAGTCCGTCTGTAGCAGTAGAAAAGAGTAAGAATCCAGTAGCACCTTAAAGACATTAAAGCTGTATCTGAAGAAATGAGCAGTGACACACGAAAACTCACACCCTGCCAAAATTTTTGTTAGTCTTTAAGGTGCTACTGGACTCTTACTCTTTTCTACTGTAATATAATGGATAGAGTATCAGCCTGAGTTCAGATACTCACAGATCCATGAAGCCTTGGATCACTTACTCAGTCTAACCAATCACATAGGGTTGATGTGAGAATAAAATGGAGGAGGGGAGAGCATTTATGCTGTTTTTTGTCCCTTGGAAGAAGGACAGGGTAAAAATGAGCAAGATCTTTGAAGGATTCTCTCTTATGTTCCTCCATTTTTAAAGATCTGATTGTTTCAGAAAATGCAGAGATGGTTCTTGCCCTTTTCACAGGTTACAGTGAACTCAGGTACAATTTGTATACAGTGTACATTTTTCTTTTCTTGTTGTTTAGTCACACAGTCAAGTCCAACTCTTCGCAACCCCATGGACCAC
The DNA here is from genome assembly GCA_029375565.1 of Gekko gecko. Lineage (NCBI taxonomy): Eukaryota > Metazoa > Chordata > Lepidosauria > Squamata > Gekkonidae > Gekko > Gekko gecko. The sequence continues at coordinate 227,355,925 of JAPDNY010000002.1, forward strand.
ATCACGCCAGGCCCTCCTGTCCTCTGCCGTCCTCCGGAGTTTGCTTAATTTCATGTTTGTTGCATCAATAACACCATGTCATCTTTTGCCATCCCCTTCTTCTTTTATCTTCAGTTTTTCCTAGCATCAAGATCTTCTCCAGTGAGTGCTCCCTTCTCATCAATGGCCAAAGTATTTGAGCTTCAGCTTCAGTATCTGGCCTTCCAGGGAACAGTCAGGGTTGATTTCTTTTTGGATTGACTGATTTGGTCTCCTTGAAGTCCAAGGGACTCTCAGGAGTCTTCTCCAACACCAGAATTCAAAAGCATCTATTCTTTGGCGCTCAGCCTTCCTTATGGTCCAACTCTCACAGCCATACATTACTACTGGGAATACCATCGCTTTGACCATACAGACTTTTGTTGGCAGGGTGATGTCTTTACTTTTTATTATTATACCGTCTAGGTTTGCCTCCCATAGCTTTCCTCCCAAGGAGCAGGCATCTTTTAATTTCATGGCTGCAGTCACCATCTGCAGTGATCTTGGATCCCAGGAACATGAAATCTGTCTCTGCTTCCATGACTTCCCCTTCTATTTTCCAAGGAGTGATGGATCTTAGTTTTTTTGATGTTGAGTTTCAAGCCAACTTTTGCACTCTCCTCTTTTACTCTCAACAAGAGGCTCTTTAGATCATCTTCACTTTCTGCCATTAGAGTGGTATCATCTGCATATCTGAGGTTGTTGATGTTTTTCCTGGCAATCTTAATTCTGGCTTGTGATTCATCCAGGCCAGCATTTCACATGACGTACTCTGTGTACAAACTATAAAGAAAATATGTAGAATCTCATTGAATGTAGACTTTAAACTAATGTTAATGGGTATATTAGGATATAAGGTAGTCAATAAGGAAACCCAGGCTATACTCAAAGCTATGGTGTTAGCAGGCAAGGCAGTGATAGCTCTGGGCTGGAAAGATAAGAGCAAATGGACAATAGATGCCTGGCACACTTATTTGTTTGAATTTGTGCAGTTGGACATCATCGAGAAATTGCGCCAGAAGACCACATGGGAGGACAAAGCCGAAGAAATTAAAGTGAGATGGAAGACCTATCTAAAGTGGATAACAGTGGAAGGAAGACAGGACATTCGGTGGAAGATTCAGACTTTTGGCCATGGCTGTGAATAAAGGATCAACAAACAAGGGATAGAGGGAGGGAGGGGGAACCTATCGAGTTATGTAAAGTAAGGAGACGAAAGATATTATGTAATATATAGAAAATCTACAAAAAATAAACCTTTATATAAAAAGAAAGTAAAATGACGTACTCTGTGTACAAATTAAATAAATTGGGAGGGGTAGCAGATATAGTAGAAGACAGAGTCCAGATATAGGATGACCTTGACAGGCTGGAAAACTGGGCTAAAACAAATAAAACGAATTTCAGTGGGGTAAATGTAAAGTTCTGCATTTAGATAGGAAAAATCAAATGCATAATTATAGGTTGGGGGAGACTTGTCTTGGCAGTAGTATGTGCGAAAAGGATCTTGGAGTCTTACACTGAACATGAGTCAGCAGTGTGATGCGGTTGCTAAAAAGGCAAATGCGGTTTTGGGCTGTATCAACAGAAGTATGGTGTCCAGATTACACAAAGTGATGGTACCACTTTACTCTGCTCTGGTTAGACCTCACCTAGAGTATTGTGTTCAGTTTTGGGCACCACAATTTAAGAAGGATATAGACAAGCTGGAACGTGTCCAGAGGAGAGCAATGAAGATGATGAGGGGTCTGGAGACCAAGTCCTATGAGGAAAGGTTGAAAGAGCTGGGTATGTTTAGCCTTGAGAGGAGATGACTGAGAGGTGACATGATAACCATCTTCAAGTACCTGAAGGGCTATCATATAGAGGATGGTACGGAATTGTTTTCTGTTGCCCCAGAAGGTTGGACCAGAACGAACGGGTTGAAATTAAATCAGAAGAATTTTCAGCTATCTCTTTAAGGACTTGCCATAGTTTGTTGTGATCCACACAATCAAAGGCTTTAACATAGTCAATGAGGCAGAAGTAGATGTTTTTCTGGTATACCCTTGCTTTCTCCATAATCCAGCGAATGTTGGCAACTTGATCTCTAGTTCCTCTACCTCTTTGAAACCCAGCTTGTACTTTTGTCAGTTGTCTATCCACGTACTGCTGAATCCTAGCTTGTAGGATCTTGAACATGACCTTGCTAGCATGTGAAATGAGTGCAACTGTGCAATAGTTTGAGCACTCCTTGGCATTGCCCTTCTTTAGAATTGGAATGTAAACTGACCTTTTCCAATCCTGTGGCCACTGTTGCGTTTTCCAAATTTGCTGACGTATTCAGTATAGCACTTTAACCTCATCATCTTTTAAGACTTTGAATAGCTCAGCTGGGATACCATCACCTCCACTAGCGTTGTTGTTAATAATGCTTTCTACATTATCTAGTAATGCTTGACTTCGCACTCCAGGATTTCTGGCTTGAGGTCAGTGATCACACTGTTGTGGTTGTCAAAGACACTGATGTCCTTCTTGTATAGTTCTTCTATGTGTTCTTGCCATCTCTTCCTAATCTTTTCTGCTTCTGTTAAGTCGCTACCATTTTTGTCCTTTATCATGGCTAGCTTTGCATGGAACGTTCCCTTGATTTCTCCAGTTTTCTTGAAGAGATCTCTAGTCCTTCCCATTCTGTTGTTTTCCTCTGTTACTTTGCATTGTTCATTCAGGAAGCCCTCCTTATCTCTCCTTGCTGTTCTCTGGAAATCTGCATTCAGTTGGGTAAATCTTTCCTTTTCACCTTTGCCTTTCGCTTTCCTTCTTTCCTCTGCTATTTGTAAAGCCTCATCAGACAGCCACTTTGCTTTCTTGCTTTTTTTTCTTTGGGATGGTGCTGATTGCTGCCTCCTGTACAGTGTCATGAACCTCTGTACATAGTTCTTCAGGCACTCTGTCTATCAAGCCTAGTCTCTTAAACTGTATATTCTTAAGGGATGTGATCTAGGTCAAACCTGAATGGTCTAGGGGGTTTCCCAACTTTCTTCAGTTTAAGCCTGAATTTTGCGATGAGTAGCTCATGATCTGAGCCACAGTCAGCTCCAGGTCTTGTTTTTACTGACTGTATAGAGCTTCTCCCTCTTTGACTGCAAATGATATAATCAATCTGATTTCTGCATTGCCCATCTGGTGATGTCCATGTGTAGAGTCACCTCTTAGGCTGATGGAAGAGGGTATTTGCTGTAGCCAGCATGTTCTCTTGACAAAACTCTGTTAGCCTTTGCCCAGCTTCATTTTGTTCTCCAAGGTCAAACTTGTCCATTATTCTGGTTACCTTTTGACTTCCTGCTTTAGCATTCCAGTCCCCTATGATGATGAGGACATCTTTTTTTGGTGTAAGTTCTAGAAGGTGTTGTAGGTCTTCATAGAAATGGTCCACTTCAGCCTCTTCTGCATCTGGGCCCTGCGGGACCTTGCTCAGTTCCGCAGGGCCTGTAAGACGGAGCTATTCCGCCGGGCCTATGATTAGGAGCCGCCGCCATGGTTAGCCATCTGCCATCGCACTATCGTCATCATTGAGTGTGGGGCGGCCCTGGCAGGAGAGGGGGTGATGAGCTACTGTTTGGCTGCTGTTTGGCTACTGGGGGTTAATGTTTGCCAGGGGCTATAATCTACCCCATCTTGTTTTATTGCCTGTATGTTGTTTATATGTTTTCTGGTTTTATATTGTTGAACTTGTTTTAAAGTTGGCATGCGTGCCTTGCTGTTAGCCGTCCTGAGCCTTCGGGGAGGGCAGGATACAAATCCAAATAAATAAATAAATAAATAAATCAGTGGCTGGAGCATAGACTTGGATTATGTGATGTTGAATGTTTTGCCTTGGATTCGGACTGAGATCATTCTGTCATTTTTGAGATTGTATCCCATTACTGCCTTTCTCACTCTCTTGTTGACTGTAAAGGCCACACCATTTTTTCTACGGGATTCTTGGCCACAATAGTAGATATAATGGTCTTCTGAGTTAAATTTTCCCGTTCCCATCCACTTTAATTCACTGATTCCCAAGATGTTGATGTTCAGTCTTGCCATCTCATTTTTGACCACACCCAGTTTACCTTGATTCATAGATCTACATTCCACGTTCCTATGCAATATTGTTCTTGGCAGCATCAGACTTTCCTTTCACTATCAGACACATCCACAGCTGAGCATCCTTTCAGCTTTGGCCCAGATGCTTCACTCTTTCTGGGGTTACTTGTACTTGTCCTCTGCTCTTCCCCAGTAGCATATTGGACACCTTCTAACCTGAGGGGCTCATCTTCTGGCGTTATATCTTTTAGCCTTTTGTTACTGTCCAGGGGGTTTTCTTGGCAAAGATACTGGCGTGGGTTGCCATTTCCTTCTCCAGTGGATCACGTTTTGTCTGAGTACTCTGCTGTGGCCTGTCCGTCCTGGGTGGCCCTCCATGGTATAGCTTGCAGTCTCATCGAACCATACAAGCCCCCTTGCTGTGACAAGGTAGTTTCCTGTAAAGCATTCACATGGCATAGCCTGCAGTTTCATCGAACCATGCAAGCCCCCTCGCCACGTCAAGGCAGTGATCCATGAGAGAGACCCTTTTCTTTAGATGTGCATAATTCTATGTTACATTCAATGCATGTACAGCTCTATGAGTGATTTAAACCCCATGTTTATTTATTGAAATTAGGTGGTGGTGATGGAGGAAAGGGCAGCCCTCCCCAACCACATTCATCAGGCACCAGAGTTGCTAATATTCATATCTTTGATTAAGTGCCCCCCGGCCCATAGCTGGGGGGTGGCTGGCAAAAGCAACACCCCACCCCAAAAGGGCACTGCCCCATCAATCAATTTTCCTTCTGCTGTAGGAGGCAGGCTAAAGAGTCTAGCATCCAAGCTGAAAGTGCGCAGAGAAACACGCTGCTCAGGCTTGGAGGCAGCGCCAAGCCTTTGTGTGCCTAGGTTCTTCCTCCAAGTCCAAAGTGCATGAAGCATGCAGCTCAGGCTTGGAGCTTCTCTTGGAAAAGCAGAGGGGAGGGAAAACAAATCCAAGCTGTTGTGTCCTGGGATCAGAAGGCAGAGCTAGGCGAAATACAGCCAAGCTTCGCTCTCTGAGAACAATAGGGACTAGGTTCCTGAGCTCGCCAGTAGTGAACCAATGGCAGCATTGGTGGGCGATTCAAACCCGCCAATAGGAATATAGGGCCGTCCCCCCTAACTGTATATAGTTGGCCTCTGGCCGTTACTGTGTGTTCTTTGTCTTATGTGAAGTACGAATAAACGCGTCTTCTCTTATGTCGTCGTCCGAGTCATGAGGCCCGAAACCCAGTACTTTACACAAGCTTCACACTCTGCAATCGAAAAGCACCTCCCCCATAAGCAAACACAGCACACCTGCTGGCTCATCTCTTCACTGCCTTCAGGGGCTCTGAGCAAGGGTGCCAATGGAGAAGAAGCAACACTGTCTTCTGTTATGTGCAGCAAGCACAGGGCACCTTTCTTGCTCACTGCCCCATCCCTTGGCCCTTTCCCAGCCACTGTCCTCAAGTTCACTCCAGTTTCCAAGGAAGAAGAAGAGAAGTGTTTGTTTTATACCCCACCCTTCACTACCCGAAGGAGTTTTGGAGCAGCTTACAATTGCCTTCCCTTCCTCTCCCCACAACAGACACCCTGCGGGGGTAGGTGGGGCTGAGAGAGCTCTGTGAGGACTGTGACTGACCCAAGGTCACCCAGCTGGCTTCATGTGCAGGAGTGGGGAATCAAACCCAGTTCTCCAGATTAGAGTCCTCCGCTCTTAACCACTACACCGAACACGAGGTGGGGGTGTCTGAAATGTTAAGGAGTGGACAGCAGTTATGAACCACAAGCTCCATTGGTTTCTGTGGGGCTTGGAGCTTTTTTCTATACTCCCTGTGGTGGGGGGGAGGAGCGCTTGGAACCTATAGTTGGAAAAGGATAGAAGGAAAGGATGGGTAAAGCACTATGCATGGTGGGAAATGTCTCTATCTTCTATGGTTCCAAGCAGGAGGGGTTTTTTGCACAGGCTTGGGAAACTCAAGCCTGGACTCCTTAAGCTGCTGTGGCTGCATGGGTGGCAAAGCAGCTGCATGCTCTCCCTGATCTGTGGACACTGTTCGAGGTGGTGGTGGAGCCCTTTCCTTACCACTGCACCTTGTGCAAAGCAATGACACTGCCTGAGTAGGACACCCCCTTTCTTAGCCCTGGAGCTCTTGCCTCCCCTCCCACTTCCCTATTCCTCCTTTTGGATGTTTTCTCAGCCTCTTCCACTCTCCCCTGCCTTCCTCCTCAAGTAGGGTTGCCAACCTCCAGGTAGCACCTGGAGATCTCATTATTATAGTTGATCTACAAAAAAAACCCCACCCTTTATACCATGTTTTGGTAGTTTTTCCTTTTATTCTTTCCCCTAACCCCTTTTCTTTATTCTGTATTCCCTCAAAAAGTTCAAAATAAAAATTATTTTTTTAAAAATTGTTATACCTGATCTCCAGATGATCAAGATCAGTTCCCCTGGAGAAAATATTTACCTTGGAGGGTGGACTCTATGATATTATTCCCAGCTGAGGTCTTTCTCTTCCCCAAATCCTGCACTCCCTAGGCTCCACCCGACAAACCTCCAGGTATTTCCCAGCCCAGAAATGGCTACCATATCCTCCAGTTCTCCAAGTAGCACCAGCCTTTGAGGCTGCTCAGCTAGCGCTATGCACATGGTGCAAAAGGACACTATCTTCACCAAAAGTTGGGGGGGGCTGCTGCCCTACCACACCATGGATTCCTCACCAATAAGCAGTGTTCCCTCTAAGCTGAGTTAGTGTGAGCTAGCTCACTTTTTTCAGACTCCGGCTCACACATTTTTGTCTTAGCTCAGGAAGGATGGCTCCAGAGCAAACTAATTTATGCAGTAGCCAAATTGCTCTCTCACAACTTTAATGCCAGTAGCTCACAAAGTAGAATTTTTGCTCACAAGACTCCACAGCTTAGAGGGATTATTGCAGATAAGATAATCATTACCTTTTTTTTACTTTAAACATCAGTGCCTACAACCACCCTGTTAGTGCTTACATTTCATTTCCACTGCTACTTGAAGCACATGGTGCAATTAACTTAATACTTTTGATTTTTAAGTGCAAAGTTTAAAAATTACTAGGTTACAGCAACCATCCTGTGAAGCAGGTGAGGCTGAGAATGCCAGAGTTGAGGCTTGAACATGGGCACTATCCAGGGTTCATTTCCTGCAGGAGTGCACAGGAACAAAGCTGCTCGTGGTTGAAGAGGGCAGCACGGAGGACACGCATGGACTCGAGCAGGTAGGGGGGCAGGGCAGTGGCAGGGATGAGGTGCAGGAGGAGGCCGAGTAGGCTCAGGAGGCTGGGGCAGGCCTTGCGGGAGTTGTCAGGACCTGCCTTGCAGAGGCATCATGCCAGAGCTGGCATGAAGATGGGCAGAGCCTGGGCAGGCTAGATGCCACAGCCCACACAGTGGTGGAGCAGCTCAAGGGCCAGCTTGCAGCAGCGCTCCACTGAGTCAGCCAGTGGGCCAGGAAAGGTGAGGGGGGCTGCTGGGAGCAGGGGGCGGGGTTTGCTGCATATGCCCACCCCCTGGGCTCCTTACTCCCACAGCTTTGCTCCCGTGTGCTCCTGCAGGAAATAAGCCCTGATTATTTAGAAGTGTAAGTGTGGCAGTTCTATACAGACACATAATGGTCTGCTCTCCACCAAGCTAAACTGCCCCCTTAACAAAAATGTGCCCCCTAATTTTCTGGCTATGGGCCTGCTCCCTGCAGGACTTTAATGGTTAAACTTGGGTTTCTCTTGTTTTATTGGTTTATTGATTGCTGTTTTATTGACTGTTCCCTGCTGCTTTTGTTTGTTTTCATTAATCTGTTTTGATCTGCAATTTTATACCTCTTTATGGATTTCATATAGTATTTAGTGTTTTAATCTTAGATTTATTATCATAATATACACTGTTTTAATTTTGAACCACTTTAAAGACAAGTGGAAAAGCCTTATATGAATATTTAAAATGGGAAAAAACAAAGCAAAAAGCATAGAGTCTATTAAGAATAGCCTTGTTTGTTATGTGTTTGCTATATGATCCAGCACCAGATGTCCAGATACTCTTTTTAATAATTGAAATGTGTCTTCTTTTTGATCAATAAAATACTGCTTTACACAATAGAAAAAAACATTTGCTATGAAGGAGTTCTCAATAATAGAGTGGTCACTGAGTTCAGCTCTGGTCAAACATAGTTTAAACAAAAACAACAAAACAGGCTAACATTTTCAGCACCTTCTGTAGTCACCCACACAGAATTTCTTACAAAATATGGCCTGTCCTGGAGAAACTGGAACAGTTAACATCTCTGCGTTGCTTAGCAACCCTGGTTGTAATTTTGAGTCTGTAATATTTAAAAAGTACTTGAAACTTCAAGAAAAGGCAGTTAGAAATGGCACCTGTACGACCTAGGTGATAGTACTTCCCAGTAGAAATACTGGGAAGAGCCTATTATACAGTCTGCATCATTTTCTTTTATTGTGGTAAATATGAAAATATTGCTATTTGACTCCTGGAAGTAACACACGCTGCCAGCCAGTGTGTGGAATTGTAGCCCGTACATGGAATAGTTACCTTCCAAGGAAAAGGACATAGGGAAAACATGCTGGTCCTCCCCCTGCCAACACACCTTCATTATTTCCCTGATGCCTAATATTGTGGTTTTGGTGCTAGTGGCTGTTACTTAACTTACATTCTTAAATGTTGGTTGTTTTCCTTGACAAATTGCCTGTGCACCTGGTTTGAAAGGGCCAGTATGCTGGTGATTCTCCTGAACTGTGTTACGCTGGGCATGTTTCATCCGTGTGAAGATACAGACTGTGATTCCCCACGTTGCAAGATTCTCCAGGTACAGGCATATTCTACTTTGTATTATGCTGTGTAAACAGTACACTTGTGTTCTTAACAAAAAAAATCTTATTTGAAAAACTGCCCGGAAGGACTAAAGTAAGTTAGGCAACCTCCAGGTGTGGCTTGGAAATTTCCTAGCACTAATTTCCAGACAACAGGGATGAATTCCTCCGGACAAATGGCTGCTTTGGAGGATGGGCTTTATGACATTACTAGGAATAAGGCCCGTTGTGGAAATAAATTCAACGAGCACTAGAAAGAGGCTCTGGGAGAGTGCCAAGGCCTTGGGCACTCAGCATCAATGTGCTGTGGAGACCTCAGCAGGGTATAATGACACAGAGTCCAGCATTTTCTCCAGAGAAACTGATCTCTGCTACCTGAAGAGCAGTTGTAATTTTCAGTGATCTCTAGCCCTCACCTGGAGATTGGCAACAATTGTTACCCAGGAAGAAATTGCTGGTGTGGGGGGTGCAGTCTATGGCATTGTACCTGTCTGAGATCCCATCCCTCCTCAGACCTCACCCTCTCCAGGCTCTACCCCTCAAATCTCCATGAATTTCCCAACCTGGAGTTGGCAACCCTTTCTCCTTCCCAGCCAAGCATTAACTTGCCATTATCTGCCACTCTGATTTCAACTTTGCATCTCCTCCTCCCTCCCTCCTGGAGATCAGTTGTAATTCTGAGTGATTTCCACCCCTCTCCTGAGATTGGGAACAGTGGTTCCCCAGAAGGGAATGGCTTGTTGGGAGGGTGGAGTCTATGGCATTGTACCTGTCTGAGGTCCCACCTTCCTCAAACCACACCCTCTCCAGGTTCCATCCCTCAAATCTCCAGGAATTTCCCACCTGGAGTTGGCAACCCTATCTCCTTCCCAGCCAGTCATCAACCTACCTTTATTTCCCCCTCTCTCTTCAGCTTTCCATTTCCCCCCCACATACACACCTGCAGCCTCTCCCGTGCTCTGAATCCCTGAATGCCACAGAGTCCACTATTTTCCATGCTCTGAATCCCTGACTGCCACAAACTCCACCATTTTCTCCAGGGGAACTGATCTCTGCCATCTGGAGAGTAGTTGTAATTCTAAATGATCCTGGAGATTGGCGACAATGGTTTCCCAGGAGCAAAAGTAGTCTTTCTTTATAATGAGGACCAAAGCAGCTTACATCATTCTTAAGAACATAAGAGAAGCCAATGTTGAATCAGGCCAATGGCCCATCTAGTCCAACACTCTGTCACACAGCGGCCAAAATGTACCGCATGCCATCAGGAGATCCAGCAGTGGGGCCAGGACACCAGAAGCCCTCCCACTGCTGCCCCCCAGCACCAAGAATAGACCTCCTGATGGCACCTGGATATTTCTCTTATGTTCTTATGTTCTCTTATCTATACCCTGTGGCTAATAGCCATTGATGGACTTCTGCTCCATATGTTTATCTAATTCCCTCTTGAAACTGTCCATGCTTGTAGCTGCCACCACCTCCTGCGGCAGTGAATTCCATGTGTTAATCACTTTTTGGGTGAAGAAGTATTTCCTTTTATCTGTTCTAACCTGACTGCTCAGCAATTTCATGGAGTGCCCACAAGTTCTTGTATTGTGAGAAAGGGAGAAAAGTACTTCTTTCTCAATCTGCTCAATCCCATTCATAATCTTATAAACCTCGATCATGTCACCCCTCAGCCATCGTTTCTCCAAGCTAAAGAGCCCCAAGCATTTTAACCTTTCTTCATAGGGAAGGTGTTCCAACCCTTTTATCTTCTCTCCCCCTTTTGACTTGCACAACAACCCTGTGAAGTAGGTTAGGCTGAAAGTCTGGGACTGGTCCAAAATCACCCACTCAGCTTCTACAGCAAGAACCTGGATCTAACAGACCCTGCTGTGAAGCACTGACTGCTTTGCCTAGGGCAGCCAACCTCCAGGTGGAGCCTGAAGATCACCAGGTATCACAACTGAACTCCAGATAACAGATCTCTCCCCAACCTGAAAAAATAACTGCTTTGGAAGGTGGGCTGCATGGCATTCTGTTCAGCTGAGGCCTCTGCCCTCCCCAAACCCTGGCTTCCATAGACTGTATCAGAAAATCTCCAGGAATCTCCCTACCTGGAGCTGGCAACCCAAGTCAGGACTGGCCCCAATGAGTTCCTCACAAAGGCCTGCAAAGGGTTTCCTTCCCTTGTCTGAACCAAGCTTGGTTGCCTATCATGGCAAAATGGGCTCCAGTTTACAACTCAGCTGTTTGCTTTCTACCCTCGTCCCGTGGGCATACCTCACTCCTTAAGTTCACTGCCCCCACTCACGGAATCGTCACTGCCTTATTAGAGGGACAGTGAGACCCCTCTGGCCGAATCTCCCTATTTGGAGATGGAATCCCTGATCTTTGGGGGATCCCAAGAGTGTGGCCTTTCCTTGCTTCCCTGGGCTACCCCCTCCCTTTGGTATTGTGCAGAGCAGGGGAAACTATGTGGTCAGAGCACAACAGATTATTATCCCAAATTAAAGAATGGAGCACACAGACACTGTAGGAGCACACAGACCCTGTAGGAGTAAGCACACACTGTGAACCCACAGGGCATAAATCAACAGGGGTTAAACGCAATCCTCTTCCCCTCAGGATAGGATCATTCCTTGGAGCAGCCTCTGACTGTACTTCAGCCTCTCTCTCTTGCCCAAGAGAGCAGAGAAACTTCCATTCATTCCACAGTCCAGCCGACTGTGGAGTGGCTGAATTTCTGTTGCCTCCCAGGGACAAAGACTGCCTTGGGACAGTCACTGTTTTCCTGCACTTTTCGGCCTTGGAGTAGCTGGGAACTGTAGTCTAGCAGATGAAGAAGCCCCATTCAACCCAGTAAGTGATACCCCTGCAGGTCCCTCTCTGGAACTATAGCTCAATTAAACCTTATGGGGGAACATTTTTAACAAAGAGCCACAGCCATCTTACAAACACAGGTAACTTCCATTTTGCGACACCTACCAACAACCACAGAGGGGAAAGTTAGTCCCACACAGAAGGCAAGCAGGAAAAGTGTCTTTGTCAAGAGAGAAAGCCATTTCCCAGTAATTCTGACAGAGCACAGTGGCTGAAGGGGGAGTGGGTGAGGAAGAGGAGCAGACCCAGCGCCTGGCCAATGGCACGCAAGTACTTTTGAGTGGTGGCTGACGGGCCAATGGCTGAGGGAGGGCATAGAATGTTGCCACTTGAAATCAGTTTTATGTATAAGGAGAGATACCCCACTGACCTTCTCCAAATCCCACCATCTCCAAACCCCCCTCCAAAAAAAAAAAAAATCTTCAGGAATTTCCTCATCTAAAGTTGGAAACCCTACTGTACAAATATTCTTGCCCTGCTCCTGGTGGAGGACTCAAAGCAGATAGCCACATTTCAGTGTGACTCTCATATTTTGTCATTCCTGTCCCATGAATACATTTTTATAGCTGTTCCCTTTGAAGTTTGGTGACATAGCTGGCAACCCTTTCTGCAGAAGAATATGTGTAGAATAATTACTTCCCTGAGCTCAGCTCCCCCAGATAGTAAACTGCTGCTGATTCAGATTCTAGATCTTAAACAACAGATACACCTTCTTGTTTCACTTCTATATCTTCCAGAGTTTTGATGACTTTATCTTTGCCTTCTTTGCCGTGGAAATGATAATCAAGATGATTGCACTAGGGATTTTCGGGAAGAAGTGCTACCTGGGCGACACATGGAATCGTCTGGATTTTTTCATTGTCATAGCTGGGTAAGTAATAACTTAGTTCTCAAGAAAAAGGCAGCTTCCTGCTTACAAAACAGTTTGAGGCAAATTGTGCTCATATTTCCTTCTCCTTAAACATGAACAAAGCAAATAAAGTAGAATGAGGATAGAAAATTTCTATATAGTAGCAGGAGTAACAAAGACCCTTGTTTTCCAATTACTTTTGTGATGAAATGACTTCACCCTATGTATCTGTATAAAATCTGTATAAACTTTGCAAGGTGACTTTGCAGCCTGGAAACGTTCAGAGGCTAAACTAAAATTCCCTTGACAAGTAGTCAGAAAGTTACAGAGCAAGTTTTATATAGAGAATAGAGATGCCAGCCTCCAGGTGGGATCTGAGGACCCTCTAGACTACAGACAACAGTTCCCCTGGGAAAAATGGATGCTTTGGAGAGCGGACTCTATGGCATTGTACCCACTGAAGTTCCGTTCCTACCCAGGCTCCATTCCCAATTCTCCAGGAGTTCCCCAACCTAGAGCTAGCAACCCTACCTCCCTCTTGCTGGTGGCGGGGGGGGGGGGGGGCTGGCAACACTAACAGAGAATCTCTGCAGCTTTGTGAGTGAACACATGGTGCAATTAAAAGAGATTTTGCTATACTTTTGCAGTAGTCAGATGTCAAGGGAAGAAGTCAGTAAGATGGCTGACAAATGTGTCAAGCAGAGCTTGAACAGGAAATCTTCAAACTTAAGGTTATTCTGCTTACCTCTTAACATATTCTTATCATCAATTTTATTTCCCTTTGCTCAAAAGTTGTTTATAGAACTTCTCCCAAATCTGGGTCTAATGTCACTGATCAAATGCTGCCTTCCCTTTCCTAGGCTCAAGGTTGGTTCCTGATGTGGCCTGCCAGGCTTCAGGGAAGCCAGATTATAGGGATCAGTTCCTGTGGAGAAAAATAACTGCTTTGGAAGGTGGACTCTATGGCATTATACCCTGCTGAGGCCCCTCCCCTCCCCAAACCCTCCCTTCCCCAGGCTCAACCCCCAAATCTCTAGGAATTTCCCAACTCAGAATTGTCAACTCATGAACCTGTGAAATGTAGGCCTAGATGAAAAATTTATAGCAAGGCCTCACCTTCCAGCCTGGGATTGTGCCTGGTGGAATTGAAGGGAAAAGACAGCCACAGAGGAAGATGGGCCTTGGAAAAGTTAGCATAAGGCTGTCCCATGGAAGGGGGCTGTGCTGGGCTGCCAGGTTTAAACTAGACTGTTCAACAGAGCCTGAAAAGCATCTGATCCTGCGGGGAGAACCCCCCACTGTTCGAGAAATGACGGCCTGCTAAGAGTCTAGTTACTGTAAACACTGCTGAAAGAGTAGTTTAGTCCACTTGTACCCTAGGGGGAGCTATGGAGCACTCTCTAGTGTTTAGGTTTTAGTGAATGTTTTTCTCTTGTAATTCAGCCTACCTCTTGTTTTTTCTCTCTGCTATGTAGTAGCAGGGCTATGTAGTAGCAGGAACGCACAGGAACAGAGTTCCGACTGGCTCCTGAGTTGGCCACGCCCAGCAGGAACTCATTAGCATAATAGTCCACACCCAACAGCAGAAACTCATTAGGATTGGCTACCTTAGGGGTGTGTGGCCTAACGTGCAAAGGAGTTCCTGCTACAAAAAAAGCCCTGGGTTTTGACAGCAAACAAGGTAAACAGAATAACAAGCAAAAGGTGGGTGTGGCTGGATGACCACACTTCTGGTAACATGGAGGTGTGGCTTAATATGCTAATGAGCTGTGCTGTCAGGGGTGTGGCCTAATATGCCAATGAGTTTCTGCTGTTGGGTGTGGCCTATTATGCTAATGAGTTCCTGCTGGGCTTTTTCTACAAAAAAAGCCCTGTGTTTAGTACTTGTGCTCTGTAGGTCTCTCTGTTGTATTAATGGCCTGTAGACAGTTATTGTCTTTCTGCAAAATCCTGTTGCAGTACATATTGAGAAATTTTGGTGGGGTAGTAGAGTGCTCAAGGCTTTAACTCAGCACACCCCATCCAATCAGTGTGTGTGCCTGCAAGAAAACAAAATTACATGGAGGCTCTTTATATTCACAAAGTAAGGATAGGGGTTTATTGTAAGAACTCCATGTGTTGTTAGGAAAGTGAAGAGATAAATTTTCTAATCTAGTCTAACTAGCTAGATGGCTGGAGATACAGGAACTACATCCTGCTTTCATGTTGCCAAGATGGAGAAGCTTGGCATTGTGTGTGGAGAGGGAAAGAAGCCGGAAGGAAACTTTCCTTAAGTGCAGCAATCTACATTTCTAATGGATAGCATCAGAAACAGAAGGAAAGGATGTTTACTGTCCTAGCCTATCTTTCTGACTCTCTTGTAGTCTTCCTCTGTTAGTCTGAGGCAACAGACAGCACATAGTCCTTGACTTCCAACAGTAAATTCAGTGAAAGAAAACTCCAAGACATGGATTGGATTATTTCTGAACTCTACCAACATCCACAAGCTCTGCTGGGGGTCTCTTCGGCAGTTCGGTCAAACAGCCCAAAAGAGCCCCAGCTGAGCAGGTGGGGAGAGTGCCCCTCCTGCTGTTTTGTGGGCTGTCTTCTGCAGTCCCTTTAAACACCCCATGTTTAAAGGGACTGCAGAAGAAAGTCCCAAAAGAGCTGAGCAGCGAAAGCAATCTGTTCCAGCCTCTCAGCTGTTTTCCGGGTTTGCTGGTAATTCCCGAATATATCTGGGATGGGGGGGTCATTTCTCCTGAAAAATCCCAGATACATTTGGGATGCCAAAATGTACCCAAAAAATTCCGATAAGGTGTTTTTCAGGTATATTGTCTGTTTGGGTAGACCTGAAGGCACACCCCTAGTTAGAAACCAGCAAGATTGTTGCGCTGGGGAAATATTATTGTTTGGCAAAGCCTACTGTTAGAAGGGTTAGTGTTGCCAGCTCTTGGTTGAGAAATTTCTGGAGTTTTGGTGGCTGAAGCCTGCGGAGAGGAGGGTTTAAGGAACTGAGGGAACTCAGTGGGATATAATGCCATAGAGTCCACCCTACAAAGCCATGATTTTCTCTAGGGGAACTAATCTCTGTTGCCTGGAGATCATGTGTAATTCCAGGAGACATCGAGGCCTCACCTGGAGTTTGGCAACCCTAGAAGGGAGGGGCGCTCTGGGCCCACCCTAGTCAGGATCCCCTCGACTAGAGTAGTTGCAGCACAGAAGGACCTTGACTGTTCCAGGGCTTTGCGGAGCAAGAAGAGTAGGGTGTGTGTTGAGACAGGAGTGCTGATTGAGGGGAAAAGTTCACCCCTGGCAAACCCCCACATGCTCAAGTATTTCCTTTCATGACACATTTTTTTTCTTTTTCTGAAATTGGTATTGTGGTTAGTCTTAGCACCCACATATAAAAGCCTAAGTTGGCATATACTTTCAAAGATTTTCTGTTACTCTATGGCATACTCAATTGCAAACATCTCACTGGACATATATGAGGGGTTTGCAACCCTAGAGTTTCTTGGGGTAGCAGTGGAGCAAACTTTGTACAATTTTCTGGGTTTCCTAAGCAGATGACTTTGCAGTAGTTCTCCAGGCCTGTTGAGCTAAAAGGGCAGGTTGTGATTTATAAAGACTTATGGAAGCTGAGTGTGCATAATCAGAGTAGTTTTAGGGATTGTTTGGGCAAAGGGAGAGCAATATGTTCTCAGCTAATTAAATTTGCCATTCCATATAATCAAGCCAAACTGCAGTTTGTTCCTTGTTCAGTCCCTGACATCTCCAGGTGCAGGACTGGAAAAGACCTTTGCCTGAGACCCTGGAGAATTGCTGCCTGTCAGAGTAGATCGTACTGGGGTAGTTGGACCAAAGGTCTGATTGTGTATAATGTTCCTAGTAAAGGTGGGTGATTTCTGCCTGAGGGAGCAAAATGTCTTAGTCTCACAGTGCCAAGATACATAGATACTTCATTCCCTTTTATATATTCACGGAGGCAGCCCCTGTGTATTCTGAAATCACCCAGGAATTCATGTGTCCGAAGAAACATCCCTTGGCAGCAATCCACCATCATATCACTACCAGATTAAAGAACAAATATTGTAAATAAAGGCATAACATCAGCTGCTGTAAGCTGCCTTGCTGTCGACGTGGTAAATGGGCTGTGTGGACAGTGTCCTTGTCATCCACCATAGCAGTTTCAGCTCCTAGCAGCACTTAGAGTGTTAAGTTTTGCAGACAGCAGCAACAAAAGACTGTCACAAAACCCGCTTTCCTTTGTTCCCTGCCAGCCCGTGTGCTTTCCATACTGTAAGGTCTTTTGCTCCACAGTTTTGGGCGGACTCAGCTGGCACTCTGCTCAAGTATTTTCTCTGGCTCCAGAAATATTGGTAGTCTCAGTTTCATGCAGATTGTCCAAATGGATGAGGTTTCAGCAAGTTTGTTTAAAGCACAGAGATGTGTTCCAAAAAGGGAATATTTTAGTCAAAATGTGCGTGATTGCCCTTTTGTTTTGAGGGAACGAGACCAAATTTTTGCCTTTCATGAAGTGTTTTTCTTTCAGAGGCACCTGGTTTAAATTAAAGGCTCTTTCTAGCACCCAAGAATTTCCTGGCAGAGACTTGAAATCCACATGAAAAGTTCCTGGCTTCCAGCCAATAGGGTTAAGTTTCCTTAACACATAAAGAGCTTGGAGGCCCTCTCCTCACCTTCCTATACATACAGAGTGCCCAGAGTCTATTAGGGTTCTGCCCATACTCCCACACCCCCTCCCATGTAATTAACTGGAATTTCCTGGAATCTGCTGGAGGATTCTAGAAATAAACCACATCTTCAGCATTTTCCCAGGTTAGGAAGTCAGTGGCAAAAGCTCTTCCGGGCTACTAGAAGGAGCCATGATGGCTGTATCAAAGGTGTTGTGTGCTTGTACTACTAATATACAATCTGAAGGGAAACCAGAGTACTAATAATAGCTCTAGCATTTGCAGAAATGGAGCCAGAGAGCTGAAAGCATTTGACTAACATTATCACAGAAATTATGAGAATGACTTGCCTAAGGCTACTTAGTGAGTTCATGTACAAGGCAGGTGATTGTCAGATCCAAGCTGAAGATGCTAGAATCCTGACAAGAGCATTAATAAAATCTAGATAGGTCTCTTCTCACTACTGTAATGGTGCTGATGAACTCTAATGAGGCGTACTGTCATTAAGCAGAGAGGAGGAGCTACCCCACTCAGCCCCTAGGGGACCAGTGCCACATTAAATTTTTTAACTATTTAACATACTATGGCCCCGTTCACACTGAGCATTTGCCCCACTGAAGGCACGGGAGCCCTGCGGACTTTCCATGCGCGTTCATACGAGCACATCTGGGAGGCGTAGTGCTCCCGTGGCCAACCCATGGCTTCCCTCCGAAAACGCGGAGTAAAAAACTAGTAGGTGCGAGGTACTAGTTTCTGGAAACCCCGGGGCAAAGGCTGGCGTCTGATCGCGGGAGCGCCGGTATCCCGCGGCTTCCGACGTCCGCCCATGTCCCCGGGGTTTCTGGATGTTGTAAGTTTCCCTGGGATGCGCACCAACACTGGACAGCGCATGCGCACACACAAGTCACCGACAGCGGCCCGCCTCCCCCAACGGCGCATGCACACTTCACACTTGCGTGGTCTGCTGTGCTGCTGTTTTGCCACGCTACAGCAGCGCGGTGTGATAGCGGCACAGAGCTGGAGCATGGCAACCCGGTGGTCCGTGAGATTGGGCTACCGCGCCTTATTTAGCTCTGGGGCAAACTGCCACGCCTCTCCCCCGCGTTTTCTGACCCGTATGACCGGGGCCTAAGAGAGCTTGATGTATGTCAAGAGGGATGGGCTACAGACATTGAGGTCTGAAATGAAAGACTAATGAGGCCATTATACTCCTGTCCCCAGTCCCTACTATCAAAAGCAAAGGCTTGCAAAACTCCCCGAAAGGCAACTCTTCTCCCACCCCAGAGTGCGACTAGTCACAAGACATTGCCATACTCCTTTGAGTGACGACTGGCATTGGTCAACTTCTGAGGCTAGGAAGATGAGTAAATGTGTAGCAAAGAGAGTGGAAGGAGACTTCCAGCTCTTTTGTTCAGCTGTATAGCTTGGAACCTGTCACAGCCTCCCCCTCGCCCTTCAAATAGGGCAAATTAGCCACATTTGGAGATGGGATGCACTTTTCCTCAAGTAGTGGCTAAAAGTGTTCAGATATGTGTAACAGAGACTTCAGTGGATCCTGGATATGTACAGTTGAGCTGCAAAGTTACATATACTTTCAGGTGCTGGTTGCCTTGAAGAACTCAGTTGCATCATGCTAACTGTGAGAATGCAGCTTCAGATCTCAGATATGCCCTGGAATAACTCTGAAGAATGTGGGGCATGGTTTGTATGGGTGTGTCTCTCTCCTTCTTCAATGTCTGAGTTGCATTGCCCTTTTTCTCACTAGTACATCCAGAGTGTCGCGTGCAAAGAAGGCAGCATGTAATTCTGAACATGTGCTCTGCTGGCTGAGTTAAAACCTAGCCTAGGTTTCCCTCCTAGACTTTCACTTGTTCTGTTTAGAACAGTTCTAATAACGTCTGCAGGACTGTCTTCTTGCCAGGCTTTTGGGGATAGAAAAACTAGTTTGAGCCACTTTGATGTAGTGTTTAGGAGTGCGGACTCTAATCTGAGAGAATGGGCTTTGATTCCCCACGCCTCCACTTGCAGCTGCTGGATGACCTTGGGCAAACCATAGTTCTGTCAGAACTGTTCTGGAAAGAGCAGTTCTTGAAAGAGTTCTCTTAGCCCCACCTACTTCACTGGGTGTCTGTTGTGGGGAGGGGAAAGGAAAGGAGTTTATAAGCTGCTCTGAGACTCCAAGTGAAGGGCAGGGTATAAATCCAATCTCTTTTTCTTCTAACATACCTTGCAAAGATCAACCTAGACAAAATCTGCCTTGGGGCTATCCACAGTTTTTGTTTAGTGCTGATCTTTGCCTACGGTATGAAAGCAGATGTAACTGGCCTGTGAGTGACTGCAGACAATCTTCTGGGAAGAGAGTTGCCTTGAGAGTCCACAGTGTTTGTTTGGGTTTCTTGGATCTCTTATGAGTTATAATTCAATCCAGGAATTCCTTTTCTTGAGTGAGGCTTGCAGGTTTTACAGTGAAAGGTGACAGTGGCATACCTTATCAGACCAAGAGCTCATTGAGACATACACAGGCATATTTCCTAACCTATGGGTGCAATCACACGCACAGTTAGCCATACCATAGGCGCGAATGCCAGGTGGATTTAAAGGGCAGGATCAGATACGAACATCCGGGAAGTGCCCCACACCTGTCGGCAACCCGTTTTGCTCCGCTGCAGAAGCGGAATAAAAAGACACCAGGGAAAGTCCAGTAGTAAACGGGTTGCTACAGGCCACAGGCGGACTTTCCCCTGTCTGATCGCTGCAGCACACTCTCATGGCATCAGGATGGTCTGATCAGGCCATCCCATGTCCATGCTGTTGTTTCCCCCCCCCTTCTCAATATGCACATTATTGCACACTCCATAGGGAGCCCTTGTGCTGAGATGCGATTCATCGATTCCCCATTTAAGCACATCAGGAGCAAATGGCTCCCTCCCGACTCACCCACAGTTGCATCTGGTCATGCAGTGGCAGGCTGCCTCCGCAGCTTCAAAGGACAGTGTGATCATGCAACTGCGGTCAAATTCCTCCGGGGGAAATAGCCTTGCTTCCCCCCTGCATTATCTCATGTGTGTGACCATCACCTATGTGTCATATTTTTATCTTGCCATCCAAGGAGCTAAAAGCAGTGTAAATTGCTTTCCCCATCTCCGTTTGATCCTCACAACAACCCTGTGAGGTAGGTTAGGCTAAGAAAAAAGCAGCTGCCAAGGCCACTAAGTGAATTTTATGGTTAAGTGAGAATTTGAACCTTGATATTTCTGCTCCACGTCCATCATTCTAACTATTATACCACACCAACTTTCAAATGAAAAATATCACATTTTAATATTATATTTATCTATAATTTTGCTATATTAGGTACAGGTAATGCAGTGCTGTATAAAGAAATATAAAACCCTTAATTTGATATCAGAATAGAAAGCTAAAAATATGACAGATGCTAATCCCCACCCTTTGAATTGGCTGAGCCCCAGCCATCAAAAAACACTCTGTTTTGCAGTCCTCTCCAAAGTGCTTTGACTTTGGCTCTGGTGGGTCTGCAGGGAAAGGTTGTCTTCAGATGGAAATTGAACATGCAGTGCTTTCTAGCCCAGTATACTCAGGGCAGTTTAATGGAAGCCTATCCATGCAGCCATTTGGCAGGTGTTTTCTGCAGGAAAAGTGCTTGAAAACCCTACTCATGGCGAGCCCCAAAGTCAGACAACAAAAGATTAATTAAGCTTGCCTTGGGGATCATATATTACCTAAACAAAATTTGTTTCTTGAGAGACCAACACAACCCAGAACTATACCTAATTATACACATCCTTCCTGGGCAAAGTCTTTCATTCTTTGGGCACAAGGCTGTGCCAGCCATCTGTTCCAGATGTATTGCAACTTTGCTGTTTCACTCCCACCTGGTCAGCTTTGGCTTTTTGCTATAGGATCTTTCTTTGCTTTTGAGTGTTTGAACTGTTCCCAACTGGACCTTGTCAAAGCCAATCTAGCTGACAAAGGATCATATTTTAAATATGAAGTGAAATAGCCTCTTTCCTTCCACCACTCCCCAAGCTTATTGAGTTTCTCCTTTATTTCACACCTGAGGGCATACCTCTTTGCTTTTTCAAGGCACATCCCTCCCCTTCATTACCTAAAATAATTTGCCTCTCTTTCTGTTCTAGTGCCCCAGGCTACTTAGCAGATGAAATATCTGCAAGGTGCTCAAAGTCTGTGGTTCTGTGTTCTCTTTTGGTGAGCCATCCAAACAGGGATCTCTGAGGAAGTAAACTGGTGTTTACAGGAAGATAGATCCAGGCAGGCAGCCGTGTTGGTCTGGAGCAGTAGCACAAAATTAGAGTGGCACCTTTAAGACCAACAAAGGTTTATTCAAGGTATGAGCTTTCGTGTGCAAGGCACACTTTCTCACATGCATTGGAATGGTCTGTAAGGTTCGAACTTATAGACAGGGAAATTAACATGTAACATGATGATGTTTAAGATATACAAAGTCCAAAATAACAAGCTAAGGTTATAAGGTCAACACCTGTATCTGACATCAGGAATCACAAGACTGAGAAACCTGTAGGACAGCACTTCAACCTTTCAGGACATTCAGTGGGTGACCTCAGAGTAGCTATATTACAAAGGAACTTCAGGAATAGAATGGAAAGGGAAATTGCTGAATTACAAGTTATTGTATTTTAGTGTTTTTCTTTTTTCAGAATAGTATATTAGAATACTGAATGTAATGCCAGGAATATTGGAATGTTTTGCTGACATGACCCTGCATCCACCTCAGAAAGTGCTGTTAAGTCAACTTCACGCCTGGGAGGACAGAATGGAGATTCTCGGTTTGCTTCCCACAATTTGAAAAGACACCTTTGGCCATTTATCTGCTATTCGGACATATTTATTGCTTTATAGCTGTTGACTGTATAACCTTAGCTTGTCATTTTGGATTTTGCATATCTTAAACATCATCATGTTACATGTTAATTTCCCTGTTTATAAGTTTGAACCTTACACACCATTCCAATGTATTTTAAAAAGTGTGCCTTGCACATGAAAGCTGATACCTTGAATAAACCTTTGTTGGTCTTAAAGGTGCCACTCTAATTTTGTACTGGTGTTTACATGGCTAAGGAAACTGTCTCTTGCCAGTCAGAAGCTGATAGTTTTGTTGTGCAAAGATCCTTGTTAGCCGAACTGCTTATCTACGCAGTAACTGGACTAACTTATTTGAGTTACTGGTCTATGTATACAGAGGAAGCAACTTCACCCTGAAAACCCGTTTTCCCAAAGAGAACACTTGACAAGGTTTCTTAGTAAAATCAAAGATTCTCTTTACTGAATAATATCTTTTTAGTTCACAGGCAAACAAAACTGATGCACTCACACATACACACAAGTACCTTACAATACAATAGAAATGGAAACACAATATTGGGGGTTTAAACTAAAGGTTTTTAGGAAAGGAATACACGTAATACTTATCTGATCCTGTAGCTCCATCTTCCACAGTGAAGAATATAAGGATAGGAATTCTTACTAAAGGGAAACTCTCACTTCACTCACTTCACACAGTTGGAACCAGCCAACACATGTGAAGGGCTCCTTGGTCACGACTCCAGGGAAGCACAGTAAAGTTTAGGTAGATACAGGGGGAGAGGAGGGCCAAGGCACAGAACAAAGGTTGTACCCTGTTTTTATCAGCTAGTATTGGGGGCTGGCTTTGGGGTCTCTCAGTCCATCCCATCCCTATACCTATTGGCTATAGGATGTGGGGTACCCTCCTACTAAGGTGGGGCAATATTGAAAGTCTACACCTTACTAAGGGAAACCTTTTGGTCCAAGGTGCAAAGATGGGTTGTCATGGAAACCTTAAGAATGCAGATGACTCTGGCCTGGTCCAGGTGACAAACAGGAAACAGTCTTAACACATGCAAATGCCAGGCATCCTGTGGGTTACATGTGGAATTCAGATTCCTCGATGGTGGACAGGTTGTCGTTTATAACATCCTTCTAGCAGACCATAATGGAGATGCTTTCTTGTTCCCAGTGTCTGATGGGTAGAGGTATGCATATGTGTGTGTCTTTGACTTCATTAGCATGAAAGTACAGGCTGTGTGGTACCTTCCTAGTGCAGGTGGTCACATCAAACAAAGCACACAGTTCTCCCAAACCAAAGACACTTGCTAGCACCATTCAGGTCTGTGTGCAGGTCAGAAAATAACAAATAAAAGCATTTTCAAAGTACATCTCCTAACATCTTGTTCACCTCAGCTGTACATTTCTTTATAAGGGGCTCCATATAAAGGCATAGCAGCTGCTTCTGAAGAACTTCGGAGGAAATCCAAGCCCAGTGGCACCTTTAAGACCAACAAAGGTTTATTCAAGGTATCAGCTTTCAGGTGCAAGACACACTTTTTCAAATACATTGGAATGGTGCATAAGGTTCAAACTTATAGATAGGGAATTTTTTTTTATATAAAGGTTTATTTTTTGTAGATTTTCTATATATTACATAATATCTTTTGTCTCCTTACTTTACATAACTCGATAGGTTCCCCCTTCCCTCCCTCTACCCCTTGTTGGTTGATCCTTTATTCACAGCCACGGGCACAAAGTCTGAATCTTCCACCGAATGTCCTGTCTTCCTTCCACTGTTATCCACTTTAGGTAGGTCTTCCATCTCGCTTTAATTTCTTCGGCTTTATCCTCCCATGTGGTCCTCTGGTGCAATTTCTCGATGATGTCTGACTGCACAAAATCAAACAAATAAGTGTGCCAGGTATCTATTGTCCATTTGCTCTTATCTTTCCAGCCCAGAGCTATCACTGCCTTGCCTGCTTATAGACAGGGAAATTAACATGTAATATGATGATGTTTAAGATATGCAAAGTCCAAAATAACAAGCTAAGGTTATAAAGTCAACAGCTATAAAGCAATAAATATGTCTGAATAGCAGATAAATGTCCAAAGCAGTGTTCCCTCTAAGCTGAGTTAGTGTGAGCTAGCTCACAGTATTTGAGCCTCTGGCTCACACATTCTTGTCTTAGCTCAGGAATGATGGCTCCAGAGGAAACTAATTTATGCAGTAGCCAAATCACTTGCTCACAACTTTAATGCCAGTAGCTCACAAAGTAGAATTTTTGCTCACGAGACTCCACAGCTTAGAGGGAGCATAGTTCCAAAGGTGTCTCTTCTAATTGTGGAAAGCAAACTGAGAATCTCCACTCTGTACTCCCAGGCATAAGGATGATTTAACAGCACTTTTTGAGGTGGATGCAGGGTCATGTCAGCAAAACATCTCAATATTCCTGGCATTATATTCAATATTATAATATACTATTCTGAAAAAGAAAAACGCTAAAATACAATAACTTGTAATTCAGCAATTTCCCTTTCCATTCTATTCCTGAAGTTCCTTTGTAATATAGCTACTCTGAGGCTGGCCTGCCGAGATTCCCCCTCCCCAGCAGCAGCGGAGGGGCGGCGAGGCTGGCTGGCCCCTCAAGCCTCCCCCTCCCTCTCCCCCCAGCAACGGCGGCGGCAGCGGCAAGGCCAGCCAGCCCGCCGAGATTCCCCCTCCTCAGCAGATTCTCCCCCCGGCTCCGGCGATCCTCCTCCTTCCCCCCACCCCCAGCTCCGGAGGCAAGGCCCGAGTGGCTTCCAGCCGCCGGGCCCACCGATCTCCTCCCCCCCGGCGATCCTCCTCCTTCCCCCACCCCCCGGCGATCCCCCTTCTCCCCCCACCCCCCGGCTCCGGAGGCAAGGCCCGAGCGGCTTCCAGCTGCCGGGCCCGCCGATCTCCTCCCCCCGGCGATCCTCCTCCTCCCCCCACCCCCCAGCTCCGGAGGCGAGGCCCGAGCGGCTTCCAGCCGCCGGGCCCACCGATCTCCTCCCCCCTTCAGCTCTCTCCTCTCCCCCCCAGCTCCGGTGGCAAGGACTGAGCGGCTTTTAGCCGCCAGCCGCCGCAAAGTTCCCAGAGTGTTCCCTGCGCATGCGCAGGGAACGCTTTTACTTTTTGGGGATTCTGATATCCCCCCTAGACTTTTAAACACTTTTTAGATTTTTCTGCACACGTGGGGACTGCCCCACGTGCACAGGAAAATCTCCCTGCCCCCCAGGTGCCCCCGATGTGCGGATTTAGATATCCGCACACAGGGGGCCACTTGGGAATTAGATATATAGATTATTGTGGGTGAGGAGTTGTTTGAGACAGGGGGGTTGTCTGTGTGTAAGAAAAGGTTTGCCCCCCAGTACTTGTGAAAGAGAACTGTCACTATCCAGTAGAAGTTATAAGTCATTGATGATGCATTGAACTGTTTTGAGCTGTGAGCTGTATGTGACTACTAGTGGTGTTCTATTATTGCCTCTTTTGGGCCTGTCTTCTAACAGGTTTTCTCTGGGTATCATTCTGACTTAGTTAATCTGTTTCCTGACCTCATTAGGTAGATACTTTAGTTCCAAAAAGGTATGTTGTAGATCCCTCAGGTGAGAATTTCTGTCTGTAGGATTGGAGCAGATGTGGCTGTAGCGTAGAGCCTGGCTGTATACAATGGATCGTTTGGTATGTTTAAGATGGTAGTTGGAGGCATGTAGGTATGTTTGTCAGTCAGGTGCTTGTATTTTTTAAGGAAGGAAATATCAGTCTGTACCTGTACGAGTTTCTTTGTCAGGTTGATGGAGTTCCATTCCATGTGGCTGAATGTGGTGCCTTCCATGAAGATAGATCCAGGCGGGCAGCCGTGTTGGTCTGGAGCAGTAGCACAAAATTAGAGTGGCACCTTTAAGACCAACAAAGGTTTATTCAAGGTATGAGCTTTTGTGTGCAAGGCACACTTTCTCACATGCATTGGAATGGTCTGTAAGGTTCAAACTTATAGACAGGGAAATTAACATGTAACATGATGATGTTTAAGATATACAAATAACAAGCTAAGGTTATAAGGTCAACACTTGTATCTGACATCAGGAATCACAAGACTGAGAAACCTGTAGGACAGCACTTCAACCTTTCAGGACATTCAGTGGGTGACCTCAGAGTAGCTATATTACAAAGGAACTTCAGGAATAGAATGGAAAGGGAAATTGCTGAATTACAAGTTATTGTATTTTAGTGTTTTTCTTTTTTCAGAATAGTATATTAGAATACTGAATGTAATGCCAGGAATATTGGGATGTTTTGCTGACATGACCCTGCATCCACCTCAGAAAGTGCTGTTAAGTCAACTTCACGCCTGGGAGGACAGAATGGAGATTCTCGGTTTGCTTCCCACAATTTGAAAAGACACCTTTGGCCATTTATCTGCTATTCGGACATATTTATTGCTTATAGCTGTTGACTGTACAACCTTAGCTTTTTATTTTAGACTTTGCATATCTTAAACATCATCATGTTACATGTTAATTTCCCTATCTATAAGTTTGAACCTTACACACCATTCCAATGTATTTGAAAAAGTGTGCCTTGCACATGAAAGCTGATACCTTGAATAAACCTTTGTTGGTCTTAAAGGTGCCACTGGGCTCTAATTTTGTACTGGTGTTTATATGGCTAAGGAAACGGTCTCTTGCCAGTCAGAAGCTGATAGTTTTGTTGTGCAAAGGTCTTGTTCACCTCAGCTGTACATTTCTTTATAAGGGGCTCCATATAAAGGCATAGCAGCTGCTTCTGAGGAACTCCAATCCATAGTGCTCCAATCCTGAAGCATTGCCAAATGCTAACATGGATGTTATGAGGAAGATTTTAGGAGAATGACAAAGAGGGGAGAAATATTTCAGTAAGCTAAAGAAAGATTCAAGCTGCCACAGCTGATCCAGACTGGCAGAATTCCTGTCTACATACAACCGGATTTGAATTCGAGATTGTTTCCACACATGAGGCTTAAATCATTTGTTGTGGTTTGTAATGTGAAGATGAAACCAGCATTAGACCAGAATTCTCATTTGCATTACAAATACCTTTCTCTTCCATATTTAGAATGTTCAGATTTTCATATTAATGGTACAAGGGAGGCTCAAAAGTTATTAAACCTGGCTTATAAAGATGTCCTAAAGCTGCTTCCTGATTTAAAAGTCCTTTTCACACTATGGAAATACTATTTTTTCTCAAAGCTTAACCAGTACTGGCTGCCATTTGTACTTTTTGTAGCAATATTCTCCTGTTAACAGGATGTCAGTCTGCACATTCTAAAAAGATAACTCCAGGGCTATTTTTGGGCAGGAACGCACAGGAAAGGAGTTCCGGCTGGCTTCAGAGTTGTCCATGCCCACTATAGCCAAAACCTCTTTGTGTATGGCTACAGAGCAAAGGCCTGGAGAGGGACCCCCCCCCGGCGACTCTGAGGAGGGCGGGCCAGGGAAATGCTTCCCTGTGTCTTCCCCAGCCTGTCCAAGGGCCGGCTTGCCCAGGCAAGCCAAGGGAAGGCATGGGGTGTGGCCTAATATGCTAATGAGCTGCACTGTCAGATGTTGCCTAATATGCTAATGAGTTTCTGCTGTTGGGTGTGGCCTATTATGCTAATGAGTTCCTGCTGGTCTTTTTCTACAAAAGAAGTCCTGGATGACTCTATTAGTGTGTGACAGCAAAACAAAAAGGCTAACAGAATAATCTCACAGGTAGAGACCTGGATCATTCTACAGTCCATTGGCAATAGCAGTCATACTGATTCGTAGACCTTGGCTATCACTGAAGCAACTGTTTAATAAATGGCATCCAATACATGAAGAATGTTTTCTAAAATGATTCCTTTAAGTAATTTAAGTTGCTAGGTTATCACATGAAACCAAGTATTTATAATAATATGCTTCTTAAAGCTGCACTACAGATTTGGAATATCATAGAATAATGATAGAATATCATAGAATAACTGGTTGACAGATCACACACTAAGAGTGCTTGTTAATGGTTCCTCATCCTCTTGGAGAGGCATGATATGGAGTGCCTCAAGGATCTGGCCTGGGACCTGTTTTGTTCAACATCTTTATCAATGATTTGGATGAAGGAATAGAAGGAATGCTTATTAAATTTGCAGATGATACTAAATTGGGAGGCGTAGCAAACACGGTAGAAGACAGAGTCAGGATACAGGATGATCTTGACAGGCTGGAAAACTGGGCTAAAACAAATAAAATGAATTTAAATGGGGATCCTTGCTACTCTTTCTTTTAGTTTGTATCCATTCACCTGATCCTGTAGGTTTGTAGTTTAGAAAAGCAAATAATGTAAAAAAAGAAAAAGAATTTAAATAGGGATAAATGTAAAGTTCTGTATTTAGGCAGGAAAAATCAAATGCATAATTATAGGTTGGGGGAGACTTGTCTTGGCAGTAGTATGTGCGAAAAGGATCTAGAGGTCTTAGTAGACCATACATTGAACATGAATAAGCAGTGTAATGCAGTAACTAAAAAGGCAAATGCAATTTTGGGCTGTATCAACAGTATAGAGTCCAGATCACACAAAGTGATGGTATCGCTTTACTCTGCTCTGGTTAGACCTCACCTAGAGTATTGTATTCAGTTTTGGGCACCATAATTTAAGAAGAATATCGACAAGCTGGAACATGTCCAGAGGAGAGCAACAAAGATGGTGAGAGGTCTGGAGACCAAGTCCTACGAGGAAAAGTTGAAGGAGCTGGGTATTATAGCAATAAAATTGAATTAAAGAAATTAAAAGGAAAAATTGGCCTAAATTCATCTCAGGCCTCAAACCTTCCATTACCACCCTGAATTTCCCCCCCTCCCACAAGTTTCATAGAAAAAGGTATGACATTTCTGTTTAGCAAAAAACTGTTATTGAATGTGGTCGGAAGCCGAGCCTGCGGTTGAGCTTCAAAGGTGCCCAGGTGCAAAAGATGCTTAGATCTTAAAGCTAGCTTGTAATGCAAAATAAGAGATGGTGCTTCCGGAATGAAATGTTCTCTTCAACAGGAAGAGAGAGAGATTGTGTAAAGGAAATTTCCATTGTCTTGCTTCTGACACGCACATTGTAAGGTATATTAGAGAACTGAATGCATCTGTAAGAGGTCAGCCCTATTGCTTTTTGAAGCTGGCTGACCTAGCGCTATAATAAATATCCTCCTCTGATTGACCTGGTGTGGTTTCACTGACTGGATGAAGGCTCTCCTCTCCCCGCTTCAGTATGTTTAGCCTGGAAAGGAGACGACTGAGAGGTGATACAACAATGTTCAAGTACTTGAAGGGTTGTCATATAGAGGATGGTATGGAATTGTTTTCTGTTGCCCCAGAAGGTCGGACCAGAATCAACATGTTGAAATTAAATCAAAAGAGTTTCTGGCTAAACATTAGATAGAACTTCCTGACAGAGTGGTTCCTTAGTGGAACAGGCTTCCTTGGTAGGTGGTGGGCTCTCCTTCTTTGGAGATTTTTAAACAGAGGCTATATGCCATCTGACCGCAATACTGATTCTGTGAACTTAAGCAGTTCATGAGAGGGAGGCAGGAAGGGATGCATCAGTGCTTAGTTCTTGTAGCCCTTTCTTACATGCCAAGGGAAATGCCAATCACCACTTTGAGGTCAGGAAGCAATTGTTCTCCAGGCGAGTTTGGCAAGAGGTTCTGGAGGTTTTTGTTCATCTTCTGGACATGGAACAGGGGTCACTGGGGATGTGGGGGGGGAGAGATGTTTGTGAATTTCCTGCATTGTGTAGGGAGTTGGACTAGATGACCCTGGAGGTTCCTTCCAACTCTATGATTCTAAGGCAGTGTGCAAGTGGGGAAACGGAGTTATAAACTCCAGGTTGGGAAATTCCTGAACATTTGGGGGTGGAGCCTGAGGACAATGGGGTTAGGGGAGAAAAGGGGTATAATGCCATAAAGTCCACTCTCCAAAGTAGCCATTTTCATCAGGGGAACAGATCTCTGTCATCTGGAGATCACTTTTAATTTGGGGGGATCTCCATGCCCAATCTGGAGGTTGGCAACCATATTAGG
The DNA here is from genome assembly GCA_029375565.1 of Gekko gecko. Lineage (NCBI taxonomy): Eukaryota > Metazoa > Chordata > Lepidosauria > Squamata > Gekkonidae > Gekko > Gekko gecko. Next base: position 227,386,181 of record JAPDNY010000002.1, read on the forward strand.
GAACACAAGTTTGAATGTTTTCCTTGTGGGTGATAGTGGTGGTTTTAATAATCTTCTTGCAAATGAAAAACAAACATGTTAGACAGAAGGAGAAGGGTTGCCAACTTCCAGGTGGGGCCTGGAAATCACCCAGAATTACAACTGCTCTGCAGATGACAAAGATTAGTTGCCCTAGAGAAAATGCCTGCTTTGGAGAGTGGATTCTTTAGCAATATACCCTGCTGAGGTTATTTCCCTCCCCAACCTCAACCTCCCAAGGCTCTACACCCAAATCTCCAGGAATATTCTAACCTGGAGCTGGCAACCCAAAGAAGGAGTCTAGCCAAACTTTCTCTCTGATGCTCTAGTTGTCATGTATTGAAAATAAGCCTTCCGTGTAAGGCACAGCCACCTCTGATTCAAGGTGATGAGATACTGGTTAAGTGATAATTGTGTGTGATAATTGATTGTGTGATTGATTCACTGCCTACTCAAGTCCCCCTGCAAAGCCACATTTTATAGTGCCATCACTCCACTTTTCAAAGCTTCATATTGGCATGGTGAAAAAATTGCACAAAATTCAGAATACTAAAATGTATTAATTACCCCCTGCTCCCCTCCCCCTTCTTTTCTACTCCCCTTTCATTTCTGTTTTCTGCTCCATTTGAAGAAGAAGGATGAGGGATGGGAGAGGGGCTTTTCTAGTGCTGAGATTAATAAGGGAATAAAGTTGTTGGAAGTGGAAAGGCTGAAAGACTGATGTGTATTTACTGTTATAATTGAAAAATGTGAGACAACTGGATAAATTTGAATAGAGGGTTAAACAGAGTGTATACAAGCCTAGCCTAACTTAGTTTATAGCAGGTAATTTATCACCTGAACTCAGTCCAACTCAGTCTCTTTCCCTGCTCACCTGCCTTTCGTGTTAAAAGTTTAGTGCCATTACAAAAAGGTATCCTGATCTTTAGTTCCATTACAAAACGTGTTGTGGTTGGGAAGCACCTCCAAACAGCATATGAATTCCGGAAGTAGACACATTATATGTGTAGTAGGAAGCTGTTTAAGAACTATATTTACAGTTTCCGTGGGGAGGCTGTGTACAAGTCAAGAAACATGCTGAGAACGGCAAACTATTTTTTTTTATCCCATTTATTTATTTAAAATATTTCTATACATCCTCTTCAGAGTCCTACTCAAGATGTAGGGTTGCCTACCACCAGATCCTGCCAGGGGTTCCCCTGGTTTTGGAGGTTCCAGCTGGCCAGTAGGGGGAAGCCCCACACCCAAGCCTGACTGCCAACAGCCAATCCTCCCCCTCCCGCAAGATTTAAAGGGCCTTTCAGCTGATCGGCGGGCCCTTTAAATCTTGCAGGAGGGAGGGAGAGCGGCATGTACCACCCCCTGCTTCTTCTCTCTTTTTTTAAAAAAACCCTCTCCTAAAAAGGAGAGAATTTTATTGCTTTTGGGGGGTGGGGGGAAGGGTCGGGTATATAGATGGATTAAGAAAAGATTTTGAGTGAATTTTCTGTTAAAATGTTAGTTTTAGTTAGTACAAGTAGAGTTTTTGGCTTCCACCGTGGTTGGAAGATCTTCTTTTCATCCTACTGAAAGTCCAAAATAGATCTATTAGTTAAATTAGTAAAGTCCTTTGGGGTTAGTTGTTGTTTAGCTCCCTTCTGCCGCCTCACGAACAGCTGCTATATCTTGGGGTGTCTTCTTTTTAAGTCTCTCAGATTATACGATGGGCCCTCTTTTGCCTTCTCGTCTCCCGCTCCGGCACCTCCCTCTTCCGGGCCGCTGTCCTCTTCGCTGCTTAACACTGTCCAATTGGCGAGTTCTGCATCTTCCTCTGAGCTGGCGTGCCTCTTCAGAAATTCTTGAGCTTTGAAAACGGAGTCAATCTTCTCTCTTTTATCCTTAAATTTGAACACCAGTCCCTCGGGAAAGCACCATTTATAAATGGTTTGGTGCCTTTGTAAAAACATGGTCAATCCTTTATATGCTTTCCTTTTCATACGAATTTCATATGGAACATCCTTTAAAGTTCTGATAGTCTGCTCTCCAATCTTCAAGGGCACCGCTGAAACTGCATGCAGAATCTGATCTCTAGTACGCTGCTTAGTAAACTTGACAACCACTTCTGCTGGCAAATTATTTTTCTTTGTAAAGCTGGAATAGGCTCTATAGGCCACATCCATCTCATCCTTTAATTCTTGCGCTTCTCTGCCAGTTTGTGGTGCCAAGGCATTCGCCAGTATAGCTCTAAGATCTTCTTTCTCTTCTTCCTTTATGCCCTGAAAGCGAAGAGTCAGATTTGCTTTTTCCATCTGAAGCATTAAAATTCTTTTTTCTTGCATATCTTGATGTTTTTCTAATTTGTTGACCCTTTTCTTAATTTTCTTGGTGTCTTCCGTCGAGACCAGACACTTCTGTGCGATCTCCTCCATTTTCTTTGCTGTTTCTGTTAGTTGTTTTTGTTGACTGTTGAGAACACTTTCCATGTTACAAAGGGTTTCGCTGATTTTCTGCATTTGATCCAGCAGAGGGCGCAGTGGCTCACTTTTCTGTTGATTGACAGCTGGCTCTAGGGGGAGGTTGCCTGGACCGGAAGTCCCTCCCCCCTTCTTTACCGGCTTATCTGGGACCTTTTTCTGCCCCGACATTTTTTATTGTTTACTTTAACAAAGTTCATGCCGCGACACCCAGGAGACAAGCTGGCTTCTTAATCTTCAGTAAAACCCCAAAGCTACTTTTACCAAACTACTTTTTTGCTTCGCCCCCCCTTCACTCTTCCTTTAACAGTCCCGTTTTTTAAAGGGGGTGGGGATTCCTCCCTCCTCCCATGCGCTTATACGTTTACGGGGGGGAGCGCATTTATGCCGCTTCAAAACAGATCTCCAACTCACAGTTCGCTGCCAATTCTTCTTTTATTAATTCATTCCGCTGCTTCTTCACTCCTTGAAGTCGGTGGCATTGCTACTTCCCATATGGGCACAACACAGCGGGGCCGACTGGGGCAGGAAGAAAGCCTCAATTTCCCGGCTATCTGCCGGCAAAGAGGCTACTCCCCAAGCGCCCCCGGTTCGGAGCCTTTGCCTAAGGCTCACTAGGGTCTTTCACATGAGCAAAGACCCCCCCCCCCAACCGTGTGTGGGCTAACCATCTCCGGGAGCGTCCCGAGAGTTGGCCACCATTCGCTCCGCCGAAACCAAAAACCACCCCCTGCTTCTTCTCAAAAGCTGCAAATTTGCGGCTTGGAGTACACGTGCCCCCCCCCCCTTCTTCCCCAAAGCATTTAAAAGATCCCTTTGGGGAAGAGATGGGAGCCAGCATGTGCCTACAATCCAAGCCACAAATTTTTGGCTTGGATTACAGGCGCGTGCACCCCTGCTTCTCCCCCAAAGCATTTAAAGGATCCCCTGGAGACTGGGGGGGCGGCAGAGCGCTGGCTTTCCTGGGTGCTCCGCAGCTGCGGGGCCCCCAGGAAAGCCAGGGAAGAGGCGGGGATTCTAACCCCTGCCCCTTCCCTCCCAGCGCTGGCTTTCCTGGAGGCTCTGTGGCTGTGGGGCCCCCAGGAAAGCCAGGGAAGGGGTGGGGGTTCTAACCCCCGCCCCTTCCCTCCCAGCGCCAGCTTGCTTGGGTGCTCCGTGGCTGCGGGGCGCCCAAGCAAGCCAGGGAAGGGGCGGGGGGGCTTTTCACGGGGGTGGGTGGGGCGCCAAAAGGCCAAAAAGTGCCCCTGCAGCCGGCGCGCTCTAGGCGAGCACCTAGCTCACCTAGTGGGCAAGCCGACCCTGGCTGTCCCCACCCCCCAGAATGCCCCCCAAAGTCCCCCGTTGGGGAATGGAGAGACCTGGCAACCCTATCGAGGTGGCTTACAACTGAAAACTACATTATTAAAACACAAGCCGTTCAAACACAAGCAGCATAAAAACTATCCATAAAACAGAAGGTGAGTATTAAAAAGCTGGTAAGATAAAACTCCTTATTAAAAGTCTGGCACCAGATTAGCCTCAAGGGGGAGGGCATTTTGAAAGGTGAGGTGCCACCACAGAAAATGCCCTGTCTCTAGTCACCACCGGCCTCATTTCTGAAGGTAGGCACAGATAGCAAAGCTTGTGAGGCAGATCTTAACTGGTAGGCTGAATAGTATGGGAGGAGTGGGTCCTTTGGGTACCATGACCCCAAATCATTTAGGACTTTAAGAGTAAGAACTGACATTTTGAATTGTGCCTGGAAACAGAAGGGTAACCAGTGCTAGGCCCCCCTTCCCTGAAACAAGGCTCACGGCGGTTTACATCAAAGACAAATACAATATAAAAGAAAATTAAAACAACATTAAAATATATTTAAACAATTCATCAGAAAAACAATACTGTGCCCAAGATGAGGGATAATTTCAGTATCCACCTGCCCCCTGGATGGAGGGAAAATATGGAGGAAAGGGGGGAGGGGGGAGAGGGAGTATGAGAGTGCCAGACCATTGCTGTCCTCAACCAAATGCCTGGTGGAATATCTCTGCCTTGCAAGCCCTACGGAAAGGTAGTAATTCCTGTAGGGCACAGATGTTCTCTGGCAGAGAGTTCCACCAGGCGGAAGCCAGGGCCAAAAAGGTCCTGGCCCTAGTCGAAGACAGCTGGATCTCTCTTGGGCTGTGGACCACCAGAAGGCTCTTATTACTAGGGTGTAACACTCTTCCAGGGGTATATTGGGAAAGGCGGTCCCAAAGATATATAGGTCCCTGACCACTAATGGCCTTAAAGGTCAAAACCAAGACCAACAAATCCCTGACAGTAGCCTGGCTGCTGCATTTTGGACTAACTGAAGTTTCTGAACTGTTTTCAAAGGCAGCCTCACTTAGAGCACATTACAGTAATCTAAGATGGATGTGATCAGAGCACTTATCACTGTGGGCAGATTATGCTTTTTCTGAGGAATGGTGAATCAGGCTAAAAGGTATTGCATGCCATGGAGGACAACTGAGCCTCCAGCCATAGGCCAGGATCCAGTAGAACTCCCAAGCTATGAACCTGCTTCTTCAAGGAGATTATGACTCCCTCCAGGACAGGCTGACTCCACAGGCCCCAAGTAGCTTCTACATTAACCAACAGCACCCCAGTCTTGTCTGGACTGAGCTTGAGTTTATTTGTCTTCATTCATCCCATTACCAAAGGGTCAAAGGGAGTATGTAATATTCCTTATCTCTGTGTGACATTGGGCTCTTCCAAAAATATCATTTTGTCCTGGTTTCAGGCCAGTTTCCATATTACAGAATACACAGGTTGGTTCCAAGGTCCTCACCCTGTTTCCTGAATTCCCCATGCACGCTGTGCCTGCTTTGGATCATGACTGCAGCCTGTATGGAGAACGGTTTCAGCTTTCCCTTCCTACACTGTTTCTCTGACCTGATGGTTGGGGGAGGACACTGTTTGCTCTATTTGGAAAGGCTGTTAGTTTTCATGTAGATTCCCCCAGGAGACCAAATGATGCCCCCAGAGACCATTTCAGGTCAGGAAAACAGCATGAGGAAGAAAGCTGAAGACCTTCTCCACCCATGTCATAGTCAGGATACAAATCAGACACCGCAGACATGGGGAACTGAGAAGAACTCTTATGTTGGGACTGTTGCACAGGACATAGGATGGGAACCCCTGGACCCAACATGTATATTTTCTAATGTAGAAATCAGCCCAGTAGTCCAAACTGTGAAGAAATTATTTTCTTATGATAATGTAATGCAGCTTTTAGCACTACTCACAGAGGGTATAGTGTTGCCATACATCCCTTTAATTATAGCTGTGGGATGAGAATGGTGCCCTAATATCAAATCTCATTTTTTTTAAAAAAAATAAGGCTCTGGCTAGAACAGAACTCCACATGGAAATGAGGAGTTTTGATGAATCACATAATTATGGTCTATTATTTCAAAGGGAATTCTGGGAAATGGATATTGAAAGAGCCCTTGAAGGTTGACTGGAGCTGGGAAAGGGACCTTTGACACCCAAAGAAATAATGTAACCACCACATCTGAAACTGTGAGATTCTGAAGCATTTAGGGTGAATACTTACTGACGAAAGTATGCAGAATTATTGAAACTTCATCACTGCTTTGTAGTAGAATGTCCCCAGTAATGGAATTGTAGGGCATTCTGTCTTGCTACCTCTTTGCAGTTTTTGGTTGTCGCTTCTTCAACACACACACAGACACACACTAAGAAAGGACAGTGGTTACAATAATGCAGAAATGCCAAAAAATATTCTACACCTATTAATATAATTGATAACTATTAAATGCTATCAGAATAGTGCTTTTTCAGAACTGTCAGTGAGAATATCAATAATGGTGGCCAAAGTGGCAGAAATGGCAACACTTGACATTTCGTGCTCTTCTTTGAAGTTTTTGTGGTTTTTAGATCATTCTCAAATTGTTTTGTATGGCATGGACAAACAAAGCTGCCATGTAGTGGATCAGACCACTGGTCTATCAAGTTCAGTATTGTCTGTTCTAACTGGCAGCAACTGTCTGGTGTCTCAAATATACGTGTTTAGCATAATTTACTTCCTGATCCTTCAGGGACTTTCTGCATGCAAAACAGATGCTTTACCACTGACCCATGCCCCCTCCCACCATTTAAATGCAGATATTGGCCTTTTCTGCTCATTAACATCCCTTCCTCTGCTTTTATGTGGATGCTCATATTACCTTTCTCTCTCATAGACACATCTGTTATTCCTTTCCTTCCTTTTTTCCTGAGAGTACAATATTTTCAGTATTTGGTGTTCTGTTAAGAAAGAGATGGGTAAGTGCCTTATTAAGATAGGCTCACAGTTTTAACATAAGAACATAAGAGAAGCCAATGTTGAATCAGGCCAATGGCCCATCTAGTCCAACACTCTGTCACACAGCGGCCAAAATATACCAGGTGCCATCAGGAGGTCCAGCAGTGGGGCCAGGGCACCAGAAGCCCTCCCACTGCTGCCCCCTCCAGCACCAAGAATAGAGTGCATCACCTGCCCCAGACTGAGAGTTCCCATTCTATACCCTGTGGCTAATAGCCACTGGTGGACTTCTGCTCCATATGTTTATCTAATTTCCTCTTGAAACTGTCCATGCTTGCAGCTGCCACGACCTCCTGTGGCAGTGAATTCCATATGTTAATCACTCTTTGGGTGAAGAAGTATTTCCTTTTATCTGTTCTAACCTGACTGCTCAGCAATTTCATAGAGTGCCCACGAGTTCTTGTATTGTGAGAAAGGGAGAAAAGTACTTCTTTCTCAACCTGCTCAATCCCATTCATAATCTTATAAACCTCGATCATGTCACCCCTCAGCCGTCGTTTCTCCAAGCTAAAGAGCCCCAAGCATTTTAACCTTTCTTCATAGGGAAGGTGTTCCAACCCTTTTATCATTCTAGTTGCCCTTCTCTGCACTTTTTCCAATGCTATAATATCCTTTTTGAGATGTGGTGACCAGAACTGTACACAGTATTCCAAATGAGGTCGCACCAATTATTTATACAGGGGCATGATGATACTGGCTGATTTGTTATCAATTCCCTTCCTAATAATCCCCAGCATAGCGTTGGCCTTCTTTATTGCAGCTACACATTGTGTAGACATTTTCAGTAAGTTATCCACTACGACTCCAAGATCTCTCTCTTGGTCAGTCTCTGCCAGATCAGACCCCATCAACGTGTATTTATATTTAGGATTTTTGGCTCCAATGTGCATCACTTTGCACTTGGCCACATTGAACCCCATTTGCCACGTTGACGCCCACTCACCCATCCTCGACAGATCCCTTTGGAGTGCCTCACAATCCTCCCTGGTTTTCACCACCCTGAACAACTTTGTGTCATCTGCAAATTTAGCCACATCACTGCTTACTCCCAATTCCAAATCGTTAATAAACAAGTTAAAAAGCATTGGACTGAGTACTGATCCCTGTGGTACCCCACTGCTTACCACCCTCCACTGAGAAAGTTTCCCATTTATACTCACTCTCTGTTTCCTATTTATAAACCAGTTTTTGATCCACAAGAGGACTTGTCCTTTTATCCCATGACTATTGAGCTTCCTTAGGAGCCTTTGATGAGGAACTGTATCAAAAGCTTTCCGGAAGTCAAGGTAAATAACATCTATTGGGTCCCCCTTGTCCACATGTTTGTTCACTCCCTCAAAGAACACTAACAGGTTAGTGAGACAAGATCTTCCCTTACAGAACCCATGCTGAGTCTGCCTCAATAGTTTTTGTTCATCAATGTGCCTACTAATTCTTTCCTTAATAACAGTTTCCACCAACTTACCCGGTATCGATGTCAGACTGACTGGCCTGTAATTTCCTGGATCTCCCCTGGAGCCCTTTTTAAAGATGGGAGTGACATTAGCTACCTTCCAGTCCTCAGGAATGGAGGCAGATTTTAAAGAAAGATTACATATTTTTGTCAGGAGATCCACAAGTTCACATTTGAGTTCTTTCAGAACTCTCGGATGAATGCCATCCGGGCCTGGTGATTTATTAGTTTTTAAATTGTCCATCAGTCGGAGGACTTCCTCTCTTGTTACCGCAATCTGATTCAGGTCTTTCAAACCCCCTCCCGAAATCGGTGCTTCTGGAGTGGGCAAACACTTCTCCTCTTCCACAGTGAAGACAGAGGCAAAAAATGCATTCAGCTTCTCAGCCATTTCCCTATCATCCTTCACTACTCCTTTTACCCCTTGGTCATCCAAGGGCCCCACTGCCTCCCTGGCTGGCTTCCTACTTCTAATGTATTTGAAGAAAGTTTTATTGTTGGTCTTTATGTTTTTTGCGATATGCTCCTCATATTCCCTTTTTGCTTGCCTGATCACAGACTTGCATTTTATTTGCCATAGTCTGTGTTCCCTTTTATCAACCTCACTAAGACTAGCTTTCCACCGCTTAAAGGAATCCTTCTTACCTTTTACAGCTTCCATTACTTTATTTGTTAACCATGCAGGCTTTTTTCTATACCTATTTGTACCTTTCCTAACCTGCAGTATATATTTTTTCTGAGCTTCTAGGATTGTCTTTTTAAATAGTCTCCAAGCTTCCCCAATGGTTTTGACCTTCTCCACTCTTCCTTTCAATTTCTTCCTCACATGTCCCCTCATACCAGAGAAGTTTAACCCCCCCCGAATTAGATAATTAAATTCCGTAAGTGTATACCTGATCTGGCTGTACTCATCTTTCAATTGGGTAATCATCTATGCAAATGTTTCTGAATATCCACACACAGAGTATAATCCGAAAAATGTGCTCCATTGATTAAAATGAGACTTCCAAATAGACCAGTTGAGGGGGCCTTTATTAAGTCAATCCATCTCATATTCAGTCTTCCTCTTGTCCTGCTACTTTCAGCTTTTCTTAGCATTATTATCTTTTCCAGTGACTGTTGTCTTCTCATAATGTGACCAAAGTACAATAGTCTCAGTTTAGTTATTTTAGCTTCTAGGAGGAGTTTAGGCTTGATTTGATCTAGAATGCGCTTATTTGTCTTTTTGGAGGTTCACGGTATCTGTAAAACTCTCTTCCAACACCACATTTCAAATGAATCAACTTTTCTGTCAGCTGCCTCCATTGTCCAACTTTCACACCCATATATAATAATGGGGAATACTATGGTATGAATTATCTTGGTTGCCAGTGATACATCCTTACACCTGAGAATCTTTTCTAGCTCCTTCATGGGTGCCTTTTCCAGTCTCAATCTCTTTCTGATTTCTTGGGTGCACTCTCCCTTTTGGTTGATGATGGAGCCAAGGAATAGAAAATCTTGACAATTTCAGTTTCTTCACTGCTAACCTTAAAGCTGTGTTATTCCCCAGTAGTCGTTACTTTTGTCTTCTTGATGTTCAGCTGCAATCCTGCTTTGGAGTTTTCTGCGTTAACCTTCATTAGTAGCAGGCCCGTAGCCAGGATTTTTTCAGGGGGCCTTTAAATAAGGGGGGGCACTCCACACAGACACCTCCCCCAAAGGAACGTCACAAATAAAATAAAAAAATGGAAGTTGGGGGGCCTGGGCTTGATGGGAAGTCGGGGGCCTTGGCAGTAAGTTGGGGGGGCTGGGACCTGAGATGCCCCACTGTAGCTACGGGCCTGATTGGTAGTCATTTCAAGACTTTACTCTTTTCCTCCAGTAATTTGGTGTCATCTGCATATCTCAAATTATTAATGTTCTTTCCACCAATTTTCATTCCACCTTCATCTATATTTCTAATTCTCAACAGTCCCCTCTGCGTGCTGATACTTATTTCCACAGATAGGGGACATACTCTTCTCGAACAAGCTTTTCTATAGACTCAGCGGGCTCCCTGATTCTACAGAAAAATCCAAAGTTTAAAAAAACACACCTCAAGGAGGGTTGAATCCCCCCCCCAATACCTTTTGAAATGGCCTTTGTAGGGATCTACTCCAGTCTCTGCAGCATTGACAGTGAGAGATAGCGAGGGGGGGCAAAAAGCAGAACTGGATTTTGAATTGGGAAGGATTCCCCCTGCAGTATGAATGGCTAAACAGTAGGGGGGTTGAAGCCAGACCTGGGACTAGGATTGCCTGCTTCAGGTCGGGAAATTCCTGGAGATTCTGTGGTGAAGTCTGAGGAGTGCAGAGTTTAGGAAGGGGAGAGGCCTCAGCTGGATACAATGAAACAGAATACGCCCATTTTTCTCCATGGGACATATCTCTGTTGTCTGGAGTTCAGTTGTCATTCTGGATCTGGATGCTGGCAAAACTAGGCATGGCAGCACCCTCTGGGTGACTTGATACCACCAGACTTCCATGATTCAACTAGGCCTGACTGCTTGCTGCTGTTCAACATCAGCCACCCTATGAAAGTCAGTGTTCAGAGCTTCAGAGTAGGGTTTGCGAGACTCAGGTTTAGACCCCCATCTTGCTGTGGACCAGTTACATACTTTCAGTCTGACCTACCTCATAGGGTTGTTGCGTGGATGAAAAGGAGGAGGGAATAATGTAAACTGCTTTAGACCTCATTGTGGCAAAAGACCATAGTTTTCCTCAGTAGAAGCTACAGGGGGAAAGGAATGGAAAGCTATAGACTGAGGGGCAGATAAAGGTAGGTTGGCTGTTGGGTGAGAAGGAGATAGGGATGCCAACTCCAGGTTGGGAAATCCCTGCATATTTGAGGGGTGGAGCCTGGGAATGGTGGGGATTGAGGCAGGGAGGGACTTCAGACAGAGATAATGCCATAGACTCCACCCAGTCATTTTGTCCAGGGGAACTAATGTTGCCAACCTCCAGGTGAGGGCTGGAGATCACTTGGAATTACATCTGATCTTCAGATGACAGAGAATCCCTCAAAGTTTAGTTGTCATAGCATCTCTTTTCTCACCCACAACTGGGGGCCACAAAAATGATCCCACAATTACAACAGTTATTCTGATGAGCTGTGTTCATAGATTTACAGTAAGGGCTGTCAACACCACCTTTTGTAGGGCCCTTGATGGAAGCACATCTGGCCGGCGCTGAAGGAGCTGCATTGGATGCCAATAGCATACCGAATTTGCTTCAAGGTGCTGGTACTTACCTTTAAAGCCCTATATGGCCTGGGTCCGTCATACCTGAGGGACCGCCTTTCCTCATATATAACCCAGAGAGCACCAAGGGCGTAGACTTTCCAATTTCCCAGGGGGGGCTGGGGCTGGGCCAGAGGCACTGCTGTGCTAGGTCCTTAAAAGAACCAAGGCCCAGTGACATCACAAGCCATTGTCACTATTTATGGAGGTGGAGATATGTGGGATTTAGGAAGGGGCCCTCCAGAAATTTAGGGGGTCCTAGGAACTCTTGAGAACTCCCCTAGCCAGACCCCAATGACTCAGAAACAAAGCACAGCATGGGCAAAACCCTCTCCATCCTCTCCTACTGGAGAGAGCAGACCATGCTGAAGTAGATGGACCAATGGCATAACGACCAGGGGGGACTGAGGAGACCCATGTTCAGATCTACATTTTGCATGACGCTTACTCGGTGATACTGGGACAGTTAGATTTGAGTCCAGTAGCAGATTAGAGACCAACAAGAGTTTCAGAGAATAAGCTTCCAAGAGTCAAAGCTCCCTGCATCGAGCTGGGTGATATTGCCATTGTTGTGAGGTCAATATAAGGGAAGGGAGACTGGCGGAAGGGTGGGATAAAGAGGTGATTGACAGACAACATGTGACTAGCAGAGTCCATTGGGATGGAAGAGGAGTTTACAGGGAAAAAATAGTACCAATTAATGTGACCAAGAAAACAGATCTTCTCAAACTAAAACATCATAAATTATAGCCTGAACATGAACCTATTTTGTAATGCATTAAGTGATGTAGCAGTGGTGACCAAACCTCTAGTGGCATTTAGTTGAACTTCCTGGACAGACAGATGTATTTTGGGTTGCCACTGGCCAAACTGGTCTGACTTTAGAGAGTTGGGACAAGCAGCAAGGCTTGAGGAAGGGGATGTAGATCCATAGTTATAGAAAAGGAGGAGGCTAGGACATGAGAAAGCAAAGCAGTCCAAATGAAGCACGACATAGAAAGCTATACATAGGCCAGAAAATGCGGGGGGGAGGTGTGGCAGTTCGCCCCGGAGCAAAATAAGGCGCGGTAGCCCAATCGCAGGGGCCACCGGGTTGCCACGCTCCAGTGCTGAGCGCCGATCACACAGCACTGCTACAGTGCGGCAAAAAAGCAGCGCAGCAGAGCAGCAAGCTGCGCTGCAGCAAAGGACACATGTGCCGTTGGAAGGGGGGGGCAGGCCACTGTCGGTGTCTTGCATATGCACATGCCTCATTCAGTGTTGGTGCGCATCCCATGGAAACTTACAACATTCGGAAACCCTAGGACATGGGCTGGTGTCGGAAGCCGCGGGATACTGGCACTCCCGCGATCAGATGTCGGCCTTTGCCCCAGGGTTTCTGGAAACTAGTACTTAGACCCTAATAGTTTTTTACTCTGCATTTTCCATGGGAAGCTGCGGGTTGGCCACGGGAGTGCTACACCTCCCAGATGTGCTGGTATGATCGCGTGGAAAGTCCGCAGGGCTACTGTAGGGCAACTCAGTCATTGAGGGGAACTGAAGATTTGATGGGGGAAATCTGCTAGACAGTGAGGGAGATACAGGGGTTCATCATAACAGGTTAATACAAATCACAGTCATAGAGTTGGAAGGGACCTCCAGGGTCATCTAGTCCAACCCTCTGCACAATGCAGAAAATACACAAATACCTCCCCCTCCACACCCTCAGTGACTGCTGTTCCATACAACAGATCCATCCCATAGATCTATACAGGGACATTACAGTCTCAGCTATTTCATTCTCAATCCCTTTCCTAATCATCCCTACCTTAAGAGTTTGACTTTTTTTCAATGCTGCAGCACACTGAGTTAGAACATAAGAGAAGCCATGATGGGTCAGGCCAGTGGCCCATCCAGTCCAACACTCTGTGTCACACAGTGGCCAAAGCCAGGTGCCATCAGGAGGTCCACCAGCAGGACTGGAACACCAGAAGCCCTCCCAGTTTTGCTCCCCCCCAAGCACCAAGAATACAGAGCATCACCCTGGAGGAAATGACTACTTTGGAGAGCAGATTCCCCTGCATTAGACCTCCCCCCACCCAATCTCTGCACCTGACTGGGCTTGGAAATGTGGAGGAGGAGGAGGAAATGGGCTGGGGGGGAGACTATCATTATGGGATCCTTCTCTCCTAAGGAATGTCCATCCCCTCTTATAGCTCTCATTCTTGGAGTTTGCTCCAAGCAAAAACGCCTCAACCCAGAAGCATTCTGGAACTGGATTGACAGACTCCAGAATGGATTGACAGTCCCAGGGGGTAGCAAATTTTTCTGGGACTGAAATGACAGCCCCCAGAGTGCAATGATAGCCCCTGGGAGTAGAAGAAGTGTTTTGGGACTAGGGGTCGAATATGTGTTCTGGGACTGGAATGACAGGCCCTTGAATGGAATGACAGCCCCTGGGAATGGAATCTGTGTGCCAGAATACTCCTGCTACTCCCAGGAGCTGTCATTCCAGAGATCTTAATGGAAAATCCGTTCCACATTTTCTTTGCAACTCTTCTTGTGCTGTATTTTAAAGGAGTCCACGGAAGTCAATTGGCATTCCTGGCTCCCATTATTTCCAATGGGCCTTCAAACCTATCTCATTGTTTCCAATGGGCAATCCTGTCCTTCCTTTTAGTACATCCCCCTTCAGACAGCCTGGCCATACAGGCAGATGGACAGCAGACTGCTGGGCATTTTGGGGCGCTTTCTAAATCCAGAGGTTTTTTGCAACCTCCAGGGCATTTTGCAAAATAGCTTTTGTGTCACAAAGAACCATGAAGTGTTAGATCCATGATACCATCTAGGGTGTTCTTCACAAACCTTTCAATCAGATGGTGGCTGCATGTTGTTTCAGGGAGAGAATCAGGGTGAAACAGGAAGATCTGTTTCAGGCTGGGAGGAAGAAGAGCCTTTGCAGTTTGCAGCCATCCAGGCAGGGGCAGAAAGATAGCCTTTCAGGGAGTGAGAGTGAGAGTGAGAAAATAAGAGAAGCCAATGTTGGATCAGGCCAATGGCCCATCTAGCCTAACACTCTGTGTCATCCAGTGGCCAAAAATACCAGGTGCCCTCAGGAGGTCCAGCAGTGGGGCCAGGACACTAGAAGCCCACCCACTGCTGACCCCCCTTCCCCTACCTAAACCCCCCTCCTCAGGCTCTACCCCCAAATCTCCCGAAATTTCCCAAACTGGAGCTGGCAACCCTGAGAGAAAAGCAGGACACAAACAAACCAAATAAACACATATACTCAAACCCACTTTGAAAGCTAGAACTGCTAAACAAACACCAATCACTTTTTACTTAAAAAAAAACACCCAACTCCCTGCAAGTAGAAAGTCTGCAGGACAAGGGGAAACTGGCCCAACACGGAAGCTCCCTTCATGCAGAAGGCGAGTGCAATAAGGGGGAGAGCATTGGAGGGCCTTACTGCCTTCCTTCCTAACAGACGTGAGGATGCATATTTGCAGGGACGATTTAGGCTTTACTGGGTGGACATTCAAGGGAGGCCTCCCCATTCCCCCTTACGCTCCAACCGGCCTTTTAAAAAGTTGTTTTATTTTTCCAGCCCCCCCTCCCCTCTCCATTTCCTCAAGGCTCCCTCTCCTCCTCCCACAACCCCCCCTCCGCAGCTGCCGCCGTTTACCTGCTGCCTCAGTCCCCTCGCTCCCCCTCCTCCCCTGGGCTCACGGAATCCCTCCTCTCCTTGCCAGGCGCGCCCGGCTCTGCAGCACGTGGAAACCGCAAGGCCATGCTCTCCCGGCTAGCCGCTCAGTCCCCGCCCCCAGCAAAGTGCCCGGATTACAAGGTCCAGCACCCTCTGCAACGGCGGCGACAGAGGGGACCAGGAGAAAGAGGAGGTGCTGAGCCGACCAAACAAGCACAGCCAGGGCGACTGCCCCCAAACTGGGGGGGGGAAGGTTTTTTAAAAGTTAAAAAAAACCCTTCTGCTTTAAAAGGGGGGTGGGGGTGGTTGCAAGCATTGCAAGCCCCGGGGGAGGCTGAGACCCCCCTGGGAAATTTTGGGGGTAGCCTTCGCCCCCAAGCCCCCCTGAACTCTACACCTATGGAGAGCACTACAGTCGGGGGTGCAACATCGACTGATTATACCAGGCCCCAGGGAGGCCAGGCTCGCGTGGCAGCTCCTTATTGGTGGAATGAGTTCCCAGAGGAGATCAGGGCCCTGCGGGATCTTGTGCAGTTCCACAGGGCCTGCAAGATGGAGCTCTTCCACCAGGCCTTTAACTAGGAGCTGCCCACACTACCATCAACGGCCACTATTAATATACGTGGTGTAGGCTGGTTGCGGTTGAGATCGAGTCAAACCACCTTGAAGAACAGGAGAGTGCTTTGAGCCTGTATTATATGGCATGCCATCTTGCCTTAATAATTACTGTGTGCACTTTAACTGAAACTTGTTGATTGTTTTAAATGTTTTAAATGGTTTTAAATGTTTATATGAATCTTGGCACACTGCGCCAAGTAGTGTGAGCCACCTTGAGCCCGCTTGCGCGGAGGGCGGGCTATAAATGTAACAAATAAATAAATAATAAATAAATACCTAAACACCATCAATCATCCAGTTTATTCTATTTAACATTTAAATGATTAAATGATTCCTGGAGAGTGGCTGCTGCCGCTGCTGCCACTGCTGCTGTGGGGGGGGAGTAGGTGGGATGCCAGGAGAGTGACAGGAGCAGAAAGAGTGATGGGGATGGGGCAGAAAGGAAGTAACAGGCATGGAGGGCAGAGAGAGAGACTGAGTGTAAGAAAAGAGGTGGCAGAAAGGAGAAAGAGTGTGAGAGAAGTAGGGGGAGAGGGGAAGAAGCAGAGATGGGGGGAATGGGATAACCTCTCCCGCAAGTTTCTTGCAGGTCCCCACTTGGCTAAATCTAATCCTCCTTTTCTTATGATATGTTCTGCATATAGATCAGGAGATAAAATGCATCCTTGGCTGCAGTCAGACTGGCAGGTTGGCATGGTTTGGGTGTGCTGCTAATTACTCAGTCACATTTTGTGATGGAGATTTTCAATCAGACCCCCATCCTGCTCCAGCCTCACTGCATGCTTCTTCCATGGTTGACCATTCACATCAGTGCTGTGCATCAACCATGGAGTGTGTGGTCAGGTCTTTTTTTTTTTTTTTAAGACATAACAACTTTGACATTTTTAGAATATTTCTTGGGTGCACATGTGTACATGCTCCACCATTTTTGAAAAACCGGCAAACCCAGAACTACAGGTTCACACTGTTGAACCGGTTTGAGCGCACACTGGGGGAGTTCAGACATCCAGCAACGCAGGATGAATGTGCAGGGATCCATTAGCACCATAATTCATCTGCTCTCTATTTACTCCATCTCCAATGCATTTTACAATGAGGTGTGTATGACTGGGGAACGGCTGTCAGATGTGGGTGTGTGAACCAGCCATTTTAATCAGTTAGGGGAAAGCAACTATATCAGGCCAAGCTGTCTGTCTGATTGCAGCCCTTGTCTGACACCTTTACCAATTGGAAACCATTATGTGTCTCCATATTCTGTCCTAGCAGTAGCTTCTTGTCTAGAGTACAGGTTGCACATCAGTCATCCACAGTTACCCAATGTGCAATGGTAGCTGTATTCATTTTGCATGCACATTGCATATGTACTATTGCCTGACAAAACATTTCTGGAATTTTGCTCTTCAGTACAAGTCAATATGCCTGAGCCACCAGCTGTCTGCTGAGATTTGCAGCAGAGAACAAGAATGCTGTGGTTTTGTACATGTGTGCATGTGCATGCATTTAAGTAATAATTTCAGTTGTCTTTCCCAGATTCCCCCAAGCCCCAAACAAAATTTCAGTACTAGTATATTCCTTTGGTTCTTTCTGACTCTTGTTTCTTATTATGAAACTAATGGTGAGAGCCAGGTTGATAATGTTTGATTGATGCTTCACATTTCGTAACTTCTGTATACCAATGTTCAGTCAGATCAAAGGTGCTTCCTAGTCCAGTTTCTAAAAGTAGCCCATACTGGATGCTTCAGAATAAAAGTACAAGGAATAGAGCAATCAGAGAAAAAGAGAAAGTGATTTTCCTTGATTTCCTTGATCCCCCTTTGCCCACTGTGCTTCTGACTTCCAAAGATGTGCCGTGGAATGCCAGCACATTCTAAGAACCATTTTTGGCTAATAGTCCAATCGCTGGATCATTGCCTGGGAGTGGGAAGAGGGGATGCCACAGTGGATGGAGTTGCACTTGTCTTTGGAGAGTTATGTAAGTAGTTTTAAAAATGCAGTATCTGAACTTTTATAATTTCATTTTTCTTAAAAAGTAAACTGATACAAGATTGATCTATGTAACAGATCCATTCAGAATATCCTGTCCTATTATATAAAAGGGTAGTGGTCTGGCAAGGTCCTATCCTTGGCAAAATCAGTTTGCTCCCTGATTTGTCACTCAGAAGCTGTCCCTATCCACTAGCTGCGTTGCCTGAGTTCTCTCCCACCCACTGCAGCCTAGGCCACTCTTCTCTGATTGGGCCAGCATTTCAAGCTCATTTGCATATGGAAGCTGCACTCCATTCCGCACCTCAAACTGCCCCCCCCCCCGCAAGACAGTTGGAATTGTCAGTTGCTTATGCAACCTGTTGTATTCCGAAGTAAAATATGTCCCCACTTCCCCTTCAAAAGAAACAAACCCAATAATACAACCATGCCACACCACAAAAAAGACAGATCACACCACAAGCAGAATACCACAAGGCAAAAAAACCTCTGGTACTAATTCAAAGTGCTGGGGATGAGTTGTGTTCTGGCAGGGGACACTGTGAGTGTAGAAAATGATTTATCGACACAGTAGTGTTTTGGAAAATCTTTAGGAATTGTTTGGTGCATTTACTATGGGGAACACCCTCAGAGCCTCTGGCATTTTCTCACTCTGCTGGCATCAAAACCAATTTAAGGCAAAATAGAGATATGGAGACTTTTCCATCCTCCTTTGCATCAATTTGTCTTTGTTGGCAATGGCAACCCTAGGCCTTCCAGCACTCTCAGGGTGACTTCATGCCTCCTGACTGGCATGGCATCACTACCCCTGGTTGCTTGCTCCTGTTCAGCAGGAGCATCCCTATGGAAACTGCCTGGGTGATTTCGGACCAGCCACAGACTTTCTGTTGCTGTACAGATCACAAAGACAAAAAGAATGAAGTAAACTGCTTTGCTCCCCACTAATGAGAAAGACAGAATTTTGCCTAGGAAGAGGCTGCTGAGAGGGGATGAGATAAAGTTGCCAACTTTAGACATGGAAATTCCTGGAGATTTAAGGGGTGGAGCCCAGAGAGGGTGAGGTTTGAGGAGGGGTGGGACCTCAGACAGGTACAGTGCCATAGACTCCACCCTCCAAACCTGCCATTTTCTCCTGGGGAACTATTCTTGCCAATCTTGGCCCAGTGGCCATCAAACCATTCTCTTCAACTCCCTGCTGTGGAGCTGGCTTTCCCCTAGATTTGCCAATCTCCAGGTGGGACCTGGAGATCTCCCGCTGTTACAATTGATCTCCAGATGACAGAGATCAGTTCCCCAGGAGAAAATGGCTGCTTTGGAGGGTAGACCCTATGGCATTGTACCCTGCTGAGTCCTTCCACCACCACCCAATGCTGCCCTCCACAGGATCCACCCCCCAAATCTCCAGGTATTTCCCTACTTAGAGCTGGCATCCCTACTTTCTCCTCAGTGCCTGTTGGTATGCAGCCAAGCTTGGTCTGGTCACCTGTTTTGGCCTTTGGGAGAAAACTCATTGGGGCCAAACCTGATAGGGTTGCCAACTCCAGATGGGAAATTCCTGGAGATTTGAGGGATGGAGCCTGAAGAGGGTGAGGTTTCAGGAGGGGTGAGAGCTCAGGCAAATACAATGCCATAGACTCCACCCATCAAACTAGCTTGGGGACCCATTGTTGCCAATCTCCAGGTGAGGGCTGGAGACCACTCAGAATTACAACTGCTCTCCAGGAGGGGGGAGATGAAAAGCTGAAGTCAGGGGGCAGATAATGGTAGGTTGACAATTAGCTGGGAGGGAGATAGGGTTGCCAACTCTAGGTTGGGAAATTTCTGGAGATTTGAGGGGTGGAGCCTGGAGATGGTGAGGTTTGAGGAGGGGTGGGGTCTCAGACAGATACAATTCCATAGACTCCACCCTCCAAACCAGCCAGTCCTCATGGGGAACCATTGTTGCCAATCTCCAGGTGAGGGCTGGAGACCACTCAGAATTACAACTGCTCTGCAGGAGGGAGGGCAGAAATCAGCTGAAGTCTGAGGGGCAGATAACAGTAGGTTGATGGTTAGCTGGGAAGGAGATGGGGTTGCCAACTCCAGGTTGGCAAAATCCTGGGGATTTGAGAGGTGGAGCCTGGAAAGGGTGGGGTTGGAGGAGGGGTTGGAGCTCTGTGTCAGAGAATTGAGGCTTGGGTTACTTTTACACTGAGTTCATTGTACTGTGTCTGCTATCTTATCTTTTGCTTGTGTGCTTGCATAGTATTGCCAGCTGCAATGTGGGAGAATGGTTTCGGCCGCTCCGTCTTATCACAGTGGCCTTGGAAAGAGGCTATGGAGTATTCTTTTGTCTAAGGGAATTTTACAGTCCTGTGAGACCAAGGGGTGGGGGGAAATTGTTCTCCCGATCATTAAGTAGTCTCCTGCCAGGAGTTTCCAGCGCGCGTGCTAAAAGTTCATTTGCCAGCTGCGCTTTTGCATCATACTATAATAATGCCTGAGCAGCTTATGCCACCATTCCTAACAATAACAGTATTACTGTGTGTTACAGCATTGTATTCCAATAAAGCTTTTCTTTACCTGAAGAATGCTTGGATGTACTTGCTATTTAGCCTGACACTCTGGCAGGTAAAATGCCATAGACTCCACCCTCCAAACCAGCCATTTCCTCCTGGGTAACAATTGTTGCCAGTCTCCACATGAGGGCTGGAGATCACTCAAAACTACAACTGCTCTTCAGGTAGCAGAGATCAGTTCCTCTGAAGAACATGGTGGACTCTGTCATTATACCCTGCTGAAGTTGCCACAGCAAATTCACACTGTGTGGCCAAAGCCCCCAGAGCCTCTTTCTCGAGCTCATTGTATGTATTTCCACAATGGGCCTTATTCCTAGTATATATATATTTCAGAAGCATAGGCAATGGCAGAGACATTTCATGCATCTGAAGAAGTGGGCTGTAATCCATGAAGATTTATGCTACAGCAAATCTGTTAAACACATGTGGTCATGTGACAGGAAGAGGGGAAGTCAGAATTAGGACATGAGTGATATTAAGGCTAAGGCCATGGGCCACAGACCAAGAGAGCCAGGAATAGGAAGCATAAGAGGTAGATTTTCAAAGTAGCCTTCCTTCAGCATAGGGATACTTCAGTTTGTGGATCTTTGTCCAATAGAAGAGCCACTTAGTTTTGAGGAAGGCTCCTTACATTGGAGTGTTACCCCAACAGCTTTGTTTAAGGGGAATAATATTTTGTTTTAGGGGAATGTAGCAGAAAGGCAGAGCTAGCAAGAGGTGAGGTAGAGAGCAAGATAGGGCTATCAGTGTTTATAGAACCCTTTTTTGGAGCCAAGAACCAGGCTAATATTAAAAGAGAATAAATTTATTATAGAAAAATAGCAGAATTTAAATATATACACACAGATTGCATACACACGAGATACTGGAAAGCAAAGGAGGTAATGGACAAATAGGAGGCAATGGGAAGTTTTTGGGGTGATACATTACCGATCTTGGAAAAAGGAGGTACGTGATAGCAATCAGCGTGCCACACACAAGGACCTGATATGTATCAGGGGTGATAGTTTCTCTGGGTGCCTAAGCTCAATCACACTGGGCATGTCCTAGACTAGGTATATTTATACCCCAAAATGTATCCTGAGGTTATGATGACATAGATGAGCTAGTGTAACAATGGTGTAATGGGATTCATGTTGCTGAACAAAAGGAGTGTCCAGTGTTTCCCAAATGCTTTCACAAAAGGTGTTTCCTAATAGGTGTGAGAATGAGGCTAAATGGTGATTACTCAGTTGAACCTGAAAATTAATGTTTTCCTTGATAGCCTGGAAAAAGAAGGGGAAATGCAGATGCAGGACAAACAACTGAAATATTCTGACAGGAATGATGTGATTAGCCAGAAGGGGACAATGCCATTGAATCCATAATGTGACAGGATTTAAGACAGGAAGTTGCTTACAAACATAATCCATTCATAGCTGAGGAGATGGGCTAGATGCTTTGTCCTCCTGACTGCATCCTGGCAAACAATAGGCAGCTTTTTAGCCATTAGTTGTGAAACCTTGGGCCAGAGGCAGTAAATGTTCAACCTTTGTTCCACAGAGGAGTAGAGAGGAAGGAGGGGGGAATATTTGGAGGCATTTTGGCAACAGTGTTAACTCTGTGGTGAGACTATGTCTCTTGACAAGACAATGTCTCTTAGTCTCCTAAGCAAGTCACCTCTCATGCCAAGCCTGGCTATTGGGGTACAGTGCTGTTAGGAGGTTCAGAGGTTCTCCAAGGTGTTGAGGTATCTTTTCTCCCATGGAAAGATCACCCCTATTGTAGGGCTGTTGCCACTATTACAGGAGGAAGTCTTCAAACTTGAGTAAAAAGGAAAGATGAGGATATAAAATAAATATTCTAATTAATTAATTAATTTTGCTCAGAGGAGTGGTAGGATAGGCATAGGCTATACCCCACAAGCAGATTAATAGGAGTTCTACTGTAGTGAGGAAGAAGCCAAAGCTCAGAGCCATGGAGGAACCCTTTCTGTCAATGAATGACTTTTCCTTGTTATTCCTTTTTCCCTCAGTGTGAGTGCAAAGAGAGGCAGAAAGTGTGTTGCCTTTGCTCTGTGTACATGCACACACAGAGGAGGTCCTTCCAAAAGGCAGTATAAAACATGGCTGCTCTATAGGGGGCTTGCAATCCAGCTGGTGGGACTCTGTGACACAAACTAAGGATCCTGAATTATGGGATAAAGACCACTGAACCACGTCACAGTATTCTCATGTTAGAGTCTGAACTCTGTTTCCACATCAAAGCCTCAGTCACAATGAACATGATACACTCATGGGAGAACTTGCAATCCAAACAGAGGTTTGAGATATGTTAGCTATGGCTGTTGCTAAAGCCACATCTGCCATGTCCCTGGTTTTGCACATGATGCTGTGCAGCACATTTGTTCTTGCTGGGAGAATGAAAAGTGTCAGATACATTGCCTTTCCAATTAAGATAATAAGCAACAAATAATGTACATTGCCTGAGTGATAGTTGGTGATGACAGAGCTTTCAGAGTCCATGAACAAATTTCTCTCCTCTTTTCCAAATATACCATTTGAAATGCCTAAAAATCATTCTCTCTATTCCCTGATTGCTTAATGTTCTCTCTTCTGATTGCCCTGCTTTGTAGATAATACAGGACGTCCAGCCTGGGAAATCTTCTAGTGTGAGTTAAGGACACTAGAGTATAGAATAGAACTTCCTGTTATGAAGACTAAAATACAACTCTGTTCTTGTATATAACTTTGCACCCTGAGAAAATGGAGCAAGTGCAGATAGCCTGGTTGTAGGAAAGGAACTAGAAGATTCCTTCTGGGGTGTCTGTGTAAAATTAGATCTAGGAGATTTCAGTAACTGTTGACCAGTCTCAAACATTCCATTATTGAGCAAGCTGAATGTACAATGGTGGCTGGACAACTTCAAGCATTCCTGGATGAAGCAGATTGTTTGGATCCTTTCCAGACTAGTTTTACACTTGATTATGAGACTGAAACAATTTTGGTCACCCTGGTGGAGGACCTGCATTGGAAGATGGACAGAGGGATATGAATGTGTTGATTCTCCTAGACATCTCAGCAGTTTTCAGTGCCATGACTGTGGTATCCTTCTAGACTCTAGGCTGAGAGGCACTGTTTTATGGTGGTTCCAGTCCTACCTGGATGGTAGGTTTCAGGTGTTGGTGTTGCGGGACTGCTGTGCAACCCCTTGACCTTTGGCCTATGGGGTCCCACAAAGTATCATCTTGCCCTTGATGCTTTTTAACATATACATAAAAACACTGGGTGAAGTCATCTGGGTGAAGTCAACAATATGCAGATAACACTCAGCTCTATCTCACGCTTCTGGCCGATCCCAAGGAAGCTGAAGAAACCCTGAACCAGTGCCTGGAGGCAGTTTTGGGGTGGATGCTGGCTAATAAACTGAAGCTTAATCCTGACAAGCCAGAAGTGCTACTGGTGAGCAGGAAGTCTGACCTGGGGCTTAAGGTGTCATCTGTACTGGATGCAGTTGAACTCCCCTTGAAGGAACAGGTATGTAGTTTGGGGGTGCTCTTAGACCCAGGCCTGCTGATGGCTAAATGGGTGATAGCTGTGGCTAGGAGTGCTTTATACCAGCTTTAACTTGTTAACCAGCTATGACCATTCCTGGGCAGAAGAGATCTGGCCATAGTAGTACATGCCCAGGTTACATGCTCAACATGCCGCTGCCTTTGAAAAATATTCAGAAACTTCCATTGGTGCAGGATGCTGCAGCGAGAATGTTGACTTAAATGAGCTGAAGGGATGATACCACTCCAGTGTTGGTCCATCTACACTGGCTCCCAATCTGTTTCTGGGCACAATTCAAGGTACTGGTATTGACCTTTAGAGCCCTATATGGCTTGGGACCAATATACCTTGATGGAATCCCTTATATACTCCCTTATGAACCTATCTGACCACTGTAGTCATCTTCCGAGGCCTTGCTACAGGTGCCCCTGGCTTCTGAGATCAGTTGTGTAGCAATTAGGGTTTGCCAGATCCCTTCGAGGCACCGGCAGGAGGCTGAGGGGGCACTCCAGGAGCTAGAAGTGTTGCTCCAACGTGCCGACATCACCGGAATTGACATTGTGTGCCATGCCTGTATCTTATGGAAGTGATGTAGGCACATCGGGGGTGATGCTCTGGTTTTGGGGCAAAACTCTGTGGTAAAATCACCTTCAAACCATAGAATTTTGCCCAAAAACCAGAGCGTCCCCCCATGACATCACCAATGTGCCTAGGTCACTCACTTCCAGGTGATGTAGGCATGTCACTCCAAATTGCTGTTGGGGGGATTTCCTCCCACCGGCCAGCTGGCTAGTAGTGGGCAGGAGCCTGCAAAACCATGGGATCCCCTGCCCCCAACTGAGGACTGGCAACCCTTGTGGCAACCCAGGAAAGGGCCTTATCAGTTGTGGCACTGAAACTCTCTCCCCAGAGAAATTTGCCTGTCTCCTTCTGTTGCCAACTTCACCAGCTGTCGTCCCCCCCCCAATCTGGCATTCCCTCAGGGATCCCTCTTTCCTGCCCTGCTTTTTTATTAAAAAAATATTATTGTTGTATTATTTGTATATGTTAACATGGCTTTAAGTGTTTGAATTATGGATTTTTTTATTTTGTTTTTGATGGTTTTTAAGATGTGTTTTTATTATGTATGTGTCCCGGCCCAGGACTTGACGCCAGCAAGCCCCCGCGCCGGCTAAACTCCGCGAGCCCCGCAGCCCAAGGAAAACCGCCCACAACCTCCGCCCGCTTACCGGGAGCTTCTGTAAGCCCCGGACGGGCGCGACAACAGGACCGCGCCCCTCGGGGAGCCGAAGACAGCGGAGCCGAACAGCTGGAAGAGGACGCAACTGGGAGGCGTCAGGACCAGGGGAAGATGGCGAACGGCGGCGTCACGGAAGCAGTCCCCTCCCCGAAGCCGCAGGACGCGGGAGCCCCGGGGGCGGGTCTTTCCAAGCCAGGGAGCCCTGAGGGAACCAGTCAGGAGATCGGGCGGCTGAGAGACGGGTTGAGACACCAATGGGAGGACACGGGGTGGGTGGAATGAGGCGGGACATGACTTGAAGGGGAATAAAAGGGGGAAGTGGATGGAGGCCGGGGAGGAGTATGGTTGGCAGTGAGAAGAGAAAGGTTGGCCGAGAGTCCGTCGCCTGGAGAGAGAGAAAAGGGACAGTGGTGCCAGCCAGGGACTCACAAGTCACCAGGAGGGAGACTCTGCCCTGACCCTGGTGAGGCAACCAGGGGTCCGGCGGTCCCCACCATCTGAGGCCTCCAGATCACTAAAACCCTGCATTCCCGCTTCTCAGAGTCGTGCCCCTCCTCCCTCGGCCTTGTAGGAGACTTGGCCCAGCACCAAGGGGAGCCACGCCCGGCAGGGGCGCCACAACGTGGTGGAGAATGTGGGCACTGGACGCCCGCTAGTGCGCCCTCTACCGCGGCTTCCGACTCCGGCTGGGTGGCGCCCGCCGCCCCGAAGGCTCAGCATCCTGGAGCTCGGAGACGACAAGGGAAGCCTGACTGAGTCTAGTTCTACAGGGAGCCAAGACTCCGTGGTAATGCAGCCCGATCTCCGAGATCAAGACCGTGACCCCATGGACCTAGCCCAATTCGGGCAGTGGCTAACGGACCACAACTCCCGGCTGTTGAGGGAGTTGACGCAGCAGCAGCAAGCTTCCCAGGCCGCACTGGTCAGAGACCTCCAGCAAACGTTGGCATCAGCTCCCGGGGGGGCTCCCCCAGGATCCGGTTGGCCAAGCCGGGGGTCGTGGGTCCCATTAACGAAGCTAGGACCCGAAGATGACGTAGAAGCCTATGTAGAAACCTTTGAGTGGGTGGCAGAGGCTGCCCAATGGCCGGCCGCTCAGTGGCCATTCATCTTGGGTCCCTACCTAACGGGAGAGGCCCAGGCGGCTGTAAAAGCCCTTACAAAAGAAGAAGCCTCGGATTACACGAAGGTGAAGGCCGCCATATATGACCGCTTAGCCATTACTCCCGAGTCGGCACGTCAGAAGTTTAGAACCATTACGTGGCGACCTTCGGACCGCCCTAGGGCGGTATTGGCGGCCTTAAAGGATGCCGCCACTCGGTGGCTGCAGCCCAAGATGGAAGAGGCCCGGAAAGTGGTCGAGCAGGTAGTCCTGGAACAGCTGCTAAATATCCTACCCCCCCGCATCCGACATTGGGTGGCGTGTTGGAAGCCCCAGACCCTAGCCCTAGCTTTGGAATTGTGGGAAAACTTCCTCACGGCGGAGGGAGCCGCCGCTGGCCGAGACCCCAGTAAAACCTCAAGCTCAGGGTTGGCAGGCGCACCAAGGAGTGGTGCGGACGGAGGGGGCCGGAGTAACGAGGGGTCCCAGGGCGGACGCGCCCGTCCACCGTTACAACCACGACTGGGAGCGGGCCCGGTCTGGACGCGTTGGAAAAGCCCTCCTCCTGCCGCCAGCCCTCCAGTGCGGGAGCCAAAGACGGAAAGACCCGGCCCCGACAGCGGCGGGGCCATCCCAAGGGGCCCTGGCCCAGGGCCCTGCTATACGTGCAGGCAACTGGGACATTACCGCCGGGATTGCCCCTTGATGGAGTGCGACGCGGGGTGGGAGACCTCATACCAAATCTCAGAGCCCGGAGAGGGCCCACCCCCATTCACCATCCCAGTAGAGGTAGGCGGCCAATCTATGCTCGCGCTCCTTGACAGTGGGAGCTCAATTTCGATGGTTCGTAGCGACTGCATGCCAGAGAAGCTACCTTGGGTACGAGACACCGCTATAGCATGTTTCCACAGACACGCGGAACGATGCCCAGTTGTACAGGTACCCATCCGCTACCAAGGGCGGGGGCATCGGATTCCCATGGCCCGAGTCCGGGTCCTACCATTCCCGGTATTGTTGGGTCGGGATGCCCCAGGCTTCACTGATCTGGTAAGCCATAGGACCCCTGAAGAGGCCATGGAGGCTCGGGCCGCGCGCAGTTATGCCGCGATAGAGGATCAACAGGCTCACGGTTCCAGCGGAGGGACAGCGGCTGCCCAGACCTCAGGGGATGATATACCTTGGAGTAGCGACACCGAGTTCCAGACCGCCCAGGCGCAAGACCCGACGTTGGAGGCCTTACGAGCATGGACAGCGGTAAGCGAAGGGCGAGTGGTGGACGCCCGGTTGAATGACAGGCCCGGTCGCATTCTCCAGGAGGGGGGAGTCTGGTTTCGGGAGTGTCTTCCTCGGGGGAAGCCGACTCAACGCCAGCTGTTAGTCCCTTCCCAGTATCGAACTCGGGTTCTGGAGCAGGCTCACGACCATCCTTGCGCGGGGCATCAAGGGTGCAAAAATACCTTAAATAGAGTGTTAGAACGGTTCTTCTGGCCCTCGGTGTCCCGGGACGTTAAGCAACATGTGAAATCCTGTGCGATATGTCAACGAACATCTCCTCGTCAGGAGGTCAAGGCCCCTTTGACCCCTTTGCCCATCGTAGGGGTCCCGTTTGAACGAGTGGCAATGGACTTCATCGGACCGTTGGCCCGGACCCCGAGAGGGGCCCGATATGTCCTAGTGCTGATGGACTACGCCACCCGCTATCCGGAAGCCATTCCCCTTCCTAGTATGAAAAGCCCAGGGGTGGCCAGAGCCCTCATGCGCTTCTTTGCCCACGTGGGCCTACCAAAAGAGATCTTGACGGACCGAGGGACACCCTTTACAGCTCACTTTATGCGCCAGGTATGCTCGGCACTACATATCAAACAATTGTTTACGGCCGCCTACCATCCCCAGACCGATGGGCTGGTAGAACGTATGAACCAAACCATAAAAGGCATGCTGCGGCGGATTTCTTACGAGCATACCCATGATTGGGACCTGTACCTCGACCCCTTGTTGCTGGCACTGCGAGAAACCCCGCAGGCCTCGACTGGGTATTCGCCTTTTGAGTTGTTGTACGGACGGAAACCTCGTGGTATCCTGAGTTTGCTGGAAGGGCAGTGGGTGACTCCGCCCACACCGACCAACGTCTCAGCGGAGGAACATGTGCAGCAGTTGCGGGAGCGACTGGAGGAAGTCCAGCGAGTCGCCCAACAGAATATGCAACGGGCCCAAGAGACGATGAAACGGCGCTATGACGTGGGTACAAAGCAGCGCTCCTTCTCCGTCGGGACTGAGGTATTGGTCGCTCGGCGTGCAATGGCCCACGGCCCAGGGGACCCCTGGCTCGGGCCTTTTCCCATTGTTCAGGTCCTGGGACCTTTGACGTACCGAGTGCAGTGTGGAGCGTCTCGAAGGCAGACCAAAACGCTTCATGTGAACGACTTGAAGGAATGGGTACCCCGAGATGTGAGCGATCAGCCAGTATCTCAGAGCCCCTGGCAGAGCCCGGTCGTATTGGTACCCAAACCAGACGGAAGCGTCCGGTTTTGCGTGGACTACCAGGAGGTAAACAACGTGGCGACCTTCGATGCGTACCCCATGCCCCGGGCCGAGCATCTCATTAACCAACTGGGACAAGCCTGCTTCCTGTCGGCCTTAGACCTCACAAAGGGGTACTGGCAGATACCGGTACAACCCGAGGACCGCCCAAAAACAGCCTTCGCCACCACCCGGGGTCTCTTCCAATTCCGGCGTATGCCCTTTGGGTTACATGGGGCAGCCGCATCTTTCCAACGCCTTGTTAACCAGGTGTTGGCGCAGTGTGGGCACTTCGCCTGGGCATATATCGACGATATCATTATCTGTAGCCCAGACTGGCCCACGCACCTACGGCACCTGGAAACAGTGTTGCGCGCCTTGGGGCAGGCGGGCCTGACTGCCAACCCCCAGAAAAGCCGGATTGGCTTTCAAGAACTCAAATATTTAGGGTTTCAGGTCGGCCGGGGTCAACTACAACCCCTCCCCGAAAAGGTGGCCATGCTGGAGCAGATGGAACGACCCGCGACGAAGAAGCAGTTGCACCGCTTCCTGGGATTCGTAGGATACTACGGACGGTTCATACCCCACTTCGCATCAACGGCTGCTCCCCTTTCCGATTGCCTCCACAAGACAGAGCCGAACACCATCCGGTGGACCCCAGATAGGCGCCAGGCCTTTGAGCTTCTCAGAAGGAGCCTCTCACACGGTCCGGTCCTGAAGAACCCTGATTTTACGAAACCGTTCACGCTGTTCACAGACGCGTCAGACACGGGGATCGGGGCAGTATTGGCCCAAGAGGTGGACCAGCGCGAACAACCCATATTGTTCCTAAGCCGTAAGCTGCAGTCCGCAGAACAGCGATATTCCACGGTGAAAAAGGAGGCCCTGGCCTTCAAATGGGCCATCGGAGCCCTCCAGTTCTATCTCGCAGATAATCCCTTTGTGTTGATCACGCCCTGTTAGTATGGTTGTCTCGTATGAAAGATCATAACGCACGGATAATGCGATGGTATGTATCCTTGCTCCCATATAGATTCACCGTACGACACCGGGCTGGAGTCACACACGTCAACGCGGATTTTCTCTCCGTCTACACGAGGCGCCAAACCCTCCGCCCATCAAAACGTCTGGTGGGGGGGTATGTCCTGGCCCGGGACTCGACGCCAGCAAGCCCCCGCGCCGGCTAAACTCCGCGAGCCCCGCAGCCCAAGGAAAACCGCCCACAACCTCCACCCGCTTACCGGGAGCTTCTGTAAGCCCCGGACGGGCGCGACGACGGGACCGCGCCCCTCGGGGAGCCGAAGACAGCGGAGCCGAACAGCTGGAAGAGGACGCAACCGGGAGGCGTCAGGACCAGGGGAAGACGGCGAACGGCGGCGTCACGGAAGCAGTCCCCTCCCCGAAGCCGCAGGACGCGGGAGCCCCGGGGGCGGGTCTTTCCAAGCCAGGGAGCCCTGAGGGAACCAGTCAGGAGATCGGGCGGCTGAGAGAGGGGTTGAGACACCAATGGGAGGACACGGGGTGGGTGGAACGAGGCGGGACATGACTTGAAGGGGAATAAAAGGGGGAAGTGGATGGAGGCCGGGGAGGAGTATGGTTGGCAGTGAGAAGAGAAAGGTTGGCCGAGAGTCCGTCGCCTGGAGAGAGAGAAAAGGGACGGTGGTGCCAGCCAGGGACTCACAAGTCGCCAGGAGGGAGACTCTGCCCTGACCCTGGTGAGGCAACCAGGGGTCCGGCGGTCCCCACCATCTGAGGCCTCCAGATCACTAAAACCCTGCATTCCCGCTTCTCAGAGTCGTGCCCCTCCTCCCTCGGCCTTGTAGGAGACTTGGCCCGGCACCAAGGGGAGCCACGCCCGGCAGGGGCGCCACAGTATGATTTTAATCTGTTAGTTGCTTTGGTGGCCATGGTGAGTGGAGAAAGTTGGGGTATAAATTCTCTAAGTAAATAAATAAATAATCTAAATGGTTGGGACTGCTTACTGTTCACCTGTCCCTCTTGTCATCAAGAGAGTTCTCAGAGGCAGTTCTGACCAGCACTACCTGTCTCCAGGGGGGAAAAGAGGTCCCATTGTAGTTTCATCCAGATATCTACATAGGAGGAACAAATAGGTTTGTATCAAGTTCAGATTCCCTCTTACTAATCTCTTCCAGCTTTATCATATATATCCTACTTGGTAGTCTCTTCAGCATAGACTGTCATCTTGTGGCTGATTCACAAGGAGCAAGTAAATATAACATTGCATACATCAGCTGCCACTTCAAGATGAATATGGCATATCTATATTACAAGCTTTAAACACATTTCATGCCAGTTTAACAGTCATGCATTCCTCCTTGGGGAGAGTGCTGGGAATTCTTTATTAGAGATCCCTAAGCTCTCTGCACAGGACTACAACTCCCGGAGTTTCCCATGCTGCTTTCTCAGTGTGAGAAATGAAAGTGAAAAATATTGTCTGAAAGTCTGAAACAGCAGCCCTATCAGGAAGCCATATCCGATAGTGAGAATTGAGAGTGGGGAAAAATCTGCGTGTCATTCTCACCTCTGGGTCATTCACAGGAGCTCACAGTTCTTGTTTCAGTAGACAGTGCTTTTAGATTGCCAAGGATTTACTTTATACCCCAGGCCCATACCCTAGAATGTGTGAAGCAACTTACCACCAAGAAATAATTACTAAAAAAAGTAGGACAAGTCAACTCACCCTTACAGTGAAATAGAAGAAGAAACACAACAACCTGATCACAAGGACCATAACAGGGTTAATCAGTTCTCCTCAAAATCCATCACAACTGCTTTTAAAAATACACGGGGGGGGGGACCTGAAAGTGCTGCAAACATCTATTAGTGTCAAAAGCAGGCTGGTATGAGACTTACACAACCTTCTAACCCTTGCCCTGAGAGGTTGCCTTAGACACACCTTCTTTCTGGAAGTTCATTCTAAGGTAAGTGTTGTCACATTGAATGACATTGTAATGACCAAATGGGCTCCACAAACACAGTACACCGCTAACAGAAAGGCTTTGAGCTGTTCTGACCCGGTGAGCAGGTCTGTATCAGAAGAGACAGATCCTTTGTACATGTAGTACCTTTTCTTCATTTGCATCCCCTGTAGGGTATCTACAGGAGTACTGGGTCACAATAGGATTAGACTAGATAGTTTTACACCCGTGGACATCTTGATATTTTGTCATACTTTCTTTGTGTCTTTCCCCCTAAGTAGTTATATTTTCTTTCTGTTAAGTCATTGTGGTGAGTTTTTTTTCTTAAGTGTGGAATGGATTTTAGTGTTAAAGGTTGCTTCTGTTGCACAGGAGCTCCCTAAATGCATGGTTTAGTACTCCATAGAGAATCCAGCAGAATAGGAAATAGTACCCCCAATGGAACATGCAGTGTAGCACAAGGTTCCCATACCACACCACTGTATCATTTCTTTAAACTTGTGGAGGATTATGTCACCTATCCTCACATGCAGTTCTCTATCTACATTAAAGAGAGGCAGGAGATGAGTGTGCCATGCTTATGGGTAGGTGCTGTATGGGTCTTGAGTGAACTGAATGGCAACATCCAATCCTCCCACTTTGCTGTTGTACCCAGTGAGCTGGTTCACCAGATATTACTCATAGCTAGGACTGAGTGGATTTTCCCCAGACTGCTCCCTAGCTGTATTGTGCGCTGTATTGCATTGCACTCATTTTAAATTCCATCTTGATTAGGAGAAGTTCTAAAATTAGTTCTGGAGTAATATAGATAGAGTTGCATCAAGGTTCTTTTGGTGTAGTATTTTACTGATTTATAAATGTGCTCCTGTACACTTGTGGAACTGCACACAAAAATACATTTTGATGCAATCTTGATAGGCACAATCATATTGTGATTGCTTTTTTGCGGGGGGGGGGTTATCACAGTGTGCATATTGGCAACATACTGCTTTCTCCCCAGTGTTCCCATAAAGTGAGATTACATTCTTGCTTAGATTTATTCCTTGGATCATTGTTGCATGTCTTGAACCCTTGGTACATATCCTGCAATTTCAAAGCCCTGGTTTAGTTTCCATAGAAAATCTCCAGTGATGGAAGGTTTTATGTCAGCAGAATTTCAGAGGTGTTTTAAGGCTGCAACAGGAAGTGGGAGGCGGAGAAGAAATGCTCCTCTGTGTGCTGTTCTTGTGAGATGGGACTACTGGAACTATATGACGAGGGAGTCAGAGGTCTGCTGCAGGAGGAGGGAAGAGGCCAAAATTACCCTCTGTTCTTTCTGTGGAAATAATCAGCAGGATCCAAGTCTATGGATATTTTCATTCCTCAACTGTAGAATAATCTTTGCAAAACTTCTTCCCCTCAGAAACTTTTCCCTCAAGGAAAAGAAACTTTATGGAACAATTTTTTTTGTCTTCTTGGACTTTATTCTGATTATGCAAATAACCCATAATTAATTCTTCCAGGAACTTTTCTCCATGAGAGAATGTCAGTTAGGGCTCTTGGCACCATGTATAGAACATTTGATTTGGGGCGCTTGATCTGACTGCTTTCGTTCAGAACTCTGATATGTTTCTTTTATTTGTGGGCTTTTTGCAGCATGCTGGAATACTCTCTGGACTTGCAGAATGTCAGTTTTTCAGCTGTTCGAACTGTCAGGGTGCTCCGGCCTTTGAGAGCCATTAACAGAGTTCCTAGTAAGTTGAATCTCTTTTCTCCTTTTTTCCCTTCCCTTTGATAGTAGCTCATTATTTCTGACAATCTGGAACTAGAATAATAAGTGGAACAACTTACATCTTTTCCAAAATTCCATTTAATGTGCTCACTACAGAAGCATCTCTTGACCACGCAAACTGCTATTGTGTTTAGCATCCTCTTACATGGGGTCTGATCCCCGTGTGCTCCTTTTAATGAATAGTCCATCCATCTCAGAGCCATCTCCTCAAAAAGGAGTGAATCATTAAAGAGAGAGAGAGAGACTGATGAAGCTTTGCTATTTTGTTTCCAAAAGCATTTACTTTTCTTATGAGCTGCTTCACTTACTGAGCAGTACTTTTAGAAATGTCACTCAAGTGAAACATATTTGTAAAGGGAATGAAAAATTAGTTTGGAGAAATCAGACACGTAGTAGAAAAGAGCTGACAAGCCACTGGTCAGTATGTGTGATCACTCTTGCCCAAATAAATGGCTACAATGGTTTCTTGAATAAGTTTGTTAGTCTTTAAGGTGCCACAAGACCTCAGGTAAATTTAATGCCTCAGTCCTTCCCTCTATTTTAATGCTATGCATGAGTTCAAGGCTTTTTAAGTTCTGAGTCCTTCACCAGAAAAAAGACCCTTCTTGTCAAATTAGTCTGTTACCTTGACAACAGGAGGTACTCAGACCCTGATCCACCTGAAATTCCTAGGCTCTGTTTGCTTTCCTAATCCTGTTAAATTAAACCTAATCTGAGATGTTCCTGTTGTTGTTGCTTTTATCATTTCAGGTGGCTTGAGAAATCTCTCTTGTAATTTCCCCCCCCAGCAGAGCTGATGGATGGCTGAATTTATCTGCCACTGTCTAACTGTGGATGTAATTCTCTTAATGCATTTGCAAATCCTGGGTAATTTATCTCTGCTCCTATGCAGCAGAGGCAGGACTGAACAGAGACATAAGGAAGCAAGGCAAGGAAGAGAGTTTGAATCAATAATAAATTCAGTGACTAAATGCAGGTCATTTAGGAACAGGCCACATATGAGAGTATGTGTGTGAGAGTACATTATATAGAGGACAAAACTATCATTATTGGAAGGGAAAAGCAAGTAGAATAAACTTAGGTGATCTGATGACATAACAATGAAAAACCTCTTGCTGAGCTATAAAAGTAAAAGAAATGGCATTAAAGGTTTTTTTAAACATGGTCAATATGAGCAAGACAATAGATGAAAGATGCAGCAATGAAAAGAGGGAGAGAACAAAAAAAGAGAAAGGGATGAACAGAATATTACAGAAAAGTCAGAGGGATCCATTTTCGTGCAAATGTCAAGTTGAGTTGCCATCAATTTGTCTTTCCATTACAGAACCAAATGTTCCTGACCTTGTGTGAATTATCTGCCATGTAAAGTCCTGTATATATGAGAAGAAGGAATTTAAATGAGCAGAGAGGAATTAGGATGATGAAGGAGATGTTAATATATATATTGCATAAGAGAATAATGTAATAGACTGGTTTTGTGAGCACGAGTGTGGGGAAACTAACAAGGATATAAGGAGGGTTAACATTTAGAGTTGCTATCTTTCTTCTGGTGAGGATCTTGGGACTTTCACAGCTTCATGACAGCTTGAATTCACAGATGCATTTTCCCAACATGGAGATATGACACTTTACCTTTCTGTCTGCCACCTACCAATTGTTCAAGAAACAAGATTGTTGCCAGAGAGAGGTGTAGCTGCAGATAAATCAAAGAATCAAAGAGTGAGGGAATGCAGGAGGAAGACATTTAGAAGTAGTAGTACACACATGAGCACACGCACTGACATTTTGCTGCTCCTTAATAGTGTCCCACATCTGCCCCCTGAGATAGGTTGCCTCTCCCTCCCAGTCCCTGGCTGAATCTGGGTCTCCTTCTGTCTGGAGAGGGCTGAATTGTTTCCACAGCAGTGCAGTTCCCAGTTGCCCTTAATGTTTAGAGGTTGCTTTCCATGTGGGTTAATCATATGTGGAGTGATAGTATTGTAGAGCCCTGGCATCTTTCAAACAGTACGATCACTGCACAGAGCAATTTTTTCAGCAACCTTCTCAAGAATTTCAGGAGGTCCCTACATATTCTAGGATAATGTCTTCCCCACTTCCTACACTTTAGCATCAGGCACAACTTATGTTCCATGCGGCATCAGGACAAGCAAAATGAAATACTTTTTTTACTCAGTGACTGTCATAAGCATAGATGGCTCTAAGAGGGAATCAGGTTCACGGAGGATAGGTGCATCAACAGCTACTAGCCATGGTGAGTAAAAGGAATGCCATAGGCAACAGACTTGAATACCAGTGCTAGGAGGCAGCATAAGGGGGAGGCCTTGGTCTCCATGCCCTGTTTGCTGTCCCTACAGGACAACTGGTAGGCTGCTGCATAAACCACAGTGCTGAAATAGAGGTCTGATCCAGTAGAACAACTTTAATGTTCTTATCACTGAATGGTGTTGTCTGAGACCATCTCTGTTTTGTTTTGTTTTGTTTTTAATTGTCATCTAGCTACCATGTTATGCATGGCCACACAAGAATATTTTGTGTATGTGTGTTTGAATATTTAAAATATTATCTCCCTGGAAAAACTATCACCCTGCATGCAACATGAAAGTTCTGCATAGATGCAAATGTACAGTAGTTATAGATTCACTAGTCAATGGCATTAATGTAGTAGATATATACTTAAAAGTAGTGTTGGGAGGTAGTTCGTGGGCATGAGAATTATTCCCCCTCCAGAACTGAAGGAGAATGAGTGCAATAATAGTTCCCACCTTAACTACTCCTTTTCCTTTGCTCCTTCAGGCATGCGCATCCTTGTTACTCTCCTCTTAGACACACTTCCCATGTTGGGGAATGTTCTCCTACTCTGTTTTTTTGTCTTCTTCATCTTTGGTATTGTTGGAGTCCAGCTTTGGGCAGGGCTGCTCAGGAACCGCTGCTTCTTAGAAGAAAACTTCAGTTTGTGAGTATGAATGAGGCACACTGCATGTTCTTAGGGCATGCTTGCAGAGAAGTTTTGTCTGTGTGCTTGTGTGGAGGGTTTTTCCCCCTCTGTATCAGCATACTCAGTTCCAACAAGCATGCAAAATTCATGCACTGCCTGTATATATTCTCTGCAAACCACCATGGCAATTGTGAGGATCTCTGCCTATGTATCAGATGCACAGTCTACAGCAAAATACAGAAGAGGCAATGGGAACATGCAAAATTCTCCGCTGCATCATACTTCCTTTTAATGCTTTGTGTTATGCCCTGTTTTTCTTCACAGTTGCCACAGGTTAAAATTTCTTTATTGTTTTCTCACCACCATCTGACCATGTAGTAAACACTTAACCAAATAGATCCAGGTGGTCAGCTGTGTTGGTCTGAAGCAGTAGAACAAATTTAGAGCTCTGTGGCACCTTTAAGACCAACAAAGGTTTATTCTAGGTATGAGCTTTTGTGTGCATGCACACTTTTCAAATACATTGGAATGGAAGGTAAGGTTCAAGCAAATTGACATGTAAAAAATAAAACAATTACAACTGTTGACCTTATAACCTTAGCTTGTTATTTAGTTTGTCTTTGCATATCTTAAAACATCTTTATCATGTTGCATGTCAATTTGCTGTTCAGTTTCTTATAAGTTTCCACCTTACCTTCCATTCCAATGTATTTGAAAAAGTGTTCATGCACATGAAAGCTCATACCTTGAATAAATCTTTGTTGGTCTTAAAGGTGCTACTGGACTCTAAATTTGTTTCACTTAGCCAAATATACATTGATCTGTGCTATTTCAGTAGTATCCTTGTCATTACCATTTCATTTTAATGTATTGATTGTTTTATCAAATTGTGGTTCAGGATCCACAATTGGTACCCAGAACCATTGTTGTCTAGTCTACAAAATGTTGGGGCTGTCTTTTTGCAACAACACAGGTGAACACAGCACAACTAAACATGTACCACTGTGTAATTTCTTCATCATGAGATGGAGACAGGTGCCAATTTCAATCATTATGTTTCGGGGTATCCTACTGCATGTACTATATGCTATCCTACGATCCACCTGTTATGAGCAATTGCCACTTTATCTTAATAAGGAATGTTATTCAACTGAAATGGCAATTGCTCATATTCAGAGAATCATAGGCATATGCATTCCCACCAAACATAATAACTAAAAAGGTTAGTATTTCTTCAGAAATGTCAAGCCTGAATGAAGAACATGCAGTTTAGTTGAAAACCTGTCCTAGTCCTTTTCTTTCCATTTTGGTTTCTTGTTTATAAAATAGATTGCAGCTATGAGTCTGATTTAGGCACTGTGCCAATTCATGTGACCATTTACATGAGGTGACAGCTTAGTCAAGAATTTAGGAATGTCTGCCTACTAAAACAATGATAGAAGTGCAGAAATGAATTAATATAAGTACAGATACTTAATTCAGAAAGTGTTATTTTATTGGCTGTACTTCTCAGTTTTGTCAGAGAATGGTGTGGAGTCAGCAAGTGACTAGAAGTCTGGCTGGAAGCCTGTCCCGTAAGAAATGGCAGAAAAGAGATAAGCTAGGACCCATGGGAAACTGAGTCATCTCTTGATTTCACATCAAGGCTGTTCATGAAGCTAGCTGAGGAAGAGGGAAAGCTTCAGCTCTGGAGGATTTGAAGGTTGTGACTACAAATCTTTAGGGGGTCACAGTACTAAGAGCCAGCATGGGTTTCTCAAGAACAAATCATGTCAGACTAACCTTATCTCTTTTTTTGAGAAAGTTACTACCTTGCTGGATCAGGGGAATGCTGTAGACATAGTTTATCTTGATCTCAGTAAGGCTTATAATGTTTCATGTAATATTCTTGTTGACAAATTGGAAAAATATGGTTTAGATCCTAGGACTGTTGGGTGGATCTGTAACTGGTTGACAGATCGCACCCAAAGAGTGCTTGTGAATGGTTCCTCATCTTCGTGGAGAGAAGTGACAAGTAGAGTGCCTCAAGGATCTGTCCTGGGACCTGTTTTGTTCAACATCTTTATCAATGATTTGGATAGAGGAAATACTTATTAAATTTGCAGATGTTACTAAATTGGGAGGGGTAGCAAGTACGGTATAAGACAGAGTCAGGATGCAGCATGATCTTGACAGGCTGCGAAACTTGGCTAAAACAAAATAAATTTCAATGGGGATAAATGTAAGGTTCTGTATTTAGGTAGGAGAAATCAAATACATAATTATAGGCTTGGGGGGGAGACTTGTCTTGGCAGTAGTATGTGTGAAAAGGATCTAGGGGTCTTAGTAGACCATACACTGAACATGAATCAGCAGTGTAATCCAGTTGCTAAAAAGGCAAATGCAATTTTGAGCTGTATCAACAGAAGTATAGTGTCCAGATCATGCATACTGATGGTACCACTTTGCTCTGCTCTGGTTAGACCTTGCCTAGAGTACAGTGTTCAGTTTCAGGCACCACAATTAAGTAGGATATAGACAACCTGGAACGTGTCCAGAGGAGAACAACGAAGATGGTGAGAGGACTGGATGTGTGTCATCACATCGGGTACATCACCTTGCGATGTCCCTGTTTGGGGGTGGGGCTTCCCCTGCTGGCCAGTGGCAGGCAGAAGCCAAAAAAGTAAATAAATCAGGGGAACCCCACCTGGACCAGGTTTCTAGCAACCCTATGTCTTTCAGCAGCTGCCAGCACCACAGAAGTGCTTTAAAAGTATCAATATATTTATTTTAATATGGCCAAATCTGTCAATACTTAAATCTGGAGACTGGAACCATGAACAGATAAGACAGATCTTTCTATGAACCTGAGAAAAGTCCCAGGTTTTCAAAAAAGTCTGAAATCTAAAACAATGCCAAAAACATGGGGTGGGGGGTTTAGAAACAATAACATTAAGAATCAAATATTCCACAGCCATTATGGGGATTGCTGGACTGTCACAATAGTACTAGGCACCTTCAGCCTTTGGTCTCTGTCAGTAAAAGGCAGGACCTTTTCCAGGAAAGGGAAAGAGAAAATAGTGGGGAGGTGGAAGGAAAATGAGATGCCCCCCTCAATGAATCCTTGTGGGTCCCTGACTTGTCATTAATATATTTAATTTTCAACATGGCCAAATCTGTGGATACGTAAATGCAGAGATTGGAACCATTAACAGATGACAGTTCTTGCTATAATCCTGAGAAAAGCCCCATATTTGCAGAAAAATCTGAAATCTAAACACAAACACACTGCACAAAACACTGGGAGGTTAACACCCCAGATAGAGCAGCACCTGTAGCTTTAAGAAATAAATGCCTTCGGTGGCCATTTGTCTGGAATTGGGGTTCCTGCCTCCACACATGACCATGGGACAGGAGGTCAA
Organism: Gekko gecko; assembly: GCA_029375565.1. NCBI lineage: Eukaryota > Metazoa > Chordata > Lepidosauria > Squamata > Gekkonidae > Gekko > Gekko gecko. The sequence continues at coordinate 227,425,994 of JAPDNY010000002.1, forward strand.
TGAACCGTGCCTGGGAAGGAAATTGAGAGGTACAGCAAGAGCCCAGCCTATCAACACAGGAATGGCCCAACAGCCTGTGGGGCACCCAGGACCAGCCAGGCAAGCTAGGTGAGGATGGCCACCAGGTGGTACAGGCCACTAGAAGCAACCACAAGGAGCCAGCTAGCAAGAAAAATTGAGGTGTTACCACAGACAAGGTGTGTGGCTCAGGGGGCAAAGGACCGTAGAGGCCAGCTTCAGGGAGCCAGCAAGGGCCATAGTTGCAAAGGCGAGGGAAGTGTGCTGCACCCAGCACAGCCAAGTGTTAGGCCCCTCCATGGAACAAGAACTGGGGAAGCTCCTTTGGAAGGGCGGGGGAGGAGTCAGGCTGCAGGAACCTCCCTAGGCCCACAAGGGCTAGAAGCAAAGCTCTTTAAAGTGATCCTGGGGGGATGGGCAGGTGAGCCAGAATCCCAAACTGAAAGCCCAGAATCCCAAACTGAAAGTGGAGTCTGCCACTACTGTAGGTACAGCCCCAGGGCAGAAAGAGTGGTGAGATGGGAACTGTCTCATCCCCAGGGGCCCCTTTAAAAGGTGCACCCTAAGAAAGCCATGGAGGAAGGGCCAGAACAAAGTACAAGGAGAGAAAACTGGCAAGAGCAGGTGAGGGAACTGGACTCCAGTCTAGCGTTGGAATCTGACACTATTGCTAGGCAACCACAACAGTATTGCCAGCCTTCAAGTCTTGGTTTCTGTCAGTAAAAGGCAGGGGGAGGGAGTAGGGACCTTTTCCAGGGCTGCATTGGCCTTTAAATAACTCATTTTGGCCACGCCAGCAGCAACTACCAACTTGATATTACAAAATTTGCAGGACGCACCTAGGCCCTCATATCATGATCTAGGAGACCCAGGTTTGAATATCTACTCTTTCATGAAAGCTGAGTAACCTTGAGTAACCTTGGGCTACTTCTCTCAGCCTAACCTTTCATGAAAGCTTGAGTAACCTGGGGCTACTTCTCTCAGCCTAACCTACCTCACAGGGTTGTTGTGAGGATAAAATGGATGATAGGAGAATAATGTAAGCTGTTTGGTGTTCCCATTGTAGAGAAATGTGAGGTATAAATGAAGCAAATAAATAATAAATAAAGCAGAAGATGGGGGGCAGATAAAAGTCAGGTTAGTGGGTGGGAAGGAGAGCAAGGAAATGTGGGGACAGGGGGTTGCCAGGAGGAGGATAAAAGGATTTAAGTGTTAGAGAGGACAGAAGGAAATGAGGTGCCCTCCACAAGTACTGTGCGACGAGGCCTGGCCTGGTGGCTGGCACCACAAAACTCAGCCAGAATTCACTGTAGGAGAGGCTGCCAAGGTAAGGGAAGGAGGCAAAGCTGAAGATGGGTGGGGGGGCAGATAGGTGGGAAGGAGAGAAGGAAGCAGGAAAAGGGAAGCCACTTTGGGGGCTCTCAGGGAAGGGGAAGAGGAAACAGTGGGGGGGGGGAAATGAGATGCCTCCCACAAGTCTTTGCAGGTCCCCCACCCATAGATGCCTCTAAAGAGCTTCCCTAGAGGCCCTGGCAGGATCTTTGGTCAAGACAGAAGCTTGAAGCAGCACAGTTAGCAGTGCAACAACTTATGATTCCAACATAACAACTTATAAGACCAACAAAGTTTAATTCTGGATATAAGCTTCCGTGTGCATGCACACTTCTTCAGATGTATCTAAAGAAGTGTGCATATACATGAAAGTTTATACCCAGAATTAAACTTTGTTAGTGTTAATTGGGTTGCCATAAAGACATTAATTTAAAAATCTATAAAACCAGTAAAGTTAATTTAAAATAATCAAATATAGCACTATATATAGTGCTACACATGGACATCATGTGTACTACACATGGACATCACCAGATGGGCAACACCGAAATCAGATTGACTATATAATTTGCAGTCAAAGATGGAGAAGCTCTATCCAGTCAGTAAAAACAAGACCTGGAGCTGACTGTGGCGCAGATCATGAGCTACTCATTGCAAAATTCAGACTTAAATTGAAGAAATTTGGGAAAACCACTAGGCCATTCAGATTTGACCTAGATCGCATCCCCGATGAATATACAGTAGAGGTGAAGAATAGGTTTAAGGGACTAGATTTGATTGACAGAGTGCCTGAAGAACTATGGACAGAGGTCCATGACACTGTAAAGGAGGCAGCAATAACAGCCATCCCAAAGAAAAAGGAATGCAAGAAAGCAAAGTGGCTGTCTGATGAGGCTTTACACATAGCAGAGGAAAGAAGGAAAGCTAAAGGCAACGGTGAAAAGAAAAGATTTGCCCAACTGAATGCAGATTTCCAGAGAACAGCAAGGAGAGATAAGGAGGCTTTCCTGAATGAACAATGCAAAGTAATAGAAGAAAACAATAGATTGGGAAGGACTAGAGATCTCTTCAAGAAAATTGGAGAAATCAAGGGAACATTCCATGCAAAGCTGGCCATGATAAAGGACAAAAACGGTAGGGACCTAACAGAAGCAGAAGAGATTAGGAAAAGATGGCAAGAATACACAGAAGAACTATACAAGAAGGACCTCGATGTCCTTGACAACCACGACGGTATAATCACTGACTTCGAGCCAGACATCCTGGGAAGCTAAGTTAAATGGGCCTTAGAAAGCATTACTAACAACAAAGCTAGTGGAGGTGATGGTACCCCAGCTGAGTTATTCAAAGTCTTAAAAGAAGATGCTGTTAAAGTGCTGCACTCAATTTGCCAACAAATTTGGAAAACACAACAGTGGGCACAGAATTGGAAAAGGTCAGTTTACATTCCAATCCCAAAGAAGGGCAATGTCAAGGAATGTTCAAACTATCGCACAATTGCACTCATTTCACACGCTAGCAAGGTCATGCTCAAGATCCTACAAGCTAGGCTCCAACAGTACGTGGACAGAGAACTGCCAGAAGTACAAGCTGGGTTTCGAAGAGGTAGAGGAACTAGAGATCAAATTGCCAACATTCGCTGGATTATGGAGAAAGCAAGAGAGTACCAGTAAAACATCTACTTCTGCTTCATTGACTATGCTAAAGCCTTTGATTGCGTGGATCACAATAAACTATAGCAGGTTCTTAAAGAGATGGGAGTACCAGACCACCTCACATGTCTCCTGAGAAACCTGTATAAGGGTCAGGAAGCAACAGTTAGAACCGGATATGGAACAACTGATTGGTTTAGCATAGGAAAAGGAGTACGACAAGGATGTATATTGTCACCTTGCTTATTACATTTATATGCAGAGTACATCATGCGAAATGCTAGCCTGGATGAATCACAAGCTGGAGTTAAGATTGCTGAGGAAAAGATCAATAACCTCAGATATGCAGACGATACCACTCTGATGGCAGAAAGTGAAGAGGACCTAAAGAGCCTCTTGCTCAGGGTGAAAGAGGAGAGCACAAAAGTGGGCTTGAAGCTCAACATCAAAAAAACTAAGATCATGGCATCTGACCCCATCACTCCTTGGCAAATAGAAGGGGAAGTCGTCGAAGTAGTGACAGACTTCACGTTCCTGGGATCCCAGATCACTGCAGATGGTGACTGCAGCCATGAAATTAAAAGACACCTGCTCCTTGGGAGGAAAGTGATGGCAAACCTAAACAGCATGATAAAAAGCAGAGACATCACCCTGCCAACAAAAGTCCGCATGATCAAAGCAATGGTATTCCCCGTAGTAATGTATGGCTGCGAGAGTTGGACTATAAGGAAGGCCGAGCGCCGAAGAATAGATTCTTTTGAACTATGGTGCTGGAGAAGACTCTTGAGAGTCCCTTGGACTGCAAGGAGATCAAATCATTCAATCCTAAAAGCAATCAACCCTGACTGTTCCCTGAAAGGCCAGATCCTGAAGTTGAAGCTCAAATACTTTGGCCACCAAATGAGAAGGGAGCATTCACTGGAGAAGACCCTGATGCTGGGAAAGATTGAAGGTCAAAGAAGAAGGGGACGGCAAAGGATGAGATGGTTAGACAGTGTCATCAATGCAACGAACATGAAATTGAGCAAACTTCAGCGGACAGCGGAAGACAGGAGGGCCTGGCGTGATCTGGTCCATGGGGTCGTGAAGAGTCGGACTCGACGGTGCGGCTGAACAACAATAGTGCTTGAGGCTGTTCAAAGAGATTAGCATACACTGGGCCAATCCAAAAACAGTCATACTTTAGTCTCATTGATTTCAATGTTACTGAAGCATGTCTAAGTTTTCTTTGGATTGGGGTCATTATCTCACTAAATTAATCCCAAGGCTGTTTTCAATATAATAAAGGTGCAAGTAGGAAATGGAACCAGCCAATATGGAGCATCTTGGTAGCATTTGGACTTCCCAAAGAGGTCTGAACACACATCCTGTTCATCACACACAGGACATAAGCACGGACACTCCAGAATGTGAGCATGTTGAGCAATTTTCCCTCCAGTCCATGTTTTAAGATGTGAGTAGAATTAAAAAGGTCAGAAACAGCCTTCAGTAAGAAACCAGGGTTGGTTTTGGATTTTTTCCCCCTTCTTCCTTTGGCTCCCAAAGGTTCATATCTCTTCTCTGTTTAGGCTCCCCCCTCTCTGTAAAGTTAAGCTGGGATTTCATTCATTTGGAAAATTTCTTTAGGTAAATTGGCAATGAAGTAGGTGAAATGATTATCAGTTCTGGGTAAATCCAATGCAGCTACCAATCTGAGTGCTGTTTAATTAGACCAGAATACCAGGGTTTTAGCTAAGCTTTGGATGGTATTAAAGCCAATACTTCAGGAATTAACTGGGCTGAACTAGTCTTAAATACAGCTTGAAAGCTTTACCAGGTAGCATATTGGAAGGCCGTTTATTGAGGAAAGAAGATGTTGATTTCAGCCCTCGCTTCCTTTACCACATCGGGCCTGGCTTATTCCAGTAGCATTTTATAAAGGAATTCTCATTTTTTAAAAAAAAAGAAACTGGGAAACACAAGTGAGGTCTGCCACATAAAGGGACATATTTACAAAGCAAGGTATTACTCAAAGACAGTCTCATTATCACTGGAGTGGCTGGTTCCTCCAATCTGAAACAAAAAAAGCCCTAATCTTTTAAAATATTTTTATTTGTATAAATATATTCACAATTCATATTTTAAAAAATGAAGGCTGGGGAAAGACCATAGGTGGGCCAGTTTAAACTAGTCATGTGCATAATCTAATCTGGGCAAAGATGACCTTAATTGACTGGCTTTTAGCTTTCATTACAAAACAAGAGACCTCATATAAATAGGTTGTGATTATAGGGGTGGGCACAAACCGAGAAAATTGAGGTTTGTTTGAGGTTCATAGTTCAAGGTTTTCATGAACCAGGAACCTCCAACAAACTCCTCCACTGCATGAACTGGTTCATGGTTCGAGGAGTTCAGCTTACCTGGAAGTGAGCTCTGAAGGTATTCAGAGCTCATTTCCAGGTCAGGCCACCCAACCAGAGGTGAACTCCAAAGGCATTTAAATAGCCCGACTGAACTCCCACAGTGAGCTCCAAAATGCATTTGTAGCCTTCAGAGGTCACTCTCAGAGCTCAGTCAAGTTGGGCAGCCCGACTTGACTGAGTTCCCAGAGTGAGCTCTGAAGGCTTTTATAGGCCTTATATGCCCTTGTATGAGCAGACCCTAATATGGGCAGGCCCCACTCAGAAGCTCAGTCAGACCATCCCAACCTGGAGGTGTACTCTGAAGGCATTTAAATGCCTGCGGAGCTCCATTCCTGTGGACAGCCTGACTTTGACGTAAACTCCAAAGGCATTTAAATGCCTTCAGAGCTCACTTCTGGGTGGGACACCAGATCTGGAAGTAAGCTCTGAAGGCATTTAAATGCCTTCAGACCTCAAGAATGCATTTCCCTCTGGTTTGTCGATTGTTATAAGTTTAAACTTGATTACCTTTTAACTCTTTTTTTTCTGTTATTAGCAGTGTTGGAAGCCTATTAAAAAAAAAAAGAATGCATTTCCCATGAGCCTCCATGAAAAATGTGGCCTGGTTTGTGCCCATCCCTATGTGATTATAATAAAGAGCATTGTCAATGTAAAGGTAATTTGTTGATCCGTGAATGGACATAGAAGTGGCTATCACCCGCTTCTCTTCCACTTTGTGTGCTGGAATGTCATGGAATGTTTTGAACATACCCTCTATTGACACATTCATTCTGAATTCTTAGGACCAGTTCATTAGAGATTCTGACTCTTGGTATTTCTTGTTTGAAACTTACCTGTGGTAAGGAATTAGACACCAGACATTTTTTAAGATTCCATTTTCTTTCAAAAGAATAATCCAGTGTCATTGTGACATGTTCAGAAATTTTAATTACCTTGGAGGGAAAGGGCCTTTAATTGATATACGCAGCCCACAATAACATCATCATCATCATTGTTATGCCAGAGTTAGTGATCTATCCACCTATCCTAATATCCAGTCTCTGATTATGGGCTTGGTGGTTTAGATGAGGGTATTCCAGGAAAAGATCCATTTTGGACTGATACATTATCTGACATTCATCTGCCACTTCAAAACATCATTAGTTTAGAGATGTCTGAAAAATAAAATTACAGTCCAAGGCAGTTAAAGTGTTCTTATCTGAATCTAGTTATCCTATTGGTCTTTGTAACATCTCAGGTCCAGGAGTTCCACATATTGTCTATTAATAGCATGCATGAACACTTTTGTTTTCAGTTTGCTGCCTGCTAATGACATTGGGAGTCATTCTTGAGTTACCAAAAAAGTAAAGTTCTACATTCACTTCCTTCATTGCCTCCGTGATCTTTTTTTATAACGAGTACTTGTCTGCTTAAGCCCTTACACAGTTGAGCTGGAACCCTATTACCAGACTGAGAATGAAGACGAAAGCCCTTTCATCTGCTCTCAGCCTCGAGAGAATGGAATGCGTTACTGCCGTAGCATCCCAACACGGCGGGAAGAAGGCCTGGAATGTACACTAAACTATTATTCCTACAATGACACCACTAACACCTCTTGTGTAAATTGGAACCAGTATTACACAAACTGTTCTGCTGGGGAGCACAACCCTTTCAAAGGAGCAATCAATTTTGATAACATTGGCTATGCGTGGATTGCAATATTTCAGGTAAACAAAGTGATTGGAAAATAATCTCAGTAAAAGAAATAGTGGGGTCAGAATTTCTTTTTGTCCTCAAATGCCTAGTATTGGTAGAAGGGGAAGAATGATTCAGTGTTTAAAAAAGAATATTGACTAGCACCAACTGATTCCCTCCCCACTATGTGGTTCTGGCTAAAGTGTAGGATGCATAAGTACAGAGCATGCAAGAAATGGGGTTTTGTTCAGCCACCATTTCTGAGGTTGTGACAATGTATTATTATTTCTTAGCCTTTATCTTAATAGATCAAGTACATGGCCTTGAACAGGGGTCCATAGCCTTTTTGAACCTAAGGCACCTTTGGAACTCTGAGAGTGGTGGTGAGCACCATCCCAAAATGACTGCCACAGAAGGTGGAGCCAAACCCAAAAAGGCTGCCACAGGAGGTAGAGTCCAAAGGAATTCTCCCTCTTCACACCTCCTGGAAAGAATGAAATCCTGAAAGGGAATGGAACTACACACTAAGTAAAGCCAAGGTCCTTACCAATCTTCCTGATCTTCCATTCATTCTCTGATCCTGCCCTTCATTTGAATGAGGGTAGCCAATAAGCTCTGCCTTACAGTGTCCCACCCATTTTCTGAAAAGCTTGGCAGTCATTAAGGGAAGCACTGGCAAGTGCCAGTTTGGGGAAGCCTGGGCTTGAACAACAAATACTATTATTGTATCTTCTTGGATGTCCACAGAAACAGTCTTGTGCTTCCTATCCTTGACAGCCTTATGTATACAAAGTAAACTAATAACTTCTTTTTCCTCCCCTCTTTATCCTAGGTCATCACCCTAGAGGGCTGGGTAGATATCATGTACTTCGTTATGGATGCCCATTCCTTCTACAACTTCATCTATTTCATTCTGCTGATCATTGTGAGTTATCTTTCCAATCTTTGTGGTGGTTGAAGGCATTACACACAGATGCCACAGGAAAAGGTGAAGAGTGGGATGTATAGAAGGAAGGCAGAAAGGGGAGGGTGGAAGAACTGGATATAGTGCTTGGGAGAGGTGGTAAACCATTCAGGAAAAGCTGGGGTCTAAAACCATGTCATTCACTTCTATTGTGCATAGAAATAGGAGGCAATCAGTGTGTTCCAATCACAGATTAGGGTTGCCAGGTCCCCTCGTCGCTCTGGTGGGGGGATTTGGGGGGCATCCTGGGGGATGAGTGAGGATGGCCCCGAAACATGACCACCTGCCCAACCACCCCTTTTCCTCCCACATGGTCCCCGGTGATCACTTGAAGCCCTTTAAATTGGGCAGGAGGAGAGGGAGAGGGGTGGCCAGGGGGTGGTCACTCTTGGGGGTGGGGCTTGGGTTAGGGGTGGGGGTGGACTGAAGCCCCCAGAAGCAGGGGAACCCCTGCTTGGACCTGGGGGCTGGCACCCCTATCACAAATGGTGAATGCCCATTTAATCAATCCTTTTCAATTGTATCGAGGAACTCTTGCTGTCCACTTCATTTGTGCTCAAATATTTTACAAAATTCTTATGTTGAAAAATACAACACTAGAGAGGCAAATGGCTCTGGAAAAGAAGCATAATATGCATATGTCTGACATTAGATGGTTTTCAAGCACACCCTATGATAACAAAGACAAATGAGAGCTGTTTAATGTTCAGAGCCTATGCTGCATTGTTTTGTCCTGTTGTGAAAAGGGAATCTTGTGATGGCACAAGCAACAACTACATTTTTTTAATAGTATGCATAACAGAACTACTTAAATTTCAATTTTCCTTCCTCTATTCCTGACATATGCCAAGAGCATACAGAAAATGTATATGGGGAAATGAAAAGACCAAAGGTATTATAAGCAACCTTTCACGGAAGCTGGAATGGAAGAATAATACATTCGTTATCAAGTCTGTAGGAGGACTACTTTGTGGTTAGGTGTTTGAGGGGTTATGAAAGTCCCTTAGATAAGGGAATATTTGGAGAGGATATTGAACATTATCAGGTTGAAGTAGTAAAGAAAGTCCATAGGTAAAAAGAAGGAAGTGGTGAAAGGCAGTGAGACATAATTAATCTCATCATGACATGCTACATTGAAGGGTATTTTGCCTTTATAAATACCATAGGCATGAGCTGGCCAAAGTTAAGCACTTTTGTCACAGGGATTCAGTTGGAGAGATTTAAAAGGAAACTTCACTCTCTCATTGAAATCTGTGAGCCTTTAACATGCCTGTTTTCATGGTGCTCTAGGGAATTGTACAACATTACAGTTATTAACTCACATGGACAATGTTATGTGTTTATTCAGTTCTGGAAATTTTGCTCGTGGCCAGAAATTGATTATATTGCACCTAAGCATTGTATATACATTGTGCAACTAATGATGTATGAATACCCCTATGCTCAAGCCATAACTGCCTGCCTTTTTTGCAGTTATCTCTATCGAAAGGCATTTCTCAGTGTTTTATGGGACACCTGCAAAATGTGCATATGTGTGCACAGGCACACACTCTCACAGGCAGAGGTGCTTGTCCTCTTCTCTGCTAGTTCCCTCCCTTCCCCCAAGCCACAAAGCCTCCCTTCCCCCAAGCCACAAAGCCTCCCTTCCCCCAAGCCAAAAGGAAACTGAATAAAGTATCACCACAAATATATGGGTACGTGAGAAAGAAAGCAATTGGTGAGAACAGAGCAAATTCAGTTTTCAAATGTGTTGTTTGAGAAGATATCAGCATCACAAGCTAGCTAGCCAAGATTTCATGCTACCACCCAGATTGATCTATGCACTTAACCATTTATTTATTACATTTATAGCCCACCTTTCTTCCATCAGAACTCAAGGCAGCTTATGTAGGATCCTGTCCAAGACATGACAAGACACATACTTGGGCTGAGTTCAGACTGGCAGTTTGCTCTGCTATAGCCACATTTCACAAGTGGATTAAAGGGGGCATTCACACAGGCACATCTGCCTGGCATTCCCCACCCATAGTCAACCGGTGCTGTTCCGCTTCGCTCCCACGTTTAAAAGATACCTGGTGAAAGTGGTAGCAAATCCCTGAGAGCCTGTTTATCCTGCTTCATTCCACTGCCGGGAAGTGTGCACACCGACCCAAAAAGCCAGGAGCAACCCGCGTTGCGCATAAGGCAGCAGTGATATGATTGGCTGAGCTCCACTCTACTGCCCAATGCAGTGCCGGCCCAATGGGATCCTCCCCAAATCGGCCGGATGTGCTCATGCACGCATACGCACATAGCCAAATTACCAGGGAAAAGCCATTTACAGCCACGCCTCCAGGCCAGCAGTCTGTGTAGTGTGACCAGGAAAACCCAGAACAGTTTGTTCCGTGGCTTTTTTGCTGGCTCCCGCTTCAAAAAAAGTCTGAACTCAGCCTCACTTAGCTTCAGCAAGAAGGTTGCTGTAACTGCAGGACTCTCAGAATATTGTTTATGGGGTGTCCACACTACAACAATTTGTACTCTTTATTGAGTAAGGCCCTGACCTGGAAGGCCCAGGCTAGCCTGATCTCAGAAACCAGGCAGAGTTGAGTTGGCCTGGTTAGTATTCAGATGGGAGACCATAAAGGAAGTCCAGGATTGCTACACACAGGCAGGCAACGACAAACCATCTCTGTTCATCTCTCGCCTTGAAAACCCAGGGAGGTGTCATAAGTTGGCTGTGACGTGGCAGCACTTTCCACCAGCAGTGAGTAAGAATAGGTGTTATCATCTCAGAGTTCAGATAAGCCCACCTGTAGAGAAAGACCTGGACTTACAGACCTGAAAGTGTTTCAGGTTAGGACCCTTCAGTCTGGTTGGTTCACTCCCAGCAATGAAAAGGGAGATGAATCAGCATTTTCTTACTGCTGAATAGGCTTGCCAATCCCCAAGTCCGGGTGGTGGTTCCCCCAGTTTTCAGGGCTTCTCTGGGTGGCTCCCCCAATTTTCAGGAGAGACCCCGCCCCCAAACAGCCACATCCCCACGTGACTTTCCCAACGTGATGATGTTACCCAGAAGTGACATCATCATGCTGGGGATGTCCTGTGGGGACACTCTGGTTTAAGGGCAAAACTATAGTTTTAAGCCAGTTTTACCATGGGGGTGTCCTGGAATGCCTCCCCCCCCAATCTCCCCACTGAAGCATTGAGGGGACTTGGCAACCCTACTGCTGAGTCTCAGCATGGTGTGGGTAGTATATCTGTAGGTTTAAGGCAGCCAGGAGAGAAAGAGTTATTGGCTGCTTTTCAAAACCCTCAGACTGAATAATTATCATGATGTATTAAAACTGCAGAAAATCCTCTTTCAAAGTGAAATATCAGATCTTTGGCTGCAGACAGCTGCAGCTCTTATGTAGCAGTATCTCCACAATCCCAATGAACAAAGAAGGAAATCTGCAAGCCAGAACCATAGACTCCTCTGCAAGGAACAAATCTGTCAAAAGGGGGGGGTTTCCAGTGAATACATGCAAATACTGCTTATTTGTGGCTATTACAAGCACTGAATACCAAGAAACAAAATTAAAGAAAACTCTTTTACGTTGATACAAAATCTGTGTTCTACTTTGAGCTATGATGTTGCCTGCAGAGCTGAGGAGTGGGAGTCCCTGAGGTGAGGCTGCTTAGGAGGCTTTGACGCTGAAAGAACGAAAAGCGGGGCAGGGAATATACATCCTGTGTGAGTCACAGAGAATGTGATGATGACTGCTGTTGACTCAGAATGAGATTGGGGACTACATTTTATTTCAGATGAGATCTGCCTTTGGTGCAAGCCATTTTCCTTGATAGAATTGTAAGCCACAGGTACAATGCCTGGACCCAAATGCATCACTATCTTCAGTATTCCACTAGATACCTGATTCTAGGGAAGAGGGAAGCTGTTGCATCATTCACTACATATGAACTTCCCAGCAGCATCTGGGTGGATGCTGTTGGAAATAAAACAGTGGACTGGGTGGGACTTTAGTCTGAACTCAAACAGCTCTTCTCATGTCCTTTTAGACTGCTTTCTAGCAAGCAGGGATAGCTAAGAATGAGATGATGTGAGCCAGGAAGTTGTAACCTCACCATGGAGAAGAACTCACTAGGTGTCCTTAGCCATCTCAGGTACAACACTGAGGTAAACATAGGGACCTGCTTTCTACTGCTGTTGTAAGGGTTGTTGCAATAGTATGTGCTTAGGGCTATGCAGGGGGCGGGAATCGGTTTTTTCAGATTCAGGTATAATAAAGCTGATTTTTTTTTTTTGGTATTCCCAAATATACCCAAATACCAACACTGGTATTGTATTGGTACCTGAAAATATTCGGTATTTCCAAAAATATTTGGCTCCTTTATATCCTATGGGGCTATTGTAATCAATGGCAAAAATCTTCTTATGAATATTCAGAGGGCTGTGGGGGAGGGGGTTTGAGATAGAGGCACCAAATTTGTCCTGTAGCAGCTGGAGTTTCTCTCCAAAAGAACCCCCATGATTGGAAAAGATTGGATCAGGGGATCCAATTTTGGGGGCATCCAAAGAGGGTGCCCCCAATCCTCTATCATTTCCTATGGAAGGGGAAAAAGGCAGGCAGCAGTGTCTCCCAGAGAATCTCTGCACTAGAAAGTGAGTGAGTTGTGGTGTGAGGGGGCATGTTTGCAAGGCCAGCAGCAGAACCATTGCAGTGTGCCCCCCAGAACCAGTGCCACTGTGGCAGTCAGTGCCCAAACCCAACAGGACTCAAGACAAAACTGAGAATCTCTGGGGGCATGTTTGCAAGGCCAGCAAAAGAACCAGTGCAATGCGCCTGCCCACCAGAACCAGTACCACTGTGGCAGTCAGTGCTCAAATCCAACAGGACTCAGGTCAAATCTGAGGATCTCTGCAGCATAAACTGAGGGGACATGTTTGCAAGGCCAGCAGCAGAACCAGTGCAATGTAATCATCACAACAATACAGAGAAGCCCTGCCCAGTAATGCCTCAGAAAGTGAGAGGAAAGGATCAGTCTGTCCACTGATCCTCCTCTCTCAGCAGCAGTGCACCAGCCATCACTGCCTCAGTGGAGGAGGCTTAGCCTAGGTGCGGCAGCTGCTCTTCTTCACAGGCTCTCCCTTTACTACACCACCTCACTCCTGCAAAGAAAAATCATTTTTCAATTTTATTTATGGTGCTCCTGTGGGTTCTACTGGTTTATGTCTGACTGCTTGGCAGCTTTTCTACTCTACCTTGTTCATCTCCATCAAGATGGAGAACAGTTTTTTAGCTGCTGTTTTAATTTCAGCATGCAATTTTGGCATGGGGTGGCTAGTAGTGTAACTCATTGAGCACACACACACCACCCTCAACATTACCCTGCACTGCACAGCTACCAGGATTCTGTAGAGGTATTTCTGCTGCAGGTGGAATGGATGGAAGTGGGGAGATTGGTGGGGCATTTCTGTGCCAATCAAATGGTAATGGCCCTGGCTGCTACTTCTCCATAGCCTCTCTTGTTTTAATTATGGGAAGAGTGCTTTGCCCCAACTTTCCAGCACAGACCGAGAGGGGATGCAGGCACAAGTATGTGTGCTCACTTCAGTCACCTTCAAAGTTCAGGACTGGGAAGCCAAACTGTGGCAAGTTGACCTTCAGGAAGACCAATTGCTCAACTGACCAGGACAGCAGGCATGAGCAATGCAAGTAGACAATGTCACCCACATGGGAAAAACCGCGCTCACTCTGCACACTCATAGGAAGGCATGAGAGGAGCTTCTGGGCTACAGCAGAGAGGTCCAGCCAGACCGCCTCCTTCATGGTCCAGTAGTTCAGTGGACAGGTTGCCTGTGACTCATAGGGTTCCAAAAGGTACTCCCTCACCATCGCAGCCACTGTGTCCTCTCTCATGTGCCTGCTGCTCCCAAGGATCTGCCCAATGACTGCCATCTCAACAGTCATCACAGGGGGAGCCATGGGGGGGATGCTGCCTAGCAGTGGAGGTGGGGGACAAACAGCAGTAGAGCCGCTTGCACCCCCCTCTCCCTCAGCTTGTGCCAACATTCTCCTCTTGACCCGCCTGTGCTCAACTTGCCAAGAGAGCTCGTCTTGCCATTGAGTGAACTTTTTGACCCACTCTGCGATCTTGCCCTTGATGTGCGGGTCACACATGGTTGCCAGCATGTAGGCCTTCTGCTGGAGAACAGACTGAAAGTGGTCCTTGAGTCTACCTTGCAGCCTTCTCACCAGCACACACACTTCTGGAGCATGTCTGCACATCCTCCAGCTGGCTCCAGAAATGAGGCCAAGTCCTCATGAGCTGTGTGGATCATGGGAATGACCAGAGCCAGACTTGCCGTGTCAAGACGAGAGCATTTCTGTGTAGCTCTTAAAGGGCTTAAGAATTTCCACAGACTGAGAGATGATCAACCAGTCCTTCTGGGTGAGCCGGCACTCTTCCCGAATGACCCCTCTCTCAGAGATGAGGGCACTCAGGGCTCTCTCCTGCTCCACCAAGCATTCAAGCATGACACAGGTGGAGTTCCAGCGAGTGGTGACATTGCCAAGCAGGTGGTGCACCAGGACGCCTGTCAGTGTCTGCTTCTCACACAGCAGAAGGGTGTCCTTTGCACTGTGAGAGAAGTGACCCACGATGTACCAGCATTTCTGGAGGAGATGCCAGAACTCATGGGTCGCAGTGTCCAAATTGGGATCCTCTGCAGAACCCAACCCCAAAGCATCCTTAACCATGAGGTGGAGAAGGTGGGCCGCACAGTAAATGCACGTCAGGACCAGTCGCTTTGCAACTGCCCTCATGTTTGTGCCACCATCAGTCACTGTATAGCCCAGTGTTTTTCAACCTTTTTGTGCAAAGGCACACTTTTTTCATGAAAAAAATCACGAGGCACACCACCATTAGAAAATGTTAAAAAAAATTAACTCTGTGCCTATATTGACTATATATAAAGTAATTCTCTTGAATAGGAATCAAATAAACACAAAGAAATTATTTTATAATTACTTTATTATGAAATAATAATACTTTATTTTATAATTGTTCATATGTTACGGATGAAATTGGAATTTTTCCCATGGCACACCAGACAATATCTCACGGCACACTAGTGTGCCACGGCACAGTGGTTGAAAAACACTGGTATAGCCCATGTTGAGGTCCCTGCCTACCCGTGCCACTAACTGTCTCTCAATGGTGGCTGAGATGTTGTTAACCGTGTGCGGCCTGTCAAGCTTCTCGATGTGGAGCATAGCCTGGCAATAGCCAGCCTGGAGGCCCTGACCCTGCCTGACACTAGTTTCCACACCCCCACCCAAAACATCACTTTGGTTGCCACCAGTGTGCAAGTCAATGAGGAATACAAACCATGTGCCTGACAGGAAGTCCAGGTATCGGACATGAAGTGCACAGTTCTCCCTTGGCAATTGTGCCTTCATGTAGTCCCTGGCAGCCCTGTACAATGGGGCATCATGGTTCTGCTCAGCGTGGTGCAAGCAGGGGGCGTATACCAGGGATAGGCATCCTGGAGCAGCCTGCGGAAACCAACGTCTTCAATTGTGGAGAAGGGGCACCCATCTAAAGCAAGCATTTCAGCAATGAGGCAAGTGAAACTCTTGCTAGCCTGCTGTTCCCCTCACCCAGGACTCTAGTGCCAATGTCACCAAGCATCTCTATCAGAGATGTTTGGCATCCCTGCCCCATCCCTACCGTGGAATGCTCAGGGACAGTGCTGGAGGTGGTCACAAAATGACTCACCTCCTGGCTGGCTGGCAGTGACCACTCGGGCACCCCAGAAGCAGCCTCTCCCTCCCCCCAAAGAAGGAGGAGATTGTTCCACAGCCCAGAAGTTGAGAGATGGTTGATGTTCTTCCCTTGACTGATCCTAGCTCTGCATAGCTGGCACTGTGCAAAGTGGGGATCCTCGGTCACCTGGAAGTGCTTCCAGACTTCAGAGGAGAAGGGGCACCCACTCTGACCAGCCACCATGGGCACTTCTGGAGCCACCTCCAGTGAGGAGCTCAGGTCAGACACACTGTGCCTGGGGGGGGGGCAGGGGCAGGAAGAGATGGCTGAGCAGGAGGAAGGTGTTGAGATTGCAGGTCCTTGAGGTGCACCTCCATCCTCTTCCACCTCTCCCAATCTCTTCTCCTGTCCCTCAGAAGGCCTGCTAGAGCCTAGAGAAACTGGAGCAGTGGGCTAGCCAGCCAGCTCCTCCTCCAGTACCTCTATAGCCCTCTTAGTCCCCAAAGCTCAACCTCAAAGACAACTCTTGCTGCCCCTCCTCCTGCTGCTGAGCCTCAGCAGCAATGGCTTGAGAAGGGACTGCCTGAGCAGCCCAGTGCCAGCACCTGCAGGCACCTCTGCTGGGACCACCCCAGAAGCATCCTTAGGGAAGAGGACCACGCATGGCCTCTTCATTGCACCACTCCGGCCAGAGGTCAAAGAGGTGCCAGGTGGCTCTGGAGCAGACCTGCACAAAGGTGTGGGGAAAACTGTGGCCTTCCCCTCCACCCTCTAGTCTTCTCCTTATCCTTGCCCCAGTGTCCCTCTGCATTCCCTTCCTGCCACTCATAGTGCCCCAGGCCAAACTCAGCCTAACTTGTGGGGAGGGTATTAGGCACCTGCATTATCACCTGACCCTAAAACAGCCTCATACCTTTTTATAAACCCTCCCACCCCAAAACTAGTTTCTTTCAGTAGAGCCTAACCTAGCTTTGCTTCAGTTTGGGTTTTCTTTTTTTCTTGGTTTGTTATTTAGAACTAGTGGTGAATTCCTACACTGACCCTGATTATGGTTTAAAGACTATCCTTGAGATGTGGCTTGGAAACCTTTAAAAAGTTTTAGGGTCTTTCTTTAATCAATCTACTACTACCTAGATTCTACTGAAACCAGCCTGATTTCCTGTGGAAATGCAGGTGCTCCCTAATTGAAAACACACAAGCTAAAGGGGAAAAATTTCTCTGAAAAAAGTGCCTGGCTTCAACAAAGTTCAGTGGAGCACAAAGAGCACACTACTTTTTGAAAAATTAATATACGCTACTTATACCTCTATTTTATGAGCTGAAGACAAACCTGACCTCTTTTAATCCTCCTAGCACTGGCCTAGTTAAAGGTAGAACAGCTAAAGCCCTATGCTGAGATTTATTTAAAATATTAGTTAAAAATTCCTGAAAGCTTTATTAAAAGCCTATTTAACAATGCAGCATCTAAACCAGAAGCACACAGAGAGCAGTGATCCTACCCCTAAGAAAGCCAAAAGTGCCCAGAAGTATAAAACACAATACAACAACTTAAAAAAATAAACTGCTAAAAGGCAGCAGAACCACAAAACAGAAGAACCAAAAACAGAGCCTAGGCCCCAGGCAGAAGGCCTAGTCAGAGAGAGAAGTCACCCCCCCCCAAAAAAAAACCCCAACAAGCCCAGAGAAATATAAACACAATACAACAATTTAAAAAAATTAAAGTGCTAAAAGGCAACAGAACCACACAACAGAAGAACCAAAAACAAATAGCCTAGGCCCTAGGCAGAAGGCCTAGTCACACAGGCTGGCTACAAAACCACTAGAACCCCCTCCCCAAAAAAAAAAAAAAACCACCAGGAAGAGGCTTGAGAGGCCCAGAGGCCTACCCACCACCCCAACTCCCAGGCCCCAAACCCACCAACTCACAACAAAATAAGAAAAGTTTTTTAAAAGTGGCCCTAATAAGTCAAACCAGTGTGATGTCTTCTCTTCAGTCTTCTCTTCTGTTGTCCAGCAGGTAGGATGGATTCTTGATCCAAAGTAGTCCAATAGTCAGCAGCAGGAAAGCAGGCTCAGAGCAGTGGCTGACACAGAAGCCAATCACACAGTCTCCAGCCCAGGCTCTCACAGCATCAGAAGCAAGAATGGAGTCAGTCAGCCAGAGACCCCTGCTTTTATGCTCTCTGAGCATACATAGAAGAATTTTTAAAAAGAACAAACTTCTGGGATTGGCATTGCCAAATACAGGATCTGGGAGGCTTTTTTTGGCATTCAGTATTTGGCAGCCGAATCATAGCAGGGAATCTGATTTGGTATGCCAAATATCCAAAAAAAGCCAAAAAGTCATTTTTCCGGGGGGAGGGGGTGTCAGTTCAGCTTTACCAAATGCACACCCCTACATAATATGCTCCATCCACCCACATATATGTTATGCTTTATTATTCTTTGAATGCTTAACAAGCTCTCAGTAGAGGACACAAAGTGTAGTAGTACTTCCTAGAGTAGTCATTTTAGCCTTTGAACTCTTTAAGCATTTCTGACAAGTTACTGTAGTAAATGAATGGGACTTTAAGTTTTCCTTTATATTTTGTTGTTTTGAATTATAATTTTCTTACAAATAACGTGCTAATTCCCACTGTAAACACATTCTGTGCCAGAGTTAATTCTGAAATGAAATTGCTTAAAGTAACCTCACCCTCTCAGATACTTACTCTGCAGATTGCTTTCTTGAGTAAATCACATCACCTCTTTGCCTCTTAGGTCGGCTCTTTCTTCATGATCAATCTCTGCCTAGTGGTCATAGCAACCCAGTTTTCAGAGACGAAGCAACGAGAGAGCCAGCTGATGAAGGAGCAGCGAATCCGCTACCTCTCCAATGCAAGCACTCTGGCCAGCTTTTCAGAGCCAGGGAGCTGCTATGATGAACTTCTGAAATATCTCATCTACATCCTTCGGAAGGCCAGCAAGCAGCTGGTGGAAGCCTACCGAATCACAGGGGTGAAAATGGGGTTTCTTTCCAGCCCAGGCAGCAAAACCAGTGCAGAGAGACAGCCATGCAAGCGTCGGCCACAGAAAAGGTCATCAGTGCATCATCTCATTCACCACCACCACCATCACCATCACCACTATCACCTGGGCAATGGAAGCCTACAGGCACCGCGTGCCAGTCCTGAAATCAGTGATGTTGAAACCAGCTCCCTTCACAATGGAGCCAATAGGCTAATGCTCCCTCCTACAGCCAATCCTCATGCTGCTTCCAGCAACACTGAATCTGTTCACAGCATCTATCATGCAGACTGTCATTTTGAGCCAATCCGTTACAGATCATCTCTCCCTCAACCTGGTCTCAGTTTAACTGGCCCAGAGGTGTTTCCCAGGACTGTGGTTGGCAGCAAGGTCTACCCTACTGTGCATCCAAGTAGCTCCCATGAGCTGCTGAAAGATAAATGTGTAGGTGAGCCTGCAATCAATCCTGGGGCTAACACCTTGATGAACCTTAACATCCCTCCGGGTCCATATAGCACCATGCAGAAACTACTGGAGACACAGAGCACTGGTAAGTTTTAAGAGTGAGCATCGGCCATCAGATACCTTTTTGGACAGAAGACAGAGTTGCTAATTAATCCAGTCTGCAGACAAGACAATGCAGTTCAAGGTAAAGCATTACCTGAACATTCAGCCTGATCTCAGTTCAGAACCAAGACAGAGATGACTAATTCATATTTTTGCATCAGTGAAATTCTAGGGAAAATATGTTAATTTTATTTATTTATTACAAAACATTTTACAAAATATGCAGACAGTCACATTAATTGGGGGGGGGGTTTTCAGGCCTTCATCTAAAACTACTGAATCATAGGCTGCAGTCAGATGACAGGCATAGCACAATCTGGCCCGCCTTTAATTTATCCAGGTTTTTTGTAACTGGGAGTTTTGATCAGGCATCTTACCCTTAACCCACTTCACCAGACGCCCACCCCATGGTTGATCAATCAGACATGGCAGTCATGGAGTTGGGCAGTCAGGCAGCTTTTTAGAAATTATTTGTCTTTTGAGCATGTGCATAAGTGCATACTGGAAGCAGCACTTCAGACTCCTGGCAGGACAGAGGCTGGTGGCCAATAGGCTTGCTGGAGGAGGCTGCTGGGATATGTAGTGCAGTTTTTTCCTGAATCCATATTGGGTATTGTTTAAGATGTTTGAGTCTTCCATCCATATGTAGTGCAGTATGGGGGAAGTATTTTTGAAACTGTGCTTTGGAAGTTTTAAAAAGAATAACACAGTTTTGAGAAGTTCCTGTGAGAGAGAGATGTCTTAAAATGTCTGTAAAAAGTAAATGCACATGTGGCGCTTCATAGCCATAGTGTGAATATGCAGTTATGCACACCTTGCTAACTGCCTAAAAAAAAGCGCCCCAAACCAGAAGGGAACATACAGACTTCCCAAATGGTTTGAGGGTGATTGATTGATCAGACTTCCAGAGATGTAAGGTGAGACCACTGACACCAGGAAGAACCAGACTTTCCCTGGTATCAAATAACTATGATTCTAAGACTGGTGAGAATGGGGTACCGACAACTGGGGAATGGGAAACAGATGTTGCTGTCTGATTATGTGTTTTAAATCCAAAAGAGAACAGCAACAACACCAGATCAAACAGCTCATCTGATTGCAGCCTTGGCTTACAGAAAGTAGGAAAATGGAGGAAGTATTTTTTTAAAAAATAGAGCAATGGTAGATAAAATTAAGCAGATTCATGTTGAAGAATGTAAGAAGAGCCTCCGGGGAGGGCGGGACATAAATACAAATAAATAAATAAATAAATAAATAAAAGTGCTTCTCGATTACACTGAGGGCCCATCTAGCCTAGTGTTCAGTGCCCTACTGTGACTTATCAAATGCTCCCTGGAGGCCCACAAGCACAGCATGAAGGCAATGCCTTCCTCTGTGGGTAAAAAGAAAACATACTTTGGATAAGGCCTTTTAAGATGGGAAAGTGTCATGAAAGACCTTCACTTGCCCTTACTGGGCAGCCAGTGATTCCAGGCACATGATACCATCTTCTGGTGGCCTTCTTATGTTTGGAAGATTGCAAGAGCTGTTTTCATATGTTGTCTTTGGACTGGATTACAGGGTTACATGTTACCTCAATGTCTTCTTTCCAAAGTCTAATGAAAAATATAGAATCAAATGTACCATAGAGATAGATAAACTAACAGTAAAGTACACCACCTGCACCTTTTGTATATTTATTCGCTAGAGAAGATAATGTGAAGCAATGATGCATGCAGGAATGTTTTTTTCCTAAATCCACATTTGGCATTGTTTAAGATGTTTGACTCTTCATCCATACTTTCGGCCTGCTGGCTAAATGACTAGCATAAAGCTTGCCTGTTACAGAGAGTAAGCTTATAGGGTGATAGTTAACTGGATTGTCTTTTGTTCCTTTTTTGAAAAATGGAACTATAATTGCTAATTTCTATCTATCAGGTCTTCCTCCAGTCTGATTTACCTCAGTAAATAATGGGGACGGAAAGGAAGCCCACCAATCTGGGTCAAGTTTTAGTAATTCAGGTGGAATATAATCAAAAACGGAGACTTCCCAGGTTTTAAAGATTTTATTAGACTAACTACATTCCTTTTTGAGACATCTAGCCGGCTTGGAAATGTTGAAATCTTTAGATTAAGTGGGATTTTGAGTTTATCCCTAGCTATAGCAAAGACTTTTTTGTAATGCTGTTCCCATTTGGAGGACGGAATTGTAGGTACAGGATCCACTTGAGAGCTAGAGAACTTATATTTGTGCCGGAAGTCTGTAAGATTTCCTTTTTAGCAAGGGATATTATCTTTGACCATTCTTTCTTACAGAATTATTTCTTTTTAGTTCTGAGTAGACAGTTGTAGTATCACCAGCGCTGGAGAAATCTATGACAGTTGTAAGAAATAGGATGCTTCTTAAATGTAGCATATGATTTCTTAAGAGTTCTTTTTTGCAGTCTACAATCTCCATCAAACCAATGATTTCTGCTGTACCTGTCCGTCTTCAAAATTGTTTTTTTCAAAATTGGAGTAAAAAAGCTGATTAGAGACTCCGGTTTAGAAAAGAGGTTTACAGTACTGGGAGTTTTGGATGCTGCTGACACAATCTGATTCATTTCTTCCTACCTCATTATTTTGCTAGCCTCTGCAGCTAAATTTTTATCCCATTTCCTCCTATTATTTTTTCCTCACTGACACGAGAGGCCTTTTGATTCAAGGTATAACTCCAGCAGGAAATGGTTGCTGGTTAAAATATCAGCAACCCATAACTTTTCTAAAGGCATTGCATTATATGAGGAAATTATAAAATAATCTATGACACTGGCACACCTTTTGGAAAGGAAGGTAAAACCTCCATCTGGTTCAAATAGGTGGCTCTATTTAATAAGAATAAATTTATGTTCATGATTATTTGTGTTAATCTGATGCCTGAATAATTTATAGCTTTATTCTTAGATCCACATGCTCCCATTGCAGACATAAAGTCAGGTGGTATATGATCCCATAACTGGGATCTCAATAAGGTATCATTATCTGTGTCACGGGCTGGGGTGCCAGTCAAAGGGAATCCAGAACAAGCCAAGGTCAGTAGCCAAGAAGACAGTGCAAAGACCAAAAAGCCAAGCTGGGGTCTGGAGCCAGGAAAACAGAGCCAAGTCCAAAGCCAGGGAGGTCCAAAGATCTAGGTGCAAGAACCAAGCCAAAGCAGATGCTAGTAACACAAAGCTGACTTTTTCCTTCCACAAAAAGTACTGCCCAGAGTGTGGAGTTAAATGCTGCTACCAATTAGTCAGCTGCACAACTGGCCAGGCTCCTGTTAGCACTCTGGGCTGGCTGAGCTACTAGCATGGACGGCTTCAAGAGGGAATTAGATAAATATAGGGAGCAGGGGTCCATCAGTGGCTATTAGCCACAAGGTATAGATAGGAACTCTCAGTCTGGAGCAAGGGATGCTCTATATTCTTGGTGCTTTGGGGGGAGCAACAGTGGGAGGGCTTCTAGTGTCCTGGCCCCACTGGTGGACCTCCTGATGGCACCTGCTAGCCTGGCCTCTCTTCGTCTGCTTGGTAAGTTTTGCCGCAGTCGCTCCCTTAAATGAGTCACATGTGGGGGTGAATCAGGAGGGCTTTCAGCTTGCGGTTCTTCTATTTGGGCCAGGTGTTAAGACTGCTGCTACAGGCACTTGCCAGCTATCCTCCTCTGCTGCTTCAGAGGGGCCAGCTGTGGTTTCTGCAGGCTCTGTCAGCTCATCCTCATCCATGCTCGTGACAGTCTGCTCCTATTCTAGCATTCTCCTGCGATAAATAGTATACCATCGGGCTAGCCTAATTTTAAATTCAGAATATAATTTTCCAGAATGGTCCATTGTGCATCAGAGTCCTGTTTTTTGTTCCAAGGTGGTAAGTATACATTTACCACAATGACTCAAAGAGGACCAAATTTCCCTTTAATTGTGATTGCTAAATTCTAAGGTGCATATTGTAAAGCTTGTTGATCTGAAAAAAAATTGGAAATATAACAGGCTAGGCTCCCTTTTGGATGTCCTACAGTTTTGATTGCCAGTGGATAATAAGAATTATAGCTATCAAGACGAATTACATCAAAAGACCATGTTTCTTGCAATAGAAGGCAATCAAATTGTTGTAGGTATTTAAGGATAGCAGGGTCTAGTTGATTTCTTTTAAGTCCTGCTGTATTCCAGCTAACTATAGTCTTCATAGGCTTATACATCTTTAATCAATTAGTTTTAAAAAAATCATGTCAGTTTAGGAATTGACACATTAGAGATTACCACTTTAGGAGACAATGGGATACTTGAAGGTTCAGTCATATAGACCATGTTGTGTTCAACAATTTTTGCTGTTTGAAAGTACTTCTGCGTATGACTTATGCATCACATTACTCCTAATGCTTTCATCAAGTTTGACCTTTTCTTGAAGCTACCTGAAGTGAGTTAGAATTAGTAGGTATAACTTCCTTTAACTCTTTCCCTGTTTTGGTAGCAAAAATTAGTTTTTCTTTTAAATTGTTGAGGTTTTCAGCCAGAATGTGTTGCTCATTTGTTAAAGTCTCAATTAGGGGATCAGAGAAATTAGTTTCTATATCAATTAAGTTTATGTTCGGCTGGATACATGTTTCTTCTGGTTTCTTTTTAATAGAAACCTGATTCTCCCCATCAAATGAATCAGCCACGCCAAGAGAATGAACTAAATTATTTTTAAAGACTCAATTAATATGAATTCTGTATTTAGTAGCATCTTTTTTTTTAATCATCCTAGGAATTTCAGAAGTTTTAGAAGTTAAAACTACCCTTTGTTGAATGAAGGAGCATGGGAGAGGGCCAACAGAAGTAAAATCTATCTAAATTTTGGGGATCTGTAATAAAAAACTCAAGTGGTTTTTAACATTCCAGATGGTCTTCCGAGAGAGACAGTTCCAACGTAAGGGGAAAGTGTGTACTGACAATTAATTGTCACATAAAGATAATTCCCGGCCAGACACTGCCCCTGCTGTAAGAAATGTGTGGAATCTATCTCCCATGTTCTCCTGCAGTGTAATTTGTATGCGGATGTAAGGAATATTTACCTACACTCTATCCTATCCAGTATGGTGGACTGTTCTGATGCAATCAAGATACATAGACTCTTAAATGATCTTGATTCTGGCATCACTGAGAAAGTGGCCCAGTTTCTTTGTTTGGCTTTAAAGCTGCGCCAAAGGCACCTAGAAATATAATACCCCCTCTCAGCTCCCAATTGTACAATATCAAGTCACTGAATTTTTACAGGTGTATTTTAACTGTTTTTAACTGTCTTTTAAATTGTATAACTTGCACTGGTAATTTATGCCAATAAAGGCGAACTTGACTTGACAATCAAGTAACGGATAATTCCATGTCTACATTTTGGTTCTTGGTATTCCATGATTTGTTTTCTATTTTTAAATTCAGAGAGGCACGTTGATTTACTAGTTCCCTTGAGAAGGTTAAGTGTAGTTTATTGATAATATTAGCCATAGACCTCAAGACCTCAAAAAAAATGGACAGTTTCAGAAATTAACAACATTTCTGTTGCTAATAGATTATAATCTGGACTATAATTAGTCATAAGAATATTTGTCTGTTAATTAGTATGAGAGCTCTGAGAGCTTTGAGCAATCATCCTATTATTTTCTGTCGGGACTCCCATTGCTCCTGCTGCTGGAGTTGAGCTAGCTGAGTCCCCTATATTATTCAATGTATAGTTTATAAATGGATCAAGACCATTTTTATCTCTGGGACTGTCTTCTTTTAATGTAAGTATGTGTTGTACTCTCTGACCTTCCAGCCTCAACTGCAGCAGTCCTCCATTGATCTGAAAGATGATGTTGCCATCATTATTTATATTTGCTATAAAAGGAGAGAAAGAAAGGACTGAAGAGGAGTTTAGTCAAGTATGTCAGGGTGAATGCAAACACTTTGTAGCTAAATCATATACATCTGGCTTTGCAGTTGTCTTCATGATGAATAGCTTTCCAATGACTGGCTACTCTTCCTGAGCTTCAGCAATGGGAAACTCAATGTAAGCAAAATTCCATGGTACATGCACATCTATTTGGGAGAGTACCATATGCAGTAAGTCCCATCAAAGCAGGATATAGTTTTGGGTAAACATGTATAGGATCAGGCTGCATAATTCCATAACATGGCAATGCTCATAAGAGGTGTCAAATCTAAAAATGGAGTGTTTGATCACCAGCTACACACCTGCAAGTATTTCCACATTTGCAGGTATTTTTCCCTGTAACAAGCTGAGAATGCAACATTTGGGTTGAAAAACAGGAGAAATCCAGGTTTCTTCTTTGTAAAAGACTTTTGAAGACTGTTCTGTGGAGGGGCAGCGGATGAGTGTTCTAGGTGAAATAAATTTTCTGCATGTGATGCAGAGCCATCTGGGCAAAATCTTATGATCTGTTTTATAGAGGAGGTCAGCCTGGGTCATGTGAGTTTTGCCTGCTGGCTTTAGAATGAGAGAGAAAGTATAGTCAGTCTCCGGAGATAAAACTCCTTGTTCCATAGTAGCCAGTGCCAACGTGGAGATAGTTCTCATCTGTATTGTCTGGGGGGGCGGCAGCTGGCAGCTGGAGTCAACCATTATAAGGAATGATTTGAGAATTGTGCATTTAGGGGGAGGATGTTAATTCTGAAGTATCAGCAAACAGCAGGAGCATTGGAGTGGCTTGCTGGCTGTGGTGCTGTCTCTAATTACAACTCCTAATACTCCAGGTGCCTGAAGAACTGATTGCTTTCTGTGTTGTCTTAATGACCAAACATATAATGAGGTGACTGTGAAGTCTTGGTAGAGGACAACTTTCACTTGCTCTTTTCTTGATTTAGCCTCAAGTTAAGCAACAGACATCCACAAAATTTGACACAGCATACATTGCAGTAGATCACGATGTGGAAATAAGCAATAGTTGATCATGCCTTTTTCCTTCAGAAGAGGCTGCTGCTAAACTGGAGAAATTCTGATGATAGGGAAGTTTTGAATGTTCTCTTGAGATTTCTTTCCTTTTCTTGAAGTATGAGAATAAGGAGGTGAGATATTTTATTTATTTTTTGTATTTGTATCCCGCCCATCCTGAAAGCAGGCTCAGGGCAGGTCACATCATCTTTCAACAATACAATGAAGTTTAAACACACAGTATATAATAAGTTCCACTTTCTTGATGTATGTGTTGAATACATTTTGGGGGGTGAGGGGTTTCTTCCCAGCTTCAGAGAATGAAAATAAACAAACAAGACAAAAGGCCACCATCAGTTGGCACGTTGTGAAGTGCCCAGTATGTTATGTTGCTCTGGAAGGCTGTTGACATGTGTGATGAGAGGTTACATTCTGACTTCATAGGCCCAGGGAAAACTATTTTCCACTACTGACCACTGTACTTTCTTCAGTGAAGAAAATGTGGCATAAATATGGAGAGCATTTTAAAACTTTAATATTTTGAAGAGGCGTTGCAGCTTTCCACTAGACTTGAATTTCATAAATTCATTGTGCCTTTCTCACAGCAATATTTGAAGTGATGCCTGTAAAATATTCTCTGTTATACTGTGGACTACCCAGTGTCTAACCATCTTTCTGACAGCACACACCCATAGATGTCACCATGCTATCTGAAATCTGAAGGATTATTTGGGTAACAGAGTGCTCAAGGCTCATAGCACAGCAGAGCCAGTCTGCTTAGTGTGTGCTGACAAGAAGCAAAGTTATACAGAGAGCCTCTTTATTTTTGCAAACTAATACGAGTCCTATTGTAAGGAACTCCATTCTAGACAGGATAGAGTACAGGAGGCTGCCCTTTGGAGTTTGTGTCCAGAGAACACTTTAGTGCATCTGCGCAAATCACTGTAAGCAACATGCCATGGCAGTGTTTGTTTTCCTCCTTGCCTATTTGTGCAGTGTGCTCCCGAGAGCCAGTTTGGTGCAGTGGTTAAGTGCGCGGACTCTGATCTGGGAGAACCAGGGTTTTTTTTTTTGTTTTTTGGCCTCCTGAAGGGGATTTTTTATTGCATTTTCTAGAAAACTACAGAAAAGGGAAAGGGTACTAAAACACACTACAAGAAGGGGAGATAGAAAAGAAAATCCAAGGTGTGGTGATCGGATACAATGCTTACAAATATGGCATTAAGAAAAACTTTCAGTTGTTAACCTTGAAGGTGACAGTTGAATAAATCGCTTATAGAAGCTCTAGCTCATACTGACTGTTTTGAGTATACTTCTAAAATACACTTAAATTTCTTTTATGCAAACATCAGGCATCCTCATCATCTGATAATAAATTCTGTCCATCCAGCTAATACATTCTGCCCATCTGATTGTTTTAAAAAGTTCTAACCAACCATTATCTGCGATCCTCCCAACATCCAAAATTATTTGTGGAATTACTAAATACATCGAAATTAGGCTTGAATATACTCCATTTATACTCTTATTAAAAAAGACAAAAAAGAAAGAACCTAAATAGGCATCAAGTAACATCCCCTTCACCTCTTCCATTTAAAATACTGGTCTAAGTTGATAAAATACATTTAAATTTCATTTACACACTCATCATCAAACAGCCATCTTTTCTATATAGGCCCTTCACCCCTATTTTATCCATACCTCCCCCCCTTAACCAAAAGCCTTATCTCCAAAAAATCTTCACTGGAGAATCTTCTCTCGATCTTCTTCAGCTCACAGTCCATATTGTTGATATCTTCTAGAAATCCACTATCTCCTAAACAACTAACCCACATAGCCACCTTTCACCCAACATTTCATTAGCTCCATCCCCCCCATTAAAATACATAGTATATTTTTGGGAGGAGAATTTCCTCTCCCCCCCCACTTGTTGAGGGAGGACGTAGCTGCCATGCTACCCCGTCAGTCTTTCTCAGTAGAGTTTATTGTTCAATTAAACTTTCAATTTCCTGAAGAAGATTCAGTTTCGTTTTAATTCTTTCAATGCAACAGCGTTGAACAGGTGCCATTTTAGGGGTCTGTTTATCTTCTTTTTATTACCAAATTGCTAGGGTCCCATAAATCCATCAGCTCGTTCTCACAGCCACCACTCACGGAGATGTTTAGACTTTCTTTAAAAAGGAAAAGGACAATTTCCAGTGCCTAAAGAGGTTGTTTTCAAATGTTTACATAGTAACTTTGTCTTTTGAGTGGCGTTTTTTTCCCCCACCCTCTGTCTGCTAGCGTAAGGTTCTGCTGCATTTACAGCCGCTCATAAGAGCACTTCAACACTCGTAAGTTTTCCCATTCAATCCTTTCTCTCTTTTCACTCCACTTGCCCCCTTAGGAGCTTTCTTTTAACATTGTTATGTGGGAGGAGGGAATTCCCTTCCCCCCCGCTTCTTTTTGTTTTTTTGAGAAGGGGGATAGACTTTGCTTCACTCTGACTCTTACTGTGATGTTAACAGTCTTTAAAAAGAAAACTTCTCCAGATTATTTCAAGTTGATTCCAAGGTGTTTTATTTTTAAAAGGGAGGTTCCCCTCCCTCTATTTAAATGAAATTTCGCCACGCTTCTAAGCCTCCACTCACGGAGATGTTTAGAGACTCTTTAAAAAGGAGAAGGATGATTTCCAATGCCTAAAAGGGTTGTTTTCAGATGTTTACATAGTGACTTTGTCTTTCGAGGTGGGGGGTGTCCCATGCTCTGTCTGCTAGAGGAAAGTTCTGCTGCATTTACAACTGCCATTCATAAGAGCACTTCAACACTCGTAAGTTTTCCCATTCAATCCTTTCTCTCTTTTTGCTCCATCTACCCCCTTAGGAGCTTTATTTTAACATTGTTATGCGGGGGGAGGGAATTCCCTTTCCCCCCGCTTCTTTTTTTTTTGGTGGGGGATAGACTTTGCTTCACTCTAACTCTTACTGAGATCTTAACAGTCTTTCAAAGAAAACTTCTGATTCTTCCTTCTAGCCATTTCTAACCAGCCAGATGGTGTACATTTTCAAATACTGTTTTTCAAGTCTGAATGTTTGCTTAGCTGTTACTCGGTTCTTAAAACTCAGCATTCCTCCATCACAGTCCCTTCAAGCTCCATTTATCCAGTAGTAGTTATTTTCCTTTATCTGGTCATCTGGGGGGGGGTCTGCAGTTACCTCCCCCCCATGCTTACAGGGATAAACTGCTTCCCTCTAATGCTTCATTTAATTTGTACTCACTCTTCTTCAGTTACTTCATCAATTCAGCCAGTCGCTTAATTAAAACTTGATCACCGCCCACTTGGTCTGGTGCACAAAGCCTCAGCCAATACTGGAACACAGCGGAGAGACCATCGAGGCAAAAGGATGCCCCCACCCCCAGGCTAGCAGCTGGGGGGGTGGCAAACCTCAGAACCCCCTGACTCAGGGCTCATCCCTCGAGCCCTGGGGAAATGCATACGATCGCATCCCCTCTCTACCCACTGGTTTGCAGTCCGTATCCCCGGGAGCTGGAAGAAACGGCTACCATCAGCCTGCCAAACCGGAAATTGAATCGTGGGAGAACCAGGTTTGATTCCCCACTCCTCCACTTGCACCTGTTGGATGACCTGGGGCAAGCTATAGTTCTGGCATGGGTGTTCTTGAAAAAGAGCAGTTTCTGTCAGAGCTCTCTCGGCCTCACCTACCTCACAGAGTGTCTGTTGTGGGGAGGGGAAGGGAAAGGAGTTTGTAAGCTGCTCTGAGACTCCCTTGGGTAGGTGAAGGGTGGAGTATAAATCCAATCTCTTCTCTTCTCTTCTCTTCTCTTCTCTTCTCTTCTCTTCTCTTCTCTTCTCTTCTCTTCTCTTCTCTTCTCCTTTTTTGTGCAGTATGTGTGGTTCTGTTACCCCCTGTGTCTTCTAGGAATGTACAGCAGCAGCCAAGGGAGATATAGCCACATGCCACCCACTCTATCATCTGAATAATGAGTATTCTGACTGAGGTTTAAATAGTGTACAGAAGGACTATGATAGCTTGCAAACCCAGTTGATATCCTAAGCTTTACTGGGGTCTTAGAGGCAGACTGGGAGATTGAGGGGGAAGTAACTCATCTTTTCAAACTCATGTATTCTGTATGTATATTTAAAGTTATGCCAGCATTCTTGTTAGGCTGGTGTCAGGGTGTGACTGGGGCTTTGAGGCTTAGAATGCTGGCTAAAAACTGTTTTTCCCCCAATAAACTCCTGACACTGTCTACTCATGCACCAGCAGTGGAGTCATGCCAGGGTGATACTGGCTTGGTGTCGGCATGCAGGAAACCTGCAAATCTTGGAGACACATAAGTGTACCTTTGCCAGACTATCATTGACATATGCTGGTATAGGGAGTAGTCTCTGAGTTAAGACATTCAGAGATGGTGCTTGGGATTGGCCTGTTAGTATAGTTCATTCCTGAGAGGTTGTTTGTTATTCCTGAAGGCCTCCTTGGACTCATTTCATGTGCTACTTCTTTATTGCCCACTCTTTATGTTCTTAGACATGAATTCTTTACTAATTAAATTAGTACTGACCTCTCTAGTAGCAGTGCTGGAAGGTAAGAAACATATTTTGCATTCCACTTTGATTCACCAGTTTTTTTAAAAATCTAACCAGCAATGCAATGCTAATGCCTTTAGAAGTGTTTGATTATGGCTCAAATGAAGCTTTAGGCAAAATATAATGGTAGGTGAACAAATTTAGTTTTCTGATTGGTTTGAGCTGAACTTTCTGTAAGAAAGGCAGATTCCCCCCACCACCACCATGTTTGTAGTATATAGTGAGCTTTTTTTCTAGTAAAAACTGCAACTGGATATTGTCATAGTCTGGTTACTAGGCTCCTCCAGAAAAAGAATTGCATGATTTCTGCTGAGTTAACAGGAAGTTGTTTGTCCTCATTTCAGGGCCTTGTCAAAGCTCCTGCAAGATTTCCAGCCAGTGTGGGAAACCCGACAGTACTTGCAACCCTGATAGTTGTCCATACTGTATGAAGACCTTGGCAAATGAACCAGAGCTGACAGACAATGAGATGGGAGAGTCTGACAGTGATGGGGTTTATGAATTCACCCAGGATGCTCACTATAATGATCAGAGGGACCCTCAACGATGGAAAGCCCCAGGAAGAAAAACTTTAAAATGTCTAGCCTTTTGGAATGTGGTTTGTGAGACCTTTCGGAAGATTGTAGATAGCAAGTACTTTGGCCGTGGAATCATGATTGCTATCCTGATCAATACTCTCAGCATGGGGATTGAGTATCATGAGCAGGTAAGTGGTGTATTATCTGTACTTGAGTGGTTATAGTTAGATTCACCTTGTCATGCAGGAGCCCTGGATGCTGGCTTCATTAGCTCCCTCTTAGATCTGCTCTTAGCCCCAGGAGTGGAATTTCATACAATACAACATTGATTAGTTTTGACCTCTTACTTTATACCTTGTTCTCCTTAGCTGTGTTTGTTCTGTCTGTTGTTAAATGAAACTGTAAAGAGCTACAAGGGCAACTAAGCTGGCAAATCTTGGGGGACTGCTGTTTTGTATTGGTTAGTGTGGAAATCTATCCTGGTGAATGATGTTCATCTATTTCTTTGCAATTGCATTAGGCAAGAAGGTACACAAGATTATCTTTTTTTCTGATAAAATTTACATTGTGTTGACTTGATGGGTTTTGCTTTGGTGGTGGGGTCTCTATTGCAATGGAATTGCAGCCGTAATGACAGTATAAGCGCAAGTCTCTGTAAGCAAGACTGACAGCATTTGAATGAGTGAAGCCACATTTATAAACTGCTGGTCTTTTTCTGTTTTACAGTAGTTGTTGTAGAATTCCATAAACCCAACAAAGACTATTTTCTGGCATTAATAAATCATTTAAATTTCAACTTATAATAGCTAACTTGCAAACAATGGGTCATGAAATACGCAAACTGTGCTATGAAATAAGTGCAGTAATTGCATATTTTACTTTTTAGAAATGCACTCTGTCCTGTACAATTTGGAGGAGGGTGTCTTCCCATACTTAGCAATAATTTTGCTCAAGTCAGTCATATGGGTGGCAGTGGCAGTGGACTTTGTATTTACAAGTGTATCTGCTATAACAGTCACTTGACATGACCAGTATCAAAACAACTCCCACTGGTTGCATTTGATCACTGCCAAGACTAATATAGTCATAGTTGACAGTCACTATCGAGACATCAAACATACTGTAATTTTTGCAGTACTTGTGGCAATGCTGCTCCTATTCACCAATGCTAATATGTTTTGCAAATGTCAGATTCACTTAGTTGCCCATTTCTTACA
This sequence comes from Gekko gecko, assembly GCA_029375565.1. Taxonomy (NCBI): domain Eukaryota; kingdom Metazoa; phylum Chordata; class Lepidosauria; order Squamata; family Gekkonidae; genus Gekko; species Gekko gecko. Next base: position 227,458,589 of record JAPDNY010000002.1, read on the forward strand.
CAGTGGCCTAAATTAACAAAAATTACATTTAATTTTTGAAGCTGCTACAAACTTAAATTGATCTTTTGAGAGGTTCCCCCTCTGGAAAATATTTGTGAGACAAAGTGAATAAAGCCTTGCAAGACAGATAGAGCTCCCCATCCTTCCTCTAGTTGTTCCTTCATAAATTACTCTCACCTAAATGATAGGGATGTGGCTGGGAATCTGTATGCACATCCTGTCATCATGATGCTCCTTCAGGCTTCATTGAATTGCCTGCATATAGCCTTTGACATGCAAACTAGTTGCTTATAGCTGATGCTAGACTGAACCCATTAACTCTAGAAATCAGGGTTTTGAGTTAATAATGTGATTTGTCTGGGAGCCATTTCTCACACATTATGTGGTGGCAAACCCAAGTATACTCTCCAAGCTGCAGACAATCCTGATCCCCTGACGAGTGTACTTGTATGATGAGTACATGGTGCTGCCTTATACAGAGTCAGACCATTTGTTTATCAAAGTCAGCATTATCCAGGGTCTCAGGTAGAGGACCTTCACATAGCCTACCACCTAGTTCTTTTAAAATGAAACTTCAGGGACTGGAATCTCCCCTGCCTTTGTAAACACAAATGTGACACATTCATACTTTACCTTTTCCAGCGTACACTTAAAATATCTTAAATTACCCTTTAAAAAACAGGATGTGTGAAGCAAGTCTTAAGAGGAAATGACATGTTACATACGAGGAGTGTAATTTAATCCCATTTCTTTATAATGATAAGTAGCCTCTGGAGGTTGTTTGTTTATGTGATGGATGGGTCAGAAGAGATCTTTAACTCTTTTCCTCAAAATTTAGAGTCCAATGGTACCTTAAGACCAACAAAGGTTTATTCAAGGTATGAGCTTTCGTGTTCATGCACACTTTATCAAATACGTAGAATGGCAAAAAAGGTTCAAACTTTTAGCCAGAGAATGAACAGCAAATTAACATGCAACCTGATGATGAACAAGATATGCAAAGTGCCAGCCTCTGCCATTTTCAATGCGTTCAACACAAAAGCCCAGTTAACATTATTAAAGGCCTTCTCTGCATCTAGAAAGATTAAGGCCAACTGCTTTTCTGGGTGAGCTTCATAATATTCTATAACATCTATGATGCATCTCAGATTGTTCTTTATTTGTCTTTTAGGCAAAAATCCTGCTTGATCTTTGTGAATTGTTTTTGATAATTTTTTTAAACCTTTCCACTAGTATTGAGGCAAAAATTTTATAATTCACATTTAGTAGTGAGATTAGCCTATAGTTCTTAATTTCCTTTTCATCTGAGTTTTGTTTATGTATCAAAGAACTTATTGCTTCTTTCCATGAATCCAGAATTTCTTCATTCTCCATAATATTATTACAGATCTCTTTTAAGTGGGGCAATAGTTGCTCTTCAAATATAAGGTAAAATTCTATTGGAAGTCCATCTGGCCCTGGAGCTTTACCTTTATTTTGCCATCTCAATGCCTTCACCAATTCCATTATCACAATTGGCTGATTAAGTGTTTTCCTTTGGTCCTCTGTTCTTCGGCTGATGCGTTTCTAAATAGTCCTTTATCTGTTCTATATTTATATCAGTTTTTCTATAGAGATCTTTGTAAAAATTTTCCACTATAATTTTCATCTCTTGAAGTTTATTCGTTTCTGTCCCATCTTGCTTATTTAAAACTTTTATATAAGATTTCTCTTTTTGATGTCAAATTTTATAGGCCAACCATCTTGTTGGTTTGTTAGCATTCTCAAAAAAGTTTTGCTTGATAAATGCCAGTTTCTTGGCTAATTCATAAGTGAGCATACACTTCATCTTATGTTGGAAAAGCTTGAGTTTAATTTTCGTGTCTGGAGATGTTGAGTTTGTTAAAATGATTCAAGCCATTTATACTAGACAGAACACAATGGTTATGATTAATGGGGATCGGACTCAAAACTTTGATATTCAAAAAGGGACGAGACAAGGCTGTCCTCTTTCACCACTTTTATTTATTTTTGCACTGGAAATACTCAATGATTCGATTAGAAATGCAAACCAGATCACTGGACTTAAGTTGAGAGGAGAAGAATATAAATTATTGGCATTTTTGGATGATCTAGTATTCATTTTAGAGAATCCGATAACCTCGGTACTTGAATTGAAGAAGGAATGTCAAGATTATGGACAAGTAGCAGGATTGAGGGTAAACATTAATAAAACAAAGATTTTAACCAAGAATATGAACACAAAACAGAAGGAAAAATTACAAGAAATTTCAAGTTTTCAGATACAAGATAAAATAAAATATCTGGGAATCATGATGACAAACAAATGTAGCGCCCTAAAAGAAAACAATTATAAAGAGCTTTTGGAGACAACTAAACAAGATCTAGAAAAATGGAAAAATTTACAGATATCTTTAATGGGACGAATTGCATTAATTAAAATGGATGTGCTTCCTAGATGGATATTTCTATTTCAGTCAATTCAGATTCTGCAAAATCAATTTTTTTTAGTGATTTGGATCAGCTAGTATCGAAATTTATTTGGCAAAGGAAAACGCCCCAGAATAAGACTGAAGGCTTTACAAGACTCTAAAGAAAAAGGAGGCTTTGGTCTACCAAATTGGATCTTATACTACAGAGTGGCGGCATTAGCTTGGTTTAGGGATTGGATTACTCTAGAAGCTAAAAGAACTTCAAAACTAGAAGGTCATCATGATCTTATGATGGGATGGCATGCGTTCTTATGGTATGGGAAGGCATCCTCACAAAAGTATTTTAAACAACATTGGCTCCAGGCTTCTTTACTGAAAGTTTGGGAAATTATACATAAGCAGTTTTTTACAAAAAAAACCCAAAACTGACTGCTCCTTTGGAAGCCTTTAGGTTACCAAATGTATACGAGGAAGAGAAACCAAAAAGATATCAGGATATTTTGTACTCTAAGAATGAGTTGAAACCACTAGAGGGCTTATCGTTGTGACAAAAAGCTCAAATAGAATCTAGATATTCTAAAGATAAGAAAATAGGTTTCATGAATGTACAGGGTTTTTCCTATACAATGAAAACTTGGTGGAGATTGAAAAGATAATGATAGCTACTGAACAAAAATTTGTAAAAAGAACTTATACTTTCCTGCTTAATGAGATGATGTTAGAGAAAATAGTGAAGGTTAATATGATTCAATGGGACCAAAATATAGGTCATAACATAGACTTAGACCAGTGGGACCAAATGTGGAAGAAAAACATAAAGATTACAAAAGCTATAGCCTACAAGGAAAATGTATATAAAATGTTTTATAGATGGTATGTAACACCAAAGAGATTAGCAAAATATAATAGTAAATGTTCAAACAAGTGTTAGAAATGTGAAAGTAAGATGGGTTCGTTTTATCGTATGTGGTGGCATTGTAAAATAAGTAAACAATATTGGGCATGGGTCCATGAAATGACTTAAAAGGTGTTAGGTATGACTATACCATTTACACTGGAGGTATTGTTATTGAATATTTTACCAAAAGACTCTAATAAAGATGATCGCTATCTTATTGTATACCTAACCACCGCCGCAAGAATCCTTTAGGCCATATATGGGAAGAGGCTTGAGACACCTACGAAACAAGGATTCCTAAACAAAGTTTTAGAAGGAGCTGAAATGGACAAACTGACTCTATTGATGAAAGGTCTCTTGGACTCCATATTCCAGAACACATAGGCACGGTTTTATGAGCGGTATAATACTTATGTATAGGCTGTTACAACTGAAAGACGATTTATAAGATAAAATACTTTTATATAACCCAATAAGAGAGAAATGAAATGAGCTATTCTGTCATTATAAAATTAGTAAATGTTGATTTATTTTTTAGGCATAGTTAAGGTATACACTACGAGATTCTACTAGCCCTGTTTGTATGTTATTGTTTCTATGTTATGTTATGTATTGTGATGTGTTAAAAAATTAATAAAATTCTGTCCTTAGGGACAGTTTAAAAAAAAAAAGATATGCAAAGTGACACTAAATAACAAGTTAAGGTTATAAAGTCAACAGGTGTAAAGCAATAAATATGTCTACTAGCAGAAAAATGTCTAAAGGTGTCTTTTCTAATTGTGGGAAGTGACTGGGAATCTTCATTCTCTCCTGTCACGTGAGGAGGACACTTAACACTACATCCCCCTCCCTGCCTGACAGGAGAGAAGCTGAAGTATGCTCATTTTCTGGCCTCTCTTTCAGCAGCAGTAAGTCTAGATGCATTTCTTCTCATTTTTCTGTCTCCCACTGTCAGAGTATAATTGCAGGTTTGAGTATCATCCTGCTGTATTACAGCATCAGTGACTGTACATTCTGGGCACTGAGGCTCACTTGGTGTGCTAAATGTGTCCCATTGTGCCACATGTTTTCTGCGATCTTAATGCACTGTGGCTGATCAACTGTTGTTGTGCTTTAAAAGAATAATCATTCTTAGATCTTAACAGTTGGATCCATCACATGTTGTTTGACATTCATTTGTTGATCTTATATGTCTCCATAGCCAAAAGAAGGATTGACTGATTGCTTTTTAAATTCACCATTCTTTTAACAGTAATACCATGCAGATAATTTATTTGGAGACTGGTGGAAAATGAGAAAACTTGATGCAAAGTTCACATTCTACATTTGATACCTGAAAGCACACATTGACATGTCATTTCTGCATAAAGACATTATTACTGCAGTGAGGAGGCCCTCTTGGCAACTCCCCTGTCCTTCCTTCTCAGTATCACCCCTCCCACACTGGAAAACTTAATAGGGGCATGCAATAGAGGGGATTATAATGCCTGATGTACTTCCCTGAGGTGACTGACAGTGCCATCCTAAGCAGTTACACCTTTCTAAATCTATTGAAATCAGTGGTCTTAGAAGGGTGTTACTCCTTAAGATGGTGCTACTAGGACTAATTACACAAGACACATTTCCTGGATCCACCCTTGGATCCAGTCGATGGACATGGTCTGGGATTTACTAATTTGAATTGGGATCATAACATACAGGAAAGGGGGCCTAAGCCTTCTCTCTCCTATCATTTCCCCAACCTAAAATGGCTCTTGAGAGCCCAGGGAGCCACTGTTAGCCCCATTTGGGAAAATTAACATGTAACCTATCAATACAGTTTAAATTTCCCCAATGGAACAAACAGTGGTTCCCTGGGCTTTTTAAGATCTTGAAAACACCACAGGGCAAGGAGAGCTTAAGCCCCTTTTTTCCACTTGCCACAGTCCCAGTGCAAATTGGCCCCATGCATGCTTGGGAAACATGGAATTACCAGGCCACATCAGTCAGCTGGACCTGAGGATGGACCCAGGAAAAGTATATGTAGTTAGCCCTGACATGATCAAACATCTTTAGCTACATCTGCAAGAAGGATGTAAGGCAAGAAATAGGTGAGTAGGGCTGTGATCATACGCACAATTAGACCTGGCATAGGTGCGAATGCCAGGCAGATTTAAAGGGAGCGATCAGACAACATCTGGGAAGTGCCCGCAGCCATCGGCAACCCGTTCTGCTTTGTCACAGAAACAGAGTTAAAAGATGCTGGGGAAAATCCAGTAGTTAACGGGTTGCGCCAGGCCACGGACGGACTTTCCCATGTCTGATCGCTCCAGCACGCACTCATGGCATCAGGATGGTCTGATCAGGCCATCCCAACTTCGTGCTGTTGTTTTTTTCCCCCCTTCACAGTATGCACATCATCACAAACCCCATAGGGAGCCTTCAGTGTGGAGGTGCGGTTCATCGATCCCTTGGTTAAGCACATGGGGGGGAAACGGCACAACCCCCTGCCAACTCATCTGCAGTTGCATCTGATCACGAACTGATGAACTGTGCCCACAGCTTCAAAGGGAGGTATGATCGTGCAACTGTGGGTCAAATTCCTCCGGAGGAAATAGCCTCACTCCCCCCCCCCCCGTTTTTTCTGGTTCGTGTGATTGCAACCTAGCTGAGTTTTTAGCACCAATGTCTCTAATGTGTTCAGAAAATAATTAATTGGTGGGTCCAGAGGGGCTTAAAGGTTCACATAAGATGAGTCACAGGCATAAGAATCTGGGACTAAGGCTAGCAGGTGATTGGGGAGTTCATACTCTGTGGGTTTCAAGTATAATATATTCTCAAAAAATACCCACCTTGAGAATCAAATGTCCCAGGTTTTTCTAGCTCTTGTAGTGAATAGTGAATGTTGAATCCTGTTTTTACTAACTCATCTGATTAAAGTAGCCATGGAGAATAAGGAGATGCTTTTCTGTAAACTCCCAAGGCTTACAGTTTGCAGTTTCATAATCTGACAGTTATGAGATAGGGAATTGGAACTGAGAATTGATGGCCTTGGTCTTTCTGCTGAGATTATAAATGAGGAATGTGACCTTTTTTTCTCCAAAACTTAAGTGCAAACAAATCAGCTTCACCATATGTATCTCATTGGCAGATTGTTCAAAAAGAAAGAAAGGGTTTTAAGAGCACTTGACTTTATTAGTGTTTATATCAGGCTTTCTTGCTTATTTAATGTGAATATACAACATGGGCACTTCTGTGCATATTGAGACATGGCTTTGTCTATTATACTAAACTAAATAGGGCAGCATCAGAAATGTTGGCAATATTGACTAGCAACTAGCTATGGTGGGGGATTTGGGGGGCCCACCCCTTAATTAAAAGCCACACCCTGCAAATAGCCATACTAGAAACTTTATTTTTGAGGAGAGACTCCTGCTGCCTGCTGCTGCTGGCAGTGGCCAGAGTGAGAGTGCCATGGTTTGCCCTTGGGCTTCCCTCTCCCTCCCACTGTGGAATTGGGGGGGGGGCATCATGGGACCTGGGAAAAGACAGCTCAAAGGGCATTTAATTGCCTTCAGAATGCCTTTTGAGTTCCCTTGCACAGGGCAAGAAAGCTTAGAAGGGCATTCAAGAGTGGAATCTTTAATACATCCCCAACCATCCCCCTTTTTGCTAGCCCAGTCCTGCTGTATACCACTTGGGTCATGATGAGTCTTTCAAAAGCATCCCCATGAGCCTTTGGGAAACATGCAAATTAATTTGAAAGATGGTGCAGGGAGAAAAGGGGTGGGCCAGCAACCTGTCCAGGGGAGGGGTGGTCCAGCCACAGCCAGCCCCTGCCTGGAGCTGAAGTGCCTGCTGGCCTCAGCTGGAGGGACGTTTGCAGGCCAGGAGAGGGGATGGGCTTTCTTGCCAAAGGCCACCCATCCGGAGCAGCCAGGTGCTGCCAACTTGAGGCCTTTACGGGCAATCTTTAAGGGCAAGGTCAGCAACTGGGTCAAGAAGGTTCCAGCCCGGATGCATGTCCCAGGGAGGATGGGTCTCATCCACGTCTTAGCCCTGTGCATACTAGTGTTCCTTGCAAACTTTCTCACACACAGGAACAAAAGGGAGAGTGATGTTCACTTCTGAACTTTCATTAAGTGCTCATGAAAACCAACAGTTTTGAAAACTGGGACTGAAATACTTTGGGAACTTTTGCCCATTATTTTTGAATGTGAGTCACTCTCATGAACATTGTGGTAAAAAAAAATTAAATAGGAAATCTCAGCACATTCGTATTTAGGAAGATCACCTATTCTTTAAAAAGAAGAAGCTGTCATAATTACTTAGCAGCATACAAGCAGCCCTTCCCAGGTTTCCATAATAAGTAGAAATAACTTTTGTTATTAATAGAACTAAGTAGCATATTTCTCCCACAATTGTAAATTTTCTGTTTTAAAAAAGAGGATATAACTTACTGAGAAATTTTTCAGGAATTGCATTAGCGGGATGGCTCTTGAAAGTACTTGGATCCAGCTATATTGAGCCATATCACCCAGACCCACTCTGTGAAGATTAATGGTACACTCACTCTGTGTATCATCTAGTAAAGAGAATCAGTGTCACTGCTATCCCAATGCTATCAAATCAGTGTACATAATGTTCAACTGCTCTTCTTCCCCTAGAGATAAAGGACCTCAACCCTACTAATTATTTTGAGAATAGGACCCCCTAACATGTCAGAAATCAATTCATCTGAAGGCACAATTATCCCAACTAGAGCTAAAATTGGCCTCCAATATTAGCCTAGGGATTAGATGAAACATTATTGAATGTGTGACAGAGACCCCATTAGAGCAAACCACATGGTAATGGCAAGAAGCTGTAAAAGCAGCAAATATACCAGTTTCTTCCAATTTAAACTAAAATAACCAAGCAAAGAGATAATTATGGTCCTGAAGGAATAGCCTGCAATGGTGAAGTGAATTAAAGCAGTGGTTTGATTGCTGAGGCAGAGGTTGAGGAGGGGCTGGAAGTTTTGAAGATAAACATAGAGTATGAAGAAGTCCATGTGAGTTTCCCCACTTCATTATCAAAAAACAGAACAAATAAAGTGTGTGTTTTAAACACTGATTTTAAAAACATGTTTTTGAAGATTTTAGGAGAGAATCCAATCAAAAGGAGAAAAACAATCCATGTGTCTGAAGGGAAATATGATTGAAATTCTTACTGCTAGAGTTGGGGGTTATTTTCAGGTGTGTAAAATCTAAATGCTGGCTTCCTCTAACATCTGTAATTTAATTTGCTATTATTGAAGCCTCTACTCCAATTATTTCTAATGCTGAAGCTACTTTGATAACCACTACTGAGGTTAACTGGTTTGGTTAGTCCAGTCACCATTAGTTAGTAGAGTGCTTAAATAAAGCTACAAACAAAGGAGCGTCACTTTACCAGGTTATTCAGTTCACAAAGCTACACAGAGCCACATTGCAAATTTAGAAGAGAAATACTTCTCTCTTTGAGAAGTACACTTTGGATAGGAAAGAGGAGAGACTGATAGATTACTAATGTACTAGCTAAAGGATGGAGGTGGGTGGTGAGAGGCCCATCTGCCTCATGGTGCCAAAAGAGGACTGCATGTCCCTCTCTTGGTGCATGCTGGTAGAGAGCAAGTCTTCATTCAGAGTGAGAGAGAAGCAGGAAAGGAAGATTGGTCCCTGAGATCACAATCTGCATATCAAAGAGGACAGTGGCAGAAGAGTAGATACAGGAAGAAAGGTCAGTGTGCCTATCTAGCCTCTCTTGCAACTCAGTCTGGAGGTCTGAGGCAGGGGACATCACATCTGGAACTTCCAACAAATCACAGAGGCCGGAGTGCAAGAACCAGGGCTGTTTTGGGGCAGGAACATACAGGAACGGAGTTCCAGCTGGCTTCAGAGTTGGCCACACCCACTGCACCCAAAACCTCTGTGTGCATGGCTACAGAGGGAAGGCCTGGAGAGCGACCCCCCCCCACAACTCTGAGGCGGGCAGGCCAGGGGGCCCCCTGGAAGGATCAGGGAGGCATTTAAATGCCTCCCAGTGCCTTCCCCAGCTTGTCCAAGGGCAAGCTTGCCCAAGCAAGCCAAGGGAAGGCACAAGGTGTGGCCTAATATGCTAATGAGCTGTGCTGTCAGGGGTGTGGCCTAACATCCTGAGTTTCTGCTGTTGGGTGTGCCCTATTATGCTAATGAGTTCCTGCTGGTTTTTTTCTACAAAAAAGCCCTGGCAGGAACCATGTGAGCAGATGTTTAGCTATGTCCAAGCCTGGCAGGTCATAGCTGGTCAAGCCTGAGATGAATGGAAAAGGAAGAACAGGGGTGGGGGCAGGTCTAGAAGAGATCTGCATGTAGATGCAGTATGAACAATGGACTGGCCAGCTGTGATAGTAATGCTGGGTAGCGTTTGAAAGTAATTCAACAGCAGAACATTATTTTTTAATCTACAAAGAAAGAGCTTTACAAAATGGTAGCTAATGTGCAAGCTCACTTTGCAAAATACCAGTGTAACCTTTGCAGGAATTTCTTAAGCTCATTTTAGAGTTTTAAAGCTTAATCCTTAGTGCATCAAACGGCAGGGGTCTTGAGCAGGTGACTGTACAAATGCTGTAAAGTTGTCACTGAGTAACATTAAAACCTAATAACCACTGCAGCATGAAAATATCAGCCATCTGTGCCACTGTGTGTAAGGAAAATGCACTTGCAAAATGGATCAGAAATATTTAAATCAACAGGAGAATTGAGAGGATTTAATGTTAAATTTTTAAATGTCCCTGGAGCAATCCTAATTTGTGGATAAAGTTGATTAAAGTGCAAGAATCTTCAATCTGTAGTAGACCAGGTAAGGACTAACTTTACTTGTTCAATTGATCAACTTTCCCCCTCTGATTAGCTGCTTTATTTGCTTTTTTACCTCCTGCAGATCTGGCAACTAATTAGAGAAGGAAGAAGACCGCTCTGTCTCAAGAGTCATGAAACTATTTGCAGGGGAAGCAGGGAAGGGAAAGAATGAGTATAGAGCTCAAGGAAGCATTCTTCTCTTTTCCCTACCCTCCTAGGTAACCTGATAGTGGCTGTGGCCTACAATGGCCGACATGCCTCTTTCCACCCTGTCCTCCTTAGGGGTTCTCAAATCCCTGGAGAGGCTTTTCCTCTTACTCTCCAGTAGCTGCTACCATCACCTGGTCAATATAATTTCCCAGAACCCTCAGCTCCCCTTCCAAGCTCAGAGGTCTCACCTTTATGTCTCCCACTAGCTCAGCGCCTGGCTACTACAGGGACAGTTTACTGCTTTGTGTGCCCCTTGGGGAATGGCCTACCTGGAGCTCCCTTTAGAATAACATGTCTGAAATGGTTGGAGGTCTGTGTGATACAGAAAAAGGCAAATCCTCTGTTCCTCTGCTATACATGCCCTAATTGATGGGAAAACAGGACGGGCTCCATGACTTAGTTTTTCTAATTCCCTAGAGAGTTTACATTACCATTTTCGTCGTGGTCTCTGTGCAGTCCACAAAATGGGTTAGGCGCCTGCACACGACCTTGAGGTCGTGCGCAGGTGCCAAACCCATGTGTGGGACTGCACAGATGACCACTCAAAGATCATCAGTTACAGGTAAGCAACCTGTTTTTCAGGTTTGCTCCAGCTCTCCAGGCCAGCCACCTAGTCAAAGAAGGCTGCCTGCTTGCAAACCAAAGCACAGAGTCGTCCTTAGCCAAGCATCCCAAGGAAAGAGTCCAACTACCTCTTGCAAGAAAGTTTTATTAACTTTTTGTCTCCACCCACTTGACCCCAGTCAGCCTAGGTCAAGGCTTCTTTTCCTGTTGTCTCCAGGAAGCTGCTTCCTGAAGCCTATCTAGCATTTTACACCTCCACTCCTGCACTCTCTGCCTGAAGAGAGGAGGGGAGAGAAGGGGAAAGTTTGAGTCTCCCACTGTCTCTAGCTAGTCCCATTATTTATTTATTCATTTATTTATTCAATTTAAATCCCACCCTCCCTGCTGAGGCAATCTCAGCATGGCTTACATAAAATACATATATAAATACAATTAAAATCCATCATAAAAACAACCAAAAACCATAAACAAATCAATTGTCCTAAAGTGCTGGAACAATATTCAGATAAAGTTCGAGAGCAGAAAATTTCAAGATTAAACAATATTCCATAGGTGACAGTCATGATGGTATTCCCGCACCAGCTCCGTTGATCTACTTATATATGCAGCTAAAGATAGTAAGGCCAGGGCACAGAGTCACTCCTCAGATGTTTTACGCAGCTCCTAATCAAAAGCCTGGTGGAAGAGCTCTGTTTTGCAGGCCCTGTGGAACTGTAAGAGGTCCCGCAGGGCCCTGATCTCTTCTGGGAGCTCACTCCACCAGCACAGAGCCACCACTGAGAAGGCCCTGGCCTTGGTTATTGCCAACCTGGCATCTTTGGGACCTGGAAGGGCCAACCGGTTTTAGGCCCCTGAATGCAGTGTTTTCTGGGGAACATATGGGGAAAGGCGATCCCTTAGGTATACTGGACCCTGACCATAGAGGGCTTTAAAGATCAAAACCAGCACCTTGAAGTGAATCCAGTATGCTATTGGCAGCCAGTGCAGTGCTTTCAATACAGGCTGGATGTGTTCTTGTATAGAGAAACCCGTCAACAGTCTGGCCACAGCATTTTGCACTAGCTGCGACTTCCGGATTTGAGACAAGGGTAGCCCCATGTAAAGGGCATTACAGTAGTCTAATCTTGAGGTGACCATTGCATGGATCACTGTTGCCAAGTCTTTGTATTCGAGGAAGGGAACCAACTGCCTGATCAGCTGAAGAAGATAAAAGGCTGACTTGGCAGTAGCTGCTACCTGGGCCTCCGTTGTTGAAGAGGCATCCAAGAGCCACTTCCAAGCTCCTAACCTCCGGCGCTGGCACCAACTGCACCCCATCAAAGGTTGGGAGTAGGATCCCTACCCTTGGGCCACCCTGGCTCAAGCACAGGACCTCTGTTTTCATCAGATTCAGTTTCAGTCAATTCAGTCTAAGCCAACAGCTTGTAATGCCCAGTCCATATCTTCCGGGGTACAGTCAGACTGGCTGTCCAACAGCAGATAGAACTGAGTGTCATTTGCATATTAGTGACACCCTAGCCCATGTCTCCAGGCAATCTGAGCAAGGGGGCGCATATAGATGTTAAACAGCATCGGGAAAAGTACTGCCCCTTGAGGCACTCCACAAATCAGTGGGTGCTTACAGGACAGCTGTTCTCCTAGTGCCATCCTTTGTCCCCAACCCTGAAGGAAGGATGCAAGCCCCTGAACTCCAGAGTCAGTGAGGCGGTGGATCAGTAGCTGATGGCTGACTATGTCAAACACTGCCAACAGGTCTAACAACAACAGCACTGCCGACCGACCTTGATCCAGTTGCCTCCAGTGGTCATCCATGAGGGCGACCAATGCAGTCTCCATCCCATGTCCCAAGCAAAAACCAGACTGTGAGGGGTCTAAAATGGAAGTGTCATCCAAAAAGCCCTGTAGCTGGACTGCCACAGCCCTCTTGATTAACTTTCCCAAATAGGACAAGTTGGAAACCAGCTGATAGTTGGCCAATTCGGCTGGATCCAGAGATGTTTTTTTCAAGAGGGGATGGACCACTGCCTCCTTAAGTGCCCCAGGGAACAGCCCCTCCAAGAGGGACCTATTAATAATCTCCCCTAGGGCACCCTGAAACCCATCGCAACCAGCTTTCACTAGCCATGATGGGCATGGATCAAGAAGACACGTGGTGGGGCATACAGCAATTTGTCAACTTCCTCTAGGCTGAGTGGACTGAAGTGATCCATAACCTGACTAGAAGACGTGCATGGAGCCCTGAGTTCACTCACAATCTCAACTGTGGCGGGGAGGTCACGGCAGAGTGACAAGACTTTGCTCGCAAATAGCTCGCAAATGCCTCACAGCCAATATCCAATTCCCAAGTGTTTGACCTGCTTTGTGGCAGTGCCATCATGGATCAAATCATTCTAAACAATTGTGCTGGGTGTGAGCTTGCAGACACAATTGAAGCTGCGCCTGGAAAGAGGTGCACCTGGAAAGTCATTGATGGACTTCCTTCCTCCCAGCCTGCATTAAAAAAAAAAAAACTTTTAAAGTGCCAAGTGGAGGCTTGCTGCTTGCCAGCCTCCCTCCAGGAGAAAATGCATTTCTTCACAGGGGCTGCTCCCCATTCTTTGGCAAGACTAGAAGAAAGATCAGTTCCTTCCACTTTAGAAAGGCCAGAGTCTGCCCACAGTTTATATAAAATGCTCCATGGCTTCACTGGAAATTTTCTAAATTTTCTAAATAAATAGTGGCTGCAGGAAAAGTCCAGATTTTAGGAAGAAGAAAAAGAAGAAGAGAAGTGATTGGATTTATACCCCACCTTTCACTCGGAGTCTCAGAGCAGCTTACAAACTCCTTTGCCTTCCCCTCCCCACAACAGGCACCCTGTGAGGTAGGTGGGGCTGAGAAAGGTCTGACAGAAACTGGTCTTTTCAAGAACACTTCTGACAGAACTATGGCTTGCCCAAGGTCATCCAGCATCTGCGAGTGGAGGAGTAGGGAATCAAACCTGGTTCTCCCAGATTGAAGTCCATGCACTTAACCACTACATCAAACTGAAGATGATATTTTGGTTTCTTGAGCCTGCAAATGTTTAGGAGAGGTGCTCTCAGTTCATTTTAGGTGCTTAATTGATTACAAGTTTATTAGCAACATGGAATGGATACATTGTAAACCTTGACTGGCCCAGTGGGTTGCTTTCATATTCAGGGGGTAAATACCAGAGCTGTAGGCAGGTTATATACTTCTGCCTGTAGTTTTTAAAACCGGACATTAAGTTCCCCCCATTCCTTCTGGGTCTATCTAGATTGTGATATGAGTGAATGGCTCTGAAATGGCAGTTTCACCACATTTTTGCTGATTGCTTTATGTCAGTCTACTAGAGTGGGCTGTAGGCAGAGATACGGGATGATATGGCTGTGGGGTCACTTCAAGTGAAATAAAAAGGAAATGACATACTTCGATACCCTCTGTCCCTCCTGTTTTTCTTAGTCAGAAGTGATGTGACTTTGCAGCCAACTTCAGGGTTTTTTAAAAAAATTCTCCTGCTGGTGATGGTAATGACTGGACTCCATAAGACAGAAGAACATTGATCAAATACTATTGGACTTCTCCTTTTTAGACCCTCAAAACTCAGTCCAAGGTTTACTGTGAAAAGCGACATATATATACATGCTATATCAATTTCCTCTGTGCTATAAATCTACGCATTCCTATTTATAATGCAAACAAAGTGTTACAGCTGCACATTGTCTTTTATCAATTATTATGTCACAATAATTACAGGGTAGTAAGTGTAAGCTTTTGTGTGCAAGCGCACTTCATCAGACACAATGAAAACAGGGTAGTAAGTTACAGAAGTGATATTTTATCTCCTTTTGACTGTATCATTAAACTGATGTTGATCCAATGTGGAATTTGTTTGTCTCCCTGCAGTACATATTTGTTCTGGTTTTTTCTGGGCACAGTTGTGTGTTTGTGTTAGGCTATTGGATGAGTAGGTTTGCTGATGATAATCGCATTTTTATATACTTTCTGTCTCTAGTCATTGTCAATACACTTTTTGTTCAAGGATTATCATTAATGCTCATGTAGAGTACCACCACCGTGTTCAGCATGACTCTTGTCTCAGTATGTGTTCCAAGGGGATAGTTTCATTAATCTTATGGCACCTTATATGTAACCAAAATGGTCATTGGGTTAGCGTGTCTGCCATATGAGGCAAGGCTAAAGTATGTGGTACTTTTTAACTAAAAAAAGGCAGTTGAGAGATGTCATAATAGAGGTCTAAAATATTATGCATGGTGTAAAGGAAATAGATGGAGAGGAACTTTTTTTCTCTCCCATAATACTAAAACTCAAGTTCATTCTACGAAAACTGATTGGCAGAGGCAATATTAGTTCATACATTGGGTAGTCGATTTGTAGAACTCATTACTGCAAGACATGGCGATGACCACTGGCTTATATTGGTTTAAAATGGTCTGATGGAGTATAGCACTATTATTGGCTATTAGGCATAATAGCTGAATAGGACTTCTGGGTCCTATTTGCTGATTTGCTACCCTTTCTGACATCAACAGCCTGTGCGCAGTCAGCATAAGTGCACCCATGCTGGATCAGACTAATAATCCATTTAGGGCCATTTGGATATCACAAGGAAGTCAACAAGCAGGGCCTGCAATCAATAGCCATCACCAGCCATCACCTACTAGCTGCTCCAGCTAGCAAATCAACCAGCAAATATACATTTGCATGGTTCAGACTCATGGGTGCACTGCTCCTTTCCAGTGATTACAAATAAGGGATGGAATTTCTCTCTCCCTTTAGTTGTCTTTCAGTGACACTAGAGAATAATTCCAGTAGTTGCTGCCAATCAGGACTTGAATCATAGTGGATCTTGAACTGGAGACCTTAGAGATTCTCCCTGGGCACCACCACCCATGATACCAGTCTCTACAGCCAAGGAAGCCTCCTTGTACCAGTGAGCCAGAACAGATCAGGTAATATTCTCTGTCCCACAAAATTCTTCTTGGTCAGGCTTGCTCACTGGCTTGAGTAAGTATCAGACCTGCTCTTGCTTCCTACAGGCTTTTCTTTCTTCCCTTTTTGTTTTAATCTTGCCCTGACTGCAACATCACAAGAGTAATCCTGACATAAAGTTATGACACATCCTCATTTCTGCCTTGCTGTATATCCCACTTTCCTCTGTGTATCAATTAATTATATTTACTGCTGTGTTCTAATATTATATGCCCAAGTGATCAAAAGTATTTTTGTGACTTTCTGCATGCTGAATCTCTACCTATCACAGAGTTTGTGTGAATTATCAATTTAAATCTCTCAGCAAGGCCAATAAAATAGGTTATATTCGTATGGGGGACAGAATACTGTCCTGTGGATTTTGCCTCCACCACATTTAAATTTTTGATGTTTAAACAAGGTTTATTCTTATTAAGGGTCTACTGTTGGAACTTAATGGAGTAAAATCAATGTTAATCTCAACTACAGGAACTTTATTTGTCTTTAATGTTTTTGCAGTCGGAATCATAAACAGTAAACCCTCATACCACAATAAACCTCATTCCACAGGAAAATGTGGAAGAATTTAAAGATTGCTACTGCAGTTGTCATGTGATTTGACAACAGCTGCTAGAAATTTTGTCACATGTGGAGTAGTTTGTTTGTCTTCATCTCCCAGTAACCAGGATGATTTTGCTTCTGGAGAGAGGAAGTCCTGATTAAATAAAGGGGAGATCAGTTCACCTCTTAGAGCTGAAAATTTGGGACAATCAAGCAAAATATGATCCACAGAGTCAATTTTACTGTTGCCGCAATTACAGAGTTGATCTGAGTATGAAATCCCATCAAATCTTCCTGACATCACAGCTGAAGGTAGGGCATTCAGATGTGCTAGCATGAATGCCCTTCTATACTTTGGAAGAATTATCTCAGATAAGTAGTCTGGCATTGCTGGTGGAGGCTGAATGCTTACTGAAAAGGTTGAACACACTCTGTGTCCTCTAATTGACAAGTTCGTGTAGTCAAAGTTTCTCAAATATCTTCTAATAAGCTGTGACAGTTCTTGTCTACTCATGACTTCTATCAATTCATGGGTGATACCCAAACATAATAGTTTACGGTCCAGTAATCTGTCCCAATCACTTGTGGACTACCAGTTCTTTTAGCTGTATTGAATCCCAGGGGTCTCAGAAAGAAAAGAACTGATAGTCCATGTAATTTTCTTTGAAATTGGATTCCATTATTCAGCCGCTTAATCAGAAGAAGAGAAATTGAAACGCCCATATACCTAGAGAAGGTGTTCGGCTACAGGAGATTTTTCACTGGTCATCCTCTGCTTTATTTATGACTGTTAGAGGTCTTTGGACACTTTTATTGCATTTAAGGAAGGAGAAATGGCCGGTTGGATTTATGTGCATACCTTGTCATCAGCGCCTGTGTTTATTTGTTTCTCAGTGTTGATGTATGATATGCCATGAGCACATATGATTATATTTGGGAATATTGTATCTGTTTTGGGTTGTGGACCACCAACTCATTATAGACGTTTATTTGTAATTTAAATACTTATTCAATATATCATATACAGACATTTCAAGTGTATATAATATTTGATGGCCTTCCCTTGGGGTTTTTCTGCTTTTTTCTACAATTACATGCTAGGGATCCCTGCTTTGTCTGGCACATAATTGAAAGCAGTGGATGTGGTCCTGTTTTTAGAAGTCAGTAGGAGTTGTTATATAAGCAAAGTCGAGAACAGATTATTGGGGGGGAGGGATTGGAATCTGAATGGATGGCCATTTTTTGCCATCAAGTGACAGCTGATTTATGATGACCACATAGGGTTTTCAAGGTAAGAGATATTCAGAGGTGGTTTGTCATTGCCTGGCTCAGCATCACAACCCTGGTATTCCTTGGTTGTCTCCCATCCAAATAATAAGACACTGCTTAGCTTCTGAGATCTGATGAGATCAGGCTAGCCTGGGCTATCCATGTCAGGGGGCCATTCTATAGCCAACCACTTTCATGTCTGTTTAAATAAGGTAACTTCCAGCCAAGAAACTCAGGAAATTTGTAATTCTGCAAAGGGATTAGGAATTTCTAACAATGGATCTATTGCATCCTCATGAAATTACAATTGCTAAAGCTCTGGTATGGCTGTTTAAATGGTGACCCCACCAGAGTCCTTCATAGCAGCTTGCTATTTTTTTAACACCAAAGTGTATATCTCATTAAAAGAGTATAGACCTCCCCTTGATTGATCTCGAAGAAGGTAGAAGGAAACAATCCAGAATTACTATTTTGCTCCTCTATCTTGCATGACATCAGTTGGATCCTCCAGCAACCTCATGACCTTCCACACTGCTCCAGGCCTCTATGTTCTCCATGGTTCCCCTAGTTCCCAGAAAGGATAATGATAAATCAGAATGTCCTGTGTTTGAGAATATCTGATGGATTTCCTTGCTATTGTGGGGAGGGGAAGTAAAAGGAGTTTGTAAGCTGCTCTGAGACTCTGAGTGAAGGGCGGGATATAAATCCAGTCTCCTCCTCCTCCTCCTCCTCCTTCTTCCACTTTGCACAAGACTTCCCACAACAGAGATGCACTAGTATTGACTTGGTTGCTTCTGTGGATTATAACTCTTGATTGCAAGAATTCAAGATCTGTCTGTGGTGTGGATCACTGCTAATTTGAACATCTATTAGTAATATCTGATATTTATTTATTCATTTATAAAATTTATATCTTGTCTCTCTGTCCTCATCGGGGCTAAAACATACATGATAAAAACATATTTTAAAAACCATTAAAAAAACATAATTTAAACAATTAAAACAAGCTCAAATGCACATACAAAAGTAAAAAACAGCAATAAAAATGTCAGGAAGGAGGAATCACTGAGATAATATCAGATTAAACAAAAATCTTCACCTGCTGGTGGAAAGTGGCAACAAATGTGAATAGGTGAGTCTCCCTGGAGAAAGAGTTACAGAGCTTTGGTGCCCCAACTAAGGAGGCCTTCTGCTGGGTTGCCACCTGCCTAATTTCGGAAGGTGAGGGCACCTCAAAGTATTGGTTATGTAGGTTTGTAAGGGAGTAGGTAAGTCCTTCAGGTTTGATAATATCTGGAAGTTGACAGTTATGTGTTGTAGCACCATGTTACTTAGGAAGAAATTTGAGAAGTATAATAAACTATGATCACATATTTTTAGGGACTGCCAGCTGATCAGAATTCCCTCAACTGCTTGTGGGACAAGGTATCATTCTAAGGGTGGAGCAGAAACCAAGATAACATCTTCTCTCAACACCAAGCTAAATGAGGCTAACCAACATTGAACTAGTTAAGTATAAGATCACCTGCAGAATAAACAACATGTGGTATGGTGGGTAGACATGCTCTGGTTGTATAAAGGTCTGTTACGATGAGTCTCAGGGCACCGATAGAGCTACTTCTCAATAACTTTCCACTCCTATGTTAGGTTGCATTTTGTTTAAAAATAATCCTCTCTTTCTGTTCCCCTGCTCTGTCTTGTCAGTGCCTTTACCTCCCACAGATGTCTGATGTACCTTGATGCTGGTTTTGTGTGATCTTCACTTGGAAGTACTTTCTGCTACCATTTCACCCCCTGCCCTGCATCCCTACATTTCTTGCCACAACAGAGATGCACACACAAAATGACACCAGCATTCCATTTATCTCCTCCAGAGAACATAATGGAATAGAATTTAAAAGCTTTTGTCTCTGTGCCTCCCCTTACATTGCATGGTTCTTTGTCACTATTGTTGTTGGTTCTTGCTTACTATAGGCATTTCTTATGTACAAAGTCAGTATTAGGGATAGCTTTACCTTCATGAGAAACTCAGATTCAGCAAAGTCAGACAATATGAGAGAAAGAGAAACGAAGACAGATAATTTGATTTCTTCCTGGGTAGATTTTCAAGTTCTAATGGGAAAATAACCCTGAAGTATAGTTTAGATTAACTAGACATAGATGGCATAGATGTCATTAAACCTCAAGTACTTACAAGGTGTGACCAAGTGGAAATGTACCCTTTTGTTCAGTTTAAGCTCCTTCAAAATCTAGGCAAGGGAATGAGCAGGTTAGCATTTTTATTGTACAGGTAGGATAATATTTTCCCAGAAGTCTTGAGAAAAGATAAAGTCTTGAGGCTGTTAGTCCTTTCAAAAGGTGCTGCATTACAGAAAGGCACAGCCCTGAAGGAAGGGAGAATTTCACTGTAATATCTAGTGGTCTGACGCAAAAATAAGATAGTTGTCCCACCTGCCTTTTAGCAACGGCTTGTGCAGCTGTGTCCTTTTGACGTATTATTGGATAAGATCATAAAAGTGGGCTTTGCTAGAGGCCAAGAGAAAAGTCAGGATACCCCCACCCTTCTGTGGACCCTTGCCAGAATGAAGCACCCAGTGAAACGGAAAACAGAGCCCCAGGGGAAATGAATACTGGCTGCTGTACTTGGAAATGTAGCTTAGAGCTTGTTCGAAAGCCTTTAGTAATTTGTGTAGTATTACCTGTAAGCAATAATGTGTATTGACTCTGGGTCATTCAGACAACCAAGTTGTGAGATAAATCCTGAACTCTTGATTCATTCTTTTTAAAGACTCTTAATTTAAGCCTGAAATTATCCTTTGAAATTAGTTTTGTTTTGCAATTTATCTGTAGCACCAAAGGACCAAAGGGCTTAGCCCCAGGGTGTGTTTTTTACTGCTAATGCCTGAACTTTCTTAAGAAGGAGCATCTCTGAGCCCTTGCTCACAGTCCAAGAACATATGAAATAGAAACTGCCTTTTCTGAATATTGTTTTTCTGTCTGGGAATAATTCCAGAACTTCCAGATAGGTTTATATGATCAAAAAGACCAGCACAAAGCATAAATTGAGTCATAGGCCTATTACGCACTCACAGACTACTGCAGAGAATTGTAGCAGTCGAGCCTTTAAGCTTCACTTTGGATTTGTGTTCCTGCTGTACACACCCTTCTATTTTCTATCTCTGGTGTATTTATTTTGCAGCCACAACCAAAAACCACCGTTTTTCTCAATTGGGATGGGAACATCACTTGTGACATGGGGGGGGGGTACATAAGAACAGAAGAGAAGCCAATGTTGAATCAGGCCAATGGCCCATCTAGTACAACACTCTGTCACACAGTGGCCAAAAATACCAGGTGCCATCAGGAGGTCCAGCAATGGGGCCGGGACACTAGAAGCCCTCCCACTGCTGCCCCTCCCCCAGCACCAAGAATAGAGTGCATCACCTGCCCCAGACTGAGAGTTCCTATCTATACCTTGTGGCTAATAGCCACTGATGGACCTCTGTTCCATATGTTTATCTAATTCCCTCTTGAAACTGTCCATGCTTGTAGCTGCCACCACCTCCTGTGGCAGTGAATTCCATGTGTTAATCACTCTTTGGGTGAAGAAGTACTTCCTTTTATCTGTTCTAACCCAACTGCTCAGCAATTTTATGGAGTGCCCATGAGTTCTTGTATTGTGAGAAAGGGAGAAAAGTACTTTTTTCTCAACCTGCTCAATCCCATGCATAATCTTATAAACCTCGATCATGTCACCCCTCAGCCGTCGTTTCTCCTCACTAAAGAGCCCCAAGCGTTTTAACCTTTCTTCATAGGGAAAGTGTTCCAACCCTTTTATCATTCTAGTTGCCCTTCTCTGCACTTTTTCCAATGCTATAATATCCTTTTAGAGGTGTGGCAACCAGAACTGTACACAGTATTCCAAATGAGGTCGCACCAATGATTTCTACAGGGGCATTATGATACTGCCTGATTTGTTTTCAATTCCCTTCCTAATAATCCCCAGCATAGTGTTGGCCTTCTTTATTGCAGTTACACACTGTCTAGACATTTTCATTGAGTTATCTACTATGACTCCAAAATCTCTCTCTTGGTCAGTCTCTGCCAGTTCAGACCCCATCAATGTGTATTTATATTTAGGATTTTTGGCTCCAATGTGCATCACTTTGCACTTGGCCACATTGAACCCCATTTGCCATGTTGACGCCCACTCACCCATCCTCGACATTTCCCTTTCGAGTGCCTCACAATCCTCCCTGGTTGTATGCAAAGGTTTTTTTAAAAAAATAATTAATTATTTAATTTATATCCCACTGGGGCAGGCTCAGGGCAGCTTACAACATTCATAAAGTACAAATACAGTTAAAACATAAGCAGCATATAATAACTTAAAATTAATCATTTAAAAGATATAAAACACTGAAATGTATCAAGTAATAAGAGCAATAGTTCTTTATGATGTAAAATGGGTAATTGTTGGATGGTTATTCTTTCACACCAGCTCAGTTCTCCTTGTTATACAGCAGGCATGGCTGAGGACATGATGGTAGGACCCCAGGCACAGGCTAGTGGCAAAGATGGCAAAGCCAGGGCACAGGGAAACTCCTTGGTGTATGGTGTGGCTCCTAGTCAAACACCTGGTGGAAGAGCTCTGTCTTACAGGCCCTGAGGAACTGTAAAAGATCCCACAGGCCCCTGATCTCTTCTGGGAGCTCAATCCACCAGAATGGAGCTGCTACCGAGAAGGTCCCGGCCCTGGTTGCCACCAGTCTGACATCCCTGGGGCCTGGAATAATTGCCCTATTGCAGCTGCACAGTAGCATCAAGCAAGCACCTTCCATTTAAACCCTGATTTTTCAGTTCCTTGGATGAAATGAAATGAAACACAGAGGAGCACAGGCAAGGTTAAAAAAAATCCTGAAATTGACCAAACTACTTTTTGGATTCTCTGCTATGTTATCGACCACTGTGAAAAGCAACACCTGTGCCTTGGTCAGGCTCTCACCCACCATGCCTGGCTGTGCCTCCAAGCAGCATGCTTCGTTGGTGGGCAGTAAGACCATGAAGAAGCCCAGCCAGCCCAGGTCACTGGCTTCCAGCAGCGCCTCACACATGCACAAGACCTGCTCCAGGGGGAAGTGGGATGGTGGCTCTGGGGAAGAGGGAGAAGGTGCTGCCACACCTGCCTTGCTTCCCTGTCTTTTCCCCCACTGAACCTAGTCTAGTGTTAATCTCATTACATTAGATTTATGCTACCTGTAAAAAGAAATTAAAATGTCAAACAATGAGGCACCATTTTAATCTTAGGCTTGCTTCCAGAGACTGTCAAAATGGTCCCCCAAAAAATGTTTGTTCACTGAAGCATTAAAGGGAAAAATGTTTCATTCTGTGCTCATGATTCCCCCCTTATTTGGTTTGCATTCAGCACTGTAATTCTTCTTCTTTTTCTTCTTCTTTTTGCATAGTGGATTCTCTGTTTTGTTTTGTGAAGAGGCTTCTTGGATAGCTGCCAGAGAAACTTTGGGAAGCAAGATGGGCTTGGGGGTGGCACCTTCTCCCTCTTCCCCTGGGCCATCCCACTTCTCCCAGGAGGGGGGATCATCAGCACAGAATGAAACTGAATGAAATTGACATGTAAAGAGAGATTTACACTGGGATGGGATGAGAAGCCCAAAGCTTTTAGGGTCTTAGGACAGCCATGTTTTTTTTCCAGCCTCCTGGGAACCCAAAGGAAATATGCCAGTCTTGACCCAATGCCTCCCTCCCTCCCCCTTTCAGAGCTTGTGAAGAGGCTCCTTTCACTAATTTTTTCCCCAGAGATCCAAGACTAGAGAAAAACTCATTTCGCTAGAATCATCCCGCTTGTATTTAAAAATAAATAAATAGGTAAGCAGTAGTAGAGCTTGTACACTGATGAAGGGGGGAGAACCACTAACATTCTGCTAAGATGGCTATTCAAGAGTAAATACAGATTGAAGAATCTCCTCTTTCAAAAAACTCATGCAGTGCGAAACTGACCAATAAGGAATGGGAGGAACGACCTCAATGTGGACAGAGGAGTAGCTCTCAAGGGGCTGGGAAAAGGGCAGGGGTAAGATCTAAGGGAATCTATATGCTTTTGCATTACCTTCAGCTTGGAAGCAAAGCAGGGGGAAAGACCACCACAAAACCACTCTCAAATAATGTGGGTAAACAGTGATCAGAAAGCGAAATGAGCACTAAAGGGAGGAAAAACAACGCAGAATGGTGGGGAAACCCAACAGATATGCACAGTGAAAGCAAGGCAAAACACCAGTGCTTAGTAGGCCATAGTCTGCCAACATCAGGTCTTGGAATTTAAAGTTTGTTGCTAACTATTGCTGTTGTTCTTTAACCAGGAGCTTAAAGATTAAATTCTAGTTCCAGTAGTGTACACTAGAAGTCAAAGGTCCTCTGAGCATTGTTTCTGTGAGCACTTGTAAAGATATATGTGCACTAGACATGTATCTATGTCAGTGAGGTCCGCTTCTTAATTGGGTCCAGATTCACTCTGGTGAAGCCAAGCATCAGAGAGAAACCTGTCTTCCACAAACTCTCTTTGCTGTTCTAAAAGAGCTTCAGGTTTAGGTGAGTTACTTTTTTCCCCACCATAGAGAACAATGGAGGGAATAGGGGCAACCTGTTTGGGGGCCCATAGAATTGGACCCCCCTGGTCCAATGTTCTTGAAACTTGGTGGGTATCTTGGGGAGAGGCTCCATCAGCTACCCTGTGAGTTTGGAGCCTCTCCCTCAAACCCCCTTCCCTCCAGCCCCCAGAATATACCCTATGTTTTCACCATTGACTTTAATGGCCCATAGGATATAATGGGGCCGAATTGCCACCAAATTTCTTTCATTCCCTCCTTTCCTTCTCTCTTTTTCCTCTTTCCCTCCTTCTTCCCTTCTCTCTTTCTTCCCTTCTCTCTTTCTTCCCTTCTCTCTTTCTTCCCTTCTCTCTTTCTTTCTTTCTTTCTTTCTTTCTTTCTTTCTTTCTTTCTTTCTTTCTTTCTTTCTTTCTTTCTTTCTTTCTTTCTTTCTCACCTTCTTCTCTTCTCTTTTTCCCTCCTTTCCCTGTTTCCCTCCTTCTTCCCTCTCTTTCTTTCCCTCTTTCCTTCTTTCTTTCCTTCTCTCTACTCTCTCTCTTTCCTTCCCTCTTTTCTCCTTCTGTGGCCCAACTCTCATGAGAAGGAGTTTAAACTTTAAACCCCTTCTCTCTTAGCTCCCCCACCCAGACCAGCTGGGGAAGGGAAGGGGAGGCTTTTGAAGATGCCTCCCCCCTTTTGCTTCCCCTTCTGACATCACTTCTGGTGATGTCAGGGGGCATGGCATATGCTAATATCTTAATAGCTCATTAGCATACCATATGCTAATGAGCTCCTGCAGCTGTTTTTCTACGAAAAGTCCCCTGACTGTAATTGTTGTCTCGTTCGTGGGGCCTCCCACCCCACCATGTCCTGAATCTTTTTGGGATCCATGCCCAGACCCTTCCCCGATATGTGGTATCCTAAAGAGTCCAGTTCCTCCTTGTGGAACATGCATTTGGAGAGCTTTGCATATAGGTGGTTGTTGTAGAGGGCTTTCAGAACCTCTTGCACCAGTCTTACATGTGACTCCTTATCTTTTGAATATATCAGCACATCATCAAGCTAAACAACCACCCTTTTGAACAGGTATTTGTGCAACACTTCATTAATTAAGTTCATAAACACTCCTGGCATTCCAGCCAACCCAAATGGCATAACCAAGTACTCAAACTGTCCCAGAGGAGTGTTGAAAGTGGTTTTATGCTCATCCCCCTCCCGGATACGCACTCTGAAGCATCACGTAAATCCAGTTTAGGAAAAATGGTCCCTTGTTATGCCTCCGCCAACAAGTCTTTGATGAGGGGGAGAGGGTAGGCATGAGACATGAATACTGCATTCAATCTTCTGTGATCCATGCATAGCCTCAGGCCCCCATCCTTCTTTATCCTGAACAGTACTGGGACCATGAAAGGGGGGGTGGCAGGCCAGATGGTCGGGCTCATGGCACAGAGCTTCCCTTTTGTCAATTTATGACCTGGCAGGCTTTCAATAGCACAGTCAGTCTTATGGTGAGGAGGCAGCTCATCTGTTTCCCCCTCTTCAAACATCCTAGCCAAGTCCCTATATTCTGCGGGGATTAGATTTAGTTCTTAGCATGCCAGACACACCTGCTCTGCCACTGGGTGCAGCTCTTCCCCCCATTTCGGGTCCCACAGGTGCTCCCTGCACCACGCATCTAAAAACATGAGGGGTCATGAGCCTGGAGCCACAGGATACCCAATACCATTGGGAAGTTGACCGTGGGATTTATCACGAAGGATCACATCTCCCAGTGCGCTCCCACGGGCAAATGCACTGTGCAGTACTGGCAAGCCTCTCCCGTCATGGAGGCACCGTCCGTTTGAGAAAATACTTTGGGCTCTTTCAACTTGTGCACCTTTGCCCCCAGTCCCGTAATGATTTCTGGGCTTATTAAGTCTTGGGTGTGATTACTAAGAAGCAGTATGGGTTTCTCAAGAACAAGTCATGTCAGACTAACCTTATCTCTTTCTTTGAGAAAGTTACTACCTTGCTGGATCAGGGGAATGTTGTAGACATAGTTTATCTTGATTTCAGTAAGGCTTTTGATAAGGTTCTTCATAATATTCTTGTTGATAAATTGGAAAAATGTGGTTTGGATCCTAGGACTATTAGGTGGATCTGTAACTGGTTGACAGATTGCACCCAAAAAGTGCTTGTGAATGGTTCCTCATCCTCTTGGGGAGGAGTGACAAGTGGAATGCCTCAAGGATCTGTCCTGGGACCTGTTTTGTTCAACATCTTTATCAATGATTTGGATAAAGGGATAGAGGGAATGCTTATTAAATTTGCAGATGATACTAAATTAGGAGGGGTAGCAGATACAGTAGAAGACAGAGTCAGGATACAGGATGATCTTGACAGGCTGGAAAACTGAGCTAAAACAATAAAATAAGACACTGAGTTAGGCTGAACATAGGCTGAACATAGCCTAACTCAAACAGGGCACAGTATCTTATTCCAAGACATTGAAATGCTGGACAACACATCCAATTACGTCAAATTACACAGGGAAGACACTAAAATTCATAAACATAAACACAATTTCAACAGGAAAGAAGAGAGTTTAAAAATAAATAGGTCATGGTTTCCTGTCCTGAAAAACACAAAATGCTCTACATCTTACAACAGCACTACAGATAAGATTAGAATTTCAACAGCCAATCCATATGCAAAAGAGCCTCCTCAGGAAAGCTCCTCCTTTAGCATGTCACAGACTGGGAAACTCCTACAAGATAATGACTCAGCCCTACCCACCTTCCTGAGTAGATATAAATTACCTGCCTACCATTTTTCTTCTCACTTTGACACAGACAGTATTCCATATTTCTGTGTTTTACCTCTGAGGATGCCAGTGAAATGTCAGGTACTACAATGCCAAGACCACAACCATACAGCCCAGAAAATCTACAACAACTAATGAACTCCAGCTGTGAAAGCCTTCAACAACACATCTTCAAGTACTTGAAGGGCTGTCATATAGAGGATGGTAAGGAGTTGTTTTCTGTTGCCCCAGAAGGTCAGACCAGAACCAAAGGGGTTGAAATTAAATCAGAAGAGTTTTTGGTAAACATTAGGAAGAACTTCCTGACAGAGTGGTTCCTCAGTGGAACAGGCTTCCTTGGGAAGTGGTGTGCTCTCCTTCTTTGGAGGTTTTCAGAGTCTAGATGGCCATCTGACAGCAATGCTGATTGTGTGAATTTAGGCAGATCATGAGAGGGAGGGCAGCAAGGGTTGCCTCAGTGCTTGGGAGAACCAATTTGGTGTAGTGGTTAAGTGCACGGGCTCTGATCTAGGAGAACCGGGTTTGATTCCCCATTCCTCCACTTGTACCTGCTGGATGACCTTGGGCAAGGCATAGTTCTGGCACAGCTGTCCTTGAAAAAGAGCAGTTTCTATCAGAGCTCTCTCAGTCCCCCTACCTCACAGGGTGTCTGCTGTGGGGAGGGGAAGGGAAAGGAGTTTGTAAGCCACTCTGAGACACCTTTGGATAGTGAAGGGCGGGGTATAAATCCAATCTCTTCTTTTCTTCTTTAGTTCTTGTGGCCCTTTCTTACATGATTGCCACTTTGGGGTGAAGCAATTTTTCTCCAGACTAGTTTGGCCAAGGATCTTGGAGGTTTTTTGTCATCTTCTGGGCATGGAACAGTGGTCGCTGCAGGTGTGGAGGTGTGGAGGGGGAAGTATTTGTGAATTTCCTGCCTTGTGTGGGGGTTGGACTAAATGACCCTGAAGGTCCCTTCCAACTCTATGATTCTATGAGAGATTTGGGGAAAATGGCAGGGAAAGCAGAGGATTATATTGCCTATCTTTGTATGGTTTTTCAGGGGAAGCCATCTGGAGAAGTTTCCAAGCATCCTGGGCAGCTGATAGACTTCAGACCTAAACAAATCAAAAGTCTGGGAT
Source organism: Gekko gecko (assembly GCA_029375565.1). NCBI lineage: Eukaryota > Metazoa > Chordata > Lepidosauria > Squamata > Gekkonidae > Gekko > Gekko gecko. The sequence continues at coordinate 227,486,877 of JAPDNY010000002.1, forward strand.
TCCAGAATGGGTATTGGTCAAGGCCACTTTGGGACTCAAAGTCAGATTATTGTATATGAGTTGGAATTACGATAGCAGCTCTTAAAACAAGAGTTAGAGAATAAAAGAAACAAAGCATTTTGTGATTTTGTGGGCTGGGAGAGAGGTGGGGCATTATCCAGATGAAGTCAGAAGCAAACCTTCTGACTGGTTCTGGGGAAGCTTGAGGTAGGGTTGCCAACTCTGGATAAGTAAATTCCTGGAGATTTGGTTGTGGGGCCAGGGGAGAGTGGGTTTTGGGGAGGGGAGGGACTTTAGCAGGGTATAATGTCATAGACTAAACCCTCCAAAGTAGCTGTTTTCTCCAGGAGAACTGGTCCCTGTCATCCAGAGATCAATTGTAATTCTGGGAGCTCTCTAGTCCCCATCTGAAGGCTGGCAATTCTAGCCTTGAGGCAAGGAGAAGGTGCAAGCAGGCCTTTGCAAGGAAAAGTCTTTCCAAACAAGGAAAGCAGGAAAGAGGGGAGTTAAAAATGAGAACACTTCAGGAGTAAAATTCATTATGTTACAAACTGATGTCACTAGAGGGAGGTGGGTGTCATTTTTGATAAAAAAGACTAATAGGGTTGCCAGTTCCAGGCTGAGAGATTTCTGGAGCCTGGGGGAGGGTGATCCATTTTCTCTAGGAAAACTGATTTCTTTAGTCTGGAGATAGTTGTAATTCTGGGGAACCTCTGGACAACCTGGATCTTGGCAACCTTAGAGTATTGTGCATAAAAACACTTTGGTTGAATTTAAATGCTCAGGTTGAATTGAAATGCTCAGAAAATAATTTTGTACAGCCTGCCGTGTCTGACTGCATCATTTTCTCTGGGTTTGACACTGAATTAGGTGTTATCTTTTCTGGGTTCCTAAGCTGGTAATGGTTCCTTCATGGCTAAATTAAATCATGTAAAGAGGCCTACTTCTGACTTTTCTTCTGCCCCAGTCACCTGCTTGAGCCTGCAAATACCATCAGGTTAGGCCTGGCCAGAACTTTGACAGAACAGGTGGGATGGTCACAGGCCAAAGGGTAGAGACAAATGCCAACAAAATCATGTCTAGAAGTCTTTCTTTCATGACTGAGCAGCCACAGGCAGCTGCATGTGTCTGTTTGTATTTTTCTTCATTTCCATTCTTCCCAATTTGGACATAAGCAGGGGTCGTTTGGGGCCGGAGCGTGCTGGAGCAAGCCCCACCCCCAGCTCCCCGCCCCACGCTCCTGCCTTCCCCCCGAGCCTCTCCACTTTTGCAAAGAGACTTTTTTTTTAATCCCTGGCTTCCCTGCCCAAGTTCCTTCAGGTGCCCCGCAGCCTCAAGAAGCTGGGGCAGAGAAGCCAGGCATGACTGCCTCCATGCCCTCCCCGTTTCCAGCCAGCCCGGTGCGGCAGGTTGGCAGGAGAGAGGGAGCACACAGAGGCAGACATGCCTGCCTTCCCCCTGAGCCTCTCCACTTTTGCAGGCATGAATCCCTGCCTCCTCTTCCTTTTCCAGTGAGCCTGCTGCAGCGAGGGGGGGGTTAAATCCCTGGCTTCCCTGCCTGAGCTCCTCCAGATGCCCTGCCTTCCCCCTGAGCCTCTCTGCTTTTGCGAAGAGACTGGGGGGGTTTAAAATTCCTGGCTTCCCTGCTGGAGCTCCTCCAAGTGCCCTGCCACCATGGGGCATCTGGAGGAGATCGAGCAGGCAAGGCAGGCATGAATCCCCACCTCCTCTTCCTTTTCCAGTGAGCCTGCTGAGGCGGGGGAGGGGGGGATTAAATCCCTAGCTTCTCTGCTTGAGCTCCTCCAGGTGCCCTGCAGTCACAGGGCACCTGGAGGAGACCAAGCAGCCAAGCCAGGCATATCTCCTCACCTCCTCTTCAATCCATGATCCAAGCCCCTTTTAGGCTTGTCTCTCTCCCACAACCCATGGGAGCCCAGGGCAAGGCTGAAAGGGGCTTGAATCTAAGAGATCCAAGCCCCTTTCAGCCTTCTCTCCCCCAAGCCCGCAGAAGCCGATGGCAAAGCTGAAAGGGGCTTGAATCTAAGAGATCCAAGCCCATTTCAGCCTCCTCTCACCCCCTAAGCCCATGGGAGCCCAGAGCAAGGCTGAAAGGCCTTGTCTCTCTCCCCCCCCAAGTCCGCAGGAGCCAATAGCAAAGCTGAAAGGGGCTTGAATCTAAGAGATCCAAGCCCATTTCAGCCTCCTCTCACCCCCTAAGCCCATGGGAGCCCAGAGCAAGGCTGAAAGGCCTTGTCTCTCTCCCCCACCCAAGTCCGCAGGAGCCAATAGCAAGCTGAAAGGGGCTTGAATCTAAGAGATCCAAGCCCCTTTCAGCCTTCTCCCCCCCCCCAAAGCCCACGGGAGCCCAGGGCAAGGCTGAAAGGGGCTTGGATCTCTTGTCTACCCCCCCCTCCAAGCCTGTGGGAGCCAATGGCAAAGCTATGTGTAATGGAACAGTCTGTTCTTCCCTTAATATATGTGTAATTTAGTTTGGTCCTCTTGGAGCTCTTGTTTCACTTTCGTTTTTATATGCTGAATGGACCTGAGAACGGGTGGCTGAGTGAGTACTCTAGCCTGGGAATTCACAGCCAAAGGGGGACATTTCAAACGTAAGCCTTCAAGCTCCTTTTTAACTGCTAGTGGGGGGATTTAGAACTTTAAGAAAGCAAACATACACAGAGGCTTTCATTTTCTTTCCCTTTCTTTCCATTTTTTGGTGTAGTGGTTAAGTTTGGTGTAGTGGTTAAGTGCATGGACTCTGATCTGGGAGAACTGGGTTTGATTCCCCAGTCCTCCACCTGCACCTGGATGGATGACCTTGGGCAAGCCATAGTTCTGATAAGAGCTGTTCTTGAAAAAGAGCAGTTTCTGTCAAAAGCTCTCTCAGCCCCACCTACCTCACAGGGTGTCTGTTGCAGGGAGGGGAAGGGAAAGGAGTCTGTAAGCCACTCTGAGACACCTTTGGGTAGTGAAGGGCGGGGTATAAATCCAGTCTCTTCTTCTTTTTCTCCTTCCCCTTTCTTTCCAGTTCTTTGCTCCCTTTCTTTTCCTTTCCCCCATTTCTTTCTTTCCCTTTCTCCTATTTCTTTCCCTTTCCTTCCTTCCTTCCTTTTCTTTCTGTCCCTTTCTTTACATTTCTTTTCTTTTCTTTTCTTTTCTTTTCTTTTCTTTTCTTTTCTCTTCCTTCCTTCTCTCTCTCTCTCAGCTAATGAGTTAGGCTATAACCAGCTGAAATAAAGGTTAACAGTCAATAAACACAAAATGTGCCGAACAAAGCTTGAGTCCAGTGGCACCTTTAAGACCAACAGAGTTTAATTCTGGGTCTAAGCTTTCATGTGAATAAACTTTGTTGGTCTTAAAGGTGCCACTGAACTCAAACTTTGTTCTGTTGCATTGGAATAGATATTCTTAAGTACCACTGCTAATGAAACATTGAGCTGCTATCCTACCTTAAGCATGTGTGGACAGGAGGTGTTGGGTGTACCTTAATAATTTGTTCAAGTAACTTTGTGAAGTCTTTTGTACAGTGTAACCCTATTGCCTGTGTAGAAGAGCCCTCTTGAATAATTCTGGTTTGCATAGATTCAGGTGGGTAGCCGTGTTGGTCTGAAGCAATAGAACAAAGTTTGTGTCCAGTGGCACCTTTAAGACCAACAAAGTTTAATTCTGGATATAAGCTTTCATGTTCATGCACTCATTTTCAGATACATTGAAACAGAGTCATCAACCATTACACGTAGGTAGCAAGTGAGGTGGATGTTGCCCATATCTGTAGACTTCTGCAAATGCGGGAACTTTAGCCTCTGTTCATAACTGGGTCACTGGTCACTTCTTCAGCTATGAAGTATCTGTAGAAGAGAGCAGTGGCTCACAAAAGCTGATCCCCTGCTACAAATTTTCTTTGAAGAACAAAGTTTGTATCCAGTGGCACCTTTAAGATCATGGACTCAAACTTTGTTCTGTTATTTCAAACCAACATGGCTACCCACCTGAATCTATTCTCTGAGCCAGTTTGATGTAGTGGTTAAGAGCATGGACTCTAATCTGGGAGAACCAGGTTTGATTCCCCACTCCTCCACTTGCAGCTGCTGGTGCGACCTTGGGTCAATCACAAGTTCTCTCAGAGCTATTCTCTCAAGAGCAATCCTCAAAAGAGCTCTCTCAGCCCCACCTACCTCACAGGGTGTCTGTTGTGGGGAGGGGAAGGGAAAGGAGATTGTAAGTCATTCTGAGACTCCGAGTGAAGGGCAAGGTATAAATCCAATCACCTCCTTCTGAAGAGTTTAGGAAAACCCTGAGAAGAGTTGCTTTGATACTGAGTAGTCTGGTCTGAAAATGCAGACTTATTAAGTGGTATTCTTAGCATTTTATTAGCAGGGTGGGTAGAAAGTAAAGAAAGTTAAAAAAAAAAAGTATGAGATCTCACTGGAAATCTTGTTTTGTGTTCGTGTGAGAATAATTAATTTTTAATAAATCTATTTTAACTGATTCTGGAAGGAAGGAAGGAAGGAAGGAAGGAAGGAAGGAAGGAAGGAAGGAAGGAAGGAAGGAAGGAAGGAAGGAAGGAAGAAAGAAAGAAAGAAAGAAAGAAAGAAAGAAAGAAAGAAAGAAAGAAAGAAAGAAAGAAAGAAAGAAAGAAAGAAAGAAAGAAAGAAAGAAAGAAAGAAAGAAAGAAAGAAAGAAAGAAAGAAAGAAAGAAAGAAAGAAAGAAAGAAAGAAAGAAGATGATGACTGCCTTGCTGATTAAGCATGCCTCAGGTTAGGGCTGCCAGTACCAAAAATCCCTTACGTGGAGGAAGCAGGGAGACACTGAATTCCAAATATGAGGATTTGGTTTATAATAATAAAAGAGAAACTTACCTGGCAAATCCAGCAAAGCTCTTTTTATCCAAGGGAAGAGAAACTTTTTAGCAAAGGGTTAGAGCTTTGTTGTGCCTCTGAAGTTTGTCTGAGCCACCCTCTGAAGATAGATAAGAACTGGTCTGTAGAGGTATTGCAATCTGTTCATTCATACCATCTGAAAATGTTCCAGAATGTCAAAGGCACTTGGCTGTGATAAAGGAAAAAAGAGGGGAAGAGCCAGAGGGTTTTTTAGAAGAAATAGTATCACTTGATTAGAGTGGAGCAGCTAAATTATGGCACTTGAATAAATGGGGTAAAGAGCCTAAGAGCAACAACCATGTTGGATAAAACCAGTGAGGCATGTATGCTATGGTTGCCAATTCTGCTCTGCAGATTTGGCAGTGGAGCCTCAGAGTCCAACTTCCAAAGCAGCCATTTTCTCCAGGGGAACTGATCTCTGTCATCTGGAGATCAGTGGTAATTCCAAGAGATTTCCAAGCCCCACCTGGAGGTTGGCAACCATAATCTATGCAACTATTCTGTTTTACTCAGTGGCCAGTCAGATGCCTCCAGAAGACCTACAAGCAGAGCAAAGAGGCCAAAGCCTCCCCCTTGCAGTTGTGTGGTTTAGGGTTGCCAGCTCCTGGTTGGAAAATACCTGGAGATTTGGGGGGTGGAGCCTGAAGTGGGTGGGGTTTGGGGAGGAGAGGGACTTCAATTGAGTATAATACCAGAGTCCACCTTCCAAAGCAGCCATTTTTTCAGGTGGACCAATCTCTGTCCCCTGGAGATCAGATGTAATCCCAGGAGATCTCCAGCCACCACTTGGTGATTGGCAACCCTAGCTGAGGTTCCATTTAGTCAGCAGGGCTACTATCCTTTGCTAGACCTATCTAATTCCCCTTTAAAGCCAACTAGTGACAATCACTATATCCTTTGGCATTGAATTCTACAAGTTAATTACTCTTTGGTTATGACCCGGTATGTTGTCCTAAGCTTCTTGGAGAAAAAGCTCAATAAATACAGTGTTTTTTTTTAAAAAAAAAAAATGGAGCACTTCTGGCGTGTTTCACTGAATGCCTTTTTACTAGATAATAAAACTAAGGAATATTCAGCCCTTTGTAAACTACTTGTGAAAAATCATGGTAGAAATTTGTCTTTGTTCTGAAAAAAAAAAAAATTGAAGTGAAAATATTTTAATTTTTATTCATTGTCCCTCGTAAATGAGAAATGTTTTTTTTCTACCAGAACAAAATCTTTAACTGCCAAAAGCCTGTTGGATGCAGGATTTTGCACAATCATGACAGTTCTCTCCTCCAAAATAGTTGTGTGAGTATTCTCTTAGCCTGTAAACAGTTGCAAACAGCTGTGGCCTGATCTGACAGCTAAGGAGAAAAGGTAGGATTGCTTCCTTGCAATGTAATGGCTGGAAATTACTTTTCATCACACAGTCCTGATTGAATTTAATGAATCACTGATTAAATTAATGCCAACAACAAATACTGTGCAACAGTAGCAAGGAATTAGCTTTATGGAGGCCATAGTAACTAAGCTCCAGTCTCTATCAGAATGATTTAATGAATTTAGATAATAACAAGTTAGAGGTTGGTATCCCTGTGTATCTTTGCAATCATGTGGGGGACATTAAGCAAGCTTAGTGCTGTCAGAAGACACCAGATGGACAGCTGTGAAGTCTGTTCTTTTCAACCTCAGAGGAGCTCCAGTTCGTGCAACTGTACTGGATTTTTTTCCTTTGTACTCCTCGGCTAAATTGATGAAGAACAAACATCTATATTGTCTATTGCCTAGACCTGATTATCTTTCTGTGCTTGGACTAGGGTTGCCAGGTCCCCCCTGGCCACCAGCAGCAGATAAGGGGGTAGGTCGGAAAGCTCCTGGAGATTTGGGGATGGAACTTGGGGGAAGTCAGGGACCTCAATGGGGTCCAATGCCATAGAGTCCACAGTCCAAAGCATCTATTTTCTTCAGGGGAACTGATCTCTGTAGTCCGGAGATGAGCTGTAATTCCAAGGGATCCCCAGGTCCCACTTGGAGGCTGGCATCTCTAGCTTGAATCCTCCTAATTCCTTTGGCCCAGCCCTGATCCTATAAAGATGCTTGAACAATTTCTCTATGATCTGGACTTGCTAGTCCTAACTTTTATGTGAGGAAGTTTCTTTATTTGCTCAGGCAACAAAACACTCACGTATGAGGCTAACTTTTCTTGGAGGCTGGAAAAAAAACACCCTCTCTTGGAAAAATAAATCTTAGCCTGTTCACTGTTGATTTAATTATTCTTAAAGGGGGAGGGCAATTTTCTCACTTTTTTGTGTCTAGTACTTTTGGCAGTGTTGTGAATATCCAGACTATGGTGCATTAGAGCCATCAGAGAAATCAAAGGTTTCCTTCAGATAGTTGGCTAGCATATTAAATTCTGAAATTATTGTTCAATGTCAGTAATTATTGATTTTTATATAACTATTTCGTAGGTTAGCATCCATCCTAGTAGCAGAAAAAGAAATCTTGTGTTTTTCTTTTTTGTTGTGCTTTTTAAAAAATCAAATATCTTTAAATGATGAGTCAGGAAAATGTTAGTTGGTGGTGTTTCCTAAGGAATAGCTGAAATTGCTCTTCTTGCCTTCTTTCTTTTGTATCTTTCCTTAAGAATCCTTCGTTGCCATGGTAATAGTTTCAGTCAGTGTTTGGGTTTCAGTATTTTTTTGGTAACTGGGAGTTCCAGATGCAGAGTAGGCAGAATCATTTGGGTCACAGGGGGCTTTCTGTCTGATTATTCCTGTTCATCTCTTTGCTTCATGGCAGGGCCAATTTTGTTAATGCTAAAAGGATGAGAACTAAATCCTCTTTAGGATTTTCTATTCTTTGTTAAAACATCTTGGGAAGGAAGGAGGAGATGGGACTGTGCAACAGAGACAGTGTAAGCTGTCCAATTTCAGTCATTCTCAGCTAGTTATTGTATCAAATAAAAAAATTAAACTTACATTTCTGAGTAGAGATGAAAAGACCCAGGGGAGAAAAATGGAAGATTTTGAGGAAGAAACATTACTCACTTCACAAGGACTTTTTCATGTTTGGGGAACACTGAATAAAACACTTGTGAAATGTTTTCTGTTTTGGAATTAGTTGAGTGCCTTTTAAGATAAAGTCTCACTCAAAATGTATAATATGAAGAATTTTTTGTAAAACAATTGTCCCGGCGCACAGCTAGCGCCCTGCAGCTCGGAGCCGCGGCGAGCGCATCAGCTGTGACTTGGGCAACCGGGGGCGGCGGCGGCCAAAGCCGCGTCGCCCCACAGGCACGCCGTGGCGGCGGAGGCAGCCCCCGGCCTCCCAGCGCTCCGACCGGGGCCGACGGCAACTGGCTCGCCCAGTCGCCCCGACCCAGAGGCGACTGGGCGCCGGCAGGAAGAAGGAGACAGGGCACGCCAACTCTCCCGGGGAGAGTGGCAGACGGCCCCATTAGAAGCCCCACCTGGGAAGGAAAGGGCGGGCGGCGGCGGCGGGCAGTGGCCCAGGACATCGGCCAAGGAAGTGCCGGCGGCCGAGCTGCCCAGCAACCACCCACCCACGCAGGCTCCACCACCCGAGGCCTGGGGTTGGACACAGGCCAGGGTGGGGGAACCACGAGGGGAGGCGTCTGGGGCGGCAACAGACGCCGGGCATCTTCCATCTTCCGGGAGAGTGGCCAGCAAGCTAAACCCCGGCAGTATGGGGCCAGAATCCACGCGGAGGCAACCCCAAAGCTTCTGCCACTTTTCTCCAGGGCTTGGTCCCTTGGAGAAATCCTTACTTGGGAATCAGCAACAACAGAACGCACCAGAAAAGAAAGCACGAATGCAGCCAGCCCTCAGCCCTGAGAACTGGAAGGGGCAGAGTCTCCAACCAGCCTTAAAAGGAGAAACACCCCGGCCAGTGGAGGAGACGAGGCAAAGAGACGAACAGGGTTGAAAGCCAATGGAGCAACGGTCAAGGGGGGAGGGAGGTGTCAGGTGTTGGTGGAAGGAAATAAAAGAGTGGTGGACGCCAGAGCCAGGGAGGAGAGAAGGAGCTTGAAGGAATAGCCTGCCAGCCGAGAGAGAGTGAAGGAGGCTCTCCTCTGTAAGAGCTCCAGGGAAGTAGGCTGCTGGAGGTGAAGCAACCCCAGGCCCTTCCAATATCTGAGGCTCCCGGCGAGACCCCTCGACGTTCTCCTTCAGCCGACCCAACCCAGGTCGCTCCCCACGCCCCCCAGGCTGGACGGGGGGCACGACAGCAATCTAGAAGGGGTGTCAAAAATATAGCCCGTGGGCCAGCTCTGGCTCCTGCTGTTGCCAAGCAGCCGCTTCAGGTGGCATTAATACAGACTCTTAAATATGACTGCAAAGCAGAAATGTGAAATAAACATGTCAGGGCAATGGACAGAACTGTAGCTGTAGCTGTGAAGCAGTGCATTTATACTGGACTAAAGGCATGTGCCCTAGCCAAGGGCAACCTTGTGCTTAAGCAGCATGCCAAGCCAGAGGTGGACCCATGGACTACAAGATGCCTCCCACTCCTGCACCTCTGCAGCTATGCCAGCACCAGCAGGTGAACCAGCAGCCCTGACACCTAAAGACACAGAGCCAGCAGCAGATCCTAAAAGGGAGCTATGCTTTGCACACAAGCCAGGAGATCCCTATGCAGATGCCATGAAAAGCTCTCTTTTCCACCACGTAGGCATTCCCCTCCACACACATTGTGACATCACCAGGTGAAGCATGTACTCATCTTCAGCCTAAACAAAAGGATATGCTTGGTTATGCCTTCCAGCTGCCCATTGAGGTAATGCAGCTGTCTAGCATCGGGTTGTAAATCCAAAGCACCAGTCTTGCAACCTGGATTGTTCTCTTCATTTCCTTCTTTGTCTTTCCACATTCTTGAGAGGAGTCACTGTTTGCCTAGTACTTGTTTCAATTGCCCAACGATTGATTCCTTTTCCTGACCCATTAACAGTCTAAGTTTTGGGCAATATTTCCTGGGGACCATGTGACAACTGCCTTAGGTCACCTTTTTGGGTATAAAAAGGTAGCATTCAGTTGTTGCTTTTACCTTTCTAACTCCATCCTATCTTGCTGGTTCCATTCTTAGCACTGTTTGGGAAAAAAAAACCCACACACACACACGTGTGTTGCTGGCCAACTCACAATGCCTTCCCATAGTTTTTATCCCTTTTTTGCTGTAGAGTGAACTTGTTTCATTGGACAGGTAATGTATCGCCCAACCAACGATACTTCCTGCTAATGCAACTGTCTCTGTACCTTTCTATCTGAATTCCTAGATCTGTATTGCTTGTGTGTATGCTTGTTTTTATATTGTATGTGTGAGAATCATTAGTAAAGAAATCACTGCTTTAGAAATCTAGCCTCAGTATCTATTTCTGGGCTCTGGGTAATCTAACTCCTGTATGCATAGGTTATTGGTCCCATAGCTAATGCTTATTGCTCTTTAATATACATGATTCCCACATTTATTAAGAAATAAGGCAATTTGACTAACAAATCACTGGTGGAGAAGGTGGACTTAACCCTGCACATCTGAATACACATGCGTCGACACACGTTTTTTATGTGAGCGGACGTAGGAGGATGTTTTCCCAGAACACCCATTTTAGGCACATCTGAGTGGTTTCCATCTGCATGTGTGGCTTTAGGGAGCACTCTACCTTGGGTTGGCTATTCCTTTTTTCACCTCCTTCAGTTAGACTCGGTCAGCCACACCAGCGTGACTGCCAGGTGAAAGCCGCTATAACCGGTCACTGTCTGAATGTAAGGGGTCGAGTCTGCAAAGTCCTACAGCCATTCCTGGGCCAACTCCTGTGTTATCTGTGGGTGGATTCTGAAAGTGTAATATAGGACTCTAGTTTTTTTTCTTTTCCTTGCACCACATGTCCCACACCACACACACAGCTCACAAATCACACCAGCACTTGGGGTGGAGTCAAGCTCAGTAAGTCAGTGTGACGCCAGTCCCTTGTTGCAAAGGGGGAGTGATAACTTGAGAATCTGGGGAATCCAGCACCCTTGGGGTTTTTTTTCTGGGACAAGCCTAGCTCTCCCACCATAGAAAGGCGGAGCACCACAAGAATTTTAAGAAGTATTTTAAAGATTTTTAAAAAGTAAAAGGTTACGAAGCGCATCAGCTTGACTGAACCTCGTCTCCCATGAGCAGCTGCTCTTAACCAAGGGAGACAACTCTTCTCATGGACCCTGGTCCTTAACTAAGGGAAGAGATCTTGAACTGTGACTTAGATAGGTTTCGGGGTGATTCGGCCTGTCTGAACCTCTTTTTCCTGTGGGTGTGATGCCCTTATCCAAGGGAGGATCCTTCCTTGTGGACCACGTCCTTAACAAGAGGGTAGGAACTTTTCCTGTGGACCAAGTCCTTCAGAAGAGAGGAAAGCATATGGGAAAGTAGGAGTACCTTTCCAGTGAGCCTTAGGGTCATCCCTGATCTGTTCCCCCAAGTCTTAGCATACTTGGAATGTATCATAAAAAGGAAGTTGTCCCTCAGCTTGAGAAAAGCTGGTGAAGAAAGGAACCTGTCTTTGGGAAGAGGGGTCGTTTAAGAGATCAGACCCCCTCCAAATTGTAAGGGATGCATTCCAAACCTTCTGCAAGAAGGAAAACCCAAATCCTATGAAAAAGGATAGAGTTGGAGCACAGGCTCTCTTTACAGCCCTCCAGGATGGTGTGTCTATAATTAAACGGCAACAAGGCACACTAGATAGCAGCAAGCAGCAGTGGGCCAAGCTGCAAGCTGAGAGTAAAAATCTGAAAAAGGAACCTGAGGATCAAAAACTCAAACAAACATGAGGAGGAAATACAAAACCTTAATCAATAACATGAAGAAGAGATACAGGATCAAAAGTTAGATCATGAGGAAGAAATGCTGAGTCTAAGGCATGAACTTGAGAATGAGGCCCAAAGATGGAAAACAGAAAAGGTAAACCACATTCTAGAAAAACAAGGTTTGGCCACCATAGCCCAAGAAGCTAAGCAAAAGGTGAAAGCAGTTAGTGAACATGCAGAAACAACTGAAAATGAGCTGGAGGCAGTAAAGGAGCAACTCTCCATGGCCACCCAAGCAGCCAAATACCTGGCTGAACAAAACCAAATTAAAAGGGAGCAGGCAAATCACAATGCTTGCCAAAAGGAGATCAAATTCCTCAAAAGGCAATTGGGGATTCAAAAGGCAGTTATCTCTACTGTCCATCCTGTTGTCCTGGTGGAATTTCCCCCAGAGGAATAGGATGAAGGCACACAAGGACTGGCCTGCAATCAGAACTGGGACTCCCCAACACCGGTGAATCCAGTTAGCACCCAGGAAGTTGAAACAAAGTCAGGTGGCAAGACCACCACGCAGGTTGTAACAGAAACCCGGATATGGAAGCCTGATGAAGTCAAGGCTATTGCTGAACAAGTCAGCTTCTTTAGCAAAGACACGGCCATTCAGTGACTGCCTACAGTGTCGACATCCTATAGCAGCATAGATGGGGAAGACCTCACTGTGCTAGTTAGATGCCACACCTCAGGTTTCAATCTGGCTGTGGTAAATTCTGTTGCTGCCAGTAGGAATCTTAATACCTTGAACAAATACACATGGATGAGGGAAGTCTTTAGCTATTTATGGTCAGGACAAAGCCTTCTAGCCCAATACATATTAGAGTGTCAGGGGACAGGAGAAGACCTGAAAACATATATGGCTCGGAAGCAGTTGCTTGGTGTGATAGCAGAACAGGTTGGAGTGAATAACCAGCTCACCCCTGATTTTGAGGCTGACCAATTTAAAGTGGCTTTAGTAGAAGGCTTCAATGGCCAAACACAGCTAGCGTTGAATGTCCAAGTGCCCAGAAGGATCACCTGGCCCAATTTAGAGACTAAAATCATAAAAATAGCCAACCTGCTTCGGAATGCTGATACTATTAAGCCACCAAAGCTGAATAAGAAACACAAGGACGAGGAACCCATTCAGACCATCACGTATGCCAACAATGGCCCTCATTCCCAGTATTCAGCACAAGGATATGAACCCAAACAGGGACAGTATCAGGGTCAGTGGGGTGGATGGAATTGTGGGTGAGGAGGAGCATTGAGATGGGGAAGGAACTGAAAGGACTCATGAATGGGACCTCCTTCTGCCCCGCCCAGGTGCAGCCTTCAATCCTTCACTCACCCCAACAGGATTTCCACCTCAGGTTCCCCCTCTGCCCCCACAACAGAGATTCCTACATCTGCCTCTGACTCCTGCACCTCCAGTGCCTCCTTGAATCTACCCTCAACTCTCTTCCAACAACCCATTTGTGCCCTATAGCCAAGCCAGCTCCTTGGAACAACAGCCAGACAGATTTGGGGAAGGCAGCTACCGCAGGACACACACACACCCTGCTGGGTCAAGACCCCTTCTGCTGGCAGCTCTGGGTGCATCTCAAGGAGCATGAATCACTTCCACAAACAGCCCAATGCTGTCCTCCTCCAGACTCTCCTGGAATATGAACAAAACTCCCCACAGCCCATAGCCATCCTTAAGATACCCCTGAGCCAGGACAGCCCATCCAAAGTGGCTGTGGGTCATTCTAGGGCTGCCCAGAGTCCCCAGCTCTCCCCACAGAGGTAGTGGCTAAACTTAAGCCAGGCACCTGAGGGAGACCGATAGTCCAGGCAGGGGTCCGGACTCCCAAGAAAGTACAACCTGCCACCCTTTTGATTGATACAGAAGCATCACTTAACATGCTTTGACCCAAACTTGCCTCCAAAGGTACCCAGACTGAAAGCACTGTTTGCCTTGCTGGCTTTGTGGGAGGCTGAGGTCCTGGGTATGGAAGGGTGTCCCACTCACAATGGGCAGCCTGACAACCTAAGTCACCACCTGTGAAAATCAGGGAGGGGATGATGGGATATTAGGGATGCCTTTTTTCTGGGTGCACGGGATCACCATTGATCTAGTGAATGGCTTACTCTGGAAGCTCCAGAGTGGACCAAGTCTGATCAGTGCAATCCATTACTTTGCTGATTTAAAGGCCCCTCTTCCCTTAGCCCCTCTCACTAAAGACCCCTGGGTCCAAGAATTCCCAGAGGTGTGGGTACAGAACAAAGCTGAATGTGGAACTGTGAGACATGCATGCATGCTTATTGAGGGCAGAGACCCCCCAAAAAAACAATACAAATATCCTGCAGAAGCGGGAATCACCAAAACCATTGAGGGACTTCTCAAGTGGGACATCATTCTCCCTATGCAGTCCATCTGTAATGCCCCCCTGTGGCCAGTACTCAAAGCGGAGTCACATGGAGAATGACAGTTGACTTCTGAGCACTTAGTGCAGTGACTCCTCCGGTAGCCCCTGTAGTTGCCAAGTACAATGAGATCCTCGCTGCCATTGCTGCAGGCTCTCGCTACTATAGTGTAATTGATCTGGCCAATGCATTTCACTCAATCTGCTTGCATGAATCCTGTTGGTACAAGTTTGCATTCACCTTCTGCGGCCAGCAGTATGCATTCAGGTGGACCCCCCAAAACTTCCATTCCAGTACCAGCATTTGCCATGCACATGTGGTTCAGATGTGGGACTGGCTCCAACCAGTTTCCTGTCTATACATCCTTAGGTACATGGATGACATCCTTGGCCATGCCCCCTCAGCTGATCAAGTCCATGACATCACCAGAGAGGTTTTGAACCTCTTGCATGAGACTGGGTTTAAGGTAAGCCAGGAGAAAGCACAACTAGTGCAAACGCATATTAAATATCTAGAGCTATCGCTAGGGCCAGATGGACGAACTCCAGATGCTCAAAGAATGGAAGTTATTTCAAAGCTACCTGCCCCAATAGATATCCTGTCTCTCAGAGCACTTTTAGGCACATTTATCTTCATAGAGGCATTTGTGGACAAGGCATGTCCTCTGTTTGCCCTTCTCAAAAATGATACCCCCAAAGATGGGGACCCAAACAGCAGAAAGCCTTTGCAGAGCTTAAATGCAGCTTGGCTTCAGCATCTGTGCTTGTGCATCCAGATCCAAACAAGCCTTTCTATATTCAACTGGCTATGTCAGATAAAAGCATTGGGGCCACATTGACCCAACATCAGGCAGGAGCATGAAGAGTAGTAGCTTATGCCTCCAGAAACTTGTCCCCTGTTGAGATTAAATTCACTCCGTGAGAGAAGGTCTGTCTTGCTCTGGTTTGGAGCATCACACATTGGGAATTCATTGTGGGAGAGGCATGGGTAATTGTGCAAACCATGCATACACCCCTCAAATACATTCTGTCAGGAAAGATCCAGGATGGTCAGGTGTCCAGTGCTCGCATTGCCCAAATGGACCTTGGCCCTGGTCAACAAGGGAATTGAATATGAGGAAGAAAAGAATGAACTTCCAGCCCCATATGCTCTCCTAGTTATAGGGGACAAATACGAGTGCCCACTACCCCCAGTGGAGCATATGCCCTGGCCCACAACATGGGGAGTGCCTCTAGCAGAAGCCAAGCAGCAAGGTTTCATCTACTGGTTCTGTGATGACTCTTCCTTCCATGTCAAGGGAACTCCCAAAACTGGTTTTGGAGCCATCTAGGTACAGGTTGGATTCACTCTGCAAAGTTCTGTCTGCCCACACTCCAGCCAAGCAGTGGAGGTGGAAGTGCTTTGGGCCATCCTTGAATTTGAACCCATGGAAACACCCCTGGCCTCTACACTGACTCAGACTGGACAGCGAAAGCACCCATGGTCTGGTTGCCCCACTAGCAGAGGCAGAACTGGAGGAACAGTGAGGAAAAACTGGTTGCCCATCTACAGCTCTGGCTCCATGTAGTTGATGCGCTACAGGCTCGGACCACCCCAACTCAAATGTCAAGGGGCATCAGAAAAATTCTACAGAGGTTGCTTATTGACCAGGTGGACCTCCTAGCAAAGGAAGCAGCACTAATGGACTTGCCACCAGAAAATCCCACCTTTCCCTTACAGCCTATAACCATGAGACACCAAGCCAAGACAAATGCCTCCTTCTAAGATCTTGGTGAACTCCAGAGAACTGACCCTGAGATCAACAAATTAGTTCAAGCAAGCAAAAATCCCACAGGAAAGTACTCCATTGAGGAGAGGGAAGGTGTGACCTGGGCAATAGACGCAGGGGGAACTACGCACTGGATTGTGCCTTTGGAGGTTTGGGAAGATTTAAATTTGTCCATGACCAGGGTCACCAAGGTAAAGATCTGACCCTAGAATGGGTGCAGGAGGTTGGTTGGTGGCCTGGCATGCACCAGGAGGTGGCACAATGAGTAGGCAATCACCCGTTGTGTGCCATGGTAAATGCAGACCCCTCAGGACCAAAAGCCCCAATCCACCATCAGAGAATCAAGGGACCTTGGGTGCGGATACAGATTGATTTTCTTGGACCCCTTCCCACTTCCTCCTGCAGCAACTGCTATTGCCTAACCATCATCAATCACTTCTCAAAGTGGGTTGAAGCATTCCCATGCAAGTGCAACACAACCTTCCTATCATTCTCATGGTCCTTTATGGGACCACAGCTGTCCATGACTACTCTCCCCACATGGTCATGACTGGCAGAAGAATGTGGCTCCCTGAAGCTTTCTGGTTCAACACCAACCTCCCATCTGACCTAGAACTCATGGTGATAAATGATGAGTGGGTACACAACCTTGTTAAAGAGCTCCAAACAGTACATCTGCAGATGGCCCAGCACCTGGGGCTCGGTCAGCATGCAGTAGACAAAAAGGCTGGGTCAAAAATCCCAAACAATGGGAACCCGGAAAGCAAGTCCTCTACCAGAAATTCTCCCAGAAAGAACATGCACTGGCAGCCAAATGGCAGGGTCCTGTGCAGATCATTCAGATGATCAGCCCTGCAGTCAACAAAGTGGTTATTTCCAAAAGAAATGGGGAGGTGTGGCACAATTTTTTTAACTGCTCCCAATTGAAGGAGTGGAAAGGACAGCCTCCACCTCCTGTGGAGTGGAGAGAGGGGGGGAGTGAGAGCACAGAAAGAGAATACAATGATATAGTGGCAGAAGACAGTTTTCATATCAGGGTTTTTTTCTTCTTTTCTTTATTTTCCTATTCTTTAACTGGTATTGTTGGGACCCCTCTTGGGGTCCTCCAAAAATTGGGTTTGTTTGGATGTTCTTGTCGAGGGCAAGGAGCACTGAAGAAGACAAACTGGCAAGACCTAAAAGGGAGACAAAAAGGGACAACCTACCTTCTTAAATTTATCCAGAAATGAAGGTGATTGCTTTAAGAGATTATTTTTAAGGTAGAAGTGACTTGCCAGTTGGATCTGACATAAGTACAGCGTGCCCATGACCAAAGCTCCATATCAACCCCTCAGCACTTCCCAAGTCCAGACTTGCCTGGCAGGCCCCGAAATTACCTGCCAAACCTCGGCACGAACACTAATTTGCATACCCAAAGGGCTATGCAGCACCTGGAATGAGAGGCAGCCTCATCTTGGGAACACTGGCCCCCTCTGACAGCCCCATAATTAAATTCAAATTTTTACCTCTTTTCGATCTTTGCCGAATTCCAGGGATCAATTACAGTCAATGTTCATTGAACCTTGTTCCCCTCTAAGAGAAAGCTATAGCACAAATGGCTAGGTTCTTGCCCCAGGAACAGAAGGGTCTGAGTTCAGTTCTCCCTGAAACCCCACAGTTGATCTCCACTGACTTACATTATTCGCTATTGAATTAAAATTAGAGAATTTTTTTAATTACCTTTTTGTCTTGGCCTAAACTTGTGTTTCTATTCCTTTTTCTTTTTCTTTTTTTTGCCGTGAATTCCTTCAATGACCGAAAGGCCCATCCTTTGCCTACCCCAACACACCTGTTATTGCTTAGGCATTTTGTATATAGGAAACATGAAACATACACATAGAAAAGAAAAACATATTCAACATTTTTATTTGCAGACACTGCCACTCAGGGAATTACACAGGAAAAGAAGGATAAGAATGTTCTGGTTTTTATTACTCCTATGTTCAAATGGATGGCTTGCAATAAAAGAGGACTCACCCAAAGTGGTCCCCTCCAAACACTGGCAATGCACCAACACCCTATCCAATCATGAAATGATGGTATGTAAGGTCATTCACTCCAATTATCAAGAAAATGACCCAGATGCACTGAAGTACAGCCGTGAATTCTGCAGCTGTGATGAGCAATGGGTCCACCCCCTTGATCTGGTAATTTTATGTGTTGGAACCAAGACTTTTACTCAATAATTATTTTGTTACTCTCACCTGGATGTGCTAACCCCATTGGTACCCACTCTCTGCAAATATATGCCCAAGCATAAAATGGCAAAAAACCCTTTCAGACCAGCCACAAATGCCATTCCCCCAACCACCATCCTAGCCTCTCCCACTTTCACTGAGGCACCAGGGTCATACTGCAGAATTTTATTAGTGTTGGCTGCAGTATGGAAGGCAGGGGACCACCTGAAACTGGTGAAAATAATTGGCTCCTACTAATCAGAGAGTGCAGATGTCACACTCACTTCTCCTTTGGGAGACACCTACCAAGACACAGTGAACAACTAGACCAAAGCTACCTGGATTATAACAGGAAAGAGCCTATTCAGGCAAGGTCCTCCTGACTGGATCATGATTCAAAATAACAACAGACGTCAGGTTAAGCCTTTAGTAGTAACATGCCATAAAATGGGCACACTGACTTTGGAACTCACCCATGAACTTGGCAACTATTCAATAGATATTCAGACCAGTGAGCACACTTCTCTGGTCTTCAATCCACGGAACATGAATCATGAGAACCTGGCCCAGGCAGGCTCTCACATCATTGGCTCCCATGTTTTAAAAACAGATATCAGAGAAAAGGTCCTAATTCAGCCCCAAATGTCACTTAAGGAGATCCGTGTTAGCCTCTCAGGCCTGATTACAATTCAGCATCTATCACAATGTGCCTCTTATCTGGAACCAAGTAACAGAGGCTGGGAAGCCTGGTTGCACTTGTGGACAGACTCTCTACCTGCCAAACCCAGGAGGAAGAGAGATATTACAGACTGGTTGGCACCTGCAGCAAGTAGCACGGCCCTCCTAGATTCGTCAAACATAGAGATCTTGGCTAATAAATTCTCATATGCTACAACTAGCATTTCAGAACTGGGGAAATCAATCACACAGTCTTTAGATTCTGTCTCTGATGTACAACACTCCATCAGCTCAATCCTAGTTAATTGGGAAAGTCAGATTGAAAAAGACTTTGTCCTCCTTCTCAGAGGCATGCAATCACTGCAAAGAAATATTTCCATAGCAATGGCATGTGCCCAGGCCCAAAACTTAAATCAGGCCATGACCATGGGCATAATTCGGCAAGTCACAGAAGAGCATCTACCCCGGAGATCAAGAAATTGATCACACCTAAATTGTGGTCTCTAGAAGAAGAGATTGGATTTATACCCTGCCTTTCACTCTGATTCTCAGAGTGGCTGACAAACTCTTTTCCCTTCCCCTCCCCACAACAGACACCCTGTGAGGTAGGTGGGACTGAGAGCGCTCTTTCGAGAACTGCCCTTTCAAGGACAGCTCTTGTCAGAACTATGGCTTGCCCAAGGTCAACCAGCAGCTGCAAGTGGAGGAGTGGGGAATCAAACCCAGTTCTCCCAGATTAAACCACTATGCCACACATTTAACCAGTATGCCAAACTGGCTCTAGACAACCCAGCTTTCAAAGCAGACACTCAGGAGCTTCACCTCTTTTTACTGACTGCTAGTGCTCAAGAATCCTTCCACATTTTCCCTGTGGTGCCTTTCGGCCTGCATGTAGGACATTCAGAGGTGCTCTATGCAAGACACCCTGACCACTGGGCTAGGATAGTTCAGTCCAGATGGGAACTAGTGAACACCCAAGGATGCACACATAAGGAGAATGTGGGTTTCATCTGTGAAGAGCATGCTTTTGAACCACACCACCCATGTCTTACTTCTCAACTGGACTCCCCCAACCAGTGCCAATACAATCTTGTTCAGGAAAATGTTTTTGCTGTTGTTTTATGTAGGAAGGGGTTATGCATGCATTTGGACCTACTGCAACTTTATTGTCTTAAACGTTTTTCAGATCCAACACATGCTTCTGTAACTTGTCTTCATTAGTGGGGTGTGATTTTCATTATTCAGTCCCATTTGGACCCAGGAAGATATCCTAGTGTCCCCCTCTCTATATAAGGATGTAGCAGCTATTTTCTTTGGAATGGGCTTGGAAATTATTCATGAGCTTTTTGGACACCCTGCACTCCAGAGCACCCTACAGACCATCAAAAGAGCCAGAGACACAGCTTCCCTGGTTGTGTCCCACAATGGCAAGGAGATCCTTGATTTATCAACTGAAATAAAGGAAACAGGTCATTATTCTTGATGGGAGAGTTTATTGAGTTGGAGTCCATCCGCGATGAGTTTCTTTAGTCTAGCCTTGCACCCCATAGTGATCATCTTGGAGTTCCAAGTCCTACTGAGTTTGGCAATGATCAATTTGGGTTGTTGTGTCGGAAAACAGATAAGAAGGATGGAGACTCTCTCCTATATAAACAAATATGCCTGAAGTAACTATGTTAGTCCCCTCCTCCTTCATAGCCCTGCCAGCCACTTCCCCCCCACTTCCCAATCCAATGAAATATGGTTCATTTTTCCTCTTTGTAGCTATGTGTTTTAGAATGATGTTTTTCCATTTCTATTCTTTAACTGTTTTGGGAGGGTTTTTCAACCCTGAATATGAAGGATCGAACCAGGAAGCTTGCTCAATTTTTGCCGAATCCTGGAGCTTGCTAAGCTGTGGAAGTAGAGAGATCCCCACTCAGCAATATCCGTCAGTCCCTGCAAGTACAGTCTCTGCT
This sequence comes from Gekko gecko, assembly GCA_029375565.1. Taxonomy (NCBI): domain Eukaryota; kingdom Metazoa; phylum Chordata; class Lepidosauria; order Squamata; family Gekkonidae; genus Gekko; species Gekko gecko. The sequence goes on from JAPDNY010000002.1 coordinate 227,507,605, forward strand.
GGAAAGCTTGTAGGGCTGTGTCCATCCCCCTGTCAATCATAAGCATTGATCCCAGACAGGAGAGAGGAGTAGTTTTCTTGGTAGGGGTGTTTTGTATAAAATCTATTCTTTAATATACAATGGGTGAGGGCCCCCCCTTAGGGGGACCCTGTGGTTAAAAAGAGAAACACTGACAGCATTCCCTTGGAGCCTGAAGACTCCATCTAAAAAGAAGCAGGTCCCAGGATCCAATTTCCCTGAAGCCAGTAAATCAGGAGTCCTGCTGCTGCTCAGTCAGCCTTCACTGTTTCCTCAGCATTACAAACTCCCTGGTTTGGAGTATTGAGTCAAGGGACCTAGCTCCCCCCAAAAGGGAGAATGGTTTGCCACTGCAAAACCAAGAGTGGGCTCAGACGCAAGATCATTTTACATTACAGTAGTACTCTCTCCCTGGTGCATGAAGATCTATAGAATCCTATCAATGTAATAATACAATTCTGATGTTTCTTTTCGTGTTTTCTGTGTGGTTGATAAATTTAAGTGATGTGCCCATGATGACTTGTGAGCAAGGGGGAGACCCCCTCTTTGATATGCAAAATCTACTCCTCCCTCCAGCTGAGCTGATCCATGCTCATGCTGCTGGGGACCAAGTGTTTCTGAATCATACTGAGAGGAGATTGGGGCATTCCATCACCACCGCCCCTGAAGCAAGACCTGAAGAAAGCCAAGCAGTTCCTGATGCTGTGCCTTTATTAAATGGATTTTTAAACCTCACTCCTGGAGCTGCCTTCCCCCCATACTAGCTGATGTCAATAGCTCTATAGCACAGTGGACTTTGTGTGCACTAGGGTGGGAGGAACGTCAGAAAAACAAAACTCAGCTCCGTGTTTTGATCTATGAACTTTTATGTCTGATTGTATTCATCAAAAAGACTTGTAGTGTGATGCTTAGTTTGATTTATCTTTTACTTTCCATTAGTGCCTATAGTGTTTTGCTTCTTTTTAAAGAATTTAGATTAATGGTTAAGTTATTTTTAGCTAATAAGGATGTTTTTAGTTAATGGATATGAAAATGTGAGCCTTTTAATTATTTCCATGCTATTTCAATTAGTGGTTACATTATTTCATGCAAACCAACTGTTTTAAAGTCAATTCAATTATTTGCCATACTTACCAGCCCGGTAAGACAATAAGACCTGCAGCCCATTTGGTTATTTTTATAGGAAAACTATGGTCCCCTTGTACATTGCCCCATGACAACCTCGCCCCTTTTTCTTTCTTGTTCTTTACTGGTTCCTGTCAAGAAGATCTTTGGAATGTAGGGTTGCTATCCAGCCCATGAGCAACTGGCTCTCTGCTGCTTCCTGTTCCTACCTCCTGTTTCCTGCATCACAGCTCCTTTTGCCAAGTCTCTCCTATTTCCTGCTTCACAGAGGAGAGAAAGAAAGCTAAGACACCCTTCCCTTGATTGGCTGAGGGCTCCTCCCCCTCCCCCTTCTCCTCTGAGGAGGGAAGGGAAGAGAAAGAGCTGGGGGTGGGGAGAGAGTCCCATGGCACTTTTAAGAAGACAAACAATATTTTATTTCAGGTATAATCTTTTGCGTGGAAGTACACTTCTTCAGAGGGAGGGGGGAGACAAAGAGCCAGAGAGAGCATGCTAGAGAGTGTTGGAGAGGGAGAGGGATGGAGTCCCATGGGACTTGGAGAGATCGTACATTCCAGTTCTAACAGGTGGGGGGTGATCCACCCCCTTTCTCCTGGCTGTGGCGAAAGGGAGAAGGTAAGTCCCTTTCTGGGCAATCCTCCCTCCCTTTCTCCTGGTCGTGGCTCACCATAGTTGGGAGAAATGGGGAACAGAAGCCTCTTCCCAGGCGATCCCTCCCTTACTCCCTGCCATTGCTCACTGGCAGGCTCCCAGGCGATCCCTCCCTTACTCCTTGCCATTGCTTGCCTCTCCCTGGGAAATCCCCCCTTGCTCCTGGCTGTGATGACCTGTGGTCAGGAGAAAAGGGGGAAGGGAAGTCCCTTCCTGGGAGATTCCCCGCCCTGCCCCGTTCTGCCACATCCTGAACTTGCCAGACTGGTTTATTCCATGTGAGCCTAGTTTGGTTCAGAGTTTGGCCTGTGGGCTGCCATGGACCCCAAATCGCCCTTTTTTGGTCCATGCTCATCCCTATTGTAAACCCCCCCCTCCTCTATGCAACAGAATTATTTTCAGTAAGAATCTTGAAATAAATACACCTTAGAGACCAAAAAAGAGTTTCAGGGAGAACCAGAGAATCTCTGCAGTAGAAACTGAAGGGGGGGGCATTTTTGCAAGCCCAGCAGAACCAGTGCAATTACAGAATGCCTAGCAGAACCCAGTCCCATTGTGGCAATGCCAGCTCAACAGTTCTGATGTCAAGCACAGAATCACAGTCCAAGCAAAGGGGGGTTGGAAACCCAGCAGAACTAGTGCAATGTACAGTGCCCAGCAAACCCAGTGCCATTGTGACAATGCCAGCTGATGTCAAGCACAGAATCACAGTCCAAGGGGGTGGGGGTGGAACCCAGCAGAACCATTGCAATACACAGTGCGCGGCAAACCTCAGTGCCTGCTGTTCATAATATTAACAAAGGTTTGCTACTATGCTACTTTTCAATACATTCTGTCACCAAGCAGGATAGGGATGAGAAGGTCTTGAGACCAAGAAATGAAAATAAGGGGAGGAATGGAAAAATTAGGTGAAGGGAGACAGAAATGAATGAGAAAAGTATGGAAAAGAGGGAGAGAGATTAAGATTGCTGTAACACCCTAACTACTGGCTGAGCTGGATGCAAGAAAAAGAAGAGAGAAAGGCTAAACTATTGGAGAAAATGACCTGCATGCTGGTAATTACTGTAGCAGCTATCAGCATAGTGGTTTGGTTGTACTATCTGTTAAGCAAGTTTGCTTCTGTCTTGGAGAAAGGGAAGTCTAGCTGATCCTAGAGTGCTTTTTGTTATGCCCAGACTTACCTGTGCCCTTAGTGGCTGCAGCCAGAACTGCATCTTAAAAATGAAAGATGGTCATCTGGACACAGAATGACATTGGCTTCAAGCCCCCCCCCCCTTCAAGGGCCTTCCTCAAGTTGCACCAGAGGCAGACCGTACACCCTGCCCCACCTTTGGTATGCCACTGACCCCACATATTCCGTGATAGTTGTCTTCTTTGCTTTTTGTGGCTTCACCTGTTGCTAGGCAGCTCTCAAAATGATAGCTCAGATCTTGTGACATAACATCACATGATCTAATCCCCCCCATAAGATGGAGTTTGGGAGAGTTTTAAAAGTCCCCTCTTTTTTCTCACCTTTTTAGATTTTTATGCAAACTCTCCCCGTATGAGCCCCACAGGAACTTATGATCTATTAATCAACACCTCCTGGTGGTTCCTGGCCCCAAAGACGTCTGAGTTGCTTTTTCAGCCCTGGGCCCTACCTGGTGGAATGAGCTCCCATTAGAAATCAGGTCCCTGTGGAACCTATTACAGATCCACAGAGCCTGCAAGACAGAGCTCCTCCGCCAGGCTTTCAGTTGAGGCAGCGGGTGCCCACCTGCTATTGGCCTCCCCTCCAGTGACCTCAGATCCAAATGACCACGTGAGAACTAACTGGCACTTGCTGAGATCTGTTGGTCTTTTATTGATTAGTGCTTTTAGATAGGTTTTTAGATAATGTTTTAAGTGTCAATTTGTTGTGAATTTTATGATGAAACCCACCCTGAGCCCACTTGCAGGGAGGGCGGGATGCAAATCAAATTAAATTAATAAATAAACTCAGATATTCCTCCAAGGTTGTAGAAAAATATTTCCTGTCTGCAGATGAGCAGCACGAATAGTGTCAGCTTCTCAGATCTTAGAAGCTAAGCAGGGTCAGCCATGGTTAGTACTTGGATGAGAGACCACCTAGGAAGACAGGGGTTATTATGCAGAGGAAGGCAATGGCAAGCCACCCTGGCTTATTCCTTGCTTTCAAAATCACCATGAGCTGGTTGTGACTTAGTTTTATTTATTAACTGCATGTGGTCCCATTGTGAAGATTTATTGATTTGCATTCTATGGCCATTGTTCAGAATTAGGTAAGTGATAATTAAATATATGTTCAATGATGTTGATGAATGTCTAACTTTGTCCACAGTTAATTTGCCATAATGTATATGATGATAATACACTTTTGAAACATTACAATGTACACATAGCAGAGATTCTCAGTGTATGTTTTGCTTTTAAACAACGCTCATAGTTTAATATTTTTTAGAAAGCAAGGTTCTACTTTCAGTTAATAAGGTGGCAAAACATGAATCAAATGTAGATTTTCTTGGGTGAGATCTGTACCCAAATTCCCAGACAACTGGAAGCAATAGCTTTGCCATTTGTTTCATCTAGGGCTCACTTTGAGGCCAGAGGTGGTTGATCTGATTTTGTTTTTAAATTAGTCATTTATTCTGTTGCTGCATAAAGCAGGCATCTGAAAAAGGGCAGCTGGTGAGATATTGATTGAAGAAGTGATGCTGGAAAGATAATGGCTATCCAGCATTGTTCGAGATAGTTTTTACTATTACGTCATAACTATGGGCATTAAATTAAAGAAATATCAAAAATGCAAGGAGCTAAGGGTGAAATAAACTATCATACTAATCATAGTTAACTTAATTATCATATGGAGTTGGTAAACAGTCATCAGAGAGAAAATTTAGCACCCTGACACTTTCCTTGGTGTTCTTCTATTTTAAGCTTGCCCCTCCCAAAGTGATTTTTGCTTTTAAAAACCACTGGGATATTAGCATCTATTGTGTAAAATTAGCCCCCTAATGAATCAATATGAACTATAAACACAGTTTCAGGATGACAAAATTATCAGGTTTGGATTAAAAGAATATTGAATCAAATTAGATTCAAAAATTGTTAAAAGGATCTATTCATTTCTGTTGCATTCAGAAGACAGAAAATACACATCTTTTTGTAAATCCAGCACCATGCTGTGATCAGCTAGGTGCATTTCTACAACTGAAACCTCTAGTAAAAACCACCAACTGTGCAGGTCACAGAAGACGACGAGTTGTATAACTGTTGGATATTTATGTTTAAATTGTAATGCTGTCTGGGGAGTTTAGGTACTCCCAAGCCAGTTGTCAAATTTTGGCAGAGAATTATCACCCCAAAACTGAATTTTAAATTACAATGAATTGTATTTTAGATCTCAAGGTACTGTCCATTAAACTTAATGTAGATGCAGCACGTATTCTAAAATACAGCCCATCAGAAGCTTCTTATTCTCTTCTATGAAGAAAATATTCTGTCCTTGTGCAGGAATTCTCTTTTGCTCCTCCCAAATATTCACTAGTCATAGGAGAGAATGGGGAAATGTCTGCTTCTGCCTAGCTCCACGTGCAACAATTGGTGGATCATGGCATTACTCATTCAAGTAACATAGCCTTCAGCAAGAAATTCATCTTCAATGCACTATAGAAGGATGAGGCCCATGGGAGTCATACTGCATTTTCCTGGAATGAAATTATCTGCCAACTAGAGTATTAGTATGGAAATAAAAATAGCTGTTGGTAGTTTATGCTTGTTTAAATATGTATCTCAGCTCTGAATATTCCTTAATAATAAGCTATTCAGAGAGAGACAGAATCTTTAAGTTAAGTGATTTTGATAGGAAGCCACATTCCACAGTGTTATGGGTGTGGAATTTATCTCCTAAATAAATGTTGGTGTTTCATTCCTGTTGGCCAGTGGTATTCAAGCTTCTTTCTAACAAAAGGATATCTCATCCTCCTCGTCATTTGGAATGTGTTCAACTTCAGCTGCCTTTCTTGGACCACCCTCTATTTGTTTCCATCCTTTTACAGTTTCATCTGACACTTATCCAAACCTTTTTGTTTTCATACAAAATGTGGTGAAGCATTTTTAGGATTAAAGCTCACCATCCAACTGAAGTCTTGTCAGTGATCAGAATTCAAAGGCTCAATTTAGATATCACATCAACCTTGGTTAAAGAAAATTTATTATGATTTTATACTAGGAATAAGGCCCATTGTGGAAATAAATACAACGAGCTCTAGAAAGAGGCTCTAGGAGAGTGCCAAGGCCTTGGGCACTCAGTGTCAATGTGCTGTGGAGACCTCAGCAGGGTATAATGACACAGAGTCCAGCATTTTCTCCAGAGGAACTGATCTCTGCTACCTGAAGAGCAGTTGTAATATTCAGTGATCCCTAGCCCTCACCTGGAGATTGGCAACAATTATTACCCAGGAGGAAATGGCTGGTTTGGAGGGTGGAGTCTATGGCAGTGTACCTGTCTGAGGTCCCACCCCTCCTCAAACCTCACCCTCTCCAGGCTCCACCCCTCAAATCTCCATGAATTTCCCAACCTGGAGCTGGCAACCCTATCTCCTTCCCAGCCAAGCATCAACCTGCCATTATCTGCTGCTCTGATGTCAGCTTTGCATCTCCTCCGCCCTCCTTCCTGGAGATCAGTTGTAATTCTGAGTGATTTCCACCCATCTTCTGAGATTGGGAACAGTGGTTCCCCAGAAGGGAATGGCTGGTTGGGAGACTGGAGTCTATGGCATTGTACCTGTCTGAGGTCCCACCCCTCCTCAAACCTCACTCTCTCCAGATTCCATCCCTCAAATCTCCAGGAATTTCCCACTTGAAGTTGGCAAACCTATCTCCTTCCCAGCCAATCATCAACCTACCTTTATTTCCCCACACAAACACACCTGCAGCCTCTCCCGTGCTCTGAAGCTCTGACTTTTTCCCCACCATAGAGAACAATGAAGGGAATAGGGCAACCTGTTTGGGGGCCCATAGAATTGGACCCCCTGGTCCAATGTTCTTGAAACTTGGTGGGTATCTTGGGGAGAGGCTCCATCAGCTACCCTGTGTGTTTGGAGCCTCTCCCTCAAACCCCCTCCCTTCCAGCCCCCAGAATATACCCTATGTTTTCACCATTGACTTCAATGGCCCATAGGATATAATGGAGCCGAATTGCCGCCAAATTTCTTTCATTCCCTCCTTTCCTTCTCTCCTTTTCCTCTTTCCCTCCTTCTTCTCTTCTCTCTTTCTTTCCCACCTTCTCTTTTTTCCTCCTTTTCCTGTTTCCCTCCTTTCCTTCTCTTTCTTTCCCTCCTTTCCTTCCTCCTTTCCTTCTCTCTACTCTCTCTCTTTCCTTCCCTCTTTCCTCCTTCTGTGGCCCAACTCTAGTGAGAAGGAGATTAAACTTTAAACCCCTTCTCTCTTAGCTCCCCCACCCAGGCCAACTGGGGAAGGGAAGGGGAGGCTTTTGAAGATGTCTCCCCCCTTTTGTTTCCCCTTCTGACATCACTTCCGGTGATGCCAGGGGCGTGGCATATGCTAATAGCCTAATAGCTTATTAGCATACCATATGCTAATGAGCTCCTGCAGCTCTTTTTCTATGAAAAGACCCCTGGTCAAAGCTATTGCATTATAAAAAGTAATTCCTATGCATTAGTTCACAAAAAAGTACAAGGAACCCATGGAATGGGATGCGATGTTTGTGTTAAGAGGTAGTTTAGAATGTGCGTGTCAATAATCCTGTCAAAGTTGCAGAGGAGATGGTCATTTCTCAAACAGAATCAAACGAACCTGAGAGGGCTAATGTTTCATAAAACACTTCAGGCAAAAGGGGAGATAAAATCTCATTTTTGCAAATGATCATGGGCCAATTAGTGCAATATTTGCCTTGTCCATTGCCTTGTGGTTTCACATAATCTGGTAGTATGAAATTGTTATGGCCCATTAGATATCACAGAACTTTATGATCTGACTGCAGTATGTGTCACTGGAGAATAATCTGTAACTGTATCCCTAAATAACTGCTATTCAACAAAATAGCTATGAGGCCAGAGCCTTTTGAAAGGAATTTTGCTAGTAGGGTAAGTGATCCATCCATCACAGACCATAGGGGCCCAATCATAAATCCAAAATTAAACATAATACAGTGAATTAGAGTGTAGTTAGGCTTTCTATTTTACTCTCTGTAAGCCAATATATTGCCCTGATCTGGAACAGAACATATGACTGCAGAGCTGGTTGGCATTAACAGAGAATAAAAATAGTAGAACAGGACAAGTAGAAGAGGCCTTCACACAATGACTGAAGGTCCCCTTCAACCCAGTCTTGAGCATGTGCACTTGGAAGTAGGTCCTCCTGAATTAAATAGGACTTGCTCCCTGCTATATAGGGTTGCCAACACCAAGCTAAGAAATTCCTGGAGATTTGCAGGTAAAGCTTGGGGAGGGTGGGATTTGGGGAGAGGAGGGATCTCAGCAGAGTATAATGCAGTCATTTTTCGCCAGAGAAACTGATCTCTATTGTCTGAAAAACAGTGGTAATTCTCGCATTTCTAGGCCCCACTTGGAGATTGTACCTGTAGACAAGAAAATGTAAATGAGAAAATATAGCCTAAGTTACCTATAGACTTCCATGTTATCTCCTCATGCTCTAGTAGTCATCTGTTTCCTTGCTATCTATCTGTGAAGGGTGTTTCCTGTCAAAGATTTGCACATCATCTAAGGTGGAGTGCAAATTGCATCATCATAGATTGCCATGACCTCATTCCTTCACAAGCTGATCTGGCTATACAGAAATAGCATAGCCCTAATATAGATAGTGAATGAAAGTACCTTTAAGTCTCCCTCCATTCCTTTTTGTATGATGTGCTCAAAAACAGTCCAAGTTGCACCTTGTGACCTGCTACCATTTGTCTCTGTATAGCTCTCTGCTTCTGGGTTATCTTGCCCAAAAGACTGTGCTTCGTTAAGGAGATAAAAAAGACATAGGTGAATGGGCTAACCAGAAATCTTGTGCAGTCTCCAGCCATTGTTCTGCTCCTCATAAGAACATAAGAGAAGCCAATGTTGAATCAGGCCAATGGCCCGTCTAGTCCAACACTCTGTCACACAGTGGCCAAAATATACCGGTGCCATCAGGAGGTCCATCAGTGGGGCCAGGACATAGAAGCCCTCCCACTGCTGCTCCCTCCAGCACCAAGAATAGAGTGCATCACCTGCCCCAGACTGAGAGTTCCCATCTATACCCTGTGGCTAATAGCCAGTGATGGACTTCTGCTCCATATGTTTATCTAATTCCCTCTTGAAACTGTCCATGCTTGTAGCTGCCACCACCTCCTGTGGCAGTGAATTCCATATGTTAATCACTCTTTGGGTGAAGAAGTACTTCCTTTTATCTGTTCTAACCCGACTACTCAGCAATTTCATGGAGTGCCTGTTAGCCAAATTGCTCTATTATTTAATAAAGATGGGGAATCATAATTATTAATATGCAATTGGCTTATCTATAGGATCTGGCCTGTGTATACCAGAGTTAGAATTCCCAAGTACCCAGGAACAGACACAGAAATTGGGTGGCTAAAATAATGATTTCTTTACTAAATATTCTCAAGCATACAAACAATATACACACAGTATAGCACTAAGGAAGCAGAGGTGATTGATAGGTTATAGAGGGGTGATACAACCTGTCCAGATGTGCAGAGTTCCATGGATTCTGGCCTAAACTCAGAGAGTTCAGGGGTGGCCTGCCATTTTGGATCATGGCAGAAAACACACGGTCTAAGGCCAACTGTGTGCTGGGATATAGGCACTGGCAAAGAATGCAGACCAATGGGTGGCCCTGGGGGCTGGTCTCAGGTGAGAACAATAGATTACCTGGACCAATGATGAGTCCCAGGGGTGTGTGATGCCAGTAGGGGCAGACCTTAGGTATGACCAATGAGCTTTAACAATAGAAGCCAGGTGTTGGGTAGCTAGTTAAATGGATTATCTGACTCCCTAATGGTCCTGGCCTGGGGTAGACAAAAGGTAGGAGCTCAGGAAGGATTGCTAAACATTTGAATGATTGATTGGTTTATCCCGGTATCTTGGGGGACAGAAACAGAAAGACAAAGAATTTACACATAGGACACAAAAGGCTGGGTGAGGTGCTGGAGAGTGCCAGGTGGCTTCTAAAGACTTACCTCTGGAACTCATTGTTATTCCATAAGCATAATCTCTGCTGGGTGGAGGGGGAAGACTGGAGGCTTGCTCTGAGGTCACCTTATGAAACCTGAATATGAAATCCCTTTTGCAGACCACCTGCAGCCTGCCTCTGTGGTCAAGCTGAGAGTACCTGGCTTTTTTGGACTTCAGGTTAGAAAGTATGGCACCCCTGTTTTGGGGCTACCCAAGAATAAAAGGCAGTGCCTCTGGCAACATGCCCATGAGTTCTTGTATTGTGAGAAAGGGAGAAAAGTACTTCTTTCTCAACCTGCTCAATCCCATTCATAATCTTATAAACCTCGATCATGTCACCCCTCAGCCATCATTTCTCCAAGCTAAAGAGCCCCAAGCGTTTTAACCTTTCTTCACAGGGAAGGTGTTCCAACCCTTTTATCATTCTAGTTGCCCTTCTCTGCATTTTTTCCAATGCTATAATATCCTTTTTGAGATGTGGCGGCCAGAACTGTACACAGTATTCCAAATGAGGTCACACCAATGATTTATACAGGGGCATTATGATACTGGCTAATTTGTTTTCAATTCCCTTCCTAATAATCCCCAGCATAGCGTTGGCCTTCTTTATTACAGTTACACACTGTCTAGACATTTTCATTGAGTTATCTACTATGACTCCAAGATCTCTCTCTTGGTCAGTCTCTGCCAGTTCAGACCCCATCAACGTGTATTCATATTTAGGATTTTTGGTTCCAATGTGCATCACTGCACTTGGCCACATTGAACCCCATTTGCCACGTTGACGCCCACTCATCCATCCTTGACAGATCCCTTTGGAGTGCCACACACTCCTCCCTGGTTTTCACCACCCTGAACAACTTCGTGTAATCTGCAAATTTAGCCACTTCACTGCTTACTCCCAATTCCAAATCATTAATAAACAAGTTAAAAAGCATCGGACCGAGTATTGGTCCCTGTGGTACCCCACTGCTTACCACCCTCCACTGAGAAAGTTTCCCATTTATACTCACTCTCTGTTTCCTATTTATAAGCCAGTTTTTGATCCACAAGAGGACTTGTCCTTTTATCCCATGACTATTGAGCTTACTTAGGAGCCTTTGATGAGGAACTTTATCTAAAGCTTTCTGGAAGTCAAGGTAAATAACATCTATTGGGTCCCCCTTGTCCACATGTTTGTTCACTCCCTCAAAGAACACTAACAGGTTAGTGAGACAAGATCTTCCCTTACAGAACCCATGCTGAGTCTGCCTCAATAGTTTTTGTTCATCAATGTGCCTACTAATTCTTTCCTTAATGACAGTTTCCACCAACTTACCCACTATCGATGTCAGACCGACTGGCCTGTAATTTCCCGGATCTCCCCTGGAGCTCTTTTTAAAGATGGGAGTGACATTAGCTACCTTCCAGTCCTCAGGAATGGAGGCAGATTTTAAAGAAAGATTACGTATTTTTGTAAGGCGATCCACAAGTTCACATTTGAGTTCTTTCAGAACTCTCGGATGAATGCCATCTGGGCCTGGTGATTTATTAATTTTTAAATTGTCCATGAGTCGTAGGACTTCCTCTCTTGTCACCTCAATCTGATTCAGGTCTTTCAAACCCCCTCCCAAAATTGGTGCTTCTGGAGTGGGCAAGCACTTCTCTTCCACAGTGAAGATAGAGGCAAAAAATGCATTCAGCTTCTCAGCCATTTCCCTATCATCCTTCACTACTCCTTTTACCCCTTGGTCATCCAAGGGCCCCACTGCCTCCCTGGCTGGCTTCCTACTTCTAATGTATTTGAAGAAAGTTTTATCGTTGGCCTTTATGTTTTTTGTGATATGCTCCTCATATTCCCTCATTTTGTTTTGCTTTACGAACGGTTGTAGCTAATTTGCAGCACTGGTCCCAAGCACTCATTGGTTGTTTTCTTTTAAGGGTAAACTTAAAACCAGTCATTCCCAAGGTGTTCTCTTTCACCTGTGTCTGGAGCACACTTTTTCACCAGCATACTGCACCACTGTTTGTTGAGATTTTTGGATAAATGAGAGGTGCAAATTCATTAATTCAGGGGAAGTGAATCACTTCAATTGATTAAAAAAATAAAGCCTACAATTCAATGAGAAGCAAACACATATGATAGAAAGCACATGAAGGTGACTACTGGCACATGCAGTAAGGCCAAGATGATCTGGATATAGCCCGAGTGACTACTTCAGAGGACATAGAACAGTATTACTCTGCTTACTAGCTGTTAGGGGGTGCTTTGTGGATAACTGTGCTGCTTGGCTTTGGATCTCTGAGCTACCGCTATATTAGTAGACATTACTTTAATCAAGGAGATTAGGGCAAAGGGGCCATATGTTTTAGTTGCAAATCACAGATCATCATCTGGAATCTCTGTGCTGGTGTTAGCAAATGTTTCTTGTTTTGAGTTTTCGTGAGGGACAGTGGCAGATGCTTACACCACTTATATGTATACCAGAGCCAGGACAGATGACACTTTTTGGAAATAGGGTAAGAAGAGATCTATTACTATATGCAGATGTCAAAATTGAATTCCCCTATCTCCTTAATTGCCATGGCTAGATGGAATTCTACAGGAGAAGAATTAGGGGAGGTTTATTTTTCTTCAGGCACTTTGTAATCAAAATGAGATTAAAAATCTCTGCTACTGAACCGAGGTAGTCACAGTGGATGTAGTGATCAACTCCACACAATCTTAAACCTAGCTTTGAATGCTGCTGAGGTTACAGATTCCTTATGAAACAATGCAGCTGCAAGGTCAAATGGTGTAGTGCAGGCTGTCGTTTACCTGCAAAAATTTCTTTGCAGCTAATGGTTTTTCTGTCAGCTAATGGTTTTTCTGTCATCAACACTGAAAGAGAATACCTTTAGTCTCATCTAGGACATTAACACCAATTATGGATTCTTCTTACTTCAAGATGACCCCATGGTTTTACATTGGCATCCAGAAGGTGAAGTCCTTCTGAGCTCCGGGTAATTATCAGGAATTCTTTCCAGCACTTCAGGCAATGAGAAAAGAAATTGGCTGATTACTGCTGGTGGTCTTTATACTTGTTTCTGGTGAAAAGGACTGGTATATGAGAAAATAAAGAAACAGTATCTAGAATGTGATCAGATTCAACACAACCTTGAGTATGTTCCATACTAGTTCGTTTTTATTGACTTGTGTAACCCAGGTGCTGGAAATATAGGCAAGGCTTAGGGCAGGGTGTCAAACTCATTAGTTATGAGGGCCGGATCTGACATAAATGAGACCTTGTTGGGCCAGGCCATTTGTGTCATAAAATGTAATGCCAGGTAGCAGAGATACAAACTTTATAAAGGAAACAAACACAAAGGAGGTTTTTTTACTTAAAATAAAAACATGCTTAAAACATTAGCACTCTTGTAATATTTTGTTTATATAACAGTGTCTGATACCTCGTGCCCTGAATTATTACATCAAAATGTCTGTGCTGTTGCAATCTTGAATATGCTGTTCAGGTGTGTATCTGTAAGCTGCAAACCCACAATGATGCAACAGCAGCAGAACTGGAAGAAGAAGCAGAAGACAGACAGTTCCACTGTGGGCCAAATTGAAACCCTCTGGGGGCCTGATCTGGCCCCCGGGCCGCATGTTTGACATACCTGGCTTAGAGACTCCTTTCTTAAAGCCCCCCTCCCACTCACACACCTTGGCTTACGCAAAGCAACTATTTATTACAACAAGTAAAATACAGTTCTGCACACAGGGTATTGTACTCCTCACCCTCAAACTCCTTTCCCTTCCCATACCAAAGGTCCAGTAATCAGTGTTCCAGAAGTACTGTTCTCTTGTTGGAGCTGGTCCAGTCACAGTCCCTCAGCAGCAGGCCTCCAGGGAAAGGAAACACAGTCCCTTAGCAGCAGGCCTCCAGTGGGAAGGGAGGTTCTCAGGGCCTCTATCCTCACAATCCGAGAGAAGGAAACAGCATCAGTTCGAAGTCAGATATGTCTGGGGCCTCACCTCCTCCAGAAGAAGTGCTGTCGATCAAGGGAGGGCCCGCAGCAGACAAAGGCCCCTTCAGCTGAGGCCTTTCAGCAATCCAGTCCTTGGAGAGACAAATGACTAGGCGTCTCTTTGCTTCACCCCCTCCCCAGGTTGATTTTTTTTCCAGTCACTCACTACACACACTCCTCCCAATATGCAAATTCAGTGTTTCATTGCTCCACCCAACAGCATATATCCCCAAAGTTCTATATCCCCCCCTGGCCAAAATTTGGGCATCCCCGCAAACTGTATTATATAGAAACTGTGATGCATATCTAAACTGCATCAACTCATGCCCTAACTTTAGTAACAAATGTTTTCAATGGTTGAACAGGTACATAACTTGAAACACCAGGTTTATCATAAGTCAATATTCTTACAGGTTGTATTTCTCTGCTGGATCTCCTGATAGTGGGTGAAGCTGTTAACTCCTCATTGATTGGACTTTGGGTCAGTGCAAAGGAGAGACTTTCATCAGACATCTCACTGCTGAATGTAGGACTGTTCTGCACATATGCATCCTCTTCTTCAACATCTACAGTAGTTGGAGGGTGGTTTCTATCAGCATTTACGTTTTCAGTTGCTGTTGAATTCTGCTGTACTGCTGGTGGTATAAGGGGCTTAGCTTAGAGGGCAGGGCACACTGCTCCCTTTGGTTGCAGCACTTGGGGGCACCCTATCCAGCAGATGTACTTGCCTAGACCACATCTCAATCCCCAAGGCAGGTCTTTGTAACCCATCATCCTCTGATTCAGAGGTATCATCATTATCTCCAAAGTTGAAATGCTGACCTGGCAAGTTCCCCTGCCTTCTCAGTTTCTTGTTAGTATTTATTGTGCTTTCAGCCTGTTGTTGGACGCTTGATACTTCTGGTAGACCTTGCAGCTGTCCAATAGGAAGCAAATGATTTCTCTGAAGGGTTTTCACAGGCCCATCACTATCTTCAGGCTTGACCTTGTAGAATGGCAACGTTCCCAGCTTGTCTAATACAACATATGGTAGTGCCTTCCATCTATCAGCCAACTTGTGCTTTCCAGGAAGGCCTAGGTTTCTGATCAGTACCCAGTCACCTTGTAGGAGTTCATGTGCCCACACTCGGACATCATAGCAATGTTTGTTGCAATCAGTGCTCTTATGGGCAGCTGCCGTGGCTAGCTGATAGGCCTCCTGTAATTGTTGCTTCATTTTTTCCACATATTGGAGATGAGTCCGCATATCATCTCTGTACCCAGACACACCAAAACACAGATCTACTGGGAGTCTAGGCTCCCTCCCAGACATCAGGAAGTATGGTGTAAATCCTGTGGAATCATTGCAGGTGGCATTGTAGGCATGCACCAGGAAGGCCATGTACTGACTCCATCTGGGTTTTTTGGTCAGGGTGCAAGGTACCCAACATATTTAACAAAGTGCGGTTGAATCTTTCTGGTTGGGGATCACCCTGAGGATGATATGGGGTTGTCCTAGATTTCTTGACTCCTACCAGGCTCAATATTTCTTTTAACAGGCGGCTCTCAAACTCTGGCCCTAGATCAGAATGAATCCTTGAGGGCAATCCATAGACAGAAAAAAATGTCTCCCAAAGTACTTTTGCAATGGTGCTTGCTTTCTGGTCTCTGGTGGGATAAGTTTGGGCATAGCGGGTAAAATGATCTGTCACAACTAGAATATTTCCATAATTCTGCCTATCAGATTCTACAGATAAAAAGTAAATGCACACCAATTCCATTGGGCCAATGGTGCTAATACTCTCTAGAAAAGCCGCCTTAATGGGCAAGGTTTTCCTCTGAACACAGTGGGCACAGGTATAACACTTCCTGACCACATCTTTTGCCATCTGCAGGCAATAGAACCTGTCCCTAAGTAGTTCTAATGCCCTTTCAATTCCCAAATGTCCTAAATCAGTATGTAAAGCACACATTGTGGCCCATCGATACTGTCTGGCTAAGATCAGTTGCTTGCGCTTCCCTCTTACTGGTTCAGATATGACTCAATATAATACTTCTTTAATTTTCTTTAATTTTCTTCTTTCTCTCCACAAGAGTGTGGCCCCAGCTGAGTTACATTTTTGGGTAGATTCTGTTCATTCCTTTTCACCAGAAAGGAAACATCTCTAATATCAGGATCTCTCTGTTGAGCCTCACTCCAGTCACTAGGATTTAGGTGTGGTAATGGTGACTGTTGTAGTGCAACGTAGTTGACAGGTAGCAAACCCAGATTCTCTGCAACACCACCTTCTAGGGATCCTGCTGATTTCAAACCATCTTCTCCACACAAAGTCTTTACACCTTCAGCAGGAATCACTACTAGCATGTCTTCTTGCTGCCGTCGGGATAAGGCATCTGCATCCCTGTTTGCCTTTCCAACTTGATAATGAATGCTGAAATCATAGTTGGACAGGGCTGCCACCCATTTGTGACCAGTAGCATCTAACTTGGCAGGTGTGAGCACATAGATAAGTGGGTTATTGTCAGTCCAGACCTGAAATTTAGCACCATATAAGTAGTCTCGGAATTTCTCAGTGATAGCCCACTTTAGAGATAGAAACTCCAGTTTGTGTATATGGTATCTGGTCTCACTATTGGTGAGTCCTCTGCTTGCAAAAGCAACCAGTCGTTTTTTAAATTTATTTTATTTTATTTTTATTCTGATTTATATCCTACCGTACCCCACCAGAGGTTTCCATCAGTTTCTTGATAAAGTACTGTGCCTGATCTATTGGTGCTAGCATTTGTATGCAGAATGAATGGTTTACTGTGGTCTGCATATGCTAAGACTGGGGCTTCTGTCAGACATTTGATAATCTCTTTAAATGCCCACTCACAGTTTTCATCCCATCGTTTTCCAAAAGGTTCTAAAGGGTCATGATAAAGTTCCTCTGTGGTTCCTTTCATGGACCTCTTTTTCTTGCCAGTTCGAGGGGTCACCTTAATCGACTGGTAACCTCTAGTTAAATCATTTAGGTGTTTCATGATAGCAAAATAGCCATGGACAAACTGTCTATAATAACCAGTAAACCTTAAAAAGGTCTTCAGATCCTATAATGCCAAGGACATGGTTAGTGAGTGAGTGCACTTATTTTTTCTGTATCTGTACTAACTCCCTCCTGTGACACTATATGTCCCACATATTTAACAGATGTCCTACAGAAATAACATTTCTCAAGTGACAACTTAAGTTTCCAATTGGTTCAATACCTTTAAAAGCCTTTTCTCTTGTTCTTCAAGTGTTTTCCTAAATACTATGAGATCATCTAAATAAACCAATACTTGCAGCAGGTTCATGTCCCCCACAGCTTTTTCCATGAGCCTCTGAAAGGTGGCAGGGCCCCAGAGATGCCTTGGAGCATCTGTTCAAATTGATAAAACCCCAATGGACATATAAAAGCTGTCTTTTCCTTGTCTTCCTCTGCAAGGGGAATCTGATAGTATCCACTCTGAAGGTCAAGTACTGAAAACCACTGACTTCCAATTAGACAATCCAAGGCATCTTGCACACGAGGCATAGTGTGCTGGTTAGGTTTGGTATATTTATTTAGTGTCCGCTAATCAACACACATTCTGGTTTTCCCATTCTTTTTCCTTACTACCACTGTAGGTGAAGCATAGGGGCTACATGACTCAGTGATAATGCCATTAGCCTGCAAGTCATGAAGGTGTTGCCTTACATCTTCTATATCAGATAATGCCAGTTTCCTGGATTGTTCACGGAAGGGAGAAAGATCTGTTAGATCTTTCCACATCCTTGGCTTTCCCAAGGTCCCATTTGTGAAGCCCTTTGGCAGAGTTGCTGTCTCAGGCACTCCTTCCATACCTCAGGAATGGGTGAATCCCCAAAGTCAATTACAGCTGGGTCCAGTTTTAACTCAGGAGGTCTAGGTCTACTTGTTTCCATAGAAACAGCCTCAAACAGGTCTGCCACCTTTTGGTTTGGCTTTACTGTGATGTCATGATTAGATACATTGGCAATTCTCACCATCGCTTGTGGATGCTTGACTTCAGGTAGATCTATAATTCTAGCCAGGACTAATAATCCAGTAGGCAACTCTGGATCTTCAGGATGGTCTAAAAGGACAATTCCTCTTTTTGTTTCTGAGACAGATACATATGTGTGAAGTTGTTTCTCAGCCCCTGCAGGGCCCGCAGTAGGAAGAGGAAAGGTGGCTCCTCCCTCAGGGCCACGATGTCCACCCGACCTCGCCTGGCCTGCTGGGCGCCCTTTTACTGGTGGTGGCGGGCGGCAGCAGCGAGTCCCCACTGGCTGCCGCCTCCTCCTCCTCCTGCTCCCTGGTTGGCTGGCTGGCCATTCTCCGTCAGCGGCTGGTTGCCTCCTCCTCCTCCACCCGAGGAGGGAGGCCGGGCAAGCTGTGCCACCGCCACCTCCTGTGCCCTGGCAGGCTGGCCGGGCACCCTTTTACTGATGGCAGCGGGCGGTGGCAGCGAGTCCCCGGTGGCCACCGCCATGCCACCGAGGGGGGAGGGGGGACGATCTGTGGGGTGTAGGAGTGCCCCAGCTGGGGCACTTTGGTGCCCCTGAGGGCTGGTGTGCCCTAGGCGAGCACCTAGCTCACCTAGCAGGCGAGCCAGCCCTGAGCACAGCTGTACATTCTTAAAAACATAAGAGAAGCCAATGTTGAATCAGGCCAATGGCCCATCTAGTCCAACACTCTGTCACACAGCAGCCAAAAATACCACGTGTTATCAGGAGGTCCAGCAGTGGGGCCAGGACACTAGAAGCCCTCCCACTGCTGCTCCCTCCAGCACCAAGAATAGAATGCATTACCTGCCCCAGACTGAGAATTCCCATCTATACCCTGTGGCTAATAGCCAGAGATGGACTTCTGCTCCATATGTTTATCTAATTCCCTCTTGAAACTGTCCATGCTTGTAGCTTCCACCACCTCCTGTGGCAGTGAATTCCATATGTTAATCACTCTTTGGGTGAAGAAGTATTTCCTTTTATCTGTTCTAACCCGACTGCTCAGCAATTTCATGGAGTGCCCACGAATTCTTGTATTGTGAGAAAGGGAGAAAAGTACTTCTTTCTCAACTTGCTCAATCCCATTCATAATCTTATAAACCTCGATCATGTCACCCCTCAGCCATCGTTTCTTCAAGCTAAAGAGCCCCAAGCATTTTAACCTTTCTTCATAGGGAAGGTGTTCCAACCTTTTTATCATTCTAGTTGCCCTTCTCTGCACTTTTTCCAATGCTATCATATCTTTTTTGAGATGTGGCAACCAGAACTGTACACAGTATTCCAAATGAGGTCGCACCAATGATTTATACAGGGGCATTATGATACTGGCTGATTTGTTTTCATTTCCCTTCCTAATAATCCCCAGCATAGCGTTGGCCTTCTTTATTGCAGCTACACACTGTCTAGACATTTTCATTGAGTTATCCCCTACGACTCCAAGATCTCGCTCTTGGTCCATCTCTGCCAGTTCAGACCCCATCAACGTGTATTCATATTTAGGATTTTTGGCTCCAATGTGCATCACTTTACACTTGGCCACATTGAACCCCATTTGCCACGTTGACGCCCACTCATCCATCCTTGACAGATCCCTTTGGAGTGCCTCATACTCCTCCCTGGTTTTCACCACCCTGAACAACTTCGTGTCATCTGCAAATGTCTTGGGCCTCAAACTTCACTTGTATCTCTGCACGGGGTCACACTAGTCCAGCAGGGAACTCTGGATAAGGAACTTTAGTGGCATCTTTCTTGCTTTTCATTTCAGGGCCATTCTGTTTTTCAGACTTGGGTGGCCCTCTCACCAAGCCTGTCTGTCATTTCCCTGATTTTCCCATGGGTCACTAAGTTTTTGCATTTCTAATGAAAGGGAACATTCCATGCAAAGCTGGCCATGATAAAGGACAAAAACGGTAGGGACCTAACAGAAGCAGAAGAGATTAGGAAAAGATGGCAAGAATACACAGAAGAACTATACAAGAAGGACCTCGATGTCCTTGACAACCACAATGGTATAATCACTGACCTCGAGCCAGACATCCTGGAAAGCAAAGTTAAATGGGCCTTAGAAAGCATTACTAACAACAAAGCTAGTGGAGGTGATGGTTTCCCAGCTGAGTTATTCAAAGTCTTAAAAGAAGATGCTAATAAAGTGCTGCACTCAATTTGCCAACAGATTAGGAAAACACAACAGTGGCCACAGGATTGGAAAAGGTCAGTTTACATTCCAATCCCAAAGAAGGGCAACGTCATGGAATGTTCAAACTATCTCACAATTGCATTCATTTCACACGCTAGCAAGATCATGCTCAAGATCCTACAAGCTAGGCTCCAACAGTACATGGATAGAGAACTGCCAGAAGTACAAGCTGGGTTTCGAAGAGGTAGAGGAACTAGAGAGCAAATTGCCAACATTCACTGGATTATGGAGAAAGCAAGAGAGTACCAGAAAAACATCTACTTCTGCTTCATTGACTATGCTAAAGCCTTTGATTGTGTGGATCACAATAAACTATGGCAGGTTCTTAAAGAGATGGGAGTACCAGACCACCTCACATGTCTCCTGAGAAACCTGTATAAGGGTCAAGAAGCAACAGTTAGAACCGGATATGGAACAACTGATTGGTTTAGCATAGGAAAAGGAGTATGACAAGGATGTATATTGTCACCTTGCTTATTTAATTTATATGCTGAGTACATCATGCAAAATGCTGGCCTGGATGAATCACAAGCTGGAGTTAAGATTGCTGAGGAAAAGATCAATAACCTCAGATATGCAGACGATACCACTCTGATGGCAGAAAGTGAAGAGGACCTAAACAGCCTCTTGCTCAGAGTGAAAGAGGAGAGCACAAAAGTGGGCTTGAAGCTCAACATCAAAAAAACTAAGATCATGGCATCTGGCCCCATCACTCCTTGGCAAATAGAAGGGGAAGTCGTAGAAGTAGTGACAAACTTCACGTTCCTGGGATCCCAGATCACTGCAGATGGTGACTGCACCCATGAAATTAAAAGACGCCTGCTCCTTGGAAGGAAAGCGATGGCAAACCTAAACAGCATGATAAAAAGCAGAGACATCACCCTGCCAACAAAAGTCCTCATGGTCAAAGCAATGGTATTCCCCGTAGTAATGTATGGCTGCGAGAGTTGGACTATAAGGAAGGCCGAGCGCCGAAGAATAGATTCTTTTGAACTATGGTGCTGGAGAAGACTCTTGAGAGTCCCTTGGACTGCAAGGAGATCAAATCAGTCAATCCTAAAAGCCAGTCAATCCTAAAAGCAATCAACCCTGACTGTTCCCTGGAAGGCCAGATCCTGAAGTTGAAGCTCAAATACTTTGGCCACCAAATGAGAAGGGAGCACTCACTGGAGAAGACCCTGATGCTGGGAAAGATTGAAGGTCAAAGAAGAAGGAGACGGCGAAGGATGAGATGGTTAGACAGTGTCATCGATGCAACGAACATGAAATTGAGCAAACTTCAGCGGACAGCGGAAGACAGGAGGGCCTGGCATAATCTGGTCCATGGGGTCGCGAAGAGTCGGACTCGACTGTGTAACTGAACAACAACAACAATGAAAGGTTTTCTTCCTCTTGACATAGAAGAGATATGTACCCTACCCATTCTTGCCACACTTATAGCAGAAGAAAGGTCTTCCTCCTCTTTTCTTAGTTGTGGTAAGGTGTGTTCCTGTAGTTTTCCCTGCAGCTCCATTTTGGGCTCTTCTTTGATCCTTGCTTCTGTTAGCTGTTCCCATACCCCAAAGCACAGCTATTGGCTCATCATGGTTAGAAGGAAGTTCATCAGCATTTATTATATATGAAATTACTGGAGTGTAGACCATTGATTTGGTGGTTCTTTGAGCCTGTTTTCTAAAGGCATCCTTAGTCATCTCCTTTTCTTCCTCCTCTCAGACTTCTTTCATTAGCTGTGGAAAGTTGATGGATTCACTCTCAGACAGATCCTCACTAGAAGTAGTTCATTGTATAGAGTCCCCTTTAGCACTTGGGGAACTCTCTCTTGGTCCATCTGGCTGGGGGTCAGTCCACCTTTCTGAATTACTTTTTGCAGGATTTTCTCCAGCCTCTGCAAATAGGAAGACAGTTTCTCTCCTTCCCTCTGCATGGTAATTTGGAACCTACAAAGAAGATCTTCAGCACTTTCCATATTACCAAATGTGTGTTCCAATGCATCTATACATTCTTGAATGCTAACCTGAGGGTTACTGGTCACCAGGCTATGGATGATATCCATTGTAGGCCACCTCAGACTCTCAGTAAGATGTCTCCTTTTTTCAGTCTCAGGCACTTGCTAGTCCTGCATCATTGTTTTGACATGCTGGATCCATGCATCATACTCTTCTTCACCAGGCCCGGGTGTTAGATTGCCAGAAAAGAGCCTCAGTTTGCAGTAAGGAATGGCTTCAGGACGAACCTGTAAGGCTTTTCCAAAAATTTCTCCCAAAGCTTTTAGCATCTCTGTGCAAGAAATACTGTCATCCGAAGTGGCTGCCGTGGAAGCTGGAGCTTGTAAAATACTCTGCATCTCAGGAATCGTCTTGCCCTCTTTTTCTAAAAACACTGGAAGTTTTTTGACAAACTCGACATTTTGGGTGCTGTGTCTTACAAACATCCATTCTCCAAACTTAGTTGGAATACTTCCAGGTATCTGTTACTGTCCTGCAGGTATGTGTAACTGAACTAATGCATTGCTCCTAGTCTTATATGAGAAGACAAAGTGTGATCTCTGAAAAGCCTGTAAATGTTGCATTACGAACAGACCATGTCTTTTCTTTAAAGTGCATTGATTTAAATCAGTTTAAGTGAGATCAGTGCTAACTGTAACATAGGATACAGCCAAAGCTGTTGAGCACTGTCATATAATATTCATCTAAGGTCAGAAATCACCTTTTAACATTCAAGTTACCATAGATAGTTTCTGAAGGATCTTCCCTTATGCCCTGGATGTACACAGAAACAGAAGCAGCATATTTTTGCTTTTAGACTGAGGAAAAGTTAAGCTCTTGAAAATGTAAAATATGGGCCTAGAGAAACAAGACCCAGTCAGTTTTGTATACAGTAGCAAAAGTAGGTTGCATAGGATACCCACCAATGCACTGAAAAAAGAAATGTAACTTTCAACAGCATCAATATTACTGCATCTTGAATCTACGTAGGGAAAATGGCAGCTCCCTGCTGGTGCTGGTGCTTATTAAGAGATGCTGGGGCATTCTGTGAGGCAGAGGGAAAGCAATATGCTAGCAGATTCATAGCCCTAGCCCCTTGATGCGGATGAGGGTTTGAATACAGCCAAGTGCAACTTTGTAGTTGGCCTAAGGAAATATGTAAGTCACAGCCATTCTATAGCTGCAATAACGTAGCTTCCAGCTGGGAGAATGGCATTTAGTGACTGTGGTGAACTGTGAAAGCAATGCGGGTTTGATTGTGAAGCATCATAACTGCATGCTGACCTTTACCATTGCCAGTGTTGCCTTTACTGTGCATAATGAATTCTCTACATTTTGTTTCGAAGTGTGTATTGTGTTGGTAATGGGATGAGGAAAAACATTCAGAAGAATGAGTAGTGCCTATCATGCTATTGTGCTAATCAAAACATTTCCTTAAATTCTTAATATGGCTGGTTGGAGATAGTTTTTAAAATCCGTAAATACATTGCTGTTATAATTCATATGATGTTTTCCTTCCAAAAAATGTGGTTGCTTATTGAAAAAAACAAAACAGAGAAGCTGAAGTTTCTTGCATTGCTTATTTTTCTACTGCTAGTGTCTTCTACTGATATTGAATGACAGTTGGAGGCATGATAGATACAGAAACTATAATCTTTAAAAACAGTTTAAGCATAGAGCCATATTATATTTAAACTGACTGTAATGATGGTTTCTATTTCTTACACTGAGTATGAATTAAGCCTGGGCAGTTTTGATATATAATTTTCTTATAGAACTACAGAGAGTGATAAGTGCATAGACTGAGTGGTATTTCAAGAAGAAACTGCATAAGAATTTAGCATGAGATATTAGATTAAGCAGAAGATTCTTCTGCTTCTGCTATGGGAGCCTTCAGTATTTGCTTCAGGATAATGTGGCCTCCAGGATGAAAATAGCTACATGCCAAATCCCTCAGTGCCATTGAGATTGTAAATATTTTCCCATTCAAAGCACCTGTTTTAATAAGGCCATTTGAAATTGCTTTATAGTACAACTTGCCTACCTGTATGAATTTGGATTTATATATAACAAGAAGGGGGACCTGCGATACTCACGGGGGAAGTATTCCCCACAGGTCCTGGCCTGCAGAAGCAGGAGGAGCTCCGCAGGAGAAGGAAGCGGCAGCAGGTGAGGCCAGCAGGTGAACCCATCAGGCCTGCCAAGCCTTCTCCCTCCTTCCCGCCTCCCCCAACACCAGCGGCGGTGAGGCCCACCAAGCCTTTCCCCCCCTCCCCCAACACCAGTGGCGGATAGGGCAGCCAAGCCTACTCCCTCCTCCTTCCCCCCAGCAGCAGCGGCAGCGAAGCCTGCCAAGCCTTCTCCCCTCTCCACCCCAACACCAGCAGCAATGAGGGCTGCCAAGCCTTCTCCCTCCCCCTGGCAGCAGCGGAGACCAGGTCTGAGGCCCACCAAGCCTTCTTCTGCTGCAGTGGTGGCAAGACAGTTGCCAGGGCATTCGCTGCGTATGTGCAGGAGACGCTCTTTTACTTTTGGGGGGATTTAAGTATCCCCCTTATAGTTTTTTATAGATTTCCAATTTTTCTGCACACCTGGAGACTGCTCCAAGTGTGCAGTAAAATCTCTCTGTCCCCCAAGTGCCCCTGATGTGCCGATTTAGATATACGCACGGAGGGGGCAACTGGGCTATTAGATATATAGATTGTATACATACAATGGGTGAATGGAAAGGTTGTCTAACTTGAGATGAAAAATGAGTTTAATATCAAATGTGCTTTAAAGATGTGCAGAAAAAGTAAATCTATGTACTAATATGGGCCACCTTACCTCTCCTCCCACACCAGTGAAGAACACAATATTAGGTTAACAGGGAATTGTTCAGAGAGATGGTTGTGGTCTACCATTTAAAGATGTACATGTGGCATCAAGCATAGCATCACTGAAAAGAACAGAACATGTGTACGTGCTGCTTGGGTAAACAGCAGATCCTGGTTTTCTCAGAGGTCTGGGAATAAGGCACTTAGTGCACACAGTGGAGAAGAAATAACATCAGACACCCAGAACAAAAGACACAGAGCTGCTTGGCACTCAGGGACTTGAACACCAGGCTGAAGCTCCCAGATCCAGAAGGGCATGGCATTTCTTGGGGAGTTTTATATTGAAGGGACGCAGAACATGAGGGGGATTTCCAGTGGGATCTAGGAATGTATCTGGCAACCTATGTGCCAAGCAGCTGACCTTGAACACCATGGGATTGGTCCCCTGAACACATCTGAAACTCTCGCAAGGGGGCAAACTCCAGCATGTTGCCAAGATGACTGCTGCTCTTGTCTCAAGTGATGGTGTGGGGATCAGCTATCCACAGTTTTGCAGTATATTTTATTATATGTATACATGAACATTTAACCCAAGCTCTTTTGAACAGAGCTAGAAATCTTTAAAGTATTAAGCTACAATTATTTTGAATTATTTTTTAGTTTGAATTATTTTTTATTGGCACTAATATGATCTCTTTTTTATTTTTATTGTGTAATATTTTTCCTGTGGTTCCATAAATTCATATGATAATTTATTGGATTTACTATGTGATATGATTAAGAGGAAAGGTGGAAGATAAATGTTTTAAATAAATAAATGTGTTGTGCTGATTAGAACCTGTCAGGCTACCAACTCCGCAAACCCAAACCATTTAAATTGTTGAATGTACATTGAATGAAACTAAACTAAGCCATGCACTTACTTTGTCTTAGCTAGGGACAGAGAAATCCTAATCCACTTTTGTCTAGTCCAGGTTATGGCCATTTGCCTCCCAAGCTGGAATGAAAAGACAGACACAACTGTTGGGTAACTAAAGGGGGGCATTTTATTAACTATTAATATCAACTGTAAATGGCAAGGGCAAAAACACGTATTGTGGTATGGTCAAGGCCAGGGGTCATCAAGACACCTCCCTTGCCAGGACAAGTAGGGCAAGCCACCCTGCTCTGCGCAGGAGCCAATCTGATGGGGCTCACATCCAGCCAGAAGCCAGCAGGTAATTGCCCTGGAACTCCATCCCCCAAATCTATCCAGGGCAATCCTGTAAGTGATCTGGTTTCCCTGCCCTAGGACTGTACTCCCAAACCACCTATATACCAAAGAGAGGATGTCAGCTGGCACTCACCATTCCACAATCTGTATGCAAATATAACCTTGCCAAGCCCGTGCACCCATCGGGAGGCCCAAGGCCCCCTGCAGCCACATGAAATAAAGAGGCCAAGAAGAGAGACCCACAGACATCCTTCCAAATGGCTTGCAGGCCCCTAAGAACTGAGGGGGAGATAGGCTGCCTCAGGTCACCCTGCATCCCTGCCTTGCATGTCCAGCCCTCTAGCATCCTGTGAATCTGAAAGTCACCCGTAAAATCTGCAAACCCACCAGCTTTGCTTGTGTAAGCTACCGCGGAAAGTGCCCCTTTTATAGAGTTAACAGCCAAGCCCTTACGTCTCAACTGAATGCAAAAATGTAACAAGTGGTTGACAGGGACTGGCCATGAACAAGGATACCCCACTTGATGACTAAACTCATCCAACTGGCAGATTGTATGGTAATATGCCTGCTTCATGCCTGGAACAATGGCTAATTCCATCGCCCTGTGTACCTCTGCCTTCCAAACAACCTGAGCTCCGGTGGCATCTCTACTGGCTGCAACTCGGCTTCTGGGGCAAACCGATGAAACCTCTCCATTATGAGAGAGAGCATCAGCCACCCCATTGTCCACCCCTGGCACATGTTGGGGGGAAAACAGAATATTCAGCTGCAGCCACTGCAGAGTGAAGGCATGCACCACTGACATGACCCACTGTGACCTGGACATGAGAGAATTAATGACCTGCACCACAGCCAAATTGTCACACCAAAAATGAATAGTGTGATTTACCAAGTCATTCTCCCACAACCAAATCGCCACCAGAATGGGGGAAAAATTCCAAAAAACGTAAGGTCCCTGGTAAGCCCTGACTCAGCCCAGTCACCAGGCCACTCCTCAGCACACCACTGCTGCCTGAAATAGACCCCAAAACCAGTGGGCCCAGCAACGTCAGAATGGATTTGGAGCTTGGCTTCCAACCTCCGATCTTCTCTCCAAAATGAGATCTCATTGAATGAATTCAAAAACTCTAGCCACATATCCAAATCTGCCCTGACACCAGCATTAAGTCAGATCCTGTGGTGAGGAAGCTGGAAACCACTCAACGCATCGCAACAATCTGTGTAAAAAGGCCTGACCAGGCACCACAACTTTGCACACAAATTTGAGGTGACCAGCTAAGTGTTGGAGCTCCCGCAGAGTAGCTTTCTTCTTTTTCCTAAACTTAGCTACCCATCTCCACAAATCCTCCAACTTTCCAGTTGGTAAATGGGAGGTCTGAGCCTGTGTGTCAAGTTCAACCCCCCCAAATGGAAGCACCTGGGCAGGCCCCTCGGTCTTCTCAAGTGCTAAAGGGACACCAAACTCATCCACCATTTTCATGAATGTGTTCAGCAATTGTCTACACTGACCCAAGCCTAGGGACCCCAGAAACAGAAAATCATCCAAATATTGAGTGACCACGGTCAGCCCAGTGCAGTAACATAGGGCCCACTCCAAAAATGAACTAAAATGTTCAAATGCAGCACATGATATGGAGCAGCCCATGGGCAATGCCCGATCTATGTAAAAACAGCCCTCAAAGCAGGGGTCTTTTTGTAGAAAAACAGCAGCAGGAGCTCATTAGCATATGGTATGCTAATGAGCTATTAGGCTATTAGCATATGCCACGCCCCCTGACATCACCGGAAGTGATGTCAGAAGGGGAAGCAAAAGGGGGGGAGGCATCTTCAAAAGCCTCCCCTTCCATTCCCCCGGTTGGTCTGGGTGGGGGAGCTAAGAGAGAAGGGGTTTGAAGTTTAAACTCCTTCTCATGAGAATTGGGCCACAGAAGGAGGAAAGAGGGAAGGAAAGAGAGAGAGTAGAGAGAAGGAAAGAAGGAAGGAAAGAGGGAAAGAAAGAGAAGGAAAGGGGAGGGAAAGAAAAAGAGGGAAGAAGGAGGGAAACAGGGAAAGAAGGAAAAAAGAGAGGAGAAGAAGGTGGGAAAGAAAAAGAGGGAAGAAGGAGGGAAACAGGGAAAGAAGGAAAAAGAGAGGAGAAGAAGGTGGGAAAGAAAGAAAGAAAGAGAAGAGAAGAAGGAGGGAAAAAGGAAAAAGAGAGAAGGAAAGGAGGGAATGAAAGAAATTCTGTGGCAATTCGGACCCATTATATCCTATGGGCCATTGAAGTCAATGGTGAAAACATAGGGTATATTCTGGGGGCTGGAGGGGAGGGGTTTGAGGGAGAGGCTCCAAACTCACAGAGTAGCTGATGGAGCCTCTCCCCAAGATACCCACCAAGTTTCAAGAACATTGGACCAGGGGGTCCAATTCTATGGGCCCCCAAACAGATTGCCCCTATTCCCTCCATTGTTCTCTGTGGTGGGAAAAATATAACTTCTTTTCCCACCATAGAGAACAATGGAGGGAATAGGGGCAACCTGTTTAGGGGCCCATAGAATTGGACTCCCTGGTCCAATGTTCTTGAAACTTGGTGGGTATCTTGGGGAGAGGTTCCATCAGCTACCCTGTGAGTTTGGAGCCTCTCTCTCAAACCCCTCCCTCCAGCCCCCAGAATATACCCTATGTTTTCACCATTGACTTCAATGGCCCATAGGATATAATGGAGCTGAAATTGACATTCGGCTGCCTGAAAGACTCCCCGGGACGCCGGCTGGGGGCGGGGCTTGGCTCCTGAGCTCCCAGAGTTGTGCTCCGGTGCGCTCCCCCCCAAAAGACCCCTGCCTCAAAGTAAAAACTCAAAATCGTCAGGGTGCACCGGAAGAAGGCGAAAGGCCAACTTAATGTCATATTTTGCAATCTCTCCATCCCAGCCACAGTGACGCACTACGCGCACCACCTGATCAAAGAACATAAGGAGTCTGGAATAGCATCATTAACTGACTCCCCCTTTGGATAAGAGAGGTGATGTATCAGCTGGTACTCCCCCAGGGCTTTCTTGGGAACTATCCCTGCCCTAGGACTGTACTCCCAAAGGGGAAATATGCAAATTAGGCACAGGACAGGCCGGAAATGGGCCTAAAATCCTGCCTTCCATCCTTTCTTTTTTGATTTTCTTCCTGACTAAATGCTCCATGCCATTAATCGAACATAGATTGTAAGCCATTAAGGAGGCATGCACACCCTGGTATGGGATGTGGAAACCAAAAGTAAAACCTTCTCACAAATAGCAACAGTCATCCCGTTTTGGATAATTCTGCAGCCAAGCCTCAAGCACTCTTATGAGGCTTAGCTGCAGAATTATCCAACAGGTTGAGCCAGCACGCCTCCCTCTGTCTTCCTCCACCCTTTCCTAGGCTTCCCTCAGAAGCATGTTGAGAAGGGGTGGGATTCCCCACAAAGGGGACACTCATGTTGGCACTGGCAGGCTTTCTGGCTACACATACTCAGTGCCCCGAACTTCCAACAGATTTGGCAGGGTTGAACTGCCTGCCCCGCCTGGCTGTGGGGAGTAGAAGCTACTGACAAGCACTGGACAAAGTGGCCACTATGCAACCTATCACCGATGTTAGGTCCAGTGTTCCCTCTAAGCTGAGTTAGTGTGAGCTAGCTCACAGCTTTTTAGCCTCCGGCTCACACATTTTCGCCTTCGCTCAGGAAGGATGGCTCCAGAGCAAACTGATTTATGCAGGAGCCAAATGGCTCACTCACAACTTTAATGCCAGTAGCTCACAAAGGAGAATTTTTGCTCACAAGACTCCACAGCTTAGAGGGAGCATTGGTTAGGTCGTGTTGGCAACATGATCTGCAGCCATAGATGGGGATGTATTTGGTCCCACCGCAAAGAAGTGTTCATGGCTGCCCTCATTCGGAACTCCTCATCGTACTGCAGCCAGGCAGGGCCAGTAAAACCTGTATAACCTTGTAAATAATATCAAAGTACTGGAACAATGACATGGCCCTCCAGGGCTGCGCTTTTGCAAGCACTCCAGCATAAATTTAAAAACCAGCAACCCAGTTAGTCCAGGTCCTATCCACCTTCATCTTTTTAAGCTTCTCTTTATCATCCAAATCCTCCTTATCCTTCTTTTCTAATTCACGGTAGAGGAGGGTGAAGACATCTATGTAATCACCCCTACAAATCTTCTCCCTGGTTGCTGGCAGTAAGTGATCACCAAGAAGTGCCAAGTGCCCAAAGGGCAAAGCAGATGCAGGAATTGAAGCATATGTAGCACCCCAGGGGGACGGGCTACTACACCAAGGCACCGCCAGCATGGTGGTACACTATACCACTGCACTGTTCCATGCTCCCTGTTGAGTACCCAGAATAGGTTGGCCACTCCAAGACTGCCCAGGGACCTGCCCATATGTGGGATAAACTGGACCCGAAGGCACGGGTCTGGAAGCCTATTGTTGCCCCCAAGGCCCCCATGGCCAGCTCCCCCCATTGTGAGAAGTGTCAATTGACTTACCTGCAAGAATGGATCTTCCCGCTGTAGATGGCCCAGGCTCGGCCACTGCCTGTTGTTGATGTATCGAAGCTGCAGCAGCTGCACTGGTGCCCACCTCTGTTTGAGCTGCTCCCTTACCACTACTTCCAGCAGAAACAGCTGACCTACCCTCAAGGAGAGACAAACAGGTTAACACTTCAGCCTGGAAACATTTAGTGGCCATAGCATGAGTTTCTTTATTAACCTATGTTCCTTCCTTGGTCCCTGTGCCAGGTGGGCCTGCTTCAGGGCATTCAGCCTATCCAAGATGGCCTGCTGTGCCACGTCCCCATCCTCATCCTCAGATGAGGAAAGGGCAGGAGCAGGCCTCTTAGGCGGGGCCAGAGGTGCGGGTTGCTTGCCCTTTGAATGACCTGTGCCTATTTTCGGTGCCGTAATAGCAGAAATCCAAAGGTTACTCCAATACAAAATGGCTGCTTCCTCTGTTACAAAATGGCTGCCAAAGTGTATTGCAAAATGGCTGCCACTGCCCTCACAAAATGGCCACCCATTTGATGGCCCCAGAAAACAATAGCAAGCTATGCGGGGGGGGGGGTGCCAGTGATGAATCCCTCTGAAAATGCAGCTACCCGCTGAAGCCGGCTAAGAGCCATGGCTCCCCACACCTAGAGAAGGCCCCAAGGCCCCTGGGCACCTTGCTGGCCACCAGGGAACTAGAGCAACCCCTTAACTGCCCTGAAGCCCCTGAAAGAAAAGGCTGTTAGCCTCCTGGACCCAGCCAGCTAACTTAGCCACTCTCCATCTGCCCTCACTGCTACCGCTTGCTGCCCGCAGCTGGGAAAGCCCCGCTGCCACATGCCACCTCATTCATTCGCTGCTGGCCACTGGATCCCTCATTGCAAGTGGTTTCTGCCTCTGCTTGCCACCGCCTGCTGCCACCACCTCAGACTCACTGCACCCGCCGAAATGTCCTATGCCACTGCCGAGGAAGCCGTGCCACCAATCGCTAGCTCCTCCACCAGGCCCAGTAGACCCAATGCCCAGAGCAGTGATGCATGGCTTCTAGCCTGAGAACAGGATGAAGACTGGTCTCCTAGAGGCAGGGCTGGCCTTTTAAGAACTCCAGGCCCACCCTCCACTGATGTCCTGGATGTGACTTTCTTGCCGCCAAAATTAACACCTCTTCTCCTTGCTGGGTTGCAAAGGCAGCACCCAGCCACACAGCTGCAAGAGCTGGCGGCCAAGGAGTTGGATTCTCACTTTAGTTAAAGGCACTGTATGCTTATGTAAAGGTGTGTTTTACTTACATCAGGACTGCATCACAGGTTTTGTTGTCTTAAAATTGCCTTGTCTACAAATATGATAGTAGGCTGTAGAGTGCTGAGCACTGAGTGCTGGGACTAAGAACAAGAAAATGGACTGAATCCAGCAATCTGTCAGTGGAAGGTGCTGGTAGTTGCAGATTTTTGCCAGAAAAGCAGACCCCCAGGGTCACAGGACCTGCATAGACTAAAAGCCATGCAGTTTGGAGGGCTGCAGTGAGAAGGAGGAAGGGGACAAAATCACTGTCAAACTCGCTGTTCATTTTGCATTTTACAGGTTGTTTGCCATGGTAACCAAAAAGGGGGAAGTGAAAGAATGCAGAGCCAAAACACTTTCACTTCCTAGGCCTTTGATGTGCCAAACACCTTATATTTCCTGGGAAGTTTAGTGGCCTTGAGTCTCATCTTTCTTTGCTGACTTTTGTCTCACATGTTGGGGGGATGGCACTAAAAGGGGATGGCTGGCAGTTACATTTGGTGGGTGAAATTTTAAGGCCCTTGCTTGAACCCTGTATATCTATTGCTTTTGCACCTTTAATCTCAGTTCTAACATGGCCAATATACAGGCTGGATCATATCATTGTCTTAATAAACTTATCCTTCTCTGAAGTAAATGTTGTTGGGAACTGATTTCCCCAGAGGTCTGACAATCACTCCTCCTCCTCCTTCTTCTGCAAGTGCAACTCCACTGACAAAAGTAGAATGAAGGACAACCCCTTCTTCCTTTTCACTGCAGTTCCCCAACCCGTTCATCCACAGGGATGCTGCAACTCAAGGAATCAGCATTTCTGGAATCAGAAAGGACTTCTGGTAGAGGGCAATAGGGCAAACAGCAACAGTCCTTGCACTGACAGATCCATTGGACCCTACACAATACTACTTAAATAACTGTGTAGTGGATCTCTAAGTAGCAATATATCTGTTCCTGCAATTCTACAGTAATGCAACCTTAAATTTTGAGTATTTTTAAAGTACATAAGCCCTGCCTTTAATAAAAAGTGGCTTGTGATTTGAATATATTTGAATGGGTTTAATTATTATAGGGACAATAGATAATTTTGAGATGAGGTCTTTTAAAATCGGGGCTTAAGCTGCATACTCAAAAATGAGAAGGAAACTGAAAACCACTTCTTATTCAAAATATTGATTTCATATTGTAGCAAATTTTCTGAAATCCCTTAATTAGCATATATGAAGGTACTAGGGAGGATAATGTAAGTTACTCATAATCTGTAAGACAGTGATACAAATGTCACTGTATTTTAGCATTGTATTTAATATGTATTATTTAATAGTGAAATATATAGTGACAAATTTACATTTTGTTATCAATTGTTTACTGCTGGTGACCTATTATTACTTGGTAAAAAGACAGAAGGTAAATATCTAATCACTATTCCAAAATCTGTATCATATTTGCTTTGGGGACTCCAGAGAAGCATCCAGAAGGTGTGGATTAATATTGACCCTGGGATTCTCAGATTTGTCTTGCTGCCTTGTATAAATACATTATTCACTGACTTATAATTCACTTTACTTTGAGTTTCCTTGTCTATTGTATTGATTTCCTCTTGTAATTTTTTTTCTCATTGTTTTTTTCCAGCCTGAAGAACTTACCAATGCTCTGGAAATCAGCAATATTGTCTTCACTAGTCTTTTTGCTCTAGAAATGCTTCTGAAACTCCTTGTGTATGGCCCTTTTGGCTACATCAAAAGTCCATACAATATCTTTGATGGAATAATTGTAGTAATCAGGTAATTGACACAGAGTAGTCCTTATGAACCATCTTAGTGATTTTTCCTAAATGAGTTTTGTAATGAAGCCTCAGGGAGTTAGTGTGGAAAGACTATAATCCTTATTGATTTGTGGTTCCTTTGTTTCCTGTATTAGAACATGCACTCCATAAATGCTGTGAAAACTTTATAATGATGAGTGTTGTCTCCATCTCTTCTGATTATATTCAACGGCATTGTTCTTGGTCTTACCTCCTTCATGTAGGAGAGCTGTTGAATGGAACCTGCCCAGTGCTGCTTCCTTCCTTCCTTGTAGCATCGCAAACATAAAGCAGAAATGACAGCAAAGCAAGCGCATGCCTCTTTATTTTAAATGTAATTGATAGATATTACTTCAAGTGTACACCTCTCTACAGGGTATTTCCGTTCGATTAAGTCACTTAACATAGAACTAGCCCTAGGTAAAGGTAAAGGTTCCCTTGCTCGAAAGCCAGTCGAATCCGACTCTAGGGTTGCGGTGCTCATCTCCGTTTCAAAGCCGAAGAGCCAGCGCTGTCCGAAGACGTTTCCGTGGTCATGTGGCCGGCATGACTAAACACCAAGGTGCACGGAACGCTGTTACCTTCCCACCGAAGTGGTCCCTATTTATCTACTTGCAATTTCTTGCTTTCGAACTGCTAGGTTGGCAGGAGCTGGAACTAGAGACAGGAGCTCACCCTGTCATGAGGCACCCGGGTCTTGAACTGCTGAACTACTGACCTTCCAGAGCCTGCAGTTCAGCGTCTTAACCACTTGAGCCACCGCAGCTCCCAGAACTAGCCCTACATTGTATTTATTTATTTGTTCAATTTATGTCCCACCCTCCCCGTCAAGGCAGGCTCAGGGAGGCTTACACACACACACACACACTTAAAATCATTCATAAAAGCACCATAACAGTTAAATATTAGTTATCTTAAAGTGCTGGAACATTATTCTAATAAAGTGCGTGAGCAGAGTTTCAAGGTTAAACAGTATAAATTAGGTGACAGTCATGATGGTAATCTCACACCAGTTCAGTAGATCGAATTGTATATGCGGTGGGCACAGGCTGTAGGTTATAGGCCAGGGCACAGGGTCACTTCTCAGGTGTTTAATGCGGCTCCTAGTCGAAGGCCTGGTGGAAGAGCTAAGTCCTGCAGGCCCTGCGGAACTGTAAAAGGTCCCATAGGGCCGGATCTCCCCTTGGAGCTCATTCCACCAGTATAGAGCCGCCACTGAGAAGGCCCTTGACCTGGTTATTGCCAGCCTGGCATCTTTAGGGCCTGGGACAGCCAGGTGGTTTTTCAGTGCAGTGCTCTCTGGGGAACATATGGGGAAAGGCCTCTCTTAGATATGCTGGACCCTGACCATAAAGGGCTTTAAAGGTCAAAAACAGCACCTTGCAGTGAATCTATTGGCAGCCAGCGCAATGCTTTTAGCACAGGCTGGATGTGCTCCCGCATAGAGAGACTCATCAACAGCCTGGCTGCAGCATTTTGCACTAGCTGCAGCTTCAGGATTTGGGACAAGTGCAGTCCCATGCAGAGACCATTACAGTAGTCTAATCTTGATGTGATCATCACGTGGATCACTGTTGCCAAGTAGTTGCATTCGAGGAAGGGAACCAACTGCCTGATCAGCCGAAGATGATAAAAGGCTGACTTGGCCATGGTTGCTACTTGGGCCTCCATTGTTAAAGAGGTATTCAAGAGCACTCCCAAACTCCTAAACTCCAGTGCTGGCACCAACTGTGCTCCATCGAAGATCAGAAGTGGGATCCCTACCCTCGGACCACCCCAGCTCAGACACAGGACCTCCATCTTCGTCGGGTTCAATTTCAGTCAACACAATCTAAGCCAGCCAGACACAGCTTGTAATGCCCAGTCCAGATCTTCCAGTGTAGAGTCAGACTGGCTGCCCAACAACAGATAGAGCTGGGTGTCATCTGCATATTGGTGACATTCCAGCCCATGTCTCTGAGCAATCTAGATGATAAAAAGCATCGAGGAGAGTACCACCCCTTGAGGCACTCCACAATCAGTGGGTACTTTCGGTTCGCCTAGTGCCACCCTTTGTCCCCAACCCTGAAGAAAGGATACAAGCCATTGCAAGGCAAGCCCCTGAATTCCAGAGTCAGCAAGGCAGTGGATCAGTAGCTGATGGCCAACCGTGTTGAATGCTGCTGGCAGGTCCAACAGCAACAGCACTGCTGATCTACTTTGAACCAGGTGCCTCCGGAGGTCGTCTGTGAGGGTGACCAGTGCTGTCTCCATCCCATACCCCAGGCAAAAACTGGACTGGAAGGGATTTAAGATGGAAGTGTCATCCAAAAAGCTCTGTAACTGGACTGCCACAGCCCTCTTGATTAGTTTGCCTAAATAGGGCAAATTGGAAACCGGCCAGTAGTTAGCCAATTCAGCCAGATCCAGGGATGGTTGTTTCAAGAGGGGATGAATCACAGCCTCCTTAAGTGTCCCAGGGAATAGACCCTCCAAGAGGGACTTGTTGATAATCTCCCCTAGGGCACCTCGGAACCCATCGTGACCAGCCTTGAGTAGCTACAACGGGCACAGATCAAGGAGACACATGGTGGGGCATACAGTTAAGAGCAATTTGTTGACTTCCTCTAGGCTGAGTGGACTGAAATGATCCATCACCTGCCTAGAACACATGTATGGAGCCTCGAGTTCACTCACTGTCTGAACTTTGGTGGGGAGGTCACAGTGGAGTGACAAGACTTTATCTGTGAAGTAGCTTGTGAAAGCCTCACAGCCAATGTCCAACTTCCTAGCATTTGACCTGCCTTGAGGCAGAGTCGTCATGGACCGAATCATTCTAAACAATTGGGCTGGGCAGGAACTCGCAGATGTAATCAAAGCTGCGTAGTACTCTTTCTTCCTTGCTTTGACTGCCAAATCATAGGATCTCATAAACGTCCTATAGGATGTTCTTGTGGCTTCGTCACGAGCGCGTCGCCACTGTCTCTCTAGCCATCTTAGTCTTTGCTTCATCAGCCACAACTCCTGGGTGTACCAAGGTGCAAGCTTAGAGTGAGGGTGCAGAGGGTGTCTGGGAGCAATCTTGTTGATGGCTGTAGAGAGTCGGCTATCTGCCAGGGGGCATCGGATTCCGCAGAGCCATCTGAAGCCACGCTGGGTCCATTTGGCTCTGCAGGTGAGCTAAAATGCGCTCGCCGCCTAAACAGGGTTGGGGTGAAACATTCAAATGGGCCCTCAGGGCAAGGTAGTCTGACCATGGCACTGCCAAGGCAGTGATCCGGTCCATACATGGAGTATGATGACTTTAAAATGACTCCATACCTCCTGGCACGTGCAATGTCTTCTACCATGTACATGGTCTTTTAAAAATGTGAATCCACATTTCTGATTAGAAACTTAATATTTTTAAAGCCTCAAAAAGGCTTCTGGTACATAGAGAAATGTGTTGTGATATGAACTTCTCAAGCTGGATCTGATGCATCAGCTGCATGAAGTGGTACAGTGAGGAAGCAAATCAGTCTTGTCTCAGACACACATATACAGAGGCGGACTGAGGCCAGGTAACCTGTAATTTGATATAACACATCTTTATCTAGGAATGCTGGGCTTTCTGGTCTCCCCTTGTAGTCTTTTTCTGTTTGAATTCATGTGTAGATGTGTGTAAAAGTGTACGTGTGACACACACACACCTGCCAAATGAACATTACACTTCATGCATATGACAAAATGGGTTCTTGTCCATGAAAAGCTTACACCACAATAAAATTAGTCTTTAAGGGTGCTACAAATCACCTTTATGTTTTGTTGCAACAGAGGAACACAGTGCCCCTCTGAAATGCAACATTTTCAGAAGTTCTGAAACCATGGTGAAAAACTGATATGCATACAATACTGAGGCCCTGGTCACATGGAGAATTTGCCGCACGGAAGGCACAAATGTCAGGCGGATTTTTGGGGCGTGATCACACTGCAACATCTGGGAAGCGTAACACTCCCATGGCCAACCTGTGGCATCCCACCGAAGATGCGGAGTTAAAAAGTACCGCAGAAAGTGCACTAGTATCCAGAAAACACAGAGCAAAGGCAGGCATCTGATCGCGGAAGCGCTAGTATCCTGTGGCATCCAGCGCCCATCCATGTCCCATCGTAAACCAGATGTTTTTTGTAAGTCTCGATAGGATGCGCACAAACTCCAAACTGTGCATGTGCACAAACACAAAATTGAAAGTAGTGTTGCTCCGTGGAATGGCGCATGCACACAAACTCGAAACTGAGAACAGTGCTGCTCTGTTGAACTGTACATGTGCACAAACACGACCTGTTGGACCAACTTGCCATGAAGCGATCCTTCATTCCTCGATCATGCACATGCGGAGACTCAGTTGGAAAAAAAAAATTGCCTGTCTGATCCAGAAGCGGTGGCTTGCAATCGCCACTTGTGTGATCGTGCCGCACTGCTTCTTTGCCACGTTTTAGCATTGCCGTGTGATCGGCAGCTAACAGCCTAAGCGTGGAGACTCAGGGGACCATGTGATCAGGCTACCATGCTTTATTTTGCTCTGGGGCGAACAGCCACTCCTCCCCCCCACGTTATCTGGCCCGTGTGACCAGGGCCTAAGTTCCTTTATCCAGCTTAAATACACCCTATTCAAGAACATGAAATGCCATATTTATGACTTTGTTAGCAACCAACTCCTGAAATTATAGCGTTGAAATAAAAAAGTATATGCCTTTTATTTTTCTTCAAATAATTATTGCACGTATACTCAGTGTTACAGGATGAGCTAACATCATAGGAAGCAAAAAGAAGGCTCTACAGAAATAGTCTGCAGATGTTGACATACAGAGAAAGAAGGAACTCATGTTTCTGGGGGGGGGAAGCTCATGATTCCACAGGCCTGCAATATAACCACATTGTTTCAATTATCAGTTTGCAATAGAAAAGAAAGGGGACCCTCCCCAAATTTTTCTCAAAATGAAATGAAATGGAAAAGAACAGAAAAAATGTTTCCCATTTTTTTTCCTGGGCCTTCATGTTTCTGGGACACATAATTTCTGAACCTCTAGCTTAGACTTAGGTGAAAGGACATATCCTAAGAGCATCCTTACTTCATATCCATATGGCACTGAATTACATTAGCTAGCTTTCCCACTTCATTACAGGTTTTTGGCACTTTTTAATATGTACTATGACACACTGATGTTGTGTGTCTCATCAACCATCAAATTAACATTAGAATTTCTTTTCTTAGTGTCTGGGAGATAGTGGGACAGCAGGGTGGAGGCCTGTCTGTTCTACGAACCTTCCGTCTTATGAGGGTCCTGAAGCTGGTTCGTTTCATGCCTGCTCTCCAGCGCCAGCTAGTGGTTCTCATGAAAACAATGGACAATGTGGCCACTTTCTGCATGTTGCTGATGCTTTTCATCTTTATCTTCAGGTCAGTCCTCATTAAAGCTGTTTATTTCCTTTTTATACCCTTATGTTTCTGTGCATCAAGGTGGGATCAGCCAAGATGGGGGCAGAATTCCTAGGGCGATTTAGTTAAGAGGGAAGTGGTTTAATAAGTTGTACTGCCACTTTGGAAACCTGTATTTCCCTATCTGAATGGTTTTTAATGGCCACATTAAAGATGGCCTTAATTCCCAGAGATGAAGAAATCCTTAAGATACTTTAAGGAATCTTACCCTTCAGTGTTACCCTTACCTTTACGGAATCTCACCCTTCAGAAGAGGACTGAAACCCACTGGCTGTTTTCTCTAAGCTGTGGAGTCTTGTGGGTGAAAATTCTACTTTGTGAGCTACTGGCATTAAAGCTGAGAGCAAGCGATTTGGCTACTGTATAAATTAGTTTGCTCTGGAGTCATCCTTCCTGAGCTAAGACAAAAATGTGTGAGCCAGGGGCTAAAAAATTGTGAGCTAGCTCACACTAACTCAGCTTAGGGGGAACATTGGCTGTCAAACTCTTGAACAAACTTACTCTCAACAACACTCTCTTGGAAGTGATTTGTTTATTGAGATATGAAGATATATCTAGCTGAGACCATCTTGTGTCAAAACTAATTCATTTGGTGCCAGTTCTGGTATCATACATGATTCAAACAAGCCCCCCCTCCGTGACCCATCCAATCAATCCATTCATTCAGTCCACCTAAACCTAGTGCGCTCTATTAGACCTCCTCCCCTACCTGCAAACCTACAGTTACATTATTTACGACAGGCCGGCTAGCAGAGACAGGCACCCAAGGTCATTTCGCATACTTCCCAGCTTCGGGATGCCCCTTAAGAAAACAGTTGTACAGCAGTGAAGCAAAGGAGTTTCCCATACATACTCTCACCATCTGCCCCTCCAGTGCCCCAATATACAGAATCTAAATGGTGTGGTTATAGGCAGTGAAGACAGAACATACAATACCCATGGCAAATGAGGCCCCGAGTTTGACACTGGCCTAACTTTGATGACTCCCTAAATGACTGTTAATCTATGTGAGTATTCAGTTACTAGTTGCTGCAAGACATGATGCAGGGAGGGAATTTATGTGCTAGATTCTTTGGGGGAGAGGGTGGATATAGCAAGGAATTGTGTTCCAGATGCATTTCATTAAACTGTTACAGTAGAAAAGAGTGAGAGTCCAGTAGCATCTTAAAGACTAACAAAATTTGTGGTAGGATATGAAGTGGGCAGTGACTCATGAAAGCTCACACCCTACCAAAAATTTTGTTAGTCTTTAAGGTGCTACTGGACTCTCACTCTTTTCTACTGCTACAGACAGACTAACATGGCTACTCATCTTCATTAAATTGTTAAGAGTCTGTGTTTACATTCAGCACAGTCTTGTTCTAATTATTTAATACATCATTCTATATTTTCCCCCTACATACAGTATCCTTGGGATGCACCTCTTTGGCTGTAAGTTTGCTTCAGAGAGAGATGGAGACACTCTTCCTGACAGGAAGAACTTTGATTCTTTGCTCTGGGCCATCGTTACTGTTTTCCAGGTAATGCATTAATCATGACTAACAGTTTTTTTAATAAGCAGACAACACCCCTTGAGGATATTGTGGTGTGGGATTTTTTAAATGCCATGTGGAATTTTAAGATATTTGGGGGGTGAGGGAGAATAAAGAGTTTCAGGTGCATGACCGTAAAAGGTATGGTGAGATAAAGTTTGCCAGGTAAAAATTTAAGAAATCAAAGTTTCTGCAGACCTTTTCTGAATTTGCTCTGCAAAAAACTGATGTTCTGGAATGAAGAACAATCTTTAAAGCAAAGGATGTGCATTAAAAGACAGGATTCCGGCTGATTTGTTTGTTTCCTGCAATCAGGAGAGCTGAACTGTCCTTAAAAATTTAATCTAGCTTCTCAAGACCTAGTTGTTCAGTTGTGTAAAATGGCTCATTTGGTAGTATTGTCATAAGGGAACATCCAGAAAGGGGGGGAATATTTTGATGTAGGAAATTACACCAGCCTTTTATATTGCCATGTATGGTAGTTAAAAGTTTTGCACCAGTGAGCTGGTTTTATTTAGAACTCCTTTGGAATGAAACAGAGTGCAACGGTTAGAGAATACGAATTGTGAAAACAATTTTCAGGCTGTGTCCATCATCTTTTAATTTATTTGCTCCTGACCCGAGCTCAGCTCTATTATTTTAAATGAAACATAACTGGGGAACTTATTGTGGTTTTTTGCCAAGCTAGGTGACGGGAAAGAACAAGAGCACTCAGGATTTCAAGCAGTGACTGTTGGAGCCCAAAGACAAGTGTCACCAGAAGATAAGAGAGCCAGCTGTGGTGTAGTGGTTAAAGAGTGGTGGACTCTAATCTGGAAAACCAGATTTGATTCCCTGCTCCTCCACATGCAGCCAGCTGGGTGACCTTGGGCCAGCTGGCTGCATGTGCCCCACCTACCTCACAGGGTATCTGTTGCGGGGAGAGGAAGGGAAGATGATTGCAAGCGGCTCTGAGGCTCCTTTGGGTAGTGAAGGGCAGAGTATAAAACCAACTCTTCTTCTAATTAGAAGAATATTGTTGTGGTTATTCAGACACTGGCGAGATGTAGTAAGCCTTACATTGTTCCAGTTTGCTAGTCAGGAATATTCAGTTAGGAATGAGAATTGTGATCTATAGAGAAAGGGCAATACATGTACAGTTCTGACTTTGTGTAGTAATACTATGCCAGTCTCAGTGAATTGAGTTCAATGGATTTAGCGCCAAGTAAATCTTCATAGGATTACCCTGTAAATCTCCAAAGCTAGGTACGTGTGGATCCTTCTAGTGTAGTGAGATTATAGAAGTGTGGCATAGTAAGTGTTGTGTACGTAAAACCAGTGTTTTAAATGGCTTTCTGAGTATGAAGCTTAGCACTGGGCAGCAGAGCAGATGTTTATGGGGCATGTAAATGTAAATGTTCTTCCAGACTAATCAATAATGTGTGGCTGGGCACCTTTCTCACAAGTGCTTCCTCTTCATTCTAGATACTGACTCAGGAAGACTGGAATAAAGTCCTGTACAATGGCATGGCTTCTACCTCTTCCTGGGCTGCCCTCTACTTCATCGCCCTTATGACCTTTGGGAATTATGTTCTTTTTAATTTATTGGTGGCCATCTTGGTGGAAGGTTTTCAGACAGAGGTAAAGCCTTGAATAATTTCTTTGTCCTTTTTTAGAGGTAGATTGGAGGATCTAAAAACAAGATTGCATTTTTATTAGCACGGTCAAAATGTTAAAACTTGGAAAAGGGTTGTATGATTTTTTAGAAGAAAATTCTTAATTAATGCACTGTTAACCAAGTTCTTAGCTGATTTCACATCCCAGGCTGAAGTGTAATTACCATTAATTAATATTGCTGAACTCTGCAACCATCACTATATGGAAGATATGCAATGAGAGTGTTTTTGAACCAAACTTTGGTGTTTTCCACATGGGAGCAGGCATGTGTAGTTTCCTTGTTGTTGCTGTTACTGCCAATCCAGTGCAGTGGCAACAAGGCTTTTACAAGGCAGGTTTCCTCATAGTTTCCCTGCCCCAGTGTCACTGTTCCCTCCCATCATATGCGCCACCAGGTCTTTTCAGGTTTCTTAAAAATAATTGGCAATTAAATATTTTTATAACAATCGGGTTATCACTTCTCTCAGTTCTCAGCTTTTCATTTTTAAAAAATTCCTAGCCTCTTTCATTGTGAGATATGCCTTTTCCCTTATATTTCCATAACAAAAAGGTGCTAGAGAGTCACACATATTGTTGTAACATTATATTGTTATAACATCAATATAAGAATATTCAGTTGCCATTTTTTAAGAAAGCTCTGCTGGGGGGCAGGGATAGCTACTGTGGAAAAATGACTACCATGTGGGCTGGACCTGGAAAATCCAAACTTTCCTGCCCACATGACAGTCATCCAGGCTTAGCTACAATCTTTTCCAAAACTTCATAGCAATGCAGATTTTTGAAAGACTGGGGAAAGGCTAGGGAAACCTTGGGAGCTGCGTAAATGGAACACAATGCTATGGGGAAGCTGGAAAAAAAAGGCTTCCGCACCAAACCTGAGGAAAATAACCTATGTGGAAATGGCCTTCATTGTGTTTAGGGGACAAATTGAAAGCTGCCCCTTAAAGGGACACAGCTGAGACCTGAATGACATTACCATCCCATTTGCTGTTCTTTTGTTGTGCCCCAGTGGATATTGTCCTGTTTCCATCACAGCAACACTTTGGAATGAATCTTTTAAATTTTTAGCTTTTTGTGGTTCATATGGAGTGATTTTCCACAGGTGGG
Organism: Gekko gecko; assembly: GCA_029375565.1. Lineage (NCBI taxonomy): Eukaryota > Metazoa > Chordata > Lepidosauria > Squamata > Gekkonidae > Gekko > Gekko gecko. The sequence continues at coordinate 227,551,142 of JAPDNY010000002.1, forward strand.
GTCTTTTGCTAACTAGAGCCCACATTTGCAGCTATCTGCAGGCATCAAGAGAGCATGTCTTTAAGTTGAACTTGTCCTCTCCATCAGCCTGGCAGGCTGGTTCATAATGAATGAGTTTATAAGAGTCTTCCTGAAACTAGCCATCAAGACGTTGTTGCCTGCAGCTCAAGCTAACAGACAGAATGCTCGTTTTAAAGCAATAAACTGTCAAAGTGATGAAGGACTACAGGAGGCAGGCATGCGACTGCCAGCATTGCTCAGTAGCATCTTGTAGTACAGGTTCTAAATGAAAACAATATTGATAATATAGGTGTGACAAGAGGATTGCAGCCATTCAGCTTTGTCATCATAGTCTTTTACCACTTTTTTTTAAAAATCAGGAAGCTCTCAAACTTTGTATTATACTTTTTCCAAGCGCAGTTTAAGGAGAAGATTTATTGAGGATTCTTAGGGCAAGGCAGCTGAGGTCTGTGTATGTATTTTAAAATCCAGTCTTCCCTAGGTTGTTGTATTTCATTTATGTTGTTTCTGCTTGGGAGCATGCCCATGTCTGCATGTAATAGTCTTCTGTCTTAGATAATGGAGGAAAGGTCATTGTGCCAATCCTCCAAGCAGTCAAAGGTTTCATTCAAGAAGTAAATGCTTCACCTTCCAGTCAGCATTATGAACAGCAAAACAAATGCCAAGTCTTGTCAAATGATTAGAAGATTTCTGTCTCTAGGGTTGAATGTGTTGATCCCTATAAATCTACCTGACTGGAATATCTTTTGCTGCTAATTATGGCTTTGCTAATAATAGCATGAAATTATTAAAGGATCTATCTGTCCAAAGTAGATAGATAGTTTAAATATATTAGCAATTTGTAAGGAGCCAGAATATCCACTGAAGTGAATCAGCAGATTCTGTGAATTGCCTATAGAATTGTATCAGCATACATTGTTCTCTGTTAATTTTTAAAAATCCCTAATAGTTTTCAGATTCCAGCAGGATTATTCCTGATTAAAGTATGCTTACAAATAATGCTTTTTCAAATGAAGCAATGAGGTCTATTTTTGTCTATCACTTGATAGTGAAACATACACACACCTTCTGGATTCATCACTGGAAAGCCCTCTAAGGGTGCGTTCAGACGCGCCGTTTGAGCCGTTTTCGGCACGGCTCAGAAACGGCTTTTACCTGCGCGTTCACACGCCCAACATCTGCCTACCGTCCCCAGCCGTCGCTTTCTGGAGCAAACCCCCTTTGAAACGGAGTATTTTGACACCACTTACCCAAGTGGTGTTTTCCATGATTCTCCGTTTCAAGCCGCACTTTCCCCTGTCTGATCGCTCCATCCAGCCACTTCCGGGTGCTTCAACCCCCTCCCCTCTGGGAAGCTGCCTCCAGCTTCCGGTTTTAGTCCGCCATTCCCCCCCCCCCCTTAGCGGTGTGCGCTTGAGCGGAGCTCCGCTCCTAAGTTAAATGAAAAAAAGCTTCACTGGTGCCTAATTTAGGCATTTAGACGAGTCCGGGATCTCGGGGAGGCCATTTTCGGAGAGACAATGTAAAAGGAGTCTTCATTTAAACTTTAAAGGGACCAGTTAAGATCGCTCTTCTGCGCACGCGCCAAACTTCCTGTTCGGGAGAGGGCTGCCTGTGCGCATGCTCAAAGGAGAGGGGAAACCCCCCCACACCTGCAGGAGGACGGCAGGGAGCTCCGAAGGAGGGAAGGAGGAGGTGAGTGTGATCGCGATTCTCCAGTTTAAAAAAAACGCATTGTGCCGGAGCAGTTTAAACCGCTCCAGCACGCTGTCTAAACGCACCCTAAGAGTCTAAGTGCTACTGCTGGCTTAATTTTTGTAATCCTCCAGTGCCTTTCCTCAACTCTGGAAACACTTTATTAATTTTAGTGCCTGGCTGTGTAGGACCTTTCTGTTGCTAAGGAGCTGCCATACGTATGAAGCAATAGGAATGATCGGGGGGGGGGACTTTTAAAACGTGAGCCTAGTTATTGTATGACATGTTTCTTGCAATATGTGGATAGCTATTGTTTTCAGGTTATGTTATGAGCCTTATTCATGTGCTGAAGTTTGTATCTGAACCTGCAGCAGTTGTAAAAGTGTGACTGAGTATATAAAAAGAGGAGTGTGACCCTGTTTGATAGAACTGGTAATACAACATTACTGACTGAGATGTCGGTCCGGAGGGATTTTCTTCAGAAACAAACATTGGCTCCTAGTGAGAAAGCTTTCTGTCGGAGATAAAACTTCTCTCCTGGGGGACTTCATGATAATATTATCTATGAAGTGTATTCTTCCATTGGTAATCCTTTCATGTTCTGTACAGTTTTTTTGCTTGTCTCTGACAACCTTTAGTGGCTGGTTCATCTCATATCCCTCTTTTGTGTTGCTTATTTTTCTAACTTCCTGTCTCCTGCCACAAAGCAACTTGAGAGAAAGGATGGCAGCTGTTTTAAACTCTTTCTAGAGCTCTGTATAAATAGTAAATATTCAAATTGATTGTCAGTTATGTAAAATCAGGCAGAACTTCCTATATGACAACAAAAGTCTAGTTTCTAAGAAAGCAGCAGGGGAAAATGGATCATTTTTCACCTGTCTTTTAGTGACATTATGAGATTTTTGTTTTGTCATGCCTCACACTGAGGGAAAAATACTCCAGTAGTTGTATTTATTATTATCATTCAGAAATATAATAGTATACGTTTTAGTTTTTACTGGCTTATCCATGTCTTCCTTCATGCAAGTCAATTTGATAATACATTTTTAAATTAAAAATTTTATTTTAACAATAAGACAAAAGGATCATATAAACATGGGCAGCAATAAGAGATATAGTTATACAAAACACATATATGAAAGTTATGTATAAGAATAACATTGCAAAGACAATTGGTTGCAAACATTGTTACATATATATTTAACAATGGATCTGTAAATCTGGCAGGAAGAGAATATAACTTAAGTGAGATAACAGAAAAACTTATTAAATCATACGACTTTACAAATCAGCAAATGTGATGGATGCTGTAACATACCTAGTCTAAAGATGGGATTAAAAAAAACTATTGTAATAGTTTTTCAAGGTGGATAATTTTGAATTTTCATTTACTGCCATATATTCTAACAGTGGAAGCCATAATTCCATAAAATTAGATTGGTAAATTTGGGAGTCTGAAAGCAAGATCTGATCCAAGATCTTTTCCATTACAAAACAGTCCCATGTTTTCCTGAACCACTGAGTTAATGTAGGAGGATTTTTATCTTTCCTTGTAGAAGCTATAGTCAATTTTCCTGCTATGAAAAGAATAACTATCAGATCTCTGTGGATGGCCAGAATAGATAGATCTTGCCAGTAATTTAGCAAAATAACTCAGATTTTTCGGGAACTGAATATTCTGTAATGTGTTTTATGTGAGCAATAATCTTTTGCCAGAAGTTTCTAATAAGATCACAATTCCACCAACAGTATATAGAAGTGCCAATTTCACCACACTGTTTCCAACACAAAGATTGACATTTAGGAGCAATATAGTGTATTTTAATTGGAGGCAAATACCATCTGGTAAAAAGTTTAAAAGACTGTGTTCGCATATTAATTATATTGGTTGAGAACATTTTTGATTGCCATATAACTTCCCATTGTGAGTCAGTAAAAACTAGTTTACAATTGTCATGCCAAGCCTTTTGACAAGGGAGTGGTTTTTAAGCACTCTAAATTAATTGATATTATAGATATTTTAGATAAGTCCTTTATATCTCCCTGTGTTATTTTCAAGAATACCTTCAAATTCTGGTTTAGGTCTTATTCGGCTCTCCCTAATTAATGGGTTTTCTAATAAATATTTGAAAATATTAAAACCATGGTTTCTAGGCTTCAAAAGTTTTTTCTAACTGGGATTTCTCAGTAATATGCCCCTTGTGGGTTATGTCTATCAAACAATAAAGCTTGAAATCTCTCCATGATGAAAATAAATAGTCAGCTTCTTCAGGGGGGAACCATTTCCATCCAAGGAAAGACGAGAGCGAAGATATAGAGGGGGCTAATTTAGATCTTCTGTAGTCCCATATATGGAGGGTATTTTCAAGAAAAATATTCTGTGTAATAGAAGGTGGTCTCTCTGAATGTTTATTCAAAATTATACAATTTGATAATACTTAAAGAATCTACCATGTTTCAAGAGATACTACAATTCTGCTTAGGTCCAAATTTTAAATTGTCTTTTTTAAATGATTCAGATTTAATAACCAGAGGTCTAAAAATGATTATAGAATGTGTAAAAAGGAATAATGAAGGTGTATAAATAAATAGATAATTCAAAATTTGCAAAATTATGAATAAAATGATTGCAATTACAAAATTACAAAAGGCAATAGCAATGATTAAGAACATTATCAAAGAATATTTTTACAATAGTAACAATAACATTCATGTTAAATACAACTACAATAACATCCAAAAAAAACTACTTAAAAAAGAAACAGATAAGCCTTACATGGGTCATCTCTTATGGAATATTGTACAAATGGTTGTATACCAAGAGGCTCATGCATGAAAAAACCATGTGGAATATTTAATGATGAGGAGGATTTCATATTAAATGGATAGCCATTCTTAACAAGTGTTCTTTTGGTCTGATGCTGCTTCTGATAGAGAGAACCAACAAAGAGGCTGATAATTTAGATGTACAAATCAGAGTTACTGTGGAGGGCTTGAAAACGTCTACACAGGTTACCAATTTGGATATTAAGATGAACCAATTGGAGGATGAAATTAGTGAACTTTATACACAATTGAAGACTGTCAAAATGTAAAAAAAATTAAAAGGGGTGAATTGGACTATAAGAATGGAAAGGTGTACCCATGGTTGTCTGAGAGGGTTCATAAAGTCTCCTCCTCTTCTTGAACCCTTGATTATTGATGATGAAAGTAGTGATTATCATGTATATTCTAGTCATTCTGGAAATGAGGGAGCATCAATGCCTTTTTTAGGGCTACTTCCCTGCAATCAATGTCTTACAGAGAAAGGGAGGGCTCAATTCGAAAACTACCACAAAGACAAGGGCAGAATTTAGTGGTGAATCTTTCCTCTAGGGATCTTTCCATTGAGGAATATACTGTTCTCAATAAAGATTTTTGTCCCTACGCCCAAATATGGTGCCTTTCAAACTAGAATTGACCTATTCAAACTTTAACATTTAGTAAAGCTCAAGTATTATTTTGGGGATTCTTCATACGTTCCTTCTATTCAATTTCATCCTCCATCATCTTTTAATCCCTCAATGTTGAATTATAATATTCTTGTGGTTGGGTGTGTTGTATTGAGGGACATTGAGAAATTAGAAAGAGAACTTATTCATAATTGGAACAATTTTTCTAATAAGGAACATACTATCTTATCTGATTTGAGTAAAGACTGTCATCATAAAACCAGATGATAAAGGGGGTGGCCTCATTATTCAGAACACTGTTGATTACATATCAGAAATGAAGAGACAGCTTTCTGTTGAGGCTTTTTATAAGCCAACACCTTATGTTCCAACTAAGCAGATTTTGCTTATCATCAAACTGGTGGCTCCAGGAGGGTTTGTCATTGGGATATATAGATGAAGCTTGTTCTTCTTTTCTGGTTAATGTTTTGTTTTGTTTTGTTTTGTTTAGAATTCCTATTATTTACATGCTTCCTAAAATTCATAAATCATTAAGATTGCATCCAGGTAGTCCTATCATATCTGGATGCAACTTTATCAAGGAGCCATTAGCAAAATATCTGGATTATTTTCTTTGTCCATCTGTCTCTGCTATGAGAACATATGTCAAGGACACAGCTGACTTTATTCTTAAGGTAGATAATATGGCCACAATGGATGTGACATCATCATATACTGATATACCACATACAGAAGCCATTACAATTGCTGAATCATATTTATAAAAGAGGAATGAACCATCCCCTCCCCTTATTTTCTGATTAAATTATTAGAGAAAGTTTTGGGAAAGAACTATTACTGTTTTTAAGATCAATTCTACTTTCAAATTCAAAGGAGTAGCAATGGGTAGCCCTGTTGCACCCACTATTTCTAATTTGTTTGTAGTAATTTAGAGGATGTGACTATTTTTCAATCTTCTTCAGTCTGGGTTACACATTTAAAAATTTTCTTAAGATACATTGATGATATTTTCCTTGTGTTTGATGGAAGAGATAGATTTGATGAATTTATGATATGGCTTAAATATCTTCATTATTTTTTTGCATTAGAAATATAATATTTAAACATGGGCATCTGTTAAATTCTGTATCTGGTTGTTCTTCCAAGCCAATTTTTGGTTTCATCAGAGCCCAATCTCTTAGTGCATGCTGATATGATATTGCAGCCTCTTCAGTCAAATTTAAAGGGACATTACAGATGTGGCAACAGCATTAATTGCAATCAGGCAGCTCATATCAAGGTTTTTAGTCATCTGTTCAATCAACGTACTTTTGTACTGAATCATTTCACTAATAGCAACTCAGCTCATGTTATTTATGTGTTCTGATGTCTTTGCAATTTACTCTATGTTGGCATGACTACACATCCTTTAAAACACAGACTATCAGAACATCACAGTAAGATCAGAAATCATAGCATAGATGCTCCTTTGGTTAGTATTTTTTAATCTTTGAAGCCTAAGGCTACTGATTTCAAATTCTTTGTTATTGAGAAATTGGAATAAAAACCTTCCTCTAATTATGACATGAAAAAAACGCTTTGACAGGGAGAGGCTTTTTGGAACCACACATTAGGATCCATACATCCTTTAGGTCTCAATGACAGTTTAGATCTATCAGCTTATATTTAACAGACATGGGGGAATTTCACATTACCCTTTTTAAGCTGTTTTAAAACCGTTACTGTACCATCTTGAAGTAAACCAGTACAGGGCTGCCATTTCACACAGCCTTTCCCCTACCAGTAAGAGGCCGTCTCAGAAGCGGTTTGTCATTTCAGACTGCACCGCTTTGTTTTCCTGCCCTTTTTTGCCCACGCGGGCGATCTCTGTCCTTTTTTAACGTTCACTTTAGAGTGCTATACCACTATAGCGCTATACCGCTATAACACAACACCAAAACAGTGCAAAAACAACCCCATTAGAATGCCTGAACTCCATTGGGATACATGAGATGGCTACATCTGCGACCTGGAAACAAGTATCCCATTGGATACAGGTTTCAAGCGGGAGATCAGGGCATCAGTGATTGGTGAGACAGATGCAAGGTCATTCATGACCGATAAAGATTGAAGCAATTATAATTGTTCTTTAAAGTTACATCAAACTACACAAGACCAATTAACTTTTGAATTCTGTCTTCAAAATCAATCTGCACATTGCTCACAACTAATGAAGATTCATGCATTGAAACAGAAATATAGCTGCCATCCTGTCTTGCTGTCTTTTGTAGCTCATTAATTCCTTATAGCATATGTCTACTTACAATATTTCTCCACTGCCAAGTTTTTTTATATATGTCATTGTAGTTATATTTCACATAATTGTTGTTGTTAATATTGTAAAAAAATATTCCTGGATAGTATTCTTAATCTTTGCTATTGCCTTTTGAAATTTTGTAATTACAATAATCTTACTCATAATTTTGCAAATTTTGAGTCCTATATGCACCATTATTCCTTTTTACATAATCTGTGGCTGAGTTCAGACTGGCAGTTTGAAGCAGGAGCGAGTCGTGGCAAAAAAGCCCCGGAACAAACTGTTCCAGGTTTCCCTGGTCACACTGCACCAACTGATGTGGGAGCATACCGGGAGGAGGCACGAGGGAGTGTTCGGACTGCTGGCCCGGAGGCGCAGCTGTTAAACGGCTTTTTCCTGGTAATTCGGCTATGTGCGCATATGTGCATAAGTGCATCAAGGCGATTTGGGGAGGATCCCATTGCACCAGCACTGCATTGGGTGGTAGAGTGGAGCACATCCAATCATATCGCTGCTGCCTCTCCAGGGCAATCAAGTTCACCTTGCGCAGAAACACCCGGCGGACATTATTACCGGGGGTTGTTCCCGGCTTTTTGGGTTAGTGTTCACACTTCCTGGAAGCAGAATGAAGCAGATAAATGCACTTTCCAGGATTTGCTACCACTTTCACCAGGTATCTTTTAAATGTGGGAGCGAAGCAATACACGATGGGTTGACTATGGGTGGGGAACGCCAGACAGATGTCCTTGTGTGAATGCCCCCTTTAATCCAGTTGTGAAAAGTTGCTGAAACATGCCTGTCTCAAGGCAAACTGCCAGTCTGAACTCAGCCTATAATCATTCTTATATCTCTGGTACTTAGTTCTCCTTTTTTCTGTCATTCAGAGATTTCCTACCCTTTTGGTCAAATTTAATAACAACAATATTACTCTAGAAATGATCACCACAGTCACATTTCCCAGCAACTATGGTACAAGATAATTAAGTGTACTACTCACTATATAATAAGAAAACATTGGTTGGATTCAAAAGTTCTGTCCTTCATCTGGTACACAAAAGCTTCATCTAGCACAAGAGGTGTCTTCCACAAATGGAAGCCTCCTTGTGCTAAAGCAGTAATCCTCAATGTGGTGCCAATGAGCACCGTGGTAACTGCTGATATTTTCCCCTCACCCATTTACTTTTTCCTAAACTAAAGAGCCAACCTTCTCTTTCTACAACTTCAGTGAAACATAAGGTACTTCTCTTTGTTTTTTGGTGCGGTGCTTCAAAAGACTAGAAGAGGCATCACCTTTGAGTCTCTAAGAAATGCCCATTCTGAAGTAGCTACATCCACAGTAGAAGGATCTTTGGTTTTGAATTTCCTAACCATTTGTGGTGGCCTAACCATGTCAGCCATTTTGTGATTGGTCTCATCAGAGATTTGTCGCATCTCTGATGATAGCCATTTTGTGATAATACCAATACCTTTCTAAAAATTGTCAAAAGTACTCAAAGGCTCAGTAATATTGGGGACTCCTGCACTAGAGGAAGGCTCCTTGCCCTGGATTAATGCTTCACCATTAGAGGAACACAGGCCCTGGTCACACGGCAAGGTAATTGTGCTTTGTTCCCGCTGTAATTTAATCAGGAACATTTTTCTTCGCATTGGGCTGACTAGATACAGCCAGCCCCTCTTTTCCAACACCTGCTTGCCTGCTGCTGCGCCATCCCTCCAGGCAATGCTGCCGGCCACGGGGAGGCTTGGGCGGCTGCTTCTCCTGCCGCCACTGTGTGTGGGGGGTCCCCTACTGCTGCTGCCACCATTGCCCCATGAAAACAGGCTCCGTCATCTCCGCCATCCTCCTTGCCGGACCCATCCAGGCTGCCAGAGGCCCTGCCTCTCGTTCCTGCCTCCAGGGCCATCTTTGTGTGGTTTTATTTTTTTTTAAGCTTCTGGTTTGAGCACTTGACTAAACATGCGCTTAATAAATCCATTATTAAACATTAAATGGATTTATTAAGCGCATGTTTTCTCAAGCGCTCAAACCGGAAGATGGGCTGTCCAGAAAGGCGAAATCGTGCATTCAAACCGCAAGTGCCAGGAAAACACTAGATTTTCCAGGGGTCAGGAAAACCCGGCAGCATTGTGCGAGTGAGCCTGCTTCGGGGCGGGAGGCGAATTGGTGCATGTGAATGTGAAACTGACATGCGCAAGGGAACAGCAGCGAACCCCGATCAAAACGGCAGTGTGACCAGACCCACAATATTTGTATCCCACCCATTATCTATTTCTATAGCAAAATGTGTACACAGCAAGAATAACTATTAGACCTATAGTGTTCTAAAATGCTGTTGGCTTCATTTTTAGGTAAAAAATAATGATGCAGTGAGAATAATCATATTCCTTCAAATCAGAAGCAAGAATCAAAACTGGACTATCAAGCATTCTTGTGTTATAATCTGCATGCACAGCCTCCTATAAATCCATCATTTCATATTCTGCTAGGAATTATAAAATTTCCAGCCTTTTGACCATCAAAAATGACTATGTTGGGGAGCATGGGATCTGTATCTACAAAAGCCACATGGCACAGGAGCTGTAGTAATGTGGGGAATTGGGTGAGACTGATTGAAAAAGCTGGCTGGATCCAATCTTAGAGATGAAAAAGTGGTTGCCAAACTAAACAAAAATATTAAATGATCATAGATTTTGCAGAGTTATCTAAAATCCAGTGCATTTATTAAACTACATGAGGATTTACCACTGAGTCTAATATAACAGGAATATTTGTATGAGAAACACAAATGTGAAATAATGTCTCATTATTAAGCTCCAAGAGCAGTGTTCTAAAGTAAATTTAGGGGACTTCCCAGCTTTGCAGAAAAATCTGAATTTTTTAAAGAAATACACCAGGGGGGTTAAATCCCCAGAAAAGTAATGTAGTTGCTGCAGTACATGAGTTATGCTGGGCCAGGCAGCCATAGAACCTGGGAGCCAGGCAGAGCATGCTCCTGGCAGCAATGCAGCCTGGAAGCCCCACTGGGATTTTTGGCAGTGGTGCAGCCTTGGAGCCATGCTGGGCCCACTGGCAGTGGTGGCACGTCCCAGGAGCCCAGCTGGTCCTAGCAGTGGTAGTGCAGCCTGGAAGCTGTGTGGGGTATGCCACAGAAGCAGCGCAACCCAGGAATTCAGGGCAGCCCCTAAGCCTGGCAAGAAGGGAGAGGAATTCCCCATTGTGAATATTGCAGACCCACACATGTACATTTCTAAGTTCATTAAAGTCATGGGCTTAGAAGGGTATAACTTTACTTAGGATGGCAATGTAAGACTTAAAGGGCCTTGCTGTGTTCTGACATCTTTGAATTATGTTCCTGATGCTTTCAATTAATGGTATAATTTAGAGAGTAACTTTTTCCTGTTAGTAACACAGCAAATTATATTCCATTTGAATGGCCAATAAGCTGCTACTTTTGCAGCTCCATCCACACTTTCCTGCCCAAGTACTCTAGAAACATATTGTAGAATCCTGTAAGAATTCTCAGTCTCTATTTTCATATCCCTGTGTCCATTAACATCACAGGAGAAACTGAACACAAGCCAAAGATCAAACCGGGTTGTTTGTCTGGATTTTTTAAATACATTTTTTTAAAATATACTTTTTAAATGTCACATAGTTTTTATATTGCTTTGAAATGGAACAGATAAAAGTCATTATGGGCATTTAGCTTGCCCTTGCCCTTGTTGGAAACAAAAAGTGTAGGAGCTAATATTTTTAGATGTTAAAAAACATGCCTTAAACGTGCCTTACTTGGCCTTTACTCAAATATCAGTAATGTGCAATAATCTGTCTTTTATGACTTTCAAACATTGTTGCTTGGTTGACTGCATAAGCATAATACAGGATCTTGGAACAAAAAGAGATGGCCGAGCTCCAAAGAGTTGCTTTAAGTATGTTTAAAGGCTTGACTATGCCCAGCAAGATGTTTGACCTCCTCCTCCCCACTCCCCACTTTGGAGCTTAGACAGTAGACCCCTATGCCAATCACAAACTGCTTTTGAAAGTCCTATCAGAGAAGCACAAGGCAACACCATCCTTGAATGTGTGGAATTAATTGAATGGTTCTTTGGATCCCAATCTGTGCTTTGATCCAGTAATGATTTCTTGCCTCCTGCTGCAGTCTAAAATGCCCTATGAAATGCTGTTTCTGGGGGACAGGAGATCCCCAGGAACAGTGTAAGGAGGGAGTCAAAGGTCTGTACTGGGAACGCTATCAACAAGAATTCCCCTTCCACATGTTGGCTGCAAAATACTTCACCAGAGTTAACCCAATACATATTTAAGACACATATGTTTTCAGTAATTCACCAGTAATTTGTTAAAGTATTAGCACTAAATAAAAATCATTCTTCTGTATACTTAGCTTAAAAGGTAAGCAAAACTGACCCATGAGGGGTGTTCAACAGCTTGAGCTATCTTTTGTTTTCAAAGAGCAGAAATGGGCCATCAGATTACTCAAGAAGTATATCCTGTTCCACTGCCTATGGAATTGACCCCAAGAGGTGCACTTCTTCTTTCACCTTTTTCTTTTTGATTTAATCTTCCTATATCAATATTTTTTTCCTTTGATCCACTCTCAGCTTTGATCTTAAATTTATAAAACCTGAAAACCCTCCTTCCTTCCTTCCTTCCTTCCTTCCTTCCTTCCTTCCTTCCTTCCTTCCTTCCTTCCTTCCTTCCTTCCCTCCCTCCCTCCCTCCCTCCCTCCCTCCCTCCCATCTTTGTCCTCTTCCCCATCCTCCTTCCTCATTTTTACTTCAGGAAATCACCAAACGGGAAGCAGCGAGTAGGCAGTTAAGCTGTATTCAGCTGCCTGTCGACTCGTCAGCGGTACGTAAGACTTTGGCATGAATACCCCATGCTTTGTCTGATAGTTGTCTCTTTCTTTCTCTGTGGTGACTAACCTCATCATTGCCACTGTTCTCATCATGGTAGCTGTTTGGTATTGAATTTGGTGTTGTCAAGTTAACCTTGATTTTAAGTCTCTTTGTTCTTTGAGGGAATTAATGAAGCCTCCCTAAAAATTATCTTCTAGATTCCTACTTGCTCAGATTGTTCTCTACAAGCTTTTGTTTTTTCCCTAAGAGGGAGCCATTTTATGTGGTTTTTATACACCAGTCCACTAATAGTCTTATCAATAGGCCTGGGAAACATGCTGTCTCTGATTCCCTCATGGCTTAAGGACTTTATTTGTGCCAGGGTCACTGGAAATTGCTTATACTTACCACATTCGTGCAATTTTCTGAGCATTGCTCCTATTATGATGTTTCCCTGCATCGCTACCTTCTCCAGTTATATCTTATAACTAATGTTAGAGGATTACAAGTTTATTTTCATGAAAATATGGCTCATACTGCTTTCAAAGTACATGTTCCTGATGGATGCATTGCTTACAAGCAGGCCTCAAGCTCCTTGCATGCCAAGTCCAGTTTCATTTTAGTAAGAGAGAGAGAGATTAGAGAAGCTCATCAAAGACAGAAGGGACCTAAAATCAAGCATGTTTTGTGGATGCTCATGTGTGAGAGCACTGTTTCAGATATGTGAATACTAGAATTAAGGCAGCTGCATTAATTTCTGGAGTTCAATTTTTTTTTCAGATTCATTTAAATTATCTGGACACACCACCACAATCCTTATGTGAAACTCTCCAGTCCAAGATATGTAATATGTGAGACTGAGTTAATACTCTCAGCAGTTTTTCTACAGGTTTATTAAGTGTTGGTATACCTAAATTCTTGCAATATTCTGTAGCCACTTCAAATTTAAAAACAGGCTAATGACACAAATCAGAAGAGTCCATGTCAAATAAAACATCATGTGAGTCTGTATTCCTGTATATCCCAAAACTTGCCTCACTCCCACCACCTACCCCTTCCATATGTCTATCCCTTCCCATTCCCACCACCCTTTCCATCTATATCAGAACCATTGGTTTTAATTTCAAATCAAACGCACTTTCTATTATAGTCCAATACCACCTTTCATACCGACTGGTGTGTCTCCAGTACCTTATGGCGTATTTCAAAGTTCTAATGGTTCTACAAGAAAAATAATGAAAACTCTATATTCTCATATAATGCCTTTTTCATCCAGAAAGGCAAACAGGGAGTACGAAAACAGGTAATTACTATTGTAGCCTGGATGGGTGATGCTTGCTTGCAGCTAAACTTAGAGCTTATTATATTAAAAAGAGGGTCCTACTTTGTTCTTTAGCAGAGATGTTTTATACTAAAGAAAAGATGGGGTTTGGTGCTTTAGGGCTGGAGGATAAAAATAATTCCCACTTTTATAGGGTCTTGCTGTACACTAACATATATAGTATTAATTACTGATGATTAAAAATTTTAGAAACACAAAACCCAAATTATGGGGGGGAACCAGCTAATTCCAGTTCTGCACACTGAAACATTATTTTTGATTAGAGCATTTAAGTGATTTAGAGGTAATTATCCAATTGAAACAGTTTATTTCAAATGAATATTTAATTAATAAACTTCTGTTATTAATGCTTTTTCACATACATAATGCTTTGGCTACAAACATTTGTGCTGACTTCATTGCTTACAGTGCATTCTATGTGGCATTTTATGTAATATATTACATTAGCACAGCAGTGGGTATTCTCCCATCTGAAATGCTTATTTGCTGATACAGCCAGTATATAAACACACATCTGCACAGGGATTTCTCTCTCCTTCACTCAGTGCTTTAAAGCCAATTTGGAACTGCAGGAAAGGTTGTTTGAAAGAATCTGGGATGAGCAATTTTTATCTATTCTGTTCTATCCTTCCTTTATTCTGTTTAAAGTTGGATAATTTCTTAAATTTTCCAGCTGCATGTACATTTTGCTTACGGTTGCCATCCTCCAGATGGGGCCTGGAGGGTGAATTTTATGACATTTATACCCCGCTGAGCTCCCTTCACTCCCTTCACTCCACAAACTCCAGGCTCCCCAGACTCCACCCACAAAATATCCAGGAATTTCCCAACCCAGAGCTGGCAACTCTAATTTTGCTGCGGCTTCCAGTTCCCACAATTCATTTGTATCTTTTTCTCCTCTGTGTTACCAATGTGTATGTTTGCTCTGTTTTTAAAAAAAAAAACCCTGCAAAAATCAAACTTGATGTGATAGTATCTATGATGATTTTGAGATACTTCTGCACATTGATACAACAGCATAAGAAGACTCTTGGTAACCCATTCAATGCCAACAGACAAATCAGTCATTAGAGGTAGGGGAGATATAAATGCTGTGACATTTACTCTTTTCAAAATTCAGAAGTAAAAAATAGTTCCTAATGCATCAGTTCCACTTTGGAAACAAGACCAGGTGATTCAGAACCCCAAATATAGGAAAAATTCAGAGGAGAAAATGTTCAAAACATCGAAAGCTAATATGATCATACCAATTCATGCAAACTGAAATGTTTCCTTGGGATGGCTTGTGCAATTGGACCATCTTGGTCCTGAGTCTCCTAGGTTAACACATGAAGCCGCCTTATACTCAATCAGACAATTGGTCCGTCAAGGTAAATATTGTCTATTCAGACTGGCAGTGGTTCTCCAAGGTCTTCAGCAGAGGTCACCTGAGCTTCTTAACTGGAGATGCCAGGGACTGAACCTGGGACCTTCTGTATGCCAAGCAGATGCTCTACCACTGAGCCATGGCCTCTCCCCATGCATAAACAGCATTGTTTTCTGAAGCTTTAGAGGACATTAATAAAATATAAAGCATACAATATTATGCAAATTATCTTCACTAGCTATTTTAGGTAATTTATTAGAAGAAATGTGATCTTAAATCCGTTGTGTAAATGAAGAGAGATGTACAAATATATTTCAGCACTGAGAATGATTCACAAGTGACAGTTCAGTTAAAATACTTTTAAATTATATAAAAGAGGTAAGGTAATAGTTTTTCTAATGGACCAAACTCTGTCAGTATAGCAATCTGGTGATTGTGAAAGATGGGATGCTTCTAGACTCAAATTAATAGGCATTGGTCTAATAGGAATGTTTACCTTATCCTTACTTTTTTATGCCTCTTGTTTTCCAGAAAACTATGGTACAACCTGTACAAACTATTAATGAAATATTTCTCTAATTACAGAGATTAATGAATTAGTACTTCTAGGCCTGTTTTTAGTATTACTGGAATCTTAGAGGAAGCCAATAATTTCCAGCATATCTCCAAGGAATGTTTTCAAATGAGAGAAGATGGCTTGATTCTGTTTGTCATTCTTAATGGAACAGTCCGTCTTCAGAAGTGTGTATCTTTAAAATCCCACCATCTGTGATTGCTTGAAGGCCTCTGAATAGGCTGAGGTCCTGCTAGAAGGACAAATAGATAGGTAGGTAGGTAGGTAGACAGACAGACAGACAGACAGACAGACAGACAGACAGACAGACAGATAGATGGGCTATCCAGAGACCTTCTTAAGATGGTTCATAAGCAAATAATATAATAAAATAATAGAACAACATAAAATAAGCCATATGCACAGATGCAGGACTGCATAGTTTTGTATACTCTATGCTTTAATAAAGAACCAACTTTGAAAAGGTTCACAGCTTGACTGGAGAGAAAATATAAGGGGAATTAATCTATGTAAATAAAAACACTCATAATTTGACAAAATAAAGCCATATACTCTTTAATCAGGCAAACTCACATTGATTTTTGAAAAATCTGATGTTTATCCTCCCAGCTAACCTCCATTCTATTTTTCCAATCAAATGTATTTTGCTGAAGCACCAAATGTCATCGGGTTGAGCCTAATACAGCAACTTTTGTGGTATACTTTTCTGGATTGTGGCCTTACTTTCCTAATATTCCAGCTAAAGAAAACTTTGCTTGGCTTTTCTGTAATCGCTGCATCAAATTCCTTTTCCCTTTCTCCTCAACATTAATCAAACTTGATGGAAACCACTTTTTGCCAGAGTTACGATTTTTTGCAGGAAATAAAACACAATTCTGGAAAAACTCCATTCCCAGTTGATGTATTTTATGCTGTTGTAAACCACCCTGAGCCCCGCAAAAGTGGAGAAGGGCAGTTAAGAAAGCAAATGAAATAAATAAATAAATAATATTATAACTCAGTCTTATTACTCCCCCTGACTGCCCTCCACAAATATGGGCCAATGGATTGTATCAGAGGACCAAACGGGAAGGTGTTAAAGGACTGTTGTTAACAAAGGATAACCTAAGAAAGTTGTAAGTGAAGGAAATGCTAGAAGCTATTGAGCAAGTGAATTATTGAACATAAAATTAATGAGGCAGTAGGCTTCCTTCCTAAAAAGGGAACTCTTTGGTTAGCTACTAGTATTGTAAATGAGTTGCCATTATGGTTTAAAAAAAGATCCACTGCTAAGCTATCCAGATAGTCTGATTTCACATTCTGTTCCTCATGTCATCCTGTGTAAGTGCTTTGGAATACCTCTTCTGTTTCTCCAAATCTATTTGATTATATAAATGGCATGTGTCTTGTCCCTTCCAAAATTGAGATAGATGAGGTTATACAGTAAATACATTGATCATACCTGGTTAAAAATCTACACTGAGTAGGCTAGTACGAGGCTGCCTATTGGCTAGAGCTTCTAGACTTCTTAAACACTGATATTCCCATTTATCCAATAAGATCTGAAAGGTGCAATTCTTGTTCTCCACTGAAATTCAGTCTATTTTATGTATACTTCCAACAGGAAGAGTTATGGGGGGTCTGGGACGATACATACATTAGAAGCTCCTAGTAAGTTAGAAGAGGATTTTTTTACATGATTTAAGTATAGTTCAGTGTGAGATTCCATCATTAGGTGGTTGATTTTTTTTCAGTCTCATTCAGATCCTCAGTATTTTAGCTGCCTTTGAACCACATCTTGCCTCTCTGCCCTTTGTGAACAAGTACTGCTTAGTGACTTGGTGTGGTATAAATCTATGCATGCATCATTTTGTGAAAGGTGGTGTCCCATTATGCTAACATTTCAGTGGATATCTTGCTGAGGAAAGGACCATTTTATCCAGGAGGGGGATTCTGAACTAACTTTCAGTCTTTCATTCTGCTTGTTAAGGCATTTTATTTTGCTCTAGGGTGATGCTTCTAAGTCTGATTCTGATGGGGAGCTTTTCCCCCGTAGCTTGGAAGAAGAATGTGGAATTAAGAAAAACTTTTCAAATCCAGCCAGTAAGTGACAACAACAGTGGTGGATATTCTTTCAAGGATAAGTGTTTTTTTCCCACTTCAGTATGAAAAACAGAGATTGCTTTCTTTGAATGTCTAACTCCAGAACAGTCTCACCAAGAAAAGTGATTTAAGTTTAGACAAAATCATGGAAGGATTGCAGTAAATAAAGTCCTTCTTAATGGATCATTATACCAATAATAATGCCTTGGGGGGCAGGGTCAGTCTAGGACAGATTTCAAATATGATTTACAGGTTATTGGATATCAGAAAAAAATCACACTGTGGTGCTGGGGTCAGTCACCTTCCCTGTTCAAAGGGTAAGAAAAAAGATGAATATCCTTATACATGATATCCATCTCCCTGCCAAAGTTGCTTCATTTTTTAAGGATGCCATTGTTACAGGAGTTCTGCAAAAGACGGAAAGCAGACTTATCTTGTTGGTATATCTAAATGTGAATGGGATAAGCAGGACAAGAAAACTTCTCATAGGGAAATTAAAGGGAGTGAAATAAGCAGACAGTAACAACAGAGATCTGTGAAGCTCATAGAGTAGTAGAAATATTGAAGAAAAGCTGTGTGAGAGAAGAAGCTTAGAGCAAAGATGGCAGCTATCATAGCTCCATGGAGATCATATGTTTCTGTCTACAAGCTATGACCTAAATGTACTTTGTCTTCCTCAGTGATGGCTCTTTGTGACCACCCAGAGCTAAAGAAGAGCTTGACCCCTCCGCTCATCATTCATACAGCCGCTACACCAATGCCCATGCCAAAAAGTGCCATGTATGGAGAAGCAGCTCAGGGTTATGATTCCCGAAGAGCTAGCAGCATCTCCATGGATCCTAATGCATATGATCTCAAATCCCCGGTATGTTGATTTGTCTTTTTTCTCCTGACTTCTTATCTTTACAGTTGTTTTTCAGCTGTGTAACAAACCTATGCATTTGCCTTCTGTTTTTTGTGCTATTGCCACCAATTATATGTCTCTAAGGCTGCGATCATATGCACAATTGGACCTGACATAGATGCAAAGGCCGAGTGGATTGCCCTGCACCCAATGGCAACCTGTTCTGCTCCACCGCAGAAGTGGAGTTAAAAGACACTAGGGAGAATCCGGTAGTTAATGGGTTACGATGGGCCACAGATGGACTTTCCCGTGTCTAATCACTCCAGTGCACTCTCATGGCATCGGGATGGTCTGATCATGCCATCCCAACTCCATGCTGTTGTTTTTCCCCCCTTTGCAGTATGCACATCATTGCAAACTCCATAGAGAGCCCTCGGTGTGGAAGTGTGATTCATCGATCCCTCGGTTAAGCGCATGGGGGGAAAACGACACAAAAAAACCCAAATCACCCACAGTTGCATCTGATCACACACTGACGGACTGTGCCTGCAGTTTCAAAGGGAGGTGTGATCGTGCAACTGTGGGTCAAATTCCTCTGGAGGAAATAGCCTCACTTCCCCCCTGTTTTTTCTGGCGCGTGCGACCGCAACCTAAGCCTTGCTATTGAGTGCTGGCCACAATGCTGATTACTTCTGACCTTCAGTTGATTCTCTTCATGTTTTTGTCTGTTTCACCTCAGATGAGCACCCGGAGTTCTCCACACAGTCATTGGAGTGCAGGCAGTAGCTGGAACAGCCGCAGGTCGAGCTGGAACAGCATTGGGAGAGCTCCCAGCCTGAAACGCCGAAATCAAAGTGGAGAACGCAAGTCTCTTCTGTCAGGGGATGGAAAGCAGAGTTCAGAGGAAGGAGGAAGTTCTGATGAAGAGAGGTCCAGCCGGACTGGGAGCATTAATGGCTCTATACCTCACCGCATGCAGTCATTGGAAACCAAAGGCTCCTTTGACTTACAAGATTCTTTGCAGGTGCCTTCTCTTTACCGGACCAACAGCATGCACAGCAGCCAGACCTCTGCATCAGAGCACCAAGACTGCAATGGCAAAACATCTGCAAGGGTTCTGATACAACAGCTTCATTTGGGAGATCTGCCTCCTGAATGCGATGATTTAGATGATGAAGACAACTTGGTAAGTGAGCTCTACCACACTGAATCCCTTGCTTGGATCAATTGTTTTGGGACAGGGATGAAAGTTCTAAGCATTGCTTATTTAAATGACCACAGAATATCACTATAATACATATATCCCAAGTAATAATCCACTAGGAATGTGTGTCTCCATCGGTCATAGGAATCCAAATTCGGGGTGGCCATTAATTGGCTCACGAACTAAAGTTTGTGACAAACTTTGGCCGATTCATGGTTCATGAAATGACATTCCTGACAGGTCAACTGGTATGAATTTTCCATGAACTTTCAAGCTGTTTGTGGAGATTTGTGCCGGTTCATGTTGGTTCCAGATAGACTGTCTCTGCTCAATCAAAATGTTTACCAAATTTCAAAACAACGGGGAGGAAGAATTCTCCAGCCTTGGAAACACTCTGGTCAGTTTCAAATGAGTCATATCAGTTTCAAGAGTTTTTTCCCTTTGCCAGCCTTCCTGTGTTCCCTTCCCATTTTCTTGCACAGAACTTGCAAAATCAGCCCCCTTGCTTGGATTTTGTGTGACTCTGTGCTTTGAGAGCTTTGAGAGCTTTGAGTGGCACTGGAGTCTACTGGGCATTCTGCACAATGTAACTGCAGGGATTCTCTGGTTTGACATTAGTCCTATTTTTGCTTGCATTACCATAGTGGCACTGGTATAAGTCAGTCTACGCTCAGTAATGGCATAGATTTCTCGGACAAAGAGCTGCCTGTAGCTGGCTCTGAGTCAGGAGGAGAGCAACAACAGGTCAAGTTACCAGCTGATCAGGTCAAAGCCTATAGCTGAAACCGAGCCATTGCCTTGTAGCTCTGAAGCAGTAAATAAATCTTCAGAAGCTACTCCCTGCCCACCTAACTCACCCACACCTCTGCAGTACTGATGCTGTCAGAGTGCACAGAGTTGCAGGAAAGGAGAAGGAGACTCATGACCTGTCATCAGCTGTCAACTGACAAGATGGATGAGTAGTTTCAGGATGACTGCCAAGGTATTGGCTGGGAGTGTGGCTCATTAAGACTTGGCTATAAAATCAGCCAGGGGAAGCAGCAGTTTTGTGGATGCAACAAGTATACATTGCTACTGAACCACTGGCCTTGCTGTTACTGGACCACTGGAACCTCTGACCCTGGACTGTACTTGGACTTGCTGCCTGGATCCCTTGACCTTAGACTGCACTCAGCATACCTGGAACCCCTGACTTTTGGACTGGACCCTGGTTACTCTTTGCAACCTTGCTTGTAACCAGCCCTGCTGAACCCCAGCCCTTGTCTCCTGGGAGGGTTGCACCAAAGCAACTAGATTCTGCTACGCACTAGTACATTGCACTGGTTCTCCTGGGCTTGCGACCCCTCCCCATCACCTGCTTGAAGTGTTATTCTGTGATTCGCATCACTCCTGTTGAGCTTGCATTGCCATAATGGCACTGGGTTCTGCTGGGCCCTGGTACATTGCACTGCTTCTGCTGGGCTTGCAACCTCTCCCTCCCTGCTTGGGTTGTGATTCTGTGCTTCAGATCACACCTGTTGAACTTGCATTGCCACAATGGCACTGGGTTCTGATGGGCACTGGTACATTGCACTGGTTCTGCTGGACTTGCAACCCCTCCCCCCTTGCTTGGAGTGAGATTATGTGCTTCACATCTATCCTGTTAAGCTGGCATTGCCACAATGTCACTGGGTTCTGCTGGTTATTAGTAAATTACACTGGTTCTGCAGGGGAATGTACTAAAAGGAATGAAAGGATTGCCCACTGGAAACAATGAGAGAGGTTTGAAGCCCATTAGAGATAATGGAAGCCAATTAGCTTGCATGGACTCCATTGAAATACATTACAGCACAAAATACTTGCAATGAAAATGCGGAGAGGATATTCAATTAATGTCCCTGGGCCCAGATAAACTGGTGTGAGACTGGGATAACAGGCCCCAGAGTGGAATTCTGGTACCTAGAAATAGAATTCGTGCTTTGGGACTGGAATGACAGCCCCTGGGAGTGGCAGAAGTGTTCTGGAATGGAATGACAGCCCTCAGATGGGAATGACAGCCTCTGGGAGTAGCAGAAATGTTCAGGGGCTGGAATGATAGCCCCCAGACAGGGGCCCCCAAGAGTAAGAGAAGTCTACTGGGGCTGGAATGACAGGTTGCAAAGTGGAATAATGGCCCTCAGGAGTAGCAGAAGTTTTCTGGGACTGGAATGACAGCTCCCATAGTAGATTGACAGCCTTTAGGTCATAGCAGAAGTGTTATGGGACTAGAATGAAAGCCTGCAGAGTAGACAAGAATGAGTGGTTACAGAGTGCAATGACAGCCTCTGTGATTAGAAGAAGTGTTCTGGGGCTGGAGTGACAAACTCCAAAGTGGAATGACAACCCCTGCGCATAGCAGAAGTGTACTGGGACTGGAATGACAGCCCCTGGAGTGGAATGACAGCCACTGGGAGTAGTAGAAGTCTTCTGAGACAGAAATGACAGCCCCCAAAGTAGATTAACAGACCATGGGAGTAACAGAAGTGTTCTCAAGCTGGAATGTCAGCCCCCCGGGTGGATTGATGGCCTGTGGTCATAGCAGAAGTATTCTGGGACTAGAATGACAGCCCCCAAAGAGGATTGACTGCTTGTCATTCCAGCCCCAGAATGCTTCTGCTCCTCCATGGGGATCCATTTTATACACTCCTGAACCTTCTGAATCCACATCTGTCATTTCCTCAGAAAGCACTTTCCTGGGGTCACCTTCTTTGGGGGCCATAGCATATGTTCCATAAATCCAATCCTTACCAAACTTGGAGGGCAGGTAGAGGAGTGTCAGCTGGAGAACCGTTGTGCATTTTGTATCTCTAGCTTGTACAAGATCCATTCTATACACTTCTGAACCTCTTGAACCTGTGTCTGTCATTTCCCTAGAAAGCTGTTGGGAGCCAGGCTAGGGGTGGCATGGGATGCACTGTCAAAGCATGGGATGAGTAAGGCAAGTGCACTAAGCAGCATAGTCAAGGTCCAGTCTAAGGTCAAAGCACAGAGTCAAGAGCCATCAGTAGTCTGGTCCAAGGGCCAGTCCATACAGCAAGGTCTGGAAGTCCAAGAGTTATCTACCAGCAAGTTCAAGGATGAGATGAACACAGCATCCGGGTATGGTCCAAAGAGTCACAGGAACAAGGCAGGATCCGATACAGTGGTTGCAGTGTCAGAAGGATTTCAACTTGTTGCTTCCATGACTAATAGCCTCTCTCAGCTGGTTTTTATAGTCATATGCTTTAGGATCATGCTTGCAGCCAGCTGCTCAAGAATAATCCTGCACTAATCATCTTTGCTATGAGCAAGCAGCTGACATTGGGCCAGGAGGCATGCACTTTGTTGTCTCTTCCTCCATCTGCAGCATTCTAAGGGTGTGGGTGATACTGGAGAACTAGGAATGACCAACTGATTTTCACCTGTTGGATTAGGACTGGAGGGTGTCAGTGGTTGTGCTCCAGCTGTTGGCTGTGAACCCTAACAAGCCTGCAGCTTATCTTCCTGCTTGCTGGTTTCTGCTGATTTAGAGCTGGCTACACAGGACTCCTCTTCTCCTGAGGAGTCCTCACTATTGCTGAGTGCTGGCCGACCAACAACAAAAGCACTTTCCTGGGAACACCTTCTTAGGGAGGCATACCCCATGCCCCATAAATCCAGTCATCACCAAACTTGGAGGGCAGGTAAAGGAGAGTCAGCCAGAAATCCTGTACAAGTTTGGTGTCTCTAGCATACCAAGGGGCCATTTATGATGTCACAAACCTCACAAACTGAACCAATCTGTTTAACTCTTAAAGTTCATGACAGTTCGTGGGCCACGAACCAGACCCACCACAAACCATGAACCAAACTGCATTTTCCCGATTCATGCCCATACTTAATCCAAACTGTGTAATCAAGAAAAATGGTCTTGGTACTTCTCATGTTAAGACAAGCATAGGAGCTAAGGCTGGTTATATTCCAGGGCAGAAACAACCAGGGTGCCAAAATATAAAAAGTTTCATGTTGCCAAAGGCCACAGATATATGGCTTCCTCTCCCACTTTTTCTTCTTCATCAGGACTAGCTATTTAGTTCTATAGTTCTCCACCTACTGATGCATATCCCACAACCTTTGCTCCCATTACTTCTTTCTCATTCCTTTCCCAACTAATCTCTCCCATGATCCTTGCCTCTGTCCTTTCTACAGCCTGGCATATGTTTTTCGATTAATCTCCTACTTTCATCTCCATTGCTGTTCTGATGGTGCTGCCTCTTTCTTCTGTCTGACTCTCTGAGGAAGCAGTCTATCTATACTCACCTGGGAGGAAGCCCTACTAAACATAAAGGGATTTACTTCTGAGGAAATAGACATAAGGTTGCATAGCAAGTTTCATTGGTGTGGATCCAGCCATCCTCTTAGTAGCCATCCTCCAACTTAAGTTCCTACAGAATGCTTCTTAGACTGGAGAAAGACTTAAAACTTGAACCAAAAGGAAAGGTGGGGTAGAAATACATTAATGAATAGATGAATAAACTTTGCTCACTGGAGTGGTAGGATAGGGGTAGGATCTGCACCACTGTGAACTGAGGAGAACAGAGGAAGGTATAGGAAAGTTCTAACCCATTCCAAGTTCAAGTGCCATCTTTGCAGTATGATTAGATTCCTCACCTTGTTAGGAATGACTTCAGGTTCTGCCTTTTGTGGGTTGCATGGAATATGTGAGTACTTGTCAGTATCCTCAGGCCATGTGGGAGAGGGGCACTAAGGAAGCATCCCTGTGAAACAGATAGCTGACACGATATGGGACTTCAGAGATTCCTAATCTGGAGGGAAAATTTTTGTAATATGTAATCCACTGCCCATGTTTGATGGAATGTGGGGAGAACTTTTTCAATGTGGTTTAACTGCACAATTGAAGGCTGGTGACAAAGATACTCCACCCTGCTGTAACTTTTTTTATCAGTGGATGCCCATTACATTTTGCCGGGCATATTCCCTTCACCCCAGAAACCCATTTTTGCTCTAGGGTTGGGGGAGAAAGGAAGGTTCTTTTCCACCAGCTCATGCAGTGACCTAGCAGGACAAAGCCTTTCTCTCTCCTTCATTCCAAGTAAGGTGTGGTTTGGGATGAGGAAAGTGTGTCTTGCTAAGTTGCTTTGTGGCTTAAAATGATGTCATCTGCCACACTCCAAATGCCCGTCCCTTAGGTAGATAAAGATATGGAGGTAAGAAGGCTGAATCCTTTCAGTTAGCTGTGTGTTGCCTTCCTTTGCTCTGCTTCCTACCTTTCCTTTAGAATAAATGAAATAGGAGGGGAGAGAATTACATCCTTGCATCTCAAAGATTCATTGCAGACCAAGAGATGAGTGTTAAATAAGAGGTACTGGACACCCCAACACTCAATGTCAGATCTCAGACAGAGTTTTCTGTGGGTCTCCATGGATAGCCAGCCAGACTATGGCAAAATCAACAGAAACACGTGAATTGACTTTAGTAGTTCAGCATGCAATGTTAGCGGGGGTGGTGATGTACCTTACCTTTGGTTTCAATTAAATAATTTCTGTTTCCATAAACTGGCACTGTAGATTCATAACTAAGGGCAGAAAATGGCCCAGTAGTCTCACAGGGGTAGCACAGAGCCTGATAGACTCACAGGGGCAGTGTTTTACTTTCAATATCAAGAGGCACTGCTCTGATTAATATAGATCCCGGTGGGAAGCCATGTTGGTCTGAAGCAGATGAACAAAATTTGAGTCCAGTGGCACCTTTAAGACCAACAAAGTTTTATTCAAGGTATGAGCTTCCATGTGCATAACCACTTCCTCAGATAAATTGTACTTTCTTCAGATACATTCCTCAGAATTTTTTTCAATGTATATGAGGAAGTGTTCATGCACACGAAAGCTCATACCTTGAATAAAACTTTGTTGGTCTTACAGGTGCCACTGGACTCAAACTTTGTTCTACTCTAATGAATGTTGCTCTTTCCTAGTCCAGAGAAGACATATTTAGGAAAAGTTCAGTTAATCCTTGGACAGCAAAGGTGACAAAGAAGCAAGTATTGGAGCACATAAAACCAGACATTCATTGGAAGGAAAAATCATGAAACTGCGACTAACTTATTTCAGCCATGTCATATGGAAGAACTCACTAGAAAAAGCAATTATGCTTGGATTGGTTAGCAGCAAAAGGAAACCGAACTGCCAAAGAACACAGTGGCTAGACACCATAAAAGCTGACAGCAACCTGTGTGTGGAACAACTCAAAGAAACAGTACAAGACCGGCACATAGAATCTCCAAGAGTCCAACATGATTGAATGGCTAACAACAACAACAGTTAAGAGCAATGGGGGAGGGGACAAGAAAGTGAGTAAAGGAGGAGAAAAAATTAGCAGCAGTTTGGAGCTGAATGAGGCTACTGAGAGGAACCCCCAAAGTAGGGTTGCCAACTTCCAGGTGTGGTCTGAAGATCTCTTGGAATTACAACTGATCTCCAGATTGCAGAATTCCCCCTAGAGAAAATGGCTGCTTTGGAAGGTGGACTCTATGGCATTATATCCCACTGATGTCCCTCCCCAAACCCCAACTTATCCAGGCTCAGCCCCCAAATCTCGAGGAATTTCCCAACCAAGAGTTGGCAACTCTGCTCCACCATTATGTTAACTTTGTATCTCTGCTTGTCAGCCAATACCTGTGATTTGTGCTAGGATACTACAGCCCAACATGTAAACTCCAGGACAATTTAGGATCACAGAACACCACTTCCAGCTGATTGCAATGAAATGAACTGTAAGCTGATAAGTACCTCCTTTTGCTTCTTCAAGTGCAATTGTAGACATTGCTCAGGGTATCAGCTAGGAAGGAAGAAGGGTACCCAAAAGATACAGGACATAGCTAATATAACAGCTGTATTCAATCCTGACTCCTGGAGGGGCACACTCAGACTCTTGGGACTATATCTCCACTTTGCTATACTGATGAAAAACATGATGTGAACTTCTTCACTTATTAGAAACAAACTCTAGAAGTGGGGATGTGTTTGTCTAAAGCTGCAAAAAATAACAGTCCTACAGCAATTTTAAAATGGACAAATTGATTGTGGCATAAGCTTTTGTAGGCAGAGCCTACTTCAAGATGTAGTAAACAGTAAAATATAAACACACACACAAACATGGGCCCAGTTGGTAGGAGATTGTTTTGCAGGGTGAAAGTAAAAAAAGAAGTCATAGTTGATGAAAACAGTATTTGATCATAAGGTGTCAACAAGTCCATTGATGGGACCAAGCTTATCCAAACATGGCAAAACTGAGAATTTAGTTTGCATGACACCACATGAGATAATTTCTGTTTGTTGTGAACGAATCACATCTCTTCCTAGGTATTTCTTCCTTACATATAGTGACCTTGCAGTGAGAAATGGAATATCCTGGGAGGCTGAGATGTTTGCTCTGTGGTTTGTCTGTCCTGCCATTTTGAACGTCCTGTTTATCTTATTTAAACCACAGAAGGGCTGTAACGGCAGTTGATGGTGTATATTATTCAAACTTGTAATCATAATCCACATGTAGATAAGGGGACAGAGCTGGCATTAAAATCACAAGTTAAAACTGTTTAGTGGCATATCATTTTTTCTTTACTGTTGGCAAGTAATACATAGTGCTTATGAATGGGAAGGATGGCAAGCTATGGCTAATTCCAATTCTTATTGTGGAATAGTTAACCCCTACTGTGATAAACTGTGATTCATCCTTACCAAAAAAACAGTTCTTTAAATAGCCTTTGTATATGCAGGAGGGGGGAGCAGCAGTGGTTGAAGCAGCAGAAGGAATTGTTAGGGCTGAAGAGATTGTGGCTCTTGTCCAAATGAGGATTTTTGACTAGGCCTTGTCAGTTTAAGATCAGCCCTATTACAGCTTACAGTATATCCTCTCAGCTGAAATCTATGCTAGAAGTTCATTGGGCTCCCCTCCAGTTTTGTTTCTGTGATCTACTGAAGTCAATGGGAGTTTTGGCTTTTAAAAAAATGAACTGGAACAAATCACAGAGCTTCACAAAAGTGAATATTAAAGAAAATGGGATTTTTAAAAAAAGTAAAAATTTCCTATAATCTTTAATGTAGGACTTTACATTTATCTATTAAAATATTTATATCCTGCCTCAAAACACAAGGGGAAATACGTAAATTTAATTTTCTTTCAAAAATGTCGAGTTTTCTGATGTTCTATATCTTGTTCTAGATACTTTTTTTTAGTTTTAGCCTTGGAAGGTCAAACAATAACAACCTGTCATTTTCCATTGCCCTTCTCTGTTTTTTGGTAGGCTATGTATTCTTTCCACTGGTATTCAATATACATTTAATAACACTTGAAATTCCTAAGTATCAGTAAGCCTTATTTTAGAATCTCTGGACAGCTTTTAAAAATATAACACTACATTTGGAAACATAGCACCAATTGACATGGAAGGGAATGAGTAGGGTTGCCAGCCCTCCAATCTGGGCAGGGGTTTCCCTGTTTTTGCAGGCTTCTCCCTGCCGCCAGCCAGCTTGCTGGTGGGTGGAAAACCCTGCCCACAAATGCCACGAAACGCATCAAGTGGCAATGCTCTAGTTTTTGGGCAAAACTCTATGGTAAAATCAGGCTCAAACCATAGAGTTTTGCCCCAAAACTAATGCATTGCTGTGTGATGTTTTCAGTACAATGACGGCACTTTTGGGTGATGTCATTGTGTCGCATGTGCTTCGTGCATGCAGCAGAAGCTCCCGGAGAGGCCCATCAATCCCCCTGCCAGCAGAAAGGTAGGACCTGACAACCCTAGGAAGGAGACATGTGCTTCATCCACCAAATGTTACCCTTAGGCACAAATATTCATATCTGTATCCACGGGGACTTTACTTGTATTAGTCCATGGCAGATTCTCCTCCTAATGTTTACTATTGCTTGCATTTGTTACCATTTTTTTCTCCTTCCACATTCCTATTCATATGGACCAGGTGTGTCTTCAGAAGTAGATGCGATTTGAAAAGCTTAATTGAGCCATCTCTTTGAACATAATATGAATGCTAGAAGCAATCAAGCTGATTGTACGCAAGCCTGCATCTCTGGCCTTTGCAGAGAAAGAATTTCATAGTTTGGTTAGAAGGACTCTGTGTTGTTATTGTTTTAATTCAGCAAAATCTGGATGTTGACTAGCTTCCTTGGTGGCAACCCAACAGTCTTTGTGTCATCATTATCTTTGTATTTCTACCCAAGAAAGAGGAGGCATCAGCAAATGTGTGACAGGGTCACATTGCCATCACTCACAGCATAGGCTAGTAGAAAGCTGGAGATGGAAAGCGGGCTTGCATCTCCCTCTTTGTCATCTTGTTTAGTCTTTGAATGACCTGCTGGAAACAACTGCACCAACCCAAAATAGCTTTGACATTAAAACTGGACAGAGGGGATACAAAGGAACTTTCTAGGTTGCTGACACAGTCCGATTTAACTACAAAGCCTCAAGATAAATAACAGCATATCTTAATTGAGTAAGAGATGCTTTTGTAGCCCATCCAGATTACATAATTATCAGGATAAAGCTATGGCTGTTACTAGGTGTCCTGAGGGAGGTCTTCCAGCTTTCAAATGCATATACCCTTTTTAATGCTGGCCTATTAAACCAATTTGACTAGTATTTAGAGACCTGGTGATTCAGAGAGGAGATGCAGACTATCAATCTGTACATGCAGGTGAGCAAGACTAGGGCAGTTTCCTGTGCATGATAATGAACTCACACAAAACAAAATAAAAATTTCACTGTGGGCAAGGAGGTGAAGATCAAGAATAAATCTGTCCTTGTTATGTGGTCTGTTCTTACCTTGCTTGGCAGGTAGTTTTTTCATTCTGAATTCTGTTTGTCAGGCATTTTCATTACAATGGACATTCTTCCAACTGTTAGCAGGGGCTAATGGGATACCTAGCTGAGCTCACAGAAAAACAGAATTCTTTTTTCCCCACCTTACCTATTCCATTCAATTAGCCTGAGAGATCTAGTTTTAACAATCCAAATGACCTGTAAGAAATACACCATTTTTTGTTAGCTTCTAAAAGTGCTGCAATTCAATTGTTATATGCTTTGCTGATGGTGTCCAGAAAAGCGGATCACTGGGATTCAGATTCTAATAATGCAGCTTCTATTAAACAGATTTCTTTTCCCTTCCTTGATTAAAAATAAACAGTAGCTGATGAAAACCTTCTTGACAGCTGAAGCAGTACACATTGGGCACATTGTGGCAAAATGGAGCAAAGATTAGGGCTGAGCTGAAAGGATTCACTACTGTTTGGGAACTTTTTTACTAGTGCCAAAAAGGTATCCCCTCTCCTTCTGGAGATTGTTTCAGCAGTGTTTGCCTGTTCCAGATGCATTGTCCTCACTCCGAATTGACCTGGTTTGACCTGTATCTAATTTATTTATTTAGGGCATTTCTTATCCTGGTTTTCTCCCCAGTGGGGACTCAAAGTAGTTTGCAAAAATACCAATTTATATACACAAATAAACAGAATATAGTATAAGTAAGCAAATGAGGAAAGGTACAAGAAACATCATCCTAGGTTTCTGGTTTCTCCCAGGCTTTGAGTATCTGCCACAGGAGGAAAGCAGAAACCCAGCTTAGATCTTCAGCTGCTAGCAGACGTCTTACTACAACTCAACTCCTTTGCTGCTACTTAATGCTGTGATGTTATTTTGTTCATTAAGTGATCCTTGGTTGGCTGTGACTGTCCACATGATTAATCCAAGAAAAAGATGATGTTGCAGTAATTGGTTAAAAAAAATCTGGCACCAAAGCAGCAGCAGATAAGGCAAACAATGGGAACAGGATTGAATTGGAAACTTATTATATTTTTATCTGCCCTTCCTCTGAGGTTTACAGTCTGGCATATATAATTCATCCCTCCTTCACTTTATCCGCACAAGAATCCTATATAGAAACAGAATCCGTAAAACAAGGTGCTGGACTAGATGGACCACAGGTCTGATCCAGCAGGGCTGCTTTTATATTATAATAAACAATAATATACTACTTACTAATTCTCCACTTTGCTCACAGAAACCATATTCTTGCCACATTTTCTAAACAGCCCTTTTCACTTCAGTAGAACATCTCAGAGTATGTAAATGAATATTTATTCTGAATAACATTTGAGGTATCATGTTGTGCAAAATTAAAATTCATTGAGGAATGCTAGTTGGAATAACAAATAAGCAGTAAATATATAGTGCAATCCAGAGTTATAACCTTCTAAGCCCACCAACTTCAATGGACTTATAAATGTGTAACTCTACTTAGGATTGCATTCATAACTGAAGCTTTATTTTGCTTATATCCAAAATCAACAATTTCTTCTTTTTTTAATTGAACCAGATTGAAAACAAGCTCCCCCCCCCGGGATATTAGGTGGTTTTGTATACTGTTGTGAGCACACACACCCTTTTTTTTGCTATCACATCACAGCTGAGTTATGGTGGCCCCATGGGTTTTTCGAGGCAAAAGATGTTCAGAGGTAGTTTGCCATTGCCTGCCTCTGCAAATACTAACCATGGCTGACCCTGCTTAGCTTCCAAGATCTGATGAGAGCAGGCTAACCTGGGCTATCCCGGTCAACACCTATTGGTTCTAACCCTTAATATCACTAGTACTAAGTAACATGCTTCTCCTTTAAGAAACATCTGCAGTAGTTTGCAAAATTTTAGAAATTTTTTTAGTAAGGTGAAGGATGTTTACGTAAGTGCATAAAGTCATGGTGCCTCTAGAAATAATGTAAAACTGCCTGTTCTACCTCCAGCAAATACTCTGTCAGTTCAAGACCATTTGTTCAATTTAAAAAAAGTTCACTAAACACTTAATTCACTTAACAAAGAATGCTCTTTCTCTCAAGCTTCAGGGATAACATTAAATCATATTTTAAAATCTTGTTAAGAAGTCATCAGGCTTTTTGCTGCAGCAAAGCTGTTCCTCCGACTCCTGCTGTGCTGAAGCTATACTACGGCAAGACCCAACAGAGGAGAGTTAAAGGGGAAATAACTCAGAAAATGTTATGCATATATGGCTTCATGGTTTAACTGATTTTATTTATTTGCAATATGTGCCCTCTGATGCTTAACATTTGTGGTAGCTTACATCAACTAGAAGATGTTTACATTTAAAACTAAAATCAACAACTGGCCAGCCAACAGAGGAATAAAAGGAAAAATGTTAGCTCCTTATGAAGTCTGATCCCATGTTTTTATGGGAGTGATTTAGAAACCTCTGGTGATGCTTTCCTTTCATCCTGTGATGGGAATGCTCCCCACATCCATACAAAGGAAGGAATGATGCTCACCTTTTCCTTCCCCCTCTTAGTACTGCTGTTCTGCTGCTCCTCATCCTTTCCTGTCCACAAACGGCTCTTCCATTACAGCTCAATGTCCACATGGCCCCCACAGGATACAGTAGCAATTGCTAGAGGGCAGTGGCCCATGAAGGCCAAAAGGGCAGCATGCTGTGGCTCATAGGGAAAGAGGCAGTTAAGGCATGCCTGTGGCACACAACAAGGCACTATATAAGCATAATCCTGTTTGATTCTAATGCAATGTATATGGGACCCATTCTGAATTGGTTTGATTGAGGATAATGATTTGTTTGAGATGCAAACTCATGGGATGTCACATCACACTTTTAAATGTATTATCATTTAAATGTTTGCCCCCACAGTTCGAATGAAGAAACAGACACAAAGAATGAATTTAACAAGGACCACTTTATTAACTATTTATAAACTGAAATGGTGAGGGGATGCCTACTAGTGTGGAAAGAGCAGGACAGGTGTCACCACTTGACAACCTAGGGTTGCCAGCCTCCAGGTGGGGCCTGGAGATCTCCCATTTTTACAACTAATCCCCAGCTGACAGAGATCAGCTCCCCTGGAGAAAATGGCTGGTTTGAAGGGTAGACTCTATGGCAGTGTACCATGCTGAGGCCCTTCCCCTCCCCAAACCCCACCCTCTTCTGGATCCATTTCCAAAGTCTCCAGGTATTTTCCAACCCAGACCTGGCAACCCTATGATAACCTCCTTTCCCTCCATTGGGCGAAACACCTGCCCCAATCTCAAGCCATCCTTGTGGCTCTCAATTAGTGGCCTGGCCAATTGGCAGCATCCTGGCTCACCACCCCAGGAGCCATGCTTGCTGGGATAAGTTGAACCAGGAAGGTCCAAAGGAATATCCCCATTCCCAGCCCTGAGTTGCAAGGCTTGAAGGCCATTCCTGGTGGACCCCTTATTTCCAACAGGAAAGTGCCCAGGTGCTCACCATTTCTGCTTTCTTACCCCCACTACGCCACCACAGTGAAGGCCAAGCCTCTACTTATGCCTTTACACCCACCTGGCAGCACCCCTTACCACAAGCCTTCTAAGAAAACATCTTTGCCCTTGTTGGAGAGGTGCACCCTGTCGTTCCTATACAGGTCTGTCAACTCGAGCTGTATATCAAGGTGCATGAGGAAGAGACCCAAGCCACCCTCCATGGCATTCCACAGCTGGTGGTTGGCATTACGCCTAGCCTAATCCAGACACCTAGGGTCCCCAAAACTGTGCCAGACCCTATGAGGCAACATTGCAGACAAAACAATTTGCATCTGTGGCCACCTGCTCCTAATGTTTGCCAAGTCCTTTCATCAAACCCAGGTTATTACCACCCAGGTGTATCTCATATGAGGAGGAGGACCTTGCCTCTCCTCAAATAACATTGGAAGGAGCCCAGGCCAATGCCTGCCTCTCTGGCCCAACCATTCTACTTTGGCCAGCTTGCTAAGGCCCAACTGGGACCCGATAGACATCCTCTTAGACCAGTGGGAGGCCCAAAACACCATGCTGCAACTGCAGACAGTGACTCTTCTTTTCACTTGGCAGCCATCAGCACTTGAAATGAAAACTTGATTAACCCTTCTAACCAATACCATTAAACTTTGCATTTCCATATATAAGATTTGTAACTGGATTACCTCCACCGACCTATCCTTTGAATTTCCCTTACTGGGTATCCCATGGCTGCTGTGGTGGATGCAACCCCAATTCTAAAGGAATGTGTTCTGAATTGAAGGCCACCCAAACCCAAGGCTTCCAAAGCCTGCTTAGTAATTGCCCCAAACTGAAACTGCATAAGTGGGGTGCCATCCCTATGATGGAATAACAAGACATCGCTCCCAACCCTACAGGCCAAGTAGGAGCATAGTGCAGTGATGGGCATAAGTCCTGCTCATAGCATGAGCCCAGTACAATCACTACCCCTTTCCATAACTGATCAGTTTTTAAATGACTAACCCTAATGTGGACCCCAATGCCCAGCATCTGAACTTCCTGAAGGCATAGGGCACAGCCCAAACCACCGTGGCAGGAGCTGGCCACAAGCTCACTAATTCTGAGCACCCTGAAAAATACCACCAAAGAGGAGGCATGAAAAAGAGCGGCATCATAGCCCTCTGAGCAAAGAGAGGCCCATTGAGCTTTGAGACCCCAAAGGACCATGAGGGAAAAGGGTTCCCTGCCACCCTGTGGCATGCCATCCTCTCAGGCCCAGCCTTCCAGCATTTTCCTAATTCAGAAATCACCCAAGCCATCCTGAAAACCACCGGCCTTGCTCACAAAAGCAAAGGCTGACAGCGTTCTCCTAATAGAATGGGCAGATAGACCCTTACCTTTTAAAGTCACACAGAATTGTATCAGGTGAGAGACAGATATGGGCCAAAGCTGCTGGAGCCATTCCTGCTGCCTAAAGGCCACAAACTGTTGGCCAGCTCTCTTATATGCCCTCTTAGTGCTAGGGGCAAGGGCTAAGCCCATTGCCTTCTCAGCCTCAGCCCTCCATTGGCATTCTTACTGGGAAAGGATTGGCTTCTGGAGCCAGCTGACAGAATCTTTCTGCCTGTTTTCGAGACAGAACATCAGTGACTCTGTTACTGACACCTGGCCCATGCTTAGCTGTAAATAATATGTTATATAGTAGGCACCGAAGGGTAAATGCCCTAACCAACACCGTAACCCTGGGAGACTTTGAGGTGAGTTAATAACAGGCACTATTGCCAAATTGTCACACCAAAAGTGCACTGTCTGATTTGCAAGGTCATTTGCCCGGTTCCATGTCACTACCACTATTGGAAAGAACTCCAGGAACAAAAAGTCAATGACCCACCTTGCCTGGATCCAGTCTTCTAGCAAATCCTCAGCACACATGTCCCTGTAAATGGACACCAAAGCTGGAGGAACCGGCAGCACTGGAGGTGAACTGCAACTCTGCCTCCAATTTAAGGTCATCCCTCCAGAAGGACACCCTGTTGTAAGAATACAAAAAATCCTTCAAAATCTGCAAGTCCTCCCTGACCCCTTTTGTAACCCTGGCCCTGTGATGGGGGCACCTGAGTCCTTTTGTGCCCTCTCACAGCTGCCACACAAAGGCCCTCCCCAGCACTACCACTTTGCAAGCAAAATGGAGGTGCCCAATCAGTTGCTGTAATTCCTTCAAGGACAATTTCATTTTTACACATGTCTCTTCCATCATATGTTGGAGGTTGACTAGCTTATTAAGTGGTAACTGAGATACCTGCTGGACAGAATCAATTTCAATTTCCAAAAAGTCAAAACAACACTGGGGCCCTCAGCTTTTTCATGGGCAAGAGGAATGCCCATCTCTTCTGCCAACTTTATAAAGGCTGTCAACAAGCAGGAACAATTCCCAGAGTCTGCAGGCCAGCAAATAAAAAGTCATTGAGATCAATGCTCCCTCTAAGCTGTGGGGTCTTGTGAGCCAAAATTCTACTTTGCGAGCTATTGGCATTAAAGTTGTGAGCGAGTGATTTGGCTACTGCATAAATTAGTTTGCTCTGAAGCCATCCTTCCTGAGTGAAAACAAAAATGTGTAACCTGGAGGCTAAAAAACTGTGAGTTAGCTCACACTAACTCAGCTTAGAGGGAACATTGATTGAGATAATGGGCAGTGCCCACAAGGCCCATTCCAAAAAGGAACTGAACCATTTGAATGCAGTGCAGGACACTGAGCATCCCATTGGGAGGGCCCTGTCCATGTAAAATTTTCCAGCAAAAGTGAAGCCTAAGAAATTGAAATTGTCAGGATGCACTGTAACCAGGTAAAAGGCTGACTTGATATCACATTTAGCCAATTCAGCCCCATGCCCACAACGGCACACCATACCTATAGCCTGATCATAAGAGGTATACTTAACTGACTATAACTCATCCGGGATCATGTCATTCACCAAGATTCTGTGCAGATATGAAAGATGGTGAATGAGGTGATACTCCCCAGGGGCCTTCTTGGGAACTACTCCCAGTGGAGATACTCATCAATTGTGAACAGGTGGGGAAGGAAAAGGCCTAACACCCTACCCTCCCTGCATTCCTTGCTGATCTTCTCTTTGACCACATGTTCCATTCCCCTAACAGATGGTAAGTTGGAAGCCCAATAAGGCCACCGTTTGCCTATTTACAGAATGCAAAAAATAAATTTGAACCCGCTTAACCATTTGCCCATTTACAGAATGCAAAAAACAAATTTGAACCCGCTTAACAAGTATTCCCTATCTTGTGACCTGGGATAATGGTCCAACCAGCGCTCCAGCACTAGTATGCTAATTGGACCAGGCCCCTTTTTCAGGGCATTTACCTCTTTTGGCATTCCTAGAACATGGCTTGCTTTTGGCTCTGGGGCATGATGGAAATGCACAAGGGCTGGCACAGAAAAGGCATTCATGATTAAAAGTACACAACTTCCTGCTGCAGGCATCCTGAGAGGAGAATTTCCCAAAAAGTTTTTTTTTTTTGTAATGCCTGTCCCGCTAGGGTACCTAGTGTGCATTGAATGACATGCCCATTGTCAGAGTGCTCCCCCAAGGTAGGCCTTACAAGGGACATCAGCTGCATCCACAATTGTGGATGGATCTGATCCCACTGCAAAGCTGTATTCATGCAAAAGGCTTTATCATACTTAACTTATTAAGTATGATTATATCTATGTATTGGAGCATGGACAAGAGCCTCCATGGCTGTGCCCTGACAACCACACCCACATAAATTAGGAAGCTTGGATACCAATTGGCTCAAGTTCTATCGACCTTGCGGCTCTTCAGGCGTTCCTTGTCATGCTCCTCTAGGTCTTCCTTATCTTTCTTTTCCAGTTCATGATACAATAAGGAAAACACATCTACATATTCACCCCTCAAAATCTTGTCCCTAGTGGCCATGATAAGATGTTCCCCTAAGGGCATTGCCTGGTCCCCAAAAGGCAACGCTTTTGCTGGCACCATCTCATATGGCATTCCCCATTGACCAGCATAACCCCAAC
Organism: Gekko gecko; assembly: GCA_029375565.1. Classification (NCBI taxonomy): domain Eukaryota; kingdom Metazoa; phylum Chordata; class Lepidosauria; order Squamata; family Gekkonidae; genus Gekko; species Gekko gecko. The sequence goes on from JAPDNY010000002.1 coordinate 227,588,223, forward strand.
CAGGCCAGCCACTAAACTGTTGCTGCTCCAGGGTCCCTGACCTGTCTGAGGTGGGACTTGGCCCCTGCCTCATGGCCAGCCAGCAGGTGGCATGTTAGCATGGGCATTGTGGGACTCTCTATTAGGCAGTTGTGTAGAAGATCCAGTGGCAGCAGCCTGACCCCCGGGGCCCCAAGGCCAAGCTGGCCTACTTGTGTGTATTAGCTCAGTCTTACCTCCTGCCTGTGGAGCACCCACATATGGCATCACCTGCTGGTTTTCCACAGACTGTTCCACCTGCTGCTCACTGTCACGCTTGGTGTCGAGACTTCCAGAAGCTGCTTGCTGGGCCAGTGAGTCTCCACACCTGCTTTCAGTGGCCAGAACTTGAACCTGGAATGCCTTGGTGGAGAACAATCTAGTCTGCCTAGCCCTCCCCCCACCTAACCTGCAAAGGAGGGCCCACCCAGCTGCTGCTAAGTAGCAGCAAGCCTATCAAGGATGGCCTTGTTCACAGGGTCATCCACTTCCTTGTCCAAGGAAACTGCAGGTACTGACCTCTTAGAAGCCTTCTTAGAAGCTGGCTGCTTCACTTTGGATCCCCTCTGGTCTTTTTTTAGATGCCATAGTATGATTGGAATTTTATTACACTTGCTGTAGCTGAAACTGCCAAGAAGAGAGAAAAAGGGGTGAGCAAATCGGCTAAATGTGGCCCACGGCTGCCAATCAGGCCTATCCCAAGAGCTGAAGTGGATGCTAATGGTGTTTTGCCTAGCCCAACCAATCACCCCCCCAAAGGGGGCTGAAGCCATAACCCTCTGGATCCCCAGGCCCCCAAGGTTGCCTCCTCGTGGCCTCCTGACCAAGCTCCTGGGCTGCAATTCCACCCCCAATTCACAGGCCCTGTTCAAACTGCAGATGGGGAAGAAACCACCACTAGGCTGATCCTGCTGGTTATGGCTGCATCTGGACATGATCGCTCCTTGCCTGGCCAACCATTGCCAAATCGGCTAGGCCCCAGCCTCCCTCAATGGACCACAGTGCTTGGAGCTCTGACTTCTCTGAGCACATCATGCAGTCTGATCGGGCAGTAAGCAGTGCCAGGCCTAAATAGTCTGGCCCCGCTCCCGCTCAGCACCATGATGCACTGCATCCCGATGCTTGTGTCCTGCTTCCCCCTCCTTCCACAGGGGCAAATCGGCTCCTGCCTACAAACAGCAAGCCTTGGAGGGCAGTGAGTAGCCACAGTGTCATGCAATGAATACATGGAGTGTTGGAAGAATAAGAAACAAGAGATTCATCAAATGTTTCAGAGTTTTTTCACTGACGGTGAAATAAGGAAAGATTCTCCAATTTATGCCTAATTTTCAGGTGTTCAGGTTATTTGACATATCTTTAAGTTTGCATTTGTCCCCATGGAAACATCTCCCTGATTTGTTTTGTCTCAGTTGCCTCAGTTTGTTTCTGGCAGACTGCAATTTTACATCTTTGTGGCCTGAACCGTGCAACACACTAGAGTTTGTTTAGCTTTATTGTTTCATTCAACTATTGTAACATTCAGCCATTTCCCCTAGTTCATTTGAACATTTGCTCTGAGACTACCCATGAGAATATTTCTTGTGAACACTGAGGTAAAGTTGTGTGGATGGCATAGTTTGAATCAGCTTCTCTGGACTACTGAAACTCCACCATGGTTATTGAGTTAATTCCGATCCTTTAATCATGCTTGACAGCTAGGCTCTGTCAATCTGAAGCACCTTTAATTGAAAGAGACCTTGCAATAATAAGTGGATTTTTAAAACATTTTTAACTTTGAACTCTTACCTTTACCATGACCAGCTAAGGGCCCCTTCTCTTGTTATGTCTGTACTGTGACAATTGCACAAGTATGTGACTCCTTCCAGCACACTTGGGTAATATCAGAAGTCATTGGCCATGGGGGATGAACCCATCTTATATGTCTTCTCCACCCTAGTACTGCCCCAGTTTCTGAGACTGGTGAGTCCAGGATGAATTACCTCTTACATGGTCCAAGACTTCTCATGTTGCCTTCACAGCACTGAAAGCAGCTGTGCTTAAGGTAGTTCCTATGTGAACTTCTTAACCTTCGGTGACTGGTTTGTTTACACACTGGGGTAGGTTTTGCAAACACAGGAGTTCTTCCTATATGCAGGTTTATATATTTCTGCCACAGCAACTTTTGTGATCCTAGTATTGTGGGTTGCAAAATTTGTTGCAATGGAGATACGTGAGCTACCAGTTTACACATAATGGCCGAGTACAGACTGGCAATTTGCCCCGGGATGGGACCCGGGCTGACAGCGACTCAATATCGGATTAAATGGAATGTTCACACAGGCACATCTGCCTGGCGTCCCCCACCCGGAGCTTACCGGAGCCCTCGCGCTTCAGTGCCGGATTAAAAAAACACCTGATAAAAGCCTTCGCAAATCCAAAAGCCTGCGTTCGTCGCGCGTTTCTCCGCTTCCGGGGAGTCTGAACGCGCAGGCGAAAAGCCGGGAGCAACCCGCATTGGGCACGAGGCAGCAGCACTGTGATTGGCTGTGCTCCGCTCCACTGCCCAATGTGGTGCCGGCATTGCAGGGCAAAAAAAAAAAATCGGCAAAATGCGCTTATGCGCATGAGCGCTTGAGCGCATGAGCGCTCATGCGCACATACACCCATACACCCACAGCCGAATTAATGGGGAAACGGCGAATATAGCACACCTCCGGCGCGGCAGTCTGAACGCTCCCGCGCGCCTCCGTCCCGTATCTTCCAGCAGCGGCCCTCGCTGTGTGGACGGGAAAACCCGGTATAGTTTAATCCGGGTTTTTTTTGCCGCGAGTGGCTACCGGGGCAAATTGCCAGTCTGTACTCGTCCAATATTTCTTCCTAGAATACTGGCAGCTGACTGCCTAAAAGACCTACCCCAATATAATATGTGCACTAATCCCTTGAGTGGGGCTTTGCTGTATAGACTCCTTTACAATGAAAAAACTCTTGAAGATGTTGCTGTTCTAGCTGATTTTTTTAATTTCTTTCTTCTAGGGAATAATAGTAATATAATACTCTTTATATTATTGTAGAGGTATGCCTCTTCTGGGAGATTCCCCCCCCCCCTATTTTTTTTTTTTTTTTTGCTATATTCCATTTTTCTTAGGGAGCAATATTTTGACACTTTGTGTTCTGATATTATCTGAGCTTGAGAGACAATTGTATTTGTTTTCCTTTGCAGTTATGTCTGTGTTTTCCCCTCAGTGATGTTTGAAATGCCACTGCTGCCATGTTGGAGTGGTCTTTAAGGAGAGACTGTGCACAGTGGTGCATGTCTCTGCAATAAATTTCCCTAAAACCCTGTTCTCCCAGCCATCTGCCTCTTTACACAGCTTCTGTAAGTGGAACAGCCTGCTTGTACTGCTAGATGCCATTAATCCATCCTTGAGCCACACTGCACAAGCTACATCTCCACACAGTCAGACTCGTTGTTTTAGCCTTGTTTTATGACCAAAAAGTCCCATTCAGGAATGCCCCCAGCTTGCAAGCCAGGCAGATTCCTTCAGGAGTGATGGAGAAGAGTGGGAATTAAAGTATCCTAAAAGCTTTGCACTTGTCTGTTTTCCAGGTTTCAGATTCTGGTTTTAATGGCTGTCACTGCCACTCAGATTGACTGATTGGTACCTCATTGTGCAAATTTTCACTCTCTGCTTCTATGTCTTTCTCTTTTTTTTTTAAGAGTAAAAAGGACCGTATGAAGGCTTGGATAAGGGCACACCTACCCACCTGGTGTAAAGAAAGAGATTCCTGGTCTGTCTACATCTTTGCTCCGCAGTCTAAGTAAGGCACCTTAGTTTGATTGATAACAGTGTGGCAGGCAGGGCTCCCGCATCCTCTGATCAAAGAAATATTAATAGAATTTGGCAGTCAAGAATACCTGCAGACTTTGAGTTAGGACCAAATAGCAAGGACCAACTAGGTGGTGTCCGCTAAAAGACTGGAGCTTGTGCTAACATCCTGCAACTTCCTGGAACCAGCATCTCTGAAGTCAAGCAATAAATTTTGCTGCTTCAGCTGTAAACCATAATAACAGATGCTAGAAATCTCAAAATCTAAACAGTGCATAAAGATACTAAAATGTAGATACCATAAGCAGGGGACCCACAAGGACTTATGGGGGGCATCTCATTTTCCCCTCCCTTACTTTGTCCTCTTTCCCTTCCTTGAAAGCCCCCATAAGCATCATTCTTTTTTTTGCTTCCTTCACTCATTCCCACCCACCAGCCAACCTACATTTATCTTCCCGCCCCCGCCCCCATCTTTTTCCCTCCTTCTATTCCCTGGTAGCCTCTACTCAGGAAAACTGTTACCCAATTGTGGAAGTCTGCCATCAGACCAGGCCCAGTTGCTCAATGGGGAACACTCAAGGTCTTGTGGGAGGCACCTTCAGTTATCCCTATATCCTCTTTCCCTCCTACTGACAACTCCCATATCTTGTCCCTTTTCCTTGCTTCCTTCTTTCCTTCCCACCCACCAACTATTCTACTTGTAATCTGCTCCCATCTTCAGCTATATTTATTATTTATTTACCTCAGTTAAACCCTGCCTTTCTCCACAATGGGGACTCAAAGCAGCTTATACCATTCTCCTTGTCCTCTGTTTTATCCTTACAACAACCCTGTGAGGTAGGTTAGGCTGAGAATGTGTGACTGGCCCAAGGTTGTTCAGTAAGCACCATGACAGTATTGGGATTTGAACCTGGGTCTCCTAGATCTTAGTCTGAAACTCTAACCATGACACCACCCTGGCTTTCATGGAGTGGCTGCTATTGAACAGTAGTAAGCAGCCAGCCCTTGATGAATCATGAAAGTTGTGTAGTGCAAATTGTCTGTGGTTATTGCTGGGCCTGGCCCCATGAGTCTCCCTCAAAGGCCAAAACCACCCTGGAAAGGGCCCTTCTCCCTCCCCGTCTTTTACTGACAGAAACCAAGGCTTCATCTGGCAATACTGTTGTGATTTCCTAGCAGCAGTCACAGAGGACATTTGTTTCTTAGATCTACAGGCATTGCTTCTGTCATTTGTGGAGGATTAATTCCCCAACTTTTAAAAAAGATCTTGAGTAATTTGTAAAACTGGGTCTTTTCTTAGGTTTGTAGTAGGGTTGCCAGGTCCTCTTGTCATGCCACTGGGGGGATTTGGCAGGCATTCTGGGGGTGGGTGAGAATGTCCTGCGATGTTGGGGGTGATGCTCTGCTTTTTGGGCAAAACTCTATGGCCTCAAACCATAAAGTTTTGCCCAAAAAGCAAAGTGTTGCCCCTTGATGTCACCGATACACTGACATTACTTCCTGGTGATATCAGTGTGTCACTCATGGCATTGGGGTGGGGGGAATTTCCTCCCACTGGCCAACTGGCTGGCAGTGGGCAGGAGCCTACAAAAGCGGGGGATCTCCCTCCCCCACCTGAGGAATGGTATTCCTATTTTGTAGAAATACGTGTCTTGTCTGTTCATGGCTTTAGTCTGTGAATTTAAGTGTCCACAGATGGGGCCATGTGAACTAGATATCCTGATATGCAAAGATGAGTCTAGAACATTGGCATTAACCAAAACATTTTAATAGCAGCTACCCAAAACAAGGAAATGTTATGTATACCTGGCTGCATTCAGAGGTCATGATGAAGCAGAGGTCTGTTTATGAAAGAAGGGCAGAAATGGAAGGGAGCATGCAAGTATGCCAAGCCATATCTGTGCCTACTACAGAGTGTTCTTGAAGAATTCTTGGTTTCAGACGTCTTCCATCTAATTCCAATTTATTGTTACATTTGAATATGGGCATGTGGACAAATGGAAGTGTGTTTTTTTTCCTGTGAACCAGAATTAAACAAGGGTTTTAAGGGCCTCTGTACTGCCAGAATCGCCAGATATCTATAGAGGCAGAATCCAAAAGGAGAGGTGGATCAGGCTATTGGATTATTATCGTGGCCATTCTCTAAGGAGCTTTGGGCAATGTACATGACCACTTCTCCCATTTTATCTTCTCAACAATACTGTGGGGTAGGTTAGGCTGAGAGTGACTGACCCAAGGTCACAATGAGCTTAATATCAGAGTGGGGTTTTGAAGCCAGGTCTCCCCTGTTGCAGTCCAGCATTCTAAACAGCTATAATGACAACGGTTCCTGATATAAATCTCCTGAACCTGAAAATGATGCACTAGTTTTGCCTCTCTGATTCGTATTTCACTATACAACTCCAGTTTAGATTTCCACATACCTACCAAATTGTATGTCCATCTGTGCTGTTATGTCAAAAGAATCTTAGGGCATATTTGCAGGTATCACATAGAAATGGTTCTTTTGATTCTGTTTAGACTTGTGGATATTTGGGAGGAGATATAATCAGAAGTTCAGAACCTCAATCCCTAAGTTAGTTAGAAAGCCTTCAACTAATAACTAATTTATTTCTCATGGCACACAATTATACAATTTGAGGATGGTAAAGGATACCAAGCTACCTTTTGAAAAAGTATGACCCTGACAATGAGAGACATTTGAGCAAGATTAATTCCTAGAAGAAGCTTTGTAGGGTGGAGAATTTAGAGGCAAAAGTGTGCATCAAACAAAGTGCTGATCTGGAACTATTTGTGTTCCAGTTTTGCTCTAATGAGAAAACATGTACTAATTGCCGTTCAATTTCATGTTGGGAGAAAAGATCATTTTCAGTGTCTGCTTTAGGAGGGAATAGCAGTCTCCATATGATTACAACAATTTTCTTTGTCTTTCCCCCCTCTTTTCCCTGTAGATTTCGTCTGATATGCAATAAAATCATCACTCATAAGATGTTTGATCATGTTGTATTGGTTATAATTTTTCTGAACTGCATCACCATTGCTATGGAACGCCCCAAAATTGAGCCACATAGTGCTGTGAGTAGCCAAATGCATCATTTCCCAATGATATTACAACCTTGTCAACCTGTCAGGCAGAGGGTTAACCTTGGGCCTGCTGTTGGTTTTAAAGTTGGGGGGGAGGTTGTGGCTAAGGTTCATATGGTGCAAAAGGGAATAATGTATCCAAGTTAAACTACTTTGATCTGATCCATTCATAAGTCAGAAGTTCCCCATAAGTCAGAAGCAACTTGACAACACTTTACACGCACACACACAGATGATCCCACTCCATTGACAAGCAACAGGGCTTCTGCTTTTAAAATCATGAACTTGTTCTCCAGCCAGATTCAAACTACTGTTTTCAACTCATATTGCATGCACACAAAGGGAAAACTAGTTCTCACCTGGCAGATCCTGTTGCTCTCCTATCTGAATTCAGATGCTGACTTGTGTATCTGTACAATTCTGATACATAACTGAGCTGCAAATTTGCATGGATTCTGGCTGCAGCAAGGATTAAGACTCATCTATTTACAATTGATTTTGAATTTTTGCTCAACTGCACCTGCATGTCATTATTTTAAGCAATAAATGATCCTTTCCAAGAACAGTTGAAAAAGGGCTTTTCCTGCTATTGCTTTGCTCCTGCCAAGCTGTCTTTCATTCTGCTCTGCTACATGCAATAGCAGCATTAATGTGTTGAAGACATCAAGACTTCCTGGGTTTTGCATTCCATTTTCCCAAAGCACAACTAGCTTGTTTTGACACAGGTATGGCATGTGTCACAATTTTCTTCCCAAATAAACATTTAAACACTTTCACTTTCTTGTTGCAACACTGGATTTTTGGTCCTTTTCATCTGTTAAGCATTGGCATGAGGGGATAAGAGGGTGGCAAGGAACTGCTCATTTTGTAATTTTTCCCTTTTTTCTCTTTGTTTTGATATGCACAGGCATCTTCATTCTATTTCCTTGAAACATTTGTTTTGTGAGATTCACATAATGGTTTTTCAAGCCAGATTTTCATAGTAACAGTCAAATACAAACAAGATAAGCAGATTAATCTGTCTGTTTTACTATTTTATTTCAGTTACTTGCTGCCTGATCCTATGCATGTTTACTTGGACATAAGTCCCACTGAGTACAATGGGGCTTACATCCTGGTAAGTATGCTTAGGATTGCAGTTCCAGAGAGACAAAGGTCCTTTCCACACTAGATCTTAAATCCTGGTTCAACCTTGTCCCTGAATTTACATTCTACAGTACATAGAAGTTCATCCCTGTAATTATTTCAGGGTATTTTTACATTCTACACTACACTCGAGTTCACCCCTGTAATCATCTCGGGGTATTTTTTTGTTTCCACATTACATTGAGGTCACCCCAGTTTTGCCCCACACTTGTCCTGGAATAAAAGGATGCTGTTATAACAAGGGATAAATGCAAGGTATTGTGTCACGAGTTGAACTTTGAAAAAACCAGGGATGAGATCCAAGTGCAGAAAGGACCAGCAAGAGGGACAAACAGTCACACAAAACTCTCAAGCCCTTTTTGGTCATTACATTTTTGGGACTCCTACCTTGTATACCAGGAAAATACATGACACATGATCCTTTTGATACACACAATTGCCATTTTGTGTGAACAGGATGATATGCATATCTTCTAGCTTTGGTATGTGAAGTCTGAAACCTAGTTTTGTTGTGGATATGTGTTTGTGTGTGCCATAGCTGGAAAATATGCACAATTCCCTATTGTGGGCTCCAGCTCTTATGGGGGAGGGGGAGGTTCTGCCAGCTGTATACAATCCACTATGGAAGAACCACACACACACAACAGGTTTGGAAAATACGTGGAGTAAATTGACCACGACTTTATTGACTACAGTTGTAAAAAGCATTGGCACAGCATGGGTCCACCAAATCCCCTTGGGGGGGGGGCATATCCAGGAAAATGGCACATAGGCCCATTTCCATAAGCGGATCCGGTCCCATCCTGTTACCGCTAAAAGCTGTGATGAGAAATATGGCATAGAATACATAGCATTACACACTTTGCTAACAACATCATATTATACAGTGTCAATGCCCCCCCCTTTCCCCCACCCCAGTACCCCGTTATATATTATTGCCTTCTGACCATGTATACATAAGGTGGGATGGGTGGGCAAGCCGTTCCGTGGCCAGACAAAGGATGAGGGGCAGGAGGCAAGCGGCTGGCCTCTTCTCCCACAATTGCCCTCCCCTGGACACCTCGTCATCTTGCCATTGGTCCCAGGGGAGGGAAAAGTCCTGACTTTCCCACCGCTTGGCCACCCATCCCCACCCAGCATCTGACTAGCTCTCCCTCCCCTGCCCAGCCCTGCAAAATTAGTTCGTGCTGAATCAGGTCCTTTCTGTTTCACATCAAATAGCAATTGTGTGTATTGGGAGAATGTGTAGGTAGTAAGCTGTCCCAAGCCATGAGGTAGGAAGGAACACCAAAACTGTAATAACTGAAAAGGGCTGCGGTGTCATATGCAATTCTTCTAGTATGTCTCTAGTATTGTCAACAGTTATTTAGGCTGTACCCTTTTTACACCCTCTTCCTTAAGCTCAAGAGACTGTAGTGCTTACTAAATTATTAAATCCAATCAAATTTTGTTTATTCCAAACCTTCAAGGTATTTGTATAGATTTCTGATATCTTGTTTGGGTGTTAATAAATTTTAAAATGACTTCCAATTCAAACTTGGCAAATGAGACAAACAGTGCTCATTTTGGTACCCTGAAGTAATGTGAATGTGGAATGATAGTTTTAGCTATGATGGTTTAAATTGAAAGTACATCATTTGGGATTTGTGCATTCATATCTAATACCAGTTGCACCAGTGTCATTCAGCAACAAGGTTGGGTATAAACTAATAGGTTTTATTGTTATAAATGTTTGTCCAATAGGACTCAGACCATAGGCACCAACCAAGCAAACATGACCTTCATTTTGGTGTATCTGACGAAGTGAGCAGTGACTCATGAAAGCTCACGCCCTGCCACAAATTTTGTTAATCCTTAAGGTGCTACTGGACTCTTGCTTTTTTCTACTGCTACATACAAGCTTGATTACCCACCTTGATCGATCTTCAATTTAGGTTTTCTTACACAAGTCACATCCAGAAAACTACAGCGCTGTACATTGTTTGAGGATGTGGGAACCCATCCTCACAATCATTGGCTTTAAAAAATGGTGCAGTAATAAGGGAGGCTGAGTTTGTTGGTAAATAGATAAGAATGAGCCTACAAGGACTCACAGGGGCCACTTCATTTCCCCCCTGTATCCACATTATCCACAAACTATTTTCTCTTTCTCCCCTCCCAACAGCTTCCGTATCTTCTTCCCTTTCCCTCCTTCCTTCTCTCCTTTCCACTCACCAACCAATCTTTCTTTATTTCCCCTACCCCATCTTTAGCTTTATTTATTATTTATTTACTTCATTTATAACCCATGCAAACACAAACCAGTTTACATTATTCTCCTCGCTTTCATTTTATCATCACAACAACCCTGTGAGGTAGATCAGGCTGAGAGAGGGTGACTAGACCAAAGTCACCCAGCAATTTTCCATGGCAGAGTGGGAATTTGAACCTGGGCCTCCCAGATCCTAGTCTAATTCTCTGACTACTATACCACACTAGGTCTCTCTTAACTACTTTCTCTGCCCCTGCCAGCCTCTCCTTAGGAAGAGTATGGCCAAGTAGCTATAATTGTACAGTTGCAGGTCACTCAGGTTATTTGTGTGACCACTGCCAGGCCTGGCCAGCTCTTGCAAGTTGTGCAGAAGCTGCTGCTGAGCCCAACAAATTGTGTGCCATCACATCATCCAGCAGCCACTGCCACACCTGGGTGAGTCACACAAATTGCATGGTGGCAAGTTGCCTGGTGGTTGCTGCTGGCCCTGATGATTCTTCCCTCCAGGGCAAGAGGAAAGGGAGCAGGGATAGACTGAGAAGCCAAAGGAGCCCTGGAACAGGCCCTCCCCCCTGCCTTTTACTGACAGAAGCCAAGGTTTGAAGGCTGGCAATATTGTTGTGGTTCCCTAGCAAACCCCAAAATGGACGCTGAGATATTAGATGGCATTCATTTCTTAAAGGTATAGGCACTGCTTCTATTATTTGGGCGGGTTAACCCCCCTTTTTTAAGATTTCAATTTTTTCTGCAAACCTGGGGCTTTTCTCAAGTTTGTGGAAATGCCTGTCTTGTATGTTCAAGGCTTTAAGTGTCCACAAATGGGGCTGTTAAGTATGGAAAACTCAACAACAATTTCAGCAAAAAGTGATTTCAGATTTATTGAACAGCAAACACCAACTCAGGAACACACAACAAACAAGTGGAACACAGCTCCCTTTTTAAACTCTCCCGGGCTGTCAAAGCCACACCCACAGTTAGCTAAAGGCCAATCACAACACAGAGATAAAGGCCAATCATAACACAGGGATAAAGGCCAATCAGGACCGTTCCCTCTTTGCAACATTCTCACACAGTAATTGGGTATTTACAATGGTTTCGCCGAAACCAGCCAATGGTAATGTGACAGCTGAAGAGCCACATTCAAACTCAAACTTAACATGGAAATGTATAGCAAAGATTCACATCCCAATACATAACAGGGGCCAGGTTGACAATCAGATTTTTACAGATCCCAAGAAGTTCAACATGCATGCACACACTTACACCCCTTGCTTCTGACTATTTGGAAGCTGTTTAAATCTGTTCCATTCTGGAAAGCCTTTGATGGTTTTATCCTTTACTCTTTTGTGGTTTTATGCTGTGTTAGTTGAGATTATTTCTGCCTGTTACTATTTTATTATTTTATCTGCTGGTTTAGAGGCTGCTTTGATGGGTTAGGTACTGCTGGGGGGGCGTTAATGCATTTTCTTGTTAATTGGCATTGACTGCTATTTTAGAGTTAGTTTAAGCTAATTTCAATGTATTGCTTCTTCTTTTTTGATTATATGCTGTTGTATTTCTGAGTGTCTTGGATTTATGCTTTGTTTTGATTTATATTGTTGGCTGCCTAGAGGGCAGATTTGGTTGAGCAGAAAGATGGGATGGAAATGTTTTAAATTAAAATAAATATGGTCCTGCCTCTTCTGGATCATGGCCAGTATGTGGGAGTAACTACTGTATATTTCAGTGGACAACCTCCAAGTATGTACAAAGGTTTATAATGTCAGCCATTTCAAACCTGACCTTCTCCTGAAGTAATATTTCCATAGATGGTAAAGCACATATTTTAGTTTCAGATGATTTCATGATCTATATAGGGCTGTGGCATGAAACAGATTTGTGGATCTACTTTATTTTTTTTAGATGCTAAATATATGTGTTAGTTAACTAAATGCTAAAGCAGATTCCCCCCCCAATTTTTGTTGAATTGTGCTTTTGCATGAGTCCTCTTGAAATTATTAAAGCAAATAAATAAATAAATAAAAGAGCAAGAATTGGTGCTGCTTTCCATTACCTTGCTTTCTAAGTCAAATCCTGCATGAGAGATGTGAATGTGGCAAGAGCTATTTAGAGTTCCTGGGCCATTATTAACTTTCAAATGCCTATTAAAACTTTCTACCCTAAAACATTTTGCCAGGGAGGTTATTAGAAAACTGTAACATATGTAAACAAAGAAAGGAAGAGACATCTTGTTAAGCTGAATTTTGCAATTGTTCTTTGCATGCAGGAGCTTCTGGAGAGCTAGAGGTGTTTCTAGAACTCTCTTCTTTGAATAAATGATCAGAGGACTTCAGGTTGTGACCACACAAGTGACGAAGAATCACAAGAAATCATATAGTATCAAATAAGAAACAAGTTTTGTTTCAGGGAGTCTCTGACTGGTGTGGGAGGAGCCTTGAAGTACAGGAAGTGAAAGTAAGATAGAGGAGAGAGTAAAAGATGGGCCACAGAATGGTCAAAATATTTTGAAGTACAGGTAAAGAGATGGTGGGGAGGAGATAGAGCAATGAAGGCCAAAGAAATTAAATGAAGTTGGAGTGGCAAAGGGAAAGAGATGAAGAACAGAAAGCAATGACACTTTTGCTTAGGAGGAAAAACGTAAGGCCTGGAATAAAGGAGCAGTAATATATAACCATGGAAATTAATAGGACAGCCAGAATAAAAGGGAGGTAGACCATGAGCTGCAGGCATGAAATCAGAAGTTCACTAAGGAAATGCTGAAGGAACAGTGCAAGACCCCAAAGGGAAGCCAAGACACATACAAAGATTCCTCAGTATGACAGAGTTCATGCCCAGAAACTGAAATAGATATTATTTGAGCTTCAGTTGTTTCAAATAATTATTCTTTGCCTTCCAGAGACATGGATTTTTCTAACTGCCCCAAGCCCAGTTCTCTTGCTTTGCCAAATCCAGCTAGCCTGTCACAGCAGAGTGGGGAGGAGTCACTGCCTCTAGACAGTATTCAGCCCTTTTCTGAAAGTTCTGTGCGTAGTCATTACTCGCTAAAATTGCTGTGTGCTTCATGTAATGGCATCAAATATTCCAAACCTTGTCTATCAGCTGTGAACATTTTATCTGCATATCATAAAACAGAGCCTTATCAATCCCTCCAGTATCCTGTCTGAATGGCTTGCCGCATACTTGCTGACCTTGTACAACCATCTTTCATGTGCAAAACTTAGATGAAGGCTGGGAATGTTTGCCAAGCAAGGCTTCTGCAGCCACAGAAGGAGTCCTTAAGGTGTGATAAATTATGGACACCAGCATGGAAAGTGGTTGCTCACTAATTCCTGAGTCATTATCTATAAATCATGATCTAGCACATTCTTTTCAGTAGTGCTTTGTCTCATTTCCCTCTTTTGCTCTCTTGGTGTAATCAGGGATTGCAAAGAGATTAGGCTAAAGTGTAATTTATGTAATGACTATCATTAGAAAATGCCGCTTCCACTAGCTATCCCTGTTATCCGAAGCTGTTTATTTACGTTCTGCAGTATGATCCAGAGGACACTTCTCTCTGGAAACCTAGGAACTTCAGCTCATCTATATATTCATAGGATGGCCTAGGGCTTATAACAATCTCTTCAGGTCCCTAGCTGTAAAATTGGAATAATAATGATAGCAGGTTTGTTTTAACAAATGAAATGGATCAGGGCTGTAAGACACCTTAACGTTTACACGGATGTGTAAAAGGTGGATTGTAATAAGTGTGTTATAATACTGCATATTGGCATGGATTCAACCATCCATGCACAAAAGGCATGCAGAGTTTTCCTGAGTTCTCTTCCATTCCCACAGGGTGTGTGTGTGTGTGTGTAAAGCACCATTAAATCACAGCAAACTTATGGTGACTGCCCCCCCCCCACAAGGGGCTTTCAAGGCAAGTGAGAAGCAGAGGTGGTTTGCCACTGCCTTCCACTGCAGAGTCTTTCCTGGTGGTCTCCCACCCAAGTACTACTGACCATCCATAGATTCCAACATCTGGCTATACCATGCTGCCTTCCCTCCTGCAGCTCCTGTAGACCCTTGGAAAGATCATTCCTGGGCTTGTGGGATCCTTGCAGAAGATTAGCTGTGCAAGTCAGTGTGCAGGAGTAAGGGAGGACAAGGAATGAAACTGACTCCTTTGCTCAGTAGAACTACATGTGCAAAAGAGGAAGGGGCAGTAATTTTACCTCCTTGTCCTTCCTCAAGACAGTTCCCCAATATGTGCAGTTATTCCTCCATGCAGTTCCCATGACCCTGAAAATGATCTTTCTGGAAGTCAAAAAGAACAAAGAAGAACTCAGGAAATCCAGCCCCACCCAGCAGAAGACCAGCGGCCATACTGCTGGGGGCTGCCTTTGCCCCCCTTGAAGGACTGGGGACAGGCTGGATGCTGAATCACAGCATTCGATTTTTTAAGGAGTGGAGTTGGCACATTAACGGCCAGCTCCGCTCTCTCCCCTTTTCAGTCGCTGCCTTTCTTCTGGCCCACGCTCCCACCTTGATCGCTGTACAGGCTTTGCTGGTTGCCCATTTGCCAGGGGGCCAGATAGGAATTTTTTCATCTCTGGCTGATTGGTGGTGGTTAGGGATATTTTTCACCTACCCTGTACAGTTACTTAGCGGGTTGTGGAATTGGCATGGGGTGGTGCCTTTGTTGCAGGTTGGTCACTTTAGTTGGCAGGATGGGGGGCTGATTGTAAGGCAGCTAGGGGAGCATCAATTAACAGTCCCAGTTGGGGGATAGGCATCTGGCCAGATTAACCTTGGGTTGCGCGACCTGGGGTTCTGAAGACAGACTGTACTGGGTCTGCAGGGATTGAGCCTCCACCTAAGCTATACAGCTTGGTGGGGGAATATCCATGGCATTGCCCATTTGTTGTGCCAGGTGGATGCAAGCCTAATGTGCTGGCTCGATCCAGGGCATGGTGGCTCCCTATTATATGGCTAGGGAGGGGTCAGGGATGAGCACTGGCCTGGACCATGCTGCAAGACACTTGGCCCTTGCCGTTGAGTTCAAGTTAATATGTTAAATAAAGTGGCCTTTTAGTTTATCCATTCCTCTGTGTTTGTCTTTTCATTCCGAATAGGGGGGCAAACTCTGTGTTCCATGTACGGAATGGTTGCATTAATGCCATTAGACGTTAATTCTACCTCCTTCTTCTCCTCTCTCAAGATGTTCCATGAATTGGGACCAGATTGAGCAGCTTTTGGTAACATCTTCTTGCTGGAATATAGAGGGTTAATGAAATTCCCATTGGTTAAATGACTATTAAGAAAGAGATAGGCAGCTTCCCTAGAAGTCACATGCTGCTATAGATTTGAAAAAGAATAAAGTCTGGTTCTGATTGCATTATTTACTGGAGAAGCAACACCTTGTATGCTCAAGTTTTACTGTGTTTGGGGCGTAGTTTGATATTATTTTGAACTATAACAGTGCCTTTGTTTACAGCTCTTCCCCATACTTTTGTTAAAGAACAGACTTTTTAATGAAGGCAGCAAACACGAATGTAAGCATGTGGAATAGTGTATAGGATCCACATGTTGTTAGATATTGTATTATTAAGAACTTGGGTGGGGGGATGGCCACCTTTCCTGGGTAGAGGGGAATGGCCCCACTTCCAAACCTTTCTCACGGAAATCCCCCCCTGAGAAAATCTCTGAACACCCATCGTTGTTTTTATCCTCCAAAGAAAATCTCCCTCACCTAACATGAAGTAACATCTACCTCATAACACAAGACCTACCTCATAAAAGAACATCTGTCTCATAACACAATACCTGCCCCATGGGACAACATCCACGTCAGCAAACATCTACCTCAATGAACATCTACCTGTACAAGCAAGCCCCTTTTTGATTACCCCTTTCCATCGCATTTGTGCAATTCACAAGAGGTGATCTCTTATCTGTACAATGTTTTCTGCTAACGTTAAATAACCAGAAATTTCAACTAAGGTTGGGCTGTGATCAGAGGATCTATGTGTTTGGGCCAGAAGATGCCTGGGAGCATTGTAGGCACACCTTGCTGGGTTCCAGTGCTTGCCAGGGGTCACTGCCAAGCTCCTGTGGGGTTACTTTGGGGAGGCCACATTGAAACTCTGGAGATGTCTGCCTTTCTGTCCTTCAGAACCTCCCTTTGGAGACTTGGGGATGGCCCTGCCAGGTCAACATGTGTTTCCATTCCTTTACTGCTCCTTGTAAAAGAATACACCCTGGTGCTCTAGACCAGTGTGTTTGAGCCCTTGTGGGCATGCTTCCCTTGCTTGTGTTGTGTGGCTAGGGTGTCTGCCAAGCTGCCATGGAGTTACTTTGGGGAGCCCCTGTCGAAACTCTTGGGATGTCTTCCTTTCTGTCCTTCAGAACCTACATCTGGAGACTTGGGGGACTGTGAGCATAGGATCCTTGCCTTGCTTCCAGTGTCTGGCGGGGGTGCGGAGTCTGCCCAAGTGATGTTTCACTGTGAATTTGGTATCACTGATTTGTTCCTGAGCTGTTCCATAAAGTCCTATAACAGCAGTTATCTTTTCCAGGGAGCATAGGGGAGACCTTTTTTGGGAGTCCATAACTGGGACCCCAGAAATGTAATCTGCCCCAGCTTGGGGAGATTGTAGAGGAGCAGGCAACAAGGTGAAGTTCCCTGTATGTTTAATGTGTGTAGGCTGCAGGAAATCTGTTCTATACACTTTTGAACCTATGCCTGACATCTCCCCCCAAAGCACTTTCCTGGGGACATCTTTGGGGGGGTCATAACTCAGACCCCTAAATCCAATCTGCACATAACTTGGAGGGCATGTAGAGGAGCATCAGGGGAGGGGTGTCTCCTGTGAGTTTGATGTCTCTAGCTTGCACAGGGTCTGTTCATATTTTCATATACACACTTGAACCTCCTGAATTTACACCTGGCATTTCCCCAGAAAGCACTTTCCTGGGGCACCTTCTTTGTGGGGGCATAACATGTACCCCATAAATCCAATCCTCACCAAAAAGGAGAGTCAGCTGGAGATCCCCTGTGAGTTTGGTAACTCTAGAACACGGGGGGGGTGGGGGTGTTCTACCACATCACAAACCTCATGAATCGAACCAGTTCATTTGGTGCCTAAAAGTTCATGATGGTTCATGGCTCACAAACTGGGCATCCCATGAACCACGAACTGCATTTTCGCAGTTCAAGCCCATCCCTAACATTTCATTTGCCACATTGTTGCCCACTCACCCAGTTTGTGAATGAGTGAATGAACAATTTATTACAGTCCATGACCAGATACAAGTTCACACAGCAAATCAATTTGAAGGTATAGATGTTAAAACACTCCAATTAGAAGAGCAGATATAGAATTATAACAGAGTAAAATACTTATAAAAGTTAATTAAAATAATTAAAATATATATAAAAGTTAATAAGATAACATCATAAAACCATTTAATTATAAACCTAAAAGTTAAAACAGACACTATTTAATCAAATTCCTAATAAAATCTAGATTAGAACTCAGAAACAGAACTATAATTTACTACATACTCTAATCGACTGAGCACAGAATTTGGCTGTTGCTTTAGTAATAGCTAGTTTTTAATCTGCTAGTAGTTTATCTGTCTGACACAATGGCGGATCTATCAACAAGGGACAAAAATGTTGCATTGCATAGTTCTTTATAAAGCAGGCTACCTCAGCTGGAGGGCAAGGGCAGGTCCTCTCAGAATATGGAGTCTTATATCTTCCTTCCAAAAGCCTGGACGGCATGGCATCACATCTGACTAGTACAAAAGCCCTTCTATGAGGGGGGAATCTAAAGTTTTAAGATATTTGACCATTGTCATGAAGTATCTCATCTCCTCAGAGGCCCTGAAGTTGGAAGACTTTGTTAAATCTTGCTGGCATTCCCTGTCAGAGATCCTTTGCTTAATTAAAGTTTTAGCCTGATCAAAGGATTGTAACAAAAGAGTTCCAGGTTGAAGACTCATTTTTCCAAGGCCTTCCTCAACTATATGTAACCATCTTGGTTGGTAAGAATCTTGCAGTACAAGGGGGAGAAGGCCTTTTGGGATCATATATATCTTAAGTAATTGAAAGGCAGATACCAAGAAAATCCTCACCTTGATCTTTATTTGGCCAGTTTCTAGACCAGGAATGACCAAACTTGCTTAACATAAGAGAAAGTAACATAGAATAAATGTCAGATGAACAAATTTTACACACAAGTTTTTATTAAAATATGCAAATTTGCTTTTTATTAGCATTAAATGAGACTGCTCACAATAAAAACAAAGGGGGTAAAAACAGGTATTGATAATGATATTTATTTGTTTGCTGATGATATTTACTTGTCTAAGAGAGCAAGACAGTGAGACAGCGAGACAAAAAGAGAAGGAAGGAAGGAAGGAAGATGGGGGGCGGAAAGGTGGAAAGAAAGCAACATTGACTTTAAATGTATCCTCCAAGGTCCCTCCACCATGCCAGCAGGCTTAGGTTGGAGAAGGGATTTAAAGAGACAAGTTTGGCTACTACTTTTGCCTGAAAGAGCTTCAGTGCATGAGGTATATAGAGACCCCCCTTAGAATGATAAAATTTCAGTATCGCATGAATAGTCCTTTCGGCACACTCTGCTCTCAATTTTCAATGTGCAGCATAAGACCCATTTTCCTGTAATACACCCCCAAGATAAATTTGTTAACCTGCTCAGTTTTATTTCCCTGCATCGACCATACTCTTTTTGAAGGATGTTTACCAAACACTATCACTTTAGTCTTATTATAATTGATGGACAATATGTGGCAAAACTGTCAAGTGCCCTACTGAGTCCCATTGGTGTCCTTGATAAAAGGAGTACATTGTCTACATATAGTAAGATCGATATATGACACGAGCCAAGTTTTGGGGGATGAAAGTCAGTGTTTGTTATATGCTAGACCACATCACTCAAATAAATATTGAATAAAATAGGAGCTAGGAGGCAGCCCTGTCTTACCCCTTTAAAAGTTTTAATAGGTTCTTCTTTTTTTAAAAAATAGATTTTTATTAAGTTTTTAGAATACACAAAGATTGGGAAGGGGAAAGGGGAAGGGGCAGGGGAAAGAACAAAAGTAATAATTTTCTGCATATAACTTTCTTCTATTTATCATTTCATATTATACAGAGATAGACTGTGAGGTTTTAAAAGTTCATAAAAGCTTCTTAATATTATGATATTAGAAAGTTCATATCTTTATATTTCTCTCTTATCCGATTATAAAATGGAGTCCATAGTCTGACAAAGTCTTCTTCCATTTGCCCTTTTAACATCAAGGTCAATTTATCCATTTCCGCACTTCCTATAATCTTCACTAATATGTCATGTTCCGAAGGTATTGATGGAAGTTTCCAGTAAGATTTAAATAAAATTCTAGCTGCAGTTACTACATTAATTATAAAATATCTTTGATTTTTATCAAAGTTCTCTGGTATACAATTCAATAAAAACAATTCTGGCTGAAAAGGTATGGAAATCTGCTAAACTGTCTGTATAAAAGTATATACCATAACCCAAAACTTATGCACTATATCACATGCTCACCACATATGGTAAAAAGTGCCCACATGTTTTTTACACTTCCAGCAATTATTTTGTACATTTTAGCTAATCTGTCTGGTACTATCTATAAAACATCTTATACAGATTCTCTTTAAATGCCACCAATTTAGTTATTTTCACATTCACTTTCCATAGTTTACTCCACTGTTTAAGATCAATAAATAAATAGATTTTGCATCCATTTCACCATACAATCTTTAACTACTTCATCTTCCATTTTCATTTGCATTAAAAATGCATACATTTTCTTGATCAACTTATTATTGGATGTCCATAACAACTTCACAAATGCATTGTGTTCAGAATAAAACCCACCTTTTCTATCTTTAGCGTATCTGGATTCAATTTGGGCCCTTTTTCACCAATCCAGCCTGACCCCTTGCCTTATTAATTCTTCCTTTGTTTTTAAAAGTCCTTTATCATCTAAAAGATCTTCATATCTAAGAATTTTGTCTAATGAGATTAAACTTACTGTGAAAAGGCTTCAAGAGGTGAGACCCATCTTGGAATTTTAGAGTATACCAAAAGTAGGATTTTTTCCAAAGTTGTTAATAAGGATTTTCTTATCAGATGATTTTTAAAGTATTTATGTCCAACCGCTTTCCCATACCAAACAAAAGCATACCAGCCTATCTTTATATCGTTTCCCCCAAGGGCTAAAAGTCTTTGATTTTCAAGCAGAGTCCAATCTCTCATCCATACCAAGCAAGATGCTCTATGATATATATTCCAGTCTGGTAGAGCAAAACCCACATTTTCATTAAAGTCTTGTAACACTTTCAACTTAATTCTTGGCTTTTTTCCTTGCCAAATAAATTTATTCATTAGTTTATTTATCTCTTCAAAAAAGAGCAATTAATACAAACAGGAATAGTCTGGTATAAAAAAATAATACATGACAATATGTTCATTTTCACAGCTGCAATCCTTCTCATCAGGGATAAATGAAGATCTTTCTTTCTTAACTTCTTGGAGCAAATAATCATCCTTCATCACACTTTGGAGTTAAGTATACCCAAATACTTAGCTCTTTTCTCCAGCTGAAATCCTGTTAAATTAATTAACTCTGTTTTTTATTAGAAGTCATATTCTTTGATATAACCAGGGGTCATTTCGTAGAAAAAGAGCTGCAGGAGCTCATTAGCATATCTAATAGACTATTTAGAGTCATTATTCCATTATATTCTGTGGGGACATAGAATACAATGGAAAGATGGTGACATGACTCCAGAGAGAAGGGGTTTAAACTTTAAACCCCTTCACTCTTCACTTCCCCCCCAGCCCACCTTGGCAGGCCGGCTGGGGAAGGGAAGGGGAGGCTTTTGAAGATGCCTCCCCCCTTTTCTGCTTCCCCAGCTGGCCCGCCCATGCCTTCCTCAGAGCACGGGGGCAGGGCTACTGGGCGGGGCTGCTGGAGCGGCACTTTCTGACCCCAAATGACCCCTGTTATAACTTTTGTCTTTTGATAATTTATTTTCATCCCAGCCATTTCTTCATACTCTTTAAGGTTATTCAACAAATGTTCTATAGAGTCTGCTGGGTCTTCCAAAATAAATACTAAGTTATCTGCAAATGTTTGTAACTTATACTTATGACCATTAAATGAGGCTCCTTTGATTGCAGAGTCTTTCCTAACAGGTCTTGTCAGAAATTCCAAAGTTAAAATGAATAGAAGTGGTGACAAAGGGCATCCTTGTCTTGTCCCTTTTTCAATCAAAATATCTGTTAAGTCACCATTTACATCTAGCCTCACTTTCTGTCTATTATAAATAGCTTCACCTACTCTTATAAAATCAGGCCCAAATTTCATTTCCTTCATCTGTTCAATAAGAAATTGCCAGCTAACATTGTCGAAGGCCTTTTCAGCATCCAAAAATATTAAGGCCATCTGTTTCTCAGGGTGAGCTTCATAATATTCTAGTATATTTAGAACCATTCTAATATTGTTCCTTAGTTGCCTTTTCAGTAAGATCTGATAATACTTTTTTTAACCTTGTAGAAAAGACTGATACAAAAATTTTATAGTCACAGTTGAGCAAGGATATAGGTTGATAATTCTTAACTTCTTTTGGATGTTTCTTCTTTATGTATCGATGAAACAGTTGCTTCTATCCAACATTCAAGCAAAAAACCTTCCTCCATAACTGTCGTAATCATATTCTTGTATGGTAAAAGGATAATATCTTCTAGTACTTTATAGTATTCTGCAGTTATCCCATCCAGGCTTTTGTATAGCTTTTGTGATTTCCATTATCATGATAGGGTCGTTAAGATATTTCCTGTTCTCTTCAGTTAATATAGGGAGATCCTGTTTTTGTATATATTGCTCTTGATTTCCCTTTGATATTTGCTCTTCCCTATATAACTGAGTATAAAAAGATTGCACAGTTTTCTTTAGTTCTTCTTTCTGAAATTTCTCTTTTTTCTCCCCATCATATAAAGAATAGATCAATCTATTTTCTCTTTCCTTTCTAAGTTTATAGGCTAGTCATCACCATGACTTATTTTCATGCTCAAAATAGTTCTGTTTAGCAATTTTCACATTTTTAGCCATTTCTTCCGAGAGCAACAGATTAAGGTGGTATTGAAGAACTTTAATTTTAGATTTTAAGTTTTCATTTGAAGGACCTATTTTCAAGTCATCTTCATTTTTCTTCAGTGCATCCAAGATATCTTGATAGTGTTTTCTCTTTTCTCATCTCTGTCTGGCCATGAATCTAATTGCCAATCCTCTAAAATAGGCTTTACTTGCATCCCAAACAATTCTCATTGATTTTTCCTTATTCATAGTTTGCTGAAAGTACAACTTCATTTCCTTTTTAACATATTCCAGGAATTGTACATTTTTCAACAGTTGAACATTTAGTCTCCAGTTAAATTTTCTTGGGGCATCTTTTATTTTCACCAGCAAAGGGTTATAGTCTGCATACGATCTGGGCAAAATATCAGCATCTTTAATACCCTGCAAGAAGGTTGCTGAAGTCCAACACATATCAATTCTAAACTAGGATTTGTGTCTTTCAGAGTAGAAGGTGTAGTCTCTTCCTGTGGGGTTTCTTATTCTCCAAGCATCAACTAGTTTATATTCCTCAGCAACATCCAGAAAAGTTCTTTCCTTTGCTTTTTCTCCCACCCCAGCTGGCTCCATTTTTCTGGATTTTCTTTTCTAAACAAGACAATCCAACAGGTGAACAATTACAATAACATGATATCCAAAGAGCTAGATTCAAGTCCAGTAGTACCATAGAGACCAACAAGATTTTGTGGGTATAAGCTTTCAAGAGTCAAAGCTCCCTCTGTCAGATATCCAAAGATGATTGGACCCAGCCATTGTGGGAAAGGAAGGCTTAAGTGGGCATTTTTGGATAACAATTTGAAGCCCTTTAAAACTTATTTTTTGCTTGGAAAATATTTGTCCAAAGAATTTTGGACAAACCCTATTGTACATCCCCTGTCAATGGACAAAAGAGGTGGCAGCTGTCCATGGTGCTAACATAGATGACTGAGCATTAAAAAGGCAATGGGGCTGTAAACTACTTAAATCTTAACATGTCTGTACTGGGACTTTTCTGTTCTTCGGCATAAACACTGACCTGTATTTCAGTATGCAAAAGAAGGCAGCTTGTATCAACTACTAGGAATGTAAAGATATACAGCTGGGGTAAGTAAGACTATTTTAAAAAAACTTTGTCTCTCTGTGTTTCTTTTTAAATAGGAACGAATTTTCCTGACACTCTCCAACTACATTTTCACAGCAATTTTCCTGGCTGAAATGACTATAAAGGTAAATGAGCCTGTGATCACATTCACACAAATCCTTCATCACTTGCACCTTTCATATCCACTGAACTCATCCCAGCCCTTCATGGAATATATGCACATAAAAGTACCAGACAGCAAAGACGTCAGTACTGAGTCAACCCAACATATACAATGGGGATGCAAATGCATAGTTTCTCAGAAATGGAATTTAAGTTAATGTGGAATTACCTCCTAATGTTGGCTTGAAACTTGCATGCACTCAATGAGTGTGTTTGCCATATTTCTAAGGTTTATTCAGGAAGCGTGATAGCAAGTGACTTGGCTTTTCAACAAACTGAAACATTTCATGATTTCACATTGTGTACAACTATGAAATTTTGTGCTGTTCAATTAATGATTTATCCCCGTATGACAGTTTACCAGCACCATTATTATTTTATCAGTGATAACAAGACTTTCAGAATGTACACTCAGTTCTTTTCAGCAAAACATACTCATATTTATTTCAACTTGACTTTTAAGAACATACTTAGAATTGAATTGGTGTTCAAGCCTTTCCTAAAGATGTATGCAGTTGTGGAGCCAATCTAACCTGTATGTGACCTTGTTGTTTCATAAAGTGGTCCACCCAAACTATCCACTGAAGTATTTTTTAAAATCTTGGGTTGCATGTGAATTTAATGGCCTGCCTATGTGTAGTTTCTAGACCAGAGGTCCTCAAAGTGGTGCCCACCAACACCTTTCCTGGTGTCCACCAAGTGCCTTTAGAAAGTGGGCAGGGCCAGCTGGGACTTTTGCCCAGTAGGGCTTCTAATTAGCTGTGCAGATTTTAAAGGCACCCTTTTAAACAGAACTTCTATCTGAAACGTTGAAGTGTTACTATCAGAGTTATATGTAAACTTGCTTCCTGACATTTTGTGGTCAGCTCCACCTCCAGCAGCAGACATTTGTGGTTGTGCCCACCACGCTCTGTCAGAATTTCGTAGGTGCCCGCGGGCTCAACAAGGTTGAAGACTCCTGTTCTATACCAAGTCTGAGAATGTTTTTCTCCAGTTAATACACAAATAACAGTGAAGGCTTTGAAGAGCAAAAATGCTACTTAATGCTATTAACTCTGGAAAACTGTTTCGTATCCTGGTGATATGCAGTGTAATCCAGTGAGAATTTCAATGGACTTTGAAGGGTGTAACTCTGCTTAGGATTGCACTGAAAATTTCCAAAGAAAACCTCAGTATTCATTTGAATGGCAACATCTTATGGAGACAGAATATTCAGTTCTGACTGCAGATCAAAAATAAGGTTGCAGAAGAGTAAGTAGAATTGGCAGAGCCACTGTGGTATGCTGGCTTTAGGTCCCTGTTAGGTCCCTGTTAGGAGAATGTTGTTGTTCAGTCACACAGTTGAGTCCAACTCTTTGCAACCCCATGGACCACATCATGCCAGGCCCTCTTGTCCTCCATCATCCTCCGGAGTTTGCTCAATTTCATGTCCGTTGCATGGTTAGGGAGAATATCAGGGTATAAATATGAAATAAAATGAGTGCTAGGCTTAGATGTTTTAAACATTGTGTTCAAAATTGTCCACTCTTTATCCTTGTATGTCTTGTAGGGTCGTCACAAAGTCTGTGCAATCAGAAAGGCTTTTAAGATGTTCTTCACATGCTTATAGATAATGCAAAATGGGATAGGTCTTATCATTCAGTACATTCACCTTTGACCTTTCGATTTGCTAAACGGAGGGCTTCTGCAGCAGCTTTCCCATCTTATGCAAGTTGATGAGGATTAAGTGACTTCTGTGAGGATTCAGGATCTCAACTGATGCCTGCTGTGTACCCTTCCTATGCAAACCTGTTTGCTTAAGATGAAGTCAAAGGGATGTATGTTTAGCTGAAATTGTCATATTCACTGAAGACTTGGTGGAAGGATCATCCCTCTGCAAGCTGAGAAATAATTTCAACATCTTGTTTTGTGTACTTAATGTCATCTCAGAGACTTCCTTCTGTCTTGGTTCTTGTGACGTCCTGGTTCACCTGCAATTTATTTGCAAGCTTTGTGGCCAGAGCTAACATATGGTCAGCATCTCCTATCTCCAGTCAGCTATAAAAATAATCATGAGTGCCATCCTTTTATGCAGTGTACTTTATTGCAGACACTTTTGCACAATTATGGTTTAGCTGCATTAAAAATACATCAGCTGTTAAAGGGACAATCTGGGATGTTTCAGCAGAGTTATTTTTATGATCCTTCAGTATAACGTATTACAAGGATGACATAATTCTGTTGCTATAACCGGGAGGCCAATGCACTTATAGTCGTGTATCTGTAAATGATGCAATAAAAACAGGTACCCAGCATATTTGCCTTTTTTATATATATATAATTTGGCATCTTGGCAGGTGGTGGCACTAGGCTTGTGCTTTGGTGAAAAGGCATACTTGAGAAGCAGTTGGAATGTGCTGGATGGAGTGCTGGTTCTCATCTCTGTTATCGACATCCTGGTTTCTATGGTTTCTGACAGCGGCACAAAAATTCTTGGAATGCTAAGAGTCTTGAGGCTGCTGCGAACTCTCCGACCGTTAAGGTAGGGAAACCACATGGGGCTATACAGGGTGATCAAGTGATACTATCGAGTGTGTAATGACTGATCAATTGTGTAACGGAAAGAAACAGAAGTGCTCTTGAAAAAATGATGGGTTAAAGGAATACATTTATATTGTTTCTGAATTTAAAAAAGAAATCTGTCCCTGCAGGACTCTTTGAAACTCCATAGGCCTTCAGAGAAGCACTGGAGTCACATAAACCACCTTGGGACAGCACATTCAACAGCCTTTGGTTCAAGCAATTGCTGTTTATGTTCCTGGCATTCATATGAATAAAAATGCTTTTATTGACAGTTGATTCGTACAAGATCAGGACATATGTTTTCTTGCTTTTTCCTGTATTTTCTTATATGAGTGTGCCTTTGTGACTCAGTTTTTCACAGTTTATCCAAGGAGAACTTCTGCAAGATCAGTGAAAACATTTCCAAGGTATGTTGACATCCACTACCAGTTCTCTGTTTGTATCTCACAGAGCATTTCCATGGGCAGAGGGATTTCCACCCTTGCAGCATGACTGTCCCACCCCCATTCCCTGCTGCAACCCAAAATGCCCCACCCAAAATGCTACTCCTAGGATTTTGAAGGAGATTTTGGGCTGCAGCAGGAGGGAGAGGTGACAAAGAGGTGAGAAATTGTTCCACTCACAGAAATGCTCTGCTGGATCTAAGCCCATGAGGGGGAGATCTGAAGGAACTGAATAGAATAGCACAAAATAGCGCTAAATTGAAGCCCACGTGATCCTTACATGTCTAGGCTTGGGCACGAATGTGCTCACAAACCTTTGTTGTTGATGATTTTTTTCTGGTTCATGGTTCACAACCTGTTTACATCAGAAACAGCCGAGCCATGGGGGCTGCCTACTCACATGGCTCAGCTGTTTCGGCCTCTCAACAGTTGAGCCTGCTCTGGAGCCATCCTTCCTAAGCAAAAACAAAAACGTGTGAGCCAGAGGCTAAAAAACTGTGAGCTAGTTCACACTAACTCAGCTTAGAGGGAACACTGCTCTGCCCAAGAAAGCCCCTTTAAACAGCTGAGCCACACAGAACAAACTGTTCAGCTTGGCTCTGCTGTTTAAAGGGGCTTTCTTTGGCAGCCAGCCACAGGGACTAGATGCCAAAAAAAGCTCTTTTAAACAGCTAAGCCATACAGAGCAGTTTTCTCTGCATGGCTCAGCTGTTTAAAAGGGCTTTTTTGGGTTCAGCTCTCAGCAATTTAAACCAAACAGCTGAGCAGAGCCATTTAAACCAAACAGTTTTTCTCAAGGAACAGAAAGCAAGAGCCAGTTTGGTATAGTGGTTAGAAGCATGGACTTTAATTTGAGAGAACCAGGTTTGATTCCCCATTCCTCCACATGCGGCTGCTGGTGTGACCTTGGGCCAGTTACAAGGTCTTTCAGAGCTGTTCTCAAAAGAGCAATTCTCAAAAGAGCTCTCTCAGCCCCACCTACCTCACAGGGAGTCTGTTGTGGGGAGGGGAAAGGAAAGGAGATTGTAAACCACTCTGAAACTCCTTCAGGTAGTGAAGGGTAGGATATAAATCCAATCTCCTCCTCCTCCTCCTCCTCCTCCTCCTCCTCCTCCTCCTCCTCCTCCTCCTCCTCCTCTTCTTCTTCACAAACCCATACAAACTGGTTCGGTTCATGAACCAACCTCCCAGTTCATATAGGTTTGTGGTGTAGCCATAAACAGAACCACAAAAATGTGCTTTGTGCCCATTCCTAGACCTACATTTTTGGGACAATGAAGCTTGAACTGTTATGGGGGCCCGTTATCAACCAGCAACAGTAGGGCAACATTCAACAAAGTCCAAAGGGCCTGAATTTCAGATGCCTTTTTATGGTTCTGATTAGCTAAGGGCTGAGCTGTAGAGCTATTAATCCATGTACCAACAAAGGATTTGGGGATCTGGCTGCCAAAATGTAGGCTATGAATAGATTCTGGTGAGCTCAGCAAGCCCATACAGCTGGGGGTTCGGATGTTGCAAGCCCCCCAGAAAATTCTGAAATTTGACCAATTACAGGGACATTTTGAGGCTATAGGAAATGGATATTAGAGCATATTCTAAGGTTAATAGTTAATATTAGGTGCTTCAACCCATTGGCTTATGATTCTGTCATTAAAATAGCCTTATTTTAATACTCATTAAAAATACTCATTAAAAAAGTTGCTTCAGGGCCCCTCCAGGATTAGGGGCCCTGAAGTTTAAGATTCATTAGTTTCATAGTTGATCCTCCCCAGCTCTAGACATGTTCCTGATATGTCAGCCCACCTGCCACTTCATCCATCAAAGGTCCTGCAATGTGACAATTCCATCTCTGAAATCTGTTGGGCTCCCAGGACACATGTTACCCTACTACAAACAGACCACATTCATGAGCCAAGAAAGTGATGAAAGCCCCTCTACCTTTAGTTATGTGCAGTTTCTTTCAAGTGTGCAAAAGAGTTTGTACAGAGGTCTAATTCATACATGAACAATTCAGGTGTGCAGCCAGTTATAGCATACTGGGAGTAGGATACATTGTGTGAGGAAATATAATGGGCTCTAGAAAGAGGCTCCAGGTGAGTGTCCTAGCTGTGGCCGTTCAGTGTTTAGCATCAGTGTGTTTGCATTTGAAGCTGTCTTTTTTGCCCTGGGATGGTAAACCATTGAGGCTATATCTTGAGGTTGCATGTGTATGTAGGGCAAGTGATATCAGTTGGCAGCTGAATGCAGTGGTTCCCTGGAGACCTCCAGGGACCACTAGGAAGTTGGGAACCCCAGTGAGCCTTGTTTGGAAATGCACAGAGGTGGAAACCACTACTCTGAACTTGTCACTGTTTGCTGATGCAGGTTTGAAATTGCAAGTGTGAGGTACACTAGTAAGTATTTATGCCATCCAACTGAGGAAGAAAGCAATTAAACAGGGTTGAAAAATATAAAATAAATAATATAATTGATATTTCTCTGACTGTGTGGACAGATGCTTCTATGAGAAGTTTTCCAGGCATTTGAAGCTGATTGGAACACCATGTTCCCCATCTGAAACTGGCTTGTGTCTTAATATTTTGACTGAATCACTATGATAGTTCATTTAGAATATAGTTTTGCAATTAACAAATATTTTTTGTATAAATGCATTGTACTAATGCATTGTACAAATGCTCAAGTATGTGATTATAAATATATATATATAAATATGTAGTTTTAAATTATGGTTTATGTGTACATGCACGCTTACAAAACAGATGTTGGTGATACATAATTCGTTCTTTTTGCATAAAGGTCTCTGATTGTTTCTGATTTTTAGGTTATTTATTTGAGTATGAACTAATTGATCCTGTTTATTGTTATTTACCGACTAAGTTGGCATAAGATCTTAGGAGCAGTCATTCTCAAAGTGTACATTTAATTCTATTCTTTTAATATTGTCACTGGAAACAAATCTGTAAAATGAGGTGTATTTGCTAGGGATGCACTGTGAACTGAACCATGAACCCCACGAACCCAGTCGGCTTGCATATGAACCAAACTGGGTTCATGCCAAAAATGTTGAACCACAGGGACAGCCTGCTCCTGTGACTCAGTCATTTCAGGCTCTAAACATCTGAGCCATGGGAGCAGGCTGCCCCCGTGTCTCAGCTGTTTCTGATATAAACAACTGAGTCGCAGGAGCAGGCTACCCCGCTGGCTCAGCTGTTTAGTTCAGAAACAACTGAGCCATATGGACCAAAGTGCTCCACACGGCTCAGCTGTTTAAAGGGCCAAGAAAGCCCCTTTAAACAGCTGAGCTACAGAAGCAGGCTGCCTCCACAGCTCAGCTGTTTCCGATCTTAACAGCTGAGCTGCTCTTGAATTTGGATATAGATTCATGTCTATCAGGCTTAAGCCTAAAAATCTAACTTCTATGGCCCTTCCCAGCACTACTTTTTTTCTCCTAGAGGGTATTTATGGAACTCAAGGCAGGATACATAGGGCTCCCAGACCGTCTGCCATCCTGGCACTGACTATAACGAATGCTCCCTCTAAGCTGTGGAGTCTTCTGAGCAAAGATTCTACTTTGTGAGCTACTGGCATTAAAGTTGTGAGTGAGCAATTTGGCTACTGCATAAATTAGTTTGCTCTGGAGCCATCCTACCTGAGCTAAGCCAAAAATGTGTGAGCCGGAGGCTAAAAAACTGTGAGCTAGCTCACACTAACTCAGCTTAGGGGGAACACTGACTATAACCACTCCTGCTGAGTTTCCACAAAGTTGCTGCCTTGTGATTGCGTGATTTTATTCATACCCTGCTTGGGGCCAAACATTATTTTGTCCAAGCTTCAGCTTCCGAAACAGATGCAGGTAATTCTAGTGAAGAATTGCTACCTTTTCTGTGTGGTAAAATAAAGGGCTGGGATATCAAGAATGACTTCAGGAAAGCCATTTTCCTCATGCCAAGAGCCAGATTTGTGATTAAGCCAGCTGGAACAATTGACACTCTTCTTTCTGTAGAAACCAGGGCTGATGATTGGATGCGAAAGAGATTATTAAGGTCTGTGGTGACAACATAACAAACCTGTCTGAAAAGACTTTGAAGGGACGGAAAAGGAGATTCTGGAACCTTTTCATAGAGAACTGCTTGAGGTGGTCTCAGTGGGACAGCACTCACCAATCCTTGTATGTGTGAATTATTTGCAGGCAAAATGTTTCTCCCTTCCGCATCCAGTGTGTGATCAAATACAAGAGAAAGCTTCAGCTTCCAAAATAGATGCATGAATTATTCACTCCTCACAGTACAAGGATACAAGAGTTGTTTTGTAGCTCTTTTTCTATCATATTATCATTTCTCTGAGTATTGAAGGCAAATCTGAATTTCCCACTTTGCTACAAGTGCTCTGATCAGACTAGAAGGCCTAAAGCTGGCAAATGTGTTCCAGCAGAGATGAAAATGACAGTGGCTTTGGAGCTGTTTGTGTGGTAGTAGTTTAGCAGAGGGAAATGGGATTGCTGAGGCCAGCAGAACTAGGAAGGACTCAGGGGACTGAAGGTTTTTTAAAAAAATGCTTCTCAGGAGGGAAAACACATCCTAACTTCAATTCCCCTCATTTGTTATATACCTGCCACTGACTCAAAATTACTCTAACTGCTGCCTCAGGTGGCTCCCAGGCTGGGACTTTTGAAAGGTTCAAATTAACCAAACCTCTGAGCTCTAAATTGACAGTACGATGGATGGGAGACTGTGGGGGTGGCAGCTGGAGAGATATCAGTGTGCCAATATACTTACTTTGACAAGCCTTTATTGGCATATGTGTGCCAATATACAAAAGATTATAGGTTAGCTAAGGCTGCCCTGTTGGAGTTAGTGACAATATTCTGGAAATGCAAACACTGCTTTCACTGTCAGTTCTTCAGGTTCTACCTTGAATTGATGAGAATCCTTCCATTTAGCATTAATGTTCCCTGGGGCCCTTCAGCACAAGCATTCTGCCATATTTCAGTGATTAGAGATTTGCTTTCTGTAAAAAGTCCTAACATTTTTGTTTCCTCCAGACATGAGAACTGCATTAGCATTGAAGCTGAAGAAATTCCAGAGAGGTTTAAAGCCCAAGCTCTGTGTACTTTGCACCAAAATATCCAAGTGTGGTTTCAGTGCTCAGAATAAATTATGCAGATTATATTATGCATGTTATGCAAAGTCTGCATATGATCATTTTTCATGTGGCAGTCTGCTTCAGAAAATGGACTTTTCTGGTAGGTACTGTAGTGGTGGTTCTAGCCAAGTATGTAAGATAGCAGACAATGAAGTGAGAGGAAGGAAGCAGGAGAAAGAGAGAATTAAAAGTTATAATCTTATTGGATCTTAAAATATACTAGATCTCAATACTGGATGTAAGTGAGAGTTAGGGGGAAAGAATTCAGATAATCATTAAGATCCTGGCTTGCCTTGACAAATGATACTCTTCACACTACCCCACCCCCCACAGACAGCACAGAGAACTCATAGCTGCAGCATTTGGGAACAAGCCTCTGTGTCAGAAATGCTTCTTTGATGTTTCTCACTGAATCCATTGTTATGTGTTCCCTACCCTGCTTTGCGCTTGCGTAGCTATGCAGGCAGAAACGTGGGAGCTTCTTCCCTGCCGCTTTTCCTTATCACGGTGGCCTTGAATGTAGGCTTTGGGCTATTCTTGTGTTACTGAGAATTTTCCAGTCCTGGGAAGGCAAAGGGAGGGGGGAGTAGTCTCCCGTTCATGAAGTACATCTCCCGCCGGGAGTTTCCCCCGCGCGCGCTCATATTTCATTTGCTAGGCGCTTATTGCATCACACTATAAGTTAGCTTGCAATGCTTCGCCCCCCATTCCTGACAATGACCTTCTACTGTGGGTTTTAGCAAGATAATCCAATAAAACCTTTCTTTGTACAAGAATGACTGGATCCACTTGTTATTGAACCTGACACTCTGGCTTGTTTTCCTCCCTTTTAAGTTTCTGGTTCTTTGGGAGGGGGGATTGTTCTGTGTGCATCTTGCTCCCTCTAGTGGTCAATTCGATATTACAATGGTGTATTTCCGGCATATCTCGCTGCAGATTTAAACTGCAGGTTTTTATGCTGGAAATATATCGATTCTACCACTAGAGAGAGCAAAACGCACATGGAACAACAACACTCCCCACCCCCAAGAAACAGAAATTTAAAAGGGAGGAAAATGGGAATGAGGAAAAACCCGCTGTCTATGTTCATACATCCCACAAAACCATAGTTAACTAACTGCAATTAATAAGCCATCTTCAAAATAAGGTTTCAGGTCTTGGTTTGACATACTTTAACTGACCAGAGTTATTTGAGTGGCCTGCAGTCAGACAATTACACAGAAGATAGTTTAATTAAGCCATGATTTCATATGACATCCGAACTGGTTATCAGTAGGTATCTAAGCAATAGTCTAGCTTGATCTGGAAGCTTTCATGCTCCTTCTAGGTCAGAAACTTCTAGTGACTGGCCTAGATTGATTGTTTTGATATTCCTGGCAGCCATTTTCTTCATAGAAGTTATTTCCTCACAGCACTACCAAGGGGCTTTTTAAAAATCAGTAACTGAATACCATTATATTACTATTATGTTATAACAATATGGGTAACATGTTCCTTGAATTCTCAGTGTTAAGAAAAGGCATATGTCTGCAATGAACAGTGTGGGACTTACTTCTTGTCAAATGAAACCTGGGAATTCAGAGAACCTATTAAATATATTGTTATTTATCTAGGGTATTTATATGCCATTTTGCTTACAAAACCCAAAGTGGCTTATAGAAGTTTCTAAAATGCAGGGCTGCCA
This sequence comes from Gekko gecko, assembly GCA_029375565.1. Lineage (NCBI taxonomy): Eukaryota > Metazoa > Chordata > Lepidosauria > Squamata > Gekkonidae > Gekko > Gekko gecko. Next base: position 227,621,773 of record JAPDNY010000002.1, read on the forward strand.
ATTTACTCAATATAATTTAAATAAGCAAACAAAAAACAAAGAAACAAAAGTATGTTCTGGGGAGATCCTGATTCACTGGGCTGGCTAATACAGGTCCCAGGCTGTGAGCCACAGGATAAGAGCCAAGGGTCAGAAGCCAGGGCTCGTGCCTTGACCGACACCCAGTCTTACATACCTGCAAGGACAGAAGAAAAGAAGCTCAGCCCAGAGGGCAGTCAGCTGCTATTAGCAAGCTAGTAGGCTATTTCCCATTTCCTTCCCTATCAGGACTTTCCCTACTTTCTCCCATGCTTTGACCTTTCCCTTTGTTCTCCCCGCCCAGTCTCTGCTGCTGTGCCTGCTTATCAGTTTATACAGCATAGGCAAAGCATTTACCTATATCATCTGCTGCATGGGCTGGTCATCTACAGGAGAGACAACATTTGGGGTTTTGCCTCAGCCGCATCTATACAAGCATGTTTATCTGCCAGCTAGTACAAGCAAAGCTTTCCCTCTACTTAGCAAGCACAGTGATGAAATATTTTGGAAAGTACATGAACTACATTCAAAAACTGGTGAACCGTGAGGGCAAAATTGCCCTAAAAATGGCCCTGCCCCACTCCCTCTGCTATTTACTCACATAAACCAAGGTTTGAAGGCTGGCAGTATTGTTGTAGTTAGCAATCCCCTCAGTGGCTACTTAGAGAGCACTTGTTTCTTAAAGGTATAAGCACTACTTCTATTATTTTGAAGGGATTTAACCCCTGATGTATTTTGTTTGTTTAGATTTCAGATTTTTCTCAAACCTGGAGCTTTTCTTTGATTTGTAGAAAGATCTGTCTTGTCTGTTCCTGGCTCTTATTTCTGGATTTAAATATCCACAGTCTGGGCCTTATTGAGAATTAGTTATATTGATGATGATAAAATACCACGTAACTTATCTTGAGCTGTGGAATCCTAGTTTTTTTGCAGACTCCCACGGGGGCGGGGGGATTTGCTGCTCATCCTTCCTTCTAAGACAGGGTCAAATATGAGGCTGCCTCTCTTTCACTGGAGGCCGAAGCGACGCTGTGACTCCACAATCATATATCATAAACAGGAATGCTTTCTTACTGGTGATTGTGAAAACGGAGCTATTGACATATAGAAACTCAGTATGCTCATTGCAGAGCACATGGGGGGAGGTACTTATTGTATTTGACAATCAAGGGAATAGGCATCTGTATAGGAAACTTTTCCCACTCATGATGCACCCTTCTGCCTGCAGCCAGAAGTGTGGGATGAAGGATAGGCAGATGAAAGGTCCAATGTGATATCTGACTTTTTCATGTCCACATGGCTGCTTCATGGTGTAGACTGTACTAGAGCTCCTGATAGGTCTTGGGTGGATTGAGTGAGGGTGCTGTGGCACAAGGAAACATCTAACTTGTGAAAATAAGCTACAGTCCTAAGCAGGTCCACCAAGAATCTTATTCAGGTATATTTAATGGAGCATATTAATGCACTATAAAATTTCCAATAATGCTTCAAGCCTGTGCTTTTACAAAATGTTTATACTTGTGCTGTACTCATGGAAAAAGGCAACTGCACCTGGCCATTTTTATTTACTTACTGTTGCCACGTAGCCACTTCAAATGGCATTATTAAAGACTCTTAAATATGACTGCTTTGCTGAACTGTAAAAAGAGTGTTTCTGGGCAATGGACAGAACTGTAGCCCAAGAGCAGTGCCCTTATACTGGACTACAGAAGCCTCCTGCCCTTGCAGCTTTGCAACCATGCTAGTGCTATGATGCAGACAAGCAGCCCTGACCTCCATGCACCCAGAAACAGCAGCAGATCACAGAGGGAAGCCATGCTCTGCAAAAAGGACAAGATATTCCTGCCCAGATGCTATTAAAAACTCCCTTCTCCATCACACAGGCATTTCCCCCACACACATACATATATTAACATCACCAGAAGAAACACACATTCCTCTCCAGCCTAAGACAAAAAGATGTGCCCAATGACAACAGCAGCAAGCCATCACAATAACACAGCTGTCAAACATCTGGTTGTTAATCCTTAGTACCAGTCCTACAACCTGATTAGTTCTCTTCCTTTCCTGCTTTCTCTTCCCCATTCTCCTAAGAGGTGTCAATCCTAGCCAAGCCATTACCTGCAATTGCCCAGCCTTTAATCCCTTTTCTGCTCCATTCACAGTTTAAATTTTCTTAATATCTCCTGGGGACCAGGTGACCAAAGCAGCCCTGCCTCAGGTCACACTTTTGGGTATAAAAGAAGAGCTTTATGCCATTGTTCTCTCTCTCGCTCTTGCCTACCCTATTCCCACCCTATCTTGTAGGTTCCAAATCTAGGCCTCTTTGGAATCAGTCCACGTGTGTTGCTGGTCATCTCATGATCCCTTCCCCCTCATTGTATCCCATTTTTCACTGCATGATCCAAGCATCTCATTGCACAGGTAAAGTATTACCCCACCAACAATAATCCTGCTCATGCAAATGTTTCTATTCTTTCAAGTCTATATTCTTAGCTCTGTATTGTGTGTGTGAATGCTTGATCTTTGTTTGTATGCTTGAAGAACCTTTAGTAAAGAAATCACTATTTTAACTATACAGCCCCAGTGTCTATTCCTAGGAACTCTAACTCCCATATACACAGGTTTTGATCCTATATTTAATACCTATTGCCATTTAATACTCATAATTCCCCACATTTATTAATAAATTAAGGGAATTTGGCTAACATTACCAACACAGTCTGCCAGGTGGTGGGCAAAGAGAAGCCATGTGGGCTGTTGCTCATTTCCATATATTGACAGTCATTCTTGAGTCTTTACTTACCAGGCTTGGTGAGCCTAGCTGTGTTTGCCCTTTTTGTAGCAGGACGTATGTTGGTTGCTATGTGTAAAGGTATCTAAGGTGAGGGTGGGGATTGGAATAAGGGCTACTGGCATCACCAAGGTGCTGATGGTTCCCTAAAACAGGGGAAAGTATTATATTTTCATTGTGAGTATTTATAAGTTAAGTGGGGGGATATAATTTTGTTAAGCACTGTGGGCAGGAAGTGGAGGTCTAGAACATTGTAAATTCCACAAATGTACTCTGTTAGCTACTCTGCCCTCTCAGGGCCAAAATATACAGGATGCTGGGAAATCAGTGAATATCTTCCCAGTGTCTTTAAAAAGGAACAGGAGCCAAATGGGTCCTGATTCAGAATGGAGATGTCACACAATCAAAACATCCCCCCCCCTTCCTCTGGGCTGACTTTTGTCCTAGGATATAGGCACCCTCTATTTTTTGTCCCTCCACCCATGCATTAGGGCTAATAAAAGTAATAACTTGGGGGTGGGGAGGGTTGTTTTAAATTCACAAAATTATATAGAGGAGAAGAGTTCAGCCCATCTTCCCCTGACACCATAGCCTTAATTTGACTTGGGACCCCAGACTGCTGCTATTTTCCTTTGGAGGGGGGATCACTGATATCTGTTCATGGATCTTCCAGCATCTTGTCTGTTTTGGCACTCAACTTTCCAATTGTGTTATCGCTGCCAGTACTGGCAACACTGCTGAGAAGGTAGACAACCTCAAAAACATGTGGGATGTTATTGCAGATTTTTGTGCACCAGAGCTGGCTCTGCCTGTGCTTATTTTGGGTAAACTGTTTAAGAATGGAGCTTGGCCTTAAATGACTTGGTGGCTTTCACAAAGCAAACAAACTTCTGTGCTTAATTCTTGTGGTACAACTCTGCCCTTGGTAAGCCTTGTCCTTGGCAAGGCAATGCAGTGACTCGGGCTGCTTTGTTTTCCTCCATGTATCTGTCTTGCCTATCGATTGCTTCTCCCTAACTGCTGCAGTATAATCTAATCTACAGTTATGAAATTTTCTGCTGTATTAAAGAGAGGTGCTGTATCATTGAAGGTCACTGATGTGTATGAGAGCTCCCAATCATGGCTGCCTCAGTTAGTCAAAGGGCAGTTGTAAAAAATAGGGGAGAATGAAGGTCAGTTTAAAAGCAGTGATTTGCTGGTGGGGAGTTAAATGGGAATGTGCTCTTATCCATGTACTGAGTTAGCATGAAGGGGCTTTGCATGTGCCTTTGTCACAAAAATTGCACTTTTATTCAGAGTAACAAAGGAGTTAAATAGTGTCAGGGGGCAGCAGCCCCACCCCTGCACTCACCTGCTTCAGACTGAACTCTTTTGGGGGACAGCCTCACCTAGGCACCACTGACTCAGGCAGCCTGGCTAGGGGCTGTAGAGGAAGGAGCAAGGGTAAGGCCATGCCCAGCAATGTGCTAGCAGCAGTGTCAGAGCCCAGCAGGCCTGGCATGCACCTCTGAAGGGAGGCAGGGTTCAGGCAAGCAGCCTGCACCTAAGAACAGGCCAGAGGCCAGTAGCAGCTTCGGCCTCCTGGGGCCTGTGCAGGCCACCAGAGCAGCCGCTTAAAACCTCAGGAGGGCTGAGCAGGAGGAGGGCAGCCAGGGAGGTTGTTGGCCCAGATTCCCTTCAATCATTGTCAGTCTGCTCCTGAGGAACTGGGGAGTCTAGGGTTAGCCTGCCCCCCAGACAATCCTTTGTTAGGCTGGCTCAAGGACAGCTAAGGAGGAAGGGCCAAGCAGGCCATGCCTTAGCAGCCAAAGGTCTGGCACAAAGCCAGAGAGAGAGAGAGAGCTCAGAGTGCAGCTGAACCCCCCTCATCTCCCTAAACTGAGGCCAACCCTTAGTGAAGAAAGGATGCTGGAGAGTGTACCAGCTCACAGGAGTAGGGTTGCCAGTCTCCAGGTCTGGGTGGGGGTTCTCCCACTTTTGGGGGATCCAATCTGCCCCTGGCCAGCTGGCCAGTGGGGAAGGCCTGCCCCCAAGCCCCACCCCTAAGTGTGACCCCCCCCGGCCACCCCTTTCCCTCCCCTCCTGCCAGATTTAAAGGGCTTCAGCTGATCAGTGGGAACCATGTGGCCAATCAGCTGAAGCCCCTTAAATCTGGCAGGAGGGGAGGAAGAGGGGTGGCTGGGTGGGTGGTCATGCTTGGAGGTGGGGCTTGGGGGGCATCCCTGCCCACCCCCAGAATGCCCCCCCCAAATCCCCCCACTAGAGGGAGGAGGTGACCTAGCAACCCTACACAGGAATCAGAGCCTGACAAATATATACACTTTCAGTGAACACCATTGGATGGTGGGGCTTCTAATCCCCATTTGTTATTGTTTATATGGAACTGGCATATTAGTCTTGTTTAATGCAAAAAATAATAGAGGAACTTGAGATTGAATGAGCAGCAATAAATTCAGATTGATTAGTATTGCCCAGATATGTCTGTACAGTCATATCTGAGGTAGAAATCTGAAAAGAGAAGTTGCAATGGACATTTACTGTAAGAACAGCAGATAAATAATTAAAGAAATAAACCCAAAAGAAAAATGTACCCAAAATATAAATATCACTTGACTTGTACTGTTACATATTTAGATGATATAGTGTTAGGACACAAAACTCCAAGCGACGAGTTTTCAACAGATGCCACAATTAAATTAAGGAACCCTCTCTGGGGGCTCACTGGAAATGAACGTATTTGCCAAAAGGAGTTGGGAATGCAAATGATGACAGGGAACTGAAATAACACTATATTCATTTCAGCTCTGATGAGAATTCAGATTGGCGTATTTAAATATAGAAATATACTGTTGAAGCCTTGACAAATAGTAGAATAACCAAAGACATCCCCCCCCCCGAGGTGCAGAAATCCCAATCAGAAAGTTAACACTACAAGTGACAGTGAGTTAAATTAAAACAATCTATTCTGACTCCTGGAAGAAGTGAACCATTGTCCAAGGGGCAGAAGGGACCACATCTGACGAATTATGCGAAGTAATATGGTGCCAAACTCTGTTTTACAACAGCTGAGAGTGTTGTTTATGAGGTCGAACAGGATATAATTTAATTTCTCAAAAAAGCAATACAGAATCTGCATGAAAACTCTACTGGAGTTAACCACTGCATTTTTAAAAAGTTGAACAGAAAGAAGGGACATAAGTAGAGGTACTGTGAGGCAACTATGAATTCACTGTTTTGAAAACCCATATCTAAGTTTCAATTTTTGAAATCAGAGAGCAATAGACTAATGTCCTTAATGCGCATTGTTCTAAAACAGACATTTCCTCTTCTTTTGCAAGAATGGCAGTTCTGATGGACAATAGGGTAGTGGAATATTTGGAACAATGGAAGTATGGAGTTCCATAATGGGACAAATGTAGGTTGCCTTCATAGTTCTTGATAGCTGCCAGGTCCTGTTGCTTAGCAAAAATTGTGTAACCTTTTTGTAGACAAGATTCTTCAAGAATTTTGTAAAACTGTCAACATCTGCCAGATGCTGTGAAACTTCCTGAATTATTCAGCAATGTGTGCAGCTACAAAACTGCAGACTCCAGTGACCCTGGACGTAAAGGAAAATGAGAAGAAAGACTGTAGTGAATTCAAAATTGCAGGCTATTATTAATACCTTTATAAAAACCTTCATATATCACTTTCCTTCATTACAGTGTGTTTTGGGGGTGCCCCAGCCTTGATGTGGAGAGGGGGCTTGCATGGTTCGATGAGGCTGCGGGCTATACCATGGAGGGCCACCCAGGATGGACAGGCCACAGCGGAGAACTCAAATGTGATCCACTGGAGAAGGAAATGGCAACCCACTCCAGTATCTTTGCCAAGAAAACCCCATAGACAGTAACAAAAGGCTAAAAGATATGACGCCAGAAGATGAGCCCCTCAAGTCAGAAGGTGTCCAATATACTACTGTGGAAGAGTAAAGGGCAAGTACAAGTAACCCCAGAAAGAGTGAAGTGGCTAGGCCAAAGCCGAAAGGATGCTCAGCTGTGTCTAATGGTGAAAGGAAAGTCTGATGCTGCAAAGAACAATACTGCATAGGAACCTGGAATATAAGATCTGTGAATCAAGGTAAACTGGATGTGGTCAAAAATGAGATGGCAAGACTGAACATTGACATCTTGGGAATCAATGAAATTTGTGGGCAGGAATGGGCGAATTTAACTCAGAAGACCATTATATCTACTACTGTGGACAAGAATGCCATAGAAAAAATTGAGTGGCCTTTATAGTCAACAAGAGAGTGAGAAAGGCAGTAATGGGACACAATCTCAAAAATTGCAGAATTATCTTAGTCTGAATCCAAGGCAAACCATTCGACATCACAGTAATCCAAGTCTATGCCCCAACCACTGACACAGAAGAGGCTGAAGTGGACCAGTTCTATGAAGGCCTACAACACCTCTTAGAACTAACACCAAAAAAAAGATATCATCATCATAGGGGACTGGAATGCTAAAGTAGGAAGTCAAAAGGCAACTGGAATAACAGACAAGTTTGGCCTTGGAGAACAAAATGAAGCAGGGCAAAGGCTAACAGAGTTTTGTCAAGAGAACATACTGGTCATAGTGAACACCCTCTACCAACAATGTAAGAGGCGACTCTATACTTGGACATCACCAAATGGGCAACACTGAAATCAGATTGATTATATCGTTTGCAGTCAAAGATGGAGAATCTCTATACAGTCAGTAAAAACAAGACCTGGAGCTGACTGTGCCTCAGATCATGAGCTACTCATTGCAAAATTCAGGCTTAAAGTGAAGAAAGTTGGGGAAACCCCTAGGCCATTCAGGTTTGACCTAGATCACATCCCTGATGAATATGCACTGGAGGTAAAGAATAGGTTTAAGGGACTAGATTTGATAGACAGAGTGCCTGAAGAACTATGGATGGAGGTTCATGACATTGTACAGGATGCAGCAATCAGCACCATCCCAAAGAAAAAGAAATGCAAGAAAGCAAAGTGGCTGTCTGATGAGGCTTTACAAGTAGCAAAGGAAAGAAGGAAAGTGAAAGGCAAAGGTGAAAAGGAAAGATTTACTCAACTGAATGCAGATTTCCAGAGAACAGCAAGGAGAGATAAGGAGGCTTTCCTAAATGAACAATGCAAAGTAATAGAGGAAAACAATACAATGGGAAGGATGAGAGATCTCTTCAAGAAAATTGGAGAGATCAAGGGAACATTCCGTGCAAAGCTGGTCATGATAAAGGACAAAAATGGTAGGGACCTAACAGAAGCAGGAGAGATTAGGAAGAGATGGCAAGAATATGCAGAACTATACAAGAAGGACCTCAGTGTCCTTGACAACCACGACGGTGTGATCACTGACCTTGAGCCAGACATCCTGGAGTGCAAAGTCAAATGGGCCTTAGAAAGCATTACTAACAACAAAGCTAGTGGAGGTGACGGCATCCCAGCTGAGCTATTCAAAGTCTTAAAAGATGATGCTGTTAAAGTGCTGCACTCCATATGCCAGCAAATTTGGAAAACGCAACAGTGGCCACAGGATTAGAAAAGGTCAGTTTACATTCCAATCCCAAAGAAGGGCAATGCCAAGGAATGTCCAAACTATCACACAATTGCACTCATTTCACAAGCTAGCAAAGTCGTGCTCAAGATCCTACAAACTAGGCTTCAGCAGTACGTGGATAGAGAACTGCCAGAACGTGGATAGAGAACTACCATCTTTGGCTGATGAGGCAGTTGGTCCCCTTCCTCGAACGCAATGATCTGGTTTCAGTGATCCGCGCTATGGTCACCTTGAGGTTAGACTACTGTAATGCTCTCTACATGGGGCTGCCCTTGGGGCAACTCCAGAAGCTGCAGCTGGTGCAGAATGCGGCAGCCAGGCTGTTGATTGGCCTTCCCAGGTGGGAGCACATCCACCCTGTGCTGAAGTCGTTGCACTGGCTTCCAATATCGTTCCAGATTCGCTTCAAGGTGCTGTTTTTGACCTTTAAAGCCCTGAAAGTCAGGGGCCTGCCTACCTGAGGGACCGCCTTTCCCTGTATGTTCCCCCGAGAGCACTGCAGTCTGCAACACAACACTGCCTGGCCCCCTCTGGACCTAGGGATGCCAGGTTGGTGGTAACTAGGACCAGGGCGTTCTCCCTGGTGGTGCCAACGCTGTGGAACAAGCTCCCCAATGAGATTAGATCTCTACGGGACCTCCAGCAGTTCCGTAGAGCCGTGAAAACAGAACTGTTTCACCAAGCGTTTCAATAAGAACTGACTGCACCCGCTGGGTCACACTAGCACTTTATTACAGGATGCCGCTGTATTATGTACCTTTACTGTGTTTATTGGAATTGTATGGAATGCATTTTATATTATGTATTTGCTGGTTTTAAATTGTATGTTGATTTTAAATTGTCTGTAAGCCACCCTGAGCCACCTCAGCAGGAGGGCAGGGTAGAAATTTAATAAATAAATAAGTACAAACTGGGTTTTGAAGAGGCAGAGGAACGAGAGATCAAATTGCCAACATTCACTGGATTATGGAGAAAGCAAGGGAGTACCAGAGAAACATCTACTTCTGCTTCATTGACTATGCTAAAGCCTTTGATTCTGTGGACCACAACAAACTGTGGCAAGTCCTTAAAGAGATGGGGGTACCAGACCACCTCACAGGTCTCCTGAGAAACCTGTATAAGGGTCAAGAAGCGACAATTAGAAACGGATACAGAACAACTGACTGGTTTAGCATAGAAAAAGGATACAGAACAACTGACTGGTTTAGCATAGGAAAAGGAGTACGACGACTTATATGCAGAGTACATCATGTGAAATGTCGGCCTGGATGAATCACAAGCCAGAATTAAGATTGCCAGGAAAAACATCAACAACCTCAGATATGAAGACCATACCACTCTAATAGCAGAAATGAAGAGGACCTAAAGAGCCTCTTGTTTAGGGTGAAAGAGGAGAGCACAAAAGTTGGCTTGAAACTCAACATCCAAAAAACTAAGATCATGGCATCTGGACCCATCACTCCTTGGCAAATAGACAGGGAAGTCATGGAAGCAGTGACAGACTTCACGTTCCTGGGATCCAAGATCACTGCAGACGGTGACTGCAGCCATGAAATTAAAAGATGCCTGCTCCTTGGGAAGAAAGCTATGGCAAACCTAGACAGCATAATAAAAAGTAGAGACATCACCTTGCCAACAAAAGTCTGTATGGTCAAAGCAATGGTATTTCCAGTGGTAATGTATGGCTGTGAGAGTTGGACCATAAGGAAGGCCGGGTGCCAAAGAATAGATGCTTTCGAATTATTTATTTATTTTATTCAATTTATGACCTACCCTCCCTGCCAGGCAAGCTCAGGGCAGCTTACATTAAAAAGCTAATACATTGAAACATAAATAATAGATGACATTATGGTGCAGGAGAAGACTCTTGAGAGTCCCTGGGACTGCAAGGGGATCAAATCAGTCAATCCTAAAAGAAATCAACCCTGACTGTTCCCTGGAAGGCCAGATACTGAAGCTGAAGCTCAAATACTTTGGCCACCAAATGAGAAGGGAGCTCTCACTGGAGAAGACCCTGATGCTGGGAAAGATTGAAGGTCAAAGAAGAAGGGATGGCAAAGGATGAGATGGTTAGACAGTGTTATCAATGCTATGAGCACGAAGTTGAGCAAACCCCGGAGGGTGACGGAGGACAGGAGGGCCTGGCATGATGTGGTCCTTAGGGTCATGAAGAGTTGGACTCAAATATGTGACTGAACAACAATAGTCTTCTGCCCTTCAAAGTAAAATTAATAGGACTCTTCCTATATGAAAACTGTTCTTTTCAACATTCTCCCAAGGCTGCTTTCATCCTAAAGTATTCCAATACATACATTTTATTCATGATAGTAGAATTCTTAAATTAACATTAGCCCATTTGTTAAATGGTAATGAATCATAGTAATAGGGTACATAAGAACATAAGAGAAGCCAATGTTGGATCAGGCCAATGGCCCATCTAGTCCAACACTCTATCACACAGTGGCCAAAAATACCAGGTGCCATCAGGAGGTCCAGCAGTGGGGCCAGGACACTAGAAGTCCTCCCACTATTGCCCCCCTAAGCACCAAGAATACAGAGCATCACTTGCCCCAGCCTGAGAGTTCCTATCTACGCCTTGTGGCTAATAGCCACTGATGAACTTCTGCTCCATATGCTTATCTAATTCCCTCTTGAAGATGCCCACGCTTGTAGCCACCACCACCTCCTGTGGTAGTGAATTCCATGTGTTAACCACTCTTTGGGTAAAGAAGTACTTCCTTTTATCTGTTCTAACCCGACTGCTCAGCAATTTCATGGAGTGCCCACGAGTTCTTGTATTGTGAGAAAGGGAGAAAAGTACTTCTTTCTCTACCTGCTCTATCCGATCCATAATCTTATAAACCTCGATCATGTCATCCTTGAGCCATCGTTTCTCCAAGCTAAAGAGCCCCAAGCGTTTTAGCCTTTCTTCATAGAGAAGGTGTTCCAACCCTTTTATCATTTTAGTTGCCCTTCTCTGCACTTTTTCCAATGCTATAATATCCTTTTTGAGATGTGGCAATCAGAACTGTACACAGTATTCCAAATGAGGTCACACCAATGATTTCTACAGGGGCATTATGATACTGGCTGATTTGTTTTCAATTCCCTTCCTAATAATCCCCAGCATAGCGTTGGCCTTCTTTATTGCAGTTACACACTGTCTAGACATTTTCATTGAGTTATCTACTACAACTCCAAGATCTCTCTCTTGGTCCGTCTCTGCCAGTTCAGACCCCATCAACGTGTATTTATATTTAGGATTTTTGGCTCCAATGTGCATCACTTTACACTTGGCCACATTGAATCCCATTTGCCACATTGACGCCCACTCACCCATCCTCGACAGATCCCTTTGGAGTGCCTCACAATCCTCCCTGGCTTTCACCACCCTGAACAACTTCGTGTCATCTGCAAATTTAGCTACTTCATTGCTTACTCCCAATTCCAAATCATTAATAAACAAGTTAAAAAGCATTGGACCGAGTACTAATCCCTGTGGTACCCCACTGCTTACCATCCTCCACTGAGAAAGTTTCCCATTTATACTCACTCTCTGTTTCCTATTTATAAGCCAGTTTTTGATCCACAAGAGGACTTGTCCTTTTATCCCATGACTATTGAGCTTACTTAGGAGCCTTTGATGAGGAACTGTATCAAAAGCTTTCTGGAAGTCAAGATAAATAATATCTATTGGGTCCCCCTTTTCCACATGTTTGTTCACTCCCTCAAAAAACACTAACAGGTTAGTGAGACAAGATCTTCCCTTACAGAACCATGCTGAGTCTGCCTCAATAGTTTTTGTTCATCAATGTGTCTACTAATTCTTTCCTTAATAACAATTTCCACCAACTTACCCGGTATTGATGTCAAACTGACTGGCCTGTAATTTCCTGGATCTCCCCTGGAGCCCTTTTTAAAGATGGGAGTGACAATAGCTAGATGGCTTCCAATTTTTTACTCCTCAAGGGATTGGAATGCCGCCAATGTGGAAATGTAACAGCTAACTTTTTTACTCTGTATCAGGTGGCCAGAGGGATGAAATTACATGATTCTGTAAAACTTACAGCCAACCTTGGTAACATAGAGTCCTGGAATACTCCTTATATAAAACAACTTGATTCATATTCCATTTCACTGTTTGAGTCCCTTGGGGCAGTGTATCAAATTTAAAAATGAATATTTTATCTAGCTGCAACAGTATTTTATAAACCATTAGTACCTTGCTTAGCTGCAAATAAGGCTATGGAAATTTTAAAAATTCTTCCTCATACTGTTGCCCAAAGAATTAAAGTGTTGAGAGGAAAAATCCTGAGATAATTTATGGTAGGTAGTGAGATCATTAAACTTCTAAAATATAATTTTAGCTATTTGAAACCACTATAAGCCCACCCTTGTCTGCTTCCTTAATACTGATGGTTGAATCATTCTTCAATTGTTGAAGGGCTTGATATTCTTTAAATGAAATGTTTAGCTGAAAAGGTTGATACTTTCACTCTACTTTTTCAATGTCTTTCATGACCATTTTGTCTGCCACTAACCTCTTCAATTTCTCCTCCTTGTTACTTATTAAACTTCAAATTGTAGTGACTATGTCTTGTTGTAAAGTATGTATTTTGTCTTTAACCTTTTTAATTACTGGCAACATCAAATTCTCAGAGCATTTATTTGCTATAGCTGCCCAATCAGGAGGAATGTTTCATCATTGCAAAACATAGCTGGGTGTGTGTGTATACATACGCCTAAAGTAATAATATTTTCTTTACAGTATTTTGATAGAAATCATACATGAAGCTGAAGCCAAATTGACTTCTTTTTGGATATGTTAATTGTCCCCAAGTACTCTCAGTTTCTATGTTAATAGGATCCAGTCTTTTCTATGTAAACAAAATTGACATCTTTTTCTGCACTCAAAAATGCAAGTTTCCCTATTTAAGCCATAACTCCAAAATAAGGTTAACAACAAAAGGAGTTAATGGGAAGAGTTGATAAGCTAAAACAAAATACAACCATGAAATATATAACGAAGGCTATTACTTGTTTATAGTTTTGAAATTTTCTTTAAAGCCATATACATGAAAAAATTCCAAAGGTTACACTATTTTCCATAAGGATTTGGACTGAGAATTTAAACAAGAATAATCTTCTAAACTTTAACAAACGTGAGTTGACAATGTCCTTGGTTATGAAGTCCACTCTAAGGACAACCCTAGAAGGAGAGGAAGGCACCAGGAAAAGGGGCGAGACTATGGGAGCTTTCAGGAAAGAGAAAGAGAAAATAGTGGGAGAGGGGGAAGTGAAATGCTTCCCACAAGTCCTTGCAGGTTCCCACTTGTATAGTAAGTGGGACCCCCAGTAAGTCAATCACTCAAGTCTCATTCATATTTGTTGTAATGAAGAGGAATCAGTGCTCTCCCAGTTGCACATTTTCAGCTTCGTTAGACATTTTAAATGTTCAGTTTTTAGTCAATTTAATCAATTAAAGGATAATTAATTGGGGGGCTTATATTTGGGCTAGTTGCTTTTTGTTCTGTTCCCTTTGGGCATGAACAGCTGTAGTCTTAGGAGATCATTAATGCCTGGCTTCTGCTTTTCAGGGTCATTAGCCGAGCACAAGGGCTGAAGTTAGTGGTGGAAACCCTGATGTCATCCCTAAAACCTATTGGAAACATTGTTGTGATTTGCTGCGCTTTCTTCATCATTTTTGGCATCTTGGGAGTCCAGGTAGGCTGTGTAGGATTTGTCGAAGTTGGAAGGCCCTCATGCTCAATTCATTGCCTAGAAACAGAGATCTCCATACTCACATAATTTTGTGAATTTCCATATGTGCCACAAATAAAGGCCAAGAGTTGTCAAGCTCCACAGCTCCACAGGTGACTGTGGGAAGAATAAGTAAAATAAATCTGCACGTCTCAGAGCTGCTTCCCATTTTTAACAGATGCAAAACATTTTTTGTATGCTGTAACAGTGTGTATCATGCAGCAACAGTGTGTATCCAGTTGCATGTATCACACAGACTCATATACCGGCGGAAGGGCCTTGATTAATAATTAACCAGTGTAGCTGGTTGGCAGAGAACACAGCTTGATCCAAACTTGTGGGGGAAGCGAGGCTATTTGCTCCGGAGTAATTTAACCCACAGTTGCATGATCACACAGTCCCTGGGACCTGCGGGGCAGCCTACCACTGCGTGATCAGATGCAAACCATGGGTGAATCGGTTTTATTTTCTTCGTGGTCTCTGTGCATCACACCTATGGGATCTAGTGCACCTGCGCTGATCTGATCGGTGTTGTACAAAGCTCACAATGGGATTTTCATGCCTCCACCCTGAGCCTGTGCGGGAACCCCAACTGCGCATGCCCAAGAGGGTGGAGCATGGACATCCCGCCAGTTGTCTTCTGACCTCCACGCTGTTAACAGCTTTTTTGTCAGTTGATGATTGTTAGTTTCTCCTCACTTTGGGAATTCTTGTTTTTTCTTCAATGGAATATTATTCGTGGTCTGTTTGACTTTCATCAAGAACCTTTAAGGAGGTAGCAGGGTGAGAACTTTCCAAGGTCATCAGACCTCCCCCCCTTTCTTTCCCTCACGCCTGAGGAACTTGTTTAAGGATAAAAAGTGGGGGTGCTTTAAAAGGTGTGTCTCATGTGAGAGTAAGTTGGCTCCAAGAGATGAACACACACTCTGTATAATTTGTTTGGGTGAATCTCATCATCTGGAGGGTTGCACTCTTTGTGTGAAGTTCTCAAATCAAACGCACAAAAATAGAGCGGCAAAGTTGAAAGTTGCCCTTTGGGAAGCTGCCCTCGCCCTCCGTTGTCGACTGAACACCCTCAGAAGTTGTCTGCATCGACTGAACCCCCACCAACACATTTCATATCGACGCCAAAGTCAACAGCTACCCTCTCAGTGCCGAAACCACCTCGGCCAGTCAAATCTGCTTCTGACATGGGCCTAGCCCCATCCAAGAAGCGCTCTTCCAAATCTGTCTCTTCTGCCTTGACACCGGAGAAGAAACAGAAGAGAGATAAGTTGCAGACACATAGCTTACATAACTTGACCACTGGGGACCCGCAGAAGTCTCACAAAATGAGCAGCATGGTAACCCCTAAGGGCTCTGCACTGCCTACGATACCGCAGTCACATTCCCTATCGACGCATCACTCTGTACTGGAGCTGCTGGATATACAATTGACGCCACTGATTGAAATTCTCAACTTCCCAGTCAGGCAGCTGAACCCTCCGGTACTGGAAAGGAACCTTGGAAGCCAAAGATGATGTCATTGGAGTTTCTGATGTCAGCCACCGCTCTCCGTCTGCTTCATCCTGGACTAGCAGCCACTCCAACCCTGACCATCGATACTGACCCAGTGACTTATCCTGCTCTCTCATCCATGTGGACAATCGAGGTCAATGGGATGAAATATTCGGTCCGTCCTGACCGACATCACTCATCCCAGTCACCAAGGAGAAATTACTAGCCCAAGCCACCTACAGGTCTGGGCTCTCCCTCTCGATATCATCACTCATCGATGCTCCCTCCGTGGGATCATTGTCATCACATGCCATACTGGTTTTCCTCCTACCCTCTATCGGCATCAATGCCTTGGCTAATGCCTATGAAACCGGATGACTGGGGCCAGCATTCCACCCTGCCCCGCTCTCCGCGTCGTCCACCCCCTTCCGCATCCCTCTCTAAACCACCAAAATCTCCTCCTCCTCCCATCATCTCTGTACAGGTTTTTTTTTTCTTCTCCCTCACCCCAGTCCAGGAGTGAGAGAGACCAAAATCCCTCAATCTGTCAGCATGTATGGGATTTGTACTTTCACCCCAGTCCAGGAATAAGAGGCACAATCAGTAGTCTTCCACCAGGACCTTTTGCAAAGAAGGTTCCCAACTCAGACAGGAGCAGAGGTCTAGTCTCTGGGAATTAATAACCTATCAGCTCTGTGCCAGAGCTGCAGACAAGTACTTAACACACAGTGGTAGCCTTCTAGGTGAATGGCTTAAGCACAGGATCTAGGCTTAGAGTCAGGTTGCAACATAGGAAACAAACTCAGATAATATTGATTAGATATTATCTTTATTCAGGGCATAAGCATGCATATTTCATAAGACTTGCAGAGGTAGGAAAACAAATAATATCTATAGCTTGTTCAGCTCTAACTATACATAGAGGTATTCATAGTTACCAGCTTACAGAGGTCTCAAATGGTTCATTGTGCAGATAGTCCAAAGTTTCACCAAGGGATCTTGAGAAGGAACCACATGATTGCCATGGGCAGTTAAGTCCAGTTTCGCTGCCCACTAGTAAAATTCCATGTTGCAAGGATACAGTCCAAAGGGGAACTGTCTCTCAGAAAGGAGCTCTCTTTCCAAGAAAACTCTCCTCCTCTTCCCATAGGGTGATCACAATTCCCTCCCTTTCCCGCCATAATTGAATATGGCAATTTATCCAATCACAAGGGGGTGAAGGGTGTGCCCAAATCTCTGGGTCTACGTGACAGAAGCCATGTCAGAGGAGCTTTGATGTGTTAATGTCTTGGGACAGCTGTGTCCCAAGCTTGGGAAGACGCCTGAATGTCTGCTCTTCCCAGCAAAGGTGTCAATGTATCTTGTATATGGATATCAGGCTTGGCAGCTGGCATGCCATCTGCCCAGGTGACAAAAGTCACATGGACATGTTAGCAGCTAGGCCATTTGGCCCTGACAGGAATAGTTCAGGAAAGTCTTTTCCTATACATTCTCCTCCACCACCAAAGGAGCCAATTCCTATCCAGAGATCTCCATCACATTCCGAAGCCTCTCCCATTGCTTCTGATGTCAACCAGTCTGATGATGAGACCTTACCTGGAGATACTTCCTTGAAACATAAGGTTTCTGAAAACCTTCCAATCTCCCCATCCGAGGACCTGTCTTCATATGGAGACCTCATCAAAAGAATGGCCCATTCATTGGCAACCCTGTCATCTCTCACGAGGGATGTGCAAGTTCATCCCGGTCCACGGCCTTTCAAATCCAGTGTCTGTTGGATCATATGTTGGCCACCATGGCTGTACTTCTATTCACAGAGCTGCACATGAGGCCTCTGCAGATGTGGTTCTTGCAGTGCTTCAAACCACTCCGAATGAGCCAATCTCTCCATCCCCATCCCCACCGAATGTACAGGACTCCCTATTGTGGTGGACAATAGAATCCAATCTAATCCGAGGTGCACCCTTTCACCCACCAAACTCGCGCCTCACATTTACCACTGACGCTTCCCTATGGGGATGGGGAGCCCATCTCAATGGCATATGCGTCGGGTACCTGTGGGATCCTCTCACTTCAACCAAGCATATGAACTATCTGGAACTACTGGCAATAAAACTGACACTGAGCTTCTTCCATCCCATTCTTCAGGGGCATTGTGTGGCTGTTCTCATGGACAATACTACAGCACTCAGCTACGTCAATCGTCAGGGTGGGACTGTGTTCCGGACCCTTTGCTGCCTGGCAATCCACCTTTGGGAATGATGTGTAGTCAACAACGTCTTCCCTGTGGCCACCCACATTCCAGGAACCTGCAATGTCAAGGCAGACCTTCTCAGCAGGGGTCTCACTCAGCATCACGGGTGGGAGCTGAACTGGACTTACCTTTGCCTGCTCTTTCAGAAATGGGGCAGTCTGGAGATAGACATATTCGCCTCCAGAAGGAACACAAAATGCCCTTTCTTCTGCAGTTGGGAGGGAGCGGACCCTCTTTCTCTAGGAGATGGCCTCCTCTACCCATGGGGGCAGACATTCCTATATATGTTTCCTCCTCTACCCCTCCTTTTACAGGTGGTTCAGAAACTAGCCAGAGTTATGCCAGACTGTATCCTAGTGGCTCCATGGTGGCCCAGGCAACCCTGGTTCACCACTCTTCTTTGACCTGCAAGAGGCAAGTACCACCATTTCCCCAGGGTACTGGATCTCCTTCTTGCAGAGAATGGGATGCTTCTTTATGCCGGCATAGACAGCCTGAAGTTGACAGCCTGGCAGATAAAGTGATAACCTTCTCTGATCATGTCTCAGAGGTTCTGCTCAATGCCAGAAAGGCATCCACTAATCTTTCCTATCAGAGGAAGTGGCTTAGGTTCCTTTCCTTCTTGCAGACATCAACTACTTCTCCAACGTCTATGAGTATGGACAAGATCCTCAAATTCCTCCTGTCGCTTGCTGATCAGGGCCTTTGCCACTTGTCTATTAAAGTCTACTTGGCAGCCATTTCTGCTTACCACAATGGATTGGATGGTTACCCAGTCTTTTCACATCCTACTTTGAAGAAGTTCCTTCAAAGACTGATTTGATTGTATCCCCCCGTAAGTGTTCCAACACAGCTTTGGGATTTGCCATTGGTGCTCCGCCACCTCACAAGGAAGCCATTCGAACCTATGGCCACCTGCGACTTACAATACACAGCTTGGAAAACTGCTTTCTTAGTGGCGATTACATCGGCCAGGAAGGTCAGCGAACTGGTGGCACTACACCATGATCCTCCATACCTAATCTTTTTGCCGAATGGGGTGCGTCTGGTGCCGGACGTCTCCTTTTTGCCGAAAATAGTCTCGGAGTTTCATTTAAACTCCGAAATCTTCCTGCCTGATTTCTTCCCACACCCTGAAGGGGAAGAACAATGTCTTCTTCATGACCTTGATGTCAAAAGGGTGCTCCTCTTCTATCTAAACTGGACTCGGTCTACTAGAAGGGACAATACTCTCTTCCTCTTGTACTCCACCGCCTTTCTGGGGTTGAGGATTTCGGCTCAACCCCTATCCAATTGGATTGTCGGGACAATATAATAGTGCTACATGTTAGCAAAGTGCTCCCTCCCTGTACGCTTGAGGGTGCATTCTACCAGATCAATGGCTACCTCCACAGCTGTCTTGAAGGGTGCATTGCTGTCCTCTATCAGTCGAGCTGCCACGTGGTCCACACCTACCACGTTCATTAAACATTACACATTAGATGTTTGTGTGCAGCATAAGGTCAATCTGGGTCATTTGGTCCTGTCCTCTGCAGCACACTGAGCCTGACAGCGCCCACCTCCAGGTGAGCCACTGCTTTTCAATCTCCCATAGTGTGATGCACAGAGACCACAAAGAAGATAAACAGGTTGCTTATCTGTAACTGATGATCTTCAAGTGGTCATCTGTGCAGTCACACTGGCCGCCTGTCCATCGCCACTGCTGTTATCCTCAGTTGTTCATTTACATAGCTTTGGTTGATGGCGGTCAGAAGGAACTGGTGGGATGTCCATGCTCCACCCTCTTGGGCATGTGCAGTTGGGGTTCCCATGCAGGCTCATGGTGGAGGCATGAAAATCCCATTGTGAGCTTTGCACAACACCAATCTGATCAGCACAGGCGCACTGGATCCCATAGGTATGACTGCACAGATGACCACTCGAAGATCATCAGTTACAGGTAAGCAACCTGGGTTTTTTGCAGTGTGTTTCTGGTGCACTTCATTTCCGCACTGAGTGCTCCCTATACAGTGTGCGATGATGTACATACTGAAGCAGGCGGGAAAACAATGGCATGGAGTCAGGATGGCCCAATCAGACCATCCCAATTCCATGAGAGCGTGCTGGCACGATCACAAAGGGAAAGTCCATTCCTGGCCTGTAGCAAACCCATTTGCTACCGGACTTTCCCTAGTGTTTTTTTACTCTGCTTCTACGGTGGAGCAAAACAGGTTGCCCACAGGTGCAGGACACTTCCCAGATGTTTGCGTCTGATTGCACCCTTAAAATCTGTCCAGCGTTCGTGCCATTGGCGCAGCTAATTCTGTGTGTGATCACAGCCCAAGGCAGGGCACAGTGTATCAAACAAGTTGCAAAGATAACAGAATTAAAACATATTAAAATGCACAATTTGTCAATTTAAAAACATTCCGATGTAACACACCAAAGAGCTTAAAAAAAAAAACCCACTCAGGATCATCAAACTCACACCTGGATCTTCTGCCAACGCCACTTCCAAATAATTATCTTTTTCATTTTGCTTCACAAAATTTATATCCCACCTTTCTGCCCTTATAGTCCACTAAGGTGGCTAATTAAAACATACATAATAAAATCACAAATATAACACTCCTTGTTAAAAATATTGACACTTCATAAGACATGTATGAGCTTTCTATCCAACTCTGTTGTTTGGCTTTCTTAAACAGAACACTAAAGTTTTGGCATCTCTTTGCAAGGTCAGAAAAAGAGTCCATGAAGCAGAGCATACCAGTGTTTGCTGTCGTTCAGTAAAAAGGGGGCAGACAACTTAGCCTGGCTTGATACAGGCCTTTATATTGATATGCATCATATTGGCTGTCACACTGTCACTTCCTGTTTGCCATTAAAAAACAGCAACATTTTAATTATCTGAAATCTTGCTACCTCCTGCACATCCAGCTCTGTTGAAGTCAATGCCTCAGTACAGTTGAGTTATGTAGCTTGTTCCCAATCTTTTAACCAATTTATAAGGTAATGCTAAATTATGAGAGTTTTTAACACTGAGCATCATTAGTTGTTGTAGATTTTCTGAGCTGTATGGCTGTGGTCTTAGCATTGTAGAACCTGATGTTTTGTCAGCAGCTGTGACTGGCATCCTTAGAGGTATAATACATAAAGATGGAGTACTCTCTGGGCGATTTCACACAAAGTCTTGTGCCGGGGTCAATCCTCTGTTTCATCCGTTGCATTTTGTCAATTTCACACCATTTGTCCCGGGGCTGGCTTTTGGTCTGGAGCTTCCCCCATTTACTCCAGATCAGCGTGATCCTTGATTCCCAGGAGTTTCCTGTTGCCCCGCATCAAATCAAACCCGCCCACCTTCCCCCTCTATGTTAACTGCAGGATTTCTTGATCTCCACCCACGTTCCTTAACCCTTTCCCAACCCAACCTGCAGAAACATGTGCAACAATTCAAACCCACCCCCAGTTATTTTTCTGTGGTCCCTGTTCCGGTTTATTTTCTCCTGCACCATTGAATGAGGAAGACAACAGTTTCACAAATACAAGAAATTTATTTCAGATGTATCTTCACAAACAATTCACCTTGTTCTGCTAAGCTGCAGTTGGGAGCTGTACATTTACTTGAAGGAGCCTGAAGGCGAACTGTGTACTTTTGCCCTTTAAATCACTGTACTCAAATGCAAAGCAAACCACACAACAGAAGCATAGGAATGTTGCAGGAAGCCACGCCAAGGCTGTAATGGGAAAATGAAACCCCCAGAGCGATCCGGGGCAGACGGCTACAGTGTGAAATTGACAAAAACGATCTGGGGCAGAAAACTCCAAGGAAAACCAGTGGTAAGTGCCGTGTGAGAAATCGGCCTCTGTGTCGATACAGTACTCTCTGTGTCAATACAGGGAGTACTCCATCTTTCTGTATTATACCTCTGAGGATGCCAGTCACAGCTGCTGATGAAACATCAGGTACTACAATGCCAAAACCATGGCCATACAGCCCAGAAAATCTACAACTAATGTACTCCAGCTGTAAAAGCCTTTGACAACATACTGAGCATCAAGTTGTACACTGATGAAGCTTTTGCCTCCAGTATGTTATGTTTGAAGACTATATGGTAGGTCTTGGAGGATCCATATTTTTCTGCAGGGGACTTGTTCCAATTCTTTTGTCAATGCTTGCCTTTCACAGTTATTCAAGGGGAAGTTTTTTGTCTGCCAAGGGGAGGATACGAGGAACATCACCAACAAATCAGACTGTGCAGAAGCCAGCTACAAATGGGTCCGGCACAAGTATAATTTTGATAATCTCGGCCAGGTATTAATGGAATGGTAATCTGCTTCTTTGCTCCTTTATTTCCTTGATCCAAAATATGCGTGAAGTATTCTTGCAGATACCCAGCTGCCATAATAAATAGTATGTTTCCTAGATGCACAGTGTACATTTAAAGGTCCCCACTGTGGTATCCATAAGTCTGCATACATTTCTTTCAGAATTAAGACAAACACACATTCTTCCTTGGTCTGTTTGGTTGCTCTACTGCTATGCGGCAAACTACATATATCTAGTAAAAGGCCTTGTCTTGTGCAGCTGGACATGCTGTACTCTGAATATCCTAATATCTCCATTCATTTAAAACTGCCACTGGAATCCATCCATATTTTAGCAATGTAGTTTCGCTAATTAGAATTGAGGGGTGGAAGCCCGGAGGGTGAAAATGGACTGGGCTTTCTTCTTTTCTTATTAACCTTCTTTGCTGGACCAGTATCTGTCACTGATAGGTTTTTGCTGGCAGGAGTCTTTTAACTTGAAAGTCGCTTATTATTATTAGCAAGCTAAAACAGCAAGCACAAGCAAAGAGAAAAATAGTAGAAATGCACAAATAAAAAGAAATATATTCTTCTTGAATGTAATGCTCTGTTTCCTTTTACCTTTGTAGGCCTTAATGTCTCTATTTGTTTTGGCCTCCAAAGATGGGTGGGTGGACATCATGTATGATGGATTGGATGCTGTAGGAGTGGATCAGCAGGTATGTGTTTGGCATTAAATTCCAGAAAGGCAAGAGAAAAAGAGAAGAATTATTCATTATTTTGTTTTGTTAAAACCACAGGGAATGCAAATTTCCAAAGTACTTTGTTGTCATGCAACAAAGCAAGGTCTAGCCCTTAAAAAAATGTATCCCATTTCTGTACTCATATACTCAATATTCATGTACTCAATACTCATTTTAATAGTTTCTTCCTCTACCTTGTAGCCAATCATGAACTATAACCCTTGGATGCTCCTCTACTTCATCTCCTTCCTGCTGATAGTTGCCTTCTTTGTCCTCAACATGTTTGTGGGAGTTGTGGTGGAAAATTTTCATAAGTGCCGTCAACATCAGGAGGAAGAAGAAGCCAAGAGACGAGAGGAGAAGAGACTCCGTCGGCTGGAGAAAAAGAGAAGGAGTAAGGAGAAACAGATGGCTGGTCGGTAATCTTTCCACATCTTTTCGAGTCCTGCTTGACCTTTGACAGTCTTCCCACACCTTGCTGCCTAGTGCCTGAAGCTCAGGGCCCTCCCAAAAGCATGGCCAGCTCTGAAATTTGCATGAAGGATATAGCACTGGCATAGGCTGAGCAAAGCCATGGAAATGTAGCAATGGCTGCATGATTTGCAACTAATTTATATGCTAGGTTATTTTTAAAAAGTTTTTTTCCCTCATTGCACAAGCTTACCATTATCCAAATAGTGTTAAATGCAAAGACCAGCAGTTCTAGAACAGGCCAAGAATCTTAGGCATGTCTTGCACTGTTGCTGATAAATACTTTCACTATTTGGTTTATTACAGCCTTGTAAGGTCACAGTTGGATTTCTTTTATCAATTTGCAAGCCAATTTAATGAAATTTCACAATATATTCAAGGATGTAATAATACAAAAGCCAGACTTATTTTAGAAATGCTTGAAAACATAGTGCATTTGCTTGAGAAATACAGATTTTTTTTAAAGAAAGAAAATAACCAGACATAGAAAACAATCAAATGAAATTTTCACCAATTTGGGATAAATATATTTGGTAGGCTTCTTAGAGTAATATTTTTTTCTTTTGTGATTATATTAGATTCATGTGAAATTTGAGAAACTTGACCTATCATCTTTTTAACCTCAGTTTCCGTTTGACTGAAAACATGTGAAATAAAACTCAGGTCAGAGGTCACAGGTCAGAGGTACTCTCCTCCATCTTGCATGTCTTCTATTCAGCTTAATTTTTGCCAAATGCTCATGTCTTCATGGTATCACTCATTGCCTTCATTGTTGTGTTTTATTACTTTTTTCCATTTCCATTTCCACATTTTTATCTCCCCTTTTGAATCAGTACCTGTAAATTTGTAGAACTCTCTCTTGGTCGTCATTGTTCATTGTTGTTTATCAGACCTAATAATAACAAAGATTTTAGTGCTGTTTTCTTATATGACAATATCATAGATTTTAATAAGATATGGACAGAATGAAAGAAAGCATAACTTATGTTACTTAAGTATACCGCTATACTTAAGCAATTTTAAAGTTTGATGTCTTATATTTAAATGCTATTCATTTTAATGTGGGATTGCCAGATCAGAAGTTCAAAAAAGTGAAAATCTGGCACTGTGGTTCCTTATTCAATTTTTTGGACCACAGATTATCCAAATAAGAGCCATGTACTTTGAGATTGTGGTGTTTTGGAGACACTTTTTAAAATATATCAGATTATTTTTTCAAGACAGGTAAGCAAATATTTCCAAGAGTGCAAACATCATATGAGAAGGGTTACTCTTGTGTTTTAGGATGATTCCACATACTTTTCTTCTGTGCCAAAGTTCACAGGATTTTGTATATATGGTGCGCCTTATGATGTATATGTGTATAAAATGACTGATATTTTGAGAAGTATATTTACATCAGTGAGAAATATCTACAGAGCTGCATTGTATCATTGAATGTGTTGATAGAAATAGCTGCAATTTACACTGTAAGGTGATTAGAAACACAACACACACACAAAGCCCCTTGGACTTTGGTGCGTAAAACGTGCCTGTAAATGTAAGCACATAATCTCCGTATCAGAGCAGACTAGTGACAAATGAATATTTTTCTATAAAACAGGCATCCTTGTAAATTAATACTGGGAAGAGCCTATATGAAGATTTAAGAACAGCCTTGTGCATTCTTCTGGGAAAGGGCTCCTTCTTAAAGAATTGTGAGCTCTTTCATGGTTGAAGTATATGTGTGAAACAATGAGCACCCCTGGAAGCTCATACAGAATTCTGACTATAAGAAAGTTCATATTGTCATAGTAGAACTCTATGGCTGTGATCATACATACAATTAGACCCAACTTAGGCATGATTGCTGGGTGGATTTAAAGAGAGCAGTCAGACGACAACACCTGGGAAGCATCTGACAGCCATTGACAACCCATTCTGCTCCGCTGCAGAAGCAGAGTTAAAAGACACCGGGGAAAATCTGGTAGTAAATGGGTTGTGATGGGCCACAGATGGACTTTCCCCTGTCTGATTGCTCCAGCGCGCTCTCGTGCCATTGGGGTGGTCTCATCAGGCCATCCCGATCCTGTGCCGTTGTTTTTTTTCTCCATTCGCAGTATGCGCATCATCACAAACTCCATAAAGAGCCCTCAGTGCAGAGGTGCAGTTCATTGATTCCTCATTTATGCGCATGGGAAACAAACAACATTAAAAATTTTCTCACCCACAGCTGCATCTGATCAAACACCGATGGGCTGCGCCCGCAGCTTCAAAGGAGGGTGTGATCTTGCAACTGCAGGTCAAATTTCTCCGAAGGAAATAACCTCATTTCCTCCCGTTTTATCAGGCACATTTGATGGCACCCTGTGTGGGATAATGATAGCATTGCTCTTCCCTATTCAATTCTCCTGCATATTTTAAAGGCTTGCCCCACCCTCATCCCTTCTACCTATCTTCCTTCACCCTTGGGACTTAACTGGCTGCTCAGTATTGCATGTGTCATTCTGTGGCCTGATGGACTCCCTTCCTGCCCCTCTTTCTTCTACAGAGGTAAATTACCTGTTCCTAGTCAGTTACCAGCCTTTCTTTAAATACCTCTTGAAATGTACTGGGTTCAGACTAGTGGATCAGCTCATGGTTTATTGTGATTTCAGCTCAAACTAAAGACAACTCAAGCAGGACAAAAGCCCTGCTTAAATGCGTGCTCAACACCACACCCAACACACACACACTCCCCGTGATTGATTATTTACATAAGAACTCCTGTACAATAGGTTCCTTCCAGGATCCTGGTCCCCTATTGTTCTGTGAATGAAGCTAAGTCCATGCTCAGGCGAAATGCGAGCTCAGTACATAATACCCTTCCCCCCATAGTCCAGAGCAGCCTTAACAAACAAAGTCTCTAAGGTACGCCGGTCGGCGTCGCTTTCGGTTCGAGCACTGCAGTTCTGACTGTGGGGCTGTGGAGCCAAGTCTGCCAGTTCTGTCGAGGGGCTGGCAGACAGTGGTGGTGTAGCCATGATGTCAGGTCTCTCTAATGTTGCTGGCTCTGGCAGTTCACCTCCTTGTCCCGCTGGCTGTTCGCTGGATGCTGGCTGTTCGCTGGCCGCTGGGGGGGTCCATTGGGGGGGTCCCTCTTGGGCTCTGGTTCCTGGGGGCTTGGCAGCTTGCCATTGCTCTCATCTGGAGACATGGCGGGCAACCCAGACTCGGCAGGGAAGAGACGGCAGCGGACCTGGTCAATGTGCCTCCAGATTACTTGACCATCCTCGATGGACACCTCATAGGACAGGGGCCCAGTGACCCTGATAACCGTGACAGGGATCCACGCCAATCCTCTGGAGAAGTTCCAGGTATAGACAGGGTCGCTGAGGAAGAATCCGCGGGGTGCTGCCTGGTTTTCCGGGGTCAGGCTGTGTTCTGGAGCGTGGTCTGGGTGCAGTCTGTCGAGGTGAGTGGTTAGGTGCCTGCCCATGAGGAGTTCCGCAGGGCTGCAACTGGTCATTGTGCATGGGGTTATGCGGTGGAAAGCCACGAGCCGGTAGTCCCAGTCCCCATGGATGATCCTGCTGAGGGACTCCTTCATAGTCCTCACCATCCTTTCCACTTGGCTGTTGGTTGCCGGGTGGAAGGGAGTGGAGCAGATAGCGGCTCACCCAAGGTGAAGGCCGTCCCGTTGTCCATCACGATGGTGTCAGGTATGCCATGGGTACAGAAGACCCACCGCAGAGCACAGATTGCTGCTTGGGATGAGGTGGGAATATGCTTGGGATGATGAAGGAACGTGCTTTTCACTTTGGAGGAAGCTTTGAGCTCACTAAGAGAGAATTCTTGCAGCATTTATTGGAAAAATTTGGATAAATATTTTGGTATTTGGCAACCTTGTGTTTGGAAATATCTGTTGAACTCCCTGAGGAAGGCACTGAAACAGGAGGATATCTGGACCTCTGTTGGAAGAAGACTGAGCACTTATTCAAAATAGTCTTAAAGGGAGTCCACTCTTAAAACTTTTGTATACTTAAGGAGGACTGATATTAATAAAGGGTCTGTGTTATATCTTTTGTGATATATTAAGAGACAATACTTAGATGTTTTGATATATCTTTTGTGATATATTAAGAGACAATACTTGGATGTTTTGATATATGAGTCTATGTATTAATGTTTATATGATAATTAATCTAATGGTGAAAAAATTGTAAAAATAAAAAATAAAAATATATAAAAATTATTTGAGATATTTTGTAATCATTTGTAGCATGGTATTTGCTGATTTTTGCTATTTCCTACTTACCGTGGGTCCTATTTTGGTTTTGTGGGATAAGGTGGAGCTGACTGGGACCACTTCCAACCATTTAGTGTAGGAGTCCACCAGAAGGAAGAAAATTTGTCCCTGGAAGGGTCCCGCAAAATCAAGCTGAAGCCGGGACCATGGTTTGTATGTGGACTCCCACTGATGGCCCTGGGTGGTTCCGATCGGGTTTCTTGGCATGCCTGACAGAACCTTACACAGTCCTCCATTTCACTGTCCATGTCGGGCCACCATACGTAGCTGCGGGCCAGTACCTTCATGTGCAGAATCCCTGGGTGAGTTTTGTGTAGCACCACTAGTACTTGTTGGCACAGTGGGGCGGGCACCACCACCTGGCTTCCTCACAGCAGGCAGCCCTTGTGAGCCAAAACCTCATCACTACGTGAGGAGAAGGCTGTGAATTCTGGGCCCACCCAGCTGGTGGGCCACCCCCTCCCCACCCAGTCCAAAACGCAGGACAGCACGTGGTCCTGGGTGGTGTAGCAGGACACATCAGATACCTGGAGAGGGTGGTCAGGCAGGCCCTCAAGGAGCAGGATCTGATGCGTGGGAGCCAGGTCCGGGTAGCAGGAGGGCAGCGGCAGGTGGCTGAGGGTGTCAGCGTGACTCATTGCCTTCCCAGGGTGGTGGAGAAGTGAATACTGGTAGCCGGCCAGGAAGATGGACCAGTGCAGCACCCTGGAGGACAGCATCTGTGGCATTTGGCGATCTGGGGCCAACAGGCCCAGCAGGGGTTTGTGGTCGGTCACGATGGTGAAGGGCCACCCATAGAGGTAATCATGGATTTTCTTGACCCCCGCCCCAATGGCCAGCGCCTCTTTGTCAATCTGCACATAGTTGCGCTTGGCCAAGGTAAAGGTGTGGGAGTAACAGACCATGGGAACTTCCCAGCCATCGGGCAACTGGTGTCCCAGGACAGCCCCAACGCCATATGGCGAAGCGTCACAGGCAAGGATGACAGGGAGCGCCTCATTGAAGTGCTCAAGGACTGGGTTTGAAGTGAGGAGTTCTTTGATGGCCTGGAACGTGGCAGCTTGGTTCTGGCCCCAGACTCAGGGAGCTTTTTTATCTAGAAGGTGGTGTAGGGGCGCAGTGATTGAAGCTTTATGGGGCAAGAAGGAGTGATAAAAGTTCAGTAGCCCCAAAAAAGCCTGGAGTTCCGACTTGGACATGGGAGCGGGAGCGTTAACAATTGTGAGGACCTTCTCAGGGGTCAGATGGATGTCATGAATGTCAACGAAGAAACCCAGGAATTCTACCCACGGGACCCCCAGGAGACATTTTTCCCACTTCACCTTGAGGCCGGAGGCTTGGAAACATTGCAAGATGGTGTGTAGTCTCTCAGCGAAGGTCTCGGCCGTGGGTGCGGTGATTAAAACATCATCGAAGAATGGCTGGACCCCGGGAATTCCTTTGAGGAGAGAGTCCATTAGATTTTAGAAAATCCCCAGGGCCACGCTGACCCCAAATTGCAGCTGCCACACCCGGAATGCAGCCACCGCACCCGAAACGCACCCCTGTGTGTCATGATCATCGGAGCCTCCGCGGTGGCATCGTCTACGGGAAGTTGCTGGTATGCCTGGGCCAAGTCCAGCTTATGGAAAATCTTCGCACCCACCAGTGAAGCCAGTATGTGGCTGACTACCAGGACTGGATAGGCGTGGTCCTGTAGGGCTTTGTTTATGGTACATTTGTAGTCCGCACAGATGTACACGTATCCATTTGGCTTAATGGGGGTCATGATGGGGGTCTCCCAGAGAGCATGCGGCACAGCCTCCAGAACCCCTTGGGCCACCAGGTGATCCAGCTCCCCATCAATCTTGGGCTTAAGGGCAAACGGAATGCGCCTGGCTATCTCGACGTCGTTATGCACTGGAAGATGATGAAGTTTTTCAGGCATTCCATCTATGCTTCCTGGAGATCGGGATGTGCAGGGTTGAACTTGGGCAATTGTCCTGATCCCCAACACACACACACGCCCCGTGATTGGTTATTTACATAAGAACTCCTGTACAATAGGGTTCCTTCCAGAATCCTGGTCCCCTATTGTTCTGTAAACGAAGCTAAGTCCGTGCTCAGGCGAAATGCAAGCTCAACACATAACACCTCTAGCATTAGGTACTCTGTCTTTCCATCAGTCCTCCTCTTCCTCTGCAGCAGAAGCCTCGGTAAAAGCAATTTTCCTTTCCATCTTGCTGAAGCAAAGATCTTAAACTGAGCACCTGTCTAATTGCACAGTGCAAAAGAGTCATATTGACTTATATGCGATGCGTAGATGGTTTATGAAATTATTACTCCATTCTACAGATAACAGTTTGCAATCCTGGTTATGCTTCAGTAACATGATAGTATCAGACACAATTAATATCACTTAACATGCATTAATTAATCTAGCACGATAATGATTACTGTAAATAATGTTTTTACAGTTTAAGTAGAACAATAAAAAGTTGTCTAAGGTAACAGACGGCACAGGGTTTTTTGATCCAAAGTAGTTGTAACATCTTCAGTTTCATTCTTGAGTCTGAAAATGATTTCAAGTATTTTAGGATTTACTATATTCTACTACAATACAATGAACATGAAATTAAGCAAACTCTGGAGCACGATGGAAGACAGGAGGGCCTGGCGTGATGTGGTCCATGGGGTCGCGAAGAGTCGGACTCGACTGTGCGAATGAACAACAACAACACTACAATACTATATGCATCATTCATAAACTTTTTGTGATCTCCTCTAATAAGCCTCACTGTAAAGGGCTATGAGGGATTTTTTGAGGACTTCATTGTTTCTTCCCTGACTGAAATGTATCAGAAACTCTTTCACTTCCCCTGGACAATTAATCATTCCTTGGAAACTGATTTCATATTAGCTGTAGTGGTTGCTTTTTAAAATAGCCACTTAGGGGAGCTAATATTTTACTTTTCTTTGCAAGTTAAAAAAAATGGTTGATATATCTCCAGTAATCTTTCTTATAACATCATATACAAGCCATCAAAGAAAATCACACAGTCTGGTTAACTCTCTATACAAAGAAATCTCAGACTACTCAAAAGCATGGAAAGATATTTGTATTCAGTTCTTTAAACGTACATAGATAGAGGCAATAGCAAAATACTCTATAGAAAAATGGGATAGTATTGTAAAAGTAACTTCCATATAGGCTTTACAGAACAAACAGACTCTCAGAAAATATTTTAGGACATGCCTTTCCATAAAGTCACATTCAATTAAAATCTGTCCTATTGATTGCATGAATTCAAATTTGTAGCCCTTAAGTCGAAATACCCATTTCTTAGCACTATGAAGCAAAAGGCCCAAAATTGGGCTGCTTCCACATGGTGACAATTCTCCATTGAACATTTATTGTTGCTGTGAGTGCTGAAGCATTTGCAATGGCAACAGAGTTCATATGACCACTTTCCTACTAATCTCCACCTCACCATCTGCAGGCTGCAGCTGTGAAAAAGCACCAATGTGGGTAGGAGGTTTGATAACCCACACTATCCTGTCCACACAGTGGGCAATTTTGCATCTAGCATTTGCTCCACATTTTCTCAACTGGGAGGAAAAAGTACAGCTTAAAACTACATTCAAATACCTTGGGCCAATGCTGTACTGACTGCAAAATCACCCCTGAATGGCCATAAAAGGGCCATAAATCTATGCAGAAGGTACCTTAAAATCCAATGATCAAAGGAAGCGAAAGCAGCATGGAGTGTGGAGGCTACCATAAAATCCGATGATCAAAGGAAATGAAAGCAACATGCAATGCAGAGGGGAATTTCTGTTCCAACGTGGGTTTGCTAAAACAACCAAGGGAAAAGCCAATGCAGAATCAGCCAGTATGCAAACCAGCTTGACTGCATTCTTTCTGGAAGTATCTTAGCAAAACAGTTTTGGGAAAGATTGTAGTAAAGTAGGGGGAAAGCCAGAAAGTGCACAAATGGATGATGTTGTTAGCTGAATGCTCTAAAAATACTTCTCTGGTTTGTAGTCAAGACCAACCAAAATAGCCATGTGGAAGCAGCCTGAGTGTCAGTTTGGTGCACAATGGCAGAACACTCAAGGCTCAGTTCTAATGTAACACTGGGAGTTATTTCTCCAAAGGAGAATTCCTTCATAGAATGTAAATTATCTAGGTGTCTATCAGTGCAATCCTACATTGTTACACTAATCTATGACCACTGACTTCAATGGATTTAGAAGGATATAATTCTGCTCTGAACTGAACTGTAAAGCTAAAATCATGAACATACTTATTAGTGGGATAGGCCCTATTGAGCTCCATGGGATTGCCTCCTGAGCAAATATCCTTGGGATTTCACTCCAAGGGTAGAAATACATGTTACACATAAATGTGAATATGTAAACCCCAATAACTTCTCTTGGGAGAAGCACCTTTGGAAGCACCTCCTTTGTGTGGAGGTGTTGATAGAATTGTTTAGACAATTGATAGCCTGCCTTTTCAGATTTGTCCTGGAGGTGAGCCCCCACCCACCATTTTCCTGCTGAAGCTAGTCAATTAGCTGCTCTTCCCCTCCCCCCATGTTTACCCTCAGTATCAAAGTCTCACACTCTGTGTAGTGGTAGAGGGACATAAATGAAGCAGAATAATAATTGAAGCAGAAAAGTAGTAGGAGGGGAAGTGTCAAAACATACACCTTTTTGCTACTTGTTTGCTCCAAATTTCCCTCAGTAGAAGCATTCACGGTGAATTTGTTTGCATGTAATCCACTGTTCTATCCTAACTGTATAGTCTTTAGCCTCAATACTCCATGGAGATTACAGTCTACTGAAGCAGTGAAACTACTGTGTGGTAAGTGGGGTGAGGACTGTGCTATCAATAATCTTCCTTTACATCTTTCTGTATGTTTACTTAACTCACCATGCATGAGATTGGCACCATGGCTGTTCTATGTTATGCTGACCTGTGTCCGATATTGGCCATATAATTACGTAGCCACTTCTAATGAGTCCTGGTATAGGCCCACTGATTTTAATGGGATTTAAAATGATTACTGCAGGACAAATGGTTTGAAAAAAGCAAGCTTTATTTCCTCTTACGATTATTTTGAAAATATGACTAGTTGTCACATTCTTTTCTGATGCGAGATATCTCAAGTATCATTATGGCAACTTTAATAATATATTTATTAGGAATCACAACCTATAGTAGGATTTGGTGCTTCTCTCTGTCTGGTGCTATTATTTACAACTTGTAGTGTTTCAGGTGCAATATAATAATCCTTAGTTATTTCACTTAAGTGTATCGATCCCATTAAGGTTACACTGGTTTATGAGCAGACAAGTTTACTCATAGCTGCCTGTCACCATTGCACCATGAAGAATCTTAGAATCCACTCGGCAGTCAACAGTGGCCACGGCCTGCAAAGCTAGTTTCATACTTCCAAAGGTGCTTTGGGCTTTTCTTGAACGTCACGCACACACACACCAATGCTGTCATGAAAAAGAAATCTGAATTCACAGGAAAAATCAGTTTTGTTGTGGCATGGCGGTCAGATGCTCAAAGAAAAGACCTCCCCACAAAATACCTCTAGGAGAACAAAATTTCTTAGGATCTCAGAATCTTAATCTGTTGCTAATCATATTTATGCTACTATTATCATAATAATAATGCTTGGCACTTGCAGTTAAAGGAATTAAGGAATTGGGAAAGTTGCTGCTTTCTGTGAGACTCTGGAGAGCTGCTTCCAGGCAGAGTAGATGGAGGTAAATGGATCATTGGTCTGGCTTAGAAAAAAGCAGCTGAATGTGTTCATATACGATCAATTGTATCATATTATAATGCTATTTAATAACCATGTGGGAGCTTTTCAACTCAAAGACAGACAAAGATCGTTGATGTATAATATACATCAACAATCTAGGCACTTTACAAATGATAAATCATTCTTTTAAAAAAATGTTTTTGACAATGGCAAAACCTCCTCTTCCTTCCCATGATCTCGATACTATCTACTTGCACATTGCTTTCAGATAGACTCCATTGAAATGTGTGGATGTTGCAGTGTTAGGCAGCCAGAGCTCTTGGTTTGCGTTGCAAAAGAATGATGAATGAAGGATTTGCCGCACATCCTATTGGGTGATTAATGCCCTTTCATTCTTCTAGATCTAATGCTGGATGATGTAATAATGGAGAGCTCAGCCAGTGCAGTACCAGGTACTGGGAAGTTCTTGCTGTCTTTATCTCACGTGAATGGTGGTGCTGTGTGTTAACGGCTGACCACTAGTGCTTTGAGGCATCTCGCTACACTGTGTGTGGTGGAAAGTCTTTGTTTGTTCCATGTCACACGCATGTTGTTTTTGTACACCTTTTTAAGTTGAAATATCTGCAGGTTTGACTCACCATTGACAATTGTAGGACCTGAGTTCTGACCCTACCTGTGAGTTCTCTGCATTTTCTAGAAAACTTGGGAGAGAAGAGGAGCCTCATCCACTACTCCCAGCACAAAGTGAAGTGTCTACCTCTGCAAGTTATATCTCTGCAATATACACAGAGAACTGAGGAGAGAGGGAGGGAGTCCTTCACTTAATGCTGGCTGTGAGAGGTTGGTTCCCATTGCTCAAGATGGGATCACTACTGATGAGTGTATTGCTGCACACGTATGCGCAAGGTTCAAAGTGTATTTGCTGCCCCCACTCCCATTCGTAAATTGCTTTGCAGGCTTCCTCAGTATAATTCAGCTAGGCTTCCTCCAGCAATGCAATGATAGAAGAAACTTTGAATGGCGGAAACTGGTGACTGATTTATTCTCATATTGCACACAATTTGAGCATACACTGTATTTCTACAACACAAGGAAGAATAAGCCTTATCTTGCTGCTGACTTTGTCACTTTATGGTGGAGGCTGACAGCAGTTTTCTCCAGGAAGACTCTTTCTGGCCTCTGGTCAGTCCCACGCAGTCATTTGCTGCATACAATCATATTGCATTAGTATAATTATCTTAGTATAATGACTGAGGGGTAGAATGCAATGTGCATATAAGCTTTCACTTAAGTAGTTTTGTTATTGATATATTGTGATTTTAAATGCTGTTACTCAAAAGTAAATTCCCCTGAAATCACTGGAAACTACTTCAAAAGAAAGGTGTATGATCCTGCATTTAGAGGAATATAAGATAACAGTTTTCAGTGAGGTGGCAGCCCTGTGCCTGTCATTGTTCACCAGTCCCAGGAAGAGACAGATAGGCACACAATTCAAGTAAAAACTACAGTCTCATTCCAGCTCCCATTTAGAGAAGCAAGTTATTTCTCATTTATTTCATTAGGACTTCAAGTCTCACATAATTAAGCACATTCGTTTACCATTGAAGGTAGAAGGAAAAGAGGAAGACTCAACATGAGATGGATGGACTCAATAAAGGAAGCCGTAGCCCTAAGACTGCAAGACCTGAGCAAGGCTATTAATGACCAAACATTTTTGAGGTCATTAATCCATAGAGTCACCATACATTGGATGCAACCTGACAGCACGTAACACACAGTTTACCATTTTAAAAAATCAGAATAGAAGCCAGATGTTTATCTCATATGGTCCACTTAAGGCCATGTCTTTCTTAGTATCAGGCAGCTGAGCCTCTCATTCGCTGCCAGGAATTCTTTCCAGCTAGAAGTTAAGCTATGGAAACTAGGCAAGACTGCACCAGTTTTGTGTAGGAGTCCTAAAAGAAGCTTCTCCATCTCCATTACTGGGCCAGAAGGACTCCTTGGTCATTGTTGAATATAAATGAGCAGCTAGTGAGGTGTAAACCACAAGGCACTGACATCAAGCATTACAATTTTGGACTGACCAAGAAAGATTGCATACATTTGACAGATTAGTGCAAACATCTTAGAGGATACTAGCAGAAAGCCTTTTCCTTTTTAAAAAAATAAATTTTATTAAAGAGATTTTAAAACAAAGAGATTAAAAAAGGAAATATTAAGTAAAAGAAAGAGAAATACAGAACTAAAAAATAAAGCAAGAAAGATAGAAAAAGAAAATAAAATATAAAGAAGTGACTTCTGATTTTCTCCATGACAAATACAAGTAAAATTCTAATTAATGCTTACTCTCTTCATACAAAATAAATACCATATTTTTCACTCCATAAGACGCACTTTCCCCCCCAAAAAAAGTGTGGGGGGGAAGTGTGTGCGTCTTATGGAGCGAATACTGCAAAAAAGAGTGCAGTTGGGGGGGGTGGAGCGCCGGCTTTCCTGGGCACTCCACAGCTGCGGTGCACCCAGGAGAGCCAGGGAAAGGGCGGGCGTTCTAACTCCCCCCCCTTCCCTCCCAGCCCCAGCGCTGGCTTTCCTGAGCACACCACAGTAGCGACGAGCCCAGGAAAGCCAGGGAAGGGGCGGGCATTCTAACTCCTGCCCCTTCCCTCCAAGCCCCAGCGCCGGCTTTCCTGAGCGCCATGCATCTTATAGTCAGGTGCGTCTTATGACGCAAAAAATACGGTAAGTTTCTCTTTCCCCCCCTAAGATCTAATCTTTTTGCTACCCTTAATCCTCAAATCCACATATTATCAATTCATTGAGAGCCAGTTTGGGTGTAGTGGCTAAGAGCGGTGGACTCTAATCTGGAGAAATGGGTTCAATTCCCCATTCCTCCACATGAAGTCAGCTGGGTGACCTTGGGTCTGTCACAGCTCTTTCAGAGCTCTCTGAGCCCCCAAAATAAGTCTAGCTCACCACAAAAGAGTTAGAAATTAAGGCTGCCACAAAAGCTTTGGATCTCCTGGCTCTACTACACGCCATGTATAATAAATAATAATAATAATAGTAATAATAATAGTAATAATAGTTCATTTTCCCCATTTCCTGCAAAAAGCCTATAAAGGGTTTCCAGTTAGCGATAAATGTAGATAGTGTCTTTTTTCTGATCAAGGAAGTAAGTTTATCCATCTCTGCAAGTTCCATAATCTTCAACCATTTCTCTGTAATGGGTAGTGTCGAACTTTTCCATTTTTGTGCATATAATAATCTTGCTGCTGTTATGTATAAAAACAAACTTCAATTATTGTTTTCTAGCTGTCTGTCCATTAGTCCCAAAAGAAAAGCCTCTGGTTTCATTTGAACAGTAGTCTTTAGAATCTTCTGAATTAATCATTTCATAAACATTTCTTTAAAGGAGCTTAACATAAATTTAAGGCCCTTTCTCCACATATTTTGCCATTGTTCCATTTCTATATTATGTCCAAAGTTTTAGCCCATTTTATCATAGACTCTTTCACACATTCTTCTTCTGTTTCAAATTTCTTCTTCCTGACAAAATGTTCCAAAGTGTCCCTTGGGATCTTTCTTGAACTGGCAAATCTCAAATTTATTCTATACACTTTGTCAATTTTGGATAGGCTTGCCAAGCCCCCGCTGGGGGTGGGGGAACCCCCGATTTTTGACCCCCCCCTTACCCACTTTTTTGAAATCCGGCACCGGGGGACAAAATGGCGGCTGGAAGGGTGACGCTCTGGCATTTTAGTCTTCCAAGTCTCTATGGCTATGAAAGCCATAGAGACAAGGGCTAGAGCATCAGTTCCACTTCTCTTCCTCTAGTGTGCGCTGGTGATTTTCCTCTTTCCAGTCCCGCCCCTGTTGTTTGCAGCAGGAGCATCCTGAGTAGTTCTCAGAGCCCAGAAGAGCGAGGGTCCAGGAAAGCAAGGTTTGGGCTGGCCCAGGGCTCTGCCTCATGGTCTTGTTTGTTTTTCCTTCCATTTTTCCTTCCCCCCGTCCCTCCCACACCAGCTGGCTAATGCTAGGGTTGGGTCCATTCTTCACTGAATTCTCCCCTGCATGTTGGTGCTCCACTCAGGCCCTGGGGGGACCTTGCCTCACCACCGGGTGGGAAGGAAGCTTAGCTGGGGGTCTCCTCCCTGGGGAGAGAGGGAAAGGGAGCTGCCAGCTATTTAAAGCAAACAGCTGACCAGGGCTCCACCTGCCAGCTGCTCATTTTAAAGCATGGGCAGTCATTTTAGAGTGCACTTTCTCCTCCCCCCGCCTAAAAGTGGGAAGGAGCGAACGGAGGCTCGCAGTGGCTGCCTGCTTTTTACAGCCAGCAGCCCAGCAGTGCAGGTCCACCTGCTCGTTTTAAAAGCACAGGCAGTCATTTCAGAGCTCCGTTTTGCCACCCCCCACACACACACACCTAAAAGTGGGAAGGAGTGAATGGAGGCTTGCAGTGGCTGCCTGCTCTTTACAGCCAGCAGCCCAGCAGTGCAGGTCCACCTGCTCATTTTAAAAGCACAGGCAGTCATTTCAGAGCTCCGTTCCCCCCCCCACCTAAAAGTGGGAAGGAGCGAACAGAGACTTGCAGTGGCAGCCTGCTCTTTAGAGCCAGCAGCCCGGCAGCGCAAGTCCACCTGCTCATTTTAAAACCACAGGCAGTCATTTCAGAGCTCCGTTTTGCCCCCCCCGCCTAAAAGCAGGAAGGAGCAAAAGGGAGGCTTCTAATGGCTTCTTTCTGTCTTCCTTCCTATCATTTTTCTGCCCGCCTGTCTTTCTATCTTCTTTCTTTCCTTCCTTTCATTTTTATTTCTCTCTTTCACTTCTCTCTTCCCATCTTTTTTCTACCTCTCCCTTCCTTCCTCTTCTTCTCTCTTTCTCTCTCTGTTTTTCTGTCTTCCTCTCTTTTTCTTATTTTGCCTTTTTTCTCTTTCTGTGTTTCTGTCTTGCTTGCTTTCTCTCTCTCTCTCTCTTTCTCTCTCAGTCCATTTTTTTTCTTTTGATGCAAAATGCCTTCAGCTCACACACAGAATGCCACTTCTATCACCTCTTCCAGATGATTCCTTAAAGTCCATCTTTTCTATGAATTGTTTAGAACAACTGCCTAATCCCCATTTTCTGCTGAAATTGATCATTGCTACTTAAGACTAAACTGCCTATTTTTCCTCTCTAACTTTGTCTGGTCGTTCTTTCTTTCTTAAGGGAAGAGAGATTATATTTGAATAGTTTCTATAATTAATTTTTTAAAAACACAAAGTCTGTCTGCTCACAATTTTAAAACTAGTTCCATAGCCAACACATGGTAACCCTGTAGGGTTTTCAAGGCAAGAGACATTCAACGGTGGTTTGCCATTACCTGCCTCTGCATAGCAATTCTGGGCTTCCTTTATGGTCTCCTATCCAACTACAGACCAGAGCTGACCCTGATTAGCTTCCAAAATCTGATGAGATCAGACTAACCTGAGCCATCTGAGTCCATGACATAGTGTTATGTAGGCAGAGCTGCTGTGTGGGTGCCTCCCAGGCTGTCATCTCCAACCTGTTCTTGGGAGCCACAATCATTAGGGAAGAGCCACGTGACAGAAGTGTAGTTTGGTGCAGTGTGCTGGAAATGAACATCATCAGAAAGGGTGGAGCTTGGAAAATGACATTAACTGCCATTTGACCTGGAAGTGACATCACAGGAAGTGACAACACAGGAAGTGACATCACAAAAGTCTCCCGGCTCCGCCCCCCAAAGTCTCCTGGCTCCACCCCCAAAGTCCTCAGATATTTCCGAAGTTGGATTTGGCAACTCTAGTTTTGGAGTCCATATCTTCTTCTTCCAAATACAAAAAAATTGCTAATGCTTTGATAATTCTTTCTCTAATAATTTCATCTGAGGTCTCTGGAATAGATCTAAATATTAAACAGAATTCTTTCTCAACTCCAGTAGGGTAAAGTTATCTAATTCTTTTCCTAACTCTTTAGCTGTAATTTCTATTTTAGTTTCTAAGCTTCCACTTTATCATTAATTTAACCTCTCCAGAAATTTGCTTTATAGAGCTTTCCAGCTTTCTAATCTCTACTTTCATCTCTTCTTTCATTTTACAAGACATTCATCTATTTTTTTTACTCATCTGATCAAATAATTTCTGAAGCAATTCAGGTATAATTGGCTTTTCAGGGGTTTGTTCAATGGAACCCTTTTTCTGGTAGATGCCATTATCAAATTAAAATCCAAAAGCCAGATCAGGGGAATAGAAAGCAAACAGTTGTTGTTGGTTGTTGTTTTTGCACACTCAGTTTCCTCAGTCTGTAATCATATCACCATGACAACAAAGCAACACAGTTCCCATCCTTATCTTCTGTTTATAACAAATAAATAAGCATAGTCTTAGACAGTAACAAACAAATAGGCATAGTCTTAAACAGTAAACAAGAAATGTCTGGTCTGGTGTTTTTCAGCTGGCAAAACACTTCCATCAAAAGCAGTAAAAAATCATAAAAGTAAACCTTGTCCCTTATTCCTTTTTAAAAAAAACTTTCTTGTAACTTTTCCTAATTAAGCTTTTTGCAACAATTTTTAAGTCCCTAAATCCTTAGAAACTTTTATCTTTATAGTCTCAAAAAAGGGGGGTATCTCACCGCAAGTCATTTTATCTTTGTCATGGAGAAAATCCATCTTTACCTCTGCAGTTAATTATTCTACAAGAAGTTAAGAAGGCTTAAACTGTCCATTAAAGGCTGCACTGCTGGCTGAGGGCAAAGATTTACACTTTCATTTTTACAGATTGCTTACAGGGAGCTGCTGTCTGAAGGATGCGTGGTTAATCTCATGATTTCCCTTTCACCCAAGGAGATAACATCAGCCAGCAATCACCTCCTGGCTGGTGTTCTTAACCACGATGCTTCTCCAGTAAACCAGAGATGCCAGCCTGTCATGTTCTTCTTGGGAAGTCTTTGAGGAAGACTTTTCCAACTTGGTCAATTATTTGGTGGTTCAAGGGGCAAACTGAATGTGTGGTTATTTAAAGATGGCTTGCAGGAACTCAACCCTAGACAGGTTCTGAGTTAATTTGAAATGTGATTCTGAGAATGCAAGCAATGTAAAAAAAAAATGTATGGAGGACTAAGATCAGGAAAGGACTTGTTAATGCACAGAGGCACACCCTCCCCCCCAAAGACCAAGTGTGTTTTACTGAATCCTGAATGTTCAAAATCTTCCCTTCCTTCCCATTTTATTGAATTCACGCATGCATATGCTCTGCACTGGCTATGAAACCACTCTTCTGATTCCTCTGGGACATAGGCTAGAGGAACAACTCCTAGAACTTTTAATTTCATGGTGGTTATAATGGTTTAGATCACATACCTTAGGAGATGTATGCTTGCTTTGTTTGTTTTGAATGCTCTTTGTTCCTTCCCAACTGTCCATTCCCCAGTGCAGATTCAGAAAGAATGGTGTAATTTTTTATGTCTGAAACTTGTGCTTCATGATTCCTTTGTTGTGATATTAGCATTGTTAAGCATAATATAATGTGCTTTGATATCAAAGGACAAAAAAGACCCCCCCAGTTGTCTTAAGCACATGTGATACTAGGAGATCAATAATGAGATCACACTGTCCAAACTATCTGTACCCCAATGAGTAAAACCCAGGATGTCTATCTTTACATTTTAGAAATACGAAACTTTAGAAATACTAAGCTTTGGAACTGAGATATGGTGTATTGTCTGTCTGTGCTGTTTACTAGTGTAGAGTGGAGATTTTATTTTTGGACATGCTGTCTGTCACAGCTGGAAAACTCTCAATGGGAATAATTTAACCACTTTCCATTTTGCTTTTTTAAAAATAATGCCATTCACTAAAAAGACTAATACAATCACTTGTTTAAATGTCATGGTTACTTCCCTGTACATCACTTTGAATTTAATATTCTCTGGACAGTTTGTAAATCCAGCTGCTGCATCCCTGACCTTTCATCCCCTGTATTAAAGCTTGGGGTAGTATTTGACCCCTTGTATATGAAACATTATGCAGTGCTAGCCACTTCAGATGCCATTCAAAATGGTAACATAAATGCCAACACTATTAGACAGCTGGTCACAGATGCCACATTAGATCACTTCAGAGTTTCATTCCACAGAATTGGGCAGGGGGACAATAGTATGCCTTCCCCTTCTTCAAGCTATGTCCTGCCTTCCTTGTATATTAAAGAGTGCTTTCAGGTTTCGTGTTTATTTGCCAATCAATGTAAAATAAATAGGATGTTAGAATTAGTATCAGTCTGACATGGCATGCATTCTGAATGATATCCAGTAATTTTGCCTCCTCCTTAGCTATGAGATATTGCTTTTTAAAACAAAATACTATTCCTAAATGATCATTAATGGGAAGACTGAAATTTTAGGCCATGATCTCAAAGGAGTGGCTTCTAGTGTCTGTTACTACTTGTGTGAAAGGATGCCTGAATAGCTGATAGGGATGGACATGAACCAGGAAAATGCAGTTTTTGTTTGTGGCATGCCCGCTTTGTGAACCACAAACCATCATGAACTTTTAAGGGCTAAATGAACCAGTTCAGTTCATGAGGTTTGTGAATGCCCCCCCCACACACGCTAGAGATACCAAGCTTGCAGGGGATCTCCAGCTGACTCTCCTCTACCTGCCCTCCAAGTTTGGTGAGGATTGGGTTTACAGAGTACAAGTTACATCACCTCAAAGAAGATGCCCCATCCTCCATTGCTTCCAATGGAGGGGGGGGGGAAGCAAAAAAAAAAAAAAAGCAAGGGCAATAGAAGCCCAGCAGAACAGAATCAAAGTCCTAGAGAATCTGTGCAGTAGAAACTGAAAGTGAGGAGCATTTTTACAAGTCCAGCAGAACCAGTGCAATGTGCCCAGCAGAACAAGTGCCACTGTGGCAGTGCAAACCCAACAGGACTGTGGTCAAACCAGAGAATCTCTGCAGTAGAAACTGAAGGGGGACATTTTTACAAGCCCGGCAGAACCAGTGCAATGTACAAGTGTCCAGCAGAACCCAGGGCCAATGTGGCAATGCCAGCTCAATCACAATCCAAGCATGGGGGCATTTTTGCAAGCCCAGCAGAACCAGTACAATTGACCAGGTCTACTGGCATTGAAAGCTTAAAAGGACTGATCATAAAGCACAGAGTCACAAATCCAAGCAAGGGGAGTGGGATTTTGCAAGCTCTGTGCAAGAAAGGAGGACAGGCAAAGGAGGGGAAAACCCTCTTGAAATTGACATGACTAGTTTGAAACTGACAACAGTGTTTCCAAGGTTAGAATATTCTGCCCCCCCATGCTTTGAAGTTTGGTAAACATTTTGTTTGAGCAGAGACAGTTTGTCTGGAAATGTATCCATTCAGGAACCTGCATGAACCTCCACAAACTGCTTGAAAGTTTGTGGAAAGTTTGTGCTAGTTGACCTGCCACAAACTTTGCTTTGCAAAGCACAAACCAGGCAAAATTCATCACAAACTTTAGTTCATTATTTGGTTTATGCCCAGCCCTAAAGCTGATAGCAGCAATTACACATAGGGCTGTTTTTTTGCCAGATATATCTGAAGTACCTTTAGTTATCCAGGTTCTGCTTTCATTAAGCCAAAAACATCTTTGTTTTTTCCACTGAGCCCCAGTACAGCGGCTAGATTTAGAACCTGTGTTCCCAGCCAGTGACTGGTGTTTTGTTGTGGGCTTTTGCAGTGTTTCCCTGTTTACTTGCTTTTTTATCCTACCATTTTTCCCTTGCCTTTCTCTTACACATCATTGATCCTATTGGTGCCAGAATGTATGCTAATCTTCCATCTATCTATCTATCTATCTATCTATCTATCTATCTATCTATCTATCTATCTATCTATCATCTATCTATCTATCTATCTATCATCTATATCTATCGAATTGCAGAGCTCATGCTACTCTCAGCCCAGTGTATTGTAGCAGTTTTTGTGATGTTGTGTTATTTTGTGCAAAGATGATTCACCATCTGGACTTGAAC
Source organism: Gekko gecko (assembly GCA_029375565.1). NCBI lineage: Eukaryota > Metazoa > Chordata > Lepidosauria > Squamata > Gekkonidae > Gekko > Gekko gecko. The sequence goes on from JAPDNY010000002.1 coordinate 227,665,206, forward strand.
AGATGTCTGTATTTCCCAAGATGTTGGTACCTCTTACATATTTCAAATAAAACTGTTTCAAAGGGGGGGCACGGACTTCAGGTCAAGATAATGACACATTTATATACCAGTATTTATAAGCAATCATAAATGTAGCTTCTGCATAACACTAGCAGGAGAATCAATGCTTTATTCAAAAAGAATGTTCCCTGCCCACCAAAATTCAATAGCTATTAATTTAAGGTCCTTAGGAAGCATGGCATTAATATGTGTGGTTCATTTCAAGGTAATAGCCGTAATTTCCACTAATATGCATGACTAGTGTGCTGAGCATGGGAAAGCTGGTGGTTGGCAGAGTTTAGAAGCAGGGCTGCATATTAATAAATTTATTGGTAGATCCTAAAATTTATGGATCATGGCTGTTGCACATTCCTCAATCTGATTCCAGTTTTAAAAACTGGCTAGAAGATCAAAAGGGCTTTCCTACTTACAAGGTAACTTTCTAGAGAAAGCCTTACAGCTTCACTGTAGGGTGAAGACAGACTTTGTAGATGACTGGGGTTGCTTTGGAAGCATTTGTACCTCATTCAGTCCAAATACCCTTTCTGCTCTCCAAGGCTGAGCTCAGAGAATGGCTATTAGCTATGGACGGTGCCAATCGGCTGGCACCTGTGACTTAGACACTGAACAAAGTTTAATTCCAGTGGCATCTTTAAGACCAACAAAGTTTTATTCAAAGTGTGAGTTTTTGTGTGCAAAGCACACTTCTTCAGACAAATGGAATAAGATCTCCTCAAGGGTTACTTACAGGGAAAAAAGAGGGTGGTGGCAGCTGTTAGGAGGGGCCGCTCAGGGCTAAGACGTTATCCATTGATCTTATAGGCTCAGAGCAATTTTGCAACTGTTTGGCAACTGTTTTCAGTGTTTGAGGCAAACAAAGCTTAAAAATTAAAAAGCAACAAAATGTGGGTAGCCTGTTTGAATTATGCAGGGAGGGCAGCTGTCCTGGCACACTAAATGGTAGAACCAGAATGGCATGCGGGATAGACTGTGACTAAGGAGACCCAAGTTCAATTGTAAAGGTTATTTGAGTGCCCCCGAGCCATTCACTTTCTCTCAGTCTATCCTGCCTCCAGGGCTGTTTTTGTAGCAGAAACTCCTTTGCATATTATGTGACACACCCCTAATGTAGCCAATCCTGTAAAGAGCTTACAGAGCTCTTCTTACAGGGGCTACTGTAAGCTCTTGGAGGATTGGCTACATTAGGGGTATGTCACCCAATATGCAAAGGAGTTCCTGCTACAAAATGAGCCCTGCCTACCTCGCCATCCTGTTGTGAGGACAAATAGGTGAAATCATGTACATTAACCTCACACCATTGAAGTAAGAGTGATTTTTTAAAAATATGATAAACTAAACATTCAGTTAGATAGTATGTATGTACATCTGTCATGCAAACTGAGGAGACAGGAGGAAGTTAAGCTCACCCTTCAGGTGAAGAATCTTCAGTGACTTCTCTTGAAATATTACGTCAGTCTTCACCAACCATATACAATATGGAAAATGAGTAACCCTGCTTATAAGGTCATGCAGCCACATGCTTTGTTGCTATGCAGGTAACATTTTACAATCTCTGAAAATCCCTGCTATATGTTAACAGCCTCTTTTGTTATTGTGTGGGGTTTGGAATTAATCTGCCAGTCAGAGCTGAACCCTTGTATTCCAGTGTAATTATTCATAAATAAATCCTCCTGAAGAAAAGGCAGAAAATGGTGACATTTTCCTGTTTGAATGTGAATTATGGATAAGCATTGAACAATAAGAGATCAGAAAATGAGAATGGGGTTTCTCTTTGAAATTTTAACTTGGTTCATAACCAGGGCCCCATTCATAACTTAATTGTATTCAGACATTTTAGTTAATTTCCTCTTCATAGTTTTGCATAATGGCATCAAGATATCTGAGTTTTTAATGGAGATTTATGCAGAATTCAAAGGCTCTGACGAAAATTGTGAGTCAGCCAGCCACCAACCCAACCATCTAAGGTTGGGGGGGGGGGCATGGGGTTGTTTTTTAGCAATGAATTTACTCAGCATCAAAATTCCTTTTGTAGATCTTGTCTTTCCTATCATGCCATGGCATACAGGGTCAGATTGTCTACAGACTGACTGCTCCAAAAGCAAGCATTAATGCTTGCTGTTTGGCATACCAGAGCAAATATTTGGGAACGCCAAACCCCACAGGATAATCTGCTAAATGATTACACTCTTGTCTTTGTTTCCGGGGTGGAGGTAGGGGATTTGGATATTTCATGTATCAAAGGAAGGAATGCATGTTAATTGTATAATCTGTGGCCAAGCCTAGCTCAGAATTTACTGAACTGGACAATCCTTTCATGTGGAAGATCATTAGGTCCACGCTTCTCTCCTCCAGCACACCTAAAGTAAAGGCCTCTTTTAGAGACCTAGCTGTGCAAGGGGCCAATTCATGAGATTCTTCCTCCTTAATGTAAAACAGAAAGAGTGCATAAACATTGTTTCGATGGGGATCCATATGGAAAGTCCATGACTTCAGGTGCATGGAGAAATGAAAGGGCATGTGCTTGCTCCTCTACAGTGCATATGACTGGGTAGCTGCCTGAATCATAGGTAAGATATTGGATCTTAGCTACCAAAGAAGAAAATCACGTGTGCAGTCTCTGAGAAAATGAAATAACCTAAAAATTAATTGTTTCTCAAGATCACAAAGACCCAAATTTCATCCTACCCAAGGCAATACATTAATCCTGTATTTGTTGAGTGTTGCTAAATGCCACACCATTCAATTCTTTTGGCTCAATAATTTTCATAACCAGTTAATTATCTAATTATGGGTGTAATATTATACTGTGACATCTTCAAGACAGTCCTTTTCATTTTATGCTACATTTTAATACCTATTTGAAAATCGCCCTGAATTATAGACTCAGCCTTGGCATTTCCTCTTTAGAGATTAGGTGAGTAAATGAGTTTATCTGCTGGAACATTCAGGGTCTAAAGTATATGTGTCATCCCTGATGCAGCCAAACATAGGAAACTAACAGGGACATCTGCATTTCGGCAGTCACACATAAATGAAAGACTGTTGTTTCCTAAGTGCAAACTCCGACTGAACAATGTCCCACAGTACTTCATAAATTGTTTCCATAACTCTGACAGCAGGGGGAGCCAGGGTTGGTTTCCCCCCTCTCCCTTGAACTTCTAAACATTGTAATGTAAGTTCATGTTAGTTTCTTCAAGCAGACCCACTAATTGAAAACTATATATGATCCTCAAACGGTATAATCCTAAAAATACTTTACTGGGAGTAAGGCCCAATGAATAGATGAGAGTTGTATTCTGAGTAGACCTGCTTAGGATGGCTCTGTGTAGTTTGTTTTTTCCCTTAAGACTCTTAACATATTTGCCAAGCTAGCACTCTACTGAAATCTTTGCGCCAGAGTGATATAGTGGTTAGAGTGTTGGGCTATGATCTGATAGACCCAGTTTCAACCCACCCACCCCACTTTGAAAGTTTCCAGGTGACCTTGGGCCAGTCACATATTCTGAGCCTAACCTACTTCACAGGATTGCTGTAAGGGCAAAATGGAAGAAAGAAGTACTATATAGACTGCAAAGAATTCCTTGGATGAAGGATGGGATAAAAATGTGCAAGGCAGATAGATCTTCTGCTTGAGTAGAAGTTCTTATGTGCTGCCATTTTAATCGTTCACAGTCTCATATATATAGTGTTGTAGAACTCATGCTTGTACCTGTTACTAGGTGCTGTGTAACAGCTGTAAAATAGAATATATACCGCATAGCCACACTACTATTTGTCACTTGTACTGACCTTCAGATTTGAGTTCAGTAGCACCTTAGAGACCAACTTGAGGTTCAGGGTACAAGCCTTCAAGAGCAGAAGCTCCAGAGAGCTTTGACTCTCAAAAGCTGATGCCCTGAAACTCTTAAGGAGCTACTGGACTCAGATCTACTGCAAACCAACACAGCTATCCTTTGAAACTTATCCAAACTCATAAACTCAAAATATAGTAGGAAACATTTCATTTGATTATAAATCAACTAAAGAGATATGTGTTACATGTGAACAGTAATCTTCACAGAATAATTATCTTGGAACTTGAGACGATTCCAAGCAATACTCACCTTCTCTCTAATCTTGAAAGCCTTGCTGTTGTGCATGCAGTTGCTCGAACAGAGACATGACTTTGAAGCTTTGCTGTGCATTAACAATAACATATTGTCTCCTGTCCCCCTCCCCCCATGTCACCTGTTTCAAAAAGCCTTATTTGGTAGGATGTGTCAGCCTGGAAATATTGGAAGTGAGTTCTGAACTGGTTGTAAGGCAAGGAGAAATTATCTGATCTGCTTCTCCCCTCCCCCCCCCTTTTTCAGAAGCACAGTGTAAACCCTACTACTCTGATTACTCTCGCTTCCGACTTCTGATTCACCAGATGTGCACCACCCATTATCTGGATTTGTTCATCACAGGCGTGATTGGGCTGAATGTCATTACCATGGCCATGGAGCACTACCAGCAACCTAAGGTACAACAAAATATTGCTAGGTGCTAAGGCATTAGTACTGTTTCTGTTATTGATGTGGAAGAATAAATGAAACAGAAATAAAATTGTACAAATCATATTCCCATACTGAAGAGAAGAGGAGAGTGGCCTTGTTCCCACTCAGCTTTGCCAAATTAAATACACTCGGTGCCCCAACCAAATTATAGAGTTTGTTTGACTGGTATATAACCAGGCCTGGTTTGGAGCCAGCCTGAGAAAAACACTTCAAGCAACAGAGTAAGAGATTGGAAGGTATAGTTCTTCTTACCCCCACACTCTATTTATATTTAAAAATAGAAACTCAACCACTCCCCCTTTTTGACACATTAGTGAAAGGTTGTCTGTTATTTTTTTCCCTACCGGAGCTCATAACAGTTGGGAGGAGGGAGACTGTGGTTACATTTACATGGAATTAAAGACAAAAGATTTATCTCTCAGGCACAGAAAAAGAGGAAACTGAGGTGTTTCCTGGATAGATCTCTTGCCTCTCATCTGTTGGCCTTGCCTTTCATTTGGAGGGAGGTGTTTTTTCTTCTTAATTGTCCTCTGCCTACCTGCCATAGAATACAAGCAAAACATTTGCTTCCTTTGCTAGTTATATGGGGCAAAGAAGATATAGTGTCTAACCCAATCCTCTACCTCTGGCCCGCTTTGTTTTTTTGTTTTACAAATTTTATATCCTGCCTTCATACTCTCACAAGGGCTACCAAAGGTGGTCAGTACATTAAAACAGGGGTCCCAACCTTTTTGAGCATGAGGGGATCTTTGGGATTCTGATACAGCATGGTGGGCACAGTTACAAAATGGCTGCCATAAAATGGTGCTGCAGGAGGTGGAACCAGCCACAATATGTCTGTCACAGCTTAACTTTAGTTACACAGTGAAGATCATTGTGCTGTGGTGGAAGCTGCCGCCAAAGCAACTTTTGAGAAACATACAAAGCTAATCAAATCTCCATTGGCCAATCCAAAGGCTGCTGGGAAAATCCCCACCTGACCCCATCCACTTTATAATAATACTTGGTGGGCACCATGGTGCCTATGGGCAACATGTTGGGGACCCCTGCATTAAAACATGCATAATAAAATTACCTTTAAAAGCCATTAAAACCAATCCCCTCCCCCCAAAGCACAGATCATTAAAACAGTTGAATTGATCCATTGTACAATGGCCAGCCTTCCAAAGAGTGCAGTCAAATTATTTGCTCCTGCCCACTGCTTCTGCCTTTGCTTTCCACAAGTTGCTGTCTGCAGTGTCTACTTTCTGCCCCTACCATACATGCAGACTCAGAACCATAGCAGAAAATAAAATAACATTTGACTAGGTTCCAATTCTTGATATAGAATCAAGAAAAGCTACTGAGACACTGCAGTGATGGGCAGAAAATGAAAATGTTGTCCCCAGAAATGAGTATGGGAAAGAACCTCTTCAGCAGAAGTATCTGTTAATGCTTGGTTGGAATGCACCCTGTGTTGGTTAGAGTATCTGCTGAGTCATTCTCTCCCATTCCTCTACCTCTCACTGCTACCTAGTGTCCCTGTAAAATGCAGAAAGCTTAGGCACTGGAAAATACAATGGAGATTTCTGGAGATTGCCAGTTGTTGCAATTTTTAGTGATCAGATGCCAAATATTAAATATATTGTAGAAAACAGGGAACTTGGATCAAATTAGTGAATTTCTGTGTGGATAGTCCTTATTACCATCTAGCCATGTACATCCCTTTATGAAACTGTCTTCTGTGCAAGATTTTCATAACGTGAATGAAGTGCCCCTGCATATTGAAGAGGACCTTCATATTTTATTATCTGTAGAAGCCAAAGGTCCCTTACCTTTTATGACTCTGAGAAACTTCCTTCTATACAACAGTAACCTTCAGTTACATCATCTGTTTACAGCAAAGAATCTAGCAGAGCAACCAAACAGAGCATTAATCCAGTTTGAAGGTCTTTAAGCACTTAGTCCTTTCTTCTCTGGCAAACTAATCTCTGTGGGATAGCCTTTCCCCAAGGGATTCTTTGCTGATTTTTTCAAAATATACTGATACTGTCTTTCCAGATCACAGAAAGGGTTGTAATTGCTACTATGACAGAAATGGCAAAGATGTGATTATACTCCATGCCCATTCTTGAATGCTGCCTGTTAGTGACAGAGAAAACCTACATATCAGCTTAGTCCAAGGAAAGGCCAAAATCTAGTAACCTTTTACATATGCAGATGCTGTTTCTGTCATTTTCTGATGGCCAGGAGTCAAGAAGCTTAGCAAGTACAAGATGGTTTTTAGTCTTAAGGGTTATGGTAGGATTTTCTGTTTGCTACTGTAGTCAGGTTTGGCAGTATCTTTTTGACAAGGTTTTCTTTTCTCTCTTTCATTTGCAAACAGGCACTCACACATTTACCTTCCCAGCACTTCCGCCTCTTCCCTTCCTTCCTTATTCTTTTTTTTGAGGTGTGGGTAGTCAACAGAATAGGATGATTAAATTGTACCAGGGGTCTTTTCATAGAAAAAGAGATGCAGGAGCTCATTAGCATATGGTATGGACTCTTGAGAGTCCCTTGGACTGCCAGGAGATCAAATCAGTCAATCCTAAAAGAAATTAACCCTGATTGCTCCCTGGAAGGCCAGATCCTGAAGTTGAAGCTCAAATACTTTGGCCACCAAATGAGAAGGGAGCATTCACTGGAGAAGACCCTGATGCTGGGAAAGATTAAAGGTCAAAGAAGAAGGGGACGGCAAAGGATGAGGTGGTTAGACAGTGTCATCGATGCAACAAACATGAAATTGAGCAAACTTCAGCGGACAGCGGAAGACAGGAGGGCCTGGCGTAAACTGGTCCATGGGGTCGCGAAGAGTCGGACTCGACTGTGCGACTGAACAACAACAACAACAACATGCTAATGAGCGACTAGGCTATTAGCATATGCCATGCCCCCTGATATCAGTGATGTCAGAAGGGGAAGCAAAAGTGTGGGGGAGGCATCTTCAAAAGCCTCCCCTTCCCTTCCCCAACTGGCCTGGGTGGGGGAGTGAAGAGAGAAGGGGTTTAAAGTTTAAACCCCTTCTCACTAGAGTTGGGCCACAGAAGGAGGAAAGAGGGAAGGAAAGAGAGAGGGAAAGAAAGAGAAGGGAAGAAGGAGAAGGGAAGAAGGAGGGAAGCAGGGAAAGGAGGAAAAAAGAGAAGAGAAGAAGGCGGGAAAGAGGAAAAGGAGAGAAGGAAAGGAGAGAATGAAAGAAATTTGGTGGCAATTCGGCCCCATTATATCCTATGGGCCATTGAAGCCAATGGTGAAAACATAGGGTATATTCTGGGGGCTGGAGGGGAGGGGTTTGAGGAAGAGGCTCCAAACTCACAGGGTAGCTGTTGGAGCCTCTCCCCAAGATACCCACCAAATTTCAAGAACATTGGACCAATTCTATGGGTCTCCAAACAGGTTGCCCCCACCCCCTCCATTGTTCTCTATGGTGGGGGGGAAAGTTACTTTCCCCCCACGGTGCTGTTAGTAGCTCTGGGGGGAGGGGGTTTGAGGGAGAGGCTCCAAATTTTCAGGGTAGCTTTGGGAGCCTCTCCCCACATACACCCCCATGTCTCAAAGCAATTGGACGAATGGGCCTAATTCTATGGGCACCCAAACAGGTTACCCCCATTACCTCCATTGTTTCCAATGGGGAAACCCAGCCAGCAGCACTTAAGGCAGGCAAGCAGGCAGCCACCCAGCAGTCAGACTCTCCCAGAGAATCTCAGGGAAAGTGAACTGTCTTGGAGGGTGCTTGTTTGCCATGAGAACAAGTGGCACACTCCAGAACAAGTGGTACTGTGGCAGTGCAAGCATGCCACAGTGCCACACAGAAACCCTGAAAGACCAAAAGGAACAACATTTATACATGTATAAATTGATGGTGTGTGCAACCTCATTAGACCACTCACACCACACAAACCTCAAAAAGAATATTTATAGCACTGGGGCTTCCAGTCGATTTGACGCACCCTGTAAAATGGTGATTTGACGCACCCTGTAATTACTCAGGGTGGATGGCCGTCCTTTTTGATAGTTTGGACAAATTCTGCACCCAATGCAGCTTTCCCCAGGCAGGGGGAAGACCAGCAAGCACTGAAGACCCAAGAGAGAGTTGAGATTGGTGAGAGATAAACCTCGGAGGAGACTTGTTTCTCGCTTTGATCCCCTCCCTCGAAGCGGGTGTTATGATCATCACTAGAGGACTGAGCCGGGCTGGGAATCCAGCTTAAAACTGCCACCCCCAATTTCTTGAGACAAGAAGAAAGAGTATAAAAGAAGAAGTATTGTGTACACCCTGGAAGCAGCAACAAAGGTAACAAAAACCGATTTGCTTACCAGGATCAGTAAGGAGCGATTGGCAAAATTATCTGGAGAAGTATTTGCAGCAGAATAACAGTAACTGTGTATTTTCCCATGAAAAAAGTCGAATTTTAGAGCTAAAACAGCCAAAAAGGACAATTGGTTTACCATTCCTGCGGCTTGCAGAGAGATAAGGGGCTGGAAACCACGCACTTCAACGTGAGACTTTTTAGCCGGGCGGCCCCAATCAGTGGATCGTATAACCGGATGTGACGACCGAGGCCAGAGGAGACAAGAGGATTCTAATAGACAGGCTCGAGGAGGACTATCTTGAAAAAGGAAAGGACAACCCGGAAACGCAAGGAGGACAAGAGAAGCAGACAGACAGGAAGAAGCAACAGGAAGTAGTGGACTCTGACCTTATACCATAGAGAAAAGACACCAGCCATTTTGAGAAGGTCAAAATTTTTAAAACGTTAAATTAAAATTGCCAAGTAATTAGCAAGTTTGGTGAGGTGAAAAGTAGGTGATTTGGCTAAGTGTATAAAGGACTAAAGAATAAGGATACTGAAGTTAAGTTTTACAAGTCTCAATATTTGAGCAAAATTATAGTAAACAAGGCTTGTTAAACCACTGGATTGAAACACTAAAAATGGATCTAAGGCCAAGGCAGAGAGCGGGCTCGTGGTCCTCACCAAAGATGACATCGAAAAAAGACAAAGATTGGCAATTAGCAATGGAAGCAATGGAAAAAAGAATGACGGAGGCGATACAAGGGTTGGGGAAACAAATGGAGAAGATGGAAGAAGTCCAAACCTCAACTTTAGACAAAGTGGCTGCCGAGCTTAAAAATGAGATTTCAAGGATTACAAAGGAATTACAGAATCTTACACAAAAATCTACTGATATGGAGAACAAGATGCAAGTAATGGAAAAGAATGTCCAATCAGTGATGAAAGAGACCCACAGAATTGATACAATGATGGAATACAGGGGAATGGAGACACATCTTAGACTAAGAGGCATTGAAGAAAATTTGAATGAGGATATTTACAATGTGATCATAGAAGCACTGTCAGACTATCTGAAAATGGAAGAACAAGAAATAAAATACAGCATTGATTTGATCTACAGAGTTTTCAGCTTATGACCAGAAGAAAAATTTACCAAGGGATGTGATAGCTCAGTTCACAACTAAGAGAATTAAGGAAAGAGACTTTCAGAAAACAATTTAAGGAACCATTGGAAATAGATGGAAAACAGATAAGAATTATGAAAGAACCCCCAAGGGAAATCATCCAAGAAAGAAAGAAATTTAAACAGTTAACGGACAAGTTGAAACAAAAGAATATGAGATTTAGATGGGAGATTCCACAAGGGTTAAGTTTTAACTTCCAAGGTGTGAGACACACCATTAAAGATCGAGAGCAGATGTTGACATTTATATTGGACAATGACAAAGATTTTGGAGATAAATAATTACATACTACCATGGAGTACAAATTTAATTCTTGGAATGTAAATGGACTAAATTCATCCAACAAGAGAAAAATAATAAGACATTGACTGGAAAAACAAAAGTGCAACTTAATTTGTCTGCAGGAGGCTCATATTAAAAAGCAGGATTACTAATTTTTAATCAACAAAAAATTGGGTGAAGAATTTTTTTCCTTGGCTGTCAATAAAAAGAAAGGAGTAGTAACATATGTTAAAAAAGAATTGGAACCTAAAGAAATTTTTAAGGATAAAGAAGGAAGATATATAGCAGTAGAAATTGTTTTACATGAGAAAAAATCATTGGTTGTTAACATCTATGCACCAAATGGAACAAAAGAAAAAAAATTAAAGACTTAATATCAGAGTTAGACGAAGTGACATACGATCAAATTATTTTGATGGGAGATATTAGCAACAAGTTAGACAGGAAAACAAAAAGATTTGACAAAAAACTAGGGAAGTTACCAAACATTTTTTTTGAACTAGTTAAATAAGAAAATTTGGAAGATGTATGGAGGAAATGGAACCCTACATGCCAAGACTTTACCTTTTATTCTAACAGGCATGACTCTTTTTCCAGAATAGATATGATATGGATGTCAGGAGATCTAACATTTAAAACTCATAAAATTGAAATAATGCCAAAAATAAATTCGGATCACAACCCACTAATGTGGACATCTAAACAAGGGAAAAAACAATTGAGATGGAGGTTGAATGAAGATTTACTGGACAAGCAGACCATACTTGAAAATTTACGCAAAGAAACAAAGCTCTTTTTTCAGGCAAATTTGAATCAAGATATACGGATCCAAACGGTATGGGATGCTTATAAAGCAGTGTTGAGAGGAATATTAACTTCATTAAATAATAAAGAGATAAAAGAAAGAAGGGCACAACAGAGTCATCTTGTGGAAAAGATCAAAATGAAAGAGAAAGTATTAAAGAAAAGACCAGGGGAAAAGAAAATATTGAAAGAAATACAAATTCTACAAGATCAACTGAATGTTATATTAAATCAAGAAATCTATCGGAATTTAAAGAAACTTCAACAAAAGTCTTTTGAAGGAGCTAACAAACCAGGAAGATATTTGGAATGGTAACTTAAGAAAAGAAGTGAAAAGAAGATAATAAACAAAATTGTGACAGGAGATAAAGAAATTGTGGACAGTAAAGGGATAGAGAATTTTTTAAATATTATGCAAAGCTTTTCCAGGCAAACCCAATGGATCAAGTAAAACGCCAAAAATATTTGCAGAACTTAAAAATGTCAAGTCCTACAGGAAAAATAAAAGATATGCTTAACAACCCTATTACCATAGAGGAGATTTACAAAGCTATTGACGAGGCAAAACTGGGGAAAGCTCCAGGTCTAGATGGCTTTTCAGCTAAATTTTATAAAAAACTAAAAGAGGAGCTAGCCCCAACTTTTGAAGTCCTAACAAATGAGATCAGAGATACAGGGAAAATACCTGATTCTTGGAAAGAAGCAACCATCTCTCTTATCCCAAAGGAAGCACAAGATTTAACAAATGTGAAAATTACAGGCCAATTTCGCTTCTGAATAATGACTACAAGTTATTTGCCAAAATTATGGCTGAGAGACTAAAAATATATTTGAAAGATTTAATTGCAGAAGAACAAGCTGGATTTTTGCCAGACAGACAAATAAGGGATAATATCAGTATGGTAGTAGATTCAATTGAATATTACGACAAGCATCCAGAAAAGGAGGTCGGCTTTTTCTTTGTCGATGCAGAAAAAGATTTTGACAATTTGAATTGGGAATTTATATTCAAAGTCATGGAAAAAATGGATATTGGTGAACCCTTTTTAAATATAATTAAAGCAATATACTCGGAACAAAAAGCAACAATAGTGGTCAACAATGAAACAACGGAATATTTTAAAGTGCAAAAAGGAACAAGACAAGGCTACCCACTTTCTCCGTTATTGTTCATATGGATTCTAGAGGTTTTGCTTCGGAACATTAAAGAAGATAAGGAAATTAAAGGTTTGACAATTGAGGGATTTACATATAAGTACAGAGCCTTTGCTGACGATGTTATGTTTTTAGCAGAGGAACCATTGGAAACCCTACCACTCCTACTACACAAAATAAAAGAATCTGGAGACATAGCAGGCTTCTATGCAAACAGACAGAAATCTAAGGTGATGTGCAAAAATATGACATAGTCTAAACAAATGGAGCTGCAGAAGTCTATAGGCTGTGAAGTAGTGAAAAAAACTAAATATCTGAGTATAGATTTGACAATGAAGAATATTGACCTCTTTAAAAACAACTATGAAAAATTATGGTCACAAGTCTCAAAGGACATTGAAAATTGGAATACACTAAATTTATCTTTGTTGGGCAGAATTTCGGTGGTTAAAATGAATATTTTGCCACGTTTTATGTTTTTATTCCAGATGATTCCCATTGTAAAAGATTTGAAAGCATTTAATTTTTGGCAAAAGGAAATCTCTAAATTTGTATGGGCAGGGAAAAAACCGAGAATCAAAATGAAAATTTTGTGTGATGCAAAGGAAAGAGGAGGCTTTCAACTACCAAACTTGAGACTATATCATGATGTGGTCTGTCTGACATGGTTAGAACAGTGGATTACTCTTGAAAACAGAAAATTGTTGGCATTAGAAGGACATGATTGCAGGTTTGGCTGGCACTGGGACTCTCCCAATTCATCTCGGCTCGCACGCATCGGGCTGGTCACACGCTCGATCTGATCTTTGCAGCGGGGGTGACAGAGGACCGGATTGCCATAGAGGCAGTGCCATGGTCGGACCACCTGGCCCTGAGGGCCCGACTGAATATCCCATCCCAACCCTGTTCAGGCGGCGAGCAGATTTTTGCTCGCCCGTGGCGCCAGATGGACCCTATACGGTTCCAGATGGCCCTGCGGGATCCAAGACCCCCTGGCGGCTCATTGGATGAGCTTGTGGAGGACTGGCATGTCCAGCTCTCTGCAGCCATCGACGAGATCGCTCCCAGGTGCCCTCTCCGCACTCGTGCTAGGCGAGCGCCTTGGTACACCCAGGAGCTGCGCAAGCTGAAGCGAGAACTGAGACGGCTAGAGAGACGGTGGCGTCGAGCCCGCGACGAGGCATCAAGAACATCCTATAGGATGCTTATGAGAGCCTATGAGATGGCAGTCAAGACCGCAAAGAGAGATTTCTTTGCGGTCACGATTGCGTCTGCTAGCTCACGCCCAGCCCAATTGTTTAGTACAATTCGGTCCTTGACAGCTCTGCCACAGGGCAGGCAAAATGCTAGGGAATTGGACATTGGCTGTGAGGCTTTTGCGAGCTATTTTGCAGATAAAGTCTTGGCACTCCGCCGCGACCTCCCCACCACAATTGAAACAGTTAGAGAACTTGAGGCCCGTTGCTCGTCTTTGAGGTCGGGGTTAGAGTGTTTTAGCCTGCTCAGCCTGGAGGAAGTTGATTGCTTGTATCTGTGCGTCCAACCACTTGCGACCTTGATCCGTGCCCATCATGGCTCATTAAAGCAGGCCATGAGGGGTTTTGAGGTGCCCTGCGGGAGATTATCAACACGTCCCTCTTGGAGGGGCGGTTCCCCAGGGCACTCAAGGACGCGATGGTCCGCCCCCTCTTGAAAAAGCCATCTCTGGACCCAGCCGAATTGGCCAACTATTGGCCGGTGTCCAATTTGCCCTATTTGGGCAAACTTATCGAGAGGGCGGTGGCGTTGCAGCTGCAGAGCTTTCTGGATGATGCTTCCATCCTAGATCCTTACCAGTCCGGCTTTCGCCCAGGTCATGGGACGGAGACGGTATTGGTCGCCCTGACTGACGATCTCCATAGGCATCTGGATTGGGGCGGTGTGGCAGCTCTGGTGTTGTTGGATCTGTCGGCAGCGTTCGACACGGTTGATCACCAGTTGCTGGCCCACCGCCTTGCCGACGTGGGGATTCAGGGGCTTGCCCTTCAATGGTTTGCCTCTTTTCTCCAAGGTCGGGGACAGAGGGTGGTGATAGGGGGACAGCGGTCCCGGAGACACCCCCTTGAGTGTGGGGTGCCTCAGGGGGCAGTGCTGTCCCCGATGTTGTTCAACATCTACATGCGCCCCCTTGCCCAGATTGCCCGGAGTTGTGGGCTTGGGTGTCATCAATATGCAGATGACACTCAGCTCTATCTGATGTTGGGGGGCCAGTCGGGCTCCACTCCGGATGATCTGCATCGGGCGTTACAGGCCGTGGCTGGGTGGCTCAGACTGAGCCAGCTGAAACTAAATCCGACAAAGACGGAGGTCCTGGGCCTGAGTCGGATCGGTTCGGGGCTGGGGCTCCCTCTCCTGGCCTTTGACGGGGTACCTTTGGTGCCGGCGTCGGAGGTTAGGAGTTTGGGAGTGCTACTGGACTCCTCTCTAACGATGGAGGCCCAGGTAGCAGCCACTGCCAGGTCGGCCTTCTTCCATCTGAGGCAGGCACGGCAGTTGGCCCCCTTCCTTGGCCGCGATGACCTGGCCACAGTGATCCATGCGACGGTCGCCTCAAGGTTAGACTACTGTAACGCTCTCTACTTAGGGCTGCCTTTGTCGCAAATCCGGAAGCTGCAGCTAGTGCAGAATGCTGCAGCCAGGCTGCTGATGGGTCTCTCTAGGAGGGACCATATTCAGCCTGTGTTGAAAGCGCTGCACTGGCTGCCAATAGCGTACCGGATTCGCTTCAAAGTGCTGGTTATCACCTTTAAAGCCCTGTATGGTCAGGGTCCGGCTTACCTGAGGGACCGCCTTTCCCTACATGTTCCCCCAAGGGCACTTCAGTCTGGGGGCCGTCATCTTTTGGAAATTCCTGGCCCCAGAGATGCGAGGCTGGCTGCCACAAGAGCCAGGGCAATAACTTTTTTTCCCACCATAGAGAACAATGGAGGGAATGGGGGCAACCTGTTTGGGGGGCCATAGAATTGGACCCCCTGGTCCAATGTTCTTGGAACTTGATGGGTATCTTGGGAAGAGGCTCCAACAGCTATCCTGTGAGTTTGGAGCCTCTCCCCCAGACCGCCTCCCCTCCGGCCCCCAGAATATACCCTATGTTTTCACCATTGACTTCAATGGCCCATAGGATATAATGGGGCTGAATTGCCGCCAAGTTTCTTTCATTCCCTCCTTTCCTTCTTTCTTTTTCCTCTTTCCCTCATTCTTCTCTTCTCTCTTTCTTTCTTTCCCACCTTCTTCTCTTATTTTTTTCCTCCTTTCCCTGTTTCCCTCCTTCTTCACTCTCTTTCTTTCCCTCCCCTTTCCTTCTCTTTCTTTTCCTGTTTCTTTCACTCTTTCCTTCTCTCTGCTCTCTCTCTTTCCTTCCCTCTTTCCTCCTTCTGTGGCCCAACTCTCATGAGAAGGAGTTTAAACTTTAAACCCCTTCTCTCTTAGCTCCCCCACCCAGGCCAGCTGGGGATGGGAAGGGGAGGCTTTTGAAGATACTGCCCCCCCTTTTGCTTCCCCTTCTTACATCACTTCCGGTGATGTCAGGGGGTGTGGCATATGCTAATAGCCTAATAGCTCATTAGCATACCATATGCTAATGAGCTCCTGCAGCTGTTCTTCTACGAAAAGACCCCTGTGCACCCCCTTACCACCCACCACTTCCCAAGAGCTGGTATTTACCCAACAGGGAAAACACACAAGTATCATTTTGGTGCCTGTACATTTTCCTTTTGGTGGCAAACTATGAGCTTGGGGGGGCAAGGGAGAAAACATTACTCTCCCCCCAGTGCCATAATAACAGCCTGAATCAGGAGTCCCATGGCTGATTCTAAAACCCTTTAAAGGGCCAAGGGAGATTGCATTATGGATCTCATATCCATTTTGGCCCTTAGAGACATACTGGACTGTATAGATCTTTGGCTAGATCCTGCAAAGCAATTCTGAGATTCATGTGCACTTTTAGTTTAATGTTATAGGCATTTTATTTGTCTGAGGTGACTATCATTGTGAATTTTGGATCCTCTTCCATTTCATGGTTTGGTTTAAAAATAAATATATCAATCATATTTTTATAACCAGCAACACCAAGTTCACTTTGCAGAATAAGGCACACAGTGTGGTGTAGTGGTTAAGAAAGTTGGACTAGGATCTGAGAGACCCAGGTTCGAATCCCCACTCTGCCATGGAAGCTTTCTGGGTGTCCTTGGGCCAGTCACGCTCACTCAACCTAAAATACCTCACACGGTTGTTGTGAGGATAAAAAGAAGAGTAATGTAAGCTGCTTAGGGTCCCCATTGAGGAGAAAGGTGCGGTATAAATGACTTAAATAAATAAGATAAATAAATGAACACAGGAAGATTTAGAACGACCTTGTTTCTGAAGTTTATAAAATGATTTTTTTTAGATGCTCCACCACTGAACCACTGCCCCATCCAGTTTTAAACATGGAATCCAGATTATGTTATTGCACTCTTGTGTTCTCCCCACTGTCTTGTTGTCTTTTTTTCAGATCTTATTTTTGACATTTCCTTAAGAGTTAAATCACAATGGCAAAACCAGACCATCTGTTATATTGCTGAAAATAAAATGATTTCAGAAACCATAGTGAAATGTTTTTAAAAGCAAAATGTGTAGTACCAGTGTTCTGTCTGATTTTGATCATCTGAAGCTGTCTTATATTGAGTCAGCCCATTGCTTAATCAAGGTTCGTGTTCTATACTCTGCAAGTCTCTAAGGTCTCTGGTGCAAGGTCTTTTATATGACCTACTGCTGAACTTTTTAACTGGAGATACTGGGGATTGAATCTGGGAGCTTCTGCATGCACAACAGCTTCCCCAGTAAGACTATCTAAGGCAAAGAATCAGAAGGCTGGGACTTCCAGGACTAACTGTTATATCCCTTTTCCATGTGGCAAGATTTATAAGACTATCCCTCACCCATCTATGTGGTCCTATGCTTACGAGAAATAGCTGGTGACCTGGCTCTGATGCCACCTGTATACCTATTCTGTACAACAGAGAACTGAACATTGTGATGTATGTCATGATAACCCAGAGTTACACTACCATAATAGAATAGAATTTACAGCTGTTCCAAAATTCAGCAGCAATCAGAGTGAGCCAGTTAGAGCATACTCACTTATTCTGAAGGAACTGACCTAGTTGCCATTCTTTTCCCAGGCTCAATTCAAAGTACTGCTTTAGATCTTTAAAGCCATAAATGGAATGGGTATGAAGTGTTTGAAGGAATACTGTAATATGCTGTTCCCCCTCAGGTTTCAGCATCTCCAAAGGAGTCCCTATTCTGTATGTCCTAGTTGTTGGAGGCATAGACAGTGTCCATAAGATCAAGGGCCTTCTCTAGGCAGGCTTGCCATAAATGATTCCTTTCTGGCATTCAGAATTCTTAAGGAAGTCCTTTTGAAATTCCAATAAAATTATTTTAATTTATAGCTGTTTGCTTGCACTTTTGTTCTTAAGTAATGATGTTTAATGTTTTAAAAATGGCTTTTAATTGTATAAATGGTTTTACATTGCAGCCAGATTCAATAGCAAAATAGGGCAAGTCTAAGCACCAAATAATAATAATGTCCTAATGTTAATATTCATTAAGTAATACTTGGTTGGAGCTGCGGTGGCTCAAGTGGTTAAGACGCTGAACTGCAGGCTGTGGAAGGTCGGTAGTTCAGCAGTTCAAGACCCGAGAGTGCCGCATGACGGAGTGAGCTCCCGTCTCTAGTTCCAGCTCCTGCCAACCTAGCAGTTCGAAAGCAAGAAATTGCAAGTAGATAAATAGGTACCACTTCGGTGGGAAGGTAACAGCGTTCCGTGCACCTCGGTGTTTAGTCATGCCGGCCACATGACCACGGAAATGTCTTCGGACAGCGCTGGCTCTTCGGCTTTGAAACGGAGATGAGTACCGCAACCCTAGAGTCGGATTCGACTGGCTTTCGAGCAAGGGAACCTTTACCTTTACCTTAATACTTGGTCATTTCTAGGGATGGGCATGAACTGGGAAAATGAGGTTTGGTTCAATCCGCAGGGTGCCTGGTTCGCAAACCATGAACCAGCATGAACTTTTAGGAGCCAAATGAACTTGTTCATTTTGTGAGGTTCATGGTGCAGTAGACCTCCCCCAACTGGAACTCCAGCTGACTCTCCTCTACCTGCCCTCCAAGGTTGGTGAGGATTGGAGTGCCCCCCAGAAAGTACTTTCTGGGGAAATGACAGGCACAGATTCAGGAGGGTATGGAACTGATTATGTACAAGCTAGAGAAATCAAAGTCACAGGGGACCTCCCCTGGATGCTCCTCTACATGCCATCCAAGTTCCATCCCCCCCGTTGCTTTGAAGTTTGGTAAACATTTAGATTGAGCAGAAACAGTCCATCTGGAAATGTGTCTGTTCACAAATCGCAACAAACCTCCATGAACTGCATGAAAGTTCATGGAAAGTTCATGCTGGTTGACTATGAACCGGCCAACATTCATCACAAACTGGTTCATGCCCATCTCTAGTCATTGCTAGGTCAAATCCTACAGTCTTTTGCTCAGAATTTTATTTCATTAGATGTCTGTTCCCCCACATCATGGATTTATTTATTCAGCAGGACTGAAAAATCAAATGGCTTCTCTTTTATTTCCACTGTGATGACTTAGCATTTTGGCTAAACAGCAGGTCCCTGTGTATTAGCATGCCAGGCTCTTGTATTTAGCATCACATTCAAATTAAAACAACTATTTATAATAAACTGCCAAATAACTTGCTTATGACAGTGAGATGGAATTCACTGCCAATTTGTGCACTGTACTTATTTTTATTAGTGACTGGTTATAGAAGGAATAAAAGCAATAGAAAAGCGAAGGTGAGGCAATTATAAAGGCTAAACACTACCTAGCCTTCTAATGTGAGACAATTAAAAAGGAGAGGGATGGAGAAAATGTCTTGTTTAAGGTGGTAGTGCATGGCCCAGGTTGCAGGTTCACCTTGTGGGGAGCTTGTTACACAATCCAATTACTTTGTGCTGAAATATGTCATTAGCTATGTTCTGAACTATGGCTGACAGTAGAGTTGCTCAGTGGCAGGTGCTTATTATGAAGCAGAGGAGAGCAACTTTGTTTTGTTTCATTTTTAAAAAAACAGATGGTTAGCTAATTCTACCTGCCTGTCATGGTGTGGATAGAGAGTAATGGTTGACAGCTAAACCAGCATACACACCTGACATGGCTGTCCTAAGGCAGTGGTCCTAAACTGCTGGCCACAGATTGCCTCTAGACAGATGTGAAGTAAGATTTCAGCAGGAATTTAACAGTGAAACAAAGAGACTACAGATTATTCTGGAAGGATTGGCTCAAGGGTTGCATCAGTAGAGGTTGTCTTCCTCTCACAAAGTGAAATCCATCCAGGTGCAAGATCCTAGCTGTTGTCTGACAGTCTATTGCCCCTTTTGAGAAGGCAGCCTGGAGGACAGCAGAATCTGACTTTTGCTCTTATCATCTTCACTTTGGAGAACAGGAAAAGGTCAGATTTTCACTACTCGGGGGGGTGTCAGGCCCACATTCCTGCTTTGTCTTCATTTTGGCTTTTGATTTCTTTTCCTCATTGAGAGAATCTTGTTGAAAACAGAAAGGCGGGTAATCCCTCTTGAATAACTGCAGAAACATCACATTTATTTCCTCATTTCAGGTTCTTGATGAAGCCCTGAAGATTTGCAATTACATCTTCACTGTCATCTTTGTCATGGAATCTGTTTTCAAACTCATTGCATTTGGGTTTCGACGGTTCTTCCAAGACAGGTAGTGAGTGACATGGTCACTTGTAAAGTGATGAAAGTACTCTTTATCAAAGTGTCTCAGTCCTAATTCTGTGTTGATCGAAATATGGAGATGTAGTTAACATCAAGGAGCCTGATCAAAGTGGTTATCTATGAAAAAGTACTGTATTAATCAGAGCAAAAATTACAAACAGATGGCCCAAGACATGTTGGTGCCTAAACTGAAAGTCCAAATGGCGCCATCCCCCATTACCTTTAAAGCCCTAAATTGCTTGGGGACAAGGTACATGAAGGTACAGCCCACCAGTTAAGATCTGCCTCGCAAGCCCTGTTCTCTGTGCCATTGCCTTCAGAGGTGAGGAGGGTGGCAATCACAGACATGGCCTTTTCAGTACTTACTTATGGAATGCCCTTCCCCTTGAGGCTTTTATACCATCTATATTACTCTGTTTTAGGTCCCCAACCAAAACACTTCTATTCACCCAGGCTTTAAATTAAGCAGTTGATTTTTTTTTAATTTTTATTTTAGTCTGGAAACTTATTTTAAGCTGTCTATGGTCTGTTTTTATGGTCTCTGTTGTTATTCTGGATTGGTTCCCCCCACCCCAATGCTGCGATTTAATTAATATCTTTTAATGCTTGCTTTTTCATTATTTTTATTTTGTAAGCCATAGGTCCCTGGAGAGGCAACACAAACATTTCTTAAAAATAAAATAAATTGTAATAATATGATAATTGACATTTTGCTGCCTTTAATGGTCTTCCAAATATGCGAGTTGAGGAGAATCACATCACTCTGCCTGATGTTAGGGCCAGTTCTGGTTCTGCTCACTAAACTGAAAAGTGACTTGACTGACTGGCCTTCTTAGAGTGTGCCATTATTTATTTATTTCATCACCATCATCAACATTTATTTCAATCAAAGATCAGCCAAGTAGTTTATCAGTGCAATTTACGTGCAGATATAAAATTAAAATATAAGGGTTAAAATTTATAACCTTACAGGTATAACTGATTATAGATAAAAGTTAGAGTCCAGTGGCAACTTTAAGACCAACAAAGTTTTATTCAAGGTGTGAGCTTTCATGTGTATGCACACTTCATCAGACAATGAAATGGAATTCCAGATCATAGTTGTATATACAGATGATGGCTTGATAAAATGGTCTTAAATGATCTGGAATATCTGCTTTCTTATGATCAAAGCCTCAGCATATAATTTGGCCACTTTAGAGGTGGTCTCATTACATCCGTCTCCAAGAGGGAGATAGATATAGAACTTATCAGATCTTCCTGGGAACTTAGATAATACTGGGGTAAGATATGTGGAACAAATGTCCTTGTAAAATAGGCAGTATAATAACACGTTCCACTGTTTCAAGTGCATTCATTTGGCAGGAACGCAGATGTTGGGAGTAGGGAGTATGTAATAGGGATGGTCACAAACCAGCTGACAAACTAAAGTTCATCACAAATTTTGGCCCAGTTTGTGGTTTGTGAAGCGATGTTCACAAACTGAAGAGCTGCCACAAACATCCATTAATTTTGATGCAGTTCGTGAAGAGCAGAAAACGGGGTTAAATGGCTCCAAGCCATTTTAAACCCCTGCTTTTTGCTTTTCATGAAAAATAACAGAGCAGTGGGAAGCTCAGCTGTTCAGTTTAAATGGCCCTGCCACTTTTCATGGTGAGTAGAAAGCAAGGGATTAAATGGTTTGGAGCCATTTGAACCCCTGTTTACTGCTCCCTGCAAAAAGTGGTGAGGAGCAGAAAGCAGGGGTTTAAATGGTTCACAAACTGTTATGAACCAGTTTGGTTCAAAAACCAGCATATCTGTTCATGGTCTGGTTCATGGTTCAGCTATGAACCCAGAACCGAATCACAAGGTGTGCCAGATAAAGGTGTGCCTGAGCTCTATCAGCTTGAATAGCTATGTCCCCGTTTTGTTGTTTAAGCATTTCTTTAGCTCCCAAGAACCCAAGGTGGCATAAGGTGGAGAAGCCAAGAAGTTGTAATTTATTCTCAGTTGTATCCCCTCAACCTGGGTGGTAGCTATCAAAAAGAATCGGGAGGCTGGGAATATGGGGGGGGCACTGTTGTCACAACAGCATAACATCATTTCCAGGGAGAACCCAGAAATGACATCAGTCCACTTTAGGAATCACCAGAAACTCTATGGTTTTACCCCTGCCACCAGCAGAAACCTGGCAAGCCTATATGTAATAAAAGTTTACTGTCCTAGGTTGCTGACATTATTTGCCATGCTGAACCTGTAGCTGGGAGTTAAGGACAGAATATACAGCTATGCAAAATATTGTTCTGACAGTGCCTATCCTGCTTTTAGGTTGCCCCCATCACAAAAAGATTGTTGCAAAGCTGGAACAGGAGCAAAAAAAGACAAATAAAATTATCAAGGGCCTGTAGCACCTTGCCTACCAGGAAATGCTGGAGTTTGGGATTCCCAGGGGGGCAGGTAGCGAAAACATGGCTAAGGTTTTATAAGAGATTATGATAGAAATGTCTTTGTATAAACTTGAAGACATTTTAAGTAAAATAAATGTTTATAACATTATGTAATACTTGAGAATTGATAAAAAGGACTTTCTTCAACCCTCCTTTCATAATGCTAGAACCTGGGGTCATCCAGTTTAGTGTAGTGGTTAGAAGCATGAACTCTAATCTGGGAGAACTGGGTTTGATTCCCCACTCCTCTACATGCAGCTGCTGGTGTGACCTTGAGTCAGTCATGGCTCTCTCAGAGCTGTTCCATCAAGAGAAGTTCTGGAAAGAGCTCTCTCAGCCCCACCTACCTCACAGGGTGTCTGTTGTGGGGAGGGGAAGGGAAAGGAGATTGTAAATCGCTCTGAGACTCCTTTGGGTAGGGAAAAATGGAGTATAAATCCAATCTCCTCCTCCTTCAATGAAGTTATCTGATGATAGATTTAGGATACACAGCACATAATTACTGTATGGAAGTTGCATCCACATGATGGGTGGATGTCCTGGTGTCTGTACAGTGGTGTTAGCCATATTTCTGGAGTATCGATTTATCAGAAACTATTAGCCACACTGATTAATTTTTCAGAGGCAGTATGTCATTGAACAGACGTGGCTAATGTGAGTAACAAAGGTGGAGACATTGCCTTCACATCATATTTGGAAGTTTCTCAAAGGGATCTGGATGGGTGCAATTGGAAACAAGACACTGGATCATGTAGACCCTTGATCTGATCCAGCAGGTCTGCCCTTAAGGTCTTTTGTTCTTATGACTCATCTAGACTCCTGCACAAAGGTACCAGTAAAGTATGGCTTGCAGCAGCAGCTCCCTTGCTTCTCCTCCATCTCCCCCCTTTTCTTCTGTTTGCTGAGTGTGTGAATGGTGAAGAAATAAAAACAGCAGCAATTCCATTTTCTCTGCTACACAGTTGACTTGAAAATTATGGCAATGTATTCACTTCTTAAGGTCCAGCTTGCTGCCTTTGCTGCATCCTTTCTTGATGTATCCTACTGTCCCAGATAGGTGCATTCACTTGCAGGGTGGATGTCATAGTATGGAGGTGGAGAGGGAAAGAAACAACATCTTCATTTATGTCATGAGGCCTCTGGAAACAGAGGGCAGGGTGGGACTGGATTAATGCTGGCTAGTGAGATCAGTCGATTGGGAACAATACACATACGCACACTAAACCATGAGCAGATGGAATGCATTCAGATCTTTATGCAGTTAACATTGGATCCCTACCTTGTCTTCTTTTTTATATTTCTCTCGATTAGCTATCAAAAACATTATGCAAAGTAAAACATTCCCTGTAGATCTCAACAAACCTCACATAACATTCTGTTCTCTCTATTTGATCCTTCTTTGGTCTTTCTAGGAGACCTCAGGATAACCTCAAAACCCTTCTTTCTGTCCTACCCTGTAATAGTAACTGGGCCTTGGGACACTTTTTTTTAACCTTTGGAATGACTCTCCCTAAATTCATTGAGAGCTGTTCTTGGAAGTGTAACATAAAGGAAACATTAAAAACAATAAAAAATATAAACCAACATTGGCTTCCTTTTTATCATCTGGGTTACCCTCCACATTAATTGAGTTTTGCTTTTGACCTTTCTTTGTTCCAGTCTGTGGTGTATTCAGGCTTGGCTAGTCTTATAATCTAATAATAAATGTTTTTCTTTTAACATTTAATCTCAAAGACTGCTTGAGGTGGCATGTGGATTCATGTGTGCTGGTATGAATGAAACAAATGGAATTATTTTGTCACACAAGTACCCCCACTGCAAATATTTTAGCAGATCTTTCCATTTGATATTTTGCATCACCTTCAGATGGAACCAATTAGACTTGGCAATCGTGCTGTTATCTATTATGGGGATCACACTGGAGGAGATCGAGGTGAATGCATCACTGCCCATTAACCCCACCATTATCCGCATCATGAGAGTCCTGAGGATTGCTCGAGGTCAGTCCCCAATTACTCCTGGGCATTCTGTTTACATAACTTCTGATTCTAAAGAAACTGAATTTTCTGGTACAATAAGATATCCCATATGGTATGGCTATGGCTATACTCCAAGCATAAATCACTTGGTTAGTACCCATCTTGTCTTCCTGAAAACCCAGTCCTAACTATGTTTACTCAGAAAAGGGTTTTTGTCACTGGGATAACCAGTTGATAGTGTAGTGAGAAAAGTATATAAGGATAGATTCATATCATCCAGTTCCCAGGTGTGCCAGATGAGTTCCTGTCATTTGAATTCCCAGTGAAGGGAGTTATAGATGGTGTTATCTGTTCCAAACACCAAGGTACTGAAGAAGTTTGTTACGGAACAAACCAAGCTGATGGCATTAGTTCATAGGTTATAAAAATTATTTGCGCTGAAGGTTATGGGTTCACTTCCTTTGTACATCCTGGATTAGAAAAATAAGATAGTCTTCAGTCTTGCTACCATTGAAATTAATGGAAATTCACTTGGCTTTCTGTTGCTATGTCTCAGAAAGATTTCTGACCTTTCCAAACTGGTTTATGTAGTAAGAGTACTCACTGCCAGGAGAAAAAGGTCACTATTGTAATACTGACCCAGGGTCAGAAAGCCCCTAGTTTACTGAGGGCAGGAGGCAGGATTCCATTCTCAGAGCCCCGGGACATGAAGTTCCATTTTGGATGATTCTGGCAACAGTGGAACTCTTCACATAAAATGGTCTTGTGCTTTTGCTTCCAATGAAAAATGCTTGGCATGATGCTTAGTGAATCTGTACCTACTCTGCACTATATTTCTAGTCTCTTCACAGCACAGTACTGTGATAGTAATATGACCAACATTTCATTTTCTGCAGTGTTGAAATTGTTGAAGATGGCTGTAGGGATGCGAGCTCTGCTGGACACAGTCATGCAAGCATTGCCACAGGTAAACGATGCCTTATCACAAAGCTCTCAAAGGATCTTATGGGACTTTTGAGTCTCTCCCTTGTCTTTTCTGTGGTTCAAGCAATCTTTTATCACTGAATGGGAGAGCTACTTTTTCGCTTCCTTTGATTGGGTATGTCCAGACCATACTAATTATTCTGTTATAGATCTTTGTGTCTTGGTTTAATTTGGTTTGTTCTCTGCTATTGCCAGTAGTCTATGCTGCTTGTCATATATTTGCAGCATATACAGGTTTCCTTGTCTTGGATTTGTGGACTTGAATTTTTCTTAGTAGTACTAATTGTATGCACAGAGTGTTGTATACACACACATATCTGACACAAAACAGTAATGTGTTATAATGAGCAAAAAAAAAAAAAAGATAACAGCCCAAGAAATTATGCTTACTTGAGAGACATAAATTGGTAAATATATTTATTTCCCCCTGTTTCTTTTCTCTTTACAGGTGGGAAATCTGGGTCTTCTCTTCATGTTGTTGTTTTTCATATTTGCAGCACTTGGAGTGGAGCTGTTTGGAGATCTTGGTAAGTTTTCTGCTGTACTTGTAGCACTGGATGAAGTAAATATTTGTGAAGGAAGTATACATCTAAATCACCTTTATTTTTTGGTTGTCTCACAGAATGTGATGATACTCATCCCTGTGAGGGCTTAGGGCGGCATGCAACTTTTCGCAATTTTGGGATGGCCTTTCTCACACTCTTCCGTGTATCCACAGGAGACAACTGGAATGGGATAATG
The DNA here is from genome assembly GCA_029375565.1 of Gekko gecko. NCBI lineage: Eukaryota > Metazoa > Chordata > Lepidosauria > Squamata > Gekkonidae > Gekko > Gekko gecko. The sequence goes on from JAPDNY010000002.1 coordinate 227,691,502, forward strand.
AAGGTAATATCTCCATCAGAATGAGCGAAATTCACAGTTTATTAATTTCTATAGCGAACAATAATACAAAATATTAATCTTATTTCCTTACAGTCTATTATATTATTCACCCCCTTTATTAATAGAAAGTGTTCTCCGGCTTATCCATTAACTCCTATTTTACCTAACTACTAAATGATTACTTCCTATTCTGAAATCATATTGTATTGTACCACCCGTTACATGTAATTCCATTTAGTTTCCTAAATTCTTCATTCCATACTCATATTAGTTACAATACATATATTGTAATTTTACATATATTGTAAAAAAAAGAAAAAAAGGAATGTGCATAACTATTGTACAGCAGATGCTAGGACTGTGCTCAATATTTTCCCGTTTTGATTTCTGAGCACAAACTGTCTATATGTGTGCAAGAATTGTTCCCAAATTTGTTTTTAATCATTTTCTATGCCATTATTTCCCTTTACTGTTGCTGCTTCAACACAGTTTTCTCATTAATAGAGCTTATTATTCTTTCCTGCTTGACTCACATGAATGATCCTAGCCAATCAGGGTTCAAATTTTGAACATGACACTATGTAGCCAAGATTTGGGCATGTGCTGATGTTATTGGGGGGGGGGCAAACAAAGTCAGAGTAAGGTCAATGCACCCCGAATCAGTGAACACTTACAAAGTAATGTTATTCACCAAAAAAGAAAAGGACCATCCAAAGAAGAAAGACACTTTTTAACACTGCTGAAAATATTAATGAAAAATAGGTTATACTTCCAGCTCAGCTATAGTTGATGTCCATCTAGCTTCAGCATGTAAGATAGCTAAAATGGTTTATTCAGGTGGGCTAGCTTCTCTTGATGAGGTTGTTTTATCACCTAAACAGAGTTCCTCAGGAAGGCTTTTTGTTTATTTTTGCCATGGTAGGGATTTCAAAGCAAGAGATGTTTGGAGGTGGTGTGCTATTGCTTAGCTCTGCTGTGTGACCCTGGCATTCCTTGGTGATCTCCCATCCAAATACTGACCAGGGCTAACCCTGTTTAGCTTCCAGGATCTAGTGAGATCAGGCTAGCCTGGGCTATCCAGGTCGGGGCTAGAGAGATGAATTGTCAAAGGGCTTTCTTGAGCATAGAATTAATAGAAAAAGGGATCTGCAAGAGAAGGGCTGTGATGCCCCACATTCTTAGCACTTTCAGGTACATAATTGCATTATGAGAAGGAACAGGAAACAAAGTCTGATCATAACTTCAGGAGTTTTCTATTCTGGGTAGACCATTATAAAACCAGTCTGCTATTTGATGCCCCCAGAAGGATGAAGGTTCTGGAATCTAGGCAGAAATAACCAAGTAGAATCCACTGCAGATTTTTTTTTGGGGGTGGGGGGGTGAATTCACACAAACCTATACAGCAGGGGTGTTGAACTCATTTGTTATGGAGGGCTGGATTTGACATAAATTGGACTTTGTTGGGCCGGGCCATGTGTGTCATAAAATGTAATGCCAGGGGGCAGAGATATAAACTTGATAAAGGACACAAAGATTTTTTTTACTTAAAATAAAAACATGCTTGGAACATTAGCATTCTTGCAATATTTTGTTTATTTAACAGTCTCTGATATCTGACACTTCTTGCTCTGAATTATTGCATCAAAATGTCTGTGCTGTAGCAATCTGGGAAGGGGAGGGGGAGGAGCCTCAGCCCAGTGCAGGGAGCAGAAGCTTGCCTATCTATCTCTCCTGAGTGATTGAGAGAGTCTTGTAAAGCAAGCTATGACACAGCAGCACAACTGGAGGAAGAAGCAGGAGACAGCCAGTCCTTTGTGGGCCTGATAGAAGCCCTCTGGGGGCCTGATCTGGCCCCTAGGCCATATGTTTGACACTCCTGCTATAAAGGGTTCCACCTGAGAAACTCGCCTTCCATCAAAAGCCTTTCTAAGATTTTGTAGAGATTTCTGAGCTCTGGGACTCACTAATAGTGACATTGGGGTGCACAAGGATCTCAAATAATCTTCAAAAGTTGTGGCTGCAGCCATCACAAATGCCCTGAATATGGGACTAAGTAGCCTTCACAAAGGCTGTATCCTGCATGTGGGGGGGGTTAAAGGGAGACTTACAGTGCAATTCTGAGTAGAGTTACACCATTTTAAGCCCATTGACTTCACTTGATTTAGAAGGGTGTAACTCTGCTTAGGAATGCACTGCTGAAGTGGCAGAGCCAGTCTGTAAAAGGCAGGGGCCATGGGAGCCAACTTCAAAACTGGAATAGATCTGTAGATACTGTTCTGTTGAAATTCTACAATGGGTTTTGACCCTGATGGATTTTGGCCCTTTGTAATAATCCATTTGGACCTGTAGCTAGATTGAGTAGACCAGACTGCAAGTTCTAGTGGATCACAGCTGCCCAAAGCTCTCTCTCTCTCTCTTATGCCACAACCATTTCTACTTCCCCTCCCTCCATTCCCAGGACACGCTGCGAGACTGCGATGAGGAATCCACCTGTTACAACACAGTCATCTCACCTATCTACTTTGTCTCCTTTGTGTTGACCGCCCAATTTGTCCTGGTGAACGTGGTGATTGCTGTTCTCATGAAACACCTGGAGGAAAGCAACAAGGAAGCTAAAGAGGAAGCAGAGCTGGAACTGGAGCTGGAAATGGAAATGAAGACAATCACCTCGGGTCAGCACCCATCTTCCGACGCATTCATGTGGACAGGCATTAATGCAGGGGAAAGGCCTGACAGCCCTGGAGGATATGCCAATCCCATGCAAATCAAGGTGGATTCTCAGCTCTCATTAGTTCACCCTATGGTGAGAATCTCAGGTGGTGGGTGAAGTGTGGAATGATCTGTACTTTCTTCAGATAGGATATGCACTACATAGAACAAATGAGTCTTTAATTACATTGGGAAGCTGTATTCCTTTTTCTCAGTTAACTGTGTGATTCTGTAGAATTAAAAACCCCAGGCAACAGGTGATGACATCCATTATCAGGTATTTCATAGAAGATTACTCTGGCTGATTTGGTGTCAAGAGTGCTAAATCCAAACGATAAACATAAAATGGGACTCTAGGTTTTCAGATTTGCAGTTTGTTCATTATTTTACAGTGTTAGAAAGTATAAAGAGTATCTGATTCTCTTCACATAGGCCTCCTCTAAAATGATTTCCAGGGCTCTCCAGTAGAAGTCACAAAAACATTCATGTGATCTGGCAGGATATGTTGATGGGAGAGGAAGGATGCCAGGAAGATGACTGCAAGACAGGGGTGAAAGAAACTTAAATGTCTTATTAGTACTGTCTCCCTCAGTTGGCATGAAGCAGAAGGCTGGAGGTATTACACCAGCCACTCTCTTATTAGCACCAGCCAATACCAACTTTCAGCTCTGCTGCAAGAACAGCAGCAATATGTACTTTGCTCCCCTCCAGTCAGAAGAAAGAGGCACTGACACCAGGTTGGGTTTAACTAAGGGTCACTTTATTAACTATTTATAAATTATGCAGCAAGGGTACATCCTGAGTGCGGAATTAGACCTAAGCAGGTGTCACCCCATGACTAAGTCCTTGCCAAATGTTGGGCAATCCACCCTTGCCCCAGTTTAGAGGCATACATCTGGCTTGCCACTGGCCAGCATAGCAAACTGGGAGCCACCCATCAGTGCCTACCCCCAAGCCATAAAACTTAGAGAGTATGAACCCAGCCAGGGCAGTCCTGAAGGCAGTCCTCTTTCCCCCAGCCCTGGGCTGCAAAAACCCAAAGGTTGAGCCTGAGGGACCCCTTGACCCCAAACAAGGGAGGTGTTCTATGGTGCTCACCAGATCCGCTTTCCCGCTTTCCGCACTAACCTGCCACTGTCAAGGCCAAGCCTCTGCTTAGGACCTTGTGCCTACTGGGCAGCCCAAGGCCACCTGCAACCCTTGCCACAAATCCCTCAGGAATATCTCATTGCCCTTGTCAGATAAGTGTACCCCATCATTCCTGTACACGTGAGCCAAGTATCTTGGGGTGGGGAAAATAGGGGCCCAAACCACCCTCCATTTCCTTCCTCCACTTCCTGTTGGCCACCTGGGAGCTCCAAGCATCCTGTGGCTGAGCATGCAGTCAGAGAGGAGTTGGGGTGGTGCCAGCCCTTTAAACCCTTCCTGGCTCCGTCACCTGATGTGACGTTGTGACACTCGGTGTCAAGTTCCACTGTCTCCCTCTTCTTCTGGGGAGGCAAAACGGTCCCTGCCTGCAGCTTCCAGTCAGTCCCACAGGCGGAGGAGCTGGAATATATATGTACAGGGCCGGCTGTACAATGAGGACAGGTGAAGCTGTGGCTTCAAGTGGTAGATTTTCAGGGGGTATTATGTTATGCTGCCTTCCCCTGCCTTGTCCCCACACTGCTGCCTTCATTGCTCCTGACTAAAAGCAATGACAGCTCACATTCCTTCCTTCGTTCCTCACACCCCCAGTTGACTTCAAGCACAGCAGTAAGCCAAACATGCCCTGTTGAACTTCCCAAACTCTCACCAGATTTCAGAGTCCTATTGAGCATGTGCAGTTTGCCACTTGGGATAAGATGCCTGTGGAGTGAGGGGCAATAAGGAAGCAGGGAGCCACAGGTGGTGTCCATTGTTGAAGTGCAAAAAAGAGGGCCACACCAATACAGACAGGAAAAAACAATGGTGCTGTGGGAAGAAAAAATTATTATGCATTTGTAAAGTAATGGGTTCAGATGCGTGATTTCAGCTCATAGTTTATTTTCAGCTCAGAATCAAAGACAAACTAGCCGGTCCCAAAGCTGGCTTTTATCCGTGCAGCACACCACACCCAACACACACCCCAGTCCCCGTGATTTGCTATTTCCAGTGTAAGAGTTCCCTGTAAGTTAACTCTAGGATCCGGGTGAGCGTATTGGTCCACCTTAGGATCCACAGTGGCTATTGTTTAAACAGGTGCACTAGACGACATGGGCTTGCTAGCACTGGCATGGCCATCTTTATTCATATCAATACACAACACCCCTCCCCCCATAGTTCGGAAGCCCTTTAACTAACATAGTCTCTAAGATATGCTGGCCTGCACCATTCCCAGTTTGAACGGCACGGTTCTGTTGGTGAGGCTGCGGGCTGTGGCTCGGTGCCTGGGGAGGGCTCTATGGCTGGGTCCTGGGTGGTTGACGATGCTGAAGTAATGGGGCTGCCACTCGTGGTGGCTGATGTTGGCGCTTTGGTGGAGTTCACTGGCTGCTCCTGCTGGACTCCATCAGTTGGCTCAGGGCTCGCCGACTCCGTCTCCTCCGGGCATGGCTGGTCATCATCCCTGTCATCCTGGCTAGCCAACTCCAGTTCTGCTGGTAGGAGGTGGCTGCGGAGTTGATCGAGGTGCTGGTGAAGCCTCTGGCCATCCTCTGTGGACACCTCGTAGGACACTGATCCAGTCACCCTGAGTATTTTGGCTGGGTCCTACGCTGGTCCCCTGGTGAAGTTGTGGCCGTACACTGGATCCCCTGGGAAGAATTTGCAGTGGGTCCCTTGGCTCTCCTGGCCTGAACTATGCTCCGGGGCCCTGTCAGGGTGCAGCCTGTCCAGGTGGGTGGTCAGCCATTGATCCATTAGGAGTTCCGCAGGGCTGTGGCCTGTGGTGGTGTGGGGAATTATTCTGTTGTTGAATAGGAAGGCAGCCAGCCAGTTGTCCCACTTACCCTGTACTATTTTGCATAGTGACTCCTTGGCCGTCCTCACCATTCTCTCTGCCTGGCTGTTTGTGGCCAGGTGGAAAGGGGCCGAGCGGATATGGCGGATGCCATATTAACTTACAAAATCTTGGGATTCTGCCAACATGAAAGCCGTCCTGTTGTCCATTACTAGGGAGTCGGGGATTCTGTGTGTACTAAAGATTCTCCACATGGCGTGGATGGCGGCTCGGGACAATGTAGACGGGACTGGTACCACCTCCAGCCCCTTCATGAAGGAGTCCACTAGGATGAAGAAGAGCTGGCCCTGGAAAGGTCCAGCAAAGTCTAGGTGTAGCTGGGCCCAGAGTTTCTTGGAGGATTCCCACTGCCACGCTGGGGCCCGGGGGGTCCAGTCTGGATTCCTGGCAAGTCTGGCAATGCTTAACCTGGTCCTTTATCTCCCTGTCCATGCTGGGCCACCAGACATAGTTGCGGGCCAGAGCCTTCATCCTCACTATCTCAGGGTGCGTTTTATGGAGGGTGGTGAGGACACACTGGCGTAGTGGTCCGGGCACAACCACTTGACTTCCCCACAGCAGACAGCTCTTGTGGGTGGACAATTCATCTTGGCGGGAAGTGAATGCTGCGAACTTGGGGCCCACTCACCCTGTGGGCCACCCTTTCCCCACCCAGTCGAGAACCTGGGACAGCACGTGGTCTCGAGCTGTTGGCGGAACATATCGGTTACCTGGAGGGGCATGTTGGGCAGGTCCTCACAGGACTGCAGCGGTACATGACTGAGAGCATCTGATTGTCCCATCGCTTTTCCAGGGCAATGTATCAGTGCATACTGGTAGTCCACTAGGAAAATTGACCAGCGGAGCACCCTGGGAGACAGCATCTGAGGCATCTGGTGGTCAGACATAAGGAGGCCAAGAGGGGTTTGTGGTCGGTGACTATAGTGAAGGGCTGGCCGTAGAGATACTTGTGAAACTTCTTGACCCCTTCCACGATTGCCAATGCTTCTTTGTCAATTTGAGCATAGTTGCACTTGGCCAATGAAAGAGTCCTGGAATAGTATGCCACCAGGATTTCCTGGCCATTGGGCAGATGATGCCCCAAGACTGCCCCGACTCCGTATGGTGAAGCTTTGTAGGTAAGGACAACAGGAAGCACTTCATCGAAATGCACCAGGACAGCGTTGGAAGTTAACAGTTCTTTGACCGCTTGGAAAGCAGCAGCTTGCCTCAGGCCACAGACCCATGGGGCATGTTTGTCAAGTAGGCAGTGCAAGGGCTCTGTAATGGTGGCTTTGTGGGGCAGAAACATGTGATAAAAGTTCAGTAGCCCCAAGAAAGCCTGAAGTTCTGCCTTGGACATCGGAGGTGAGGCTTCGACTTTGTCCAGTGCTGGGTGGATGCCTTGGGCATCAACCATGAACCCCAGGAATTCAACCCTTAGGACTCCTATCAGACACTTCTCCCTCTTTACCTTCAGCCCAGCTGTGCGGAAATGTTGTGGGACAGCACACAGTCTGTCGGCAAAGACGTCGAGTGTGGGGGCAGCGATTAGAACATTGTAAAAGAATGGTTGGACCCTGGGGATACCTTTGAGAAGACAGTCCATTAAGTTCTGAAAGATCCCATGGGCTACTCTCACCCCAAACTGCAAACACCGTACTCAGAAAGCGCCCCTATGAGTGACAGTTGTCTGGGCTTCAGCCATGGCGTTGTCCACAGGAAGCTTGTGCTAAGTCTAATTTTCCAAAAATCTTCACGCCCACCAAGGATGCCAAGACATGACTGATGACTGGGACTGGGTATGCGTGGTCTTGGAGTGCTTTATTAATTGTGCACTTATAGTCCGTGCAGCTGCAAACATCACCGTTTGATTTGACTGGCGTAACTATGGGAGTCTCCCAGCAGGCGTGTGGCATGGGCTCCAGCACCCCTTGGGCTACCAGGTGATCTAGTTCACTATCTATTTTTGGCTTGAGGGCAAACAGAACACTCCTGTCCTTCAGCCAGATAGGCCGCATCACTGGGTCTAGGTCCAGGGACACAGGCAGACCAGTGTACCAACCCAGCATTCCATCAAAAACCTTGGGGAACTCTCAGCACACATCTCTGAAATTGGATGGTCACACTTCGTGCATCCCAGTCACTCCCAGTCCTAGAGGTGTGAACCAAGACACGCCTAGTAAACTCATGTGCTTCCCTTCCACCACCACCAACTCTAAAAGGCCTGTAAATTATTCATAGGATACCTGGAACTTGCCCCACCCCTTCACAGCCACCAGGTTCTTCTGGAAGTCCCTAAGTGTGAACCCGGAGGATGGCTTCCACAGGCGAGGTCCCCCATGAGGACAGAGCCTTGCGAGCGTCTCTGACAAAATAATAGAGAAGGGGGACCCTGTGTCTATTTCCATCTCGCAAGGGGAACCCTCAATGAGCATAGTTACATGGATTTTGTTAGGGGCATCCTGGGGCAAACTCAGTACCTGGTCGTAGTGGGCAGCCATTGTGCTCCTGGTATGCTGTTGCAGGCCTCCAGGCCCAGGCTATGTGTCCCCTTTTCCCACAGGATCTGCAGTCTGCATCTCTGAAGTGGCAGGCGCAGCGCTTGTGGTCCTCTCTGCAAGTGTTACTTGGGTGGACTTCGCAGGGCGGTAGTTGACAAGTGTAGAGGTCCTTGCTGGGTAGGCATTGGCGTTGGCTCTCAATGACCAGGAATCCTGTCAATGGGGCCGACGAACCTGGTGGATTTTGTCTTCATCTGAGGCATCGGGGTTCAGTGGTGATGCGTATGCATGGTGGGCCGCATGTGTGCGGCGGTCCCTGTACAACTTTTTGTATGCGGTGGCCTCACTGAGGGCCTTCTCGAGGGTCAGCTTGTCCTGGCTCATGAGGTTTCGGCAAAGCTTCGGCTCCCAGATGCCTACTACAAACTGATTGAGCATCTCCCAGGTCCGGGAATCCGCATTTGGTGGCCAGTCGGTGTAACTCCACTAGAAATTAGGTGGCTGCTTCCTCGGACTTCCATAAGCATGCAAAAAAGTCTAAGCGCCTTACCATTTTTGCCGGTTGTGGCGTGAAATGGTCGGTTAGCGCCTTGACCAATTTGTCATAGTCCACCTCCGCCAAGGACTTTGGCGCAAGGAGGTCCTGTACCACCTGTAGGGTTGCGATCCCACAGGAGCTAAGCAACAATGATTTCTTCTTTTCCTTATCAGTGATGTCTTGGAAATGGATGTAGTAGTTGACCCGCTCTACCCACATTTCCCACAGTTCGGGGCGAGTGGTGTTGAATTCAGGGAGATGTCCCAGAGCAGCAGCCATGATTCAGGTGACGATGAGTGGCTTGGAGGCCTGGAGGTCATTGGTGCGGTGCTCAAGTCAAGGTCAGAGTCAGGCTCGCTCATCGGGATCCCACCTTCATTGCCAGTGTAAAGTACTAGGTTCAGGCGTGTGATTTCAGCTCATAGTTTATTTTCAGCTCAGAATCAAAGACAAACTAGCCGGTCCCAAAGCTGGCTTTTATTCGTGCACCACACCACACCCAACACACACCCCACTTCCCATGATTTGCTATTTCCAGTGTTAAGAGTTCCCCGTAAGTTAACTCTAGGATCCAGGTGACCCTATTGGTCCACCTTAGGATACACAGTGGCTATTATTTAAACACCTGAAGGTGTGCTAGACCGCATGGGCTCACTAGCACTGGCGTGGCCATCTTTATTCGTATCAATACACAACAGTATTGCTCTAAGATTCCTACACATTTCACATGCTGCTTCATCAGGGGATCTATAATCATATACATACAAATAGATATATATTTTTATTAAGCTTACAAATAAAGAACATTAAAAGCCAAAGATTGACCATTCAATGCAAATTGACCATGGTAAAACTATTTAGCAGGAGCCATACCCATCCAGAGATGGAATGGTTGAGGCTCTTCCTCACAACAGGTCTTATATATTTACAGACTGAACTGTTTACACATACTTACAAAGTCACAGACCATACAAGATTATCATAATTTCCAGATTAAAGTTCCCTAAATTAAAAAGATTAAGAATGTAACCAACCTATAAGGCAACTGTCTCTCAGAATATTCCCCTGTATGAGCTATAGAACAGATGGCCAGTATACAGAGAAATGTATAGTCACGCCAGTTGTAAAAAATCTAGATTTTCATATGACCTCCATGGAGCTGTGGTTTGAAACCTGAGGATCTATTCCACTTCCTTCTTCAGTAGGAATATAATCACACTCCCCACTGATATCATCTTCTGAGCCATTCAGAAAATGATGAGTCATCATAACTAGGTGCTCCTGAGGCCAGAAGTGGAATGGATCCTCAGACTTCAAACAATAACTCTGTTAGGGTTAAATGAGAGTTTTTAAATTTCTTTTTTATTATAGATCTCCTTACAAAAAAGAGTGCAAAATGTGTAGCACAGGGATCCTTCAATGATACATAATGAAAAAAGTTTCCCACTGCACCATCTTTTTTTTCTTCTCTGCTTTGGTACCCCTTGTTGAGCCTGACTCTGAATGTGCATAGGATACTTGTCAGTCCCCCAAACAGATGTCTCATTGTAGCTCATTATATTTGTGCAAAGTTATGATGCGGCCATAGGCCAAATATAATCCTTAAAAACATTAACTGGTTTAATTCCTGCAGTATATGTTCAGATCATTGCAGCAGCACTGCTTCACGATTTGGGAACTTCCATGTCTGGGAAGCGGAGAAAATTGTTGGTTCCCCTTATGGATTTGGAAGCAACTCTTCCTCTGCAACAACAAGATCTCATTTAATTTCTCAGTGAGACATCATTTGTTGAAAACTGTCCAGTGGATAATTACTGTCCTTTTATTCTGCTTTCTAATATTATAGAAAGATATTATTAGAATAAACCTAATATTGTAGGTTTATTCATTTATTTCCCATCATGTATGTAACAGACAGGGAGGAGCAGAGGGGAAATGATTGGCTATCTTATCCAGTATTTGCTTTATGTACTGATTTTGTTGCTAGATTTCTAAAGGCTGCAGAGAAGTGCCAAAGGGAGGTATCTTATTTAAGTTCTAATGTTTTATTGTTTCAAGGGGAAGAAATGGAAAGGAAAAGGAAAGGAATGGTATTTATTTAAATATTTTATGAGTTCTGAAATCCAGCTATTTATTCTTTTCATCACAATGGGAAAGGTGGCTGATATATTTGATTTCCTTTTTTCCCATTAAAAAATTCCCTGTTTTTAAAAAAACAACCTTGGAAATAATCTTTACAAAAAACAATTTAAAAAAATAATTCATTGAAAATCAGGCAGGCAGTATTTTGAGACCCATGACTCCCCCACAGTGAAAGTCTCTGCATTCCATGTGGTATTTGACTATACAATGGAAAAGGAATACAGCTCCCATGATGCACCCCTGCAGAGTCATGTGATTGGCATGCTTCTTTGCTTGTATCTTCTATAAAATGTATGTGCTACCAGTATGTTTCATTAGATCATGACTGTAATTATTCATATCATCATTCACATTAGCTCTTGCCTGCTTAGAAAATATAACATTTAAAGAATCACCCATTGGAACACTTTAGAAGCTTTATGCAAAGTATTAATATTGGGCTGTAAGCACTTGGGACAACATTGTGGAAGTTGGGAGCCTGACATTTAGAACTCAGAGTATAATTTTCAAAATTATAGAAAGTAAAAGTCCTGTTGACCGCTAAATACTCTAAATACCTTTTCCAGCAAAAATGCTTATGTTTCAGCCTTTTTAATTTATTTGAAACCACAGCATCCTTCTTTACAGGCTGTGTGCTAATGTCTGAATTTGGTGTATATGAGGCTTCCCTTGTGGATGCACTTAAATCAACGGTTGTAGGCATTTGTTTCCCCTCTGAAAACTGGTCATCTGTGTAGTCCTGCAGGCCATTCAGTTCTGTCCATGCTCATGTGCATATTCAGCCTCTCCTATACTGTAGCATCGCTAGGCATGTTAGGGTTCCACACCTACTATCCAGTCTCTTCTTAAAACTTTCAGTGACACTGGCACGGACTCAGGGCTGATTCACTTGACTATTTTCAGAAGTTTCATCATCTCTTTGCTTTGTGTTTTTTTTTTGTCAATTAATATGAAAAAATGGGTTCCAGAGCTTCTGTTTGAACATTATTGCCATTGGCCTAGCTCCTGAAACAATCCATGACTCAAAACATTTTGGAACATAAGACTAGGTAGATTGAGCAGGTAAGGGGGGCCTGATTATGTGAATCAGCCTTCAGTTTCTGCTAAAAGAGGGAAAGAAGAGGATTTTCCTTCTAATAGTAAGAGAGTGGGGCTTAAGTCATAATTTTCCAAATCAGCACAGTTTCTGCTGCCCTATCTCTGAATCACACACTACTCCAGAAACACGTAATGCCATTCACAGCTGTATTAGTGATGGGCAGGGAAGGAGAGAGGCACTGGTAGCACATAGTCTTTCACTCAGGTCTCTGAGCTCCAAAGTTAAAGACTCAAGCAGTATAGGTTCTAGCCATAAGAAAACCACTCAGGCAACACACAGATTAGGCATGAATCATCTTCCTTTTTTTGCTAGACTGAGAGGAATCACTGCACATAGTGCTGGCAGTAGACAAAGCAATGGTTGGAAGCTACTGTGTAAAGTCACTTTCACTGCTTTTGAAAATTTAATCTTACGCTCAATCTTACGCTCATTCAGAATTTCTGAGAGTTCCTATCACAACTACTGCTCTGAATCTCTTATGACCTCTGAAAGTCATGCCATTCCCAAACAGTGATTGTGTATGTGTGTATTGTAAAGGCTTAATGCTGGGCGTCCATCCCCGCCTCCATCCAAAGCTGTGTACATTATGTTGTCTAGCTTTGCTGCAGTTGTTCCCTGCCATGTCGAGTATGATGGCCCCTGCATAGGAGATGTACCTCTGTCAAGTGGTGATAGCTAGCAGTTGCCCCTCTGGATGAATGTCATGTGCCATAGCCTTGAAGTACCTCTGACTGTATGTAGTTTTGGCCTAATGTGTAGTAATGTCTGAGAAAGGTTCTGACCCATGATATTACTGCACTGTTCTCTTTCCCTCTCTGTCTCTGTCTTTCCCTTTCTGGCCATTTCCACAACTGCCATTCTGTCTGAAAACTTTTTTTTCTGTTCCTGTCTCTTTCTTCCCCTTTTTCTGTCTCTCTCACACATATATTATCTCTCCCTCTCCCTCCCTCTCTCTCTCTGGCCTGGCTTATCCTTCTGCATGCTATATGGCACTCCTCCCAGGAAAGACATTTGTTTGATACCATATCACTGCTGATCCAGGAATCTTTGGAAGGAGAGCTGAAGCTGATGGACAACCTGTCAGGCTCTGTGTGTCATCATTATGCCCTTCCAACTACTGAAAATTACAGCTCTGAGAAACAGGTTAATATATTACTAATTTCCTGCAAAGTTTCTATCTAAATTTGGATTGAAACATTTATGAACAAAAAAAGAACAGTTTTCTTTCTTGTTCTAAAGTAGGGAGGGTATCAAACCAGAAAGCATCTCAGCTACATATATGTCATAGCAAATGCATTTTGTTTTGCTTTAAATTGAGGAAAATATTTACAGCTCAGTCCTGTGCATGCTCAATCAGAAGTAAGTCCCTCTGATTTCATTGGGACTTACTCCCAGGTAAGTGTGCACCGGATTGCATGTCAAGAAAACTAGTATTTTGTATTCCCATTTTAGTAGGTATTTATAGCAGTGTCATTAAAGTCACATAAAGGTGTGATATTGATCCTGTGAACATTTCCATTCCTGTGCAAGGAAATTGATGTTAAAGTCTGGGGGCTATATTAAGATATTAGGAATGAGTTATTGGCCTGCTTGCATCCTGAAGTCAAGATAGGTGGACGAGCGTATGGGGGGAACATCACCTTACTTAATATATTAATTGTCTCAGAATTCATGATGTAACCTTACACCAGTATTATCAGGGCACTGGGTTATCATTAGCTCTCTCTAGAAATACATGATATATCTATTAAAATCCATTTCCTGATTGGGTCAAATTATGCTAATCAGTTAAGGCTTTACTATCAGAACAAAATAGTGTGCCCATTAATTGGGCTAGCCACTAGCTTTGGGTTGTTGTTTGTGCTCCAGAAAGTACTCTTGATAAAGGAATTGTATTGGAGTGGTTTTTTTTAATTCTCTTTGCTTGCCTACTGTATCAACACCCTTCTGAAAGGTTTTTCAGCCATATTAATAGCATGAAGAAAATACACTGCTGGTGGTATTAACAAGCTGGTGTCTTAAAATTAAGACATCAGCTGATTAGGAAAGTACAACCATGTTAATGTTAGCTTCAGTCATCTTCTGCTGATTTTTAACAAGATGCTGAACATCCAAAATACATTTGACCTTGTAGGGTTCCATACAACTCACCGCCACATTTAATGGGTTTTAGTTTACATGCCAGTCCCTACCTGTACAGCATTAGGGAGCCAGCATGACTTCCACTTGGGGCCATAGGTCCCATATGGGGAGACAAAGTGACAGCAGGCCATGTGGAATGCTGTACACTTTAGTAGTTATAACTCACATGCCCAGCATCCCTCATTTAAATTATCCCTCAAAACCCCACCATTACAGTTATGGATTTAAGAGGATTAGCATTTTGGATGCTTAACAAGTTTGATGCAAGTAATAAAGATTGCTTACCATTTTTAAAATTTGAGAAATTGGTTGTTTTTAAGACATAAAAGGAGCATGCCCTTTCAAACAAAAGCCTCGAAAAAGCACCTTTAGTAGGTGGTGCAATAGTTTTAGATTTAATTGTTTTACTGTCTTAGCAGTCAAGAACCAGGCAGTTAATCAACTGCAATCTTTAATTAATGGTCATGATTTTGGCTTCACAAAATATGTAGAAAATAATCCTTTGGATTCTCAGAAAAGTAAAAGTGAAATATCACGGACTGACTCCCCACCCCAAATTTTCTACATTTTCTATCCCTTGATTTGGGGCAGCTACTGCATATGGCTTTCCATTAATGGCAGCCACTGTTTTCAATCACACTGTGCTTGAGTTTTATCCATGCAACTGCTTCGTAAACATGTTGCATTCCTGATGAATTATCATGTCTTGAGATCAGTGTGAATTGGCTTTTACCACGGGGACACAACTGCTTAAAAAGTTACAGTTGTGCTTCAGTACAAAAAGCCAACGAGCATTACCTTCAGCGCATGCCAGTCTACGCAGATATAATTGTGCAAGGATTCCCTCCCATGGGATCCTTTATTAGGCAAAACAGCTGTGGGTGCCTTCAGACAGAGGAGACGACTAATGAGAAGGAAGATCAATTTTTTAAAAAAATTCCCCACTATTCCCCCCAGTTGCATTTTTCCTTGAAAGGTACATGTGTATTTTACTTCCCATGAGGAACAGTGTGCATGGGGAGCCGTGCAATTTTGGACAGATATCTGAAAGAAAAAGGGAAAGAATCATAGAGCTACTGCGAACTTTCAGTCCTACTCCTACCCTGAATGGGTCAGACTCATTCATGAAGAAGAGGAAGATGCTGGTAAAACATTTTTACTAGATGTTGCAATGGGCACTTTGTGCTGCACTGGACTGGTCCTTTACTCATCCTGTGTTAGATGTAACACAATGACACATGAGTTGTGGGTTCTCAATTCCTGCTTATACAGTGCCCATTTTAGATCAAGGCTACAGTGCTCCTGGAGCAGCAGCCTCAGCATTGCCCCCTGTGCCATTTTCCTATCCAAAAACAGTCCTGGAGGGTGCACACATTAAAGAAACCCACATGTTTCAGGGATATACATGGACTTCCTCAACAGGCCCAATAGACCCCCCTGAACTGTTTCAGACTGAGAAAATGGCTCATGGGCCCTCCACATATACCACAGTCCTAATTTGGCATCACATGTACAGGAACTGAGAAGAACCCACAACTCATGTGTCATTGTGTTACATCTGACACAGGGTAGGGACCCACATCCAGCCTAGTCCTTGCTGCTTAAATGTGTAAAAGAGGAAGCAGTATAACTTCATTTCGGCAGAGAGCATAAACAGCTGCTGCTAGGAAGTATTTTTTTTAAAGAAAAATGCTTTGCAGTTTCTCCAGCCTGCTGCTAAGGAGAAAGACTTCTGAAAAGGCTACACATGGATAAGGATCATGCCTGGCTCATGCACAAGTCACAGTTGTGCATGATTTTTCAGCTGTGAGTTGCTAATGCAGTTATGGGGATGGACTACTGTAGCACACCTTGTTTTACTCCTGCATGTACATGAATGAATGTTCATTCCCCCATTGACCCAAATACAAGTGTGCATATTGTTCAAGACAAATGAGCTCAATCTTTCTCCTCAACTGGACTTTTATTCTCCTGCATTGCTATTCAGTTATTTTTTCTTTTTCTGACCTTACAATGGATTTAACAAGAAAAGGAGAGCTAAAATGGAAAACTCCATCTGAGTTCCTTTATTGAAGCCTTCTTGCTGTCAGTTTTGTGCACTGAATTTTGTTCTATCAGTTTTGTGCACTTAGCACTGATGAAAGAGGTATAACACTAGCAATGTAGAGTCAATCTCCTCACAAAAGACAGCCATTGTGATTGGTGCCCATGGTTACATAATTCCAGATCTGATAATTTCAACAACTGATTTTGATGCATCAAGTGTAGGCACTGGCTGAAGCAATCAATCATGTTAGTAATGAAGAGAGGGGTTCAGTAGCAGTCTCCACATGTCAGCCTCAGCCATTGATTGAAGCCTGACTTCCACAAGGAGTTTAAGTGTGAGGCAGTGGCAAAACCGTTTGAGGTATCTGAATGCTCCCAGTTGTAATTTGTGCCAGAGGATTTACAATGTATGTGTACCAGACCTATAACACCTGAATCCTGTTATATGGGATCACACTTTTGGCTTCATACCTTACCAGGTAATGCAACTGGGTTAGGTCCAAAGTACATGTGATGCTGGAATTCTGTGACTGGAACTCCAGATATATTATATGACCCTAAAAAGCAGCCAGAGGAACCAACCTGCACTGAGATGTGGGTGTTGAGAAAAGATGTTTTTGATCTGAAATGGTACCCCTAAACTGCTGTTAGCTCCAGTAGAGGGAGGGGAATACTGTGCTTGCCTTTTTTCCCTGTCAAGGCTTAAAACAGACCAGAGGAAGCCATTTCCAAGGGGAAATGCTGGGAGGGGAAAGAGTTAATGCTCTGCAGCATTATAGCCCTGATCCATATTAAAAGTTAGCCATGGCTGGTTTTTATGCCAAACAATACTTCTGGAATTCTAACTGTAGAAGTCCAACATCATTTGTAGTATGCCCCTAAGGATGAAGGTGGTAATTTCATTTCCAAAAGTAACTTAAATTAGGATAGATACTTTCTTCCTATGCCTGGTATTTTAGAGTGTTGCCGGACAGCACATATTCAATCTGTGCTGTGTTAGCTGCAGTGGCTCCCAGTGGAGTACCGAATCAGGTTCAATGTTTTGGTATTGACCTTCAAGGCCTTGAAACATGGAACCCACATATCTTCAGGATCACCTCCTCAGGATCACCTCCCCAAAAGAGCTTTATGCTCTGCTGAGAACAACTTGTTGGTGATTCCCAGCCCAAAAAACATCCGGCTGTCTTTGAGCAGAGCCAGGGCTTTCTCAGCCCTGGCTCCTACCTGGTGTAACTCTCTGGCAAATAACATCCATGCCCTGTGGGACCTAGTGTAGTTCCACAGGGCTTGCAAGGCAGAGATGTTCCACCAGGCTTTCAACTGAGGACAGCAACGGGTACCATCTTATCTGGCACTCCCTTTCTCCTTTCATCTTGCTCTGTCTCTGCCTCTCCTGCGACACAGTGAAATAATCTTGGAACTGAAGTTTTAGACTGTTTTAGTTATTTATTGAATTGTTGGACCTATTTTAATGTATGGTTTTTTATTGTTGTTTACCGCTCTGAGCTCTGTGTACTCACAGAAGGGCAGTCTATACATTTAAATTATGAATAAATATATAAAGGAAGGAAGGAAGCCATTATACCATATTGCCCATTTCCGATCCAGCTTTGAATGCTTGTCTCTTCTGAACTAGGTGCCATGCAGTCCCAAAAACTGACCACCAGCTTCTGGCAAGGTACATGTATACAGTTTAAACCACAGTAAATAATGAGTCCTACAACCATACTCTTTCGAACACTTAAGTAGTCATTGAAGATTCTCCTGCAAACACATGTGGATCTCTCCACTGAAAGCATTATGGTGTTCACCATGGGGATCTCTTTTTTGTGTTGCATCAAGCAACCCTCAGGCTAAGTACACTAACTAGGAAATTCATCCTATTGTGGGATGTTCTTCCAAGAAAACATGTTCAGGGTTTTGTGGCAGGGTCCTCTTCTCATTTTACTTTCAAAATACAAGGTTGTGCCAGAATATTCATATCTTTCTTTGTATAAGAAGATCTGTGCATGGCAGGACACATGGCTCTTATCTCATACATTCTAGTTCTCACGTTATGCTCATATCTTTTTTAAAAATAAGCACCCTTAATAAGCTATTCAACTAGTGATCTCTGATGATCATTCCACTTCTTCTTTCTTTTCATGTTTGCAAGTTGCATAGAGTGGATAATACCAATTCTCATCTGTTGCAAGCAGAGATTCCTTCTTGTTGTGGTAGTTTAAAGTTGTTAAATAACATTCAGTCTCCAATCTTAATTCTGTATACAGCCAGAACAGAATTACTTGAGTTTCATAAACACTGTATTTTTTTCTGGCAATTTACTACACAATTTATTCAGGAACCCTTACTGGAAACTGCATTTCATAATTTCATAGCTTAATTTAATAATTAAGCTAATTTAATAATTATTTTCATAATTAAGCTATTTCATAATTAAGCTAACTGTATTTCATAATTTCTTTCTTCAGATCCAGCTATTTAGTACAACTTCAGTTCACAAAACAAGTAGATTAATGGATACATGCAGGGCTTTTTTTGTAGAAAAAGCCCAGCAGGAACTCATTAGCATAATAGGCCACACCCAACAGCAGAAACTCATTAGCATATTAGCCCACACCCCTGACAGCACAGCATATTAGACCACATCCCCATTTACCAGAAGTATGGTCATCCAGCCTCACCCACCTTTTGCTTCTTATTCTGTTTACCTTGTTTGTTGTCAAAACCCAGGGCTTTTTTTGGAGCAGGAACTCCTTTGCATGTTAGGCCACAGACCCCTAATGTAGCCAATCCTAATGAGTTTCTGCTGTTGGGTGTGGCCTATTATGCTAATGAGTTCCTGCTGGGTGTGGCAAATTCAGGAGCCAGCCGGAACTCCGTTCCTGTGCGTTCCTGCCCAAAAATAGCCCTGGATACATATCTAAACATTCAGTAATACAAATGAGTTTCATTCAGCGATCACTAGGTGTCTTTAGTCCACTTAGTCTATGAAACTGAACTCATCTCTGGAATAAATACACCAAGCCCTGGTCACTTGAATGATTTATTACCAGTAGGCACTGCTTGCTTGAGCACTTTAAGTAAAAGCTCTAATTCTTGTAAAAAAAAATGAGACATTGGGCAAGAGGACAGGGATGCATATCTTGATGTAGTAGTAACTGGTTGAGTCAGTTTTATAACACTCTAGATGTTTCCTACAAAAGAGAAAAGCCATTTGCATCTATTGAGAACCACAGTGAAATCCATTAATGAGACACCAAATCATGGGAAGATTGCTTAGAAACTCAGCATTTCACATTAAGGTCATCAAACATATTGCTTTGAGAATGATGGCAGCATTAGATCTGCTATTATTAATGAGTACACTTTGACAGAGTATTTACAGTAGAGTCTGCAATGGTCCATAAAATGCAAAGCAATACATTGCTCTGTGACTGGATACCCTGAGATTTTAAAAAAGATTTCTTTTTTTAAGAGGATGTTACAATAAAAGATTAGGCTTCTCATCTAGGCTCATTTTTTATGTTGGTAATGGAATTAAACCCTAAACTCCTAGGACAATGGGATCACTGAATTCTGGATGAAGACCTCAACTCATCTGACATTTGATACAAAATATTGCTCTCATTCACTTTGAATAAATCAGCCTTGAAGAACCAGTTCCATTTTCTCTGTAGCAGAAATTAGAACTCTCACTTGTATACATGCAACTATGGTTGGAAGATGCTCACACTTTAACCACCCTGATTGGTTAATTAAAGGGAAAATTAATGAGCTCTAAGGGAGCAATCCCATGTAGGTTTACTCAGAAGTAAGTCCCATCATACCCAATGGTGCTTACTCCCAGGAATGTGTGCATGTTTGTGTGTATTTTTCAAGGGGAAAGGGGGTTGGCAAAATCAATGTACCCTTTAGAAGCACACATAAAATGCTCAGTGCATTGTTACTGGTATTGAGTATTTAATGTAACAGTTGTGAAAGAATCTAAAGGAACACTATAAACCCAGCCTGTTCTAGCTATTCCATCAGACTTCTTGGGTGTAGAACTGAGGTGGAGATCTGACATAGGCGATCTACAGTGGCGTTTTGGATTAAACATCTAGCATTTAAATAGTGGCCAGAATCCAAAAAACTGTGTAACTAGCTCAGCATGCTTAATAAGGGAGCTTTTGAAATGAGGGGACTGTCAAAAGCAGGTTGTGATAAGGCATGGAGGCCTGCTGTTTTTAAAAAATATATTCAATGGTGCCAAGCTCTTCAGTATACCTAAAGTAGCTCTTTGGATCTCAGCCTGCAACACTTTAAAAAAAACAACCCAGCACCAGAGCCACTGAACAAACACAAAGAGAATATTATCATAGCTTTTGGAAGCAGGGAGATTAGAGAACAATTGTGTTTCCGAAAAGCATGCAACATTTAAATGTAATTAGTCTAGGTTTTAAAAAATAATTCTTGAGCCATTGAGGCTATAGCTCTCTCAGTTTGTCCCTCAAAAAATTAAATTAATCAGTGCATCTTTAGTGCACAGTTGGTGATTTCCATCTTACATTATTTGTAAGCCTTTTAGAATAAATGGAGGAGAGAGGGAAGCTTTAGCTCCATTTCCTTGTGGCTTTATCCACGCAATAATGTGTATGACACAAATGCTCTTATTATAAGGGGAAATACCTTAATCTTTAGCTGATGATTATGATGATGATAGCTTTCTTTTCTTTTTTCTCTCAAAGGCATTTACATGTGTCCTGGTTTCTTATGTTTGATCATCTCTCCCTTATTTAGATCCCTCTAGCTGAGATGGAGGCTCTGTCTCTGACGTCAGATATTCTGTCTGAAAATTCCTGGTCCTTAGCTCTGACGGATGACTCTTTTCCTGATGATAATAACACATTCTTACTTAATGCCCTGGAAAACAATGTACATACGCTGGTCACTGTATATTCTGATGTTTACAGGGTTCTAAATACTGTTATCAAGTGGGAAATAGCTATGGCATTTTCAGATGAACAATATTTTTATCAAACACATTACCTTTCATTTGAACAAAGCTTTTCCTATCATACCATTCCATTTTGGGTTAATATCAATATTACCTCTGAAGTTGATTTATTTATTTATTAATATACACATTTTTTCCTGGGAAAATTAATCTGGTCTGTCCCACAGCATCAGAGGCAAGTCATTGTTTATGGACATAAAGAAAATGCCATGACATAAAAGACCCCACTTAGTTCTGTTCCTTTGAATGTAAACTATTCTAAAAAAAACAAATGTCTAGATGGTCTGGCAGTGAGTCCCATTATCAATTTTGAACGTAAGCTAACAAAAAATGCAGCTTGTGTTATACACTTGGTGTCCATTTTGATCAAACATTTTAGAATAAAGAATTGGTGGGGAGTTAATTACTAAACGTGTAACCAGTATTTTGAGCCCTGCTTTAACCATCCGCTCCTTGAAACATTAGACATTTTTAGCTGATGTATAGTGATCAAGTGCTTTATTTCTGCTGTACAACAGACATAACTTATCTTCCAACATTTAGTGGATCCATTCTTGTTTTTTCCTGTTCACCTACCTTTAGCTGTGTCTTGTGTTGATGAATTTTTTGCCATTCTAGTAGATTGCCATCACAGTTATTACTTATTTTAGGACACATCCCCTTTAAACCGTGACAGTATTTCCCATCATGCTTCATGGCATCATATGCAAAAGACTCAGAATACAGCACTGAATGGTTTTGAGTGAACCATATTATTTCAAAAAAGCAAGAGACAGGAGACCTCATAATTGACCTCAATCGAGATAAGTATTGAAGTAAGTTTCTGGATCTAACCAACCTTAAAGTCCCATGTGTTACTTTCAGAAGGTTGTATGCCGGTCATTTCATTGGGAGTTTATCTCAGGGCATCTCACATTAGTCAAAATATGTCTGCTGTTTGGGTGTTAAATACAGAGGACTAGAAACAAATTTCAAAAATTAATGTTGAACATGTATACCTTGAATTTTTAGCAACACTTTTTGATATATCATTCATGTTCAACACTGTAAGATCTTTGCATCTTCTTCGTGGTCTCTGTGCATCACACCTATGGGATCTAGTGCGCCTGCGCTAATCTGATCGGTGTTGTACAAAACTCACAAAGGGACTTTCGTGCCTCCACCCTGAGCCTGCACGGGAACCCCTACTGCACATGCCCAAGGAGGTGGGGGGTGGACATCCCACCAGTTCTCTTCTGACCACCGCGCTGTTAACAGCTCCTTCGTCAGTTGGTGATTGTTACTTTTCTCCTCACATCGGGACTCTTCCTATTTTTATGAGTTTTTGCCGTTGGATTCTTTTCCATTTTTTCTTGGACTTTTACCTCACAGAACAATCAGGGAGTCTTCAGGATGAGAACTTTCCGTGGTCTTCAGACCTTCACACACCCCACCCCACCTTTCCCTCCCTCATGTTCCGGATCCAGGGCCTACATAGAAGATCTTCCCTTTGATGGAGAGGGCCTCTTCCATTCTTCCACAGACTCAGCCTTACAGGAGGTGGATAAGAGCATAAAGGCTTCTAGAGCTCTGGGCGTCTCTGCTCCATCCAAGCCATACCGCCAGCGTTCCTGGTCCTGCTACAGCTCCAAACAGCCTTATTCCACCAAACCATCCCCAGAAGGTTCCTGGAGACCTCGCCAGTCACCCACAGGGCAGTGCCAGCAGTACCAATACTCGTCAAAGTCAAGATATGGCTCCAAGCAACAGAATCCTAGGGCGAAGTCTTAAAAGACTACCAAACAGGGCCTTTGACTTCCCCCACATTGTTGCAGGGGAATCCACCTGCCTTTCCCCATTCCTTTCTGTGTGGTGGGTTGTTACCACAGACACTTGGGTTCTATCCATTCTAACCCACAGATATATAATAGAATTTGTGGACTTGCTGACCTTACCAGTCTTCTGAACCACCATTCCCTCTCCCATTCTTCTCCAAGAGGTAAATTGTACCAAAGGCATACGAGGGGACAGGTTTTTACTCCTGCTATTTTGCAGTTCCCAAACAAGATGGGGTCTATGCCCAATCCTAGATCTGAGGGACCTCAACTTTTTTGTCCAGTAACGCAAATTCAAAATGCAATCATTGAAAGTAATCCTCCCTCTTCTGACTCAGGGGTCCTGGATGGCAACCATCAACCTCCAGAATGCCTACTTTCATCTCAACATCCATCCGTTCCACCGGAAGTACCTCCATTTCGCCACAGGGGACCTCCCTTTCCAGTACAAGTGTCTACCATTTGGCCTATGCAGGGCACCAAGGGTCTTCACCAAGACGATGGTGGCGGCGGCAACTTATTTTCGTCTACAAGGGATTGCCATCTTTCCTTACATAGACGACTGGCTTGTAGCGGCAGATTCTTCAATGCTCCTGGAGGACCATATTTCTCAGATGCTACATATTCTATCCTCCCTGGGCCTTCAGGTAAACCATCAGAAATCCCATCTGTGGCCGTCACAGAGGGTGCAATTTATCAGTGCAATGCTAGACTCTATGACATGCAGGACTTACCTTCCTGCAGACAGGGCGGCAACCCTGTCATCTCTAGCTACAGATGTCTGGACAAATGTTTGGTCCACAGCTTTCCAAATTCAATGTCTACTGGGGCACATGTCAGCCACCATGGCTGTGCTGCCTTTAGCCAAGCTACACATGAGGCCTCTGCAGATTTCGTTCCTGCATCGCTTCAAACCCCTCAGAATGGGACAATCCACCTGACTCCAGCCTCCACCAAAGGTCCAGGACTCTCTTTTATGGTGGACAATAACACCCAATCTGACCCAAGGTGCTCCCTTTCACCCGCCATGTCCGTGTCTCACACTGACCACCGATGCCTCCCTGTGGGGATGGGGAGTCCATCTTAATAGCGTCAGCGTCGGGTACCAGTGGGACGCACTCAGTGCTACTAAGCACATTAACTACCTGGAACTGCTTGCAATAAAGCTGGCATTGAGCTCATTCCAGCCCATTCTTCCGGGGACATTGCGTAGCTGTGCTGATGGACAATACTGCGGCACTCAGCTATGTCAATCATCAAGGAGGGACGGTGTCCTGGAGCCTCTGCCATCTGGCAATTGACTTGTGGGACTGGTGTGTAGCAAACGACATCCTTCCTGTGGCCACTCTCATTCCAGGATCCTGCAACATGAGGGCCGACCTCCTCAGCAGGGATCTCACACAACATCATGAATGGGAGCTGAATTGGTCTTACCTTCATCCCCTCTTTCAAAAATGGGGCATTCCGGAGCTGGATGTCTTTGCCTCCAGAAAGAATGTGAAATGCCCTTTCTTTTGCCATCGGTGGGGGAGTAGATCCTCTCTCTCTAGGAGACGGCCTCCTCCACCCATGGGGACAAACATTCCTATACATGTTTCCCCCTCTACCTTTCCTCTTACGGGTCATTCAGACGCTAGCCAAAGTCATGCCAGCATGTATCCTAGTGCCCCCACGGTGGCCCAGACAACCGTGGTTCACCACTCTGCTTCGACTCATGAGAGGCAGGTACTACTACTTCCCCAGGGTGCCAGATCTCCTTCAAGCAGAGGAAGGAATGCTTCTCCACGCCAAAGTGGCCAACCTAAAATTGACAGCCTGGTGGATAGGGCACTAACCCTTTCTGATCGTGTCTCAGAAGTTCTGCTCAATGCCAGAAAGGCATCCACCTGTCTTTCTTACCACAGGAAGTTGCTTAGGTTCCTTTCCTTCCTGCAGACATCAACTACTACCAACGTCTGTAGGGCTGGACAGAATCCTTGAATTTCTTCTATCATTCACAGATAAAGGCTTTTACCACTCATCTATTAAAGTTTACCTGGCAGCCATTTCTGCTTATTACAATGGATGGCTACTCTGTGTTTTCCTATCCTACTTCAAAAAAGTTTCTCAGAGGTCTCATTAGGCTGCATCCCCCTGTAACTGCTCCAATGGAGCTGTGGGATTTGCCATTGGTGCTCCGCTGCCTCACCAAGAAGCTGTTCGAACCTATGCCAACCTGCGACTTGCAATATGCAGCTTGAAAAACAGCCTTCCTAATGGCAATTACGTTGGCCAGAGGGGTCAGCGAACTGATGGCACTATGCCATGACCCACCATATCTAATCTTCTTGCCAGATGGAGTTCATCTGGTGCCAGATGTCTCATTTTTACCAAAAATTGTCTCAGAATTCCACTTGAACTCCGCCATATTTCTGCCTGACTTCTTCCCACATCCTGAAGGGAAGAACAGCGTCTGCTTCACTCTCTGGATGTCAAGAGGGTGCTCCTTTTCTACTTGAGCAGGACTCAGCCCACCAGAAGGGACAACAACCTGTTCCTTTCTTACTCCATCGGTCCTTAGGGTTGCGGATCTCAAGTCAACGCCTGTCCAAGTGGATTGTTGGGACAAATTAGATTATGCTATCGTTTATCAAAGCACCCTTTCCCGGCTCACTTGAGGGTGCACTCCACCAGGTCCATGGTGACATCCACTGCTTTCCTGAAGGGCGTATCGTTGTCCTCTATCTGTAGAGCTGCCACATAGTCCACGCCAACCACGTTCATCAGACATTATGCACTGGACATTCGTGCGCAGCATAAGGGCGATCTGGGTTGGTTGGTCTTGTCCTCTGCGGCACATTGAGCCTGACAGCGCCCACCTCCAGGTGAGTCACTGCTTTTCAGTCTCCCATAGGTGTGATGCACAGAGACCATGAAGAAGATAAACAGGTTGCTTACCTGTAACTGATGATCTTCGGGTGGCCATCTGTGCAGTCACACTGCCCGCTCATCCTTCCCCACTGCTGTCATCCTCAGTTGTTTCTCTCACATGACTTTGGTTGATGGCAGTCAGAAGGAACTGGCAGGATGTCTGCACCCCACCCCCTTGGGCATGTGCAGTAGGGGTTCCCATGCAGGCTCAGGGTGCAGGCACAAAAATCCCTTTGTGAGCTTTGTACAACATCGATCAGATCAACACAGGAGCACTAGATCCTATAGGTGTGACTGCACAGATGACCACTCAAAGATCATCAGTTACAGGTAAGCAACCTGTTTTTTGTTTTTGTTTTTACTTTTGCTGTTGAAATTCTTTCTTTTTTTTTACAAGTGGGTAAGGTATTCTGAGAAATGAATTTATGGTGAACGTTTGTTTCAGCACTTGTTTCAGATATGTCCAAACTGGGAAATAAATTGACTCAACTTAAGAAACTATGGGTATGGTTGTACCAGCTGATTTTCCCATGAATTGAACTAGCAACTAGTGGCTTGTGCCATCTACAACTAATCCCATGTCTTGCTCCAACCTGCCTTCCGCTTGTACTGTTTTAGAAATAAATAGTGTGTCATAAAACAGGTTTTGACCTTACCCCAATGTCCCTCAACACTATGACTAGTTATTTGCAGTCCCCCTTATTCCAGTAGTCCTTCTTCCTCTAACATTATCTAGGTTCTTAAATATTTTTATTATCATTGCATGCATGTTGACATATTCATTAATTTCCACTTTCACTGTTTCCTCCTGACCTTGTAGATGCTCTAGCTGTTTCACAGTGCCATCTTGACATTGAATAAGTCTCCCTCCTACATATTTGTTGTACTTTGCACAACTCAGTACATTTAATACTTTCAGTAGGGTCACACACTTCTGTACACGTTTGGCATTTTTTGAAAACCCACAAACCCAACTTCATCATACAAAACATAGCTGACTAAGAGGAGGAAAAAGATATATAAGAATAAATACTCAAAACACTGCCTGAGCAGACCAAGGAATACAGATGTGGAGAATATACTAAGAACTGTCAGAGGGTGCTGGTACGAACATACCTTGAGCAGAATGATAGATGTCAGTCTCACCTTACAATCCTTCCCCCTCCAATTTAAAATATGCTTGTTGAAACCATCCAAGTTGTAACAGAAAGAAAATTCCATTGAACTCAATGTAATATTTGCTCAGCTGACACAACAGCTGTATAGGGTTTCAAAACAGAAACAGAACTGACTGCGTTCATTTGAGTTATTGAGTTATTAGATATAAATGAACCTTGTATCTAAACCATCAGATTAAAGAAGACTGAAATTCATTCTTCATGGCATAGAAGTTCTGTTTGATTGGCTAAACCTATACTTTTTCATTTTAAAAAATAGATTAGTTTTCATTTTTCCATGCACACTAATTAAATTTTGTTTTGCCATTAGAAAAATAAATTAGGAAAACCTTAAGAACTGTAATGCAAAAGACCTTTTGGTAGATAGTTTCCCAACTAGTATGAAAGAAGGAAAAGGGTCAGTCATTCACTTAACTGAACAACATTATCACTGTCCATTTTTAGCATCAAAACATAATCTTTTTAAAAAAAATGTATTTTCCTTGTTGTTTTGGAAATACACAATTGAAGTCGCTTTGCACTTCTGCTTTTCTCTTTAGCCTATTTTTAAGCAATACAGAGTCAAAGAAGATTAAAATAGGAAATGCTTTCCATAAAATACACTATCTCCCTGACAGCCAGTTTGGTGTAGTGGTTAAGTGTGCGGACTCTAATCTGGGAGAACCGGGTTTAATTCCCCAATCCTCCACTTGCACCTGCTGGATGACCTTGGGCATGCCATAGTTCTGGCACAGCTGTTCTTGAAAAAGAGCAGTTTCTATCAGAGCTCTTTCAGCCCCACTTACCTCACAGGGTGTCTGTTATGGGGAGAGGAAGGAAAAGGAGTTTGTAAGCCACTCTGAGACTCCCTTGGTTAGTGAAGGGCAGGGTATAAATCCAATTTCTTCTCTTCTTCTAATTTTATGTACATACCCCTGCAAAGTTTCACTCATTAGGGAAATGGAGGGGGTTTTATTTCTCATTTTAAATGACTAAAGTCTGGCAAAGCATGCAACAGTTACCAGGCCTTGAGGCATGATGCTTGTATTTCAATTAACCCTGAAATAGTCATGGTTTATAATTGCAGTGTTGTTTTTCAGTTTCCTTGTATTGTACTTTTTTCCGTGTTCAGATGTGATTCATCCTGTGTGTGGTGATTTATTATCAATATAAAATTCTGGCTATTACTTCCTGGTCAACTCATCCATGCAAATTCCATTTGGTTTCTGTAGAATTTGTACATCCAAAAAACATGCATGCTGTCTGTATCTCATGTCTGTTGCAGTGGCTGTCACTCAAAAGTTCCCATAGGCAGCATCTTTTCCAGTTCTGTAATCTCTCTCTCTTTTTTCTTACAGACTGATCTTCCCTCAGGGAATGACCCTCTCTCTCCAAGCAAGGACCTGCTGAGTGTAAGGAAGCCTACTGTGGGCCGCACCCACTCTTTGCCAAATGACAGCTATATGTTCCAGAGTCCCGATACTGGCACCTATGAAGTTTCCTCTACAGAAAAGAACCCATCCCATCAAAAATCTCAGTCAGGTATAAAGAGTTTGTCTCAGAAAATGCTATATGAGCTCAGATGTAAAGGTGTCAGATACCTGTCCATCTGTCTTGAATTAGGAGCTGCCAGCTATTTTTCATGTATGTGGAGAACTTGACAGTCCTACTTTATTCAGTTCTAAATGGAGGTCCCTGTCCTTGTAACCAAAGCTGCTATAGATGAAGGATTTCAATCTAGACCTTAGGCAATTGCGTTTAGAAGCTTGGTGTGATCCTAAGCATGCTTTTCTGGGAGTCAGCCCCATTGAATAGAATCCTGCGTTGACCTGCTTAGGTTGGCACTTAAGAACATAAGAACATAAGAGAAGCCAATGTTGAATCAGGCCAATGGCCCATCTAGTCCAACACTCTGTCACACAGCGGCCAAAATATACCAGGTGCCATCAGGAGGTCCAGCAGTGGGGCCAGGGCACCAGAAGCCCTCCCACTGCTGCCCCCTCCAGCACCAAGAATAGAGTGCATCACCTGCCCCAGACTGAGAGTTCTCATTCTATACCCTGTGGCTAATAGCCACTGGTGGACTTCTGCTCCATATGTTTATCTAATTTCCTCTTGAAACTGTCCATGCTTGCAGCTGCCACGACCTCCTGTGGCAGTGAATTCCATATGTTAATCACTTTTTGGGTGAAGAAGTATTTCCTTTTATCTGTTCTAACCCGACTGCTCAGCAATTTCATAGAGTGCCCACGAGTTCTTGTATTGTGAGAAAGGGAGAAAAGTACTTCTTTCTCAACCTGCTCAATCCCATTCATAATCTTATAAACCTCGATCATGTCACCCCTCAGCCGTCGTTTCTCCAAGCTAAAGAGCCCCAAGCATTTTAACCTTTCTTCATAGGGAAGGTGTTCCAACCCTTTTATCATTCTAGTTGCCCTTCTCTGCACTTTTTCCAATGCTATAATATCCTTTTTGAGATGTGGTGACCAGAACTGTACACAGTATTCCAAATGAGGTCGCACCAATGATTTATACAGGGGCATGATGATACTGGCTGATTTGTTATCAATTCCCTTCCTAATAATCCCCAGCATAGCGTTGGCCTTCTTTATTGCAGCTACACATTGTGTAGACATTTTCAGCGAGTTATCCACTACGACTCCAAGATCTCTCTCTTGGTCAGTCTCTGCCAGATCAGACCCCATCAACGTGTATTTATATTTAGGATTTTTGGCTCCAATGTGCATCACTTTGCACTTGGCCACATTGAACCCCATTTGCCACGTTGACGCTCACTCACCCATCCTCAACAGATCCCTTTGGAGTGCCTCACAATCCTCCCTGGTTTTCACCACCCTGAACAACTTCGTGTCATCTGCAAATTTAGCCACATCACTGCTTACTCCCAATTCCAAATCGTTAATAAACAAGTTAAAAAGCATGGGACCGAGTACTGATCCCTGTGGTACCCCACTGCTTACCACCCTCCACTGAGAGAGTTTCCCATTTATACTCACTCTCTGTTTCCTATTTATAAGCCAGTTTTTGATCCACAAGAGGACTTGTCCTTTTATCCCATGACTATTGAGCTTACTTAGGAGCCTTTGATGAGGAACTGTATCAAAAGCTTTCCGGAAGTCAAGGTAAATAATATCTATTGGGTCCCCCTTGTCCACATGTTTGTTCACTCCCTCAAAAAACACTAACAGGTTAGTGAGACAAGATCTTCCCTTACAGAACCCATGCTGAGTCTGCCTCAATAGTTTTTGTTCATCAATGTGCCTACTAATTCTTTCCTTAATAACAGTTTCCACCAACTTACCCGGTATCGATGTCAGACTGACTGGCCTGTAATTTCCTGGATCTCCCCTGGAGCCCTTTTTAAAGATGGGAGTGACATTAGCTACCTTCCAGTCATCAGGAATGGAGGCAGATTTTAAAGAAAGATTACATATTTTTGTCAGGAGATCCACAAGTTCACATTTGAGTTCTTTCAGAACTCTCGGATGAATGCCATCCGGGCCTGGTGATTTATTAGTTTTTAAATTGTCCATCAGTCGGAGGACTTCCTCTCTTGTCACCGCAATCTGATTCAGGTCTTTCAAACCCCCTCCCGAAATCAGTGCTTCTGGAGTGGGCAAACACTTCTCCTCTTCCACAGTGAAGACAGAGGCAAAAAATGCATTCAGCTTCTCAGCCATTTCCCTATCATCCTTCACTACTCCTTTTACCCCTTGGTCATCCAAGGGCCCCACTGCCTCCCTGGCTGGCTTCCTACTTCTAATGTATTTGAAGAAAGTTTTATTGTTGGTCTTTATGTTTTTTGCAATATGCTCCTCATATTCCCTTTTTGCTTGCCTGATCACAGACTTGCATTTTATTTGCCATAGTCTGTGTTCCCTTTTATCAACCTCACTAAGACTAGCTTTCCACCGCTTAAAGGAATCCTTCTTACCTTTTACAGCTTCCATTACTTTATTTGTTGACCATGCAGGCTTTTTTCTATACCTATTTGTACCTTTCCTAACCTGCGGTATATATTTTTTCTGAGCTTCTAGGATTGTCTTTTTAAATAGTCTCCAAGCTTCCCCAATGGTTTTGACCTTCTCCACTCTTCCTTTCAATTTCTTCCTCACATGTCCCCTCATACCAGAGAAGTTACCCCTTTTAAAGTTAAAAGTGGTTGCGTCAGTCTTTTTGGGCAACTCCCTATCTGTACAAATGTTAAACTCAATGACATTATGGTCACTGTTTCCAAGTGGTGCAGTCACTTTTACATCTCTCACCAGGTCTTGGGTGTTACTTAGGACCAAATCCAGGATCGCCTCTCCCCTGGTAGGATCTGTGACCATCTGTTCCACAGCACAGTCATTGAGAGTGTCTAAGAACGCAATCTCTTTTTCCCGACTAGAACTCATATTGACCCAATCAATGTGTGGGTAGTTAAAGTCGCCTATTACAACACAGTTATTTCGTCTAGCCGCTATCTTTAATTCATTCATCATTTTATAATCCTCCTCTATCTTTTGATCTGGTGGGCGATAACAAACTCCCACTGTTAAGCCTCCTTTTGGACCCACTATTTCAACCCATAGCATTTCCAGAAGGGAATCCAATTCTCTTACCCTCTCAATCTTACTGGATGGTATACCCTCTCTGACATACAGAGCCACCCCACCTCCAACCCTTTCCCCCCTATCCTTCCGATATAATTTATAACCAGGAATCACCGTATCCCACTGATTTTCCTCATCCCACCAAGTTTCTGAAATACCCACAATGTCTATTTCCCCCCCAACACCAAGCATTCCAACTCCCCGATTTTACCTCGGAGACTTCTAGCATTTGTGTATAAACACTTATAGTTTCCCACGTTTGTTAAGCCCACAGCCTTCCTCTTGCTGCCTCGAGACCTTGCCAGGCAGTTCCTATCATTAGCCACAGTCTCAGTGGACAATTGTAATCCATTTCCTTGTACAAAAGTAATAGCTACCCCTTCATCTCTTTGAGATGAGCCATCCCGAACCAGAGACTTTTCATCTCCTGTCGGCTTTCCCCCATTATTCAGTTTAAAAACTGCTCTGCCACCTTTTTGATTTTGAGCGCCAGCAGCCTGGTTCCTTCTCGGGACAAGTGGAGACCGTCCCTTTTGTACAGCTCCCTCTTGTCCCAAAAAGCATCCCAGTGCCTAACAAACTTGAACCCTTCCCCCTACACCACCGTCTCATCCACGCATTGAGACTCCTGATCTGTGCCTGTCTCTCCGGCCCTGCGCGTGGAACAGGTAGCACTTCCGAGAAGGCTACCTTGGAGGTCCTGGCCTTGAGTTTCCTGCCCAGCAGCCTAAATTTCTCCTCCAGGACCTCACGACTGCATTTCCCCACATCGTTGGTGCCGACGTGCACCACGACCACTGGCTCCTCCCCAGCACTATCTACCAGCCTATCTAAAACACGCGTAATGTCCGCTACCTTCGCACCAGGCAGGCAAGTCACCATACGGTCAGTACGCGGGTTCGCCACCCAGCTGTCTACCTGCCTAAGGATCGAATCACCAACTACCAAGAGCCCCCTCCCACCCTTCCCAGGGACGGTTCCTTGGTACGAAAGGATACCCGTTCACCAGCTGAAGAAGAGGTCCCTTCTGAGGGCACATTCCCCTTATCCTCAGCATGGTGCCCCTTTTCCCCTTGACCCTCATGCTCCCTGGCAGCAGCCGGGCTGCCAGATCCAGAGTGGGACATATCTAACAAGTCCCCGAGAGTCTTCCCCGTGCACCTAACTGACTGTCCCTGCTTCTCCAGGTCAGCCACCTTGGCCTCAAGGGAGCAAACTCGCTCCCTGAGAACCAGGAGCTCCTTGCACCGAGCACACACCCAAGACTTCTGACCAGTGGGCAGATAGTCATACATGTGACACTCCATGCAAAACACTGGATAGCCCCCAACCCCCTGCTGGCATTCTGGCTTCATAATTGTTTTTAAACAAATACTTTTCTATAACCCCCTTTTAAAACCCTTTGTATTTATATGGCTCCTGTTGTAGGAGTCTACTTACCTTACCTTACCAAGGAGCCAAGGTCCTGGCTTCCTGGCTCTTCCTGGGCTTCTTACAGAGCCCCTAGGCCAAGAGCCACAGGCAAAGAGCCTCGCCCTTTTGCTCTCGCCCTTTGGCTCGTGCCAGAGGCTCGTGCCTCTTGCAAACTTCCTGCCTTAAATGGAATTGTCTCCCAGGAGAGGGTGTGGCCAGCAGCTACTCAAAATCACCCAAGGCACTTAATGACGGTCAAACAAAGCCCCTTTCACACTCCAACTCCAGCAGCCAGGAGTCTGCTATTCAATCTCACCCAAGCACTTAATTACAGGCAAACAATGACCCTTTCACACCCTAACTCCAGCAGTCAGGAGTCTGTTACAACTCACCCACACACTCCCAAATACAGTCCCTGACACAGTACCTTTTCAGCTAAAGCACCTCAGCTGAAAGTTATAAATAAAAATACCACTCACCCCTCTGGCAGCTCAAACACCTTGCTCCTTCTCAGAGCTCAGCTGGGTCTTCAAGTCTTTGGGGCTGAATTAGACACTAGGTGCAAATGCGTTTAATTCACTTGCTGGCATTTTTTAGCAGGGAAGGAAAGATGTTTAACCCTTTCTTTGCCACTTCTGTACAATAACTCCAAACCACATGTTTTGCATCTGTGTTTGGGGGGCAATAGGGGTTAGCAGCTAGGAGGGTGTTTGCAGTGAAGAAGTAATGGATGAGGAAAGGATTATATTTACGTGTCTCTTATTGTTTCTGTGCTCTAAATACTCCTTTCCTGGGACAACTTTTCCTGGTGGGAAAGGGCTATTGGGGCTTTGTTATATGCTTTTATGTAATGGTGATTTATACACATTTATTACATTTATTTTTACTTTGTAAGCCACCTTGGACAGGTCTCTGCTGCAGGTAGCATTAACATTTTCCAAATAATTAAAAAATGTAATTAAGCTTATAGGAAGAAGTTGCATGTAGCTGCCTTGTTCCAAAGCAGAATCCAAAAACAAGTCAGATACTACCTTTTAATAGAAACAAGCGCAAAAGACCCTTGTGGGGGCAGAAAGGGGGGATATAAATTTCAAAATAAATAAAACAATGTACAAGATTTTGGAGTTCTCCAGAGCTCTTCATCAGGTGGAATGTTTTTAAAAGGGGGAGGGTTAAAAGAAGATGTTTCAAGCCATGATATTAAGATTTCTTGGAAGTGACGTGCTTTTCACTTCGGAGGAGGCTTGTAGCCCATAAGAAAAAAAAATTGCAGCATTAATTGAAGAGAAATTTGGACTAATACTTTGGTATTTGGCAACCTTGTGCTGGAAAATTATTGTTGAACTCCCTGAGGAAGATTCTGAAACAGAAGGATATCTGGACCTCTGTTGGAGGAAGACAGAGCACATGTTCTAAAGAGACTTTAAGGAGTCCTCCTGTTATGTCCTAAAGCTAGCTGAATCCATCCTATTCTTTTCTGTGTTAAGCTTCAGGCTAAATGTGGATTGTAATCTGTCACATTCTATTGGCTGGTTTCTGCGAAACCATTGTAAATATCCAATCACTGTGTGATAATGTATCAAAGCGGGAATGGTCCTGATTGGCCTTTATCCCTGCATTCTTATTGGTTTTTAGCTTGTTATGGGTGTGGCTTTGACAGCCCGGGACAGTTTAAAAAGGGAACTGTGCTCCACTTGTTTGTGGTGTGTTCCTGAGTTGGTGTTTTGCTGTTACAATAAAGCTGAAATCACTTGTTGCTGAAATCCTTTGTGTTGAGTTGCATACTTAACACCTCCCTCTTGAAACTTTTGTTTAAAAGAGGAGGACTGATATTAATTAAGAGGTTGTACAATATCTTTTGAGATTCTTTGGAGATGATATTTGATATTTGGATGGTTTTGATACCTTATATGTTGTGATATTTATATGATAAATTATATATGATGAAATTACTGTAAACATATTATTCTAAAAATATAAAAATTATTTATGATATGTTATAATCATCTGTAACACGGTATTTGTTATATGTTGGTTTTTCCCACTTACCGTGGGTCCTTTTTTGGTTTTGTGGCACTTGAGGCTCTGGCAGGAAGAAATGGGGGGGATCACAGTCAGAGTCATGCTGGCATGTTATGTCACTTCTGGTAAAAACTGGAAGTAACATGGTAGGTGCACTAGTAAAACCATAGAGTTTTTGTAAATGCTAGAGTGTCTAAAGTTGTCACTTGTAGTTTTTACCAGGTGACATCAGTGATCCAGCGTGCCACCACCACCACCAGTTCCTCCCAGGAGTTGCTGGCTGTGGCCTGGTGACCCTACTAAGTATGGTTGCTAGAAAATATGAACTTCTACTAAGATTCCTTGACCGATTTTCCACTAGCCACTGCTCTGTCTTCATTCTTCCTTTCCCCCCAATTCTACGTGTCAATTTCCTACTACTTGTTGCGTGGCTGCGTTTTGCCCCGCAGCTTCACCCGATTTCCCCTGTGTCTTCTCGATCCTTCATCCAAGGAGTCCAGGGCAGCATATATGGTTTCCCCCTGATCTGTTTTATCATCACTACAACAGGTTAGGAGGTGAGAGAGTGAGTAGCCCAAAGTCACCCAGCAATATTTCATGACAGAATAGATGTTTGACTTTGGGTCTTCCCAATCTTAGTCCAACACTCTAACCACTACACCACACTCTGAATAATGCTATTACACTGCAAATTTACCCAACTCTAAGATCCAGCTAATGAAATGGATCATGCACAGGGAAACTTGCCGCAGAATAACACAACATCACACTAAAGAAGCATGGTTCCTACCAGAGCATTCCTGGAGTCTATTTGCTTCTTATCCAAAACTCCTTTTTCTAAAAGCAAAGTACCAGTCTGGCTTTCCTGCCCCTCACTGGAGCAGGACGTATTTCAGAAGATCCCAGGTGGTATTGTCTTTGGGTCAGCAGGGAATGCCCACTCATAAATAGTTGCCCCCATAGGAGGATGCATGGCTTGAAACCTCTGGATGTTTTCTAATTGCCCCACCAGCAGCCATTTTGTGATTGGCCCTGCCTCCCATTTTGTGGTTGTGGTTTCAAAATTCAAAAAAAACCTGCAAGCTCAACAGGGTTGTGAACTCCTGCACTAAACATTACAAGGGAGACGCCGAAAAGACGCAAGACTGCTGTTTTGTGTAGTTCAATAACTGTATTATCTGTTGTTCAAGGCTGAGTTCTGGGTTCTCTTCAATGGTGACATGGACTGGAAGGACAATGTTTACAATTCCCAGCAACATTTGTTATCTGTTATTTTGTTATCTTCACCAAAACAAAGAACTACTCTGTGGAAGTTCTATTGAACCGAACAAGATTTACTTTGAGGGGAAATGTTTAGAATTGGTCTATTAGACTCATTGATCTATGTAGAAAGGCATTTTCCAAGTTCAAAGGAAGATTCTCATCTAATGTCATCCCACAGGGACATAAATTTCAGAGTACTGCTCAGAATGTTATAAAATATGAACAGATTACTGAAGTGATATTGAAATTTGCATAGTGATGGAAATATTTACAGTTTAACAACAGGAGTACAACTGTGGAAACTATAGTTGTCAGGCATTACAAGAGTAACATGGCACTCCAGCATAATATGAAATAATTTAGATTCAAATGTAACAACCAAAGTAACATGATTCACTGCTTTTCAAAATATCTTTACCTAGCAGTGACAAAGCACTGCATTTTGCACCTTAATTCACATAGCACTGATGCTAATTTCACACTTCATTCTACCTACATAAATTTTATTTATTTATTTATTTATTTATGTATTTATTTATTTACTAGGAGTAAGGCCCGTTGTGGAAATAAATACAACGAGCTCTAGAAAGAGGCTCTGGGAGAGTGCCCTGACTTTGAGCACACAGTGTGAATTTGCTGTGGTGACCTCAGCAGGGTATAATGACAGAGACCACCATTTTCTCCAGAGGAACTTATCTCTGCTACCTGAAGATCAGTTGTAGTTTTGAGTGATCTCCAGCCCTCACCTGGAGATTGGTAACAATTGTTACCCAGGAGGAAATGGCTGGTTTGGAGGGTGGAGTCTATGGCATTCTACCTGCCTGAGGTCCAACCCCTGCTCAAACCCCACCCTCTCCAGGTTCCACCCCTCAAATCCCCAGGAATTTGCCAACCTGGAGTTGGCAACCCCATCTCCTTCCCAGCTAACCATCAACCTACTGTTATCTGCCCCTCTGACTTCAGCTGACTTCTGCCCTCTCTCCTGCAGAGCAGTTGTAATTCTGAGTGGTCTCCAGCCCTTGCCTGGAGATTGGCAACAATGGTTCCCCATGAGGGACTGTCTGGTTTGGAGGGTGGAGTCTATGGCATTGTACCTCTCTGAGACCCCACCCCTCCTCAAACCTCACCATCTCCAGGATCTACCCCTCAAATCTCCAGATATTTCCCAACCTGGAGTTGGCAACCCTATCTCCCTCCCAGCCAATTGTCAACCTACCATTATCTGCCCCCTAACTTCAGCTTTCCATCTCCTCCCCCCTCCTTCCTGGAGAGCAGTGGTAATTCTGATTGATCTCCAGCCCCCACCTGGAGATTGGCAACAATGGTTCTCCAGGATGGAATGGCTAGTTTGATGGGCAGAGTCTATGGCATTGTACCTGTCTGAGGTCCCACCCCTCCTGAAACCTCACCCTCTTCAGGCTCCATTCCTCAAATATCTAGGAATTTCCCATCTGGAGTTGGCAACCCTATCAGGACTGGCCCCAACGAGTTTTTTCTCAAAGGCCAAAACAGGAGACAGGACCAAGCTTGGTTGCCTACCAACAGGCACTGAGGGGAAAGTAGGGTTGCCAGCTCTAAATAGGGAAATACCTGGAGATTTGGGGGGTGGATCCTGTGGAGGGCAGCATTGGGGGGCGGCGGAAGGACTCAGCAGGGTATAATGCCATAGGGTCTACCCTCCAAAGCAGCCATTTTCTCCAGGGGAACTGATCTCGGTCATCTGGAGATCAATTGTAATAGCAGGAGATCTCCAGGTTCCACCTGGATATTGGCAACCCTAGGGGAAAGTCCACTGCACAGCAGGGGTTGAAGAGAATGGTTTGATGGCCACTGGGCCAAGATTGGCAACAATAGTTCCCCAGGCGAAAATGGCTGGTTTGGAGGGTGGAGTCTATGGCACTGTACCTGTCTGAGGTCCCACCCTCCTCAAACCTCACCCTCTCTGGGCTCCACCCCTCAAATCTCCAGGAATTTCCATACCAATAGTTGGCAACTTTATCTCATCCCCTCTCAGCAGCCTCTTCCTAGGCAAAATTCTGTCTTTCTCATTAGCGGGTAGCAAAGCAGTTTACTTCATTCTTTTCAGCTTTGTGATCTGTACAGCAACCCTGTAAGGCAGGTTAGGCAGAAAGTCTCCGGCTGGTCCGAAATCACCCAGGCAGTTTCCATAGGGATGCTCCTGCTGAACAGGAGCAAGCAGCCACGCCTAGGGTTGCCTTTGCCAACAAAGACAAATTGATGCAAAGGAGGATGGAAAAGTCTCCATATCTCTATTTTGCCTTCAATTGGTTTTGATGCCAGCAGAGTGAGAAAATGCCTGAGGCTCTGGGTGGGTGCCCCATGGTAAATGCACCAAACAATTCCTAAAGATTTTCCACTGTGTCAATAAATCATTTTCTACACTCACAGTGTCCCCTGCCAGAATTAGTACCAGAGCTTTTTTTGCCTTGTGGTATTCTGCTTGTGGTGTGACCTGTCTTTTTTGTGGTGTAGCATGGTTGTGTTATTGGGTTTGTTTCTTTTGAAGGGGAAGTGTTATGAATGAATGAGGACATATTTTACCTCAGAATACAACAGGTTGCATAAGCAACTGACAATTCCAACTGTCTTGTGGAGGGGGAGTTTGAGGTGCAGAATGGAGTGAAGTCCAATCAGCTTCCATATGCAAATGAGCTTGAAATGTTGGCCCAATCAGAGAAGAGTGGCCTAGGCTGCAGTGAGAGAACTCAGGCAACGCAGCTAGTGGATAGGGACAGATTCTGAGCGACATACCAGGGAGCGAACTGATTTTGCCAAGCATAGAATCTTGCCAGACCACTACCCTTTTATATAATAGGACAGGATTAGTTCACTTTATACCCCGCCCTCCACACCAATGCAGGCTCAGGGAGGCTTACCTAAAAATCCATATATAAATACAATTAAAACCATTCATAAAAACAACCATAAACAATTCATTTATCAATTATCCTAAAGTGCTGGAACGGTGATCTAATAAAGTGCAAGAACAGAAGGTTTCAACACCTTGTGAGTCTTCATTGGTCTCTTTGCAATGAAAAAGCTTTGTATAAGTAGTTCCTTTATGAGCCAAGGTGGCAATTACTGCAAATGTCGTAACTGCTTTAAACTAAAAATGAGTTGATTTCAATCTTTCAAGGTCTGCCTTCTTTTAAAAACAGAGTTTCCACACTGCACCAAAATGTTTAAAATCTACAAACCAAGAGTGCAACCTCCTCCCCACCACACAAACATACAAAATTAAGGCATTAACACTTAATGTTAAGTGATTCTGTGTATACATTCTTGCTTAAGAACATGAGTCTGCCTTGTGGATCAAACCAAGATCCACATTGTTCAGGAATCCCAGCAGCAGCAAACACTATGTAGTTTGTTGATGGAACATGAGCTCCTTTTTGCCCACCACTGTTTTATACCATAGAGAAATCAGGATACAACAGATATTTCTGGAAACTGGAATGGAAGTTCTTTGATTCTATCAAACCATTCCTGACATGTTCTTTCTTTCTAAATTCCTGCATAACATAAGTTGATATTATTTCTTCTGGAAGTTTTTTGAGTTTCAGAGAGGAAAGGTGAGAACACTGAAGAAAATGTTACTGTAATTTTTGCCGATTTCGTCAAAGCTTATTTGATGCTTCGCTGACATGAGGAGGAACATTCCCTAAATTGCCATATGGTATTCTCAGGGGACCATACCCACCAAGTAGTTTTCCATTACTTCAATTTATCTATTTTGTCTAGTTGCTTGCATAATAGGGTGCTGATTTTCCTGATAGTGTCCATTAACAACTGTCTTAAGTGGCCGTGCTTTAGCTAGACCTCTTAAGAGGATGCCCTGACCTGGTTGACCCAGGCTAGCCTGATTTCCTCGGGTCTTGGAAGCTAAGAGGGACTGGCCCTGATTAGTACTTGAATGGGAGATCACCAAGGAAGTTCAGAGTTACTACACAGAGGCAGGCAATGGCAAACCACCTCTGCTTGTCCCTTCCCTTGAAAATCGTACCGAGGTCGCCATAAGTCAGCTGTGATTTTTTTCTGAATTTTTTTTATTGCTTTTCACTACACCCTAACAACTACAAACTAAACTCTAAAAAAAACAGAGTAGGCAAGGATCTTAAAAGGTCTACATTTGAATTTAGGAATTCCCTATAGGTATAATTACAAAGTAGTTATAGTAAAATAGCTCGAAATACATTTTAAGGTAACATAATAGTGCATTATCTCAAGTAAAAAACAAAATAGATTCTCAGATGTTCACTTTGACTTTTTCTTTGGTTGCGTTTCTTCTTCTTCTCGAAGGGGATTTTAACCTTAAATGATCTAGGAGCAGCCGCCCCTAGTTCAGAGTCAGAGTCTATAAAGTTGCCTAAAGAAACCAATGTATATGAGGAACTGCCACTGCTTGACCCATCTTGTCCGCTTGTATCCGTAGCATTATTGTCCTTTACTTCTCCTTTTGGTTTCGCTGGGATTTGTTGCTGTTCCAGAAATGTTTTAGCTTTAGGCAAAGAGTCAATCTTTTCTTTTCTTTTTTCCCCTTATAATTGAAAGTCAGTCTTTCTGGCATAAGCCATCAATATAGAGTTGAATTTTCTTGCAATAGTGTTGTAACATTTTTATATTGTTTTCTCTTTTTCCGTATTTCAAATGTCTTTCAGAGTCTTTATTTCTTCTCCTTGGATTTTTAAGGTTGTCCCATTAGTTGCTTTCAAAATCAAATCTCTTGTTGATCTTCTTAAAAATTTTCCCTGGAAGATTATTTTCTTAACAAACTCAGGGTAGATATGATAGACCATGTCTGTATCTGACTGTAATGTTTCCGGTTCACAGTTATCAGAGGAGCCAATGCTTCACTTAAGATCTGTCTGAGATTTTGTTCTTCTTTTTTCTGGGACCCCTTGAAATTTAAGGACATATGAGGATCTTTCCACTTGAAGTTGTGATAGTTGTTGTTTTGCTGAGGTTCTTTCCTTTTCCGCTGATTCCACTTTTTGATTCAAAGTTTTTGTATTGTGTTCAACTTTTTGAAGTTTTTTGGCTGTCTTCTCTGATGTGGACTTGACTTCCTTAATCTCTTTTTGGAGAGTTTCAAAGTTTTTGTTGAGGTTTGTCCTCTGGTCCAGCAGAGGACGTAATGCTTCGGAAATCATGCTTGCAGTGTCTATGATCATTTCCGGTCAGTGATGATGAACTGGTAGTTCCTGTGGTAAGTTTCATTTTGGTCACCATTTTCCCCACGCACTGAGACATTGTTTATGTTAAAGGTAAAAGTTCTTTGAAGTTCTGAAATCTTTCTCTGGAGTGCTAAAAACTGTTCTTGGCACTGGTGGATTTGGATGGATGTATATGCTTAACGTCAGTTTCCACCTTAATCTTTTATTCAGTTGTTTAGGCTAGGCAAGGGC
Source organism: Gekko gecko (assembly GCA_029375565.1). Lineage (NCBI taxonomy): Eukaryota > Metazoa > Chordata > Lepidosauria > Squamata > Gekkonidae > Gekko > Gekko gecko. The sequence continues at coordinate 227,733,261 of JAPDNY010000002.1, forward strand.
TACTCCTCCCCCTCTGGAAGGGTTTCCCCCCTTCTTCTTCAGATTTAAAGCTTATGTTTAAATCCAATCCCACAGCGCTTCTTTTAAGTACTTTGGCACTCACGCTTAATATCGATTAACCACTGCATGATAGGGTAGAGTCTTCTTCCGCTTCATTTAGATCCTTTGCTCGCTCTGGACTCGGTGTGCGCCTCTGAGCACCATTGCTGGCCCCAGTGCAGTAGAAACTTTGGGGACAAAAGGGAGCCTTAATCCCTCAGCTGCAGCTTTGGGAGCGGCTCACTTCACGTCCCAGGTTAGAATTCCCCTACAGGGGCTCTAGGGGAGGCCAAAATCACCCAGTCTCCCTTCTTGCTGCTCCAGTGCAGAACGCATCCATCAGAGCTCAATGGGATGCGACCGTCTAGCAAGTTGCTGAAACCAAAACCCTAGTCAGCTGTGATTTGATAGCACTTCCACTACCATCACCACAGAGGATGATCTTCTACAATTGCTTTAAAAGTCTTGAGAACAAATGGAACAAGGTGAACATTTTTGGTTAATAAAACATAAGCTATTTAAAGTTTTAAAGGCAGCCCATTTGTGTGTTTGCGTATAAAAATTCTGTCACTACAAAGACGTTGACGTCACCAACTTTAGCTTAGTTTTCACTGAGGTCTTCCACCTGTGCCTGGCCTCTGGCAAGTCAAACTGCAGTACTAGACCCTCTCTCCCTGACATCTAGATTTTCATGTGGAGGGGAGAAATTGTCTAAGAGGAATTTTCAGTCATGTGGTCTGAAGTGGCACAGGCACTTGAGGTTTACCACCTCAATGAGAACTAGGCCACAGTCAAAACTGCTTCAAAAAGAATGTCAGGTGGTGTGAATTTTCACCCATCACAACATCGGCACAACCTGTTCTGTGATATATAAACACTGGCCCTTCAATAGCACTGTACAGTCTGCAATTGAAGTTAATTTTTCTGGATTCCCCCCCTGTATTAATTAAAAATAGCTTTTTTCAAGCATCACAGTTCAATCTATCAGAATCTCCTTATTAGCCACACTTTTTCTTCACACTTCCAAAACAGTTTGAGCTCCAGTGGATTTCCCCCCTTCCATTTAAGTGGACTCTTCCCCCTTCCATATAAAGGGCAAACTGCTGACTATACAGCAGAACAAAAATCACTGCTTGTCATAGAAGATGCATAAATGTACCTTAGAAGAAGGTGGGGGGGTCCACTTTTCCCCATGCCTTCTGTTCACAGAATAAGATTGACAAACACGCTGTGTTAAATATGCCTCATTGTATAGTCACAAGAATGTTTTCCCGGGTGTTAAGTTTAGTCATTAAGCATGCTGCTTTTTCATCAAATGCAGTTTGGAAAATCTGCAATGGTGGAGACAATAAAGGGTAGGGAGGGAATGGGAGCAAGGAATTAATGTGAGCAAATGCAGTCACATGGGTTCCTGATTTTAGGGGCAAACCCTACATTATTAACACTTGTGGGATGTTTACAGACAGTGCATAAGCTTGGAGGAGGCTTTGAAAATCAGTGCCCCTTTTTTGCTATGTGCATGGTCAGTGTCCACCAATGTTGTGTGAACATTACAGTACAGATAAGAACTAAGGTTAAGCAGTAGGATTCATGGGAAACATGGGGCTTTATTTGGCTGTTATTAGTTCTTATGCTTTATTTGGTTGAAGGGCTACCTGACACATGGGAACCAGCAGTTTCCTTTCTCTATGTGTGTGTTTTGGATAGTATGGAAAAATTGCCAGGTGAAGCAACTTTCAGGTATAATTCCCTGTATAAGAGATTGAAATGGATTTGGTTGTTACACATAATGGATGAAGAGAGGAAACAGAAGTTCCAGCCTCTCATGGAATACAAACAAAATTCTATTGTAGTGTTAGCCAAATTGCCTTATATTTTTAATAATCTTGGGGAATTATGAGTATTAAATGGCAATAGGCATAAAATATGGGATCATAACCTGTGTATATGGGAGTCAGAATTCCCAGAGCCCATGAATAGACGAAGAGGCAAGACTACTAAAAATAATTCATTTCTTTACTAAATGATTCTCAAGCATACAAATAATAATCAAGCATTCATACTCACAATATAGAACTAGGAATACAGAGTCAACAGGATAGTGATGTTTGCATGAGCACAAATATTGTTGGTGGGTAATACATTACCTGTCCAACGAGATGAGTAGATCATGCAGCAAAAAATGGAATAAAATAAGGGAAGGGGTCAGGAGTTGACAAGCAACACACATGGAATGGTTCCAAACTGCTCAGGAATGGAACCAACAAGGTAGGATGGGATTAGAAGGGGAAGGAGCGAGAGAGAAAGCTCAGGGAGAGCTCACCTTAAATACCTAAATTGTGACCTGAGGCTATGGCCATGTGGTCACCTGTTTCCTAGGACGTTCTAGAAAAAAACTATAGCTGAGGACATAAAGGGATTGACAGGTGGGCAATTGAAAACTGATGAATGGCAGGGAGTGACATCTCTTGGGGAAGGGGGTAAAACAAAGGAGAGGGTGGAGGTATCCAATCACAGTGCTGGGTCAGTGTTTCACATTAACAATCTGATGCTTGGCAGAGGCATTAGCTGGATAGGTGGCAGGAAGGCTTAATCACTGCTAATGTCCTTAGCTGGGCACAGTGTTTTGTTTTAGGCTGACTCTGGAGAAAGAGGAATGTGTTACTTTCCAAGTGAGGCTAACACACAAATTGGGGGGGGGAGATGCCGTGTGATGAAGAAGAGATTCCCTCATGGCTTCTGTTCAGGAACATCTGTCCTTGGTCAGAGCAAGGCTTCTCTTCAGAGCTGCTGCTGTCTCTGTGAGTGTAGTGTATCCACAGAGAAACATGGACTCGGGGCAACCATATGCTCGGACCAGTTCGGACTGGTCCGCCACGTGGTCAGTCAAAGGGCCTGAGCTTTGTTCCTTTAGACAATAGATTGTAGGCTCCTCGCATTCTTCCAATAGAGGAGCCCGGGGTAACTCAATTAACTGTAAATAGCAAATCATGGGTGTTGTGTGTGTTTGGGGTGTGGGTTCACTTGGGGATAAAAACCGGCCTGCGAGCCGGCTTAGTTGTCTTGTTCTTCAACTAATAAAGTATGTGAGAGCTGAAATCACTCGTCAGTCTCAGTACCTTTCAGTGTCCATGGAATCCAGGGCTGTGGGTCTGCATCACAGTCCTTGCACTGATGCAGAGGTGTAGGGGCAGAAAGCTTCTGCAGTCCAAGGTCCCTTGACCACAGTGTACTGTCCATAGTCCAACAATGAGCACCTCTCATGGGACCACAGTTCTGTCCATTGCCCTGGCATGTGCTCTTCACTGTTCAGCAACATACTGATATTAAAGAGTCTTTAATAATGCCATCTGAAGTGGCTTCATGGCAACATGCAGTAACATAAACTCAACGAATCAGAGGAATAAGAAAAAAATAACATCAGTTAACGTGCAGTATGATACATCTTAAGAAAGCACCAGTTAAAGTCTCTAAAAAGTCGTTCCTATTAAGCTATTAGAAATTATAGTGAATAAGACAATTCAAGTCTCTGTTTAGGCCCAGATGAGAGATAATGTTTAATTTCTTTATGAGTTCTAATTAAGCACTTTTGCGCTGTATATTCCCTTTGAAAGTTTTTGTAGAATATTGACTTTCAGATCTCCAACAATATATCTAGGAAGACTAAAAAGTCCCTCCACTGGTTTCTGAATGCTGTAGTTTCTTATGTCAGCTTTGTATTCATTGACTCTGTCATGTAGCAACTGATTTGTCCAATGTAGATAGTAGAAGGGCATTGTTAGCACATGATGGCAGATATTAAATTGGATGATGTACAATTGGATGAAATCCAGGATGATGTAGCTGATGTTATTAGATCTTGTATATATGGAGTGAAAGTTGGCATCTAATTTTTTTCCAGAAGTTGGTTCCTGTGTTCGTATCTCTAGGGGCTGGTCTATTGCTGGAGGTAAGAAGCTGTATTAAGTTGGGGCATTAAACCACTTCAGCACAACATCGGTGACTGACAGCTTCTCCTGGATAAGGATATTTCTTTTTCACAGGTCTTGGGAGGCACGACTTTCCTCACTTATAGACAAGTGAAGAAAGACCAGCCTCCCAAGACCTGTGAAAAAGAAATATCCTTATCCAGGTGAAGCTGTCAGTCACCAATGTTGTGCTGAAGTGGCTTAAGTTGTGAGCCAAAGGTAGCAACCAGTAGCATTCTGTTGTTCCTTTCTTTGTAGTAGATGCCTCTGGGTACAAATCAGCCATTATGATCATGCCATAGTGGGGTGGATTCACATAGTCCCCCACATGGAAAGTAGAATGAGGTGGAGAGTACAGTGATGGAGCATATGTGTTGCATGCAGAAAGTCCTGGGTTCAGTCCCCAGCATCTCCAGTCGACAGGATCAGGTAGCAGATGATATTAAATACTTTCATCTGTAATGCTAGACAGTCACTGCCTGTCAGAGTAGATAGTATTGATCTTGATAGACCAATGGGCTGATTCAGTAAAAGTCAGCTTCATGTGCAAAACCAGCCCTAAGTGATCTTTATTTTCCATGCTGAGATATCTCATGGCACTCTTCCTTCCCTGGCATAGAAGAGCACCTGAGAAACAGCTGATTTTCAAAGCTGAGCACTTGCTTGCATCTGTTTATTGCATGCAATTCTCTAAAGTGCTGTGAGGTTTGTAAATGCCATACATCAACAGTGAGTAATAACAAGAACACATTATTTCAAGTTGGAAAAGACTTTTATGCTGCCAGTATACTTGGCATTTGGAGAAGGTATTCGTTAGAACAATCCTGCATAATAGGGTTGATATTCTGGGAAATAGTCCAGGACAAATGAGATTCCTTTTGTGGGAGACAGTCCAATTTAAAATTAATTACTTTTCTGGTGTATTTTTTAAAATAAAGTAATACTTTGAGCTTTATTTGAGGAAGTTTTACAGGGTTTGTACTCATTGCAGCCCACCCAGAAGCACGAAGACAATCTGAAGAGCCTTGCACAATATAAGTGCAGACAGCAAGCTTCTGGTGGATGACCCATGTAAAAAAGGGTGCTGTAGCTGCTGCACAGGGTGCTGTAGTTGCTGCAAAGTTGGTGAGAAATCTGGGATAGCCCCATTGTCCTTGGTCCCTCAATTTCCTAGAGATGGCAAAGCCTGAAGGCCACAGCAGGGCCCTGGTGCTGCATGCTGTTCACATATAACATCCATCTTGGGAAGCTGGGAACCATGAAAATCTTTCTCTATCGGCCCCATCTTCTTCAGGCACATGATGCATGTGCATTGCAGCTTTTGCTGCAAACCTCTTCTGCTTCACTAGTCAATATGAATGGGGGGGGGGGGGCACAGAGGCCCCTGCAGGTCACAGGATTATCTTTGTCCGAGTGGCAATGGTGTCCTGCTTGGGCTTGGAGGCTTCTAAGGGGCTTATTCTGGATAACATCTAGAGTTCAAAGCTCCCCATCCCATATAGATACAGCTTTAGTTCAGTGCCTGTAAAATATGCTGGCACATGTTTAGTATTCATACATGTTGCAGGGACAGAGAGTTGCATAATTAGTTTTCTCATCATTAGAATTTGGAAATGGAAATCTGGTCATCTGATTTCTCAAGAGCAATGACAGCGTACTTTTTTATTACCTCAGAGGATTGTCAACTAAATAAAAAGTTTAAATAAAAATAACATTTTTTGCCGGTCAAAGCCAATGAATATCATAATACTTTTAATGGGCTTGGATCCAAAGATGTTTATGTGTAATGTTTATGTAACTAGTTTCCCATTCTTTACTTGTCAGGTTCAACAACGTCGGTGCAGTCTCAGCCAGCAAACATTGATGCTGTCCTACAAATTCCAAGAGATTTCTTCCATCCTCTCAAGCTCCACTCCAATCTAGACTGGAGAAGCAAATCCAAAGCCCTCACATCTGTGCATTCTCCTTCTGCAGAACGGTTACTTCGCAGACAGGTTAGCTATGCTGATGCTGTTCACCTGCTCCAGGTTGTATGCATTAGGGAATTCCTTTGGAAGGGTAGAACCCATGAGCAGTTATACCTTTGGAAATTGATTATGTGAGCATGTCAGGATGGCTCCTGTTTAGGAAGTCAGGTGGGCAGTTGGCAGTGCAGCCACTGTGCTTTATGGGCAGGATGCATCAGCATGCATCAATTATCTGGCAGTTTTACCCTGTTGATGTGCCCAGCACCAGCTGGGCAAGCCACACAACTGGCTTCCCAAAAGGAACACGGAGGCATCCTAAGGGAAGGGGTGTGCCTTTTTCTTGACATCACGACAAAATGTACCCATTTCTATTCAATTTGGCCACAAAGGTTACTCATATGATATTCCTATTGAGCAGCTGACTGGCTGGGTCATGTAAGGATCCTGTAGGTCAGCTGATCACCTGGATAAATTGCACAAGACCTCTAAAGATTAATTACCCACTTGCTGAATCACATCATCACAACGTTTTGTTTTGTTTTAAACAGGCATTTTTTGTACTTATTCACTGTTCTTAAGTGTGTGATCTGATACTATTTGTCCCAAACATTTAATTTAATAGGACTGGTAACTTTGGAATTTTTTGCTTGATATGATATAGACATTAATCCATTTTTAAATAACTCCAGTGGCTAGAGTAAAAGTACTTAAGACAGAGTACAAAACAGATTCCCCCCCCAAAAAAAAAAATAGCATATCATGTGAGTGATTATTTCATAACTAACTTTTTTGTGCCATTACCTTCCTTTTCCACAATGAAAAATAATACAGCTAATTTTTGAGCCCTCAGTGTGGCTGTGAAGCCCAAAACTGAGCAGTTTCCATTCATCTAGAACATCAAACTGACAGACTAAATTTGGAAAGCATATTAGGGCCAGTCTAGTGTATGCTAACAAGGAATCTAATCGGTGTTGTAGTTCTAGCCTACAACATCTAAAGGATAACAGTTCAACCCTTTGAAATAAATTCTGCTGGGATATTAGCTCTCATTTTTCATTGTAGCCCCATATAACCAGCAGCTGAGGGCTAAGCATGTATAGACACTGGGAAGGACAGAGGCTAGGATTTTGAAGAGGCTTTTAGAGGCTGAATTTCAAAAGTGTAGGGATTGCAAACAGAATATCTCTCATTCCATTTGGGTGGATGCCACAAAGTTTAATCATGAAAGGATCCTTCACAGCAGAGAGTTACAGCAGCAGCTAACTTGACTTGTTTCTTTTTTGTCCTTCCAGTCCATTACACATTCTGGAGTGGATTAGCATGGAGTGATCCCAGCACAGACTAAAATATTCACTTGGATCAAGGGCAGTTGTCACAGACACCACAGGCACCGGGTTGTACTTTCTTGGGGTAGTTTTCAGGGCACTCGTTCGCCGTGCCAACTGGCTTGAATGGCTCAAACAAAGCCAATTCTGAATCTCAGTAGATGCAGAGGATTATGGCACAAATGGCAGAGACACTTAAGTGAAATATATAAGGATAAGAAAACTAGCCCCGCATCATAACATCTTTGCCTCAGGCAATCTTCTTGCACTTTTGTGTTAAACAATTTTGTGTTAAAGCAATAATCAGGGCCTAGCCCTGCAATGACAGCATAGGAAGATACATTATTTTTACAGCACTGCATGGATGACCTTGAAATTGTGAAGCCCAGGTATAATACCACCCCCATCCAAAAAAGGACAAGCTTTGCCATAGTCTCTGCAGTCCAGATCCCCCCCATCCTTTGGCAGCTCTATAGGCTTCACAGAAAGAAGTGATAAGGCTTACAAGCATGAGATGTGTCCCAAAACATCATCTAGTCTCTAATGGTTAGAATGGTTAGAACATCTTTCAAAATGTTCCCTGGACTCCTACTTCAGGCAGAATAAACTCTCAATAAGAGGAACCATGTGAATTTTTGTTATTGTTCAGTCATACAATCGACTCTGACTCTTTGTGAACCCATGGACCACATCATGCCAGGCCCTCCTGTCTTCCACCTTCCTCCAGACTTTGCTCAATTTCATGTTCATTGCATTGATCACACTGTCTAACCATCTCATCCTTTGTTGTCCACTTCTTCTGTTCCCTTCAGTCTTTCCCAGCATCAGGGTCTTCTCCAGTGAGTGCTCCCTTCTCATTTGGTGGCCAACGTATTTGAGCTTCAGCTTCAGTATCTGGCCTTCCAGGGAACAGTCATGGTTGATTTCCTTTAGGATTGACTGATTTGATCTCCTTGCAGTCCAAGGGATTCTAAAGAGTTTTCTCCAGCACCATAATTCGAAAGCATCTATTCTTCAGCTCTCAGCCTTCCTTATAGTCCAACTCTCACACCCATACATTACTACTGGGAATACCATCACCTTGACTGTGCAGACTTTTGTCGGCAAAGTGATGTCTCTACTTTTTATTATGCTTTCTAGGTTTGTCGTAGCTTTCCTCCCAAGGAGCAGGCGTCTTTTAATTTCATGGCTGCAGTCACCATCTGCAGTGATCTTGGATCCCAGGAACGTGAAGTCTGTCACTGCTTCCATGACTTCCCCTTCTATTTGCCAAGGAGTGATGGGACCAGATGCCATGATCTTAGTTTTTTTGATGTTGAGTTTCAAGCCAACTTTTATACTCTCTTCTTTCATAGTTAGCAAGAGGCTCTTTAGGTCCTCTTCACTTTTTGCCATTAGAGTAGTATCATCTGCATATCTGAAGTTGTTGATGTTTTTCCTGCCAATCCAGGATTCATTTTCCATAATGTACTCTGCATATAAATTAAATAAGCAGGGTGACAATATACATCCTTGTGAACTTTGTTCTTGTTGTTGTTGCTCAGTTGCACAGTTGAGTCCAACTCTTCACAACCCCATGGACCCTTCGCAACCCCATGGATCACACCAGGCCCTCCTGTCTTCTGCCGTCCTCCAGAGTTTGCTCAAAATTTGTGAACTTTAGGAACATATAAAACTTATGGCTGGTCTGTGGATGCATAAAAATCCATTTATTTGTTAAGGCAGCCAGTTAGCTGTTTATATTTCCTTGCCTGTTCAAGTATTAGTAAGTATGGCATGATGAGATCTTTGTACAACAGGCAGAAGAGAAAATGACAGTGGCATGTTTTAATGCTATTACGAAACAGAGAGACTACTTACATTGTAATTTGTAAGCAATGATTTTTTTTACTTGCTCAAATTAAGCTATAACTTGTGACTGCCAACAAGGGCAAAAGAATGATAAGTAAAAATAATGAGCACAATAAAGGCTGTACCCAGCCTGAAACATACTCTTTTTCACAAAAATGTACCACATTGGTTGTCTTCTATCCATTGGTTGCAGTATATTGACAGAAAGAAGATCCCCAGGAACACCATTTAAAGAACATGTGAAGACCATTACTGGATCAGACCAGTGGTCCATCTAGTCCAGCATCCTATCTCACACAGTAGCCATCCAGTTATTCTGGAGGACCAAGAACAGGCCATAGAGGCCCAGGCCTTCCCCTGATGTTGCCTCCTGGCTCTGGGATTTACTGCCTCTGAATGCAGAGGTTCCCTTTTAGTGACTGGCAGCCACTGATAGATCTATCCTCCATGAATCTGTTTTATCCCATTGAAAGATGACTTTGCCCTGAGCCATCACTACATCCTTCGGCAGCGAATTTTCCTCATAGGAAAGATGCTTCAGTACCATTACCCAGCACTGCTCACTTCTCTCTTTTGTGAGAACTGTCCATTTATTCCTACTCTGTTTCCTGCCATTTAATCAATTTTAATCCATAAGAGGACCCATCCTCTTAACCCATGACCGCTAAGCTTACTCAGGAGTCTTTGGTGAGTTACCTTGGTCAAAAGCCTTTTGAAAGTCCAAGTATATAATGTCTACTGGGTGACTGTTATCTACATGTTTGTTCATGTTCTAAGAAAACCGGCAAAAGGTTGGTGTGACAGGACTTACCTTTGCATGAGGGCAGGAATGGGAATAAACCCCAACTGTATCATACTTCAGATCTCTTATAATGATACTTTCAGAGCACCCATATCTCTGCCAGCTGACTGGTTTCATGCACAAGCACCATTCATGTGTTACAATGAACATACACAGTTTTAATCACATGATCAGTTGTACATGAGTTGAATGTAATGAAAATTACTCACTGCACGTATGAGGAAAAATCAAGGGCTAGCTGTACATGGATTGTAGATGTGTTCACTGTAACCTGTGAATAAGGCTACAGAGTGACTATGGTGATAAGCTATTGAGTGGACCTGTGTTCTAGAGAATGCATGCCAGAGCCATAGATCTTTCATTCACAAAAGCTCTTAAAAGTCACTGCTTTTTTGCTATCTAATTGTGACATATCCTAACATGAGCCGTGTCCTTCCTATTGGCAGAGTGTAGATACGCAGTAAAGCGTAGCACAAGCTGTTCAAAGAATAAAGTTGGTTTATTAAGAACAGAACAAACTTTGTAAGAAAGAGGAGAGAGAAAGAGAAGTCCAACTGTCTAACTGGCTATGAGGGAGTCCATAACTAACAGAAGCTCAGCAAGTGCATTTAGCCAATCAGGAGACAGGAAGGAGACTGTTTGAAAATAACAGGAAATCCCTAATCTCACTGTGCTAACTAGTTGTCCCCTCTGCTGCCCCCTGCAGGATGTTCTTGTCATTTTCTTTATCTATGCATGATAGACTTTGCATATTCCAACACTTCCTCCACTGAAATATGGAACAAATCCCTGGGAAATAGCCACTAGTACCACTATCAGTAATTTGGCTAGTGTTTTGTTTGGTTTTTAACTGTCTTGTTATCTTGGTGGAATCAATGTAGTCCTCACAGGGCATTTGTACAAGTAGCTGTCAAGGTACTTACTATTCTCTGCAATGCATGCAATTTTTATTTAATTTTTTCTCTTTTTTTTCTTTTTTCTCTGTTTACACTTTCTCCTTAATGTGTGTGTGTGTAGTTAAATCTTGTTCACCACATACCTGGTCCATGCACTTTCCCAGTCAATGATTCCCCACCTGTCATTCAACCTCCTTTCCCTTTCTCAATGCTGTAGAATGGACTGAGTCCCTTGTTGTAGCTTATGCCATAGACCCTGGAAGGCCTGGCTGCTAGTGACTAATTCCCTGGTGAAGTCCAACGAATGCATTTAAGAAACAATTAAAGCCCTGTTTACTGTTGAAGAATATGCTCCCTGCCAGTGCATTGTAAGAGTGCTTTTCTCCCAAAGAATTCTACTTTGACTCAATGGTTCATCACTCAGGGCCATAAAATAAAGGTGTAAACCTGTCCATTCTACAGCTCCTGATATGCTGTATAGCAATCCATGCAGTGGTTGTTTTTTAAGAGGTAAAGTCAAACCTTTTATTTAAAAAATCAAACCAGAATTCTAAAATCTTTTTTTAAAAAATGAGGGGGGGGAATCTTACTAGGAACTGCTGAAGATGCCTGCATAACTATTAGTGCTGTCAAATATTTGTGTTTTCAAATATTAAACACAGTACTGTTTTTATCATGATTTTCTTGATATCTTGCGCATATATATATATATATATATATATATATATATATATATATATATATTTATGAGGGTACAACCTGCATTTTTATTTTTCTTCCGTGATAGCCATTGGGTATCTTGAGGTTCAACAAGGAATGTGCAAACAAAATGCAAGTCTGTGAACAGGCAGGCAAAAAGGGCATATGAGGAGCATATGGTAAAAAAACATTAAAAACCAACAATAAAACTTTCTTCAAATACATTAGAAGCAGGAACCAGGCAGGCAGGCAGTGGGGCCCTTGGATGACCAAGGGGTAAAAGTAGTACTGAAGGATGATAGGGAAATGGCTGAGAAGTTGGATGCATTTTTTGCCTTTGTCTTCATTTTGAAAGATAAGAAGTGCTTGCCCACTCCAGAACCACTGATTATGGGAGGGGGTGTTGAAAGACCTGAGTCAGATTGAGGTGACAAGAGAGGAGGTCCTACAACTGATAGACAACTTAAAAACAGATAAATCACTAGGCCTGGATAGCATACATCCAAGAGTTCTGAAAGAACTCAAATGTGAACTTGTGGATCTCCTGAAAAAAATATGTAATCTTTCATTAAAGTCTGCCTCCATTCCTGAGGACTGGAAGATAGCTGATGTCACTCCCATCTTTAAAAAGGGTTCCAGAGGAGATCTGGGAACTTACAGGCCAGTCAGTCTGATGTCGATACTGAGTAAATTGGTGGAAACTGTTATTAAGGAAAGAATGAGTAGGCACATTGATGAACAAAAACTATTGAGGCAGACTCAGCATGGGTTCTGTAAGGGAAGATCTTGTCTCACTAACCTGTTAGTGTTCTTCGAGAGAGTGAACAAACATAGGGAACACTTTCCCTATGAAGAAAGATTAAAACACTTGGGGCTCTTTAGCTTGGAGAAATGACGGCTGAGGGGTGACATGATCAAGATTTATAAGGTTATGCATGGGATAGAACAGGTAGAGAAAGAGGTACTTTTCTCCCTTTCTCACAATACAAGAACTCGTGGGCACTCAATGAAATTGCTGAGCAGTCGGGTTAGAATGGATAAAAGGAAGTTCTTCTTCACTTAAAGAGTGATTAACACATGGAATTCACTGTCATGGGAGGTGGTGGCAGCTACAAGCATTGAAAGCTTCAAGACAGAATTAGATAAACATATGGAGCAGGGGTCCATCAGTGGCTATTAGCCACAAGGTATAGATAGGGACTCTGGGGCAAGTGCGGTTCTGTATTCTTGGTGCTTGGGGGGGTCAACAGTGGGAGGGCTTTTAGTGTCCTGGCCCCACTGGTGGACCTCCTAATGGCACCTGGTATTTTTGGACACTGTGTGACAGGTTCATTCCCTGGCATCACCAGTTAAAAGGATCAGGAGGTGACTTGAAAGACCTCTGCCTGAGATTCTGGATGGTCACCACCGGTCAGAGCAGAAAATATAGAACTCAATAGAGCAGCTGTCCAAAAAACTTTAAGGCAGTTTTGTGTACTTGTAGCTTTGAACCAATATTTATGTGTTCTGTTTTATTTATTAACCAGGAATAAGGCCCATTGTGGAAATAAATACAATGAGCTCTAGAAAGAGGGTCTGGGAGAGTGCCAAGGCCTTGGGCACTCAGCATCAATGTGCTGTGGCGACCTCAGCAGGGTATAATGACAGAGTCCACCATTTTCTCCAGAGGAAATGATCTCTGCTACCTGAAGAGGGGTTGTAATTTTGAGTGATCTCCACCCCTCAACTGGAGATTGACAATAATGGTTCCCCAGGAGGAAATGGCTGGTTGGGAGGGTGGAGTCTATGGCAGTGTACCTGTCTGAGGTCCCACCCCTCCTCAAACCTCACCCTCTCCAGGTTCCATCCCTCAAATCTCCAGGAATTTCCCACCAGGAATTGGCAACCCTATCTCCTTCCCAGCCAATCATCAACCTACCTTTATTTCCCTCTCTCTCTTCAGCTTTCCATTTCCCCCACACACACACCTGCAGCCTCTCCCATGCTCTGAAGCCCTGACTGCCAGAGTCCACCATTTTCCATGCTCTGAAGCCCTGACTGCCACAGAGTCCACCATTTTCTCCAGGGGAACTGATCTCTGCCATCTGGAGAGCAGTTGTAATTCTGAGTGATCTCTAGCCCTCACCTGGAGATTGGTAACAATGGTTTCACAGGAGGAAAAGTAGTCTTTCTCTGCAATGGGGACCAAAGTAACTTACATCATTCTCCTCTCCCCCTTTTGACTTGCACAACAACGCTTCCCTGGGCTACCTCCTCCCTTTGGTATTGTGTAGAGCAGGGGAGACTATTTAGTCAGAGCACAACACAGATTATTAGCCCAAATTAAAGAATTTAACTATTTACACACTTATGGAGCACACACACACTGTAGGAGTAAGCACACACTATGAACTAACGTGGCATAAATCAACAGGGGTAAAATGCAATCCTCTTTCCCTACACACAATACTCTCTACCTCAAGATAGGATCTCTCCTTGGACCGGCCGCTGGCTGTACTTCAGCCTTTCGCTCTTGCCCAAGAGAGCAGGGAAACTTCCATTAATTCCCCAATCCAGCCAACTGTGGAGTGTCTGAATTTCTGCTCCCTCCCAGGGATGAAGACTGCCTTGGGACAGTCCCTGTTTTCCTGCACTTTTTGGCCTTGGGGATGCTGGGAAGTGTAGGCCAGCAGATGAGGAAGCCCCATTCAACCCAGTGACTAATATCCCTGCAGGCTCCTCTCTGGAACTACAGCCCAATTAAACCTTATGGGGGGACATTTTAAACAAAGAACCACAGCCATCTTACAAAAACAGGTAACTGCCATTTCCTGACACTAGGGCTGCCAAGTCCCCCCGGGGGGTAGGGATTCCGAAAGGGCCCCCAATCCGACGTTCCGGATCCGGCCGGTGGGGGAACCCCCACCCTCGAAGTGGCCAGATCAGGCTGATGTGCTCAGCGCGATTACGTCACCCGGAAGTGATGTAATCACACTGGGCATGTTGCAGGGCGACACTCTAGCAATCAGCCTAAAAACTCTATGGTACCATAGAGTTTTTAGGGCGACTGCTAGAGCGCTGCCCTGCGATGTGCCTAGTGTGATTACGTCACTTCTGGGTGATGTAATTGTGGCACGTGCGCGCTTTGCGCATACACAAAACTCCCGGACCGGGACCAGGTCTGCCCCACTATTGAAGGTAAGAGACTTGGCAGCCCTATGTGACACCTACCAACAGGCACTAAGGGGACAATTAGTCCCACACTGGAAGCAAGCAGGAAAAGACTCAAAAGAGAAAGCCACTGTCAGTAACTCTGACAGGGCAAAAGGGGCTGAAGGGGGAGTGGGTGGGGAAGAGGAGCAGACCCAGCACCCAGCCAATGGCACGTGAGTACTCTTGAGTGGCAGCTGACGGGCCAATAGCTGAGGGAGTGCATGGAATGTGACCACTCCAAAATAGGATTATAATATAGAAAGATAGTACATAAGAATGGCC
Source organism: Gekko gecko (assembly GCA_029375565.1). Lineage (NCBI taxonomy): Eukaryota > Metazoa > Chordata > Lepidosauria > Squamata > Gekkonidae > Gekko > Gekko gecko. The sequence goes on from JAPDNY010000002.1 coordinate 227,748,282, forward strand.
CATCCAGTCCAACACAGTAGCCAAAAATATCAAGTGCCATCAGGAGGTCCACCAGTGGGGCCAGGACACTAGAAGCCCTCTCACTGTTGCCTCCCCCAAGGACCAAGAATACAGTGCATCACTTGCCCCAGACTGAGAGTTCCTATCTGTACCTTGTGGCCAATAGCCACTGATAGACCTCTGCTCCATATGTTTATCTAATTCCCTCTTGAAGCTGTCAATACCACCTCCTGTGGAAGTGAATTCCGTGTGTTAATCACTCTTTACGTGAAGAAATACTTCCTTTTATTTATTCTAATCCGACTGCTCGGCAATTTCATTGAGTGCCCATGAGTTCTTGTATTGTGAGAAAGGGAGAAAAGTACTTCTTTCTCTACTTGCTCTATCCCATGCATAACCTTATAAACCTCGATCATGTCATCCTTCAGCAATCATTTCTCCAAGCTAAAGAGCCCCAAGTGCTTTAACCTTTCCTCATAGGGAAAATGTTCCAACACTTTTATCATTCTAGTTGCCCTCTTCTGCACTTTTTCGAAAGCTATAATATCCTTTTTAGGGTGTGGTGACCAGAACTGTACACAGTACTGCAAATGATGTTGCACCATCAATTTATAGAGGGGCAGTATGATATTGGCTGATTTGTTTTCAGTTCCCTTCTTGATAATCCCCAACATAGCATTGGCCTTTTTTTATTGCAGTTGCACACTGTCTCGACATTTTCAGTGAGTTATCTACTACGACTCCAAGATCTCTCTCTTGGCTCCAATGTCATCACTTTGCACTTGGCCACATTGAACCCCATTTGCCATGTTGACGCCCACTCACCCATCCTTGACAGATCCCTTTGGAGTGCCTCACAATCCTCCCTGGTTCTGACCACCTTGAACAACTTTGTGTCATCTGCAAATTTAACCACTTCACTGCTTACTCTCAACTTCAAATCATTAATGAACAAGTTAAAAAGCATCAGATCCAGTACTGAACCCTGTGGTTCCCCACTGCTTACCACCCTCCACTGAGAAAAATTGCCCTTTTATACTCACTCTCCGTTTCCTATTAATTAGCCAGTTTTTGATCCACAAAAGGACTTGTCCTTTTATCCCGTGACTTTTGAGCTTACTTAGGAGCCTTTGATGAGGAACTTTATCAAAAGCTTTCTGGAAGTCAAGGTAAACAATATCTATTGGGTCCCCATGTTTGTTCACTCTCTCGAAGAACACTAACAGGTTAGTGAGACAAGATCTTCCCTTACAGAACCCATGCTGAGTCTGCCTCAATAGTTTTTGTTCATCAATGTGCCTACTCATTCTTTCCTTAATAACAGTTTCCACCAATTTACCCAGTATCAACGTCAGACTGACTGGCCTGTAATTTCCCAGATCTCCTCTGGAACCCTTTTTAAAGGTGCGAGCGACATTAGCTACCTTCCAGCCCTCAGGAATGGAGGCAGTAGAATGGGATGCACAAATAATGAGGAAATTGATATGTCCTTAGAAGCAAAGGACAATTTAATCATCTTCCTATCTGTGAGAACATTATTGGACACACATTAGAAGTACCAAGTTACAAATGCTGCAAGAAGGCAAACTACTTGTAGCACTGAGAGTTTACCACTAGAGCCATTAGTTAACTGCAGATTTCTGGACCCATCTGCCAGCTTCCTGCAGGCCGTGAAAACAACTCCATTTCCCATCTCCTTCAGACTGGTAATTTTCCAATGGTAGGATGGCACAGGGCACCCACAACTATATTGGCTGGCTACCATCTCTCTATATATTTATGTACCAAAGCTAAACATCATATAAATGCAATCTATTTCTGCAGCCCACAGAATCAGGCTGAGATGAGATACAAGAGTGGTAATGAAACAATCAAAGCTCACTGTTCAGTATTTTTCTAATCTTGTAACAAATTATATTCTTGATGGTCAGTCTGCATTTCTGGGCCAAATGCTGACCTTTATCCTATTGTCAGTTATATCATGAAAAACAAATCTACAAACAGTTTAATAACAAACACAGAGGGTTTTATAAAGCCCTCCTCCTCATCCCTTGAGTCACAAAAAATCACAGATAGGAAGGGCTGAGGCTTTCTCAGGACTTGATTTGGTGACTGGTGGGAAAAAATGGGCCCTGGTGAAGCTGGTAAGGTTTCTGCGGGCAAAATATGCTGAGCATTAGATTGTGGGCCTTAATGAAAGCCACTGAGGCATAAGCTCCTGAATGCCCTAATTTTTTAAAAAAGAAATCTGATATGCAGCTTTTATTTAAAACCAGTCCTCCAAATATTGTCTTCTGCATAGACAAGCTGGCTGTGGTCCAGAAGATCCCTGCAATCTGAGCTGAGGCCCATTCTGTCCATCCCTCTGTGAAAAAGAAGGGAGTTTGTCCCGAGTATGATTTCAGCTCACAAACTATCTCATAAAATGCCCATTTTCTCCATTCCAAATTAGCTTCTTTTTTCATTCCTGCTTATTACAAATTCCAAGTTAAGATTAAGAGATCGTTGATGACAAAAGCTGTTAAATTCCCTTTAGCTGACACTGAGGCGAGTCTGCTGAGTAATATTTGGCTCTTGCCATCTTTTAGACATAAACAGCTCTGTATGTTCCTAAATCCTGCAATTTTTACCTTCCCAAACTGCCATTTAAATGCATAACCAAGTGACACAGGCATGTCAAAGATGCACTGTGCATCTTTACTGCATAGCATTACAGTAGCACATGATGCCACAGGTTGGACAAGTAACTCAGTAACTTTGTGCATACAGTGGCTAATGTGGCAGTGTTGATGTTGTTTAAATCAGAGATACAAGAAGGTCCTTGACTGACCAGTTATAGTTTGTATCTCTGGTGTTCATGTGACTCATTGGTTCTGTTGCATTCAGGGTTAAATTTCTAGTACCTATTGGTGAACCTCTTATTTTTGTGCCTTGCCTGTGCTAACGTTTTGTTCCATGTGTCTGTCACCTTCTGTCCTGCTCCACTTTCTTGTCATGCCCATGCAGATGGCAATAAGGAATGACTCCTCGGAGACCCACAGCTCAGAAAGCAGAGAGAACGTCCACGCCGAGGTGAGTGAACTCTCTGATCCAAATTTGTCAGCGCCATCTGCCGAAGATCTGTCAATCATTCTGAGGCCCTCAGAAGCACAAGATTCAGCTAGCTGGGGGCGATCGAGTGTTCACACTCAACAACATTCTCTCAATCAGTATAACATTTGCAAGCACGTGCCAGATTCGTGTGCCTGTACAGACTCCCTTCAGGAACTGCCTGGAGACCCGATGGATCAAGAAGTATCAGAAATAAATAGTTCTTTTACTTCAGGAACATGTTCTGCCATGAGTGCCTCTTCAGTGGTTCAGCCAGAGACCCCTAAGAGAAATGTAGGCAACAGTGGCAATGTGACTTTGAAGGACCTGAAGAAATGCTATAGTGTAGATACGCAGGGTCTTCTTAAAAAACCTTCATCTTGGTTAGATGATCAAAGGAGACATTCCATAGAAATTTGTTCCATGGAAAACAGCCCTCAACATCATTCCACATCTAGCTCTTCTGGCTTCATAAGTCAGGTCTTAAGTGAAATGGAAGGTTTGCAAGGAACACGACAGAAGAAAAAACTGAGTCCCCCCTGTATATCCATAGACCCACCCAATGAACAGAGTTTGTTACGGAGAGGATCTCACACTGCATCGTCTTCCAGTGCAGAAGTTTGCCTGGAGAGGCGTGCGCCGTCTTGGGATTCCAAAGATTCCATGGATGCAGGGGACTTGGCACTTCCAGACAGTATGTCAGTATCTCCAACCCCAAAGAAAGACTTGTTGACACTTCCTAGTTTTTCCTTTGATCAACCAGATGCAGACCCTTGATTTTGTTCATTTATTTTCTGTTGGTGCCAAATGTTTCTTTTATCCCTTCTGTAATAAATTAAATCTCTCTATTTTAAAATGGCACTGATTTTTTAAAAAATCCAAAGAAAGTTTAAAAACTAGCTGGTTTTAAGAGTGGTTAAGCTATATCACGCTTACTTAAGCATAAGTTCTGCTTGAGTAAAAGCAATACATTGTTCAGAGTCTATATGTATATTCTATTTTATTAAATTAATTGAACCTAGTATTGCAGGATTTAGTACCTTTTTTGGCTTAAACACCTGTCCTATTTTCTTCTGTTCTATGTATCTCAGAATATTCCTGAGATTACATTTTTAACTAACATTTTAACCTTGAAAAAAAATGCATATTTAATCCCCCCTTTTGGTTTTCTTTTGCAAAGCACAAGATGTAGCCATTAGTGCATTACTGAGGAAACGTGTCCCATGGCCACCCAGAGCTGAGAATATTTGCATTTATAATGTAAATCATCCACCTGCCCCTCAACTGTTTTTCTGTAGAAATTAGCCATTTGGATATTTTTACAAATGTAATGACATTGTTTTTAAAAACTCCAAAATGAATTTCATTGTCATAGAGACAGAGCAAAACCAAGTGCACAAGCTTTATAAACGTATGGTATAGAGGTAGATGTGCAAAGAGAGAATTCCATATTGTCTTTGCACCAGGCATTTGCCACTGAATTCAGTAACAACAACCTTTATGAGCATGAACACCGAAGGTGAGAGCCACTCTCCTTTCTCATTGTCCTTCCTACGTGTGCTAAGTGTGATGACCAAAGGGAGGAGAAAAACTTGTGATGCAGCAGGTTGTATTGTTATCCAATACCACACAGAACCATTTCATGTGCTTTGCCCAGTTATCCTTCTCCCTTTTCTAATGGTGCAGCAGCAGAACCCAGCAGTGGCAGTAACGGCCTTGCAAAAACAGTCCATGTCTGTGCAGCCCATCCCTCAGAGGTGCTAGGGGAGCGGGATCATTCCAGGGAAAGGAGTTATCATCCCTTTTGCCATGGTGGCATCAGTGGCCATCCGTTACTTGCTGTGGATTCAGACACATCATACAGTGATATCAGTTTAATTTATTCCTCATTATTCCTAACTAGAACAACCAACAAATTAAGTCTATTTTCAAATGTTATGTGCATGCATATTGGGATCCTATCAAGTGCGCATACCAGGAAGGCATGCTACCTGTGATGCTCTCAATATGCATAATTGCCATATTGTCTGAAAAGAGGAATGCACATATTTTGCAAGTGTGTGCACCCTTGATATTTGAGAACCAGAACCCTGGAAAATCCAGTGGTCAGGCTGTGCATAGTGAAAGTGTACATGCATGCAAAATACATACAGTGCCCCTGATCAGACAACATGTTGGCTGCGCATGTTAGAAGAATCTACACATGGTTGTCAGCCTCCCAGTATGCATGGACATAATGTCTGAAAAGGGCAATAAAGTGTTGCATTTATTCTTGGTCAATGAGCCATGGCTCAGAGGAATATTTATGAACATATGCAACTCCCATAAGAGTCCTTCCCTCTAGTAGTAGTCATACACTGTCTAAAGACATTGGTAAATTCCTGAACTTTCCCACTGCAATCCTAAACACATCTACAGAAGAAAGTTCCACTTATTTCAGTCAAGCGTACTTCCAAGAAAAAGGCTCACAACTGTAGAGAAATGAATGAATCTTGTGCATGGCAATGAAGGGAGGTACAAATTTAGCTGACAAAATTTTCCCTTCCATTGATCCTCCATACTAGCAAACCTTCACTCACTAAAGTCCTGAGTGTCAAGGTGATGTGAAAGGCACTAGAGAAGGGCCCCTAAAATGCATGACACCTTTGCTCAGAATTATTCATTGAAATGCAGGGACCTCAGCTTCAATATCCAGTGCAGCCACTGACAGCACCATTGCCAAACACTATGGGCCATTAGAGGGCTGAAAGTTAATCCCAGGGAAAAGCTACATCTGAACAACAAAAGGATCATTTTAGAGGGCTTTTACATAGCAATATCAAAGCCAATCAGCCTATGTCTTGAAAAGAGGAATACATGTATTTTGCACGTGTGTACACCCCTGATATTTGAGAACCAGAACCAATCAGACTATGAGAGGAACAGCCCTAGACTGATTCCATGGAATATGTGTTCAGTATTCAAGTATCAGTATTCAGTACAGTATTACCAGTATCACACATTACAAGAGTACATAGGCTGGATCTAGGGTCTGTAACTTGTGTCAGGCATAACACAGTCAGATGTGAGCTGCAGCTATATCCACATGTGAGATGCCCCATTCAGTTCATGACTAGGCAAGGTGCTATTGGGGGGAAACCACAGGTTCCCTGGGACACACACAGGCTTCCCAAGCAAACCAAATAGTGTCCCCCACTGATTCAAGTTGGGGAAATGGTGCAGGAAGGAATCTTGAAGCCCCTTCTCCAGGCACACCATGGTCCTGATCTGAATTAGGCATTGCACACTTGGGGACTGGGAAGAACCTGCCACTCAAGTCTGAATGCGTCACTTCTGACACAGTGTGGGGATTCCAGACACACCCTGTTATCACAATGAATGAATCTATGCACATGTGTGGCAAAAAGGTATTAGGACAGATTATCTTCATACTGATTGTCAATGCCAATGTTTTTCAATGTATATAGTCCTAAACTAATTGTGTTACAATGTATATAGTCCTAAACTACTTGTGTTGGACCAAAGCGGTACTGATGTTGGCTATAACATAGGCAAAGTTTATTTTGCCTTAGCTGGTACCAGTTTACAAAATCCCTGTTTTCACTGCATTCCATCTCAGTCCATAGACACTGAGGCTTCTGATTATCGTATATCATTTGCGATGGATTTATTGTTTAAAAAAATGAATGTCCTTATAATCCATAACCTTAGCAATTAATGGGCTCCGTTCCCTATATTCTCAGGAAAGCCAACATGTAAAGCTTATCATTTTGCAGTCATGAGGGCTGTAGAGTACATATAGTAATGATCCACAGAGGTGGACTCTGCTGTCATGCTGTCTCTTGTAAACCTGTATTTGCCACTGTACTGGAAACAGCTTCAGCCCAGTGGAACGACTCATAAAACCAAGTAACTGTCAACTTCAGTAAAGAAAATAAGATTAGCCTGTTTTCATTTTTTGAATTAAAAGGACCCTAACTGAGATAAAGTGCATTTCTGTCACCCACGAGTTAGAAAACTGCCATGCATCAGGGACAGGGGTGGGTGGGTGTGCATTCCCTGTCTCACTGGCACTCCTTGCACAGTCCATATTTCTTGGTTTTGTATACCTTGTTCTTTTGAAAAACACAGAGTGACTGCTTACCCTCATAACAATCCCTTGAATTAGTTGAGGATGAGAATGATTTGTCCAAAGCCATGCAGTGAGCCTTGAAGCTAAGCAGAGGCATGAAATTGCTGGGCTATACATGTTTAGCTTATCACTTGAGGTTCAAAATACACGATACATGTGCATGAATCAGGACATGGCCCCCCAGCATGACTTATTGTCACATGTAGGATTGGTGTAACTCACTTTGGAAGGGTTGTGTTGCTCCGTGTAGCTCCAAATGTGTGTGTGGGGGGGGGCTTTAGGCTTCTCTCCCATGCCATTTTCACTAGTGGAAATAGCCATGGTGAGGGGATATTTCTCCTTCCTCAAGCTGCACAATGCTTTCAAAATGACTTACACCAGTCCTACATATGACAGTGACTCTGATCAGGCATCCATGTAACACATACCATGTATTTTGGTCCTGAGGCCATTAGTCCACATAGGCTCCCCCTCCAAGCTGCGTTGGTCTGCAAACAGCTCAGAATACTGCTCATGTCTTACCATCACTGTCTCCATTGGCAGCTTCTTACACTGACCTAACTAGCAAACACATCATAGAATGTGGTGCAGGACTCATTATCATTTGGCTGTGGAAAGCAATATTTATTTACTTTGCATATCTGACAATCCTGGGGTCTGCTTTGTCACAATTAATGGGTGCTCTGCATACCCACCCTTTTTGTTAGACTGACATTACTTATTTCTATTAATCATCTTGCTCACCTTTAGAATAAAAACAGTTCCAAATTTCCTAGAGAAGTGATGATTTAATAGGTTAGGTCCATTGGCTTCAACATAACCTGCTTCTGTAAGAATACATTTGGGACATAAAACAGAATTGGCTTTTGCAAAATTATCAGCTACCCAAATCCCTTGAACCCTTGACTATGTTACATGTTGATCTCATCACTGGGTTGAGAAAAACATTGTCATCTGAATTACCATCTTGTCTCCCTTTCTCAGTGTAGCAACTTTCAGTATCATTCCTACACAAGTAGGTACCTGAATATAATAATGCTTTCATCATTCCAATCCACTGAGTTTGAAATGGAATATGAAATCTTGAGCCCAACAAATTCATCAACAAAGAGTACTCCTTTTAATACCTATAAACCATGTTAACATAAACACAGGTGTGCATTTCTTACAAGTCATTCACTGTAATTTCCTAAAAATAAGGTGATAATAAAAGGACAGTGCAGATGACATTTTAATCTTTTATTTTTTATATACTAGAAATGACTTTAAGGTGTGTGTCCCCCCCATTACACCAAAGCTTTCTGCAGACATTAATGGCTATATGTGGTCAAGGGACTAGAATGAGACTTCCCTTTGTCCTATTTGCCTGGCTTGCCAGTCGGTCCCTGATGTTGAATAATGGATTATCATGTTTGCATATGGGTGTACATGCACAGAGGTGAATATGTGTAAAGTTCCAACCTCATTAGCAAACCACAAAATAATGTACGGATCAGATGGCTGGACATGTTGGGCTCTACATACACAGGACACAGTATAAACAAATAGTCCAGTGTGCAAAGACATAAGAACCTGATCCTGCCATACTTAGCCTCAAATGTCTGCATAGGACTTTCTGGTATAGAAGTGGTGAAATAGGTCAACCCAATAGTGGTATACAATTAAATCAATGGTGCAAGTGTACAGTATTGATCCATCTGAAATGAAATCTACTAATACTACACATACAGTATAACTTCTGTGTGATGCAATATGAATATTTGAGAAGAAAATTGCAGTGCACAATGTAATCTAAACTGAAATTGCAGAAAAGTGAGGGAAAGAAAACTGTTAGAGATTATGTTTTCAGTGCTAGTAGATTTTGCTACTCACAAGCTTTGTGTGAACATTAATAAAGCAAAAGGGTTTCCTTCATAGAATCACAATCAATAAAAGGAGATCAATACAACATCTACTGTAAGTTAATGTGTTCAGGAAAAATGCATGTATACCACTTTGTGATACAAATATTTTATAGTTGCCCTTTTGAAAATCCAATTATAGTACTACAGAGTGTGCAATAATCTTCAAGGAATTTTAAATACCTTTGGGATGGGCTTTTTGAAAATTGACTTTCTAAAAAAACAAAAAGGGTTCTAAAGAAATATACATAAATTCTGTAGAATGCTCATGTTGAATTTTTAAAAAATATTTTTGTACAAATCTCAAGAGCAATTCTTAAACCGGCCAAGAAAATGTCTGAGGCTTTAGAGGTCAGATCTAGTCTGTTTTCAGTTTAAAGTAAAGGTAAAGGTTCCCTTGCTCGAAAGCCAGTCGAATCCGACTCTAGGGTTGCGGTGCTCATCTCCGTTTCAAAGCCGAAGAGCCAGCGCTGTCCTAAGACGTTTCCGTGGTCATGTGGCCGGCATGACTAAACACCAAGGCGCACGGAACACTGTTACCTTCCCACCGAAGTGGTACCTATTTATCTACTTGCAATTTCTTGCTTTCAAGCAGGAGCTGGAACTAGAGACAGGAGCTCACCCCGTCATGCGGCACCCGGGTTTATTTTCTCCTATTTTCCCATACTGAGGATAACTTGTAAAAAATCTAATTTATCTCTCAGTTCTAAACACATTTCAAAGCAGCAGTCATCTATCTGATCATTTCACACCAGATGTAAGCCACAGGCCACTATAACCTTGCACAAGTGCCATTCATTTCAGTGGAGCCTATGTATGTTATCTACCATCAAATTGCTTCTGATGTATGGTGACCCTTAATTGGGCCTATGTGAAAGAATTTTCCCAGTAGGCTATGGGCTGGAGCAGTGGGATGTGTGTGGCACCAATCATAACTATAATGGAATGAGTTTAGCTCTATAGAAGACTCCTTCCCCACTGGTCTGATGCAGCATATATGTAATAATGCAGCTCTGTCTGTGATTGCTGACAAAAAGAGCTACAAGCTTTAATCCTGTCAGTGTGTCCAATAAAGTAAGGCAGCATCCCTAGTGTCCATTCAGTCCTATGCATCTTTTTATGAAAACAAAACCTGCTGAATGAGTTCAATGGGGCTTACTCCCAAAAGAGTGTGCAATCCAAGTCCCATTAAACATACTGGGGTCAATATCTGAGTAAAAACACCAAGGAACATCCAGTAAGGCAGCAGTCCTAATGTGGGCAGTAAGTCCCATTGAAGATGATTTGAATTGGACAGCACATCTTTAATCACAGACACATTCCCTAAATAAACAGAGGAGCAATCAACAAGCAAGAGATGAAGCTGCCACTACATAGCCATCCAGATACCATGTCATGTAACCTACCTAAGTAGGTTTCCTCCAACCTCAGTGGTTCTTCCATTGGAGAAAGGCTTCTTAGGCTGGGGGAAGGCCTCCATGCAGTGGCATGCATGCCACTGGCTCTTCTCTGGGCTGTGCAATTAACAAGGGAAACTGTTAGAAAACTTGCTTATGGAATGACAGCCAAATGACAGAACAGAGGGAAAAAAGTTCACTTATGGGTATCTCACAGATTTGTTACACTATTATTTTTACTGTGCAAATAAATGATTTCGCTGCTAATGATTTTAATGACTAATCTTTAGCAACTTAATCTACTGATAATCATTTAAAAATAGTTATTAATCATCCAAAACTCTTGACAGCCCTAAGGATATTTAATGGGTATTTAAATTGTCCAGGCTGTCACATGACTGTTACAAATGGGGGTGTGTGAATCCAGCAGCATGTATACATGATTCCTATTGACTGCAGTGCATCTTGTGCTATAATGCTGAATTTCTAAGCGGTTAAAATCTGATTAGTGGTACTAATCTGAAGCATATTTCCCTGGCATACCCCAATGACAAGTACTATCCACTTTGTTTTAAAGCACACCAGCACTTTAATATTGTGGATTTACTGTATACTAGTGAGAAAGGAATAATCTGCTTTTGCCAGTGTATGTGAGAGAGTAAAGATTTGCTACCATGTCTTGGGGGGGAGAGACAATGTAAATTCCATACTTGCAGACATTGCACATAGTATTTCTATAACTTTTAGGTAGTTTACGAATTATTTAAACTGTAGATAATTTGGAAGAAGGACAAAGATAAACAATATTTTTGGCTTATGTAGATTGCACTCAGCAGAAAGTTTGTTTTTGGCCAAGATAAGAGGGTTTACAATTGTAAAGTAGGTTATGCCTCTGTTTCCTCTTTTGTGCCCCACTGACTATAATAACCCAAGCAGAATCTTTCACAAAAATTACTAGAGTAGCTACAGTATAAATGTCCAAAACAACCGAGTTAGCCATTTTAGAACTTTGTATTTAATAGTTAATATATTGTTACTGTATCAGGTATAGAGACCGAAAACTGGGTGTTTGGTCAGGGCAACAACAGGTGGTATTAATGGGGAATACTGGGTTAAAATGTTTTTTTAATGAGTGTAAATCTTTACAAATGACAAAAACAAATGTGTACTATTAAAAGCTTTTGAAATGAACAGCAGGCACGTGATTGTTTTATTCTTGGTACTCTAGTCTGTTTTCTCTAAATACGGTCTCTGTCACTCCACAGATAATCTGCCTCAATACATACAAACAAGGGCTTGGAACCAAAGCGCCTTGAATGGAGTCAAGGCAGAGGAAGGCCACTTCCTTGTCGCCCCACTCTTGCTGAATTTGTTCTCCTGTGGGTCAGGAACAGTGTGGAGAGCAAATGGGGAGAGTGTAGCAGGAGGCGGGAATCAACAAAAAACCTCTCTCTCCTCATCCACAGATGGAAAAGCTGCAGGTGCATCAGCGGAAGAGCTCCTTAGGATTTAAGCCTAGATCAGCTTCGAGGGAACCTATATACTGAATGTCTTCCTTAATTATCCAAACCTTTATTTGCATTCATCCTATGTTAGTGTCCAAGGTTCACAGGAACTCCCAGGGAATCTCTATCTAGTGGGGGGTTTTTTAATGTGCAGTAAACATAAGTACTTTATTCAGAACTGCTTGTAGACTGCAGGGATGTGTGAAAATGCTATATTTTCATGGATATTTCTACCTTCCTACATGCTGGATCACATGTCTAGGACGCAGCATGAATGTTGCAATGCACACAAATTGCACATATGTTCCCTGCAACTAGTTTAATTGTGTATCACAGACATCACCATAAATTATTCCTGTTTAATTGATCTGACACTAGTAGTCTTAAACTTATTCTCAGGAAGACAACTATTTGCAAGAATGAAAAATCACAGAGATCTACAACATTCCTACAAGAGTGCATTGGAATATTTGGTTAATATAGCAGAGTTTGCCCAGTCATAAAAGTGTGATACTGAATGCAGTAAATAAATCTCCCAAGAAGTATATTGCAAAAAGTTATTTATTCAGGTAGATCCAGTTCACATTCAGGCTGCAGTCAAAAGAAGAGAAAGAAGCCTAATCTAAAGAGTACTTTCCCTGTCACAAATGGCCATCTTGATTGGCATCCTGTGTGTGGGAGTATGAGGGCATTGTCTCCACAGGAGAGACATGGAAGGGCATGTGCAGCTAGTGAGAGGATAGAGAAAGAGAGAGGGGAGGGGTCAGAGGGCAGCTCCCAGGTTAAGACAAAGAGAGGGATCCCATTCAAAGATTGTAAATCTGCATTAACTGCAGATACATATATGTTGTTACCCGCCCTGAGCCTACAATGTGGGGAGGGAGGGCTATAAGTCTAATGAAATAAATAAATTAGAAAGCCATTTTGGTGTAGTGGTTAGGAGTGTGGACTCTAATCCGAGAGAACTGGGTTTGATTCCCCACTCCTCCACATGCAGCTGCTGGTGTGACCTTGGGTAAGTTACAAGTACTCTCAGAGCAGTTCTCGAGAGAGCTCTCTTAGCCTCACCTACTTCACAGGGAAAGGACATTGTAAGCTGCTCTGAGACTCCTCAGGGTGGGGTATAAATCCAATCTCCTCCTCCTCTTCTAAATAACACCTAAACGCAGTTACAGTGATGTCGCTCCCCCCCTCCCCCAAAGTCCAGGCATGCTGAGTCGCTCACTCCAACACTCCCTTATGACTCTGCATGTTGTCGAGGTTCACAATGTTCAGGTTGTCCTGCAGGCCTTTGTATTTGTCTCTTGGTAGTGGTTTGGTAAATATGGCCACTGTCATTTTCTCAGTCAGGCAGTATTGTAGCTTGAAAACTCCTTGCCCCTGCAGGACCCTTTCATACTGGTTTCTAATTCCAGTGTGCTTTGTCTGTACCAGGCCTGTAGCTACATCGGGGTATTTTGGGGCCTGCCCCCTGACTTCCTAGCAAGGCCCCCCAACTTCCATCTAGCCCAGGCCCACTGGTGCTGCCCCTTCTCCAAGCACAGCCTGCTTCCCCCGCTGCCCCTTCCCCAAGCACAGCTTGTGAAGTTTTTCTAGTAGTTTCTGGGTAGGTGTTCAACATTGCACTGTCTTGTGAAAGGAAGCCTGTTGTCCCCTCCGCTCTTCCTGTGAGGCTAGGACAAAGAGCCCCCTAGCCCCAAGCAACGCTGAACATTACTTTCCCCTTTCCACAGAAGCTGAACCGCTGCTGCTGCTGCCCCTACCCCAAGCGCAGCTTTGCTTCCCCGCCACCACTACCCCTTCTCGAGTGTCACCGTTGCAGGAAGCAGCACGAGGCAGCCAGGTGGGTGGGCCAGCCGGCAAGGTGGGGCCGGTGGGCTTTGACAGTGCAGGAACTTTCCGCAGGGCCGAGGCAGTTGCACTGTGTGATCTGGGACAGCAGAATGGTGGGAGGAAAGTCCTTACCCCTCTTTATGCTTCCCATGGCTCACCACGGCCATCAGAAAAGTGGGAGGGAAGTCCCTTCCCGGGAGATGTCCCCCTTCTGCTGGCCATGCCTCACCACAGTCAGCAGAAAAGTGGGAGAAAAGTTCTTTCCCAGGGGATTTCCCCCTCTCTTTATGCTGGCTGTGGCTTGACACACCCAGCAGAAAACTGGGAGGGGATTTTCCCCATTTTTATGCTGGCTGCAAGTCACCACAGCTAGCAGAGAGGTGGGATGGAAGTGTCTTTCTGGAGGATGTGTCCCCCCCTTTCTGCTGGCCGCAAGTCACCACAGCTAGCAGAATGGAGGGAGAGAAGTCCCTTCCCAGGAGATGCCCCTTTCTACTGGTGGCTACTCATCACAAACATCAGAAAGGTGGGAGGGAAAATCTCCCTCCCCCCATTTCTGCTGGCCTCAACTTGGTGCAGCTACCAGCAAAATGGGAGGGAAGTCCTGTGGCCAGCAGAAAGGTGGGAGGCAAGTCCCTTCCCAGGAGATCTCCCCCCACCATTCTGCTGGCTATGGTTCATCAAGACCAGCAGAAAGGTGGGAGAGAAGTCCTCTTCCCAGGGGATTCCCCCCTCTCTTTCTGCTGGCTGCAGCTCACCGCACCTACCTCACAGCTTGTCTCTGTTGTGGAGAGAGGAAGGGAAGGAGATTGTAAGTGATTCTGAGATTCTGAGTGAAGGGCCGGGTATAAATACAATTCTTCTTCTTTCTACTAGTGGCGGCTCACCATGGCCATCAGAATGTTGAGAGGGAAGTCTCTTCCTGGGAGATCTCCTTTTTGCTGGCTGTGGCACAACATGGCCAACAGAAATGTCGGAGGGAAGTCCCTTCCTGGGGGATCTCCCCCCTTCTGCTGCCAGTGGCTCACCTAGGCAGCAGAAAGGTGCAAAAGAAGTCCCTTCCCATGATACCCCCCCCCTTTCTGCTGGCTGTGGCTGGCCATGTATAAAATACTGAGGCTGATGTGTTGCAGAGTGATCACAGCTCATACTTTACTGAATTACAGTCAGATCTTGAGATGCTTTAGCTGGGCCACAGGCTGGCTTATATCCCTGTATTTCACCACACCCAAACACACACCCGTGATAGGTTATTGACAGTACACCCTAATCCCATAGGTCCCTTCTAGGATCTTAGCCTTCCGATAGGTGCACGCTAGGATCCATTCGGGCTATTGTCTTTGGAGGCGAAGCTTGGGCCCTTCGCCTGACCACATGTGGACCCGACCGTGTCCATGGTCTTTCCTGGGTACACAACACCATGGCTCACTGAGATGGGAGGGAAGTCCCTTCTTGGGAGATCTCCCCCCTTTCTTCTGACTGTGGCTCACAGTGGACATCAGAAAGGCCTGAAGGAAGTTCCTTTCCAGGGGATCTCTTCCCCCTTTCTGCTGGCCACAGCTCCCTATGGCCGCAGAAAGGTGGGACTGAAGCTTGGAGGGAAATTCTTTCCCGGGGGATCTCCCCCCACCTTTCTGCTGGCCACAGCTCACCAATGGTAGGCCGAAAGGTGGGAGGGAATTATTTCCCCAGGACATCTCCTCCTTTTCTGCTGACTGCATTTCACCAGCAGAATGGCAGGAAGTCCCTTTCTGAGAGATCTTCCCCCTTTTGTCTGACCATGGCTTGTTGCGGCCAGCATAAATGTGCAAGGAAGTCCCTTCTTGGAATATCTGCCCCCCCTTTCTCCTGGCCACAGCTTGTCATTGCCACCAGAAAGGTGAGAGGGAAGTCCCTTCTTGGGAGATCTCCCCCCATTCTGCTACCCTGGCTTGGCATAGTCAGCAGATAGGAGGGAGTGATGTCTGTTCTCGGGAGATCTCTCCCTCCTGCTGGCTGCGGCTCATCATGGCCCTTCAGAAAGGTGGGAGGGAAGTCCCTTCATAGGAGATCTTCCCCCCTTTCTGGTGGTCATAGCTCATCCCAGCCATCAGAAAGATGAGAAGGAAGTCCCTTCTCAAGGGATGCCACCCTTTCTGCTGGCCACAGTTCACTGTTGCCAACAAAAAAGTGGGAGGGAAGTCTTTCCCCTGGAGATCTCCCCCTCTTCCTGCCGGCCACGTCTCACCATTGCCAGCAGAAAGGTGATAGGGAAGTCCCTTCCTGGGAAATCTCCTCCCCCAGTCTGCTGACCGTGGCTCACCATGGCCACCAGATAGGAATGAGGGATGTCGCTTCCCAGGAGATTTCCACCCCACCCTACATTCTGCTAGCCATGGTGAGCCACAGTGATGACTGTTCCTGGGAGATCTCCTCTTCTTCTGCTGGCTACAGCTCACCATGGCCCTCAGAAAGATGGGAGGGAAGTCTCTTCTTGGGAGATCTCCCCACCCCCCACTTTCTGCTGGCTGCAGCTCACCCCAGCCATCAGAAAGGTGAGAGGGAAGTCCCTTCCCAAGGGATCTCTTCCCCCTTTCACTGGCTGCAGTTCACCTTTGCCAACAGAAAGGTGAGAGGGAAGTCCTTTCAGGAGATCTCTCCCCCCGCTGCCTTTCTGCTGGCCACTGTTTACCACAGCCAGCAGAAAGGTGATAGGGAAATCCCTTCCCAGGAGTTCTCCCCCCCGCCCAATCTACTGGCAGCGATTCACCATGGCCAGCAGAAAAGTGGGAAGGAAGTCCCTTTCCAGGAAATCCCCCCTGTTCTTCTGGCCATGGCTGCTTACAGCACTTCACTGTGGCTAGCAGAAAGGTGGAAATGGTCTCCCCCTTTCTCCTGTCCACGGCTTGCCCTGACCAGCTGAAAGGTGAGAGGGAAATCTCTTCCTGGGAGATCTCTTCCACTTTCTACTGACTGTGGCTTGCCATGGCCATCAGAAAGGTGAGAGGGAAGTATCTTTCCGAGGGATCTTCCCCCATTGTACTGGCTGCTGCAAGATGCAGCAAGCAGAAAGGTGGGAGGGAAGTCCCTTCCCGGGGGATCTCCCCCCCCCCTTCTGCTGTCTGTGGATTGACGCTAGCAGCAGAATGGTGGGAGGGAAGTCTGTTCCCTGGGGATCTCCCCCCTTTTCTGCTGGCGGAAACTCACTGGGTCCACCAAGAAGGTGGGAGGAAGGTCTCTTCCCATGGGATCTCCTCCCCACCTTCTTCTGGCTGCTATTTTTCAAGCTGTCTTCTGCAGTCTTTTTAAAGCTTAAAGGGAGCCTGAGACAGCTGCATGCCATGGAGCACCTTCCCGCTGTGCAGCTGTTTTTCATGCTGTTTTGCAGTCCATTTAAACTTTAAAGTGACTGCACAAGATGGCCCAAAATAGTTTTGCTGTTTTTCATTCTTCTGTAACCCCTGTTTAAAAGGACTGTGGTCCTTTTCAACAGGGTTTGCAGGGCCACAAACCAGTTCAGTTTGTAAACAAGCCTCCTGGCTTGGGGTTCGGTTCGGGGTTCAGCCATGAACCAAATCGAACCCAATTTTTGCAGTTCGTGCCCTTCTCTACTCTTCAGCCTCTCCTTCTCTCCTTCTCTGGTGCCATCTGCTGGGTAATTACAGCTCTCTTTGGGAATCACAGAGTGCTACCAAAGTGCAAAAATATTGGTTGTATTATTGCGCTAATTACAATCTTGATGATTGAGGAGAGGCTCATTGTTCCACATACTATGAGCGGAACCCTTCAAATTGTGACTCCTTCCTTGCTCCTGAAATGCTCAGTGTAATAGCCATGTTGCAGCTTAATTGGGGCACACTTGTTTGGAGTGTGTCTTAGGGCTCCAGTATTCAGTGCTTGCATCTGCAGCTGTTTTTTCCATTTATATAATTACTTCTGTTTTCCATAGTCCATAAAAGACCAAAAGCTTTCCTAACACAGATAATTGCACAATATTTCTTCATTCACAGATAACTCAAATGTTTGGGATAGTAAGGAAATGCAGGGCTATTTGGTTTCATGTTTTTTAAGGGGGGAGATGTATGGCTAAAAGTACCAATTTAGTAATTTAGAAGCTCTCTAATATTTATTTTCATGGATGCAAACAAAACAAAGAAGGGGGCACAGCATTTGTTCACATGAAGCCTATACTGTATTACACAGATTTTTTTTTTCCAGTCTTGGTGATAATGAAGTTTCCAGACTGACTTGATTGAGCTTATTTGAGCTGGGATTTTCAGGAACATTCCATCTTCTGGGGGCAGTCCAATCCTATATTTAATCAGTAGTAGTACCACTGTGTTCAGTAAGACTTACTCCCAGCTAAATGTATAAGGTTGTAGCCTTAAAATGTTTGAGACATTCAGCATTTATGAGCTGAAGGTTACAGGCGGAGAAAACCCCTCCAGTGAATGATGGAAAAAGAGAAAGCAAAGAGTTGAGGAAAAGAAAGAACAGTGATTAGAGAAGATCTGGGGCAGGGGAGATTTCATAGGGCCTAATGACAGAAGTGAGTGGATGCATTAGAGAGGGAAACTGAGAAAACAGCAGAAGTGCTGTTGAGCAGGGAGGCTAAGGCAAGAATAGGGTTTTCACCATTTGAGAAGCAGAGTTCCTCTGTCTTTGACAACTACATGTTAAGAAGAAACATGACAGATTAACCTGTTTCCTGGCATAGAGATGTAGTGTTAGCTTTCTGAAGTCTGGAATGAATGTACTACATTATTATAAATTTGCTTGAAGTCAAGTCACACTCATCTGCTCATTTAATATAGCTCGTCTGAGCACTGGATTATTAAATGCTGTATACTTGGGAGATGCAAAATCAGAAATGTTGATATCTGGTTATTAGGCTATGCTGAATGAAACCAGGCATTTAATCAGGATGTTCACTTTGTCTCTAATGTGCTCTGTCACCCAGTTGCTTCTACTAGCATAGTGATAGTTCTTTCATCTTGCATCCCTCAACATGTCATGTATTGCTGTCAGGTGTCATAAGGGCACAATCTACCAGCATTGTGTACGAGCTCTATTAAAAATGATGGACTCACAGGGATTATCTCATGAGAAAATGTAGTTATTCAGCACTTTGGGTTAGTATTGTCCCTATCGCAGTGCTTGTGGTCTTATACTCTTTGAGATGTTGCCAAGAAAGAAGTTCCATAAGCATCCTCTGCTGCATCAGTTTCCTTGTGAGCAAAGAGCACTGGGAACTGATGGTGTTTGTATAATGCCTTTTACAGATAAGACACAGTTTAGTCTTCCAGAAGCCCCAGTTTCCCACCACCACCAGAACAAAGCAGCAAACCCACAATGCATCCCCGAACCAGATGTATCAAAATAGCTCCAAGCCCAACTGTGAACAAACTGAGCCCTTTTCTCAAAGCAGTAATTGTGCATTTCAGTTTTGGGCAGAGCAGGGAAGGGGTGCACCTCCAGCTCTCTCTTCTGAACAACTGATTGTGGCAATTTTTGCTTTTTAAAGAAGTCTGCATGTCTGCAGCACCAGTGACTGGTGTCATCAGAGGAATCATATGCACAGCAACCCTTTGAACATAATCTTACATCCAAGTAGCAGTGCAAACAAATAAGACCAGTTCTGTGCATGTGTGGTCCTGATCATCTCTCCAGTTCCCATTCAAGCACAGGGTGCTTTTAGGCATTAACTAAACACACAAAACCCACAGAATTGGCCATCTCCTCATTTGAAGGCTGTAATACAGTTTTTAATTGTTTTAATGATTTCATAGGCCTGAATCCAATGGGAAAAAAGAGTCTAAAAGAGACTTCAAATCCAATACTGCACTTTAATGGGGCTACATTAGAATCCTTATAACTGCTGATGAATTTTGTACCAAGGTAAGAAGATAGTAGACCAGGGTCCTTCACTATATTGAGAAAATTCCTGGGCACATAAAATGTCAATGAATCCCAAGCTTGTGTCTGATGAAGGAAGTTTTGACTCTTGAAAGCTTATAACACCCCCCCCCCTTTTGTTCATCTCCTAAGGTGCTACTGGTCTTGAATCTGTCTGTTCTGCTGTGGACCAACATGGCTATCCTCTGAACCTTCTGAAAGTTCTTGGGTGCACTGATATTTTATATTTCCCAGAAAATTATACTAAGTATATTTGTATCTTGAGATAGCTACACAATGGATTTGCCAGCATATGAACAACCCCTGGTTCCAGGCATAGAGCAATAGCCAAGCAGTTCCTTGCATATCCCAGTCTGTGCCCCAAAGTTGTACTGAGAGATGCTGCCATCGAGGCCATTTCCTTGTGCAGGACAGCATAACAGTTCAGGTACTGAGTGAAATAGTTACCTTCCCAGACATCTGGATTGTTGAATGGATCAAATTCCTTCCATCAGGACCCAGCTCATTTATACTCTCTTGACAGAAGCAAGTGTGCAAAGTCCTCCCATCTGGCTGAACAAGATGTGCAATTATTTACATAATTCATGATAGCATCACAAACAGATACTCGGGTAGCAGTGGAAGCATAACTCAAAGCCTTCCTTGAAAAAAATGGGGGGGGATGAAAACCAAATCAGATTTAAAACAAGTATCACAATTTTCATTCATTTCTGTTTTGCTAAATTCCATATGTCTCCATACATAGAACTGGTTTTATTTCTATAATAATTCTGTGACTCTATGACAATTCAGTTCATTTTATTGCTCCCCTTAGTTTAAAACCGTGTTGCAGATATCAATCTATGATTGTGTATTATTTTGAGATACATTTTTTTAAAACAGCTGATCTTTATTTTGCTTTCCTTCTCTGAAGAAAGTCAACTGAACTGTGTTTATAATTCCTAGAGTCTGTGTCCTTCTGCAAGTGCCTTCTTTGATGAAGAGAAATCCAGGGTTGGGTTGCTCAGTCTCCCATACCTCAGATCAAAAGTAAATCAGCCTTTTCTGAACCTCAGCAATCAAAATTTGTTCAGTGAATCAGCTGTTGGGTTTTGGACATAACCAGTAAATATTGTTATCACATGTGCTCCTTTTCATGTGTATTCTTAGACATATGGTGGACTCTCTAACTTGGGTTTAGGACACTTGCCCAGAACCACAACTAATTTTGGGAGATTACGTTCAGTGTCTAGGGAAAACCTCTTCTCACTTCCACAGCCTAGCTAGCTTGGATGACTAATACATCTGTGTCCATGAATCAGTCTCCCACCCAAGTTTTGGACTACTTATTAGCATAGCCTGAGGACAGCCTTGACCTCACCATCTCCAAAGCACGGTATTGCTAGCTCCTGAAATGGCTGCTACAGCGAATTTAGCCAAGATAGAATTATAGAATCATAGAATGTTAGAGTTGGAAGGGACCATGCAGGTCATCTAGTCCAACCCCCTGCACTCTGCAGGAGCACAGCCGAAAGATAGCTCTACATACCTACAACATACCCAAAAGATGGTTGTCCAGTCTCCACATAAAAATGTCCAGCGAAGGAGCATCCACCACCTCCCGAGGCAAGCTGTTCCACTGCTCAGCCGCTCTTACAGTCAGGAAGTTTCTCCCGATATTTAGCTGGTATCGACTCCCTTGTAATTTCCACCTATTAGATCTAGTCTTGCAATCTGGAGCAAGAGAGAATAGATCTGCTCCATCTTCTACATGACAGCCCTTCAAATATTTGAAGACTGCAATCATGTCCCCTCTAAGCCTTCTCTTTCCCAGGCTAAACATATCCAACTCTTTCAGCCTTTCCTCATAAGACTTGGATTCCAATCTTCTCAACATCCTGGTTGCCCTCTTCTGTACTCACTCGAGCTTGTCAACATCCTTCCTAAAACATGGTGCCCAAAACTGGACACAGTACTCCAGATGAGGCCTGACCATAGCAGAATAGAGTGGAACTACCACCTCCCTTGATTTGGACACAATGCTTCTATTAATGCATCCTAAGATTGCATTAGCTTTCTTAGCAGTCACATTGCACTGCATGCTCATGTTTAGCTTGTGATCAACCAGAACACCTAGATCCCTTTCACATGAGCTGCTGTCCAGCCAAGTCCCTCCCATTCTATATCTGTGCCTTTGATTTTTTATACCTAAATGTAGGACTTTGCACTTATCTCTATTGAAATTCATTTTATTTGTCTCAGCCTGCTGTTCCAGCCTATCTAGATCATTTTGAATCCTGACTCTGTCTTTTTCAGAATTAGCAATCCCACCCAGCTTTGTGTCATCTGCAAATCTGATAAGCATCCCCTCTATGTCTTCCTCCAGGTCATTTATAAAAACATTAAACAACACCGGGCCCAGGACCAAGCCCTGCGGCACTCCACTCAAGACTTCCCTCCATGTAGATGCAGAGCCATTTACAAGCACTCGTTGGGTACAATTTTTCAACCAACCATGAATCCATCCAACGGTTGCACCATCCAGCTCACACTTAAACAGCTTATCCTCAAGGATATCATGGGAAAGTTTGTCAAATGCCTTACTGAAATCTAGGTACACTATATCCACAGCATTGCCAGAATCAACCATTTTAGTAACTCTGTCAAAAAAGGAGATAAGGTTGGTCTGACATGACTTATTGTTGATAAACCCATGATAAACCAATTAACTCATTCCATTCAAGGTGCTCACAGACAGAGCTTTTAATAATCTGCTGTAGAATTTTCCCAGGTATTGATGTCAAACTGACAGGTTTGTATTTTCCTGGGTCCGTCTTTTTTCCTTTCTTGAAGATCGGGACAACATTTGCACTTCTCCAGTCTTCCGGCACAACACCAGTACTCGAGGACATCTCAAATATTAGAGCCAGAGGCTCTGAAATAACATCAGCAATTTCTTTTAGCACCCTGGGATGCAAGCCATCCGGCCCTGGAGATTTGAAAGTATTTAAGGCAGCTAGATGCTCCCTAACCATTTCCTTACTTATTCTGAACTGACAGTTCCCCCTTCCTTCATATGCCCTGGATTCTTCAGTTTTTACACAGCTCGCCTTACAGTTAAGGACCGATGCAAAGTGAGAGTTGAGTAATTCCGCTTTGTCTTCATCCCTTGTTAAGGCTTGACCGTCTTCCCCTAGCAATGAGCTTACCACATCCCTGTTCTTCTTTTTGCTCTGAACATAGGTATAGAATTTTTTCTTGTTATTTTAAGCATCCCTCACAAGCCTCAGCTCCATCTGCACTTTAGCCTTTCTGACACCATCCCTACAGATTCGAGCCTGCTTCTTATACTCACCTTCAGTAATCTGACCCTCCTTCCATGTTCTGTACATTTCCCTTTTTAGTCTCAGCTCTTCAGAGAGTTCCTTGTTCAGCCACCTTGGCTTCATTACCCATCTCCCACCTTTCTTTCTTACTGGAACAGTTTGCGATTGTGCCTTAAGCACTTCATTTTTCAGCATCACCCATCCTTCCTGTGCAGATTTCCCCCTCAGCATTTCCAGCCATGGGATCCTACCTATTATTTCTCTGAGTTTTTTGAAATCAGCTTTCCTAAAGTTGGAGTAGACAGCACACATCTAGTCTCTTCCCTAAATACATAATGTGAACCAGCATCACACTGTAATGGTTAGAGTGTTGGGCTATGGCCGGATGCAGGCTCCCACACAGCCTTGGCCCAGGACTCATCACACTTACCTGGCCTAGTGGAGGGAGGACCCACACACCACAGAGCCCTAGGACTGTCCCCAGCCCTACCACCATTGAAGGGACAGGCTGCCTTGGACCCAGTGCTGCTGCCAATATACAAAATTGGCCTGAGGGCATGGGCCCCAGCACCACCACCATCCTTAGGTTCAGAGGAGGGGGGCACTTCTTGCCCAGGTCCCACACCACTAGTCACCTGCCAATGAAGTCATTGGTCAGCATGAAGAAACAGCAGCCTCCCCACATCTCGTAATCATTGGCAGTTGGCCAAATTTCCCAGGATGAAGCTAATGGGAGGCACCTAGACAAGAGGAAAAGAGAAGATATGCAATGGCAGGGCCATCCTAAGACCCAGGGAAGGATGGAGGGGGATTGAATTAGGACCCAGGTGGCAAAGTCAAGGCCAGACACATGGGATAAAAGGAGCACTCCTGATCAAGCTGAGGAGGAGTGAAGAGATGCTGAGCCATGTATTATGACTGGGCTTTCACATGGCTGGGTTCACCCACAACCTGATTTTGAGGCCTGGGGAGCCCCAACTACATGGTGAAGGGATGCAGAGGTGAAGCAGCAGCTGGAAGCATTCACATACTAGGATCTGGTTCAAATCCCCACTCTGCCTTGCTGACCAGCCACAGTGTCTCAGACTAAGTTACCTCACAGGGTTGTTGTCGATGCAGGCTGGTTTATTAGAGCAAATGGAGCAATGCCCCACCTGCTCAAGCTACCCCATCCCCCCCCACCACCACCTGCCTCCTTTCCAACCCAGTCAGGGGATGGCAAGCTGTCGGCTAAGTCAATCACTGCAAACAAACATCCTCCCTAAAGATGTATCATTCCATATCTGCTTTAAACCAGGCCCATCCAGACCAATGCATTATTTCTCTGGGAAGGGAACCATCATTATGGCTTCCTCAGAGTCTCCGATTGGTCAATGGATTCATAAGAATCCAATGTTTAGGCCTGTTACTCTTTCTTCTTTCCTAGGGGAAAGGGAAGGGAAGAAAAAACTGGCCCGGCAAGGTGAAAAGTACTGAGACTGATGAGTGATTTCAGCTCTCACATACTTTATTAGTTTAAGAACAAGACAAGAGAAGCCGGCTTGCAGGCTGGCTTTTATTCCCAAGGAAACCCACACCCCACACACACATACACACCATGATCCAGCTATTTACAGCGATTGAGTTATTTCCTAGGATTCTGGCTCCCTGATTGGAAGGGAGCTAGGATCCTGCAGTCCATTGTCTTTGGGAGCGAAGCTCAGGCCCTTCACCTGGCCACATGTCGGACCGGTTTGAACCAGTCCGAGCACACGGCTGTCCTGAGCACATGTTCTCTGGTGCATACATTACACAAGGACTCCCAGATGGAGAGATTTTATGGCTACCATGATACAAATGGACTAGTGCACCGTCTTTATAGCCTCCATCACCCCTACCTTCTATCAGAATTAGGCCTATGCAATGCATCCAGGATTTTTTTAAAAACACATGCTATTTCACCCTTCTCTTTCAAACCCAGAAGGAGGTGAATATTTTCTGTTACAGGGAAAGCCTGGAGAGGAGGATTCAAAAAGAGATGTGTCTCAAAAATGAAATTTTGCTGCTGCAGAAAGAGGGGAGAAGCTTCCCTCTCAATGTACGGAGAAAGCAAAGGTATTGTCCTTCAGCCTTTTCTGTGGGTCTGAAAAAAACTAGGAAGGAGGGTTATGGAAGGTATAATAAGTTGCTGAATATAGTATGTACTTAAAGGAAAAGGCAGGACCCCCAAACACACAAACTTCCTTCACCAAAGGAAACCAAACCTCTCTCAGACTGCAATCTCACTTGTTTGAGAGTGAATCCTATTGCCTATAGGGCTAATTAAACATGCATAGGATCATATCATTTGCAGGGGTGCCAGACCCCTAGTCAAGACGGGGGTTCCCCGATTTCAGGGGCTCCAATCTGCCGCTGGCCAACAGGGGAAGCCCCACTCCCAAACAGCCCCCTTTTGTGTCAATGTTGTAGATGTGATGATGTCACCAGAAAGTGACATCATCATGCCAGGTACGTTGCACATCAACAGTCTAGCATTTTGGCCAAAACTGTATGGTTACCATAGAGTTTTTGGCCAAAATGCTAGAGCGTTGATGCACAATATGCCTGGTGTGATGATGTCACTTCCTGGTGACATCATTGCAGTATGCACACTTTGTGTGTACACCAGAAGGTCCAGGCACAGACCCAGGAGCCCCCCACTGGAAGGCCAGTAAGACCTGGCAACCCTAACCATTTGTGGTAAATTAATTTTAAAAAATTTAAAAATTAAAGTGGTGGTTCAGTGGTTAAGATGTTGAAGTCCAGGCTGGAAGGTCGGTGGTTCAGCAATTTGAGACCCGTGTGCCACATGACAGAGTAAGCTCCCGTCTCTGGTTCCAGCTCCTATAACCTAGCAGTTTGAAAGCAAGAAATTGCAAGTAGATAAATAGGTACTGTTTCGGTTGGAAGGTAACAGTGTTCCGTGTGCCTTGGCATCTAATCATGCCAGCCACATGACCACAGAAACGTCTTAGGACAGCACTAGCTCTTTAGCTTGGAAACGGAGATGAGCATAACAACCCTAGAGTTGGATTTGACTGGCTTTTGAGCAAGGGAAACCTTCACCTTTTTACCTGAAGACATTCTGCATATGCTCTTAAACATTTTGTTACTAAAACTGCTGAAATATGTTACCCCTGAAAGGAAAGGTGTTGGGACAATTGAAAGTTTCTTATCTGAAGCCAGTAATGCTTATTCTAGTTTGGACTGGTTGTATGCAGATAATTACCCTGAGGAAATGACTTCTGTGTGACCAAAGGCCTCCCTGATTTATGTTACTTTACAACAAGGGTTCCCATACATTTTGTGCCCATGAGTACTTTTGGAATTCTGACATTGGGTGGTGGGCACAACCATGAAATGGCTGCCATGGGAGGCAGAAACACACACAGAGGAAACCCAAGTGCAGAGAAGAAGACGGATA
Source organism: Gekko gecko (assembly GCA_029375565.1). NCBI lineage: Eukaryota > Metazoa > Chordata > Lepidosauria > Squamata > Gekkonidae > Gekko > Gekko gecko. The sequence goes on from JAPDNY010000002.1 coordinate 227,774,782, forward strand.
ATTTTTTAAAAAATACACTGGGAAAGAGGAATGAAAGCAAGAATAAAAACAACATTGTGGAGATAGCTGCCACCAAAACAACGTTCTTAAACATCTATACAGCCCAATAGATCTCTAATGGCCAGTCAGATGCCCCACCCACTTTCACTTGGCAGTGCCAGGAAAGGTTTCAGCGGGCATCATATTGAGGAACACGCCCCTCTGCTTTACTTTATGGAACATAAATTATTGAGCTATAATTCTGGATGAATTCTGGGTGAAACTGAGACCTGAAATACTCATATTCTTCTTTGTCTCATAGGCCCCTTTCACATTGCCATTTTAAACTGGCTGTTATCTGTTGTTGGCCCAATTCCTTGTAATGCAACATGGGGATTGAGGCTTCAGACAGCATATTTAAATCTATTTATGAGCTGTGTCTGACACACTCTATTTCAAACCATGTCTGTTCCAGTGTTCCCTCTAAGCTGAGTTAGTGTGAGCTAGCTCACAGTTTTTTAGCCTCCTGCTCACACATTTTTCTCTTAGCTCAGGAAGGATGGCTCCAGAGCAAACTAATGTATGCAGCGGCCAAATCGGTCACTCATAACTTTGATGCCAGTCACTCACAAAGTAGAATTTTTGTTCACAAGAGTCCACAGCTTAGAGGGAGCATTGGTCTGTCCTCCCACCCACTGCCCTTTTTTCCAGCAGATTCTATTTATGCTACAGAATGTTCCCCTTCCCCAAAAGCCTAAATACAATAAGATGCAGGAAAATGTCCGGGAAAGAAGGCACTTTCAAAAGTGCTGCAGATATTTCAAACACCACACTACAGTGATTCAGAAGCGCAAAGAACACCTGAAAACTGAAGAAAGGGTTTTGTTTTGTTTTTAAAAAAAACCTCTGCTCGGCTCCACTTTGCAAACAAAACATGTGGCTTTGTCTGGAAAAGGTAAATAAAATCCAATAGCAGCTGAGAGCCAAAATGGTTGTGTCTAAAATGACACACAAAAATCTGTTTGCAACAGACAGCTAAAACAGATTATAAAGGCTTTTTGAAAAGGGCCTATTAAAATGATTAGTTGTTTTACAAGACACTCTATTTTTCTTCTGCCCATACATCACTTTCCTTTTACCACCCAGTTGAAATATCTTAACACTTACAAAACCAGAAGTCTGCTGCAGAATAAACCAACACTAAATGTATACCAACGCTTGAGTAATTAACTGCCCAATCCTAGAGATATTTACTTACAAAAAAAGTCCCACTGAGTTCAAAAGACCTTATCTCCTGGTAAAGGCTGAAGGACAATATCTTTGCTTTCTCCTCGCATTAAGAGGGAAGCTTCTCCCCCCTTTCTGCAGCAGCAAAATTTCATTTTTGAGCCACATCCCTATCACCTGCTGAAGAATTTGCAATGCAGGAGAGAAAGCCTGCCACATCTCCTCCCCACTCCTAGTAAATCAAGACCTCCAACAGCCTGATCCAGTTGCCTTACTGCACCATCCTACAGGAAAAGTCAATGAACTTAGAAAGGTGTAACTCCGCTTCGGATGGCACTGTTACTCTCTGCATCTTTGGGGAAACTTCCAGAAGAGGGAGCTGTCTTCCACACTTTGGTATTACAATTGCAGATGGTCAGTTGCTATCTAGCTCCACAAAGATCAAGAAAACACAAAACACCAGTAGAGTTCCATTTGGGCCTGAATAGCCTCTGATTCTGGCTAGCTCGTCTTCTCTTTGCCTGGCCTGGCTTCTTTCATTTTTGGTCTCTCACTTTTAGTAGTAATGATGCTTAGGAATGTTGCTTTACTCCACCACTCTTAGATTTCTTGGGGGTGGGGGGGGATATATATATGCAGAACTGTATATGTCTTCTGCTTATATTCCAACTACAGTCTTCAGCAAGGTGGGATATAAATTGAAATAAATAAATAAATAAATAAATAAATAAATAAATAAATAAATACTTACCAAAATGGCCCCTTTTGCCCATTGCTGTTCGGAGCAGATGACACACACACAAAAAAGTGTACAATTTTTGCTGAAGAACGTGATGGACACTAGAGGGCAATACCTATCAGCTCCTAACTAACTACAAAGGATGGGGTTTACTAGGATTTTGTTGTTCTGTTTTATAATGTCATATGTCATACATTCGTGATAATCTAGGAAATATGGTGCAGTGTAGGGCTTCCAGTTTCTTTTCTGCCTCCTTGTTTAAAAAACCTGACCTTCTGGTACTCTGACATTTGAGATTCATGGGGATTTACAGTTGCTTTAGAACTGGATAAAATGTTTAAGATTCATTCCTTTAGATGCATTGAAAGTAAATTAAATATGTAATCCTGCAGCTCCTCTGGTCTTTTATTGTACTATTGCTGAAGTCAATGTATGCTGTAATTGGCAGACATTCAAAAGGCCTGAATGGATTATCTTTTGCTAACTAACTCCATACACTGCATAACATAACAAAAGTCCCCCTGGGGCTACAGCAAGAGAATCAACGTTTTTTTATAAAGCCGTTTAATTACTTATTGTGCTTTCAATTGTTTTGCAGTGTCACAATGCAGTTAAGATTTTCAAGATTTTCAAAACAAGCTAGTCTGGAAAGAGTAAATTCCACATAGACTAGTTATCTGGAATAACAGGGTATTATTGCATCAGGTACAGAAGAGATTGTAGTAGGTGACAATAAGGGCACCTTTTAAACCTAAGCTATTTAAATCTGTTGCAGGATCTCATTTTTTCACAGCAGAGTTATCCATACAAAGCAAAATGCTTAAAAAGATGCACCTAAACAGAGGTGTCGAACTCATTTGTTACAAGGGCAATGGAACCGCCATGGAAGGGAACTGGGAAGACAACCCCCACACATACCTGCAGAAGTGGGGTGGTAGCAGCCCAGGTCTGAGGCCCCGTGCATGGTGGGACCCAGGCCAAGCAAAGCCCGATAAGCTGGAGACACCCATGCAGCAGCAGCTGCCTCCGACCAAGGACACCAGGAGATCCATGGAGTGGTGATGCTGGGAGTTCAAGCCAGAGATCATCAGCAAGCTGCACTACCCCCATGCAGCAGCAGCCACCCCAGGTCAAAGGCAGCTGGATCATCTGATGGGGGAGCTGGCACTGTGTGCACAAGGCCACATATGTGGCAGAGGACCCAGGCCTCACAGTGACAAATATAACCAGAGATTGCCAGCACTGGCACCACCCCCCATGAGGCAGCAGGCTCCTATGGCTGAAGGCCACCCAGTGGTCCATGGGGGAAGGAGACCCAGCTACCAAGTTGTGTACTCAGTGGCAGGACTAGGACCCAGATGTGTGGTAGAAACTGCCAAAGTGGGCCCTCAGTGGGCCAAAGCACAGCCACTGCATGGGGGGTGTGAATGCGGCAGCAGCGTTCACCACCAGCAAGCCCCAGCAGAGGATCATCTGTAACCCCCACGCACATGCAAACATTGAACCCTGTGGCCATCTGGGACAGCATTCCTGGAGCTGCAGGCCAAGTGGAGAAACATGTGACCTTGCCTTGGAACCCCAAGCAGGCATGAATGTGGCTGCAGTGGCTCCCAACTTACCAGTGAGGCTGCCACTGAAGCAAAGGATTCTGCTTGCCTGTGCCAGACAAGGTTGTTCTGCCGTGCTGAAACAACAATTGGAGTGGCTCCCCCCTCCCCAAATAGCTCCCTATTCCCTCCCTTGCACCAATTGCTCACAGACCAGATAAAAGCCCTAGATGGGCTGATTCCAGCCACTGGGCATTATGTTTGCTACCCATACCCCTGCACCTAAATTTATGCATATTGGCTTGGATCTATGAAGGATTTCTGCAGACTGTAGTGAAAGTTCACTTTAGCTGATTCTCCCGTCCAAACACAGACCTCTGACTCCTCCAGGGACAATGTTTTGGTAGATATTTTGGCTTGTGGTGCAAGTGAGGTGAGGAAGTCCCACAATGCAAGTGGAAAGCCCTTCCAGGTGCTGAAATCTCTAGATATATCTTGAAAGTGAGCCCTGTTAACCACAAGTTTTTCTCAAATAAGTATGCAAAGGATTGTAGCCTAAGTTTTCTTCTAATTTCTCTGTGTTTTTAGCTACTGTTTTTAAAAAGGGTGTCTAAAGAAATGAGTCAAATTGAGGTGATAAGAATTTAAGTTCTAGGACTACTGGACAAATCGAAAACTAATAAGTCTGCAGGTCCAGATGGCATGCATTTGAGTGTTATTGAATGTGAAATTGCTGATCTACTAACAAATATATATAACTTATCACTAAAATGGGCCTCCATGCCAGATGACTGAAAAGTAGAAAACATCACCCCAACTTTTAAAAAGGGGTCTAGAGAAGCCCTGATCTGAATAGCCCAGGCAAGCCCAATCTCATCAGATCTCAGAAGCTAAGCGGGGTCGACTGTGGTTAGTACTTGGATGGGAGACTTCCTTAGAATACCAAGTCAGGAGGACATGGTCAGGCCTTATTCAGCCACCTCTCTGAATATCCTCTAGGTCTCCAGTAGGGGTCAGTCACCAGAGGTTGACATGCCTTCCAGGTGCAGACACACACACACAAATACAAAAAATATCAAAAGGGGTGAAGGTCCAGGGGGGAGGGATCCAGGAAATTATAGCCCGGTAGCCTAACATGTTCCAGGTAAGCGCATTGAGGAACAAAATCTGCTCAAGTAGAATCAGCATCAATTCTGCAAAGGCAAGTCCCACCAGCTTCTTGGAGCTTCTTGAGCAGGTTAACAAGCATATTTTAAGTATGAGACTCAACAACGAAGTAAACTCAACAAGTGATTTCAGCTTTATTAACGACAAACACCAACTCAGGAACACACAACACAAACAATGGAGCACAGCTCCTTTTTAACTCTCCGGGGCTGTCAAAGCCACACCCATAACAAATTAAAGACCAATGGCATTGCAGGGATAAAGACCAATCAGGACTGTTCCCTCTTTGCAACATTATCACACAGTGATTGGCTATTTACACTGGTTTCGCAGAAACCGACCAATACGAATGCGACAGCTTAGAATCCACATTCAGAATCAAGCTTAACACAGGAAAGAATATGCTTGATTCACAGCTCAATACATAACAAATTCGGATAAGAGCAATCCAATAGACATCAGATACTTGGACTTCCAAAAGGCTTTTGACAAAGGTATCTCACCAAAGACTCCTAAATTTAGCAGTTACAGGATAAGAGAATGGATTAAAAATGTGTTAAATGGCAGGAAACAGAGGTTTCTAATAAATGGGCTGTTCTTGCTAAGGAGGGAAGTGAGCAGTGCTGGATATTGGAATCAGCGTTATTTAATTTGTTCATAAATTATTTGGATTTGGGATGAACAATGTAGTAGCCAAATGCAGACCATACCAAATCATTCAGGATGGTGACAACTAAGAAGGATTGTGAACAGCTACTAGAGGATCTGTTTGGGGGAGGGAACAAAAACATGGCAAATGAAGTTCAACATGGGTAAGTATAAGGTGATACATATAAAAAAAACCCTCTCCTAATTTTAAAAAAACCCCTCTCCTGTTACTCAAAAAGGCAGTCTCCTTATTAATTGGGGGAATTGGCCTTAAAGAGACAAAGCAAGAGGGGGTAACACGGATTCTCCACCAATGTTTATGGGGATTTTTCCCTTATGAGAACTCTCACCAGGTAGATGTTCACCCAGTAAAGTTTTTGTTGGGTTTTGCAAGTGTCATCCCATCAGTCATGAAAGAGATAAGCTGATGTTTCTGTGAGCTAGTAAACAAGTTTAGCATAGAACCAATTAGGTGTCAAGTGGAATCTTCCCACCAACAAGGGGGAGGTCTTACTTTTAATGAGGCGATCTTAAGATTGACTACTGGCTAATTGATATATTGGAGATAGTACATGCTATTCTGCATATATACAAAGAGTGGAGCCTTTGGGGGGGAAACTTCCACTCCTTTGTTCTTAGATTCAGATGATCAACAGGATGAAGAAGTCACACACAGCAAGAAGGAACAAAGATGGAGTTAGAACTAGAAAGATGAGTTAGGCTATTGTTTTTTTTCCTTTCCATGTAACCCTTTTCCTGTTTTCTAGTAAAATCTTTTTCTTAGAAGCTAAATACACACATGTCTGGATGAATTATTCTGCTGCACTTATTCACTCTGCTAACTATCCAACAGTTCTGTTAACACAAAAGAGAAATAAAAGGGCAAAGCATGCATACACATAGAGAGAAAATACACATAAGACTAGCTAAAAGGAAATCAGGGAGGAGAGGGGGAAAGCAATTTTGGGGAAGGCCATAGTTAACAGTCTTGAAGACAGAGATCTATGGAGGTAACAGCAAAATGACCAGATTTTCACAGAGGGAAGAAGATTTGGGGGTGTATGTATGGGTCCAAGAACACACACACACACACAGGTGTCTAGGGACTCCAGATATAGGGCAAAATGCTGCCTGGAGCAAGCTGACATAATGGGATTTCGGAGGTAGGCAATATTTTTGGGAAAAGCTGGAGGGGTTGTCTGAGGTGGATTATAGGAGCAAATAGTGCTTGATGCCCTGGTAAGTACCAGATGGGAAAAGCTACCAGGTTTGGTGAACAGTGTTAAATGTTGCTTAATTAGGCTAAATAGCTGAGGGGAAGTGAAGCTGAACATTGTTCGTATTAGTCCAATGTGAGGAAATAGGTTCTTGGGAGATGCATTGGTCCTAAATTATGTGTCCCCCTAAGGTGTGGAGAGGGTTGTTAGCTAGCCAACTGCTCTTTCTCACACCTCTAAACTATATGTACAGACTTGTCCCTGGCTGGCATCCATTTTGTGTCATTTTAAGCCAGGCAGTGTATTGCTCTTATGATATTTGAAATTATATTTTAGGAAGGATGTTCATGGTTTTCTAGTTATAAACTGACCTTCAGTGAGGGGAGGGGTCTGACCACTAACAGAAGTGGCTGAGACAGATTGAAAGCGATCTTGGGCTTGTTGTGGAAGCCCAATGAAAATGTTAATTCTAAAAGATTATTTGGGTAGCAGAGTGCTCAAGGCACATAACACAGCAGAGTCTATCTGGTTAGTGTATGCTGACAAGAAAAAAGTTACACACAGAGCCTCCTTATATTTGCAAAACTAATGAGTAGTTTATTGTAAGGTGTCAAGCCAGAAAGAAGGAAGATTCCCTGAGAGTAGCAATCTACACATCAAAGAGATAGTATTAGAGCAGTAGAAAGGGAAGGATTACCAGTATCCTGGCCACTCTGACTCTCTCATGGACTCCCTCTGAAGTCTGAGCCTAAGAGACAGTGCAAAGTCCTTTACTTCCAACAAATTCAGTATGTGGAAGTGGTGAAAAAGGCAAACTCTGCTAGGAATTATTAGGAAAAGGATTGAAAATAAAACAGCCAGTTTTGTAATGTCCTTGTATAATGCTGTGGGGTGGCCTCATTTCCAATACCGTCTATAGTTTTGGTCAATGTATCTCAAAATGGCTATTGCAGAGCTGAGAAAAGTACAAAGGAGGCAACCAAGATGATTAGTTGTTTGGAGCACTTTTCCTATGAGGAAAGACTAGAGAATCTGAGACTTTTCAGTCTAGTAAAAAAGTTGGGCAGCCTTTGTTTGTATTTAGATTCATATTGGAAGAGGAGGTCCTTTAGATATGTGGGTCCCAGGTGTTATGTATTGAGCCTGAGCCATCCCTGAAGGTGGACCTTGAACTAGGTGATCTTGTTCCCCAAGAACAATAGCTGACCAGGATCCTGAAATTGGCCAATAGATGAGTAGTGTAATGTAAATAGCCTATACTTGGGAGTGGGTGTGTTTGGGGTGTGGTGTTTGCACACTTTATAAGCAGGGCTCAAACCTTGCTGGGTGTTCTTGTTGTGTTCTTGAAATCACTAAATAAACTAGAACTGATCACTGCAATGCATCCAGAACCCAGTATTTAATACCAGGTAATGAAGAGTTTTAAAGGAATGAACCTGTACCTTGAATTGAATCCAAAAGCAAACTAGCCACTAATATAGCTACCAAAGACTAGATTGTGTGTATGTAAAGTACACAGTACCAAACAAAAGGAAGGCAGCTACATTCTGCACAAATTGGAGCATCTGTCTTCCATTGTAGCCCCATATGTAGATTCGGTTCAGACATAACACAACACCATGGTTCATTTTAACTATTGTTAGTTTGTGAATGCAAGATTCATCTCATGGTTACCCAGATCCTGGTTTGCTTTGCAGAAACAGTGGTTTCATTTCCTTCTCTCTGTCCTCTGGGAGGGCATCACCAAAGAACAAGGTAGGATTAAACCAGGATTAAGCAAGGAAGTCTGCTTTATTTATTTATTTATTTGACATTGTGTGAAGTGACAGACTAACTGTGGTTGATAAACCAACCAGATCCTGGTTTAACAGACCATAACTAACCATAGTGGACTGCCCTGCATACAGTCACACTAATCTTAGTTAATTTAATTAAATCATGGTTTTTGCATGAAGTCTGAACTGAGAGAATGTTTTATGGTAGTTTGATTTGGAAGGTGCAAAAACATGGTGTAAGCACCCAGCTGGGATTCAAATCAGATGTCCTACCAGCTAGGAGGTGTTCTATCACTTCTGTTTGCCCAGTTATAAAAACATAGCATTAGCACACGGATGGCACCCAACACCAACATTCCAGATGGTCTCAGAGTCAAACTGTACAAATTGGATCGGTTGCTCTGACTCAGTGCTGATTGTCTCAAAGCCAGACATGACAAGCAGGAAACAAAAGTTCTCAGTTTGGATTGGGACTGTGATGCGGGAAGGGACTTCAGCCTTCCTCCTGTGCCATTTTCCTGACATGAACCATCTTCAGGGGTGCTGTTTGCACCACTGGCTACATGTGCACAGAATACTGACTCATACCAAAACAACTTGTATAGTTTGACTCATTCAGCAGCCTTACATAGACGTTAAACAGAATAAGAATTAGAACCAAACTTGTGCTCCTGTCATGCACATTACAAATCTGTTGTGCAAATTACAAAGCTGAACTCAGATCGCAGGTGAAGAAACCCCTGCAACTGTTTTTTAATAGTTTGTTTTAACCTTACCAAAAGTAGAAAATGTGTGTGATCGTTTAAACATGTGCTACTCTACCATGTTTAGTAAGGGTATAAAACCAGGATCTGAAAGCCTGGTTTGGTTTATTAAACACAGTCTTACTATGGTTTCATATGAACCTGAACATCCTGGCTTAATCTAGGCTTGGTCGCAGTTTCTGCCCTCCCCACAATGCAAGCAGGGGTATCAGACAGGTTCCTTTAGAGAAAAGAACAAAAATGATGAAACCAGCATTTGGCAAGGCAAGGCAGGATTTAGTGGTTATCTGTGAACAAAATCCTGCTGTCATAGATTAACCATTATTAAAACAAATCATGGTTTTGTGTTATGTCTGAATGGAGCCAATACATAACTGGAAAGAAGTTAAGATTTGCCAGACATATGGGGAAGAAGAGGAATAAAGCCTATCTCAACAAGCTAATGGGAACTGGGGGAGTGGGAGGCTGGAGGCAGCTTGGATTATTTCCATGGCTGAAGCAAAAGAAATCCCACAAGTAAGCATAACTTGTATGTTCAATTGACTTGCAATTGTTCATTCATCCAATTAATCTCCCTTCAGAATAGCAAGACCTCCTATGGCCAGAGGTATGCTACACCTGCTGTGAATTTAATTAACCTCTTCAGACAGTTACAACAAGCAAGCAATTAATCCATCAAGTCAAAGTGAGTACAAGTATTCAGAGATTCATTCATCGAGTTCCTGGTTTCTCCTTGCAACTGGTGCTGAAACCATAGCTTAGACTTTCCTCTCAAATAATTAAAGTATAAAGGAAGGTAACCAGAGGTGTCCTACTGGAAACAATACAATTATAAAGGCCAGTAAAATCTGTAGTCACTTTGTTTAGCAGTTAGGGAACCAGCTGAGGTCCTATCAAGATATGGGTAGTCAGGACCACAAGTAGCACACCATGGGGCTGGTTTCAGACCAAATGACAGGGCTGTTAATATCCACTAGGGCTCCCCCCACCCATCCCACCCAGGTCAAACACAAATATCATGTGAAAGCAAATAACATGACTTGCTGCTAGAATTTTGTTGTCCCAGTTTCTTCCTCTCAGTGGCCCTGTCAGCTGAAAAATAGGAAACTTGTAGTGGTGCTACATCCTCCCCAAAAAGATGGTTCCTGGTGTCTTGGGAGCCATGTGGACGTAACAGCCAGGTGGGTTGCAGTGGGAAGGAGGCAAAAGTTTCTTCTGCAAGCACAGTTCCACTTATGGCAGGAGGAACACTTTTCCCCCTTTCCTCCTCTCTGCGCCCCAGACCTGTGTGGGTCCCATGATGAGGAATCACATTACCAGGAGCTAAAAGGGACTATTGGGGAGAAGGGGACATAGTGGAAAAACTGCATATGCCAGTGATTGCTGCTAATAGACTGCTGAATCCAAACCAATGTTTAAAAAGACCATAAAAGTGAAAGCAAATATTTAAACCCACAGCGAAGAAGAGGAGGAGATTATTGGATTCATACCCTGCCCTTCACTACCTGAAGGAGTCTCAGAATGGCTTACAATCCCTTTCCCTTCCCCTCCCCACAACAGACACCCTGTGAGGTAGGTGGGTCTGAGAGCTCTCTCGAGACCGAGCTGCTGTTTCATGGTTGCCCTTGCCGTTACTTCAATATGTTAATAAAGTGGCCTTATTTCATCCAATCTTGTTGTCTGACTCCTTCTTCTGTCTGAGGGGGCAATCAAACCCCGTTCTCCCAGATTAGAGTCTGCACTCTTAACCACTACACAAAAAGTAATATGCATACAGTTGCGAGCCTCCAGGTAGTGGCTGGAGATTTCCTGGGATTAAAATTGATTTCCAGGCAATAGCAATTCACCTGAAGACAAAAGCCACTTTGAAAGATGGACTCTATGGCTTTATACCCTGCTAAGGTCCCTCCCCTCCCTAAATCCTGCCCTCTCCAGGCTCCACCCCCAAAGTCTCCAGGCATTTCCTATCCTGGAGTTGGCAACCCTATGCAGAATGCAATATTTGGTATTGTAGGTAGAATCTTGTGATGCTCCAGTTTCTTTTTATAAAAGGACCGTTGCTTTGGCCTTCAAAGGTCTCCCCACCCATTAGATCACGTTCAGGTACCAAATAGCTTTATCAGTGAATTGAGAGCTAGTCTCTGCTAGCAATCTTCACTTCTCCCTATTCCATCCTGTGGCTGTTGGCTCCCCCACCAAAATGTCTCATGCAGTTTATTCTTCTTTCTGTCACTACCGCTATCATCCCTGCAAACTGTAAAACTGACCTAACTTTCCCCATCTAAATAGATAAATTAAGGCTTTCCTGCAAGGTTGACCACAGGACAATCTGTCCACATGTGTAGAATGTACATAGTTTTTCCCCCTGTGTTGAAAAGTTGAATGAGTTATACTCTTTCCAGATTATCACATAACATACCACACAAGGAAAGGCTAATTGTTGGGTGGGGTTTTTTTGTCTTGGTCAATTTTTTTTATACTAGAATAAAACTGAGAAAAAAAGAGCATCCAAATTCCTTACACCTAAATAATGCAGTCTGAATGACATCCCAGGGAAAGCAGAAAGAATGAATTATTCTGAAGCATTCAAAACCTCCAAAGCCAGAGTTACAGTAATTCAAAATGTCAAGCAGAGGAACAAATATATACAAATGAAGAAATGCCAAGGAAAATTTGGAACAGTGACAAGTATTCAGTGTGATAAGAATAAAACTGGTAATCTGTCTGAGTGTTTGTAAAACCTGTTGGGAATCCCAAACTAAATCTTGCTTATGACATCCCTGGAGTACTTTAGAGAGTCGTCTTTTTACTCTGGCACCCCAGGCATTAATTGGTAAACTGGATTAGCTGAGGATCTATTTACTCAAGTTTTAGCACTGGGTCAGTATATCTCAGAATACATAGTCTGCTACAACCTGCTGGATAACTGAGCAGTGAGGACTCATATTTTGAAGAATAATTAATTTAGAGCTCTCACTGAGCGTCCCATCTCTAACTACCCAGCACCCTCAAAGGGTAATCAGTAACCTGGGCCAAAGTGCTGAGACATTACTATGTGACAGATACTCAACTGAATACCCTGAAATGTGAATATACAGTTTTACTTAATCAAGACCTTGTTTATTATTTAACATAAAACTACACCAGAGAAATAACAATCAGAACACTGGGTTGGATCCAGACTTCATTTTGGGAGGCAATTGAGTGAGGACGGGGGCAATTTCTGTGCATTCCTCCTCCTACTGCTAACCTCTACATTGTGCCCAGTTCTGCTACTGGTACCGATTTCACACAAGAGCTGCACCGCCGTCACACCTCCCTTTGTCCCATTTTCACTGGTCAATTTCCCACTCGAAGCCACGCAACCACATTTTGACCTGCAGCTCCGCCGATTTCCCCCATGGTTTTGTGATCCTGTTTTTTGAGGATCACGAAACCGTGGGGAAAATCGGGTGAAACCGTGGGTCAAAATGCAGCCGCACAGCTTCGAGTGGGAAATTGACCAATGGAAACAGGGCAAAGGGAGGCATGACAGTGGTGCAGCTCCTTGTGCGAAATCAGTATGGGAGTCCCATACTTTGGAGAGGAGGGAATTCCAGTCCATGAACACGATCAATCCAGCCCATTGCTTCTGGCTCAATAGTTGTAAATTTCTTCAGTAGATTTTGATAGCTTACTTGGTTGGTGGAGAGTTGCATCAAGGAGCAGTAGGTCCTATCTTAGAAATTCAATTATTTCTTTGCCATCCTCAGCAGAAAGGCACAATACTGGGAATGTTTGTAGACATGGTGCTTATGGTCCAGCAATTGTGCAGGGTCGGTGTCAAAGCATTTGTTCCCATTCTCCTTCTATAAGGGTTGAAAGCTATGTGTGTCATGTCATATTGAAGACAGCTCATGTCACAGTTGGCTCCTATAGTATGTTTAACACACCTCTAGTATTCTATTTGACCAACAATCATTTCAGGAAATTCGGAAGCACACCTAAGTTCTCTCAAGAGATATACCAGGAGGTCCTTAGGTTGGATTGGTATCCTACTGACATCTAATTTATACCAAGACTTGAGAGGCAAAACTCCTTTGTAAATATTTGGTTTCTAGAACAGATGTAATCATTGCATAGCACAGGGAACATAATGTTACAAACAAACACTTTAGGAGTTTAGTAATTCAAAATAACACATTATTAATCTGACTAGGAATACGGCTCATTATGGAAATAAATACAATGAGCTCTAGAAAGAGACTCTGGGTAGGTGCCCTGGCTTTGGGCCCTCAACATCAGTTTGTTGTGGTAACCTCAGCAGGGTATAATGACACAGAGCTTACCGTTTTCTCCAGGGGAACTGATCTCTGCCATCTGAAGAACTGTTGTAATTCTTTTAAAAATATATATATATATATATATTATTTTCTGAAGGAAAAAAAGGTGGGGTAGAGAAGGGAAGAAGGGGATGGGGAAAATATAGATTCAACAAGTTTGTTAAATATTATGAATTGTTATGTACAAGTAAAATCAAATGTATTACCAAATTACTACATAATTCAAATATAGAAACAATCGTTAAAGCAACAATTTTACAGAATTTTGGATTAGAGTCTCTCTTTAAAGAATAAACACAAACACTCCTAAAATTAGCAATAATATATTAACGATAAAAGGGAATACATCTTTAACAGTTGAATAGACTTCTGTACTAAAAACTTAAATACTGTCTTAACTGTTTATTTAAATGTGAATTTTATTCTTACCTATTATTTAAATATTAGTGGAGTACAGAATAAAATATTGACATTATAATCAATATCTTCATCATCTTTAATGTGATATTTAAATAATTCCAGAACTAAAACAGAAAAAAGTTAATTATTCCCATAATATGCATAATAAGCTTGCCATTTCTGCTGAAATTCATTCAGTGGTCTTTTGTTTATATAACTGGTTAATTTTGCCAGTGTTGCATAGTTTTTCTTCTCAAATGTCTATTGTAGGACAGACTTCTGTCTTCCATTTCATTGCAAATATTATTCTGGCAGCTGTCAACATATATTGAAGTAGTCTTGTGAGGTTCTGCCTATATTGTCTGGAAGGTTTCATCGAGAATTTAGTTTTTAAAATACCTTGAATTTTTCAATGTATGCTTTTCCAGTATCTTTTTGTCTTGATGCAGGCCACCACATATGATATAAGGTGCCACCTTCTTTTTTACATTTCCAGTAAGCCCCTTTGTAATTCTTGTCCATCTTAGCAATATCTTTTGTAATTCTTGTCCATCTTAGCAATATCTTTTGGGGTGATGTACCATTGATAAAACATCTTGTACTAGTTTTCTCTTAATGCTTGACTAGCAGTGAATCTAATATCTTTAGTCCATAGGTTTCCCCAACATTGAAACTGTATTTCCTCACCAAAATTTTGCATTCATTTGATCATACAGGGTTTAACCTGTTCTCCTTTGGAATCATATTGAAGCAATAGCTTGTAAAATTCTTCCTAATAAATGGTCTTTAGATTGTGAGACAATTGTCTCAAAATCAGTCAGTTCATTAATAGCTCCTCTTTTAGTGCAGATATTTTAACCTGGAAGCAATTTTAAAGTATATCCACCATTGTATCTCCTTCTCTTCTTCTTTATTCTCTTGCCATGTCTTGATGCCACCATGCAAGTTTATCATATTGCCATAAGTTATAAAATCATTATTACTCCTCGTGTAATTGCTGTAATAAGCATCTACTGGTGACATTATTAGTGGAACTGTAGGGCTGATTCTCTGTCATAGCATTTCTCAAATTTTAAATAAGTTATCTCTGATTATATGTCTTTTATCTTGGCTTTTGTTTTTTGATATGTATATTTTAATCCACAGATAGTTATGTAGTCCATCATTGAGATTTGAAGATTCTAATTTTATCAATCTAGCCTAGCAGCTTTGTAATATAATTTAATGTTAGGTATTGCCAGACCACCTCTTTTCTTCTCATCCTGCAGTACTTTAAATCTTATTCTTGGCATCTTATTGTTCCATACAAATTTATTTCTTTGCCTTTGCCAGTCGCTCAAAGTCTTTTCAGGAATTGAAATTGGAATCGTCTGTAACAAAAAGTTTAATTTTAGTAGAACATTCATTTTTATAACAGAAATTCTTCCTAGCCAGGATAGTTGTAATTTGGACCATCTTTCAAAATATTTTTGTATTTTAGATGAGGTTGAAATGGAAGAACTTATGGGACCATGGAAGGCCTTTTATGACCGGTTAAGACACAAGTACTGAGAAATTAAGATTAAATGAAGAAAAATAAGAATAATGCTTGTAAGCTTTTATGAGAAGATTTGCATGCAGAATGTTAAATTAGACTTTTTAAAATAGATCTCTGTAGATTTTGCATTCCCTTCTTTTCCCTTTCCCTCTTCCTATGTATAAACTCATAAGACTCTTTATTTATTTTTTATTTAAAAATTGTATTTTAGATAAGGTTGTTACATAATTGTCTTTAAATAATGTCTTATTCTGTCCCATGAGATATATTCCTAAATATATGACAGGATTATTTGTCATGTCACATCCTGAAATTTTCTTAATTTCTTCCTCTTCTTGAGTAGTTAACATTTTTGAAATAATCTTGGTTTTCTTCCTGTTGATTTTATAACCTGAAAAGAATCCAAACTTGTCAATTTGCTCCATTACATGTTGGAGAGATTGTTGGTGGTTCAAGATTGTAAGGGCCACATCATCTGCATAACACTTTAGTTTAAACTCCTCTCCTTCTACTTTTAATCCTTCAGTTCTGGAATCTTGTATAATTTTAGAAGCAAAGATTTCTAACACAAGAATGAAGAGAAGTGGAGAGAGTGGACATCCTTAGTGGGTTCCTTTTTTATTTTAAATCCATTGGTCAAAACTCCATTGATTAAAAATTTTGCATGTTGTTTAGTGTAGCTATTCTGTAAAAGTAAAGGTAAAGGTTCCCTTGCTCGAAAGCCAGTCGAATCCGACTCTAGGGCTGTGGTGTTCATCTCCATTTCAAAGCCAAAGAGCCAGTGCTGTCCAAAGACGTTTCCGTGGATCCAATTCAAAAATCTGGAACCACATTTCAAATATTGCAATTTTTTGTAGAAAAGTCAAAGATACATTATCAAAGGATTTTCAGCATCTAAAAACAGAAAGGCTGTTTTTTCATCATGTTTAACATGTTCTATTGCATCAACAACAAAACGCACATTGTCTCTGATGAGTCTTTTTGGTACAAAACCAGTCTGATCAGGATGAATAAACTTTGGAGATACATTTCTTTAATCTATCAGCTATGACTGAAGCAAAAACTTTATAGTCCACATTCAACAGTGAAACAGGTCAATATGATTATGGCAACACTGGGTCATTATTCTCTTTATATAATAATGTTCAGGGGCCTTTTCATAGAAAAAGACCTGCAGGAGCTCATTAGCATATGGTAAGCTAATGAGCTACTAGGCTATTAGCATATGCCACACACCCTGACATCACTGGAAGTGATGCCAGAAGGGGAAGCAAAAGGGGGGGAGGCATCTTCAAAAGCCTCCCCTTCCCTTCCCCAGCTGGCCTGGGGGGGGAGAGTGAAGAGAGAAGGGGTTTAAAGTTGGGCCACAGAGGGGTTGCAGAGTTAGGCCACAGAAGGAGGAAAGATGGAAGGAAAGAGAGAGAGTAGAGAGAAGACACGAAGGAAAGAAAGAGAAGGAAAGAAGGAGGGAAAGAAAGAGAGAGAAGGGAAGAAGAAGGGAAACAGGGAAAGGAGGAAAAAAGAGAAGAGAAGAAGGTGGGAAAGAAAGAAAGAGAGAAGGGAAGAAGGAGGGGAAAAGGAAAAGGAGAGAAGGAAAGAAGGGAATGAAAGAAAGAGAGAAAGAAAGAAAGGAGGAAAAGAGAGGAGGTAAGGAAGGAAGAGAAGGGAAAGAGAGAAAGAAAAGGAGGGAAAGAAAAGGAAAGGAGGGAAAGATGGCAAAGAAATTGAGAGAGGGAGGGACGCTCTCCCACCACCACCCATCAAGCCACTGCCACCCCCACCCCCGTCGATCCCTTACTTACTGCTGTGGCGGTGACCAGGGAAGCCAGCAGCGGGGCTCTCCTGGCGTCCCCCAAGCCACAGTGCTTCTGCGCGGCCCGGGGACAGGGCCGGTCCCAGGGTTTTTTGCACACTAGGCGAGGCTACCTTCTGGTGCCTCCCCCCCTCCGGTGCACCCACCAATTATTATTAGTCTTTGTCAGGCCACTGCAGCAGACTACATGAGCACAATCAGCTTCCCCAAAGCCTCACAAGAGCTAGCTGATCTCAGGACTCTCAGGCTTTGGAAGGAAAGGGACCTCAATGAGGCCTAGAGTCCACTTTCCAAAACAGCTATTTTCTCCAGGTGATCTGATCTCTGTTGCCTGGAGATCAGTTTTAATACCAGATATCCAGCCACCACCTGGAGGTTGGCAACCACACTAAAATCATGAGAAATGGGGGAGCTGAACCTTTTTTAAAAATGAGGACAGGGTAACTGCATGCCTGTCAAGTCTAGGAGGTCAGGGAATTTTGGTGTATCTGAGATGACATGACATTCACCAGACAATATGCCCATAGCAGAGATTTTAGGACTAGAACCATGCCCTGAAGCCCCACTCTTAGTTATCAGTTACACAGACCTGGCTTCTAAATACTGAACTCAAGCAGGAAGACACATACAGACACCTTTTTGGTTGACATAACAACCCTGTGAGGCAAATTAGGCTCAGAGAGGGTGACTGGACCAAAATGACCCAGCAGCCTCCCATAATGCAATAGGGATTCAAACTTGGGTCCCAAAAATCCTCTTGAGCTGGGAGCCGATTTTCAGACTCTTTGCTTTATTTTCTGCTCTGCCCACCAACCCTGTAGCCTGCTGTGCTCCGGTATTTATTGATGAGTTATGCAGGCCCAAACCTGTACACAGCATTCCCAATGAGGTTGCACCATGGATCTATACAGGGGCCACTACAGAACACGGAACGGACACTGTCATCGTGCTCTCCACCACAACCCCACTAGCAGAGAGCTGAAGCTAGGATTTTTTGTCTCCCTGTGCATCCATGTGCTGTGGAAGAGGCCCCAAGAGTGGGCTCCCAAGGGGCCAGGGATCAGGATCGTGGCAGGCAGACCCTTCACAGCATTGGGGCAAAGCCCACTCCTGTCCCTCCCTCCCTCCTCTGGGGCTTTGTACTCAAAAGACCACCCCCTCAAGTCATTTAAGCTGGGCTCTTTGCCCTGCTTCAAGTGCCCTCAGGGAAACAGGCATCTACACTAGGGGAGCTTAAAACTCTTGGGACTGTCCCAAAGAGCACCAAGGGCCACTGCCTCCTGGGTAGAACCCTCTCCCCATGGCCAATGGTAGAACCCTCTCCCCATGGCCAAACACACTCCTGTCTGCTTGCCCCTAAGCACCCCCACACACTCTAATCAAGCTGATTGCAATATGCATTGTACCTCTGCATTCTTTACAACACTTTTGCCACCTTCTGACTAGGATAAAAGTTCTCAAACAGCATTTCTACTCTGCTTGTGTCTGACAAAGGGGGCTTTGACTCGAGAGCTCATACCCTGAAACTCTTGTTGGTCTCTAAAGTGCGACTGGATTCAAATCCAAGAGGAGATCAGCTATCATTCTGTGAGATCTCCAGGTCTCACCTGGAGCTTAGCAACCCTGGGCCTTTCCCATGCCCTTCTCTCCCATGCGCCAAGCCGCTCACTCTCCCCCCTCTCCAGGGCTTTTCACACACACCCCATAAACACACCTCACAACCACCCCAAGGCAGCGTCTCCAGCCCGGCGTATGGATTCAGGAGCATGTTGCCCTTCTCTCCTCTCTTCCTCTCCCCCCCCCCCATGGAGTTGCACGCGCACACAGCGCAGCCTTTGCAGGACTTCCAGGGACCTCTCAACTAGTTTCTTTTGTTCCTGTGGCTCCATGCAGATCCCCCTCCCCCTGAAGACTTTGGTTGTTTGTCAGCAGGCTTCCCCCCCCCCAGCCTTTTGATTGCCACCAGGAAGGTTTGGCTGGGGAGGGGAGGGGAGGAAGGGACTCTCTTTAACCATTTCCTTACTGGCTGCCTGGCTTCCTAGCAAGAAAGGAGGAGAGCTTAGCAGCCTCGGGTGTTAAAAGCGGAACAGAAAGGGGTTAGCCCCAGCACCCGGGCTTCACACTCCTTCTGGACCCACCGCTCTTTAACGCTATGAAGGGCCCAGCCCATAAATGCACCTTTTTAAGCCTTGGCTTCCAGATTGGGGAACTGGGAGCCCGCAGCTTCTGGCAAGAGGGGACTTACCTATCTTCTTCCTGCCTTCCCCCTGCTGCCTGTCACCTTTCGTGCCACTGGTGGCGCCCCTCTGGGCTCCCTCCCGAGTCCCCATGTCTCTCTTCCCTTGACAAGTTGTGCCCAGCCTTTTCAGCAGCTGGGGCCGGGATGCGTGCAGGTTCCAAGTGCCTTCCTCCAAGTTGGTCCTCCTGGTCCTGGCTGGGAGTGGGCAGGAAGCATGCAGTGGGCAGCTGTGAGACCGCTGGCGGGTGGCAACTGCATGTGGATGGTGTGTGCAGCATGTGCTCCACAGCGGCTTCCACAGGAATCCAGGAGGAGGAGCTGAGGAGCACACAGGCGCACAGGGCAAGCAGAGCAGGCAGCACTTGCGTGGGCTTTTGCTGAGGTGAGGGAGGGGCCGGGCAGGGACAGGGAGGGGTGGGAGGCCAGTGCAGTTCCGGTGCCCCTCACGTGGGAGTGCTCCAGGCAGCCGCCTAAAAATGTCAATGGATGGTCCAGCCATGCCCGGGGATGCTGGCGGGGGGGCTCTTCACATGTCCCCCGGACTGCAATGCTTCTGTGCAGCCCACAGATGCCGGCAGGGGGGGCTCTTCATGCATCTCCCGGGCCGCAGCACTGGCTGGGGGTGGGGCTTGCCGCCACTGCCATTTGTTGTGGCTGCTGAGCTCCCTGAGCGGTACTCCGTTGCGCTCCCCCCCAAAAGACCCCTGATAATGTTATATGAGATTCTTGCCAGGATGGTTGCAATATATTCTTGAAAGGAAAAGTGGAAAAGGTCAAAACCATTGGGGAAGCTTGGAGACTATTTAAAAATACTATCCTAGTAGCTCAGAAAAAATATATACTGCAGGTTAGGAAAGGCACAAATAGGTATAGAAAAAAGCCTGCATGGTTAACAAATAAAGGAATGGAAGCTGTAAAACGTAAGAAGGATTCCTTTAACTGGTGGAAAGCTAGTCTCAGTGAGATTGATAAAAAGGAACACAGGCTGTGGCAAATGAAATGCAAGTCTGTGATCAGGCAAGCAAAAAGGGAATATGAGGAGCATATCGCAAAAAACATAAAGGTCAACAATAAAACTTTCTTCAAATACATTAGAAGTAGGAAACCAGCCAGGGAGGCAGTGGGGCCCTTGGATAACCAAGGGGTAAAAGGACTACTGAAGGATGACAGGGAAATGGCTGAGAAGCTGAATGCATTTCTGCCTCTGTCTTCACTGCGGAACAGGAGAAGTGTTTGCCCACTCCAGAAACATCCGATTTCGGGAGGGGGGGTTCAAAGACCTGAGTCAGATTGAGGTGACGAGAGAGGAGGTCCCATGACTGATAGACAACTTAAAGTCTGATAAATCACCAGGCCTGGATGGCATACATCCAAGAGTTCTGAAAGAACTCAAATGTGAACTTGCGGATCTCCTGACAAAAATATGTAATCTTTCATTAAAATCTGCCTCCATTCCTGAGGACTGGAAGGTAGCTAATGCCACTCCCATTTTTAAAAAGGGTTCCAGAGGATGCTAGCCAAGTTGCCTTGAATTATTTACTTTGGGGAATTAAGATATTAAGCCAGGCAATAGACAAATAAGGGAGCAAACGCCAGAAATAGACTCAAAGACTGACTCCAGTATAAAATGGTTTCTTTTACTAGGAATTGTATCACAAGCATACAACAATATAAACACATTCACAATTGCACAGATCTAGAAAAATTAGAGAGAAATGGATAGCACATTCGCATTAGCAGGATGATTGTTGACGGGTAATACTTTACCTGTCCTCAGCGGGATGAAGCTAGTGGGGGAGTGGGGGATAGGGTCATGTCCTGAAAGCAGCAGAGATACGTGGAGATTCTGGTAGCACTAAACCAAGAGTCGTGGAGGTAGGGTGGGTATATAGGTCAGGAGAGAGAGAGCTCATGGCTGGGTGCCCTCTTTTATAAGGGGGCTTGAGGGGTAAGCTAGGCTTGGCCATCTCCTTTGGCACACCCCCTGCTTGTCCATCCCACAAAGCATGCTGACTGGAGCTGGGTGAAAGGGGAGGGGATTAAGGGGGTGGGCAATATTGAGATCTAGTAACTCTGGGCAAGACAGTGGCACCTGAAGGGATGATGACTCATGCAGACAGAGTCATTGTTATTCCAAGTGGTCAATTGATTAACTTATGGCTGCAGCTTCAGCTAGGTGAGGCTGGGTGGGGGAAGGGGAATGTTGCCTATGTGAGCAAGGAGGGCACTTCACATGGAGTTTGAGTCCTTTGTCCTTGGTCATCTGCCTTGGCATGGCATCTTCCTGGCTTTCAATGCTTCATGTGGCTAGGGAGCTGATCCATCCATCTCACAACAGGTAAGAGGGTAGGTAACTTCAGGAACCATAGGCACATCATCTCAAAAGGAAGGCTTCCCTCTTCTGGGTGTGCGTCTGTAACTGGCATCACTTCTGGGGTCACCACACAGTTCAGTCCCTTTTGCACACTATTTTCACAGTCCAGGTTTTCATTACTTATGAGACTATAAGTCCATAACAGCGCAACAAGCACCTTGCAGGGCAACAATTCCACCCCTTGGGACCCTGGAGATGTCAGATGAAAGGGTCCCACATGCAGTCACAAGAACAGGAGATGTCATCAAGTCCAGTGGTCTGGTCATTCCTCTGGAAGTCGTCTGGGTGTCGCAGGGACGAGGTGCCACTGACTACTCTACCAGGGGACGGTCAGTAAAAATAAAACAATAAAAACTACCATATAAAAAGCTGAATTGCCTTTGGGTCACTTCATTCTAACTGGGGCAGATAAGTATGACCTTGAGCAAACGTTACTATTTTCAAAATAAAACACACAAACCTTACATAAAAACCATCCTTATAAAATACATGCACTGAAACTCATAAAAATGCATTATCTTAAAATGAAACTACAACCGCTTAATCATAGAAAACTTAGGAAAAACTTAAAAATCATGTCAGGAATAATGAAAGAACTAATTCCACACAATACAGTAACTGCTAAGGTCGTAAAGCTTAAAATACAAGCACTAATCCATATCCGCAAAAGAAATAAAAGTTCATACATTTACATTCTCATTTGCTTCATCCTTCCCTCTGTGGAGCAAGAGGTCGCTAGCTGTGCCAAAGCGCGCCATTGGGTCACTTAAGAAGGGAGGGAGGTACTTTTTACATTGAGTTTGCAAGGCACAGCATTGGGAGACCTTCGGTTTTCTTCGGGTCTTCGGGGGCAGCGAACCCCTATTTTCATCGCATAATAACTTTAGGGGCGCTAGTTTTTCCTCAGCACGGGCATGAGTCAGCCTGGCTGGGGAGGAGGAGCAGTGTTTGCATATGGAGGGGGGCTCCCCCCTTGTTCCTAAGTCATTATGGGTACAATATTTCTGGGTTATAGCAGCAATTTACAGGCACATCATGTTATAAAAATATATTAGATGGTGATGGACTTAAGATATTGCATCTAAGGTGTTGCACTTTGCATTACATTGGTCACAGTAAAACATTAACAATATCTTGGAATGAGATTCAAGTGGAGCCCGTCCCTGGGTTTCTCAGGGCCAAACCATTCTCCCTTTCGGGGGTGGAGTGTCCCTGACCTACACCTTGAATTCAGAGGAGGCTTCAGAGTCAGGCCTATTTGGCTGGGCCTTCACTCTGTCCAAGCCTGCTAGAGCTTGGGTTCAAGGGAATAGATCAGGGGGATCCCCTCCCTTTTTAATTGGGACCTTGTGGCTCCGAGGGGATGTTGTCAAAGCATACCCGAAGGCTTTCTACGGCGGCTTTCAGCTATTACAGTAAAAAGAATAGAACATGCTTGACCCCTTGGAAAATACCCTAGTGGTCTTTCCATCCTGTGATTGATACTTTGACAGGCCCTTATATGGATCTTGGGTGCCGAAGATAGCTGAGCTCTTTCAGGGCTGGGGGTCACCATGTATGCAAATAACCCAAGTCCTAAGCATGATGGGTATCTTCTTAACTTTTTATACAAACAAGCTTATTTTTTGCAAAATAAATAAACTTTCTGTTAAACAACACTACACATTGAGCTTTACAGAGAGATAGATGACAGAGACTGTTTGGGGATAGTGAAAGGCATGCACCCTGCCTTAAAAGACTATAGATAGAGAGGGGCTGGCATCTCAGGAGTGCAGGAAGGTCATACACACTGAGCTTGTTTGCTCAGTCGAACCAGGGGCAGTATACATGGGCACCCCAGCTGATACTAGCCGGGATTGCATGTCCAAAGTACCTGATCCTTCCCTCAAACCCGAGCTCTGTATGGCTTTGCAATACAAAGCATATCTGAAATCAAAGCAGATACCCTTGGCCACACCATGGCTTTGGTTCGGGCTATTGGCAGGATCAGTCAGGTACTTCAGCACATGGGCAGATGACCCAAGTGGTTTTTGACAGCAAAATCTGTAACAGCACCTGTAGTCTGCCTGAATTCGAATGCTGACTACTGAGTTCAATTTTAATTTTGGGGCTAGGAGGGCTCTCCCATAATGGTTCAAGAATAGAACAAAAAGAGAAGGAAAAAGTTTCTGCACCACAACAGAAAGAGGGAAAGGGTGTTTTTATTATAGGAGAAGAATGAGCAGGGAGGAGGTTGGATTAGGAGGAGGAAGCATTAGATTCGAGATGTCTGAATGCAGGGTATTGAGTGAAGTGAGGGTTTCCATTCTTTTGACTTGGATTCTGACCCACCACCTTATACAAATTAGCGCAATACATAAAATAATTTGAAACCCTATAATGACCACTATAGGGTGTAAGGCTAAATTTAAAATTCCCATCACTATAAAACTCCACCCAAAAATCGATTCCTACCAAGCGTGCTTTCCTGCAGCCTTGATGTCTGCAGAAAGAGCTGAAATGCAGGCTCCATTATGAGAGACCAAGAGGGATGCATTGTCTCCGGCCTCTTGACTCTCATGAGCTCATTATGCAGTCACGGATGCATTAACAGACTGCGGATCAAATCTAACCCCATTCCTAAAGATACTGGGGAAATGGAGTCTTACAATGCAGGGGACAGTGACATTTCCTGTTGTGTTCAACCTGGCGTTATGAAATTAAAGTCACAACCACGGATAGTGGTGATGTTACAGAAGCATCTGTTGATCTTGGGGAGCATAGGCTGAATGTATTTAGAATTGATATAGGCTCCTTACAAGCCATTCTGAGGCACACACAGGCTCTCCTGAGGTATACAAGAGCTGAGTGCAATTCATGAATAACATCATATTGGCATTGGCCCTCTATGTCCTTCTTGGGAGCCAAGCAGGGATGATGTTCCTCAAGTGCATCATCCTCACAAATAAAACCTACTTGTTCTTTATGTCTGCATCCATTTGTATTTATGGTTTGCCAACTGGAGGAAATTGCTCTCGCCCATTGGTTGCTGTCCCGGGCATAAAACACATTCCCAGAGTCTGTTTGCAGTCCCAGGGGGATGACTGGGTATACAGGAAAAGATTCCTTGGCATCTACTGTGATAACAACTAAATCTAATTGCTGGGTGGCTGAATTAAAAGAAGCATTTGCAAGGGACCACCACTGTTCTAAATTAATTTCTCCTTTGGTCAAGTTCCATTTCATGATTTGTTTGATTTCTAGAGGGATACTGCCATCCATGGACTGCCTGATTATTCCCATGGCGGTTGCCAAGTTAACAGCTTGTGCCTGTGTAATGCCACAGACACATTATGTTGCAAAGACTGGATGCCTCCAATGCAGACACGAAAATCTTTTCCCATCATTTGCTCCCAAGAGACAAGGAGTGGGTTGGTGGACTGCTGTATGTTGGAGACTGAATTCAAAGATTGGACGATGGGGGTCGCCCATTTGTGCCATATCAGCAGAGACTTGAGAGACTTTATTTGCTAATATTTCTATGTTGGCTGAGTCTAGAACAGCCATTCCTGCTCCTACTGGGGCTACCCAGTAAGAAAAACTACGTTTTGTGTGGCCAGAGGGGTTTCCCTTTCTTCCAAAGCTTAAGCCAATTTTCCCAGCCTTGGTGGCTTGGCTGCAAGTAGGGAGCACACTCTTTGAGGCAGGAGGAAGCGTCAAGTCCCTTCATGCTGACATGGACTTCCTTCACTGATATTTGGGGCCTGATTAAAACTGTTTCTTGGTGATTGAATTTCAATGCATGGGAGCCTACCACTGGGGTAGGTTGAATCGCAGAGGGTTTTGACCTCCTTGATTAAGGGATCAAAAATGAGGCTTGTCTTATTGACTGCCCTCAAGAAAAGTGAAAAATTCCCTTCTTGGTGGATAGTACTAATGACTAGCACTCCCAAAGATTTAAATTTAAATTCATCTGGGACTTGTGTGCAGGGGGAGCCAGTCAAACCAACCATCCAATCTGGGGGACCTTGTTTATACAGGTTATTCTGGGTCCAGTTTAGGGGTTTACACTCTATGTAGTGGAAACTGAGATTAGTGCCAGCGGGATCTGTCAGATCCCTCAGCCTCCTTTTCTAGGAGACGCTGGGTGCCAATGGAAATAATTTTTAAAGGGTCTCCCACATTCTATACTGTTGCGGAGATTATAGCCACTTCACATTGAGAGGTTTCTTCAATGGTGGGCACCGCGGTAGGTGTTGTGGGAGGGGTTGGAGATGCCTTGGTGGGGGAGAGACGAGGAGGTATGATTCTGCAGTATAGGGGGACTACTGGCTTGATTCCATCCTGGGCGGAGTGACAGAACTGCTTTTGTTCTCTGGAGGAATCATTTGTACAATTAATTAATAGGGGGGGTCGGCACTTCCATGTTTCTTTAAAGCCTCTAAACTTATATACAGTTTGGGAAAGGCTAATACCTTTTGCATACCCGGCTGTAGTGCATGTTAAATAGTCCCTGTCTGCCCTATTTCCCATGCATCTCCAACAAATTAAAGCTATACTGGGGGTGGTCGGCTGAGCGGCTTGACACTGTGCCAATGAATACAATAAGAACACAAAGAATACAATAAGTGCCAATGAATACAATAAGAACAACATACCTTTTCCTGAAGCCTTGCTCAAGTGAATGTAGATCCTGCAAAGGAAAGGATTAGGGTTCCAGCTAAGATCTTGAGATAACTTTATTACGGAATAATTAAAACAATAAAAAAATGAAATAACCACATGGAGAGCTCAAAGGTAGTTGCCAGAGAGGGCTTCACTTTGGCAACTACTGATCCTTTGCTGTTGGGCATGCTAGGTAGCAGAGCTTGCTACATGATACAGTACGCGGACTGTAATAGAGTATTCTTCATCAATTTTCCATCATTCCCCCTTCCTTGTTTCTTTCGGACAGTGCTGTAGATTAAAGAAACAGTGCTAGAGGGCCATAAAGGTTTCTGCTAGGGAAATAAAAGGGTGAGAGGCAGAGGGATCCAGTAAAGATATCTGCCTGATGGGGACTGGCCGCTGAGGGTCCGGTGGGAGGTTGCCACCTGGGTCTGGAGGAACAGACGGAGGCTGTGGAACAGGGTCCCCTTTCCACTGTTTAAGTTGGGAGGAGTGGAAAAACTTGTGCCAGATCTCTCCATGTTTGCGTGGGATTGCCAATTTGTAGATGGCTGGGCTGATGGGACCTCCCCATTTGGCTGCGAGAGCATGCCCTTTCCTGGAAAATTTCCTATACAAGACTTGTTGACCTGGGTCCCACACTTGTGGGTTCCTGACCCAACCGAGTTTCTTATCTACTGCTAATTGGCTGTGTCCCAACATGCGTACCACTTGTACATGAATGTGGAAGATTTCTACTATGAGGTCCCTAACCCACTGATCGTTCACTACCTTAGGTTCTAAGGCTGGGAAGAGGTCAGTATCAATCCAAAAGGCTTCTGGTAATTGCATGTATCTCCCAGTCATGACCATGTGCGGGGAGTAGCCATGTGTGGCTGTAGTGCCCCTAATGGCCATGAGGATGATAGGGAGTTTCTCATCCCAATCTCTCCCGGTGGATTTAACTACTTTGCACAGAGCCTTCTTGAGAATGCGATTGGTGCGTTCGAAGGCACCGGAGGACTGGGGGTGTCCGGCGATGTGGAACCTTTGCTGAATTCCTAGTGCCTGACAGAGCTCTTGGGTGACTCTCCAAGGAAATGGCTACCTAAATCACTTCAATTACCCTCATGATTCTCTATCTGGACCAAACATTATTGAATAAAATTTTAGCAGTAGTTGCAGCTGTATTGTATTTGCAGAGAAAGGCTTCGAGCCATTTTGAGAAGAGATCGATGACTGTGAGGCAATGCTTGTTTCCGAGGGCGGTTTTGGGTAGGGGGCCAATAAAATCAATTTGTATCCTAGCCCAAGGTCCCTCTATTCGCTGGTGCTGGATAGGTGCTTTGGGTCCGGAGGGGTCTGCGTTTACCATGGCACAGGAGAGACAGTTGTCTACCCACTGAGCTACTTCCTGGCGCATGCCTGGCCACCATCCAACCTCTTTCACTCTTTTTTTTTTTTTTGAATAAACTCTCCTAAAAAGGAGAGAATTTTATTACTTTTTATAAAAAGAAAAGGGGAAGGTATATAGATGGATTAAGAAAAAGAGTGGAGTGAATTTTTTCCTGTTAAAAGATTAGTTTTAGTTAGTATAATTATAAATTTTGGCAACCACCACGGTTGGAAGATCTTCTTTTCATCTTACAAAAGTCCAAAATAACTCTGTTAGTAAAGTTAGTAAAGTCCATTGGGGTTAGTTATTAATCAGCTCCTTTCTGACGTTCCACGAACTACTTCTTTGGGTGTCTTCCTTTTACATCTCTCAAATTGTAAGATTTAGGCTTCTTGTCTCCCACTCCAGCACCTCCCTCTTCTGGATCGCTGTCTTCTTCGCTGCTTGAATCGGTCCAAATTGCGAGTGCTGCATCTTCCTCTGTACTGGCGTGTCTCTTCAGAAATTCTTGTGCTTTGAAGACGGAGTCTATCTTCTCTCTTTTATCATTATATTTAAAAATTAGTCCTTCGGGAATGCACCATCTGTAAATTGTCCGATGTCTTTGTAAGAACGTGGTCAATCCTTTATATGCTTTTCTTTTCATACGGATTTCATAGGGAACATCTTTCAAAGTTCTAATGGTCTGCTCCCCAATTTTCAAGGGCACCGCTGAAACCGAACGCAGAATTTATCTCTAGTACGCTGCTTTGTAAACTTGACAACCACTTCTGCTGGCAGATTATTTTTCTTTGTAAAAGTTGAATAGGCTCTGTAGGCCATATCCATCTCTTCTTTCAATGCCAACGCTTCTCTGCCAGTTAGAGGTGCCAAGGCATTCGCCAATGTAGTTCTGAGATCCTCTTTTTCCTCTTCTTTGATGCCCTGAAAGCGGAGAGTCCGATTTGATTTTTCCATCTGTAACATTAAAATTCTTTTTTCTTGCATATCCTGATGTTTTTCTAATTTATTGACCTTTATCTTTATTTTCTTGGTGTCTTCCGTTGAGACCAAACATTTTTGCGCAATCTCCTCCATCTTCTTTGATGTTTCTGTTAATTGTTTTTGTTGACTGTTGAGAACACTTTCCATGTTACACAAAGTTTCGCTGATTTTCTGCATTTGATCCAGCAGAGGGTGCAGTGACTCGCTTTTCTGTTGATTGACAGCTAACTCCGGTGGGGGGGTGCTCAGACCGGAAGTCCCTCCCCCTTCTTTTCCGGCTTCTGCGGGACCTTTTTCAATGCGGACATCTTTTTAATTGTTTACTTTATCAAAGTTCGTGCCGTGCCACTCAGGAGACTAACAAACTCTTAATCTTCAGTGTTTCCCCAAAGGTATTTTCACCAACTCTTTTTCCCCTTTACCCCCCTCCACTTTTCTTTTATAAGTCCCGTTTCTCAAAGGGGGTGGGGATTCCTCCCTCCTCCCATCCGCTTATAAGCTTGCGGGGGGTTTCAAATTTTCGCTTCAAAATAGATCTCCAACTCACGGTTCGATGCCAGATCTTTCCATTTAACTTTAATTCAGTCGCTTTGTTCACTCCTGGAAGTCGGTGCGTTGCTAAGTCCCATTACGGGCACTACGCAGCGGGGCCGATTGGGGCGGGGAGAAAGCCTCAATTTCCCGGCTGTTTGCCGGCAAAGAGGCTACTCCCTAAGCGCCCCCGGTTCGGAGCCTTTGCCTAAGGCTCACTAGGGTCTTTCGCATAAGCGAAGACCCCCCAAACTGTGTGTGGGCTAACCATCTCCGGGAGCGTCCCAAGAGGTGGACGCCATTCGCTCCGCCGAAACCAAAAGATCTCAACCTCTTTCACTCTTTCCAGCATTAAATCTTTACCACGGTGACAAATTGTATTAAATCTCCCTGAACTTCCACAGGCACGACCCAGTGGCAGACGCCTGTGCTATCTACTGCCCGAACTACACCTTCCTGTTCCTCAATCTGGTATTGACCTGTAGGGTCCTTTCCTTCCTGCAAGAGGTTGGTCACATCGGCATCATTTCTCTGGAGTTCCCCTAGATCTACAAACACAGGGGGAATGGGGGCTGGGGAATGGGCTTTAGTCCTGGTGGTGGGGTAGATGGAGCTTTCAGAATGCGCTTCCATCTGGGCTGCTTCCTTTGCTAACAAGTCAGCCTGATTGTTTCAGTAAGCTACTTTGGTGAAGTTTTTCTGGTGCCATTTAACATGAGAGATTTGAGTAGGCGCTATGCACTCGTGAAGGATGGCAACCACTTGGAGCCAGAGCTGCAAATGTCCTATGGTCTTACCCTCACTGTTCTGCCAGCCCTGTTTTTGTCAGTGGGGGAGCCAGACTGAGGCAGCTTTGGCTGTCCAGTCTAAATCTGTGAAATAGCTAATGGACAGACCAGGGGCTCAAATTCTAGGACCACTTGAAGTGCAGCTACTTCAACTGCTTGGCTGGAATGAGGCTGAACTGAGTCCTGCAGGAAGACACCATCCTGCACTCTTACGGCACCAAAACCAGTTCTTGGGGCCCCGTCAACATGGAAGGATGAACAGTCGCAGAACCAGCAGGTAAAACCTTGCTGCTTGGCTTCCTTTAGCGGCACTCCCCATGTTGCGGGCCATGGCGTATGCTCCACTATCGGCAGTGGGCATTCGTGCTCTTCCCAAGTAACAATAAGGCCATAAGGAGCAGGGGGCTCTTTCTGTTCCTTTTTATACTCTATACCCTTGTTGACCAAGGCTAGAGTCCACTGAGCTATCTAGCATTGGAAACCTGGCCATCCTGAATTTTTCCTGATAGAATGTATTTCAGGGGAGTGTGCGTGGTCTGAACAATTACAGAGTGTTGGACTAGATGGCCATTGGCCGATCAAACATTGGCTTCTCTTATGTTCTTAATCAAACTGATATCAGATGTACTTGAGAGAAGTGAAGTGAAGCGATGAAAGTTCCTTTAAGAGCATTCATTCATTATGTTGCAAGCTTTAACTGAAGATAGCAGCCTCGTTAGTCTAATTTATGTCCCTTCAGTTCAGAAAGTTTTTTAGGTTTTTTATGTTGCCAGTCAAAGCAAAATATTTACCTTTCAGAATACAGGAGTCATCATGATGTAAAAATAAACCAAATTGGGGGGGGGGGATAGATCTTTGTTAAACTGCTTTAATTATGGCTTTGTAATATTCTTGTTGAACGTAAAAGAGAGAAGATAAAACCTGGAAGTTAAAAAGGTAAGACCTTATAGGGATACTGTAGGAAGAGCCAGGGAAAGTCCACAGAGGGGATGGTGAAGGTCATTTCTTACTGGCAGATTGCACCTCTCTATCCCCACGGTCTTGATGTTATCTGAGCTATTCTGGAAGAAATCCAGATGAGCCCACCTGTTGAAGCTCTTCCTTGGAAAGGGAGGGGGGTTTGAAGATGCCTCCCTCCAACGTGTATGGCAAAATGTCCTCAGTAGGGTAGAGACGAAGCACAGAGTATTTCTAGCGAGCAGCCATGTTCACCAGAAACTCCAAGAACTGTTGTAATTCTGAGTGATCTCCAGCCCTCCCCTGGAGATTGGCAACTATCATTCCTCCGAAGGAAATTGCTTGTTTGGAGCGTAGTCTATGGCATTGTACCTGTCTGAGTACCCACCCCTCCTCAACTCCTACCCTCTCCAGGCTCCACCCCTCAAATCTCCAGGAATTTCCCAACCTGGAGGTGGCAACCCTATCTTCTTCCCAGCCAACCATAAATGTACCATTATCTATCCCTCTGACTTCAGGTTTCCATGTCCTCCCCCCTCCCTGCAGCGTCTACCTAGGAAAAGTATAGTTTTTATCCCCAGTGGGGACCAAAGCAGCTCACATCATTCTCCTCTCCACCTTTTGATTTGCACAGCAACCCTGTGAGGTAGGTTATGTTAAAGTCTGTGAGTGGTCTGAAACCACCCAATCAGCTTCCACAGGAAGAACCTGGGTGTGGCAGACCCTGCTCTGAAGCACTAACTGCTATGTCACACTGGCTGTCATGGGAGGGCCACTTCAGTAGGGTATAATGACACAGAACCCACTATTTTCTCCAGGGGAACTGATCTCTGCCATCTGGAGAGCAGTCGTAATTCTGAGCCATTTCCAGCCCTCACCTGGAGACTGGCAACAATGGTTTCCCTGATGGAAATGGCTGGTTTAGAGGGTGGAGTCTATGGCATTGTACCTGTCTTGAGGACTCAGCCCTCCTCAAACCCTTCTCTTCAGGCTCCACCCCTCAAATCTCCAGGAACTTCCCAACCTGGAGTTGGCAACCCTTTCTCCTTCCCAGCCAACCATCAACCTACTGTTATCTGTTCCTCTGACTTCAGCTTTCCATCTCCCCCCCACACCTGCAGCCTCTACCTAGAAAAACTAGTCTTTCTCCACAGTGGGGTCCCAAGCCTTAAATACTTTCAAATCTCCAGGGCCAGATGGCTTGCATCCCTGGTGCTAAAAGAAATTGCAGATGTTATTTCAGGGCCTCTGGCTCTAATCTTTGAGATTTCCTGGATTTCCAGTAGGTGTTGTGCTGGAAGACTGGAGAAGAGTGAATGTTGTCCCAATCTTCAAGAAGGCAAAAAAGACGGACCCAGGAAATTACAGGCCTGTCAGTTTGACATCAATACCTGGAAAAATTATAGAGTAGATTATTAAATGCTTTGTCTGTGAGTACCTTGAATGGAATGAGTTAATTGGTAGTAGCCAGTATGGGTTTATCAAGAATAAGTTATGCCAGACCAACCTTATCTCCTTTTTTGACAAAGTTACTAAAATGGTTGACTCTGGCAATGCTGTGGACATAGTGTATCTAGATTTCAGTAAAGCATTCGACAAAGTTTCTCATAATATCCTTGAGGATAAGCTAGTTAAATGTGGGCTGGATGGTGCAAGCATTGGATGGATTCAAGGTTGGTTGAAAACTTGTACCCAACAAGTGTTCGTAAATGGCTCTGCATCTATGTGGAGGGAAGTCTCAAGTGGAGTGCCGCAGGGCTCGGTCCTGGGCCCAGTGTTGTTCAATGTTTTTATAAATGATCTGGAGGAAGATATAGAGGGGATGCCTATCAAATTTGCAGATGACATGAAGCTGGGTGGAATTGCTAATTCTGAAGAAGACAGAGTCAGGATTCAAAATGATCTAGATAGGCTGGAACAGCAGGCTGAGACAAATAAAACGAATTTCAATAGAGATAAGTGCAAAGTCCTACACTTAGGTATAAAAAAATCAAAGGCACAGATATAGAATGGGAGGGACTTGGCTTGACAGCAGCTCATGTGACAGGGATCTAGGTGTTCTGGTTGATCACAAGTTAAACATGAGCATGCAGTGCAATGTGACTGTTAAGAAAGCTAATGCAATCTTAGGATGCATTAACAGAAGCATTGTGTCCAAATCAAGGGAGGTGGTAGTTCCACTCTATTCTGCTATGGTCAGGCCTCACCTGGAGTACTGTGTCCAGTTTTGGGCACCACGTTTTAGGAAGGATGTTGACAAGCTCGAGTGTATACAGAAGAGGGCAACCAGGATGGTGAGAAGGTTGGAATCCAAGTCTTATGAGGAAAGGCTGAAAGAGTTGGGTATGTTTAGCCTGGGAAAGAGAAGACTTAGAGGGGACATGATTGCAGTCTTCAAATATTCGAAGGGCTGTCATGTAGAAGATGGAGCAGATCTATTCTCTCTTGCTCCAGATTGCAAGACTAGATCTAATAGGTGGAAATTACAAGGGAGTTGATACCAGCTAAATATCGGGAGAAACTTCCTGACTGTAAGAGTGGCTGAGCAGTGGAACAGACTGCCTCGGGGAAGGTGGATGCTGGACAACCATCAAGTGGAGGCTGGACAACCATCTTTCGGGTATGTTGGAGGGCTATCTTTTGGCTGTGCTCCTGCAGAGTGCAGGGGGTTGGACTGGATGACCCGCATGGTCCCTTCCAACTCTAACATTCTATGATTCTATAATCTTCATAAACCTGTATTTTACTTAAATCATAAGCATTTCTAATTTAAATACTTAAATCAGAAGCATTTCTTTAGTTTTTTACTATAGATCTTTGAATCTGAGACACATAAAAATATTAGTGTGCTCATGCACACATCCCCAAAAGTCCTAAATAATTCTAATTATGTTTACTTGGGTTTTTCCTTTCCTGGTATTGATCTACCTAAATTAATTTCTCTAACCAACCACAAAGCATTGTTGTGGTGTTTCTCTATGTAAATATTTTTGTGTGTTTTGATTTAATATGGGGTTTTATGTTGCTGCGTGTTAAAATGTAGGCCTCTACATTAAGAAAGAAGGGGAGTAGATGGGTGATTGGGGTATGTTGTAGGATTGTGGCTGTGGCCTAAGGGGCGGAATTGACTGATTTATAGAGAGAGTTCAGAATGTACAGGAAAGGAGAGTTGAGTGGGTGAAGAGTGTGAGAGAAACCTGTGTTCTTTATGGAAGTTAGTAGTCTAAGTGGCAAGTGAGAAAATAAGCCTTTGTGACCAGGTCTATTTAAGAAACTTTAGAGAAAGAAAAAATGTACCAACCTGAAACCATTATGCTTAGGAACTTTACTGAAACTGTTTTGCTGTTATACTTCTAAATAAACTCTATCTATGCTTAAGAGAAAACAACCATTTTACTTAAAGGATCCCCTTTTGCCTCAGAGTAAGCCCCTAGGCACTGACCATTCTGCCATTCTATCAAATACAACTAAGGCATACTATTCTTTGGGTCCAACTAAGAATTCAAAGGCAAGAGCCTTTGGTGGGAGTGAAAATAAGTAGGAAATGCTAATCAAGGCAAGGAAGTAGCACCACACATGCCATCTCAGAACATTACAGAGAGGTGCCTTTGCAGGAGTTACATATAAGGAGTCTCAGAAGAAAGCAAAATGTTACAATTGTTCTGCTTAGTTTAAAATTAAACATATTTTAACTAGCAATAAATATACAATTCCTGCTTTATCTGAAAAGCCCAGATGTTTGTGTGTTTAACTTCTTTCCCCCATGGTTGCAATTTTCTTTGTGATATGGGGGACATCTGATGCAACAAAGACGTCATGAGTAAAACTTCAGGAATGCTAAATTAAGCCTGTCAGTCATTATTTTATATGATTTCACATTATTTACCAAGCAACAAAGAACCATGATTTATTTCTTTTCTCTGATAGGGTCAGCACCTTTGAGTTCTAATCTTTGTGGCAACAATCCTAAGAATACTTTCCTGTGAATAAGTCCCATTGAAAAAAATGGGATGTACTTCTGAGCAGACCTGTGTGATGCTCCCTCTCCACTCAGAGTGCCTACCACCCACTTAAACCTCTCTCTCAAGCTATGGGTTCCATGTAGGCAATGTTCCCTCTAAGCTCTACAGTGTTGTGAGCAGAAATTCTACCTTGTGAATAAAAAACTAGTAGCATTAAAGTTGTGAGCAAGTCTACATTTGACTATTGTGTAAATTATTTTTAAGAAGATTATTTCCATAACCTTGTAAAAATCTCAGAATGAATTCTTTTAAACTATATTTTAAAAATAATTTAAACATTGTAAGAGAAAACAGAATCAAGTCAAAATTCATTACACAAAATGTCCTCTATAGGGGTAGACCAGGCCTCCAGAGAACAGGGTCTACCTGCCCCTTTCCACTATATTGGTAGACCTGGCCTCGGAGAACAGGTCTACCCACCCTTTTTTTACTATATTGCTAGACCTGGCCTCCAGAAAACAGGTCTACCCACCCTAGTCCACTATATTGGTAGACCTGGTCTCTGGCAAAAACCTGTCCCAACCCAGTATATTGGTAGACCTGGCCTTGGACTGTCACCCTGTGCTGACCCTTAGAAAACATACCAGCACTTGGGGGGGGGGAACCTCTTGCAATCTACTTTGGTTTTTTTAAGTGAAATATGATAACCAGCATTACAAGTCAAGTATAACAGAGATGGAACAATCACTGTCAGACCCCTGCCTAACCTAGCAAACAGGAAGTTGCTTAAATGTTATCAACCTGCCCAAACTACTTATTTATTCAAATATTTATATCCCACTTTTCCCTGTGACTCCAGGCAGCTTACAAATCATACTGAGAAGCATAATAGGGATGTGCAAAAATATTCCACCATTTTTTTCCAGCTCCATTATAGCCTATGGGGACCATTATAGTCAATGGGCCCCATAGGCAATAATGGAGAATTGATCCGGGGTATCTGGGGCTCTGGGAGAGCTGTGTTTTGAGGTAGAGGCACCCAATCTGCAGCATAGCTGTTGGTACCTCTCCTAACCCCCCTCCCCCTGTTTCAAAAAGATCGGTCCAGGGAGTCCAATTCTATGGGCCCCAGAAGGAGGTGCCCCCACCCTAAATTGTTTCCTATGGAAGTTTGGTTGTGAGGAGAGCAGAAATACTCTGAGCTGGCCTCTGAAATGTTGTGTGCCACCCCCCCCCCGGCACAGCTTAGAGGGAACTGTGCATGTAAGTCAGGACATCATATTCACCATCCTTAAGAGGTAGTAGGCATGGAGAAATCAGCATTGGTAATGAGACAGGAAACCTAGGTCTCAATTTAGTCCAGGAGGATGCACTGTCTTGAGCTTCATTATCAGTTGCAGTTCAGGAATCTCTCTGTCTAATCTCCCTCTGAAATTCCTTTGTAAGGGAACTGCTACTCTTAGGTCAGCAACTGAATGTCCTGGAAGGTTAAAATGTCCCCCACTGGTTTTTGAATGTTGTGATTTCTAATGTCAGACTTATGTCCATTTATTCTTTGTCACAGGGACTGGCCTGTTTGTCCAATGCAGAGGGTGAAAGGGCATTTCTGACACGTGATTGCATAAATCACATTAGAGGATGAGCAGAAGTATGAACATGAGATGTTATGGCAGATGTTGCTGGGTCCAGTGATGGTATTGCTAGGATCTATATGACAGCAAAGTTGGCATCTTGGTTTGTTGCAGGCCTTGGTACCAGAAGCCATGTGGCTGTTAAGTAGTTTATCAATGCAGGTGAGAAGCTGTTTTATCTAAAAAGGTCAGCTCCCCAGTGCCTGTGTGAGGAAAGTGTCACTATCCAGAATGGGTTGTAGGTCGTTAATAATACGTTGAACTGACTTGAGTTGTGAGCTGTATATGACCATGAACAGGGCAAAATTTGTTCCCATCCCTAGTGTTTACCTCTCTAAATAATGCTCGCCAATATACAGAGTGATGTTTGAAGTGGGATAACTGTACCTATTTTTTGGAACAAGCTCCCAGAAAGTCCACATACCATGACTGCAAAAAGTCTGCATACCACTGCTGCTTTTCATTTCACATGCTGTTAAATAACTAATAGTACTGCCACCACCTAGAAAGGAAATAAGCTGAAAAAGTACATGTAAAAATCACCTTATGAGACAGCTACTAAATGGAGGCTGCATTTCAGATAAAATTACCTCTGCAATTGCAAAGGACCTTGTATAAACAAAAGCATGGCATTTTGAGAGCCAGTTTGGTGTAATAACCTGAAAGAGTTATTCTATCTGTGATGCTGTGATCTGAAAATACTATGTGCTGCAACCAGGGACGTACAATGGAAATTTTCCATTTCTAAAGAGTCATTGTTTCATAAAATTAGTAACAATCAATGGATAGCATTGCCAGTACATTAGACACACTTGGCAGTTTCAAAGCTGTAATTAATGTTTTTCGGTGATTATCTCTAGGAATGTTGTGATAGAATACAAGTATGCTTTATTGATTTATAGACCAGGGATGGGACAATAAAACTACATTATGCATATAATAATCCAAATAAAAAAACAGGTTATGAATTTACCTCATTGGCTTTACAAGTCAAATAAAAAACAAAGCTAAAATTCTTATTGATATGTTTCCTCTCACATGGTGGAAAAGATATTGTAGTTACCAATCTGAAATAGAACTAAAAAATTATGCATATCACGCTATGAAGAATGATAATGAAACTGAGGTTTCCTAGTGACCTCCATGTGCCAGACTACATTTCTGTTGAAATGGATGAGTGGACTACCACATCCATGTCATAGCAAGCACAGTCTTTGGGTGTCATAGTGTGCCAACCATTTTCAGTGCCTTTGGTACTTTTCTTCCCTTAAATTTTAGAAATGTAAAAGAAGTATTGTCTCAGTTTTTACAAGTATAATTCCAATAAAATAATTTCCACAATGAACCTTTGAATTTGAATGATTCCTTTTCATGGACTACATTTTATTAATCACACACTGGATCCTGTCAGTCCACTGTGAGAAATATAAAAGACAGTTCCTCAATCTGAACTGTGCTTTCTCTTGTACCATTAGGCCACTGGGGAATTCCAGAATGCCTGAATCTGGGAATTTAATTAAGGCCCTTGTGCAGCCAAAATATTAATGGGAGCTTGACATGGTGGCAGACTGTTTTCAGCAGCCCTGATTAAGATGACCAGAAGCAAAGAAGATACAATGGAAGAACATCTAGAAAATCCCAAAAAAGCAATTTGGAAAACAATGAGTATTGAGCTTTGACATGAACTGGAACAATGAAATGGCACCATGAATCTTGTGACAGACTGAATTCCATCAAGGAGGAAAACAAAGCCTGATACTCTACTACTAATTGCAGACAAAGAAATAGCAGAACTGTTGAAAGCCACACATGATAAAACTCACGAGAATATGCCTAGCGCACCTAACTATGCAGATGGAGCTGTAAAGTGGACCAAACAGCCATATTAAGAATTAGTTTCTGCTTCTTATTCATAACCTGGAAGCATTTTTATTGAGCCTTGCTTTATAGCAGTGATGTCCACAGTGGTTGACATGAATTTGAACAATTTATGGCGCAACCTATGCAGAACTTTTCTTTAAAAGTTTCAAAGATCAGTTGATAAGTAACTTTTCTCTGAAGCCAAGAAGATCTGAAGATATTATGATCAACAGTGCTGGGAAGAGATAAGCCTCTTTAATTACTAACAACGGGCTCTCAATTGTTAATGGGTGCCTGCAGGTCAACACCAAAGGGGACTTTTCATGTATAAATCAGTGTGCTGCTAGTGTCATTGATTATTTTGTAGTATCACCTAGTTTGCTCAATCTGTCTGATTCACTGGAGACAATAGAATATAGGGGTGGTGATCATTTTCCTTTGCAGTTAATATTAAATACCTCACAATACAATCTGCCATTCTTCTTCAGTTAAGCCAGAATTGTAATAGACTCAGACCAGTGCATTAGAACAATGATATTATGGAGGAAGTGATAAACAGCTGTCCTAAAGCCTGTCAACTTCAGGCTAAAATTTCCACTTATTTTTCCCTGGAAAGGAACTTAGGTGTAATGAGTGAACTGATAAAACTATTTTAACCATTATATACATCTTATGGTCTGGTCAGGGATCTGCATGTCCAAGGCAGGTAGGATATTTGGTTCAATACTGATTGTAGGGAATTTAAAAGGGTGATTTGCTACGTGCATCGGCAATTCAAATTAAACAATGACAGAGGCATACTCTCAAATGGATATTCTTGTTGAAATGTGAATTCAGAATGCCTTGCAAGAGTACATAGATTTTGCTGCCACAGACACTGAGGAATTTTGCTTTCTACTCAGTTGCATCTGTGATCTCATTAGCCAGAAAATAGTGGCCCGGTCTTTCAATGTATTGCTGCCAATCCTCCTCTTCCTGATTAAATTCCCCATTTTTCCACATGAGGCCACGCTTTGTACTCCCATTGCCAATTCTGTGATCTCACAGTGATTATGAAATAAATCGCTGTACTCACATGAGTTGCTGATTGTAACACAACTGCTTTATTGTGCATCATTTCATATTTTGTATCATTGTATTAGAGTCTATATTGTGTCACTGAATTACATGCAATAAGAGTTTCTTCAACAGTAATGCAACAGAACAAATTACTTTATTTTAATAATGTGGGGATACCTTATTTACGTAGAGAAGAAGAAGAGGAGATTGGATTTATACCCCGCCCTTCACTGCCCAAAGACGTCTCAGAGCGGCTTACAAACTCCTTTCCCTTCCCCTCCCCACAACAGACACCCTGTGAGGTAGGTGGGGCTGAGAGAACTTCTGACAGAAACTGTCCTTGAGAGAACAGCTGTGCCAGAGCTTGTGACTGACCCAAGGTCACATCAGCAGGTGCAAGTGGAGGAGTGGGGAATCAAACCCAGTTCTCCCAGATAAGAGAAGAGAAGAAGAGAAGAGATTGGATTTATACCCCGCCCTTCACTGCCCAAAGGCGTCTCAGAGCGGCTTACAAACTCCCTTCCCTTCCCCTCCCCACAACAGACACTCTGTGAGGTAGCTGGGGCTGAGAGAACTTCTGACAGAAACTGTCCTTGAGAGAACAGCTTTGCCAGAGCTTGTGACTGACCCAAGGTCATATCAGCAGCTGCAAGTGGAGGAGTGGGGAATCAAACCCGGTTCTCCCAGATAAGAGTCCACACACTTAACCACTACACCAAACTTGCATGGAAAGCCATTGCTGTTCTATGCATGACTTGCTTGAAAGTAAGGGACCAGGTGTGTGTGTGGGTGCTCTACTGATAGAATAGTATTCCCATCTGATTAGAAAAAATGGCATAACCTTAATCCTGTGCCTTTAACAGCCATTCAGCCTGAAAAGAAAATCAGCAGCTGAAGCTTTTGGCATAGAGAAAAGAATTAGTCACCTGCAGTAACTCAAGTGGTTAAGACGCTGAACTGCAGTCTGGAAGGTTGGTAGTTCAGCAGTTCAAGACCCGAGTGCCACATGAGTGAGCTCCCGTCTCTGGTTCCAGCTCCTGCCAACCTAGTAGTTCGAAAGCAAGAAATTGCAAGTAGATAAATAGGTACCACTTCGATGGGAAGGTAACAGCATTCTGTGTGCCTTGGCGTTTAGTCATGCTGGCCACATGACCACAGAAACGTCTTCAGACAGTGCTGGCTCTTCAGATCGGAAACAGAGATGAGCACCGCAACCCTAGAGTCAGATTCAATTGGCTTTTGAGCAAGGGAACCTTTACCTTAATGTCTGTAAATCAAGCTGCAGTTAAATACACAGAAAGAAGGACCAGTAAAAAGGGGGAGGGGCTAAACATCATGCCCAGATGGCATCCTCTATTTCTCAGAGATTCAGCTGTAGCTGCAGCAAAGCACTATTCTGCCACAGCAAATGACAATCTATCATTAATCTGATAAACCTTGACACTAGCCAGTCTAATATGCTTGTTATAAGAATGGCCATTATCTTCAGTATCTTGTTTGATGCTCATTACAGAGTCAGAGAACAAAAGTGGGAAGGTTAAGGAGGAGGAGCAGACTATTATCTTGCATTGCAAATAAAGCTTGTGATAATTAACTAAATGGATATTAGTTTTCTGATGGTCCAGCACAAAACTCTGGACCATCAGAAAACTAATGAAAGCTGAAAAACTGTAAATGTAAAGTCATGCTCAACAATTGAAGAATTGAGCACAGATATGATATCCTTTAGCCATCATGTAAAGAATTGAATAGCATAGCAAAT
The DNA here is from genome assembly GCA_029375565.1 of Gekko gecko. Lineage (NCBI taxonomy): Eukaryota > Metazoa > Chordata > Lepidosauria > Squamata > Gekkonidae > Gekko > Gekko gecko. The sequence continues at coordinate 227,816,085 of JAPDNY010000002.1, forward strand.
ACTTCCAAAGAGAACAATTAAAGATATGAAATACTCCGCTGAAAGTATCTCCTTAATATATTTGTGTTTTCTGCTCTCTGTGCCAACTTCCCCTAAGCCATCTTCTCATCATCTTTCAAATTTCTAATCTTTCCATCCTCATCCAAGTCTTTGCATAGCTCAAATTAATGCAGAAAGATAATGCAAAAAAATTCAGTATCAGATCAATTCACAGCAGCATATTTCAGGAACTATACACAAACACACATGAATCTTTTCACAGTCCAAAAAGTGGCCTTCCTAATCCCTACCTTTGTTTTTACTGCAGCCCAATAAAGGGTAATATTGGCAAGGTTCCAAGTAGTCATAACAGTGCACCAACATTGCCTCTTAACTAGTTACATTATAGCCTCTGCTTACTCCATTGCACTCTGATTAGACATAAGATGCACAAAGATTCTGTTGCCACTAATTTGAAACTGTAGAACAGTGTGCTTGAATGTGACATGATAACTTCTAGTGCTGTTATTATTTGATGATGGTGATGGTGAATATCTTAGGATTTCAACCACAGAGTATTCATTGTGCTTCCACAAAGACTATCCAATGAATTATTACACCAGCCTTGTAAACTAGATCAGTATTATTAGCTTATACTGCAGGGGTGGGGGTGTGAAGGTGGAGGCTGAGGCTGAGGCACAGTGGCTTGCCACCCCCACCCCCACCCCCACCCCCCAAGCATGGTAGACATCAGGTTTAAATTGGGGAGGCTGCTTCATTCATTTCTCAGCTTTAATAGGGCCAATTCACATGTTACAAAGTTCCCCATGTGCCCAATTGACAGATGTGATCTGGAAGAACCCTGTGCAGAACCTAATTCCCAGATATGTGGGGGCATGATGTAGATCAAGATCACAAGGAGAGGGTGTTTAAGCCTCAGCCTTCAGCACCTCCTTCAACCTGTTACTGTTTTCCTTGTTGCAGGAAGCTTATGTGCAGCCATCAGTACATATAGGTTTCCACAATGGGGCAAACAGCAGCTTCATGAGGCTACTTCAGATTGGGAAAACAGTGCAGGGGGAAGGCTTGAGTCCCTTCTCCCCATGTGCTGCAGTTCTGGGCCCCCATACACCTTGGATTTAAGTTTTGAGTATGGAGCTCCCAGAACACTTCTGAACAAGACACATAGCAGATATATCGGGGGGGGGCACGGTAATGTGTGAATTCACCCTCAATCACTATGTTACATTAAGGTAAAGGTTTCCCTTGCTCGAAAGCCAGTCGAATCCAACTCTATGGTGCGGTGCTCATCTCCATTTCCAAGCCAAAGAGCCAGCGCTGTCCAAAGATGTTTCCGTGGTCATGTGGCCGGCATGATTAGACGCCAAGGCGCACAGAATGCTGTTACCTTCCCACCAAAGTAGTACCTATTTATCTACTTGCAATTTCTTCCTTTCGAATTGCTAGGTTGGCAGGAGCTGGGACCAAGAGATGGGAGCTCACCCCGTCTTGCGGCACTCTGGTCTCAAACTGCTGAACTACCAACCTTCCGGTCGGCAGTTCAGCTTCTTAACCACTGAGCCACCGCAGCCCCTTTTTATGTTACATTAGCATGCAATTAATTTCAGAGACCTTCATACTATACTTAATATATATACTTTGTCAAGAAATCCCAGCCAGAGTGCACAGAAGATACCTTTGTGGCGCAGTTAAGAAGAGATTCTTAAAGTTACAAATAAATGTCCTCCATAAGGTGCAAATTAGTTATACCTTCCCTGAACAGGATAGTGCTAAGAATCCAACTCCTCCTAGGGATATTAAAATATCTCCTTCATAATTATTTATGTCTAGTTCAAGAACACATAGATAAGCTGTTGTTTATTTATTGCATTTCTATCTGTCTCTTCTTCTATCATGAACAAGCAGTAGAACAAATTTAGAGTCCAGTGGCAACAAAGTTTATTCAAGGTATGAGCTTTTGTGGAATTTGAGACTATACTCACACAGGATTCCTAAGAGATCCCTTATTGAAATACTGGTGGAGGGGCCATCAGTATCCTGCTTAGCTTCAGCAAAGCTCTATCACACACCCCTCCAGCCGTATTCTGGGAACTGCTGTTGGTGCCTCCAAATTTTAAGCTCACTGTAGAGAGACAGACAGTTCTAGTGCAATTAAAATATATAGACATGTGTATTTGGCTCCTTGTCAGCAAGGCAAACCGATGAGCTCTCTAGAAGCTCTGTAGGTCAGAGATATTTTGCCACTTCGCATGTGTTTAGACTGGTCCACACCCACACTAGACCTTATGATAAAGCTCAGAGCAGTACATCCAGGAATGTAAGGCAAAGGTAAACTAATGCTGGCTAGAAGGAAATGGAGTCTGGCTGAAGAATCTGTAAGTTTTGTTTAGAAAGAGAGAACTAAAGGAAGACATGACAGAGGTTTATAAAATTACACATGGGGTACAGAGAATAGACAGAGACTTTTTCTCCCTCTCCCAAAATATTAGAACTCGAGGGCATCCCATGAAGCTGATGGGCAGTAGATTCAAGACAGACAAAAGGAAATATTTCTTTAAACAGAGAATGGTTAAAGTGTGGGATTTGCTGTCAGAGGATATGGTGATGGCCACAGCTATAGAAAGATTTAAGAGGGGATTGGACAGATTCTTAGATAGGTGTATCAGTCAGTACAAGCCATTATGACTTTTTTTTTTAATAATATATTTATTGGTTTTTATGCATAAGACACACCACATATACACAAAACAAACAAACACATAAAGAATGTTTCATTGTTTTCTACAGCAACACAGCCTAGTTCCCCAACATAAAGCTAATTTTTTCCCCTGATAGGCACATTTCCATAGTACCTAATTGAAGTATGGCTGCTCACTTGTTAATCCGATTCCATTTAGCAATTCCACACTGACATCCCTCCTCAGATGGAATTCCACACCATTTTCACATTAACAACTGAACATTATTTTCCCTTTACACTCCTCTTCACTATTGTATTCCAAAGGCATCCTGCTTCTATAGCCATATACTCATATTTCCCCATATAATTAGTATTAAACCAAAAAGTAGAAGGGAAAGAAAAAAGAAAGAAAAAAAGAGAAGCATTTCCGCCTGCTAGATTGTATTTCCTTCCTTATAACTATTATGTGGTATACAACTTATATCCAATTTATAATTCACCATAAATCTAAACCCATTTTTATCAAGACTGAGACTTATTCACATCTATTTCTATCTCTCTTGATCCCGATTTCCAAAAATTTTATATCCCCAACAAAAATAATGATAATAAAAAAAAAGTTGATTAATACTTCTACTTCAGTATACATCAACAATAACCCATCTATACTTCCAAATTTTTCTCTAAAAACAGACCTTCATCCTTACTATTACTACTTAATTCAGCCACAACCTCTATAAAATGAAAGAAAAAACCTCTTAGTGGATACTATTCATTGTCATATTAAAGCGGGTACCAAAATTTCATTTTGCATTTCCACAACAATCAACAAATGTACTCATGACTTTTTTACACAACTTAATTTTTTTCCTAATTTGTATCCTGCTTTTTAGCCTCAAAGAGTCCACGTGTCTTCTTCCTTTATAAGTACACAAAATAGCTCCTGGACTCCCCTCTCCAAATTTTAGCTTCACTATGTCCCACTTTTCATTTTCAGACTCCATTTTCCAAACATACCTATTTAGTCTTTTTACTTTCCTCTTTCTTCTTTCTCTACAGATAGTTCTTAGCATTTTCTTTTTTTAAAAATTTGTCTTTACAACAAGCTTTTTCATTGTTTTCTTCTCCATTTCCATAGCTACTGAAGGTTGGATATCAATGAGTGTCTCTTTAAATTGACAAGCCTCCTGTTCCGTATTGTTCAGTGCCTCCTGATGCAATTTCTCCTCACTTTCAATGATTGGTTGTTTACTCTGCGGATTTCCCAGCATTTTGGTACATGCTACCTCAAGTCCTTTTTGTATTTCATCTTTCAGGAACTTTAAAAATCGCTCCACAGTTAGTTCTCCCACTTGCATGTCATCAGCGAACTTCTCCTCTTCTATTCCGTCTTCAAGCGCCATTTTAACTACACAGTTCCAATAACTCACATTTTCAACCGCCAACTAAAATGTCCTATATAGTTATAAGTCCTTTCCTATTATATTTTCCACCCCGTAAAAAAAAAATAATAACACATATCAACAATGTATTTCCCATTCGTTTTCTGGCCGTCCATCCTTTCCTCTCTTGGGCATAAGAGTTCGGGGTGTATTTATGACGCGTCGTCTATTAAATCTTGAAAGCAGTCATACTCACAAATGAGGTACGCGGAGAGTCATTTATAAGTTGGTGCGTTGCTGTAGACGTTACAAACAAGATTTAATGCAATCCAAATAAGTTAAAAAGCACGGATGGTTGCGGCTGTGGAGAACATGGCGGCCATGTTCTGACCTACAGATCGCTCCCACTTCGGGGCAGAACCGGACACCCCCCCGCATTTGCCAGGTGCGGCGGGGGCCGAAATCAAGCCCCTTGCTACCAGTCCTCTCTCTGGGAGGTCTGGCGAAGCTCCCCCAGTGCCGGGGGGCTTCAAAAAGAGCAAAAAGAGGGCGGGCGGCTCGGAGCGAATCGACAAGCCGCCTGTCGCCGCGCCGTACCGACCGGAAGTCACGCTACCAAGCCATGATGACTTAAGGGAACCTCAGCATTCAGAGGTAGTACACCTCTGAATACCAGTGATCTGGGGAAGACCTGAGCCTCTATGCTCTGTTGTTGGCCCTCTAGCGTAAGTGGATGGCCACTGTGTGAGATAGGGTGCTGGACTAGATGGACCATTGGACTGATCCAGCAGGGTTCCTTATAAGAAGGAAGAATAGTATAGAGTATAGAAGAAAATAGCTGGTTATATAGCTCCAGATATATTATTAATCTGCAGAATAGGCGTTCAGCACATCAAGCCAAGTCTAACAACCAACGTCCTTGCATCCTTTTTGGCTTAGGGCTTAGGCCTGATTAAATAATGGAGAGATCAATTCAGCTCTTAGATCTGAAAATTTAGGGCAGTAAAAAAATATGATACACAGAATCAATTCTGTTGTTGCCACAATTACAGAGTCTATCTGAATATGGAATTCCACTGAATCCTCCTAACATCACTGCTGAAGGTGGGGCATTCAGGCACGCAAGCATGAATGCCCTTCTGTACTTTGGAAGAGTTAGCTGAAATAGATAGTTTGGCATTTTTGTTGGGGGGAGAACAGCTACAGAGAAAGGTGAACACACTTTGCAGGCTCTAATGAATGCACTCTCATAATCAAAGTTCCTCAGATGTCCTTTAATTAACTGGGTCAATTCTTGTTTACTCATTGTTTCTGTCACATCATGGGTAATGCCCAAATGTGATAATTTATGTTCCAGTAATCTGTCCCAGTCACTTGTGTGATGGTCCAGCTTGACTAGTCTAAGGAGGCTTGATTCTGGATTTGATTTTAGTAACCTAATTTTCAGATTAAATGCTGTGCTCCAGGCCTTTGCATCAAAGGACATCTCTCCAACTTCAGCTCTCAGAGCTATTCCTGACACACACCGAGGGATTCTCAAAATATTATATAGGAATCTTAATAGTGATCTATCAATGTGGTCTGTTACTGCTCTGATACAAACCCCGGCAGCATACAGCATCTGTCTGATGACTTTAGCATTATTTATCTATTTATTTATCAATTAAATTTATACCCCGCCCTCCCAGCCAAAGCCAGCTCAAATACTTTAACTGCCCCCAGAACATACTGGCCACCAGAAGAGTAATAAAATCTTGAGATGGCCTTCTCAGTATTCATAGCAACTCTTACAACAGAGTTCAAGTTCACCTTCCAAGAAAGGCTTGCTTGAAAATTAACTTCTAAATATTTGAAATGTTCCACTTGTTCCATGGGTTGATTTGCTACTGACCACTTGTACTTCTTTATGCTTCGCTTTTTACTGAAAAGAAGAACCTTTGACTTAGCTAAGAACCTCTGTGACGGGACCCACCCACTTCCCTCCTTCAGAGGCAAGATTTTCCCTCTGCTTCTATTTGCCTTCACTGACTGAGCAACCCTGGTAAGGTTTATTTTTCCTGTGAAGAAACCTTGTCTGCCCCATCCTGTGAGTAAGGTATACTTTGGCTATTTGGTCATCCCAGGAACCTGAGGGAAGGGATAGCATCACCCTTTAACTTAAGCCCTTGAAAATGGCACTTGAGACACTTTTAAAATTAAAAAATGAACAGTTTTATTTTAACATCAAAGGGAAAGGTCAGGTGAAATCAGGGGATTGAAATTACTGGGGTAAAACTACTACAGCCAGACTTTTGCTGTTATATATGAGGCTAATGAGAAGTTCTTAAATTATTCAGTTACTTAGATCATTATGTTGAGAGGCTTTTGTTCCAGTGTTTTCCCAAGCTTTCCCATACTTTACTTGTATAATCACTGGCTTTTTTTGGTGCCCAGAGGCTGGTACCCTCTTCCCAGTACCCAAATCCCTTCTCTTTGGGATACTAGTACTCTTCTTGAGTGTTTGACTGGTGTTTAAGTTTTCTACAGGCAATTCTTAATCACACCAGACCAGGGAGCTCTCTGTTCCTCAGAGATAACTCTCCCTGTTTGACTGGGTAGGGAATTTTCTTCTCTCCCTAGAAGATATGTCCCATTTCCTTTGGCCTGAATGGGAGTCTTCTTTACTACCCACTTCCTTGCCAAACTCTTCTCCCAGTACTCCTGTGTGTGTTCAAATTGCTCTTAACTAATGCACTAAACCCTTTTTTGACAGGGCTATTCATAGACAGTCTCAGTACATGCTTCTTCACAGTAAAGGCAGGAATTTGACTGACTTTTCCTCAGCATCCAGCTCTCTCAAGACTTTTTTTTTTTGCCCAGCTGATGCCAACCAATCAAATTGCCTGGAGCAGCCTGTCACTCAAGGCTCTCTGGCTCTGTGAAGAATTAACTCTCCACAGTCCTTTTTGTTGGTACAGTACTTCAAAGCCTCTTAAAAAGTGCAGTCTGTCACACCCTCATTGGAACAATACTCCCCAAAGGAACCTATAAGTTTACATAGTCCCAACCACAGATCTTGACAGAAGAGCAATAAATACATTAGAAGTAGGAAGCCAGCCAGGGAGGCAGTGGGGCCCTTGGATGACCAAGGGGTAAAAGGAGTAGTGAAGGATGATAGGGAAATGGCTGAGAAGCTGAATGCATTTTTTGCCTCTGTCTTCACTGTGGAAGAGGAGAAGTGTTTGCCCACTCCAGAAGCACCGATTTCGGGAGGGGGTTTGAAAGACCTGAATCAGATTGCGGTGACAAGAGAGGAAGTCCTCCGACTGATGGACAATTTAAAAACTAATAAATCACCAGGCCCGGATGGCATTCATCCGAGAGTTCTGAAAGAACTCAAATGTGAACTTGTGGATCTCCTGACAAAAATATGTAATCTTTCTTTAAAATCTGCCTCCATTCCTGAGGACTGGAAGGTAGCTAATGTCACTCCAATCTTTAAAAAGGGCTCCAGGGGAGATCCAGGAAATTACAGGCCAGTCAGTCTGACATCGATACCGGGTAAATTGGTGGAAACTGTTATTAAGGAAAGAATTAGTAGGCACATTGATGAACAAAAACTATTGAGGCAGACTCAGCATGGGTTCTGTAAAGGAAGATCTTGTCTCACTAACCTGTTAGTGTTTTTTGAGGGAGTGAACAAACATGTGGACAAGGGGGACCCAATAGATATTATTTACCTTGACTTCCGGAAAGCTTTTGATACAGTTCCTCATCAAAGGCTCCTAAGTAAGCTCAATAGTCATGGGATAAAAGGACAAGTCCTCTTGTGGATCAAAAACTGGCTTATAAGTAGGAAACAGAGAGTGAGTATAAATGGGAAACTTTCTCAGTGGAGGGTGGTAAGCAGTGGGGTACCACAGGGATCAGTACTCGGTCCGATGCTTTTTAACTTGTTTATTAACGATTTGGAATTGGGAGTAAGCAGTGATGTGGCTAAATTTGCAGATGACACGAAGTTGTTCAGGGTGGTGAAAACCAGGGAGGATTGTGAGGCACTCCAAAGGGATCTGTTGAGGATGGGTGAGTGGGCGTCAACGTGGCAAATGGGGTTCAATGTGGCCAAGTGCAAAGTGATGCACATTGGAGCCAAAAATCCTAAATATAAATACACATTGATGGGGTCTGATCTGGCAGAGACTGACCAAGAGAGAGATCTTGGAGTCGTAGTGGATAACTCGCTGAAAATGTCTACACAATGTGTAGCTGCAATAAAGAAGGCCAACGCTATGCTGGGGATTATTAGGAAGGGAATTGATAACAAATCAGCCAGTATCATCATGCCCCTGTATAAATCATTGGTGCGACCTCATTTGGAATACTGTGTACAGTTCTGGTCACCACATCTCAAAAAGGATATTATAGCATTGGAAAAAGTGCAGAGAAGGGCAACTAGAATGATAAAAGGGTTGGAACACCTTCCCTATGAAGAAAGGTTAAAATGCTTGGGGCTCTTTAGCTTGGAGAAACGACGGCTGAGGGGTGACATGATCGAGGTTTATAAGATTATGAATGGGATTGAGCAGGTTGAGAAAGAAGTACTTTTCTCCCTTTCTCACAATACAAGAACTCGTGGGCACTCTATGAAATTGCTGAGCAGTCGGGTTAAAACAGATAAAAGGAAATACTTCTTCACCCAAAGAGTGATTAACATATGGAATTCACTGCCACAGGAGGTCGTGGCAGCTGCAAGCATGGACAGTTTCAAGAGGAAATTAGATAAACATATGGAGCAGAAGTCCACCAGTGGCTATTAGCCACAGGGTATGGATGGGAACTCTCAGTCTGGGGCAGGTGATGCACTCTATTCTTGGTGCTGGAGGGGGCAGCAGTGGGAGGGCTTCTGGTGCCCTGGCCCCACTGCTGGACCTCCGGATGGCACCTGGTATATTTTGGCCGCTGTGTGACAGAGTGTTGGACTAGATGGGCCATTGGCCTGATTCAACATTGGCTTCTCTTATGTTCTTATGTTCTCTTATGTTCTTATGTTCTTAATATTGTCTGCATATGGTAATTTCACATGAGCCAGGCAAGGTAAGTGAAATTCATTTCCAGAAATATGAGAACTTAAATAATTGAGATACAAGTTAAATAGCAGCAGAGCTAGGATACATCCTTGCTTGACTCCTTTACTCAATGGAATAGCCCTGGTCAGTTCACCAGATGGACCACATTTCACCTAGGCAGTAGGCTGATCATATAGTTGTTGGATCAGAAAAAGGAGACACTTACCAATAGATGATTTATTCAATTTGTCCTATGATCTTTGCCTAGGCAGAGTCAAAGCTGCTCCAAGATCCATAAAGGCAACACCTAATATAACATCTTTTGAGCAACGTAAATTGAAGAGTACGGCAATGGTCAACTGGACTAACTCCTCTATGGAATCCGGCTTGCTCTCCACCCAGTATGGCTTCATCCTCAATCCAGAGAAGTAACTTCTTATAGAGCAAGGCAGCATGATAACAAACTTATTGGGCGATAATTATTTGAGTCTGTTGGATCACATTTTCTATGGATAGGGACTATTATTGCATGTCACCAAGAGATGGCCATAATTCCTGTCTTGTTGATTTGAATGAATGTGAGTTAAGCAATGCTCAGGTGATTTAAAGTGTCTACAAGAACCTTGGTAGCAATTAGAAGCACCTAAGTGCAAAGTGATGGGGGCGGGAGAAAACTCAAGACTTCACCCCCCCACACACTTAAAGCAAGGCGGTTTTAAAGCATAAATAAATAACTTTATGTTAAACTAAACGCATCAGATTACTAGCAAAACCAAAAGCTGCATAAGAATGTAAAGCAGATTAAATTCAGCTAACTTTTACTTTGTTTTGGGAAACTTACTTTTTGTTGATATTATGGCTGGGAATGGAGAAAAAACATTGGCCGGAAATAGCCTACCAACGGCTCCCTCCCAGAACCAGGAAGTAGCAGCAGACATGTCTACACTGCTGGCAAACGCACTGCACCCCCTAATGGAACAGATGACTAATCTCAACGCTAAAATGGACAATTTGCAAAAACAATTGACTCAAATGGTCAAAAGAACCTCAGTAACTGAAAAGATGTTAAAAAAGATGGAAAAACAGAGAGTGTCAACAAAAGAGCGGACGAAGCAGAGAAAGAAAGATCCTCCAACAAAACACAACTAACACAGCTACAGCTGGAAAGATCCATGTACATTCTACGTTTCTAAGGGATACCAGAGGAAAAGAACGAAGATTTAAAGGCTCTTCTAGTAGAGGCTCTTACTCCATTAATGGATTACAAACAGGAAGAACAACGAAATGAGATGGACTGGGCTTACAGGACTTATCCAGATTTTATATAAAAAAACCCCAACTCCCAGGAGAAATTCATGAGATGGTCTACCAGAGATCTGAAGCTGAAATCTACACAGGGGAAACCTTTTAAAATCAAGAATGAAGAGACAAAAACCTTGAAGGATATCCCCTTTGAAGTCAGGAAGTGGAGGAGGCTCTACAGGGAACTTTCTCTCTACAGAAAAAAGGAGTGCCTTACAGATGGTTATTTCCTGAAGGACTGAGTTTTAAATATGAAGATAAAAAAATTAACATCAACACTGTTCCCAAGGCAAAAAAGTTTGTGGACCAATACTTTAATCCAACGCAAGGCAAAAAAGACAAGAAATTCAAAACTGATGATGAGGAAGAAGAATATGAAGAATCCTACCTACAGGATTCATCAAGCGATAGCCCCAAACTTTATAGTTCTTCAGACACTTCGAAATCAGAGAAAGGAGCAGCCGCTCCCAAACCCCAAGGAAAAAAGAAATGCAAGAAGAAAAGACTCTAAAACTAAGATAACTGTTGATAATGCAGTTTTTGTCAACCAGTTAGCTAATGCAATTTTTAATTACGCTTTGTTAAATTTTTATAAGCAACAACATCTCTGTACTACTAGGTGACAAAGATATATACCTATGTAACTAGATCGTGTCACCCTGTCAGTCTACCCTCCCCTATATCCATTAGTATGCTTAGAGGTAGGGTTTTAGTTTCCCTTCCCCACTCCAGTAGTTTGTGATGTATTAGTTTCCCTTTCCCGTTTCCTGTAGAATTTAGAGGTAGGGATTTAGTACCCTCTCCCCGTACCCTGTAGTACTGCAAAAACAATAAAATACATACATACATACATACATATATATACATATATATATATATATAAAACCTCCAGGATCTCCAGCCAAACTGGCCTGAAGAAAAATTGCTTCCTGACCCCAAAGTGGCAATCAGCATTTCCATGGGCATATAAGAAAGGGCCACAAGAACTCAGCACTGAGGCAACCCTTCCTGCCCTCCCTCTCATGAATCATCATTGCCGACAGAAGGCTGTTTGAAAACCTCCAAAGAAGGACAGCCCACCACCTCCCGAGAAAGCCTGTTCCACTGACTGCTCTGTCAGGAAGTTCTTCCTAATGTTTAGCCAAAAACTCTTTCGATTTAATTTCAACCTGTTTGTTCTGGTCCGATCTTCTGGGGCAACAGAAAACAACTCCGTTCCATCCTCTATATGACAGCTCTTCAAGTACTTGAAGATGGTTATCATATCAACTCTCAGTTGTCTCCTCTCCAGGCTAAACATGCCAAGCTCCTTCACCCTTTCCTCATAGGACTTAGTCTCTAGACCCCTCACCATCTTTGTTTCCTTCCAGCTTGTCTATATCCTACTTAAATTGTGCTGCCCCAAACTGAACACAATATTCTAGGTAAGGTCTAATCAGAGAAAAAGAAAGCAATGCCATCACTTTGCATGATCTGGACACTATACTTCTTCTGTTGATACAGCCCAAAATCACATTTGTCCTTTTAGCAACCGCATCACACTGCTAACTCATGTTCAGTGTATGGTCTACTAAAACTCCTAGATCCTTTTTAGACATACTACTGCCAGGATAAGTCTCCCCCAACCTATAATTATGCATTTGACTTTTCCTACCTAAATGCAGAATTTTACATTTATCTCCACTGAAATTCATTTTATTTTAGTCTAGTTTTCCAGCCTGTCAAGACCAACCTGTATCCTGACTCTGTCTTCTACCATATTTGCTACCCCTCCCAATTTAGTGTCATCTGCAAATTTTATAAGCATTCCCTCTGTTCCTTCATCCAAATAATTGATAAAGATGTAGAACAAAACAGGTCCCAGGACAGATCCTTGAGGAACTCCACTTGTCACTCCACTCCAAGAGGATGAGGAACCATTCAGAGGCATTCTTTGGGTACAATCTGTCAACCAGTTACAGATCCACCTAACAGCCATAGGATCCAAACCACATTTTACCAGTTTGCCAACAAGAATATTATGTGGAACCTTATCAAAAGCCTTACTGAAATCAAGATAAACTATGTCTACAGTATTCCTCTGATCCAGCAAGTTAGTAACTTTCTAAAAAAGAGAGATAAGTTTAGTCTGACATGACTTGTTCTTGAGAAATCCATGCTGGCTGTTAGTAATCACAGCCATCCTTTCTAAATACTCAAAGACTGTTTGATTTGTTCTAAAACTTTCCCAGGTATAGAAATCAAGCTAGTAGTTACCCGGATCCTCCTTGTTCCCCTTCTTGAAGATGGGGACAACATTTGCCCACCTCCAATCTTCTGGCACCTCACCCATTCTCCAAGAATTCTCAAAAATAATGGACAGAGGTTCAGAAATTACATCTGCAGTTCATCTGGCCCCGAGGACTTAAGTTTCATTTAAAGAAACTAGGTATTTATGTACTACCCCTATGCTAATCCTAGGCTGCAACTGCCTTCCCTCATCATGTGTTGTTTTTGCCATATTGAGCACCATTTCCCTCACAAGAGAAGACTGAAGAAAAGTAGGAATTGAGCAGTTCTGCCCTCTCTTCATCACTTGTTACAATTTCATTTTCCTGTCCCCACAATGGGCCTACCATGTCCTTCCTCTTTTTCTTACTCTGAACATATGAAAAGAACCCTTTTTTGTTGTTTTTACCATCTCTCGCTAGCGTAAGCTCACAATGAGCTTTAGCTTTCCTCTCTCTGCAAGCATTGGTTATTTGTTTATATTCATCCTTGTTTATAAGGTCGGGCTTCCAGTCTGGGATCCATGGTGTCCTAATGTGTTCTGGCTTCTCTCCCAGAGCAAACAGAGGGTCTTCACGACAGGGCGGGCTACCAGCCTGCCGCACATCTCCCCAGGTAGGGGAGTGACAAGCAACGAGCATCGGCCCAAGAGGGAGTTGAGATCGGCTGATAGCGGGGCTTTAAAGAGCGCCGCGACCAGCCTTGATCCCCTCCCCCCAAGCGGGCACTTCGGGATTTCTCTAAAAGACCCCACCGAGTTGGATTCTCAACGTAAGAATGCATGACCCAGACCTCTGAGACATTCTACGGAAACTGATACCAAAAGAAACACTGCTATGGCAAAACACTGACTTTGAAGGTAACTTTTAAAAATTGCTCACCGGAGACGCGTTGATTTCGAAGATAAGCAACATCCGTTGAAGCGCATGATCGTGCGGCATACTATGTACTAATACCGATTCCAGAAAACACGATTTAAAGACTAAAAAAAGCCAAAAAGCCGGTTTGTTGATCATTCCTGCAGTTGGGATATTGATTTTAAAATAGAAACTAACATTAAATCCCGTGAGAAGCAAAGTGGAAAGTTACTCAAGCTGCGACAGAAAACACCAGAACAGGAAATGATTTCAGGCGAGACAAGCTGCGCTTCCTAGAGATGACCGAGGAGGCCGGAAGGAGCTTGCTGAGACCTGCAGTCAAAATGGGAAGGAACCAGAAGACACGGGGACGAATAAGAATGCCGGACAGGAAGTAAGGAACAGGAAAAGCTAAACACCATAGAGAAATAGCGCCCGCCATCTTGGGAAGGTCGAAACTTTTTAATTAAATTAAGGCTAAACGCCTGAAGCAAAAAAAGCGAAAATAGAGCGGTTTAACTGGGCATTTAAAGAGCTTTAATTTGATGTGAGTTTTATGACCGCTTTGAACAACGGCTTACGACCTCCGGCAAAGACAGAGGGCAAATTCTTGGTCCTCCCCAAAAATGACTGCTAAAGAGGAGAAAAAACTGCAGGGCATGATGGAAGCTATGGAAAAACGGATGATGGATTTCATGCAAAAAATGGAAAAAACTCTAGGTAAAGTGGCTGAAGAAGTAACTGATTTGAAAAGAGATCTAGCTGGAATTACAACAGAAATACAGACATTGAACAAAAGAATAACTGATGTGGAAGAGAGAGTACGAGGAGTGGAAACTGGTGTAGCGGAAGTTACCAAAGAAGCACTAAAGGCTAATGTAATGGTAGAGTATAATGGAATGCTGAACCATCTGAGATTCAGGGGAATCCCTGAAGATAAAAATGAAAACATCCACTCAGTCATGGTGGATGCTGTTGCAGATTTTTTAAAAATGGAAGAGGAGAAGGTGGTGGCACATATTGTTTTGGTGTACAGACTCAACTCTGTGATTGCTCAAAAGAAGAAATTACCCAGGGATGTGATTGTCCAGTTTATATCCAAAAGAGTCAAGGAAGATTTGTTTAAACAACAATTTCAGGAAGATTTCATGATTGGGCAAAAGAAAATAATGATACTGAAGGAATTACCCAGAACAGTTCTTCAGGACAGGCGACTTTTTAAAGACCTGATTGACAAACTGAAAACAGAGGGCGTTAGATACAGATGGGAAATTCCGAAAGGTGTGAGCTTTACATTTATGCAGAAGAGAGTCACCATCAGATCAGTAGAACAAATGACCAAGTTTATTAGAGACAATTTTAAAGACTCTGATAAGTAAATACAAAACAATATGGAGAGTCAAATTATTTCGTGGAATGTAAATGGACTTAACTCACCCCCAAAAAGGAAAAAAGTCAGACTGTGGTTGGAAAAGCAAAAATGTGACATTGTTTGTTTGCAAGAAACACATATCAAAAAAACAGATGCCAAATCTCTGATTCAAAATAGATTGGGAGAAGAATTTTACTCTCTCTCCTCACAGAAGAAAGAAGGAGTTGTTACAAAAGTAAAAAAAGAACTGAAACCAAAAGAAATTTTTAAAGATAAAGAAGGAATTTTTTTGGCAGTGGAAATTATGCTCCAGAATAAAAAGACTTTAATTGTAAACCTCTATGCTCCGAATGGAGCCAAGGAAATTTTTTTTCAAGACTTATGGGAAGAATTACATCAGTTAACCTATGAACAAATGATATTGATGGGTGACTTTAAAGGTACTGTTAATAATGCAATTGACAGAAAATCAAAAAAAGGAAATGAAGAAATAGGTAAACTTCTGAAAGTATTTTTCAATTGGTAAAGCATGAACACTTGGAAGATGCATGGAGAGTAACAAACTCAAAGATTAAAGATTATACTTTTTATTCATCTAGACATGAATCTTTTTCAAGAATTGATATGATTTGGATGTCTGAAAACCTAATAACACAAACGCGCAAAGTCGAAATATTACCTAGAACTATTTCCGACCACAGTCCAATAAAATGGTCAACCTACGTTAAGAAAAAGAAATATCGATGGAGACTCAATGAGGATCTACTGGACAAACAAAGCATTTTGGATAAGATAAGGACAGAAACCAAAACGTATTTTCAAATAAATTTGAATAAAGAAGTACAAACGCAGACGGTATGGGATGCCTACAAGGTTGTGATGAGAAGACATTTTATTGCAATTAATAACAATGAAAGAAAAGAACAACTTAAAATGGATAAGGAAATTTTGGAAAATATCCAAAAGAAAGAAGCAGAGCTTAAGAAGAAACCTGGCAAAAAGAAAATTGTGAGAGAATTAAGAATTTTAAAGGAACAATATGATGCGAGGTTAAATAAAGAAGTTTATTGGAATTTGAAAAAATTGCAACAGAAGTCCTTTGAAGGAGCAAATAAACCGGGGAAGTACTTGGCATGGCAATTGAAGAAAAGAAGAGAAAATAAAATAGTAACCAAACTGAAAGATGGGAAAAAGGAAATTACAGACACAGGAGGAATCCAGAGAGAACTTTATAAATATTATGCTATTCTTTTTCAGGCAAAACAAGTGGATCCACAGAAAATTCAGGATTATCTACAAAAGGTAAATTTGATGCAACCGAGTGAAAAAATAAAAGAATTTTTGAATGCTGCAATAACTAAAGAAGAAATCAGCAAAGCAATAGGGGAAGCAAAAATCTCCAAAGTCCCAGGACCAGATGGATTTTCAGCCAAATTCTATAAGAAATTTCAAGAAGACCTGGTGCCGGTTCTAGAGATTCTTTTAAACGAAATCAGAGAATATGGGAATATTCCAGATTCCTGGAAAGAAGCAGCAATCACCTTGATACCAAAAGAGTCACAAGATTTAACTAACGTTAAAAATTATCGACCTATTTCGCTCCTGAATAATGACTATAAATTTTTTGCAAAAGTATTAGCAGAACGCCTTAAAAAGTATTTGAAAGGAGTCATTGCCGAAAACCAGGCTGGTTTTCTACCGGATAGGCAAATAAAAGACAATCTGAGGGTTGTACTGGACGCAATAGAATATTATGACAAGCACCCTGAAAAGGAAGTCGGCTTTTTATTCTTGGATGCGGAAAAGGCATTTGATAACTTGAACTGGGAATTTATGTTTAGAGTAATTGAAAAATTGCAGATGGGCGAAAAATTTTCAAGAATGATTAAATCGATTTATAAAGAGCAAATAGCTATGGTGATTGTTAATGCAGAGTCAACGGAAATATTCCGGGTCAGAAAAGGAACTAGACAGGGCTGTCCCTTATCGCCATTGTTATTTATCTGGATTTTGGAAATATTGCTGCAAGCAATTAGAGATGATAAAAATATAAAAGGTCTTAACATTAGAGGTTTCTCATATAAATTAAGAGCATTTGCTGATGATGTTATGTTTATTGTGGAAGATCCTGTTAACACTATGCCGTTGCTTTTTGAAAAAGTAAAAGAGTTTGGTGAACTTGCAGGTTTTTATGTAAATAAAAACAAATCGAAAATATTATGTAAAAATATGACTACTGCAAGGCAACAATGGTTACAAAAAATGACAGAATGTGAAGTGGTTAAAAAAGTTAAATATTTGGGAATTGATATTACAATGAAAAACATTGACTTGTTTAAGAATAATTATGAAAAACTGTGGATATCGATAAGTCATGACTTGAGAAAATGGGAGAAACTTAGACTATCTCTTCTTGGAAGAACTGCCGTTGTCAAAATGAATGTACTGCCCAGGTTAATGTTTTTGTTTCAGACAATACCAACTGTGAAAGAAATGAAAGTGTTAGTAAAATGGCAAAGAGAAATTTTTAAATTTATCTGGGCAGGAAAGAAGCCAAGAATTAAAATGAAAATAATGTATGATGCAAAAGAGAGAGGTGGTTTTCAAGTCCCGAATTTGCGTTTGTACCATGAAGCTGTATGTTTGTCTTGGTTGTCTGATTGGGTTAATTTGGAAAATAGAAAGCTATTGGCCCTTGAGGGCCATGATTGCAGATTTGGCTGGCATGCCTATCTTTGGTATGGGAAAAATAAGGTGGACTCAATGTTTAAGCATCATTATATAAGAAGAACGCTGTTTGAAGCATGGACCAGATACAGGAATACAGTTCCCGATGAAAGACCTTTATGGATTGTTCCTGCTGCAGTCATTCATCCTTTTTCAGAACATAAAGGTAGTGATTGGTTGAAGTACCAAGAGTTGCTTCAAAAAGAACGGAAGAATTATGTCTTAAAACCAAACAATGCATTAGTATTTGAATATGGTTGGTTACAATATGGACAAATACGAGATATTTTTTAAAAAGATTGTAAAGAGGTGGGTTTTAGAGCTAAAAATGATGAGTTTGAAGATATTTGGTTGGAAAAAGGGGGAAAAGTGATTTCTAAGTTGAATAAAATATTGTTAACTGTATACACTTTGGATGAAACTGTTAAAGAGCAAATGATAAAATGGGCCATAAATATGAATAAGGAAATTTCAATGGAATCTTGGGAATTTTTATGGAGGAAAGCTCTAAAAATTTCAACTTGTGTTAACGTAAAAGAAAATTGTTATAAGATGCTTTATAGGTGGTATATGACACCAAAAAAGATTGCTAATATAAGTATGGATAAGAACCTGAGTAACAAATGTTGGAAATGTAAAAAAATAGAGGGTTCTTTTTATCATATGTGGTGGACATGCGAGAAAGCAAAAGTATACTGGTCAAATGTTCATTGTGAGATGCAGAAAATATTGACAATCCCTATTAGAAAAAGTCTGGAACTTCTACTCTTAGGTTTGACAATGGAAAAAATCAAGCAAGAAAAGAGAACAGTATTATGGTACATGATCACATCGGCGAGAATGGCTTTTGCGCAGCAGTGGAAATCGGATAAAGTACCGGATATACAGGACTGGTTAAGAAAACTGCTATTTTTAGCTGAAATGGACAAAATGACTAAAAAATTAAATGGACAAATGGCAGAACAGTATTTAAATGAATGGGAAGACCTGAAAATATATATGGAAACTGAATATAAAATGAAAGGGGAAATGTATAACCTTGATTCTTATTGAAAATGGAAATATGTTAGATGAGTCAGATTTCTGTATACAAAAAATATGTTATATAAGTCTAAACCTGATTACTTTTAAATTTTCTTTGTTATTGGCAATAGCAGTGTTGGAAGCCTATTAGGGGGGGAAGGGGGGAAGGGATATAGCTTATAAGTTGTTTTGGAAATTGTGTTTAACAATGTTGAATATATTCCAATAAAAATCTTTGTTATAAAAAAAACCCCTTGTTTATAAGGCCCTCCTTCCATTTTCTAAATGAGTCTTTTTTATTTCTCAAGTCTTTATAAAGTTGTTTATGGAGCCACCTTGGCTTCTTTAGGCTCCTCCCATTCTTCCTTCTTATAGGAATAGCTTGTGATTGTGCCTTCTGAAAAGTACTGAGACTGACTAGTGATTTCAGCTCTCATACTTCTTTATTAGATCAGGAACAAGACAAGTGAAGCCAGCTCGCAGGCCAGCTTTTAAGTTCCCAAAGAAAACCACACCCCAACACACACAAACCCCATGATTGGCCTATTTACATTGATGGAGTTATCCCCTAGGATTCCAGCTCCCTGATTGGAAGGGAGCTAGGATCCTACTGTCCATTGTCCTCTGGAGCGAAGCTCATGCACTTCACCCGGCCGCATGTTGGACCGGCTGGAACTGGTCTGAGCACATGGCTAACCTGAGCACATGTTCTGAGCTGGATACATTACACCCCTCCCGCCTTGGTCCAAAAGACACCTGCAGACATAGTCTTTTAAGTAAGCCAGAGGCTTTCTGTCTCTCGTAGAGTAGCGTGTAGCTGGGGCTGTTGGAGATGCCGACGCCGGTGTTCTGGGCGGGGAGCTTACCGGTGCCAGCAAAGGTGGTGTTGCAGCTGAGGATTTGTTCGAGGTGGTCGGTGCTCCTGGAGATGGGTTGACGGATGCCGTGGCTGAGGTCTCTGCCGGGCTGGGGAACACTGGGGAAGGTTGTTGCACCAGGGCCTCCTGGGCTTCGGGCTCCTCAGAGTCATCCAGTTCTAGAGGCGCCACCCAGTGACAGAGTTGGTCGATGTGGCGGTGGAGCACGATGCCATCTTCACAGGAGACCTCATAGGAAAGGGGGCCCCTAACCTGTACCACCCACGCCGGGACCCACTGCAGGCCTGTGGTGTAGCTCCAAGCATATATGGGATCTTCTGGGAAGAACCCTCGGGCTGCTTCCTGGTCCTCAGTGCCCAGCTCGCGCTCCAGGGCCCAGTCCGGGTGTAGATGGTCCATGCGCGTCGTGAGGCAGCGACCCAAGAGGAGTTCCACTGGACTGCGTCCTGTGGTGGAGTGCGGGGTGATGCGTTGTCCGAAAAGGAAGGAGGCCAGTTTGTAATCCCAGTCCGAGGAGTTGAGCCGGTGTAGTGCGTACTTAGCAGTCCAGACCATCCGTTCTGCTTGGCCGTTAGTGGTGGGGTGCAATGGAGCGGAACACACCTGCCGGATCCTGTAATAAGCAGTGAAGTCCTGGAACTCCCTGGATATGAACGTGGCGCCGTTGTCCATTACCAGAGTGTCCGGCAGTCCTTGGGCACTGAAGATCTGCCACATGGCCTTGATGGCAGATCTCAAGGAAGTGGATGGCACTGGAACGACCTCCAGCCATTTGCTGTAAGAGTCAACCAGAATGAAAAAGAGTTGCCTCTGGAATGGCCCCACGAAATCCAGGTGGAGCTGAGACCAGGGGCGGTGGGAGGACTCCCAGGCTCTCTCTGGAGCCCGCGGTGGTTCGGGGCGCGAGAACTGGCAGGGCTGACACCGTTTCACTTTGTCCTCAATATCCTGATCAAGGCCTGGCCACCAGACATAGCTCCTTGCTAACACCTTCATCTGTACCACTCCCGGGTGATGCTTGTGCAAAGCCTTTAAGATGCGCTGCTGGAGAGGAGCTGGAATCACCACCCGGCCTCCCCACATCAAGCACCCTTTGTATGTTGACAGTTCATGTTTCCTCGTTACAAATGGAGTGAAATCGGGGCCTTCCTTGGCCACTGGCCACCCCCTCCCCACCCAGTCCAAGACCCGGCAGAGGATTTTATCCTGGGCTGAGAGGCGGGCCACTTCCCGCACGTGGACCGGCCAGTTGGGGAGCAACTCCAAGAGGGTGACCATGTGAGCGGGAGCTGGGTTGGGGTCCGTGACAGCCAGGGGCAGGCAACTGAGTGTGTCTGCGTGGCTCATGGCCCTACCAGGCCAATGGGTGAGGGAATAGGAGTACCCCCCAGAAAGATGGACCATCTCAGGACCCTGGGGAAGACCATCTGCGGTGTCTGGTGGTCTGGTGCGAGGAGGCCCAGGAGCAGTTTGTGGTCGGTCACAAACTCGAAGGGCTGGCCATAGAGATAGTGGTGAAATTTTTTTACACCAGCCACTATCGCTAGCACCTCCTTGTCTATCTGCGCGTAATTGCGCTCCGCAGAAGACAAGGTCCTCGAGTAGTACGTGACCGGGACCTCTCGTCCGTCTGGCAACCGGTGCCCAAGACAGCCCGACCCCGTAGGGAGAGGCGTCGCATGCGAGGACCACCGGAAGAGTTTCTGTAAAGTGGTGCAAGAGCGAATTAGAAACCAGTAAATCCTTGACACCCTGGAATGCCGCCGCGTGCGTTGGCCCCCAGACTCAAGGTGCATCCTTGTCCAGGAGACGGTGGAGCGGTTCTGCCATGGCTGCCTTGAGGGGTAGAAAAGCATGACAGAAATTGCATAATTTCCCCTAACTTTATCGTCCGTGGGGTGGATCCCCTGGGTGTCCACCTCAAACCCCAGGAACTCAATGCGGGGCACCCCCAGGAGGCATTTTTCCTTCTTTACTTTGAGGCCAGCGGCATCAAACCTCTGAAGAACCTGTTGGAGCTGGTCTGCGAAGGAGGCGGGGTCTGGTGCTGCAATGATCACATAATCTAGAAAAGGTTGTGCTCCAGGGATGCCTTTTAGGAGACAATCCATGAAAGACTGAAAAATCCTGGGAGCCACACAAACCCCAAACTGTAGCCTCGTGACCTGGAATGCCCCTTTGTGTGTAGTGATGGTCTGAGCCTCGGCAGCAGCGGCATCTATGGGTAGCTGCTGATATGCTTGTGCCAAATCAAGCTTACCGAAGACCTTGGCACCCGCCAGAGAGGCGAGGATAAGCGTGGTCCTGCAATGCCTTGTTCAGGGTGCATGTAACTGGCACAGATTTGTACATCACCATTCGGTTTAACCGGTGTGACAATGGGAGTCTCCCAGCGTGCAGACATGACTGGCTCCAGCACCCCTTGCTCGACAAGGCGATCGAGCTCTGCCTCTATTTTAGCCTGCATTGCAATGGGAGGGACCTGGGCCTTGATACGGATGGGGCGTACAGCCGGATCAAGATCCAGGGAAATGGGGGCTCCGGTGTACCTCCCCAGAGTCCCATCAAACACCTTGGGAAATTCTCTGCAAACAGCCTCAAAATTGGCTGTTCGGATCTGGTTAAGCCCCGTTATCTTGAGGCCCAGAGGCTTGAACCACGAGAGTCCTAACAAGCTGGTGAGGCGCCCTTCCACCACCAACAGGTCCAGCAGTCCCGAGAACCCCTTGAACTGGACCCAGAACTTGCCCCAGCCACGGACCGCCACAGGGTTTTTTTTATTAAAGTCCCGTAACATGAGACCCTGTGGCTTGTGCAACCGGGGCCCCCCTTTCAGGCATAGGGAACGGAGGGTCTCGGCCGAGATGATAGGGAAAGATGAGCCTGAGTCAATTTCCATCTGGCAGGGGGACCCCTCAATCAGGACAGTCAAATGCACCTTGTCCGGGCCATCTGGGGGCGAGTTACATACCGTTTGTTGGTGGTAGAACGAAACAGTGTGAAGATCCTCTGCATTGAGCTGCGTCATGGTCTTTGGCCATTGTCCCTTGGAGCGGCAGACCTTCACGATGTGCCCCGCCTTGTGGCATGTCTGGCAGATGGCGTTGCGGAACCGGCAAGTCCGTCACTTGTGAGTGTCGCCACAGCTAGCGAAGGCTGCAGGGTGCTGGACTTTAGGTAAGGATGACCCTTGGCTCCGTTGAGTGTGCTGGGACAGCCGTCGGTTGACCTGGAATACCTCTTCAGTGTTGGAGTCACCAGAGTCTGCGATGGCGTGGGTCTGGTGTGCAGTGGTGGAAGCCTGTCGCTCTTGTTGGGACGTCTCAAACGCCATTGCCATCTGGAGGGCCTTCTCTAGTTTCTGCTCCTTAGGCCGATTAATTTGTGCCTGCGCTTTGGGTCGCGAATTCCCCACACAAATTGCATAAGGAGCATGTCCTCCATGTTGGGGAACTCGCAGTCTATAGCCAGATGTCTGATGTCGGCCAGAAAATTGGGGATGGTCTCACCAGGTTTTTGCATCAGGGCGATGAAATTCATCCTCATGGCCACGGGTGAAGGCTTTGGCACGTAGTAGCCATTCAAAGCCGTGATCAAGTCGTCGTAGGTGGCCTCCTCCATTTTTTGGGGAACGATGAGGCTTCTGGCGAGACGTATTGTGGCGATGCCGCATGTGCTTAGGAGCCACGATTTTTTCAGGTCCACATCCATTGTTTTCTGTATCTTGAAAAAGTGGGTTAGCTGTTTGACTCATGATTCCCACAGCTCAGGGTGCGCCGGGTCGAAGGTGGAGATCTGTCCTGGAGCAGCAGCCATGACTCAAGCACGTGGCGATGAGCGATGATCCGTGGAGCAAAGCACTGTGCAGTGCTGCTGGCGAGCGGTGTGGGGGGCGGTGTCCTCGTGGCGATCAATGTTCGGTGCCAGCTGGAGTCAGGTGTGCTCAACAGGATCCCACCTTTGTCGTCAGTGAAAACTACTGAGACTGACTAGTGATTTCAGCTCTCACACTTCTTTATTAGATCAGGAACAAGACAAGTGAAGCCAGCTTGCAGGCCAGCTTTTAAGTTCCCAAAGAAAACCACACTCCAACACACACAAACCCCGTGATTGGACTATTTACATTGATGGAGTTATCCCCTAGGATTCTGGCTCCCTGATTGGAAGGGAGCTAGGATCCTACTGTCCATTGTCCTCTGGAGCGAAGCTCAGGCACTTCACCCGGCCGCATGTTGGACCGGCTGGAACCGGTCTGAGCACATGGCTGGCCTGAGCACATGTTCTGAGCTGGATACATTACACTTCAGTATTTCACTTTTAAGAAACCCCCATCCCTCTTGAACTCCCTTCTCTTTTAAGTATTATACCCAGCATAACTTTAGTTTGTCAAAATTTGCTTTCCTGAAGTCCAGCCTATATGTCTGACTACATACAGCTTTTACCTTCCCCAAGACTGTAAATTCCAAAATTACATGGTCACTACTACCCAGGGTACCCCCTACTTTCATCTCATCAACCTGTTCTTACCTGTTGGAAAGAATCAAGTCCAAGATAGCAGATCCCCTTGTTTCCCTCTCCACTTTCTGGAAAATGAAATTGTTAGCAAGACAAGTCAGGAATTTATTGGACCTTTCATTTTTAGCAGAGTTGGACTTACAACAGATATTTTGGTAACTGAAGTCTCCCATGACCACCATGTCCCATCTCTTTGAGAACTTTGTTATCTACTCTAGGAGTGTCTCATCCAAGTCCTCTGCCTGGCTTGTTAGAGAGTGGGTGAGATGACAGATTTAACAAAAAGTGTAACTCATTTGCAGCGACATGCTGAGAAGACCAATTGATTCTTTTTTAAAAGGAGAGTGGGAGACCAAAGATGCTGAAATTCGCTCACTGATTAAACCAGGTAGTTAGGGTAGAGAGAGTGGATTTTGGATTGTCACTGAAAAATAGCCTAATGGATTTTTCTTTGAAATGCTTCCTAGATTACTGCCAGAAGTAAGATACAGAGCTGGGTGGCACATTGGTCTAACCCATTATTGCAGTGATTTTGAGTGCTCTTGTATGTCGTTATTACTGATTGGGTCAAAATGACCTATGCTGAAACTGAAGTGTACTCATATCTAGTCCTTCCAAACTTGTTTTATTAGGTTCTTGTATCATATGAAACTGGAGCTGCAGTGGCTCAAGTGGTTAAGATGGTGAACTGCAGGCTGTGGTCAGTAGTTCAGCAGTTCAAGACCCGGTTGCTGCATGACGGAGTGAGCTCCCGTCTCTAGTTCCAGCTCCTGCCAACCTAGCAGTTCGAAAGCAAGAAATTGCAAGTAGATACCACTTTGGTGGGAAGGTAACAGTGTTCCGTGCGCCTTGGTGTTTAGTCATGCCGGCCACATGACCACGGAAACGTCTTCGGACAGCGCTGGCTCTTCGGCTTTGAAATGGAGATGAGCACCGCAACCCTACAGTCGGATTCGACTGGCTTTCGAGTAAGGGAACCTTTACCTTTATCATATGAAAGTTACTTCTGATTTCTGTGTACATCAGGTCAGAAGCTCCCACTGAATGCAGTTCTTTCAGGGGAGCCAGACAGGGGAGTTACCCCATGCATTGGTGTTAAGAGTTTTGTTGTTGTTTTTTGCTAGCACCACAATTGAAGTGTAAAAGCATCCTCAGCATCTGTATTAAATAACAGGTGAAATGGGCCTGTTCTGGTAAATAAAGGTTTCCCTTGTTCCAAAGCTAGTCAAATCCGTCTCTAGGGGGTGGTGCTCATCTCCGTTGCCAAGCCATTTCCAAGCTGTCTGTGGTCATGTGGCCAGCATGACTAAATGCTGAGACGCATGGAATGCTGTTACCTATTTATCTACTTGCAATTTTTTGCTTTCGAACATAATTTCCGTCATGATCTGTGTAGGACTGGGAGACAAGGCCTAGTGAGGCCTAGGCCCAGGAGACCTGTGTGGGAGTGGAAAGTAGACACCGCCTACAATCCCCACAGTGCTTGGCACCATTTGTAACCAATTGGTGTCCAGGGATTGTGTGAGGAGACTGTTACTAAAAATTCTGGGCTGTGGAACTGTGAACTTTTCTCTCACAGAGTTAAGCTGAGAGGACAGTCTGGTTTGAGAGAAAGATCCCTCACTTGGGACAGAGTACAGACAGGCTGGGTATCAAAGGCTGTGGGCCTTGACTAATAACCAGTTAAGAGAAATAGGTAGCTGCGTTAACATTTATTTTATTTTACCTTTAGACATTGTTGTAGATATACCGTATTTTTCGCTCCATAAGACGCACCTGACCATAAGACGCACCTAGTGTTCACAGGAGGAAAACAGGAAAAAAACTATTCTGCCCCGTTTACCCTCTCCTCTGCTCCATCCCCGTTTACCCTCTCCCTTGCTCCCATTGGGTCTCCTGCCCGCCCCTCAGGCGTCGCTGCCTGCAATTGGGTCCGCCCTTCCTTCGGCTCCTTCTGGGGCGAAACCCGGCTGCAGCTCCGACGGCATCCTCCCGGTGCATGGCTTGCTTCCGGGATGCCATCGATCCGTTCCTTCGGGCCCACGTTTGGCGCTGCGGCTGTGGCCATCGGCCTTCTTTTGTCCCTTCTTGCGCTGCTCGTTCGGCTCCAGGGCTCCCACAGTTTGCTCCTGGCCCACCTGGCCCTGCCAGGCCCTTTGGGGTGGCTATCTCCGGGTCGCTGCATCAGGTCCCAGCACGAACGGTGGTGCTGGGTGGTGCTGTGGGCTCCTTTGGCCCGGGGGGGGTGTGTGTCTTCGGCTGCTGGCATTTGTAGTATTCGCTCCATAAGACACACACACTTTCCCCCCACTTTTTTTGGGGGGAAGTGCATCTTATGGAGCGAAAAATACGGTATATTCTAAGCACCTTGTCTTGTTTACTTGCCCATTATTGTATTAATAAACCATTTTTATGTTATCTGACTGGTCATCATGCCTATATTTTCTCGGCTGAACGGGGCATTTTTGGTTGGGCTTGAGAGGGTACTCTAGACCTTCCCAAGGGACCCTAAGTCCAGAGTGGTGGCAGAGGAAGGTGGCAACCCATGGGGTAGCATGACAATTTCACTGGATGCTATTAAGAAAATCATGCACAGGATAGCACAGCCAGTTAGCACAGCCAGTCTCTAACAAGACATTTTATACCAGTGTAAGAAGTATTTATTCTCAGGGAGCACAAGTAACTGAGATAGATGGCTGTGTGTTTTCAGAGATGTTCTGCTTTCAGAATTGGTGGCTCCTGAAGCAACCATTTTTAATGGCATCTCTTGGTACAAACCTTTTTTAATGTAAGAGGAGGTTTCTGTAATATTTGCATTTATTCCCATGGATTCCCTGTCAATATATGGCCTGTTAGACATAGTCCTTAGAAAATGTTTTTCTTTCATATGGTTTGTTCTTCAATCAAGTTATGAAAACTTTGGGAAAAGTAAGGAAACAGTTCAGTAAATATGGTGGGAATTAAGGTAGTTTCTCTTCTACTGACTTCTTGGGCAGATGTCTGCTTTGATCATTACCCAGTAGAGGGAGTGGGAATTCTTCAAATGTTGTGGGTTTTTTGCTAATGTGCCTTTGCAACAGATGTGCCAGTTAGTGGCAGGCCCAAAGAGGGCATCCTCCCTTTAAGTACACAACACTTTATGGATAAAACAGAAAGTAAATACATACTGAGAGCCTCGGGGGGCTTAGTGCTATATCCACAATATAGTCAGCAAAGTAATACTCTGGTGACACATTCAAGTATTTAATTGACAAGATTAGGCATATAGAAATCAAGGAGGAAAAATGGATGGAATGAGTCCCATGTTTGCCTTAAAATCTTGTTAGGCACTAAAAATTAATACCACACTGTACTGAGTTAATGAGAAATTTAACCCTTTGGTTTCTTTGAATACATTGTTTACAACTTTCTTAGGTGAATCTCTTATGATATTTCAGGGAGGAGAAACCCCAAACCTAATTGCACGACAGCCATCTAATGCTAATTCACAATTGCTTCCTCATTCTTTTTCAAAATAATATCCTATTTACCTGAATACGAGTTTTTTCCCTCAGGTATGCTGTCAAAAAAAACAGGGGGCTGTCTAAATTTACATATTTGTTACAGGTACCTTTTTGTGCACAACCTTTTTTTAGGGTAGCATCTTCTTATATTCAGGTTTATCTTCCTTTCAGATAAATATGGTATAAAATAAAAGGAGAAAGAGCTGTGACATGACTGCAAAATATGTTGGAAGTCAACAATGAAAAAATGCATTATTAATTCAACCTACTTGGAGGTATGACATTTGATATTCTGCACAGAACTCTTGTGGTATCTTCCAGATATAACTCAGCCCTAAGACAAATCAATGTCACTACTGCTTTTTTGTCACCATTTCTGCTCATCTACAGCTTTCTTAGGATATGATAGCTGTTGGAATGAGAGACTCAGCATGCCTGGACACTGAGCAGCACTACATCACTCTAAGGGTCCGGTCACACTGCCGTTTTGATTGGGATTCGCTGCTATTTACTTGCGCATGTCAGTTTCACGTTCACACGCGCCAATCTGCCTCCCGCCCTGAAGCGGGCTTACTCACGCAATGCTTCCGGGTTTTCCTGACCCCTGGAAAAACTAGTGTTTTTCTGGCACTTCCGCTTTGTGCGATTTCGCCTATGTGGACAGCCCCTCTCTCACAAGGATTGCGATTAGGGCTGTCTGAACGTTCTTGGGGTTGGTTTTTTTTAAAAAAAAAAAGCTTCCGGTTTGAGCGCTTGAGCAAACATGTGCTTAATAAATCCATTTAAAGTTTAATAATGGATTTATTAAGCGCATGTTTAGTCAAGCGCTCAAACCAGAAGCTTAAAAAAAAAAATGCACAACGACGGCCCTAGAGGCAGGAACAAGAGGTGGGGGCTACGGCAGCCTGGATGGGGGCGGCAAGGAGGATGCTGGAGACGGCTGAGCCTATTTTCGTGGGTCAATGGCGGCAGCGGGGTGTCAGCCCCCCCCCCAAAGTGTCGGCAGGAGCAGTAGCCGCCCAAGCCTCCCCGTGGCCGGCAGGATCGCCTGGAAGGACAGTGCAGCAGCAGGCAAGTGGGTGCTGGGAAAGAGGGGCTGGCTGCATGTAGACAGCCCAATGCAAATAAAAATGTTTATTTAAACCAGGAACAAAGCGCATGTCAGTTGCAGTGTGACCAGAGCCTAAGTGTGTACAGGTGTTATCTCCTTGAATGGGATACCGGTCTCGTTTTAACCTGGGAGCTGCCCTCTGACCCCTGCCTATCTCTCTCACTTTCTCCTCTCACTCTCTCTGCATGGCCTTCCATGGAGGCACATGTCTCTCCAGGTCTCTCCTGTAGAGGCAATGACCTCATATTCCCACACACATGATGCTGTACAAGCTGGCCATTTGTGACAGAGAAAGTACTCTTTAGATTAGGCTTCTCTCTCTTCTTTTGACTGCAACCTGAATGTGAACTGGATCTACTTGAATAAATGTAAGTTAACCTTTTTGGCAATATACATCTTGGGAGATTTATTTACTACACTCAGTGTCATGCTTCTATGACTGGGCAAACTCTGCTATATTAAATAAATACCCCAGAATAGCTGTATGTGAAAATCATTGGATATTATAGTGTTCGGGTTTGAGTGCTTTTCTGCGTTATGCTTTATAAACTGACAGCTTCCAAGATCTGACAAGATTGGGCTACCTGGGCATTCATATCAAGGTAAGATCCACCTACCTCCAGCAATTAAGAAACTTAGCTAAGCAGCCATACCTGCCTTATGTCTAAATGAAAATTCAGTTGTGCAAGAGTTTACTTGCCTTTTTGTGCTGTGAAGGCTCATTTGGCCTCAAGAATAGTACAGTATTCTTTGCATTATTCTTTGCAGATTTAAAGTATTGGGGCTGATAAGAGAGACCAGCAGTGTCATATTAAGCAAAGTTACACCTTCTAAATTAATTGAAAATGGGCTTAGAAGGAAGTAACTCTGTTTAGATTGGCACTGTGAATCCCTGATTATACGCTTCTCTTCTAGGCAGTTCTTTTTCATAAGGTTCACAGAGAAAGGGATCGAATTGGATAAGTACAGAGAAACTGATCTGAAATTTAGTGAATATTAATTAGCACTTTTGATTAGACTTCCAGTGATTCCTAATGAGGCACTTGCAGGGCTGGCTGGAGGTGTTTCTGCGCCCTAGGTGGGCACAGATGCCAACCTCCCAGTGGGGCCTGGAGATGCTGCCATGCCACCCCTGCCTTCTCCCCCCTGGTGCTGCGGCGCTGCTGCTGGGCTGGAGGCACTCCCCGCTGCACCCGCCTCTGCCATCTTTCCCGCTGAGCCCCTAACCCCACTCGGTCCCCCCAGCAGGTGAGAGCCAGGCGGAGGGGAACGCATCAGGCGTTCCTGCTCCGCCCGAGTTTTCACAGGGGCACCTTGGAGAGGCTTCGGGGGGCGTCTGAGGCGCGCTCAGGGGCCTTTGGGGGGGTGGTGCACCGTTTGGCGCCCAAGGGCTGGTGCGTCCTAGGTGAGCACCTAGTTCACCTAGTGGGCGAACCAGCCTTGGGCACTTGCCAAAGAGTTTGCTGGTACGCACTCACTTCTTGAATTCTAGGGATAAAATCCAAAGTGATTTGAATGGACCAGGGGAAAACCCCCACTAAATTTCTGGTCATTCCAACCCAGGTGATAGACTAGAAATGTGCTTAGGAGTTCATTCCTGGCATGCATCCTCAGCTTCCCTCCCTCTCTGGCTTGGCAATCTCTCTGTTGAAAGAGTTAACTCCTCCCCAGCATCCCTGTACAAAACAGTTAAGACCTGCTTGGTGCTGTAATTAGCCTTTAAAAGGGGAAGGGAGACTTGTAAGCTCCCTCAAATCTCAGTTTGACCCTAATAATATGTATGAAGAGTACATTTCTTTTTCAGACCACTGGTTTACCCCAACTTTCTCAAACCCTATTAAGAGGTCAGTTATTCATCTTAGCACCTCCCTTTTTAGAAACTGCATCACAATAAGGGCCTACATTGCTAGTTATTTAAAGCCTAAACTTTATAGGTGGCAGTGTTTCCAGGTGCCAGAAGGGGGAACTATAAGTTACCATTGGTTCTCAAAAAATAATGCTACTAAAGGTAACCTTTGACTCAAATACCCAGTATCTAAAAATTCTTCCTACAGCATAAGTCAATGTGATGTAGTGGTTAGTGTGTCACATGTAAAAGACCAAAGTTCAAATCCACACTGAATGAAGCTCACTGGATAACTGTGGGACACTCACACACCCTCTCTCTCAAAAGGTTGTTGTGCTGATTAAATGGAGTATCAATACCAGTTTAAGCTCCTTGGAGGAAGAGTGGGGAAAAAAACATACTGGATGGTCCACGCTAGCCTGATCTCATCAGATCTCAGAAACTAAGCAGGGTCAGCACTGGTTAGTACTTGGATGAGAGACCACCAAGGAATACCAGGGTTGCTAAGCAGAGGCAGGCAATGGCAATGGGTGGGAGGCTTCAAACAAGACTTAAGCCCTCAGTTTGTCCAAAACCTGTGATGGCCCATGAAGTTTAGTGGTGCCATTTTGTAGACATCCTTCAAAGGTATCACTGTTTGTGAGTCATCATGGCCTCTCCCAGACCTGGAAGGTCTGGTACAATCCCCAATGCTATTTAAAACCTATGGAAGTTCACTGAATGAGATCCTCAAAAGTTTTGGACTAAGCATTAATTAAGTTGATGATACTCAACTCGGTATTTCTGTAACATCTTTGTCCTGAGTAACTGGATGTAGGCACGTCGGCCGGATCCAGGCTGGCGAGTCGGGGGCCCTTTGAGCGGGCAACCCCCCATCTCCCTTGGGGAAACTGGCAGCCCTAAATGCCCCACTGTAGCTATGGGTCTGCTACTAAGCAGTCTGATCTATATTTCCATACCAGAGAGTAACATCTCTAACAGAGCATGCAAAAGTTCTAGATTAGCAGCACACATGAGACTGCCTTATACTGAATCAGACCATTGGTCCATCAAGGTCAATACTGTCTCCTCAGTCTGGCAGCAGTTCTCCAGGGTCTCAGGCAGAGGTCTTCATATCACCTACTACCTGATCCCTTTATGTGGAGATGTCAGGGACTGAACCTCAGACCTTCTGCATGCAGACCTTCTGTTGAGCCATGGTCCTTCCCTAGATGGCAGGTTCAATCCCCAGCATCTTCATGGAAAAAGAACAGGAAGCAGGTGATATAAAAGATCCTGGAGAGCCACTGCCACTCAGAGTAGACAGTACTGACTGTGATAAACCAAAAGTCAGTATAAAGTAGATGCATGAGACATATTTCCTTAAAAGTTATGTAAACCTGTGGGAACCACTTGGCACATTTGTATCATGCAGTCTGCCTTTTTGTCACATGCCATGTTACAAATAATTGCATGTGAAGCAGCCTTTAGATTAGGCAGTTCTCCTAATGACATCACTTATTCATTTCTTCTGGAACAGCAAAATAATGCTGACTTATGTTTACTTTGTAACCCACTCTACCTTTCCATTCTTACGACTATGACTTTCTACCCACTTACATCATTGTATAATATATTGTACGCCCGTATCTAAACTTAACAACCAACAAGTCTGTATTCGGTCAGGGAAGCCTTTGATTTCACAATACCAACCTCTGGCTACTTTCCTTCTCTGGACGCGATTTCCGTGTTATTGGATCGCTGCATGCTACAAAATGTAAAGGCCAGAAAAGAAAAGAAAATCCATCAATAACCGAGGAACGTGCTAGTTATATAAATTCTGAACAATAAAAGTCCCCAAAACGATTAGCTTGCCCTTCTTGTGTCCGCCCCCCTTTCCCCACCCATACGTTTAATAAGCCGGCGCCCAAAGCGTGTTCTTGAAACCTACACACGTGCAAGAAAAACCGCGGCAAGGGAAAGCCCCGTGTTCTCTCCCTCTCTCGCTCCCGCCCACGCCGCCGAACAGGCCGCCTCAGCACTGCCTGGGCAAGCCCTTCCCCGCCCACCTCTCCGTGCAAGGCGCGCATCCGCCCCAGCGTGGCGGAAGGGAAGCTAAGAAAAGCAGTCAGCCAGGGCGCCAGGCAGGGCCGGGACAAGAAAAGTCACAGCGACTGTGAAAGGAGTCGAGCTGTTGGTTGAGCGACAGGTTAACCAGGCCTGTAGCATGGAGGCCTTCTGCGGCTCCCGCTTTTGGGTAAGCACCACCCCTTGGCTTTGTCCCGGGATCCCTGAGGAGCCGGTCCCCTAGAGAGCAGCCCGCGCATCCTCAAGCGCCGCACCCGGCTCTTTTCCTTAGTCAATAAAGGGAAGTTTCAGCTAAGCTTCCTGCCGAAGCTTACAAACAAGAGACACTGCGTGAGGTCTGGGCAGCGGTGGTGGTCTTTAATCAGGAGCATCGGGCAAGCGGGACAGCAGCGCTCAGACTTGAACAAAGTTTCGGGGTGGGGGGGCGCTGAGGGAAGTCTAGGTTTCTGTCTGGTGAACTCCTGCCAGGCGTTCGGAAATGTTTGCCTTCAGTAGTTGGATATGGAAAAGGCAACCGAAACCGGGTGTGTGTCTGGGGAGTAGCGTGGTGGACTGCGAGCGTGCCAGGCTAGCAGATTTTACAAAAAGGAGAGCAGGAAAGGCTGGGAATAGGAAAGGTTTCTGATATGGTTTAGAAGAATTGATCAAAGGCACAGTCTTAACTAGATGAGTTACAGTAGTTTTAGAGTCGGAGTCAAACTGGAAGGTCGCTTCTCATGGAATCCGCTGCCTTGGCGGGGAGGGCAGGATACAAATTAAATAAATAAAAGAAAATAAGATAATAAAGGACAAGAGGATGGCTATCCTGATTTGCCGTGTTTACACATTCTACCAAACAGAGCCAAAATACCATGTGATAAGGAACTGAGGAGCTCTACCCAGTTCATTATCACCTGGGCTTTAAAAAAAAACCCAGCTCTAGAGCAAAGTGACACCCAGGTGTTTAAATATTTTTACCTTGAAGTTGGATCCAGGTGGGTAGCCATGTTGGTCTGAAGCAGCAGAACAATGTTTGAGTTCAGTGGCACCTTTAAGACCAACAAAGTTTTATTCAAGGTATAAGCTTGTATGTGCAGGCTGAGGAAGAAGAAGTGTGTGTGCACACAGAAGCTCATACCTTGAATAAAACTTTGTTGGTCTTAAAGGTGCCACTGGACTCAGACTTTGTTCTGTTTTTACCTTGCAGCCCTGCTCACAAATACATAAACATTGATTCCCTGTAGAATTTATGAGGCAAAAGCCTTGGAAACATTTCCAAAATCCAGGTACATGTGCCCCTTATGACAGCGGCATTTCTTATACATGAAAGTGTTGACTTTGCGATTACTGGTTCATGAGAATGCAGGAAGCTACTCCCTGGCACTGCAGGTTTACTGTTGTGAACCTGGCTAGACTGGTATTTTCCATCTCTTTGCTACTGTACTGTTCTAATCCTGTATAGAACCAATGCAAGTTGCAACAACATAATTGCTAGAGGCAGCTTTTCATCTCTTAAGGCATTTGTCTTTCATCATGGTTAGAGTTTTGTTCAGTCCCACATTGGATAGATACCTCAGGTCCTTTCAAAATATGTAGGTTCAACAATTGGAGGAATTAAAAAAAAAGTTTATTCTGCAGCTGGCTAGCATTTATCTACTGTGTCCTATGGGCCAGGTGCTTGGGAGAAAGGCAGTGCCACCCTGTGATGAAGGTGCTGTGCTGGCAAATAAAATGGAGTGCTTGGGGGGGGGGGGATAAGGCAAAGATTGTATTTGGCCAGATGTGCTTGGAAAACTTTTAGCACCATAACTGCTATAGCCTTAGGAGCACAGAAGAGGCAGTGTGATGCATTCCCCTTTCTCTCTTTCCTGTCTGCCAGCCTCATGTGTTGCATCCAAGGATCTTGGCCAAATATCACAGAACTGGGAAAGGCTCACAGTACAAACATAGTGCTGAATATAGTTTGTCTGGAGAAGATGGCCACCCTTCTGCAGGGCTGCCAGGATTCACCAAGGGCTCCTGGACAGATTCCACATGGGCCCTTCATATTACCCCGATCCAAATCAAATAATGTAACAAAACAAAATACTTGGCTGCGTGTTTACATGTCCATCCATTTGTGGCAGGCATAACTTGTAAGAAAATAAAACTTGGAATCTCAAAATTGGCCACCAGCTTCAAGATGATTGTGGGAGTTCCAGGAGCAAAAATGAAAGGAATCAGAATATCCTGGCCCAAATTACCTCCAGACAGCTCCTACCCCTGTCTACTTGCAATGGAAGCTAAGCTAAATTCTAATGTTTGTTCCTTATTTATAACTGCTAAGGCAGACCGGGGGGGGGGGGAGCATCCTTTTATTAGTTTGATAGGTTATGGGGAAATATTAACTCTTCCTTCAGTTCATAGTATTAACAAAGGTTTGCTGCTGTACTGCTACTGAATACATTCTAAGTTGCCAACCAGGATGGATGAGAAGGAGTTGAGACCCTTTTCTACAAACTTGACATATTCCTGATTTCCTTGGCAGTCAATCAACAAACAGTGGAATTGGTTTAGACATGGTAGTTTTGCTTGTCTGCCTTCTCTGTGCATTTTCACTGTTGTTTATTTTCAGTTTATTTTATTCTACATGTGCCTTAAATAATGAGGATTTTCAAGGGAGGGTGCTGTCATCATCAGTGGCATCACAAAACATCCCCCCCCAATTTTTAAAAAAATGCATCTCCAGCTCTTTCCCTCATAGAGATATTTCTTTATATCATGGCAAGGGAAGGGACTAGAGACAAGGAAAGGAAGGAAGGAAGGAAGGAAGGAAGGAAGGAAGGAAGGAAGGAAGGAAGGAAGGAAGGAAGGAAGGAAGAAAAGAAATTCAGATAACTTGCTCAACCTGTACAATACAATACTGCATCAATATATTAATATCTTAGGACCCTTTTAAAAAAATAAAACAAAAACTGAAACTTCTCATCTTCTGGGGGGAAGGAGGGGGGGTGGTTTGATGATAATAGTACAATCATTGGAAACTGGGTTGGAGGTGGGTGGGAATAGGTGGGACAAGTCTCATACTGTTTCGTAACTTATTAGTTCTAAGCCAATTACTAAACTATAAAAAAGTGAGACACCATTTGAACAGCTGGAAAAAATCTAACACAGATGCATAACAGTTTGCAGCTAAAAGAGTGATAGGTCTGCTATTATCTTCTAATAAAAGAGGTAATGTCTCCGTATGATCTGTGATCATGAACATTGTGCATGAGGAAAAAAA
The DNA here is from genome assembly GCA_029375565.1 of Gekko gecko. Classification (NCBI taxonomy): domain Eukaryota; kingdom Metazoa; phylum Chordata; class Lepidosauria; order Squamata; family Gekkonidae; genus Gekko; species Gekko gecko. Next base: position 227,851,905 of record JAPDNY010000002.1, read on the forward strand.
CATCTCAAAATCAGCTTCCTGAAAAAGACTGGGGTAAAAGTGGTTTCAAAAATTGGGGAATAACACCCCCCCCCCCAAGTAAAAACTAAAGACGCAAAAATGCATGTGGAAATCAGAGATAAACTGAAGAGATATGGGGCCAAAACTGTCTGAAAAAACTCATGTGGAAAAGTCCCAAGATTGAAATATGGGGGGAGATGAGAGAAATTAAAAAGAGGATGGAGGAAGGAAAAGATAATGAAAGGCTTTCTTATTTTGCTACAATTATGCAGACAAAGTTATGGAGCTAGGTAGAATCAACGGAAGAGGGAAACTGTAGACTGCTGAAGATAATGACCTTGTTAGCAGGCAGCATCCTGGCAATGACTATAGCTGCCATGAGCTGTTCTGGCAAGTTGTGCCTTGCTCCAATGTTGGTTGATGGATTTAGCAGCAGCGGTCCCAGCACAGCGTCCGAATTTGTTGGTCAAGTGTTTAGGAGAGGGCAGACTGAAGCTGAATCCAGGTAAGAAAGTAATGATGCCAAGCTGGAAGGGTGCTGCTTTTAACATTTATTACAACTGAAGACCAGTTCATTAGCACAGTTTGCACACTACTTTTAATGCGATTCATACTATTAGTGGTGTGTAGAAGGTTGCCAGTCTTGAGATGGGGCCTGGAGTTCTCCTGGAATTGCAACTGATCTCCAGAGAAAGTGGCTGCTTTGGAGGGTGAACTCGCATTATATACTGCTGAGCTCCTTCCTCTCCCTAAACATAGCCTCTGTCAGGCTGTACTCCCAATCTCCAAGAATTTCCCAAACTGAGATGGTGACCCTAGCATTTGTTACATGTGTAGCATTTGCTGAAAGAATCTAAGAGCTTGGGAGTTTTGCTAAATAATGGCCTGCTGCTAGAGAAGGAAGTGTCCATGACAGTGAATTTTTCTTTTGTCCCAGCTCTATCAGTTAAGGAAGCTGATTCCCTAAATGTGATCCATACTTCAATAATTGCAATGGGTAGATCACTGTAATACAGTATACCTGTGGCTCCCCTTGAAGACTATTCAGGAACTGCAGCTGGTGTAAAATGCTGTGGCCATTGGCAGGACCATTTCACTCCTATAGTGATGTCCCTTCATTGGCTTCTGATTACTTTCCAGGTCCAATTCACGGTCCTAGTGCTCCCACATAAAGCCCTGCGTGACCTAGGATCTACATATTTGAAGGATTGCCTCTTCTTCCAGGTTTCCATGCAGCAGTTTCATTCTTCTCAGCAACATCTACTCTCAGTATCCCACCCCTCTTGCCTAAGGCTGGTAACAGTTGGGGCTCCAGCCGTCCCATGCCTCTGGAACAGCCTCCTAGAAGAAGTCCAGGGGGCTTCTGCTCTCCTAATTTCCAGCAAGGCTGCAAAACAGAGCTGTTTTACAGAGCTTTTGGGATAGCCTGAGCAAAGGGGGAATCTTGCTGATGGGGGGCATAGTGTATTTTAATGGGATTTTAATATTTGTTTTATCAAATTGTTTTCTATTGTCATCCAGCTTGGCATCCTGAGATGCTTGGGAGAAAGACGGGCGTATAAATATATTAAATAAATAAAATAATATAAATCATGAAGATATCTAAGAGGGGATACAAGTAACAGAAGACACCTTTGAAACAGTCTGAGCTTTTTCAGTGTGGTCTCTGGGCAGAAACTGTGTTGCCGACTTTTCATTTGTCACTGGGCTCCTGTGCCTATCAAACCAACATGACAGAGATGTAACAGTGGCAGCTTAGCTCATCACTGTTTCTGTGTTGAACAAAACTGGAATCTGTCACATTTCTTTCTGCCATGCACACTGGACAGACTTGGGAATTTCGAGAGGGAAAATGTGGCAGCCTTACAGAGGAATAGCTTTCATCCATTGGTCCTGGCTGCTGCCCTGCTTGTGATGTCCATGGCACTGGATGGAAGAATGCCCTTGCCTCATTGAATGCTGAATGGGTTTCTGTGAGGGACAAGAAGACAGTGATTTTTTTTTCTATTTAAATTTTTATTTTTATAAACATTTATAAAATACAGCTATCAAAAAAGACAACAAGGCTAACAGTTAACAAAATAAATTAATAAAATACAAAATCAACATATTTCGTAGGCAGAGCAGAGGTTCCATCATTTACCTTATTGATATAATCAAAGAACACAAACCATTTCTCTAAAAATTTAGATTTTTTTTTTCAGGATACTTCACTTCTAACAGTTGTGAAGCTATTTTGTCCATAACCACTAGTTCCCATAATTTCAGAAACCATTGTTTTACCGTAGGAATCTTATTCAAATTTCCATACTTGGACTATTACAGTTTTCGCAGCTAGTAACATAAGAGAAACCAAATCTTCTGTTGTTTGAGGAAATGTCCCCTTGCCCCAGTAATTGAACAAAATGGATTCTGGTGTAAAGGGTACCTGAATTCCCAATATTGTATTGATCTTGACTACTATTGAAATCCAATAACTCTGCACTTTAGGGCAAAACCACCAACAATGAATTAATGAACCAGGCTGCCCACAACCCATGGCACTGGATGGAAGAATGCCCTTGCCTCATTGAATGCTGAATGGGTGTCTGTGAGGGACAAGAAGACAGTGATGCATAATAGGCAGCAGCTGCAACAGATTGCTTGTTATTAGGTGCTCATTAGAGGTTGGTGAATGACTGAGAGAAGGTGCCTCCACCTAGGTGTTTTCCATTCTGCACACCTCAACCCCATTTTCCACTCTCACAGTGGGTGTGCACTCAGCTGGCGGTCCACCTCATATTTGCATTTGAAGGTTTACCTTTTCAAAAGGTGATAGTGTCATTAAGATAATACTTTCTCATCCAGTGTAGGGTGTTGCACTGAAATTGTGTCCCCCGTTAACTGCAAATTTCCCCCCCACAAGTCTTGGTGTGACTGTGCAAGGAAAATTGATGTTTTAAATATTTATTTATTTATTTATTTAAAGCATCTGCCTCTTCAGATCATAAAACATAAACCATTAAAATTAACCACCATTAATAACCAGCCACTAAAAGCTGAGAAGCACAAAAACCCAGAACATAAAATGTTTAGCATTTGAAATGATCCTCACAACAGTTTCCAGGTTATAAATGGTGTTTTTTGGTGTGGGGGAGTATTAAAAAATTGAGCTCCCAGGTCAAAACATCGGCAAAAATGAAATTAGAGACTAGGGTAGGCAGCAGGTGATGCCTCTAAGGGGGAAGGAATTCCACAGATGAGGTGCCACCACTGAAAAAGCCCTGTGTCTGTTCATCATCTGCCTCACCTCTGCAAGCAGGGACCCAGAGACCAAGACTTGTTAGCTGGTGCTCAACTGGCAAGCTGGATGATGTGGTGGTCTTGCAAGTACATTGACCACAAGTCATTTAGGGCTTTATAGCTAAGAACCAGTGCTTTGAATTGGCTTGGAGATGCTTGTCCAGCAATACCAATAGGTAGGAATGTGCAGTCAGTGGGGTGGATCCAACAGTGTATTTCCATGAGTACAAGGACTTCCACCTGCAGAATACAACTTTCTAAACTTCCCTGTTCCTGGGAACCCAAAGTGACCCCTGGAATCCTGCTCCTAGAGGCCCTTCTACCCTAGCAACAGGATTTCAGGGAAGTATTTTGGGCTGCCAGAGAAGGGGGTGCTGAGTAAGTCACACTCTATGGTCAGGAAGTGCACACATGAAAACACAGCATTGGATCCACCCCAATACTTTTCACTACCTATGATATGATCCAAGCAGTGTCCAACTGGAAATATTGGAAATGTTCTGAATCCGAACAGAATTAGTGCTGACACTTCCAAGTGGGTTGAAGCATTCTGATCTGATGGTTATCTGAGAAACTTGATACATTGTGATTTACTAGGCAGTGGGAGGAGGTGGAACAGCAAGGGGATAAAATATGAACAGCAGAAAGAAACAACTCTGAATCTTTGTGTTGGGCACATTAAAGTGTTTTTTTTGGTGGAGGCAGTAGTCTTATTTCCAGGATTTGTTTTTAAGGATGCCATCCTCCAGACTCTTAAGGAGAAACTGTTTTACTTGTATGGCCTCCTCAGATAAATCCTAAAATGTTAGTTCAAAGTTCCATATGTTTTAGATGGCATCAATAGCAACATTATTCTTTATTTAATTCATGTAAAGATTTATTATGCCAACAGTGGGCATTGTGTTTTGTGTCAGTATCTTTTATTGGTTTCAACATTATCTTGAATAAGATTTAAATTTTTCCCTAGTTAGTATATAAAATGTGAAAAAAGAGTTTAGCACAAGTGGTAAATTTTGCAAACACTATTCCTCTAGTCTAGCTTTTCCTGTCTTGGTGTGCTTCGTCAAAAACTGATGGAGTTTGGGGTACAGTTGCCAGGTCTTACCTTCTCACCAGCAGGGGGTGGGAGGGAGCTTTTGGGAGTTGGGGGTGGGGCAGTGTTACTGCACGCGATGCCCCCGATGTGCTGATATCACACAGAAGTGACATCATCACGTCGGGGATGTCACACTGGGTTGTGGCTGTTGGGGGCGGGGCTTCCTCTGCTGGCCAGGTGGTCGGTGGAGCCTGTGAAATCAGGGGTTTCCTTGCTCCCACCTGGGGGCTGGCAACCCTAGTTTGGTGGCTTTTCAAAATCTATTCCTGGTGAGTGTTGAAGAACTATAATGCTGTTGCAATAAGATAACACATAGCTTAGTCTTCACTGAAATGAATGAAAAATGGAGAAGTGATTGCATCTCATTTCATGTAAAATAAAATCAGTTTTAAAATCTAGTTTGTCCTTTACTTTAGGAACTTGAGCCCTAAGATTTTGCTTTATATAGCAATAATTATAATAAAATTGGAAGCTCTAGCAGCGTATAGAACATACATGTGTGTATAAAAACAAATCGTTTTACATATACTTCTATATTACCCAACACCAATTTTTAAATACTTTCTAATCATCACCCTTGGTGTAAGAATTATTCCAGTGTTTATGGGTCCCATGAGGAGATGTGAATGTCTCAATAAGAGAATCTCTAGATGAAATGGGTGGAGTTTTTCAAGGGCAAATTAAGAGGCCAGTGAAACCAAACCATCAACTCACGTTTGCTTAGCAAATTCATGACCTATTTCAGTTGCCGCCTCCAAACAAGACCTTTTCTCTACTTCCTACTTACAGTTTCTCTTACCTTTCTAAAGATGCACCTTGTTATACTTCCTTACAGTTATCACCTTTGACATCAAGATCAATACTCCACCCAAGAGACACTCAGGGAGAGGAGAGAAACATTCCTTTTCAGGCTAGGAGCCAGTTTGGTGTAGTGGTTAAGTGCACAGATTCTAATCTGGGAGAACCGGGTTTGATTCCCCACTCCTCCACTTGCACCTGCTGGATAACCTTGGGCAAGCCATATTTCTGGCACAGCTGTTCTTGAAAAAGAACAGTTTCTGTCAGAGCTCTCTCAGCCCCACCTACCTCACAGGGTGTCTGTTGTGGGGAGGGAAAGGGAAAGGAGTTTGTAAGCCACTCTGAGACTCCTTTGGGTAGCGAAGGGCAGGGGTATAAATCCATCTCATCTCTTCTCTTTCACCTTTCTCCTGTTTACCCAGAAGACCTCCTGCAGTTTATGTGGCCATAAGAACATAAGAGAAGCCAATATTGGATCAGGCCAATGGCCCATTCAGTCCAACACTCTGTCACACAGTGGCCAAAAATACCAGGTGCCATCAGGAGGTCCATGAGTGGGGCCAGGACACTAGAAGCCCTCCCACTGTTGCCCCTCTAGCACCAGAGCATCACTTGCCCCAGACTAAGAGTTCCTATCTCTACCTCGTGGCTAATAGCCACTGTTGGACCTCTGCTCCATATGTTTATCCAATTCCCTCTTGAAGCCGTCCATACTTGTAGCTGCCGCCACCTCCTGTGGCAGTGAATTCCATGTGTTAATCACTCTTTGGGTGAAGAAGTACTTCCTTTTATCTGCTCTAACCCGACTACTCAGCAATTTCATTGAGTGCCCGTAAGTTCTTGTATTTTGAGAAAGGGAGAAAAGTACTTCTTTCTCTACCTGCTCTATCCCATGCATAATCTTATAAACTTCTGTCATGTCACCCCTCAGTTATCATTTCTCTAAGCTAAAGAGCATTTTAACATTTCTTCATAGGGAAAGTGTTCCAGCCCTTTTATCATTCTAGTTGCCCTTTTCTGCACTTTTTTCAAAGCTACAATATCCTTTCTGAGGTGTGATGACCAGAACTGTACACAGTATTCCAAATGAGGTCGCACAATTGATTTATACAGGGGCATTATGATACTGACTGATTTGTTCTCAATTCCTTTCCTAATAATTCCCAGCATAGCGCTGGCCTTTTTTTATTGCAGTCGCTCACTGTCTCGACATTTTCAGTGAGTTATCTACTATAACTCCAAGATCTCTCTCGGTCAGTCTCTGGCAGTTTGGCCCCATCAACATGTATTTATAGTTAGGACTTTTGGCCCCAATGTCCATCACTTTGCACTTGGCCACACTGAACCCCAATTGCCACGTTGATGCCCACTTGCCCATCCTCGACAAATCCCTTTGGAGTACCTCACAATCCTCCCTGGTTCTCATCACTCTGAACAATTTTGTGTCATCTGAAAATTTAGCCACTTCACTGCTTACTCCCAACTCCAAATCATTAATGAACAAGTTAAAAAGCCTCAGGCCCAGTACAAGGGGGACCCAGACTCTGTGAAAATTGCCCATTTATACTCACTCTCTGTTTACTATTGATTTGCCAGTTTTTGATCCATAAGAGGAGTTGTCCCTTTATCCCATGGCTATTGCACTCACTTAGGAGCCTTTGATGAGGAACTTTATCAAAAGTTTTCTGGAAGTCATGGTGAACATCTGTTGGGTCCCCCTTGTCCACATGTTTGTTCACCCCCTCAAAGAACACTAAGAGTTTAATGAGACAATATCTTCCCTTACAGAACCCATGCTAAGTCTGCCTCAATAGTTTTTGTTCATCAATGTGCCTACTAATTCTTTCCTTAATAACAGTTTCCACAACTTATCTGGTATTGATGTAAACTGACTGGCCTGTAATTTCCTGGATCTCCTCTGGAACCCTTTTTAAAGATGGGGGTGACATTAGCTACCTTCCAGTCCTCAGTAATGGAGGCAGATTTTAATGAAAGATTACATATTTTTGTCAGGAGATCCGCAAGTTCACATTTGAGTTCTTTCAGAACTCTTGGATGTATGCCATCCAGGCCTGGTGATTTATCAGTCTTTAAGTTGCATTTAAGTCATGGGACCTCCTCTCTCGTCACCTCAATCTGACTCAGGTCTTTGAACACCCCTCCCTAAATCAGTGGTTCTGGAGTGGGCAAGCACTTCTCATCTTCCACAGTGAAGTCAGAGGCAAAAAATGCATTCAGCTTCTCAGTCATTTCCCTATCATTCTTTAGTAATCCTTTTACCCCTTGGTCATCCAAGGGCCCCACTGCCTGCCCAGCTGGTTTTTATGTTTTTGCAATATGCTCCTCATATTCCCATGGTCACCCACAGTGTTTTGTTTCAGTTTCTCCCATTTCCCAGCTTACTTTTTAGACTTCCTGGCTTCTCCCAAAGCCTGAGCCTTGCTACATTGCCTTAAGTTAGCCAACCTACCAAGCAAACTAGATGTACAGGTGTTGGCTAGATTTTTAGTGCTATTTTACCCAGAGTGCTAGATTTCTGTGCGTAAAAATGGCCACTTCTGTTGTTGTTGTTGTTGTTCAGTCACACAGTCGAGTCCGACTCTTTGTGCCCCCATGGACCACATCACGCCAGAGCCTCCTGTTTTCCCGTCCTCCGGAGTTTGATCAATTTCATGTTTGTTGCATCAATAACACTGTCTAACCATCTCATCCTTTGCCATCCCCTTCTTCTTTTACTTTCAATCTTTCCCAGCATCAGGGTCTTCTCCAGTGAGTGCTCCCTTTTCATTTGGTGGCCAAAGTATTTGAGCTTCAGCTTCAGTCTCTGGCCTTCCAGGGAACAGTCAGGGTTGATTTCTTTTAGGATTGACTGATTTGATCTCCTTGCAGTCCAAGGGACTCTCAAGAGTTTTCTCCAGCACCATAATTCGAAAGCATCTATTCTTCAGTGCTCAGCCTTCCTTATGGTCCAACTGTCGCAGCCATGACCACTTCTACCTTCCTAGATTATCACTAAAGGAGATAACATTGAATGCCTTGCTGTCTGTGGCATGGAAGCAGTACATAAGGACTGAGGAGGGGGAGCTAATATAAACCCTGATGATCTATGGGTAAACATACTCATACTCCATCTTAGAAGTCAGGAATACTGCATCTTAAAGACTAGTTGAGAGTAGCACTATCCCTGGAGGCTTTCTGGGCAAGGTCAAAGACCTTGTGGTGATATATGTGAGGGATGGGCCTGTTAATGCTGATGTTGATGTTGGGTTGGATCTCTCTAGCACTGCTGTGCATGGAAGGGCAGTTTACATACTTCCTACTGCAGCCTAAAATAATCTGAAATGCTGCTCTTGGAAAATGGGGAGTGTCCACCTGGAGCAATGGGAGGAGTTGAAGGTAGGGCTGCCATCTTCTGGGGCTCTCCCAGAATTACAACAGATCTCCAGACGGCAGAGATCAGTTCCCCTGGAGAAAATGGTTACTTTGGAGGTGGACTCTATGGTACTATACCCTGCTGAGGTCCTTTTTCTCCTCAAACCCTGCCCTCCCGGGCTCCATCCCTGAATCTCCAGGAATGTTCCAAACCTAGTTGGAGGGCCTTCATGGGAATGGAGAACTGGCAACCCCCCTGGCACATATGAATCTTTTTAGCAGAATCTAATCCACTGTTTATGTCTTTGTGCGTTAAATAGGGTCTTGATGCTATTTACTTGGTTTTATTATGTATATGTTAGTTTCAATATGTTGCATGCTGCCTAGATGATCAGAATCTGGTCTAAAAGCATGACAAACATTACTGTAGATAATAATGGCCCAATTGTTTTTATCTTCTTTGATAGTGTGGCAGTACTGTGGCTCATTGGTTATCTATATAGCCCTACTTTATTGCTTCTTCTATCTGCTACCTCTCAGCATGGTCCTATTTTACAGCAAATTAAGCAATATGCACTCAAGAGATTGGGGACCTACTGCAATTGTCAGTAGTTATATGCACCTCTCACTGAGTCTAATAAATGCATTGATATAAAGTTAAACCAAATTGGACCTGGAATGGGGAAGGTCAGTCGTCAGGGACATAGGGTTATATAATTCTGTGGTAGAGAATGCAAAATATGATCTGTGACTGGCAGTTATCTATGGGCCTTATTTGCTCATGTTTCTGGATAGCATCGAAACTTTACATTCCATAATGGATGCATGGATCATTAACATGTGCCTTATTTCCACCGCTGCTGATAGTTGCACGTAGTTGGACAATAATGGAAAATAATTTTATGTGTGGATAAACATAAGCAGCAGTGAGGATAGGTATTATTACTGTCAATGAATCCTAAGTAGGTCATTACTTTTTGAGTTTTTGCATTGCCATGTATTTGCTGTAGATTTGAAGCCAGGAGTAATTTGGACTAGCATAATATTGGCCAAGTCACTACAGTAACTATTTATTTATTTGATTTATATCCCACCTAGGGTTGCCAGTTCCCAGTGGGGGTCCCCCCACTTTTGGGGTCTCCAATTCACTGCTGGCCAGCAAGGGAAGCCCCACCCCCAAACAGGGACATCACTGGATGACATCCTAGATGCAATGACATCACATGGAAGTGACTCATCGTGTTGGGGGCGTGATGCTCTAGAAGGCAAAAACCCATAGAGTTTTGCCCAAAAACTGGAGCATCACCCCCCCGGACACTATGATGTCACTTCCGGGTGATGTTATTGTGACACGCACTTTGCATGCGCACAAAAAGATTTTGGAATGGAGCCTGAATCCCCCTGCTGGCAGCCAGGTAGGATCTGGCAACCCTAATCCCTCCCTATCCTGTAAACTATTCTGGAAGAACAGTAACTATTTTTTCCATACCCCCACCTTATTTCACTTTCAGCAGTTTTTTTGTCAAGAATGGGCTGAGACCCCAAACTTGAAAAACTTATCTCAAAATGCATCTATATAATAAATTAGACTAATTATGTTTAATGACATTGTGCTGGCTATCCTGAGCAGTGTCATCATCAAGATTGCTGGCAGTCCTTGTGAGCATATTCAGTGTGCAAGGAAGGCAGGATATAAATAGAAATTAATTCATAAATAAAATAAATAAATTTCCCCCAGAAAGGAATCTCTTTCTCCCTCTGCTGTTGTCATGGTTACTTTCTATCTCTCCTCCTATCTAGGCCTGCCAGCTATTTTCCATCAGGGTTTCCATTAGGGTTCCCATCCTCCAGGTGGGGTCCAGAATTCTCCTGCAGTAACAGAGAATCTGCAGACTACAGAGATGGTTCCCCTAGAGGAAATGGCAGTTTCAGAGGACAGACTCTATGGAATCACACTGCTACCGAGCTCCTTCCCCTTCCCAAACTCTGCTCTCCCCAGGCTCCACCCCCAAATCTCTAGGAATTACCCAAGCTGATGTTGGGAACCCTAGTTTCTATGTCTTTTCTAGGTCTGAAAGAGAAATCTCCCATCTTGGCGATGCAGGGCTAGTAAAGTAGGACCTGCTGCATTCCCTCCCATATAAAAGCTGTTCAAGGCATATGGAACCCTGCTGTGAAGAATACGACAACTCTATATGCAGCTGTTCCCCCCCCCCCATTTCTTCTCAAGTGGAACCTCATAACACTTGTACTGTACACCAGAATCCACACAAATTTAGCACTGCATCTGTATAGGCAGCAAGGTAGGCCCCAGAATGGGATGAGGAAGTTGTGCAGTTATGGAAATATTTTTACTGTTCACGATAACATGTAAGGAAGCCTATGTTGTGACTTGTGAGCAGATGTATCTGAATGTAGAGTTGGAGATTTGAGTTTGTTTTTCCTGAGGTCAGTGGTTGAGAAAGTTAGAACTTGTAGGGCACCAGAGAAAAGATTTAGCTCTGTTAACCATGCAAGATCAGAAGGCCAGGGTGGCTCCTTTTATTTATACCATACGAAGGTGATCCTGAGGTAGCATAATGTCGGTGAATTACAGTGAGTATGGTACTTCCCTTATTTATTAATTGTACTTGAAAAGCTTTCTGACAACTGAGCACACACAGTCTATGATCTTCATAGGGCAGGGTTCCAGTGTCAGAACTTGATTTCTGTGTAGGAAATTACATAAAAATGTGTGTAATAAAGACCCTGCAAATATTTTACTGAATGAAAAAACCTTGAGTAGTGAACCAGTTTGTATGGAAAAGTGGCAGAAATGTTAAACCTGCTTATGTCTGGCTTGTGGGCTTCCCAGAAGCATGTGTCTGACAACCAAAAGGACTACAGTGGCCAGGTTGCCTGCTATGGCAGCAACCTCTTGTTCCCACGCTCCTGTTCTCTCTTTTTTTTTTAAGAAAATTTATTAACAGGATATCATAACATGTTCCATATTTGACAACGAATTCATTACATATCCTTTTTTAGAAATTTTTATCCCCCCCCCTCCCCCGGCTTCCAGCAATGTTCCACCCCCGTTAACATTTCTATCAATATTTTTTTACATTCTTACATTCAATTCATATTTGATAATCAGATCTTAACTTTCACTATTTTCCTTTTCTATTTTTCACTGTTAGGTAACTTCTATTACAATTCTTTTTTCTTACAACACTTCTATTCTTAATAATTATCAAAACAGAGCAATCTATTTTTACATCCCAATTATGTTCTAAATAATCTTTAAAGTCCTTCCAATCAGCTAGAAATTCTTTATCTTCTTTTCCTTGAAGTTTTCTTGTCAACTTGTCTATTTCAATCATAAAAATCATTTTCTTTATCTATTCCCATTTGTCAGGTACTTGCTCCTGCTTCCAGAACTGAGCATAAGTCATTCTTGCGGTTGAAATTAAGTACCATAGCAAGGTTCTCTTTGCCATTTTGACTTCTTCTAATTTAAGTCCTAAAAGTAACATTTCTGGCTCTTTTTTCAAAGTGCATTTCAAGATTTTCTGAATTTCATTATGAATCTCAGTCCAAAAGGCACTTGCTTTTTCACATGTCCACCACATATGGTAAAACGAGCCCTCTTTTTTCTTACATTTCCAACATTTGTTAGACATATTCTCATTTATATTAGCAATTTTTTGGGGTGTAATGTACCATCTATACATCATTTTATAACAATTTTCCTTCACATTAACACATGTTGAAATGTTGATCGATTTTTTCCACAAACATTCCCATGATGACATTTCTATATCTCTATATTTATAGCCCATTTCACCATTTGTTCTTTTATAATCTCATCCTCTGTATACCATTTTATAAATTCTAGCAATCATTTTTGTACCTTTTTCTATCCAGATCATTTCAATTTCATTATTTTCTTTTCTAAAACCATACCTCATTTTGTCAGTCTTAAATAAATCATAAATCTGTCTGTAGTTTAGCCAATCATATTCAAAGTCCAGTTCGTCTCTGGGTCTCATCGCAAAACTTCTCCCCTCAGTTTTCAAAATGTCTCTATAGGGTAACCAGTCTTTGCCCTTGTGCCTTGAAAGTCGTTTAATTACTTCCGCCGGAACAATCCATAGTGGTCTTGTTTCGAAAAAAAATCTCTTGTACCTCATCCATGTCATGAATAGTGATCTCCTTATGAAGTGGTGTTTAAAAAGGCTATCCACTTTAGACTTTTCATACCATAAATAGGCATGCCAACCAAATTTTCGGTCGTGTCCTTCTAGCGCCAACAGCTTTCTATTCTCCAAGTTAATCCATTGTTCCAGCCATGCCAGACACACCGCATCATGATATAGTCTGAAATTAGGGAGTTGAAAACGTCCCCTTTCTTTCGCAACACAAAGAATTGTCATTTTAATCCTTGGTTTCTTTCCAGCCCACACAAACTTTGAAATTTCTTTTTGCCAAAGATTCAACACCTTACAGTCCTTCACTATTGGGATTGTCTGAAATAAAAATAACAGACGAGGTAGAATGTTCATTTTAACTACTGAGATTCTGCCCAAAAGTGATAGATTCAAAGTATTCCATTTTTTAATATCTTGTTGGATTTTAATCCAGGTCTTTTCATAGTTGTTCTTAAACAAGTCTATATTTTTCGCTGTAGCCTCAATTCCCAAGTATCTAGTTTTCTTCACCACTTCACATTGAATTTTTTCTTGTAAATCCAGTTGATTTTCTTTTCCCATGTTTTTACAAAGTATCTTTGTTTTATTCTTGTTCACATAAAATCCAGCCAAGTCACCAAATTCTTTAATCCTTTCCATCAATAACGGTACATTGATTACTGGATCTTCAGTTATAAACATCACATCGTCTGCAAAAGCCCTGTATTTATACTTAAAACCACCAATTGTAAGTCCTCTTTTATTTTATTCAGCATCACTTCCAAAATCCAAATAAATAGTAAAGGAGATAACGGACATCCTTGTCTTGTCCCTTTTTGAACTTTAAAATAATCCGTCAACTCTTTATGTACATTCAGCGATGCTTTTTGTTCACAATATACAGCCCTAATCATATTTGAAAAGGGCTGCCCAGTCTCCATTCTATCAAACATTTGAAACATAAATTCCCAGTTTAAATTGTCAAAGGCTTTTTCCGCATCTAAAAATAGAAAGGCAACTTCTTTTTCTGGATGTTTATCATAGTATTTAATTGCGTCCATCACAATCCTTAAATTATCTCTGATTTGTCTGTTTGGTAAAAAAACGGCTTGTTCTTCACTAATGACATCCTTTAAGTAAATCTTCAATCTTTCCGAAATTACCTTGGCAAACAATTTGTAATCATTGTTCAGTAGTGAGATTGGTCTATAATTTTTTACATCTGTCAGATCTTGTCCTTCCTTCGGTATAAGTGATATGTTGGCTTCTTTCCAACACTCTGGTATTGACTTGGTCTGTTGAATTTCATTAATTAGAAGTTCCATAATCAGGGTCAGCTCCTCCTTTAATTTTTTATAAAATTTTACAGTAAATCCATCTGGTCCTGGAGCTTTCCCTAATTTGGCATCTTCTATTGCTTTATATATTTCTTCTTTCTTTATTGGACCATTCAGCATTTCTTTGATTTTACTATCCATCTCAGGTAAATTTATCCATATAATTTTTAATTTTCTCTGGATCAATATTCTTTTTTTGAAATAATTTCGCATAGTATTTGAAGAAGGCTCTTTTTATTCCATTCATGTCCACAATTTCTTTACCTTCCTCAATTATCTTATTTATTGTCCTTCTCTCCCTTCGGTTTTTCAATTGCCACGCCAAATACTTCCCTGGCTTGTTTGCTCCTTCAAAAGATTTTTGCTGCAGTTTCTTTAAATTCCAGTAAAGTTCTCTATTTAATATCACCTTTAATTGTTCTTGTAAAATTTGATTTTTTTTTGTCTGCTGCATTCATTGAAATTAGTACTCCTCTCATCACTGATTTGTAAGCATCCCAAACTGTCTGTATATTAACCTCTTGATTTAAATTCACTTGAAAAAAATTGAGTTTCTTTCCGTAATGTCTCCACTAGTTTTGTCTTATCCAATAAATCTTTGTTAATTCTCCAATGGTATTGCTTCGCCTTTTCTTTTAATATCCAAATTAACGGATTGTGATCTGAATTAGTCTTTGGCAAAATTTCCACCTTCTGAGTTTTTAATGCAATTTCACTCGACATCCAGATCATGTCTATTCTTGAGAAGGAGTTATGTCGGTTAGAATAAAAAGTAAAGTCCTTAATCTTTGGATTCCATTTTCTCCATACATCTTCCAATTTTTCTTGTTCAATCAGTTTAAAAAAGATTTGAGGTAACTTTCCAATCTTCTTGTCACCCTTTTGTGATTTTCTGTCCAATTTGTTATTAATAGTGCCATTGAAATCTCCAGCTAGAATTATCTGATCATAATGCACCTGGTCCAATTCCTTCAACAAGTCCCTAAAAAAATTCTCTTTGGCTCCATTAGGAGCATGCAGATTAACAACCAATGACTTTTTTTGAAGCAATGTAATCTCGACAGCCACATATCTCCCTTCTTTATCTGTAAAAATTTGTTTAGGTTCCAATTTTTTATTTACGTAAATCACAACTCCTTTTTTTTTTCTCTGCAAGAGAATAAAATTCTTCTCCCAATTTTTTGTTGATCAAATATTTATTATCTCGTCTCTTTATATGGGTTTCTTGTAGACAGATGATATTAGATTTCTGCTTTTGTAACCAATAATTCACTACTTTTCTTTTGTTAGGTGAATTAAGTCCGTTTACATTCCACGATAACAATTTGTAATCCATCATGAAGTGTTTTTAAATATCACCGAAATCTTCAGGATATTCGGCTTTGAACCTATACATATCCCCCGATGATTTGATTGTATGTCTTTTCGAATTGTATGTAAACGACAGTCCTTGTGGTATCTCCCATCTGAATCTGATATTCAACTGTTTCAACTTATCCACCAGCTTCTTATATTTCTTTCTGTCCTGCAAAAGGAACCGTGGGAGTTCCTTCATTATTATTATCTTTTTTCCATCAATTTCAAGTGGCTGTGTAAACTGCTTCCTGAATACATCCTCTTTCATTTTCCTTGTTACAAATTGAACAATAACATCTCTTGGTAAATTTTTTCTTTGTGCATAAGCAGAGTTCACTCTGTATACTAGATCAAAATTCTGATCTAACTCCCCTTGATCTTCTCACATATATTCGGTCAAAGTTGCCATCACTTCGGTACGTATATCTTCTCCCAATTTTTCTTCTATTCCTCTCAATCTCAGATGGTTTGACATTGCTTTGTATTCCACCACTGCCTCAAGATTCCGGTTGTTTTGTACATTTGCTTCAATTTTCTTCTCTAAATTTTGTGTCTTTTGCAACATTTCAGTAGATTTTGTCGCCAAAGCTTTCACTTGATTGCTTGTATTTTCCACTTCCTTTTTAAACTCTGCCACCTCAGCAAGTACTAACTCTCTCAAGGCCGCCACATTTTTTTCTTGAACTTCTTCCAACTGTTCCAGCTGTTTTTCCATTTTCTCCTCAAATTGCTTGTCCATTTGTTTCATCATACCTTGGATCGCTTCGAGCATGCGCTTCTCCATTGCTTCTATTGCTGCCTGCCATTCTTTCTTCTCCTTAGATGACATCCCTGGACTTGCAACTGATGCCGTTCTTTGCCTAAGTTTTGATTCTGTTTTGAAAGTTTATCAATACAGTTCGATTGTCCTCTCACTGTCCTTCCAATTCCACTGTTTTTCGCTATTGCTAGCAGTCTATTTTATATTAAAAATGTGTTTTAAAATTCAGTCCTCCACAAAATGGCGGGCGCAATTTCTCTATGGTTTTCTTGGCTAGAGTAGGCTCTCTTTAAACTTTCTGTTTCCGGTCCCACATTAACAATGTCCTACCGGAAACACATCCGGTCCACCTCTTTTTCGGTCCTCCAACACACTCTCTAGCCAAGTTCAGGTTTCAGCCGGACACAGTTATATGCCACACCTTCATCTCGCGATCTTTTCCGCCGCCTTCGCTCGTACACTTATCACTCAGTCTCTTAAACAATGTCAATTTAATCCGTTTTTAGCATCTTCTGATTTTAACGATGGATCGATTATACAGCTTAAAGCTTCATGCGCTTAACCACCTTGTTCAAATTTTTTAATATCTTCTCCCCGGTAAGCAAATCATTTCGGTTACCTTAAATGTTTATCTTGGGACTTCGCATCGCTTCTCTTTGTTTCCACCTGTAGATCGTTTCTTAAGAGATGGCTAGCTTCTTTAGTGCTGTCTTGCAAACGCCCGCTTCTGAGAGGAGTTCAAAGCATAAACAAGCCCCCTCCGGGACTTGTGCATGCCGATCTCAACTCTCACTTGGACCTTGTTGCTCGCTGGTCACCCCCCTGCCTGGGGGATGCTGCGTTGGGCAGTAAAACTGCCCAAACTGTCAGAAGAAGCCGCCGTCCACCCCACTCATTCGCAGGGGTGTGTCAGTTTGCCATTTTACTCCGACCGGAAGCCCCCACGCTCCCGTCCTCTGACACCACTGAATGTGGCAGCAGGAGCAAAAGTAGAGAGGGAGTTGTTATGTTCTGACTCTGAATCAGTCCTATGTTTTATCATGTTAAGCTTGAGCCAGTAAAAGGGATTGTAAGAGTCAACATTCCCATTGGTTGTTTCTGTGAAATTCTGTAAATAGCCAATAAGAACTGTATATACTTTTATGGAGGGGACAGACCTCATTGGTCTTTATCCCAGTGTTATGATTGGTTGTTAACTGAAATATGGGCGTGGTTTTGACAGCCCGGATTATTTAAAAAGGGAGCTGTGCTCCACTGTTTTGTATGTGTTGTCTGATTGACTTGTTTGCTGTTAAATAAAGCTGAAATCACTTTGTTGAAATCACTACCTTGTTAAGGCTCATACCACATTAAGAGATGTTCTAGGAATCCCCCAACAGAGACTGGGCCCAGGGAAGATTCCTAGAGTGTTGTTCAGTTTGGTCATATCACTTCAGGTCTTCACCGGAAGTGACATCACCACATCAAGCAATGCTTACCTTCCTCATGTTCCTCCAAACCTCCTGGGACTGCCACACTTACACCTGGCAATCCTAGGATGGACCTTTGCTCTGATCCATTTGGACTGCTCTTTGGACTGCTGTTTTCCTGATAAGTTTTTAGCTTCACATTTTCTTGCACACCCTACCCAAGCTGCTTTTGCCTTACTGCGGGTTTCCATATGCTTGAAATAAGTTTGAGATGGTAAACCTGAGTCTGGAAACCTGAGGGTGAGGGAGGAGACTGCAGGGTGCATTTTAATCTGAAAAATGGATGGCAGGGAAGAAGTTTAATGCTCCTCTCCCTGCTTCTACTCCAGGAGTCCCTGGTGCCCACCAAGAGTTTTAGAAAGGATGCAGGGCCAGATGAGGCTTCTGCCCAGTAAGGCTTCTGATTGAACACTGGAAATTTAATTGGCTGTGCAGATTTTTTAAAATGTTGATTTGGCAGCTGCCATCGCCACAGCAGGAAGATTTTCCCTGTGTAAGCTGCAGCAGCATTTTATGGCTGGCTCTGCCTTCTGTGACACCCATTTTTGGGCGCACCCAACACACTGTGTCAGGATTCCAAAGCTGCCCATGGGTTCAAAAAGGTTGGGGACATCTGTTCTACTGCAAGCATTCTTAGACTAGCACAATGGGGGATCAAGGGACAGAGCCACATGGGTCAAAGGATAGAACCAACAGAAAATAGTAATTAATATCAGATTCACAGTGCACGTTCTCTTTTTTTCTGGTTAAGAAAATGAGGAGGGCAAGGGAAGAAGAAAAGGCATCCAAAGAGATTTGCATTTGAGGCCTGGAAAAGTCTGGCCCGAAAATAAAAATTGGCTGTGAGTATGATGCTACAAAGGCCTTAAAGACACATCACACCAAATTCCTTTGCTTTAAAAGGTACTAAACAGATTAAAAACTGTCCCCCCTCATATTCCCTATATTATATTTTAAAATCTCCATATGGAGACCAGCTAGAAGGGAAGAAAACCAGCCAAGCCACTGGAAGTTTGGCCTGGTGACAACCCTAAGTTATTCCTAGAAGTCTTGCCGTTGGGGGGAAGAGTGTGTATCATAACTTCATCTTGACACATTGGGTGATTTCCCACTAAAGCTGCCTCGGGGTTGCGCCGCCGTTTGGCCTGATACTATTAGTCAATTTCACACCCGAAGCCGCGGGGCTGCATTTTGACCTGCGGCTTTGCCCTATTTCCCCCGCAGTTTCGTAATCCTGTTTTTTGAGGATTCTTCTTCCATTTTTCCTTTTACTGTATTTGTCAATCTGTCCATTTCAGCACATTCATAATCTTCGTTACCAATTCATTAAGCATTGGGATCTTCAGTGTCCTCCATGTCATTGCAAATAAGATTCTAGCTGCTGTTATAACTTGTAAAATAAAGTATCTATGGTTCTTATCTAAGTTAACTGGTAAACAGTTTAACAGAAATATTTTTGGTTTAAAAGCTATTGTAATGTTCAACATTGATTGTAAAAGAATATGTACTTCAGTCCAATATTTATGAACCTTTTTATATGTCCACCACATATGATAGTATGATCCAACATGACTATTACATTTCCAGCATCTGTTACTCAAGTTTTTGTACATTTTAGCTAATCTATCTGGGGTTAGGTGCCATCTATAGAACATTTTATACAAATTTTCTTTAAATGAAACAGATTTAGTCAACTTGATATTCACATTCCATATTTTACTCCACTGTGACAAGTCTGTTATAGCCTAAATTTTGCATCCATTTAATCATACATTCTTTAACTATTTCATCCTGCATTTTCAATTGCATCAACATACCATATATAAGTTTCTTTTTCAAAGTACAAAATAATTTTTCAAATGCACCTGTTCTAAATAAAATCCATCTGTTTGTTTATCCTTACTATATCTAGATTCCACTTGTACTCTAGTTCACCAATCTAAATTTATTTCCCGTTCCTTTAATTCTTCCAGAGGCTTCAAATTATTTCCATCATCTAGCAATTCTGTGTATCTGATAACTGCTCATTTTGAGAAAAAGCTTCCACTTGAGATACCCATCTTGGTATTTTAATATATATCATTGGACATATCTTTTCCCAGGGTGTCAATAATGATCTTATTAAATAATTTTAAAAATATTTATGTCCAGAAGCTTTCCCATACCATAGGAACACATGCCATCCAAGTTTTAAGTCATGTCCTTCTAGAGTCAGCAGCCTATGATCTTCGAGTAAAATCCATTATCTCAGCCAAACCAAACTTGCTGCCCTATAGTAATTCTTCCAATCTGGTATTCAAAATCCAGCATTATCTTTTGCATCCTGCAAGGCTTTCAATTTAATTCTTGTTTTTTTCCCTTGCCATATAAAGTGTTGTGTCAGTTTATTCAACTCATCAAAAAAGTTTTGTCTTAATATATATTGCCAGGGTCTGGAATAAAAACATCAAATGTGGTTGAATATTCATTTTCAAAATTGCTATTCTACCCATTATTGTTTATTATTATTTATTACTTGGAGCTTTGTCCATTTTTCTAAATCTTTTTTAATGTCTTGTAACACTTTATTATAGTTATCTTTCATCAGAGAGCTACATTTTGCTGTAATATTAATACCCAAGTATTTGACTTTCTTTTCCATTCTCATTTGGTGGCCAAAGTATTTGAGCTTCAGTATCTGGCCTTCCAGGGAACAGTCATGGTTGATTTCTTTTAGGATTGACTGATTTGATCTCCTTGAAGTCCAAGGGACTCTCAAGAGTCTTCTCCAGCACCATAATTCAAAAGCACCTGTTCTTTGGCGCTCGGCCTTCCTTAGGGTCTGACTCTCACAGCCATACATTACTACTGGGAATACTATCACTTTGACTATGCGGACTTTTGTTGCCAGTGTAATGCCTCTACTTTTTATTATGCTGTCTAGGTTTGCCATAGCTTTCCTCCCAAGGAGCAGGCAACTTTTAATTTCATGGCTACAGTCACTGTCTGCACTGGTCTTTGATCCCAGGAATGTGAATTCTGTCACTGCTTCCATGACTTCCCCTTCTATTTGCCAAGGAGTGGTGGGGCCGGTGCCGTGATCTTAGTTTTTTTGATGTTGAGTTTCAAGCCAACTTTTGCACTCTCCTCTTTCACCTTGAGCAAGAGGCCCTTGAGGTCCTCTTCACTTTCTGCCATTAGAGTGGTATTGTCTGCATATCTGAGGTTGTTGATGTTTTCCCCAGAAATCTTAATTCCAGCTTGTGATTCATCCAGCCCGGCATTTTGCATGATGTATTCTTCATATAAATTAAATAAGCAGAATGACAATACACATCCTTGCCATACTCCTTTTCCTATGCTAAACCAATCAGTTGTTCCATGTCCAATTCTAACTGTTGCTTCTTGACCCTTATACAGGTTTCTCAGGAGACATGTGAGGTGGTCTGGTACTCCCATCTCTTTAAGGATTTGCCACAGTTTGTTGTGGTCCACACAATCAAAGGCTTTAGCGTAGTCAATGAAGCATATGTTTTTCTGGTACTCCCTTGCTTTCTGCATAATTCAGTTAATGTTCTCTCGTGATCTCTACCTCTTCAAAACCCAGCTTGTACTTCTGGCAGTTCTCTATCCATGTACTGCTGAGGTCTAGCTTGTAGGATCTTGAGCATGACCTTGCTAGCGTGTGAAATGAATACAATTGTGTGATAGCTTGAACATTCCTTGGCATTGCCCTTCTTTGGTATTGAAATGTAAACTGACCTTTTCTAATTCTGTGGCCACTGTTGCGTTTTCCAAATTTGCTGGCATATTGAGTGCAGCACTTTAACAGCATCATCTTTTAGGACTTTGAATAGCTCAGCTGGGATACCATCACCTCCACTAGCTTTGTTGTTATAGTAATGCTTTCTAAGACCCATTTGACTTCACACTCCAGGATGACTGGCTTGAGGTCAGCGATCACACTGTTGTGATTGTCAAGGACACTGAGATCCTTCTTGTATAGTTCTTCTGTGTATTCTTGCCACATTTTCCTAATCTCTTCTGCTTCTGTTAGGTCCCTACCATTTTTGTCCTTTATCATGGCCAGTTTTGCACAGAACGTTCCCTTGATTTCTCCAGTTTTCTTGAAGAAATCTCTATCCTTCCCATTCTATTGTTTCCTTCTATTGTTCGTTCAGGAAGGCCTCCTTATCTCTCCTTGCTGTTCTCTGGAAATCTGCATTCAGTTGGGTAAATCTTTCCTTTCCACCTTTGCTTTTTGCTTTCCTTCTTTCCTCAGCTATTTTTAAAGCCTCATCAGACAGCCACTTTCCTTTCTTGCATTTCTTTTTCTTTGGGATAGTGCTGGTTGTTCCCTGTACAGTGTCACAGACCTCTGTACATAGTTCTTCAGGCACTCTGTCTATCAAATCTAGTCCCTTAAACCTATTCTTTACCACCACTGTGTATTCATAAGGGATGTAATCTAGGTCAAACCTGAATGGCCTAGAGGTTTTCCTAACATTCTTCAGTTTAAGCCTGATTTTGTAATGAGTAGCTCATGATCTGAGCCACAGTCAGCTCCAGGTCTTGTTGTTACTGACTGTATAGAGTTTCTCCATCTTTGACTGCAAATTACATAATCAGTCTGATTTCGATGTTGTCCAGCTGGTGATGTCTATGTGTAGAGTCGCCTCTTAGGTTGTTGGAAGCAGGTCTTTGCTATGACCAGCATATTCTCTTGACAAAACTCTATTAGCCTTTGCCCTGCTTCATTTTGTTATCCAAGGCCAAACTTGACCATTATTCCAGTTACATTTTGACTTCCTGCTTTAGCATTCCAGTCCCCTATGATGATCAATCAATCAATCAATCCTTTATTATGGTCAGAGACCCATCAAACAGTATACAGAATCAAAAAACTCAGCCAGGTTACCAAAAGGTTTGGAGGATTACAAAGTGGAAACAACATAAGGAGTATCAAGAAGGTGCTTACGCTTTGTGATTACAATAAAAAGGTATTTGGCAACATTCCTTGATATTACTGTAGTTTTATCCTCCAATAAATGTTTCAACAAAAGATCCTCAGAGTGGATTACTAACTGATTTTGAACCCTGAATGGACTTAATATAGGTGTAATTAGAAGAGCTCTTTCTGCTGCGTAGTGGGGGCAATAAAGTAAAATATGGGCAAGGGTCTCTGTTGTCTTAGAAATACAAGAACAAAGTCTCATATGCCTGGGGATACGTTGGAATCTACCAGAAAGAGCTGCAGATGGAAAAGTGTCCAATCTGGCTCTGGAGAATGCCCATCTCTGATTTGGGTTAGAAATATTGGCTAAATATGAAGGTGCTGTCATATAAGTTTTAGGTTTCAAAGGTTTGTAGAAGGGCAGGAGAGCGGCATGAGCCATTTGAAGCTCAATATCCCTAAGCCGTTGGTAAACTGTAATTTTTGCCCTAGCATAGCCACTTTCAAGGAGTTGATGCGGGTCCAATCCCATGGTTTTCAGTTTATTAATGGCTCTAGTAGACCACTGTGGATAGGGGGATGCAGCCAGTAACAGTGGAAATAGCCCAGAGGGAAAAAGGTGGACTTTCAACCAAAAGCAAAGAGAGTGCAACCAAATGTTCAGTTCGACTGTACTAAGACCAGCTTCTTGTCTCAAAGTGACATTACCCCCCCACCCCATGATGATGAGGACATCTTTTTTTGGTGTTAGTTCTAGGAGGTGCTGTAGGTTTTCATAGACCTGGTCCACTTCAGCCTCTTCTGCGTCAGTGGTTGGGGCATAGACTTGGATTACTGTGATGTTGAATGGTTTGCCTTGGATTCGAACCGAGATCATTCGGTCGTTTTTGAGATTGTGTCCCATTACTCCCTTTCTCACTCTCTTGTTGACTGTAAAGGCCACACCATTTTTTCTATGGGATCCTTGACCACAGTAGTAGATATAATGGTCTTCTGAGTTAAATTCGCCCATTCCCATCCACTTTAGTTCACCGATTCCGAAGATGTCGATGTTCAGCCTTGCCATCTCATTTTTGACCACATCAAGCTTAACCTTGATTCATAGATTTTACATTCCAGGTTCCTATGCAGCAGGGGTCATTTCGTAGAAAAAGAGGTGCAGGAGCTCATTAGCATAACTTATTTGCATATGTCATACCCCCTGACATCATCGGAAGTGTGTCAGAAGGCAACACCCACTGCTCGGGCTCCACTGGACTATTTTGGATTGCTAGCTATGGGGGGAGGGGAATGCACAGATCTGCCCTCATAGAGGAGGGAGAGCTTGTACCTGAATAAACCTTGGTCTTAAAGGTGCCACTGGACTCTTTTAGATAGCCGGCAAGTGCAGGAAAGCGTGTGGCTGCTCGTGGGTCGAGGAGGGTGGCGTGGAGGATGCGCATGGCCTCAAGCAGGTAAAGGCAGTGGCAGGGCAGAAGTGCAGGAGGAGGCTGAGTAGGTGCAGGAGGCTGGGGCAGAGGTTCTCGCAGGCCTCACAGGAGTTGCCGGGGCCCACCTTACAGAGGCTCCATGCCAGGGCCGGCATGAGGACAGGCTGGGTCCACGGCCCAGGCCGTGGCGGAGCAGCTCGAAGGCCAGCTCGTGGCAGTGCTCTGCTGGGTTGGCCAGTAGGCCAGGGAAGGCGAGGGGGGCTGCTGGGAGCAGGGGGCGGGGCTTGCTGCATGTGCCCACCCCCTGGGCTCCTTACTGCCAGAGCTTCGCTCTTGTGACTCCTGCGGGAAATGAGCCCTGCTATGCAGTATTGTTCTTTGCAGCATCAGACTTTCCTTTCACTGTCAGACACATCCACAGCTAAATGTCCTTTTGGCTTTGGCCCAGCTGCTTCATTCTTTCTGGGGCTACTTGTACTTGCTCTTCCCCAGTAGCATATTGGACACCTTCTGACCTGAGGGGCTCATTTTCTGGCATCACACCTTTTAGCTTTTTTTTTTTTTTTTTACTGTCCATGGGGTTTTATTGGCAAAGATACTGGAGTGCATTCCCATTTCCTTCTCCAGTGGATTGCATTTTGTCTGAGTTTTCCACTGTGGCCTGTCCCTCCTGGGTGGCCCTTCACGGTATAGCCCGCAGCCTCATTGAACCATGCAAGTCCCCTCACTGCATCAAGGCAGCGATCCATGGAGGGGGTAGTGAAGGGTGGGGTATAAAAACCAACCTTTCTTCTTTTAACTAATTCTCAGTTGATCTCTGCCTTTGCAACCCAATGAGCATGGTTAGTTCTCATCAGGCTGGAGGAGAGTATTTTTTTTAAAAAAATTACAAACTAATATTTTTGTAGATAGTTATTTACTGATTGCAGTTTGTATCCCACCCCACCCTGCAAGTGAGCTCAGGGTGGCTCACATAATATCATAAAGCAACAAACAGTTCTAAAAACATTAAATAATCAACACATTACAGATAACATTAAGATTTAAAATAAGTAATCTAAGTTTCCTAGCCAACAATTCGGCAGTTGGTGTCATTCAGTGTACACTAGCCCCATGATAGAAGAGCGATGGGTCAAAATGAATTAGGTCAGTCGCTCCTTGCTCCAGTAATACAAAAGTGCCGTGGACAGCCAGAGCAGGGGAGACCAATGTTATTTGACATCCACTGCCTCAACCAAAGGCCTGGTGGAACAGCTCCATTTTACAGGCCCTGCGAAATTGCAGCAAATCCTACAGGGCCCTGATCTCAATTGGGAGCATCTTCCACCAGGCTGGGGCCAGGGCCAAAAAAGCCCTGGCCCTAGTTGAGGCAAAATGTACATCTTTCGGGCTGGGGACTACTAGGCACTGTTGGTCAGCAGAGTGCAAGACTCTGAGGGGCATATATGGGGGGAGAGGGTCATGCAGGTATACTGGTCCCTGACTGCAAAGGGCTTTAAAGGTTAATACCATAACCTTTTATTTATTTATTTTTCATATTTGTATCCCGCCCATCCCATGAGCAGGCTCAGGGCAGGTCACATCATCTCAAATAATACAATAAGGTTTAAAACAGAATAAAACATTATGTTATAAACATTTAAAATCAGTAGTTATAGCTGCTGGTGCAAATTCCAGCCCATTAATACTGATTGTTATGGCAGGTTGCTGGCAGATGGGTGGCCAGTAGGTAGGGGACAGCAACCTCGGGGAGGCCATATGTGGACACCTGCTGCCTCAACCAAAAGCCTGGCAGAACAGCTCCATCTTGCAGGCCCCCACGGAACAGCTCCATCTTGCAAGCCCTGATCTCGATGGTGAGCATGTTCCACCAGGTGGGGGCCAGGATAGGAAAGGCCCTGGCCCTGGTCGAGGCTAAACGGACGTCTTTTGGGTCAGGGGCCACCAGGAGATGTTGATTACTAGAGCATAAAGCTCTTTGAGGCGTATACAGGAAGAGGCGGTCCCTTAGATATGTTGGACCCAGGCCATATAAGGCTTTGAAGGTTATTGCCAGCACCTGGAAGTGGATCTGATACTCAACTGGTAACCAGTGCAGCTGGCAAAGCACATGCTGAACGTGAGCCCGCACAGGCATTGACATCAGCAGGCATGCCGCCCCTTTTGTACCAACTGTAATTTCTGGATCAGTCTCAGGGGCAAGCCTGCATAGAGCGAATTGCAGTAATCAAGCCTGGAGGTGACCATTGCATGGATCACTGTAGCTAGGTCTTGGGGGGCAGATATGGCTTCAGTAGCCTGATCTGTCTAAGATGGAAGAATGCAGATCTGGCAACTGCAGCAACCTGGGCCTCTGTAGACAAAGAGGCATCCAGTGTTACTTCCAGGCTCTTCACTGTTTGGGCTGGCACCAAAGGTGCCCCTTCCAGTGTGGGAAGCCTGGTGCCCACATCCACGTCCCCTCGACCCCGGTGCAGGACCTCCATCTTCGATGGGTTTAACTTTAGCCAACTCTGCCGCAACCATCCAGCCACAGCTTCCAAGGCCTCACCCAGCGTTTCAGGAACAGAAGATGGATGGCTGTCCATTAACAGATAGAGCTTGAACTTGACCCAGTATTCAACTGGCAACCAATGCAGTTGGCTCAACACTGGCTGAATGTGCACCTGTACAGGTGTCCCAGTCTGCAGGCATACTGCTGTATTTTGTACTAGTTGAAGTTTCCAGATCAGGTTCAAGAGTAGGCCTTCATAGAGTGAGTTACAGTAATCAATCCTGGAAGTGATCCCTCAAGTATATAAAAGCCCTGACCAGGACAGTCTTTGAATGGGTAGTGTTCCTGACTGGCATTCAATCATGCATTTTTCTGGAGTGAGCTGGGCAGTGTTCCAAGGAAATAATATAAGCACAGTTCTTCCCCTCCACAATATTTTTGTGGGCTCGAGCAGGCCAAGTTCCCAGCATTCATTCATTTATTCATTAAACTTATATTCCACCCTCCCCACATTGTAGGCTCAGGGCGGGTACCAAAAGGTATATACCTGCAATTAAGCACCAACACTTTGAAACGGATCTGGTGTTCAATAGGCAGCCAGCGCAGATCTCGCAGCACCGGGTGGATATGTGCCGGTACAGGCAATGACATAAACACCTATGCTCCTACATTCTGCACTAACTGCAACTTCTGGAGCAGAGTCAAGAGAAGCCCTACATAGAGAGAATTATAATAGTTTAATCTGGAAGTGACTATTGCTTGGGTCACCACGGCCAGATCGGCGGGGTGGGGGGAGATATGGGGCCAACTGCCTGACCTGCCTCTGATGAAAAAAGGCAGACCTGGCAGTGGTGGTGACCCTCTATAGTCAATGAGGCATCCAGGAACACCCCTAGGCTCTTCACCCTCAGGCCAGCACCAGTGGAGCCCCGTCAAAGGCTGGTAGCCTAATACCCAATCCACCATGACCCAGGTACAGGACCTCCATTTGGATTCAATTTCAATCTGTTCTGTTGTAGCCATCCAGCTACAACTTGTAACAACCCGTCCAGATGTTCAGGGGCAGAGTCTGGGTGGCCGTCCATCAGTAGATAGATCTGGGTGTCATCCACATATTGGATGACAGCCCATACCGCCAGATAATCTGGGCAAGGTGATGCATATAAATGTTTAATAACACTGGGGAGAGAATCGCTCCCTGCGACACACCACATCCAAGTGAGTGCCTCTGAGACAACTCTTCCCCAAGCGCCCCCCTCTGTCCCTGATCTTGGAGAAAGGAGGACTGCCACTGTAAAGCTAGTCCCCATATCTCCACATTGGCGAGGTGGTGGGTCAACAGTTCATGGTCGACAGTATCGAATGCTGCCAACAGAGCAAGCAGAAACAGCAGCACTGAACTGCCTTGATCCAGATGTCTCTGGAGGTCATCCACCAAGGTGACCAATACCGTCTCTGTCCCATGAGCAGGGCAAAAACTGGACTGGAAGGGATCCAGGATGTTAGCATCCTCCAAAAAGGCCTGGAGCTGTGTTGCCATCGCCCTCTCCATTACCTTACCTTTGTTTTTGGTGTGTCCCCCCCAATCTTTAACTGACTCTCTGCTGTTCTAAACATGCTTCCTGGGCATATTCTGTCCTCATCAAGGAGTTCTTGGGGGAGGGGTTGGTTAGTTTTCCAAGTCACATCTTCTGCATATGTGGAAAGATCTCAGATATGTAGAACGCCCTTCCTTGTTTGTGGATAACCTGGTTTTGATGCTTTTGTGGTTGGCACAAGACACCCACTTTTCTGTCAGGTATAGTAAAATTATAAGGTCAGCTTTGCAAACTAATGAGATACATGCAAACATACTTGATTTTCATAATTTAAAAGTGTTGTAAGACCCAGAATTTCCTGGCAGCGTATTCTAGTTATACTGGTGTGTGTATGTGTGTGTGTTTTGGAAAGCTGATAAACAGACCTGCTTAGACCCATGAAACAGCTCACATCCAAATTGTGGTGTTGCTACATCTGGCTGAAATTGTTCATTTTGAAAGGCTTCTCCCAAGTTTTGGAATAAATTTTTGATTCATATCAGTGCTTGAAATCAAAATGAAAAGACCTACTTGTCTTGAGTCACTCTCAATGTTGTGTGGCTTTTGATTATGGTGTTAGCAAATACTCTGCTAGATAAAGCCACTCTGTCTGTCTGGGTCCATCTCCTGCCAGGTGGCCTGATGATCGCAGTAGTATTGAGGCTTCTTGCCTGCAGTTAACTTGGAGTAGCTCAGGGCAGGCTGCTTTAATGCTGAAAAGTATGTCTGCATTGCACTCACTTGTTGTTTCACTGTTCAACTTTATCCTGTTCTTTTTGAAAAGTTAATAAAATATATTGTACAAAAGTATGTCTGCATGATGGAAAAGATGGGGAATTACAAACAGTGCCTCTTGCAAAACCAGTTTTCAGTATTTCTCAATTAAAAATGGAAAGGGGAAGTTCCCTGTTGTTCTAACCATCTCAGGTTTAATACAGGCCTACAACCTTTCAGTCATTCAGGAAAGTACATTAAAGAGGAAGCAAGGTTTGTTTTGAGCATCAGGCTGAGATGTGTAGTGAAAGTGTTAAGAGTTCCATGGTACTCAGTTCATGTGTGCGTGTGTTTGACTTCATAGTCTATAATGTCACTTTAAGCCCTACCTAGCCAAACTGCCTCCACTCCTTTATCAGCCCAATCGAGCAAGACAAACACATGTAAGCAGCCTTCTGTGCAATTACACTTATGGGTATGGATGGTGCATCCGGAAACACATGCTGATCTGCATTGTGCTGCCTCATCTGAGCCTTTACTGAATTGGCTGAATGCTTCTTTTGATTTGATTTGTAAATATACATTCACATCCAGGTCCCCCAATTGTTACATGTGACTAGTTGTCAGTGACTACTGCTTAATCTGGCCAAAAATTCTAATCCTGCTTTAAGTGAATGGGAATTTGGTGTTGATTTTATTTCATCCTATACCATCCAAAGTGCAAAGCTGCAGTTAAAGTAACCTTACATGTGAAAATGGTATTTCTGTGTATTATCTAGTGCATGTGCATAGAACCTCACTACATGGTTGTTGGATGGAGAGATGGAGGGATTTATACCTCACCCATCACTACCTGAAGGTGTCTCAGAGCGGTTTACAATCCCTTTCCCTTCCCTGCCCCACAACAGACACCTTGTGAGCAATGCTCCCTCTAAGCTGTGGAGTCTTGTGAGCAAAAATTCTACCTTGTGAGCTACTGGCATTAAAGTTGTGAGTGAGCAATTTGGCTACTGGATAAATTAGTTTGCTCTGCAGCCATCCTTCCTGAGCTAAGACTAAAATGTGTGAGCCAGAGGCTAAAAAACTGAGTTAGCTCACAATAACTCAGCTTAGAGGAAACACTGCCTGTGAGGTAGGTGGGGCTGAGAGAGGTCTCCCGAGAACTGTCCTTGGGAGTACAGCCCTGAAAGAACTAATGACTGACCCAAGGTCACACCAGCAGCTGCATGTGGAGGAGTGGGGAATCAAATCTGGTTCTCCCAGATTAGAGTCCACATTCATAACCACTACACCAAACTGACTGCTGCAAGACACACTTCACCAGGAGTGTTCACAAGCGACACAGTGGAAGCAGACTACTTGGCAAGATGCAGCAGCTTGCCACTTAGAGCTTCCTACATAAATGTATTCAACCCTTTTCACAGGCAGAACTACTTATGAGAACTTGAGTCCCCTTCACTCCACTCAGCTATGTGCAGAAGGCTCTGAACTTAGTTGAACATGGTGGTAGTACATAACCCAATATGATTTCCATAATCACAATGTTCATTACACAAGTATCACCCAGTGAAAATGCCCAGGGGCATATTTTCTACATTTTATGGAAAAACATCCCATAAAATTTTTTGTTGAATCATACCAGTATGCTTTCATTCTTAGTTTCTTTTCTTTCATGAGCTGAATCAGGATTTGCATACTGATGCATGCCCTTCAGTTGGAATTATGAGAGACTACCCAGAGACTACTACTTTGTACCCAATGTTAAGGAGTGTGTGTGTGTGGCAGGTTTACTAAAGTTGCTTTCAGTTCCATGAAATTAAAACAAAAAAACACCCTTCTGGATTTAAAATAATAGAAAAAACTGTGGTGTCAGCTTCTGCTTTATGGTACAGCACTTACATGCTATTTTATAAAAGGTTTTGGTTTGTTTTTGCAGTAGGAGCTCTTCATTACCTTACACCCCCAGCTTTGATAGGCAAGGGTGCTATAATGCAATTTCAAGCACTAAAGATGTAATGTCCTTACTGGTGACCTGGAACGGTGTTCTTTGTGTGCACAGTTATCATAACGGAAATGAGTCAGGCAGTTGGCACTTAGAGATCAATGGAGCATGTGTGTAGGAGAAATAACTTCTTTTCAGGAATACAAACAGGGCTTGCTCTGAAATTTATGAGGGCTTCTGGAAAATATTACCTCCCTATCAGCCCTGAGCAAAGCTGCTATTATTTTTCCGGATGCCAAAAGTCTAGCAGTTGTTATAGACTGGCAGTTCTGCACTTGTTCCCAGTGGAACATAGTTGCTGGCTACTACCAAGAAAAATCAGGGCTGTTTCTTACATCATATTTCAGCATGCATCTCACACTGTGTATGTTGCAAGTATAGTATTCAGTGTTCCAGAGCACTTGGCTTAAAGGATACATGTCACACATTCCTTTAATTCAGAGGTTTACAAATGTCTCCTTGATGGGCTTTTTCTGGAGCCCCTGAAAGAGGTAATTAAGAGTCCTTTACTCAAGAAGACATCTTTAGGTAAGTAAGTCTTGGCCAATTAGGGACATGCCTCAAACCTTCCCTTTTCAGGAAAGGTTATTGGACAGGTAGTGAGTGGCATAGCTGCTCAAGAAATACTTGGATGAGACATATGTCCTTGAGTTTTTCAATCTGGCTTCAGGCTTGTGTTTGGGATAGAGACAGCTTAGGGAGTACTTATGAATGATCTCCATCTTCAGTTGGACAAAAAGAATGCATCTCCATTGTTGTTGATAGATTTGTCAGCAGCTTTTGATATTGTGAACCATGTGATACTGCTGAGACACTGGGATGGTGATGTGGGTCTAGATGGAGCAGCACTGAAATGGTTCCAGTTTCTTCTGTTGGCCCACACAAAAAAGATTGCAGCAAGAGATGCTGAATCATTTCTTTGGGAGCTGACAATGGGGGTGCCACAAGATTTGGAGTTATATCCCATGTCAGGCACTTTAATGAGTTTTCGAGCATGTTGTTATCAAGAAGAGGAGGAGGAGGATGGCTCTATATTTGCAAACTTGTGTTTTGGCCACACTGATCCATGCTTCAGTAATCTCAAGACTAGATTACTATAACACACTGTATATGGGGCTGCCCTTGGAGACTATTCAGAAACTGCAGCTGCTTCAAAATATGGCAACTTGTTTGTTTCATGGGGCTAGCTGGCAGGAGTATGGCACTTCTATTCTAAAATCCCTCCATTGGCTGCCAATTACTTTCCAGCTGCACTTCAAAGTGTTGGTCTCTAAAGCCCTTTATGACCAGGGCCAGTCCAAGCCTTTTGTAAAACCTAGGCTAGGGTGTCCGAGCTGCCCACTCATGCTGCCCTAGGGAGACGGGAAGATAGTGCCTACCACGTCCTCACTGTTCCATGGCATGGCTCCACTAGCTGTCCTCATCCCATGCATGATGGCAAATCATGGAGGCAATCACCATCATATTGAGTATGACTACAAGGTGTGGAGGTGGCACCTGCTCTCCTCCACCGCAGTGGTGAGGCACTTGCTGTCCTTGTCTCACATGCAGTGGTGAGGCAAGGAGTGGAGTTGATGGGGCCATACTGCTGTTGAGTCCTGAGATGCTCAGGGGAAAGGTGAGCATATCACTATTATAAAAAAAAAATTCATCCCTGTTGTCATTAGCTCCCTGTGACATGTGCTGCATTAGGGGAAAGACGTATTTTCCCAGTGTAATATATAAAGGCCTCTTTTGTCTATTATTCTCTACCCTCACCCTCAAGTCTCCCTTTTTTAACTCTCCTTTGCCCTCTCTGTATGTCCTGTTTTAAGCTACTTTAGTTATTAAAATGCTTGTAGATCATTCACTGGGCCCTTCATTAGAAGTGTCAATTATACAGCTTTTATTAAAAAGAAAGAACAACCTGTAAAAATGGTTTGTGGTGGTCTTGATTCTTTTTGTGACCTATCTTCTACATGTTATTCCTTCCTCTAATCTGTGTTGTTTTTCCCCCAGTACTAATCTTTCAACAGCTGTCAACAAACACCACATCAATATCATGGAATATATTAACCTTGACTATTGTGTGAATGTCTGTTAACATACTGGCTATACAAATATACTAGCCACATATATAAAGGATGGTGAGGAAATTTTTGAATATTTATCTTGTTTGATTGTCTCTATTTGTTCTTTGGTGAAGAACAAGTGGGAACCCTCAAGGACTTGTGGGAGGCATCTCACTTCCCCCTCTCCCACTGTTTCCTCTTTCCCTTTCCTGAAAGCTCTCATAGTCTCTCCCCTTTTCCTTCTGCCTTCTCTTCTTCTAAGGTTGCCAACCTCCAGGTGGGGGCTAGAGAACTCCTGGAATCACAACAGATCTCCCAACTACAGAGATCAGTTTCCCTTAGGGTTGCCAGATCAAGGTTGGGAAATCCCTGGTGATTTGGGGGTGGAGCCTTGGGAGGGTGAGATTTGGGGAGGAAAGCAACTTCAACAGGCTATAATGGTCCACCCTTCAAAGCTGTCATTTTCTCCAGGGAAAATCATCTCTGTCATCTGGAGATCAGTTGTAATTCTGGGTGATCTCCAGCCCCCTGCCTGGAGATTGGCAGCCCTAGTCCTCCTGGTAGAAATGGCTGCTTTGGAGGGTGGGGTCCATGGCATTATACTCCTCTGTCCCTCCCATCCTCAAACTCCATCCTCCCCAGGCGCCCCCCCGCCCCAATTTCTAGGAATTTCCTAACCTCTTTCCCTCCTCTTGGCAATTCTCATACCCTCTCCCTGCCTTATTCTCTCCTTCTTCATTCACCAGTGTAACTTCTGTCTGCCTCCAATCTTCAGCTATATTTATTCTTTATTTACTTCATGTATACCCCACCTTTCTCCATAGTGGGGACTAAAGTAGCTTTCATTATTCTCTTCTCTTTTTTATCCACACAACAAGCCTATGAGGTATATTAGACTGAAAGTATGTGACTGATCCAAAATCACCACATCAGCTTCCAAGATGGGGATTTGAACCTCCATCTCACAGACCCTACTCTGAAGCTCTAACCACTACACCACACTGAACTTCCATAGGGTGCATGCTGTTGAACAGTAGCAAGAAGCCAGGCCAAGTTCAGTCATGCAGTCAGGTGATATCAAATCGCCCAGAGGTTGCTGCCAGATTGCCATACTCCAGGTGGCATCTAGAAATATCCCAGAATTACAACTGAACACCAGACAATAGAAATCTGTCCCCCCTGGAGAAAATGGCTGCTCTGGAGGGTGGACTGACCTATATGGCATTATATCCCGTGGAGGCCTCTGGCCTCCTGACTCCACCACAAAATCCTCAGGAATCCCCCAACCTGAGGCTGGCAACCGTAGGCCCAGAATAGGCCTGGAAAGGGCACTCCCCCATCCCCCTGCCTTTTAGTGACAGAGCCAAGCCTGGAATATTGTGGTTGCCTAGCAACAGCAATTAAGGGAATCTTTTGCTTAAATCTACAGTTGTTTAAAGCTAATTTTTTTCTGTTTTCATATTTTTCTGCAAACCTAGGACCATTTTCAGGTTTGTAGAAAGATCGGTCTTGCCCATTCACAATTCCAGTCACTGGATTTAAGTATCAAAGATATCCCGACTTCACTATTAGAATATGAGATAAATTGCAATATGGATTGTTCAGCTATATGGGTTGAATTCATTGATTTGTCTTGTTTTGGCTTAGCAACAAAACGTTTCCCTGTGCTTATGATACTAGCTTTTTGCTCTAAACCTTCTAAGCTGAGTTACCAGAGAAGACAGCCCCCTTCCCTAGAGTGAGAAGCCATAGCTCAGGGGTGACCAAAGTTGCTTAATGTAAGAGCTGCATAGAATAAAAATCAGATGTTTGCAAGCTGCAAAACATGAACAAATATTACAGCAACATCAAACAAATATGCAAATTAGCTTTTTATTAACATTAAATGAGACTGCCAAAAATAATACTAAAGGGGTAAAAACAGATATTGATAATATTTATTTGTCCAATGATATTTATTTGTTTGCTAATGATATTTATTTGTCAAAGAGAAAAAGAGGTGGAAAGAAAGAATGAAAGAGGTGGAAAGAGAGAGAGTGGGAAACAAAGCAAATTGATTGGGGAGGGAGGGGGAAGGAAGGAAGAGACATAGAAAGAAAGGAAGAAAGAAAGGAAAAGGACAGAAAAAGAGAAAGGTGGAAAGAAAGCAAATAGATGGGGGAGAGAGGGGGAAATAGAGAGAGAGAGAAACAACGAAACCAAATAGATGGGGAGGAAGGAAGGAAGGAAGAGAGAAAAAGGTAGGAAGAATGAAAGAGGTAGAAAGAAAGAAGGGGGGGAGAGAGAAACCAAAACAAAGAAAGCAAATAAATGGGGAAAGGAGGGAGGAAGAGAGAGAGCAACAAAGATAGCAAATAGATGGGAAAGGGAGAGAAGGAAGAAAATTAAGGAGGTGCAGAAGAAAGGAAGAGAGGAAGGAAGAAAGGTGGAAAGAAAGAAAGACATGGAAAGAAAGCAAATAGATGGACGGAGGAAGGAAGGGGAAAAGAGAGAAAGAGGTGGAAAGAAAGCAAATAAAGAGGGAGGGAGCGATGGAAAGAAAGCAACTTTATCTTTAAATATGTTCTCAAACACCAACCCCCAATGCCAGCCAGCTAGCTTGGTATGGAGAAAAGATTTAAAGAGATTTCCAAGCCAATGGACGGGGCCACGGGGCGAAGGTTTGAAGAACAGCTTTAACTTTAAATGTGTTCTCCAAGCCCCCCATCCCCACTGCCATGCCAGCTTGGCTTGGAGAAGGGATTTAAAGAGACAAATGCCTTCTCCAAGCCAAGCCAGCTGGCCAGTGGTGGTGGGGCTTGGAGAACAAATTTAACTTTAGATGGGGAGGGAGGAGAGAGTAAGGTGGAAAGAAAGTGGAAAGAAAGCAAATAGATGGGGGGAGGGGAAAAGAAATCAACTTTAACTTTAAATGCATCCTCCAAGCCCACTTGGAGAAGGGATTTAAAGAGACAAATGCATTCAACAAGGTGGGTGGGGGCGGGCTTTGAAAAAGTATTTAAAGTTAAACTTGCTTTCTTTCTCTGCTCCCCTCCATCTCCACCTCAAGGAGGGGAACACTGGTTAAGGAAGGGAAGACCGACGGGGGAGGTATGCCTCCCCTTTGCTTTCACAGCCACCTTGCCAGGAGCTGCACAATATGTGTGAAAGAGCTGCATGTGGCTCCCAAACCGCAGTTTGACCACCAAACCACAGTTTGGCCACCCCTGCCGTAGATGATGGTGGACAAGACTGGGATCTTGGATCTGTAGCTTTTAAATGTTATTAATTATCTATATCCCACACTCCTAGCCATGTATGCATATGTACATATAGGTGACTACAAGCAGCAAGATCTTAAAAAGACCTATAAAGTCAGCAACATCAAATAATCAATAGAAATTAATTCATTTATTTAATATATTTATACCCCACCATATCTCCTTATACTCAAAGCAGCTATCAAGCAGTGAAAGCTGCAAGGACACAAAAACATAAGTGTCCAGAAGCAAATTAAAAACAATTAAAATGTACAAATGTAGTAAAAAAATTAAAACACACGATTGAAAACAACACACATTTAAACCCAATATGCATTGTTAAAAGCCCATACACACATTTAAAAATGCAGCCTAATCTACCAAACCAGTTTAACCTCCATTAAATGCCCTCTGGAATAAAACCATCTTACCCACCTGCCTGAAATTGGCATGTGAAGGCACACTCCACACCCAACCCTTGTTAGGCCATTCTATAGGAATAGACCTGCCACAGAGAAAGGCCATGCCCTACTCCTGCTGAACAGACAAGCCTAAGTGAGTAACTGACACATGGGAATATGCCAAGAGATGTGGTCTGAGAGAGATGAGAGTTGTAGCTATGAAGCATTTTAAAGATGATAACCAGCACTTTGAATTAGGCCTGGAAACAGTTAAACCAGTGCAGTTGACACAGCAGTAGAGTTCATATATGTTTCAAGCAGCTGATAGCAAACAAGAAGAAGAGGAGATTGGATTTATACCTCACCCTTCACTCAGAGTCTCAGAACGCCTTACAAACTCCTTTCCCTTCCCCTCCCCTCCCCTCCCCACAATAGACACTCTGTGAGGTAGGTGGGGCTGAGAGAGCTCTGACAGAAACTGCTCTTTTCAAGAACAGCTCTGACAGAACTATGGCTTGCCCAAGGTCATCCAGCAGGTGCAAGTGGAGGAGTGGGGAATCAAACCCAGCTCTTCCAGATTAGAATTCGTGCACTTAACCACTACACCAAACTGGTCCCTTGCTGCTCAATTTTGAACCAACTAAAGCTTCCAAGGCGTCTTTATAAACACAGAGTGCATTCTTGTAGTCCAATCTGGAGGTTACAGTGGTGTGGATCGATCTGGCTATGGTTATACAGTTTAAATAATAGGCCAGTTTACAAACCAGATGAAACTGAAAGGCAGCTCCCCTAGCAACAGAGTCAGCCTGCTTATCAATCAACAAGCCTAGGTCCAAAAGGACTACCAAGCTCTTAACATGATCTACTAAACAAACCTAATTCCCAGGTAAGATTGGTAGACTGACACCAGCCAACAGTCTGTCTTCCCATTCAACATCACCTACATTTTGTCTGGCTTAAGGTTCAGCTTGTTTACCCTCATGCACTTGACCTCAGCTTTATGGCTGCTTCTGGAGGCCTAGATAATGAAATATAAACTAGGTGCCATCTGCATATTAGTGAAAATCTACTCCAAAGCTTTTGATGATCTTAGCCAAAGGTTTTACATATAGTTTGAAGATCCCCAGGAATAAAATGGATCCTTGGGACACCCAAAACATGGGGTCTCAACTAGCTGATGCTGCCTCTCCTGTGAAAACTCTTTGCTTCCGGCCAACGAGAAACTAATAAAACCAATGGAAGGTCATCCCCTTTACCCAAAATTTTGATTGAAGTTGAACCATCAAAATCTGATGTTTGACCATAACAAATGCTGCTTATTGGTCTAGCAATATCAGCAGCAATGGATTGCCCTTATCCAGTTGTAACCAGAGATCATCCTCCAAGGCCAGTAGAGCTGTTTCAGTCCTTAAACCCAACCTGAAGCCACAATGAAATGGGTCAAGGGCAGATTATTAGAAGAACATTATTGTTCTATATTTTAGACATTTGGAGAGCCACCCTGAGAAAGTATTTGGTTAGAGGGATGAGGCTGAAATATTTAAAATAATTCAGGTGGGGTAGCTGTGTTGGTCTGAAGTAGCAGAACAAAGGTCCAGTGGCACCTTTAAGATCAACAAAGTTTTATTCGTGGTATGAGTTTTCACATGTAAGCACACTTCAGATACAGTGGAACAGAACAATGTTCTCACTAAGGTGTGCAGTCCCATGAGCAGAATTTTTACCCTGTGAGCCAAAAATGGTGCTAGCTTTAAAATTGTGAGCAGGCCAACATTTTTTTAAAAAAAATTCTTACAGAAACTATTCAGGTATAATCTCTCTTCCCTTAATTACTAGAAAGACAGAGTGACTGACAGAGAAAGACAGACAGACAGAGAGACAAAAAGACAAAAATGAAAACAGAAAGAGAGAGAAAGAAAGTCAGAGATGGAAAGAAAGCAAGTAGATGGGGAGAGTGGAGTGAAAGAAAAAAGAGAGGGGCCCCTCACAGGCCCCCCCCCCCAGCACTGACTGTAGGAGAAAACAAGCCCAGGATCCTCTGTGCCACCGAAGCAACGTGCTCTGTGCAGCACAGGAGGTCCTGGGGCTTGCTTTCTGCTGCAGCCCATTTTAAACCAGACTGCAGGAGAAAGCAAGCCCAGAATCTTCTCTGCTGCTGGAGCAATGTGCTCCGCGTGGCACAAGAGCACCTGGGGAGCAAGAAGGGGAGCTCCTGGCAGTAAGACAGCAAGTCCGCTGGGTTAATGGCTCTGCAGCCGAGACAGCAGGCGTTGCGGCAGCAAGGCCAGTGGCTCATGATATCTGGTGGATTCTCAGGAGTGAAAGCCCCCATGGCTCCTCCCCTTTTCCCCCCTCTGTTCTGGTACAACCACATCAGGTCTGCTGGCCTCGCAGTACTCCAGTTAAAATATGGATTAACTTGTATGTTGAGCAAAAATTTCATGTTGAAGTAGGGAGTAATTGAACACAGCAGACTGGAGCTCTAGCATTAGAGCTTCATGCTGGGTGCCATCTTGCCATTAAATGTCAACAATGCCCTTCAGTTCTCTGTGTAGGACAAACAGGTCAAACCCTACACCAAAGGCTAAATGGACACAAAACTGATACCAAGAAGTACAAGACCAAGAAACATGTAGGAGAACACTTCAGCCTTCCAGGATACTCAATGGGGGACCTCAAAGTAGCTGTTTTATTGCAAAGGAACTTCAGAAACAGACAGGAATGGGCAGTTGCTGAATTACAAGTTATTATAACACTCATAACAATGGAACCCCCAGGACTTAACAGAGATAATGGTTTCTTATCTCACTACACATGCTAAGTCATTGAGTTCTCACTTATGACCAGAAATCAAACTTTTTCAGTCTTAAAGATGTTCCTGGACTCCAACTTGGATCCCACATCGGTGGTTAACGCCTTTATTATCTGTATACCAACTGACTGCTATTTACATGTCTTACCTAATGCGCTATTCCAATTTTAGATAGAGGTTTTAGTAATCTTTCTGCTGTGGAATGCTGAAAAGTTTAAAAATGCTCTTTAATGTTGAAGATAGAAGGCATACATGAAGCTACCTTGTGATGGAACCTATCAAATCAGACCACTGATACATCTAGTTTAGGATTGTCTGCTCCAATGCAGCAGGTCTCCAAGGTCTCAGACAGAGGTCTTTTTATCTGGAGATTTCTGGAATCAAACCCATGATGTTCTGTATGGGAGGCGTGTGCTTCATCTTTAAACTATGGCCTCCCTGAAGCAGAAAGGTTCTAATAGTAAAGCATTGGAGTAATCAAGGCTACAAAAATTCTATGCTCAGCCAAAGGAAAGTCTGTGCCAAGAAAAACTAGGGCCGTGTAACCTGTATAAAATGTGTTGTGAGAATATTTTATAAGATTGAACAGTCTGCTTTTCTGACATGGTATTTCTTTCTTTTTTTCTTATCCCTGTTCTGCATTTTAAATATCAGCTTGCTCAATCAATCTTAGTTTTGTTCATCCTAGAGAGGAGCAGTGAGCTACGTAGGACACTGAAACTCTGTGCCAGGAGGACCCCTGGCAATCTTATGCAGTCACACCTTCAAATGTGTATTTAAATTGAAAGAGCTAGAATCTTGCTTTTTTTGAAGGAAAACCTGAGCTTCCCAGAAAGCTGAACTGAGTATCAGTTTACTCCCCACAGTTAGAAAAGATACCTTTACACATTTATCTGCTATTTTGACATATTTATTGCTTTACAACTGTTGACCTTATAGCCTTAGCTTTTTCTTTAGTTTTGTCTTTGCACATCATCATGTTCACATTAATTTGGTGTTTAGCCCCTGTCTGTAAGTTTGAACCTTACCTGCCTTTCCAATGTATTTGAAAAAGTGTGCATGCACATGAAAACTCATACCTAGAATAAAACTTTGTTGGTCTTAAAGGTGCCACTGGACTCTAAATTTGTTCTACTGCTTCACACCAACACAGCTGACCACCTGAGTATCTAATAAATACTTTTGTACTTATTTTTGTATTTATTTTTCGTATCCTGCCTTTCTTCCAAGCAGCTCAGGATAATGTACATAGTTCTCCCTCTCATTTCCTCACAGCTACTCTGTGAGGCATGTTAAACTTCAAGAGAAAGACTGGCATATAGTCACCCAGGGATCTTCATGAGCAAGATTTAAACCTGGATCTCCTTGGGATGCTAATTCAATGTTAATGTTTCCCCATGTTTTCCCTAGTAATGTGTGCCTCGTATTGCACATATGTAACATGTTCATTTTCAGTCACATGTAGATTTTTCTCATGTCTGCTCCAGTGTGCGTCTGCTGGAGAGGTCCAGTGTGCAGACCATTGTCATGATGCTACCCCAGACTTCCTTTCTATATGGAGCGTGCTTGGTATCTTCCCCTGAATCTGTAATTGTAGAATTGAGTTTTGGCATTTGGCCACAAGGTTCATATCATATTTGTTGCCATTGAGTTTATATCAGATTTGTTGCCTTTGCATCTTGAAAACAGCATTTTTTAAAATCCAAACATTTATATGCATTATTCAAGTGACTGAATGAAAGTACTTGTGCATGTTAACAGTGTAAGATACATGATCCCTAATTTATTATTTTAAAAAATTAACCTGCCACACCCACGGAACAAAAGTAATGATGCACAGTGCCTTCATGTGGTTTCCATTGAAAAATACATGTATTGTGGATCAAAGTCATTGATCAATGATCATACAGCAAAGCCAGCTGTTAATGCTTTGTCATGCAGGCCTGTTGCTCTGCAGACTCAGATGTTGCTCGGGCAATCCTCTCTGAGCAGTCCCATTGCTCAGGCAATCCTCTCCCTGATGTTGTTTAACATCTATATGTGACCCCTTACCCAACTGGTGTGGAGTTTTGGGCTGGGGTGTCACCAGTATGCTGATGACACCCATCTATATCTGTTGATGGGCGGGCAGTCGGATACCGTCCCAGCAGTTTTGGCTGAGGGATTGGAGGCCCCCTTCATCAGAGGGATGATTAAAACAGAGCCAGCTGAGACTGAATCCTACTAGGACAGAGCTGCTGTGGCTGGGCAGGAAGGATTCAAGGTTGGGGTGTCAACTTCCAGCTCTTGATGATGTGCCCTTAACACTGGTACCAACTGTCAAGAGCTTGGGTGTGATTCTGGGTGCCTCCTTATCAATAGAGGTCCGGATCACAAATGTTGCCAGACTGGTGTACTTCCAGCTGCACGAGTCAGGTAACTGGCACTCTACCTGTCCTGTCCTGACTTAGTTACAGTAATCCACACAATGGTTACCTCCAGACTGGACTACTGTAACTCACTCCTCATGGGCCTGCCCTTGAGACCAGCCCAGAAACTTTAGCTGGTCCAGAATGCAGCAGCACAGGTCCTTAGAGGGACCCCATGAACAGCACACATTTAACCTGCGCTGTGTGAGCTGCACCGGTTACCAGTTGAGCAGTGGATCAGGTTCAAGGTTTTGGTGCTTACCTTTAAGGCCCTTAATGGTCTGGGACTCCTGTATCTTTGGAACCGCCTCTCCTGGTATATCCCCTGAAGGGCATTATGCTCTGCTAATAAGAACTTGCTTGTGGTCCCTGGCCTGAGAGGTATCCGGCCGTCCTCGACTGGGGTCAGGGCTTTGCATGCCCTAGTCTGATGTCAGGAGGGACCCTCTTCCTGGGCCCTCCTGCCCTACCACCCCACTGGCAGCTTGACAGTTGGCCTCATTGACGTAGGAGAGGGCCAACCACACACATGCTCTCCAGGGCTCAAGATGTGGGCTTGGAGCCGCCATTGAGACTGGGTGTTGCTGGAGACCCCTGTTATCGCGGGCTCCCACCCGGTCAGCCCCTCCAGGTGTTCAAAGGAGGGCCAGGGCTACTCCCTCCTCACCCCGCCTGGGGAACCCCACCTGCAAAGGGAGGTTGGAGCAGGTGAGGAGCGTGGTTCTGGCAGTGGCGATGGCCAGACTGTTAGGAAGAAGGCTGGGTCTCCCCAGGGTGAAAAGCCAGGATTGATCAGCCCAGTGGCCGATCTGCTGTAGGGCAGGGCAAGAATTGGAGAGGGGAATAAAGAAGGGGAGGAAGGCAAACCGGGGAGGATGTTGCCTGGGCTTATGGAGACCAGAGGCACTGTGTGAAGGAGGCAAGTGTCTGGAGGGGGGAAGCCTAGAAGCCGAGAGAGAAAGGGCGTGACGGTACAGGCCGAACTCCAACGACACCCAGCAAACACATGACTCTAAATAAGCTCAGGTAGGGGAGTGAGTCGTGAAGTAACGGCTGACTACCCCAGGGGTCTGAGGTTTTGCCAATCGAATCTGTCTCAAATTCCCACTCCTGAGACTCGCCCTCTCCTGCGGAGAGCTTACCGCAACAGACCGAGACCTGACACCCGAACCTGATGGAACTCTCTGCTGAGTAACATCCGTGCCCTGCGGGACTTGACGCAATTCTGCAGGGCATGCATGGCAGAGATGTTCCACCAGGCATTCGGCTGAGGACAGCGATGGCGTCCATCTGGCTGACACTCTTACCCCTCCCCCCGCAAGGCAGTAGCATAATTGGACGTTCGGATTGCCATCTGATTTAATTTGATATTGAAGCCTTATTGTAATTTTAATGTTTTAATTTATATATGTCTATTCTATTTATCATTGTACACTGCCCTGAGCCTTGTTCACAGGAAATGGGTGGTATAAAAATTAAATTTAATAAATAATAATAATGTAGTAATCTTCAGGGGAACAATCAAACAGCAAGATGAGCCTACTGAGAAGATGTAGAGGCAAAAGGGAGGGATCAAGACAGGAGTGACTTTTACAGCTAGATTGGAGGTCATGGAAGTAAGATACAGTTTCTTTTTTCAGCCACAAGAGCCCTTCAGGGTCTCTTGTACACAGATTTAGCTTCTCTCTTAACTCTTGTCATTTGGGGCCAGACTATAATTTACATGCGCATTCACATACTGATACCACAATAGCGCACACACACACACACACACACCCCTTTAAAAAAAGAAAAGGAAAGAAAAACTGAAAATCTGAAAAGCTGCTTTGGGAAAGAACACTTAGGAGCAAAGAAGTGGCAGGTCATATACCTCCTTTCACTGGTAGAGCAAGATTCAATTCCAGCAGCACTTCAAAGACCATCAAGATTTCCAAGATATAAGCTTTCAAGTGTCAAATTCCCCTTCATCAGATAGCTTTGCTCTTGAAAGCTTATACTCTGGGAATCTTGTTCTTTAAGGTGCTACTGGACTCAAATCTTGCTCTTCTGCTGCAAACCAACATGGCTACTCAACTGAACCAGCCTTTTACGGGTGTTTCTCCACTGGCGGTTTTCCTCTGTGATGGACCTATGGATATGTATACCTTTAACTGAGATCTCAAGAACTAGTTTCTGCCCTCCATCAGTATTGGAGGAGCCTCACTTAGATCCTGTTTTTGGTTGCAGTCTCTCAGTCTATGTGATTTTGTAAGTAATCTCTTCCCTTTGGAAGCAATAAAGAGACCTGTTGTTGAAGCTTCTGAAGTCTCCGGCCTGCTGGTAACAAAGCAGGACTGAAGGATGAAGTGGGATGGGTAAGCTCACCCCTACCTAACATACCTCAAAGGATACTGCACCCTCCCCAAAAGAATTTCAATTGTGTTGTTCATACATTCTCCCTGGCAGTGCAAGATTGCACCAAAAATGTGCTCTAGCTGAGGTACATTTTTAGTATTGCAGGTGCATTGTACCTGCAGCTGAAAAGGTTTACTTTGAATTTGTGTGAGAGGTAAGAATTTTCAGTCCTGGAGCATCTCTTGTACTGCTGCATGAATTACTAATTTGGACATACCTGAATTAGTAATTTAGGCATTTGTAAAGTAGGCATTAGTAATACTTAATTTGGACATATCTACCCAAAAGCAGTAACTCCTGCAGGGATTCAGTAGGCAGGCTCCTCAGAGGTTAATTTGGCTGAACTTGCCTATCGGGAATGTTTGAACTGCTGGATCATAGCTGAGGCAATTGCTAGTCTTCAGTGAAGGCTGATTAGGAGGGGGGCATGGCCAAACATAGAGATGCAATATACAACCTCATCTGTATGGGCACAGGAGTGTTTGTTTACTTTATTTCTCCTGGCATATAGTTTGGAAGTTACTGGTGTATATCCTCAGTTCCAGCTCAGGGATGGACAGCATTTTCCTGTATGCACAGAAACCGTAAAGGAGCAGCTAAGCAGAGCTATTACTAGGATTAGACTTCAACTAGCATGGTTCTGCCATTAGCATTAAACACACATGTGTGCACATGTGCATGGGCACACACACACATCAGTGTCATCTAGAAATCTTGG
Organism: Gekko gecko; assembly: GCA_029375565.1. Classification (NCBI taxonomy): domain Eukaryota; kingdom Metazoa; phylum Chordata; class Lepidosauria; order Squamata; family Gekkonidae; genus Gekko; species Gekko gecko. The sequence goes on from JAPDNY010000002.1 coordinate 227,896,714, forward strand.
AGGCAGTTTCAGGGTATATATGGGCTAATAAACTGAAGCTTGATCCTTGCAAGATGGAAGTGCTACTAGTGGTCAGAAGTTCTGACCTGGGATTTAAGGTATCACTTATTCTGGATGGGCTTCCCCTCCCCTTGAAGGAACAGGTGGGTGCTCCTGACTCTGGCACTACTGCTGGATAAGCAGATGGAAGCTGTGGCCAGGAGTGCCTGTTACCATCTTCAACTGGTTAACCAACTGTGGCCTTTTCTGAGTAGGAAATTCTGCCCCTGTGGTGTGAGCTCTGGGAATATATAGATTAGATTAGTATAATGTGCTCTATGTGGGACTGACCTTGAAAAGTGTTTGGAAACTTCACCTGGTACAGAATGCTACAATGAGGATGTTGACTAGAGTGGGTCTACAATGGCTTCCAGTTTGTTTCCAGACCAAATTCAAGGTGTTGTTGACCTTTGAAGCCCTCTGTGGTTTGGGACCAGCATACCTGAAGGACTGGCTACTCTACCAGACTGCTATGGTTATATTTTGAGTCCCTGCTTTAGGTATCCCCACTTTCTGAGACTAGATGGGTGCCAGCCTGATACAGGGCCTTCTTGGCTGTGGCACCAAATCTATGGAACTCACTTCATAGGGATATTTGTCCCCTTCTCTTACTTCTGCCAGCAGGTGAAGACTTCTTTTTTCAACTGGTGTTCCCTCAGTGATCCCCATCTTTACTGCCCTATAGAACAAAGTTTGAGTCCAGTAGGTCTTTTAAGACCCACAAAGTTTAATTCCGGGTATAAGCTTTTGTGTGCATGCACATTTCTCCAGCTATGTGCGTGCATGTGAAAGCTTGTACCCAGAATTAAACTTTATTGGTCTTAAAAGTGGCACTGGACTCACACTTTGTTCTGCTGCTTCTGACTAACACAGCTACCCACCTGAATCTTTACTGCGCTATGTTTGTTTATAGTTTTAAATACAGATTTTCGTTTCGTTATTAATTGCTTTTATGATGTGTGTTTATAGTGTTTATTTTAACTTTTGGCCACCTTGGTGTGCCCAAAGGGGCAGAAAGGCAGGTGGTACAAATTTTATAAATAAATAACATATATGAATCTATGGCAAAATCAGAGAGAGAGCGTCTCATGAAGTGGAGTCCGGATGAGTACCATAAGCATTAACTGTTCATTTGCCTAGGTCTTCAGCCCTCTGCTTAGTGCTTACCAAAGACCTGTAATGTTCACAGAGATTTTTGAGACTACTCTGCCTCTTAAGTTTACTTCGTATTAGTAGTTATTAAGTAGCAGTACTGTAGCTGTTGCTTGTAAATGCTCTTTCCCCCTGAGCCTAGTTTTACGCTGAGGTATGAAAAGGCAAAACATTTTTGGCCTGGTTTGGATGAAATGTGTGGGTATATTGCATTTAGTTACACAGTGTGGTTTGCTCCTGTGAATCCTTGCATTATGGGAAAGATCAAAGAGCCATACGTGTTCCACTGTTTGCCCTTGCATTTCCTTTAGAAAAACATGTGAAGCTGCTGGATTCTTTGCTGATTTATGATGGAGCTTTGGAGCAGTTCTTTTAACAGCCAGTGTGCCCACTAATCTTTTGCATGTTTTTCCCTACAGGATTCCAACATTACGCTGTACACTGACAGCCCTGACCTAACACCATGTTTCCAGAACACTGTCCTGGCATGGATCCCATGTTTCTACCTTTGGGTCATCTTACCTTTTTACCTCTTGTATCTAAAATGCAACAAACGAGGCTATATTATTCTCTCTGTGCTGAGCAGGTTTAAAACGGTAAGAAATGCTGTTCACTGGAACCACATAAAAACCGCTGTGAACCCTCCCACCTAATTTTAATGAAAATAGACACACAAACCTCCCTTTGGAAATATTATGGTACAAATAAAGGGAGAGTTCTGTGCCAGTAAGGGGAAAGTTCTGTGCCAAATGAGAAGAAAGGGCTAGAAAGGCTGATCATAGGCCTTGTGTTTAAAGGGTTATGGATATGTGTTGCTGTGATTACTTGCAAGAATTCCTGGAAGTATTAAACAGTCTGAGAACTGGAATTTCAGTTTTACATGAACTGCGGGAATCTTGGCTTTGCTTTAAGAAAAAAAATATTCCTAACCATCAAGAAGGCAAGGATCAGCTTTCATAATGTCTGAGTCGTGCTTGCTAAAGGCTCAGCAAGGTGGCAGGGGAGACTTGGGGAAATTGGGAAGCTTCTCCATCTTTCACAGTAACTGGATTCATTATTTATTTATTTATTTATTTATTCATTCATTCATTTTTTGACATTTTTACCCCGCCCTCCCCATAAGCGGGCTCATTTATACCCTGTCTTTCTCCTCATAGTGGCTTACAGCATTTTGCTTTCCTCCATTTTATCTTCAGAACGACCTTTGAGGTAGGTTAGGCTGAGAGTACGTGGCTGGCTCAAGGTCACCCATGAGCTTCTGTTGCACGAGTGGGGATTCAAACCTAGATCTCCCATATTCTAGTCTGACGCTCTAGCCTCTATACCACAGTGGCTTCACAGGTCTCATTGCCCAGGCTCTGCACACTTATTCCACCCTTTGGTAGGCTTCCATCCCTCCTCTGCCCTTTCTCTGTTGTGTACATCTGTCTAGTGGTTTTAGTAAGTAAGAGAATAATCCTAAACTGGTCTAGTCAGAATTTTACTCTAGTCTACTCAGTGGGGTTTACTTAGGATTCCACTCTGAAGGTCCTTTTCAGGTTGGAAACAATAGGTCATATGATTAGGGGCATGAACTTTAATTGGGTTTTAATCTCAGCTGTCCGCTGCAAAAGTGTGCTCTGTGTCAGTGGCATTGTTGGTAATTTTTTTTAAAAAATGCTCTTGAATCAGGCAGGACTTTTGCTTTGACAAGACTGGAGTTAGCAGTGCGACTAGGTAAAAAGATTTACAGCACCATCCAAAGCAGTCATACCCTCTAAGCCCATGGACTTCAATAAATTTAGAAAGGTCAGTTGGGGTCAAAATATTAACAAATATTATTTAAAGCATAAGCATCACTAGAGCAACAAAAACAACTAATATTCAACTAGTTTGATACAGGTGCTAACTTCAAAGCAAATTCATTCACTGCTATTCTTAAACAATTTTTAAAAAATTGAAATGAATTATAACTTTTTTTAATGAATAAATTTTATTTTTGAAATGAACATAAAATTGGGATACAACATTTCATATCAATCTTTTCCTCTATTATAGTACCTCATACATTATCTGAATCTATATCATTTTTCCACCTTGTGCTGTCTCATAAAAGTTGCAAATATATGAGTATACAATTTCTTATTTTCTATTAATATGGACTTTGTCTAAACATTTTATTAAATTCTTTCATTAGATATATAAGAATGTGTAGTAGGATCTTACTCTATCAAAAGTCTCAGGGACTCCCTCAGTAGAAATATGGTAGGATCTACCTCCATCAAAAATCTCAGAAATTCCCTCATAAATTTTACATCTTTTTTGTGAATTTCATCTCCTCTTAATTTTCTGATTTCTCCTCTTGTTTTAGGGTCTTAATTCTGTGTCTTTTCCCTTTATAAGTGTAGAAATTATCTTCTGGAAGCAACCATCTATGCTCAATCTTAAAAGTAGTTTGTAGCTTCATTTGCTGATTTCTTTGCTCTCTCTAATGTGGCAAGTGATTCATTATTTTGGAAATTTCATCAGCAATAATTCCTTTATAAAGTCTCTGGTGCACTTTTAAAGAAATTTTGTTTCTCTTTGTAAGTGTAAACTCTTTTCTGTACATCCTGTCAACTTGATTGTAGGTTTCCTCTATTATCTTCTGCACAGTCGTGTCCTTTTTTCTCCTCTTTCCATGATGTCTGATCTGTCTCCCTCTTAGTTGTAGCCTGCTGCACTGGTATTTGCCGTTCAGTTTGTACAGGATAAAAGGCTTCTTCAGCTGCCATTTTTACAGCCTTACCAACTGTGTTTTGATCATGCTCAGCAAATCTTTCAATGAAACCAGTATGGATTCAGTCTACAAGTTCTAGTATATTTGAGAGTAGAGCCTTTAGTTTCTTTTGCATTCTATCAGAGCCAGTCATTTTTTCAATAACATGTTAAAAAAAGATAATCTCTAAAAATATTTTCCAAGCCAAGTTTTACAAAGACGCCACTTCTAAAGAGCTTGTAGTCATATTAAAAAACAGAGACAGTGCTACCATATGCCAAGAATGTTATCAATTGTTTGCATAACAAAGCAATGCGGTCAGAACAAAATGGAGTTTTATGGCTTCAGTAAAGATAAACATACATTATTATGAGAATGTGGTATATGAAAGTTTCAGAGTAAGATCCAATTTTCTTTTTACCCTTTAGAAAGTAAGGTCCTTATAGTCCATTATTGAATTGTAGATGTTCCTAGACCTTATTTCAACAAAGTTAGTCTTCTACAAGGACTTTGTGTAAATTCCAGATGTTTTATTTTTTACTCCAAACAAGAAGAGGGAAATAAAATAAGTTTTTAGTTCACTAAAGTTCAGACTCAGATTTTATACTCCAGAAAATACCTTCTAGGCAAAGCCCTTCTCTTGCTTTCTTTGCCCAGGAAGCTGTTTGAAGAAATTCTTTAAATCCTTTTCCTAGCAATGGTAAAGGGAGGGGGGGGCAAGAGAAAAGTTCTTCACCCCTCCATTCCATTGTCTTTTTAAAGGGGCTTTAATGGTGGATAGTAGATTTTCTGATATTGTTGCTTTAAGATGTACTCACGGTGTTATACTTCATCTATGTTATGGATGAGGTCCCAGCTTCTCCCCCCTCCGTCGGAGCAGTCATGACTACGCGCAACCATGTCTGCATGGGCACTCTCAGTCAGCTCCTGTGTCGGGGCACATTCAGATCTCCGCCCACTTGCTGCCGCTTGCAGGGGGTCCAAATCAAGCCCCTTGCAATGAGCTTCTCTATGGGGAACTCATTGGAGTTAGGGAGCCCCCAAACCCCTCTAAGGAAGCCGGCGATCTGGTCAACCCTTAGGAGAGCTTCCCGGTGCGACTGTTCTCGTCACGCCGAAATCCCACCTTAAGTATAGTTTTCATAAATGTGTGCTGAGCCATTTATGTTTCTTTTGACTTTTATATCCTGAAGAATGGAATCAGTCCAGTATTCCAAAGGGAAAAAAATTAAAGTAGAAATAAAGCCAAATTATGGCAACTATTTTTTAAAAATAATGAGTTTTGCCAAGTTGGCAACTGAACAGTTCTTCCTGTTCGGAGGTGCTTACCAGATCTGGAGGGTCTTAAGGAGGCTGTGGTTGTATCATTCTTGAAAAAAACGTCCTTGCGTCCTTCAGATCCTGCCAATTAATCCCCAGTTTTGAATTTACCATTTCTGGGCAAGGCAGTTGAAAGAGCAGTAGCCGTGCAGCTCCAGGGCTTTCTAGATGACACATTGGCATTGGATCCATTCCAATCCAGCTTTCACCTTGGCCATGGGACAGAGACTGTGTTGGTCACCTTGACGGACAGTCTGCATAGACAGCTAGATCGAGGCAGGTTGGTGCTGCTGTTCTTGCATGACCTCACAGCAGTGTCTGACACAGTTGATCATGAACTTCTGACTCTCTGTCTTGCCAATGTAGATGTCTGTAGTGTGGCCCTTCAAGGGTTTTCCTCATTTCTTCATGGTCAGGGACAGAGGGTAGTGCTGGGAGAGTGAGGATATGTCTTACTATCTGGGGTTCCTTAGGGGGCACTCCTCTCCCTGATGTTATTTAACATCTGTACACACACCCTCACCCAGCTGGTGCGGCGTTTCAGGCTTCGGTGTTACCAGTATGCTGATGACACCCAACTGTATCTGTTACTGGATACCGCCCTGCAAAATCTGGCTGAGGGTCTGGAGGCCACGGTGGGATGGTTAAAAAAGCAGGTTGAGGCTGAATCCAACAAAATGGCAGGAGGGGGGAGCTTCGGGATTGGAGTCCAGGCTTCCAGCTCTTGATAGGGTGCTGCTGACACCAGCGCTGTCTGTCAAGAGTTTGGGCATGATTTTGGGTGCCTATGGAGGCCCAAGTCATGCACATTGCCAGGCTGGCGTTCTTCCACCTTCACCAAGCTCAGCATCTGGCTCCTTTCTTGTTGCGCCCTGACCTAGCCATGGTAATCCATGCATTGATTGCCTCCAGGTTTGACTACTGTAATTCAGTCTATGCTGGCCTACCCTTGGGACTGACCTGGAAGCTCCAGCTGATCCAGAATGTGGTGGCGCGAGTCCTGACAGGAACGTCACGGATGGCACATATTCAACCTATGCTGCTCCAGCTACACTGGCTTCCAGTGAAGTACTGAGTCAGGTTCATTTTCGTTTTCGGCGTCGCGAATGGCGGCCGCTTCTCGGGACGCTCCCGGAGGCGGTTAGCCCACGCGCAGTTAGGGGGGGTCTTCGCTTATGCGAAAGACCCTAGTGAGCCTTAGGCAAAGGCTCCAAACCGGGGGCACTTGGGGAGTAGCCTCTTTGCCGGCAGACAGCTGGGAAATTGAGGCTTTCTCCCCGCCCCAATCGGCCCCGCTGCGGCGTGCCCGTAATGGGACTTAGCGGCGCCACCGATTTCCAGGAGTGAAGACAGCGCTATGGCTTAAAATAAAAAGAAGAAATAGCATCGAATCGTGAGTTGAAGATCTATTTTGAAGCGTAAATCGGAGCCCCCTGCATGCGTATAAGCGTTGGGAGGAGGAAGGAGTTCCCACCCCTTTGAGAAGCAAGATCTACAAAGGGAGCGCGAAGGGGGGCTGAGAGAAAAAAAAAAAGTGTTGGTGAAAGTACCGTTGGGGTTGCATGGAAGATTGTGATCATTTTAGCTTCCAGGGGGATGCGGCACGAACTTTTTAAAAGTAAACAAAAAAACAAAATGTCGATACTGGAAAAAGTCCTGCAGACACCGAAGAGAAGAGAGGAGGGACTTCCGGTCCAGACAGCCCCCCCAAGAGCTTGCTGTCAATCAACAGGAAAAGGAGATGCTGTGCCCCCTGCTGGAACAATTGCAGAAAATCAATGAAACTCTGTCTAAAATGGATAGTGTTCTCATCAGTCGACAGAAACAGATATCGGAAACAACTAGAAAGATGATGGAGATCGAACAGAAATCGAATTTGATTCTAGGTTTCCAGGGCGTTAAAGAAGAAGAGAAAGAAGATCTTGGATTTACCTTGACAAATGTCTTGGCACCCCTAACTGGCAGTGAAGCGATAAAATTAAAAGAAGAGGTGGATGAGGCTCCCAAAGCCTATTCCGCTTTTATAAAAGAGAATACTCTGCCAGTAGAAGGGGATGTTGAGCATAGCAAGCGACAAACTGGAGATCTAATTTCATCCGAAGAGTTTATGGAGCCCAGGAAGCTTGAAGGCCAGAAGTTTAAGGAAAAAGAGAAAAGAAAGAAGAAGGATTTCATCTTTAAAATACAGAAACTTCTGAAGAGACACGCCAGCAGGGAGGAAGATGCAGTATTCCAAACTGGGACAAGCGAAGAAGACAGCAGCCCAGGGGAAAGTGGTGATGGAACGGAAGACTTCAAAGTTAAAATGGACTCAATCCATAACTGGAAGAGATTTAAAAAGAAGATACTTTGAGGACTGTTCGTGTAACATCTGGAAGGAGCTGTTTAATTACTAACCCCAATGGACTTTACTAACTGCATTAACAGAGTGATTTTGGACTCTGCGATAGTTAAAAAGAAGATCTTCTAACCATGATAGATGCCAAATTGGTATTGGTTATTAACCTAAACTAACCCTCACTAACAGGAAAAATTTCACTCCATCTTTTTCTTTCTCTATCTGTCTACCCTTCCCGTTTCTTATAAAAAGAATAAAATTCTCTCTTTTTTAAGAGAGTTTTACAAAAAAAAAAAAAAAGTACTGAGTCAGGTTCAAGGTCTTGGTATTGACCTTTAAGGCCTTGAGTGGTCTGGGACCAACATTTCTGCAGGACCATCTCCTCTCATATGTCCCTGGGATAACCTGCTGGTGATCCCTGGCCCTAAAGATGTCCGGCTGTCCTTGGGCCTTTTTGATCCTGGACTCAACCTGGTAGAATTCTTTGCCTAATACCACAAGGGCTCTGTGGGATTTTACGTAATTCTGCAGGGCCTGTAAGGCAGAGATCTTCCGCCAGGCTTTTGGTTGATCTATTGTGGTTTTCTATTGTGGCTGGCACCCTCTCCCTTTCTCCATCCCCCTAATTTCTGATCTCGGGCTTCCTCTTCACCTGCCCAGACAATGGCCAGGCAGTCCAGAATCAGGATGTACTTTCTAGGTATGCCATCCTGGACTTCTTTTTAACCTGGTCTTCTTTAGACTTTCTTATTTTAATTTTGTTATGATTGGAATTTTAATGTTTTGTATATTTGGTTTATGACTCTATACCTTTTTGTTGTACATCGCCCAAAGCCCTGCACGAGCAGGGATAGAGCAATTAACAGATCAAAACAATAAATCAATCAATAATAGTAATAATAATACAGCAGGGGGCCAATAGAAGCTTTTCCATGCTGCTTGGTTTCCCCCTGCCTGCTTTATAGTAGGAGACAAGCAGCCCTCGCTTCCACCATTGCTAAGAAGTGACACTTTAATATAAGCTGCCACCTACAAAGAGCCATTCTTGGCTTCAGGAAAATATCTGACCACATTGGACTGTTGTCGAATAATAGGTAATTAATTGACAGCATTTGACCAATCAATGGATCAGTGTACCAACACTATGATTTCATTGGGCTATTTATGGCGCAATCCTCAGAACACTTTCCTAGGAGTAAGCCCCACTGAATAGACCTGAGTAGGATTCTGAGTAGACCTGCAATTATACTACTTTTACTTCATTGTTCTTTAATTGTATAACCCAGTTTTATTGTATTGTCCTTTGTATATATTGTACTGGACAATAAATGAAGCAAATTAATAAAGCAAGATTGCTCTCTTAGTCTAGCAAAAACAAATGAGGAACTGACTTGAAGAAGACTTCTGTACTGAGATACATTTGAGCATTGCACAGCAGTGTCTCAGGTGGTGTCTCTTGCATTTCATGGTCTCTTGTTTAGAATGTTTTCTCTTTACCCATGTACTGTTTGTATGTGTGATGTATCCTCAGCTGGTGCATGTATACTTCATGCCTCTGCTGAAATGGGCCATGAAAGTTTATACCACAGTAAACCTGTTAGCATAAACAATGTGTGGCATCTTGAATTGCTAAGCAATTAACCCAGCTGCTCCTCTGGAAGAAGGCTTTTTAAAAACAATTTTATTCATTTACTTTGGAATTTCATGAAGGAAAAGGGCAGTCAATTGACTAAAAGAATTTTGTTGCCGTCCTTTGCTGCAGTAACTTACGTGTATTAATTGGCTGGTCTAGTAGGCCATGGATGCAGTCCACCCTCTGTTGAAGTCAGTGGCCCAATCTCCATGAATTTTTAAATGAGGTTGATTGCATCCCGTATTGAAACAAGTCTTTCAACTCTTAGCTCGTTTCAAGGTTTCATGAACCCCTTTAGCAATTGCCAAAGGACACAAAACACATAAAGCTAGGCACTTTGCAAAACCATATCAATTCTGTGGAAGAGATGTTTGAGAAGAGGGTTAGGTACCCATACAGAAGCTGTATGCAGATGTTCAGACCTACTGCATGGAGTGAGATTGGAATTGTGCTACCTCATTCCCCCCTTCAGCACACCCAACTCCATCCCCAACTGCAGTTTGTGCATTGGAATGAACACTTGCTCTGTGTCCTACTGCTTTGCCTTTTTACCGTCTTTATTTAAGACACCACAGATACGCAGAGCAGTCTACAAAAAGTTTAACAGCACAGAATCTCATCCAAGCAATATGTATACAGACTGTGTCAATGAGGCTTATGGGTCCTGAGTATTATATATGTAGGCCCATGTGCAGTGTTGGCTCCAGTGCACAAATCATTCATAGAATGGACTTGCCAAGATAGGTTGGGCAGGCACAATGCTGATCCACCACCGTGAGACAAGGTAGAACATGTGCATATTGTCTGTGAGTCATACCATTGGTCCTTCTAGCCTTCTCTACTCTGCAAATTTTCAAGGTCTCGAGCAGAGAGTGTTTCCAGTTGTACTGCTTGAGATCTTTTTATCTGAAGGTGCTGCTTTATGCATGCAAAAACGTGCTCTACCCTTGAGCTTTGGGCTGTTCCCTCAGCTGTGGACTCCTCCTTGTGCTTAACTCTTTAGTTGAAATGAATTGGAACATGACATTTAATAGTGTTTAATGTTGGTTAGGTCATGCCTGAAGTCATCAGCCAGACTCAGCTTCTATGAGCCTAAAATACGGACAGGAAAGGTCAGGATTTGCCTTACTTGCATTGACCATGAATTCAGCCTTCTCTGCAGCATGAATGGCCTTTCCACAAGTCAGTTTTTGTGCCCTTAATGCACACTTGCTTCTCATTTATCAAAGTCTGAATTATAATTTTCCTGAATTATAATTTTCCTGAATTATAATTTTCATTTATCAGAGTCTGAATTATACTTTTCCATTATGGGCATATACTCCTAGTCATTGCTTCCATGTCTGGAAATTTACATGGCGCAATCTCTGCAAAGGATCCTGGTACATTAAGGCATGCCTGTAAATAGCTGCTTGCCTGGTAGCCCTGTAATGAGTAAGAATTGTCTCTTGGTGACTAAGCAGAAAAAAAGTTTTGTAAACCAGAAGAGAAGGGGTTCCCCCTGAAAGTTAATACAACATAATAAATAGCCATAGGTATATGAGAGAGGCAGGTGAGTATCTTTTATGGATTATTTGCAAGAATGCCTTAAGAGCATGCTGAAATATAACTGTTTGTTGAACATGTTCTCAACACAGAAATTCACTGATTCTCTCTTTCTTTTTAAAGTTCTTTGCTTTTGCACTATGGTGTGTCTGCTGGGCCAATCTCTTCTACTCCTTCCATGGAATCGTTCAAAGCAGGACCCCACCACCTGTGTATTTTGTAACACCCTTACTTGTTGGCATCACAATGGTTGGTATGGATTTGTGTTGACCCTAATTACATGGGACAATGTTGATGACAAAACCAATGATATGAAGATGATACCAGGCATTACAACATTCTGAAAATCTAGTAGAGAGAGTAGAGGGAATTAATTGGATTGTGGATACCTAATTTGTGGTCTTCATTATCAAATTAAGAAGGACTGGGTGATTGGGCAAGAGAACTGCTTCAAATGATCAGGTATGATATAGAGGAAATAGTAGAGTGGGGGTGTCACAATATCAGGGTGCCCCGCAATGTATACTGACCAAGGTGATAGGAAATAAAAGGAATTTAGATATGTCCAGTTGGAAAAATACCTTTTTGGTAGTATAAATTTAGCACAGGAAAGACCCTGGGTTCTGGACCAGTAACTTACTCCAATGATTAAAAATAGAATTTAGAAATTTATTTACAAAAGATAAACATACATAAAACACACAAGTAGGAGAAAGGACTGTGCAATGAGACAAAGATAAAAACAATAAACCTAACTAACTAGCCTCTAGACACAGACCCTGAATAGCTTGCAGCTCCAAAGCAGATGTCTTGAGTAGCACTCTTCCCAGCAGCAATGATGCAAGAGTGGAAGTCCTGAAGAGTATGACGATCCCTCCTCCAGCTTCACATGTTCTTTCTGATGCCTTCTTGATGCAGCAGCAGCAGCAGCAGCAGCAGCAGCAGCAGCAGCAGCAGCAGCAGCAGCAGCAGCATGTGTTATTCTTCTGCTGTGGTTCCAACTCTTTCACTCTTGCCCTAAATGCTAGTCCATCTGTCACTTTGCTAACTGAATGACCAATCAGAATGAGCAATCAATTGATCTAACTGATCTGAGCTGAATCTAGATCCTCAGCCGTCAAACTGATATTTGAGCTATAGAGAACAGTTAACCAATTACCTTGACGATTCCCAGCTGCCAGCTATCGTACTGAAAGACAACTACATGCAGGTACTTGTTAGGTAAAACACTTCATGACTTGGATAACAATCCTGAAAGTACTTACAAGATGATAATTCAAAATAAATGCAAACACATACTAGGGACTCAGTTTCATGACATGGGGTCCCCAACATTTTGAGCCTGTAGGCACCTTTGGAATTTTGACACAGGGTGATGGGTACAACCTAGGGATGGGCATGAACCAAATTAAGAACCTGTTTGTCACAAACTTGGCACAGTTTGTGGTTCGCAAACCTCAGTTTGTGCCACCCTGCCCTCATGAGCCCCATGAACCTTCCAGGTGGGTTTCTGTGGTTTGTGTCTGCTTACAAAAACCATTTAAACAGATCCCTTTAAATGGCTTTTGCAAGCTGTGCTGCCACCACTGCAGCACAACTCACAAGTGAACTGAGAAGCATTTAAATGCCTTGTCAGTTGACTCGCTGAGTTATGCTTCCATGGTGGCACAACTCAGCAAGTGGACTGGGAATGCATTTAAATGCCTTCACAGTTGGAAGTGATTTTAGTGATCCCTTGCGCTCCCCCCACATTTGGAAGCAAGGGAGGAGCAAAAGGGATCACTGAAATGGCTTGCAAAAGCCATTTAAAGGGACTGTTCTCTTTAAATGACTTTTGCAAGCCATTTCAGTGATCCCTTCTGCTCCCCTCACACTTCCAAGCAGGGGGGAGCAAAAGGGATTGCTGAAATGGCTTGCATCCATTTCAGCCTAACAGGCTAAAATGGATGCATGCCATTTCAGCAATCCCTCTAGCTCCCACCCACTGTTTGGAGGGGGGAGTGAAAGGGACCACTGAAATGGCTTGCAAAATTGCTTTAAATTACTTTTGCAAGATCTCCCCACCCCACTTCCATTCTTCTGGCCTTGGGGAGCCACTGCCAGCAGAAGGAGGGAAGGAGGACCCAGAAACCTCACAAACTGGGAGGTTCGTCCCGGTTCTTGGAACCTCACAAACCACAAAACAGGATGAACCTCCATTTTCCCAGTTCATGCGCATCCCTAGTAAAACCACAAAATGGACACCACAGGAGGCAGAGTCTCACACACATAGGGGAACCTCCATACAGAGGACAAAAGGAGTTAAGTTTTAAAAAATGCTCTGGAAAAGAAGAGTGAGAAAGAATAAAACCAATATAGTAGTTGCAGCTGCTGCTGAAGCAACTTTTTAAAAATCTGCACAGCTAATTAGAAGCCCTACCTGGTCCCACCCACTTTCTTAAAAACACAGTAGGTGCAAGAAAAGGTGTCAGTGGGCACCATGGTGCCCAGAGATTCCCCACTGGGGAGCCCTGTAGTAGGGGATGTGAGTTGTAAGCTGCTCTGCTGTTCCTTGTTCAGATGTCGTATTATAGCTGGCCTCATTCCTTGATGCGTCTGCAGCTGCTGTTGAATCTTCCTGGCTGATGTTCTGCAGATATTTGCTTGCATGGATTGTGCAGCATCTGTAGCTTTGAAATAGCAGCCAAATGCTGCAGGAAATAGTGGGTCCTGGCTATGTATTTTTAAAATGTAAATATTTATAAACAGATTAAGATTTCATCTTTTGAGTAGGAATGAGAAGCTGTTGAATTTTTAAAGGATGTTTCACTCCAGTTAATCATGTCTATTCCTGTGCATGTTTTAAGCACTGGTTTTGAAGAAATTTGTATGTGCATGGTGTGTTTCCTTTGAGTTCAGTGGGCCTTATGGCAAGAAAGCCAGTAATACTTTCAGTAAACTGCAAAAACTCTAGAGTGTTTGCATAATAAGGAGTAATTTGAAAACAAAAATATGGGAGATCTGAGTCAGACTACAGTTCTACAGGGCATGGAGGGAGAACTATTTTGTCATTTGCATGTATTAATTTGTATAAATGCACCGTTGCCTGGCACTGAGGATGGAAGGGAAAAAAGATGACTGGAAGCAACCCCCTCCCCAATAAAAAATAGTGAATAGGAATGAAATGGCTCAGGCTTTTAAATGAGACTGGGGGCCAGAGGGCATGTATTCTCAGCTATTTTCCATGTGTTCTACATTTACTGTCTCTGCAGCTGTTGGCCATGTTGCTCATCCAATATGAGAGGCTTCACGGAGTCCAGTCCTCAGGGTTTCTCATCATCTTCTGGTTTGTGTGTTTCTTGTGTGCCTTGGGTCCTTTGCGTTCCAAAATCATTAATTCTTCATCTCAGGTAATTAGTTGTGTGTATGCTTGCAGCTGTATGGGGAAAAGATGTGCCAGGAGTGGGTGAGGTAGAGTAGGAGTAGGCTGGGCTAAGCTGCAGCTGTCTGACTCCCCAACAACATCAAATGTGGGTGAAGCATGAAGTGATACTAAATGAAGATCTGAGCAAGCTAATGAGGAGTTCCTCTTTTCGATAGGAAGAAAGAAGTTGTGTGGGGCTTGGGAAAAAAATTAAGTTAGGGAAAGAGGTAAAGACATGGGTATGAAACAAGATCAAGTTTTAGTCAAAATGTAAGTCTTGATGAGAGCATACCTCTGCATTAGAGATTAATTTCCACGAAGTTGGTCGGTGGCTAGATCCCTGTTTAGGCTGGTGCTTATTTGTCCCACATTCCTGGAGAATTGGAATCCATTGTATATGAGCAAGGAAAGCCCTGAATGTCTGTGCTCCCTCTGAAAGAGGAAAGAATTCTCTTCACCAATTCCATTTACTAAGGCACCCAGTCAAAACTTACTACATATTTGTTGTGAATCTCTTCTTGAATATTCATCTAAATATTGAACATTCTGTAGAATAGTATTCTACAAGCAGGAGACTCATGAGGCTTCTCAGGGGAAAGGAAATCCAATCCTCTCCTTGTCTATCCCTGCTTTCCCCTCTCTTGTTATACTTCTTTCCCCCCCACCATGCTACTTACCTTCTCACCTTATTGCTTCCCCTGCTTGTTTGCCCTATTTCTTTCCCTTTACACAACCTTACAATTGCTCTGGTTTTTCCACCCTTCGTATCCTGGGTTAGGATTAACCCCTATTTTTTAAAATATATATTTTTTAAAAAATATGTTGTCGAAGGCTTTCACGGCCGGAGTTCATTAGTTGCTGTAGATTTTTTTAAAAAATGTTTGTAACTGGTCCTGGATGGTCCCACTGTGGATCTGTTGACCTACATGGGCAGATGACCACCCTTTGCTATTAGATAGATGCTTATTCTAGTTATCTTTACCCTTGTCGTAAATGCCATAAGGAGCACTGTAATAGTTGATCCTGGTCTAGGGATCCATATTAGGCTGGAAGGACATGATGGAAGCCGGGGGGAAGGGAAGTATGTAAGTATATAGTTAGACATAATATTGGTTTGTAATTTTACCCCCATTGTCATTGGCCTCATTAACTTTCCCTGCCCCTTTAGTGAAATCATTCTCTTGTCTATTTGTTCTAATGGATTTCTCTTCCTAGGACAATATGGAAGACAGATTCAGGTTCACCACATTTTATATCTACTTTGCACTCATCCTGATTGAGTTGGTCCTTTCATGTCTTAAAGAAAAGCCTCCGTTTTTCTCTCCAGTTAATTCAGATCCTGTAAGTATTACAGTGACTAATTTGTATAGTTCTTTGTGATCTCAGAACACACTGGGACTAACTGGTGCAAACTCCACTGTAGTAGTGTCCTGAATTATGGCTGCACTTCTGAGTGTTATTGCAGAGTAGTATGTATGATAGAAATCAGCAAATGAAAATTCTACTGCCAAATCCAAACACTCTTCCCCAGAGCACTAACTGTGTCCATCCGTCCCCCATTATCAACCCAGATACAAGAAAAAGGTGAGGAAGCTGTGATACCAGGAGTTGCTTTGTGGAAGACCCCCCCCTCACCCTCCATCTGCTCCTTAAGATGGCTGTCATGTAAAACATATTGTTGACCAGGGCTATACCACATTACAAAGAAATGAAGTGCCTTGCAATGTTTTTTGTAAAAAAAAAAAAAAAAAGAGGAGACATTTGAGACAGGATCATGAAGTAGTTGGATCTGGGGATTCTGGACTGGCCATTACTTATTTGTTTAGGACACTTTTAGACCACTTCATAACTGAGATATTCAGGGCAATTCACCGTAACAGAAATAACAAAGCAGGGTTCCCTCAAGGACTTGTAGGGAAGGGGAAATCTCATTTTCCCTCTTCCTTCCCTGAAAGCTTCAATAGCCTCTCTCTTTTTCCCTTGTACTAGGCAACCTACTTTTATCTGCTTCCACTTTCCTCAGCTTTCCCGCCTTCTCTTTTGCTGACAGTCTCTATCTGGGAAGACTATGATTAAGTTGTGCAGCTTCCAGGCCCAGCTGCATGTTGAGGAACCTGCAAGGACTGGCATGGGGGAACCTCACTTTCCTCCGTGTTCCCCTCCCCATATTATATCTCCTCTTTCCCTCCTCTTTGCTACTCCCATGTCCTTACTTTTCCCTTCTTCCTTTTCTCCTTCCCACCCACCAACTGACCTACCTCTGACTTTATTATTTATTTCATTATTTATTATCTAGTCACATCATACCGTGCATCTTCCCTAAGGCAGCTTATATCATTCTTTTTTTATCTTCACAACAATCCTGTGAGGTAGGCTTAGATGTTTGTGTGACTGGCTCAAGTTCACCCAGCAAGGTACTATGGCCGAGTAGGGATTTGAACTTGGGTCTAGGGATGTGTGCCTTGAAAAAAATTGGTATTTTTCGAATCTAGATAGCAGGGAGCTGAAAAAATATTAGTATTCCCAGTTATCCAGGTCCCAAATACTGGTTTGGTATTTGGATCAAGGTTTATTTTCAGATTCCAATGTTATTTGGATCCATTATTCCCTATGGGGAATCTTTTTGGTGGGCTGTTTTTTGAGCAAAGTGCACCAAAATTGCAGTAGAGCTGCAGATGCCCATCCTTTAAACAACCCCCAAGTTCTAAGTGAATTGGACTAAGAGGTCCAGTTCTGTGGAAGCCTGAACAAGGTGACTCCTGCCATCTTCTATTGCTTCCTGTGGGGGGGAGAATTCCATGCTTTCTCCAGGGCAAAGAATAACCAAAGACACAAGAGCAAGCAAAACAACACCTAGTCAAAAGCCTCTCAAAGCAGACAGAGCCAAGAAGCCCAAAGAACCAATGCAGAACCAGGGATTCCTGGCAGAAGTGTGGGACAACATGACAAGCCTAACACAACAAATGTACAACCTGAGAACCCAACCCAGTGTCTAACCAGAGAATCATCCAAGCCAAACAGAATAGGAATGCTATTGCAAGTCCAACAATTGTAAAATCAGAGTATCTGAGGCAATGTACAACCCAAGAATCATAGGCAGTGTCAAACCCAAGAATGTACTGCAAACAGCAACCCCAATACAAAGTAATTTAAGCAAAGAAGACAGTATTGCAAGACCAACAAAACCAATTTCAAAGGACAGAAACCAACCTGGCAAGCTGATACCAATCTCCAGGAAGACACCAAAACACACACACACACACACACAAATCCTGGGAGCCTTAAAATGTTCGTTCTCGGTATTCCTGGTTTTGCCAAATATGTCTGGGATTTTTCAAGACCCATTTCTCAGTATCCCAAAAAATCCTGGATACCATCGAAAGACTGATAAGATTGAGAGAGAGAGAGAGAGAGAGAGAGAGAGAGAGACCGATTGACCGACCGGCCAGATGTATCCAAATGCACATCTCTACCTGGGTCTCCCAAATCCTCGTCTGAAATGCTAACCATTACACCACTCTGGCTTTCATGAGGTTGCTGCATAGAACAGTAGGGAGCAGCCAGGCCAGAGTGAGTCATGGGATCATAGTCCGGAGGTTGCTGTTTGGCTTAGCCTTGATTCTCCTTCAAAGGCCACAACAGCCCTGAAAATGCCCCTTCCTCCTCCCCTTGCCTTTTATTGACATAAAACAAGGCTTCAACTAGCAGTACTGTTGTGGTTGTCTAGCAATGGTCACTGAGGGCATTAATTTCTTAAAACTACAGGCACTCTTCTATCATTTGGGTGCTGTTAATCCCCCAGTGGTTTTTTTTTAAAAAAAAAATTCAGATTTTTCTGCAGTTTTGGGGCTTTTCATAAGTTTGTTGAAAGATCTGTCTTTATTCTTGGCTCCAGGCTCTAGATTGATATATCCACAGATCTGACCACACTGAGAATTAGATACAAATTTATAGATAAGGACATAAGACATTCAAACATCATATTAAGCCTGACTGTGCACAAACTCAGTTTGTTGTTGGGTTCTCACACCTGCCTCCCCTGTTTCCCTACTTTCTTGCATAGAACAAAGCGAAGGAATCCTGGTTTAAAACTAACTCTGGTGACCTGTGACATATGAATGCAGGCGTATTACCTAACTAGAACTAGTTCTCTTCCTGCAAACTGGGATTCTAAACTTGGATTCAGCTCTGTTTTAGAATTCTGATTTGTAGGGGATGAACTAACTCCACTTAAGTCAAGTGCCCCTGTTTGTACATCTCGGTAACCAGTTTTGAAACGGAGTTCTTTCATTGTGTGAGAGGGAAGTGTGAAGCTGAAGTGAAAGGAGAACAGTAAGACAATGATGCCAAATTCATCCCAAAATCTGGGTGGGGCTTCAGTTGAAAGATGACAGCTGAAATAATGGCTTGGAAAGGAACAGCAGAAGACTTCTGTCCAGGCTATTCACATGTATTTCTTGGATGTGATGCAACTTATTCTATATGAAAACCTAGCAATTCAATGTTAAATCTAGGAACCAAGCATAAAAAATCAGCAGATGTTGACACATGTAGTTCCTCTTTGTGTGCTGATTGCTAGATGGTCACATGAAAAAAACTGATGTATTAGGACATCCCCCCCCCCGACCTCGAAAGCGACAAGGGAAGCACTAAGCAGAACCTTTCCTTTCTTTATACCATGTATTAATGAATTATGCTAGCAACAAGAATAGAGAGGCCTTCTATTACCCTTCCATAATGGACTTCCTTTCCTTGCTTCTTGTCTGTCATTAACAGAATTTGTTGAGGTTGAGGTGGGCAGGGAGTCCAACAGCTCTAGAGAATGAGGTGTTGGGTACATCCTTCATTTAATATATACACTCCTAACCATATCCTCCAAACGGTGTCAGGTGGATGATGGCCTTTCAAAACAACATTTGCAAAAAAAAAAAAAATCTTTGATTAATTTTTTTTTTATCCAACTCTTATTATAGAATCCTTGTCCAGAGTTAAATTCCAGCTTTCTTTCAAAGCTGACGTTTTGGTGGTTCACTGGGTAAGTATGTTCTTCTAAGGGTTGCTTTGGTGTGTGTGACCTTGTGGTTGAATAGCAAAACTCATGCTTTGAAGACAGTAGGTTCAAGATTCAGTCCTCAAGAGATAAAATGATCTCAGGTAGCAGATTTGGGGTGAAAGAGTTTTCTCTGCCTATAATCCTGGAGAGCTGCTGTCAGTCGAAATAGGCTTTTTGGAGGGCAGAAGCAGTGGCTTGGTGGAATGCAAGATAAAGATTCAGTCCCTGGCTCCTCCAGTTAAAAAATCTCAGGTCCTATCAACTCATGTGAAGTGGTAAGGAGGTAGCAGAGCGCTGAATTGGTGGAATGGACTGTACCTCCTCATACTGTAGGGGAATCATATTTCTCAAAGTTTCCCATCAGTAATAATTCCCTGTAAGTGGAAAACCAACACAGCATGCAAAAGATTAGGATATGACATGTGTCATTTATGTGCTATTTTTTTATTTGCAGGAATTTTTTAAAATTAATGTAATCTGTTCACCTGCAATGTGAAGTGATACCCTACCACCTGATTCTGTGGCATGTGTAGACTAGGTGTCAAGTAGCAGGTGTTGGAAACACCCTGCTTTGCCTGAGATCCTGGAGAGCTTCTACCAGTCAGAGTAGACAGTATTGTATTAATTTACCTCTGTGTTATTAGTTGCTGTAGATTATTATTAGTTGTAATTTCACTGTATTATTAGTTGTAATTTCAACAGGAAAGAAGGGAGTTTAAAAATAAATAGGGCATGGTTTCCTGTCCTGAAAAACACAAAATGCTCTACAGCTGACAATAGCACTACAAATAAGATTAGAGTTTCGACAGCCATTCCACACACAAAAGAACCTCCTCAGGAAACCTCAGGAAACAATCCATAGACAAAAGAACCTCCTCAGGAAAGCTCCTCCATTAGCATGTTCATAGCCTGGAGAACTACTACCTGCCTATCATTTTTCTGCTCACCTTGACACAGAGAGTACTCCATCTTTCTATGTTATACCTCTGAGGATGCCAGTCACAGCTACTGGCGAAACGTCAGGTCCTACAATGCCAAGACCACGGCCACACAACCTTGAAAATCTACAGCAACTAATGAACTCCGGCGGTGAAAGCCTTCGACAACATATTAACTTCTGTATTGTTGATAAAAATAATATCAGAATTCTTCTAGCGTAAGAGGATTCCCTTCTGGTCTTGGTTGTTTAGCTATATTCCTGTCAATACAACAACTCTTTGTGGCATTCATTCTCTCTCTCAACAGTCTCCCTCGGAATACTGTGTGCCAGTTGAGGTAAAATATAGAAAAAGATTAAGGTAGTGTAACGCCCTCCACGCCCAGTAGGAGGGTGCCCGCTAGCAGCCGTTGCTGGGAAGCCACACTGGGGGATTGGTTCTGCCGACTCAGCCCCTCCCAGGCAGGCGGAGAAGCCAAATGGGGTCGGTAGCGGGGTCTACCGAAGGGCAGGGGCAGCGGCCTCAGACTGCGGGACTGCCAGAGGGGTTCTGTCACCCCTCTTGCCCGCCCTGGGTCTGGCTACTGGCTCAGGGAAATGCTCGCCGTTGGGGCCTTTTCCTCACTCTCTCTCTCCTCCATCTAGCCCCAGCCAGCCCAGTCTTCCTCCTCGGTCGCATCCCTGTCTCCTTCTTTTATTCCCCCCCGCAACCCCCTTTGGGCCCTCCCACCCCAAAGCCCCACCTCCCTTCAAAGGGAAGGACGCCAGGCCCATGTCCTCCCTTCCAGCACCCAGAACTCTTGCCTGGGTGAGAGCTGGACATGTACTGCCAGCTGCACCCTTCCCGTAAGGTGCAGCCGCTCGAGTGGGCCACCGCACTCGTCGCGGGCCGGGCCTCGCCCACCCTGCCTGTGCCGCCTCTGCTTCCTCCACCCCGGCCTCCTTTGCCGCCGGTACCTCGGATCCTGTGCCGCCGTTTCCTGGCGATGGGTCCTCGCAGCGCCTGATGAGTGCATCTTCGAGGTGGGTGGGTGTCGCCGGGGCCGTCCCTGGACTGCTGCCGTCTCCGGGGAATGGGGAGGGGGCGAGGGTCACCGGCTGCGCCACTGGGTTCTTTCCGCACCTCTCAGTGCCATCCCGGCGGGGGCTGAGACACGTCCCCTCCCTTATCTCTGGCATGGTGCTGTAGAGGCAGGATAGATAGTCGGCCACGTGGTGCTGTTGTCCCGCCCAGTGGTGTATCATGAACTGGAAAGGAAGCAGAGACATGTACCATCTTAGGATACGAAGGCTGTGGTCCTTCATGTGTTCCATCCACAGGAGCGGGGCATGATCTACCACTAGCCGAAAGGGGTTATTATCCAAGTAGAACTGCAGGGACCCCACCGCCCACTTAACGGCCAACACTTCCTTTTTGACCATTGAGTAATGGCACTCGGCCGGCTGCAGTTTGCGGCTTATGAAGAGCACTGGGTGCTCGCCCTCTTGGTCCCCTTGAGTCAACACCACCCTGAGGCAGAGGCATCGGTGTGCACCATGAATGGTCTGGTGAAATCCAGATTCTGGAGGACTGGCGCATGGGACAGACTGCACCATAAGGCTGTGAAGGCCTGGTCTCGAGTCGCATTCCACTGTATGGCATTGGGCTCCGTCATCTTCAAGCAATCTGTCAGCAAGCTAGCTTGCAAAGCAAAATGAGGGATAAATTTCCTGTAATAGCCCACCATTCCGAGGAACTGACATAGTTGGCATTTGGTCGCAGGCCGGGGGTGTTGTTCGACCATGACCACCTTCTCTGGGAGGGGCCGCAGCTGCCCCCGGCCTACCAAGAACCGCAAGAGGCCGGTAAGGTGGCCCAGGCTTGGTGGCGCCTGGTCTCCCAAAAGTAGTGGGAGGTGATTAACTGCAAGGTGCAGGACGTGCTGCGTTTGGGCATCATAGAGCCATCCCAGAGCACATGGAGGAGCCCGATAGTGCTAGTGCCCAAACCTGACGGTTCGGTGCGGTTTTGTGTGGACTATAGGGGGGTCAACCAGCTCTCCCGGTTTGATGCATATCTGATGCCGCAGGCCAACATATTGATTGATCGGCTTGGCCAGGCCCGCTACATCTCAGCAATCGACCTGACAAAAGACTATTGGCAGGTGCCCGTGCACCCCCCGATAGGGAAAAACCTGCGTTTGCGCCTCTTTCAGTTCAAGAGGAGTTCCCCAAGTCTGTAGAAGATGAGTCCAGGGTGACCCAGCTTCTGCGTAGGGTGCTTGTCGCCCTCTCCCCTGGGGGGTGCCACCCTTGGGGGGCTGGTAGCTGGAGTTGTGGCCTTTCTATCAGGTCGCTTGTGCCCGCATTCTCCACCACGTTGTGACACCCTCCACACCCGGTAGGAGGGTGCCCGCTAGGAGCTGTTGACGGGAAGCCACACTGGGGGGTTGGGTGTCGGCCCCTCCCGGGCAGGCAGAGGAGCCAAAAGGGGTCAGTAGCAGGATCTACTGAAGGGTAGAGGCAGCAGCCTCAGACTGCGGGACTTCCAGAGGGGTTCTGTCACCCCTCTTGCCTGCCCTGGGTCTGACTACTGGCTCAGAGAAATGCTCGCCGTCGGGGCCTTTTCCTCACTCTCTCCTCCGTCTAGCCCCAGCCAGCCCAGTCTTCCTCCTCGGTTGTGTCCCTGTCTCCTTTTATTACCCCCACCACCCCCTTTGGCCCCTCCCACCCCGAGGCCCCGCCTCCCTTCAAAGGGAAGGATGCCAGGCCCGCGTCCTCCCTTCCGGTGCCCAAAGCTCTCGCCTGGGCGCAAGGCAGACATGCACTGCCAGCCGCACCCTTCCTGTAGGGTGTGGCTGCTCGAGCAAGCCACTGCACTTGTCGCAGGTTGGGCCTCGCCCGCCCTGCCTGTGCCGCCTCTGCTTCCTCCGCCCTGGCCTCCTTTGCTGCCGGGGCCTCAGATCCCATGCCGCCACTTCCTGTCGACGGGTTCTCGCAGTGCCTGATGAGCGTGGCTCTGAGATGGGTGGGAGTTGCCGGGGCCATCCCCGGACAGCTGCCAGTTCCAGGGAACGGGGAGGGGGCGAGGGTCGCCAGCCGCACCGCTGGCCTCTTTCCACAACTCCCGGCGCCCTCCTGGCAGGGGCCAGGACAGGTATGCTTACATGGAAGAAAAATTTATTGAAATTAGTTGGACTTCCTTTTGAGTAAAAGTAGATATGATTGATATGCATATGTGTTAGTGGTGGGACAAAGTATAAACTACCTGTATGATTTGGGCCCCGGGTTCTGTACTGGGCTATCCCGCTTCCGGCTCCACATTTCGACTCGGCAGTTCAGGCAAAATACATTTTATTAACAAAACAGCAAAAGCGGGCAATCTTAATTGACAAAGTTCAAAAGAACAGGGAAAGTCCAAGCTGCTTCCCTGATTGCCAAAACATAAACAATAGTTAAAAATGGCCGAAACTTACAGAAACTCTAACAGGCAGGGGATGCTCTGCCGAAAGGACACGCGCCCCCCCTCAGCCTCCTTTTCCCTTTTTATCTCTTCCAAGCCCTGCTAAGACGCTGCCCCACCCTCTATCTAATTCAGCTGTTAGTTAAGGTATCTCAGCTATGCAGCTCTTGCGAAGCCGAGTACCAGGCAGTTCCTCCCCCTTCTGCCATCCTTCAATTCTGTTGCGTTGGTATTTTACTCATGAGTCGGTCTCTTCCTTACACCCCTGCCACGCAGAAAGAGAGGGTATGTCCATCTCACTTTCTGCGAGAGAATATAACAAAACATCAGTTCAGATCAATTCCTGTTATTCTCCGACTTCTCTACTAATCGTGATCTATCCTATTAATCTGCTTTGGCAAAACATCTTGAGAGGGAGTCAGCTAATACATTTTCTTTTCCCTTAATGTGTCTAACCTCAAATGAAAAATCCTTTAGGGATAACGCCCATCTTAGAATTCTAGCATTAGTTTCTTTCATCCTGTTGATGAGAACCAATGGACTATGATCTGTCTCCAACTGAAAGTGTACCCCCCTTAGGTATGTTTTAACCTTGTTTAGCCCCCATACCACTCCCAGGGCTTCCTGCTCAATGACGCTGTATTTCTGCTCCCTGGGCAGCAGCTTATGACTCAGACATACTACTGGATGGAGACAGTCATCTTGCCCTTTCTGCAGTAAAACCACCCCCAAGCCGTACTGGCTGGCATCTGTATGCACTATAAACTCCTGGGAATAATCTGGCGGTTTAAGGATTGGGACTTCTGCAAGCCTGCTCTTTAATGTGTCGAAAGCTCTTTGACACTCAGGTGTCCAGGGTATTCTCCCAGCTATCCTTTTCTTACATAAATTGGTGAGTGGTGCTGCTTGATGTAAGAAGTTAGGGATAAACCTCCTATAGAATCCACTCGCTCCTAAGAAACTCAGTACCTGTTTTTTGGTGGTTGGAATTGGCCAATTAACAATTGCGTCTATTTTTGCATTATGTGGTGCTATCTTCCCTCTCCCTATTTGATGGCCCAAGTAGACAATTGACCTATTGGCTATTTGACATTTTGAAGGTTTAATGGTTAGTCCTGCCTCTTGGATTCTCCGCAATACAACTCTTAGATGGTCTAAATGCTGTGACCACGATAAACTGGTCACTGCAATATCATCCTGATAACTTTCTGCGAAATCTAATCCCTGTAGCACCTTGTCCATTAGTCTCTGGAACACCTTGCTGGCTGAGTTAATTCCAAATGGGAGCACATTAAAACAGAATTGCCCCATGAAACATAAGAAGGCTGTTCTATCCTTAGCTCTTTCTGTTAACAGTAACTGCCAAAACCCGGATGTGAGGTCTAAGGTGGTGATATACTCTGCATTCGCAATCCTTTCCAGGACCTCCTCTATATTTGGTGCTGGATATTGATCAGTTTTACACAATTGGTTTAACCCTCTATAGTCTACGCACAATCGATATTCTAGGGGGTCTCCTTCATGAAGCTTCTTTTTGGGAACTATTACGAGGTTGCTACTCCACTCCGAAGTGCTCGGTTCTATGACTCCCATCTCGAGCATTTTCTGTAGCTCCTTCCTCACTACCTCCTGCATTGGCCCTCTGATGGATTGCATTTGATCGGTGGATGTTCCCCTGTATCTAAATCTTGACTGATCAAATTAGTTCTCCCTGGGCAGTTTGTGAACAGGGTTGCAAACTCTTGCAACATTTCCTTTAATTGCCTTTGCTGTTCTACTGTCAGTGTCTCGTTAATAGGAATTTCTGCCAATCCTTCTCTCTTTCCGCTCTCTGCCACTAAATCAGGGATGTCATAATCTTCCTCCATCCAACTTTCCACTGACAATTGTTGTACTTCTCGCCTGACAAATTTTTTTAGCCGATTAATGTGAACCAACAAGGTCCCTCTTTCTGGGTCCTCCACTTGATAGTTTCCATCACCACAACTCTTCACTACCTTGAATGGCCCACTCCACCTCAGATCTAATTTCCCCAGTCCTTCTGGTTTCAGCACCAAAGCGAGGTCTCCCTCCTGTAGCTGCCTGAATCTGGCTGATTTATCAAAGTACCATTTCTGCCTTTGCCTGGCCTCTACCATCGCCTCCTGAGCTGTTTGTCTTACACTCTTCAAAACCCTTTGCAAGTTTGCAAAATACTCTGCGGCCGGCTGTGGCATCTCTGAAGTCCATATCCCTTCCCAGTTTACTCTCAACAGTTCTAAGACTCCAGGCAGCTTTCTCCCAAATACCATCTCATTCGGCGAAAAACCTCCCAACGAGGGGTGTACCACTTCCCTATATGCGCTTACCAAGAATGGAATGAATTCATCCCAGTCCCTTTGATGTTCTGCACAGAAAGCCTTTAACATCCGGGTAAGAGTTCCTCCCCACTTTTCAACCTGCCCATGCGACTGGGGATGATATGCTACACTTAATTTTTGCGTCACTCCTGCTAGATTATACAACTTCTGCATCACCCTGCTCATAAAAACGGTGCCCTGGACAGATGTCACTACTCTAGGGAACCCATATGCAGCGCAAGATTCCAACACCGCTTTGGCAACGCTTAGTGCATCAGCTGTTCTCAAAGGTATTGCTGCCGGGAAGCAAGTTGCCCTATCAATGATCACTAGAATAAATTTTTTCCCGATTTGGAGGGTATAAAAGGCCCCCGAATGTTGATTTGAATTTCGGAAAAGGGGGTTTGAATGACTGGAATTTCTCCCAAGGGAACCTTTATGTGATCAGAAGCATGGCCAACTTTCTGACAGACTTCACACCTGGCAACATAGCTTTTCACGTCCTTGTGTATGCCAGGCCAGTAAAAGACTGAACTGATTTTAGCCAATGTCCTCTAAAACCCTAGATGGCCTGTCAATGGTAGATCATGCCCCACTCTTAAGATTTCCTCTCTGAATTTTTCTGGGACTACTAGCTGTTTTTCAGGCCCACAATTAGAGCTGCTTTTCTTAGGCATATATTCCCTATATAGTAATCCATTTACCCAAACAAACCTGGTATCTCCAGGCTTGTCCAGTGCAGGCTTATTCTCTTCCACTGCTTCTCTACATTCTTTAAGGGACTGGCACTCCTTTAACTCCTGTTTGTAACCTATTGGATCTGTGCTTACAAGGAAAGGCTCGTCCCTTTGAATCAATTGCTCCTATTCACTCCCCTTTGTCTCCTTTTCCTTTCCTGTTGGCTGCTCTACCAAGCTTACTACCTGGGGCAACTCAGGTTGGACTTCACTTGCTTTCACTTGCCTTCTTGTCATTACTGGAAGTTGCGACACAGACTGTTTTGCTGTCAATACTCTATATCGAATATCCATGCCTACAAGGAACTGTGGATCCCGCCCCCTATGTACTAGAAGGAGAATGATATCACTCCAATCGCCCACTCCTACTTTCATAAACGTAACAGGTTGTTCTTTAGGTCTGGAGTCATAAGATCGTATTTCTATTTTCCCCTCTGCCTGGAGCCCTAACCCATGAAAAATGTCCTCGGACACACTTGACATGTCTGCTTCACTATCCCACACCACCTGAAGGTCAATGCAATCTTGCAATCTCACTTGCATAGCCCTTTTTTGAGCACACCAGCATGCTTGTTCTGGGCTAATGTAACAAGAAATAGATCTCTTTGGCAAGGTGGCTAGCTCAATGTAGTTCAACTCTGAACATTTCTCTGGTTGTTGCTTATAACATTGGGGGCTTCCTTGCTTTTGTTCATTTTTTACTCCTGTTTTTCCTATCAACCCTCTTAAGTCCTGAGGATCTAATTTACCCCTCCCCCCCCGTCTGTCTGCACTTTTTCACTTGCATCACCAGTTGCTAGTTGGTCTTGAATGTCCCTTTTCCAATCTTCAGGTTGCTGTTCCCCTCCAGCATTTAGTTGAACTTGGGAGCAACTCGAGACCACTTGCACTTTCGGTTGGTATCTATCACCCCTAGTCGCCAGTTTAAAACACTGGGCTTTGATATGTCCTGGCTTTCTGCAGTAATGACAGATCACCTGGGCTGGACTCAGATTTCCTGATCCCCTTCCTTCCTTAACTGGAGTCTTGGCTACAAACTGAGCTTGTTGTCTAAAAACTGTTCTGAAATTGGTTTGTTGTTCTTGTCTGCCCTGCATGGAGGGAGGCATAAATTTTCCTCCTGGTCGTTTTCCATCTCCTTGCCAGTTCGAAGCTGAATAGTCAGCTGCAGCTATTTCATCCAATACTGTTGCCAGCTGCTGAGTGGTGGCGGGCCTCTGCACACGTGCTACTGCCGCATGCTCTGCTGGAATAGCTTGATAAATGTGCTCCCGAACTATTAACTCTAATAGAACGTAAAATGTTCGTGCTTGCGCTGCCTCAGTCCAACGAAGACACATTCTCTGCACCCTGCTGACAAATGAGCTGTAGGATTCCTTTGGCTTAGGAACTGCCTGTCGAAAATTTTGCCGAAGTTGTTCTGTTGATAGTCCAAACTGCCGCAGGGCTAGCTGCTTAAAATATGAATAGTCCCTTGCTTGCTGGGGGGCGAGCTGTGCAAGTAACTCTGCAACCTCCCCATGCACACACCTGCGCAGAGCTGCCATGTATTCAGTGTCTGGCACATGGTAATCCTGTGCTGAAGCTTCAAATAAGGCAAAAAAAGTTGCCACATCATCTCCAGGTCTTAACTCAGGAAACTTTAACTTTGTCCATCTATCTCCTTGATTGCCTGCTAGATGCTGCTGCATCATGTTCATCTGCTGCCCATTTTGCCCGAGGAGCTGGGTCATTAGAGTGCATAACTGCTGTACTGGGTCAACTGGTTGCCCTTCCACTGCAGCCCCGTCTGCCTTCACTGCCGTCTCTACTCCCTTATCATTCTGTGCTTCTATTTGCCCAGTTTTCACATCTGTTCTCCGAGGTAACACCTTCCTCCTCAAGGCCACTTCTTTGTTATCATACTCCTCTAGGATTTCTTTCATATCAAGTACTTTTTCCTGGGAGTATCTTTGAAAGGACTCTTCCTGGTAACCGGATGCCTCTAATCCTACTGAGGCTAAAACTGGATCCATGTTGTATAATATTCCCTCTGAATAATCCATGGATCAACAGTCCTTGTTGATACCCTTCTCTCACCTTTTGCCTGTTTGAACCGCTGCCACCATGTATGATTTGGGCCCCGGGTTCTGTACTGGGCTATCCCGCTTCCGGCTCCACACTTCGACTCAGCAGTTCAGGCAAAATACATTTTATTAACAAAACAGCAAAAGCGGGCAATCTTAATTGACAAAGTTCAAAAGAACAGGGAAAGTCCAAGCTGCTTTCCTGATTGCCAAAACATAAGCAATAGTTAAAAACGGCCGAAACTTACAGAAACTCTAACAGGCAGGGGATGCTCTGCTGAAAGGACGCGCGCGCCCCCTCAGCCTCCTTTTCCCTTTTTATCTCTTCCAAGCCCTGCTAAGGCGCTGCCCCACCCTCTATCTAATTCAGCTGTTAGTTAAGGTATCTCAGCTATGCAGCTCTTGCGAAGCCGAGCACCAGGCAGTCCCTGTAATGACTTGCAAGACTGATCCTCCCCCTTCTGCCGTCCTTCTGTTGCGTTGGTTTTTTTATTCATGAGTTGGTCTCTTCCTTACACTACCTTTCAGAACTGTAGTACAGAAAACGCGAGAGTGACTAAGTTATAGATGTGATATTGTGTGCTTAATCGGAAGCTTTCAAATAATGGTCTGTGCTGTGAATAACTTGCACACTGGTGTGTGAATGGGCTTTTAAGATTCAGGTTTCATTTCCCATTGAAGCCGTACTTTACAGGGGGGTTTATTATCAGTGCTGTGCAGCAAGGAAAGAAGCATGTGTGTGGCATGAAAAAGTGCAATTGTGCCAGCCTTAAGCACACAAAAATGATAGATTCCCCCACCTCAGAGAACCACTGTGTCAAGGTGACTATTTTGTCATGAGGGGGGGGAATCAAATTTACAGTTACAAGGGCTTCAGTGGAAGTACTTTCTAAAATTGCCAAATTAGTTTCTGGTATTGATGCTGCTTCTTTTTTTATCCCCTTTCTAAATAAGGTGTGGGGATTGAAGGGTAGTTGCCGTTCCAGAAAAATTAAAGCTGTCTCAATTGCAATCTTGTGTTACTGGGAAAGTACCCCCTTTACATCTGCAAACACAGCAGTGTTGCAAAGATCACAGTTGAGCTTATGTCGCAGGCACCTATTAGCTGGGGCTTAGAATGAGCACAAAGCACTTTGACCCTGTTTTTTAAAAAGGCCATTCTTCCCATCTTCCTTTGTGTAGGGACAGAGATATAATGCAGAAGTCACGTGTGCTATCTTGAACTCTTTGGAGGAAACATGCAATATGAGTATAGTAGTAATAAATAATAACTTGCCCCAAGGTTTGATTCATGGCTGCTGTAATAGGAACTTTTCCCGTGTCCAAACCCAGTATCCTAACCATATTGGTCCCCAGATGTTCCCTCCTAGAAATGGAATAGAGAGCTTTCCACTCAGCAACAGGAGGCTTAGCTGGCTTCTTTTCCAAAAGAAAGCAGCTCTCTGATTAAAAACAGTGCCTCAAGGAAAATATTTAATATCCAGAGAAGTCCACAAAGAGAGTTGCTAATGCTTGGGTAGTTTTTCTCTTAAGGATTCAAAATGCAAATTTCAGACTAGGAAGTAAATCATTTTGTCCTAGTTCCTCTAGATAAAGAGAGATGGGTTAGGCTGTAGCACTTGTGGTCACCTCCCAGGTTCATTCAGGTTGCTATGGGAGGACAGAAGGGGAACAGGGAGTAATTCAGCATCACTGACAGCAGCAGTTGCATTGACGTCAGTGGTGAACCTGTTGCCTTGCAGGGAGGGGGGAAGCCAGAAGAATTTGCAGTAAAGGTTGACTGTCATCAGGGATCAGCTGCTAAGCTGTGTTCCGTTTGTGGGTATCATAGATATGATCAATGAAAGTATGTAAATGGAATGACTACAGAACTGGAAACTGGTTGCTATTTGTTAATAAATTAATGATACATACAAAAGATGAAGAAGAAGGACAAGATAGGTGGAAGCAATGGCAAAATGGATGGGAGTTCTTTCAGTCAATAGTGGGGGCAACAAGAAACTTTACAAT
Source organism: Gekko gecko (assembly GCA_029375565.1). Taxonomy (NCBI): domain Eukaryota; kingdom Metazoa; phylum Chordata; class Lepidosauria; order Squamata; family Gekkonidae; genus Gekko; species Gekko gecko. The sequence continues at coordinate 227,927,465 of JAPDNY010000002.1, forward strand.
ACAATGGAATGAAAATATTTTGAACAATCCCAGTCCATATAATGTGACACTAACAGCTGCAGTCCTCATAAGAGTTATACCCCTCTAGGGCTTTTTTTGTAGAAAAAGCCCAGCAGGAACTCATTAGCATAATAGGTCATACCCAACAGCAGGAACTAATTAGCATATTAGGCCACACCCCCATGTTACCAGGAGTGTGGTCATTCAACCACAGCCATCTTTTGCTTCTTATTCTGTTTACCTAGTTTGTCTCAAAACCCTGGGCTTTTTTGGAGCAGGAACTCCTTTGCATGTTGCAATGTAGCCAATCCTAATGAGTTTCTGCTGTTGGGTGTGTTCTATTATGCTAATGAGTTCCTGCTGGGCGTGGCCAACTTGGGAGCCAGCTGGAACTTCGATTCTGTGCGTTCCTGCCCAAAAATAGCCCTGTACCCTTCTAACCCCTTTGACTTTAACAGACTTAAATGGGTATCACTCTGCTTAGGGTTGCATTGCGAATATGCTTGGTGCAAAGATGTAGTCCAGTGTCTCTTTTCCTTCGGTTAAAAAAATCATATCTTCCCTCTCCACAAAATTATACCTGAAGAAGCTTACAACATAGATAATAAATAGTAATAAACCAATACTGTTTAAAAAATTCAGTTTTAAAATCAGCAATAGAACATGGTCAAGTTGAAAGCATCATAAATATCCTAAAACCTGCATAAAAACAATTCTAGAACCATAGTCTAAAACATTAAGAAAGGATAGGGTAGTTAAAATTAACTGGGGAAAGCTCTGAAAAGCTTGAAAGGGTAAAAACATCCTCATCTGATACCTAAAAGCATGTGAGCTTGGTGCCGAGCAATCTCTGTATGGGGAGGCAATTCCAGTGCATAGGTGTCACTCCTGAAAGTGATCATCTTAGAGATGCAGACTATGAGAAGGGTAGATGTGTGGGTCATATTCAAGGTCTGAATTTTAACATTTTTTGCTGTGTACTGAGATATTTGCAGTGCACCTTTCTAATTCCATGGAAGTCAATTGTTGTGCCTTTGCTTAGAATTACCCTGCCAGTCATTACTGTGTTATAATTTTAATCGTTTTAAACTGATTTTAGGTTTTTAATCTGTTCACCAGTTTAAAGAGTTCTGTGTGGGGATGGGGTTGTTTTTTTAAAAAGCAGCTTAAGAGTTTTTCTTGATAAGATCCTCTCAAGCAATTAAAACCATGTACACAGAACCTTACCTTTGCATTCTGTATTTCAAGTAGTTTGGAATAAATTGCTGGTTGTGCACTCACACAACTAGAATCAACACTACACCTATACATATGTGCTGAATCGCTAGGAATATACATTTTCCCCATAAACTTCTTGGGGAGCATGGCTAGATGCATGTCAAGTGATTTTTCTATGCAGTCCTAAGGAGGGTACCCCCTTCTAAACCTATTGATCTCAGTGATTTTAGATGGGTGTAACTCTGCTTAGGAGTGCATGGTTTGCTGTGTATATAATTGGACAGAAGCAAAATAAGAGCCAGTGTTCGTATACTGGATCATATCATTCTGTCTGGCAAAGCTCCTGGATTCCAAAGAAAATTGAGAAACCTCACAAAAGTTTGAGGTAACATAGGGAAACTAGCTAGCTTCTGTTAAAGTAGATTATGTGTATGTGATTTTTTAAAAAAATACCCCTCGCGATAACTTATCTCGACTATTTGTCCTGGCATCACTATGCAATCACAGGTAAATATTGTTTCTCTTTTACTGGAGCTGAACTGTCATTTGTGGGCAAGTTAGTCATTCTGTAAGCAAGCAAGAATACAAGCTTGACTCATCCATGCCCATAATGAAGATAATCTAATATGGTCTGATCCAGTAGGGTGTTTCTTAGGTTCTTTCTAGATTGCTTTAAGGGGAGAATTAGTCATTTTCATGGAGGAGAGGTCCATCAATGGCTACTAGCTATGGTGAGTAAAGTGAACCTCCATATTCAGAGGCAGTAAACATCTAAAACCCAGTGCTAGGAGGCAACATCAGGGGAAGGCCTTGTCCTTTTGTGCCCTGTTTGTTTGGTCCTCCCGGGAAACTGGTTGGCAACTGAGTGAAACAGGGTGCTGGACAAAATTGACCACTGGTCTGATCTACCAGGGCTCTTCTTATGTTCTTAAGTACCTTTTAGCTCATGTTACCACCTTTTTGTACTTGCAGTCAGACTAGAACTACATATTCATAAATTGCTAGGTCAGTTTTGACTTAACAGCATTATACATTTTTCTCATACTGCGTTAATGGCAAAAGATAACATGGGGCAAGAAAGTGCATGACATCAGGGCTCCAATAGGTTGTCCTAGATAATGTGTAATGGAAAAGTGGGAATAACACAAGTGGTTGCTGCTTGTGGCCAGAACCATATATTCACTGTAGCATGTAAATCTGGCATCAGTAAAGCTGAAGTGACCAAATGTATTCAGAGTTACTGATTTCATTTCTCTTCTGCAATACAGTATGGCAATCCAGGGGTATAAAAGACCTCTTGAAGATAAAGATTTGTGGTCTCTGAATGAGGACGATAGATCTGAAGTGATAGTACAGAAGCTCCAGAAAGAATGGGATAAACAAAAGCAGGAAGTACAACAGTAAGTTAACTTTTTCTTAAAATGAGCACATCTTATAGTTTTGCTTTTGTGAATAAAATAGGACTTCATTCTATGTTTAAAAAGTAATCAAAATGGTATTTGTTTGAGCGTTTATATGCTGCTTTTCTCCCCAATAAAGACTGTATGTTGTAAAAAAAGGAAAAGAAAAAAGACTTCTGAGTTCAGGGCAGGACCTGGTCTCTCTGTGTTTCAAAGGTTTCCTGGTGTGTCTTTTTGGAGAGGGAACTAGATTTTCTCTACCATATGTATTAAACAGAACTGTCAACTTAAACAACAGAGTGAGATAAGTACTTCTCTAAATTAGCAGTGTACAAATGAAAGAGATTCTAGTGTTGGTATAATACTTGCCATTGACCCAGGAAGGAATAGAAGATAGATGTCACCATATCTGGCTAACTTTCCCTGGATCTGTACCTTCATGCCAAGTTTGTGGCACTAGGAGTTTGGCCTTCTCCCTTTGCCTGGGCAACAGTACATGCTACTTGCTGCACTTCAGGCTCTGGCTTAAGCCCCTGTCAAGTTAGTCCCAGTTCCATCTGTAGCCTCCAGTTCTAACAATTGACCCCAGAGACCCTGGTTTGAAGGACAGACATAGGGATGGGCATGAGCCTGGAAAATTGAGGTTTAGCCCAGTTCATGTTTTGTGAGACCCCACAAACCACGAGCCTTCAGAAGCCTTCCTGTTTACCGAACTGGTTCATTTCATGAGGTTTGTGATGCAGTAGAATGGCCCCCCTGTGGGCTAGAGATGCCAAACTCTCAGTGAGTCTCCAGCTGATTCTCCTGTTCTACCAAAGGGAGATCACTTCCCTTTTCCTTCCAACCCTGCGATCCTTGACTTCCGGGCCTCCTGGGGTCCCCCTTTTTGGCTTGAACTCTGCTGGCCTCCTCCTGACTGCCACATGGGCCAATTTCCCAGAACTCCCACTGTTTCTATCAAAGGGAGATTATCCCCCTTGTCCTTCCGACCCTGTGATCCTCGACTTCTGGGCCTCCTGGGGTCCACCTTTTTGGCCTGACCTCATCTACTGGCTTCCCTCTGACTGCCTCATGGGCTGGTTTCCCAGAACTCTTGCCACTTCTATCAAAAGGAGATCGCCCCCTTTTTCCTTTTGGTCCCACAATCCTTGACTTCCAGGCCTCCTGGGGTCCCCCTTTTTGGCCTGGCCTCATCTGTCAGCCTCCCTCTGACTGACCCATCTGCCAGTTTCCTGAAGTTCCTGCTGCTTCTGCAAAAAGATCACCTTCCCCTTTCTCCCCCAGCCTTGGATCCCTGCCTCCTCTATCTCCTGTGCCGCTGGTGCGTACCCCTCCTCCGCCTCTCTCTCATCTCCTTCCACCTCCAACCCGGCTCTTCCATACTTTCCTTGCACCCCCAGGTCCCACAAGGGCCACTTTAAAAAAAAATTACAATTATAAAAAATACAAAAAAGAGATACAGAATACCCATAAAATACATTGCACAAACCACCGACACGAACCGCACAAACTTCCGTTAAAACTACGGAGGTTTGTGGAAGGTTCATTGCAGGCACAATCACACAACCCCCGGCTCACAAACCATAAGCTGGGCAATGTTGATGATGAAACTACGTTTGTACCCATCCATAGAGGGGTCTACACCAGGTCTAGTTTTGGGTACAATTGTCCCAAGCCTGGTAGAAGTACAAAGACAAGCACATCATGAACACTGAAACAGAGAGTGTACTTGTTTTCACAGTCATGTTTCCATGGTCACAGGCACTTCACATAGGAATACCATCAGTCTTGAATATTTTTTGAGTTTCAAAGAGAAGGTCCTATATGAATATTTAAATTTTCAGAGGTTTCCCCAGTGACTTTCACTTTGAAAAACCTAAACCTTCAGAATGTTACTGCCCATTTTTCCTCCCTGGCAGCCTGAACAGCTGATAGGCATGGGACTAATATGAAGTGACTGCTCTGCTCCTCCAGAGATGTTTCATGGAAAAAAGGAGTCTCTCTTTTTTTCAGCACACTGGTAATGTGGTACAGTGCCAAATCTAAAGTGCAGAAGCTATCGTCTGTGTGAGCTTTACAGGAACAATACCTCTTGCTATTCAAGAATATGATAATTTGGCAAGGACTCTCACCCTGAGTAACCCAGTCTGGGAATAAATTACCTGTTTTTATTAATGCTTCTCCTGCCTTAAGTTTCAAACAAACAAAAGGTCTCTCCCTAGTGATGTTTTAAAGACAGGAAGTAACAAGTGGGCCTCAGTACCATTCCTTTCTTTCTTGTAAAGCTGTTGCTTCCCAGTACAGAGACTTGACTTTGCTTCTTCTCACTGTGCTTAGTATAAGTTTTCCTTGGATAGTCTTATAATAGTATTTTTGGCAGCACTGAGCATCATGTGGGTGTTCCTGTCAGCTGTAAAGATTTAAAGAACTCCATATTGCTCAACAACTGCTCTTTTTGCATTTTTGTTCCTTTTTTAAATAACAAAGACAAATGTGTAATGTTTGAAATCTGCTGGTTATATCAGTGCACAAATGTGTAATTCTGTAGTCATCGGGGGAATTTTGCAACAAGAGGGCAAAGTTTTATCTTGTTTTTCTGGGGTCCTCACAATGCAACTTAAAGAAACCATATCCAGGGTTTTATCAAACAGGCTGCTCAGAGCATCACAAGTATTTCAAGCCAGTATATCAACATGCTGCAAATGTTGATTATTTTGGGGAATAATTGTCCATATTTCCAGACTGTTCACAGGTCTGGTCTAGACCATGGGTAGGTTTTGTTTTCTTGCCACAAATTTTATTTATTTAAAACATTTATATGCTGTCTTGCCATTAAAGATGCTCAAACTGGCTCATAATAACAATATAATCTATATATTAATTGCCAAGACACTCCCTTTGTGTGGATATCTAAATATGCACATCGGGGGCACTTGGGGGGCAAAGAGATTTTCCTGCACATGTGGGCCACTCCCCAAGTGTGCAGAAAAATCTAAAAACTTTAAAAAACATAAGAGGGAGGTTAAAACTGCCCCAAAAGTAGAACAGCATTCACTTCACCTGTGTAGAGGACAAGCCAGGAGAATGTGCTGGAGAGCCCTAGGGAGGCTGCTGCTGCTGCCGTTTGGAATGCCAGGAGAAGCAGTTGCAGCCGCGAGGACAACCATTGCAGCTATAACCACCCCAGCCGATGCTCCTCCTGAAGGACAGAGCTGCCACTCACTTCACCCCTCCACCGACTGACATCCACTGGCCTTTGCCCCACGAGGGGAGGAGGCATCTCAGTTAAGCCGGGCTGCACCCCCCCCCCAGCCAGTGCCTGAGGCTTTCCCCGCCGCTGCCTCTTTCTCAACTGTGGGCCTAGATGCAGCCCTTGCCACTGCCGCCACTCAGCCTGGGCCTGCTCCTCTGTGCGCTCAGCAGGGATGGCAAACACTGGATCAAGTGAGGTGCTGCTGAGGGGTCAGGTGGGCTGGGCTGGCTGGAGGGGATGGGAGGGGAGAGAAAGGGAAAGCTTCCAGGAGGTGCGTGGGGGAATGCCCCCTCCCCACAAGTTTCTTCCTTCCCAAATAGGCCACTGAATCCTCTTCCAACCTTACTCCTTCTCCTCCCTCCCCAATAAACTTGCAGAGAGAGTGCATCCTTTCCCCCTCTTTGCTTTCTTCCTTCTTCCTCCTCTAACAGTCTTCCCCCTCTTCCCCCTTCTTCCCCCCTCCTGTTCTCTGTCAACCTACCCCATTTTGCTGCATTCCTGCTTTGTCAATCTACCCCTCCTTCTCTGATAACCTTTCCCTTTCTCCAGTTCCTTTTATCTGTCAACCTGCCCCCTATGTCACTCCTTTCTCCCATTCCCCTTGGCATTCCACTCACCCCTTCCAAACTTGCTGCTCTCCCCACCTACCCCACCCCCCGCCCTTGGCACTCCAGTAACTTCACTTTTACAGCTCTCCCTATCTACCCTCCACCCCTGGCACCCCACTACCCATCCATCCTTGGCCATTCACTCATCCCCACCCTTGCACCCTTTGGCACCCCCTCCCCCTAACCTTGCTGCTCTCCCCAACTCCCTACCCATTGAGATAGCTCTGCCTGCTGGATCACAGAAGCTAAGCAGGGTCTGCCTTTGTTAGTACTTGGATAGGAGACCACCAAGGAAATAGAGGGTTGCTATGTGAAGGATGGTCATGGCAAACCAGCTCTGTTAGTCTCTTGCCTAGGAAACCCACAGGGCTGCCACAAGTTGCCTATGATTTGACAGCACTTCCCACCACTAATGGTTGGAGAATAAAACTGGATCTGGAAGACCCAGGTTTAAATCCCTGCTCTGCCAAGAAACCTCCCCCCCCAGCATAACATACAGTGAACTTATAGAACTCTCTGCAACAAGTTTGGTAATACAGGCCAGTTTCTTAGATGGCTTCAGAAGGAAGGACTTCTTCACACTAATGTAAGAACTTGCTTATACCCCAGCTTGGTCTCCACTATCTCATGACAATTTTGTCACTGTCACTGGACAGCAGTGTTGGGGGAGTGGCAGTACAGCTCCACATTTCTCACTGCTCCTGACAGAGTGAGGCTTTGGTCGCCTCACACCTTCCCTGGGCTGAGGGGACAGAGAAACAGAGAGAAGGAATAACACTATATGTAGCAGAGGCTGACAGTACACAAAACCTACACTGCAATTACAAGTTAAACTAAGCCACAACACATTACATAACATTTTGTTGTGAGTCCACTCTTGTGTAGGTATAATAATAATATAAATCCCAGGTATAACCATAGTTAATATTAATGTAAAAATTTAAACCATTCAGATAGTAAGAGTCTAAAACACAAGATTTTAAAACCAGGATAAGAATTTTAGTCCTTTAGAATTTTTTAAAAGTCACCACTTGCTTTCAGAAGGCCTACAGTAAAGGGGACAAACATAATACATTAAGAGGGTGTTCCAAAGGCTTAGGGTTGCCCCTGTATGGGTCCTCCTCACCAAATGTACACTTGTGCAGCAATGCCTTCTTGAATGATCTGAGAGCATGGGCAGGTATATGTGAATGAAGGTAGTCCGTCATGTACTTTGGGCCCAAACTATTTAGAGCAGGGTTCCCCAACCTGGTTAAGCCTGTAGGCACTCTTGGAATGTTCAGCACCATTAGTGGGTCCCACCACAAAGTGGCTGTTGGAAATTCCAAGCAAACCATCCTCCTGTGACAGAGATAGCTATTTCTGAATGGGTGTTCTCTTCAGGGACAAAGTGATGCCTCCCAGGTTCTTCTGATGCATCTCCTGCTCCACTGAGATGGAGGCAAGACAGAACTGGCTCTTTGCTTTGGAGAAGAAGGAAGTAGGTGACAGAAAAAACATCATTGTGCATCCTGATGTCCATAGGCTCCATGTTGGGGATCTCTGATTTAAAGCTTTAAAGTTCAAAACCAGCACTCAAAGGACTATCTTCAAAGGCAACCCCACAGAGCATGTGTTACACTCCAACCTGGATGCTCAGTGGCACACATTCTCTCTTGCAAGTTGCAGCAAGATTGCTTGTCATGAATTATTAAAGAATAGGCTAAATGAGGTTGGACAAGTATTTTTCTCCTCCTAACCTCCCGGCCTTTCCATGGTCCAGTTTACTTCTGGGTGCGCACAGAGGAGGCAACCCCAAAAGAATATAGATCTCATTCAGATTTTCATCCTGGTGTCCTTGCTGCTGCTAGCAATAAGAGGGATAGAAAGCAAACAAGAAAGAATGAAGTAATATGCATATAAGATGTTACTGAGCAGTCATACAGGAATGAATCTGGTTTATCTTCATAAGGGAAAAAGCTAGGGACTTTTTTAAATATGAAGCTGGACATTGAGAGGGGCTGTGTCCTAAAATGACCACTGTAGCTATAGGTCTGGTAAGAGGTGTAACCCAAGAAATAATTAGAATAAAATGACTGGGAGGAATATTGGACCGTACAGAGGAAAGCGGTATGTGTTTGTACAATCAGTCAATAAGGAACCCAACACAATAGCTTTAAAGGTAAGTTACCGCATAAGTTCAAAAACTTTGACTCTTGAAATGCTGCTACTCTATTGAACAAGCAGCTAATTTAGAAGAGGAAATTGTCAGAAACAGAAGTTTTTATGTTTGGCTTAGCCCAGGCTTTAGAACATTGCTTTATGTCAAGGGTTTAATTTAAAATCTTTTAATCTTCATAATCATTACCATACTAACTGGTCAGTACAGCATCAATCAAGCTCTCCCAACAGGTTAGAGTATGCATTTTTATAGCTGCACATGCTGGATATGGTGACGGCAATCATAATATTTCAGCATTCATGACTATTTTGGGACCATTTGTGAAAACGGTGAACAGGTTCAAAATCTGCTGCCTTATGTTAACATAGTTGAAATATGCTACTCTAACATAATTAAATGCAATGCAGTTTTTAACACCATGTTTCAAAAACTGGGACTGGCATAGTTAATACTGGGTGCTGGGGGGGGTAGGACTAAATAACTCCTTGATTATGGGAGGCAAAATGGTGGCTTTGTGCCCTGCTGTAGGGCTGTCACCACAGCTCATAAGGAATTCTGAGCAGTAAGATGGCCTGGACTGACTGAGACCTGAAGATATATAGTGGGCTATTCTGCTATATTATCTGAGAGATGCAGTTAGTATTTTTAACACAGCTCTCCTTTTCAACTGATGTGTTTCGTTGTCTTAGGAAAAAAGTGGTATCCTATACCAAAAGTTCTAACAATGCGATGAACAATACTGGTGATGGGCTGGAGGAAACAGAAATCCTGTTGAGCAGTAGCAGAAAGCAGAAGGAGCCTTCTTTTCTCAAAGCCTTACTCAGGGCCTTTGGCCCTTACTTCCTAATTGGCTCCTTCTACAAATTGATCCAAGATCTCTTGTCTTTTGTCAATCCCCAATTGTTAAGGTAAGGTCTGCTTTCCCTGTGACTTTTCATGTATAAAATAATTTTGATTCACACTCTAGGAATTTATACGATCCGTAGGAGTTGATAGTTTAAGGACTATCAGTACACACTTGGTGTTGTGTCCTCATTTTTCGCACCTCATCCTTTCCAGCAACCTATGAATAGTCTGTTCTGATTCCTTGCCTGTTGGTATGGCATATATAGGGAAGTGCAGATGAGAATAACAGTGGAAGGAATTATGTTGGCAGGAAAATATGTCATACCTTTCTCAAGTACTCTTTGCTGTACTTCCACTTTCACACAGAAACACTGCTCTTAGTGTGACTAAGTTGTGTGGCATCCTTCTCATGCCACATTTCTTTACCATTCACAGTTAACAGTGTTTCCCACAAAGAAAGGGACAGGCTTGTGTGGATTCCACATGACAGGTTTCCTTGCAGTTTTCTGTCACAGTCCCCTGGCAATATCCACCCCCCCCCCAGTGTCACTGGGACTATTTCAGTGGTTTTTTTTAATGCTAGTGACTCTCATTATAACATAAGAATCCATTTTATCAGGTTCACTGAATTCCCAGCTTTCTTTTTTTTTTTAAATGCAAGTCTCTCACCACTTTTGTTGCAGCCATATAAGAGGAAGGGCATATCTGTGCAACAAAAGAGGATTGTTTTTAATTAAAAGCTGGAAATTTAGTGGACCTGGCACGCAGATTGTTACAATGACATTCAGATGCCAAAGGGACAGAGGGGAAGTAGCTGCCAAAGGGACAGGAGTGAGGAAAATGGTGACTGTATGCATGGAACTGGGCAAATCCAAAGTTTTCCACACACACAACAGCCATCCTGGCTCTGCTGTAGTCTCTCCCAAAGTTTTGCAGCAAAGCAAGTTTGGGAAAGGTTGAAAAGCCAGGGGTTGACCAGGGGATACATGAATGCCCTACTATGCTGAGGAGAAGTGGGGGGGGAAATCCCACTTCACAACAGCATTGAACATCAAAATTACTCGTTAAAGCTACTTGGTTCTTAATGGATTTTCCACCAGGGAAGAAATTCTGTTTATGAACTGCAATAAGAAAATCCATATGACAATTCTCAAGAATACTGCACACACATATATTTTAGTGCATGTATGTGTGCTCTGGAGCCATAAAATTAATTTCAGCTTATTTGTTTATTATTTATTTATTTGTTTGTTTATTTGAATTTCTTGCCCGCCCTTCCTTGCATAGCAGGGCTCAGGGTGGGTTACAACAATAAATATGCAATACGATAAAACAGTTAAAAACACAGTCTACACAGTATTAAAGCCTATACAACAACATCAAAGACAGTTAGTAAACAGCCCCCGCTTCTTAGCCACCTTTTCACCCCTTGTTTGCACAATGAATACATATGCCTGTCACAAAGAATGAACTCTAGTTACAGAAAATTTATTTGTTGTTGCGCCAGAGGGTGGCACTGGTGGGGGGGAACAGTGTCCCCACGATACCTGCTGGATTGTGGGGTTCCTCAGGGGACACTTCTCTCCCCGATGTTATTTAACATCTATATTCACCCCCTTGCCCAGCTGGTGCAGAGTTTGGGGCTGGGGTGTCATCAATATGCTGATGACACCTAGCTATTTCTGTGGGTGGCTTTAATATGAGTGGCTTGCCAACTACCATTCCTGGGAATTTACCTAAGGGTTTGGAGGCTGTGGTGAAATGGTTAAAGCAGAGTTGGCTGAAACTGAATTCAGGTAAGATGGAGGTTCTGTGGCTGGGTGGGTGGGAGCCTCGGTTGGGTTGCCAATGGCCAACTCTTGAAGGTGTGCCTCTATCACCAGCACAGACCATCAGGAACCTGGGCGTGACTTTGGACTCCTCCTTGTCTATGGAGGTCCAGGTTGTGAAGGTCTCCAAGCTGATGTTTTTCCAAAAGCACCAGGTTAGGCAAGTGGCTCCTTACCCATCTCACCCCGACCTTGCCACTGTAATCCATGCAATGTTCACCTCCAGGACAGACTACTGTAATTCACTCTATGCAGGCCTACCTTTGCACCTGACTGGGAAGCTCCAGCTGATCTAGAACGCAGCCACACGGGTCCTTACTGGGACCCCCAATGCTCCCTCTAAGCCTTGGTGTCTTGTGAGCAAAAATTCTACTTTGTGAGCTACTGGCACTAAAGTAGTGAGTGAGCAATCTGGCTACTGCATAAGTTAGTTAGCCAGAGACTAAAAAACTATAAACTTGCTCACATTAACTCAGCTTAGAGGGAACACTGGACAGCAGACATCCAACTAGTGCGTGAGCTGCACCGGCTTCTGGTGGAGCACTGGATCAGGTTCAAGGTTTTGGTCTTGACCTTTAAGGCCCTTAGCAGTCAGGGACCTACATACCTTCAGGACCTCCTCTCTCAGTATGCCCCTGGAAGAGCATTACGCTCAGGAAATAAGACCTTCCTGGTGGTCCCTGGCCCGAGAGAGATCTGGCTGTCTTCAACGAGGGCCAGGGCTTTTTTGGCTCTGGCCCCACCTGGTGGAACTCTCTGCCAGAAGACACCCATGCAGGAGTTATTACCTGGCCTCAGGGTGTGCAAGGCAGAGATGTTCCACCAGGCATTTGGTTGAGGAAAGCTATGGGGATAGTATGACATTTGGTACTGTCATATACTTCCCTCGCAATCCCTCCCCCCAAGGAGGCTGGGGGAGTTGATTTTGTCCACCGTCTTGTGTGTGTGGATATTGTTCCTATTTACTGATTTGTTTTTAGGTGGTTTTAATGTTTGTTTCAAATTAAAGAATTTTGTACATTATTCTGTTGTAAGCTGCCCTGAGCCCTACCTGTAGGGAAGGACGGCCTAGCAAATCAAATTAAATAAATAAATAGCCATTTTAAGTGTGTTTAAGTTGTTTCAAAACCTGGTTGTGAACCTTGACCCAGAAACTTCCCTCTTTTGTTGGTCAAACATGGTTACTGATGAGAAATCAGAAATTTCTTTTCATGGTCTGGCACTCTCAGCTCAAATCTAGATATTTAGAAGAGTTTGGCTAATTGTTGTCCTTTCCCTGTCTTCAATATGCATAAATGGTCCATCACTTTGGCTCATCAAAGAAATGTTCACATTCTGTTTGGTTTACTTCATTTATAGCCTGCCTTTCTCCACAATAGGGACCCAAAACAGCTTACATCATTCTTTTCTACATTTTATCCTCACAACAGTCCTGTGACATAGATTAGCCTGATTGTGTGGGTCTGACCCAAGGTCACCCAGCAAGCTTCTATGGCAGAGGGGGGGTGCAGACTGGGCTCTCCCATATTCTAGTCCAGTGCTCTGACTCCTTTGCCACACTGCCTATCAAGTTGGCTGTTAGGAATGATGTTAGAGCTGTTAAACAGAAATGTTTGAAGCTCTCTAGGGAGGTAATCTGAGCTCCAGGCTGGAGGTGACCTTCTTTAGGCCATGATCCAAGAACAAAGTACTATTTGTAAGCAAGCTTTGAATCCTGCTTGGGGATGTATCTGGCACCAAGCAGTGCAGAAATAGATAAAATGCTTTATTTTTACCTCGCTGCCATTTTTATAAGATTTCTGCTTTCTGCCTTTTAAAAGTACAATGTACATTTGGGATTTGCCTTTTTGGATATCAAGCTGTGCCTTCATTTTTTGCTGTCTCATTCCCATGCTTTGGTTATGCCTACCAGGTTGTTTGTATCTCAGTATTAGTATTGTTGAAGAGGCTTCTTCAGTAGCCTCTAACCATCAGAGAGCACAGCTTGGTGTTTTCAGCATCCTGTTTAAAAACTGAGGTGGCAGCAGCTGTTGGTTTTTTTAATAGGTTGTGGACCTTTGGCTGTGTATGGGGAGGGGCAGCTTGCCTTGAAGGGCAGGAGTTGGTTGCTGTAAAGCACTTTGCATGCCCTAGAGGCTGACCTTCCATCACAGTGCCTCTCTGTCTCCATACTGAAATGCTTTTTCACCTCAATCATGTATTACATTTGAGAAGGCCTTTAACCTGTAGTTTTGAAATGACCCCCAAATAGAGCCTCAGAAGAATTATTTGTATTGGTGCTAAGAAAATTGTGCTGTTTTGCTGTAGGTAAACAGCTGTGAGTGTATTGTGTTCTGTCCCACTGATCTCAGAGAGTTTTCCCCATTAATATCTTTCTTTCAATTTTCTTCTTAAACAGCATATTAATAAGATTCATCAAGGATAAAAATGCCCCTTTATGGTGGGGATATGTGATTGCAGCTTCAATGTTTTTCTCTGCCATACTACTGACAATAATCCTTCACCAGCATTTCCAATATTGCTTCATTACTGGCATGAGACTGAGAACTGGCATCATAGGGATGATCTACAGAAAGGTAAGAACAGATGACTATTTTGCATAGATCAAGTTGCAGCAGAATTGTCCTTGTTATTGAGTAATTAGGCAAAGAGGGCTAGGAGGAAGGTGTATATCAGCTACTGAAGCTACCATTTTACTTCTAAATGGATATTAACCCCACCCACCCCATCTGCTTGTAGGTCTGTGTGTGTTTTGTTTTGTTTTTGGAACAAATAAAGCATGCTGTCAGATTCTTGGGCAAATTATTCAAAACCAAACTACCATGCTCCCTCTGGCAACAAAATGTGCCACATGGTGGGTTATGACTATATCTCTGAAAAATAATCCTGTTAACATAAGAGCCATTATATGCTTATCAAGGTAGATGCATTTGCAAAATGTGAATTAGTCTATTGTGGTTAGGCATTATGGGAGACCATCTTCTCTAGTCGTGTAGTCCTGGAGGGAAAAAATTAGGTCACTTGGCAGAAAGTTAAAGGCCAGGCCCCCAGAGGTAGCATTCTCAGAAATGCTGTTGGTTCTGTGCACAGGGCCAGCTAGACAGGCACATATCAGGGGTCTCAAGGCGTGGATGACAAAATGGTGCTAGGAGGAAGGGTTTAGATTTGTTAGGTACTAGGGAACTTCCTGGGACAAGCCAAACCTGTACAAAAGAGATGGGCTTCACTTGAACCAAAAGGAAACCAGACTGGTGTTAACTAATATCAAAAAGGTGTCAGAGCAGACACCGCAAATTTTACTACCTGGCTAGTGCCTGATGTCTGTTTTGCTGTTTATGGAATTATGAAGGTGTAAAATCACCTCCTACAAAGATATATGAAGGGGCTTCTCCAAGGATCAGTTTGTATTATATGAAGGTATTGGTGATTTATGATGATTAATAATTTATGATCATATGCTTTATATCAATTTGATTTTTTTAAAGAAGCCAGAACTATTCATGTTAAAAGCTCAATAAACATGTGGCAATTGAAAATAATTCTTGAATGAACAGTGCCGAATAGAGTTGTAGTACATACAGATTGTGGCTTCAATGTTTGTGGTGTCTACACACTATGTATACACAATGTACTATGTTTGCACGCAATATATCCGCATGCCCTTAACAGTGTGCCTGATATCCCAGCTACAGCTGCTTGGGAAATTTTGAAATATTCCTTCTTTGTGTTTATCCATCTAATGACTCAGATGTTTTGCAAGTTATTTGTATAAACACGTTTGCACGGCCCATGAGTTTGCTTAATGTAACAGCACAATGTGTAGCAGAAGCACTTCCCTTTTTACACGTTCAGTGAGTTGCCAGAGTTTTGATGCATCTCTTGCTTTGCTAGAGATAAACTTACAAGATTAACACTTGCACAACAGCATCCATTCCACTAACAGCTGTTCCATAGATTGACTTAAAGTGCCTTCCATTTCTCCTGGCAACAGTTCTTCATATGAGTTTTGTGAAAAGAGTTCTCAATTTAAAGCTTTCGAATATAGAAGCCCATATTTTTTGCAATTGGAATGTCAAAGGCTGGTAATACATCACCATGCAAAGTGAAGGCTGTTCAGCTCTCTACTAACAATAATAACAATATTTAGCATTTTTCTAGCACATGTCATATATTAAAAGCTATGTAAAACAGAGTTGTTTAGGAAAGCTTTTCTGTAAAGGTAACAGGGCTCTATTGTAACCAAATAGTTCAAGAAGGTGCTTCATAAAGGGTTATACCACATTTTATATGTTTGCTGCATCTGTTATCCAGTTGTCACTTTATTGTTTTCTACTGCTGCTATAACATTTTTCCTTAATTATATCCACACTCTGTATCATGCCTAATATGCTGTGCTCATTCAGATTTTGGTAATCCTAGTCCAAGTTCATTGCCCATGAGATGTCTCCTTGTATTGTTTGTACCAGTTTACATTGTGTAATCTGCTTTGAGTCTCTTGTAGGCAGAACTATAACAATAGTAAATAAATAAAATATTTGCAAACAGTATCTCAGTTATGGTGCTGTTTGGTAGGTCACTGTTATCATAAGAACATAAGAGTAGCCGATGTTGGATCAGGCCAATGGCCCATCTAGTCCAACACTCTGTCACACAGTGGCCAAAAACACCAGGTGCCATCAGGAGGTCCAGCAGTGGGGCCAGGACACTGGAAGGCCTTCCACTGTTGCCCCTCACAAGCACCAAGAATACAGAGCATCACTTGCCCCAGACTGACAGTTCCTATCTATACCTTGTGGCTAATAGCCACTGATGGACTTCTGCTCCATATGTTTATCTAATTTCCTCTTGAAGCTGTCCATACTTGTAGCCTCCAGCACCTCCTGTGGCAGTGAATTCCATGTGTTAATCACTCTTTGGGTGAAGAAGTACTTCCTTTTATCCATTCTAACCTGACTGCTCAGCAATTTCATTGAGTGCCTACGAGTTCTTGTATTGTGAGAAAGGGAGACAGGTACTTCTTTCTCTACCTGCTCTATCCCATGCATAATCTTATAAACCTCAATCATGTCACCCCTTCAGCCATCGTTTCTTGAAGCTAAGAAGCCCCAAGCGTTTTAACCTTTCTTCATAGGGAAAGTGTTCCAACGCTTTTATCATTCTAGTTGCCCTTCTCTGCACTTTTTCCAATGCTATAATATCCTTTTTGAGGTGTGGTGACCAGAACTGTACACAGTACTCCAAATAAAGTTGCACCATTGATTTATACAGGGGTTTGATGATACTGGCTGATTCGTTTTCAATTCCCTTCCTAATAATCCCCAGCATAGCCCTTTTTATTGCAGTTGCACACTGTCTAGACATTTTCATTGAGTTATCTACTACAAGATCTCTCTCTTGGTCAGTCTCTGCTAGTTTGGACCCTATCAATGTGTATTTATATTTAGGATTTTTGGCTCCAATCTGCATCACTTTGCACTTGGCCACATTGAACCCCATTTGCCATGTTGACCCCCACTCGCCCAACCTCGACAGATCCCTTTCGATGCCTCAGAATCCTCCCTGGTTCTCACCACCCTGAACAACTTCGTGTCATCTGCAAATTTAGCCACTTCACTGCTTACTCCCAACTCCAAATCATTAATGAACAAGTTAAAAAGCATTGGACCCAGTACCGATCCCTGTGGTACCCCACTGCTTACCACCCTCCACTGAGAAAATTGCCCATTTATGCTTACTCTCTGTTTCATATGAATTAACCAGTTTTTGATCCACAAGAGGACTTGTTCTTTTATCCCATGACTATTGAGCTTACTTAGAAGCCTTTGATGAGCCTGTGATGCAGTTAGGACAACTGAAAGGCAAGTGATATATCTGAGGTCACCTTATAAATTCCTGGCTGCACTGAGACATAAAACCAAAGACATCCATTCTTAATCGGTATGCTACACTAATCAAGTATTGTGTGTGTAAAGTGCTGTCAAGTAGCAGCTGAGTTATGGCAATCCCAGTAAAGGGCTTTCAAGGCAAGTGAGGTGCAGAGGTGGTTTGCCGTTGCCTTCCTCTGCAGAGTCATCCTTGATTATCTCTCTTCTAAGTATTGACCCTTCTTAGTATCAGAGATCTGACAAGATCAGGCTATACCATGCTGCTTTCCTTCCCCACCAAACAAATGTTGTTTTAATGATACTGTGCATGAGCCCAGCAGTGTCTGAAGAGTTGACTCCAAGATAAAATTAGCTTGTATTGTTTTGCTTTTGTGGTTCTTGGATTTTTAAAACAAAAAGCAAATGTGTATAGCAGCCTTAATTCTTGTCTTTTTTACTTCTTAAGTCAATAATAGAAGAATGCATGTAATAATCCAGAACATCGCAGAGGGCAGAAGGGACCACAGTGTGCTCTGCCGGAATAGTTTATGGAGTAAGCAAAACAAGTCTAACTAAATGAGACTCTCATTCTCTATTCAGTCTTTAGTCATCACCAACTCAGCAAAGCGCTCCTCAACTGTTGGAGAAATTGTCAACCTGATGTCAGTGGATGCCCAAAGATTCATGGATCTGACGACCTTTTTAAACATGTTATGGTCTGCCCCACTGCAGATTTGCCTTGCTTTATACTTTCTCTGGCAGGTATAAAACCTCTTTGTTCTGTCCCCTTTAGCATAATATTTTTCAGACTTGTACGCCCCTCCCCTGGGTCACGGGGCTCTATGGAACTATCATCATCATCATCATCATTATGTATTCTAATAGTGAAGTGTGGCCCCCATCTGCAGATACTTAAATCCTTGGATTGGGGACACTTACACAGCAGGAAGATTGTCCAACAAAATTTGGGGAGAAAAATATGAAAAGGGGTGTGTGTGTTAATGGAGGGGGGTGTAAATCTCCCAAAGCAGAGGAGCATGTCTGTGTCTGGGCAGACAGTGCTTCTCTGTTGGAGCCACTGGTGGGGTGGTGAGGGGGAGGCACTGTAGGCAAGCAACAGCTGGTGAGTGGCTGGCCTCCAAGTGAGGTGGGGAGATGGAGGGGTAGAACACTGGGGAGGGGAACAGGGTGGAGAAGCTGGAGCTGCCTCATAGTGTTACCTGGCTCAGAGTCATTACTGTTGCTCCAGACTTGAGTCTGGCATTTCCCGTTGCTGCCAAGGCTCCCAGGCTTGGTTCAACTCCCAGCATCGACATTGCAGCCCCTAGGCCTGGCATGTATTTCCACTGCACCGCTAGCCTCCACAGCTGTTGCTGCCACCCCTGGACTTGGCATGGCTCCCATTTTCACTGCTGTGGCTCATAGTGTAGTTGCCACAGTGGGTGCAGCTCCCAGCACATCTTTCCACCAATGCTTCCTCTAAGCTGTGGAGTCTTGTGAGCAAAAATTCTACTTTGTGAGCTACTGGCATTAAAGTTGTGAGTGAGCAATTTGGCTGCTGCATATATTAGTTTGCTCTGGAGCTATCCTTCCTGAGCGAAGACAAAAATGTGTGAGCTGAAGGCTAAAAAACTGTGAGCTAGCTCACACTAACTTAACTTAGAGGGAACACTGCTCTCCACCAGCCCCCACTATCACCACCCTGGGCCTGGTGCAGCTCTCAGAGCTGCTGCTGCATCCCCTGCACTACTCTCCGCTTTGGAATATATTAGGCATACACCCTGGATTGAGGGGGAGGCGGGCAGGCAGAACACCAAGGATGGGGGTGGAGTGGGGAAGAAGGAAGGGTGGGGGTCCCTGCTTGTATATTGTAATTTTCAACCCAGCCAGATCAGACGATACTTAAATCTAGAGTTTGGAGCCGTGAACAGATCTTTCTACAGTACCCCAGCTTTGCAGAAAACTCTGAAACCCAAACAAACAAACATTGGGGGAGGGGTTAAAAATGGTAAAATGAGTGCTTGTAGCTTTGAGAAATGGATACTCGTAAGTGGCCATTACAATATATTTATTTATTTATTTATTAGATTTATATCCTGCCCTCCCTGCTAGAGCAGCTAACAAGGCCATAGGTAATATAAACAATAAAACAAATTAATAATTTAACAATTTAAAATCAACAAACCATTTAGAATACAATTCTCATAAGACAGCAGAGCTGTCTACCATAGGGAAACAGCAGCTGGTGCCAGGCTCTATAGGGCTTGATTGCTTTCATGTGGATATAGATGTTAAGCCGGTGGCCAAGAGTATATACTACGGCACAATATTCAGCCAGATGGAAATTTAGTGTGGCACCTTGAACGCTTGGTGGAAGAGCTCCGTCTTGCAGACCCTGTGGAATTTTGATAAATTCTTCAGGGCCCTGATGTTCTCGGGGAGCTTGTTCCACCAAAGTGGAGCCACCACAGAAAAGGCTCATGCCCTGGTTGTCTTTCATGCTGGGGAAAACAAGAAGGTTTTGAGAGCCTGACCGCAGTACTCTCTGGAGAGCATATGGGGAAAGGCGGTCCATCAGGTATAAAGCCCATATAGGGCTTTATAGGCGAGAACCAGCACTTGGAAGCGAACCCAGTATGCTATAGGTAGCCAGTGCAGTGATTTCAATGCAGGCTGGATGTGCTCTCTAAGAGGGAGGCCCAATAACAGCCTGGCTGCCACATTCTGCACTAGCTGCAGCTTCCAGATTTGGGATAAGGGCAGCCCCATGTAGAGAGTATTACAGTAATCAAGTCTTGAGGTGACCATTGCATGGATCACTGTTGCCAGGTCATCGCATTCAAGGAAGGGAACCAACTGCCTAATCAGCCGACTTGGCAGTGGCTGATATCTGGGCCTTCATTGTTAAGGAGGCATCCAAGAGCAATCCCAAGCGCCGAACCTTTGATATTGGTACCAGTTGCCCCCTGTCAAAGGTCAGTAGTGGGATTTCTAACCCTGGGCCACTGCAGCTCAGGCACAGGACCTCTGCCTTCATCAGATTCAATTTCAGTCGGCTCAGCCTAAGCCATCCAGCTACGGCTTGTAACGCCAGGTCCAGATCTTCTAGTTTTAAGTCAGACTGGCTGCCCAGCAACAGATAGAGCTCCGCATATTGGTGACATCCCAGGCCATAACCCTGGGCAATCTGGGCAAGGGGGCGCATATAGATGTTAAATAATATCGGGGAGAGAACAGTTCCTTGTGGCACTCTGCAAACCAGAGGGTGTCTCTGAGACAGCTGCTCCCCTAATGCCACCCTCTGTCCCCATCCTTGTAGGAAGGAGGCCAGCCACTGTAAGGCAGACCCCTGAATCCCAGCATTGGTAAGGCCATGGATCAGTAACGTGTTCAACCATGTCGAACACTGCCAACAGGTCTAACAACAACAGTACTTCTACTCTGCCTCGATCCAGATGCTTCCTGAGGTTGTCTGTGAGGATGACCAGTGCCATCTCTGTCCTGTGACCTGGGTGAAAGCCAGACTGGAAAGGGTCTAGTATGTTGGCATCATCCAGAAACCTCTGCAGCTGCACTGCCACTGCCCTCTCAATAATCTTGGCCAAATAGGGCAAGTTAGAGACCAGCTGATAGTTTACCAATTTGGCCAGGTCTGATTATGGTTTCTTTAAGAGATGGTGAACCACTAACTCCTTAAGTGCCCCAGGGAAGGTTCCTTCTAAGAGGGACTTGTGGACAATTTGCCTTAGGGGCTCTCACAACCCATCACGGCTAGCTTTAATAAGCCATGATGGGCACGGATCAAGGCCGCAAGTGGTTGGGTGTACAGTCGAGAGAATTCTGTCAGCTTCTAGGCTGAGCCATGTGAAATGATCCATGATCTGACTTGAAGACATGCATGGGGCCTCAAGTTCAGCTACTGACTCAGTTGTGGCAGGGAGGTCACAGAGGAGTGACAAGACTTTATCTGCAAAAAACTTCACAAAAGCCTCACTGCTAGTGTCCAATTCCATAGCATTTGGTCTGCCAAGATAATTGGGCTGGGCATGAGCTCTCAGATGCAATCGAGGCCACATAGTACTCTTTCTTAGTAGTAGTTTTGCCAGCATTCCAGGCTTGGTTTCTGTCAGTAAAAGGCAGAAAGAGGGGACAGGGTCCTTTCTAGGGCTGTTTTGCCTTTGAGGGAGGACTCATCAGGGCAGCAACCACCAGGTAAATTGCTACCATCTACTTTCATGTCTCACCTAGGCCTGGCTGCTAGCTACCCTATGCCACCCTATGAATACCTGTGTGATGCAGCAGTTAGAGCTTCAGCCTAGGGTCTGGGAAACTCAGGTTCAAATCAATCTGCCATGGAAGCTCACTGGATGTCCTTGGAACAGTCACATACTGTCAGCCTAAGCTACCTCACAGGGTTGTGAGCAGAGGAGAATGATGTAAGCTGCTTTGGTCCCCACTGTGGAGAAAGGCAGGGTATAAATGAAGTAAATAAATAATAAATATAGCTGAAGATGAGAAGGTGATAAGGGTAGGCTGGTGAATGGCTGAGAAGAAGAAAATGAGGGATGGCAAGGGGAGAGGATATAGCAGTTGCCAGGAGGAGAGAAAGAGGAAATAGCGCAGGTAGTGGAATTACAGGGGAAACTAAGGTGCCCCCACAATTCTTAGCAGATTTCCTGCTATGCAAGTGGGCCTAGCCCAGCAGCTGATGTTTCCGATGGAGGGGGGGGAGAATTTAAAGGTCTTTTGCAAGCCAAGTCATGAGTGAACTCTGAAGTGCCAAGTTCACTCGGAAGGCTTCTGGGTGAACTCGCTGCTTCAGAGTTCACTCGTGGCGCACTTTCAAAATGTGTGGAGGGAGAAAGGGCATATAAAAGAAACAAAGCTGCAAAGAGGAGCCAGCCCCAACCGAGGCGTGTGAAGCTCTCAGCTCCCACCACCCCAGGTGATCCTGGGCTGGCTCCTCTTTGTAGCTCAGTTTAAACCAGGCTACCCAAAAGAGCCTGCCAAGGTGCCAATCCTGTGGGGAGAGTTCTTCCCATAGGCTCTGCTGGGGCTCTGCTAGGCAGCCCAGTTTAGGCCAGACTGCTCAACAGAGCTTGTCCAGGAGCTGATGCTGAGAGGAGAGTTCTCCCTGCAAGCTTGGCTGCAGCTCTGCTGGGTAGCCCAGTTTAAACCAGACTGCCCAACAGAGCTCCCCCATCCTCCATTGTTTCCAATGGAGGGGAAGTATTTAAAGGGATCACGGACCCTTTAAATGCCTTTTGCAGGCCACAAGTGAGCTCTGAAGGCATTTAAAGGGCTCGCAGCCCTTTTAAATACCTTCTTGAAGTGGCAAGTTCACCTGAAACTTCAGCTATCCAGCAATCCCAAAAAAAAAATTGGGATTTTTCAGTGTGGCCATTTTCAGACAGCTGTACCACTAGCCCATTCAGTGATCAGTTGAAAAAATATTGGTAATTATTGGGGGGGTTTTGGCTGGGGTTATGCCAAGCGCACAGCACTAAGAGAAGCTCTGGGGGCTTTCAGGGGTGAGAAGGAGAAAACAATGCAAAAGAGGAAAAGAGATACTCCCCCTCTGAAGTCCTTGTGGGTCCCCTGCTTGTTAAGCTAAACTCTCAAATCTGATCCAATTCATAGAAACTTTAAATAAAGTTACTTTGGCTGCATTCAGCCATCCAGTTTAATTGTGATTAAATAAAAATACGCACAAACCCAACTTATATGTGGTTGCTGGTTCCTTCCCTTTTCCTTCTTGCATGGAGCACAGTAAAGAAGTAGTGGTTCCAAACAAACTCCAGTTAACTGTGACATACAAATTATGGGTGCACAGCATAGCTTTGACTAGTTATTATTCCACTAAATGGGATCCTAAAGCAGAATTAAACCCTAGTTAAAAACTGTAGGACTGTGGTGACTCAGTGGTTAAGACACTGAACTGCAGACCAGAAGGTTGGTAGTTCAGCAGTTCGAGATCCAAGTGCTGCATGATGGAGTGAGCTCCCACCTCTGGTCCCAGCTCCTGCTAACCTAGCAGTTTGAAAGCAAGAAATTGCAAGTAGATAAATAGACACCACTTCAATGGGAAGGTAACAACATTCCGTGCACCTTGGTGACTAGTCATGCCGGGCACATGACCATGGAAACATCTTCAGACAGCGCTGGTTCTTCAGCTTAGAAATGGAGATGAGCAATGCAACCTAGAGTCGGACTTTACTGGCTTTCAAGCAAGGGAAACCTTTACCTTTACCTAAAAACTGTAGTTTGTGGGGGAGGAAATAAACTCTGGTTAGGTCACATAAGCAGAGCTAGTCTTAAATCACTCTTGTTTCCTCTCACCCCACGTCAGAGGGAAGGGGCAAAGCCCACACAAGAGCCTAACTGGATGTTTTTATTTAACCATGGTTACATTGGACATCTGAATATAGCCAATATAAGCAACTACTTGCTGTCCGCAGAATTCCAGACTTAATTAACCTTTCCAGCTTTATAAGATGCTTAATGCACAAGAACAGAGTGATGACTGACATGCTTTTCATCCTGTGAAGGCTTTAGGGCCTTCTGTGCTGGCAGGAGTTGCAGTGATGGTCTTACTCATTCCATTCAATGCTGTGATTGCCATGAAAACCAGAGCATTTCAGGTAGGTGAAATCTAGCTCTGTCTTCTATTGCTTGGCCAAGTCCCCCCTTCAAAAGGAAACATGAAGAATTTTTGGCATACTAATCAAAAGCAATTTGACTGCCTTGTAGAATGTTCTGCTTCTTTGCATCTGCCCTTCAACCTCTGCCTTTCTTTCAGTGTATCTGTTAGCCATTTCTTGACCCATGATACAGTCCTGTTAATCTTCTGACCTGGACATATTTATGCCTGGCCTCTTGCCTGGACTTAATTTTACATAGCCTCCTCTTACAGACCTCCCACCCTCTTCTCTGTGCAGAGGTAGTGGAAACATTTTCTCATAGTACTTGGTTAGTGCTTCCTCTTTGCCAATTCTGTGCTTGTCCTGAATGGAAGGAGCATGACTGGAGGCCTTGCCCAGAGACCGGGAGGAAGCAGTGCTCTTCACTCTGTCAGCTGCTGCACTTGCTCAGTCCCTGAGCAGACCGGTTGGATGTGTGCAGAACTGGCTTAGCAGTCTCTCTTCGTTGCTCAATTTGAACAGGAGAAAACATCTTTTATGTTTTTTTTCTGGCTCTGTGCAAGTTTTTGAACCTTGATGTTTTAGTTCCACTCTTTGTCTTCCTGGTTCCCATTAGGGTTGCCAGCCTGGTGTCTGGAGACCTCCCACTGTTATAACTGATCTCCAGGCAACACAGATCAGTTCACCTGGAGAAAATGGCCGCTTCGGAAGGTGGAGTCTATAGCCCATTGAAGTCCCTTCCCTTCCCAAACCCCACCCTCTTCAGACTCCACCCCCCAAAATCTCCAGGCATTTCCCAAACCTGAGCTGGCAACCATAGTTCTGGTTATAAATCCATAGATTTTCCCTCTGTATGCTACCCACCTGAAACTATCCAAATTACAACATGATCTAATCAGTGAGCAGGAGAAAGTAAGTCGTGTTTTGCAAGTGAAGCATGATGGAAGTTTATGTATATGTGCTGAAAGTTAAAAAAACAATCCTGGGTTTTCTGAAGTGATTTAAAATGTAAACAAACCTAAATGGCAAACTACAAAGGAGTAAAAAAGCCTTTAATATAATATCTGTGATATTGCATAACACTTATTCCGTTGCATTTGGCCCCAGTAAAGGCTATTCAGCATCCTTTCTTAGAGCAGAACTTCATGTAAAGATATTTGTGTGTGCTTCATAATGCTATTTGTGCCTTATGTGCAACTATTGCTGTTCACTGTTGTGATGTGGAAACACTGCTGTTCACTCTTGAGGGGTTATCCCAAAAAGGAGCTTTTCACAAAGGTCTGATTTTTCTGCAAAGATAAGGTGAACCTCCCAGGGTTGCAGAACCCTCAGCAATAGTCTAGGCTGGCTCCCTTAACTATCGTGAATTCAATGAAAGGTAGTGTGTAAAAAAAGTGATTGTAAACTGCTGGATGCTGTACCTTGCACTCCCCACCTCACTTTTTTAAAAAAGACGACCAATAGAAACCACATTCCTTGCCTTGGCTGATTGACAGCATTCGCTTTAAGACAAGCAAGGACTGAGGTATGAAGGAAGAGTCCAGAAGAAAGCATCAATGAGTGATTAATGGTTTCTGGTTTCCTTATGAGTGTGGTGTTGCAAGGGGAACAAACATGTAGAAGATCTGGCTGACAATGCCTTTGTTCTCACATATTACTTTAAACATACTTGAAAGTGATCCTATATAAAGCAACCTGAGGTCAATGGTAGAGGAGAGTCCAAATTGCAAGATGTTCTTATGACAGGAACCTATATTATAATAAAATGCTGGCTTATCCTGGCTCCATCTACCTCAGTGTTGTCTACCTTAATTAACAGCAGTTGTCCAAGATCTTGGGCAGAGGTCTTTCCAAGCCATCCTACTAAAGATCTTTTTGCTAGAAATCCCAGAGAATGAACATGAGACCTTCTATATAGAAAGGAGGAGCTCTACCTCTTTTTCCATTTACAAAAACAAAGGCAGGCATAAAACTATTTTTCTCTATATATACCCAGGAGTGTTAATACTTCCTAACAACTGTGACCACAATTTACCCTCTATACCATAAAAGCATTTGTTTTTAACCAATGTATCTGTCTACAGTGCTGTACAGGGCTGAGTTCAGACTGGCAATTTGCCCCGGTAGGGACCCGGGCCAGCGACGACTCAATCCCGGAGTAAATGGGGCGTTCACACAGGCACATCTGCCTGGCGTCCCCCACCCATAGCCAACCCGTGCTGTTGCGCTTCACCACCGGATTAAAAAGATACCTGATAAAACCCGTAGCAAATCCGAAAGCCCGCATGTGTTGCGCGTTTCTCCGCTTCCGGGAAGTCTGAACGTGCAGCCAAAAAGCCGGGAGCAACCCGCATTGGGCAGAAGGCAGCAGCGGTGTGATTGGCTGTGCTCCGCTCCACTGCCCAATGTAGTACCGGCGCTGCAGGGTCCTCCCCCAATCAGCAAAATGCGCTTCAATCACTCAATCAATAAATAAACCTTTAATTGCATATAAATATTAAACATTAAACAAAAAAACAAGGACAGTAAATGACACAATCAGCTAGAAGTCTGAGTTAATTTATAAAATCATAAAACGTAGTTTCCCAAATTTTTCACTCTTATCACGTCAACTAAAAAATTAGCCACTGCCACAGTAATCTCTGCTGATATATCATTCAGTAGAAATTGGCATTTTATTTCATTGGAAAGGTGATGTTTACCATGCAACTAAGTGTTTAACCATTTTTCCCTGGCAGATACATGCCACGAACAATCCAACAGTATGTGATCAATTGAATCAAGAGAATTAGAACCGCAGTCACATCTCCATTCATGCTTGGGAATATTTTGAAACCTACCATACAATAGTTTTGAAGGAAAAGCATTTACTCGAGCAAGGGAGAAGGCTCTTCGATGGCTAGGACTATCAAGATTATACAAATACCGGGGGATACATCCCACAACATTCTTAAGATTTAATGTAGCTGAAGAACAGACAGGGGGATGAAGAGGTTGCAGTTTTTGAAGTTCGATATCTAGCAGCCTCTGTTTGATTGTTTGGAAGATATACACTTCAGAGGAAAAAGCTAATTCCTCCAAAGAAAGACCCAAAGATCTTATTTTGGTTCAAATATTGTAGTCCCAAGAAGTGCTATGAACTTCTTTTAACAAAAAAGAAATAAGCGAACCGTCTTCAATGTTAAAATACAATTTAAGCCAGTAACGAACCGTTAACACCCATATCTTGGTTTCAATCAAAGTAAGTCCTAATTCAGAGCACAATGCATGGTAAGAGACACAGTTTGGGAAACCCATAATTTGTCTAAAAAAAGATGATTGTATTGATTCAACTTCACAGTTAAAAGCATTAAACCATATAGGAACACCATAGAGAACTTGGGATAAAATTTTAGTATTAAAAACTTTAATGGCGGCAGGCACAAATTGGTTTCCTTTGGAGAAAAAGAAAGATTTTAATTGATTGGAAGATAACTTCCTCAAACTAATAGATCTTCTGTGAGTTACCCATTGCAGATTAAAATTAAATATAACTCCCAGCTATTTATAGCTCTTAACTTGCTGTATTTTTGCCTTACCAATATACCAGCTAAGAGGGGCCCATTTTTTCAAAAAAACCATTACTTTGAATTTAGAATAATTAATTTGAAGTTGATTGCCACTACAATACTCCTCAAAAGTCCTCAAATATCGTTGAAGGCCTACTTTGGTAACTGAGATGATTGCTGTATCATCAGCATATAAGAGGAGAGGCATTGCTCTGCCCCCTAATCTAGGTGGATGGCCATTCACCAATTCTAGCGCACCAGACAAATCAGAGAGAAATAGGTTAAAGAGAAGGGGTGCCAAAACACATCCTTGTTTTACTCCTTTGTTGGTTGGAATTTTATCAGTAAGGGAACCTTTTGCAGAGAATTTAACCTGGCAAGATGTTCCTGTATGAAGTTTTCTTAAAAGGAATAGAAGGCGCTGGTCAATTCCTAGATTGGACAGCTTATCCCAGAGTTTACCTCTTATAACAGAATCAAACGCACTCTTTAGATCTATAAAAGCAACATAGAGTTTCTTAGAGCCTACTTTCATATATTTCTCCGCTAAGGTTAATAGGATTAAACAGTGGTCCAGGGTTGATTTATTTTTAGAAAATCCAATTTGTTCAGGGCCAATAATATTGTTTCCATTTACCCAACTGCGCAATCGCTGCTCAAGATGTTTAGCATATAGTTTGCCCGTTACAGAGAGAAGACTAATAGGTCGATAATTCTCCGGGATTTTAGGATCCCCTTTCTTGTAGAGTGGAATTATTATTGAATTTAACCAAGTGTCTGGCAAGATGCCCTACAAATCAATAGATGTAAATAGAGTGGCAAGGACTGGGGCCCACCAGTCAATAAATTTCTTAAAGACTTCAGCAGGGAGACCTTCGGGGCCGGGGGAAATGCGCTTATGCACATGAGCGCATGGGTACTCATGCGCACATACACACATACACCCACAGCCGAATTAATGGGGAAACGGCAAATATAGCACGCCTCCGGCACGGCAGTCTGGACGCTCCCGCATGCCTCCATCCCGTATTTTCCGGCAGCGGCCCCCGCTGTGTGAACAGGAAAACCCGGTATAGTTTATTCCGGGGCTTTTTTGCTACGACTGGCTACCGGAGCAAACTGCCAGTCTGTACTCAGCCCAGGTGTGTGATGCATGTACAACCATGGAAATGGTATTTCATAGACATTTTGGTTTATCATTTTCCATGTGTAGACACAAGTAGTCAGTTTACGCATAATAGCTAATGATGTCTTAAATCGTTTAGGTGGAACAGATGCGGTACAAAGACTCCCGCATTAAGCTGATGAATGAAATTCTCAGTGGCATAAAGGTATTGAAGCTGTATGCCTGGGAACCATCCTTTGCAGAGAAGGTTCTGGACATAAGGAAGAATGAACTCAGAGTCTTGAAGAAGGCAGCCTATCTCAATTCCTTGTCAACATTTGCATGGGTTAGCGCACCATTTCTGGTAAGATTTGTCGGTGTACCTTGTAATTATATAGGAGGAGCTGCCTGTGACATGGCAATCCCTCTGTAACTTGTCATGGAGGAGAAGAAGAAAAACCTGCAAAATACCTGCAGTTTATGTGCATTGTTTCTATTGGGATTTTTTAAAAAGCTTTCAGTTTAAAAGAAGCCTCACTTCCACATGTGCAAAAGCCTGTGGAAATTATAAACTGGCAGCCATCCTAACTTTCATGCTGTGTGTTCAGTACTGATAACCGCCCATTCTGATAGCTTAGGCTTCAGGAAGCTTCAGCTCAACTCAACTCTTTTTAATGCCACCAAGTAGCCTCTTTTAGCAATACAATGCCAATATTTAAACAGACAATTCATAGTATTTGTACAAGACTAAATAACAAAATTCCTTCATCATCCAGGATCTATTTATTTACTTTATTTGTAGTCTACCTTTCTCACTGAGACTCAAGGTGAATTACAACATTTTATAAAGCAATAGAAACAGTATAAGACATGGCATAAAAATGCAAATACTGGATTGCAGAAATGAGAGAACAGGGTAGTAAAAAGAAGCAATGCATACAACAAACTGTGCCATAAACTACAGCCCTATTCTCTGTATAAAAAGGCCCTCCTGAACAATTCCATTTTGGAACAATAGATGTGTAAGAGCCTTCCTCACCTCCTCAGTCATGCCATTCTACAAAGTGGGAGCCACCGTGGTGAATGCTGGGGTGCTGATCTTCCATAGGGTTGTTTAGGTGATGGTCAATACCTTGAATTGCACCTGGGAACAAATTGGTAACCAAAGAAGTCACTACAGAACAGGTATGATGGCATACTTTTCCTAGTTCCGAGTGATAATCAAGCTGAGGCATTCAGCTGGAGTTTCTGGGTGGTCTTTGAGGCCAGACCTGTGAGTGCATTACAAGCCTCAAGGTTACTGTAGTATGGATCCACACGGCCAGATCAGCCTGGTCTCAATGGCTGCTTTAACAAAACAAAAAAAAGCTATGCTTGCTGTGATATGTAAAAATTTACTCCAGCAAGAAAAAGATTAACTAGATCCATGCAGCTACTCTTTCTCTGGTTCTTTTAATTATTTTTTTCTAAATTAATGTTACAGTTGCATCCTTTCCTCCTAGTGGGCATTTGATGTTCTTAGTTTTGACATGTAATCACATTTTTATTAAAACATTTAAATAACACTGATCTTCCACACCCCCAACCTGCAGAAGAATAGAATCTGAGTTTTCCAACACTGTTCGGGCTATATGCTAAAAATCCAGCAGGGCTATGCTCCATAGTGCTGGAATTTGGTTGAACTTTGAAGCTCTATTTAAGAACATACCTCTGCTGGGTAGGCCAGAGGGCCATCTGGTTTGATACTCCATCTCCCACAGTACCTAGCATCTTGGAAGCTTATAAGCAAAGGCATGATGGAGGTAGCCATTCCCTGTTGATTGTCCCCTAGCAGTTGAGAGCAGCAGCCTTCAGCTGACCAGGACTGTGAGTTTTGAGTTTCTTCATTAGGTCTGTTTGATGGCTGTCTTGGGAGCTAGACTCCACCTGATGGGATTTTCTTTGATTCACAATTTCCTACCTGCCTCACGGCACCAGGGTCCACAGGGGGACGGGGGGGGAATAAAAAACAGTACGCAGGGATAAAACCTGAGCTTTGATATATACCTACCCAAGCCTGAATTCATAAGGGAGGGTTAAACTGACAGGAAAAGGTGGTTTTCTTTTTAAAGTGAACTAGAACAGAGTTTATTCAATAGGAAACAAACCACTGAGGCAAATATTAACAACTTTTATAAATATTAAGTAAACTTTTGTAAATATTAACAGCCTGTGCGTGCTGATTATATCTGAGGAAGATCAGTGAGCTGGAAACCAAACAACTTATGGAATGCACTTATGCAGTAGCGCCACTGTTATGACATCAAAATAAAATAACTAGCACTTTAATATTGTACTGTTTTAATGAACTGTTTTTAATTGTTTTATGTTAATTTTGATTGTTGATATGTATTTTATCCTCTGTAAACCGCCCTGAGCCTGCCTTGGTGGGGTAGGGCAGGTTATAAAATGGAAAAATAAATAAATAAATAAACTAGGAGTTGAGAGATTTTATTTATTTATTTATTTATGGGACTTTTATCCCACCCTACTCCGCAAGTGGGCTCAGAGCAGCTTACATCATAATACACACACATACACAAAAATCCATAAAAACATTAGCACATTAAAATTAATTCTAACACAGTTAAAATTTAAGAGACCAATCTAAAATACCTGATAGTGATTAGTTTCATTCCAGTACATGCCAGACCCATGCCAGGTAGCGGCAGTGGAGCACTTTGATGGTATAAATCAGCCACTTCCAGTGCCAATTAATATAAATAGTACCATGGAGCAACTGAAAGCAGGGCAGGCTGTTGTTGTTTGATGTCCGCTGCCTCAGCTGAAGGCCTGGTGGAATAGCTTCATTTTACAGGACCTGCGGAATTGCAACAAATCTCACAGGGCCGTGAGCTCAGTTGGGAACGTATTCCACCAGGCCGGAGCCAGGGCAGAAAAGGCCCTGGTCCTGGTCAAGGCAAGGCAGATGTCTTTTGGGCCAGGGAGCACTAAACAGTGCTGGTCAGAAGAGTGCAAGTCTCTTTGGGGCACATACAGGGAGAGAAGGTCTCACAGGTATGCTGGTCCCTGGCCGTATAGGGCCTTAAAGGTTAATACCATAACAAAACCATACTCAATAGGCAACCAATGCAGCTGGCATAGCTCTAGCTGAATGTGCGCCCACACAGACGTCCCAGTCAGCAGGCACACCACTGCATTTTGTACCAACTGAAGCTTCCAGATCAGGTTCAAGGGTAGACCTGTGTAGAACGAATTGCAGTAGTCAAGGCTGTAAGTGACCATTGCATGGATCACCATCGCCAAGTCCTGGGAGGGAAGGTAGGGAGCCAGCTGCCTGACCAGCCTAAGATGACAAAAGGCTCACCTGGCAACCGTAGTGTCTAGGGCCTCCATAGAAAGGGAGGCATTCAGGGTCACTCCCAGACTCTTCACCATTTGTGCTGGTGTCAGTGGTGCCCCACCAAGGGCTGGGAGTCGGATTCCCAAACCCACCCCCCAAAAACCTCCATCTTAGCTGTGTTTAGTTTCAGCTGGCTCTGTTATAGCCAGTCAGCCACAGCCTCCAAAGCCCTAACCAAAGTATCCAGGGTGGAGTCCAGCCAGCCAGCCATCAACAGATACAGCTGGGTGTCATCAGCATACTGGTGACAACCCAGCCCAAACCCTCTGATTAACTGGGCAAGGGGGTGCATGTAGATGTTAAATAACATCGGGAGTGGATCACTCCTTACAGGATGCCACATACTATAAGATAACGTGGTGAGATCCTCTCCCCAAGTGCCACCCTCTGTCCCCGACCATGGAGAAAGGAGGACAGCCACTGCATATCCTCATGTTGGCAAGGCAATCAGTCAGAAGGTCTTAGGTTTTAAACAGCACATACCCAAGGAACAACACTCTCTCAGACAGTTTATAACATATTAAAATACAGCATCCTGCTGCAACTGGTTCACATCATTTTTTGCAGACTGAACCCAAAGGATTGCCATGTGAGACCAGTTGTCATCAGTGTGGGACCAGGACCGGCTCGCACGCTAGGCGCGCTGCCTAGGGCGCGCCAGCCACAGGCACGCCAAACTGCACCCCGCCCCCATCCCTGTAAAAAGCCCCCTGTCACCTCCCTGCCACCGCCGTCAGTAAAGAACACCCCAGTGGGGCACAGGAGGCGGTGGCGGAGCTTGCCCGCCCTCCCCCTCAGGCTTAGCCGCACTTAGAAGGAAGAGATGGGAGTTTAAACCCCCGCCTCATCCCTGGTTTGCCGGGGCGCCCCGCAGCTGCGGGATGCACAGGCAAGCTGTGCTTAGAGGGAAGAGATGGGGGGTTAAACACCCTCCTCTTCCCTGGCTTGCCTGGGTGCCCTGCAGCTGGGGTGCCCCGCAAGCTGCGCTTAGAGGGAAGAGACGGGGTTAGAGGGAAGAGACGGGGGTGTAAACCCCCGCCTCTTCCCTGGCTTGCCGGCTGCCCTGCAGCTGTGGTGCATGCTGGCAAGCCACACTTAGAAGGAAGAGACGGAGTTTAAACCCCTGCCTCTTCCCTGGCTTGCCAGTGCCGCCCCCCCATCTCCAGGCCCCACCAGGAGGTTGGCATTGCTGGGGGGGCCCGGGTGCCACAAGCTGGCCTAGGGCACCCAGACACCAAGGGCCAGCCCTGTGTGGGATGTGTCCTGATAGGGTTCTAGCCTGACGGGGCTCTATTCAACCTCTATATAAAGCTCTTAGGACAAATTCATAGTTTTGGGGTTGGCTGTTATTAACACCCAACTCTAGATTCCTTATGCAACCTGTCCACTGTAATTAAATGGATAAGAGTGAACAAATTGAAATTAAATCCTAACAAGACAGAGGTAATACTGGTTGGAAAGGCAGAGACTTTGAAGGATGTTATGCTTCCCACCTTTGAGGGGGTTCAGTTTATTGGGTTAAATGTGAAAGAATACTATTTGCCTTGGAAGCACAGAAACTTTATGCAGTATCCCCAGTGCTCTCCGTTTCCTCGTTAAGGGGAAATGCTGTTGAAACAAATTACTAAGATGATCGTACTCCAATGGTAAGAAGAGAAAGAAATTTAACTTAACAATAATAGAAACACATCTTAGATGACATATTCATGTAGGTACATTTAACTTATTAACACATTAACTTCAAAAAAGTTTAACTTGCTACAGCTCCAAGTCCAGCTAGCAGAGAGAGAAAAAGAGAGGTCCTACATAAGATGAAAACAGAAGTCAATCAATGGCCAAAGAGACTCAACATCTAACCAATGAGAGGGTGGGGCAAACTATCAAGTGTACCTGAGTGAGAAAATTCTCTTAACCTTTTCCCTCCCAGATCCTCTTGCATGCAAAGTTACAATGTCCAATGCAGCTGACCCACATTGACTCAGTCAAGAGCTTAAGGGTTATTCTGGATAAAACATTACTGCCGGAAAAGCAGATAAATGCAGCTGCAAAAACAGTTTATACCAACTTAGTTTAGTCCAGAAGATGACCCCCTAACTTGAACTGGCCAGTCTGGCCACCTGGATCCTTGAGACTAGACTACTGTTATGCACTCTACTTAGGTCTCCCTCAAAGTCAACTTGGAGACTCCAGTTGGTGCAGAATGCCACAGTTGGGTTACTATTAGGATGTATTAGCCATATTCTGTAGTCACTCTATTGGCTGCCTATCAGTTACTGAGTTCAATTCAAGGTATTGGCTAACATACAAGGCTTTCATGGTCTTGGACCTTCATATCTGCTGGACACTATGCTCCACCATGACAGCTTTTCTTATCCGAGTAGGGCCTTCTGCAGGTGCCACACTGCAAATGGGCAAGATCAGCTATTGCCTGTATATGTGCATTCTCTGCTTACCTTACAGAGTGGCCTACCTAGTGAGTTGATGGAATGTTCCACTGTCCTGGCATAAATGGCAAACAGTGCAAAACTGAATTATTCAGGAGGGCATTTTTACAAAGATAATAAGGCTTCATTATAACAGAGCTGATTTAGGAGAATACTTTAATAAAGAGAAAGAGACTACGACGTATACTACTGAGTGTGGTATGTACTATTTGTTGCTGTATGTGTTGCCCTGTTATGTAATCTCTGTATTGTTTAATATGTCATGTTAATACTCGGGGGTCATTTCGTAGAAAAAGAGCAGCAGGAGCTCATTAGCATATCTAACAGGCTATTAGCATAATAGCTTATTAGCATATGCCATGCCCCCTGACATCACCGGAAGTGATGTCAGAAGGGGAAGCAAAAAGGGGGGGAGGCATCTTCAAAAGCCGTCACTGTGGCACGACTCCAGAAAGATCATGCCGTCACTGCGGCGCGACTCCAGAGAAAAGGGGTTTAAACTTTAAACCCCTTCTCTCTTCGCTTCCCCCCCCAGCCCACCTTGGCAGGCCAGCTGGGGAAGGGAAGGGGAGGCTTTTGAAGATCCCTTCCCCCCTTTTTTGCTTCCCCAGCCGGCCTGCCAAGGTGGCCTGGGGTGGGGGGGAAGCAAAGAGAGAAGGGGTATAAAGTTTAAACCCCTTCTCTCTGGAGTTGCGCTGCAGTGGTGTCATGATCTTTCTATTGTATTCTATGGCCCCATAGAATACAATTGAAAGATGTGGCGCGGCTCTAGAAAGGAGGGTGGGGGCCGGGAGCTGGGGGCAGGGCATGCCACCACTGCCATTTGTGCCCACTCCTGGGCTGGTGGAGCGGTGCTCCAGCACACTTCGGCCCCAAACGACCCCTGTTAATACTTATGCAGGTTCTGGGTTTTTCACTTGGTTTTAAATTCTAATTCTATTCCACTGCTTAGTGGATGGACCATCCTACTGACTGCATTGACTTACAGTGTTTAGTCCACCTTTAGTCTCAGTGAGAAAGGTGGACTATAAATAACTCTTCTGTTTCCCTCACAGCTTCCAACCTGTAACTCTCAACCTTCAAAATCTAAGTGACCAAACTACCACCTGTCAGATCTTAACTCCTTCCCAGTGCACAGATCCTATTGGCTATCCAAATTAGTTTTCCATCTTCATCCTCTATTCTGGAAAAATCTGGACCTCACTGACTTTTTGTATGTGTTAGATCCATAGAAGTCAGGAGACCACTCCAATTCTTTGTCATTCTCTTTAATAGTAAATTTGATGGTAAGTGCATGTCAGCAGGACAGTGAAGTGGGTTCCTCAGACAAGATAGGGGTTTCTGCCTGCTTGGAGGAGACCTCTGGAACCCACAAGAGGGTTACTTTATGCATTCAAAAAAAACCCTTCCCCTTCCAAAGACCTGACAAGTACTGCTGCAAGAGGCAACGAATGCTGGCATTTAAAGGAGGAGATGGGGAAACTGACTTGTTCAAGCCCCAAATAGGAAGAACTGAGCCAGGAATTTCCAAGTAGTTTATTCCTCCTGTGATTTCCCCATGGCCCCCAAATTTGTTGTAGTAAAATACTAAGTGTTTGCTGTTGATATATGCAACATTCAGCAACATTATTATTTTTATTTCATTGTATCACATTTGTATTTCTGTGGAATTGCACCAAGCCTTCTTTTTCTATAGCATATTAGCATAACAAATAATCTAAGCAATTTTTCTTTCCTCCAGTAGAGAATGTTGCTTTTTGTTCTTATATTTCCAGGTTGCCCTGACCACATTTGCTGTTTATGTCACCGTGGATGAAAAGAATGTCCTCGATGCAGAGAAAGCCTTTGTATCCCTCTCCTTGTTTAATATTCTGAGGTTTCCACTCAACATGCTTCCCCAGGTCATAAGCAATATTGCACAGGTAAGGCTGCTGCCTTTAAAAAAAGAAGTGGCAGCAGCTTATGTTGAAAGCCAACAGGACTTTTTAGGTCAAGCATAGAACTGGATATCTAAGCCAGAAAAGGTGAAACAGTGGTCGGCCTGCTGGAGAGCCAAAGTGGTGTATATAGAATGTATGACTAGGACAGGGGAAGCCTGAGTTCAGCTACTCAGTAATTCAGAGCACCTACCTCTATTGTGATAAGAAGAGTTGGATTCATACCCCACCCTTCACTTG
This sequence comes from Gekko gecko, assembly GCA_029375565.1. Taxonomy (NCBI): domain Eukaryota; kingdom Metazoa; phylum Chordata; class Lepidosauria; order Squamata; family Gekkonidae; genus Gekko; species Gekko gecko. The sequence continues at coordinate 227,963,962 of JAPDNY010000002.1, forward strand.
GAGTCTCAGAATAGCTTACAATCTCCTTCCTCTCCCCACAACAGACACCTTGTGAGGTAGGTGAGGCTGAGAGAGCTCTGAGAGAACTGCTCTTTCCAGAACAGCTCTGAGGGAACTGTGAGTGACCCAAGATCATGACAGCAGCTGCATGTGGAGGAGTGGGGAATCAAACATAGTTCTCCAGATTAGAGTCTGCCGCTCTTAACCAGTACACCTCTCTGTTCGGTGTACTGGTTACTGCATACTCTGCTCCTACCTCCTTGAAAGAAAAGCAGGATAAAAGCATTATGGGGGAGACTGGGTCTGAACTTATGTGTATCATGTGTGAAGTCTTTTTTTAAAATGCAAGAGGGACACATGGGTGATGGGAGCTGAACTTTCCCTATGCTTATCATGTTCCTTTCAGTCCCCAACACCACATCTTCAGTGGCTTTTTCCTAAATAAATTCTGATATTGTAGCTTGGCAAGGAAGAGAGGATGTAAGGATATAAATTGGGTAGAGAAAGTTTAGCATCCCACACCTGCAAACCTGTTTTCTAAAAATTGAAGACTTCCTCTTCAGCCCTTCTCCAGTTCAAGTAAGCAACTTGGCTTCTGCCACTTCTCATCTGGCCCTCAATGTAGGTCTAAGCATATTACTTCCTGGGTGAACTTTTAACTGACATGAATTCACTGCTGTCCATTATGGAGAAAAATGGTGTGGTAATAGTCTTGCATCAGGAGAACTACTTGATAACTCTAATCTATGTAAAGAGAATGCACAACCTGTTCTTTATTTCTCATGAGCAGAATGAATAAAACAAGCATTTTGCTCCCCAGGCAAGCGTTTCCTTGAAGAGGATCCAGCATTTCTTGTCACATGATGAACTTGATCCAAGCTCTGTGGAAACCAAGTTGATTACTCCAGGTAAAAATTCTGGTCTGAGGTATGTAGCAGAGAGATTGGGCAAGAAAGACTTCATTTGTATGGTGGTACTAAATCACAACATCTAAAGAATGCAGCTAGGAAGAACTTTCTTAACTACTAAAGGCTGTTTCATACATGCATGGAATGACTCTAGTATCTACTAATCGCTTGCATGTCTGCAGCAACCATGATGCATCCAATGCAGCAGACAGAATTTTCATATCAAGCACTATACTTTGAAATTGTCAACAATTTCAGCTTGTGATTCATTAAAACAGGAACCAGCATTTAGACTATACTGATGGTACAAATACCTTTGGCTATTTCCCTCAGAAGATGCTTTTTTGTTCGCAGTCCTGTTCATTTGTCATGATAAGGGCATGGTGAATGTACTAAATAAAATATGAGGTGAAATACCACTTGCTCTCTTAGGAACATATGGTCATTTTGCCCTTCTCCAAATTTTGTTTGCCTTATTTCACACATTCCATTAGTAAAGGGTTAAGTATACTACCACAAACTGTGCCAAGTGTGACCATTTGAAACTCAGCCATTTCTAATATAATTTAAGGAAATGTGTAGTAACTGACTATGAGTTTCTGGGTCTTCGCATGTTCAGAGGTGCCATGAAGACAGAGTATGGGTTTGAATCCAATGTAGCATTTCCATAGGTAGAAGTTCTTCTGTCCATGGGTGTAACTTTATTGTCTTTCCCCCTCTCACTGCTGCCCACAATGCTCCCTCATGCTGTTCCCAAGGAGTCCCCTATGCCCTAGGAGTAGCATTGGGGGGGCATTTTCAGCTGCAACACAAACAGGGGACAAGAAAGTCACACTCAGCAGGCAGAAATTGTTCAGTCCAGAGAAATGCTCCATTGGATCCAAGTTATGGTACCATTCACCATAAACTATGAATCAGGGCTGAAGCCTTAACAATTTAATCAGTGTGACTGTGATGTGATTGATGTTACCATTTACTTCTTTACACTATAAATTCCATAGATTGTATGGCCAAAGAAAGAAACCAGAACCAGAGAAAATGTTGCAATGTAGCATGAATGGACTTAGAAGTGTGCTAAGTCTGTTTAGAATTTTAACAGGCAACTGATTGCATTACCTGAGGTTTGAGGAAAAGGTCTGGAAGCCCTGGGGTGGTTAATGCAATTACATGTAAAATCTTTATGTTTTGTACCCTCATGGAGCAGAACACAACTTTACCAGCACATGCCGGCTCATGAGAGTCCAGTTCCCTAGTGGCATCCTGGTTGACTGCAGCAGCCTTTGGGATATTGTCTCCTTTTTCAGGGAAAGAAGTGATGAACTGTTTTTGAACTGCTGAAAATTAGACTGCACAAAGCACTGGAGTATAATCTCTAAGCAGCCATAGCTGCATATGGTAGATAAACAACTGTGCATCTCAGTAATTGCTATTAGATAAATATTTAAGCTAGGATTGCTGACTGTCCCTTACTTTAAAGATTTTGTTTGTATTCCATAAACATGGCAGTTGCTTGGAGGATAATGGACGTTACTGCAGAAACACACAGTTCCATAGCACTCTCTCTTAAAAATACCACCAGTTCTGTAATGTCTGAAAGTTTTGTCTGGCATTGACCTCAACAGTATGATTTGTGGCCAGACATGGGGCAGGATGCTTCTTCAAAAACAAGCCAGAACAAAACTTATCACTGGGGTTCCTTGTATCTCAACAATAAAAATCGCTTCTCCCCTTAGCAATGCATTGACTGTGAGAATTTTGCTCCCCCCCTTAATCCTTTAGTATTATATTGTGTTGTGCTTGTGTGTTTTTTGTGTGTAGGGTATGCTGTTACTGTAAGGGATGGAACATTCAGCTGGGCAAAGGATCTTGATCCAGCTCTGAAAGAGTAAGAACAACACTCAATTGTATATGCCAGTATTTGCCTGCTGCTTGTGTTCCCAGGACTGAGTTTCATACATTTGTTATCTTAAAGGAAAAGAAAGAGAGGGAAGCCAGTAAAAATCACCATGAGTCTCCAAACTGGTTCCAGTAGCAGTATGTTAGCAAAAGCTCACAGAGGGGGGCTCCCTGGTCTTGCTCACAGCATTCCTCTACAGAGGAGTATTGTGAGCCTGCCTCTGCTGTCATGAAGGAGAGGTAGTGTGGTAGAGGCAAACTGACAAACTGAGGAGGATGGCACCTGATTGCACAGCAGCTGCCTGTTGTCTGTAAATTGCATGTCATCTTTGTTCTCTGAGTCCCACCTTTTTATCCAGAGGCAGAAAGAATAGAGGTGTCAAGAGGATCAGGCTGCATTGAAGAACATCTGGCATTAGTAAGGCTGACCAGACTCACAAGAATATTCCTGTTGCATAACATAAACATCTATCATGCATGCCCTTTAAATCTTTCATCTGCTTTTTAACATGGCTGAGGAAGTGCTTGGGAATGGCTGGTTACTTCCAGAATGATGAAAATTCAACCCATCCATTACTATAATGTTGACTTTCAGAGAACGGTAGTGTAACACAACATTAGTGTGAATCAGCAATGGTTTTTAAAAGCTTTTTTCCTGAGGCAATGGGTCAGAGTTGTGTAGGAGGTAAACAGCAAGGCTGAACAGGCTCAGCAGCAACCTGAACCAAATCCTCTAGCAAGACAGTGCAAATAGATTCCCAAAATTTAGTTGAGGCCCCCTCCGATCAAATGGTGTGATTAAATCAATCAAAAGCATTTGGGGGTTTACAAAAAGTGGGATTTCTTTAGTCCTTTTCATATGACACTGCAGTGGTATGAGAGCTGCTTTTTCAATGGCTTCACGCCATGCTACTTGTTTCACTGATGTGCTAATTACATGAGCCATTCTCCTTGGTAGACACCAATAGGGTAGGAAGGACCCCTGTGATTTGCCCTGTTCATCTGGTTCAGGCATTTCAAGCAGGGCTGCAGTTCCATGAGAATGAAACCATGGAAGCTAAGAACATAAGAAGAGCCCTGTTGGATCCATCTAGGTCTGTATTCTGTTTCACACAGTGACCTGCCTTTTGCCCTGGAGAGTCAAACAAACAGGGCACAAAGACCAAGGCATCCTCCTGATCCTGCCTCTTAGCGCTGGGTTTCAGAAGTTTACTGCCCCTGAATATGGATGTTCCCTTTATCACCATGGCTAGTAGCCATGATGGACCTATTCTCCATGAATCTCTCTAACCCCTTTTAAATCCATATATGCTTATGGCCATCATTACCACCACTGGCAGTGAATTTCACAATTTAATTACTCATTGAATAAATAAAGATTTCTTTTTTTCTGCCCTATACCTACTGCGTATCAACTTGGGTGTCCCGAGTTCTAGTATTATGGGAGAAGGAGAGAAAGCTCCTTCTATCCACTTTCTCTACCCCATGCATAATTTTACAAACCTCTATCGCGTTCCTTCATTGCTGTGATAATTCCTGAAAGGTTTACCAGGAGAAGGCTAGATTGGTGATGATAAAGAAGAATTTGTGATATGGAGAGACAGGCTGTTTATGGAACTTACACTGGCCAGTGGAAACCCTGCCCAATAATTACTTGCATATATTCAAACTTCTCTCTGCAGCTATGAATACTATAGATAACAAGTAAGAACCAACTCAAGCTGAGCACTTTCAGTTCCATTAATTTCACTGGCAAACACATGGTTAACTCTCTCACATTGTTCAACATCCAGTGGAAAATTTCTGCTGAAGAAAAGGAAAGGAGAGTTTCACTGTTTTCTTCCTCCCATTGCAGGCCTTCAGCTCCCTCCACCTATGTAATTCCTAGAGGTTTCCTGTCCTCATAGGAACAATGATTCAGGAGATATTTGGAGCTGCAGTGAAAAGCGGGAGGCAGGGAAACCCAGTTCTAGAGATGGAAATCCCTTCCTTCAGCAGAGATTTTCCAAGCCATTGAAATCTGTGCAACATGAAAGTGTTTAAGTTTGGCTAGATTATGCCTTTGCTTGTGTGGGGGGGTAGTTTTATAAACTGATTTTTTTTTGAGATCCTAGTGAGTTCCCCACATTCTGTGCTTGTATGCATCAAGAAACCTAACACAGAAAATACATCTAGCATTGGCAAAAAGAAAAGTTTGTTTAAAAATGAGGTGAGCACTATTTGGTCATTCAGGTTTCAACCTCCCATGCTCATGATTTCTCAGATTCACTGGGAGTTTGCTGCATTGGGAGGTTTATGGTTTCACAGTAACTCTCCAGTTTTAGCTCTGCCAACACTTCCTGCGTTTCTAAGACAGTACTACATTACAGAGGAACCTTAAGCAAAGTTATACTCAAGTCCATTGGTTTCAACTGGAGTTGGAGGGCTAGAACTCTGCTTAGGGTGGACACTATAGATCTCTGCTTTTAAAGAGGGGGACAGATTATTATCTTTCAGCTGTCAGCTTAATGTGCCAAAATGGACTTTAAAAAAAGCATTGGCTTTGACAAAAAATCTATGTAATATGGGTGGATCCAGGCTACAGTTAGAACACTGTAAGGCATAACAGTCAACTCTCGATCACGTAAGCATGTTAACAAAACAAACAAAACAAAACTGTGATGCAAGACAGCTCTGGAAATCTTTTGGAGGATGAGGGTAGGAAGCCCCCTGTAACCCATTCAAATGAGTAGTCTCTCTGTTACTTCTCTAATGGGTTACTGTTAACTTCATGAGTATTTTTCATGTCATGAGTTTCTTTCAAGCCTTCTTCTCCTGCATACTTTCTCCAACCACATGGCCAAATCTGTGTAAAGCTGATTAAACGGACTCGCTGATGGAATGTTGTGTTAAACTCCTGCCAGATCCAGTACAGCATACCACATGCAACAATGTACCAAGTGACATAGGGCAGGCATATTCACTGCTTTATTATGAGAACTCTACTTCAGTCTACTTCAGCAGCAGTAGCAGATACTGCGACATCTTATAGGCCTGGCAAAGTAGGCTCTAGTCCACAAAACTTCATGCTATCATATACTTGTTAAATCTTTAAGATGCCACTAAACTCTTATTTCTGTGTTATTATGTTTACATTGGCCCCTGCTGCTTGTGTGTACATATTTTTAGATTAGCCCAGCTTGACTCTAGATTTTTTTTGTCCCTCCAGTATAAATTGGTTGGTTCCGAGTGGTTCTTTGGTTGCTGTTGTGGGTCATGTTGGCTGTGGGAAGTCTTCTCTGGTGTCAGCTCTTCTTGGTGAAATGGAAAAACTCCACGGGGAAGCAGCTGTGAAGGTTGGTTCAGAACAGCATGAGAGGGCATTGAGAACTGAATAATGAGTGTTGCTCGGCCACTAATCCACTTGTGATTTGTCCAGGGTTCTGTTGCATATGTACCTCAACTAGCATGGATCCAAAATGCTACCTTGAAAGATAATATCTTGTTTGGCCGCCCTTATAATGAACAGAAGTACCAAAATATTTTGGAGGCATGTGCCTTGCAGCAAGACCTTGAGGTGCTTCCTGGTGGAGATCAGACTGAGATAGGTGAGAAGGTAAGGCTTTCAGTGGCAAAAGTAGAGAGAAATGGCTGACTACCAGATACTAATGACATAAGAGGAGAAAGATCACAAGTCATGAAAAGACTCAAAGTTGATCTAAATCAGCCATGCAGAACTTGGGGGGGGTGTTAATACTTGGCATCTTACAGTGGAATTCTAAACTTAGTAGGAATAGAAGGGAAAAGAGGAGTTTGGGTTTTAGAAAGATGTGTGGTCTCATGTGGATGACGCACAGCCCTGTAACAGTTAAGCTGGCGTGTGTGTGGTCACCATGAGGCCATGGCTCGGTGATAGAGCATCTGCTTTGCATGCAGAAGGTTCCCAGGTTCAATCTCCAGTGCCTCCAATTAGAAGGATTAAGTAGTAGATAATGTGAAAGGCCTTCTCTTGGGATCCTGGAGAACTGCTGCCAGTCTCACACACAGAGAGCTACTTTATGCTGAGTCAGACTGTTAGTCTGAATGTTTTAATATTGAATTTTTATGGTTTTAATTGGTTTTATAATGTACTGAACTATTCTGTTGTAAACCGCCCTGAGCCCCACGCAAGCAGGGAAGGGCAGTCAAGAAATCTAATGAAATTAATAAATAAATTCATGTGTGTGTGGGGGGGGGATTTGGGGAATCCTATGTAAAAGAAGACGTAGAGAGAATCTTATGTAAGAGCTTACATACCTAAGAGCTATGTAAGCAGCCTTGAGTTCCATGGCAGAAATGCGGAGTATAAATTAAATGCCTAAATAAAATAGTGGGGGGAAACTTGGTGGCAGTGGGGAAAAGACAAAGAATGGTAAAATGGGGAAGGAAAGAATTACAGTGGGGAGGATAACGGTAGGGGATGGGCATTTTAATAAGAGAATCAAATGGGAAAGAAAGGGACATGAGTAAAATATGGGATGAAGAAAGTGAAGTGTAAGAAAGAATCAGGGAATGGCTTCTAAATAAGCTTGCCTTTGAAGGCATTGGGGAATAACTGTCTATTTTCTCTTAAAAGAAACTGCTGTTGAAATTCTCCCTAATATTGTTTTTTAAGGATAATGGAATTAGTTAAAATGAATGGTCAATGACCAGGCAATGGCAATGGCGCATATGGGAAATGATACCTGCTTCTTTCCCTCTCCAGCAGCCCAGCTGTTGAGTGGCAGGTCCAACCATTTAAGACTCCTAGCCACCTGGATTTTACTCAGATCACTAAAGCAAGTGATTCCTAATGCACAGGGTTCAGAAGAACAACTGTTGGTTGTCAGCTGAGGTGATAAGGAAGACCCTGAACATGAAAGTCAAGGTTATTCATCAAACCTTCACAAAAATAATTTTCCAGCTATTTTAGCATTATTCTGCCTTGTCTGACATTCCATCTCCCTTTTTCTTACTGTAGAAGTTGAGAGTTCCATTTATAATTTGATTGGATGACAAAAGTGATGTTTACTATGACAGCTTTTGCCTGCTACAGTCAAATTCTGGGAGCATTTAATTTATCTGTGTTCAGGAATCTGCTTTGTTCTGCCAGCAGTTCAAAAACTTTGAACATACAATGTGATGCTATGTGGTACTGTCCAGATTGTCTCGTGGGGACTGTGACTGATGCATTCAAAAATCCATGCTTGACGATCTGAAGCAGCAAACCATGTATGGGTATCATAGTAGAAAAAGTGGGTTGTTAGCTAGATGGACCTTCAGGCAGTTGTTGAATATGCTGTTTGTGGGCCTGGTACTACTACAGAATTTAAAAGGTGTAATATTTCTTTTTCCCCTTCACACAGGGCATCAATCTCTCAGGTGGCCAACGGCAACGAGTGAGCCTGGCACGCGCTGTGTTCAGTGACGCTGATGTTTACTTGCTAGATGATCCTCTTTCAGCTGTGGATTCTCATGTGGCCAAGCACATCTTTGACAAAGTGATTGGACCAGAAGGAACACTTAAAGGAAAAGTAAGTCAGTGGATATCTAGGAATGTTCAGTTGTGTCAACATAGTAGAAACTGTGATGTCATTTGCGAAGTTATGAGAACAACAGTAATATGCTGCATTAAAGGTTATTCCTGACAGCACTTTAATGGTGCTACAGAACTATTGATTGGGGCCTGTCTGCCTTACGGCCACCCTTCCTTCCTTCCTTCCTTCCTTCCTTCCTTCCTTCCTTCCTTCCTTCCTTCCTTCCTTCCTTCCTTCCTTCCTTCCTTCCTTCCTTCCTTCTCCATAAGGTAATCAAAGTGTGTGAAGAAAGGAAGAGAAAGAAGTAAATAACTTAGAGCAGGGGTGTCGAACTCATCTGTTATGAGGGCCAGATCTGACATAAATGAGACCTTGTTGGGCTGGGCCATGTGTGTCATAAAATGTAATGCCAGGTAGCAGAGATATAAACTTTATAAAGGACACAAACACAAAGGGGTTTTTTTTTACTTAAAATAAAAATATGCTGAAAACATTAGCACTCTTGCAATATATTGTTTATTTAACAGTGTCTGATAACTGATGCCTCTTGCTCTGAATTATTGCATCAAAATGTCTGTGCTGTTGCAATCTTGTGTATGCTGTATCTGTAAGCTGCAAACCTACAATGACGCAGCAGCAGCAGAACTGGAAGAAGCAGCAGAAGACAGCCAGTTCCATTGCGGGCCTGAGAGAAGCCCTCCGGGGGTGTGATCTGGCCCCCAGGCCGCATGCTTGACACCCCTGACTTAGAGGCTATGCGCCTAGAGTTGGCATATGTAGACCACTGCCTCTCATCCACCCCAATCTGTAGTTCCAATCATATTGCATCTTAATTAATGTCTCCTTTTATTTCTCCCCTTACATCTCCTGCCATTAATTTTTGATGACCTTTCCCATTCCCTGTTGTTGTTTTGCTGATGCTTGGGAAGAAATGTGTTGGGAAATTCAAATTCTAACTTGTGCATGCTCTGAGCTTCTGAAGTCAGGGCATCAATCCATCTAGCTAGCAGTGTGGAGCTGGTTCTTTAATGTCTCAGGCAGAAAAAGATCTTTCCCAATTTCTGCTACCTAAAATCTTTTTTTACCTAGAGATGCCAGGGATGGAATCTAAGACCTTCTGCATGGAAAGTATATGCACCACCAATCAGCCTTGGCAGTCAGTAAGGTTGTCATGGTTAAGGAAAAGGGGCATGTAGATAGCTAAAATAAAATAAATAATAAAGTAGCTAAAATGAGCTGACAACATAGATGAAGAAACTTCTTTGCTCACTCAAATTAGTTAACGGCCTTACTTGGCTTGCTAGCAAGTTCCATGAGTTGTCAGGTCTCTAAAGCCCTAGATAAAATTCCCCAGTCCCCAGATACCTTCTTTCTCTTTTCTGACATCCTCTCTGGGAGGGTAGCATTAGGCTAGCTCAGTTTTCCCCTTGGGATCTCTGAATTATCATGGGAAATGAAAATTCTTGTAGCTTTTAAAGTATGGAATCATTAAAAAAATTGAAAAATGAAAGTTCAATTGAGCTTGTAAGAGGGACTTTCCCATTCACCCATGATTAATTCCTGACCTCACTATAGTTTAATAGAACATTCTTTGTGGGATGTGGGCAAATTGCCTGTAGCATTTTTAAACTGTTTTACTTCCCCCCACCCCCCCAGGTCTTCTATTGGACTGTGGGATTTTGTCTCTGTTGTCTTCTCAATTGTTGTTTTACATTCTCATTGCACTCAGTTCTGCTGTTTCTTCTGTCATCTCTGTGCGTGCATGCTCTCTTTTGTACTTTTGAGTCTCTTGCTTTTTCTACTTGTTGTTGTATTTGACCCATTAGTTCCCAACTTTGGCTTGATTCTTCTCTGAGGGCAGAACCTGACATTACAAGAAACATGGAGCTACTTCCTTCTTCCTGGTAACACGTAGTGTTACACAACATGTGCCTATTTATTCATTTATTTTAAAGTATTTCTAGGCTGTACTCTCAACCAAAGGTTCTTAAAGTGATTTACAAAGGAGCATCTGAAAATGTTATAATATGTGATACTATTGCACTGTTTGTCCATCCCTTGCCTCTGCCTCCATCTCACACAATTGTCTGATAGTGGTGAGGACAAGGAAGTTGCACAGTGGAATATTATCACATCCCACAGTGTATTAAATATCTGGAAACTTCCGCTGGTCCAGAATGAGATGGCGAATGAGATGGTCCAAATGAAATGTCACCCCTGTGGTGATAGATCTACCCTGGCTGCCAACCTGTTTCTGGCTACAGTTCAAAGCACTGTTTCTTTACCTTGAAGGCCCTAATATGGCTGGGGCCCAGGGTACTTGAAGAACCACTTCCTCCTGCCAGTTAAGATGCTTCTTCCAAACCTTGCTCTCCATGGACCTGCTTGCTGAGGTAAGGCAGGTGGCAACAGGAAATGGAGCTTTTTCTGAAGTGATACCTTATCTTTGGAATGTGCTCCCACTTGAAGTTCATTGGCACATACTTTACTGATCTTTAGGCATCAGGCTGAGGCATTTCTTTATACCCAGGTTTTCAGCTTAAGGATTCCATGTTTTAATGCTGTTGTTACAGTTACTTCTAGCCTAAGGACTGCCTTCTTGATATCATTTTAGGCTGCTGAATGTTGTTTTATACTGTTTTTATACTCCTGACTTGTTTTACTACTAATTTTTATGTTGTTATACCTGTTACCTCAGTGTATTGTTTTTACTTTGAGAACTGACTTGATCAGGCAGCATACACATTTTCTAAACAAACTTTGGGACATTACCTGAATGAGAAGAGAAGGAAATACCGAGTTGCAGCAGTTCCATGTTCTGCCCTTAGAACTGTTCTTTATTGTGTCTGGATTTCTGAGACAGGGGATTTTGGGTTTGGCAGTCCAGAGCCATAATGATGTTCTGCACTGACAATCACCTTTCTATTTCTTTTGTATTTGTCTGAACTTTGAGTTATCTAGCCTTCAGTGCTTTTGTTCCACTTCCAATTCATCATCCTGTTTTTTTTCCTGTTCCCTTTTGTCTCGTTAAAATTATGCCATTTATTTTATTGACAGAATCTTCAGCTGCATTGCCTGATCTTTTCCCCTCCTCCTTTCTTTTTGTAAGTAACTCCTTCTGAGATGGCACATCTTTTTTCAATTCCATCTCATTCTGTTCTCTTGATTCTGTTCCCCCCCCATTTCATGTGTTCTGTTCTATTGCAACTTCTATGTTATTTTTAATTCACAATACCAGTGTTTTGTGTGTTTGTGTGCCCATGCCTGGAAGTCATGGTGACCTCTGGCAACTCCTATTGGGGCATGGAGGACATTCAGAGAAGCAGCTTGATAGCTTGCCTCTGCCTCCTGACCCTGGTGTTCCTTGGCGGTCTCCCTTCCAAATACTTGCCAAGGTTGACACTGCTTATCTTCCAAGATCTGATGAGATCAGGTTTGCCTGGGCTATCCAGTTCAAGGCCACAATACTAGTGTTCTTATGCTTATTGTTTCCTTTCTTTTTGCTGTTTAATGAGCTGTTGTCAGTCCTCTCTCAATGCATCTTCTCTTTCTGGTTATTGTACCATTTTCTTCTAAACCACATAGTTCAAACTTACAAAGCTTCCTGAGCCACTGGTAGGTGCTAATCTTACCTGTGTGAACCACAAGCGTAAATTATGTGAGAGCAACATTTTACTCATAAGTTTTGTTCACCATGGGACATTTATGGTAGTCTTTGATATCATGGGAAACACCCACTTCTTTATTGATTGTGGGCCATACTTCTGTCAAAAATTATTTTAATTTATAACAATATATATTCTGACACCTATATTATTGCTTTTTCAGACTCGAATTTTGGTGACCCATGGCATCAACTTTCTCCCTCAGGTGGACCACATAGTTGTCATGGTGGATGGCAGAATCTCTGAAATGGGGTCCTACCAAGAGCTTTTGAAACAAAATAAATCTTTTGCAGAGTTCCTCCGTAATTATGCACCTGATGAAGATATAGAAGAAGATGAACCAACAAGTGAGGACCTTTTCTTTTGTCTTAGGGTGTCTTCAGTCTGGTAGTCAGGTCCAAAGACCATACTAGATTAAAAGGCCAAGGCTACAGCTATTTTGAAAGAGTTTAATATATTTTTTTTAAAAAGAATGTCATTAATTATCTATATAACCATACATGTAGCACTTTTAAAAATGAGGAGAGTGGGAGGGTAGAACCTCCCAGCAGGGCCATTGTTCAAAAATATTTCTGGTAGAATTGAAATTAACTAGACCCAAAGCTGCTTGCAGTCTGTTTGTATTAGTTTCACCAGTCTTTTAGTAGAATTGGCTGTGACTGGGAATTAGGATAGGAAACAACAATCTTTTCTCCCTCTTTTGAGAGAATCCATCTCTTCTGATTTCTCTTCCCACTCCTCATGACCTTTCTGTAATTATCAACCCAATAAAGCTGGATCAGGACAATAGCCATGATAACATTAGTTACTTCCCATTGCTCTTCAGAAATAATTGTTCACCATTCATAATGTACAAAGATCTTGGCCTCTAGCTATCACTTGGTGCACTGTAACGTTATCCATTTAGTCTGGCAGAGCTGGCATCTGACGCTGCTTGTCAAATGGAATTGCAAGATTTGTCTAAAGACCATGAGGTCCCCTTGTTCTTCCAAAAAGCTTCTCTTCAGTAGCTTAGGAAGCTCTGTTTTTAGCACAGACTTTCTAAGATCATCTCAGTAAAAAAATTAAAATAAAAAATCCAAAATAATCTGAAGATTTACTCTCCCATTCCAGTAGTGGAGGATGAGGAGGTACTGCTTGCTGAAGATACGCTCAGCAACCATACAGATCTGGCAGACAGTGAACCAGTGACTAATGAAGTCCGCAAACAGTTCCTGAGGTAAACCCAGAAACAACTTCAAAGATATCATCCTGCCTGCAGAAATCATGTATAGTTGCCTGATTTGGAAGTTCAGCTGCCTCATCATAATTTCTGTGTTCTATTTCTCTCTCTCTCTCTCTGCTAAATTAGACAACTCAGTGTAATATCCTCTGATGGGGAATGTCCTAGCAAAATGTCTACAAAAAGAAGGGTGTGTGATAAAAAGCCACCTGAGCCTCTTCTACCTAGAAAAAGTCCTGAGAAACTTATCCAGGCAGAAACCGCAGAAACAGGGACGGTAAGGAACATGAGTCAAATAAGGGTGCATTTCTCCTTTAAAGTTACTTTCTGGTTAGATACCTGATAGAGAAGTGGAAAAGTGACTAACCAAAATATCTGCAGAGATATCTGAGAAATTTGATAGCTTAGTCAAGTTTGCGAGTACCTTTTTCAAAAGTCTTCCTAATTGGGGGGAAAACTAAAATTCCAAAATGTAATGAATATAAAGTGGGATGAAAAGAAGCAAGATTTGAATGAACTAACTTATTATTGTGGAAGGTTAGCTCTTTGAAGGACAACTAGCAAGTGAGCCAGTTGTCCCTTGTTATCCCACATTAGAAAACAGACTAACAGAACAGTGAGGAAAGGGGAAGCAGACCTCATGAACTTATCTAAGGTCCTGCTGTATGAAAAGTATAGGCAACCAAAAGTAAACAGAGCTTGAGTCCAGTGGCACCTTTAAAATGATAAGTAAATAATGGGTGATAAAAAGACAAATATGATGTAGTTAGGAGAAGTTATGCCATTGGCCATCAGCAACATCAGCTATGGAGTATGAGGGAATAAAATATTTTTGGACTGAATGCCAGTACATTAATTATGTAACTCAAGAATCCAGTTGATCGCAAGCCCTAGACTCCATGAGAGGAAAAAACCCTACAATAAATGGTAAGAACTGGAAACCTACATCTGCAGAATCCTGACATCAGAGGGCAACAACCGGGGAAATTATATGAGAAACTATTTGAAGGTAGAAGCACATTTTCTATTTATTATTGGAATTCAAGTTTACGAAGAGCTCTCATAAACAGAAACCTAAACCAGAGTGCTACCTGGTGCTTCTGAAATAGAATATAGATCTAAGCAGGGGTAATTTCATAGAAAAAGAGGTGCAGGAGCTCATTTGAATAACTCATTTGTATATGCCACATCTGCTGACAAAGGGCAGGCATGCAAGCATGCCTGCGTTCCCTGCCTGATCTTCTCCAGTCGGGCAGGGAATCCAGGCATGTTTAGAATGCCTTTCTCTCCCTTCCCAATGTGGGGAAGGGAAAGAAAGGCATTTAAATCCTGCCCCACTCCCCCGAGTTTCTCCGCAAAAGCGGAGAGGCTCAAGGGAGAGGAGGGCACGGAGGCAGACATGCCTGGGTTCCCTGCCCGATGAGAACATCAGGCAGGGAACCCAGGCATGTTTAGAATGCCTTTCTTTTCCTTCCCCATGTGGCTGGCTGGAGTAGGGGAGGGCAGGGAGGCAGACATGCCTGGGTTCCCTGCCCGATGAGAACATCAGGCAGGGAACCCAGGCATGTTTAGAATGCCTTTCTTTTCCTTCCCCATGTGGCTGGCTGGAGTAGGGGAGGGCAGGGAGGCAGACATGCCTGGGTTCCCTGCCTGATGAGAACATCAGGCAAGGAACCCAGGCATGTTTAGAATGCCTTTCTCTCTCTTCCCCATGTGGGGAAGGGAAAGAAAGGCATTTAAATCCCCCCTTCCCCCGAGTTTCTTCACAAAAGAAAGGGGGAAAGCCATTTAAATCCCCCCAGGTGGTGGGGGACTCTGCAGGTGGGCCAGGAATCGCAGCAGGGACGGCGCCCCGGGCTCCTTACTGCCAGAGTGCCGCTCCGCCGTGCTCCAGCAGGAAATGACCTCTGGCTCTAAGAAATACTCTGATTTTTCTGACTTTCTTCATGGGATACAATAGAATCCTCTTTGTCTAGACACATCTAATATGGGTTCTCCTTCAGTCCTCCTGCTGCATCTCTTACTATAAATAATTCTGTATGTGTTAGAAAGTGCTGCTGCTGTTGTGGACATCTCTCTATTGCAGTCAAATTTTCTTTCTTCAGAACTGACCACATCTGAGGTATCTATAATGTGCTCTAGGATTTCCTGTTCGTGTTTACTGCTGCTGCTATTGGCAATTTCTGGTTTCCCAGCTCACGGGAAAAATTCTGTCACTGTTTGGTCCAGGCATCAGGTTTTATAATCTAAATGAACCTTCTTTGTGTTATACCAAATTATAGGTCAAGCTGACTGTTTTCTGGCAATACATGAAGGCTGTTGGCCCCTTTGTCTCTTTATTTATATGCTTCCTATACTCCTGTCAAAATGCTGCTGCAATTGGGTCTAACATATGGCTCAGTATTTGGACCAGTGAACCTGTGGAAAATGGCACTCAGCACAATGTGAATATGTATGTTGGAGTCTATGCAGCTCTGGGCATCTTGCAAGGTATGACACGTCTTTGCTGTATCTCCTTCATAGAAGATGAGAGATTCATATGTGCCTAGTTAAAGAACAGGCAAAGGAAGAAGATGCTCTGTATGTCATAGGCCTGTGGAGTATAGAATAAGCCAGTGATTCTTTAATTGTAGCCTGGGGGGGGACACCAATAGCCTCTGGTTTCTGGAATCCACAAGGAAAATAACAAAGAAAAATGCTGAAGAGCTAGAATTTTATTTGAAGTTGCATGCATCAATTCACTGGTTGCAGTGGAAGCTTCAAAACTTTGCATGTTTCTCCCCAATATCTGCATAAGCTTTATTGGATTATGGCCACAAAGACATATTGAGATTTCACATGTCATCTCACTATGATAGCTCTGAGAAAAAATGTGATGGTCTGGAAAATCAGAATCATAGTTCTCCATACAGCAAAATGTAAGAAACCAAAGAAACCTTTGCTATGCTCTAAGAATTCCTATACCTGGCATTTAATTGACTTCCCTGTGATTAATTATTTTATTTTAGGACACGTTTACCCTTTTCTAGGCAGATCAGGGTGACATCTCTGGCTCCCATCCCCCTTTGAACCCCCTTTGTACAGTAGGCTAGGCTGAGAGAGTGTGACTGGACCCCAGCTACTCCTGTAAAGCTTTTTGGCAGAAGGGATATTTGCAACTATTTTCTACCAGGCCTAACTCCTAATTAAATATTAAGGTCCTATATAATTAATAGAGGTGTCTAAATCGTTTCTTACTCATTGGATATTTGAAGGTTAGGAGAAGAATAAAACTGGCAACTGGTAGTACATTCACAGTCTCCTCAAACATGTCTCCCTTTTGTGAACAGGGCTTCTTGTGCTGATCTCTTCTTTTACCCTGGCAATGGGTGGCATCAAAGCAGCTCGCATCCTCCACGCAGGACTGCTGGAGAATAAGCTCCACACTCCACAGTCTTTCTATGACACAACTCCCACTGGTCGAATCATCAACCGCTTCTCTAAAGACATCTATGTGATTGATGAAGTGATACCACCAACTATTTTGATGTTCCTTGGAACGTTCTTCAACTCATTGTCCACAATGATTGTAATCATAGCAAGCACCCCCCTTTTTGCTGCAGTTATAATTCCTCTGGCCATCCTGTACTACTTTGCCCAGGTAACAGTTGATTTCTTTTGGCTTTGGCCATCGAATTGCTTTCCTGATGTTTATTTTTATATTTAGAGAGAGCAAGTGCTATACAGATAATGTAAGCTGTCTGTTAGAGTTACTGCCTAGAGCCTGAAATCTGAAGACACTTAACGTATAGAATTTGTCATTGGATGGATCTTTTTCAGCATACAAAAGCTGACGTTGCTTTCCTCAGCAGAACGTAGACTGGATGTGGTGTGAAGTAAGCCTATCAGCTTCCTCTGACATAGTTTGATTTCTTTTGAACCCAAAATTACTTTTACAACTTCAGGGTGTTTGTAGACATGGAGAATACAACAAGGGGGTAGGGTGTTGGTGTCCTGAGGAAGGACAAGTGCCTGACCCACCAGCAGCTTTGCACGGTGTCATTTTTTGAATCTTTCACAACATCTTCTGCCCTCTTTCTTTTTTGATTTTTCACATGATTGCAAAGATGGAAATGCAAAGGTATTACATAGCAAAAACGATGAGCAAAGTTTGCAAAGAACAATCTGTCGATCTCACAGTTTCTATGATAAAATAGCATTAATTTAATGCATCCAACTCTATCTTAAATTAAAATATTTTCTTAAATTCATTCAACTGATGTAAGCATTTCCACATTTTAGACAGCAGTTAAAAAGTGTCCTTTTGAAGGTGGGTTTTACCTCTTAATAGTTTAGCAAAGTCAAGCAAAATAACACTACTGTTGATGCCTAGTCTCTTCAAATAACTAGCCAAAATGGTATAACTGGGTTCATAGGAATAACAATACCTGAAATGGAGCCTGGTGCAACATGCAGAAGATTCTAACTTTATTGACCCAATTAAGGCAAAAGTCTAGGTTCCTGATTTTAATACCAGGTGTGGCCAATCTAGAGGCTTCATACTGCCTCTGAGTCACAGGAATGGATGTTACATGGCTCCATTATTTTCTAGGTAGATCAGCAGTAGACTAGGGCAAGAGTCCAGTAACATCTCAAAGACTAATTTTTAGGTGTAGAGTATGTATGGCAGGGTATGAGCTTTTGTGAGTCACTGCTCACTTCTTCAGATACCATTGTCAGACCCACTGAGCTAGTGACCCTGGCTCGTAGCAAAGCAAGGGACACTCAGCTTGACTTGCTCCAGGGCTGTTTTCACTTCCCTTTCCACTTATGATTTGAAGCACTCCCCATTTGTAGGCAGTGGTCATAAAAATTCAGTTCCTGAAGTTCCCAGTTCAGGCCCAGAAATCTCTGCCCACTCTGGCTCTGGGAGCAGATACAGAATACACACAGATTTAAGGCTATCTACTGCATGAATATTTTAGCCAATTAACGGATTCTCTTTTCAGCAGTCACCAAACATATTGAAATTGCAGCATGTTCTCTTTTAAGTCCGTGTAGTGAAGACGACAGTAACCTCTCGACTAAGTTACACAAACCAATCGCTTTTGTTGCTGTTGTGGGGAAAACAATTTTAAAAGCACATGTCAAATAAAGAGATGCATGCTAGCTGTTTGTAAGGGGCAGCTGAGATGTTTTTGTAAGAAAAATTAAAATCCATATTCACTGAATTAATAGATTGTATCTCTTGAGGAATAATTTCAGTCCTTCTGGAGGTATTAAGGAGAGGCAACTTGAACATCAGAATTCCACATTAGGACCTAAAGCAATATTATTGACCAGTTAAGCCAATGGCTGATTGTAGCTTTTTTTGCTAGGGAACATTCAGCTGCAGATCTGCGTCACAGTGCTTTCAGTGCTCTTCTGAAGAACAGCTGAGCAAACATAAGATGACACTCTGATTAGGGGCCATCTTGCACTTCTTTTTCTCCCTTGCTACAAGAAAAGGATATACCTCTTCTTGTTTCATGAATCCTTTTCTCTCCCAATAAAAAAGGAAGTAGCTTCCAAACAACGTTCTTTATGCAGTAGAGAAGGACAAAAAGCAAGTGCTAGAAGGATTTCTTTAGGCTCTGACCCACCTTCTCTATAGAGATGTTTTGGATGAATTGGATGCTGAGGACCCTGGTACAATTCTCCCTTTTGCTGTCATCTTAATAGGCATGATCATATGTCATGGTGGTGCAGTCTTATCAGTCATTCCATGAGAACTAGAATTGCCTGTATTATTAACATATGTATTCATTTATTTGTTTAATATGGGGGAGTTTCACCCTTCCTCCAAGAGCTCAGGGCAGTATATGTCAATCTCTTCTTCGTTACATCCTCACAAAAAATCATGTGATGTAGCATAGGCTGAGAGTGTCTCATTGGTTCAAGGTTACCCAGAAAGCTTCCTGGTGGAATGGGTATCTGAATCCTCATTCAGTACTCGAACCACTATACAATACTTGCTCTTTAAAGCTTGATTTATTGGGTCAACTATTAGAAATTTGTTTAAAAAAATGATGGGATGGCACGTTATCTGAGTTGTAGTGTCAAGGCCAGTTTTATGCAATAATCAGTAGTAAAGCTTGAATAAAGCTTAGACTGTGCCCTTGGCTGCAGATGGGCATTTATACATTTGCATGGTGCCCCGCAGAAGTAAGTTCCATCTGCCCAGAAAGAGAGCATATCACAGGAGAGGAGTTCCCCCTTTGTCTTCTTCTGAACATGTTATTTTTCTGTATGCGAGCAGTTTTTCTGTAGAGGAGCATTCTAACTTCACTTGTAACATGAAGTGATGTGGTTGAGAGAATGTTCTACCACAATTCTGATGATGTATTAACTGTCCCTAGGCTTCAACAGGTTGACAGAAAAAAATCATTAAATTATGACCAGCCTTCCTTTTCCAATTGTTTTACATTCTGACACGATGTTGTACTTCTGTGGCACAATGAGTTGATAGTTCCTGTCAAACATCTAAAGTGTTTAAGTCTTATGTTTGTCTTTGTGCATTTGAACTGAATGATGGCAGCGGTTCTACGTGGCTACCTCTCGCCAGCTAAAGCGCCTGGAATCAGTTAGCAGATCTCCCATATATTCTCATTTTTCGGAAACGGTCACAGGAGCAAGTGTCATCCGAGCTTATAGAAGAGAAAAGTCATTTGTTCATATCAGTGACATGAAAGTGAATGACAATCAGAAAAGTTATTATCCTGGAATTGTATCGAACAGGTAAAAAGAACCAGTATTTGCTTGTGTGTGTCTGTGTAAATTTTCATGTTTAACTGGCTAAACAACGTTTTTTCTGCTTTTCAGTTAAAGTGCTATATGCCTCACTTTTCTCTTTTTTCTTATTTCATAGGTGGCTGGGAGTTAGAGTAGAATTTGTAGGGAACTGTGTTGTGTTTTTTGCAGCCCTCTTTGCTGTGTTGAGTAAAGACAGTCTGACTGCTGGAGTGGTTGGTCTTTCTGTGTCCTATGCCTTGCAGGTAAGTAGAGTGAGTTTCAAAAGGTAACTCATACAAGTAGCAGAAGCTACAGTATTCTGGCTTTCAGTGCATATTGCTCCATTGAGTAATAGAGAAGAGACAGGATGAAAGAAATGCAAGAAGAAGATAATAAGAGCAGCTCCTATCTGAAGACACCAGAATGTTAATTTTGTATATCTCTTGAGTCTTTTGTTATTAAAAGCCCAGCACTCAATTCCTGGGAGCAGCAAACTAGCACAAGCTGTGCAATCTAAAACAGGGATGGGCTTTTGAATACAGAATATACCATCCTCAGCTTATTAAAGCCCATTTCTCATGCACCGTTTCCCCATGATGTTACTATTCTGCTGGAGAGTGTGTGTGAAGCAGCCACATAGGCAGTGGCTTTCCTATTCAATAGTTACACTCCTCATGGCAAGAATGCCAATTGGATGGGAAACACTTATAAGTAGTCCCGCCTCTTTGATTGCTTCATTCTTGCTTCATTCTCTTACACACACTCCTCAGAGGCATGCAATTGTATGGAGGAAATTGGCTCCCACAGCTGAAAAGAGTCTTAAGGAAGCATATAATGGCAGTGTTTGGGAACCCTTGCACTGCAGAACACAAGCCCAGTACCTCTTACCCTGCTTAGTGTTTGTATTCAGTTTAAAGTTTCTTCAGAAGGGCATTGAGTTAAGGAAAAGCATATTATGATAGCCAGCCTAGAAAATCACTCTTGCTCCTGTTTTCTATTGATGGCCATCTCAGCAAGGAGTTAAATCATTAATGTTAAACCAAGAGCATGGTGAAGTCAGTATTGTTTTGAAATTGTGGTGCAAAACCTAGGTTTCAGTTTAAAGGGTGCACTGATTTAGCTCACGCCAAAGCCATGAACTTTGATGGATAAATTGCTTTGTAAAATTCTATGGCCTATACAAAAGCATCTGGTCAGATCAGAGGATTCTAAATATGCCTCCCAGATTTAAAAGCTATGAATTTTGATGTGGAAGGAAGAAGCATGCTGATTGAATCTCTATCCTTAGTAGCTGTGGGATCATACAACAGAAGTAGCAAGGTGATGAATTCTAAATGAAATGTAAGGAAGTGTAATACCTTTGATATTTTATAATACGGCCTTAGAAAATATCAGGCAAACTTCAGGTCACTATAGTTTACAGGGTCTTTGCATTTTAGTTACCTTATAGGGTTTGCAATAAGGTTAGGAGCTGGTATGCCATGTCTACATAACAACTGCAATGTAAGCGCGAATGAAGTGGTAAGAGAATGTGGAAGTCTCCCACCACATACACACTTCATGACTTCCTTCTTGAAAATTAGATTCCCTTATCTTTCCCAAGGAGCTGCGGTGGCTCAAGTGGTTAAGACGCTGAACTGCAGGCTGTGGAAGGTCGGTAGTTCAGCAGTTCAAGACCCGAGAGTGCTGCATGACGGAGTGAGCTCCCGTCTCTAGTTCCAGTTCCTGCCAACCTAGCAGTTCGAAAGCAAGAAATTGCAAGTAGATAAATAGGTACCACTTCGGTGGGAAGGTAACAGTGTTCCGTGCACCTTGGTGTTTAGTCATGCCGGCCACATGACCACAGAAACGTCTTCGGACAGCGCTGGCTCTTCGGCTTTGAAACGGAGATGAGCACCGCAACCCAAGAGTCGGATTCAACTGGCTTTCGAGCAAGGGAACCTTTACCTATCTTTCCCAAGGGAGGGCTGGCAGTAGTTTGAAAAAGGAGATGGAAGAGACATTTTAATAACTGAGGTAGTGAAGAAGTGAAAGGGAAGTAACACAGATGGCTATAGAAGATTATGTCAAACCTTTCCACAACTTCACTCTTTATGGCTTCCACGGATCTCAAAAATTAAGTCAGCTATTCAATCTTACTTTTCAAGGTACTCTTGAAGATATGGGTAATATGTCTTCATCATTGTTTAGGTGACAATGGCTCTTAACTGGATGGTACGAATGACATCTGACCTGGAAACCAACATTGTGGCTGTAGAAAGAGTGAAGGAATACTCAGAGACTGAAACTGAGGTTAGTTTCCAACACCTTAATTCAGAAATGTTCCTTGTAGCACCAGCACATAGAGAAGGCTCTGGTTCCATGTGGCCAGGTGAGGTAGTCGGGTGGCATGGCACACTTTATACCCCTTGGTGATCATTTCCCCTTCCCTAGGCCCAGTTCAGGCTCCATCATAGGCCCACCTACAGAGGGGAGGGCCAGGTTTTCCCACCACTGCCACAGCTCGGCCCCCAAGCTGCTTGCACCGCCCATCCTGCCGTGCAGGACATGGCCACCATGGCTGCCTGTCACCCTGCTGGCTCTCCCCCTTGTGTGGGACCGCAAACGGGGACCCGCAGTGAATCAGGGTCCCCACTTCTGGAAGCTTAATTTTTTTAAAGGTGTTTGTTTTCATATGTGAAGTTTTAATAATTGCTTTGCTTAAATTGGTTTGAAAATAGGTCTGCTAGTTTTTTCTGCATTAACAGAACAGTTGAAGTACAGTACTTGCTGTCTCAACAAATTTTTGTTCTTATACAAAAGCTCCACTTATATTACTGAAGGGCATTTGGCTTGTAGAATGATTGCATATATAATATCATGGTCCCTAAAAACAATGTTTTCTTCTCTTGTCAAGCAGCAGCTGTGAAATAGATATAACAAGCAAAGGATCCACAAACACTTGTGGGGGCATCTCATTTTTTCTTCCCCACTATTTGTTACTTCAGTTCCCTGAAAGCCCCCATAACCTCCCCTCTTTTCCTGCTTCCTTCTCTCCTTTCCACTTACCAGCCAATGTATCTTTATCTGCCCCACTGTCTTCATCTTTCCATCTTTCCCACCTCCTGGCAGCCTCTCCTTGGGAAAGCGCTGTGGTGCTGGCAGTTGGGCCAGGCCCAGTTGCACTTTTGGGAACATGCAAGGACTTGCAGAGAGCACCCACCCTCTCCTGGAAACCCCCTCATCCTTGCCTTTCCTTGCTTCCCCCCTTCCTACCCACCAAGGAATCTACCTTTTATCTGCCCTCCCATGGCCTTTTTCTGTCAGAAATCAAGGCTAGAAAGCTAGTAGTAAAGTTGTGGTTGACAGCCACTGGGGGCATTCATTTCTTTAACCTACAGCACTGCTTCTATTATGGTAGGTTTTTAAAAAAAGATTTTACATTTTTCTGCAAATCTGAAGCTTTTTTCAGGTTTGTAGAAAGGTGTGTCTTTTCTCCTTATGGCTCCAGTCTCTGGGCCTAAGTATCCGTAGAGGGAGCGACGTTGAAAATTAGATACACTGACAATGATGATGTTCCTGTGTGGCAGTCTTATTTATAATTTCATTTTGCAGGCAAGTAAAAACAGCCATGGCCTCAGACATTTTATATCGTAGCCTCTGTTATACAGTGGCCTTCCAGACTGTGGTGTGAAGGCTAAAGGTGGAGCTGATTATGATGTCTGTAAATGATAAGATGTTGTGGATTTGTATTGTACTGTTTAATTGTTTCTTATATTATGGGTTTTATGGCTATGTTTTCACTTCTTATAATCTGTCAGAGTCCCACAGCAGTCAGTCTCAACAACATTCCTTCAGAAGGATCAAATTTATTGAAGATAGGAAAGGCAGGTAATCTGTGCACACATTCTTTGGCCGAGTACAGACTGGCAATTTGCCCCGGTAGCCACTCGCGGCAAAAAAAACCCGGATTAAACTATACCGGGTTTTCCCGTCCACACAGCGAGGGCCGCTGCTGGAAGATACGGGACGGAGGCGCGCGGGAGCGTTCAGACTGCTGCGCCGGAGGTGTGCTATATTCACTGTTTCCCCATTAATTCGGCTGTGGGTGTATGGGTGTATGTGCGCATGAGCGCTCATGTGCTCAAGCGCTCATGCGCATAAGTGCATTTTGCCGATTTTTTTTTTTTTTGCCCTGCAATGCCGGCACCACATTGGGCAATGGAGCGGAGCACAGCCAATCACAGTGCTGCTGCCTCGTGCCCAATGCGGGTTGCTCCCGGCTTTCGCCTGCGCGTTCAGACTCCCCGGAAGCGGAGAAACGCGCGACGAACACAGGCTTTTGGATTTGCGAAGGCTTTTATCAGGTGTTTTTTTAATCCGGCACTGAAGCGCGAGGGCTCCGGTAAGCTCCGGGTGGGGGACGCCAGGCAGATGTGCCTGTGTGAACATTCCATTTAATCCGATATTGAGTCGCTGTCAGCCCGGGTCCCATCCCGGGGCAAATTGCCAGTCTGTACTCGGCCTTTGTTAGAGCTAACTCTCCTGGCGGGAGAGGGGAAGATATACTACATTCAAAGTGGGACCCCCTGATGGAGCTGAGCCAATCAGAGGTGCAAGCCTTGCACGCTAAAAATAACAGGGGCCAGTTCCCAGGCAGGGCACAGCGGGCAAAGTATCAAGGTCAGGCTAATAAATAAGACACAGCAGAAGAAGTGAAAGCTAACATTCCAGAACATGAAGACGCTCACCCAGCAGCCTCCTTCCCCCCTCCACATACAATGGCAGCATAGCTGACATAATCCTCCTCAAATACTTTATGGGAGAAAAGTAGACTAAAAGTACTTTTTTTTTTTAATTCCTTGGTAAAGGAACATGCAAGCATTGTAACCATATATTGTTTTTCGGTAAAACAGTAATATGGCTGCCACTCAGCTAAGAAAGAAAGCAAAATAAACACAATTGATTTTAGTCACTTCAGACAGATTATCTGTTTGCTTTTCATGGCAGTATTTTAAGCATTTAAATGCTGGAAATTGGGCATGATCCAGTCAGATTAAAGCACTTTGAAGGTTGATTTCAGTGGAGGACACTGAAGCACATTCTTAATTCTCCAGTTGATATAAACAGAACTTGACTAGCTGGTTCCGGCTGCACTGAGAATAGTGCTGTGACTGTGTGCTGCTTCCCGGAGTGTTTTATCTTTTCTTATTTTTAGTTTTATTATCTTCGTTTTGTCTGATGTTTTGCTAGCTTGACTAGATTGTACCCTTGTGATTAGACAGTTACCTTATCTGAAGATTAATTTAAAAACATTTACATTTGTAAGCAGGTTTATTCTTTTGTTGTTATATATGGGGGTATTCTGATTGATGAACTGATATATGCAACTTGAAAGCTTGCATGTTCCCTTATCAACAGGAAACCGATACAGTTAGCAGGCATACGTATCAGAAAAGGGCACTGTCAAGACTGTTGGTTTTTTGCATGTGTGGACTACGGCTTTCCTGTGGCCATTTTTACTCATGAAAGCAGGGGAGGGCAGAGGCTGGATCTCCTCTTCTCCCTGCACCATGCTCTTGAGCAAAATTGGGCACCAGAGGGCTTGAAAACATTAGTTCCCTAAAGTCAGTTCTGTCTGTAAAATGGCTTGAGAATCCATTTAGTAGCAGACATAACTTCTAGTTTGGCTCTAAGTCCAGTGATGACAAAAGTCACTGGGATACTGCTTAGAGCTGGGTACTAATTAGACATGAAATATGTTATATTTAGTAGCAGAGCAGCATATGTTTATATTGTCTGTGGTAATGTGATGTATGTGTCTGAAGTTAGTTGAAGAAAAAATTATCCATTTTACTTTAAATAATTCTGCAAACATGCAGTGTAAATAAAATTCTTACATGAACACATGAAGCTGTCTTAGGCTGAGTTAGGCCATTAGTCTGACATTGCCTGCTCTGACTGGCAATGGCTCTTCAGAGTCTTAGGTAAAAGTCTTTTGTATCACCTACTACCTATTTCTCAGCACCATCTTAAGTAGAATTATACTTTTGTAAGCCCACTTAGAATGGACTTAGAATGGTGTAACTCTGCTTGGGATGGCAATTGTTGGCCAGAGAGGTCAGGTACTGAATGTGGAACTTCCTGCATGTCGATCAGATACCCTGCGACTCAGCCACCCCTCTCTTGTGTTAATTTTTGATGGAGGTTTTATTCAACTATCCTTGAACTGTATATTAAAGCTTAACACAATGTTTGTAACCATTTCACTTCTCTAGGCTCCTTGGATAATTGAAGACAAGAGACCACCAGAAGACTGGCCCACCCAGGGACAAGTGCAGTTTTCAAACTATTCCGTAAGGTATAGGAAAGGCTTGGACTTGGTGCTGAAAGACCTCAGCCTAGATGTGAAAGGTGGAGAAAAGGTATAGTTACAGAACAGCTGCTTTGGTTATGCAAATACTATCAGAATCTGTTTCATGACGTTTTTGTAGACAAGCCAAATCTTCAGCATCATTCAGTGCATTTATCTGCACTGGTTTCTTATGCATGTGCAGATTCTTTTAAAATATATTTATGATGTGTTTATTATATGAATCATGAAACAACTCTGTCACCATTTCTTCACATATCTTGGTATTAGTGGTGTTGAAAATGCAGATTGAGTGGACCCCTTCCATGTAACCATTGAAAAGTGATGGCTGTAATTTATCATGTGCAAGGGTTGTTCTGTGACAGCACCAGCATGCGCAAGAATTGGATTTTAGCCCATGCTTTCATCTGTCTGAATTGTTAATTGATTACTACGGTGTCAGACTCAACTCAGTTTGTGCATAGGCTGATTTGGTTATGTGAAGTCCATTTAATCTTGCCATCTTTGCCGCATACATGATGAGGGGGGAAAAACAGGGGTTTTTCATGGCCATCACTTTCCCAAGCACAAGTAAAGAGGAGGACTTTGGGGACCACTCACAGACGCCTGGTTATGTGTACAGCTATAAAGCATGATTCATGTAGCTTTTCATTTTACTAAGTAATCATGCGCTTCAAAAGTGTAAAGTTGGCCCTGAAAATATCAGTTATAGGAGCAGCAGCTTCTTAATTGCATTCTTTCTTTTCTGAAGTTGATCTCCCCAAAATGTTGGCTGCTCTATGATTCTTGCATCTGTTTTCCATAGTACTTCTCCTCCAGGAGCAACCACTTTAATTCTTTCATGAACAACATCAGCAGCCACACTCAGTACCAAGCTTAAAAAAAAAAAAGGAAACACTTATTTGTAAACTGTCGTTTTACCAAGCCTTACATTCTCATGTGTTAAGGGATTTCAAAAAGTCATCTTTTCTTCTGGAGCCATTACCTGAGTTTTTACCATACAGTGTTCTTGACTCTCCAAATGTATTAATTAGGTTGGGATTGTTGGAAGAACTGGAGCTGGCAAGTCCTCTATGACACTCTGCCTCTTTAGGATCCTAGAAGCTGCAAAAGGGGAAATACAAATTGATGGGCTGAGAATCTCTGAGATTGGCCTTCACGACTTGCGATCAAAGCTCACTATCATTCCTCAAGTAAGTCAGCACCTGTATCACAAGAGATGCATCAGACTTGGTTTCACAAGGCAAACCACTGTGTTATGTACACAATGTGTAAAGTGCAAGTAGATCAGGCTGTGTATCCAGAAGTTACAGCATGACCTTGTTCTACAAGTGGTGATGGGTTTTTTTGCCCCAGAATAAATATAAACAAGATATCAAGGGAAAGATTTCAACAGAAAAGAAAAACATTTTGCTACTTCGCCTCTTTACTAGGAAGATCAAGACGAGAGATTTTTAATTTCTTTAGCTCCATAAGGTTCATATGCACACCTTGGAGAACAACAAGGTGGTTTCATCTCTCTATTGTTGCAGCTTAACATTCCTTATTTACCTTGTTGGTCTCCTAAACTATGTTACTTTTGTTCAGGACCCTGTTCTTTTTTCTGGAACACTCCGAATGAATTTGGATCCGTTCAGTAAATATTCTGAGGCAGAAATTTGGAGAGCTCTTGAACTGTCCCATTTGAAGAGGTTTGTCAGTAGCCAGCCAGCTATGCTGGATTTTGAATGTTCTGAAGGAGGAGAAAACCTCAGGCAAGTGAAATTCTGCTGAAGCAATAAAAGCATGCTACCAGTGAATTGGCTGATCATGTTAAATAATTGTGTGAAACTGAGCCCCCAGCCTCACTGTACTTGGATGTTCATTTCCATCTTGGGTTGCCACCAAGTCACAATACTGCAGTGGCAACAGAAACCACAACTAGGGTTGTCAGCCCCCAGGTCTGAGCGGGGGTTCCTCTGTTCCTGGGGGCTCAAATATGCTCCCGGCCAGCTGGCCTCCAGGGAAAGCCCCATCCCCAAGCCACAGCCACCTGCGGCCACCCCTCTCCCTCCCTGCTAAAAGATTTAAATGGCTTCAGTTGATCAGCGGGGAGCATGTGACCTGCTGACCAACTGGAGGGCTCTTTAAATCTTTTAGCAGGGAGGGAGAGAGGCTGTCACCGGCCACAGGTCCACTGTCAAAAAAAACCCTTTAAAGGGTCTTTTTGCCAGCGGGGGGGCACGGCACACGTGGGGCTCTTTTCCCAGCAGG
This sequence comes from Gekko gecko, assembly GCA_029375565.1. Taxonomy (NCBI): domain Eukaryota; kingdom Metazoa; phylum Chordata; class Lepidosauria; order Squamata; family Gekkonidae; genus Gekko; species Gekko gecko. The sequence continues at coordinate 227,992,542 of JAPDNY010000002.1, forward strand.
GATTCACCGCTTGGGATTCAAGCCTGCAACACTGCCTGTGGCTGTGGCTTGGGGGTGGGGCTTGGGGGCATCCCCGCTCACCTCCAGAATGCCCCCCAAATCCCCCCATCAGATTGACCGGGGACCTGGCAACCCTGGCCACAACTGGCAAAATTCCCCTGCTGTGCAGCTTCTAAACGTGCAACAGCCATGTTAAGTTGCATCCTTGCCCATGTCTCCTTTGCATGACGACTAACCAGGAGCAGGCTGGCTTGCTAACTTGCCAGGAAAGTTCTTGGCTGGCTGCTGCCCCGCAAGACCACTAGTGGGCAGGAACAAGCTGAACCAAGTGGCTCCTGTGGTACCACCAAGGCTGCATAGCCTGAGCAGTATCTGCAGCTCTTCCAGCAGTGCAAGGCCTACTTAACTCGGCTTGCTTTGGAGCTGTTTTTGCATTCCAGCCCCCCTGAGCATTTCCTTCTTGCAGCTCTACTTTCCTGTGTCCCAGGGAATGAAAAATTTTGCACAGGGATTTGTTTCTTTGCCCTAAGCTTACTATTGCAGAGTGGATTTCAGCGTGGTTTTACGTGCTAAGACATGCTAAAATTTATATAATTATTTCATTAATGCATTGATTTATATGGTACATGTTTAGCAGCTCTCCCCCATATAAAATAGAACTCTTGTTTCTTTTTAAAAATATTTTTATAAATAAGAAAATTTAGCAATATCATGGGAAGCACAAGTATACAAAAGAAAGTAATAATACATATTACTAGTTTTTTAAAGGACTGTTATTAAATCAGTATATATAAAAACTGAAGTATTACAAAATTAAGTCAACATTTTAAAACATGCATGACATACCCAAATATTGTTGTTTGATCTACATAAATAAAGCAAAAAATGAACAGTAAAGGCAATAATAGCATTAGGAAAAGATTTAGTGAAAAACAAGCAGAGTGCCTGTAAAAGAACAAAAAGACTGCCATTAATATTAGAGGTCCTGACTGAATATTCTTAATGTGCAACTCACTTGAATTGACTTGGAATGAGACCTGCCTATTAGCCAACTGTCCTGGTCCCTTCACTAAAAAGATTTTCCACTTCTTGACCAAGTCTCATATCTAATAATGTATCTGACAGTTGATTTGCCTTTTTTAAAAAAAATCTTAATCTTTCAGACCCCAACTAAATGTGTACACAGCTGCAGCCAACCCACATTCCCTCTCCCCAACACTTATTTTAGGAATCTGTAGAAATGAAGCACTTTACTTGATGCCCTGTGTTCAGTGTTCTCTGGTGTCTCCTCTGGGCAGTTGATGCTTCTGTCCACTTCCCTCCCTCAGAGGCAAGATTTTCCCTCCATTTTTCTTTCCCTTTCTGACTGAGCTGTCCTAGGTATCTATTTTCTTCTTGCCTGAAGGACTCTGGCTGTCCCATCCTGTCAAAGGATGATTATTTTGGCTCAGCCCAGGAACCTGAAGGAAGGTTTGAGAGCCCCCTTTAACTTAAATGGCACTCAAGGCATTTTGAAATTCCAAATTAACAAATTTTATTCAACATAGAGGGGAAAGGTCAGGTGAAATCAGAGGTAAAATGTTTGCAGTAACTCAATATAGAACTCTGAAGTAAATCAATATATGCACAGAGTTTAATTCATATGTTTCAGGCTATTGAGAGTTTCATAAGCTTTTCCCAGTGATTTAGGATCTTTAAGATGAGAGACTTGTTCCAGTGTTTCCCAAACACTCCAGTACACTTTGAGCATTCACTGACTCTTTTGGTTTCCAGAAGGTAGGTACACTCTATCTAGTACCCAAACCCCTTCTCTAAACACACCAGTATTCTTCTTGAGTTTTATCTGACTCCTCAGGTTTCACAAGGCAGTTTCTAACTACACCAGACCAGGGGGATCTCTCCACTCTTCTGTGCTATTTCCTTGTTTTAACTGGGTAGGGAAAATTCTTCTCTCTCTAGAAGATCTATCCCCTTTTTTGGCCTGAATGGGAATATTCACCTAACTACCTGCTTGCCTTCAGTTCTCCATCCATGTTAAACTGCTCTCAGTCAGGGCTGAATTCAGAATGAATTCTTCTCAGCATCCAGTTCAGAATTCTTTCTCAGCTCAACTGATGCTAACCAATCAGATCTCTTGGAGCAACCTGTCATTCAAGGCTCTCTGGCTCTTTGAAGTTCAGTGGCTCTTCACAGTTCTTTATTTGTTTGTACAGCACTTCTAAGCTTTTAAAACTGCAGCCTGTCACAACTGCCCCTTGCAGGGAGTGGGGGAATACAGAATGTGATATCTTCATGTTGCACACTTCTTTTTCTGAATGTTATTAGAAAACAAGCAGCAGGAGGACACAGGTTGGCAGCAGCCACGTGTTTCAAGTTCATGCCCCAGTCATTCATTAAAATCAGAATTTTTTAAATGCAATGTCTTTGAGATTCCCATTGATCGAACAGCTTTTCATCTGCTTTCCAGCGTTGGCCAAAGACAGCTTGTTTGTCTGGCAAGGGCTCTCCTCCGGAAAACAAGGATCCTTGTTTTAGATGAAGCCACTGCAGCAATTGACCTTGAGACAGATGATCTCATTCAGATGACAATAAGAACACAGTTTGAAGACTGCACTGTGCTAACGATAGCACATAGGCTAAATACTATAATGGATTATACAAGGTAGGGATTTTGTAATGGCAAATACAGTGTGTGGACTTCATGTTTCTCCCCCCCCCCCCCATCAATGAAGTGTGTGTGTTGAGCTATAAGACTATATATCCCAAATTACTTACTTCCCTCTTTAAAATAGGCGCTCTGCTGAATTTCAGAGCATGTAATTGATCCCACTGTCATGTCAGTAAAAAGACTTTTGTCCTGTTTGGGGAACAGTCCAGTTGGCTTACCTGTGTTGGATCATTCGGTTCATATCTGATGCAGGGTGTTACTGGCAAACAAAGCAGAAGTACACCATCCAGTCAGGAATATGAAACCCAGGATGCATCTGTGTTGCTGTTCTCCTGGGACATACCTGGTGCCAGTTTGTACTATATACTGGTTGAAATTGCTGATTAGAGCTCCTCTTTCTGGCCTTCCCTAACGAATGACTCAGTTCCCTGTGATATTTCAGAGAATCTGAATAGTGAAAGGAAAATTGCCCACATAACTCATGAATAGGGCTGCTGGCTGGGAAGGGTTTTCACTCAAGTGGAAGGCTGAAATCCAGGCAATAGATCTATTTATAGCACCTTAACTATTGCTTTATATGGCTGAGAATGCTTACTTAGAAGTCATTTTCTTGTGCTCTTTGTAAGTGTACAGTCTGCATCAGCCTTGGTAGGAAATTCACTCAAAATAACATAGCAGAGCCAATCTGTTATTATCACTTAATTTATGCATGCCATTTATATCACAGCTTTCTTCCACCATGGAGTCAAAGGAAGCCCATATTTTTTCCCTTAAGGTGTCTAATAGTAGTTGGAAGAGATTTGTTTCAGGGATAGGGACAAGGGGGAGAACTCTCTACACCTCACTGCTGTGGGCACAGTCCTATGGCTACATTTAAACTTAAATAGTGGTATATTGGGAGATTCGGCTTCAGATTGCCATGTGTAGTTTGGCATTTTTCTGAAATGAATTTTCCCTCTTGTTTTGCAGAGTCGTCGTTCTAGACAAAGGAAAAATTGCTGAATTTGACACACCTTCAAGACTTGTAGCATCCAGAGGGATTTTCTATAGTATGGCCAAAGATGCTGGATTGGCATAACAGGACAGCTGCTAAAGATCACAGAAGGACTGTCTACTTTTCCCCCTGCAAAGCATTACCTTACTGTACTGTACTGTTCCAACACAGCATTTCTACCAGGTTATGGAGATAAAGAAGTAAATGTTTCATACATCTGGAAGAACCAGGAAAAAAATTATTTTTTTTAAGTATTTTATACATATTAAAGGGTTTTTTGTTTGTTGTAATTGACAGACATCCTCTCAAGAAATTGGATGGATGGATGTAGTGTACATGTATGCATAGGCACTTGACTGTATTGTTTTATTGCTAGTAAATGACAGCTAGTGATGTAGTACATTGGATCAATCTTCTGGGTCAATTTTCTATTAAATGAAAAGAATCTGAATGATGTTGCTGTGGTGCTGGTTCAAAGATTAATCAGGAAGAAATTTAAATTTTATTTTAAAATAAGTAGCCTACTTTGACAAAAGTTCCCAATATGTCTTACAGCATTCATACCTTTTTTCCCCTCACACATCATACTAATTGTTTTATAAAACAGGATTTTTAAAAACTAAAATTGATAAAAAGGACAAATACCATACAAGAGGGAGGCAATATTTAAACAATGTTAGCACTCAACAGCCTACAGTTTAAAAGCCTGGCAGAAAGTAAGGTACCTTTCCTATATAGGTCTGTGGAGTAGATCTGGTGATTTCCAATGGAGGAAACTCCATCAACATGGTGCTGGCACCAAAGCGACCCATATCCCCAGTCCATTGGAGCATTTTACATGGAGTTCTTGACCTCAAATCACAGTAAAAAGCATCTTCAAATATCCTAGCCCAAGGTGTCTACATCTTGACAGTACAGTACTCCAGTACCTTTAGCTACCTTAAGCTCCACCTTGAAACAAACTGATACCCATTGTGTCTCTTGTAGTTTTGGTGTAGTAATGCCCTTGCTGTTAGCAAGAAAGAAAAGGCTGTGTTGCTGCTGCTAGCTGAAATGGCTGTACTGTTTTTAAGGACGGCCCTATAGAAAGTGTGGTCTTTAGAATGATTTTCCTAAGGAAAGTGTTCATTGAAAATGTAATTCTGGACTTCCGGTCGACAGCGTGGCAATGGCGGCCACTGCTCCCGAGGCTCGGGAGAGTGGCTAGCACATCAGCGGTCTGGAGGGGGGCTACAGGAGTGGCCCCTCCATGGAACCCTGGGGTAAGGGTTCCTAGCCAGAGGGCTTTTAAGGAGTTGACTCTTCAGTGGCGAAATGCCGCAGAATTGAGGCGCTCCTTCACCCTAACGGTCCTGCCGCTGGTGGCCGAATGGTTCTAGCTAGGCTGACTGGGGCAAGTGGAGGAGATCGAGCGAGATGCAACAACTGAGGCGAGGCTGCAGGCAGCTGATGATAAACGTGAGTTCAATGCAAACGATTTTATGAAGAAACGGCGGATTCCCTGCCCCTTTGCTTTATCGGTTTGGAGGGAGCTCCCCCCCCCACATGAGCGGCAAATAGAAGGAAAAGGGTGGGCGCAGGGAAAATAGAAAAGCTGTTTGGTTTTGAGAGACTTACCAGAGTGGATTTTACACATAAGCGAATTTCAGAGGTGGTGAAGGAGCGGTTGGTTTCTGTAAACAATAATCCAAGATGTCGGGCGTCGGGAAGAGGGTGGCAAAACCGAAACCTCTAGGCGGCCAGAGTCCTAAGCCAGAAGAGGAGGGGCCAGACGTCATAAGACTACTAGCAGATACGCTCAAGCCAGTCATGGATCAACTCGCTGGTATTAACCAGCAGTTAGCCATCTTAAACCAGACGATGGCAACGCAGCAGCTCCAAGTGGCGGAAACGGTTAAACAAACAGAGCAGACGATTGCAGAAGTGAAGGAGATGCACTCCGAACACAGAAAGTTGAAGAAAAGAGTGGATCAAGTGGTGAATAAGCAAAATCATCAAGAATATAGGCTTTTGTCCTTGCAAATGGAGAAAGCTAATATGATCCTCAGATTTCAAGGGTGCCAGAGTCTTCGAAGGAAGATTTAAAGAAGCTCCTTAGTGATCTTCTCGCACCAGTTGTAAGCTTAAAAGCAGAAGAAATTATGCACGACATTGAAACAGCGTACAGGGTGTATTCAAATTACACCAAAAAGAATAGCCTACCTGGTGAAATATCAGTCAGATTTTCAAGAAGACAAACTAGGGATGCAATTCTACGAGCAACCTCGGCAGCTCCATTGAAAATGGGGAACGACAGTATTAAGGTTTTAAAAGACATACCATTCGAGATTCGTCAGAAGCGGAAAAGTTACAAGGACTTGATACTCTTTCTCCAAACCAACCAAATCGGATATAAATGGGTGGTCCCAGAAGGAGTGGTCTTTAAGATGAATGATAAGAGAGAGAAGATTGACTCCGTGTTTAAAGCCAAGGAATTTCTCAAACGTCACCTGGGAACTAAAGAAGATGGCAAAACTGGTTCAAGTGGCTCTGCTCCCTCCGAGACGGACGAGGACCTGGTGGCAGAAGAAGGCACTAATGCCTGAAGACCAACTTATGCACTTAGGGACAGGAAACTTAAGTAAAGGCAGAAGGACTCTGAAATTGGCCTTTATGAAGCGAGCTTGAGAGATGCTCTGGAATACTCTCATAACAACTAATTAGCTAATTCTTAAATAGGGAAAGTTAGACAGGAACTCACGGTATTCATGATATTCTAACTGTGTAATACTAACATAGATACTAACGGGGTGGAAGATCTCCTACTCTTGGGTTTTTAGTTTAGTGTGGGTTTGCTTTCCTTTTTCCCTTAGTGTTAGTTCCCCCCTCCTCTTTTCTTTTAGTTTGTAGTCTATATAAAACGCAAATAAATAAAAAAATCCCCTTCAGGGGGCCAAAAAAAAAAATGTAATTCTGGAATGGCTACTCTCTGCTGCTTTAAAAAAAAACCATTTTAAAGACAAGAAAAATGTATTCACTGTAAAAAAGAAACAACACACATAGGAAATAAGAAACTGAAGCCTGAGCCAATTGGTTTCTAATAATGTTTTATTTTTATATAGCAATGCAGTAAGTCCTGAATCCTATATGTCCACTGATATTAATGAGAACTACACAGTTGTTACCAGGTTAACAATTCAGTTAGCAACGCTAATAAAATCCTCTGTTAAAAATTGCATACATAATATAAAAATAGTCCTCTGAGTGCATAGAAAGCTGCCAGTAACTGTGCAGTATAATCAACGGACTTAATGTAATGTGTTACTTAATACTATGGTTAACCAATACATTATCCCAGTTTCTCCCCCACATATTGGATGCTTGTGGGTGTCTTACTTTTGAACAAACAACCAACAATATTTGGACATAGTCTAGCACACAAGAAAGCACACTTTTACTAGAGCCGACAGGTTGTGTTCTGAATTGTGGGCTCCTTCTTTTAGAGTTTGCTCCTGAAAGATGCTGCAAGTCCCATAGACAAGTATATTTCCCTTCAAGCACTTCCACAGTAATGGACCAAGTACACTGATTTTAGAAACAAATGTTTTGCAAAATCAGAACTGGTGCACTCACAGGTTCAGGTTCTGAGCCTTTCAAAACTCAAAAGGCATTTGCCAGGTGAAGTGTGTTTTGTGACCCCTGGTTCAACACTGACTCAGTCAGTGGCAATATTTCCACTTTCTGGAGTATATATTAAATCAGATTTCCAAGGTATAGGGAGATTAAACCATTATAGCTGTACAGTATCTTGCCAGTGATGTCATCTATGACTCTTAGAATGAATCACAAAAATGATGTGCCGTCACAGACAATTCCAGTAGCCATCAAGCAATTTATAAATTGTACTAATGTTTAAGGCCAGGGGTGGGGGAGGTTCCCAGTTGAAATCCCTGATTCCACTGGATATAACACTATATTAGGTTCTGGATCAAGGCCAGTGAAGACACTGAAGTTAGGCATCAAAAGAACTAACAAGCATTTCAAGAGTTTACTGGCAGGACCTAAATCCAGAGATTCTTATCTCAAAGTTATTAAGTCAAACAAGAGTTTTATGCCCTTGCTAACTATCCTGGATTGTCACAAATCACTGCACTTGCTCTGTGGAGCTGTGAACTCCAGCTGCTGTCCGTCACTTATCTCAGGGTTAAAGAGATGAAATTAGATCTCTTGCCAGAGGCTATCAGCTCAGTTGAACCCCCTCTTTATCCCTTGAAACAGGTAAAACTAGGTGTAAGATCAGCGGCTATCCCAGAATAAATGATTGTTTAAACACTCCTATTAGCTGTTAAGGAAGTTAATATTCTAGTCAAATAGCTGCTTTACTTATATATTATAAAGCAGTTAACCCACTACAATATCAAAACAGACTTCTTAACAATAGTAGTATTTTCTTTTGACTGTGCATTGCAGATGAGCCTGTGTAGGTCCTCATTTCAAATATATTGCCTAAATCAAGAGCTGTACATGTAGAGTGATTGTTCAGCATAATGCCATCAGCTCTGAACTCCCTTTCACAGGACAGGTCAGTATTAAAATTCAGTAGCTTAATAGATTACATTAATCACAGTGATTCGTCTTGGTCCTACTTGGTCTTATAGGCATGTCAACCACTTTGAAGCCAAATTACATTTGTCATGAAGCCCCTTTGTCCAAATATCTGAGAAGGGTAGCAGAGACTAAAAATAGCAGTGTGTGGGTACAGCAAATTACACTTAATTATAACCTTTGGCAATTATACAGAAACTGGCAGAAGAATAACATATTTGTGGCCTCTCCAGGCATTGTTCTCCTCTGGCCAACAATAAAGACCCTGTTAGTAAATTTGCTGTTTGCATTCTCTGTTGTTTCAGATGAAGTTTTCAGAAATCTGTAAGTACACAGAAGGACATTCCTTTCTAACCCACTTTTTACATGGTATAAAAAGGAAAAGGACTGCATTTGACATTTTGGCTCCACGGTCCTTTTTTAACAGTTATGTAGAGCTCTGGTCAACAACCTCTTTGCTGAGGAGCCAGTCTGAAGAAACGGCACTCAGTGGCTATGGTTACACATAATCCCCCCTCTTTTCTCTCATTCACTTGCTAAAGCAGCAGGTAAGGAAGGGTGAGAGGTGTACCTGCAGGTGAGTGAAAGACAAAACTGAATGGCCCCCTTATCCTCCACATCCAGCCAAGCTCTTCTCTTTTTCCTTCCTCTCATTGTCTACTAAGGGAAGCGGATGGCAAAGAGAGGGCAGGGGACTTGGAAACCAAGACTGGCAGCTGAGCAGGAGGACATGATAGCCCTGAATAGTTTGGACTGCATCCAGACTACCAGTGGGTTAACGCTGCAGTGAAAGGATCAGTGAGATCATCCCCCAGTAATGTTTCAATTCCATAAACTGAAGCAGATAAGAAACTAGTACCCTACTCACAAATATTTCCTGGAAAAAGTTCATATGGTGATCCATTTCCAGCAGAAAGCATTTTTCCACAGGATGTATTACAGTGCGAGCAAATTTCATGTGGGACTGCTCATAATTCTTAGTTTAGGCTTTTTCAAAAAGCTAAAGCCCAAAACTGGAGCCATGAGACACATGAGTAACAATGCTAACCCCAACCCACATGTTAGGATCACATGAATATTGAAATCAGCAGCAGACTATTTATCCTGTTGACTACCCAAGTGCCATCCAATTTACAGTATGCATTTTTGTACCACAGTTTAACACCCTCTATGTTAGTACACAGAATCCTACAATTCATTTTTTATTATTCAAAAGTATTATTTTGTTCTGTGCCTTTTCTAGATTTTTTAAAAATTCTAGGACTTGATAACAGAATATTTATAAAGAACCTGAACGAGCAAGATTAGAAGCAGGCATGCCTATATGAAATGCAAGCAAGTCTTTGAAAAATGCATAGCAATTCCAAGATTTTATATAACTTATCCTGGTATTAAAAATAATTTTACTATTTAAATGCTACATAATTACTATCCTTTAAATAGGTAAACAATGTCAAGACCAGACTGGTTTGAATGAAGGCTAGGGAAAATTGTGCTCCTTTCTTAGATGGGATCAGACTGTGGAGTGCAGTTGTCATCTTAAACATCCCTCAGGAAACCTCTTAACTTAAGATTAAAATAAAATTCCTCCACGAGATACTACTGAGAAGCAATTCTAAATTAGAGAATTACTTGCTAACATTTCCAATCAGTGCATTATTTACAGTTGATGCTGTAAATATGTTTCAATATTTGACATCAGCACCACTTCAAGGAAGTCACAGCTGATCATTAATTAACACTTTTGAGACTAGTCAAATTAAGCATTGTGCTCCATAAAAAAGCCCAGCTTCCCTCCTAAGCAGACAGGGCAGTTTGAGCTGGTTCTTCCAACATCCTATACCACAGTGTGCCACTGGGGGGTGTCATCTTCTGTTGCTGTCTCTAAGATGTAAAATGTGCAATTTTTACACCCCTTCAGAAGCTTCTGACAGTTTGTCCCAAGGTTCCCCACTCAGGCCCTATCCTACCACTTAATACCATCAGCTGCTCTTCTGGGTAGGTGCAGGCAGCAGGATCTATTCATCTTGCACCTGTTTCCCCAAGGGCACTGTGTCAGTGTAATTCATCAATAGCAACACCTTGATTCATTATACCAACATAACCGTTGGCTGAGAACCCTGATTTCTCCTTTCTTCTCCCCTCCTCCCTGGAAAAGTAGCTTATTCTCTTCTCAAGCAGCATGTGTTAACTCTAGCTTAGCTATATGAGGAGTGCCTGCTTGTTAAGTATCCCATTACAAGCATTAAATTGAGTTTGTGTTCTGTCCTTCAGTATAAGTGCTCCTGCTATTTTTTAATAAGTAGCAGTTATTAGAACAGTTTAATTCCAGTCTTTCCCTGAGAGCTTCTAACTATGCAGTCTTCCAAAAAAGGGTAATTCCCTTGCAAGAAATGCTGCTGCGTGGAGTGACAGTCCTTTATCAGTGCTTAGCATCCTATCCATTATTTCAGTACTGTTTTGCGCAAAAAAATTATCTGCAGATGCAGTTTGACACCCTGATCCTCAAGCACATTTGCCTTGAAGCAAGTCATGGTGTTTTCAGCCTGAGCTTGCTTCCAAGCAAGTGTGCTTCATAGGTTCACTCTGCCTTCCACGGTAAAGTAGAATTTGAGGTTATTAGCCCTTACAAAATCCTAGGTTTAACAATTAACTACTAGTGACAGGTATTTCATTTAAATAGTTAGTAAGTCAACTTTGATGCTTTCTTGTTATAACAAGGCCTTTCAGTCAATGTTGGTGCAGCATTTCTGAACAGAAAGTCATTATCACTCATCATTAGAACCAGCTCCAATTCCTGGAAGTCCTGAAGTCTTGCAACATCTTTGTCCTTTTAAGGAAGAAACACAGGAAATTAGAAGCAATGCTCCCAGAGTTATGCAGCACAACAATTTTGCTCACCTTTCAGCCCCACCCCCATCCCTTCTATAATGTCTATTTAATTCTATGTTTTGTCCTTGGCCTTGACTCTCAAAATGTTTTGCCAGTGCTGTGCTTTGAGGCTTTTTACAAGGAAAATGCTAACCACCACAGCAGAGTGACCAGATACAGTACTTCTGACCTAACTTGCTGCAGACTGATTCTCCTGAAAGGATGGTTTATTGGCACAGCCCATACTACTTTGCAGCCCTGCAAAAATGGGCTTTCAGACAAGTTTCCTGTAAGATGACACACCCAAACAGTGCAATGGGGAGCCGAAAGTAATGGCTTCCAATAAGGCCAGACTTTCCATCCCTGAGCCAATCTGTCTCACTTGAATTTACATGAAATATAAAACATCTGTATGATTACTAGCTTTTGAGGGAGGTAAAGTGCATGCCATTGCTTATGTCCTTGTCGATTTTCACTGGGAATTAAAAAGTAGCAATTTACTGATTTATTATATGTAGTTACTCCAATCTAAGCCCACTGTTTCAATGGAATTAGCCTGGGGTAATTCTGCATATGATCGTAGTAGACAGTCTTTACAAAGAGCTTTGAAAAGAGGTCCACATTTAAATATCTAGTGTGGTAATGCTGCCTGTTGGGAAAGAACTAAAAATAGCAGGCTTTGCATCCTAATCCACCTAAGGTACACAGGTGTGTGTAGAAGCAGGCTTCTGGGTGACAAATTGTACCACTGATCCAACTCCAGGGACAGCATACACACAGCCCCAAGTTAAGAACCCAGCTGCTCAAGAAGAGAGCAAACACTGGTACTGCTATCAAGTCTGACCTGGACTACATACCAAAAGCCAGATCTAAATTAGAGTCAGCAAGAGGAATTAAGTAATCTGTGTTCTAGTTAAAGGCACAGTTAAGGAGAGCAATTTTGTTTATAAACAAAATTCAAAGAAGCTAACCTCACAAAACTCAGAGGCAAGAACAAAGCAGTGGGTTTACCTCTTGGACTGCGATCTGCAATGATTGGGTGAAGCCTGTTTATCTAGTACTAGTCAGATTAGCACAGCAGGTTGAAGGTAACTAGGTTCTTGAGGGATTCTAGGGTGAGCTAAGGGCACAGAGTGACTAGGGCAGGAATATCCTGCCCTTGTCTTTCTTGCATAGCAAAACACTTATTCATTCCAACAGAATATCTGAACAGAGATTTCAGCTGTACAAAAACTATGTGTGTGTGTGTGTGTGAGAGAGAGAGAGAGAAGTGCATTTCCCTTCCTAGCAGTGATGTTACTTAAAAAGAAATATTTAGAACTTTGCATGTGAAGTTATTTGATGCTTAGCAAGACTAGTGTGTGCAAAATGTTCACTGCAGAGTAGTCCTGCTGACTTTATAAAGATCATGTTGAGAGATCAGCAGTATCTGTAACTCTAAGTTGTAAGGAGAGGCTACAACTACATGGCATTTCTGAATGTAACTGGACAGTTTAAATAACCATGTAAAGGAAATGAGTTTCACTATTAGCTGCCAACAACAAAAAGCATAACCAGCCTAGTTTATTTCTTTGGTAGAGTGACTCATTTTGGTAGGAGCATAGAATAATAGATTTGGAAGGGACCTCCAGGATCATCTAGTCCAACCCTCTGCACAATGCAGGAAATTCACAAATGCCTCCCCACACACCCCCAGTGACTCCCACTCCATGCCCAAAAGATGACAAAAAACCCTCCAGGATCCCCAGCCAAACTGGCCTGGAGAAAAAAATGCTTCCTGACCCCAAAGTGGCAATTGGCATTTTCCTGGGCATGTAAGAAAAGGGCCACAAAAACTAAGCACTAAGGCAACCCTTCCTGCCCTCCCTCTCATGATCTGCCTAAGTTCACAGAATCAGCATTGCTGTCAGATGGCCATCTAGCCTCTGTTTGAAAACCTCCAAAGAAGGAGAGCCCATCACCTCTCCTGTTCCACCGAGGGACTGCTCTAACAGGTAAAGGGGGTTCAATAGATAAAAATGTCTTGACTCCAGCAGGACTTTTGATAATGTCCCACATGATATTCCCACAAGGGAATAGGAGAGGGGTGAGTATGCCTCCAAGAGACAGGGGGCTGGAAAGCTTCAGATGTTCCAGGATGCAGTGAATTTCAGCCAGTGTTGTAACAATTAGGGCATACTATCAAGGTGGGGGGAGGAATTAAATGATGTTCCACAGGAATCTATTCTGATTAATATTCTGGATTAAGCATGTATTTATAGTTGAAGATGAACAGTGATCAAACCCTAGGCCAGATTTAAAACCAATAAACTTGAAACAAAGTTTAAAATGCACAGAATGTACCCCTGGGGGAAGGGGTAGAAAGAGAAAAGTGCAAGACTCTAGAACTGCCAAAGGCAGCAAATCTGGGTTGCTGTATTGGGCAAAAAGATTAGTTCTGCCCTTGCAGCTGCTCACAGTCCCCTAGGCAGGAGCATGAAGGTGAGAGGCACAAACTCAGCAGTTGTATGGATTTGTTTTCACAATGGAACATTAGCAAGGGAGACAATCTGATGTACACAGGCCCTAAGCAGTTTAGATCTGCCAGTTCCAAAGACTGCACTTCGAACTGTTCAAGGGGAGAATACAGAGAGGCAAAGCAATTCTTTGATGGCAAATATCACAACTCATTTTAAAAAATAAATTAGAAATTGAAGCTGGGGTTTCCAAGATTCTAATATGCATACTAGATATGGTTTACAGATGATATTGTCTAATCCTAATCTATGGGTCATACTACGCGGGTGTCAGAAAGAACATGCTGAGGCAGGATTTAGGCTTTGTAAGGGTAAGACACAACCATGTCAGAGCATGAACAACAGTTATATTGCATTCCTTTGAGCCCAGTTTCAGTTCTCAGGTACACTGTTTGTTCTGATCTAGAAACAGTTGCATGCAACATGTGGTAAGTAGGGGAGAAAAGTCATGCATAGTAGTCCTGAATAACATGTGAGGGCAAGTATTCCTGGAACTTCAGACAATGGAAGGGAATGTACATCTTTCTCTGCATTGTGTAGAGCCAACAGGGAGTTCATAATGCACATTTGGGGAATAATACCTGTCCTGTCCCTGCCAATCTGTATGTATTCATCTATGTGGGTAGGCCAGTTTATTTGAGATCAGCAATGATCAATGTCAAACTACAACTGTAGAAGGCAAACAGGAATTCTTTAGATTAGCCCTTTTTGCCCACTGCAAATAGCGTCCAATATAAATTTATATGGTATAGCGGTGCATTCAAATCCCCTGCTGTGGGAACAATCTAATTGGACATTACAGGAGCTGAAGGATGAAAACATAGTGGTACAATTTTTTAGCACTGAAGAGCAACATCCATAGAACCGAACATGTAATATACTTAAAAGGAAATTCTGCTGAATTTGTGAAACCAATTTCTGGGTTTCAGCCATATATATCAGAGAATCTGATTTTTATTACCACATGAATTGACTTTACAAAATTGATGTTTGTAACACATAACAAAGTTTTATTGACAGTTAACTCTGCAATTTGACTTAGCATTAGCACTAAAATGTCAGTGTCAAATATGAACTTCAAAATCTGCATTGATCACTGAGTGGGAAATAACATCCTTAACTTCAAGTTTAACTGTTCCATTTCTGGGCAGGAAACACTTGGGTGTTTGTCACTAACAGAATCTTGGATGTATGCTTTTGCTTTCTAAACCAATGATCATTATTAAAATGCAACTCTTGCCAGTGCTGTAAGTGGACATTACCAACCAATATACATGTTAATGCATAAGGTGGGATCTGATATCACTTGTGATCTGCTATGCTGAATGTAGCCCATCGGTTATGTATCTTGCCTGTTAGGTCAAAGCCCTCCCTTTTTTGCTACTTTCCAAGGGACCTCCCTTCCTGCCCAAAACGTGGGTAGAATTATGAAACTCTTAGCAGGCCTCAGTGTATAGCTGGACTGCCTTCAGTTGGTGGATCACAACTTGCAGAGGCCTTGCATTAAGAAATAAATAACTAATGTAGGATATAAAAAGCTGTAGCACAGCTAGATCTTTTAAAAATTGAAGGTTCTTACCTTCCTTAATACTGTATTGGGAAGCTTCCTAATTTTCTCCACGTGTTCTGGATTCACTCCCAGTTCACAGCAGCTCACTCGGAGCAGTTCGTTGTAAGTCAGTTCTTGTCGGTCCAGTTCAATTTCAATGAAATCATTCTCTTTAAGAGTACGGTTCTGAATTCTGACCTTTAGCACCAGTTCTAGGTTAAAAACATACAAACACAAAACACTCATAATATGGACAATTTTTAAAAAGACATTCATGCCTCTCAGGCATTACTATCACCAATAAAGGGTCTGAGCCAAGTAGCCACAGAGGCACTGACAGAGTAGCTGGGACTTGGCTTGGCTTGCTTCTAGCCACCAAAAACCTTCCCTGTAAGTTAAATGGCCAGCTGGCCCCAGAAGTGTGACTTCCAAGGACAAAATGACAGGATTGCACTTAGTCATTTTATTGTCATTACATCGCAAATGGTTGCCTTCATTCCTCTTGCTATGCTCTCTTTCTCATTTCAATGTGATGCTTGCAGAGGAGCCAAATGTGGCACCAGCCAAAGAAGTAAGGGATGTATCAGTTCCACCTAAGCTAGAACACCAACAAGGGGGGAAGGTCATCAGTTCTTCCCTTCCCTTCCCTTCCCTTCCCTTCCCTTCCCTTCCCTTCCCTTCCCTTCCCTTCCCTTCCCTTCCCTTGTGAGTCTTGTCTTTTTAGTATGCAAGCCTGACAGCAGGACATCTCTCTTTTTATTGATGTGAAGCCACTTTGGTAGATAGTGGCTTGAAAAGCAGGATATAGATAAAAAGCAATAGTCAGGAGATTTCCAGACCAAAAGCCCTTCCCACCAGTGTGCAAAATCTTTGCCATGGGAGACTCGTGTTCAGAACAGAAGCTGTCCTGGAAGGCACAGCCATAAGGCATCTTCCTGCTGCCAGGGAACTTGGCCTTTAGTGGATCAGCAACTGTCTCTCCTCTTCAATGAACCCTTTTCACAGCTCAGCTTTTGGAGTCTTATCCCTGGCCACCTGCAAGAGCACAATGACTTCCAGAAGAATAGACTATGTCTGCTACTGCTGGATTACAAGATTGCCCAGGAGCAACAGGTGAGAAAACAGGAATATAAATATTGATTACAGGGCTGATCCTGTCCTAACCTACAGGTGTCTTCATCTTATCATGCTTATAACAAGAACTGCAGTGAATAGCTACTATATTTGAGTCCAATGCAGGCAGCTGCTGTGAAGACTCCCATGCATCACTTGGGGGGGGGGGAGTTATCCACAAGCAATATTAATAGACCATCTGAATTTCTATCAGAACATTTCCAGCAAAAGGAATCAATGCAATTAGTAATAAATGCTAATTGCATGACAAATTATTTCTATGGATACCACTGTTTATAGCCCATTGGTCTTTAGTTATATATTTATTTATTATTTTGATTTATAGCCCACCCTCCCCGTAAGCAGGCTCAGGGCGGCTTACAAATAGGGCATATGCCAATACACAAACAAATTAAAAACAACATTAAAAACAATCATTTACACTATGAAGTGCTCTAGATGTCTCGGTCTTCAATAAAAGATGGCATCTTAAAGATGGTACTCCCAGTTCAGTGGTGTCAGCTCCACGCAGCGCTGTTATTCACTCCTCACAGGGCCAATTAGTAATGATGGTAAAGATAGTGATGGTAAAAGTAGTGGAGGCTCCTACTCAAAAGCCTGACAGAAGAGCTCCGTCTTGCAGGCCCTGTGGAACTGCGCAAGGCCCCGCAGGGCCTGGATCTCCTCCAGGAGCTCATTCCACCAGGTAGGAGCCACCACTGAAAAGGCCCTGGCCCCGGTTGCATTAAGCCCAGCCTCCTTGGGGCCTGGCGTCACTAGAAGATGTTGTGTCCCCGACTGTAGTGCCTGTTGGGGAACATATGGGGAAAGGCGGTCCCTTAGGTATGTCGGACCCCGGCCATATAGGGCTTTAAAGGTAAGAACCAGCACTTTGAAGCGAATCCTGTACGCTATTGGCAGCCAGTGCAGCGCTTTCAGCACAGGCTGGATGTGCTCTCGCCTAGGGAGGCCCATTAACAGCCTGGCTGCAGCATTCTGCACCAGCTGCAGCTTCCGGATTTACGACAAAGGCAGCCCCATGTAGAGAGCGTTACAGTAGTCTAGCCTCAAGGTGACCATCGTGTGGATCACTGTGGCCAGGTCATCGTGGTCGAGAAATGGGACCAACTGCCGAGCCAGCCGAAGATGGTAAAAGGGCAACTTAGCCGTGGCTGCCACCTGGGCCTCCATAGTTAGTGAGGAGTTCAGGAGCACTCCCAAACTCCTAACCACCGGCACTGGCACCAAAGGCACCTCATCGAAAGTCAGGAGAGGGAGTCCCGACCCCGAACCGCACCGCCTCAGGTCTTCGCCGGGTTGAACTTCAGTATTAATTCCTATACATCCAGGGCAGCTATCATCAACTGTGGAAACAAAAGAGAACTGCTGAATAAGCATTTCCACAGTCAACAAGAAACCTGTATTTGGTTGGTCTTAACTAGCCTATTTGGAACATCAGAAAGGAAGCTAAAAAATTAGGAAAGGACCAACACTGATGAAGGGTTATTTTGTTTCTGGTTTTTTAAAAAACCTGCACCAATTAGTTTGATGTCTTAATAAGCCCACCACTCATAGGTATACCAAAGGACAATTTGTTCTCACCACTGTAACCTGAGGAAAAACAAGGATTACTTGAAAGTTTGTAGCTTATATCAGTTGAGGTTACCTTGCATACTACTGAAGGGAAATGCTCCAGTGAAGAAAAAGGGCTGAAATCCTGGAACAGGTCCAGCACAACAGCCATTCTTTTGCTGAGCTTCAGGCTGTTTAGGTTTAGCTGGAGTAGAGAGAGTCCTACTTGGAGGAACAGGCATTTGGGGAATGTGACCATTCTCTACTGCAGGCTCTGGGCATTCTGCCTGGGATGATCTAGGCGTGTCCCCAACAGGAGGAGACTTTTCATGTTGCAACATGGCAGTGCCAGGCACCTGAACTTGAGGTAAAGACACGAGGCAATCCTCATTGTGCTGTTCAGAAGAAGGGGAAAGTCTTCCATTCAGAGAGGAAGAGGAGATGCTGGTAGTGCTGCTGCTCATGGAATTATACACATAAGGAAAAGGCGGGTTAGCTAAGTAACTGGGGATAATGGGCAACGCAGAGTCTTTCTTCACGTCCAGCAGTTCATCAGCATCTTCTGCAGAAAAAGACAAAGACAAACAAATTCTCGCAAAAGCCACTTCTGATTGGATAAAGAATACTGAAGTTTGGCAAGAACATGGGGCGTAAAGATGTCCAACACAGAAGGCAGATTGTTGCCAAGCAGCAAAAAATAAATAACAATTATAAGTAACAATGACTGAGCCACAAATATGCTGCTTGTACATTTCTTGTGTTAATGTAAGTAGTGCCTGTGAATTACAGTTGATTCTCTGTTTTGTATCAGGAGTATGCCTCTTCAAGAGCAGATGTGACCATATGCAAAGAAACTCACCTGCCCAGACACTGCAGAAAAATCACTAATTAACATGAGGCAAATCACAAAGTCAGGGTTCCTTTGAGAGGAGAACTCACAGGGCAAGGGTTTGTAGACAAACATTATTGGTTTTAACAAAGAACTGTTCTTTACCTTGCAGGTGTTTTGGGCCCTTTACAACTCAAAATCTTATGTATGGAGTTTATGTTCCTAGGAGTCTTCTTTTAATTTAGAGAAACTATGAAGGATGTTATCCCTCAGGTTAGAACTTTTACAGAGCAATCCTGGGGGGGATGGGAATAGGCAGCCGACTGACCCCTATGCCGGTGTAATTCAGCTTTATGCAGGTGTAGGGCATTTATGCTGACACAGGGCATGAGCAGCACAGCATGGTGCACTTCAGCCACACGCCACAACAGAAATGTGGGCATGCCAGGGGGTGTGTCACCAGCTACTTGGCTCCCAAAGCAGTTTCAGTGTGAGAATGCCCCCCAGGACAGGCACAGCCCATTGGCAGCCATGGTAACTTGGGAACCCAAGCAGCTCAGAATACCAAGAGCGCACCCAATCAGCACACCCCCCATGTCAGCACTGCCCTTCCCCAGTCCCCAATGATGGCCCACCCCACCCTACAAATGGTTCCAGGAGGTTGCCCCACAACTCCAGAGGGAGGGTGCATGGCATGGAATGCTGTCTGATAGCTCCCTGCTCTGCAGACTTAGAGCTAACCCACACATAACTCAATGGTGGGCAAAACACAGACAGGGCACCTAGCACTGCTGGGCAAGCACTTGGGGAGAACACACCACCAGGAAAGCAAAGTCCACACTCTGTGGCTGAGCTCTCCCAGATCTCAGGCCCCACAGGTACAGTAGCTTGTCTGCTGGGATCCTAAGGGTCGGCCACGCAGGAACAGGTAAGCAAGGCACCCCTTTCCCAACCCCCATTCCTTCTCTTGGCCAACAACAGTGGAATGAAGCTGCACTGAACATAGCATCTCCTGCTCCTGAACCCAGCAGCTGGGCGGGGGGGGGCAGGAGTGTTCCCCCAGACACACATGAACCCTGTGCACCAGGCCATTCAGTGCATCGGGGGCTGCCTGAGGCAGCTGCCAGGGGAGGGGACAAAAGGTGGTGCCAGTGCCCAAGGCTGCGTGTTGCACCAGTTGACAGTGCCCCCTTGCAAAAAAACCCGCTTTAGCACCTGGGAATCCTCTCCAACCTGAGTGCCAAGTGATCCCATGTGATGGCCTAATCCTTCCCTTGCAGGTGCAGAATGCCCTGACACTGCTGACCAAGTGCGGCTCCAGAAACACAGCAGTTCTGATAGGATGCTGTATGAAGTGTGGATGGTCTGGATTCTGCAACCTGGGGGGGGGGGGAGATCCCCGTCTTGTGGCATCGGAATGCCAGATGGGGTGTCCTCAATGACCAAATGCCTGACAAGGTGCCAACAAGGAACGCTGTCAGCTGCTCCACTGTGTATTTTCCTCATGCGCAGGTGCCAATCCAACAGGGACAGACGTCACTACCTCTGTCAAAGCCACCATGTGCCCTCTCTGCAGCAACAGAAGCAGGCCCTTTCCTTCCTACACCCATTGGGAAGGTGCCCCTAGCACCAAAGGACCAAGTGAGGTTCCGCATGTCAACACCGTAATCCCAATCTTACCACTCTGTTGTCTCTGGTCCCCTCCAATAAAGCTCATCCATCGTGTGTGTCCCAGGTGTTGTTGTGGACTATGGGAGGTGACAGCACATGGGGGTGCTGTGCAAGCCACACAATCCTCGCAGACACAACAGTGGCAGGGGCCCCATCCTGACAATAATGTGGCCACAGCAATGGACACAGATGGGTGGAAGGGAAAGACTATGCAACAAGCGGCCGTTCCCCCAGCTAAAAGCACAGAACGCACACCCAAAAACTGCAGGGCCATGTTAACCTTCTAGGATCAGCTGGGGGGCACCTTGGGGGAAGACGTCCTGCCACAGCAGTGACCACATACACAAATGCCACGGGCACACCTTCATGGATTGGCCCTGGCTGTGGTCCCTGGGGCCAGGGGGCCAGCATGAGCTGATCCATGAACCGTTATGCAAATGACACTGTTGGCATAAGGGTCTGCCACCTCACTGAGGCTTGGTGGGAGCATTCCATGCTGCTGAGTGGAGATGGTCAGTTTCAGAGGGCAGTCCCCTCTGGAGGCCCGCTTGGCCCGTCTGGATCCCAGCTTCCCCAGGGATAATTGTGTATGCAAATGAGGGGCTCGAACAGCACATAGCACCAGTTGCCAGGCACCCTCAGCTACCAGGCCCTGACAGCAAAATCACCGCTTTGTCCCTGGACCCTATCTACCCCCTCTGTGAGCGCCTGATTGCCCCTGCCCACAGCCACCTCCTGGCAGGTAATGGTCATAGCATGAGCATGGGCAGCAGGGCAGGGTGGAGGGCTTGGCATGTTCCCATGTTGGGAATGACCCACCTCCAAATTCCCCTGTATGTGGGTGGCATGGCCAGTGGAACATCTGGTGGTGGGGACAGCCATCGCCAGCCAAATTGGATTGAGGCTGAGAAGGCACTGCTGTACAGGCTGGTGGTAGAGCATGCGCATGTTGCCCTTGCCACTGCCAGGAGCAGTTCTGCCACCTCCTGCAGCCAAGCCTTCTGGTGCATGGCTGAGGAATAGATGTCTGCCCTGGGACATGTCATTTGGACAGAGGTGTCCACTCTGAAGCACTGGAATTATTCCTTTGGCCGCAATGCAAAGGGCACTCATTGTTTTCAGATGCCAGCAGCCCTGCCCTGGTGGACAGTGTGCAAAGGCAGAGCAGGTGTCCCTAGCCCAGGAAGGCAGGGATCCAGGCCCCTTGCCTGGTCCCCAGACACAGGGCCTGCATCTGGCACAGCCCATCCCATGTGGGCGGCAATCGAGTGGGAGCAGCTGGAGTGCCACTGTGGGGGGCAGAAAGCCTTTGTGGGGGGCAGCAATGGATGGAAGGGCTGGCAGCATCTGTAAAGGCAATTGTGGGGCATCTGGAGGGGATTCTTGCCATCATGAGGGATGTGGATGAGAGAAAGGAGTGCATCAAGAGGCTTCTTGGGGACCTCTCAGAGTCCCTCCAGGGGGCCCCGGCACTCCCTGCCCCTCCTGCTGTGTCTCCAGTGGGGGTGGCATGTAGGTTGGCACGGGGATGCCCTTGATGGCATGGGCAGCCATTTGGCCACTGCGGCTGGCAGTGAGCAGGGGGCCCCCTGACATTCACATTCTTGTCCATTGTCAGCCCCTGGTGTCCTGTGTGCTGTGTGTGGAGTACCACCATGGGGTGCTTGTGGGGCTAACAGGTGATGCCCCCTCCCCACTGACATGTGTCCAGGCCTTGTGATGGCAGCTGGTCTCTTTAAGGGGGTATGTAGCAGCAGAGGAGGAGTGACTCTCCTGTGGCCTGCCCCTCTCCATTCCCTGCCAGGGACATACACTTGGCTCAGCCTCCTGGACTCATGGCTCCCGTTGGTCCTGCCTGCCCTGTCTTGCACGCTGCTCCTGCCTCACAACAATACTGGAAGAGAACACAGTGGCATCATCACCACAAATGCCACCGTGATACTGCCCATCGACATCATTGAGGCTCCTTTTATTCCATTCAGTCACTGCGTACCTATCCCCTTAGGGGGGTGACTAGTGCCACTGCAGCTGTGCCACAGCCATCCGCCACAGCACAGGCAGAACTCAGGACCACTGTGCCCAAAAGGTAACACTTTATTAGTCAATAAAACAGAACACCCGACCATATCTGAACCTTCAGATCTCTGGTTAATCAAAAGCTGTATTTACTGTGACTGGCAGTGGGTCTCCAGGTTCTCAGAGCCTGAAGTCTCTCACTTCACCTGCTACCTGATCCTTTTAACTGGAGATGCCAGGGTTCAACCTGGAAACTTCTACATGCAGAGCAGAAGCTTCATGGCTGAGCCACTACCAACCCCAAACTTCTCAGCTTGTTTTGAAGGTTCTAGAAACTTTAGACAATACAGTTGTAAAATCAATGAAGAAGATAACAAGCTTTAATTAACTGGAAATTCTAGGACGACTTCAAGTGTGTGCATAATTTTGCTTAGGCAGAGACCTGTTTCCAAAATTTACATTGCAGCCGAGCAGTTGGAACTTCTCTTTATGGGAAAAAACTGAAATGACCTTTTTTATAGGTTTACATGACATCTGAGACAGGAGAAATGTAAAACAGAAGACTAATGGATTCTGAAACCTGTACTGTTCTGTGTATTCATTGTTTCTTTATCTGTACTAGCCTGCAAAGTATTGTATACTTGACTTATGAAGTACCTGCAAGGTTATTTCATGAAAAGAATGTTTACATATACGAATGTAGTCCAACTGTTTTGGGTGGTAGTGCATTTTTGGCAGCTTTTTTTTTTCCCTTTCTTTTTTGCCATCAAGTCGCAGCTGACTTAGGGCAGCCCGACGGGGTTTCCAGGGAAACAGACATTCAGAGGCAGTTTGCCATTGCCTTCCTCTGCATGGCGACCCTAAACTTCCTGGGTGGTTTCTCAGTCAAATACTGACCAGGGGCGACTCTACACAGCTTCCGAGATCTGACGAGATTAGGCCAGCCTGGGCTATTCAGGTCAGGGCTTTTGGTTTATCAGAAAATTAATACATAGTCTTTTGGCAATGGTAGTAAAAAGTTAGGCTTTACCTTATACACATCACAACATCACAATTACACTTTCCCCTTAGGCTAATATGAGATTACATTCTTCACACATTAAAATCTAGCAACCCTTTTCTGATGCTCACTAACTCATTGCAGAGCTATTCATGTTCACATGAGTTCACATTCACATTCACAAGAGCCTCTTCTTTTGTGAATCATTATGGGTTCTACCAGGGGCAGGACCATCAGCATTCCAATGCGCTTGCCTAATATAAGAATTAACTAATCAATTTACCTCCCAGCATCTTCCTGATTTCCCTTTTGGATGTCAACTGGGCTGGTCTTTCTTCTTTAACTGTGAGAATTTCCTTATCAGCTCCAGCACTGAGAAGGTATGATACCACTTCAGCATGGTTCCGTTTGGAGGCCCAATGCAAACAAGTCCTGCACATGACAAACATAAGAGCCAAGTCAAATCATTCTGTACAGTTTAAATTCTACCTATTAATAGGTCTGCCACTGCCAAAATAAGGAGTGCACCATGCGACTATAAGACAATAATGTACTAGATGTGTAATTGACATGAATGGTAATTTATTAGACTCTGCTATCCTCCTCCCATATGAAAGGTGCTTTATGCAGTTATGGTGCATCTCTTATTTTCCATGAGTATTTCTGCAACAAATAAATAAGGAGTAATTTCTTGAAATGAGGAACAGGTAGAAGCCAACTTATGACTGCTTCAATAAAGGATGGTGATAACTCCCATTAAACCCAGCAATTGCTGTATTTTCATATGTCTATATTTACAGATGACTATAGTGACACCTAGTGGCAAAATCTTTCTATGCAGGCAGGCAACACCATTATCTCATCTTGCAAAATCATTGCACTTAAAAGTTCATTGGACCAGTACATTCAAGCATGTTAGATGAAGCATAACTATGTCACTAATTTCACTAGTGATTAATAAAATTAATCAATGAACTTAGTTTGACAAATACATTTACCCTTTCCCAGTAGTACCAATGTGAAAGATGCATTTGATACTGGATGCACAACAGGTATAATGGTTGATAAAGACAAGATTTGGAGTAAATGAGAGCTAATAAACTTATGTTTAATCCCAACAAGACAGAAGTGTTACTGGTGAGTGGAAGGTCTGGCCTGGAATTTAAGGTGTAGCCTGTTCTGGATGGGGTTATACTCTCCTTGAAGGAACAGGTCCATATTCTGGGGACAGTCTTGGACTTAGGCCTACTGCTGGATAAGCAGATGGCAGCTGTGGCCAAGAGTGCCTTTTACCAGCTTTAACTGCGGTCTTTCCTGGTCAGAAAAGATCTGGCCACTGGTTACATCTAGATTAGATTACTGTAATTCATCCTATGTAGGGCTACCTTTGAAAGCATTTGGAAGCTGCAGCTAGCATAGAATGCTGCAGCCAGGATGATGGCTAGTGTGGGCTGTAGGGACCATGACATTCCAGTTTTGGCCCATCTTACAGGAGCTCCCAATCTTCTTCTAGGTACAATTCTAGGTGTTGACCTTTAAAGCCCGATATGGCTTTGGCCCAACATACTTGAAGGACCACCTACTCCCTGACCACTACAGTCATCTTCCAAAGCCCAACTTTGGGAGCCTTACCCTTTGGAATTAGGCAGGTGGAAATCCAAGAAAGGGCATTCTCAGTTGTGGCACCAAAACTCTGGAACTCCCTCCCTAAAGAGAGACTTGTCTGTCCCCTTCTTTTGCCATATTCTGCCAGCGGGCACAAACTTTTTTGTTTGTTTGGTGTTCCTTCTGATCCCTCTTTCCTGCCCAGGGCTTTAATTGTTGTTTTCATGTTTTTGTACATATTTTATCTCTGATTTTAATTGTTATAATGATGTATCTCTTGTTCAGTATGTTGTCAAAGGCTTTCACAGCTGGAGTTCATTAGCTGCTGTAGATTTTTTGGGTTGTCTTGGCATGGTAGGACCTGACGTTTCACCAGTAGCTGTGACTGGCATCCTTAGAGGTATAACACAGAAAGATGGAGTACTCTCTGTGTCAAGGTGAGAAGAAAAATGGTAGGCAGGTAATTTATATCTAAATTACCTTATTTTATATCTAAAAATCACCAATGGCTGAACATAGCCTAACTCAAACAGGACACAGTATTTTGTTCCAAGGCACTGAAAGGCTGGACAACACTTCCAATTACCATGTCAGATTACACAGTGAAGCCATTGAAATTCATAAACATAAACACAATTTCAACAGGAAAGAAGATAATTTAAAAATAAATAGGGCATGGTTTCCTGTCCTGAAAAACAATAGCACTACAGATAAGATTTGAATTTCAACAGCCAATCCACATACAAAAGAACCTCCTCAGGAAACAGGAAACTTCTTCGGGAAAGCTCCTCCATTAGCATGTTCATAGCCTGGGGAACTCCTACAAGATAATGACAGCCCTACCCCACCTTCCTGAGTAGATATAAATTACCTGCCTACCATTTTTCTTCTCACCTTGACACAGAGAGTACTCCATCTTTCTGTGTTATACCTCTGACGATGCCAGTCACAGCTACTGGCAAAACATCAGGTCCTACAATGCCAAGACCATGACCATACAACCAGGAAAATCTACAACTGCTATCTCTTGTTCGTTTTAAGTTTTTAATTATATACATTTTAATCTGTCAGCCAGCTTGGTGGCAGAAATACAGGGTATACATTTTATAAAATTAAAAAATGAATCTTCTCTGGTCTTCTTTAAAAAAATAATTTGGCTATAAAGAGATAATGTGTTTGAGAGCCAGTGTGATGCAGTGCTTAGACAGCTGGACTAGGATTCGACAGACCCAGGTATGAATCCCCATTCTGTCACAGAAGCTTTCTGAGTGACCTTGGTCCAATCACACACTCAAATCTTCTACCTCACAGGCATGTTATGAGGATAACATGGAGGAGAGGAGAAGGACTTTGGGTTCCCATAGGGTAGAAAAATAGGGTATAAATGAACTAAATAAAATATACAACGGGAATAATCATACATAAAAGTCTTTCCATTATAAAAATATTCTGTTTTGTAAAGACATGCCTAATTGGGCTTGAGTCTATTGCAACTCTAGCCTAGCCTTAATGAAATGCTCACAGGATTATCATCTAAATAGTGCTATGCTTTTTCTTGTATTTTCCAGTTAATTTAGTGTACAACATTGACTCTGAGATTGCTAATAGTTTACTGAGATGCCCATTCAAAGATTGTGAGAAATCAGAGCTAATTGTAACCTAACATTTATATATAATTAAGATTTTTTTCTTCTTATTTCTCAAAGTGTGCTATGTCAACAGTTAATTTTATCTCCGACTTGCAAAACATAAGAAGAGACCTGCTGGATCAGACCAGTAGTCCATTTAGTCCAGCATCCTGTTTCACACAGCAGCCAACAAGTTGCCCAGGTTTAATGACACAGATGCACAGCTTTGTAAAACCCTTCTGCTTTGAATAAAAAAGTCAAAAAAATGTTTTTGTACCACATGCAAATCTCAGTTTATTGCAATCTTATTAAAATGAATGAAGCAAAAATGAATGAAGCAAACATTTTTATATAAAAACTGAAAATCATAATTAAAACTTTGTCTGATCACACTGATTTCCCACAGATGTGAAAGAATAAAAAATAAGGCATCTGTTTTAACCCAACCTTACCAAAGTTCAAAGAATGCTTAAACAGTTGCTGCCTGGCTTCTGAACCAACAGAAAAGTGGTAGAGCATTCCATTTCTTCAATAACATCACAAATAACAAAAAAGTTTAAAATATCACTAATTAATTCACTTTTAATCATTTTAAGGCATTGCTAGCAAGAATAAAAATACTTTTTATGTCTCACTTTTAATAAACCAGACATATCCACCCCAAGCAGACACCATCAACGTAATTCACTGGTTCAGCGCTTACCAGCCATTGATTTCATTTTGAGAGTTAACATTCACTCCAAATTCCACCAATCGCTGAACTTCTTCAATATCCCCCAAAGCAGCAGCTTCCCTCAGCCTCTCCTGAAGCTCTTTTTCCTCTATTGCCGTGGACATCTTACGAATTTATCTTCACAGTAAACTTTGGGATTATCAGATAGCTGGTTATTATGGAGGCTGGATCATTTTATAAAGCTTGTCAACTGGAGACTGGCAGAAGCTGATCAATCCCGAAAGAAAAATCCCACGTTGTCGTCCTTTCAAACTCCAGTATTCCTCACTTCAGGCTACTGCTCGTAAATCAAATGCACTTCCACATTTCCGAATGCCATTTTTCGTAATTGCATAGTTATGGTATGTCTAGATGGTTGCTGTTCCCGTCTTCTCAGGGGGACTCTATTAACTGCGACAACGATGACCTAGCGATTTAGTTCCTACCAAAAGTCCGGCCTGCATAGAGATGTACTAAAAGGAACAACGGGATTGCCCATTGGAAAGACTGGGAGAGGCTTAAAAGCCCACTGGAAGTAATGGGAGCCAGGAATGCCAATTGACTTGCATGGGCTCCATTGAAATACATTACAGCATCAAACCAGTTGCAAAGAAAATGTGGAATGGATTTTCCATTAAGGTCTCTGAGCCCCAATAGACTACTTTTGGACTGGAATGACAGCTTCCAGAGTGGAATGACAGCTCCTGGAAGTAGCAGAAGCGTTCTGAGGCTGGAATGACAGCCCCCAGAATGGAATGACAGCCCCAGGGAGAAGCAGAAGAGTTCTGGGACTGGAATGACAGGCCTCAGAGTGGAATGACAGTCCCTGAGGGTGGTGGGTGTGATCTGGGACTGGACTGGCAGGCACCAGAGTAGAATGACAATCCCTGGGTGTAGTAGAAGTGTTCTCTGACTGCAATGAGAGCCCCCCCCCCTGTGGAATGACAGTCCCTGGGAAGGGAAGCTGTGTTCTGGGGCTGGAATGACAGGTCGGTGAATGAAATGACAGCCCCTTGGAATAGCAGAAGCATTCTGGGTATGGTTTGACAGCCCCTAGAGTAGAATGACAGTCCCTGGGAAGAGAATCTGTGTTTTGGGACTGGAATGACAGGTCAGAGAATGGAATGACAGCCCCTGGGATTAGCAGAAGCATTCTGGGTATGGTGTGACAGCCCCAGAGTGGAATGACTACCCTGCAAAGAGCAACTGTGTTTTGGGTCTGAAATGACAGGTTGCAGAATGGAATGACAGCTCATGGGAATAGCAGAAGCATTCTGGGACTGGTATGATAGGTCAGAGAGTGGGATGACAGCCCCTGGAAGTAGCAGAAGTGTTTTGAGATTGGAATGACATCCCCCAGAATGGAATGACAGCCCCAGGGAGTAGCAGAACATTTCTGGGACTGGAATGACAGGCCTCAGAGTGGAATGACAGTACCTGCGGGTAGTGGGTGTGATCTGGAATTGGATTGGCAGATGCCAGAGTGGAATGACTGCCCCTGGGGGTTGTAGATGTATTCTGGGGCTGGAATGACAGCTCCCATAGTGGAATGACAGCCCATGGAAGTAGCAGAAGCATTCTGGGACTGGAATGACAGGTTGGAGAGTGGAATGACAGACCCTTGGAGTAGCAGAAGCATTCTGGGTATGGTTTGACAGCCTCTAGAGTAGAATGACAACCCCCAAGAAGAGAATCTATGTTTTGGGACTGGAATGACAGGCCGGAGAATGGAATGACAGTCCCTGAGAATAGCAGATGCATTCTGAGACTGGAATGACAGGGTGGAGAGTGGGATGGCACCCCCTGGAAGTAGCAACATTGTTTCGGGACTGGAATGACAGCTACCCATGGTAGAATGATAGTCTCTGGGGGTGGCTGTCACAGGCTGGGCTGGGCCAGGAGGCAAGAGTCAAGTCCGGTCTGGGGGTTGTGGCCAGAAGAGACAGAACAGGAGCTGAGTCGAGGGTCCAAGAGAGTGGTTGTCTAAATCATAGAATCATAGAATGTTAGAGTTGGAAGGGACCTTGCAGGTCATCTAGTCCAACCCCCTGCACTCTGCAGGAGCAGAGCCAAAAGATAGCTACATACCTACATACCTACAACATACCCAAAAGATGGTTGTCCAGTCTCCATTTGAAAACGTCCAGCGAAGGAGCAACCGCCACCTCCTGAGGCAGGCTGTTCCACTGCTCAACCGCTCTTACAGTTAGGAAGTTTCTCCTGATATTTAGCCGGTAACGACTCCCTTGTAATTTCCACCCAATAGATCTAGTCTTGCAATCCAGAGCAAGAGAGAATAGATCTGCTCCATCTTCTACATGACAGCCCTTCAAATACTTGAAGACTGCAATCATGTCCCCTCTGAGCCTTCTCTTTCCCAAGCTAAACATACCCAACTCTTTCAGCCTTTCCTCATAAGACTTGGATTCAAACCCTCTCACCATCCTGGTCGCCCTCTTCTGGACACGCTCAAGCTTGTCAACATCCTTCCTAAAATGTGGTGCCCAGAACTGGACACAGTACTCCAGGTGAGGCCTGACCATAGCAGAATAGTGCGGAACTACCACCTTCCGTGATCTGGACACAATGCTTCTGTTAATGCATCCTAAGATTGCATTAGCTTTCTTCACAGCCACATCACACTGCAGGCTCATGTTTAGCTTGTGATCAACCAGAACATCTAGATCCTTTTCACATGTGCTGCTGTCAAGCCAAGTCCCTCCCATTCTATATCTGTGCCTTTGATTTTTTTGTACCTAAGTGTAGGACTTTGCACTTATCTCTATTGAAATTCATTTTATTTGAAGCAAGAGGTCAGGAAGCCAGGAAGCCAAACAAGAACGAGGTCTGAGAACAGGAGCCAAAGTTGGATGCCAGATCAGCATGGATGCAACACATTGCTTCCATGAAGAGCCCACTCCTGAGTGGGAGCTATATAGGCCTCCAGCAGTGCTTCCCTGAGTGGCAGTACTCCTCTTAGTACTCAGGGCTCAGCACCTGCCTTCCCTGCCTGCGTGCATCTCAGTGGCAGGTTGCTAAGTTCATGCGGAGCCACTCCCTCAGCCAAGCCACCCATGGAGGTGAATCAGGCAGGCATTCCATTTGCATCTCTGCCTCACCATCTGCTGCAGGATCAGGTGCGGGGGTTACTGACTTGGGCACTGGCAGTGGCAAGCTGTCAACTCCCAAGGAGTCAGAGGTACCAGCTTCCAGCTGCAGAAGCATTTCCAGGCCCCAGGGAAGTGAAATTTGCTGCCACTAGAGCCAGGGCTTTTTCGGTGGCGGCTCCTACCTGGGGGCGGGGCTCTCGGAGGAGAACCGGGCCCTGCGGGACCTTGCTCAGTTCTGCAGGGCCTGTAATACAGAGCTATTACGCCGGGCCTATGATTAGGAGCCGTCGCCATGGTTAGCCATCTGCCATCGTACTATTGTCATCACTGAGTGCGGGGCGGCCCTGGCAGGAGAGGCGATGACGAGCTACTGTTCAGCTGTTGTTCAGCTACTGGGGGTTAAATTCTGCTGGGGGTTACAATCTGCCCCATTTTGTTTTACTGCTTGTGCTATAATATTTGGATGTTGTTTTATATGTTTTTTGGTTTTATATTGTTGAATCTGTTTTAAAGTTGGCATGCGTGCCTTGCTGTTAGCCGCCCTGAACCTCCAGGGAGGGCGGGATATAAATCTAAATAAATAAATAAAATAAAAAATTGGGGGGCTGGAATGACAGCCCCAGAGTGGAATGACAGTTCCCAGGAAGAGAATCAGTGTTCTGGGACTGGAATGACAGATTGCAGAGTGGAATGATGGTCCCTAGCAATAGAATCTGTGCTCTGGGGCTGGAATGACTGACCCCCGAGTAGAATGGCAGCTCTTGGGAGTAGAGTCAATGCTCTGCAACTGGAATCGCAAACTGTAGAGTGGAATTAAATACTTTACATTTTAATTAATATTTCTGGACTGTGTAGCTATCGCCAAATCAGCTCTACCTCAGTATATATTCTGCCTGTCAGATCCTCAGTTTCCTTACAAATTCATGAGGTTGATGTCAACCATCCTGTACCCTAGCTCAAGGGTCCTCAACCTTTTTGAACCTGTAGCATATCTGTAATTCTGACACAGCGTGGTGGGTGCAGACACAAAATAACTACTGAAGGACATGGAGCCAGCCAGGAAAGGATGCGCCCCCGCTATTCCCAGGGGCTGTTGTTCCACTCTGGGGGCTGTCATTCTATACCCAGAGCACCTCTGCTACCTCCAGGGTCTGTCATTCCTCTTTGGGGCCTGTCCTTTCAGTCCCAGAACATTTCTGTTACTTCCAGGATCTGTCATTCCACTCTGGGGTCTGTCATTCCAGTTCCAGAACACATCTGTTATCCCCAGGGGCTGTCATCCCACTCTGGGAGCTGCCATTCCAGTACACACCTGCTACCTACAGGGATTGTCGTTCCACTCTGGGGCCTGTCATTCCAGTCCCAGAAGACATCTGCTACCCACAGGGGCTGTCATGCCACTCTGGGGGCTGCCATTCCATTTCCAGAATATTTCTGCTACTTCCGGGGCTGTCATTCCAGTGTAGTGCCTGTCATTCCAGTCCCAGAATGCTTCTGCTACTCCCAGGGGCAGTCATTCCACTCTGGGGGCTGTCATTCCCGTCCCAGAGTAGTCTATCTGGGCCCAGAGAACTTAATGGAAAATCCATTCCACATTATCTGTGCAACTCTTCTTGTGCTGCAATGTATTTCAATGAAGCCTGTGTAAGTCAATTGCATCCCTGGCTCCCATTATCAACAATGGGCCTTCAAGCCTCTCCCATTTTTTCCAGTGGGCAATCCTGTCACTCCTTTTAGTACATCCCCATGCAAGAGGCTCAGTGTGCCATATCAGATCTATTAGGAGGAAGTCCAGTGGCTCCTTAAAGACTAACAACAAGATGAATTCTACTGTAAACTTTCATGAGTCAGGGTAGCTCTGACTTATGTAAATGTTTAGTGGAATAAGTGCTGTTAGTCTTTAAATTGCCACTGAACTTCCATTTAGTTTTGCTGCAACTGAAACAGGGTACCCCTCTTGGAGACTGTTGCATAATTTTCCATTTGTGGAAATGAGTGAGTGTTTAATATATATGCCATTATGTTGTAAGCAATAGTTTGCACCACAAAATAACTGCACTCCGCTGTGTTGCTTAGACTTCCAGAATTACAACCAGTAGCCTCTAATGTGCCCCGCCCTCTGTCCTGACCTGCCCTGGAGCTGGATTCTAAAAAACATTTTTTTATTCTGCAGATAATTTTGGAACATCACAGCTCCATAATTCCAAGTCTAGATCCTACAAAGAAGGATTTTCATTTTTTGAGAATGGTGATGGTGATGCTGAACCTATTAAATCAAATTAAAATTACTGTTTGCCTTCCTAAATGATATAATAATGCACATTTAAATAAACAGATTAATTAAAAGCCACGGTGGCCCTTTTAAAATGTCAATCAAGTTAATTTTTACTAACCATATTACTGTGACATACATCTCTCTCACTTTTGTTGCAATATGCGAGGTTTGTTATTATCAAGGTTTTTTAAAGTCCAAGTTTCAGATTTCTTTCTGGATTTTCATTTCCAACTAAAACAATTCTT
Source organism: Gekko gecko (assembly GCA_029375565.1). Taxonomy (NCBI): domain Eukaryota; kingdom Metazoa; phylum Chordata; class Lepidosauria; order Squamata; family Gekkonidae; genus Gekko; species Gekko gecko. The sequence goes on from JAPDNY010000002.1 coordinate 228,025,500, forward strand.
TCAGTCCCAGAACTTGAGAGATGACATATATCACAATTTAAATGCAACATCATGTGATTGTGTATTAGGGTTGCCAGCCTCCAGGTGGGGCCAGGGGATCTTCCGCTTTTACAACTGATCTCCAGCTGACAGAGATCAGCTCCTTTGGAGAAAATGGCTGGTTTGAAAGGTGGACTCTAGGGCATTGTGCTGAGGCCCCTCCCCTCTCCAAACCCCACCCTCTTCTGGCTGCACCCCCAAAGTTTCCAGGTATTTTCCAACCCAGACCTGGCAACCTTATTGTGTATATTTTAAAAATCGAATGTTGTGACATTTAAAATAGAATTTTGAATGTGGCTGCTCCTGCGGTTGCTGAGAAAATCTTAAAAATAAAATTAATTCATTTTCAAAAGGGATTACCTTGGAAAACAAAGGGTCCATGTACCACATACAAGGATTGTGACAGTTCCTGTGCTTGGTTGTATTAGTGCAGACAGCAGAGCAGAGGCTCCATTATCTATACATTAATAGCTTAGTTGGTCAAATCTGAGGATACTTAAATCCAGTAACAGGGCTGTGAACGGGCAAGACAAATCTTTCTACAAACCTGAAGAATGCCCTAGGTTTGCAGGAAAATGTGAAATCTAAAAGAAAAAAAAATACACCAAGGAGGTTAAAAAAACCCCAAAATGATAGTCAAGTCAAGTCAAGTTGTCCCTAAATTGGCATAAATTACCAGTGCAAGTTATACAATTTAAAAGACAGTTAGAAACAGTTAAAATACACCTGTAAAAATTCAGTGACTTGATATTGTACAATTGGGAGCTGGGTATTATATTTCTAGGTGCCTTTGGCGCAGCTTTAAAGCCAAACAAAGAAACTGGGCCACCTTCTCAGTGATGCCAGAATCAAGATCATTTAAGAGTCTATGTATCTTGATTGCATCAGAACAGTCCACCATACTGGATAGGATAGAGTGTAGGTAAATATTCCTTACATCCGCATACAAATTACACTGCAGGAGAACATGGGAGATAGATTCCACACATTTCTTACAGCAGGGGCAGTGTCTGGCTGAATAAGAAACCTTGTTAAATCTGCCCCAAAATGATAAAAGGAGCACGTATAGCTTTAAACAATGGATTTTCCTCAGTGGCTGTTGCTAAGCAATCACAGTATTCCACGCTTGGTTCTTTCAGTAAAAGTCAGGGTGACTGTGCAGGGCCCTTTCCAGGCCTATTTTAGCCTTTGAGGGATAACTCATTGGGACCAGGCCTATCTATGGTTTCCAGCTCAGGGGTAGGAAGTTCTTGGGGAGTTTGTGATGGAGTGTGAGGAGGGCAGTGTTCAGGTCCCACCTGGAGTTTGGCAACTTTAGGCCTGGAAGCAACCTCTGAGTGACTTGATACCACCAGACTTGCGTGATTCAGCTAGGCCTGGCTGCTTGCTACTGATCAACAGCAGTCATCCTATGAAAGCCAGGGTGGTGCAGTTAACAAATAAAGTAATGGAAGCTGTAAAAGGTAAGAAGGATTCCTTTAAGCGGTGGAAAGCTAGTCTTAGTGAGGTTGATAAAAGGGAACACAGACTATGGCAAATAAAATGCAAGTCTGTGATCAGGCAAGCAAAAAGGGAATATGAGAAGCATATCGCAAAAAACATAAAGGCCAACAATAAAACTTTCTTCAAATACATTAGAAGTAGGAAGCCAGCCAGGGAGGCAGTGGGGCCCTTGGATGACCAAGGGGTAAAAGGAGTAGTGAAGGATGATAGGGAAATGGCTGAGAAGCTGAATGCATTTTTTGCCTCTGTCTTCACTGTGGAAGAGGAGAAGTGCTTGCCCACTCCAGAAGCACCGATTTCGGGAGGGGGTTTGAAAGACCTGAATCAGATTGCGGTGACAAGAGAGGAAGTCCTTCGACTGATGGACAATTTAAAAACTAATAAATCACCAGGCCCGGATGGCATTCATCTGAGAGTTCTGAAAGAACTCAAATGTGAACTTGTGGATCTCCTGACAAAAATATGTAATCTTTCTTTAAAATCTGCCTCCATTCCTGATGACTGGAAGGTAGCTAATGTCACTCCCATCTTTAAAAAGGGCTCCAGGGGAGATCCGGGAAATTACAGGCCAGTCAGTCTGACATCGATACCGGGTAAGTTGGTGGAAACTGTTATTAAGGAGAGAATTAGTAGGCACATTGATGAACAAAAACTATTGAGGCAGACTCAGCATGGGTTCTGTAAGGGAAGATCTTGTCTCACTAACCTGTTAGTGTTTTTCGAGGGAGTGAACAAACATGTGGACAAGGGGGATCCAATAGATATTATTTACCTTGACTTCCGGAAAGCTTTTGATACAGTTCCTCATCAAAGGCTCCTAAGTAAGCTCAATAGTCATGGGATAAAAGGACAAGTCCTCTTGTGGATCAAAAACTGGCTTATAAATAGGAAACAGAGAGTAAGTATAAATGGGAAACTTTCTCAGTGGAGGGTGGTAAGCAGTGGGGTACCACAGGGATCAGTACTTGGTCCGATGCTTTTTAACTTGTTTATTAATGATTTGGAATTGGGAGTAAGCAGTGAAGTGGCTAAATTTGCAGATGACACGAAGTTGTTCCGGGTGGTGAAAACCAGGGAGGAGTGTGAGGCACTCCAAAGGGATCTGTCGAGGATGGGTGAGTGGGCGTCAATGTGGCAAATGGGGTTCAATGTGGCCAAGTGCAAAGTGATGCACATTGGAGCCAAAAATCCTAAATATAAATACACGTTGATGGGGTCTGAACTGGCAGAGACAGACCAAGAGAGAGATCTTGGAGTCGTAGTGGATAACTCAATGAAAATGTCTAGACAGTGTGTAACTGCAATAAAGAAGGCCAATGCTATGCTGGGGGTTATTAGGAAGGGAATTGAAAACAAATCTTTTTTTTTTTTTTTTTATAAAAACCCTCCTAAAAAGGAGAGAGTTTTATTGCTTTTTATAATAAGAAAGAGGTAGGGTATATAGATGGATTAAGAAAAGAGTTGAGTGAATTTTTCTGTTAAAGGATTAGGTTCAGTTAGTAAAAATACCATTTTTGGCAACCACCGTGGTTGGAAGATCTTCTTTTCATCTTTCAAAAGTCCAAAATAACTCTGTTAGTAAGTTAGGGAATTGAAAACAAATCAGCCAGTATCATCATGCCCCTGTATAAATCATTGGTGCGACCTCATTTGGAATACTGTGTACAGTTCTGGTCACCACATCTCAAAAAGGATATTATAGCATTGGAAAAAGTGCAGAGAAGGGCAACTAGAATGATAAAAGGGGTAGAACACCTTCCCTATGAAGAAAGGTTAAAATGCTTGGGGCTCTTTAGCTTGGAGAAACAACGGCTGAGGGGTGACATGATTGAGGTTTATAAGATTATGAATGGGATTGAGCAGGTTGAGAAAGAAGTACTTTTCTCCCTTTCTCACAATACAAGAACTCGTGGGCACTCCATGAAATTGCTGAGCAGTCGGGTTAGAACAGATAAAAGGAAATACTTCTTCACCCAAAGAGTGATTAACATATGGAATTCACTGCCACAGGAGGTGGTGGCAGCTACAAGCATGGACAGTTTCAAGAGGGAATTAGATAAACATATGGAGCAGAAGTCCATCAGTGGGTATTAGCCACAGGGTATAGATGGGAATTCTCAGTCTGGGGCAGGTGATGCACTCTATTCTTGGTGCTGGAGGGGGCAGCAGTGGGAGGGCTTCTAATGTCCTGGCCCCACTGCTGGACCTCCTGATGGCACCTGGTATATTTTGGCCGCTGTGTGACAGAGTGTTGGACTAGATGGGCCGTTGGCCTGATTCAACATTGGCTTCTCTTATGTTCTTATGTTCTTAGTGGTTTGAGCTTCAAAGTAGTGTCTGGGAGACCCAGGTTCAAATTTCCATATCTTACTGTGGGAGCTCACTGAGTAATAACGGACAAGCCACATACTTTCAGCCAAATCTACTTCATAGAGTTGTTGTGCGGATAAAATGGAGGAAAGGTCCCCAATGTGGAAAAAGGTGGGCTATAAATGAAGTAAATACATAACAAATATAGCTGAGGATGGGAGGCAGATAAAAGGTAGGTGGATGAATCGCTGAGAAGGAGAGAATGAGGCAGGGAAAGGGGAGAAAATATGGGAGTTGCCACAAGGAGGCAAAGAGGAAATTCTGAGGGGAGGGGGATACAGGGGAAAGTGAGGTGCCACCCCACAAGTCCTTGAGGGTTCCCAACCATGCAAGTGGGCCTGGCCCAGTGGTAGGCTTCCCAGCCTCCAGGTGCTGCCTGGAGATCTCCCACTTTTACAACTACTCTCCAGCTGGAAAAATCAGCTCCCCTGGAGAAAATGGCTGCTTTGAAGGGTGGACTCTGTGGCATTGTACCATGCTGAGGTCCCTCCCCTCCCCAAACCCCACCCTCTCCTGGATCCACCCTCAAAGTCTCCAGGTATTTTCGAACCCAGACCTGGCACCCAGTGGCCAGCACCACATGACTGGGTCACAGTTTTTCCAGGTAGAGGCTGCTGTGGGAGGTGGAGCAGAATAAAAGGTTAAGATAGAAGGGCAAATAAAAGTAGGTTGGCTCTTGGGTGGGAAGGCGATAGGGTTGCCAGCTCCAGGTTAGCAAATTCCTAGAGATTTGGGGGACGGAGCCTGGTGACGATAAGGTTTGAGGAGGGGAGGGACCTCAGAGGAATATAATGCCATAAACTTTACAAAACAGCCATGTCCTTCAGGGGAACTAGGATTGCCAACCTCCAGGTGGGGACTGGAGATGACCCAAAATTACAATTTATCTCCATATGACAGAGATCAGTTCCCTTGGAGAAAATGGCTGTTTTGGAGTGTGGACTCTACGGCATTTTAACCTGCTGAGGTTGCTGCTCTCCCCAAACCTCACCCTTCCAAGGCTCCACCTTCAGCTACCCAGGAATTTCTCAACCTGGAGCTGACAGTCCTAAAGAGAATTGATCTCTGTAGTTGGGAGATCTGTTGTGGTTCCAGGAGATTTCCTTTCCAAGCCCTACCTGGAGATTTGTAACCCTCAATGGAGAGGCAAAGGGCTATGATGGATTTCAGGAAAAGGAAAAAGGAAATATTGGGGGAGTGGAAAATGAGATGCCTCCCACAAGTCCTCAAAGGTTCCCACTTGTTTGGACTAATTCACAGGGATGTTTTTCTCCCCCTCGGAGACCTATTATTTCTGGATATGATTCAGTCCTAGGACTGCTTTCCAAACATATAGATTTTCTCCCAGAGACAAACCCGCCAATAGGAATATAGGGCCGTCCCCCTAACTGTATATAGTTGGCCTCCGGCCGTTGCCGTGGGTTCTTGTCTTATGTGAAGTACGAATAAACGCGTCTTCTCTTATGTCGTCGTCCGAGTCATGAGGCCCGAAACCCAGTACTTTACAGTGGCGACGAGGATGGGATTTCAACGCCTTCTATGACTCCATGAGCGACGAAAAGGACACCGCCGAGCAACGCATCGCTGACCCCGAGAGCAGCACCGCACCGCTCGCCGAGCATCGCATCGCTGACCCCGAGAGCAGCCCCGCACCGCTCGCCCCGGCACACGCCGTTCCCGACAGAACCATGGCAGCCTCTCATGTGACTCTCGAGCGCTTCGATCCGTCGCAGCCAGAAACCTGGGACGCATGGGTCGACCAGCTCATCAGCTATCTGGAGCTCAACGAAATCCGCCACCCAGACCAGAAACGATCGATCCTGTTGAACGCGTGCGGCACCCAAATCGTCCGCCTCGCCAAGAGCCTCTTGGTGCCCCGCACGGCCCTGGAGAGCTCGTTTGGGGAGATCCTAGATGTCCTCAACGCTTATTTCAGCCCCCGGCCGACCTTCCTGGCCAAGAGGATGGATTTCCAGAGGCGAGTCCAGGCCCAAGGGGAATCCATCGCCAACTTCCTGGCCGCGCTAAGGGCGCTCGCCGTGGACTGCGGGTTCCCGAAGGTGGAGGACAACCTGCTGACACAGTTCGTGTGGGGCCTGGCGGACTCCAAGCTGCGGCGCAAGTTGGTGGGACACCGGAAGCTCTCCTTGGACGAGGCCCTCGACGCCGCCACTGCCCACGAGGCCGCAGAAGGGGATCGCCCGGTCGCGGCCGCGCAGGTGGTCGGAAGGAGCCCAAGCCCCGGGAATGAAGAGTCGGACGAGGTCTTCGCCCTCAAACCCCAACAACGCCGGCCGGCGCCGTTCCAGCAGGCCAACAGAGAGCCAGCCAAGTATTCCGGCAACCGATCCGTCTGTGCCAGCTGCGGGGAGGGCCACGGACGGAAATCCTGCAAGTTCCGGGATGCTGTCTGTCACGGGTGCGGAAAGCAGGGGCACCTCGCACGGGTCTGCCGGTCCAAGGGCCCCCGGAATTCGAGATCATCGGTCTCCCAGTACCGCGCATCGTCCACCGCATACGAGACAACCGAAGAGGTCGCCGAGTTGTACCACCTCACCGACCAACCACTGCAGGTACTTCGCCTCCCCAACCCCAACCTCTCCTCTGCCCCGAAGATCCAAGTAACCGTGCGGATCGAGGGGTCCCCCTGTTGCATGGAAGTGGACTCGGGATCGGCGGCGTCCATCATTTCCCTGGACACTTTAAAAAGACTTTGCCCACTAGGGGGACCCCTCTACGTCCATCGCCACTAAGCTTGGTGGACTTTCAAAAGAACCCTGTCCCCATCCGGGGAGTCGGCACTTTCCGAGTGCAGTACCGAGACTTTGAGGGGAACTTGGACTTGGTGGTGGTTGAGGGAAATCTTGCGAGTCTCCTGGGGCGGGCGTGGTTCGAGGCCCTAGGCATATCGATTGGGGGAGTGAATAAGTGCGGGGTGCGGGACTGGGGGCGGTGTGCAAGGAATTCCCGGAGGTCTTTGACGGGAAACTGGGGTGTTACAAAGGGCCCCCGGTGTCGCTCCACTTAGACCCCACCGTGACGCCCATCCGTCGGCGCTTCCGCACCGTGCCCCTGGCCCTCCGCCCTAAAATAGAGACCGAACTGGACCGGTTAGTGGCCCAGGGAGTCTTAGAGCCCGTCCCGAACGCTCGATGGGAGACCCCGATCGTAACACCCGTCAAGCCAAACGGGGAGATCCGCATCTGCGCGGATTATAAGTGCACTATTAATCAGGCACTTCAGGCGCACGCATACCCCGTACCCGTGGTCAGCCATGTCTTAGCAACACTGGCGGGGGCGCGCATATTTGGAAAGCTGGATCTCGCGCAGGCGTACCAGCAACTCCCGGTAGATGAGGCCACTGCCGAGGCACAGACAATAGTGACCCACCGGGGGGCCTTCCGGGTGAAGCGGCTGCAGTTCGGGGTCAGTGTGGCCCCAGGGATCTTCCAAAATCTAATGGACGATTTGTTAAAAGGGATCCCTGGAGTGACGCCGTTCTTCGACGACGTCCTCATCGCCGCGACCACCCCGGAAAGCTTCGCCGCCCGCCTCCGAACGGTACTGGGACGCTTCCAAGCCGCGGGGCTGAAAGTGAAGCGGGAAAAGTGCCTCCTTGGGGTGCCGGAGATGGAGTTCTTGGGGTACCGGGTAGATGCTACAGGCCTGCATCCGGCGAGGGACAAGGTGAAGGCCATCGTGGAGGCCCCTGCCCCGAAGTCCAAGGCGGAGCTCCAGGCGTTCTTAGGCCTCCTGAACTTTTACCACGCCTTTCTCCCCCATAAAGCCGCCGTGGCCGAACCCCTACACAGGCTGCTGGATAAGGCGACACCTTGGGCATGGGGAGCGAGGGAGGAGGCGGCGTTTCGGGGGGTTAAAGTACTCTTGATTTCGAACGCGGTACTCGCCCACTTTGATGAAAAGCTCCCGGTCATCCTTGCGTGCGACGCATCACCGTATGGGGTCGGGGCAGTCTTGGCACACAAGCTACCGGATGGGAGGGAGGTCCCGGTGGCTTACTACTCCCGCACGCTGTCCCCCGTGGAGCGGAACTATGCCCAAATCGACCGGGAGGGCTTGGCACTGGTGGCGGGGGTAAAAAAGTTCCACAATTTTGTGTACGGGCGGCCCTTCACGCTCGTTACAGATCATAAGCCGCTCCTGGGACTGTTCGCGGCGGACAAACAAACGCCGCAGGTCTTGTCGCCCCGGGTGTTGCGCTGGTCCTTGTTTTTAGCGGGTTACCAGTACCGACTGGAGCATCGGCCGGGCAAGGCGCTGGGTCATGCAGACGCCTTGAGCCGTCTGCCGCTGCCGCAGACGGGGGTGGATCCGGCCCCAGCCCCCGCTGTCTTGCTAATGGAGGAACTGCCAAACCCCCCTTCAGGCTGCTGATGTGGCCGCTTGCACGTCCCGTGATCCCATTCTCTCCCGGGTCCTAAACTGGGTGGTGAGGGGATGGCCAGCGGAACAGACAGGGCCAGAGTTCACAGCATACAAAGCCCGGCGGGAAGAGTTGTCCGCATTGAAAGGGTGTTTACTATGGGGGGACAGGGTGATCATTCCGGGGCCCATGAGAAAAGGGGTGCTAGAAACGCTGCACGAGGCTCACCCTGGCATTGTACGAATGAAAGCTCTGGCAAGGAGCTACGTGTGGTGGCCCGGGATGGACGCAGAAATTGAATCCTGGGTCCGAGGGTGCACACGGTGTCAGGAAGTCCGCCCCAATCCACCGAGAGCGCCAACCCAAAGCTGGGAGTCTACCCACAAGCCGTGGTCACGCCTGCACATAGATTTTGCTGGGCCATTCCAGGGGCTCCAGTTCATGGTAACGGTAGACTCTTACTCGAAATGGGTGGAAATAAGCCCAGTGTCTACCACATCTGCCAAAGCGGCAATAAGGGCCCTGCGGAAAATATTTGCGACGCACGGGCTGCCAGACACCATCGTGTCGGACAACGGGGCAGCATTCACATCTGCGGAGTTCCAAGCGTTCCTCGAAAAGAACCTAATCCGGCACATCTGATCAGCGCCCTTCCACCCGGCAACCAATGGACAGGCGGAGAGAACGGTACGCACCGCTAAAGAAGCCCTGAGCCGCATAACGGAGGGGGACTGGGAGTTCCGGCTGGCCCGCTTTCTTCTTACATACCGTACCACCCCAAACCCCATCTCCGGGCATTGCCCCGCAGAACTATTAATGGGTCGCCGCCCTACCACATTATTAGACAGACTCCACCCGGACCGAGCCCCAGAGAGAAAGCTGGTCGAGACCCGGGAGGTGCCCCGAAGCTTCCTCCCGGGGGAACCTGTCTACTTCCGGAACTACGGGGCGGGGCCTCAGTGGGTGGCCGGGCGCATCCTAAAACCCACAGGGCCAGTGTCATACGAAGTCCTAACAGATGGGGACCGGGTCCTCCGAAAACACGTCGACCAGCTCCGGAAGCGGCAAGACCCCGACACAGAGATCCAGTTACCAGGAAATGCCGCGGCCGCCCCAGCACCCGATCGACCACAAGCACCGACAGCGGAGCCAGCGCCGGAAAGTCCACGGAATCCGGAGGGGGCCCCGGTGACAGTTGAACCGCCGCCGCCGCTGCCGCCGCCGTTACAGCCGCCACCGTCACCGCCTCGACTACTACCAGAGATCCAGGCTCCTTGTGCTGGCGGACCACCCGATAGGGGCCCCGCCAGTCCGGTACCGGCCCCCCGACGTTCGCTAAGAGAACGGAGGGCACCAACATACTTAAAGACTACGTCACCTGATAGGAGACGAACTATGGGGGAGGGGTGTTGTGTCCTGGGATCAGAAGGCAGAGCTAGGTGAAATACAGCCAAGCTTCGCTCTCTGAGAACAATAGGGACTAGGTTCCTGAGCTCGCCAGTAGTGAACCAATGGCAGCATTGGCGGGCGATTCAAACCCGCCAATAGGAATATAGGGCCGTCCCCCTAACTGTATATAGTTGGCCTCCGGCCGTTGCCGTGGGTTCTTGTCTTATGTGAAGTACGAATAAACGCGTCTTCTCTTATGTCGTCGTCCGAGTCATGAGGCCCGAAACCCAGTACTTTACAGATACTATCTTACAGACATTATTAACAAGTTGGTAGAAATATCACATGAGAATGAGGATATTCTCCTGGTTACAATGGATGTTGTCTCCCTATGTACTAACTTCCTCAGATGGAAGCACTAACAATTATTGAGATTATTCATAATAAAAGAACCTACTCACTTCATGTTTAATAGCACCAGCAGAAATTAGTCTCAGAAATAATTATTTTGTATTAAACAACAAATTCCATTGGCGCATTAGAGTCATTGCCATGGTGTTGTATATAACTCCAAAGAATTCTAATTTTATATGAGTCACTTTGAGGGGAAATGTATATATTTGTCAAACAATCCTTTTCCAAATTAGATAACCAAATGGTGGCACTATATAGATTGTCTTTTTGCTGTGGGAGTGTGATTAGAATCAGTTGTTTGACTTCCATAACTGGGTTGATCTATAAGACAATAACATCAAATTTGTATTACATGTAGATAATAGATGGATCAGTGTCCTGGATGTGATGGGTAAAAAAATCTACAAACAAAAATTATCTCCTAAATTGTGACAGCCATCAGCTGATTTCTCACAGTCAGATGATCAGAGTTAGGCAACACTGTGCCAAATTGTATGTTTTTCAAAAACAGGTATCCATTTTCACTGACAATTTAGCAACCAGGGATGCCAACAAAGAGTTTTGCAAACAGCTTACTCCGAGGCCTTTCATCCAACAGGAGAAATTTGTTAGAAAAAAGTTGATCTTGGGAGGCTTACTTAACTATGACAGTGTTGGTCTTAAGCAAAGCATATACAGGGAACAGGCCAACCATCAACCTGCTGTTATCTGCCCCTCTGATTTCAGCTTTCCATCTCCTCTCTCCTCCCTCCTGGAGAGCAGTTGTAATTCTGAGTGATCTCCACCCCTCACCTGGAGATGGGCAACAATGGTTCCCCAGGAGGGAATGGCTAGTTTGGAGGGTGGAGTCTATGGCATTGTACCTGTCTGAGGTCCCACCCCTCTTCAAACCTCACCCTCTCCAGGTTCCATCCCTCAAATCTCCAGGAATTTCCCAACCTGGAGTTGGCAACCCTATCTCCTTCCCAGCCAATCATCAACCTACCTTTATTTCTCCCTCTGACTTTGGCTTTCCATCTCTGCCCCCTCACCTGCAGCCTCTACCATGCTCTGAAGCACTGACTGCTACGTCACACTGGCTGCCGTAGGGGAGGGCATCTCTGCAGGCTATAAGGACACAGAGTCAACCATTTTCTCCAGTGGGACTGATCTCTGCCATCTGGAGAGCAGTTGTAATTCTGAGTGATCTCCAGCCCCCACCTGGAGATTGGCAACAATGGTTCCCAGGAGGAAAAGTACAGTCTTTCTCTGCCATGGGAACCAAAGCAGCTTACATCATTCTTCTCTTTCCCTTTTGACTTGCACAACAACCCTGTGAGGTAGGTTAGGCGGAAAGTCTGTGACTGGTCTGAAATCACCCACTCAGCTTCCACAGGAAGAACCTGGGTCTAACAGACCCTGCTCTGAAGCGCTAACTGCTATGCTACACTGGCTGTGGTATTGCCTGGTATCACAACTGAACTCCAGACAATAGATCTCTCTCCTCCTGGAGAAAATAACTGTTTTGGAGGATGTACTCTATGGCATTCTATTCAGCTGAGGCCTCTCCCCTCCCCAAACCCTGACTTCCATAGACTTCAGCACAAAATCTCCAGGAATTTCCCAACCTGGAGCTGGCAACCCTAGTCAGGATTGGCCCCAATGAGTTCCCCACAAAGGCCTGGAAAGAGCTCCTTTGTCTTTTTACTGACAGAACCAAGCTTGGTTGCCTACCAACAGCCACTGAGGGAAAAGTTAGACCCACAGGAGCCAAGCAGGAAAAGTGTCTTCATCAGGAGAGATAGCCATTTGGCAGTTATTTTGACAGGCAACAGTGGCTGAGGTGGCAGTGGGCAGGGAAGAGGAGTGGACCCAGCACCCAGCCAATAGCACGCAATTACTCTTGAGTGGTGATTGATGGGCAAATGGCTGATGGAGCACACAGCACAACCAATGGAAGAGCTGGAAATGGCCAACGCATCAAGAGAAATATATATATACAAGAGGCGGACCCGCGATACTCGCGGGGGGAGGGAGTACTCCAGGCGCCAAGCTTCCCCCTCCCTCCCCCCCCAGCAGCAGCGGCGGCAGCGGCAAGGCCCGCCGGCCCGCCGAGATTCCCCCTCCCCAGCAGCAGTGGAGGGGCGGCGAGGCTGGCCGGCCGCCAAGCCTCCCCCTCTCTCCCAAGCAGCAAGGAGGCGGCGGCGGCGGGGGCGGGGGGAGGCCGGCCGGCCCGCCGGCCCGCCAAGCCTCCCCCTCCCTCCCAAGCACCAAGACGGCGGCAGCGGCCATTACCGTGGTGGCGGGCGGCGTGGGCGGGCGGGCGAGGCCGGTGCGGCTTCCCGGCCTTGCCCTCGTCCGTCAGCCCGGGAGGCGGCTTGCTCGCGCTCGGCCGGCGGAGCCAGAGGGCGGCCGGGAGGGGGGTGGCCGGCCGGCCCGCCGGCCCGCCAAGCCTCCTCCTCCCTCCCAAGCAGCAGGGCGGCGGCGGCGGGGGGGGAGGCCGGCCTGCCAAGCCTCCCCCTTCCTCCCTCCCCAGCAGCAGCGGCAAGGCCGGCTGGCCCGCCAAGCCTTCTCCCGCCCTCAACGGCCAGTTTGTAGAGCGTTCCCTGCGCATGCGCAGGGAGGGCTCTTTTACTTTTTGGGGATTTAAAGATCCCCGTATCATTTTTTAAACTTTTTAGATTTTTCTGCACACGTGGGGACTGCCCCACGTGCGCAGGAAAATCTCCCTGCCCCCAGGTGCCCCCGATGTGCGGATTTAGATATCCGCACATAGGGGGCCACTTGGGAATTAGATATATAGATATATATACACACACACACACTAGGAATAAGGCCCATTGTAGACGCAATACAACGGACTCTAGAAAGAAAGAAGGAAGGAAAGAAAGAGAGAGAGAGAGGAAGAAGGAGAGAAAGAGGGAAAGACAGAAAGAAAGAAATAGAAAGGGAGGGAGGGAGAAAAAGAGGATGAAAGAGGGAGGGAAAGAAGTCAAAGAGATGGGGCAGGGGGAGGGAGGAAGGGAAAGAATGCCAAGAATGCTTTGAGCCGCCCTGAGCAACGGGAGGGTGGGGTAGAAATCTAATAAATAAATATATATAAATAAATAGATCAGAGATAGGGAGTAAGGAAGGAAGAATGCAAAGAGATGGGAAGGAAGGAAGGGAAAGAGGGAGGGAAAGGAGAGAGAGAAAACCAAGAGATGCTGGGAAGAGAAAGAGGGAGGCAGGGTCAGGGAAGGGGGGGCTCTGCAGCTCAGCGGGTGAGCAGGGAAAGGTGGAGGGGCCTCTGGAAGCCTGTTCTTGCCCGCCTTGGCAGGTGGGGTGGGAAAGACAGGCGGGGGATGCGGAGGCCTTTCCCTGCACATCCATCTCGGTGGGGGAAGCGGGGAAGTGTGGCATGGAGGCTTCCGGAGGCCTTTTCCCGTGCATCCGCCTCAGCAGGTGAGTGGGGAGAGGTGCCACGGGGGCCTCTGGAGGCGTTTCCCTGTGCATCTGCCTCGGTGGGCGGGTGGGGAAGTGTAGTGCAGAGGCCTTCGGAGGCCTTTCCCTGCCTGTTCTCACAGCCTGGCCAGCTCCTGTCGCAGTCACATATGACTGGTGCGGTGCTGCCGTGGTCAGCCTCAGTGTCCCAAGTGTCCTGGCTGTGGAGTGTCCATCCTCTTCGGCAGCTGTCTGTAGACTGAGGGCAAGAGTCTGGCAGGACTTAGGCCAGCAGCCACCCAACGCAGCCAGAGGATTGGCAGAGGTTTGGAGTGGCAGTTCTTGCGGCCAATTGATTTTGCCGCCCATCGAACCTTGCCACCACAAGTGGCTTTTATATATAAGGAAGGATAAGAGAGTCTAGTCTTGACAGCTGTGTTCTCTAGACTCCTATATAGCTCAGGCACATTTTTTTCCTGAAAAAAACCCTGAAGGCACACTTCACCTTTACAGCCTTGGTAAATGCATTGCGACACAGGGATAAAAAATCAACTGCACATATAGATTGATAGGATGTTAACTGACTGTGACTATCCAAGAAAGAGATCTTGGAGTCATGATACAGGTTGTAGAATATAGTTAATAAAAATATTGATTAAGTATTTAACAGTGGTAGAGGCAAATGCCATGTGTGGAGATTGAAAATAAAGCTGCCAGCATTATGAGGTTGCCTTTTTTCTGTTCTGATCACCAGAAAGCTGTAATAGATCTGAAAAAAATGGAGAAGACAACCAATGTGTATTCTGATTTGTATGTTTATATATGAGCAGTTTGCCTAATGAAAAATAAGTAGGGGAGATAAATTTATAATATGGTGTGTGGTGGGGGGAAAGTGTTTTTCTTCTTCACACTACTCAACTCAGTATCAAACAATGATAGGAAGTAGATGCAGGACACAAAACTATAATAAATTTACAGAATCCATTGCTACAAAATGCGATGGCTACAAGTTTTAAAAGGCTAGCTTCAGAGAAGGTGGCAGTACATGCATTTTGTAGGCTGAAGTGTTTGGATGCTCTTATTTCATGGAACTCACTGCCACAGGAGGTGGCAGTGGTTATGAGGATGAAGGGCTTCAAGAGGGAACTGGATAAACATATGGAGCAGAGGTCCATCAGTGGCTATTAGCCGCAAGGTATAAATAGGAACTCTCAGTCTGGGACAAGTGATGCTCTGTATTCTTGGTGCTTGGGGGAGGGGGGAACAGTGGGAGGGCTTCTAGAGCCATGGCCCCACTGGTGGACCTCCTGATGGCACCTGATATTTTTGGCCAGTGTGTGACAGAGTGTTGGACTGGGTGGGCCCCTGGCCTGATCCAACATTGGCTTCTCTTATGTTCTTGATTTTTTCTGAGTACAGTTGTGCACCATAAATTACTTCTAAGTGAAGTTATTTCTTGGCAGCGTTGAGCTTACATGCACTTACACGGAACTGTGTGTACTTGTCCAACAGCATTTGATGAATATTTATTTAATTTCTATTGATTTGTATCTTCTATGAGTCTCTCGAAAACTTGAAGAAAGGAGGCTTGAAGTTGTGTTTAGAAAGCAACTGTGCTGCTTGCGCTCTGTAAAATGTAAAGCAGCTTGATCTTAGAATAACAGTAAAGATCTGTGCCTTCTAGGCTACCTGATCCGAATATCATGGAATCTATTTAAAATTACACCGGATGCTTACTAGGTATCGTCTTGAAACAAAGTTTACACACTTTAGTCACAGAAGCCGGCCGACTACGCACAGTTCGCGCGGCCTGTAAGCGTAAAACGCTGCAGGTTCATTGTACGCAGTGCATTGTGGGGAACGCCTTGGCTCGAGGGAGTCGCCATTTTGTTTCTGTCACTAGTAGCGGCGCGGGTTTGGTGTATTGTAGGTGAGGGAACGTGAAGGAGGAAGCGGCGGCCAGGCCGACCGACCGACCGACTAACCAACCGGCAGGCACCATGATTTCGGCTGCCCAGCTTTTGGACGAGCTTATGGGCCGGGATAGGAACCTGGCCCCAGATGAGAAGCGCAGCAACGTGCGGTGGGACCATGAAAGTGTAAGCATTGCGGAGCGAGGCGGGCCTCTGTGGTCCTTTCTCGCTTGGCCCGCGTGCCGCAAATGGATGGGATGTGGCAGGCGCCAGAGTTAACGGAATGTGGGTACCCGGCGGGGAAGCCTGAAACGGGGAGGTGTTGCCGCCTCGGTATTGGGTAATCGTTCAGTAGCGAGGAGGCTGCCTGGCTCGGGGCCGCGTAGGCCTCTGGAATTAAGAGCAGGTACGATGAGCTGAGGGGCGGGGGTGTTGGTTAGGGGAGTACGCTCTGTGGTTTTGAAGGTGAAGGGCAAGCAAGGGAAATTGCGCAAACATAGACATGCTGAGCGCGCTGTGGGGTTCAGTGGGCGAACAATGCATTGGTGTCTTTGGAGTCGAAGAGTAGGAAAGGGCCTCTCACTGGACCTTCGAGGACACGGGGAGGGGCTCATTCTCTGTGTAATAGGGGTCTGTTTGTTGCTTTTATGTCACTGATGGGGTTGTATTAATGTGGCTATGTCTGCATAGCCTTCATTTCATAAAGCCACTTTTGTAAGAAAAACGTCTTTCATGGCGTTTATGGTCATTGGATTTTCTCCGAAGCGTTGATCCTAAATTTACTCAAGAGTAAGGAACTGTTCATAAATTCTCACAGAATTGTGATATCATATTCGCATATGTGACTTGAGCATGTTTAAACTCTGGCCCAGTGGTCTAGTAGTCCACAATTTGGAAATGGTTGCCATGTGTGTTTTCTTTAAATAGTTAACATGGGAAGCATTTCTGGCATAGCTTTTCCATAGAAAGAGTCAGCATGGTGATGTGGTTGGAGTGATGGACTAGGAACTGGAAGACTCCTGTTTGAATTCCCATTTTGCCAGGGAAGCTGGCTGGGTGACTTTGAGCCACTCAGTTTCTTTCAGGCTAACCTACCTCATAAGGTGCTTGTTATGATTTTAAAATGGAGAATGGAAAAATGATGGGGAATGCTTTGTTTCATCATGAAGAAAAGCAGGGCATAAACATTTAAATACAAATGTAAAGTTTGATGATTTCATCATTGTGAAATGTATTTTGTTCTGTTTGGAGCCATGGCAGTGCTTGGGAATGCCTGTCTGAGTGAACTGAACAAATTGTCTATTAAAAAATTAATTCTAATTTCTAGATGCTTGAATGTGCTTTCTTTAGGGGCTTGCTGTTTTCCTTGCTCATGTGGAAAGCTCAACTGAGATGAGACACAACTTGTGATTAAATTTGTTTGTGGTGGATTTGTATAATTTTAAGTCTCCATTCTAGACTGTGATATTCTTTTGCTAAACAGATTGGAATGATGAGGGAATAAAGAGAAGGCCATAAAGTTCATTTTCAGAATGCAGTATTGGCACCAGTTCTATTATAGTGAATTGTTGTTTCTGTGTGCTGCTTGGACTAAGGGAACTTACAGTCTTTAACTTTCTGCTATGATTTCTCTAACCTCAGGTGAGGTAGAAATCTCTGCTGGCCATTGGGTTTGAATCATTCATGTTTACTGGGAAGATGTTATTTAAAAAGAAATTACTTGATTACATTAGTATTTTCCAAAGTACTCTGATCCAATGTTTCAGAGATTCAGGTAGCAAAAATATCTCAGGTGTGCAAAAAAAGAGTTGTTTTTTTTCTCAGAGTGAGAAACTGAGATTAGCTGGAGAAAATGACAAGTGAAAGACATCCTTTCTTTGAAATGCCTACTTGCTACTTACAGTGTACTTTGATGCTGCATGTATCTGCTGGTTGCGACTTGTCAAGTTTAGCCACCTTGATCTTAGCTTTCAAGAAATCCAGTGTATGTGACTACATAATTGAATGTTAGTCACGCCCATCTGTTGTCTCCTGTGCAGCTGCATCCCCAAATATAGTCAAGCACTAGAGTATCTTATAAGGTTAATAAAAGCATTTAGTAGGTTCTGTATATAAAACAAAAAAGAGAAGGGATGAGGTCTTGACTGTCAAAGCAGCTTATTGTATGTAGGATGGATAGACATCAGTGGGTTGTTTTCATTGGTTTTTAAATAGTATATTTTAAAGTGTCAGCTGTAATTTCTCTTTTAAAAATAACTTGGTTTAAAATGGAATCTGACTTTAATGCATATATATTACCTTAAAGCTGAATATGACCATGTTGCTTTTTGTTTGTAAAGAAAGGCTTGTGAGCATAATATATTTGTAGACCATCCTATAGCACAGTAGTTCGTGTAATTACATTATGGCTTAATACTAAGGCCAGAGACTGGTCAGTCACTGTAGGTATTGCCCACTAAACACACATAAAGCTGCCTCTTACTGAGGCAGTTTATTGGTCTATCAGTTTTATGATCAGCAGCAATTCTAAGGTCTTGAGTAGAGGTCTTTCACATAACCTGCTACCTGATTCTTCTAGCTGGCAATTGAACCTTGGACCTCTTGCATGCAAACCAGATGCTCTACCATTGAACCCTCTGAGTGATCTCTTACTCGTGGTTTATGTCTGGTAACTACTTGAGCATTACACTTGGCTCACTGCATTAAACTACAAATATAGGTAAAGGAACATGGATATTTTACCTTCCATTTTATGGAGAACAATAATGTGGTTGGTAACTACTGCCATCCCCTTTTTCTCTTAGAAATTATTTACTTTTGTGGGGTGATGGCAGGCAGCTGTAATGCAGGAGAAAGGGACACTGGAAGGAACCACCTTCTAGTGTTGTTTCCAGGGAGTGCCTGTCTATTAAATACAGTAATGGTCAAATTCTAACCCTGTTCTTCTTACAGGTTTGTAAATACTACCTTTGTGGGTTTTGCCCTGCTGAATTGTTCACAAACACCCGTTCTGACTTAGGTAAGTATATGTTTCCTTCATAAAAGTTGAGATTAATGGTTTTTGATGCTGTGATCTTTTGTTCCGTTTTTATTGTTGTGAATGTTGCTTTTAAATCTTTATTAATGGTGTTTGATGCTGCTTTATATTGATTTTTTAAATGTATTAAAAGCCACCTTGAATACCCCAGTCGCAGGCCCCTCAAGAAGTGCAGGGGGAAGCAGCAATAGAGAGCCCTACTTCCGCACCTCCCTGGGGCCCGTTTGGCTCTTGCTTGCCTCTCCTCCCTCCCCACTTCTGCCTCTCACTGTCGCACCCTCCACCCATTCAGTTAAGCATGCATTGTGGCTCATTTAAGAGCTGGCCTACACATAACTCTGTTCTTTCCAATTCCACCCAAGTGCTTTGAAGACAACGTAGGCAATGAATTCTAATTTTATTTTAGGAAATCAGAATAAGAAGGAAAGGTGAATGCAGTTAGTCTCAGGGGAGAAATAAAGACAATAAAAAGATTTCATACACGTAGGAGGATGCAGAAATGGATAAAACAACTTAAAAATCTAACACAACCTGAATAAACTGGCTCCCCAACATCTTTAAACCCCTGCTTTCTGCTCTATCCATGATAGAGTTCATTACAATTCTGCAGGGCCTACAAGATGGAGCTCTTCCACCAGGCATTTGAATGAGAACCACATAATAACATCTTAATTTAAAACCAGAGCCTTACCCTGGGATTTTTTTACTAGCGGCTGTTATGGATAATACTGAAATTGTTGTTTCACCATCTGATATGCAATATCTATGTATAGCACTTCAGAATTGTTTGTATATTTTTATTCTGTTTTTAAAAGTTTTTACGTAAGCTGCCCTGCCTCAGTGGAAAGGGCGGGGTATAAATCTAATTAATAAATAAACCACCACGAACTGCTTTAAAAGTTTATGGAAGTTTGTGACGGTAGATTCATCATGAACTTTGGTTTGTGAACTGCAAACAAGGAAAAATTCATGGCTTTGATATTTGTTGACCTATTCCCACTCTTGCCTGTATTGGGAGCTTAATTAACACAGGGAATCATGGGTTCCAGAATGGGACTCATGACAGCACCTTAGGGAAGAAATGTTTATGTATGAAAACTGTGTTTCAGTTCATAATTGTTGCTAATGTTGATAAGGGGGCATTGTGTTTATTACTAGCAAATAATATGCTATAGTGGGTTGGATCCCATGAAGACAAGGATTGTGTATATTTTTCATGTTCCCTTCTCCTGAGCAGTCCTTTCAGACCCCAGGAAATCCCTGGGTCAAGATACAGCACTGGAGAAGGGGAAAGGGACAAAATCACTCCCTTCTTCATTAGCAGATTTCTGCTCTTTCAAGAGGTAAATCTGCTGACTTCCCCTCTCCACTGCAGTTTCCTAACCCACATGGCTACTGCTCCATGTGGTTTCCCATGTGGGTCTGAAAAAGGTTTGCTGGGTTTAGGAGAACATTGGCAACCATCAGCACCTTCTACTGTTGTACCATGGGATCCAACCCAATGTTTCTGTTTCATTAGGGCCCAGTATGCCAAACATTATTAAAATAACTCAAAGCTTTAGATTTGTGTAAGTTCACAATTTATATCCTGTACTTAGAATTGCAGATCAGCCATAATTTCTGCTAATTACTTATTTCAAAGCATTAAAATGCAGCTTTCCTAGTTCTTGTAAATAGTTTTAGCAATAATCTTTCAGTTCTTTCCATCATCTGTCTCTCTTGTACAGCTAATACAGCTAATACATCGAATACTCTCCTGCTGTATATCAAGGTTTAAGTTTGAAAGTTAGATAATTAACAGTCTTAAGGTCCACTATGAATGCTTGTTGCACAAGCAAACAACATTCTTGGTGTGGGCCATGCAAAGATTGTGTTAGCCCAGTCATTTTAGCTGATGCTGTATTGTAATGGTGTGCCAGTCAAGGTGTCATAATGCCAGATTGACAGGCTCTTGTCAGAACATTGTCTTTCCTTTGCCCCCAAATATTCTGTGGGTTTCCATGCTTTACAAGTTCATAATCATTCCTCTTAGTTTATTGAGCTTATCCTTACAGTGCTGCCAATGCCATACATATTTCTAAAACTTTCAAAGACATTGACAACCATATAAATATATCATCTCTATTTGGACTTGGAAATATCCTTCATTATTTGGTCTGTGAGCTTTTTCAGTTTTGTGTTGAAACCACAGCTGTGGTCTGGTGTCGTTTTGAAAAGGGCAATTAGAATGATAAAAGGGTTGAACACTTTCCCTATGAAGAAAGGTTAAAACTCTTGGGGCTCTTTAGCTTGGAGAAACGACGGCTGAGGGGCTACTTGATCGAAGGTTATAAGATTATGCATGGGATAGAGCAGGTAGAAAAAGGAGTACTTTTCTCCCTTTCTCACAACACTCCATGAAATTGTGGGCACTCCATGAAATTGCTGAGCAGTCGGGTTAGAACAGAAGAAAAGGAAGTACTTCTTCACCCAAAGAGTGATTAACACATGGAATTCACTGCCACAGGAGGTGGTGGCAGCTACAAGCATGGATGGCTTCAAGAGGGGATTAGGTAAACATATGGAGCAGAGGTCCATCTGTGGCTATTAGCCACAAGCTTTAGATAGGAACTCTCAGTCTGGGGCAGGTGATGCACTCTGTTCTTGGTGCTGGGGGGGGGGGGCAGCAGTGGGAGGGCTTCTAGTGTCCTGGCCCCACTGCTGGACCTCCTGATGGCCCCTGGTATTTTTGGCCACTGTGTGACAGAGTGTTGGACTAGATGGGCCATTGGCCTGATCCAACATTGGCTTCTCTTATGTTCTTATGATAAGGTCACAGTCACACTAGCATTTTGCCAGCCAAGGTTGAAAAGTAGAAAAGTTTGAACATTGCTTAGAATTGTATCATTGGAATGAAAAACTACTCAAGTTTGCGTGTGCTTGTGCAGAATTATCAGCAAGGGATTGAACAAAAGCCCCCAGTCAGATCAGAACCAGATCAAAATTAAATCAAAAGAGTTTTCAGCTAAACGTTAGGTAGAACTTCGGTCAGAGCCATTCCTCAGTGGAAGAGGCTTCCTCAGGAGGTGGTGTGTTCTCCTCCTTTGGAGGTTTTTAAGTAAAGGGTAGATGACCATCCCACAGCAATGCTGATTCTGTGAATTTAGGCAGACTGTGAAAGGGATGGCAGGAAGGGATGACCCAGTACTCAGCTCTCATGGTTCTTTCCTATATGCCCAGGGTAATGCTGATCGCCACTATGGGATCGGGAAGGAATTTTCCTCTAGGCCAGATTGGCCCAGGGATTTTGGAGTTTTTTCCCCTTTCTCTGGACATAAAGCAGGGCTCACTAGGGAGTGCGTGGAGGAGATAGTTGTGAATTTCCTGCATTGTACAGCGGTTGGACTACATGACCCTGAAAGTCCCTTCCAGCTCAATGTTTCTATGTTATTCTCATTACTTTGTTTATTTCTAGGTCCATGTGAAAAAATCCATGATGAAAACCTCAGAAAACAGTGAGTATACTATACTTTATAAATAGCTAAGTCTAACTAAACAATAGAATAAACACTTAAATGATAGAAAATTAATATGAGTTTATTATTTTACTGAAATTGTTTGCTCATCGTTATTTTAGATATTGGACTTATGGTTTTGCAAAACAAACTTCTTCTCTGTTTCGTGTTTAATAAAAATAACTCATTGGACACTTTTCAGATATGAGAAGAGTTCTCGGTTCATGAAAGTAGGCTATGAAAGAGACTTCCTTCGCTATTTACAGAGCTTGCTTGCAGAAGTTGAACGCCGAATTCGAAGAGGACATGCCCGCTTAGCATTGTCCCAGAATCAGCAGTCTTCAGGTGTAAGTGCAAATGCAGATACCAAAGCAAAAGGACTTGCTTGTATTTCTCTTTTACAAGAATTTTTTTTAAATAGAGTAGTTCTAGTAGTTCTATAGACTTGTAACCATGATAGCATCATAGGTTTTTAACAAAAGGGTTAAAAACCATCATTAATTTTAATGACCTTTATTCTGTTTTGGTTTTATCATATTTTATTTTGTAAGCCACCTCAAGCAGGTTTTCTAAATAAATAAAACAATTTAACTATTTTATGTTTCTGAAAACATACAGGATTCCTATGCTTTCCCAGCTTGATTATTTTGCAAGATGTGGAGAATAACAGCATGACACAATTCTCACTTAGATTACCCAGGTGCATGACTCTGAACTCAGATGAGCAATATAAGTTAAAATATTCATTGTGCTGGCAAACCAAATTGTCATGTACTATGGGTAGCAATATATCATTTTATCCATTAAAATTTACTGTGGAGTTTCTCTCTCTTTTTCTTATGGCATATTTTGTTGCATGTGTCTTACAGTAGTCATGGCATAGTCTAGTAAACCCATACAGTGTTTTATTTTCACTATGCTAGATAACTGATACTTGTATTTTAATATTTAGCAAGCAGCAGGACCTACTGGTAAAAATGAAGAGAAGATTCAGGTCTTAACTGACAAAATTGATGTACTTCTACAACAGGTAAAATTTGTCTTGAATAATACAGAAATATTAATCAGAAGCTTGGCTAAGAACACTTTGATAGCATTGTTCTCCTTTGCAGATTGAAGAACTGGGTTCTGAAGGAAAGGTAGAAGAGGCTCAAGGCATGATGAAACTCGTTGAACAGTTAAAAGAAGAGAGAGAGTTGCTCAGGTCTACAACTTCAGTAAGTATTCTGCTTCCTGGAAGGCAGCACAGGATGCAAGCAAATAGCCTGAACTTATTTCCACTTTTAGTTTACTATAAACACTTGTATTTTGTACCTAGTTATGCTTGCCATTCAATTTCTACTTTGTCAAATTACCTCATTGTTTTCTAATTGGTGGCTTTTGATAGTGCCTACTAAAGGTCTGTATCTTGGAAATAATTCACTGACAATTAAAAATTATAAGGGCTGTATGTGAGAACCTGTTCGTCTGGCTTTTTGAATTATTGCCTGAGTAGTTTGTTTATGCATCAGAGTGGAGCCAGCATGTGTTTCTCCCTGAATTACTGTATTCTCATGTGCCTAGGAGAACTGAAAACATTAGTCTGTCATGTCTTCCATACCTGTTCTTGCCATGCATATCTTCACAAACCAGAGCGCATCATACGCTTTCAGAAATGTTTTGAGAATTACACAAGTCACTTCTAGCAGGATTGAGTACAACTGAAAGGAATAACATTTCCATATATCTTATAAAAGAGTTTACAGTTAGAATTCATATGGTAATAAGTGTTGTGGTGCCACATTCTGTGTAGTTGGCATAAAATGCTGACCATGTTATTTCTGGAAATATAAATAGAACCTTAATAGTCTATTTTAAAGGTGTAATTCATTGGCTTGGATCCAGCAATAACATCTTCTGGCAGAGCATGACTTTCTCACCTCTTCCCTTCTGTTGCAACCCAAAACACTCCTGTGGCATGAGAAAAGCATGAGGCAGGAACTAGCAAAATTATTACAGACACTCCCCCAGCTCAGGAAGTCCTGTGCTGGATCTTGCCTGTAACCTCAGATACTGGTGAAGATGGCACGTTTTATGATGTATTTGTTAGAGTTTAATATTTTATCCTGTATGAATTTGTTAGAATTACCTTGGAGGGTCTTTGTGATCCAAAAAGTGGAGGATAGAATTCGGGAGATACAAAGTAAGCTGCTTGATCAGATTTTAGATAAAGCTTTAATGTCACTGCCTTTATTAACAAGTGCCTTCTCTTCCTAGACAATTGAGAGTTTTGCTGCTCAGGAAAAACAGATGGAAGTTTGTGAAGTTTGTGGAGCCTTTTTAATTGTAGGAGATGCACAGTCCAGGGTAGATGATCACTTGATGGGAAAACAGCATATGGGCTATGCTAAAATTAAGGCTACAGTTGAAGAATTAAAAGTGAGTTAATTCTCTTGATATACAGATAAACCATAATGTTCTGTTTAGTGAAAAATTACAATTGCTGAGTGATTGCCGAAATAGCTTTCCACCATAACAATGTTACAATTTTGAATAATTCTTAGTGATAGTGTCTAATTTCGTGGTCTCTTCAGAAAGAAACAGAGTTCCCATTTCTATGACCTGTTTATGGCATGAAACTGGCAGATTCGAAGGCTGATGATGATTCATGGTTTGGGAGACTTTTCAGAAACCTTAAAAGGAATGTAGATATACTAACAGTATGTTTTATCAGGCTAGAAGGTTATAAATGGAGAGTTTGCTTACCTGATTTTCCTTCTACATTTTCTTCACCTTTTAGTGGGAAGCAGGCTGTCTTAGACTTAAGAGGCACCTTCCCCCTATAAGGCCAGTCATGACCATCTAAGCTGATAAAACCAAGTGGACTCTACTCTGACAGAAAATTAGTGTAGAGAAAACAGCAAACCCTAGCCAGTCCTCTAAGTCTAGGAAAACTCCCCTTTAATGAATCTGCCATCTTTTGAACCAGTAAACAAAGGCTTTTGGACATAGAATTTAATAAACTAAATCCTTTGCAGCCTTATTTTTCTTCTCAGGCCAAACTAAACCTTTCTATTCAGCAAGGGAAAATGGCCAGTTACCTTCACAACCTAGATCACCTAGAGCTTTTACATTAGCACAACTAAATATTTTTCCTTCAAAAATATTAACTGGTTGGTATAACAAAGTCCCTTTCCATGAAAGGAAATATATCTGTCCTTTAAAATCGGTAGACTCAACCCATCACATTATCTTGGACTGCCAATTGCACACAGGTCCACATAAGAAACTCCTTTCCTCTCCACTATACCTTAAACATTGTATTAATGAGAGAATAATACAGTGTTTATTAAATGACACAAACCTGGTTGATTCTTGGCTGAAGCGATCAAAGATAGATAGAAGCTCTCTGTATGATTAGCCTTATATTGTTGTCTCTGTAATACCTTCTTGCTCATATTTTATCATGCTGTGTATTTCATTATGCCATTAAAGATGTTTTGATTGATTGAACTTATATTATTCTGCTCTCCTCCTTTTTATCCACACAACAACCTTGTGAAGTAGCTTAGGCTGAAAGTATGTGACTAGTCAAAAATCACCCAGTTGGCTTCCACAGCAGGGGAGGGATATGAACAGGGGGGTGCATGGTCCAACCTTTTTGATGGGGGTTTTTTTTTTGAGAGAGGCACCAGCAACTGTGCTGCAAATTTTGTGCCTCTACCTCAAAAAACAGCCCCCACAGAGCCCCAGATACCCCTGGATCAATTCTCCATTATACTTTATGGGAACCATTGACTGTAATGGGCCCCATAGAGTATAATGGAGCCGAAAAAATTCTGCAGTCCATACTGGTATTGGGATTTGGGAATATCAGGAAATACTGATATTTTGGCAGTTCAGTATACCCAGACCCAATTTTTGGGGTTCAGTATTTTTTGCACACCCCTGAATCTGAACCTGGGTCTTGCAGACCCTACTCTGAAGCTCTAACTGCTACACCACACTGGTTTTTGTAGGATGGCTGCTGTTTAACAGTAGCAAGCAGCCAAGCCTAGTTAGCCATGCAAGTCAGGTGGTATCAAGTCACCCAGAGGGTGCTGCCTTGTCCACAGTTGCCAGCCTCCAGGTGGGACCTGAAGATCCCTCAGAGTTACAACTGAACTCCAGACATCTGTTCCCCTAGAGAAAATGACTGCTTTGGAGGGCAATGCAAGCTGAGTTTTTTCCTACATAGCACAGATAGTTTCCTTCTTAATATGCTCATTAGTTGCTTTTACAACAACAGACTGACAACTGATGGTGCTGACACCAAAGACCAGCTGAATGCCTAAAGAGATAAGCTTTTATCAATGAACACAGCTTACAAGCCCAAAAATTTTGATTAAAGATTGTTACCCCATCTATATATCCAATAGCCACTGTGCAGATACTTATTTCCACCAAAAGGGGGCTCACTCTCCCCCAACAGCTCTTCCTACATAGTCAGGAGACTTCCTGCGTTTGTAGAAAAATCCAAAAAGTAAAAAAAAATCCCTTCAGGGATGGTTGAATTCCCCCCAAATCCTGTTGAAATGGCCTCTTCAGGGATCTGCTTAAGGCATCAATGGTGACAGATTAGAATGTGTGTGTGGGGGGTTCTAACTGACTCCGTCAGTAAAAGGGTGGGGGAAGGGCCCTTTCCAGGCCTATTTTGGCCTTTCGGGGAGGGAGGAAGGGAGCCTTGGGGCCAGGCCTCATAGGGGTTGCCAGTGCCAGGCTGGGGGATTCCTAGAGGTTTTGAGGTGGACTCTCAGGAGGGCTGGGTTTGGGAAGGGAGACGCCTCAGCTGGGTATAATGCCACAGAGTCCACCCTCCAAAGCAGCCATTTTCTGCAGGGACACAGACCTCTGGTGTCTAGAGTCCAGTTGTGATTCTGGGGGGGTGGTCTCCAGGTCCCATTTGAAGGTTAGCAACTCTAGACTTGGCAGTAGTGTAGGATTGCCAGGTCCCCCCTGATTTGCATGACTCAACTAGCCTCTGCTGCTTGCTACCGTTCATCAGCAGCCACCCTATGAAAGCCAGTGAGGTGCAGCAGTTAGAGCTTCAAAGTAGGATCTGCAAGATCCAGGTTCAGATCCCCATCTTGCAGTGGAAGCTGACTCTGTGATTTTGGACCAGTCATATATTTCAGCCTAACCAACCTCACAGGGTTGTTGTGCAGATAAAAGGGAGGAGAGAATAGTGAAAGCTGCTTTGGTCCCCACTGTGGAGAAAGAGTAATTTTCCTAGGTAGAAGCTGGGGGGGATGGGGGTGGAGATGGAAAGCAGAAGACAGGCAGATAAAGTTAGGTTGGCTGTTGGGTGGGAAGGAAATAGGATTGCCAACTCCAGGTTGGGAAATTCCTGGACATTTGAGGAGTGAAGCCTGGAGAGGGTGGGATTTGAGGAGGGGAGGAACTTCATACTGGTGTAATGGCATAGACTCCACCCTCCAAACCAGCCATTTCCTCCATGAGAACCACCATTGCCAGCCTCCGGGTGAGGGCTGGAGATCACCCAGAATTTCAACTGTTGTCCAGGTGACAGAGATCAGTTCCCCTAGATAAAATGGCTATTTTGGAGGGTGGATTCTGTGGCATCATACCCAGCTGACGCTGCTTGCCTCCCCAAGCCTCACTGTCCCAAGGCTTCACCCCCAAATCTCTAGGAGTTTCTGCCCTCACCCCATCCAGGGCAGGAAGAGTGATGAAGTGGGGAGGCAGAAAAACAAAGAGAAAGATGATAGGTCAGAAAAAGAGAGGAAGTCACATGCATGGAGGAGAAATAGTAAGAAAAGGGGGGGCAGGGGAGAAATAGTGCGAGAGAGGTAGGGGATTAGGAGAGGAAGCAAAGGTGTGATGAATGAGATAACCATCCCGCAAGTTTCTTGCGGGTCTCACTTGTATATATATTTTAAGATTTAACATTTTTCTGCAAACCTGCAGCCCTTTTCAGCGTTGTAGAAAGATTTGCCTTGCCCCTTCACACACTGGATTTAAGTGGCTGACCACTATTAGAATATAAGATTAGGTATTGTTATATCGTGGGCAGTTGTGAATTTGTTGATGTTCCCTTAGTTATTTTAACACGATCCCTTAAGGTAAAAATCCTTTGCTTTAGTTTCACTTTTCTCTTGTGTTTCTAGTTGCTGGTGGTGGCTGGCTGTGGCCTGTCAGGGCCCAGACAAGGCCTTGCTTATGTTCAAATAAAGTTTTGTTCTTTAGTTGCTGTAGATTTTCTGGGTTGTGTGGTCGTGGTCTTGGCACTGTAGAACCTGACATTTCGCTAGCAGCTGTGACTGACATCCTCAGAGGTATAACACAGAAAGATGGAGTACTCTCTGTGTCCACAGTGGGGACCAAAGTAGCTTTCATTATTCTTTCCTCCTTTTTATTCTTGACGCAGAGAATACTCCATCTTTCTGTGTTATACCTCTGAGGATGCCAGTCACAGCTACTGGCGAAACGTCAGGTTCTACAATGCTAAGACCACGGCCACACAACCCGAAAAATCTACAGCAACTAATGAACTCTGGCTGTGAAAGCCTTCGACAACATAAAGTTTTGTTTTCTTTTGGTACTGGGTGCCGTGGAGTAATTATAGGTATTGTTTTAATTGACTTGAATCCTTCTCCCTGCATCCTCACTACCCTTACGTCTTGTTACCATAATATTTCTAGCTTGATCTGGAATGTTTACATGTACAAGGAATCCAGCTGGGGCTAGTAGAGGATTTAGTAGATGTATGTCTGAGGATGGAAGGGACATATCATGCAAGATGTTGTGTGCAATGGGCATGATACTTCAGAATGCATATTCTAAATGCAATGCCTTCATTGTCGTTTTCTCCCCCTTGAAGGAAAACCTAAAACCTTCCAGTTGTTAAACTGTAATTGCAGATTGTAATTTCTGCAAGCTTTATTGTCCAAAATTTATCTATTATTAGCAAAGTGCCTAAAATTGATTTAAACCTGTCCTTTTGGATTGTTAAGAAAAACAATAACATTCTAGCAACCAACTTTCATTTAAATAGCCTTTGTGGAATGTTTTCCTTTTGAAGGAAAAATTAAGAAAAAGAACTGAGGAGCCTGATCGTGATGATCGATTAAAAAAAGAGAAACTAGAACGAGAAGAGCGAGAGAGGGAACGTGAAAGAGAGGAAAGGGAAAGAAAACGGCGGCGTGAGGAAGAAGAAAAAGAAAAAGAGAGAGCTCGTGATAGAGAGAGACGAAAGAGGAGTCGTTCACGAAGCAGACATTCGAGCAGAACTTCTGATAGGAGAGGAAGTCGGTCAAGGGACCATAAAAGATCAAGAAGCAAGGAAAGAAGGCGAAGCAGGTATGTCTTTAGGAAGTGATTTAAAACAGAATGATATAAGTAAAACAGTGCAATGTATTATTGTTAAGCCCATTTGTTGCCAAAAATTGCTTATAAAGCTGCAGGCTACTGCTTTTAGATATTTAAAGTTTTCTCCCAACCCATTTTACCCTGTTGATGACCACGTTAGTTACTTACACAATTTTTAAATGTGGAAGTGCTTTGATCTTCATATTTTAAATATTCAGGAGTCGAGATCGGCGCCGAAGTAGAAGTCACGATAGATCAGACAGAAAACACAGATCACGTAGCAGGGACAGGAGGCGGTCAAAGAGCCGGGATCGGAAATCTTACAAGCACAGAAGCAAAAGCAGAGACCGAGAACAAGACAGGAAATCTAAGGAGAAAGGTTAGTTCAAAGGAACGGTGTATAGGAATTACTCTTCAGAACTATGCCACAGCCTCCCAGTGTGAAAAAACCCTCTCTCTAAAGTCCTCTTGTATTAGTGTACACAAGTTCTTAAGCACTTTGAGGTGTACTCTTCTCCATTTGAGGACTACCACAGATTGGAAGTCTTGACATTCTGGGCACATGTGTATAAATTCTAATGTCAAAGAAGCTAGCCTCTTAGCCAGCCACCAACTGTCTTAGTATTTTCATAAGTCTTTAATTTTAAATATTTTTGTATGTATTCAGGTGAGTATTCTGTTGCCATCCTTGGATGTTCTTTACACAGACAACAAGGCTAACTTTATTCCCTAATTGTGATTTTAAATAATAGTGTTCTTGGAGAAAAGGGGGGGGAGATTACTTTTCCTTTGATATTCTCATGTATATCTGTCAAGTAGATATCAGTTACATCATTGAAACATACACCTTTACCCCAGCCTCTGAGTTTATCATCCTTGCCTGCATCTGTAATCACTTCAGGAAACTTGCTGAAATAGTTGAATCGGAGTAGGTTCTAGAACATGGCAACTTTTTAGTTACATATCAAAGAATATCTCATAGTCATTGAAACATCTTTGTAAAGATCAGTGCTGCAGTCATGTTGATCTCTCCAGTAGTGGAGTCAAGATTGGTATTTTGTCATATTACCTTAATCAGAAAAACTTTAAAATACTTATTTCTTCGATAGTGAGAGTCACTTTCTCTTAATTCTTAGTCTGATTACATTTTTTTAGATGGCATGCACATATTCTGCATTAAATTGCTTGACAATTTTGTGGGAAATTTTAGTGAAAGAAGATATGCTGTTTGATACACTCTGGATCAGCTTTCAGTGTGTCTTTGCTCAAAAATGGGTGTACCTTTTACTGTTCCGTTTTCATTCCTCTGTTTCATGCAGATTTGCTTCTATACATATTGTTCACATCTTGCCCTGAACTGTTCTGTTTGGATTGCTGGGGTTATCCAGCAGGTCACTTACGTGTGGGTGTCCTTTGATAGTAGGATCAGTCCTGCTTGCTCAGTGCTGTACAAGTACTCTGTCATCTTCAAATTAAAAGGGAATATAAATGTTATTGACAGAAAAATAACAAGCATTGTTTCAAAGATCCTGGTATAGTTTCTGTAGTACATACTGTTTGGATTTTTGTCTTACCTTATGTTTACATCTTGATATTTTTAATAACAAAGGCTGTGGATAAGATGAAATTGTATGTTGTTAGTCTCTGGGTCTGACTTCCATTTTGGCCAAATGGTTCCATTTTTTGTGTGTTTATTATGAGAGATTTGTACTTAGGGAATGGTGCCATAGCACACACTTGTCATGATTGTGAATGCAGATTTATGGAAAGACTTGAGGGTATGGTTGTGATCCAGTGAGACAGTTCCGTGAACTCACCTATATCTACCATAGTCACTAATGGTATCCTTGTGTGTAGATACTGCTTAAGATTGTAGCATCACTGTAGGTACTGTGCCAGATGCAGTGTCTTGCAGAGTTGATCACCTCTAGAGAAGATAACAGTAACACAAATTAACAGTATAACACTACTTTGTATAAATAGCAGAACTGGTTTTTTTAACTACTGGAGATAGTTTCTGTTTAAATACTAACTTGGTCTACTCAAACCTCTGGATCACTGTATCAATGTCTGAGTTTGAGCTGACTGATTTTCATAATATAAAGTTACAGTGTGTTTACTGACATTCTTTATCTAAACAATAAGGAAAAAAATAACAGGTCCTAATATCAAGTTCCCAGGGGCCCAGCTAAATCAGTCAGTGGATCTGCCCAACATTTTGGAAGTTGCAACCCACTGGGGTATATAATGGGCTGTGGTGTGGGGGGGATTAACACCCCCCCCCCCCGTATTGGCACCCCCTGCTACTTTTCCTGGTAATTCTCACAAGTGTATGAGGTTATAGTTTTGGGAGTTGGGACAGTTTCTTATTTTCTTGGATTTTTAATAGCTCAGTTTTTAATGCTTTTTATGATTTTATGTGGCTTTTCTGATTTTCTCATGTTTTACTTTGTAAGCCACCTCAAGCAGGTCTGTAGAGAGGTAGTACGTTCGTTTTCTAAATGAAATAAATACATCAGCCCTTGAATGGGGGAAATAGGCATAGAGATTATGCCTATTGGGGAGGGGGGAATTTGAGTAGCATAACTATGGAGTGGGGGTTTAAACTGTCCTTTTTCCTGTACACACATCATAATGTTAATCTGGTCACCACATCTCAAAAAGGATATTATAGCATTGGAAAAAGTGCAGAGAAGGGCAACTAGAATGATAAAAGGGTTGGAACACCTTCCCTATGAAGAAAGGTTAAAATGCTTGGGGCTCTTTAGCTTGGAGAAACGACGGCTGAGAGGTGACATGATCGAGGTTTATAAGATTATGAATGGGATTGAGCAGGTTGAGAAAGAAGTACTTTTCTCCCTTTCTCACAATACAAGAACTCGTGGGCACTCCATGAAATTGCTGAGCAGTCGGGTTAGAACAGATAAAAGGAAATACTTCTTCACCCAAAGAGTGATTAACATATGGAATTCACTGCCACAAGAGGTCGTGGCAGCTGCAAGCATGGACAGTTTCAAGAGGGAATTAGATAAACATATGGAGCAGAAGTCCACCAGTGGCTATTAGCCACAGGGTATAGATGGGAACTCTCAGTCTGGGGCAGGTGATGCACTCTATTCTTGGTGCTGGAGGGGGCAGCAGTGGGAGGGCTTCTGGTGCCCTGGCCCCACTGCTGGACCTCCTGATGGCACCTGGTATATTTTGGCCGCTGTGTGACAGAGTGTTGGACTGGATGGGCCATTGGCCTGATCTAACATTGGCTTCTCTTATGTTCTTATGAGTCCCTGCACATTTGTTCACTTTTTTTCAATATCCCCAAAACAAACAGTGAGCATATTGGTTAATGGATCTCCCAGATTCTCATCTAGTTTGGGTTTTAGTAACCAAAATATACATCCTGGTTGCAATTCAAATAAGAAAATGTGCATCCTAATCAAACAGATACTTTTTTCCTGTCACTTCAATAAGGGAATGAGTGATATGACATAAATCTGTATGTGAGGTTATAGGAAGCAGGTTTCCTGTTTTGGGGTTCCATCCAAATCTTGCTTTCTGCCAGTGAAGAAAGGAGATTTTAACCTTCCGCTGTGTGCCCCCACATCACACCCAGTGATTAGTTAGTTTACCGTTATTGACATTATAAAAGGGAGAACCATAAACAAATACATAAAAGAACTAAACATAAAATGAATCACACATTAAAATGTCCCAAAATTACAGTACATTACTTCATGTAAGAACAGTAACATATAAAAACATTGCCACTGAATCAGTTATATTGTCATCAGTGTTGTTAAGCAGACTCAATAATTTATATGTATTAGGAAAATCCATAATGCTGGATAAAATTGGAGATAAAATAACTTTGTCTAATATTATAATAAGGACACTCTAACACATGAGGCACTGTTTCAGTAGTTCCATTTAAACAAGGACAGTGTCTATTAGTAAGGGATATACCCTGAAATCTTCTGGTTAAAATTGCTGAAGGTAAAACATTAAGCCTAGCAAGAGGAAAAAATTCTACAATTTTTTGGAGTCTGTAGTTGGTAGAGATCACTAGGGAGAAGTCCTACAGTGGGAAATATCCCATGGCTAAGGGGAGAGCAAGTCTTATTGGGCTGCATTGTACAGATTGGCTAGCTCTACCTCACATGCTCTGTTTCTTATTTTTTGAAATGCCTCTGATTCTGAAAGTAGAAGGAGGGATTCAAGGGGGATATTCAAAGTTCCCAGTTTACTCTCTCTGGTAGCTAGCTAAGGTGAAAACTCAGATTCCATTAAAAGCTAGTAATTGTAACTGGAAGGTCAGGGTTATAATGCAGCCGAAGCCAATATTTAAAGGTCATAAGCCATGCCCTAGTGGTCATAAAGTTTTGACCACATTCCAAATATGGGGTCGCATATGAGACACAAGATGGGACACCAAGTAACTTCTGTAAGAAGGACAAATGTACCTGTTCTAGTCACTTGTTTACTTCGTCAATCCATATATGGATACGATAAAGTAATTGGGGCCTTATTTTCAGATTAAAGACTTTTAGCGCAGCCAGTACATATTGATTCCCTCAGTCAGAGAAATAAAAATGTAGAAGCGCATTAATATTCACCTTGGAGTTGTTAATTGTCCCTCTTCGCTGATGGGCCCAAGTTGTAGTGGCTTGAAAGTGAAGGCCTAAATACTTAAAGTTTTTACTTGTTCAAGCTCATAAACACCTACCCTCCTGGTAAATTGCTTTCTGGATTTAGAAAAAACTAAAACTTTAGATTTCTCATAATTAAGTTCTAGCTGATTGATGTTACAGTAGTTCCAACAGCTATTCAACAAACAAAGTAAACCACTTTGGTTAGACCTCACCTAGAGTATTGTGTTCAGTTTTGGGCCCCACAATTTAAGAAGGATATAGACAAGATGGAACATGTCCAGAGGAAAGCAACAAAGATGGTGAGGGGTCTGGAGATCAAGTCCTATGAGGAAAGGTTGAAGGAGCTGGGTATATTTAGCCTGGAGAGGAAACGGCTGAGAGGTGATATGATAACCATTTTCAAGTGCTTGAAGGGCTATCATATAGAGGATGGTACGGAGTTGTTTTCTGTTTCCCCAGAAAGTTGGACCAGAACCAGTGGGTTGAAATTAAATCAGAAGTGTTTTCGGCTAAACTTTAGGAAGAGCTTCCTGACAGAGCAGTTCCTCAGTGGAACGGGCTTTCTTGGGAGGTGGTAGGCTTTCCTTCTTTGGAGGTTTCCAAACAGAGGCTAGATAGCCATCTTTTAGCAATGCTGATTCTTTGATCGTAGGCATATCATGAGAGGAATGGCAGGAAGGGTTGCCTCAGTGCTTATGTCTTGTGGCCCTTTCTTACATACCCAGGGAAATGCTGGTTGCCACTTTGGGGTCAGGAAGTAATTGTTCTCCAGGGGACCGGTTGCAGCGCTACAGCACCACCCTGCAGGCCTTGCTGGGTCTGCCGAATGCCGCCCTGCAGGCCCTCTGCAAGCTCATCACCGCCTCCGAAAGTGGGGAGCAGCTCATCGGCCAGCTCCATCAGGTGCTGGTGCAGCTCCAGGTGGGGGAGAAGGAGCAGGACTTCTCTCTGGCGCCCATCCAGGTCTCCATCAGCGTCCATCCCTTAGTTTCCCTGATGGAAATGAGCTAGCATTTCCATCAGGCCCCCAAGCTCAGGACACAAGAGCTCCCCTTAAACCCTTGGGAAGTAAAACTTAGAGGAAATGGTGCTAATTCCCAAGAAACTACTGCCCAGAGAATAACATCTCCCTTTAGTAATACTCCATCAGTGCTTATGTCTTGTGGCCCTTTCTTACATACCCAGGGAAATGCTGGTTGCCACTTTGGGGTCAGGAAGTAATTGTTCTCCAGGCCAGTTTGGTCAGGGATCCTGGAGGTTTTTTGTCATCTTCTAGGCGTGGAACAGCGGTCACTGCAGG
Organism: Gekko gecko; assembly: GCA_029375565.1. NCBI lineage: Eukaryota > Metazoa > Chordata > Lepidosauria > Squamata > Gekkonidae > Gekko > Gekko gecko. The sequence goes on from JAPDNY010000002.1 coordinate 228,060,738, forward strand.
TGTGGAGGGGGAGGTATTAGTGAATTGTGCAGGTGGGTGGACTAGATGACCCTGGAGGTCTCTTCCAACTCTTATGATTTTATGAAAGAGAATTTTTCCCTGTTGCCACCCACAATGCCCCAAACTCTAATCACACCCAATGATAACAATGGAGTTCTTTCTCATTGTCAGTCACAGTTAATGTTAAACAGACATCATTCTAGCATTTACATTGCATGTGTGACCAAATCTATTTTCTTTTTACAATTAGAAAGGCAGTATTCAAGAAGCAGGCAGAAGGAGCATATAGGTAGTCTATGAAGAATTTAGTTCAAGAAGTAGTTATAACTATTTCTTGTACGCTGCATATACTAGCTATAGTTATTGTAAACAGCTTGAAGATGCAGACGGCTATTATAGTACAGGTTCATCTTTCAACCCACAGGTAAATAATCATTTTATAGTTGCCAAAAACAGCCTTCTCTTCCATTTATCCAAACTCAAAGCAGTCCTAAAACACCTCCAGGAGGATCTTCACATTCAGCCCATTTATAGGGCTGTTGAGCTCTATTGTATCCACATAGGACAGAAGATAAGCTTATTGGACTGACTGCTAGTCCTCTGCGGGGCAACAAGACTGCTGTTCCTCAGTGGATCTACATGTGAATCGGCGATACCTAATAAAAGCAAAAATCGAAGACTTTCAAAAAGGTTAGTTAGAGCAACTCTACCTGAGCATTTATCACATGGAAGATACATCTCTTTTAAGAGTTCCACAGTTAACAGGCTGTTTTGTCTAAGCTCCAAATATTTGGTGGTGTTCTTTAAGAAATGGTTCTCTTCCTTGTGCATTTTTCCATTTTTGGTTATCATGTTTTAATAAAGTTATCTTAAGTTTTCTTGGCAGCAGCAGTCAAAGCTACCATCAAACTACCTTTTTGATTACGTTTATATACCATAAGCACAATGCCGATCCAGAAAAATAGCTTAGAGAGTCTCTTTCTGTTGGTATCCAGTTTCTGCTTTCTTTGGCATTAAATAAATCCATCCAAATCAGATGATATATTCTTAGTCTGGATGCTGAAAGAATTTTGCTCACCATGTCAAATAATTAATTTAAATTGTGGTATGCTCCACTTATGCCTTACACTCTTGTTATATATGAGAACTGTTTTAATGGAATAAAAATCTGTTAACTTTCTTATATGGAAACTGCCATTGTCTGGGCATTGAGTATAAGAGGAATACATATACCATAAAATACACAGAACTGATTATGACTAAGATCATTTTGTATTTTCCTTGAGAAACTGCTGTTCCTGGCATTTACTATTTTAACTGATGGCTGTTCATAAAAAACAGTCCATTTGGCAGTCTGTTTTCTGCTTGTCCCTGCAATTGACTTAATTTTTCTGTTTTAATGAACTGTGTGTCCCATTAAGCTATGGCTTCATCTGGAACAATTTTGTCAAGTCTGTAACTTGTCATTGTTTTGCTTGTGAAAATTAGATACAATATGCCAAACAGGAGAGTAAGATGAAAAGAAGCAAACTTATGATTGCTTTGAAGGTTACTTTTTTTGCTCCCTGCAGTCATGGATTGTTAAATATCAGCCTGATGGTGCATCTTCTCACAGACTCTCCCTTCCTGGCAGTGGTGGCAGATAGGGAGACAACCCCCAACTGCTGGTGAGGTGATGGGGCATAGCAAGCAAATGAAGGTAAAACAGATGGAATGGACCCTGGGGAAAGAGTGAGGAAGAAAGCAGTTCCTTCCCATTGGGGGGTGTACTTAAATCTATTATTAGATATGGAAAACCTTTGACAGAGTTAACAGCTATTAAGAGATTTGCATGAAAATCTAGACAAACCACAGATTTATTCCAAATAAAATTAGTGTCATTAACTTCAAGTAGTGTTGTTTGTATTCCATTCCAATAGCCACATCAAAGATTATTTTTATATTCTAGGTCTCTAGGAACAGAGTAATTTTTCTTCTCCTATAAATATTGTGTGAATTCAGCCTGGTTGCCTGTTCTTTCTACATCTTCTCAGCCTGTTTTCAGAAGGCAAATATTACTGTCTGAAGATTTAAAAAATATATTTAGATCCATTATTCTACAAATAGAGTGAGTTTGCAAAAGCTCCAGCACCATTTCCCCAAAAGCTTCTGGAAAGGGTTGGGAAGACCCTCCAGAACAATTGCCATGTTGCCTGAGCAGCTGTGGCAGAGCACAAGTGATTTTGGCAGATTGTCCCTTCCTTGCTGCATCCACTAGTGCCACATGGTATATTGTTCTGGAGGGCCCCCTGCTCACCATCAGCTTTTGGGGGGCATAGGAGATTGTTCGGGGAAGGCAATAGAAACCACGTCTGGATATGCTCAGGTACACCTACAGATGCTTATCAGCATGTCATGGGTATTGGCATCTGAAGTCTTAAAAGGCAAACCTGCAGAATTTGAGCTATGTACTGTGATAAATCTATGGTTTTATATATATTTATGCCAGCCTTTTTGATAGTGAGTAGTTCTGAGTTAGATAGCATATGTGTGGCTTGTGGTTTTTACCAGAGCTATACCAGTGATTGTTTGCATTGTGCTCAGTAATGCCCTCCCTGTGCTATTCTATCCACTGTCCTTCTGAATTCTACTCAACTCTTGCTCTTTCTAATGGAATAGTTCATTTTAATATTAGCAGTATTAATTTCTTCAGTTTCCAATTTTGCAGCAGTAGTTGATGTTTCAGTATGCGCACCATGCCTAAAAAAAGTGATGCCATATATGTGTTTACTGTGAAGTCCATGGTCAATGTCTTCTTTCATGGCAGAAAAAAGGGGATCTGATGATAAAAAAAGTAGTGTGAAGTCCAGTAGTCGAGAAAAACAGAGTGAAGATACAAGCACGGACTCCAAGGAAGGCGATGCTAAGAATGAGGTCAATGGGACCAATGAAGACATTAAATCTGAAGGTGACACTCAGTCCAATTAAAACTGATCTGATATGACCTCAGATCAGACAGAGGTAAGTGCATTATTTCAAACTTTGATTAGGGCTTTTTGTTACTGTTTAACAGTTCAGCGTAAGTATGTACAGATGAAGATGGAGCTAAGCCAAGTATGAAGAGATACTAAAGCACCTTCTGAAGGAAAACACAGTGTAGCCCTGCAAAATCTTTTGAGGTACATTGTTTTGTATCAGCTATTTTGTAGCAGACTCATACCTCCCCGTTAGTGTGCCTCTTGGGAACATATTTGTAATAGAGTCACCATAGAAGTTAATTGTCCTATTTTTTATTTTTAGGGGATTTGTTATATTTTTTTAAAAAACAACTTGAACTGATTTTGTAATTAAGTCCATATTGTGTTGGTGCATCAGAAACATTTGCTTTAATACTTAATATTTGAGGCACATGTTGGACTATTTTGTTTTTATATAAACTGCTAGTATTTCTTTGTCAAGGATGTTTCTAGTTTTTTTGCTTTGCCTTGCATTCTAATGCAGTTTGTTCTGTAACTCGAGAGCCAGTAGCATTGGATTGATGGAAGTGTAGGGTTTATGAATAATTGCAGCTGACTACCATACCTCACACAGCGTTGGTGTTGTGAGCGGCCCATGAAAAGCCAAATTAAAAATCAAGGATTCAGTCAAACTAAGCAGGTACTCATGCCAGGTACTCCTTTCTCTACCCACATCCATGTTTGAATGCTGTTGCCTGTAATCTTTAAGCTTACTGTTTTGTGTTTTATTTACAAAAAGTGAAAAAGGAATCTTTGTACATATTTTGTGAAAAATTGTTAACATGTAATTAACTTGATGGAATTTTCTTTCAACTGTGTGTAGGGATGCAGTGCTGCCCAGAATTAGATATTAAGCGTATTAAATGCAATAAATACTACATAATAATCGCCTTGTTACATTCAATGCATTTCAAGTCTTTAAGAGGTATGTGTTTATAATTTCCTACTGCGTAGGAGAATTGCCAGGCAGCCATGGCACACAGCGACCTGTACTGGCTGATACCAGACTTGGGAGGCAAATGAAAATAAAGGCCAATTCAGATACACCCAATAGGTATAAATAAATGACAAGAATGTATACAGCCACATCACATAATTAATAACCACCCATTCTTAGCCTGTGATTTTCAGGGTTATTCCTAAATAAGGAAATAGCCCCCAGCTGAAATTATTGGATGAATTAATTTTTTTGAAAGATAAGTGTTAATATATGCTATAGTTATCTCCAAGGAGCTGCTAAACAGTTGGAGTGCAGTTCTCTCTGCACTAGTGTTGCACAGCCCGGAGTCCTTTCAGCAACACTTGCATTTAATTTCTTTGCAAGTCCTGTTGGCATACATGAGGACTTATCAACAGCTGTGGGTGGTGAATTGTGGCCTCTAACAGTTAAATATGACATCTAAAGCCCCTGTATATTGATGAGAGAATTTAAGCAGGCAGCAAAACAGAGCCAATATTTAGGAGTGGCAAACGAGTCCTCTTATGTTCCCACTATCTGACTCTCTTTTCCCAACATTTTACATTATAGGACAGCCATGAGACAAGTCTGCGAAGAATCCTGAAGACTGCATAATTTGAAGATCTGCTTTAAAATGAGGTGAAAGAAAGCTGTAGTGGCATAGAAAAAAATTAAAGTTCGGTTAGATTTTTTTATAAAAAGTAATTCAGGACTGTTGTGACCTCTCAGCATTGCAGAGAGATGTTAATAAGCAAACACGCTACTGAGAATTTTAAGTCCTTTATCATTTTTTTCCTATAAGACTTTTAAGGTGATAAACCAATATAACCTGAACACATGGCTTGCTCAGTGTTTAACTGCAAGTTTTCATTCTTGAACTTTGAAACAAAGGATAAATGTTCAGTATTGTGTGACTCAGACTAAAATTCCATTTTTACAAGGCTACACCTAGCTTCTTGATATACTCTAATGGAGGAAAGTATCTATGAATTTCTGTTACACATTTGATTGTCATTGAGTGTTTAATATTAAAATAGAGTTCTTTTCAAATAAATCAAATGTGTTAAGCTCATTCTTACCTGTTTCCCACAATTTAAAAAAGTTTGCTTTCTTGACTAAAATTTACTGACAGATTCTGCCCAGTAGCTTCCATAACTAAAAACATGTCAATAAAGAAGCACTGCATGATACTGCAGTTCTTTCAGTGTGGTTTGGTTTTTTTCCCCCTTCCTTGGTTTGTGCTGGTATAGAACCACAATATTGTCTCATAATCTACTTACATAGATTATATGTAATATTTGCAAAGTCAGCGCTGGCTGCACAAATTCTGGCTGTGCTTTGTAGGTAAATGCTGCTTATTAGTACCCAGGAGAAAAATCCAATCCCATAGTTATCTGCAGCTATAAGGTAACTTGTAGATTAATCAGATCTTTATATTAAATATGTTAAATAGATTGGGACACAGTGGAGAGAAATGGTCCATTTTACCAGGGAAGCACATTTTAAAAATTGCATAAACCATGGTCAGTCCTGTCCCACCCACCCCCACCCCCCAATCTTAGTCTTGGTAGTTATAGAAAGCTTGGGATGGAGGGTGGTAGAAAAAAACAAGGGGTGTGGGAGGAGGGAGTAAAAAATGGAATTGTCCTTCATTTCAGTAACACACGGTCTGGAGGGGGTGGATCTTTTGCTATGGCTTTTGCCCAGCAAACCAGCCTGCAGCCTTATTTGCCTTTGTTGATACCAGATGGTTGGATACATGGCAATATATTACAGCTTTTGAACAATAGTTAACATGAAATAATAAATTGAAGCCTTGATAGAAGTTGATGAAAACAAAACTTCTGAAAAGCACCAGATGCTGTCAGGATTTGTGCTCAATGCAAGGATATTTTTGCTTTGTCCCTTTTTCTGTATTTCCTCTCTCAATTTGTTCTTCGCTGTATTAGGCAATGTAAACACCAGTTAAGAAGTCCCTTCCTCCAGCTGCCATTGTTAAACCATCAAAAGGGAGGGCAGGAAGAAGCCAGGCACCTTGCCATCGTGCCCAGGCCCTGCTCAGCTGAGAATCCATTCCCCAACAAATATTTATATTGAATTTTAATGTCATTTGTATTTGTTTTGAATTCCTGTGAGCCACTTTGGGAGCCATGTTTTTGCTGAAAAGTAGGATTTAAAACCTAAATTGCTCTGGTGCTGCCTCCAAGTCACCATTAAACATACTTACCTTTGAGTAGTTAATGAGCAGGTTTTGGAATGCTGGAAACAGCATAGTTTAGAAAACAGAATACATTAGCAGAAAAACAATATATGACAAAGTCAAACTTATTCTGAGATAGTATATAAATTCTATAAATAAACCTCTGTAGCTACTCCTAGTAGAGGGTTTCTGGGCTTCATCTAATTGAAATATGCTCTCCTTAGTGTCATTTTCTGTGGTGGTATAAAATATTTATGAACATATTTATGAACAGTGCAGCACTTCAGAGAAACTCCAGTACAAAAGAGTCAGTGCTCTTGATGGAAGGGTAGAGGGGTCTGTGGGTATAATGGGAACTTTTGTCAATGTATAAGGGAAGGTGAACAGAAGACATTGCACACATTCATGTACCCTATCCCTTTCCAAATTTAGGTGAGTTTCAGTTTTTGTACATAGAAAAACCATGACTCAACTATAAAATAGAGTCCACACCCTCTTGTAATTGATCTACAGTGAAACTGTACTCATTTTTCAGAGTATTTTGTTTCTGTCATTTTAATTGAGATTAAAACAAAACCAAACTTCATTTTTTAAAAAAGTATAACAAACATTACTTTGTTACAGCTTGGTAATGCAAAAAAGAATCTGCCATTGGTAAAACAATTACATTTTTCACACATTACATAGATACAGCACTTTCTGTTGGTTCAATTTGATAATGTGACTTCATTTTTCATAAAATACACAGTAGTTTTCTAAATGCATAGATTTGCTCACTTATAAGCACTGTTACATATATTCTCTTTCAAATAAAGTTTTAACTAGTATGCAAAAATCACACTTTATTATTGAAGTAGTTAATATGAGAATTTTCTTTAAACTGGTATCCAGTTTAGTTTGGGGATGGTTAGAAAATCTAAACTAGAAGTTTTTCAGATTTTTAAATATCAATTCTTGGGCTGAAACCATAGGGGAGAGAAACGACTCAAGAAATTTCTCCTGAGATATGCTTTCTCTTCTTCACATCTTCTAGCTTTATGGTCAACACCGAGAAGATCCTTAGTGCTGCAGTTATTAAAAAGGTGATCTACCACTGCTACAACAAAAGAGCTATGAGTAGTTTAACTTGAATTCAGTATATTAAACAGATTACGCTGCTTAACCAGTCATTAGTAAACTTCCAAGATATATGCATCTTATTTGAAAATATTAAGATATAAAGGAATGTTTTCTATTTGAAAGATCTATAACTATAAGAACTGTTAGTTTCATCAATTTTTTCTGAAAATCTCTGTGTAAATACTTAGCTCTGTGGCCATAAATCCTTGAAACACCAATATGGCAGGTTTGCTGCTTTAGTGCTGTAGCAAGGTCTTTCTGTCAGTGTTGCTGCAACCCTTCTAAAAGAAGGGTTGTAACTTTCCCCCAAACTAACTCCAGTTCTTGAAAATCCTGAAGCCTCACAACATCTTGATCCTAGAATAAGGAGAAAAATAGTATTTACCATTTCATTTATTGCATGGGGTAAAGTATCAACTTGAATTGACAACAAATATATCAATTGAGACTGTCAATTCTGCCAGCCCACAAGAATGGAGTGAAGAACTTAGTACCTTAAAGTGGTGTGGTTATGAAATAACATGTTCTATATACCAAGCTATTCCAAGTGACTATGTGCTGGAAAATATCTAAATTTACCTCTGACTAGAGATTAGAGTGATAAATCTGCAGTCATTAGGGTTGCCAAAAAGTTTGGAGAAAATACTGCCTTCCTTTACAGCTTCATTAGATTTTATTTACCAGGTAATATTTACCTCCATGCCATGAAAAACTCCAGCTGCTCATTTCTACACACATCTTCTCTATTAAAGGAATAGGACATTTTTCTCCAGGCCTGTTGGCGGTCCTAATTTTGATGGCCCCATATTTAGAGGAAGCCAAAGGGAGCTACAGAGACACATATGGAGTAGGAAGAGCTACTGTCTTCCATCTGTTTCAAGGTTTATTTACCTAGAAAATGTATATGCCACCTCTCCAGAGACCTCTTTATCTCCACTTGCTTCTCTTGAAGCACCTAATTTGCCCTAGGAATTGAAGAAGAAGAGGATGGCAGATTAGCCACCAGAGAGGGAGAGATTAGCTGCCGCCTGAAACTGTTGGAAAGAAATGAACAGGTGTTCAAGGTTTTGCTGGAGATGGGGCTTCTTTCCCAGCATGAGCAAGGAGCAAAGAAGAGATTGGATTTATACCCCGCCCTTCACTACCCAAGGGAGTCTCAGAGCAGTTTACAAACTCCTTTCCCTTCCCCACCCCACAACAGACACCCTGAGAGAGCTCTGACAGAAACCCGTGCCAGAACTATAGCTTGCCCAAGGTCAACCAGCAGGTGCAAGTGGAGGAGTGTGGAATCAAACCCGGTTCTCCCAGATTAGAGTCTGCACACTTAACCACTACACCAAACTGGTTCTCAGGCTATTCAAATTCAGGACTAGTGAAGTCAGATGGCCCAAACATTAATACTTTCTCAAAAAAGCATCAGAGCAATGGATGAAATTACATTTGACACAATTCACTTCCATATTTTCCTTCCCATAACCTGTGGAGGTTTGAGTGTTAGAGAATGGGTATGTTTGGTATAATGTTGCCAACTGAATGGAGCAATATGTACTATCAGTAGTGGTTTAATGGAAACTGACAGCTGAAGCTTTTCATGGCATGCAGTCAAATACTGTCACCCAGGCCTCGGATGGGGGCGGAGCTCACCGGAGCAGCGCTCCGGGAGTGAGGCGCCAGGGGGGCGGGCACTTGGCGAAGCCCCGCCTCCCTACTTCCTGCCGTTTTCCTTCTCTAGCCCTCATTTGGGCCCAGGAGATTGCAGAAGACGGAGGTAAGTAGGCTACCTCCTCCTGCCTAGTCCCCGCCATCCATCCCCCCCCCCCCCTCCCCGTCTTTGCTCTAGGCTTCAGAGGCCTGAGCAACCTCCCTCCCCACCCTCCATGCACCCGGAGAGCGCGGATCCGTGCGCTCCGGGAGGCCTCTCCCCCACCCCTTGCTCTAGGCCTCAGAGAGGCCTCAGCAACCTCCCTCCCCGCCCTCCATGCACCCGGAGAGCGTGAATCTGTGCGCTCCGGGAGGCCTCCCCCCCCCGTCCTTGCTCTAGGCCTCAGAGAGGCCTGAGCAACCTCCCTCCCCGCCCTCCATGCACCCGGAGAGCGCGAATCCGTGCGCTCCGGGAGGCCTCCCCCCCGTCCTTGCTCTAGGCCTCAGAGAGGCCTGAGCAACCTCCCTCCCCGCCCTCCATGCACCCGGAGAGCGCGAATCCGCGCGCTCCGGGAGGCCTCCCCCCCGTCCTTGCTCTAGGCCTCAGAGAGGCCTGAGCAACCTCCCTCCCCGCCTTCCATGCACCCGGAGAGCGCGGATCCGCGCGCTCCGGGAGGCCTCCCCCCCCGTCCTTGCTCTAGGCCTCAGAGAGGCCTGAGCAACCTCCCCCTGCCCTCCATGCAGTCAGAGAGGCCTAGGAAGCCTCCCCCTGTTCTCCATGCACCCGGAGCGCGCGGATCTGCGCTCTCCGGGAGGCCTCCCCCTTTCCGGTCCTTCTCTTAGGCTGCCATTTGCTGCCAAAGGAACCCCTTGTCCTCCACCCCCTGGTCCTGGCAGCATTGGCACAGCGCTCTGGGAGCCTCCCCTCCCCCGGTCTTGGCAGCACTGACACAGCGCTCCCCCCCCGGTCCTGGCAGCACTGGCACAGAGCTCCCCCCCGGTCCTGGCAGCACTGGCACAGCGCTCCCCCTCCTCCTCCCAGCAGTGGCACAGCGCTCCAGGAGCCTCCACCTCCCCCAGTCCTTCCCTTAGGCTGTCATTTGCGGTGGAAGACACCCCCCCCCACTCTCCAGCTTCCTGGAGCAAATGTGTGACACAGGGTGTTGGGTTGGATGGGCCACTGGCCTGATCCAACATGCTATTCTTATGTCTGGGGCACTGATGCTCTGCATTCTTGATCCTTGGGGGTAAGAGTGGGAGGGCTTCTGGGTTTAGGCCCCACTGGTGGACCTCCTGAGGGCCCCTGGTATTTTTGGCTGATGTGTGACACACGGTGTTGAACTGGATGGGCCATTGGCCTGATCCAACATGATGTTCCTATGTCTGGGGCAGCGATGCTCTGCATTCTTGGTGCTTGGGGGGTAAGAGTCGGAGGGCTCCTGGGGTTCAGGCCCCACTTGTGGACCTCCTGAGGGCCCCTGGTATGTTTGGCTGATGTGTGACACAAGGTGTTGGACTGGATGGGCCACTGGCCTGATCCAACATGATGTTATTATGTCTGGGGCAGTGATGCTCTGCATTCTTGGTGCTTGGGGGGTAAGAGTCGGAGGGCTCCTGGGGTTCAGGCCCCACTGGTGGACCTCCTGAGGGCCCCTGGTATGTTTGGCTGATGTGTGACACAGGGTGTTGGACTGGACGGGCCACTGGCCTGATCCAACATGATGTTATTATGTCTGGGGCAGTGATGCTCTGCATTCTTGGTGCTTGGGGGGTAAGAGTCGGAGGGCTCCTGGGGTTCAGGCCCCACTGGTGGACCTCCTGAGGGCCCCTGGTATGTTTGGCTGATGTGTGACACAGGGTGTTGGACTGGACGGGCCACTGGCCTGATCTAACATGATGTTCTTATGTCTGGGGCAGTGATGCTCTGCATTCTTGGTGCTTGGGGGTAAGAGTCGGAGGGCTCCTGGGGTTCTGGCCCTGCTGATGGACCTCCTGAGGGCCCCAGGGTTTTTTCCAGTGTTCCCTCTAAGTGCAAGCTAGCTAACAGTTTTTTAGCCTCTGGCTCATACATTTTTGTATGCCATCAGATAGGCTCGCCAGCTTTGAGTTGGGAATACTTTGGAGATTTTGGGGGTGGAGCCTGAGCGGTGGGTGTGGCCTTCTGACACACTTCCTGTGATGTCAGGGGGTGCGGCCTTCTGGCACACTTCCTGTGATGTCAGGGGGTGCGGCCTTCTGACATACTTCCGGTGATGTCAGGGGGTGTGACATATGCTAATGAATTATGCTAATGAGCTCCTGCAGCTCTTTTTCTACGAAAAGACCCCTGCTGTCACCTAATAATTGCTTGCAAATCAGACTAATGCTAAAGAGACAGAATGACAGTTTTAAAGTTGGCAATCCTACTTAGGAGGCCTTTCATCCTCCCTTGCTAGCCCCAAAAGCTGAACGTCTGCTTTAAGGGACATTCTTATTAAAAGCAACTTGCTGTTATGTACAAAGATTTCTCATTCGGACTCAAATGGTAGCTAACAGGTCTCCAGTGTGGTGCCCACAGGCATCATGGCACCCACCAACACCTTTCCTGGTGCTGCCAAGTGTTCTTAGAAAGTAGGAGTACCAGGTGGAGCCTATGCCCAACAGAGTTGATGATTGACCACTGGAGTTTTGATTGGTTTTGTAGGTTTTTAAAATGTTGCTTTGGCTGCAGCTGACACCACAGCGCAAGGATCTTCATTGTGTGACTGAAAGCAAGCTGCAGCAGCCATTCTGTGGCTGGCTCTGACATGTGGCAGGCATTTTATGGCAGCTGTTTTGTGTCACAAATGCTGTGTCACAATTCCAAGGGTACCTGCAGGCTCAAAAAGGCTGGGGACCCCTGGTAGCTGATATTCACAGAAAAACACCAAATGTGGCATTTTCTAGACAACAAACTGCAGTCGAATATAGTGCACTTTGTGGGTGTTGCAACATGTCTTAACAAAAACTGATATTTGTTGCCTGTACACTGCATTAACCAACAGACTGTTCTCTGATGGCTAGGGGTATATTTCTGCCAAGGGAAACTGTCAACATACAAACAACTACTTAAAGGAAAACATTAATCCTTACCTTTCTTACCAGCGTATTGGGTAGCTTTCTGATCTTCTGTATTTGTTCAGGATTAACACCCAGTTTACAACAGCTCGCTCTGAGAAGATCTGGATAAGTCAACTCTTGTCTGTTCAGTTCAATTTCAATAAAGTCATTTTCTTTTGGATTCCAAATTTTTACTTTAAGCACCAATTCTATATATTTGGATATTTTTAAAAAATTGTGTTTTTCTCCACAACATTGAAAAGGCACTTTCAGTGCAGCCCTAAACACATTTCCTTGGAATGATTCATCACTAATTTAAAAAGAACTTTACTACAAAGTTCTCTTAAAATTGCAGGACTCTGAGTTCTTTTTAGGCTGACAGGGCACAATCAAGAAAAAATTAAAGTGACAGTATTCCATTGAAATCAACAGGATTAGTGTACACCAGAGGTGTTGAACTCATTTGTTTTGAGGGCTGGACCTGAGATATGTCACTTTGTTGGGCTGAGCTACGCATATATAAACTTTATAAAGGACACGGGCAAACCCAATTAACTATATTTTTTACTCAAAATACAAACATGCTTTAAGAGCATAACCAAAGCTCTGCTGGATCAGACCAGTGGTCCATCTAGTCCATTATCCTGTCTCACACAGTGGCCAATATTCCAGATAAGCCCACCCCATAGATCTATACAGGGGCATTACAATATCAGCTGTTTCATTCTCAGTCCCTTTCCTAATCATCCCTAACTTAAGAGTTTGCCTTTTTTCACTGCTGCAGCACACTGGGTTAAAACATAAGAGAAGCCCATCCAGCCCAGGGCGCTCTGTCACACAGGGGCTAAAGCCCAGTTGCCCTCAGGAGGTCCACCAGCAGGGCCAGAACTCCAGATGCCCTCCCACTGTTGCCTTCTAAACCCCAAGAACATAGAGCATCAACCTGGAGGAAATGGCTACTTTGGAAAGCAGACTCCCTTGCATTAGACTCCCCCACCCCAAATCTCCAGGAAGTTCCCAATGGAGTTGGCGTATGTAGTCAGAGCACCCATAAAATGGGGAGAGGAGGTGGCACCAGCTGGGGAACCTGGCAGCTTGGGGAGGGGCGCAAGATCTAGCTCTGGAGAAGCCTTCCATGGAGCAGCCAGCCTTCTTTCCCTCCCAAGGCAGAGGACCAGCTGGACTGAGCAAGGGAGGTGTGTCCAGCGCAGAGCAGTTTGGCTGGGCTCCACCAAGGTCATCTTTTCCCCAGGTTGGGAGGTGAATTCACTGCCTCTGCCTCCTCTCCAGTAGGCATGATGGTGTAACACGGTAGTGGGATAAGCAGACATGGGGCTGGGCATTGCCCCACAGAAGCCCCAACCTGCCTGCCTGAGGGGACCGGTCACACAGCTCTTTCCTTGCAAAATGAAATTTGAAGAGGCTGCAGATCCTCCCTATTGTTTACCAGCTGAAGTGGCCGCCTCTTCTCACCCCACCCCCCAGAAGTTTACAAACAGCTGGGACAGGAAGGCGCTCATGTTTAGCACTGCAGCATCAAGACTCCCAGCACTGAGAAAGACCAGGAGGCTTTCAAACGCAGCTCAATGGGACAGAGCAGGGGCCCCCCCCCCTGCGCTCTGGTATTTCCTTGTACTAAGTCCCTGATGTCCACCCTCCCACTTCCATTGTCTAATACTCCTTAGCACTGGGGCAGTATACATACTGCACAACCTCTGTTTATCTGGGAGAGACACCTCCAGGACCCCACGTCAGCAAGGCACAGGCCGCCGCATCCACTGAGTCCTCTGCAGCCTCAACCCTGTTCTCAAGCCAGAGCGGGGGAGGGACTGGGGTCAGCTTATTTGAGCTGACATGGGAGCGGGGGGAGCCAGCAGGCATATGCAGCGTCAAGGCTTTGCAGCCGATCCCAAAGTGGCTGGTGCAGGAAATATGGGGCCAGCTTGACAGGAGGCTGGGGAGAGAGAGAGAAGGCGGATTTGAGACTGGAAAGGGAAATAAAAGGAGGCTGGGGAGGATAACTGCTGGGCACTCATGCTGTTGGGAGAGGTGCACCAGCTGAGAGGATGTGGGCCAGATAAGAGCCCTGGATGGGCCAGATTAGGCCCACAGGCTGTATGTTTCACACCTCTGGTGTACACAGTCCAATGGCTTAAGCCTTGCACACTTCAGTGGGACTTTGTGAACTGTTATATTGTGAACCGGTTCTAAGTCAAATATCTGTATAATGTCAGTATGGCTAAATAAGAACAAATGAAATTAATTTTTGGTAAAATATTATCTTTACAAAGTTAAGACAAAAAATAGAAAGGTACTAATTATGGCCAAGCTATGATTACAAAATCTAATCAAATGATAACATGGAACTCCAGAACCAGAAGATTTATGTCACTACTTATTGGCCTGTCTGCCTTATTCAGCTCCCAGGCAAAAATTCTTAGACACTATTCCGGCTATCTTAGGCCTGAGCACCATGATGGAGAAACTTTTATTTCTCCTCTCTGATAAGGAACCAGTGTCTCCCCCAAGGTTGCTCTTTTTGCCCTAGCTGCTAAGAAAATCTGATCTAAGTTAGTGTCCAAAGACTAGGCCAGCAAAATATTCTTTTCTATTGCCAGCAAGACAAGTTTCTGAAGGGCCATTTGTTTTAAATGGGTTTTGTTACAAAAATGTAACTTTTAATAGTTTGGGTAGCAATCCAGTTTTAATGTTTTGTTTACTCATTATTTTACATTTTTTCTTGTTTTTAATTGCCTTTGGCCCTCTGCAATAGAACTGAACTGCTAAGGCAAATCAAGCAATAATTTGAAGGAACAATTTGTAGAAATGTGCTTTTAAAATATCCATGGTGCATTTTGGTTACAGCAGATGTGAGTTCTAGCCCTGTAAAGTGCCTGAATGGGAGAAATTAAGGAAGAGCAGGGTATGGCTCAGCTATGGAGTGCTATATTAACTGGTCTCCCAAACAGAGTAATGTTATTAATGTTGCTCTGGTACAGTTTTTGGAATATATATATCCCATCTTCAGTACTTTATTTCTCAAAAATAAATCTGAGAATTAGGTCATGCAAGATGGAGGCGCTTGAGGAAGGGGAAGTCCCACCTCCAAAATCTCTCCTTCTAAGCTCTCAAGTACATGAGGAAAGTAATCTCCCTTCTCTTCCCTCTACTCTAACTCTGCTGCTCTCAACAGTCTCTATGGAACCTACATAGGTGTGAGGGTTCTTTTTGGTGTAGTGGTTAAGTGTGTGGACTCTAACCTGGGAGAACTGGGTTTGATTCCCCACTCCTCCACTTGTACTTGCTGGATGACCTTGGGCAAGCCATAGTTCTGGCACAACTGTTCTTGAAAAAGATCAGTTTCTGTCTGAGCTCTCTCAGCCCCACCTATCTCACAGGATGTCTGTTGTGAGGAGGGGAAGGGAAAGGAGTTTGTAAGCCACTCTGAGAGTCCTTTGGGTAGTGAAGTATGGGGTATAAATCCAATCTCTTTTCTTTTGCTTAATTTTCAAAGTCATATGTTCTTTATACCTGGGAAAGCCCACAAGTAGTTAGAGATGGTGAACCTGCCAGTTTACAATAAAGTGAAATTAGAGGATAAGGGGTTGTGGGAAATCATTGGAGGGGCGGACTTCCGGTTTTGGCATTCGCCATGGCGGTTGCATTCTCCCAAGGCTCCGGGAGACATGCGCCAGAGCCCGTGGTTGGGAGGGGGTGCGATTGTCCGTGCCACCGGAGCCCTTGTGTTGGGCTCCCAGCCATGGGGCAATAGAGAGCTCTTCCTATGATGACTTCGCCAACGAAGGGGGGCTATTCCATGCCCCGAAGGTCCCGCTGCGGAGCGTCCTGGATTGGGAACTAGAATCGCACATCAGAGCAAGCGGTGGGTGGCCAAGTGAACTGAAATCTGAAAGCGGCCACACCATTGAAAAGTGAGTCTAAGTGAAAGCAAGAAGCACCAAAGATCTAGCCAAAAACCTCCCCTTAAAAAGCGAGGGGAGGGAAATCTCTCCAGATAAGAAGAAAACAAATGTATTTTTAACCACAGACTTACCAGGCTTTGCAAAGAGTTCTAGAGACTGTGATAACTTTTACAAAAAGTAAACAATTTCTCAACATGGCGCCTCCACGGAGGGACAAGAAAGATAAACAAATGAAACCTAAGCTGCCGTCTGGAAATGCCAGCCCAGCGAGTACTGTCCCTAGACAGGACACAACAGAGCTTCAGAGGATGCTGAATGAAGCATTGCGACCCCTGCTGGAACAAGTTACGGCATTACACCATAAGTTTGATGTATAGCAAACTCAGCTGAACGAGACAGTTAAAAAAAACAAAAAACGGAGCAAGAGCTTAAAGAGGTGGATGCCAATGCTAAGAAGTTTCAAAAACAACTGCACACGACGGAGAAAAAGAGACAAACCAATGAATCCCATTTGTTACAGTTGCAAATGGAAATGGCAAGCTATGTCCTAAGATTTCAAGGTGTTCCGGAAGAGAAGGGAGAGAATCTGAAGCAGATTATGTGTGATGCTTTGGGCCCGATTGCAGATGTTAAAACGGATACACTGCAAAGCAAAATTGATATGATCTTTAGGTCGTATTCAAAATTCATAAGAAAAAATAGTCTGCCCGGGGAAGTTACAGCGAGATTCTCCAGAAGACAAGTGAGGGATCAGATACTTAAAGCAACAAACAGAGCTACTTGAAAATCAAAGACAAATAAAAATGTTGAAGGATATTCCATTTGCAATAAGAAGGAAAAGAAGGAAATATAGGGACTTGGTTCTATTTTCACAGAAAAACTTCGTCACCTACAGACAGGGCCGGCCCGAGGTGTTTCTGGGCCCTAGGCGAGGTCAGCTTGTGGCGCCCCCCAGGCGATGCCAACCTCCCGGTGGGGCCTGCAGACCTCCCAGAAACACACCCAGGACGGGGGGCGCCGGGCACCACAAGCTAGCCTCGGCAGGGGGGAGGAGAGATACATACACTCCCCTCCAGGCTGGATGGGGCTGAGTGGCAGTGGCAGTGGAGCACCTGCGTGGCTTGTACGGTAGGCGGGGCAGGTCGAGGCCCGCCAGAGTCTGTTTCCCCCCGGCTTCACCCAGGCTGGGCTGGGCCGGGTGGGCCCCTTGAGCAGCACCGGAGGAGCCGGCTTGGGGAGGGGGAGTGCTTAGGACTGCTGGCTCCCTTGCACTCCCCCCCATACCCCCTTCCTGCCCAGGGGTGGGGGGTGGGGGGATCCTCTGGCCGTGTGCTTTCGCCCTGGACGACGACAGAGTGGGGGGCTCCTCCGGCCGTGTGCTTTCGGCCCACCCCCCTCCCTCCCTCCTTGCCCAGGCCCGGGAGCAGGATGCCGCTGCTGGGCCGCACCCAGGCTTGAAGTGCTTCCTCCTCCTCCAACGGGGCGCCCGGCAACTAGCAGTGGGGGGTGAGTGGCCTCCAGGCCACGCGGGGCGGAGGCGTGGGGCAGGCAGGGGGGCGCTGCCGTTTGCCTGACCCGCCTGGCAGCCACGTCGACTCGCGGGTGGAGGGAGGGGGGGCTGGCTGGTGGGCATGGGGGCGGGGCGGGCTTAATTGGAACCAGCTGGGCAGTCCCCCGACTCGCCCCCCCCCAGCGGCAGCAGCGCCGCCAGAAGCCCTGGCTCCTCCGAGGGAGCGAGCGAGAGGGCGGGTGGCTGGGTGCCTTGGGGCTGTATGGGCACGCTGCTTGGCTGGTGGCTGGGAGTCCCACAGGCTAAGCGCGACGGCGAGGCGCAGTGGCAGCCTCCGCCCCCCCCGTCTGTCCGTCCGTCCGTCTGTCCGTCCAGCTTGGCATCTCCAGGGGCCTGGAGATGGCGAAGTGCTGCTTTCCTGGGCGCCCAGGAAAGCCAGGGAAGGGGTGGGGGTTCTAACCCCCGCCCCTTCCCTCCCAGCGCCAGCTTTCTTGGGCGCCTCGCAGCTGCGAGGCGCCCAGAAAAGCCAGGGAAGGGGCGGGGTTAGAATGCCTGCCCCTTCCCTCCCAGCGCTGGTTCTGCCAGCTTTTCTGGGCGCCTCGCAGGTGCAAGGCACCGAGGAAAGCCGGCGCTGTCGGCGCTGGGTGGGAAGGGGGGTTTTCATGGGGGGCGGGGGGCATTTTGGCGCCTCTGCTGGCCCTGCCTACAGACTGTCCCTGAAGGCATAATCTTCAAATTTATGGACAAAAAAGAAAAAATTGACTGTGTTGAAAAGGCATGTGAGTTTTTGCACCTTCATAGTCGTCCAGCAAACGGAGAAGAAGAGGAGGAAGACAACAGCACCAAAGAAAGTGATGAAGAGGGAGCAGTGGCATCTTCTAATGGGAACCCTGACTCAGCATTAAGGGCAGCAGCTCCAAAAACAAGCTATCATTTGAGAAAGAAAAAGGACAAAAAGTTAGTAGTTATTGCTTTCTGGAGCGTCTTAAAGTTTTTTATTTTGTATAACTATTTCTTACTTTATGGAGGCAGACATGGGGGAGCATTCAATTTTTGTATTTTTTTTAGTTTAAATAGATGATTATATGAACATATTCAATGAACTTTAACTGTAACTTTGAGCTAATAAGCTGACTTAATAAGCATTATGTATGACCACCATCTCTTGGGGTTTTAGTGGGTTTTCTTTACTTTCACCATTAGTTTGTAGTTCCCTCCCCTTTTTTCGTTGAAGTTTATAGAAAAAGCCATTAAAAAATCCCCTATGGGGAGCCAAAAAAAAAGAAGGAAATCATGGGAGGGGCAATTTGGAACTCATTCTTGTGCCCCTGAAACTCTCTAAACTCTCAAGGACTTGATCAGGCTAATTTCTCTCCATCAGCATTCCCCTTTCCCTTCTAACTTACACTCAGGTATTCTCAAAATTCTGTCCCTCCTAGTTCACATTTAGTTCTCCTCAGGCTGGTTTTTCCCTTTGGTTAGTTTACAAAGTTGTATTTTGTTGACATACTTGGAGAGTCCCCTGAGTATATAGGTGGTCTGGGAGAGGGATTTCATCATTCAGAGAAGGGCCAGCCAGTGAAAGCGTCCTATTCCCTCTACATTACAGTGTTGCCATTCTTTGCACCACATCTCCCTACACTTTGGATGCCCATTCACAAAAAGATTTTCAAATACTGAGAAGCAATTCCATGTCTTCAACAACCTGTGCCAGAGAAAAGCTAAGTTCATTATATTGAATTTTATTGTAAGCTGCCCTGAGCCCTCCTTGCAGGGAAGAGTGGCCTAAAAAACTAATTAAATAAATAAATAAGCAGCAGTTCTCCCTTCTCTCACACTGACTGTGCAGTGTAGGATGGATCCCATCTTTCAAATTCATTAGGCCACGAAAGACAGAAAGTGTACTACAGAAGTTAACTCCTTGTCATGTAGCATTAAAAAACTCTATCTTGATCTGTCCTTTAAGAAAAAGGACAGAATGAAATATTAGGAAAGGAGAGCAGACACACCTTAACTACAACTAGATGATAAAAAGCATTCAGATGGTAAATGACCCCTTTTACTACCTTGCATGTTAGATGGGAACATTCCTGTGAGAAGCAGAGGCTGGCATGGCAGTGTAGTGCAAGAGCTTTTTGCTTGCTGAGGGGTGTGTTGTATAGATGCAGCTGAAGTAAAAAGAGTTCTGTTGCGAAACACTGATGATGTGCAAACAGAGCAGTTGTGGAAACTATGCTTTGTGCATTTGGATGTTTCCATGCCAGTAGGAAAACCACATTCTCTTTCACTATGGCCTAGCCCTATTAGTTCAGTTTCATTGTGCAGTGAGGTGTGTTTGCAATCCTTGTCATCTTGAGTTGCTGATAAACAAGAGCTGGTGTCACCCTCAGATAAGTAAGAGGTGGCTGTGCTTGTGTCCTGGAGTGCTGAGGTGTTGGAGGCTTTTTCTCTTTCTTGACCAGGGAATGGTAGATTTGTCATATAGTTTGTAACAGCAGGCAGATTTAAGTCATTCTCTTTGTGATTGCAGCCTTCTTCCACTAAAAGAGAAGTTAAGGAACAAGAAAAAATAGAACTGGTTAATAAGTTTCTCCATTTAATACGACAAATAGAATTGTTTGAGAACAAGAACACACTTCCAGTTGAGATCAGGGCCCTGCAGGACTTACAATTCCGCAGGGCCTATAAAATGGAGCTGTTCTGCCAGGCCTTTGGTTGAGTTGGTGGATATATGATTCCATTGGCCTCCCCTGTACAAACCCACTTAAGTTATGCACTGTACCAATTTATGTCATAGGTGTTTGCCTGGGCCCACCTGCTGATACGCAGGTTTCCCATGTACATTTACAACATGCTTCCAGGATGTGCTGGTTTTGTCAATGTTTTTAGCTCACCATGATGTGTTAATTTGTCTTGGTTGTTTTTTTTAATTGATTATATATATATATATATATATATATATATATATATATATATATACACACACACACATATACACACACACACACACACTAGGAATAAGGCCCGTTGTGGAAATAAATACAACGGGCTCTAGAAAGAGGCTCTGGGAGAGTGCCCCGGCTTTGGGAACTCAGTGACAATTTGCTGTGGCAATCTCAGCAGGATATAATGACAGAGTCCACCATTTTCTCCAGAGGAACTGATCTTTGCTACCTGAAGAGCAGTAGTAATTTTGAGTGATCTCCAGCCCACCCCCAAGATTGGTAACAGTGGTTCCCCAGGAGGGAGTGGCTGGTTTGGAGGGTGGAGTCTATGGCATTGTACCTGTCTGAGGTCCCACCCCTCCTCAACACTCACCTTCTCCAGGTTTGACCCCTCAAATCTCCAGGAATTTCCCAACCTGGAGCTGACAACCCTGTCTCCCTCCCAGCCAACCTTTAGTTTTCCATCTCCTCCCCCATCCCTCCTATAGAGCAGTTGTAATTTTGAGTGATCTCCAGCCACCACCTGGAGATTGGCAGCAATGGTTCCCCATCAGGGAATGGCTGGATTGGAGGGTGGAGTCTATGGCATCGTACCTGTCTGAGGTGCCACCCCTCCTCAAACCTCACCCTCTCCAGGCTCCATCCCTCAAATCTCCAGGAATTGCCCATCTGGAGTTGGCAACCTGATCAGGACTGCGCCCAATGAGTTTTCTCCCAAAGGAGTAGTAGTAGTAGTTTGGATTTATACCCTGCCCTTCACTGCCCAAAGGCGTCTCAGAGTGGCTTACAAACTCTTTTCCCTTCCCCTCCCCACAACAGACACCCTGTGAGGTAGGTGGAGCTGAGAGAACTCTAACACAAACTGTCCTTGAGAGAACAGCTGTGCCAGAGCTTGTGACTGACCCAAGATCACATCAGCAGGAGCAAGTGGAGGAGTGGGGAATCAAACCCGGTTCTCCCAGATAAGAGTCCGTGCACTTAACCACTACACCAAACTGGCTCTCCACTACACCAAAGGCCAACATAGGTGTGGAAAGGGCCTTTTACTGACAGAGGAGAAAGTACAGGTGCCAACTCTGATTAGGGAAATACCTGGAGATTTGGGGGGGTGGATCCTATGGAGGGCAGCATTTGGAATGTGTGTGGAAGGACTCAGCAGGGTATAATGCCATAGAGTCTACCTTCCAAAGCAACCATTTTCTCCCAGGGAACTGATCTCTGTCATATGGAGGTCAGTTGTAACAGTGGGAGATCTCCAGGTCCCACCTGGAGATTGGCAGCCCTAGGGGAAAGTCAGCCGCACAGCAGGGAATTGAAGAAAATGGTTTGATGGTTGCTCGCCCACCTCGTTAGCCAGCCAGCCATGCTGAAGCTAAGCAGGAGAAAGAGCCTTTTTCCATTTATTCTGACAGGAAAGTGGCCATTGGGGAGGGGGTTATGCTGAAAGTCCTTTGTTTTTTTACTCACAGAACCAAGCTTGGCTGCCTACCAACAGCCAATGAGGGGACAGTCCCTCACAGGAGTCAAGAGAACTGTCTTCCTCAGGAGACAGAGCTGTCTGCCAGGGGGGTGGGTGGGGAAGAGGAGCAGACCCAGCACCCGGCCAATGGCACACGAGTACTCTTGAGTGGCAGCTGATGGGCCAATGGCTGAGGGAGAGCATTTTACAGCCATTGGGAGCGCATGGAATCTTGCGAAACCAAAAGATAAATATTTATAAGGAGAGATATTTTTTATTTATTTTATTAGTATATTGTAACCTGCCCTGAGCCCGCTTCCAGGGAAGGGCAGGATATAAATCCCAATACATAAATATATCTTCAGAAGATACAGATAAGTAACAAAAAGGGCATTTTTCAATTGAAGAAAAGTCCAACACCTTTGAAACAGCAGGTGGAAAACTAAATATGGTATAATTCACTTAATGCACTTGTGGAGCCAACCAGGGCAGCTGGATGAGGAGCAAGTGTTTGGCTCCTGGGAGGCTCCTCCTGCTGAGCTTTTCTTTTTCTAATAGTATGCTAAATGAGAGGAGGAAAATCTGTGCAGATATATAGACCAAGGAAACCTGCAATCTATTTCCCAGCTATAAAGTACACATTTACACTCTCTTTTCCATGTACTCCTCAGGAGAACTCAGATAAGGTTTTGGAATCCTTGTAGGACCATGTTGGAAAGTGGGGTAGGAGTGCTACTACAAACAGTGTGACTTGAAAGGAACTTCAGACTAGGCCTTAGCAGTTCTTCCCAATACTCTTCCTTATGATCTGAACAAATCCCCTGAAGTCAGTACAATTCATTGCCCCCACAAAAAAGAATCAAATAATTACAGAATTCGAAGGACTGCTCTTATGAACTAATGGAATGCCTTGCATGAAAGCATCATCCTTCCTTAATACACTTCACAGTTTTTGTTGCCTGTTTCTCTGCAAGGTTAGGTCCCACTGTGTTCACTTAAGTCATGGTAAACAGGACTGCAGCATTATTTTCCGAGTCCATAGCCATCCTTGCAGAAGATCCAGCATTTAAATGTGGTGGTGGCTTGCCTATTATGTTCCTAGAAACTCTAGTATTCTTTGGGCCCTTATCCAAGATTCCTTGATTAAAAGTAACAATGAAAGCAGCTGGGGGCCATTTTCTGTCTTCCTCTGCAAGTGCAGGTGCAAAGGAATATTGGAAGAATTATATGGCTCACTATGGCAGTTTGTGCATGTCGGTAAGAGGACCAAACCAGCCTGCTTGGCACCCTGTGTGTTACCAGGGGCCCTCTTTGTAGATGTGTGCTCTCTGCCTTGGCTCCGTTTTGGCTCAGTTCACCTTGGCAGCCATTTTAGGAGCTAGCAGTGCCATCCTTTAGAGAAGATGAGGTCATGGCTCTCCTCAGGCTATTCTAACAAGTAGCCAAAACATAGGGCAGCAGACTGATTCACTGATGGGACTTGTGCATGCCTACCCATTGCGAAGCCAGACAGTCATCTGTCACGACCCCAGCAGGTCGCCACCTTCCACCACCACCACCCTGGACTTACAGTCCCTTGAGAAGGCCCAGGGTACCCTTTCAAGCCCAAGCAAAATGCCCCTTTTACAGCCGTGAAAACACAGGCGTGATGACCAGGCAGAGAATAAAACAATGGTTTATTAACACTAATGGGGTATGGAAAACAAGACAAGGTACTTTAGGCTATAACATTGCTTACCTGAGGGTCTCCTCCCAACTGCCTCAGGCATGGGTGAATCCTCCACCCCAGCTGGATTCAATCACCTTTTGTTACCTTTCTTTTAAGCCCACCCCCTCAATTTAATCAGAGCCAGAAAATCCACAGATTCTTATCCTGGACTCACCCTGAATTCCTGCATTCTACAGTTATTTCTTTGATATTCCTTTGTGCCAGCTCTTGTAACTACTACTGTTTTGGCAGCCAAAACTGCTGCCTTACCTTCTCATGATATCCTTGGGATAACTGGAAACTCTAAAGGTCCCCTACACTGAATCTCTGGATTGCCTAAATGGACAATATACTCTACTTAGCTCAGTAGACTGAGGATAGGTAAACTCATTTTTTGTTCATTAAAACTCTCACCTTCTTTAAATTCCTCTCCCCAGTCTTCCTCATGGCCACTCTCTGGCATAGAATTCCCACTCAGCCAGAGGCTTGACTCTCTTTTACTTTCTCTCCTCTTGTGTAATTCTTCATAAACACACCCTTCTGAACTTTTCAATTCCTGTATGCCTGTATTTTCCTCAATAACGGTTACTGGTAGCTTATTAGAGGCACTTTGAGCTTGCTTGCACACTATCCCTAATTCACATGTTCTGTTCTCCCTAACTGGTAAGTGTGTCAGTTTTCCAAGGAGCCAGGCTGTGGAAGTAGAAAGAGGTTTCCCCCTGACACTGAGCTTAATTTTCCCAAATTAGTTGCGGTTTTGGGTAAGTGTCCTGAACTCGTTAGCCTATACATGTGAAAGGGGGCACATGTAGTAACATCTGTGAACTGAGAATATTCTCTGTAATAAAGGGGTCCCCAACATGGTGCCTGCTGGTATCTTTCCTGGCACCTGTCAAGTGTTCTTAGAAAGTAGATGAGACCAGATGGGGCTTTTGCCCAGCAGGGCTTCTGATTGGCTCTAGATTTTTAAAAAACATTGCTTTGGTGGCAGCACCTGTCACTACAGCACAAGGATCTTAATATGTTTGTATTAAAAGGCATCATGTTAAATAGACTTCTGTCTGAAATTCTGGAGAGTTACTATTAGAGTTATTAATAACCTCATCCCCTAATATTTTGTGGTTGAGCCCATCACCCTGTGTCAGAATTCCTAAGGTGTCTGCAGCATCAAAAAGGTTGGGGACTCCTGCTGTAATGTATCCCCAAACCCTCTGCATCCCGTAGGGATTCTACAGCCAATGTGAAGCCATTGATCAGCAATCAAGCAAAACTAGAAAGGGTTCCCTGAGTGGAGAAAGGTTTTTGGGGGTGGGGTGGGGAGAAACAGCTATGGTAATGTCTGATGCCTTGTTGAAAGGGAGAGATACAATATCTTGTGTCAGCAGAAACACAAGCTGGAATATGATCAAATTCACTTTAGTGCAAAGAATACTTGCAATGACTTTCTTGTGCTTTTACTTCCACAAGTGGAAATGTTCCATGGGATTCAGCTCAATGCTGCAAACATAAAAAGAGGGCTAATTTAATCCAAGTAACTCATTTAAAAAATTATTAGGCTGCCTGTTAAATGGGTAAGAAAAGATCCCACCCCTGTTGTTCTTCCTTCCTTTATGAACCTCACTGAAATTCCTGGGACTACCCACATGAATAAAAGGGATCAATGTTTGAGTTTTGCGGGCACCTTTTAAGACCAACAAAGTTTTATTCAATGTATAAGCTTTCGTGTGCACGCACACTTCTTCAGATACAGTGAAACAAGACGTCCTCAACCATTACATATAGGTAGATAGGAGGGAGTTAGTTGCCAGGAAGGGCTAGTTACATTAAAAGGTATAATGTAGTTTTAGAAAGACTGATTCAAAATGTGAAGGATACCTCCTAACATCCTTTTGACCTCTGCCTCTGTTTTGCAGTGTCATTTTTGGACTATTAGTGACATGTTTGCAAAGCACTCTGAAATTTTAAAAAAGCACTATAAAATGCTATTATTAACTACCCTGATGGGTGGCAGATCAGCAAAACAAGGAAGCAGAATCAAAAACTAAAAGCCCAGAGTGGCTATATATTCCAGAGGTACCCAGAACCGAAGCTTAAAACAGTCTCTTTCCTGTTCTCATAGACTTCCTGTTGTATACTAAGATGTAAAAGATGGCCATGGCCGGCTAGCTGGGCCATGCGGTCAGGCAGACCCTCAGACCTTCGGTCCTAAAGACAATAGCCACCTCGGATCCTAGGGCACGCCAATAGGCTCCCCTGGATCTGACAGGGAACCTATTGGAACTAAGACTTGTAAATAGAGCCAATTAAGGGTGATGGGTGTGTGTGGGTGTGGTACTGGGGTATGCATATAAACCGGGCATGGCCGGCTTAAACCATGCTTCATTCTGTGATGTAATCAATAAACATCTTGTTGATTTCACCATGCTGAGCCTCCAGCCTCAGTACTTTTCACTGGCGACGAAGATGGGATCCCGTGAGCAGGTCTGACTCCTCCGTGACCACGAGCACCGCATCAGCGACCACCACGGAGCCTGAGGACTCCTGCATTCCCAGCCACCGGCAATCCACAAGTCATGGCCACCATATCATCGCAACCGGCCCCAGCTCTGCCACAATGAGTCATGGCTTCTGCTCCGGGACTGCACCTCTCGGCCTTCGACCCGGCCCATCCTGAGTACTGGGGAGCCTGGGTCACTCAGCGAAAACACTTCTTGAATATACAGGGCGAAACAGGCGCAGAACTCAAGAAATCATGGCTGCTGAGCACATGTGGCATTGCCACAATCCGGCTGGCACAAAATCTTATCATGCCAAAGACTCTGGAGACCACCACCGACGATGAGCTGCTCACCACCCTGACCAACTATTACGCCCCAAAACCCTCGAAATGGGCCGTAAGGATGGACTTCCAGAGACGCACGCAACAGCCCAGGGAGTCCACTGCAGAATTCCTTGCCGACCTCCACCATTTCACCAGTGAATGTGAGTTTACCTCCCTAGAGGACACTCTGCTGACCCAATTCATCGGGGGGGTGGTCAGCGAACCGAAGCTACAGCGGAAACTCATCACCCAGACCGACCTGAAGCTTGACTCAGTGCTGCAAATAGCCACCGTGTTCGAGAAAGCCCAGAAGGACTGACTGCCACGCTCCACACACCAGACCACAGCCGCTTAGGACTTGGACCTCTCGGAGGAGGAAGGAATAGGAGCCCATCAGGTTCGGCACCATGCCCGGCACCACGCCCATAAGAGTAGAGCACTGGCCAGCCGTGTGTCCACACAAGGGTCCATGAAACAACCCAGGTCAAATCAGTGCGCCAGCTGCAGAGATCCCCACGAACAACTGTCCTGCAGATTCTGCAACACAATCTGCCACACATGTGGCAAACAGGGCCACATCGCCTGTGCCTGCCATTCACAGGGAAATCACCGGAACACCTCGGCACACCACGGGATGGCCAAACTCAACTCCACCACAGTCAACCAGAATCAGGTACATTACTTGCCCCAGGGGTCGGCCTGCAAACTGACTGTAACCGTGTTAATAGAGGGGACCCCATGTGAACTGGAGTTAGATACAGGTTCGTCCCTCTCCATTATTTGTGAGGATACCCTGAGGAGAATTTGCCCAAATGGGGGACCCCCTCTCAGGAACACCAACCTCCAGCTAAGAGACTTTCAGAGGAACCTAGTGGATATCAAGGGAGTGAGCCAGTTCCGCGTACGGTACAAGGCATTTGACAGCCTCTTAGAACTGGTCATAGTAAAGGTCCCTCTCGCCAATTTGTTGGGCCTATCCTGGTTCGAGGCACTTGGATTAGCGGTAACTGGGATCAACCAGGTGGGGCGCCAGGACTATGGTCAAGTGTGCCAAGAATTCCCAGTCATCTTCAACAGGGCACTCGGATGTTACACCGAGCCACCCTTAATGCTGGCCCTGGATCCAATGGTGCGCCCCATCCGAGTGAAAGCCAGGCATCCCCCATTAGCGCTCTGGCTAAAGATAGAGGCAGAACTTGATCACCTGGTCAGCCAAGGGGTGTTAGAGTCAGTTCTGCACGCCATGTGAGAGATGCCAATAGTCACACCGGTGAAACCCAATGGGGACATGAGGATCTGTGCAGACTACAAATGCACAATAAACAAAGCGCTACAAGACCATGCATACCCTGTTTCCATGGTCAGCCATGTCCTCGCATCCCTGGCTGGGGCAAAAGTTTTGGGGAAGTTGGATTTGGCACAGGCCTACCAACAGTTGCCAGTGGATGACGCCATGGCCAAGGCCCAAACTATTGTAACACATAGGGGCGCCTTTAAAGTGCGGAGATTACAGTTCGGGGTGAGTGTGGCTCCAGGAATTTTTCAAAATCTGATGGACTCTTTGCTTAAAGGGATTCCCGGGTACAGCACTTCTTCGATGACGTTCTAATCATGGCGCCATCGTCGGAGGTCTTCGCCGACTGACTGAGGGAGGTCCTACAGTGATTCACCACCGCCGGGTTGAAGGTAAAGCATGAAAAATGCCTGCTGGGTGTCCCGAGCGTGGATTTCCTGGGATTCCGAGTGGATGCGAGTGGAATTCACCCGACTCAGGAGAAGATGGTGGCTATCACAGACGCCCCAACACCCTCCTCCAAGGCGGAACTCCAGGCCTTCTTGGGCCTGCTTAATTTTTACCATGCCTTTCTTCCCCACAAGGTGGCAGTGGCAGAACCCCTCCACAGGCTCCTGGACAAGAACGCCCCCTGGATATGGGGCCCTAAACACACCTCCGCTTTTCAAGCTGTCAAGGACTTGCTGGTTTCGAATGCGGTGTTGGCACATTTACATGAGAATTTACCTGTCGTGCTCGCGTGCAATGCATCGCCCTACGGGGTGGGGGTGGTCTTGGGACACCAGTTGCCAGATGGGTGGGAGGTGCCAGTGGCTTACTATTCCAGAACACTGTCATCCATGGAGCGCTTCTACACCCAGATCGACAAAGAAGCTTTGGGCATCATAGCGAGTGTTCACAAGTTCCACCACTACCTCTACGGCCGCTCCTTCTCTGTCACCACAGACCACAAGCTGCTCCTGGGTTTCCTGGCTCCTGACTGCCAAACGCCCCAAATGTTGTTGCCATGGGTGTTGCAGTGGTCAGTCTTCCTCAGAGATTACAAATACAGCCTGATGCACCGGCCGGGAAAGGCCATGGGACATGCTGACGCTCTCAGCCTCCTTCCTCTTCCAGGCTGTGACCCGGCCCCGGCCCACCAGTTCCTGCTCCTGGAGGAACTCCCCAACCAGCCTATCCAGGTTGCCAAGTACACCGGGAAAGACCGCATCCTCTCCCAGGTGCTGGACTGGGTGGGGAGGGGCTGACCCACAGGGAAAGTGAGCCCAGAATTTGTAGCCTTCTTGTCCCACTGGGATGAGATGTCTGCCCACAAGGGATGCCTATTATGGGGTAGCCGGGTAGTCATCTCTGCTCCCTTATGCGCACGCTCGTGGCGCTGCACGAGACCCACCCAAGAATCATGTGCATGAAAGCCCTAGTGTGCAGCTACGTCTGGTGGCCTGGGCAAACCCTGGGCTCGCCTGCATCTGGACTTCGCAGGTCCGTTCCAGGGGCAGATATATATATATATATATATATATATATATAAAGAATTTTATTGGTTTTGCATTACTACGGGATATGGGAAAAGGTTACTAAATCCCTACCTCTAAAAATTTTATAGGATATGGGTAAGGGAAACTTATACATAAAACTCTACCAGGATGGGGGAAGGAAACTAAACCCTACTTCTATACACCCTACTGGACATGGGGAAGGGAAGACTAACACAGTGACACAATCTGGTTACATTTGTGTCATTATCACCTGATGTTACAGAGATTTGTAGCTTATAAAAAGAAAAGTTAACAAAAAATAATAAAAAGAAAAAATTGCAAAAACTGGTTAATTAATAAAAACTGTATTTTCAACGATTAACTTGGTCTTAGATTCTCTTCTTCTTGCGTTTCTTCTTTCCTCGGGGTTTGGGAGTGGCTGCTCCTTTCTCTGATTCCGATGTATCTGAAGAACTAAAGAGTATTGGACTACTGCTTTCTGAATCCTGTGAGTAGGATTCTTCTTCTTCCTCTTCTTCCTCTTCATCCTTTTTAGGTTTCTTATCTCTGTTGTACTGCTTTGCATTGAAGTGTTGATCCACCAACTTTTTAGCCTTAGAAACAGAGTCAATATTATACTTTCTGTCTCCATATTTAAAACTCAGTCCTTCAGGAAATAACCATCTGTAAGGGACCCCTTTCTTCTGTAGAGAGAGAGTAAGTTCCTTGTAGAGTCTCCTCCGCTTTCTGACTTCAGAGGGAATATCCTTCAGGATTTTTATCTCCTCATTCTTGATTTTTAAGGGGTTCCCCTATGTTGATTTCAGCACCCGATCTCTGGTAGACCTTCTTGTAAATTTCAAGCATATTTCTCCAGGGAGTTTATTCTTTTTAATAAAATCTGGATAAGCCCTGTAGGCCCAGTCCATCTCCTTCAGTAGATCTTCCTGTTTGTAATCCATTATTGGAGCCAAAGTGTCTGATAAAATAGCCTTTAAATCTTCATTCTTTTCTTCTGGAATCCCTTGGAAACGTAGGATGTACATGGATCTTTCCAACTGGAGCTGTATTAATTGGTTTTTATTAGAGAGTCTCTTTTTCTGCTTCATCTGCTCTTTTGTTGATACTCTCAGTCTGTTTTTCCATTTTTTTAGAGTCTTTTCAGTTACTGAGGTCCTTCTGTCCATTTGAGTCATCTGCTTTTGCAAATTATCCATTTTCGCATTGAGATTAGTCATCTGCTCCATTAGAGGGCGCAGTGCATTCACCAGCAGTGTGGACATCTCCGCAGCTACTTCCTGGTTGTGGGAGGGAGTCGTTGGTAGGCTGTTTCCGGTTGACTTTTTTTCTCCAGACCCGGCTTCCGCCCTCTCCCAGCCATAATATCAACAAGACGTAAGTTAGCAGAACTTAACCTGCTTTTCGTTATTATGCAGCTTTTGTTTTCGCTAATCCTCTTATGTGCATAGCTTGTTTCAAAGTTGTTTTTAAACTTCACTTTAAAACCGCGTTCCTTTAAATGGGGGGGGTGAACTCTTGAGTGTCTCCCTCCCCCTGCCGCTTTGCCCTTAGGCGCTTCTAATTACTACCAAGGGTCTTGTTCGCTTAAATCACCTGAGCAGTGCTTAACTCATGCTTTGCAGCCTTGGAGATCTTTTAGGAGCTTTTCAAGCAGCTGTTGATTGTGTCCGCTGGTCCGGTAGTCGTCTCTTGGCGCCATACTGGCTCTTCGGCGACGAGACCTTTTGGAGATAAAGGTGAGCCTCAATTCCTTGGCCATCACCTTGGAAGAGGCTTACTTCAGCTCTCCAGGCTGAGGGTCTCCTACAGAGACCCCGGGAGGGTCCGGGATGTACTCGGACCCTTCCCATCACCCAAGTCTCGGTGCAACCCCATCAGAACGAGACGGGGATGCGACCGAGCAGCAAAACGCTTAAACCGGAAGTCCCGGGGGCAGATATTTTTTATCCTTGTACATGCATTCTCCAAGTGGCTGGAAGTCATCCCGGTCTCCTCCACGTCGTCCCGGGCCACGATCAAGTCCATGTTGCCGATCTTCAGTACCCACGGGATCCCGGACACATTAGTATCAGATAATGGGGTGGCCTTCACGTTCAGGGAATTTGGGGATTTCGTATGGTCCTACAGAATTCGGCACATCCATTTACGCCCTTCCATCCAGCCACCAGTGGGCAGGCAGAACGGTGCGGACGACAAAAGAAACACTTCAGCGGATCGTGCAAGGTGACTGGGACCATAGGTTAGCCGCTTTCCTATTCGGTCAAAGAACAACTCCCCACACCACCACTGGCCGCTGTCCCGCAGAGCTACTTATGGGCAGGTGACTGACTACCCGGCTAGATCGCCTCCACCCGGATAGAGCACCCGAACAAGCTCTGGGCTCGGAACAATGAGATGCACCCTGTGGGTTCTTCCTAGAGGACCCCGTATATGCCCAAAACTATGCACACAGGCCAACCTGGATCCCAGCCCAGGTAGTGTGGGTGATGGGGCCTCTATCCTACGATGGAGGATGGCCAACTGCTCCACAGGCACGTGGACCAGATACGCTGCCATCTGCTGCCCTTAGCCGTGCCACGGACGGGGGAGGCAGGAGACAAGGAGACAGAACTGGAACCTGAGGTACCTAGCTCAGAGCCCATGGGGGAGGACACAGAACACAGACCAGCAGGCGAGGAAACCCAGGCGCCCAGCACCGCCGCAGAAGAAATGCCAGCGATACAGGCAGAACCACTGGCCCAGCCAGAGGTCATCAGACACACCCCAGACCGGCCCAGAACAGAGCCGCACAGATTGCCTCGGGAGCGGCGGCTGCTCAGATATTTAAAGGACTACGTATGCTGATAGGTTTGAACTATGGGGGGAGGGGTGTTGTATACTAAGATGTAAAAGATGGCCACGGCCAGCTAGCCAGGCCATGCGGTCAGGCAGACCCTAGGACCTTTGGTCCTAAAGACAGTAGCCACCTTGGATCCTAGGGCACGCCAGTTGGCTCCCCCGGATCCGACAGGGAACCTATTGGAACTAAGACTTGTAAATAGAGCCAATTACATGGGTGTGTGTGGGTTTGGTACTGGGGTATGCATATAAACCGGGCACAGCCAGCTTAAACCATGCTTCATTCTGCATGTAATCAATAAACATCTTGCTGATTTCACCATGCTGAGCCTCCAGCCTCAGTACTTTTCATTTCCATAGACAAGTAGCCAAATGAAAGGATCAAACTGGGGATCTGCCCTCTTTTGAGAACCTTTCTATAACTAGTGGGGTCACAAAAGTGCCTTTAAGTTGAAAATTAACCCTTAATAAAACTTGTATTTGGTACCGGGGAAAGAGTGAGTCTAAGTGCAAAGACGGATAATGATGGAAGAGCTTCCTGCTACCTCTCCACTCCGACTCACCCCCTCCAGGAGCCGCTTTTCTTTAAAGCAAGCCTGCTTCCTTACACGCACTTGTAGTCTGCCTGAGAATAAGTTTCCTGGAAAGGGTCGTGGGGGTGGCGCGCTGCTAAAAGTAAGCCCACTGAATGCATGGCACAGACAGAAGGATCCCCCCACTCATTGATCTTGTTCTGAGAGTTAGTATCCACACCCTTTCTGGAGCACTGCCTGTTCTTCCTCCAGGTCGCCTAGAGCGGCTACTTCTCTGAGCCTGTCTGCCAAATGGCTGCTTATTCTCCTCCCCGCACCCCAAGCGTGGCTTGCTTAGAAGAGCCCCTTGGCGTCAGCGGCTGCCCAGGCTTTCCCAACTCTCGTTGTGGGACTCTATTGCCGCAGTGACGCATCAGGCTGTTGGTTCCTACGTTCCCGACCGTGTGGTGTGTGACAGGTCCCCACGTACTCTGAGGAAACACCATTCCTCCCAAAGGAAAAAATCCTTCAGAGTTCAGACCATGTGGAAAACAGAGAGGCCTGTCTTGGTAAACGAGGGTGAGGGAAGTTCAGTAAACATGCACCTGTTCTGAATGCTTAAAAATATGACAATGGGCTATTAAACAGTGTATGAGAACTCATTTTGAATGGGCTTGTACATGAACACTGGCAGTAACAAAATTCCACACTATCAGTAAGTGAGGTCCGAATTACAAGCGGATCTCTGTTTTACCATGCATAAATATTTTATCCTGAGATGCCTATGTTGATAAGAGTCTGAAATCTTTCTTTGGGGCAAGTGCACCAAATAGTAATTTCCTTCTTGCGCATACTCCTCCAACCAAAAACCAGATTTCTTAGTTGAATGCCATTTGAGCTTATTTGATGAAAAATACCACTTAAGTACTATCTTTAATGTGTTTTGTCTTAACATTCACAGTGTACTCCTAAACAAGAGTTACACCCTTGTAAGCCTTATTGACTTTAATGTACTCAGAAGGGTTTAATTGTGCTTAGGATGGTGCTGTGAGACATTTATGTTAATTGATCTCCAGGTGTTTCTTCATTTGTTGTGCCCCTTGAACTTTCTCACAGAATCTCATTTAATGTGCCATCATTTTCCAGTGAACTCTTAATAACTGGTAAAGACCAAGAAAGTTCCATTGAAGTAGATGGAGTTCTGTTTTATTAACTTGAACAAATCTCTGCTGAACAGTTTATTACAAGCCTTGCTTATCACAATAATGTTTCTGTTTTTCTATTATAAATCTGTACTATATTTTTTTAAAAAATATTTCATTGAAAATATACAGAGTAAAAAACATGAAATGGTACAACAGAAATTTTCTGTGTGTGTACACAACATATTGCGCAAAATACAAATATAACAATTAAAAAGGAAAAGCCAAGAACAATATTAAACACCTACAAGACTTTCGACACTCAGTCATATAGAATGTATGTATAAAGCAGCTTGTAAACATAAAGTACCACAGTATAAACAAAGAAGCAAAATGGTTGCATTGTCACCAGTCTTGTAAAAAATGTTTGCAAGTATAAGTGAAAACAAAAAGCATCTGAGAGATAGGTACAGTCTAAACCAGAATAAATTCAGAGCTGTGTATTATCCATTGCATTAGGAATAGCAGGTTTGAAGAATACAGAGAGTAATTAGTAAACATATTTTGGAATTAAGATGTTATATCAAGTAATTGCTTTATGCAAAAGACTTTACTGCTTCAAAGAAAGTTAAAGCAGAGAATGTGTGCTTCTTAAATCTGTCTATGGCTGAGTTCAGACTGGCAATTTGCCCCGGTAGGGACCCGGGCCAACGACGATTCAATCCCGGAGTAAATGGGACGTTCACACAGGCACATCTGCCTGGCATCCCCCACCCAAAGCCAACCCGTGCTGTTGCGCTTCACTGCCGGATTAAAAAGATACCTCATAAAAGTGGTAGCAAATCTGAAAGCCCGCATGTGTCGCGCATTTCTCCGCTTCCGGGGAGTCTGAACACGCAGCTGAAAAGCCGGGAGCAACCCGCGTTGGGCACGAGGCAGCAGCGGCGTGATTGGCAGAATTAATGGAGAAACGGCAAATATAGCACACCTCCGGTGCGGCAGTCTGAACGCTCCCGCACGCCTCCGTTCCGTATCTTCCAGCAGCAGCCGCTGCTATGTGAACGGGAAAACCCGTTATAGTTTATTCCGGGTTTTTTTTGCTATGACTGGCTACCGGAGCAAACTGCCAGTCTGTACTCAGCCTATATATGGAAATTCTCATAATAGAATCTTCTCAAATATCATATAAAGCTCCAGTGAAATTTTGGTGATGTTTGTACCCTTGTAAATTCTTTCAATGCACCTTTTTAATGTCTTAATTTATACTGAGTGATGCAGGAAAGTGGACTTTCATCTGAATGTCAGTTTTCAATTTTCAGGTACCTTTTGAGTCACCTATGATCAGATCATGTGCTCTGTGTGAATCATATTATTGATCATCCATCCACATATACTAGGAGTTCTACTATTAGGGAGCCTATATGGTTTCTGGAATAAAAACCAAAAGGTACTTAAAAACCAGCAAATTTATTATGGTATCAACTTTCATGGAATAAAAACCATTTCATCAGATGCATGAAGTATGGTAGACAGATGGGTAAAGAGAAAAAAAGTAAACAGTGGGGCCAAAGTACCATGAAATCCAAGGAGTCTGTGACATTGCTGTTTTAAAATGTATAAAAGATAAGCATAGTGACCATTCACAACAGTAATTTGTGATGACAGCACATTTTTTCTAGTTTTGCTATACTAATTTAATTCCTGAAGGACAGAAAAACCTGCTCTAGATTGAATCCTAAACAAATAGAAAGAAGCTTAGTGGATCAATCCTAGTTCAGCAATTTTGTGCTGGAGTCCCCCTTTCTTTCACTAAATAATGGTGACTTTCCAGCCCCCATGAGAGTGGCATGGGAGACTGGAATATTCTTTTACTGATTTCTGAATTTTACCACCATCTTAATGTAGATTTGTGTCTATTTATTCTTTTGCACAGAGACAAAACTGTTTGCTCTATGTAGAGACAACTCTCTCAGCTAGAGCCTAGAGGAGAATTTTAGGAGACGCCTTCACTTTTTAAAGAAGACGTAAATGAGCAGCAAGGTCCTCCTCAATATAGGGACCTGTCTTTTTGCTTACATTCTTTTGTAATGTATTGTATGCATTACCAGCCTGACTAGCCCAGACAAGCCTGAGCTTGTCAGAGCTTGGAAACAAAACAGGGTCAGCTGTGGTTAATATTAGGGTGGGAGATCACCAAGGAAGACCCAAGATTGCCATGCAGAAGATGCCAATGGCAAACCTCGTTTGCTCATCTCTTGAAAACACCACGAGGTGTCGCCATAAGTCAGCTGCATCTTGATGGCACCTAATTATTGTAATTCATGTGCACTGATGTGACCATATTGATGAAAGAACTATAACAATAATGGAGCTATGGTAATACCCAGCGTGAGAGATGTGTGAAAGTACCTTGGAGTCTTTCAAATGTGAAGTGTTTGGAAGACACTTTGTCATGAAGCCACAAGAGGTCGCAACTGAACAATAAAAAGAGTTGCAGATAAATTATTTGTTGTGCAGATAAATTGTTTTTCATATGCTTTTCACAGAGGGTGTGAGGGGAGGCATTTGCCTCAAAACAGTTTGCTAATGTTCCCGTGATATCATGACCTACTGTAAAAATTATGTTGTAAAATATTATATCTCATTATTTCAAAGCTGTTCAATTCTTTTAAGAGACCAGACTCCACACAGTTTAATATTTAAGGATAACAGAATTCTTAAATTATTTCAGAGAATGATGATGTATATTTTATTGAGACTTGCTCTAGACAGCCTGCTTTCTCTGCACCTTGCTTCAATGTTTTGTTTTGGAAAATAACTTAATCAGTAAAAGGCAAACTGGCCATCAGGTCACAATTGACTTATGGCAACCCTATTCTGGGATTTTCAAGACAAGAGATAAGTAGAAATGGCTTGTCATTACCTTCCTCCACACTGCCTAGACCCTACTCTTTCCTGGCTGTCTCCCATGCGAGTACTAACTGTGGCCAAAGTTATTTAATAAATGGGAATGTCCTTCTCTTAAAACATATGCACATATCTTTTAGAACTAGAGTCAAGCTGGTATAAACTTACTACTTTTTCACTAGATGTGATTTTAACAGCAAACCAACGCACTGAAATTTAATAGAAGACATTTTCCCCATCACACATCTCTATACCAGACAACCATCTGCTAAATTTCTGGTGTCAGGTTGGCATTAGGAGTCACAACAGCAGAGGCTGCAAAAATATGGCAGCCCTATGTTTGAAGGCATCTGACAGTCATCAATCAAATAATCCTGCTTTTGCTTGCAGAGAAATTTTGAAAACCTAAACATAATTAAATAACCCAAGAAAATGGATGATGAATGAGAACTAATGTTCTTCCACTCATAAATGTATAACATTTGAAATAATTAATGGGATCCAATAGAAATTTTAAAACATTAACTCATAATTTCATCACTAGAACCATGATATTTTGGGCCTTGCTTACAAATCTTTGATCACTAATCTCTGCACTGTTCTTCAGTCATACTATTTAAATAAAACTAGCAGCTACTTATTGCCAGAGCAGCAACACTGAACACATGAATCCATAGGACTGTATAGATAGATATAGATAGATTATATATAGAGGATGGTAATACTCTTTTTGGCTTTGAATATCTTCTTGCATCTTGCCCACAATCACAGCTATTTGAACTAGTGTGTCATTGATTCATACATTACATTACTCTGACTATATGTCTTTGGTGTTAAGTAGGATGGACTGGACCAGGGTTAATGAGAGGGAGAACTAGGGGTCCAAAATTCTGAAAATCCCAGCTTCCCCAGGGGGCCAGGTACCTCTAGTGTGCATCTGTTAAATTTAAAGGTCCCTGTTTATAGGGGAATAGAAGGGTGAAGTTTGATTTTAGTTTGATAACTGGCAGCCTAACCTCACAGAGTTGTTATAAAACAATGACCTGACTGGTGAGATATAAATATGAAGAATGGAATGCGGGAAATAGCCTGTGCTGTATTATTTGTTATCGTATGATGTCTGGGTTGAATCTGGTTGGGATGTGGGACCCCTGGAAGGATTCTTTGGGACCTGTTAGTGGCTCTTCACAGCCTTGGATTGGACTTGACTGTAGATATCTTGACGGTATTGTCTAGCACTTTGTTTTTTCTAAATCACTCAAGAGAATGTCTCCATAAAATCCCTCTAGGTCGCCTTTGCTATCTTCTTATCTGGGGACCTTGCAGGTCTGGTGACCCAGGCGGAGAGCAAACCTTTCAAGTCTGTTCACGCTCTGCACTGGTAAATTATACAGTGTGCTTTTCTTAGGCAGTCAGATTTTCCCACTCACATAAGTTGGTGTTGGGAAGGACTAGTGGAGCGTTTACTTGACTTCAGGTTGCTGCCTACTGCCATTGCTCTATTTCCTGGGCTGAATGACCCAATCTTCTTAAAAAACTAGAACTCGTGCATGGTGCATTTCAAAAACAAACATGCCAGCTCACATGAACTATTTCTTCTTTTGTGTTTCTCTTTCCCCTATTTTTTGGTTAGTATTTTGTTCCCAATCATCTTCAATATACAATCTCTCTAATGTAAACAAAAAAAATCTCTCTAAAAAAATCTCTAATGTAAACCAAACAAAAAGATCATCTCGTCCAGAGTGAGGATGGATTGGGAAGCTAAGGGAAAACTGCGTGGGCCTCAAAAATCTGAGGATACTAATAATAGTTATAAGTATTTTGATTTGTAAAGTACCTCTAAAAAAGAAATAGTATAATGCTCTTTCTTGCTCAGAATTTAAGAGTCTAGGTACATGTGAATCTTGTGTGAACGTTTTACCCATTTTTTTAAACTGAAAGTGATGTTTTATTCTCACTGTGAGGGGCAGAAAATTACATAGGGAGAAGGGGTTTTCCTATCACCCCACCTGCTTTTTGCCCTATGGGAAAATGATAAAGTTACCCATATCTTTTCCTGTGCGGGGAGAGAAACGGTTTCGGGGAGTGATCTGGATAGAAAAAATTGCCTGTAGTGAAAGAAGTATGCACTCCTCCTGCTGTGATCTTCCGTTCCAGATGGCAGCTTCCTGCAGTTGTTCTGGTTTTTTAAAAAACCTCAAAGAAAACATCTGCACTACTGAGCAACATGCTCAGTATATAGAGAGTCCAAAGAAAGAAGGGTGAAAGGATGACAGCAAAACAAAGAAAAATATCCATTATAAGATAACTATGTGAGCCAGAATCCTATCTTCCAACATGGCTGTGGAAACAAAGGGGAAGGAAGAATAGCCCCTGAAATCATTCCAATGGGAGTATTTTTACTTTCACCAGCTCTTTTTCACCAGCTCATCAGGGACAGAACTGGCTCCCACATGAGCATAAATTCTGAATTAAGCCTTGTTCTTCCCTTTCATGCCCAATTCCAACCAAATTATCTCCTTGGTGTCCTACTGGCATAGTGGTTACATTGATTCTACAAGTCTAGATTACATTCAGTATGCCATCATAACTTTCCCTTCTTCAAGCACAGCAGAATTTGGTAATGCTCCTCCTATACCCAATCATCCTAAAAATCAGGGATAGGGTGACATTGTTAATTTCTCTCTGGTTTAGTTTTTAATAGTAACTACTTTCTGAAATACAGGCTCTCACACAGCCACAGGGACATAAGGGACCCCATGGGAAGTACAGCTGTATCCTCATTTTGCATGTGATGTCTTAGGCTGTGGTCACACAAGCAGTTTGACCCAATATCATTGTTGTTCTCTTCCAGATTTAAAGAGCATGATTAGACAGTGGCATCTGTTTCCTGTTCCCCAGTTGTCACCATCCTGTTCTGCCCCATCTTCAAAGCAGAGTTAACAGAGACCAGGGAAAGTCCAGTCTTTACAGATGCCAGTGATTTCACCCTCCATTTCGGGCTGTCTGAATTCCCCTGTTGCAAAGTCAAGCCTTTTGGGAAGTCTGAATCTTCCCTTCTGTTTCAGCCTCCTTTTTAAAAAATCAGGTAGTGATATGCGCATAAGCGCCTCTAGCATTGTCAATCATCACTTGTACATCCAAGCGGCCACATAGTCATTCTGGATCAGGAACCCCTGGGAGAGTTGTTTTTGAGTAACAAACCCTACCCCCACCCCTCTCTCCTGTTTCTGTGTCAGAGTTGCTGTTTAAGAGCATCCCATGATTGACCCAAGAGTAAATGTACTGATGTCAATGGGACTACTCTACTGTAAAACTGCATTTTACCACCACCCCCATATTCCAAGGAAGAGAGGTAAAGGGAGGGAGGCTGAGAGGGTGCCAGTGTACTTGGCAGAGGGGTTGTAGAACTGTCAAAAAGAAGTCAGAGCGTCATATACATGCTTATGCACTTGGACACTGGAAGCCCTCCCACTGTTGCCCCCCCCCCAAGCACCAAGAATACAGAGCATCACTTGCCCCAGACTGACAGTTCCTATCTATACCTTGTGGCTAATAGCCACTGATGGACTTCTGCTCCATATGCTTATCTAATTCCCTCTTGAAGCCGCCATCCATGTTTGTAGCCGCCACCATCTCCTGTGGCAATGAATTCCATGTGTTAATCACTCTTTGGGTGAAGAAGTACTTCCTTTTATCCGTTCTAACCTGACTGCTCAGCAATTTCATTGAGTGCCCACGAGTTCTTGTACTGTGAGAAAGGGAGTGCCTCTTTCTCTACCTGTTCTATCCCATGCATAATCTTATAAACCTCGATCATGTCACTTTTCTTCTGGGCTAGAAAAAAGGAAGTAGGCTCACGTTAGGCTTGCCAAGCAGGCCCCAGGTAGGAGCAGAGGATCCCCAGTCTGAGAACCCCTTCCCTGCTGTTAAAAAAATTGGGCCATGGGAGAAGAAAAGGCAGTGTTGGGGTGACGCTCTAGCATTTTCTCTCTGTGGTATGCCTAGAGTTGGAAGGCTAGAGCTGTCTTAGCTGCTATAGGACTTTCAGTTCTCCTCACATGTTTGGGGAGGTTCCCTCTAGCCTGCGCTAGCGCACTTATTCCTCTCACTTCCCCGGCCACCACACAGCTCTTCATTTTCATCAGTCCTTGGTAATGTGGGCTCCTCCTCACTGGAGCCCTTGGGAAGTTGTCCTGGACTAGTGTGTGTGTGTGAGTGAGAAAGTGAAAGTGTGAGCAAGGGGGAGTGGGGGAAGGTGGGAGGGAGGGGGAAGTATCTTCGGCAGTATCTCTTCCCGTGCTCCCTCCCACCCAATTATCATGAGCCAGGGACATACAGGAACCATCTAATAAGAAATAGGATCCGGGGGGTGCCCTTCACTTTATGCTGCCTGGGAGTGGGACCTCCTTGCACACCGGCACGATGCTGTCTTAGCAAGGACAACCCCCTTTTTTGTCTCAGGCTCCTAGGTGCCAGCGTTCCCAAATTGCTGTCCTTTGATTACATTTGCCAGCCCTGGGCATGGAGACTTCGCTCCATCATCCCCCCCAAGACCTGATGCTGCTGTCGTGTTTGTGTGTGTGTGTGTGTGTGTGAGAGAGAGAGAGAGAATGAACCAGGGGGATGCATGGAGTGGTGGGGGAGGAAGGCTGCATGTGTCCTGCTTCTCCCCTTTGGCAGCCTCTGAGGGGGACTTTCCATTAACACAGCTGTCATCTGTGTGTGTGTGCATGCCCGCAAAGGGTGTGTGAGCTGTGGGGGATGCATGGAGGTGGGGGGTGGAGATGTGTGAGGGAGGCTGCATGTATCCTCCTCTACAGCAGCCCTCCTGGGCCTGCCGTCGATGACGGGGTGATCAGTGTGTGTGCATGTTGAGTGTGGAGCCAGCCAAGTGGAAGTGGGGGTACAAGCTGCATGCATCCTTCTCCTCCTCCATCAACATTTGCTGCAACCGCTCCTTTAGGACACAGTGGGGCCAACTTTCTCTCTCCCTCCAATGCTGCTGGAATTGCATACCAGACTAAACTCAAGTAAGGACATACTTTCCAGTTTTCAAGTTTTGTCACATTTATGAAACACTATTTACATATGGCCTGCTGTTTTAATTTAACAAGCAAGGAGAAAAGTATGCCAGGTTTGGGATTAAGGTTGACAATCTCCAGGTGGGGCCTGGAGGCTTCCTGCTTTTACAACTGATCTCCAGACTACAAAGATTAAAAGATCAGTTCCTCTGGAGAAAATGGCTAATTTGGAGGGTGGACTCTATGGAATTATACCACGCTGAGGTCCCTCCCCTCTCCAAACCGCACTCTTTCCAGGCTCCACCCCCAAAATCTCCAGGTATTTCCCAACCCAGAGCTGGCAACTGTATCTGGGATCATAAGTGCTGTAGATAAACCATCTTTTTCTAGTAATGACCACAAGTGAAATGACTTGTACGATCTTTTATGTGCTTGGCAGCTTACTAAACTGAGTGTGTCCCAGTGTTTCTGGTTTACATAAGTGCCTTCTCATTCTCTCCCCCCACCCCATTGCTTAAGCATCATGTTGAGGGCTTTGATGCATCTTTAGTTTTCTGGGCTGTTCATTGCTTGTGAATAAATATCACTGCTGGGAAACAACAGGATCTCTGAGTATTTATGAGGGAAATACTTTTCAAAACAGTGTATCTTGCTTGCTGCTTAGTTCATGTAATTAGGCTTTGAAGGACTGTTTTGGAAATGATCTGCTTAAAGGCTCTGATGTGGTAGAGAAGGTGTTCTATGTTTCTTATACTTGCTTCTAAAAGAGATAGGTTTTGAGTTACAGTTTGGTGTAGTGGTTAGGAGCATGGACTCTAATCTGGGAGAACTGGGTTTGATTTCCCATTCCTCCACTTGCAGCTGCTGGTGTGATCCTTGGGTCAATCACAAGTTCTTTCAGAGCTGTTCTCTCAAGAGCAGTCCTCAAAAGAGCTCTCTCAGCCCCACCTACCTCACAGGGTGTCTGTTTTTAAATGGTAAGCCCATCTGCATGAACAAGATTGGGGGTGGGGAGACATGCAGATCAAAGTCCTTTTAAAATTTCCTTTTGCTGTGTGCAGCCCAAAGAGAACATTGACAAGAAATGTGCACACTGTACATGTTCATGTTCTTCATACTGCTGTTACTTAAAATGGTGTGGTACAGTTTCAAAGGGACAATTAACTGGGATGTGTAAAAGGAATGACAGGATTGCCCATTGGAAACAATGGGAGAGTCTTGAAGGCCCATTGGAGATAATGGGAGCCAGGAATACCAATTGACTTGCATGGGCTCCACTGAAATACACTGCAGCACAAAAAAAGTTGCATGG
Source organism: Gekko gecko (assembly GCA_029375565.1). NCBI lineage: Eukaryota > Metazoa > Chordata > Lepidosauria > Squamata > Gekkonidae > Gekko > Gekko gecko. Next base: position 228,103,624 of record JAPDNY010000002.1, read on the forward strand.
AAATGTGGAATGGTTTTTCCATTAAGGTCTTTGGGCTCAGATAGGCTACTCTGGGACTGGAATGTCAGCCCCCAGAGTGGAAAGACAGTTTCTAGCAATAGAATCCATGCTCTGGGACTGGAATGACAAGTCACGGAGTGGAATGACAGCCCCTGGAAATAGGCTCCAGGACTTGTACTCACTTGTAGGATATAAGTTTGATGTGAGAAGAAGATTGCTGCTACTCTGAACTCTGTACATTGCTCAGAAATGGAGTGCACAGCAACTGTTTGTTATTCTGTCTTGGCTCAGAGACTTCAGCCATGCATTTACCAAATGAAGGCAACTGTGATGCCATAATTTAGTACATTTTAGTACAAAGTCACCCTTACAAATAAGGCAGAAACAAGACTCCTGTAAATGAATGTCCAGGAAAACTTTTAAAATGTTCCCCTACAGGCTTTTCTGTGTTGTTTTCCTTACTGTCAAATTTGTGACCATTACTTTGTCTGATGCACATGGTATGTATATTTGCAGATCTTAAAGTGACTATTCTAAAAGTGAATTTAAATAAAGGACACAGCAGGAGACTACTGCCACTATAACCACTGGCCAACTCCCACCTTTTCCTGGGTTTAGCCCAGCCCAAGGGCAATGTTAGGGGCTTCCCAGGCCCCCCTAAATTTCTGGGGAGCCCCTCCCTAAATCCCATATGGCTCTACCTCCATAGATAGTGACAGTAGCCTGTAATGTCACTGGCTCCTCCCTATGATGTCACTGGGCCTTGGTTCTTTTAAGGACCTAGCATAGCAACTCTGGCTCAGCTCCAAAACCCCCCCACCATGAAATTGGAAAGTCTACGCCCCTGCCTGCCTGTCACTTGCAAATTCTTATTACTGCTTAGAAGCTTACTAGAGGTCAGCACCAAACACCCAAACAGACTAATCTGTATTATAGACACATAATCAAAATCACAAGGTTTTACATAATATATATTGGGGACACAAGACGTGTTTGTTCGAGTAATTTTGTCATCAGGATTAGAGGCCATGAACGCATCTACTGTTTGTTAACCTGTGTGCGTGTGCGTGTGCAGTCCTTCATGGTATTCCCAAGATTTCCCCTGAGAAATCACAATGAGAAACTTGGAATCCAAGTCTGTGGTGTTCAACACTAATGCCTTTAAAGGATTTGGTTGAAAATTGCATTCCTGATAATGTTATTTTAATGGCTCACTGTTTTGGTAAATAGGAAGGATTTAGATTATGTAGACCATACATGCAAGCCTTGAAATGAGAAGGAAATTATGATTGTGGAACTTCTAAAAACTAAATGACCCTTTTATTATGCAAGTGAAAAAGAGAACAGGTATGCCTCAGCAAAAATTAAGCACTATTGTCCAAATTGTTCCATTGAATTCACTGGGACTAGAGGGCTTAGTTTACATGTTTTCCATACTTATGTATTTTCCCTGTTATGACTGCAGCTGCCAATACAACATAACGGCAACAGGACTTCTACATGGTATGTTTCCCCATGTTTTCCTTAGTCCAGTCCACCAGCACCAGCTATTCCCACTTCTCTACCCCATGCCACCAGGACAGTTTCAATTTTGTTTTTAAATTGGCAATAGAGAATCATTATAACAGTTCTCTGAATTTCCATTTTTCAATTTTTAAGTCTCTAGCTCCTTTTGTTGTGAAAATATGCCTTTTCTTCTTATCTCTCTAGCTGGTTTGAAGGGTCTATGGAACCTAAGTAAAAGCAGTGAGGCCCAAATACCTGAAATATGCATCTCTGCAAGGTCAAGCTGACCTCACTAAATGTTAGGGAAGGATCAAAGCCCGGCTATTTGCTAACCAACTGGCAATTAACAAGACTATGAAATTCAAGTGTCATATTAGTTCCAGTAAACAACTGGAGTGCTCATTGCCATTTAATATGTGGCTGCCTGCATGCTACTTTAATGTAGTACGGCTAGCCAAATCCATGCAGTGCAGGATGCATCAGTCATGGAGGTCACTGGACCCCTCTTCTGCCAATGATACTAACCTGATAAATCAAAGCCAACATGCCTCTGAATGGCTCCAGAGGGCTGGTGTAATAGATGTCTGTTTCCAGATCTAGATGGAAGCTACCAAAGAATCTGCAAGTCCATCCAAACAACGGTTTAGAGACAAGACAGATTCTCCAAATCCACTTCTGAATTTTGCCCCTCTGCCACACTGTATCACAGAATAGCTTTACAGATAACCTCTTGTGACTTTTACCCTAATCTAGGCAGTTCCACTCTTGCTTGTTCTATTAGTCAGGTATTGCAAAATTACAGTGCAATCCTATGCACAGCTACCTGAGAGTAAGCCCCTTTAAATATAGTGGGACTTAGATCTGAGTAAACCTGCATAAGATTATTTCCATTTGCCTAATATTTGCATATCAAAGACCTTAACAGGATGAATGCTACGCTGTAGCTGATGACCACCTTTGCACCTGCTGACCTCTTTGGTATGAAATATGAGTCAGCCCCTTTAAAATAGTCTTAAAATAACATTTGAAAAACAAAGTGTTTTGTTTCTGGGATTAGGAAACATAGTTTCAAACTTCTCTTTGCAACCATAGACGTTAGAATGTGAGTTAATTAAAGGAAAACAAAGGCACAGGGAGCAGTCAGCATCTTGCTCAAGACTGAGGTGGCTAGTATTAAGGGTTCCATGCTATCCACAGTCCTTTATATTTTGCCTGCTCCTGGCCTCTGTCACAAACTATATCAATCTGACCATAAAGTAGCAGAGAACTTTGCTTATGTAGTCAGTATAGCTTCAAATTGACTCTACCTCAATATCAGCAGTCTAGGTGAGTGGAGCAGCAGCTACACATCTTTGGTTACTGTGCTCTCATTGCACTATAATGCAAAATCTAGTTTTCCAACTAGATTTTCCAAGATTGACAAAACAATCCAGTTGCAAATGATCACCATAGCACAAGTGCATAATATCCAATGGGACACAGATGCAGCAAAGGATCAATATGGACACCCCCCATAACTATCCTACAAGGATAAACTTTTAGAACACCCATTGCAACTAACAACAATTCACACCAGCTTCATCTAGGGATGCCAGCCTCCAGGTGGGACCTGGGGTCCCCCGGAATTACAGCTCATCTCCAGACTACAGAGATCAGTTCCCCTGGAGAAAGTGGAGGCTTTGGAGGGTGGATTCTGTGGCCTTGTACCCCACTGAGGTACCTGTCCTCCCCCAGGTTCCATACCCAAATCTCCATGAGTTTCCCAACCTGGATCTCACAACCCTACCTCCCCCCCCATCCCCTGCTGGTAGTCAGGGGAGACCTGGCAGCCCTAGCTTTACCATGCAGCCCACAGCCAAGGATTAGCATTTGTAGTCTTCTGATCTCTCATAATTCAGAATGAAGTATAAATGGACCACTATCCAGTTCGCAATGACTTCCATGCCAGGTTACTGCTGCAGATAAATGAGAAACAAATGGTGATTACTTGTTGTGCCTGTTCTTGAAAGATAAAGCTATGCAAACAGAAGCAATCTGCAGGGGCATAAATTATGCTGCTAAGAACTACCCACTCCTGCTAGAGTATTACTTCTTCCCATTAAAAAAAATTGATTTTGTGCAGGGGTTCACAGTTGTTTAATAAGCTCCCCTGATTGCCTCCTAAGAGCTCCTTCCATTGAAGAGAGAATTTTACCAAAACCAGGGATGGGCAGATATGGCTATTTTCATTTCTTTTTAATTTTTTATGTTCGTTCTAGTTCACCTTATTTTCATAGCTGCCATTGACTACTCTTTGGCTGGTTTCATGCCTTTGATATGCTTTACACCACATTAATACTATTAATATGCCTTAATTTTAATGGGAAAATTCAGTGTGAAGAAAGAAACAGCAGTGCAAGGATGAAGGCTCACAGGTTCATTTCTTCCAGTGCAGAAACAAATGTCAAATGGGGACATTTGAATTAAACCAGACAGCATTCAAAAGTCAGTCTCATTGCTGGTCAAAGACTCCATTTCCCTCTTCTGTGTAACTCAAAAGCTTGTATATCCGTACATCAGCAGATGAGGGCCAACAGATATTCGCTGACCCATTGCTTTTATCTTGATGGATTTTGTTATGTTCAGTGTTAAGGCAGATGAGGATTAACTAAAACCCAAAGCAAATATTTTATAGCTCTAGTGCTGGGATGCTGTTCCACAGTCCTCTGTTGGCATTACTTTATTGTGAGAGGCAGTAAAATACACATATCTACTAGGGATGAGATATTTCTTTTTAAAAGAACTAAAAGAAGGATTAATATTTTGTTTCTTTGAGTCTTAGCAAAGCTCTTCCTGCTGCTGGTCCCTGCTTTGCACTAAAAACAATCAGTGCCAGGGGACAGGATTTTCTGATGTGGACTAGAGCCAAACAACTGCTTCCTTCCAGAAGCTCCTGAGGAGGAGCTTTGTCCAGTCTCTCATCTCCTCACACATGACATTAACATTAAAAAACTGCAACAGAAAAGGCTTAGGCTCAATACATAACTGTCCACTTGTGGATCACTGCACTATGTTCAGTGGACTATCAAATGCCTGCTGTGTTGGTTGTTAATATCCAGCAGCTAGATCAGCATGATCTAACTGACAGCTGGCAAGCTGCTTGGAACAAGTCCTGACCTGTTCAGACCGGCCCAGGTATGAGGTCAGTGGGCAATGACTCAGCATGATGCTGATTGGTTGTCATATGTATAAATGTAAATGTCTTGTACTGTACAGCTTCTTCTTCTCTCAAAGTGTGTGTCTGGCGGAGCAGTTTGTTGGAGTATATTGTGAATAAACACTGTATATAGTTTTCCACAGTTCTGACTCTGTGTGGTGCTATATAGCAGTTACTTTGCTAAAGTGCTGGAGTTGCTGCACAATCCTGGTGGCTCTAGGTGGCTACACCTTGCTTACGCAGTCTGCGCATCAGGGTTATGGGCCCAGCCTCGCGGGAGGACCGTCCAGAGCAACGGTGAGCCTACCAGCCCAGTGGGGATTCGTGCCTGTCGGGGACCGGTGAGTCTGACAGCCAGCACTGCTATCTGAAGCATCTTATAGGCATCTTATAAAGATGCAGGAATAGGTAGACTGAAGTCTGACCCAGCAAGGCATTTTTTTAAAAAAATCTTAAGCAAGAGCACACTTTGAATCATTTAACCTAGCAGAAGTGTTGTTTTCATTCCAACTGTTTTGTTTTCATTCTATTACCTGTATTACATCAGTTCATTTTCATTAATGTATCCATCTCCATTGGCTTTAGGAACAATGTCTCCACCTCCTCTTCCCCTTTCCCTGACAATTCTTACTGGGTTTCTCAGTAGGGTTGCCAGCTCCAGGTTGGGAAATACCTGGAGATTTGGGGGGTGGAGCTCGAGAAGGGTTGGGTTTGGGGAGGGGATGGGATGGGAGAGACCTCAGTGGGATATACACTACCTTCCAAAGCAGCCATTTTCTAGAGGCAAACTGATCTCTGTCATCTGGAGATCAGTCATAATCCCAAGAGATCTCCAGCCACCACCTAGGGTTTGGCAACCCTATGAATTCTGGGTGCTACTCCTGTTTGTGTGGCACCAGGCAGCAGTTAGCCAACGGACAAGCTATCTTCTCTCTTCTCCCCTCCACTTTTTTGTCTCCCTACAGCAATTCAGATGCTGCTTCCACAGCATCTGAGGTACCATGCCTTGTTCCAGGGTATCTCTCCTTATATATAATAGAGTTTTGGTGTGACTCCTGGACACGCTTCCACAGCCTTTGGCCTGCTCAGCTGCCCATCTTGCGGACTCCCAATCCCCTGGCTGCATTGCCTTGCTGAGTTGGCTCGCCCTCCCCCCGAGCTGGCAGCCAGCGTTTCGCTCTCAGTCTGGAGGGAGCCGGCGAAGGGGATGGATGCTCTGCCAAGGGAGCAGCAACCCCTCCATGGGGGAGAAGGAGGCAGACCTAGCGAGCAGTAGCAAGCAGGGGAAGCACTCACCTTCACGGCCTCTCGCATCCCCTCTCCCTCGGCTGCAAGGCCAGTGCTTTGTCAGGATGATAGCTTAGCGGGCTGCACCACAGAGAAGGCTGCCCAGCACCTTTCAACGGCTCCCCTGCCTTCCTTCAGCAGCAGCAGCAGCAGCAGTGCCAGGGAGGGTCTGGCCTGGAGGAAACGAGCTGTGGCTCCTGGAAAGCCGGACTCTCTCCTGAGGAAGACAATTCTCTTGGCTCCTTTGTGGGCCGGACTGTGACTAACTGTCCCCTCAGTGGCTCTTGGTAGGCAACCAACTTTGGTCAGTTACAAAAAAAAAGGACTTTCAGCATAACCCCCTCCCCCGTCCACTGCCATCTTGGCCACTTTCCTGTCAGAATACATTTAAACCAGCTCTCCTTTTTGGCTCAACCATGGCTAGCTGGCTAATGAAGTAGGCCAGTAACCATCAAATCATTCTCTTCATCCCCCTGCTGTGTGGCTGACTTTCCCCTAGGGTTGCCTGTTTCCAGGTGGGACCTGGAGATCTCCTGCTGTTCCAATTGATCTTCAGATGATAGAGATCAGTTCCCCTGGAAAAAATGTCTGCTTGGAGGGTGGACCCTATGGCATCATCCCCTGCTGAGTTCTTCCATCTCTCCCCAATGCTGCCCTCCACAGGATCCACCCGCCAAATCTCCAGGTATTTCCCTAATCAGAGATGGCAACTGTGCTTTCCCCTCAGTGCCTGTTGCTAGGCAACCAGGTTCTGTCTGTAAAAGGCCCTTTCCACACCTGTTTTGGCCTTTGGGAGAAAACTCATTAGGCCCAGTCCTGATAGGGTTGCCAACTGTTAGCCGAACTGCTTATCTACGCAATGGCTGACTAACTTTTGAGGTCTTTTTGCCAATGTATACAGAGAAACCGGTGTCCGTCGGCTGAGAAGCCTATTTCTTCAAGGAATGATGCTTGACAAAGGTTTCTTAATTTGAATCAAGATTCTCTTTACTGAAGGTTCTTATCATTACAGTCATACAAAAACAGATACACACACACATACATTCAAGTTCCTTTTAGATACAGTAGAAATGGAAAACAATATTGGGATTTAAGCTAAAGGTATGTCTTCAGGAGGGGGGGAAAGCAATTATACTTATCTGCTTCAGGAGATGTTGGTTCTTCTAGTGCTCAGGAACAAGGATTGTTTCTAACTAAGGATTCCTTACTTTTGCTACACACAGATAGGCCAGCTATATGTGTGAGGGTTCCTTGGTCGCGACTCCAAGTTACCACAATAAGTTACCTTAGCTATCTTGTTGATATGAAGAAGGAGCAGCGGCTGCAGAAGTCAGAGCAAGCAAAAAACCCGCAACAAAAGGTTGCACCCCCTTTTATCAGTTAGTCTGGGGGCTGGCTTGGGGTGTTTCTGGGTCCATCCCATCCCTATACCATTGGCTAAAGGATGTGGGGGTTCCCTCCTCCTAAGGTGGGGCAATGCTGAAAATCTACACCTTTCTACAAGGGAGGATTTTGGTCCAGGTGTCAAGATAGGTTGGCATGGAAACCTTTAGGTATGTAGATGGATCTGGCCGGGTCTTCATACATGCAAATGCCAAGCATCCTGTGGGTACATGCGAGGTAGAGATTCCTCAATGGTGGAAAGTTGTTGTTTTTTTTACATTCTGTGGAAGGGCTGTAATGGAGATGCTTCTTGTTCCCAAAGGCTGCTGGGTAAATGTGCAAGAGACGTCTGTGACCTCATGTGCATGGAGATACAGGCTGTGTGGTACCTCATTTTACAGAGAGAGTCACATTAACTCATGCATACATTCTCCCAAAGCAAAGACACTTGCTGGCACCATTCCTGGTGTGCATGCAGGTCAGAAAATAACAAATAAAAGCATTTTCAAAGTTCACCTCCTAACAGTCCCCCCTTTCATGGCTTCACTGAGTGAAACGGTGTGAACGCCATGACTTCCATACATGTGGGGTTGACGTGTGTAATAGGAACACGTCAGATAGTCCATGATGAAACAACAACAAAAGTCCAAAAGTCCAGTATTGTTGGTAACCCATTGCTTGTGGCGATGTCGTCCCGTCTGATCTGGGTCCAAGTTGGAAAAGGTTTCCTTCCACCTATGACCATCTATCTAGTCTACTCGTTGGGGATGGACCAAAAATTAAAATGCCTAGCCCTACAAAAAGCCAAATTGTCACTGTGAATACCGAACACCGGAAGCAAACAAGCATATGACTTTTCCATAAGCTATGTGCATTAACACTGCTAAGGTAAGGCGTAATAATTACGTGCTTTAAACCAATAGCATTAATGAGGTAGACAATTATTCATTACTATTTGCACCAAACATATAAACTAGAAAATTAGTTATAAAAATCAGTAGCATAAACTATACTGCATTGATACATATATCCCTGAGGGCAGTCCTCATTATGGGAGGTAGTTGTAAACATTTGAAATTATTTACAAACAAGAAAAACATGTAAGAAATACAATCATGTTTCTTCAGTGTTTAGTATACCATCTTCAAGTCTTCAGATCACTTTTCTTGACATTAGCTGTGTCAACTCAAAGTGAACCAAGTTGGTTATTTACACAACAGGTAAACTGTAAAAGTCTTCAAGTTTCTTCTTTTCTTCCAAAAGAAGTTTCCATTCCTTAATTTTACTGAACTATGGCATGTCTGTCTAGAACTTGCACATGTTCAATGACAAAAGGAAGGGGAATGTCTTTGCATAGCAAACCAGTTTCTTCCTTCGCATTGTAATGCATTGTACCATAGGAGTACAGTTAGCAAAAAAATAAATGCATTTCACGAAATTAAAACAAAGCATTTTGGCTGTTTTTCAAGCATTTTGCATTCATAAATCCATTCAGGCTCATAATAAAAATTATTAGTGGTCATTCAAGCATTCACACACTAATATTGGCAGCATTTTCAGACATTTTTACCCTGAGAAAATTCTGAAAAAGTTAAGCTAAACAACAAATCCAAAACGTATACCTTCCTATACACTTGTAACACATGGTATAGTCCAAAGAGGTACTAAGATGAAAGCTAGACATGTTCTGGAAGAATACGCATATAGATAGACACACTCTGCGCATTGACTTCTAGATTTGTGTAGCCAGACTTACAATAAGAATAAATGTTACTTGTTGTTTGTCTTGTTAAAAAAAATGAACTTCCACGCAAGGGTTGCTATTGGAGTTACAAAAATAACAAGTGAACTCTCTCCTTGTCCAGAAAAATTTGGGAAAATGAGTAAAGCAGACTCCAGGCTGCTGACTGTATCAAGGGTTCCTTTTCCCAAGAAAGGGGAAAAGGCTGCATGTCCTTGACTTAAGTTGGCAATTCAAACCTGAGCCTTTTCTAATAAAGCAATTTCAAAAGTGAAAACAAAAAGAAGAGCAGTTTCTAAAGCTGCTTTCCTCTGGAAAGATAAAAGTTTCGTTTTAAAAAGAAAACTTTCCCAAAAATGAATGAAAACAAAAATAATTGTTTTGCAAAAAGATTGATTAGATAGAAATGAGATAAGAATGATCTCTAAGTTTCTAGTTCCCTAAGTTCAATGCTCACTGCTAGAACTTAAAATACAGAGTCCTCCTTTGGGTTTTCCCCTGGAAGGTGGCAAGTCAGCGGGTTCATTTGAATTTTAAATGGAGAGTGAGAGTCTTACATTTTCCTCTTCAATTTGAGACAGACAAGTCAGAAGAAAATTAGTACACATTAATCATTAGTACATTCCCTACATATTAATACCTTTAGTAGTAATTAGTTAGAAGGACAAATCTTGATCAGTAAATGCTCTCTCTCTCACTCTCTTGAAGCTGTATTCCTGCGCTGACAGGCACGGAGACAAAGTTGGGCTCGCCTCGAGGGGCATCTGGCTCTCTTTTGTCTTCCTGTGCTGATCACAGTGAAGAAGGGGGGGTCCGGTTGAGCGTGGGAAAACAAACGAGTTGGTTTCCAGCTGGTTGCTGTAAATGAAGTCAGGTTAATGAAAAGCAGGGGGGGGGAATTTGCATAGTTCCCTGAGCTTTTGCTTTGCTGTGCCCAACCACAGAGAGAAAAAGGGACCTCTCTCTCCTTTTTTCCTCACAGCAAAATCCTTTGAATGTTGCTATCTAAAAATTGGTGGCTTATCAAAGCATGTCTCTTTAAGGTTTGAAATGAGCACAAAAACTTTGTGTGAGCGCTCTCTCCTTTTCCTGGCGCTGATGCACTCTTTGAATACAAACTCTGCAAGCATCTAGACCACATGGCTTGAAAGTACACCTTTTGCATTTCTCCTGCCCAGGAGATGGCATTGGCTTGGCTGGGGTCAGGACAGCCTGCATGCCTTCTACGCACGGCAGCTGTTCCACTGTCCCAGAACCTTATACTGCTGAAATTTTTGGAGGGATTCCCTGTGTTAAAAGGGGAGTCCCGACAATTGTGTTAAAGAAAAGATCTTGCAAAGACTTACAGTAACTGGCTGCCTGTCGGACTTCTGTTTGAACCAAGCTGCAAAACTTGAGTTCTTAGGCTGTCAGCTGTTCAAAATTACTGTCTCAGTGAAGAGGGGGTGGAATTTCCTGTGTGCAATGTACCTTACCTGGAGATTCCGGGAGATTCCGGGAGATTCAAAAAATTAATTCTGCTGCTTCCCCCTTTGCTTGTGGTTGTGTCAGTGAGTGCCTTATCTCCCCCCTTATGACACTTTCTGATTTTTATATCAGGAAGGTGTCATTAAAGATAGTAGAGAGAAAAGTGTCACTCAAAGCTTCAAAGGGTGAAGTGTTGTACACTTTAGTGGTTGTCAGTTTGCTCACAGGGTTCTGCTGTTGTTGCAGGGGCTGGGAGACTGGTTCTCCTTTCCATTCCTTGAGCTGTGAGGAATGAAAGAATTTTTCCCAGAACTGGCCATTCTTTCTTGGAATAGCTACCTTATACACAGCAGGGCTTATCCTGGCGACAATTTCCACCGGTCCAGCCCACTTAGCCATGAGTGCATGCTGTTTCCTTGAGAATTTTCTGTAGAGCACCTGTTTTCCTGGATACCAAATCCTTGGATTCCTGACCCATCCTAGCTTTTTGTCTACAGCAAGGGTGCTTCTTCCTATCTCTTTGGCAACCTGCAGGTGGATTTTTAATAGCTCAGCAAACAGCTGGCTGATCCATTCATCATTGACAGCTCTGGTTTCTTGCTCTGGGGGCAGATCTGTCTCCATCCAGAAAGCCTCTGGTAGGCGCATTTTCCTACCAGTCATCACCATGTGCGGACTGTACCCGTGATTTGCCATGGTACCACGTATGGCCATGAGTATTAGGGGAGTTTTTCATCCCAATTCCTTCCTGTGGACTTTACAACTTTAGAAAGGGCTTCTTTCAGAGTCCTGTTTGTGCGCTCAATAGCACCTGATGATTGTGGTCTCCCTGCTATGTGGAAACGTTGGGTGATGCCCAGTGCCTTGCACAGTTCCTGGGTAACTGCCCCACAGAAGTGACTCCCTAAATCTGAATCTATTACCCTGGGTAATCCCCAGATTGGCGCTAGGCGGTTGAGTATTAGCCTTGCTGTTGTGCGAGCATCATTGGTCCTACAGGGGAGTGCTTCTACCCATTTAGAAAAAGGGTCTATGACTGTCAAACAGTACTTATTACCATTTCGAGTGCGAGGAAGAGGACCTATAAAATCTATTTGGATCCAAGCCCAAGGACCTTCCACTCTTTGGTGCTGAATTGGGGCTTTTGGGCCAGAGGAGTCAGCATTGACAGTGGCACACGCAAGACAATTGTCCACCCAGCGGTCCACGTCGTCACGGACGCCTGGCCACCAGCCTACTTCACGTACCCTTCCAAGTGTTGGCTCTTTGCCTCTGTGACCTTGCTCATGGATAAATTGTATAAGGTCTCCTCTAACTTCTACTGGCACTACCCAGTGGCGTTTTCCTGATGAATCTATAGCCCATATAACTCCTTCATGCTCTTCAATTTTAAGCTTACCCGTGGGATCTTTCCCTTTGGATAACAGGTCCAAAGTATCTGTGTCATTCCTCTGCAGTTCACCCAGGTCCACGTGAATGGGAGGGAGGGGTTCACGGTTGTGTTGGGACTTTGTCTTACTGCGTGTAATTACAGCAAAAATTGGCTGTGTGTCTGCTTCATCTGACAGTTCGTTTGACAGATGATTTGACAGTTCGTTTGACAGGTCTGCGGAGTCTGCGCTCGCTCGCAGCTCTGTGTGCTTCTCAATCGGGGGAGTTTTTATTTCAAGCCAGGCTGCCTCTTTCGCTAATTTATCCGCCTGCTCATTCCAGTAGGCAGTTTCAGTGTTTGTCTTTTGATGTCCTTTGACATGGGAGATCTGCGTGGGAGCCCTCCTTTCATGAAGGATGTCAGCTACTTCCTTCCATAAATCTAGATGTGCTATGGGCTTCCCTTCTGCATTCTTCCATTCATGCTTGGCCCAAAATTTTAGCCAAATTGTCACTGATTTTGCGGCCCAATCTGAATCTGTATAAATCGCTAAGGGGCAATCTAGTGGCTCAAATTGTAAAACTGCCTTCAAGGCTGCGACCTCGGCTGCTTGGCTGGAGTGCGGGCGAACAGGGGCTTGTAAAGTGTAACCGTCATGAATTCTTACTGCTCCAAACCCTGTGTGTGCCTTGCCTGCTACATGGAAGCAAGACCCGTCACAAAACCAGCAGGTGAATCCTTGCTGCTTGGCTTCTTCAAGGCTTACTCCCCAGGTAGCGGGCCAAGGTTCGTGGTCCACTGTAGGTATAGGGCATTCATGTTCTTCCCCAATGACTAAAAGCCCGTAAGGTGCTGGAGGCTCATTTTTCTCCTTTTTGTACTCAATACCTTTATTGACAAGCGCAAGTGTCCATTGGGCAATCCTGGTATTGGACACCTGGCCGTCTTGTACCTTCCCAGAAAGAATGTATTTTAGGGGAGTGTGCGTGGTTTGCACAATGACTCTGGCTCCTCCTATTATGAATTCCCAATGTGACAAACTCCAAACTAGTGCAAGACAGACTTTCTCACAAGGAGTGTATTTTTGTTCTACTGAAGAGAGATTTCTGGAAGCATAAGCAATGACTTTTTGTCCTCCGTTTTGAAACTGACTCAGTGTGGCTCCTATGCTTGTCTCTGAATGAGCCAATTGAATGTAGAAGGGCTGTGCGAAATCGGGATGCGCGAGGGCAGGGGCTGATGCCAAACTGTCCTTGAGAGCGGCAAATGCTCGCTGCTGGTCAGGTCCCCATTGCCAAGAGGCATTTTTCTTTAGTAAGGCATAGAGAGGTCTTGCCTTATCTGCAAAGGATTCTATGAAGTCTCTAGAAAAATTAAAATTGCCTAGCAGCGCCCTTAAGGAAGGAACATCTGTAGGGGCGGGCAGGCGTGAGATGACTTCCATTCTCTGTGTGTCTGGGGCTCTTCCGTCAGGTCCTAGTGCTAAACCCAAGTATTTGACATGCGTTTGAACTAGCTGCACTTTCTGGCGGCTGGCTTTAAACCCAGTGTCTCTGATTATACCAAGCACTTCTCTAGTGATTTCCGTGGCTTTCTCGGCTGTAGGCACATGGACCAACACGTCATCAACATACGAGATCACGTGTTTGCGTGACTCGGGTTTTATACGGTCCCACATCTGGACCACGTGTGCGTGACATATTGACGGACTGGAATGGAATCCTTGAGGGGTCCTTTTGAAAGTGTACTGCTTGCCACGAAAGGTGAATGCAAACTTGTACCAGCAAGACTCGTGGAGTCTGATCGAGTGGAATGCATTCGCAAGATCCACCGTGCTGTAATAGCGTGCTCCAGCTGCAATGGTGGCTAGGATCTCGTTGTACTTTGCTACTACGGGGGCAACTGCAGGGGTTACAGCATTTAGAGCCCTGTAATCTACTGTCATCCTCCATGTCACTCCGTCTGCTTTTAAGACGGGCCAGAGGGGTGCGTTGCAGATGGACTGCATTGGGGTGATGACATCCCATTTCAAAAGTCCCTGAATAGTCTTGGCAATTCCTTCCTCTGCGTCTGCAGAGAATTTGTATTGCTTCTGTGGTTTTGGGTCTCGACCTGTAATGAGAACACACGCGTCCTTCACAGTCCCACACTCTGCCTTGTCCTTAACCCACACTTCGGGGAATTCTTCCACCCAGGGGTCTCCAGTGATTGGGGAGAGTGGCATAGGGACTTTGATTGCTGAGCATCTGTGTATGGCGTTTATTTCTCTGGGTCCTTCCGGAATTTCCCATAAAAAGCCGTTGGCTAGGTCTACTGTGAAACAGTGCTCTTTCAAAAATGGGGCGCCCAAAATTCCATCACTGTCATCCTTGCTTGAGCAGGCAGAAATCCTGGTGGAAATTTTCCCAACTGTGAGGGGAATATTTTTCCAAATTGGGGCTTTCTGGCTGCCTCCAGCAAAACCTGAAAGTGAAACGTCTTTTCCTGTGGGCTCACCTTTCTTAGCCAAATGTGGCTGCAGAATGTTCGTAGCAGCACCTGTATCAACTAACAAAGTGGCAGGGGTCCTGTTCCCGAGATCGCCAATCCCTGCTTCGATCGTGGGCCTACCCCATCTGTCCGGCGTAAGTTTTGCCACGACATTCTGAGGGAGGTCCATGCGACTCGGGCACCTCTAGGCTGTGGGTTCGGGCGATTCCTTAAAGGGGTTTGTGTCCTCTAAGGGATGGTGCATTGCAATGGGAGTGTTCTGGTTCCTCCCAGCTCTCTCTTCCGCCGCAAGCGCTTGGAAGAGGATGTCATTAGGCTGGCCATCAAAATGAGTCATGTCATGTCCCCTGTCCTTCAGACGCATCCACGCATGCCAGCGAAGAGGATCCACATCGATACCGGGTAAGTTGGTGGAAACTGTTATTAAGGAAAGAATTAGTAGGCACATTGATGAACAAAAACTATTGAGGCAGACTCAGCATGGGTTCTGTAAGGGAAGATCTTGTCTCACTAACCTGTTAGTGTTTTTTGAGGGAGTGAACAAACATGTGGACAAGGGGGACCCAATAGATATTATTTACCTTGACTTCCGGAAAGCTTTTGATACAGTTCCTCATCAAAGGCTCCTAAGTAAGCTCAATAGTCATGGGATAAAAGGACAAGTCCTCTTGTGGATCAAAAACTGGCTTATAAATAGGAAACAGACAGTGAGTATAAATGGGAAACTTTCTCAGTGGAGGGTGGTAAGCAGTGGGGTACCACAGGGATCAGTACTCGGTCCCATGCTTTTTAACTTGTTTATTAACGATTTGGAATTGGGAGTAAGCTGTGATGTGGCTAAATTTGCAGATGACACGAAGTTGTTCAGGGTGGTGAAAACCAGGGAGGATTGTGAGGCACTCCAAAGGGATCTGTTGAGGATGGGTGAGTGGGCGTCAACGTGGCAAATGGGGTTCAATGTGGCCAAGTGCAAAGTGATGCACATTGGAGCCAAAAATCCTAAATATAAATACACGTTGATGGGGTCTGATCTGGCAGAGACTGACCAAGAGAGAGATCTTGGAGTCGTAGTGGATAACTCGCTGAAAATGTCTACACAATGTGTAGCTGCAATAAAGAAGGCCAACGCTATGCTGGGGATTATTAGGAAGGGAATTGATAACAAATCAGCCAGTATCATCATGCCCCTGTATAAATCATTGGTGCGACCTCATTTGGAATACTGTGTACAGTTCTGGTCACCACATCTCAAAAAGGATATTATAGCATTGGAAAAAGTGCAGAGAAGGGCAACTAGAATGATAAAAGGGTTGGAACACCTTCCCTATGAAGAAAGGTTAAAATGCTTGGGGCTCTTTAGCTTGGAGAAACGACGGCTGAGGGGTGACATGATCGAGGTTTATAAGATTATGAATGGGATTGAGCAGGTTGAGAAAGAAGTACTTTTCTCCCTTTCTCACAATACAAGAACTCGTGGGCACTCTATGAAATTGCTGAGCAGTCGGGTTAGAACAGATAAAAGGAAATACTTCTTCACCCAAAGAGTGATTAACATATGGAATTCACTGCCACAGGAGGTCGTGGCAGCTGCAAGCATGGACAGTTTCAAGAGGAAATTAGATAAACATATGGAGCAGAAGTCCACCAGTGGCTATTAGCCACAGGGTATAGAATGAGAACTCTCAGTCTGGGGCAGGTGATGCACTCTATTCTTGGTGCTGGAGGGGGCAGCAGTGGGAGGGCTTCTGGTGCCCTGGCCCCACTGCTGGACCTCCTGATGGCACCTGGTATATTTTGGCCGCTGTGTGACAGAGTGTTGGACTAGATGGGCCATTGGCCTGATTCAACATTGGCTTCTCTTATGTTCTTATGTTCTTATGTTCACGTTTGGTGGACAGCCTCCTTCTCTTTGGTCATACTGTGATCTGGTCTGAAAGGCTGATCGAGGAGGGGGATGAGGAGGGGGAGAAGAGGGAGGGGAGAGTTGGAAGATCTTTGGTAGGTTCCCTGTGCTTGGGGTTGGCTTTGATAGGACGAGGGCGGCGCGGATGGAAGAGGTCTTGTGTACCCAGCGTCTGGAGCTGAGCGCTCTCCCAGTTTACCGTGGTACACAGTGTCTCTGTCCCTCCACGAGCGACCGCGTCCTCTCTTGCCCTGGTACCCTTGGTTAAACCTAACCTTTTTGGTCCCTGGCTCCCCTGTGGGGTTGTTCTGACTCTGTGGACCAGGTCCATTGTTGGCATACGTGACTGTAAAAATTGCTGCATCTTCCTCCTCCTTGTCTTTTCTTTTCCCTGTCTTGGGCGGCTTGAAATCGCCAGACCTCCTCATGATTGCTGCCACTCTTGCAATGTCTGCTCTTAACTCGTCCCAGGTTACTTGCACGATGTCTGAAGTGCGCAGAGCTAATTGAGTTTGTCCATTGAGTCCCTTCACTAGTGATTCCCTAAAGGCGGGTACATTAAAGTCAAGGGGGTCAGTGGAGTCATCAATTATGTTTGCCACCACCCCTAAGAGTTGTTTGCGAGCCATGTAAATCTCTGGATCCTCGTTAGGACCTTGTTTTTCCAAATGAAAAAGGGCGCTTATGGTGGTTGCAGGATTTAAATAGCCTAGCACTTGTCTAAACCAATTGTACTTCGTCTCAGCTGTCAGATCCTTTGCTGCGACTGCAGAATTAACGGCAGCAAGGTGAGTTCCAGCGGCACATTTCCTGGCCACTTGCGTTAAGTCCTCCCCACTGAGACCTCCATACGCAGTGTTCGCTGCGGTCATCCAGTGTACCACATTGTCTCTGTGAAGGGGGCCTAGCTCCTCTGCGACAGCTTTTACCTCCTCAGGGTGCCAGAGGCGATTTTCAACAATGGTGGTCGTGGTAGTCCGGCCATTCCCACGTACCGTGCGTCTGGTGGTACTGACTGGGTTCATTGGAAAAGGGGCAGGGATTCCTAAACTGTGAGGGCTAGAGGGAGGGACCTCCTGGTTCCGAGGGGTTTCCACAACATGCGTGGGTTGCCTGACCTCGTCGGAGCCCGACTCCCAATCCTCTAAGTCCACCATCCCTTCAGGATGTATGGTAGAAATGATTGCTTGCTGGAGCCCTAGTTTTTCCTTTAGGTCATTAATGGTTTTAAGACAGGCATCATGAGAAGCTAGCTCTCTTCGTTTCTGCGTCTGTTCTGCGAGGTATTTGGCGGCCTTTTGGGCAGATGCAAAATTATCAGTCATGCTTTCTAATGCCAGCTCTGCCTCTGCTAGTTTCTCTTGTGCTTCTGAGGCAGAGAGTCTAGC
The DNA here is from genome assembly GCA_029375565.1 of Gekko gecko. Classification (NCBI taxonomy): domain Eukaryota; kingdom Metazoa; phylum Chordata; class Lepidosauria; order Squamata; family Gekkonidae; genus Gekko; species Gekko gecko. Next base: position 228,121,357 of record JAPDNY010000002.1, read on the forward strand.
TTCCTTCAAGGAATCTGCCAAAATCTGTTTTTCCATTACTAAATTCACCCTGTCCGCCTTTAAGCGAAAGAGTTCTTCCTCTGAGGCTTTTTGGAGCTCTTCCATCTCTAATTGAAATTCTCCCTTTTCTTTTCTAATATCATCTCATAATACTGTCTCTGGGAATCGATTTCGTGCACGTGTCCTGATCTTTGCTTTTCTGCGTCTGCCAAAATCGCATCCTTTTTCCTTTTATAGTTTTCCTTTAGTGACTCCAGATGTTTAGTCTGTTCTGCTCTCAGTACTGCTAATTCCGCACTGTGCGTGTGGTTCATTTGTGTGATTTCTTGCGCACGTTCTGTGATCTGTCTAGTCTGCAGTTCTAAAATCTTTTTGAGTTCACCTAGTTCCTTCCCTAAATTTCTCCTGATTCTCTCGGCTCTGCGCTGGCATGCCATGAATCCTATGAGAAAGCATACCACTCCAGCTAGTCCATGCCAGAGAAACACGTTTCCCACTGAAATTACATCCTGCACATTTGAGTGTCCTCCCATATCATCTAGGGTGGATGCACCGAAATTCATTGTCCACTTCAGCATTTCCATGATGCTTGAGAGCAACTGTGCTCTGACAGGTCGCGACAGGGGCTCCGCAGAGTTTAGCTGCGGATCCTGATCTCGACCGGCTGGTCTTAGTTTTGGAGCGGGAGTTCCCGTCCGAGAAAAGGTGGGGGCCAAGGGTGAGCTGCAGCTCAATAACCCTTAAACTCCCGACAGGTTTTCACCCAAACAAACGCTGGCTTGGGAGGAGGGGCCTGGTAACCTTAAAGAAAGTGCGTTTGTGTGCAGAAGGACGCCTCTTCTGTCCCCTGTTGCTATAAAGGAATCTCACATTCAGGGAGAGCGTGTTTTAGCTCACTCCTGTAGCAGAAGACCTTTATATGCAATCAGTAACAGGTCCGCGGTTCTGCCTCCACAAAGGCGAGGGCAGATTTTTGGGAAAGGATCTCTCCCTTCCGTGGTTAATCTGATAACCAAAGCTATAGGTTTTGGAAGTGGGGGCTCTACCTCTCTCACTTCTGGAGTACCTAGAAACCAGACTACAGGTTTTAGGGCTTTCCACCCTCTCTAGGATGACCTGGGAACCAAGATGCAGGTTTTTGCGGGGTGGGGACTGTCGTCCTTCCCACTGGCGATCCTGTTAACCAAAAAGCTATAGGTTTTGGAAGCGGGGCTCTACCCTCTCACTTCTGGTTTACCTAGAAACCAGAGCTTGGCCACGGGTACCCTCTCGGTCCTCGCGCCGCTCAATTCTGAGTACCTGGCCCCTTCCGTCCTGGTCTCAAGGCCTGTACTAGGGCATTCCAGCTCCCAGACAGCCTGGATGCGGGTTTTGGCTAAGCAGATTGATCAGATCTACCGCCTTTGGGTCACCCACTGAACCAAATGAAGAGGTTTCCAAAAAGCGACCCTCTGGCCACTTAGGAGGGGGACGAGATTTACCTCTCAACTCGCCTTCCCTTCCTTTCCGTTCCTAAGTGCTTTTAAAGGGAGGGGGGGATTATATGTGCCTGCATGTATGTGCATGTGTGAGTGTGTGTGTTTGTGCTTGTGCAAACATCGGGGCTTCGTCGTCTGATCCTCTTCGTGGTCGCGCCTCGGTTCCACCCAGAGCGAAAGAGAGCGGAGCGCGGCGCGGGCTGCTCCAAGGGGCAGAGAGAAAAGATGCGGAAACTCCAACCCACGATAGATTGCCTTTCTAACGGCCAAACACGCAGACAGAAACCTTTCACACTCTAGCTGACTTCTCAGCACGACGCGATCTCTCCACGTCCTTAGCTCAGAGGAGGGGTGGGTCGGGTCACCTGTTCTCAGAGCTCAAGGGGCAAAGCCTCACACGGGGCACCAATTAAATCTGTTAGCCGAACTGCTTATCTACGCAATGGCTGACTAACTTTTGAGGTCTTTTTGCCAATGTATACAGAGAAACCGGTGTCCGTCGGCTGAGAAGCCTATTTTTTCAAGGAATGATGCTTGACAAAGGTTTCTTAATTTGAATCAAGATTCTCTTTACTGAAGGTTCTTATCATTACAGTCATACAAAAACAGATACACACACACATACATTCAAGTTCCTTTTAGATACAGTAGAAATGGAAAACAATATTGGGATTTAAGCTAAAGGTATGTCTTCAGGAGGGGGGGAAAGCAATTATACTTATCTGCTTCAGGAGATGTTGGTTCTTCTAGTGCTCAGGAACAAGGATTGTTTCTAACTAAGGATTCCTTACTTTTGCTACACACAGATAGGCCAGCTATATGTGTGAGGGTTCCTTGGTCGCGACTCCAAGTTACCACAATAAGTTACCTTAGCTATCTTGTTGATATGAAGAAGGAGCAGCGGCTGCAGAAGTCAGAGCAAGCAAAAAACCCGCAACAAAAGGTTGCACCCCTTTTATCAGTTAGTCTGGGGGCTGGCTTGGGGTGTTTCTGGGTCCATCCCATCCCTATACCATTGGCTAAAGGATGTGGGGGTTCCCTCCTCCTAAGGTGGGGCAATGCTGAAAATCTACACCTTTCTACAAGGGAGGATTTTGGTCCAGGTGTCAAGATAGGTTGGCATGGAAACCTTTAGGTATGTAGATGGATCTGGCCGGGTCTTCATACATGCAAATGCCAAGCATCCTGTGGGTACATGCGAGGTAGAGATTCCTCAATGGTGGAAAGTTGTTGTTTTTTTTACATTCTGTGGAAGGGCTGTAATGGAGATGCTTCTTGTTCCCAAAGGCTGCTGGGTAAATGTGCAAGAGACGTCTGTGACCTCATTTGCATGGAGATACAGGCTGTGTGGTACCTCATTTTACAGAGAGAGTCACATTAACTCATGCATACATTCTCCCAAAGCAAAGACACTTGCTGGCACCATTCCTGGTGTGCATGCAGGTCAGAAAATAACAAATAAAAGCATTTTCAAAGTTCACCTCCTAACACAACTTCAGGTGGGAAATTCCTGGGGTTTTAGGGGTGGAGCCAGGAGAGGGTGAGGTTTGAGGAGGGGTGGGACCTCAGACAATGCCATGGACTCCACCCTCCAAGCCAGCCATCCCTCATGGGGGCTGGATATCAGTCAGAATTACACCTCATTTCTAGGAGGGAGGGGGAGGCAATGGAAAGCTGAAGTCAGGGGGCAGATGGTGGTAGGTTGATGGTTGGCTGGGAGAGAGATAGGGTTGCCATCTCCAGGAGTAAAAGGCCCTTTCCACACCTGTTTTGGCCTTTGGGAGAAAACGCATTAGGCCCAGTCCTGATAGGGTTGCCAACTCCAGGTGGGATTTTCCTGGGGATTTGAGGGGTGGAGCCTGGAGAGGGTGAGGTTTGAGAAGGGGTGGGACCTCAGACAGGTGCAATGCCATAGACTCCAGCCTCCAAGCCAGCCATTCCATGGGGAACCATTGTTGCCAGTCTCCAGGGGAGGGGTGGAGATCACACAAAATTACAACTGCTCTTCAGATGGCAGAGATCAGTTTCCCAGGAGAAAATGGTGGGCTCTCTGTCAATATATGCTGCTGAGGTCACCACAGCGAATTGGCGCTGAATGCCCAAGGCTGGGGCACTCTCCCAGAGCCTCTTCCTAGAGCTCTTTGTATTTATTTCCACAACAGGCCTTATTCCTAGTAATAATATAAATGTAGACATAGGGGCTGTATTTCCAAAGGTACACTGAAATTTGGGAAGAGGGGAGAAAGTGGAAACAAAGGTGGAGGTGGAGGAAAAGATACTTTGCCAGCTTGTCCATCGGCTGCAGGGGCAAACTGGGAGGAAAAAGGCCCTGCCCCACAGCCTAGTCCAGCTCATTCCCCCAAAAGAGAAAGAGAGGAAGAGGTGGGCTGCCCTGCCTACCCAACTGACTGGGCATCGCCTCCCTTGGGATGTGTGGAGTTCCATTGGGCCCAGACACTGGGTGATTCTGCACTGGCTTTTCCCTCCATTGTTTTACCAAACCCGCTATGGAGCAGAAATTCCCCTCTGCATTGCATACTGCTTTCACTTTCTTTGATCGTTGGCTTTTGTGGTACACTCTACACTGCATGCTGCCTTCACTTTTTATCATCCAGTTTTATGGTACCTTGTACATAGATTTATGGACGTTCAGGGATGACTTTTCAGTCAGTACGGCATTGCCCCAGGGCATTTGAATGTGGTTTTGAGCTGTACCTTTTCCTCAGTGTTGAGAAAATGTGGAGCGAATGCCAGATGCAGAATCACCCACTGCTTCCTCACTCTGTGCAGGGCTCAGGCTGGCCGGGCATTGCCTCTCCTGTGCAGCATACAGCTTGGGCAGGCCAGGTGCACCCTTCTGCCACTGCTGGCCCTGCCCAGGTTGGGGGCAAGGCCATCACCCTCCTTCTAGGAGACATCCCACTGTCCCTAATGGCCAATCAACCCCTTATTTGTTAGGCAATACTTGACTGGTTGCCGTCTCTGACATTGCAGGAAGAGCATCGAAGGCACTAAAAGGAGCCAGAGGAGTATGTGTGCATGGGAGGGTACATAGGGTTGCAAGCTCTGCATAGGGAAATACCTGGAGATTTGGGGGGTGGAGTCGGAGGAGGACAGGGTTTGGGGATGAACTTCAATGGGGTATAATGCCATAGTGTTCACCTTCCAAAGTGGTCATTTTCTCCAGGTGAACTGAACTCTGTCACCTGGAGATCAGTTAGAATCCCACGAGATCTCCAGCCACCACCTGGAGGACACCCATAAAGGTACAAGATTCTCATCTTCCCACTTGTCAGGTACCTTTCAGAGACACAGCCACCCCACAACCAAAGCAGCTGCCAGCACAAGTGCCATTGAGAAAGAAGGTGGAGGAGAGACAGGAAGGATAACAATGAATGAACAAATAGCATTAATTCATATGTTGTTTTACCCTTGTTTTTCATTGCCCCAATGAATTAAATTAAATTGGCTTTTCCAGCTTGGAAATGAATGTACATCCCTACAGATTAGTAAACACAGAAGAGATAAGTCTTAACTGTGAAGAGATCCTGACTATGCACTTTGACGTTTGCACATTGGTGAACCATGGGGGTTCTGGGGAAAAAACTCAAGTAGACCACATAAGACTGAAGTTAGCCCAGCTCTGGACTACAGTATATTGGAAAACGTGCTAGCACAGCATAAAGCAATGTTTTCTTCCTCAGCTCCCTGCAATGTTATGCAAGCAGGATTCTGGCTGGGCAGCTTATGGATCAGGCATACATCCTCTGTACTTCCTGGGGCACAGCTCCTGGGGGTCATGAATAAAGTACAGGGGGTAGCAAAACTGAGACAAAGGAGAAGATACTATCTGAAATAGAACTCGCACTCATGTATTTGCTTTCCCAGTACATTGTTACTTAAGGCCATGAAACATATCTTTTTTTTCTTGACATCTCCCCTCCTCATTGTTATGTCTTTAGGGAGGGAAAGGATTAGAGCTGGAAGCATTAGTGGTCATAAGAACTGTGTTTATTGGAACAGAACAGCCAACTAACAGAACAGGCCGCATCTAGGTCTTAGTAACCACTCCTTTCTAGAGAGGCTCTGGGAGTTGTTCTTAAAGCAATAGTACCTACCAATATACCACACTCATTAATTTGATCTAATCTTTTCATCTTCTTTACACTGTCTCCCCCTTTCTGCTGCCCTTTGTTCTGGTCATTTTCTTTGCTATTCTTTGGTATCCTTCACTTACTCACTTCACCCCAGCTTCCAATAGTGTAAGAGTCTGTATAGGTGCACAAATCACACATATTTCAGTGTTTACAGCAGTGGAGATGTGACGTGCTTCTGGGAGCAGCAGCATTAAGGGTCTAAAGGAGTATCAATTTTTTAAAGAAATAAATAGAAATGTCTCTTATTTCAGATTGTATGGAATTTTAGCAATGTTTAAAAGGCATTCATACGAAGTTAACATTATTTAATTGCCTTCTTGATTCACCTTCTGAATGGCAACATTTCCCCCAGGAAAGTAGGGTTGCCAGGTCCCCTCTGGCCACCGCCAGGGGATGTGGGAGGGGCAGGGTGGCTAGATCAAGGTTGGAAAACTCCTGGAGATTTGGGGGTGGAGCCTGGGGAGGACAGAGACTTAATTGGGGCACAATGCCATAGAGTCTACCTTCCAAAATTATTGGGTTAAATGTAAAAAATAATAATAATTTGCAGGTTAAGGGAAAATGTAGTTCAAACAAATTACAATCTGACTCCAATGGTAACAAGAAAGAAATTTTACTTACAAAAATAGAAGCAAATTTTACATTGCCATATTCATGTAGGTACATTTAACTTCTTGTGAACTGATTAATTTCAAAAAGGTTAACTTGTTTCAGCTCCAAGCCCAAGAAGAGAGATCCTATCTTTCCTTATATATAATTCAGTAGTGGGGTGACACTTTCTGAACATTCCACATGCTCCTAAATCAGTTGGCGCCATGATGTGTCACTCAGAAGCTGTCCCTATCCACTGGCTGCATTGCCTGAGTCCTGCCCACAGTGTGCTCCATTAGCCATTGGCCCATCAGCTGCCACTCAAGAGTACTTGTGTGCCATTGGCCGGATGCTGGGTCTGCTCCTCTTCCGCGCCCACTCCAGCCACTGTTCCCTGTCAAAATATGCTGTCACTCCTGAGGAAGACGCTTCATCTGCTTGGCTCCTCTGTGGGACTAACTTTTTCCTCAGTGGCTGTTGGTAGGCAACCAAGCTTGGTTCTCTCAGTAAAAAGACAAAGGAATGAAATCCTTTCCACGCCTTTGTAAGGAACTCATTGGGGCCAGTCCTGACAAGGGTTGCCAGCTCCAGGTTGGGAAAATCCTGCTGAGTCCTTCCACACACACACAATGCTTCCCCCCACAGGATCCACCCCCCAAATCTCCAGGTATTTCTGTACTCTGAGCTGGCAACCCTACTTTCCCCTCAGTGCCTGTTGCTAGGCAACCAAGCTTGGTTCTGTCAGTAAAAGGCCCATTCCACACCTATTTTGGCCTTTGGGAGGAAACTCATTGGGGCCAGTCCTGACTAGGGTTGCCAACTCCAGGTAGGGAAATTCCTGGATATTCTGTGTCTAAGGAAGCTAGTCTAAGGAAGCCAGAGTTTGGTGACGGGAGAGGCCTCAGCTGAACAGAATGCTATAGAGGCTACCATCCAAAGCAGTTAATTTTCTACTGGGGGGGAGAGAGAGAGAGAGAGAGAGAGAGAGAGAGAGAGAGAGAGAGAGAGAGAGAGAGAGAGAGAACTGTTGTCTGGAGTTCTGTTGTGATACCTGGCATTCATCTTTGAGGCTTCCCAAGAGTGCTAGGCTCCTCTCCAGGAAGGTGCTTCCTGCCCAAAAGTCACATGACCTGGGAGGAGTCTGCACTCTCCCTTCAGTTCTCTTTTTGCTGCCACTGGAAGAGGACATACTGACAGCGAGCTTAAACTTCTGAGATAAAATATGGCCTCAGAAAAACAGAAAGTAGCCTTATTTTAAAAATGTAAAACTTGTGGGGCAAAGATGGCTCAATCTGATGAGCACTCTTCTTGTCTCCTTTGCCTTGGAGAGACCCATAGTACTGCCAGCTGGAAAGCCTGTAAGGCCCTCACACCTCGGGCACGGGAAGGCTGCCTTGTGGGAGAGGGCCCTTGCTACTCCAGAGACACCAGCTGAGCCTGGGGCTCCTACCAGTAAATCCTCCTGAACGCCTTCAGTATGCTCAGCTCCCACTGCTGCACAAGTTCAGAAGCCTTCTGCCCCATCTCTGGCTAGAGTGGAGTCTGAGCTGCCTGTGAAAAAGCAGAACAAGAAAAAAATTGCACATGAACGGCGCTCACCGCTGTCACCAGCGCCCCAAATCTAGCCTTGTCCGTTGGAATTGGCACTGGCTCACTGCTGAAAATTGTCATCACCTCGACATCAAGATGCTGTCGGCACTGAGAACTGCCCAACTTGGAGAGGAAGATCTCTGACACGGTACCAATCGCCATCAGGATACCCACAGTACCAATCGCCTTTGGTGCTGATGCTCATCGGTACCGACTGTCCACATTCAGATCCAGGCCCATAGCTACATTGTCTCCCGGGGCTGCCCCCCCCGACTTCCTCCCAAGGCCCCCTGACTTTGGAGGGAGGCTGTGTGGGCACCTGTAATCTAAACTGCAAATTTGTGGGTTGGACTGCAGGCATGCGGGCCTGCTTCTCCCCCAAAGCATTTAAAGGGTCCCTTTAAGTGCTTTGAGGGAGAAGTGGGGGGGAGGCCCTGTTCAGCTAGCTTTGCCCCGCTCTCCAGATGAGCGGGCAGGCATTCTGTGTTTGTCCTTGGAATTCCCAGCCTCTTGTGGTGGCGGGCTTCTTCAGCTCCCTGCCTTCCACTCTGGGTTGACAGCCCCCCCCCCGCCATGGGGTGGAAGATTGCCCAATTTGGGATTCCCACCCCTGCTCTGCAAGAATTGGAAGCCATAGAGATGAAGGCTAGAACGACTGCCACATGCTGGTTCGCCCAGTTCCCTGTAAGGCGTGTGTTAGCATGCTGCAGCAGCACTGATTCCTCCTCCCCCAACTTGAGACTCTGAGTGGCCAGCAGGCCCTGGGCTGGCTCCAAGAGTGGGCACCAGGCTCGGACAGCCCCTGCTCTCAGCACCCGATTTGGCTAGGTGGTCCTCGGCAGTCTGCTTGCCTGGCTGGCTGTTGTCTCATCTGCATGTCCTCCAAGGCCACTCAGGCTGAGCAGCAACCACCCCCCTCACTCTGGAGCTCAGCTTACTCCAAGATGACAGTTGTGCCATGGTGCTAGGTCCTCCAGTAAGGTATTCTTCTTTTCTTGTTGGCCCAGGCAGGCTCCCAAGTGCGAGTCCCAAGCAGCCAGTGTGGGGTGGTTTTGCCGATCCCCCTGGTCCAGAGCCTAGACCCATGCTGCACACGCCACACTTAGAGCCGGCCCATTGGTGTGGTGGGTGGGTGCGGGCAAGCCCTCATTTCACTGGGAAGAAGATTACCTGTGACTGGGAGGGAGGGAGGTCTGACTGGGAAATGCTGCTGGAATCACACATTTTGAATGCACCAGCAATTTTCTTCCCTTTTTTGCAAGGGGAAAGCAGATGCTCGATTGCATTGCAGTGCTTCCTCTGTCTTCTGTTTGCACCGCCTCATCATCTCCCCCCCACACAAATCCCCCGCCAGCCTTCCCAGCTCCACTCCACTCCGCTTCCCTGACCCTTGAGCCTTCCTCACCTGGGCCTTCAACTTCCAACCACTTCCCTCTCCCGCTGCCCTTTTCCTCTCCCGCACCCTCCTTGCCGGGACAGATCACCAGGACAGAGAGAGGTTGGGACAACTTAGAATGTGCTGCATTTGAGCTTCCCTGGCTTGATCACAGTCAGATGCAAGATCAGGGGGAAGGGAGACAAGGGAGGGGGAGGGAAGCAAGTCTGGAGAGGCAGCTGGGTTCTGGTTGGGAGGAGTGGATGGTAGAGGCTTCAACCCTTGGCACTGTGCTGCATCCCCTGCACTCTCTCTCCTCATCTCTTGATCACTACATGAGTGGGGTAAGGTTCATGGAAAGAGGTGGGAGAAGATGGCTGGCTTTCCCTCCAGGAGCTGGGTCCTGATTGTTTCCCTGCGTGCACACATGTGCACTGTGGGAATGCGAGCTCCTTTCTCCTGTATGGGACAAGGGGAGAAATGTCCCCAAACTGCCCTGGTGCTGGCAGTCAGTGGGCTGGTGGTGTGTCACCAGGAGCTGTCAGCAGCAGATCACAAAAAAGTACTTCCAGGGTTCAAGCCCTGGAATTAACTCCTTGCCCCTCCATATGGACTGCCTCTCCCCAAGCCTCCCAAGCCTCTGCATGACAAGCGTGGCCCACGCTGTGTGAGCTATTGCAAGGAGAAGCCTTGTGTGTGGGTGTGTGGCTCAGTTCAGTTCCGGATTTCCTGGAAGCAACACACAGAAGGAAGTGTGTGTGTGTGTGTGTGTGTGGGGGGGGGTTAGTAAAGAAGTTCAGGTGCTTGTTTTATAGGTATCAAGATAATGTAAGCCTCCTTTAATTTTCTTCCCCTTTTCTATTTTGTTCCTCTGCTTCAAAGTGGTGGAGCAGGAGGTTTTCTTTCACACTACTATTTAAATTCCAAAAAGTGCAGATAATTTTAGGTTCAGGTGGGTCACCGTGTTGGTCTGAAGCAACAGAACAAAGTTTGAGTCCAGTGGCCTCTTTAAGACCAACAAGGTTTTATTCAAGGTATGAGCATTCATGTGCATACACACTTCTTCAGATACCTGCTTGCACACGAAAGCTTATACCTTGAATAAAACTTTGCACAGTTACGTGTGCCTCCAAGACGCACACTGTCCGTGCCAGCACAGATGCCAGGCTGACTAGGCAGCTCAGCCAGCGCTTGGCCAGCCTTGGGAGGCTGACTTCTTTGCCCAGATGCTACAATGGGCCGAGTGCCTGGAGGAGTGCTTGGGGGAGCCACCTGGACAGGGCCCGCTTCTCCCCCAAAGCATTTAAAACAAGAGGTCCATGCCTGCACCTACACTCCAAGCCTCGAATTTGCGGCTTGGAGTGCAGGCACGCGGCCCACACTTCTCCCCCAAAGCATTTAAAGTGAGGGCTGCCAATTTCAGTGCCCCCCAATTTTTTAAAAGGCCTCCCTATTTAAAAAATCCTGGCTATGGGTCTGTTCAGATCATTCTGTCGTGGAAGATCCTCTTCATCTGATGTCCTGCTTATACCTCCCCCTCGTTCAGGACTGTCCCTGGAGACATTCGAGATGCTTCCGCCATGGTTCCCATGCTAGTGCACCCATTCCTCGGAGACTAGGAGCCATCAACATCGTCTTCAAGATTGCCATAGTCAGTCCACCCAGACCCACTAGAGGTCTCTGCGTATGACCGTCCTCCATCACTTCTAGAAGGAGATGTTGCTTTCGACTACGGGCCCAAAGCTGCTTCAGTACCATCCCCTGTCATAGGGGGAAGACGTCTACTATCTGAAAATACCTCCTCTTTTGCAGACCAAATAATTTGGATGGCCAAGGTATTGGACTTGAAGTATACTGCTTCTGAACCTAAGACTAAGGATCCACTTATGCAGGCCATTTTTACACCTGATGCGGTTCCTGCGGCATTATCGCTACTGCAGGGCCTGCAAGAAGTAATGCTAGCTGCATGGACACACCCAGCATCTATGGCCCCTTCAGGCAGGTGCTTCAACGGACTCTATAGGGTCATAGACTCTGATTGTAGTTTTCTGTTTCAGGACCCTAAGCCAAACTCATTTATATCTGAGGTGATCTCTTCCCGTACTCGCTACAGGTCACGTACTTCACCTAACAACAAAGAGGGTCACAAGCTTGACATGCTAGGCAGAAAGATCTACTCCTTGGGGGCTATGAGCCTACGAGTCATTAATTTCTCTGCAGTTATAGGGTTATATAATCGTCTCCTCGGGAGGAACTAGGGCCTTACCTGGAGTCCCTACCGCAAGAGAAGCAGCCGTTGGCTAAGGTGATAATGGAGGAGGGCAGACATTTAGGAAAGCTGTAGGTTAATGCAGCATGGCATGATGCTGATTGCCATGGTAGAGCTATGGGGTCAGCATAGTCTTACATTGTCACTCTTGGCTGCGGTCATCTGCCTTGCCCCTAGATACTCAAGCAAAGCTGGAGGATCTTCCCTTTGAAGGGAAAGAGTTGTTTAGTGATGAAACAGATGAGGTGCTAGAGCGCATCTAAAAGTATAAATTATAGGCAAAATCCTTCGGGATAGCAGCCTCAACATCCAACCAACAGAAACCAAGGTACTGGTCTTGTTCCAATAGGCCATCCTTTAACAGACTATTCCATTATTCTGAGTCCAGGTTTCAAGGGCAACCCTACCACTCAACCACTAGGCCTCCCTATCAGACAGCCTACCAGAACAGGTGGGCTAAGCCTAAATCAGCGCAGGGTACTAAATCTACAAGAGACCCCGTGCATCACGGGCCTGACTCACAATGACTAGTCCACTGTCCTCCGTTCAGGCAGAGGTTATCATGTTATTATCACACCTGGTTTTATTATGGTTTTATCCATAATAAAAGAAGGTTCTTTTTTGGCATTTTCATCATATCCCAAGTGTCATTGATGTTTTCCTCAGTCTGAGACAGGTACCACTACACTGTCATTACTGGTACAAGCCCTGCTTGATAAAGGGGCAATCGTCCTGGCACAATACCCGGCTGACTCTCCAGGTTTCTACTCCCCCTTTTTCCTCATAGATAAAAAGGGTGGCAGACAGCGGCCAATCTTGGACCTCCGCCAACTTAATAAATTTCTCATGAAACCCAACTTTTGGATGCTTTCCTTGCAGGAGGTTATCCTCTTACTTCACACTGATTGTTGGTTTGCCAGCATCGACTTAACAGATGCTTATTTCCATATTGCAATTCATAGGGACTGTATGCGTTATTTGCGCTTCATTCACAGGGGCTGTGTGTTTCAATATTTATTGCTCCCCTTTGGCCTCGCCTCGGCTCCAAGGGTGTTCTCTAAATGTCTCTCAGTGGTAGTCACCTATCTCTGCCTACAAGGCTATACTATTTACCCCTATCTTGATAGTTGGCTGCTGGTAGCGAACTCTCAGCAGCAACTTTCAGCTGACTTTACATGTACGCTTAACACACTGGACTCTCTGGGTCTGCTTGAAAAATCCCACCTTGTCCCTGTTCAGTGCATAGAGTTTATTGAGGCCACTCTAGATGCCATGATAGGGATAGCTTTCTTGCCCAAGGTCTGTGCGCGGCACAATGTATGCCTCTTAGGGTCTCTTAAATCTGGCCACAGGCATTCAGCCAGGGTTTTTCAGTGTCTCTTAGGTCACCTCGTGCGACTACAGCAGTAGTCCCCCATGCTATATTGCACATGAGGAGGTTCCAGAACTGGTTCTTACGAGTCTTTCATGCCCACACAGTTGATCCCCACTGTCAATTGATGATTCGTCGTGCTATCCTGAGGGAGTTGAATTGGTGGACTCATATTTTGCATTTGCAAGCAGGGATGCCCTTTGGATTCTGTGACCATGACATTGCATTGTTTACAGATGTCTCTCTTATAGGCTGGGGAGCCCACTGTAACAGCCAGATAGCTCAGGGCCACTGGACAGCGGCTCAATCTAGGCTTCATATTAATATGCTGGAACTTAGGGCAGTAAGAAACGCCTTTTGTTCTTTTGCAGGTTGCCTGCACTATCGGTCTGTCCTCCTTCACATGGACAACACCACAGTGCAGTACTACATAAGCAAACAAGGGGGGGGACTGCTTGTGTAGCACTCACAGCAGAAACTATCTCCCTCTGGAACCAAGTCATACAAATGGGGGCGCACCTCATGGCAATTCACATAGCCAGCTATTTAAATACGCAGGCGGACTGGCTCAGCAGAGTCTTCAACCTGGCCCATGAACGGTCTCTGACACACACTTACCTATAACTACTTTTTCTAATATGGGGTACTCCAGAGATAGACCTTTCTGCTTCTCCTGCCAACTCAAAGTGTGTCCGCTTTTGCTCCAGAGCTGCCATGAGTGAGGCATCATTAGGAGATGCCTTCCAGCTTTGGTGGAATGGCTGCCTGTTTTATGCCTTTCCGCCAGTTGTCCTGTTGAGCCACGTAATAGCCAAGGTGCACAGGGACAGTACAACCACTATTCTCATAACCCTGTTCTGGCCAAGGCAGCCGTGGTTCCCAAAACTATGGTCCATTGCCACAGGCACCTGTTGCAATTTTCCAGTAGTACTAGATCTGCTCAAGAGTCATCTACCTTCATATCCGAGTCTGCAGTCCCTCAGGTTAACAGCATAGCTAGTGCAACTGTCACCACGGCCTCCTCCCTAATGGATGATGTATTGTTAGTGGCAAGAAAACCTTCCACTAGGCGTTCCTATGCTGGGAAGTTCTCTCACTTTACCACCGGGCTAAGGCCCGAGGAGTGGACCCTACTTCCTGTGGACTGAGACACATATTAGAATTTCTTCTGGCTCTTAAGGATATGGGCTTGGCCAATACTTCAGTTAAAGTATCCCCGGCAGCTGTATCGGCATCACATGTTCCCATTCACAGTACTTCTGTGTTTGCCACTGCTGATGCAAAACGTTTCCTCAGAGGTTTAAACAATTTGTATCCACCCTCTAAGTTGCCAGTTCCCCAGTGGAGTTTATCGTTGGTGTTGGCTACCCTTTCCTCAGAATTAGCTGCCCTGTCCTCAGAACTACCCTTCCTCCAGATACACAGGGACCGTGTAATTCTTGACTTCCTCCCTAAGGCAGTCTTGAAATTTCACATCACAAGACATCATATTACCAGTGTTTTCCCCTTCTCCCACATCTGTAGCAAAACGCACATCGCACACCCTAGATGTGAGAAGGGTGTTACTCTTTTATCTAGACCGTACACGTCCCTTTTGTGAGGTCACATCACTATTTGTATGTTTTGGTAGTACAAGAAAGGGACAGGCAGCCTCCACCCAGACCATTTCTAGGTGAATTTACAAAGCAATCTGATTGTTATATGAGGCTGTGGGAGAGCAGTGCCCCCCTCATATTGTCTGCACACTCCATTCATGCTCAAGCGGCCTTGGCAGCATTCTGATCTGGTATATCTATCCATGACATCTGCCGAGCGGCCACATGGTCGACTCCTTCAAAGTTCATCCGACATTACGCCATGGACGATGATGCCCAGAAAGATGCAGCAGTGGGAAAAGCTGTGCTGCAATCCATATTTCATTGAGATCTCCCACTCCCTCCTCCAAAGTAAGTGAACTTGCTACTCTCCCTTGTGGGACTGCACAGAAGCCTCGAAGATGAAAACAGGGGTTGCACTTACCTGAAACCTTTGTTCATCAAGAGGGCTTCTGTGCAGCCACACATCCCTCCCTCCTTCCCCACTGTGGGAGTCTTGTACTCTGAAGTGAAGAACTAAGGGAAGAGTGCAGGCTCCTCCCAGGTCCTGTGACTTTTGGGTGGGAAGCACCTTCCTGGAGAGGAGCCTAGCACTCTTGGGAAATAAAATATTGTTGATGAGCTCACTACTCCCATCCAGTGGCTGGCCTGCAGTATTGCAGTCCCATGTGTGCCTGCACAGAAGCCCTCTCAATGAACAAAGGTTACAGGTAAGTGCAACCCCTGTTATCTTCAGGCTTCACCTGGAGGTTAGCTACCCTAGGCATAGCAGTCAGTGCTTCAGAGCAGGGTCTGCTAGACCCAGGTTCTTGCTGTGAAAGCTGACTGGGTGATTTTTGACTAGTCACAGACTTTCCGCCTGACCTACCTCACAAGGTTGTTGTGCAAGTCAAAAGGGACAGAGGAGAATGATGTAAGCTACTTTGGTCCCCACTGCAGAGGAAGACTACTTTTCCTCCTGGGTAACCATTGTTGCCAATCTCCAGGTGAGGGTTGGAGATCACTCAGAATTACAACTGCTCTCCAGATGGCAGAGATCAGTTCTTCTGGAGAAAATGGTGGGCTTTGTGTCATTATACCCTGCTGAGGTGGCCCCACCAAGACAGCCAGTGTGATGTAGCAGTTAGCACTTCAGAGCATGGTCTGCCAGCCCCAGGTTCTTCCTGTGGAAGCTGATTGGGTGATTTCAGACCACTCACAGACTTTCAGCATAACCTACCTTCACAGGGTTGTTGTGCAAATCTAAAGGGGGAAAGGAGAATGATGTGACCTGCTTTGGTCAGCACTTTGGAGAAAGACTGTACTTTTACTAGGCAGAGGCTACAGGGAGAGGGGAAGAGATGGAAACCTGAAGTCAGAGGGACAGATAATGGCAGGTTTATGATTGGCTGGGAAGGAGATAGGGTTGCCAACTCCAGGTTGGGAAATTCCTGGAGACTTGAGGGGTGGAGTCTGGAGAGGGTGGGGTTTGAGGAGGGGTGGGACCTCAGACAGGTACAATGCCAGAGACTCCACCCTCCAAACCAGCCATTTCCTCCTGGGGAACCATTGTTGCCAATCCCCAGGTGAGGGGTGGAGATCACTCAACATTACAACTCCTCTTCTGGTAGCAGAGATCAGTTCCTCTGGAGAAAATTATAAACTCTGTGTCATTATACCCTGCTGAGGTCACCACAGCAAATTGATGCTGAGTGCCCAAGGCCGGGGCACTCTCCCAGAGCCTCTTTATAGAGCTCATTGTATTTATTTCCACAACAGGCCTTATTCCTAGTATAAGATAAAACAGAAGGCAAGCAACAGCCGAAGAGGGTCAGCATCTAACCAATGAAAGGGTGGGGCCAACTGCACCTGAGTGAGAGAATTCTCTTAACCCTTTCCCTCCCAGATCCTCTTGCATGCAGAGTTACAATATCCAACAAAAACATCCATTTTCTCCAGGGAAAGTGATCCTTGGAGTCTGCAGATGAACTGTAATCCCAGAAGATTCCCAGCTCCCACCTGGAGTCTGTCATCTCTAGAGGTCAATCGCCTCTCTACTTTTCTTTTCACAAAAGTGGATGGAAAGCCTAAATGGACACACCAGTGCTTCTCCATGGCTGCCACAACCTCTGTAGACTGTAGGGTAAAATGCCAGTTTCACAGCTACTGCACTATCTGTATCTCTGGTGATGGGTTCATATGATAATCCCCCTTAAAATACTTATAGGACTGGCCCAAGACAGTTTGTGATGGGCCAGCTAATTGCACCTACCCATTCCAAGAGATGCTCCCCACATTCCCTTATAATGCTTCACATGCTGCTTCACTGGCTCCTTGAAAAACATTGCTACTCCGAAAAAGTGACTAAGGACAAAATTACACATTATCTGAAAAATCTATTGGATCTCCCAGTATTTTCTTTAACATTAAAGATCAGCCACAAGGGGGGCAATTTAGATCCAGGCTGGGGTGCTGAGGGAGGGAGAGGGCTTAAGATCCCCAGCCCCCTCTATTTCTTCAACAGAAATTGTCTCAATTAAGAAGTTCCTACTTTCTCAGGAGCTGCGGTGGCTCAAGTGGTTAAGACGCTGAACTGCAGGCTGTGGAAGGTCAGTAGTTCAGCAGTTCGAGACCCAGGTGCCGCATGACGGGGTGAGCTCCTGTCTCTAGTTCCAGCTCCTGCCAACCTAGCAGTTCGAAAGCAAGAAATTGCAAGTAGATAAATAGGTACCACTTCAGTGGGAAGGTAACAGCGTTCCGTGCACCTTGGTGTTTAGTCATGCCGGCCACATGACCACGGAAACGTCTTTGGACAGCGCTGGCTCTTCGGCTTTGAAACGGAGATGAGCACCGCAACCCTAGAGTCGGATTCGACTGGCTTTCGAGCAAGGGAACCTTTACCTTTACCTTTTACTTTCTCAGGGGGTTGCAGATTATTGTTTTCTTTTGTGGATGGAATTTGCTCTCCTGTTTCTTTTTATGTTTGATGTTTGTCTCTCCTTTTGGATGACAGTTTTTGTGATATTTTGATTATATAGCAGGCTATTGCTTTTATTAGAAATATTTTTGGGATGCTAATGCTTTATTTTATTATTTGCGTTGTAAGCTGCCTCTTTTTTAACTGAAGAATGGGAGGGTAAATGTTTAAATAAATACACTGAGTAATTTGTAAGTGGCTTGATCTTCACTTGCCAAATGACTGGAAGCAGAGCTGAAGTATTTCAGAGTAACTGCATCTGCAAAAGTCATCTCTTGCCTATGCAGTGCACATAACACAAGGAAACCTGAACTGAACAGCTGAGCTATTTATATTTAAGGGAAACATAACTAATATGTGAAGAGTCAGATGCTGCTATTGACTTTCAAGCCAGTCGCCCAAGAGATTATTTGTTTAAGGTTCATTCACACATAGCTTTGCATTGACAGGAGGAGGGATGGGTATGACCTTGCCTGCCTCTGTCCTCGTGCCAGGAACATTTGTGATGTCATGAATATATATCACCCTGGTGCAAGGCAGCAGGAACAGGTGCAAATTCCTTTTCCTCCTCTCAAGCCAGTGAGCTTTTAGATCTCTGACATAAGTCACCTCCAACATAGGGAACAGGGAGCAATATGAGCAAATATATATTCTGAGCCAGTCATCTGCTAAGTAGTGTACAGAATGATAAACAGACATGGTTCTCAGCCAACAGAATTAACTGCTTGGTAATTACACAAAAAAACCAGTGCAATGATTTAGAAGGTTGACATATTGGGGGATAGAAGGGCCAGACATACTACCTAATATTGCCTATGACACCATGTTAAGTGATCTTAGCAATATGTGTTGAACTATTTCTGCTGCACAGGAACATAAAGATGGTGGACAAAATTGTATGGGCTATAAATTCTCCGCTGAGAAAAAATTCTGCAAGGCATGAACATCTGCATAAATATATGCAATCTACATAAGACAAAGTTTGTAGGTAGCCATGTTGGTCCACAGAGAAATTCCAAGAACAACCATAATGCAATACAATTTTACAATTAAGACCAACCAAAAGTCTCTGCACAATGATTTGTTGCTATAAAATTTGTTTTGGCAGAGATCAAACTATTTTACTAAGGACTGAAAGGAGAAAGTGGGATCTGGGGCAGGAGAAACAAAATTGGATACCATGGGAGCCATGTATGACACAGAAGCCTAGCTGAAAGACCTTTTAATGTATAAGCTTCCAGTGCATCATTTTTCAAATTGTTCAACACTGCTACAAGAACAGCAGTTTTCAGTAGGTATTTGTTTTGTTTTGTTTTTTAAAAATGTGCATGCCTGCCTTTCTCCAGAGCGTCCCAGGACCTAAGATGGAAACACTTTGATAAAACAAACACTAAAATGACATAAATTAAAAATATAACTGAATTTCTCAAGATGTTAATGGCTAAAGTTAAAGTGACTCCCCCCACCCACCCTCTCTTTACAGGTAAAGCAGAGGGGAGGGAGATTCTGTTTCTACTGACAACCGAGCATGTGGGTGAGAGAAGGTAAATCCTGATCACACCAGTGCCTGACCTCTCTGCACACCATTTTTGGAAGCATTTTTCTCACAGCCATTTGTTCTAGCTTCCACAACAGAAGCAAGCTGGATGGGGAGAAAAATGCCTAAAGTGGGGTGGTAGGCAAGTTTAAACCCCCTCACCTGCATGCAGTTTTGGCCAAAATTAAGACTCAGTTTCCCAGTTCACATGAATGGGGTAATACATATGAATCAATAGGGATGGATGGGGTAGGAGTTTGAACCAGATCCCATCTCCCAAACCTTCAGTCTAAACTTTTTACAGATGCTTGAAAATATGAACTGCCCTTTCTTGTTACCTAAAATAGGCAGTCTCCACTTAATTTGGGGGAATTAGCAAAAGAGATTGTGCAAGGAGAGGGACAACTGGGATCTCCACTTATGTATACAGGGATTTGTCCCTATGAGAACTCTTCGAAATAACCAGGCACTTATTTACAGGAATTGTTTTTATTGGATGAAATGAAAAACAGGATAAAACAAGGGTGCACACAGCAACACATACAAGAGCTAATTAGGAAAATTAGGGATGAAAGGGGAAAGCATTTGTAGGGAATGGGTGATAATTACTGGTTTTGAAGAGATCCACAGAAGCAGCAAAGTCAAAGAGGAAATGGCCAGCATTTCTGGAAGTGGGAGAGGAGAGCCCCACATGCAAGTGGGGGTGTGCAGGAGGTCCAAGAACATACACACAGTTGGCTAGCAGGGTGGCATAATTATAGAACAAAACATACCCTGAGGCAGGTTGACATACCACCAGAGGACAATGGCTTGATTGCTCTACAGAAGGCAGACAAAAGGGTGGGAGAGGCTTGATGACCCTACTTGCACTGGATGGTAAGGCTGATGGGGAAGGTGAATAGGCTTAAGTGCTGATTAATTGCTGCTTAATCAAGGGTAATGAGTAAAGGGGAAGTCAGGCATGGGAGCTGAAGGGATTATTCCTGAGTGTATGGGTGACCCATTGTTCTGCATCATACATCTCTCCAGGCAAGGAGGGGGCAGTAGCCAGCCAGCCACTCTCTCACACACACCTTGAAACTGCTTTCCCAGACTTCTGCCTGACTGGCACCCATTTTGGTTCACTTTGACCCAAGCAGTGCCCTGCACTTAAGGCTTTAGGGTGATGTACTGAGGGGTGTTTCTGGCCCTTTAACCTATAAAATGCCCCTCAGCAGAAGGAAAATGCTAACATTTTCAGTTCTCTTAACATCACCTATGTGTTTGAACAACATCATACTCTACAGGGAGGCCTCAATTGCAACAGATAACTAGGTCCTACCAGTTATATATGCAGTGATTATATACTTGTCTCTAGTTAATAATACATCAGTCACACTCTACCACAACTCCTCTTGGAGTCCATTTTATGCTAAAAGCATCTTTGTTTAGTCAACTGAAACACCAATAACACACAGCTGTTGTTAACAGAGCTGTAAGAATTTTAAGCACCTCCTGGGAATGTGTCATACTGAGCTGCTTTTTAAAAAAAGTTAAACTTTCACGGGATGTAGTAGGTCGCTGTGCCAAAAAACTAATGAATAAAATATTTGGAATACAAACATGTTTTTCTACATGTATTTTACAGGTTTGTAATCTCTCTGAAAGAACAAGGTGAGCTAAAACATTGGCTGTCTACTTGTAAACACCTGAACAAGAAACTGTTATTTCTGACTACATGCATTAAAATTTGAATGTTTTGAATGGTGAGAAGGAAAAAAGAGAGAGGTATTAACAATGGTTAGCAGGAGTGGATAAAACACATACATCAGTTGCACTCCTGCTCATTATAGCCCATCACAATGTTTTTTAATATAGGGCTAGAGAAATGACTGAGCTGAGGGAGGCTATGCATATTGTAGAACCCTGTGTCAAGTAGATACAGCTCAATACGGGGTGATACATGGCATCTATGGGTTGGATTCAACACAGCATTTCCACAGGTTGAAAGACTTGTGCCTGCAGAGTGTGACTTTCTCAGTTTCCCCTCTCCAGCAACTTGAAATGCTGCTTCCCACACGAGAATAGGATGGGGGGGGGGGCATTTCAGGTTGTGCTGAATCCAACCCCATAGGTACTTAAATTTGTGGTGGATCGGAACACTTTCTGCTGCACCTCTGTTCAAAAACAAACAAAATCACATAGTTCCTTAGCTGGAAGTGCCAGTCTCCATGCTAATTATCTTGACTGCAGCCATTGAGAGTCAGCTTTGGGGCAAGGTTTGGATGCAGCATCTATGACTAAGCATACAGGAATACTAGAGTCACATATTCTCCTTGCTTTCCAGTTTTCTTGGGGTATCCTTCCGTCTCTGCCAGATCTGCCAGCTAGACAGGGCAGTGCCTGGTCCCAGCAGCAAAAAAGGTGGCACAATATGGTAAGGAGGGGCAGTTATGACTGGTGGTGCCCAGTGTTAACTCTGGCATTGTAAGGGATCTGCTATGCAGTAGTGATTTAATGCTTGTGACTGTATCCCTATGAAGACACTGTTGGAGGAGGCCCTGTTGAAAGAATCAGTGTTATGGATATGGATAGTTTTTTACCTTCACCGCAACACTGTCTCTGAGAGTAGTGCTTTATTTTGCCCTGAATGAGTGAATGGCAGTCATTCATTTATGTAGATGCTGCATGCCTAGGAGCATGACTGGAATGCAAGCTAAACCAGCTCCTGCTGACCCCACCCTCTGTATGATTCCACCCTAAATTCTAGGTATAAAATTTGTAGTTGCCCAGTTTTGAAACAAAACAAAAAACAGAGAAAGAGAGAGAGAGAGAGAGAGAGAGAGAGAGAGAGAGAGAGAGAGAGAGAGAGAGAGAGAGAGAGAGAGAGAGAGAGAGAGAGAGGTCCACAGTGGCTCCAAGTAGTGAAGCTAGGGCTCCAGGTTTTTCATTCTGGTTGGTTAGTAACACTGGCAGAGTGTGATAACGGTTATAACAGAGTGTTACAGAATTCTAGGATCTGGCAGGATGCATAACTTGTTTTTAAAAACCCTGGATTAACCGTAAACAATGCTCATCCAAACCAAAGGAAACCAAAGGGTGTTTGCTACTCTAGATCATGTGTCTGTGGGCACCTTTGGAATTCTGACACAGGGTGGTGGGCACATCAACAAAGTGGCTGCCACTGGATGAGGCAGAGCCAGTCACAAAATGGCTGCTGCAGGAGGCAGAGCCACATGCACAGAGGAAGCCCATGTACAGGGAAAGAAGGAATAGTAATTAAAAATATACTGGAAAGGAAGGATGAGAGAGAAACATTGTGGTGGCAGCTGCCACTAAAACAATATTATTTATTCTGCATAGCCAATCAGATCTTTAGTAGCCAGTCAGAAGCCCTGCTATGTAAGAGCTGCACCCACATTCAAAAAACACTTGGTAGGGGGTTTCGGTTTCGGTGCTGCGAATGGCGGCCACTTCTCGGGACGCTCCCGGAGGCGGTCAGCCCACACGCGGAATGGGGGGGTCTTCGCGTTTGCGAAAGACCCTAGTGAGCCTTAGTCAAAGGCTCCGAACCGGGGGCGCATAGGGGAGTAGCCTCTTTGCCGGCAAACTGCCGGGAAATTGAGGCTTTCTCCCCGCCCCAATCGGCCCCGCCGCGTAGTGCGTCCTGAATGGGACTTAGCAGTCCTGCCGACTTCCAGGAGTGAGGAAAAGCGGATGAATTACTATGAAAAGAAGATATGGCATCTAATCGTGAGTTGAGGATCTATTTAGAAGCGAAAATTAAACCCCCCCGCAAGCGGATAAGCGTATGGGAGGAGGGAGGAGCTTCCACCCTCTTCAAAGAAGCGAATTTTTAAAGGAAACGCGAAGGGGGGTAACAAGAAAAAATGTTGGTGAAAGTACCGTTGGGGTTTTACAGAAGATTGCGGCTTTAGTTGCTTTCTGGGGGATGTGGCACGAACTTTGAAAAAGTAAATAAAAAACAAAATGTCGATGCTGGAGAAAATCCTGCTTAGAACGGAAGAGAAGAGAGGAGGGACTTCCGCTCCAGTCAACCCCCCCAGAACTAGCTGTCAATCAACAAGAGACTGAGATACTGCGCCACCTGCTGGAGTTAATCTAAAATATCAATGAAACGCTTTTAAAATGGAAATTGTTCTCATCAGACTATAAAAACAAATATTTGGAATTAACAAGGTTGATGGCAGAAAATGTATCGATGTTAAAGTTCCAAGCTATGGATGAAGAAGGGAAAGAAGATCTCAGATTTATTTTGACGAAAGTCTTGGCACCTCTATCTGGCAGTGGAGCGAATAAATAAAAAGAAGAGGCGGACAAGGCTCTCAAAGCCTAATCCGCCTTCAAAAAAAAAAAAGGATATACTCTGCCAGTAGAAAGGGGTGTTGAGCTTTGCAAGTAATGGAGATCTAATTTCAACCCGAGTGTTAATGGAGCCAATGAGAAATGACTGCCAGAAACAACAAGAAAAAAGAAGCGAAAGAAGATGGATTAAAAAATTTCTGAAGAGACATGCCAGCACAGAGGAGGAAGCAGTACTCAAAATTTGGATTTTTGAAGAAGACGGCGGCCCGGGGGAAGGAAGTGACGGAACGGGAGGCATTAAAGTTCAAAGGATCTAATGATAATTGGAGAGACTTAAAAAAGAATTTGTTCGTGTAACATCTGAAAAGATTTGATTTAACCCCAGTGGACTTTACTAACTTTACTAATAGAATTGATTTGGACTTTGTAAAGCTGAAAAGAAGATCTTTCAACCGTGATGGATGCCGACAACTGGAAGAAATAAAACTAACCTTTACTAACAGAAAAAAACTCACTCCGCTCTTTTTTCTCTTCCCATCTGTCTACCTTACCCTTTTCTTATAAAAAAAATAAAATTCTCTCCTTTTTAGGAGAGTTATTTCAAAAAAAAAAAAAAAAAACACTTGGTAGGCACCCAGAAATATGCCAGTGAGTCATCGGTACTACACTGGGGACTCCTGCACTAGATTGCATTCTCTAAAAATGCCTTTTCACACACTGCATCCACATTCTACCCTCAAAGCTGATCCTGACTGATGCTAGTCAGAACAGATCAATAGGTATAGACTCATTAAATCAAATTCACACAGTCTTGGTTAATAACACAATCCTAAAGAGTTACACCCTTCTATAGAGCCTGCATCAATTAGGGTTGCCAGCCCCCAGGTCCAGGTGGGGGTTCCCCTGCTTTGGGGACTCCAATCCACCGCTGGCCAGGTAGCTGGTGTGGGAAAGCCCTGCCCCCAAGAGTGGCCACCCATCTCTATCCCCTCCTGCTAGATTTAAAGGGCTTCAGCTGATCAGTGGGGAGCTGGTGGTCCACCAATCAGCTGGAGGGGCCTTTAAATCTTGCAGGCAGGAGGGAGGGGGACTGTTGCCAGCCTTTAAAGGGTCTTTTTGTGAGTGGAGTGTGCAGTCGGCAACAGCGCCTCTCCCTCCCTCCTGAAAGATTTAAAGGGCCCTCCAGCTGATCAGTGGGCCACATGCTCCCTGCCAATCAGCTGAAGGCCAGGGGGTCACTCTTGGGGCGGGGCTTGGGGAATCCCCACTCTCCCCTGGAACACCCCCCAAATCCCCCTGCTGGAGCAACAAGGGGACCTGGCAGGGCCCAGAGCTTCTGGCAAGGCCTACTGCTGTCTACCTTGCCCTTCTCTTATTTGTTAGCACTCAACCATGCTCCCATCTACATGCTTTTCCCAGTCCTACTGGGGAAAGGGCTGCATGGGCAGTAGCAGAACTGACAAGTGGGCAGGGGAAGGATACACAGGCAAGTGTGAGGCAGGTGTGTGGTAGGGCTGCCAGACCTTCCTGTCTGGTGGGGTTTACCCACTTTTGGGGGGGTTCAACCCACCACCAGCCAGCTGGCCAGCAGGGGAAGCCCCGCCCCCAAGCCTGAACACCCACAGCCATCCCTCCCTTCCTTCTCTATTGAGAGAGGGGAGGGAGAGGAGCGGCTGCTGGCAGCATGCAAGGCAGGAGCCAACAGCCCCCGCTCGGAAGGAATGGGTGCCGTCGGCTCCTGCCTTCCAAGAGGCAGTCTCTCCTCTAGCAAGGCAGGAGTGCCAGGCACCTGCTCTTCCCAAGCGAGGGCATTGGCTCCTGCCTTGCAAGAGGCAAGATCACCTTTTGCAAGGCAGGGGTGCTTGGCCCTTGCTTCCCTCCCGCATTTAAAGTAAAGTTTCCCTTTAAATCTGGGGAAAAGCAGGGTATGATGGTTTCATGAGGAGTGATGTCATCGTGGTGGGGGTGGCCACACCCCCTCCTGGAATGCCCCCTAATTCTCCCGCTGGGGAGAAGATTGGACTTGGCAACCCTAGTGTGTGGGTGGGAGGGGCATATTTGGGGGCCTTGTGGTGGATAGAAGAGGGGGAGAGGGGCCTCTGCCCAGGGCCCCTCAAAACCTGCTCTTCTAAATCCATTGAAGTCAGTGAGCTTAGAAGGGTGTTGACTCTGTTTACCACTGTAAATACGTGATTAAAATTTATTCTAAAAGTGTAATATTAAGGTATCTCTTTTTACATCTTTTTAAAAAAATCTTCGGCTTTTACAGCAAATAACCTCACAGGCACAGAAGGGGGCTGATGAGGGGGTGGGAGTTGCCTCTGGGTATCCTAAAAGTCTGCTTAAATATGCATGTAAGGAACATAAAGCTAGTGGGGTGGTTGTTAAACAACTGAAGATAATTAATCATATGCCTTTAACTATTGAACCCATAATGTTATCCAATTAACATTTCCACAGAATTTTAGTACATTGACCTGTCTTCCAAACCTATATGTAGGTGCAGTATTGAGATAATCAAGATGTCTTTCAGTTGGCATTTGGCAATTTTGTAGGCAATGGTAGGCAAATCTAAAGGAGCCAGAAATAAAATAACAACCCAGACTGAAAGTGGTGTTCCTTTTAAAATTCTAGGACTTTTAAACCAGTCCCAAGGCTTCTTCATCACTCATTAAAATAAATGACTCAACAGCCATGATTCATAACAGATCAACATTTGCTGGGTGATATAAGAAGATGTCTGTTTTCACCCCCAACCTCTTTTTTGTTCCTCCTTATTTGAGGAAAAGGTAGTTTTTAAATTGTGGAAAATAAGTTGGTGCAATTACTGTCATATTTTAAACATACATGGGAAGTGTAATATTTCTCTCTAAGATTAAAATAATATAATTAAATTAAATGATTGTAAATTAATCCAGCATACATATATTACAAGGCTGAGCTCATAAAGTTATTTAACTAAACTATTTGAAACTTGGAGAAAAATTTAATTTTGCATTGCTGCAAAGGTTACCAATAATTTTTCAGGGTTGGACAACCCACTTTAAGATGTTATGGCTCATTGTCTGCTTCTCCCTGAAAACCACTTGCTAGGTTTAGCTATCTACACCTGGACGAATGATGGAGAGGGGAGGATGTAATTTATAACCTTCCAAATGGTGAAACAGGCCCTGAAGGCTCCTTATTCTACAATGGAGAAATTAGAATGTACTCAGCAGGTCCAGGTCTCAACCTGCTTGACCAGTTGGAGTTCAGCCTTTCAGCTGTATTCTACCTCCCTCCAGACAAATGGGATTTCACTTCACTGCCATCAGCAGCAGAAGAATTACAAACATGTTTTGTGTAGTCATCTGCACCTAGACTCTCCTCTTTGTCTTACAAGATTCTTCACTGAATGAGGTACTAGTACCTACTCTGAATCCACTTGCATGAAGGGGAAATCTTGAAAATCTCAGTAACTCCAGGGCTCTTTTTGTAGCAGGAACGCCTTTGCATATTAGGTGACACACCCCCAATGTAGCCAATCTTCCAAGAGCTTACAGTAGCCCCTGTAAGAAGAGGTCTGTTAGCTCTTGGAGGATTGGCTACGTTAGGGGTGTGTTGCCTAATATGCAAAGGAGTTCCTGCTACAAAAAGAGTCCTGAGTAACTCTAATATAAGATCCAGGCATACATCTTCTTGCCTTCTCTTTGTGCCTTGGTACAAGTCGTTGGAGTGAACGACAGCATGGCTGGACAATGGGGAATGCTACACCACTCTAAGTGTGTATAGGTGTTATCTCCTTGAATGGGATGCCTCTCTTAACCTGGGAGCTGCCGTCCTACCTCTCTCTCTTTCTCTCTGTCCTCTCACTCTCTCTACATGGGCTTCTTCTTTTGACTGCAACCTGAATGTGAACTGGATCTACGTGAATAAATGTAAGTTTACCATTTTTGCAATGTACTTCTTGAGAGATTTATTTACTGCACTCAGTATCACACTTCTTTGACTGGGCAAAACTCTACTATATTAACCAAATATCCTAATAGAGTTATGGGCCCAGTGTGAATTTTAAAGTTAAACAGGAATTTTTCTTATTTGTTTTTCTTTTGCTTGAGCAATTAGAAGGCTTTACCGCCTGCTGGCAAGAACAAAAGATGCTGAGAATTTGCTTAACAGATGGTCCCAGGCTCTGAGTGCAGAAACTTTTTTTCTCTCTCCCTTACTTTTGAATTGCTAAACTATAGCCCAATGATATACAATCCTAGAGAAACTTCATGGACATTATTTTAATGCATAGCTTTTTAGAACTGATCATTAGCTCAAGGAGAAAATAGCTTAATTTTTTCATTAACTGTCCCACCACCTTTGGGGTCTAAAAATGAGATCACGAGATGGGAGAATGCAGATGGTAAAGCACAAAATCTGATTATTAGTACACTGGCTAATTCTCCATTTGTGTACGTAAAAGGACAAGAAACTGCGACAGGGATGATTGAAGCCTTAAGAAAGATCTATGGAGAGTGAGACCAGGGTAGAAAGATTTCTTTGTTTAGAGAACTATTCTCAATTAGACTACAAGAAAGTGGAAACACAGAAACCCATAGAGAAATGTTATTAAATCTCATTGATAAACTGGTAACTGCCACTTAAGTGTTAGATGAGGATTTACAGTTAGTACTGTTTCTAAGTTCCCTACTTGAATTTTATTCTGCATTAATTTCAACATTTTATGGGAAAGATTCTAAATTAGAAGACATTCTGTGGCTGATATGAGCTGAGTACTGCAAACAAAAGGACTATTGTGAGCAGCACAAAAGCAAGAGTGACTCAAGTTACACGGTCCAAGAGGCCAGGTCAAGGGGGGTGGGAACTAAGCCAATTGATGACTGAAAGCCCAACCCCAAGGACAAAAGAAATTCCCCTCACTGCTTCAATTGTAACAAGCCAGGTCATTTCCAGAGGGAATGCTTGCTCAGTAAAAATGCAAATGCCAGCACCAGCAAGCAACTTCACACTCAAATGCAGAGACAGAAGGATTTCTCCAAAAGAAAGCAATTTAATTATTGTGTATCTCATGTAGCACAAACTGATGAAAATCACAAGCCTCGGCTAATTGACAGTGGTGCTTCCATACATATGACATCAGATATTAATTTATTTGATGAACTGGACACAAATGCTTCTGGAAAAGTGCACCTAGCCAATGGACATCAAGTAGACATACAAGGAAAATTAGAGTGGCTTATAATGTTCCTGAAGGATTTTGGTATTAAATAACCTTTGCCAGTTCAACTGCTGGCGGATAACCAGATTTGGATTACCTCCTCTCTTTCAGAAAGGAACAGGGCATCAACAAAGCATGTTGGAATTAGGAACCAGTATGTAAAGGTCTTTTACGTTGTATTTATTTATTTATTTATATTCCAATTTATATCCCACCCTACCCTGTCAAAGCAGGCTCAGGGCAGCTCACACAGATAAAACACAGATTAACAATCCAATCATTAAAAACCAGTAATACAATTCATTAAAACAATACAATATTACATACTAAGTGCTAGTGATGTTATCCATTATCGCAACGATGGTGGTGCTGTGTGAGTGCATACCATATGATGTTCGTTTCCAGCATTGATCTTACTCAACGCGCACAGGCTGTGAACCTTGACAACATACAGAGATGAGAGGGAGTATTGGAGTGAGTGACTCAGCATGCCTGAACATTGGAGGTGGGGAGATGCCTCTCTCTGTCATAACCTGGAAGCTGCCCTCTGACCCCTCCTTCCCACCCCCCTGTCCTCTTACTCCTTGCATATGGCCTTCCATGGAGACACTTGTCTTTGCAGGTCTCTCCTGTGGATACAGTGCCCTCATACTCCCACATTCATGATGCCAGACAAGCTGGCCGTCTTTTTCTTCTTCTTTTTTAATAAAATAAATTGTAGGGTTAGTTTACATATCATAGTCAGAGAAATACAAGGACCATGAAAAGTAGAAGTCGAGTTGAGATTATACACTGAAACCACCTTAACATTATCTTTTTTTTTTTTTGTAAAACTTTCCTAAAGAGGAGAGAATTTTAATGCTTTTAATACAGAAAGAGGAAGGGTATATAGAGGGATCAAGAAAAGAGGTGAGTGAAGTCACTGTTAGTATATTAATCTTTTTGTTAGTTTATATAAAATTCTTGGCTTCTTCCGTGGTTGACCGATCTTCTTTTCAATTTACTGTAAGTCAAAAATAAACCTGTTAATTAGATTAGTAAAGTCCTTTGGGGTTAGTTATTGATATAATCCATCTTTACGCTTCACGAACAAATGTTTATATTTTGGGTTGTCGCCCTTTCAAATCTCTCAGATTGTATGATGGGCCCTTCTTTGCTCTTTCATCTTCTGATTCTCCGGGCCACTGTCATCCTCGCTACTTAACATTGTCCATTTGGCGAGTTCTGCATCTTCCTCTGAGCTGGCGTGCCTCTTCAAAAATTCTTGAGCTTTGAAGATGGAGTCAATCTTCTCTCTTTTATCCTTAAATTTAAATACCAATCCTTCTGGGATCCACCATTTGTAGCTAACTTGATACTTTTGCAAGAACAGGGTCAGTCCTTTATATGCTTTCCTTTTCATACGAATTTCATATGGAACATCTTTTAGGATCCTTATGTTCTGCTCACCAATCTTCAAGGGCGTTGTTGAAGTCACTCTTAAAATTTGATCTCTGGTACGTTGCTTGGTAAACTTGACAACCACTTCTGCTGGCAAATTATTTTTCTTTGTAAAGTTGGAATAGGCTCTATAGACCAAATCCATCTCTTCGCTTAATTTTTGCACTTCTTTGCCAGTTATTGGTGCCAAGGCATTTGCCAAAATATTTCTGAGATCTTCTTTTTCCTCTTCTTTTATTCCCTGAAAACGGAGAGTCAAGTTTGATTTTTCCATCTGTAGCATCAATATTTTTTTCCTGTATCTCTTGATGTTTTTCTATTTTGAACCACCTTAACATTATCAATAGAAGGAACAGAAATTTAAATATTGGATGCAGTGAGGATCATCTAAAATGAGGTACCCAGATATAAACACATTTCATTCTCCAGGGAATGATGGAAGGTATACCAGCTTCACAGGAAAAAAACAATCAAATAGAGAACCAAAGTTCATAATCTTTTTTCCGTGCTAGGATGCCTCTCTGACTTCTAAATAATTAAAGACAGGATTCCAGGTGTCTTCATAGCTACTTCGTTGTACACTATGTTGCAAACTACAGAAAAAGGGGTTATGTACAATTTTCTCCAAAACAAAAGTTTCTCATGCCATCTATCTAAGGAAGCAGCGATCGTCAAACAGCCCACTGCTAATAATTTGAAAACAAGTTACCTTGTCTCTTTTGGGATTTGGATATCATTCCAAATATCAAATATAAACAACTCCGTAGAGAAAGGGAGCTTAATCCTAGTACTTTGGAATATTGCCTTTGAGACAGCCAACCAAAAAATGATGGCTATTGAGGCATTTCCACCACAAGTGAATTGGAGAATCTTTTTGCCCACCGAGCTTCCAGTAATTATGGCTGGAGCCCTGATTTATTTTATGTACTCTATTGGGACAGAGATAACAATTTGCAATTAATTTATAAAACTATATCCTAACTGAATTGATAGTGAATTTATTTGAAAGTGAACTCCAAATAGCATCCCAATTATCTGTGGTAAGTTCTCCAGGAAGTTCTTTCTCCCACATGTCAACATATGTTGGTAGTTTAGGGTATATTTAGACAAGAGACCTTTCATAACCCTCGAAGATCCAGTTAGAAGGGTCTCAAACCTAGTTAGCCACTTGAGGAAACCCATTTTGGTAGCATAGAAAAGCATTATTGTTCTCATTAGAAAATATTGGTACCATGGTGCTTGTCCTTGTAGCTTCAAATCTACTTCTTGTTTGGTGAGAATTCTCCCTTGTCTGTACCAGTTTCTTATATGGTCAAGGCCTGATTTGGACCATAACAAAAACTTACTTATGTTCAAACCTTTGGGAAGCCACCCCAAGTTCTCCCCCATTTTCACTGTCCAGCACATACAACTTGTTTGAGTGAGCGACTCAGCATGCCTGGATATTGGTCACTCTAAGTGTGTATAGGTGTTATCTACTTGAATGAAATGCCTCTCTTTCTATTAACCTGGGAACTGCTGTCTGACCCCTCCTTCTCTCTTGCTTTGTTCTCATTCACTTCACATGGCCTTCCACAGAGACACACGTCTCTGCAGGTCTCTCCTGTGGATACAATGCCCTCATAATCCCACACACGTTGCTGGACAAGCTGACCATTTGTGACAAGGAAAGTACTCTTTAGATTAGACTTCTTCCTCTGTTTTTGACTGCAATGTGAATGTGAACTGCATCTACCTGAATAAGTATAAGTTTACAATTTTTGCAATATACTGCTTGGGAGATTTATTTACTGCACTCAGTATTGCATTTCTATGACTGGGCAAAACTCTGCTATATTAACCAAATATCCCAATACAAGATACAAACCAAGTTAGGCAGAGACCACTTTAACATAATTTTCAGAAAAGGAAAATCTTAACTTTATTTTTATGCATGCTGACTGATTACAAAGAGAAAAGGTATATAGGCAGGGGTCATTTGGGGCTGGAGCACGCCGGAGCACTGCTCTGGCAGCCCTGCCCAGCAACCCCACCCCTGTGCTCCGAGGAAGGCACAGGGAGGCATTTAAATGGCCCTTCCTGGCTTGTGCGCCAAGGCAGGGGGGCTCTAGAAACCTTCCTCATCTTGCCTGCCCAAGCCTCCCCAATTTCTCCCTGGCCCTCCCTGGCTCATGCACCAAGGCAGGCAAGCCAGGAGAGAGTGGGGGGCTCTAGAAGCCTTCCTCATCTTGCCTGCCCAAGCAGGTGTGACGAGGAAGGCACAGGGAGGCATTTAAATGCCTCCCCGCTCTCTCCCCGGCCCTCCCTGGCTCACGTGCTGAGGCAGGTGAGCCAGGAGAGGGCAGGGGGGCTCTAGAAGCAGGCTGGCTGGGGAAGCAGAAAAGGGGGGGAGGCATCTTCAAAAGCCTCCCCTCCCCTCCCCTTCCCAGCCAGCCTGCCAAGGCAGGCTGGGGGGGAGCAAAGAGTGAAGGGGTTGAAAGTTTAAACCCCTTCTCTCTGGAGTTGCGCTGCCATCTTTCCATTGTATTCTGTGGTCCCATAGAATATAATGGAATGATGACTCTAGAGAGAAGGGGTTTAAATTTTAAGCCCCTTCTCTCTTTGCTTCCCACCCCCCAGCCTGCCTTGGCAGGCTGGCTGGAGAAGGGAAGTAGAGGCTTTTGAAGATGCCGCCCCTCCTTTTTGCTTCCCTTTCTGACATCACTTCCAATGATGTCAGGGGGCATGGCATATGCTAATAGGCTATTATGCTAATAGCCTATTAGATATGCTAATGAGCTCCTGCAGCTCTTTTTGTACAAAATGACCCCTGCATATAGGTACATAAAAATTGTCCAAGCAAAAGGAAACAATATTAGCAATACATGCATCCTCTCTCCCTATCTTTAAATTTATTCTATATGATAGCGAATTAAGAGGTAGGCAGAATAATCTGTGATCAAGGCTGGGTTTCAGACCATATTTAGGTCTCTTCCCCAGCCTTCCTGATCTTTTTGCATATAAGTCTTCTTCCTTTTTTTGTATATGAAGATTTTTATTTTTCAAAAAGAATATAGAAACATAGACTAACATATACAGGAAAGAAAAATCAACAAACAATGAGCCTGAAATCTGTACTCATTATTTTCGCTTTTGTTTTTGTTGTTCAGTCGCACAGTTGAGTCCGACTCTTCGCAACCCCATGGACCACATCACGTCAGGCCCTTCTGTCTTCTGTCGTCCTCTGGAGTTTGCTTAATTTCATGTTCGTTGCCTCGATAACACCGTCTAACCATCTCATCCTTTGCCATTTCCTTCTTCTTTGACCTTCAATCTTTCCCAGCATCAGGGTCTTCTCCAGTGAGTGCTCCCTTCTCATTTGGTGGTCAAAGTATTTGAGCTTCAGCTTCAGTCTCTGGCCTTCCAGGGAACAGTCAGGGTTAATTTCTTTCAGGATTGACTGATTTGATCTCCTTGCAGTCCAGGGGACTCTCAAGAGTCTTCTCCAGCACCATAATTCAAAAGAATCTATTTTTCAGTGCTCGGCCTTCCTTATAGTCCAAGTCTCACAGCCATACATTACAACTGGGAATACCATTGCTTTGACCATATGGACTTTTGTTGGCAGGGTGATGTGTCTACTTTTTATTATGCTGTCTAAGTTTGCCATCGCTTTCCTCCCAAGGAGCAGGCGTCTTTTAATTTCATGGCTGCAGTCACCATCTGCAGTGATCTTGGATCCCAGGAACTGTATGCACATGCTTCATTTTTTAGTTTTCATGTTAAGAGCTTATAGCTTATTTTTAAGGTTTCTTAAGATAGTCCTCCAACCATTTATAAACTCTTGCCCAATTCTTTTCAAAGATTTCTTCTTGTTTTTCTTGTAATTGTAAATTCAGTTTTTACATTTCTGCTCTTTCCAATAGTTTGTAGATTATTTCTTCTTTTGACAGGACTTCTTCCTTCTTCCAATATTTTGCATATAAAATTCTAGACATAGTTATTACATGCATGAGTATATATGTATCTGGTTTTTTAAATGTCTCTGGTACTATATTTAATAAAAACAGATATAACTGTCCCTTTTGT
This sequence comes from Gekko gecko, assembly GCA_029375565.1. Taxonomy (NCBI): domain Eukaryota; kingdom Metazoa; phylum Chordata; class Lepidosauria; order Squamata; family Gekkonidae; genus Gekko; species Gekko gecko. Next base: position 228,155,296 of record JAPDNY010000002.1, read on the forward strand.
ACCAAAACTAATATCTTTTGCAATATCTCATGAATCTATATCCAATTTTTTTGTAACCTTGCATGTCCACCACATGTGAAAAAATGAACTGGTTTTTTTTGCTTACATTTCCAGCAAACATTCGACATATTTGGGTACCATTTAGGTAGATTTCCTGTTGTGATATGCCATCTGTAAAACATTTTTTATATATTTTCTTTAAATGACACAGCTTTAGTAAATTTTATATTTGTTTTCCACACCTTTGCCCATTGGTCTAACTGAATATTATGACCTATGTTTTGGGCCCATTTAACCATTGCGGTTTTAACTGTTTCATCTTGCAATTCCATATCTAACAAAATAGTATAAAACATCTTTATATATTTTACATCTCTACCCATCAATATTTTCTTTATTTCAGTAAGGTTGTCACAAAAACTGATTTTCTTGTCTTTTACATATCTCGAATCTAACTGCACCTTTTCCCACCAGTTTAGAGCAACACCCTGGCTTTGCAAAACATCTTGTGGTTTTAGTAAGTTCTTCTTATCTAACAAATCTTCATATGTCCATACAATTTCCTTAGTGAGAATGTTAGGATTAATAAAAGCCTCTAAAGATGAGACCCATTTAGGTATATCAACTCCACATTCTCTTTCCCCCAAAGAGAAAGAAACCAAAACCTCTAAGAATCTCCAACAAATTTCTTCAGATCTCTCCCCCACCAAAGACAAAGATCTTCCTTTTTTTGCCCATCACATATCTCCCATTCTATCTGATAGGAAATTACTAAATTCAGTCTAAGAGTTTCCCTGAAGGCCTAACTATACATTACATTTTCCCCCCAGGTATATCCCCCAAATAGTCATAGACATATTCTGGGAGCTCTATGTTTCTCAGCTGCATGAAGACCCAATTTGGATTGACACTCCAGTACAGGATGAGAAGGAGCTTAGACCGTCCCCTCTGTCCTCATTTCTAAAGAGTGGCTGGGACTCATTTATCTGATCTGGTACTAGACAACAGAGTACACTAAAATCAGACACACTAGAAGATGACAGCCAAGCGTGGCTTCCCAGCATTTATAATGCTGCTGATGTGCAGCTCAATAATACCTCTAAAATCTGACTTGGCACCTACACTATATGTGGATGAAACCATTTGTGAGGCTGTATAATAATGGAACCAATCTGTGGAACAGAGGCTATGGCTAAGCTGTGCATCAGTGTACAGCAATTCTCTTTGGATTTCATATACCTGACTAAAAAAAATGCTTATTTGAGGTCTTCTGAAAAAAGGTGGCTGTATAATCCAGTACTGCTTTTCATCCAAGAGTTAGTTCCACAAACAACTCCCAGGAATCAAAATCCAAATGTATGTAACAGTTGAAACTGAATACAAAATATTTCTTGGGGAGGGAATTCTCAGTTGAGTTGGATCCAGGCATGATGGATGGGTGCCTGGCTGCTTCCTGTGCTCCTTCTGCAGTGATGGCAGGTATAAATTAGAGGGGAGGAGGTTGTTCTCATCATATAGAGAAAATGTACATCCAGTGTATTGATTATTCCACACTTCCCCTCTAAATGTGTAGTATAAAATAAAAGTTTATTTCTATGGGGAAGGTATTAACAAGAGAGGCACTGCCAACCAGGCTGCCACAACCAACCCTTCTTAGCTGAACCAGTTGATTTGCCCATAATGAGAACATCAGTTTCATACATTGTATAGTTCAGGCTGGTTGTCGTTCATACTTTTGTATAGCCAAGGTACTTCTGAAGACTAACTCGATGCCAACAAGCAGGGGCGTAGCCAGAATTTTTTTGGTGGTGGTGCATTGGGAAATCTGGGGTGGCAGAGGAGAGAGAGATCCCATCAGGAGGCAGGCAGGGCCTTTCCTTACCCGCCAGCCACACTTGTTTGCCTCAGCTGCTACAAGAGAAGGAGAATCAGCCGGCTGCTGCAATTAACACTCAAAGAGTATGCGTTCTCTGCATGACTGCAATGAGGCCTGCCTGCCTCATCTGCCCACTCGCTCGGCCTGGAAGAAGGAGAGCCAGTGGGCCAGCATGATTAATACTTGGGGAATATGCACTCTATGCTACAGTAGTGGCAGGGCTTGCCCACCTGCTACTGTAGCAGAGAGTGTATACTCGCTGAGTATTAATCACGCCGGCCTGCTGGCTTTTCTCCTGTAGTGGTTGAGGTGAATGAGTGTAGCTGGCAGGTAAGAGCACAGGCAGGGGCAGCAAGAGTTGTGGGACATGGGGCATGAGTGAGCAGGCAGTGCCCCCAAAATGTCCCACTGTGGCTACAGGCCTGTAGTGTCACTGTATTGGCTGAAACAGTGCAGAAGGCAGCACAACTAAACCATTTTTTTTTATTTCTGTCCTATGGCTAGGTTGTACATAGGCATCCAGCCATTGTATAGCCATCCCACAATCTTATGCTTGATTGCATTTTGGTATACAGCCAATTGTGTCTATGCAAATGCCTCCTTGAGCTCTGCCTCTGCTTAGATCCCCCACTCCACATGTAAAATAACCTTCATCAATGCCTGTTACTGCTGATCTAGGTGAAGGGAGAAAGTAACAGCTTGATGTGACCCAGGGATGCTGGATCACACCCAGCCAATGAACTAGAATGTTCCAATGAACCAAGATGTGGCAGTTCACTAGAACGTAAATACAAATCGTCCTTCTGTTCCCCACCATCTTGTGCTGGCCAGAGTTAAAATCTTCAGAAGTCATACATGTTAGAAAAAACTCACCCTACCTAACTGTTAAACCCCAAATCAAAACCAGTGACTGACAGAAGGAGAGAATCACAACATTCAGGAAAGTAGAATTATATGTGCAATGCTGGCACCATGGAAAATCCATGTTTGGGTTAGTACCCGGTCATAATGAGATCCAGACCACAAAGGAAGCTCTGGACTTTCATTTCTCAAACAGCTGTCACACACATCCCTTATGCCAGTGACTGGCAAACTGTGTTTGAAATGGAGTGGGGGGAGGGGATTAGAACCACTTTGCGATACAGCTTGGAATCTGCAGCTGAAAGTCAAGAATCCCACTGGGCACACACAAACCCTGGATCTCACCTAAAGTAGCTCTTTGGATCCCAGCCAGCAGCAAATGCTTTTCATAACAGACGCTGAGGTAGAACAAAATCTAAATGGTGGTGGGGAGTCTACCCACTGTCCCTATTTACTATCACTTTTTCCCAAGTCCTTCAGTGTCTTCTCTCATTGGCCCTTTGAAAGAGGTCACCCTTCTTGGTGGGTATTATAAACCCTTCCGACAACAATCAGGGTGGCTGGATTGTGTTTTCCCATTTCTCCCCCTCCTCTATGCAAAAAATGCAGTACATTCCTTTATGCAGGTTTCCATAGAGTTAAACTGTTCCTATTTTTTTTCCCTTAAAGAGGTCAGCAAAAAGTCGTACAATAGGGGTCTCATGTTCATGAACTGTGAAGGAATTTTTAAAAATTTCCCATGGTGGGGTTGGAGTGTAGCAAAAAAGAAACCTGGGAAAAAGATAAATAAAGCAGACTAGGGACTTGGGGGGTAATTTGTAAAGACATATTGCTTTCCAGATCCTGAGTTCAAACATGTTATTCCTTCTCCTCATTTTCCTCCTCTCAGTCCACATTTCTTGTCCTCATTTTTTTATTTTAAAAGTGATCTCTTTGCTTTAATTGCTTCAGTCCTATTGAGCTGCTCCTTTTAAACAAACAATTGTATATTTCCGTGGCATTGCCATTCTTAGCATAGCATAGGGAAGTACTTTAGGTCTAAAGGGGTTAAGAAGGCCTCCTTCCATTCAGAAACATGCAGGGGTCCCACCGTAGCTGTTCCAGCCTTTAAAAATCTTTCCAGCTTTTTTTTTTCCTTCCCCCTTGTAACAAATCTGTACGACTGCCACCAGGACATAAGAAGCGTGTGCCTGTCACAGAAATAGAGTTTACTTTTTCCAACTTGTTGTACAGAGGCACGGTATAAATACAGCTAACTCTGGCTTGGACTAAGAGACTTTCGCTTCAAATAAGGGGGCTACTTCCCAAGACTTTTAATCCAACACGGTTCAGACCAGACTGCACCATCGACCAAGGTGGAAAGCAAGCCTGTGGGAGTTCAGAAAAAGCAGGTGTCGTTGGTTCCTTTGTGTTTCTGTTTGTTCTTGTGTTTTTGATTTTTAATTCAGTCACAGACACACCCCAGGCCCCAATCCAAGCACAGATATTTTTCTCTGGAGACATTCTGAGATGTCCTTTTTCATACTCTTCCCTCAGTGGATATGGATATGGATGTTGTCTGGGGAGACCTTTATCTTATTGCTTCTGGAGGCCCCCTTCAAAGGCTCTGCCTTGCCTCCAATACGGTACTCTCATGCTGGGATATGTCCAAATGATATGAATCCCAACCTCTGGGTAGACGCACAGAGCACCTGCAAGAGAGAGTGCGACACTGACCTGGTGAGTGATGCACTTTTCTTTCCTCTTAGTGTTAAATTTGATTGCCTTTCTAAATAGATGCTGATTGCCTGTGTTGATTTTGTTTTGTTGATTATGGCAGAGGAGGGACGCACTGTAGGTGAAAGATTTGGGGGGGGGTGTTGTTATTGATGAGCCTGACATCGGCTAGTGAAGCAGACATGCTTTTAAAATCTGCAAAAGAGCTTGGGTCTTGTAAAAGGCATTGACTCACCTGCTTTGTTGTTTGAATTGCTCTTTCATCTTGGCGGGCTATTCTCATTCGGGGCCAGTTCAGAAACAGGACAGCCACAGGAAGAAGTCAGCCCACACCAGCTCCAGCTTGTGACAGCTCACTTATAGGAAGCCACAGGCTGAACCCAGCATGGGTCAGGTTTTGACAAGCACCACCACAGTGTGTGGATCAAGTGTCGAAAGCCAATCTGAGCTGAGTTCAGCATTGAAATACTGAGCTTCACATGACTGGTTTGCTACCAGATGGGCTTTCCCCCATGACCACCATGCAGTGTGTTTGTATGTCTTTCCTCCTCCCTTGCTTTATAAGTGCATTTCAAGAACAGCAGTCAGTCCACACACAAACATCCTGGACTGAACCCTTTTAAAACATTTTTATTGGGACCCTGATTTTGTGCAGGCTTTAAATAGGTACATTTATTTCCCAAAGGCAGGGTTATGTAGGTATGACCCTGCTAGCATCTATTTTAAAGTCCTGCACTAGCACAAGAAATGACTCAGTAAAAATGACAGCTTGGCATGAGCCCCCTGGATGCCAGTTCCAAATTTAAATGCATTTAATCTGGTAAGCTAAAAAGGCATCTCATTGAGCTGGCAGTACTACCAGCTCATTGTGGCATCCAAATACCTGCCTAGGCTCTTTCTGCCTCACGCACCTGCCTAGAATAAGACAGCTTGCAGTCATTGTCAAATAACACATCATCATATACAGTAAAGGAACTGTATAGGTATACACTACTAAGATTAGCAAAAGCTTACTTGACCATTAAATGCTAAAGAGGTATGGATGCAGCACAGTAGTCTATGACCCAGTGATATCCAGTGTTTCAATATGTGATTGGGCCTATAACTTTTTTTTTTCAAGTGGCCCATCAACTACTTTTGAAATACAAAGGAATCTTGGACACCATAAAGACTAACAGATTTACAGTACAATCCTATACTCTACTCATAACCTGGAATAACTCCATAGATTTGCACTGCTATTGTGGCATAGGTTTTTGTGCGCCAATTAAGTGGAATGTAGTCCCTGAAAGTTTTTGCCACAATAAATGTTAAGTCTTTAAAGTGTCACAGGAATTATTTTTTGTTTAGCATACTGAGAACATCAAATCCTCTGGGATTGGCCATGTATTTTAATGAGTTAAAAGCATAACAAAATTTGGGCTGCCTTTTTTCCTCATGGAATGTAACAGGGCATCAGTTTTCATACAGTGGAATAGACACATTCACTTCAATGGCACTAATGCGAAAATGCATTGTGGAAACTTCTACGAAGTATGGATTTAGGAAGTTTTCTAAAACCATGAGTCACAATTCTACACCATCCTTGTTTTCACAATGCTTGCTTATAAAAGACAGTTTGGGTGACATCAGTGTCATCTCACTCCACTTTCCAAAACTGCATGATCAGTAATACTTTAGAATAGCAATGCAAAGGTCTGCTAGTTAAATCAAGTTATTTTTCTGATTTAAAGCAGCATATTATGATATTGTTTGCATGTGATCTCAGATGACTGCTAGGGACAGTAACATTTTTCGAGCACACTGTTAAGGAAATGTGTGATCCAACCGCTACATCCCAATATCATCAGACCAAAGCATGAGAATCCTACAGTGCACTTCTCAAATCATGAAGTGTAGCTATTAGAGGCAGGAGAATGCTTTATCCTGGCCCTGATTTCCACTAGCTACGCCACGAAAAACAATTCTTTCTCAGGCTTCTCTTATAATAGTTTACTGGCCCAAAATGAAATCCTAGAAACCCTGTTATTTTAAAGAGGTAACATTTCAGTATTCTAGCAAACAGGATGCCATGCAAGTTCAAGCTTCGTTAGATGGTTCAGAAACCAGCTGAGATTATACCACTTTGGGGCACAGGCCAGCATGAAAATGGGCATGCAATGGCAAAGAAGTCAAAAGAACATAAGGACTGAAATGCATATTTAAGCCCCACTGAATTCAGTGGGACTTTATACCTTTTGCTGTTTTCAATCTTTTTATCAAATGTGATAATGGAAACTGGTAGTGATCATGTCTAATAAAGCCCTCAGTTTGACTTTTGGAATAAGCTTGTGCCACTGCAGACAACATGATGACTAGCCATGGACCAGGTCAGGCTTGCTTGTATTCTAGCCTAAGGTTAGCCACAGTCTCCAATATAGTTGTATTTCTAATGTTAGCTGATGAATAATATATTGGGATTTCTTGCATGTTACACATTCTTTGTGAGCCTATGGATTCAGACCAGGCTTAGATGTTTATATTGAAGTTTTGGACTTGGGACAAATCTTTTAAACTCTCCCTGTATTTTTTTGTTTGGGGGACTCCCACTGGGCTTTACCTAAGCAGGCAGTGTTCCATGAAAGGTCCACAATTCCGTATTTGAAATGGGATTTCTCCCATCCAGTTGTAGACCCCATGTGGCACATCTCACACTGTTCCAGAGAGTCCCCCTTTCCTCATCAACCCCTTCAAAGAGAGAGGAGAGAAAGCCCCATTCCACAAGAAGAACTCTTCTTAGGCTTTCTGGATCCCATCATAGAGAGTTAATTGTTCCTGAAAAGTCATTCTGCTAAAGCCATATGACTCAACAGTCAGATTAAAATAATAATAAATAATAAGAATAAAATCTTCTCTGCACAGCACCTTGCTCCTTCTCAGCACTCACCTGGTATTCTTGTCACAGTTCACATCCAAAGATTTGGTCTGAGCAGCTGAGAACTCTTTCCAAAGGCACAAACGGATTTGATACCAGCACTCCTGGCTAGTAACTTCAGTTACTTCCTCCATTCACATACCTAGTTCAGCATTTTGCCTGCCAACATAACATGAATGCACATGAAGTTGCCTTATGGTGAATCAGAACCTTGGTCCATCAAGGTCAATATTATCCATTCAGAATGGCAGTGGCTCTCTGAAATCTTAGGTAGTAGTTTTTCCCATCACATACCCAGAAGAGATCCAATATTTTAAAGCTTTACTACTGCTAACTACAATTAAGAACTAAGGCCAAAGTAACACACTGACAATGCATTTGAAAGTATGGGCTCGACACTTCTTCTGAAGAAAGTGCCCTACCTGTTAGAAGTTACTTTGAGGTACCATATTTTCCATTTTCCTCTGCTGAGACAGTATGCTCCAAACTTTTTAGAATAACCCGGACCTAACCAAAATTATATAAAGTGGTCAGCTTCTGCATTTTGGTGAACTCCATTCTCCAAATACTAGTCTGGGAACTGTGAAATTAGACCTTCTCACAGACAATCAGGATATATAATAAAATTTGTGTCATCTATCATTTGTAGATGTCTTAGACTTTAAGGGTATATAAATTTCTTGAAGATCCCCTCAACACACAGATTGGCAGTGGTCATTTAGCTTTTCCAGAATTCCCAAGATAGCAATACAACAAAACACATTTGAAATGTACCACAGACCTTTACTTATTTATAACGATGTTCTCAGCATTGCCTTTTTTTCTTTTTGTCTTAGGAATGTGAGACCTTTGAGAAGTGCTGCCCTAATGTCTGTGGAACAAGGAGCTGTGTTGCAGCTAGGTACATGGATGTCAGGGGGAAGAAAGGACCTGTGGGGATGCCCAAAGAGGCAACCTGTGACCGTTTCATGTGTATCCAGCAAGGTTCAGAGTGTGATATCTGGGATGGGCAGCCTGTTTGCAAATGCAAAGATAGGTGTGAAAAAGAGCCAAGTTTTACTTGCGCATCTGATGGGCTTACCTATTACAACAAGTGTTATATGGATGCAGAAGCATGTACCAAAGGCATTACACTCAATGTGGTAACTTGTCGTTATCATCTTACCTGGCCAAATACCAGCCCTATCCCACCAGAGACTACTGCTCACCCCACTACTGCCTATGCCGAGACAACCGTCACTGACATACTTCCACCCATACTAGTCAACAACCCAGTGCATCAGTCTGTCTATATAGGAGAGACGGTTAGCTTTCTTTGTGATGTCACCGGCCGACCTAAGCCCGAAATCACTTGGGAGAAGCAGACAGACAGCAATGAGAAAATCGTCATGAGACCCAATCATGTTCAAGGAAACATTGTTGTCACCAATATTGCCCAGCTGGTGATCTATAACACACAATTACAAGATGCAGGCATCTACACTTGCACTGCTAAAAACATTGGTGGTGTTGTCTGGGCAGATTTTCCCTTGTCAGTCCTTAAAGGGGAAGCCACCTCTATTGAAGCCACACAGAACAAAACCCACTTTCCAACTGATGAGTGTCTGAAGCAGCCTGACAGTGAAGACTGTGGGGAAGAGCAGACCCGCTGGTACTATGACGCAAAAAACAACAACTGCTTTACTTTCATCTATGGAAACTGCAACAGCAACCTGAACCACTTTGAGACCTATGAAAGCTGCATGTTGACTTGCATGAATGGGCCCATCAACATCTGCAATTTGCCAGCCCTCCAAGGTCACTGTAAAGCCTATGAGCCCCGGTGGGCATACAACAGCTTGACAAAACAATGCCAGTCTTTCATTTATGGAGGCTGCGGTGGCAACGAGAATAACTTTGAGAGCAGAGAGGCCTGTGAAGAAATGTGCCCTTTCCCCAGGAACATGCATTGCAAGGCATGCAAGGCTTGCAAGCCCCGGCAAAAGCTGGTGACCAGTTTCTGCAAGAGCGATTTTGTTATTCTGGGCCATGTAATGGAGTTGACGGAGGACCAAGACTCTGGACATGCGCTGGTGACTGTGGAAGAGATTCTGAAGGATGAGAAGATGGGTCTCAGGTTCTTGGGGAAGGAGCCTCTAGAAATTACACTTTTAAATATGAACTGGAGCTGTCCGTGCCCCAACATCACCACAGCTGATGGTCAGCTCATCATAATGGGTGACGTCCACAATGGAATGGCTGTTTTACAGCCAGACAGCTTTGTGGGGGCCTCTAGCATCCGGCGTGTTCGGAAGCTACGCGAAGTCATTCACAAAAAAACCTGCGAGCTACTAAAAGAGTTCCCCCCTGCTCTTTAACCTATATCTAAATAACATCATCCTGATACTATCTGGCTCTGAGTTTGTCTCTCCTTCTCTAGGCTCTCAGAAAATATCGGTCCTCTTATACGCTGATGATATGGTTCTGGTCTCCCTTGCACGCATAGGCCTTAGAAGGTTGCTATACAAATTAGGAGATTTCTGTAAAGAAGAGGCCTTAAACATGAATTATGCCAAGACCAAAAAAGGCCTTGTAAGTTTAAGTGGACCATAGATGGAATCCCTGTAGATCAATGCAGCACCTTCAAATATCTAGGGGTAACCTTCAGCAAAACTTTATCCTGGAGTGCTCACTTGGCAATAACCAGATCTACAATTTTAAGATCAACAGGTGCTATTCTGAAATTTTATTACACAAAAGGAGGTTTTCTGATCCAACTATATCAAACAAGGCTGTCTTTTAATGTATATATGGTGTAGAGGTTTGGAGTTGGAAGGACTGTATGGTCACAAAATTGGAATCCATCCAAAATCTTATTTAAGGAGACTTCTAGCTCTACCTAGAGGTACCCTTGCAGCTTTAATGCAAGCAGAACTTGGTTTGCCCTCAATTAGGGCCTGTGTACATGTAGCCTTGATAAGATATTGGAGAAAGCAAAGCAGTGACACTACCAATTTACTTCACAGTCAGTGTTACGAAATGATGTTGCAAAATGATGCTGCCCAGATCGCCCACTATAATAACATCCTCCACTGCTACACCATATTGGATGACACCCAGCATGTCCCCATAGCTGGTTCCATTATTTGTGACTGGGTGTTTAAATGTGATGCTGCAACAGACAGGTAGTCAGTTTCCCAGCCCAAATTCTCCCAATGGTTCAAACTGATTAGAAGGGACCTTGTTAGTGCCTTCTACTTGGTTAATATCTCCCCCCATAACCTCAGAATAGCCTTTACTTCAGTCCGGTTCCAAACCATGCCAACGGCTTTGCTAGCTGGACATTACTCCCAAATACTGCTGGCTTCATGTCTTTGCATTTGCAGAGCTTCAGTTCCAGAGGACCTATTGCACTACATTTTATCCTGTCCTCTCTATATGGAACCCAGAACCAAATTTCTCACAGCACTTTTAATGGGCTTAAATTTTTCTTCAGACTCAGAGAAGCTGCTTTTTCTTCTCTCAGATGTTGATCCATTTGTCTCCTATAGAGTGTCACTATTTGCTTTAGCAGGCAAGAAAATATGGGCTAGAGCTGTATCTAAAGAGGGTGATGCTTTTATTTGATTAGTACTTTCTGGTTAGATTGTTTTAATGCTTGGTTAGATTGTTTTAATTACTGATATTTGTAAATATGTTATATGTCTGAGATTGTAACACCCTTTGGCCATAGACAATAAACTTTATCATATCGTACTAAAAGAGTTCCTAGGACTACACTAATACCTTGGTGTTTTATCTTGTCAGCTTTCCAGATATGTGTATCATACAGGCTAGCGTGAAACCTTTAAAAAAAACCCTGTTTGCTAATAGATATTATGTATTACACACAAGGGGCTGCAGTAGCTCAGAGGTTAAGATGCTGAGCTGCAGATTGGAAGGTCTGTAGTTCGGCAGTTTGAGACCCTAGTGCCATGTGACAGAGTGAGCTCCTGTCTCTGGCCCCAGCACCTGCCAACCTAGCAGTCTGAAAGCAAGAAATTGCAAGTAGATAAATACGTACCACTTCGGTTGGAAGGTAACAGTATTCCATGCATCTCGGCATTTAGTCATGCCAGCCACATGGCCACAGAGAAGTCTTCAGACAGCACTGGCTCTTCGGCTTGGAACTGAGATGAGCACCAACCCCTAGAGTTAGATTCGACTGGCTTTCAAGCAAGGGAAACTTTTACCTTTATTACACACAAGTCATATATTAATTAATTTATTATGTGTAGTAATGAGGCAGTATCCTTTTTTTTTGGCAAGGACTTAAAATAGCAGAAAACATCTATTAGTCTTAGATTTATAGTTCTGTCTGTTTGTCTAGAAATGCTATCTGGCAATCATCGTTTAATACCCATGCAGCTTTCATCATAGAAGACCAAATTCACAGCATTTGGTTCAGAGCGTACAAACACTGTTGAACTAATGATAATTGCTCTCATTTGGAGTACAGAAACATTTGTGAAAAGAAGCTGAAATGTATCACATTCATAAGCAGGCTGTAAGAGAAGAAAATGTAAATTATTGTCTATATTTACAATAATTCCACCAGCTATCAGAGGTGTGGTCATTACATGAAAGGATCTTGTCTTTATTAGATTACTTTTTTTACCTAGCAGATTTCTGTAGACTATGTCTTACATCAGGGGTCTGCACCATGATGCCCATTGATACCTTTTCTAGCTGCCCACCAAATGTTTTCATCAAGTGGGAGGGACCAGGTGGAGCACTTATCTAGCAGGGCTTCTGACAGGTTACTGGATATCCAACTGGCTGGGCACTTAAGCTTCCTCTGTGTGTGTGTGTGGTTACACTCACCACCCTGTGTCAGAATTGCAAAGGTTCCCACAAGATCAAAAGGGTTGGGAAACCCTGTCACTCACCAAGTGCAACCACCCAGCAAAGCTCATGCTAATGTCAGCTATAAAGTATTATTGGATGTATTACAGGTTGGGGTGATGTTAAAGAAGTGAAGGAATGTGACCTCACCTTAAGTAGTCTTCTTCTGCCCCCACCCCTTCTGTGTATCAGTATGCTTCAGCATTCCATAGCCATAGAGGTCCCTCCCGAGGATCACTGGCAAATCAAACCCTCTTGCCCAACCTTCTGTGTGTGTGTGAGGGTGCGTGTGTATATTATATCATACTGAGCACGAGGGCAAAGCCAGCCAGCATTTTAAATCAGTAATTACCATTTTCCTATCTCATTACAATTTCCTACTTATAGAAGATAATTGTGCCAAATCTATTAGGGAAACTTGTGATACCAATTTGTCAGCCATGTTGTGTTTGAAGGACCAATAGAACTATTGTTCAGTTTTACTATGTATTGGAGTGCAGAAATGTTTGGAAAAACCTAGGAAAGAGAGAGAGATAGAGAACCTGTGCATACACAAACCGTTTGCACTGGGATGCTCTCCTTCCCTCTATATGCCTAGTATCCCTGATTTGATCACTGGAACAGAGCTAGTCTTTCTGATGTACTACTCTTCTCTGCCCTGTGGAGAGAGTGCTACTGGAAAACAGGAGGGGGGTCAATAAAAAAGAGGGGGAAGTACAGGGAAGGAAGAAAGGCAGGGGAAGAAAATATTGAATAAAAAACAGGAGAGCTAATCCTGCAAAAGAAAAGAAGAGTTAAGGAGGATATGTAAAAGAAAAAAGGGGAGAGCTGGCAAGGAAGAAAAGAATAGATAAGTGAAGAGAAGGAGAATATGCTAGGGGGCACAGTTGTTCTTTTTTAAAAGATAAAATATTAAGGGAAGAATCAAATGGGAAAGAAAGGAAGGATGGAATCATGAATGGATAGAAAAAGAAGGGAAAGCGATAGCCCAAGGCTGTGCTCTGCTTTCAGAGCTTCTGTTTTGTTTTATCATTTCCCCCTCTAAGTTCCTATCGGGGGGTTATATTTTCTTTCTTTGCTCAGTTTCTCCACTGTTCCTTGTATTATTTTTACTTTTACTTTTACTGAGGTTTTGAAGTTTTTAATCTTATCTGCATCTTTTTAGCCTTTGCTAGTTTTGCTGGTCTGCCAGTGCCAATCTCCCTTTTCTTGTTTCCCTCCCTTGCTAAATAGATGTGTGGGGGGGAAGTCGCACAAAGACACTGATTTATCTCTTTTAATCTCTATTTATGTTTATTGCTGGTGCAATTAGGATGTTATGAGGTTGTGTTCCGTCCCTGGAGTGTCTTACTTTATATTTATTATATTTTATTATTTATTTATATATTTATTATAGTTTAGTTGTTCGTTTTAGCTGTCTTATCTGTTTTTGTCTTTGATTGTTTCTAGTTTAGCCCTATTGCATTCAGCTGTTTGTTTTTACTCCCTTCCCCAATCTTTCCCTCTCCCCTTTACCTTAGTCGCTGTGTCAAAAAAATCTCCTTCCCCCTCTCTCCCTTGTTTGGATGTGGCTCAGTGGTGAGAAGGTTGAGCAGATCCCTTTATTTTATTTTTACTTTTATCTTTACCTAAGTGTGGAGCTTCTGTTTGGTTTTTAAGGTCCTTGGTTTAAATTTCCTTTTTCTTCCCTTGTTTTACTTTGGAAATTTGTTGCCAAAATCTCCCTCTCTCTCTCCTGTTTGGGCGCAGTTGTTCTGGGTCTAAAAAAAGATAAATTGTTAAGGGAAGAATCAAATGGGAAAAAAGGAAGGATGAAATGATGAATGGATGGAACAAGAAGAGAAGGAGATAGCAGACTGGAAATTTGTTGCCAAAATCTCCCTCTCTCCTCTGTTCGGGCACGACTTGAGTGTATTGTAGCTCAAAGGGCTTTTGAGGGAGTTCTGATTGCCAATTCATTACCATTTAGCTTTTCTATTAACCTACCTTATCTACTTTGATCCTCCATCCTAATTGCCAAGGAAAGGAAGATAAGAGCTAAATAGCTGAAGCTGCAAAAAGCCAGGAAGTTAGAAAGTACGAGAATCTAATAGCAAGGAAAAGCCTTTGAGCTGTTTAGAATGTCTAAGTGGGGGCTCTGTTTAGTGCAATCTGTGATGATTAGGGTTGCCAGCCCCCAGGTCCAGGTGGGTTTCCCCCACTTCTGGGGGCTTCAATTGGCCCTGGCCAGCTGGCCAGCGGGGGAAGCCCCACCCCAAGAATGATCACCCATCCAGGCACCCTTCTTGCCCAATTTAAAGGGCTTCAGCTGATCGGCAGGGACCATGTGGCCCAACCATCTGGAGGGTCCTTTAAATCTACTAGAAGGGAGGGAGGGAGGGAGGGAGGCAGTTGTGGGCCACATGCTCTGCTCACAACCCCCCCCAAACCATTTAAAGGTCTTTTCCCCAGCCCTGTGCACCGTACCCCCCACCCCAAGCATGTGGCGATAGGGTATTTGTTGTTGTTGTTGCTGGTGTTTTCCTGTTTTGTTTTGTCTTGTTTTGCTCTGTTCTTGTTCTGTTCTGTTTCTAACTTGTTTTTAATTTGTTTTAAGTTTTGAGATAGGTGTAGACTTGCAATTTTATTAATTGCTCCATTGGGAGGGGCAGCAATTTTAAAGTCCTGTTTTAACAATAACTTTTAATAATTAGGTGTTTCATATAGTTGTATAGAGGACTTGGAACCACTCTATAAGGGCCAGAGAGGCTAGAATTTTGTTTTGGTTTTGTTTGGGTTTATTTGTTTGTTTTTAAATGGGGCAATTCAGCTTGGTAAGGGATTGATGCAATATACTGGTGATTTGATTTGAGCAACTAATTAGGGGGCTCTGTATCATATAGTTTGCAATTTAGTGCTAGAGCATTATGGGGACAGCTTAATCCATAAGAAGTCTAACACAATACAAGAAGGGGCACTCTGTGTTAGAAGGAGATTAATGTAACATTCTCAGAGATCAATTTAATACAGCAGAACCCAAGATAATTAAGACAGGGTCCTTTGTAACCTACCTATGGCTGGATATAGTATCATGGATTTGAGAAGTACAAGATCAAAGAGTTAACTAGGTTGGACTTGTTTTAGAGCACAAATACTGTATAACCCAAAGACTCCTCTCCCCATTAAAGAAGAGTCTATTATGAACTGCAAGCACAATTGTCCCTTTGAGGATCTTACACCTCTCTCCCCTAAGCAAAGTAGGGGCATAGGATCTTCTTAGACTCAACCATGATTTTGAGTCTAAGAGGATCTTACAGACCATCTTCTTTTATCAAATGATGCAAATGCGGATAGTGTTCATAATATCTTGAATGACTCTCTAACCAGAGAGGCAGCTGTAAACTTGGATGATCTGCAGAATATGTCCGAACCGTCTGGGATATCTAAAAATGGGAACTCAATATTGAATCTGTTAGCATCACAAACTTTCTTTACTGTAGACACTCTAAATAAAATTTATGAAAAAACAGATTACCTTTCCGCTCAAATCCCATCCCAAATAGCAATCCAGTGAAGGATTGGGAGAAAGCTCATAATATTATGAAAGATCTTTCTTCTGTTCCAGACCCTTGTAGAATTGTGTTAGACATTTATTGCTTTCGAGAAAGAATTATTAATTGGACTAATCAATGGCTTATAAAGAATTGTCTCGCATCCCTTCTAAATTTACACCGTGCTTCAATCAATTTAAAATGTTATGAGAATTTATCTAGCGGTCTTCTTTTTTAGATTAATGCTTTTATTTTACTCCCCAAAACTTATTGCGGGTGATGTCAATGCTAGCATTGATCAAGATGACAAGAGTCTGGTCAAAAAATCGTTAGGTTGTGAGCCAGAAGAAATTTCCCCCTATTTGTACAATAGATTTTCAAAAGATAAGACAGTTAATGCTGCCAACTGTTTGATTTTTCCATGGACAAAAAGAAATTGATTGAAAAGGTGATTTTACTTTTTTTTTTTTGTCATGGGGGCAAGTTTGATTATTATTGTGGCAGATTACTTTAGTTTAGTCGAGAAAGTTAGTGTGGAAGAATATATAGGGAGACCATCTCCCAATTTCTCTCAGCTTCTGCACCCCTGTGGATAGTCTCATGCTCTGTAAGCACTAGTTTCATCCAACTGATAAGCAGGCATTTACCCGCCGCATTGGATGGTCTTCTGCTATTGAGGATGCAGCAATAAAGCTGCTTGATTTCCAAGAATTTTTGGAAAGGCAGAAAAAACTCCTTTTGTGTAATTTAAAGAATAAATTTATTACTCCTCTATAGTTCTTATTTAATATTTTTGAACCTTTTGGCCCCAGCTCCTGCCAACTTAGCAGTTCGAATGCAAGAAATTGCAAGTAGATAAATAGGTACCATTTCAGTGGGAAGGTAACGGCGTTCTGTGCACCTTGGCATTTAGTCCTGCCAGGCACATGATCACAGAGAAGTCTTTGGACAGCACTGGCTCTTCGGCTTGGAAACTGAGATGAGCACCGCCCCCTAGAGTTAGATTCAACTGGCTTTCGAGCAAGGGAAACATTTATATATTAAGCCACACTTGGGCATTCAAGAAGTCAAATGACCTAATAGTTGGTTTTGTGGTGAGTGTAAATTCCTAAAGACGGTGATCCAACGTAAATATTGTGAATTTAAAAGGAACAACACATTGGAAGTTCTAAGGGAACTGTTGAACCTTAAAGGGCATTATAGAAAAACACTAAATAAGAAAAAGAGAGAGAGGAAATGTATAGAATACGGGGCTTTCAGATTTCTGCATTTAGTAACAAAGATTCCAGCCTATTTTGGACATTGACCTCTGGAAATTTGCACCCATCTTTTCCCACTTGTATCTCTGCTCCTGAATGGATGCTATTCTTTAAGAAAATATTCTCCTCTGAAAATAGGACATCATGTGATTTGTCCCCTGTTGACCTCCCCTCCTGGTCCATTATCACTGAGCTGGATTTCCATGATCAAGTGTTTATGATCAGGGAATGGTCCAGGTCTGGACTCAGTATCTAAAAATTTGTTCAAGGCTAATCCAGCACACTGGGCTATGATTTTAGCTCCAATTTTCTCTGAGATCAACCTTTTGGGGACGATCCCCCCAATTTAGAAACACTCTATTATAATTCCAGTCTTCAAGAAAGCCTTCAAGTCAGATCCAGCAAACTACTGCCGTATCAGTCTTCTCTCATCAGCAGCAAAGTTGTATACTTCATACTTATACCTCAAATTAGAGGAATAGATAACCTCTAATAACATCCTTGGGTGGAAGCAAATTGGCCTTAGGAAGGGCTTTGCACCTCAAGATCACTGTTTGAACTTAGCCCATTTAGCTGAAAAATACAGCTCCCCACGTAGATGTAAACTGTATGTCACATTCATAGATCTCAAGAGATCTTTTGACACCATACCCAGGATTAGATTGTGGGGAAAACTGGAACGTACCTCAATTAATAAAAGATTGCTCTGGCTAATAAAAAAATCTCTACCTCTCTTGTGTGGCTCAAGTTTGCTGTGGAGAAAAGGGAGAACTCACGGGGCACTGAGTTGATAGAGTGAAGCAAGGTTATCTCTTAGTGCCATTACTTTTTAATCAATATCTGAATTATCTTACGATTGTTCTTTCTTCAGTAGAATTCCATCCTCTGTAGTTCTCTTCAAAGGCACTGACTCTATTCTTTTGCGTGGATGATGCTATTCTTATTTCCCACACTCAGGTTGGACTGAGAAGACATTTTTCAAAATATTGCAGATCTGAAGAACTTCAAATCAATCTTTCAGCGTCAAAGGTTATGGCCTTTTCTAAAGCCAAGAAAATTATCCCTTTGGTCAGGAGAACTGATGGTGCTCAATTAGAACAGGTTTCCAAATTGCCATACCTGGGTGCAATTTTTTATTCTGATCTCAACTAGCAGTCCCATTTTAAATTTGTAACAAACAAAATTAAACCCTCTGTGGCAGCAATGAACACTCCTTTTTCTCTAAGGGAGATAACTTTATTTATTTATTATTATTCAATTTATACCCTGCCATCCCCGCCAAGGGAGGCTCAGGGTGGCTTACAGAGGATAAAATGTAAATAAACAATTGTAAACTTAGATAAAACCAGTTTAAAACAATCCACGGTCATAAAGTGCTCGCTAGATATATTCCAGGGGGTTGCATGTGTTCAATTTGAAAATTATTCCACAGCTCCTTCATCGAGCTTCAATATGTATTCTCTGACTCAGTGAGAATTTACACCATTTTCTGTGACATATCACAGATGTGTAGCTGGCATACCTTTAAGATTAGAATTGAGCCAGGGCTCTATTAAAGCCAAAGCATGGTTGCATGCATTTAAACATAAGCTAAAGGTCACTTTCTCCATAAAGGAGGATGGTCTGCTTTATGAGCTTAATCAAGACCAGTTCTAGTCCCACTGGATGCAAGAAATAGACAAGAAGCTATTTAGTCTTGGTCTAGCAAAGGATGCTATGTTTGGGGAAACCGAATCTGTACTAACTATTAAGAAAGGTATAAAACTATTAACTATTAAGAAAGGTATAAAAGACCTAGTTCACTTTAGTTCAGTAAATGTAAAATTTCTAACTGTTCCTTGTTATTGTAGAGCATTTATGCTTGTGTGTTTGAATGTTGCCCCTTCAGCTGTCCTATATGGGAGATATTGTAATTTGCCTTATTCAGACAGGCTTTGCCAATATGGCCTGAAAAGGGTTGACTCTTTGTTCCATATGATACTGG
Organism: Gekko gecko; assembly: GCA_029375565.1. NCBI lineage: Eukaryota > Metazoa > Chordata > Lepidosauria > Squamata > Gekkonidae > Gekko > Gekko gecko. Next base: position 228,174,299 of record JAPDNY010000002.1, read on the forward strand.
AATGCCTTTATTATAATTTCTGTCATTAGCTATGGATTGCCACTATTTTAACAAAATTACTTCTACCATATCAAAAGATAACATAGTCCCTTACCTGTTGGTGGACAGAGATCCAAAGACTATGCTGATTGTAGTCAAGTATCTCTCCACCATTTCTTTTTCTTAAAGAAATAAAGGCTCCTTTTTCATCATTCAAGATCATTGGATCAAAGGAGAAAGAGAGAAAGAAAGAAAGAAATGAGTGGATGGATGGAGCAGAAGGAGGGAGACAAGGTTACCCAAGGAATAAAAAAAAAGGGGTACGTTTTCAAGAACTTGGCTATGGAGGCCTTAGCATTGTCTGTTTTCTCTCCAGCAGTCCCCCCTGAAAAAAACATTTAAGAACCCAAAGCAAAACAAAATTTGAAACTCCCTGTACTAGAGAGATAAATAATGCTAGACAACAAATTTAGAGTCCAATGGCCCCTTTAAGACCAACAAAGGTTTATTCAAGGTATGAGCTTTTGTGTGCACGCACACTGTATTAAATACATTAGAATGGCAGTCAAGGTTCAAACTTATAGCCAGAGAATGAACAGCAAATTAACATGCAACATCATGATGATCAAGATATGCAAAGTGATACTAAATAACAAGTTAAAGTTATAAGGTCAACAGTTGTAAAGCAATAAATATGTCAAACTAGCAGATAAATGTCTAAAGGTGTCTTTTCTAATTGTAGGAAGTGTCTGGGAATCTTCATTCTGTCAGGCGCGGAGGGCACTTAACCCTACACTCCCCTCCAAAAAATGCTGTTATGTCAGCAGACATCCTAATATCCCTTGCATACATTCAATATTCTAATATACTATTCTGAAAAAGAAATCCATTAAAATACAGAGGATTTATAGTCCTTCTTGTTGAGAATACATATGTGAGGAATGAATGAGTTAGCATATGTAATGAGATAAAAACCCAATATCCCTGTTGAATCCTGGGGAAGTTTTTGTTCCAAGTGTTGTACTGACTTGTAATTCAGCAATTTCTCTTCCATTCTGTTTCTGAAGTTCCTTTGTAATAAAACAACTACTTTGAGGTCACCCATTGAATGTCCTGGAAGGCTGAAGTGTTCTCCTACAGGTTTCTCAATCTTGTGATTTATGATGTCAGATTTGTGTCCATTTATCCTCTAGCATAGGGTTTGTCCTGTTTGTCCTATGTAGAGAACCGAAGGGCACAGTTGACATTTAATGGCATATACAATGTTACAAGGTGAGCAAGTGATGGTGTAGTTGATGCTGTTAGGTCCAGTGATTGTGTTGTCTGGGTGTATATGGCAACAAAGTTGGCATCTGGGTTTATTGCAAACTCTGGTCCCAGTGTCTATGTTCAAATAAGATGTTGCATTATTGTGGGTGAGGAGTTGTTTGAGACAGGGTTAAACAAGATAGAGAGAAGGACTACCTATCTAAGGGCAGGTTTTGGAGCGGGAGGATATTACTCTAAGGCAGACATTGCACAACCATTTCACAATAATGCCAGATCAAGTTAGACCCTGTTGATGGGCTTTTGTTGAGCTGAGGAAGAAAGCAGTAAGGGCCAAGGAAGAAAGGTGAGGCTAGCTTCCTGCACAGTACAGTACAAAGAGCCGTCTTCCCTCTTTTGTCTCCCAGGCTCAATTTTCTAGGCACCCATTGTGGCAACTGGAGTTCTGGATTTTTGCACTTCTGTATATGCCTGATTCTAGTAGGCACAAAGTTCGGTCACCAAGTAAATAGTTTGCATAAAATTAACATTATGTACCAAGCGCAGTACCACAATGACAAGGTGTAATAGGGGTAGTTCAGATTTATCCTATTTTTTAACTATGAAAGTTTACAGGCTAGAGAGACTATTTTAATGATTGAAGGCTCCCATAATATATCATAATATAATATCACTAGGAAAGCAACCAACACATTTGGGAAAGGAGACTTTTGTGTTGCTGGAGAGAATGCTCATTCATAGATAAAATCAAAAGAATGTAAGAAAAGCCCTGTGAGATCAGATCCAAGGCCTAACCAGTTGAGCATCCTATTTATTAATAATACTATCTAGTATTTGCATACCATGTTTATTCAAATGCAAGACTATTTTTTTTCCAGGTATAATCATGAAAAAACAGGGGAGGTCTTAAATTCACATACAAGTTACAAATACATCCAACACTTAAAAAACCCCTCTTTCTGTGCATAACATTGGGAGTGGGTGTCGTCTTACATTCAAGGCCATCTTCCTTTCAATTAACTATAGTAGCATTTTCAACATTCTTTGCATGCATTACCCCACTGTAATCCTTAAAACAGCCTTGTATTATTAAGATCAGTATTATTATCGCCATATTGGTGAGACAAAGATAGGCTTGCCTGAGGGCCACTTATTGGTTTTGTAGTATAGGAGAGATTTAAACTGAGAACCTCTTAAATTATAGCTCTTTCTCTTAGTCACTATGCTATGCTACAATGGCTTGTATTCAACTATCCATGAACAGAAGAAGACATATGGATTTTCACTGTATTCCTCTCCATTCCTGCAGCCCCTTCTAACCCCTGGAAGGATCCTTTCCAAGGTCACAAGACCCACACAGAAGAACAGCTGGAGTGAGGAAGGACAAGGGATGAAATTATCCCCCTCACCTTGATGGAACCACACCTGCAGAAGAGGGAGGAAGAGCAATTTCACCCCCTTTTCTCCACCCCACTCTGGCCTCCCACCCCATGTGGCTATCCTCATCATGGGTCCTGCAACCCTGGGAATGACGTTTCCAGAGGTTGGAAGTGGTTGCAGGAACAGAGAGGAACCTGGAAAAAAACTCCTTGCACTATGCATAGATGGTTCAAAGTCAGCTGTTGTCTTGAAAGTTGCTGGCAAGATGCTCCCAGGAAGCCTCCAAGTTTCAAACTTGGGCTTTGTTTGCCATGGGTTTCTTAACTGTCAGTCTGACTTTGGCTGTGTATGCTTGTCATCCTGTTTCATTCTGGCTGGGAGGGGGAGCGTGTGAGTGTGTGTGTAACTGCTTTGCTGGTGTATGTGGAATTGCTTTGCTGGGAGTAGTGCTTGCTTGTAACTGTGTCTATGACAGGGCCTCTCTTTCATGGGAAGAATGCATGCTTGTCCTTGAGTACCAGACACTGCTAGATAATGTAATCCTATGCTTACAGGTGTTGGAGGAGGGTTAATGGTATATAGTAGATTTTGGCAGGCTGAATGTATTGGTGTGATTGGACTGTTTGAATTATGTATAATACGAGAACTGGTGGCAAGGGTGTCAGTTCTGACACAGATCATCTATGCTTGAGATCTCTCTATCTCTCAAGAGAGTGTTGTTGGGAGTGAGTTTCTTCAAGACCTGACATAGTGTCAGAATGGCATTTCCCTCAACTTGGAGCACCACAGCTGCAATGAGTGCTGAAGGTGAGGAAGGGGGAACCACATCCCCTCTGAAGTCAGAGATTGAACATGTTTGGCAAGATCTGCAGGTGGAGATCGCAGAGCTGCACAGGGACACCCAGGCTGCCCTGTGGAGCTTGGTGGACAGCATTCGGGATGTGCTGCAGCAGGAGCTCCGTGGCTTGGGGCTGCAGGTGGGAAGTGAAGTGTGACCCCCCTGCAGGGGGTGAGGCCCCTCCGGAACCACCCCGTGTGTCCTGGCCCAGTGGCACCCAGGGATGCACTCGAAGCCATGTTCGATGGGACCCCAGGGAAACTGGCATTCTTTGCACTCCAGGTCCAAAAATTCCTGAGAGAGTGGGGTAACATTTTTGCCTCGGACGAACACTGGGTAGATTACCTGGGGTCACAGCTGCGAGATCAAGCAGCTGATTGGTTTGTGGGACTGTACAATGTGGGGGGCCCAGAACTTCGAGATGTGGACACTTTCATGAGGGCCCTCCACTGACAATACGAAGACCCACTGGAGCTGGAGCAAGCCTGGACCCACCGCTGGGGGCTGAAGCAGGGCAGCCAGTCTGTCAGGGAGTTCTCTGACAAATTCAAGATGTATGCAGCCTAATTGCAGGGGTGGCCTGAAGAAGTGGCCATTGAATTTTACTGGGCGGGCCTGGACCACTCTATCCTGGACAAAGCCCTGACCCAAGGCAACCCCATAATCCTGAATGGCTGGATCCAGGTGGCCTGTGAGGTGGAGAACCACTGCAATCATCTAAAGATGTACCACCCCAAGCCTATGGTGAAGGCACTGAGCGGGGAGGCAAAGGTGCAGCAAGGTCGGCTTCAGGGGTCTGGGAGTGACCAGAGCAGAGGATGCAGTTGTGCATAAAGTGTGGGTTGTGCATAAAGTGTGGAGCCTCTGGACACTTTGCCACCAATTGCCCACACAAGAGGAGCCCAGATGGAGCCAAGAAGGAGGAACGCAAGGGACCAGAGAAGAGGACTAAACCACCCAGGAGTTGTCCCAAGCCTCTGAGAGCCCTCCAGTCAGGAGAGAGGGAGGATTTGGAGAGCATCTCATCCAGTGAGGAGGAGCTGCAACAGCCGGCAGGAAAAGGCCAGGACCTGCTATGAAAGGCGCTAAATGACAGATCTGAAATTCTCCCATGCCAGAATCAGTGAGATCCTCGTCCCTCCTATTTTACATGACTGTGACTGTGGCCAATTCATCTCTTCGCACCCACATTCGAGTGTGGGCCATCATTGACTCAGGGTGTACATGAGACCTAATCAGCACAGCACTGGTGATGGGTCTGGGGGCCAAGCTACGAGAGCTGGAGGAGCCCCTAGTTTTCCCTCATATGTATGGGATGGCTATGAAGGGAGGGTTGAGACTGTATACAGACTATTGGGGCCTGAATGCCATGTCAATGTCTAACACTTACCCCTTCTCTTAATAAAAGACTTACTGGTGGAGGCCACCCAGGGCCGCATTTTCACAAAGATGGATCTGAGAGATGCCTACTTTTGGGTATACATCCAGGAGAGGGATGAACATAAGACTGCATTCAATACCCCGCTGGGGCAATTCAAATACTTAGTAATGCCATTTGGGCTATTGGGGGCCCCTGGAGTGTTCATGAACTTGATCAACAAAGTGTTGCACAAGCATTTGTTCAAAGGGGATCTTGTTTATCTGGGTGATAAGGACTCGCATGTGCAGCTGCTCAAAGACGTGCTGAAAGCCCTTTATCAGAACCGGTTGTTTGTAAAACTGTCCAAATGCAAGTTCCACAGGGAAGAGTTGGACTTTCTGGGTTACTGGATTTCTGGGAAGGGACTGGGCATGGACCCTCACAAAGTCAAAGATATATTAGGGTGGGACCCCAGTCAAACAAGGAAGCAACTCCAAGTATTCCTTGGGTTCGCCAATTTCTATTGACCTTTCACCTCAAATTTTGCCCGGGAAGCCCTGCCCCTCACAGACCTGCTGAAAACAAAGGGGAGGGGGCCAGAGGGTAAGAAACCAGGCTGTAAGTTATTTTGGACCCCAGAGTGCCAAAAGGCTTTTGACCACTTGAAGGCTTTGTTCACTTCTGAGCCAATTTTGAACCACCCGGATGAAAATAAACCCTGTGTAATAAAAGTGGACACCTCAGATGTGGCAATGGGGGGGGTGATCTTGCAACAGGGGAAGGATGGTAATCTGCACCCCCTTGCCTATGTGTCAAAAAAGTGCTCTGAGACAGAAATTGAGCAGTTTGGGACAAGGAAGCCACTGCCATCAAGCTGGCCCTTAGCACCTGGAGACATTGGTTAGAGGGGGTCAGAGTATGTTGGGCCTTTTAAAATGGTGAGAGTTATTAAGTAGGTGGCTGTGGAGTTGGACTTGCCAAAGAACTTATGCCATATTCATCCAATTTTCCATTTCAGTCTACTGAAGAAGGATCCTGGAACTTTGAAATGGAGATCTCAACCCCTCAGCTCCTCCTCCCCGATGGTGGATGGGGAACTCCACCAGGTGGTGGAAGAGGTTTTGGACTGTAAGCCATTCAGAAAACTCATCCCCACAAACCTGGGGGGTAAGGGACTTGGGGGTGGGCTTGTTTGCCATGGGTTTCTTAACTGTCAGTCTGTCTTTGGCTCTGTATGCTTGTTGTCCTGTTTCATTCTGGCTGGGAGAGGGGAGCATGTGAGTTGGTTCTCCCCTCCTCCATTTTATCCTCACAGGAAGCCTCTAAGGTTATTTATTTAATTCATTCATTCATTTGTACTCTGCCTTTCTCCTCAGTGGGAACCCAAAGGAGCTTACATTGATCTCCTCTCCTCCATGTTAGCCTCACAACAACCCTGTGAGGTAGGTTAGGCTGATAATGTGACTGGCCCAAGTTCACCCAGCAAGCTTCCATGGGATTCGAACCTGGGTGCCCTAGATAATAGTCCTACACTCTTAATCACTACTCTGCACTGGCTCTCTAGCTAGTTAGGTTAGGCTGAGAGTGTGTGACTGGCCCATTGGTCACCTAGTGATCTTCATAGCTGAGTGGAGATTTGAATACCAAGACCTCCCCAATGTTAATCTGATACTGTATGCACTATCCACACACTGCAGCAGATTATCACCCCATGACTGATTTCCTATAGCTCAGTGATAAAGCATGTGTGCTGCATTTGGATGGTCCCAGGTTTAGTTCCCAGCACATCCAGCAAAATAATCTTCAGTACAAGGCATGGAAATTCCTCTGTTTGAGAATCTTGTTGCTGTTGCTATTAATTAATTGACTAGAGGGACCAATAGTCTGACCAACTGTAAGGCAGCTCCTTATGAATCATCAAACTTGGGTCTCATTCTTAAGCAACTGCCTGAAATATAGGATCATATGACTTTTTTCTTTTTTAATCAGTGCTTTTGGTGAAACATTCATACAGGCTTGCATGCTGCTGTACAGAATTGCAGCCCTTCTCATGGTGAACAGTTAAGAAAGCTGGTTCACCATAAGCATACTTCTTTTTGGACCCCAAAAAGGCCAAGTGCAGTACAATCATGTGGTTCAGCTCTATGATGGTTCAACACAGCAATTTCATCAATATATAAAGTTTACCATATATTGCATAGGAAGAGAGATAGGTCTGTGTTTTAACACTGGGTAGACCTATACTACCAATTTATATCAGTTATATATGAGTAACTGTCATGACTTTGTCCATGTCAAGAGAGAGGCCTTTAAGAGACCTAAGTAATTGCATGAGTCAGTAAGTTAGTTAAGTTTTGTCAGGATGTTGTTAGGATGACAGGTCAGCCAACATGAACCACCTGCTAATAATCACTGGCTGCTGTAACTTCATGCAGCTGGTAGCTGTCAAAACCTTAGCTTGACTAAGAGATCTTTGGCAACTGTTGATCTAGATTGCTGAGCATAGATCAGTGATTGGTTGATCAATTAGTTTGACAGCTAAAGGACTATTTAGCTGGGAGGCAGGCACAGCAAAAAGGGCTACTGGTGGCCAGTTACCACTAGCCTGTTGCCAGAGAGAGAAACCTTTCAAGGCAAGAATGCTGTATCTGTTCGGAACTATTCAGGAGTGAGAAGCCAGGAACTTTGTAGGAGGATTCCAGACAGAACGTCAGGTAAGATGAATGGCGACCTTGGCTAGAGGGCTGTGGGCCGGAAGGAGGAACGGCTAATTCCTTGGCACCAGCTCTGCTCCTTGAACTACTGCTGCTGAGAGCTATTAGCTCGGGTCTAAGTACTATAGATAGTTAGGTTTCGTTTCTTTGTTTTGTTCTCTGTACACTCCCTTTTCCCCTACCTGTGTGTTTTATTGTTTTTATTGCCTTTGTAATAAACTTAATCAGGTTTATAATTTTGACTGAGTCACTAACCCAGGCACCATGCCTATGCTACCAATTAGAGTCCAAGATCCGGGCGAGAATGCAATCCTGGGCAGTGTGATGGGCCACCTCCCAGACCTAGACCGGCCAATTGGGCAGGGACTCCAGCAGGGCAACATGGTGGGCAGGAGCGGGGTTGGGGTTGGAACCAAGCAGCAAGAGGCGGCTCGGGGCATCCGCGTGCCCCATCGCTTTACCAGGGCGGTGGATCAGCAAGTAATAGCCCACCAGGAAAAACGATCAGTGCAACACCCTGGGAGACAACACATTAGGGGTTTGGCGGATGGAGGTGAGGAGGCCAAGGAGGGGCTTGTGGTCCATGACCACCATAAAGGGCTGGCCATACAGATAATCATGGAACTTCTTAACCCCTGCAACAATGGTGAGAGCCTCCTTGTCGATTTGAGCGTAGTTGCGCTCCGCCACAGACAAGGTCCAGGAATAATACACAACAGGGACCTCGCAGCCATCTGCCAACCAATGCCCCAGGATCACCCCCATCCCATAAGGTGACACATTGCATGCAAGCACTACAGGCAAGGTCTCATCAAAGTGAGCGAGGGGTCTAGGTCTAACGTGACCGGGGGACTAGAGTACTGGCCGAGCGAGGTTTGAAGTTAACAAGTCTTTAACTGCCCGGAAGGCAGCAGCGTGCTTGAGGCCCCATACTCAAGGGACCGTCTTATCCAGGAGGCAGTGGAGCGGCTCTGGCACGGCGGCCTTGTGCAGGAGAAAGGAGTGATGAAAATTTAATAGTCCCAAGAAGGCCTGCAGTTCCACCTTAGATGAGGGGGCTGGCTCCTGAACGATGGCCTGGATCTTGTTGTCCATAGGGTGAATTCCCTGGGCGTCCACAGCGAACTCTAAGAATCTGACCCGCTGCATCCCCAGGAGACACTTTTCCCATTTCACCTTGAGGCCTGCAGAGTCAAAACATTGAAGCACCATACTGAGCCAGGCTGCAAAGGTCTCTGAGTCCAGGGCCGCAATCAGAACATCATCAAAGAATGGCTGGACTCCGGGGATGCCTTTAAGGAGACAGTCCATCATATTCTGAAAAAGTCCCAGGGCAACGCTAAGCCCAAACTGCGGCCACTTAACTTTGAAAGCCCACTGGTGTGTGACTATCGTCTGAGCCTCCACAGTCCATCAGGAGTTGTTGATACGCTTGGGCTAAATCTAGCTTGCTGAAAACCCGTGCCCCTGCCAACGATGCTAATACATGGCTGACCACCGGTACTAGGTACGTGTGGTCCTGTAGAGCCTTATTCAGGGTACATTTGTAATCGACGCAGATGTGCAAATCCCCATTCGGTTTCACTGGGATGACTATAGGGGTTTCACATCTCACGTTATGCACGGGTTCTAGCACACCCTGTGCCACCAAGCTGTCCAGCTCAGCCTCAATTCTGGGTTTTAGCACCAGTGGGGGTTTCCTGGCCTTCAACGGGATGGGCCTTACAGTGGGGTCTAGGTCTAACGTGACCGGGGGACTAGAGTACTGGCCGAGCATGCCATCGAAAACCTTGGGGAGCTCATTACATACAATGTTAAAGTCCTGCATGTCCACCCTGTTCACCCCCATCACCCGGAACCCCACTGGTCCAAACCAGGACAATCCCAGCAGGCTTGTGAGGCGCCCTTTGACCACGGGCAAATTCAAGACACTGTGAAAGTCCTTATACTGCACCCTGAACTTGCCCCAGCCCCTGATGGACACCGGGTTCTTTTGGAAGTCCTGCAGTGTTCAACCCCGGGTCTGCTGAAGGAGGGATCCCCCTGAGGCCAGAGCTTCTGTAGAGTGTCTGCCGATATTATGGAGAATGCCAACCCCGTGTCTAACTCTATTCTACATGGGGACCCCTCTATTAACACCATGGCATGCATTTTATTAGGGGCTTCAGGGGGCAAGTTCAATACCTGGTGCTGTTGCTGGTGAACAATGATTGTGTGGAGGTCTGCAGACTTCTGGTGGGTGGATGTCGTCTGATGGCTCCCCTTTGATCAGCACACACAGGTGATGTGGCCTTGCTTGTTGCAAGACCGGCAAACAGCATCTCAGAAATGGCAGGCCCGCCAGTTGTGTGCATCACCGCAACTGGCACATGAGGTCTGTGTGGCTGGCTTCTTGGCCTGCATGGTTGTCTGGGGCCGTGTACTCCACCTCGCCACTTGGCGCACCTGGAGGATGTCCTCCTCATCCGATCTTACTGGGGATGTGCTGGAGAAGTTTAGCATCTTGCTGCAGTGCTCCTGATGGGACTTTTCGTACGCTGTGGCCTCCTTCAGAGCCTGGTCCAGAGTCAGGTCGTTGTGAGTAGCGAGTTGCGGCATAGCTTGGGTTTCCAGAGGCCTACGATGAACTGGTTCATCAATGTGTTGCTTAGGCTGGGGAACCCACATCAGGTGGCTGCTTGTCTTAGGGCTGCTGGGAAATCAATCGTGGTTTTGTTGGGACCCTGGATGCACACAAAGAAGTCTATACGCACAGCTATCTTCGTGGGTTTGGGCGTGAAATGGTTTGTGAGCGCCGTCTCGATTTCTTGTTAGCTGAACTGCTTATCTACGCAGTGGGCGGACTAACTTATTTGAGGTCTAGCCAATGTATACAGAGAAATCGAGCTTCTCGCCAGGAACCCTTTTCCCCAAAGAGAACACTTGACAAGTTTGAATCAAGATTCTCTTTACTGAATATTCTTTTTATTTACAGGCATACAAAAACAGATTCACACACACATACACTCAAGTTCCTTTAATTACAGTAGAAATGGAAATGCAATATTTGGGGTTTTAAAACTAAGAGTGTTTAGGAGGGGAAAAGCATATACTTATCTGATCCAGTAGTCTCGACCTTCCAGTGAAGAATAAAGAAGGTTTCTAACTAAGGATATTCTTACTTTTACTGCACACAGTTAGAACCAGCTAACATGTGTGAGGGCTCCTTGGCTGCAGTCCAAGAAAGTACAGCAAGTCACCTATAGTTACTTAGCTATCTTGTTGGTAAGATGATGAGGGGATCAAGCTTGAGAGGCTGAAGCAGGAGGCTAGGCAGAAGAAGAAGCCTAGAACAAAGGTAACACCTCGTTTTATCAGCTAGTATGGGGGCTGGCTTGGGGTGTCTCTGGTCCATCCCATCCCTGTACCTATTGGCTAAAGGATGTGGGGGTTCCCTCCTACTAAGGTGGGGCAATACTGAAAGTCTACACCTTTCTACAAGAGGGGTTTGGTCAAGGTGTGGAAGATGGGTTGGCATGGAAACCTTTAAGTATGCAGATGACTCTGGCTAGGTCCAGGTGACAAACTTCACACGTGTACATGTCAAGCATCCTGTGGGTTACATGCGAGGTAGAGATTCCTCAATGGTGGAAAGGCTGTTGTTTCTACATTCTGCTGGAAAACCATAATGGAGATGCTAATAGAGATGCTTCTTGTTCCCAAGGCCTCATGGGTAGGTATATGCAAGGCATGTCTGTGACTTCATTTGCATGGAAGTACAGGCTGTGTGGTACCTCCCTTACACAGAGAGTCACATTAACTCAGGCATACAATTCTCCCAAAGCAAAGACACTTGCTGGCACCATTCCTGGTGTGCATGCAGGTCAGAAAATAACAAATAAAAGCATTTTCAAAGTTCATCTCCTAACATTCTGCATATGTGGCCCTCCTTTGGCTTCTTTGGGGCCAGCAGATCTTTCAGGAGGCAGAGGGTATCAATTCCACAAGAACTGAGTAGTATGGATTTTTTCTTACACTCCTCCATGATGTTGTGGTAGTCCACATAATATTCTAGATGCTCGAGCCATGTTTCCCACTTTTCTGGTTGGGTCACATCGAACTCGGGGATGCTTCCTTGGGCGGCCGCTATGATGGGGATCACATGTGATGTGAAGATGTCTGGAGCAGTGTGGGGCACGGTGACCGAAGACTCTGAGTGTGGTGCAGTGCTGATCCCGGGTCAGCGATGTTAGGTGCATCGTCAGGAAGGTCAGTGTGCGATGCAATGTTCAGATTCCAAATTGCTCATTCAGATCCCATCCTCATCGCCACTATAAAGTACTGAGACTGATGCGTGGATGCATGATAACAGCTCATACTTTATTAGTACACTTAAGACTTGAGATGGCTGCCAGGCGCACAGGCCGGTTTATATTCCCGTGTTCCCCGCTCCCCCAACACACACACACACACATGATAGGTTATTTACCGTGCACCCTATTCCCCATTGGTTTCTCCTAGGATCCTAGCCGTCCGATAGGTGAGGGCTAGGATCTGTTTGGGCTATTGTCTCTGGAGGTGAAGCTCGCGTCCTTTTCCAGATCATGTGGTTCCCTGACCACATGTGTGGTCTTCACTTGGTATACAACAGGTACTCTGCACATAACACCAAACAAGCCAGTGAGTGAGGAAATCGCAGCAGCAAGCCTTTCTCCTCTTTTCCCATGAGTGGAGCCAGCTGGCTGTATTACGCCCAGTTAGGGCATTTGGAGGCAGAGACGTACCTTCAGTTGCCTTACTATTGCCTGAGGTTTGCTCCCCTGGGAGAGCAGGCAGAGAGTGAGGCAAGATTACAGCTGTGTTGCAGGAGGGAAGCCAATCAAGTGCCATGCCAGAAGTAGGGACAGGAAGGGGAGGAAGTAGATAGCGGGCAGGTGAGGATTAGGGAGGCAGGCTGTCAAGATTAATAGGTTTACTCGTGGGTCAACAGGAGACTTGAGCACATAGAAGCCAAAATTTGGGCTTTAAAAAGTAATATTTATTTAAAACAATAATCACAAAGGTATAACACAAAATCCAACAACAAACACTTCAGAGAGAACAAAGGAAAACACTAACTTAAGCTACCTGTATTTTACAGTGTGGTTCTCAGAAGGCGCAGGACATAAATCATAGCGAGGAATGTGGCTTCTTGATGAAGTCTGGAAGCCGGAGTCACAAGCAGGCATTCCCAGAATCAGCTTGGCTAATTTCCACCCCTGCTAAGGTGTCAAGATATACTCTTTTTTCCAAATAGCAGCTGCATCCCTTTACCGTCCTAACAGCTCTTTGACTAACGTTAATTAGTAGAAATCAACACATTAACGATAATAAACTAAAACAGCTGCACTGGGACAAAGGCTAACATGCTATCACATAAATTAACCTTTCATAGGCACTTTTGCTTCACACAGGCCTCTCTGCAATCCAGCTGAGGGCAGCTCATGGTTTATTGGTATACAACACATAACAAACAATGGGCCGAAACGGCCGAAACAGCCAACTATATACAGTCCTTGAGACCCACCCACAGGTCCCATTGGAGGGTTTAAACTTCCCATCACAGTTCCTATAGGTGCCTCCTTGGAGGGTTTGGATCCTTGGCCCCTATTGTCTTTGGAACCAAGCTCGGGTTGCCTGCCGCTGGCACCTAGTGGTGGTCCGTGAACATAACACCCCTTCCCCCATAGTTTGAGCTCAGCCTAGGAGACATAGTCTTTCAGATAGGCTGGGGTCTGGCGCTCCTGCAGGGAATGTCTAGGAGCCGGGACCAGGGTGTCAGGAGACCAGTCTGGCAGGTCGACCAGAATACTCAGCTGTGGATTTAGGGGACCCTCCCCCGGAGCAGCAGCAGAGGCCGGAGTCCCTGGTTCTGGGTCGGCCAGGGAAATGGGAGCCTGCTCCTGGAAACTTCCATTGGTACTCTCATTCCGGGTTGTCTGGCCGGGCCACTTCGCTGTCAACCAGAGCAGGGATGTTCGCCAAGGCTGGGAGCAGGCACCTCTGCATATGGGCTGCTGGCCCATCAGGAATTCCGCTGGGCATCGGCTGGTGACTGGATTCGGAGTTGTCTGTTGTGCCAGGAGGAAACGGGCCAGGCAGAACTCCCAGTCTCCCTCCGTCAGGCAGCCGAGGGCTTCTTTGGCCATGCACTCCACCTGGCCATTGGTGGTGGGGTGGAATGGTGCAGATCTCACATGCCTGATCATGTTGCTGTGTAGGAACTCCTGGAATTCCTCCGATGTGAACATCGTCCCGTTGTCAGAGACGATGGTGTCTGGCAACCCATGGGTCACAAAGATCTTGGAAAGTGCCCAGATGGTGGCCCTGGAGGATGTGGCGGAGACAGGGCTTATCTCCAGCCACTTCGAGTAGGAGTCCACTGTGACTAGAAATAGCAGTCTGTGAAATGGCCCAGCGAAATCTATGTGGAGCCTTGACCATGGCATCCGGGTGGATTCCCAGACTTGGGTGGGTATGCTTGGTGGATTAGGCCAGATGGCTTGGCACGTTTGACAGTGCTTCACCCAAGCCTCCACCTCCACGTCAATCCCTGGCCCCACCATACATAGCTCCTGGCCAAGGCCTTCATGTGGACGATCTTGGGATGAGCTTCGTGTAGGGCCTTCATGACTTGGTGATGTAGGATGCTGGGGACCACCACCCGGTCCCCCCCACAGTAGGCATCCCTTGTGTGTGGACAACTTATCACAGTGAGCTGCAAAGGCTGTGAACTCGGGGCCCGCTGCAGCTGCGGGCCACCCCTCAACACCCCACCCAGAACCTGAGAGATGACAGGCTGAATCGGGGAGGTCCTCGATCTGGAGGACGTGGTGCTCAGGAGCCGGGTTGGCCTCAACAGATGGCAGGGGTAGGCAGCTAAGGGTGTCGGCGTGACCCATAGCCTTCCTGGGGTAGTGCTTGAGGGCACAGTTGTAGCCGGACAGAAAAATGGACCACCGGAGGACCCACGGGGAGAGAACCTGTGGCATCTGCCAGTCCGCAGCGAAGAGGCTGAAAAGAGGGCAATGGTCTGTGGCAATGGTGAAGGGCTGGCCATAGACAAAATCGTGGAACTTCTTGACGTTGGCCATGATCACCAGGCCCTCACGGTCAATCTGGACATAATTCTGCTCCGCCACTGACAGCGTCCGGGAGTAGTACACGACGGGCGCCTCCCGCCTGTCCGGAGTTGGTGGGCCAACACTGTGCCCATGCCGTAGTGGGAAGTGTCGCAAGCGAGAACCACTGACACGGATTCATCAAAATGCGCCAGGACTTTGTTCAAGATCAACAGTACCTTGACCCCCTTGAAGGCGGCAGCCTGGCGGGGGCCCCAAGATCAGGGGGCTTGCTTATCCAGAAGGCGATGCAAGGGCTCTGCTACTGCCGCCTTGTGGGGGAGGAAGGCGTGGAATGCCTGGAATTCTGCCTTGGATTTGGGTGGGAGAGCCTCAACAATGGCCTTCACCTTGTCTCTAGCCAGATGGAGGCCATCAGCATCGACTGTGAAGCCCAGGAATTCGACAGATGGAACCCCTAGAAGGCACTTCTCCCGCTTCACTTTCAGTCCAGCCTCGTGGAAGCGGCGGAGGATGGTGCGCAGTCTGGATGTGAACTCATCCAGCATTGCCACGGCGATCATGCGCAGTCTGGATGTGAACTCATCCAGCATTGCCACGGCGATCAGCACATCATCAAAGAACGGCATAACGCCTGGGATCCTTTTCAAGAGAGAGTCCATCAGATGTTGAAAGAGCCCCGGGGCCACGCTCACCCCAAACTGCAGTCTCTTTACTTTAAAAGCCCCCCATGTGTAACGATTGTTTGCGCAGCAACGGTTGCCTCATCAACCGGGAGCTGTTGGTAAGCCTGGGCAAGATCGAGTTTGCCAAAGATCTTCGCCCCTGCCAAAGTGGACAGCACGTGGCTCACTACCAGGACTGGGTATGCGTAGTCCTGAAGAGCCTTATTTAGTGTGCACTTGTAGTCCGCACAGATGCGGACGTCCCCGTTCGGTTTCATGGGGTGACTATGGGGGTGTCCCATGCTGCATTGGAGACCGGCTCCAAGATTCACTGTTCTACAAGATAGTCCAATTCCGCATCAATATTTGGCCGCAGTGTGAACAGGACCTTCCTGGAATGCATGCAGATGGGAGCCACGTGCGGGTCGAGCTGCAGTGACACAGGGGGCCCTGTGTAGCACCCCAGAGTCCCAAAGACAGACGGGAACTCACTGCAGACTGCCCGGAAGTCCTGTGGGGCACAGAGCTGTATTCCCTCAATCGAGATTCCCAAAAGGGCAAACCATGTGTGGCCCAAAAGGCTGACCAGGTTGCCTTCGACTACGATCAAGTCCAAGTAGTCATCAAATCCCCGGTACTGGACTCAGAAGCTTCACACACATCGGATAGGAATGCGGTTCCTCTGGAAGTCCATCAGGGTCACGGGAGATGGGCGTAGGCAGGGCCCTCCATTCAGACATAGTCTCCTAAGGGTCTCTACTGAAATTATGGAGGCCGCGGAGCCGGAATCGAGCTCTATGGAACAAGGGGACCCCTCTATCTTGACCCGGACCTGAATTTTTGGGGCTGTGGTCTGGCTAGAAAGTCTCAGTACCTGTGCTGACGATTCGCTCATGAGGTGGTAAAGTTCTTCCTGGGACGTGTCATCCTCGTGATGCACAGCAGACCGGCAGCTGTGCTGGGGTTGTGATGGTGGGGCTTGGGACCTCTGGGAATGGCAGGCCCAGGTGATGTGTCCCGAGCAGCCACAGCTCCAGCATGCAGCATCCCTGAAGCAGCAGGTTTTCCGATCATGCCTGTCTCCACAGCTGGCACACTCTTGACGTCTGGACTCTTTGACGGGAATGGAGCGTGGTACAGGCCCTTGATCCTGTCTCCAGTCAGAATGTTGGGTCCGGTAGACCTCTTCCTCCTCGGGGTCTATGGGGTCAGTGCTTGCCCAGTGTGTGGTGGTCGTTATGGCAGGATGGGTCCTCTCCCAAGCTGTGGCAGTAGAGAGGGCCGATGTGAGGGTGCACTTTTCATCTTCCAGGATCTATTGCTTGAGCTTCTCATCACTGAGCCCACAAACCAGTCTGTTGTGGAGGGTTGTGTCTAGTTGGGCCCTAAACGTGCACTCAGGGGCGAGCCTGCGGAGCTCAGCCAGGTACAACAGCAGTTGCTGTTGCCGGGAGTGGAAGCCATGTGGCGCGAGATCTCTGATGGCTGGGGTATGAAGTGATCCTGGAGCGCCTTGACAATCTGCTCGAATGTGGCCTCTGCTAGCTTGGTTGGGGAGAGCAGGTTGTGAGCCAGCTCCACGGTGGCGGGGCCACATGAGTTGATGAGAGGCCCTTCTTCCTCTCTCCATCAGTGATGTCGTAGAATATCAGGATGGATTTGAGTCCCTCGACCCAGGCTTCCCAGTGATGTGGCTGGTTAGGGTCGAACGAAGGGACCAGTCCCGTTCCTGGAGTGACTGCCATCGTGCTGCGTGGTTGTGGCAGGGAAGTGGCTTGTGCACCTTCAGTGCTCATCGGTTGAAGCAGTGGTGGTTCCTGGCCTTCCTCTGACACCCCAGCAGCCCGGCCTGCTCAGTGGGATCCCATCCTCGTCGCCATTGTTGCATACTGGGTTCGACACATAGAGAAGCTGGATGCTACGTGATTAATAGCTCATGGTTTATTGGTACACAACAGATAACAAACAACTGGCCGAAACGGCCAACTATATACAGCTTGGTAACCCACCCGCAGGTCCCATTGGAGGGTTTAAACTTCCTGCTGCAGTTCCTATAGATGCCTCCTTGGCCCCTATTGTCTTTGGAACCAAGCTCGGGTTGCCTGCCACTGGCACTTAATGGCAGTCCATGGACATAACAGCAGGCATGCTGAGAGCTTGTTTCTCAGCTGCTGACCTGGGGTTCCCCCCATTTCCTCTCTCCAAGCTCAGCAGAGAGTATAAGGTAACTGGGCTGGTGTGCGCCTCTCCTGTGTTAGTATCTCTGGTGTCATGATGATCCTTTCCCCACCTGCCACTCTTTTCATCATGTCACACTTTTTGCTCCACTGTGCCCCTTGCCTCCCTTTTACCCAAGGCAACCTTCTCCCACTGGATTTGAGTGCCAAGCCAAATGAATTGCTGCCTCAGCAACAGCATGGTAATCTAATTAATCTAAGTTCCCCAGCACCCTGGCCCCTGCCCCACCATCCAAAAATTTCTGGCCATGGCCCTGAACTCAAAGAATCCTCTTCAGGCATTCAAAGCACATACAACCTCATGACCATAGAGGAGAATAAGATCACATCTACTGGCCCCACTCTACAAACACATGGAATTGTACATGCTGTGAATGACTATGCCCTGAATCCTTCTACCCACCACTTCCTTGGCCAGGTGCTTTTTTTAGTTGTACATTTAGGTGAATTCATGGGTTTTGTGCTGTGTTCCATCTCCGAATTTGCCCAGAATTTCTGGGTTCTATCTGTGGTTCAACCACCAGGCCCACACAGCTGTCAGAATCTTTTTATTCCACAAGTTAGCAACACAGCCCTGTTCCTGTATACACTTTTTCTTCTTGTGGTGGTAATTTTCTTCTCTCAGGGAGTAAGTCAGCTAGGTCAAGGCCAAGGTGTGCACCCCAGATAAACATTAGGTATGCTTCTAGCACTTGCCACCCCTTCCAACCTTTCCAGTGGGTGTTCAGTCCTGTCTGGTTAAGATATTTCTAGGCGGAACTTGATTGATACTGGTATTTTCCACTCAAAGGTTCCCTCTGTTGCTGGAAGGAGGAAATAACATGCAATTGAAGAGAAAGGAGTTCAGTTCTCTCAGGCTCTAGGCTGAAACATAAAGAGCCATCTCAAACTGCAAAGCTTGCAACAGCTGTCTGGGTTGTTGGGTAGTTACTACTGACTAAGAATAAGAGTCCTTTGTTTTACCCTTCAAGGGGCAAGTCTTCCTAACAAACTTGCTAATTCAGGGGCTTTAGAGTGATGGAATGGCATGGAAAGGGGCTAAGAAAAGTAGTTTTGAAAATGCCCTTCCCCTGGGGTTCAGTTCCCCATCTATTGGGGACACCCCCCCCCAAATGCATTTTTGCACCTGTTTTTGGAAGAAGCTCTGGCAGCTTCTACAGAGGAATTATGTGTGCAGAGGTATCTGAAATATCCACATCAGGATATTTGTTGTGTTTCCCCTTGTGCTCTCCAGCACCCCACCACCAGAATATTTTTTGCCAGCCTAAAAAAAAGCCAAATAGTTTTTGGTATATGGCTACAGCAATATAGCAGTTACTGGTTTGTTTGTTTTTTTAAGCTGGTAAAAAGTCACTGGTGGGGGGGACGTGAAGGTGGCAGAGGTGGGGGATATTTTAAAAAGTGGAATCAGTATGGGTGGGGACATCCAAAATTTTCACCTTTCTGTCCACACGCTTTCTGTAAAGTTTGTACTATGGCAGGTAATGAAAAAACACAGTGAGGCAAAGGAAATCCTGGAAGATGGATGATGGCAAAACAATATTGTGCTGAAGTCAGGGGAGGGGGATGCTGTCATTCAGGGGGATGCTGTCATTCCTTACAGAAGTAGCACCTGTGGGGCTGGTAGTGCATTCTTTATCATCATCATCATCATCATCATCATCATCATCATCATCATCATCATCATCATTTTCATTAGATTGGGTTCAGGGCAGCTAACAAACTGGGCACATATGCCAATAATTAAAACAATTAAAAACAAAATAAAACAGTCATAAAACATATAACAATACAGTGCTCTTGTTGTCTCAGAAATGATCTACAATGACAGGCGGACGTCCTGATGGTCGTAGTCCCTCATCGATGGCATCAGTTCCAGGCAGCACTGTCGTTCATTTGTCGTTCATTTGTCACCGGGCCATCTCACCCCCCGATGTTACCCAACCTAGTTGTTGTTGGTGGTGCAGCAGTGGCGGCTCCTACTCAAAAGCCTGGCAGAAGAGCTCCATCTTCTTCTGTAGCTGCAATAAAGAAGGCCAACGCTATGCTGGGGATTATTAGGAAGGGAATTGATAACAAATCAGCCAGTATCATCATGCCCCTGTAGAAATCATTGGTGCCACCTCATTTGGAATACTGTGTACAGTTCTGGTCACCACATCTCAAAAAGGATATTATAGCATTGGAAAAAGTGCAGAGAAGGGCAACTAGAATGATAAAAGGGTTGGAACACCTTCCCTATGAAGAAAGGTTAAAATGCTTGGGGCTCTTTAGCTTGGAGAAACGACGGCTGAGAGGTGACATGATCGAGGTTTATAAGATTATGAATGGGATTGAGCAGGTTGAGAAAGAAGTACTTTTCTCCCTTTCTCACAATACAAGAACTCGTGGGCACTCCATGAAATTGCTGAGCAGTCGGGTTAGAACAGATAAAAGGAAATACTTCTTCACCCAAAGAGTGATTAACATATGGAATTCACTGCCACAGGAGGTGGTGGCAGCTGCAAGCATGGACAGTTTCAAGAGGGAATTAGATAAACATATGGAGCAGAAGTCCATCAGTGGCTATTAGCCACAGGGTATAGAATGGGAACTCTCAGTCTGGGGCAGGTGATGCACTCTATTCTTGGTGCTGGAGGGGGCAGCAGTGGGAGGGCTTCTGGTGCCCTGGCCCCACTGCTGGACCTCCTGATGGCAACTGGTATATTTTGGCCGCTGTGTGACAGAGTGTTGGACTAGATGGGCCATTGGCCTGATTCAACATTGGCTTCTCTTATGTTCTTATGTTCTTATCTTACAGGCCCTGCGGAACTGCGCAAGGTCCCGCAGGGCCTGGATCTCCTCTGGGAGCTCATTCCATCAGGTAGGAGCCACCACCAAAAAAGCCCTGGCCCTGGTTGCTGCAAGTCTGGCATCTTTGGGGCCTGGAGTTACCAGGAGATGTTGTATCCCCGACCTTAGTGCCCTTGGGAGAATGTATGGGAAAAGGCGGTCCCTTAGGTATGTTGGACCCTGGCCATATAGGGCTTTAAAGGTGAGAACCAGCACTTTGAAGCAAATCCGGTACGCTTTCAGCACAGGCCAGATGTGCTCTCGCCTAGAGAGACCAATCAACAGCCTGGCCACAGCATTCTGCACTAGCTGCAGCTTCCGGATTTGCGACAAAGGCAGCCCCAAGTAGAGAGCATTACAGTAGTCTAACCTCAAGGTGGCCGTCACATGGATCACTGTGGCCAGGTCATCATTGTCAAGGAAGGGAACCAACTGCTGAGCCAGCCAAAGATGATAGAAGGCTGACTTGGCAGTGGCCACCACCTGGGTCTCCATCATTAAAGAGGAGTCCAGGAGCATTCTCAAACTCCTAACCTCCGACACTGGCACCAGAGGCGCCCCATTGAAGGTCGGGAGAGGGAACCCCAACCCCGAACCAGCCCGACTCAGGCCCAGGACCTCCATCTTCGCTGGGTTTAGCTTCAGCCGACTCAGTCTGAGCCACCCAGCCACAGCTTGCAGCGCCCGATGAAGGTCATCAGTGCTGGAGATCGACTGGCCACCCAACATCAGATAGAGCTGGGTGTCATCTGCATATTGATGACACCAAAGCCCGCATCTGCGGGCAATCTGAGCAAGGGGGCGCGTATAGATGTTAAACAGCATCGGGGCAGCACCGCCCCCTGGGGCACCCCACATTCAAGAGGATGTCTCTGGGACTGCTGCTCCCCTATCGCCACCCTTTGTCCCCGACCTTGAAGAAAAGAGGCAAGCCATTGAAGGGGGAGCCCCTGGATCCCCACGTCGGCGAGGCGGTGGGCCAGCAACTGGTGGTCAACTGTGTCGGCCCACAGATCTAACAACAACAATGCCGCCGCCTCGATCCAGATGCCTTCGGAGGTCGTCAGTAAGAGCGACCAGCACTATCTCCGTCCCATGACCTGGGTGGAAGCTGGACTGGAAAGGATCTAGGATCGAAGCATCATCCAGATGGCTCTGTAGCTGTAATGCCACCACCCTCTCCATAAGTTTGCCCAAATAGGGCAAATTGGACACTGGCCAATAGTTGGCCAATTCAGCCGGGTCCAGAGATGGCTTTTTCAGGAGAGGGTGGACCACTGCTTCCTTGAGTGCCTCCGGGAACCGTCCCTTTCTGTTCCTATCTATAGTTTCTCCTGTCAGCACACAATAAAAATGAGGTGACAAATTGAAAAAAGAACAACAAAACAGTGGGAGTTTCCTAACTTATATGAGACAAATTGTGCACAACTGGTTGCTGCTGCAGTGAAGTCTGAACATGCCCAGAATAGACATGGGCAGGGCTCAAACCCTGGGTTTAGTAGTAGAGTTTGGCAGCCAGGTGGAGCCAGTCACATCTTCAAGCCCTGCCTGGGAAAGAGAGCAACCTGGGAAGGAGCTGCAACAGAAACAGGGCTTCAGGATACTTCTGGATGGGTGAAGGAATAGAGGGGAGGAGCAAGCTAGGGGAGGGAATTGGAAGGCCAGTCTATTTTAGGAGAATCTGCTGCAGGCGAGGGAGAATGAAGTAGCCCTCCTCAAGCAGTGTGAAATAGCAGAGGATATAGAAAGCAAGAGGAACAAGGTGGTGAAATCCCCTTTCCTCTTCAATCTGAGGCCTTGCAAGTCCTCCACTGCAGGAAAGGCAACAGCAGAGGAAGGGTAATGTGGCCTTGGCCAGGGTGAGTGCCACACTACCCATTGCAATTGATGTGGAAAATGCCAGTGGTCCACTAATATTTGTGCCTCAAGTGGGGGTCTGCCAGAAGGGGAGAGATGACATAGATGTAATGAGTAGGGGAAACCAGGCCATGATTCCATTGATTACTGGTTCCCTGTCCTGGTGCAGCATAGCCTGGGGACAATTGGGGCAGCAGGCAGCCCAGTTGTTGGCAGTCTGTTGGGGGCAACAACAGAAAGTGATTTATTTTAGGGGTGGAAGTGAAACCAATCTCTTGGGAGTGTGGTCAAGATGCCAGCCATAAAGGTGATTGGTGTGCATCTCCCCAAAGCCCATAAAAGGACTCCTCTTTTAGGGTCATGAAAGGACCCCATCCCTGCACACCCTATGTTCCCCAGCCAGTGCCTAAGTACCAGCAGCCAGTTGTGACATCTGTGTTTATTTAATAGCACTGTCATACATACAGAATATTCTCTTTTGCTATGGGGAAGGAACCCCACCCCCAGGCCTATTAGCTAATCAGGGCCACAGGTAAAATTCCTTCCAAGCCTAGTTAACCAGCAGCCCCCAGGAGACACTGTAAGGATGACGCCAAAATGAAATTATGAAAAGATGGGGAAAGGGGATCGCTGGAAGAAGGCTCCAAATGCTCAGCAGCCTGCAGATCCATCCTTTTAAACATCCAGTGTGGACCCCCCCCGCCATACAGCAGACAAAAGTGGGCAGGACCACAGAAAGCACCACAAGTTACCTGGCTGAGCACCAACACTGGGCACAATTGTCCAGAGTATTCCTACTCCCTCCTCTTCCTCCACTCAGGCACAATAGGTACTCCATCTTATGGATGCCAGCTGAACTTTCAACAGCAAATATGAAAAATACTGAAGTCATAAATGCAAGTGTTCATGTGCAAGAGATCCCTCAGAATGACAGCATAGCTCCAGTCTACCTTCCAAAGCATTCATTTTCTCCAGGAGAACTGATCTCTGTAGTCTGGTTAACATCCACCCTGTCAAACTCAGAACCTCATTTGCTATGGGTTTTGTATATTCCATAATTACTGACTATAACCATACCATTTGGATTCTGAACGCAGGGCATTGAGGGGGGGCAAACAGTGAGAGTGTGTGTGTGGGGAAACTGCTTTGCTTAGCTGCTTTGCAACTGTTTTCTTAAGAGGCCTTCCGGCATGGGAAGTATGTGAAATGACCTTGGATGCCTGTTTCTGCTAGCTGGCCTGTTGTAGATAATGTAACTGTAGGTTCGCAGGTTGGGGAAATAGGGCTAATGGAGCGTGCTAGATTTAGGTGTCTGAGTGAATGGAGTGATTGGATAGGTCACAAGGGGGGAGCTTGTTTGAATCATGTATAATTCCAGAACTGGCGCCAAACTAGGCAGTTCTAACACAAGATGGTCTTAGCTTAACACATCTTCATCTCTCAGTCAACAAATCACTGCCAAGAGAGTGTTGTTGAGAGTAAGTTTGTTCAAGAGTCTAAGCTGTGCTGTCATTCTGAGGAATCTCCAAGTCCTAACTGGAGGCTGGCATCCCTACTTCCGGGAGACTTGGCAAAAGCTGGAAAAATTTAAAAATCCAGGCAGCCTTGCTTCTGAGGGGTGGATGTTAACCAGACTATAGAGATTAGTCTCCCTGGAGAAAATGAATTCTTTGGAAGGTGTACTGTATGGCATTATACCCCACTGAGGTCCCTGTCCTTCCCAGGCTCCATTCCCAAATCTCCAGGAGTTCCCCTGCCTGGAGCTGGCAACCCCACTCCCCACTTTAGCCAAGAAGGACTTGGCAACCCTTCCAAACACACTGGATTATTATCAGACCTGGGTTGCAATAAGAACACACACAAACACAAGAGAATGTAAGATTTGTCTCCACTTACCATGAAGCTTCCTTCTCGGTGGTCCAGAGTGGAGCACTCCTTTGGACTCCTTTACTCCTGGGAAGCTCCTCCCCTCTCAGAATGCAGGGATGGTAGACTCTTTAGGCATGGAAGGGGAGCGGTTTGTCCCCTGGAACCCAGTTGTTCTCCAAGCCTCCATTCCCTTCTCTGCAAAGGAACTGACAACATTTCACTCCCAACAGGGAGCTAAACAGTCAAAACAGAAAACACCCATCCTCCCAAGAACCTCGGTCGGGTAGAAAACTCCCCCCCAGCCTCTATCTGTACATGGACAGATAGCCAACAACACCTCTGCCAACTGAGGAAGCAGTCCCCCCCAATACCAGGGTGGGCAGGACTGCCCCACTCTGGACCACTGAGAAGGAAGCTTCACGGTAAGTGGAGACAAATCTTCCATTCTCTGATGGTCCAGGAGTGGGGCAGTCCTTTGGACTCCTTTACTTCTGGGACTTGAAAAAGCAGTATCGTCCAGGGCGGGTCCAACTGCTTCCCCAGCTAGAGCATGTGCTGTAGGACTCTGAGGCCAAATGCAGCATCCCCCCGATGCCTCCTTATCAATTCTGCAGTGCCTCGTAAATGAGTACATCGACTTCCAGGTGGCCGCCTTGCACACCACCTCCAATGATGGGAAAGCCCTGTAGGCTGCAGAAGTAGCCGTCCCTCTAAGGGAATGTGCCATCACCCCCTGGGGTGGCTCCAGGCCCCTGGCTTTGTATGCCAGACATATGCAACCTCTAATCCATCTGCTCAGGGAGGAAGGCAAAACCTTTCCTCCTAAAGCCGATTTCCTGAGAGTCAGTCGTTCATACGTGTCTTGTCCTATCCAGGTAAAAGCTAAGCGCCCTTCTCACATACAGGCAATGCCATTCCTTCTCTTTACTGGACTTAGGATTTGGACAGAAGGACAGCAGAATAATATCAATAGATCTATGAAAGGCCAAATTAACCTTTGGGACAAAGGCTGGATCAGTGCGTAGCACAACTCTGTTGTTGTGAAAAATACATAGGTCATTATCTATTGAGAGGGTCCCCAACTCCGATACCCTCCTTGCTGAAGTGATGCCCACTAGTAAAACTGTTTTGAAAGTTAATTCCTTCAATGGGCAAGAAGCCATAGGCTCAAAGGGAGCCTTACACAAAGGATAATATTTCGGCCACTGGAGCACTAATAGGGTCCTGACCCCTCCGTATACACCAGGACTGGAACACCTGCCAGGTGGTATTATAGACTTATTAGTGGAGGCTGCTAGTCGAGTCTTAATTACCCCATCTGAGTAGCCTATGCTCGTAAGTTGTTCCTGCTCAATCTCCAGGCTGTGAGATTTAACAATCTATGTAAGAAGATCTGGTAACAAGGGAAGATGCCATGGGTCCCTCACCAACAGCCTCATGAGATCCTGGAACCAGGCCCGACAGGGCCAGAATGGGGCCACTAGGATGACTTCTGCCTTTTGGTCCGTGACTCTCTGGACCACTCGTGGAATGACTGGCAATGGCGGGAAGGCGTACATGAGTGTTTTTGTCCACTTGTGATGCAGTGCGTCTGTTCCCATTGCCAGTGTATTTTCTAGTCTTGATATGAAATTTTTTGTCTGTCGATTTTGTTCTGTGGCGAAAAGATCCACTTCTGGAGTCCCTAGTCTGTGACAGATTTGTGTTAACACTGTTCTGTTTAGCATCCACTCCGATTGGTCGACCCACAGCTCAGCCAGTCCACTACCACGTTCTCCTGGCCTGCCACATGGATCACCTTTATGGACTGTATGTGCGTCTCTGCCCAACTCACCAGTTGGCTTGCTTCCTTGTATAGATTTTTTAAAATATATATATAAGTATTTTATTGATTTTGCATTACTACAGGATATGGGGAAAGGTTCCTAAATCCCTACTTCTAAAACCTATGGGAAATAGGGAAGGAAAACTAATACAACATACTCTACAAGGATGGGAAAAGGAAACTAAACCCTAACTCTAAACAAACTACTGGAAGGGAAGACTAACACGGTGACACGATCTGGTTACATATATGTCATTGTCACCTAATGTTACAAAGTTATTATTGCTTATAAAAATTTAACAAAAAATAATAAAGAGTTGCATAAACTGACTGGTTAGCAAAAACTGCATTATCAACGATTATCGCAGTCTTAGGTTGTTTTCTTCTTGTGTTTCTTTTTTCCTCGGGGTTTGGGAGTGGCTGCTCCTTTCTCTGACTCCGATGTATCTGAAGAACTAAAGAGTTTTGGACTACTGCTTGCTGAATCCTGTGAGTAGGATTCTTCTTCTTCCTCTTCTTCCTCCTCATCATGTTTAGGTTTCTTATCTTTGTTGTGTTGTTTTAAATTACAATATTGATCCACAAACTTTTTGGCCTTAGGATCAGTGTCAATATTATACTTTCTGTCTTCATATTTGAAACTCAATCCTTCGGGAAATAACCCCCTGTAAGGGACCCCTTTCTTCTGTAGAGAGCAAGTAAGCTCCCCATAGAGTCTCCTCCGCTTTCTAACTTCAAAGGGGATATCCTTCAAGATTTTTATCTCTTCATTCTTGATTTTTAAGGGGTTCCCCTGTATAGATTTCAGCACCAGATCTCTGGTAGACTTTCTCACGAATTTCAAACATATTTCTCCCGGGAGTTTATTTTTTTTAATACAGTCTGGATAAGTCCTGTAAGCCCAGTCCATCTCCTTCAGTAAATCTTCACGTTTGTAATCCATTATTGGAGCCAAAGTCTCTGCTAAGAGAGCCTTTAAGTCTTCATTCTTTTCTTCTGGGATCCCTTGGAAACATAGGATGTATATGGATCTTTCCAGCTGGAGCTGTATTAGTTGAGTTTTATTAGAGGATCTCTCTTTTTCTGCTTCATCCGCTCTTTTATTGATACTCTCAGTCTGTTTTTCCATTTTTTTAACGTCTTTTCGGTTACTGAAGTCCTTCTGTCCATTTGAGTCATCTGCTTTTGCATATTATCCATTTTAACGTGGAGGTTAGTCATATGCTCCATTGGGGGCGCAGTGCATTTGCCAACAATGTAGACATATCTACAGCTACTTCCTGGTTGTGGGAGGGAGTCGTTGGTAGGCTATTTCTGGCTGACTTTTTTTCTTCAGACCCGGCTTCCGCCCTCTCCCAGCCATAATATCAACAAGAAGTTTCCCAAAACAAAGTAAAAGCAGAACTTAATCCGCTTTTAGTTATTATGTAGCTTTTGTTTTTGCTAATCCTCTAATGTGTTTCAATGGGTTTTTTTAATTCTGTTTTAAAACTGCCTTGCTTTAGATGGGGGGGGGGGGTGAATTCTTGAACTTCTCCCTCCCACCTGCCACTTTGCCCTTAGGTGCTTCTAATTAATGCCAAGGCTCTTTTGTTTGCTTAGATCACCTGAACATTGCTTAACTCATGCTTTGAAGCCTTGGAAGTCTTTTAGAAGCCTTTCAAAACTTTTGATCATATCTGCTGGTCCGGCAGTCGTTTCACAGTGCCACGCTGGCTCTGCGGCGATGGGACCTTTTGGAGATAAAGGTGAGACTCAATTCCTTAGCTGTCGCTTTGGAAGAGGCTCTCCTCAGCTCTCCAGGCTGAGGGCCTCCTACAGAGACCCTGGGAGGGTCTGGGACACTCTTGGACCCTTCCTGTAAGCCGAGCCTCGGCACAAACCCATCGGAGCAAGACAGGGATGCGAATGAACAGCGAAACACTTAAATCTTTCTTCCCTTGTATAGATGTTTGAAGTGAGAGCCCCCTTGTCTGTTTACACATGTGTTCGCTGTGACATTGTCCATTCAGATCAATATGTGATGGCCTGCTATCTCTTGTTGGAATGATACTAGGGCCAGTCTGATTGCCCTCAGCTCCATTAAGTTCATGTTGTTGGATTTCTCTGACATCTTCCAAGTGCCTTGTGCCATTTTTTCCTGCATGTGCGCTCCCTAGCCAAACAAGCTTGCATCTGTCATGATTATCACTCTGACTGGATCCCGAAGTTGGCATGCCCTCCGAGAAGCGGTTCTTTTCCAGCCACCAAGTTAACTGTTGTTTCACTGTTTGTGTTAGAACTACCTTTTTAACCTTTTTCTGAGCAATCAAGTCTTGAAAAGGAAGAAGAAAACGCTGCAGAGGATGTGCATGGAACCTGGCCTAAGGAAGTATGTCCTGGCATGATACCTGCATTCCCAGTAACTGTGCTAGAGTCATAATCTCTGTGGTTTGCTGGGTGATGACCTCCTGTTTCAATTGTATCAGCTTCTGCTGCCTCTCCTGAGACAGAAAAACTTTGTCTCTCACTGTGTCAATTTGTACTCCCAGATGGAGTAAGGATTGAGTTGGTGAGAGAAAACTCTTTTCTATGTTGATCATCAAGCCATGGTCCCTGAGTACCTTCATCGTGATCTCCAGAGACTGGACCGTCCAATCATACAAGTCTGCGTTGACTAGAATGTAGTGGCACCCCCTTGGTTCTCAGCAAGGCAATCAAGGCCACTAAAATCTTGGTAAAGACCATGGGTGATGATTTCAGTCCAAAAGGAAGTGCCTGGTACTGATAATGTTTGTCATGGTAAGCAAATCAAAGAAACCTGCGGTGGGCTTCCTGAATGGGTATGTGTAGGTATGCCTCTGAGAAGTCTATTGATGCCATAAAGACCCCATTCTGTATGGCTGCCAGTATAGATTTCACCGTCTCCATCTTGAACTTTCTTGTCATTACCCTCTTGTTGAGCCACTTGAGGTCCAAGATTGCTCTTACATCCCCATTCTTCTTCGACAGAGTAAAGAAGATTGAGTAGACCCCTTGAGATCTCTCTAGGGGTGGGACTGGTTCTATTGCCCTGATCTCAATCAGGTGGGCAATGGCTCCTTCCAATTACATGTGTTTCACTCTGGATTTGTTCCTGAGGAGTTCCAAAAAATGCGGTGCAGGTAGGTACCGGAACTCCAGAGACTATCCTCTTGAGATTGTATCCTGCACCCACCTGTCTGGAACTGTCTTCTGCCAAACATGTGCAAAGTTCTGAAGACGGCCCCCAACTCCAGTTCATGGTTCCATCCCAGCGTAGTCATGCCTGGGGTCCTTTCTTTGTGTTCTTCCCACTGAAGGATTGTTTTACGGGAAAGGTGGAGGGTTTGCCATCCTTGTACTTGGGTTGCCATTTGCCCTTCGATCTACTGGTGCCAGCTTTGGAATATTTTCTTGAGTCCCAAAAGGACTGCTGATATCTTCTTGCTTTTCCCTCCCTCTTTTTTTGATGGGAATTCCTTTTTCTTATCCTTATCCTCGATAAGGTACCTATCCAAGTCTTCTCCAAACAGCTTGGTACCTTTGAAGGGGACTGCCACCACTTTTGCACGTGCTGCAGGATCCACATCCCAGCTTCTGAGCCAGGTGTTCAGCCATGCTGTAATGCTGCATGCCATGCTCCTGGCAGACTGTTGTACTGCATCCAGTGTAGCATCTGCAGTAAAAGCTGTGGCCAGAGTGATCTTCTTTAATTCATCCTTTAGTTCCTTAGGTATGTCACTGTCTGCCTCTGCTAGATCAGAGGACCATGCATATGCTGCCCTGGCAAATAAGGAACCTGTAACTGACCTTCTCAATGCATTAGCAGACACCTCAAAATCTCTTCTTAGCGCTTGTTCTATGCGCTTATCACTGCTCTCTTTTGGAAGTCCATCTGCTCCCACAGGAAGAACAGAAGTAGATGCAAGGCTATTAATTAGATCATCTACAATAGGCAGTTTCAGCTTTTTTGACACTTCAGGAATTAGAGAGTAAAATTTTCCAAAAACTGGATTAGTAGCTTTTGGTTTGGCTGGGTGTTCCCATTCTGCCTTCATGACCTTATAGAAGGCTGCTGGTAGTGGGATGCCTTCTGCCTTGGTACTAGGTTTGGGCATGGTCCTCTCTAATCCTGCAGGGAAAACAGAGTCATCCTCCTCCTGTTCTTTAGGAGTACAGGCCAATTCCAATGTCCTAATGACTTTTGGAAGTAATCTATGATATAGCTCCTGCGGGAAGAGCCTGGACTGGACTGCAGGAACCACCTCTTCCTCTTCCTCTGATAGCTCACTATGACACACGCCCCTTCTCTATATACAATACTATGAGGGTCTGTGTGTGGCGCCTGGTTAGAGCTGCTACTGATTTCTTCTGACCAGTTCTCTAAGCAAATTTGCAAATGTCTCTTCGGGGTAATTGTTTTGTTTCTGGGTCAGGGATATTTACAAGGACTACTGCTAAGTGTATTGGCAATGAAATAGGTAGGCACCACAGCTGGCTAACGTAAAAACTGAATAGGCTTTATTCACAGACAACACAACAGGGGGGATGGAAGTTTTTACACAGAGGTTAATTTTCTGTTTTTCAGGTTGAACTGTTGAACTTGGTTTCTTTGTTAGAATGCTTGTTTCTTTTCCTCAGTTACACAGGTGTTAAATAGTTCACTACACCCTCTGATGATCACACCCTCCTGCACTGTTTTGCGGTTAACTTTTGGCTTTGGTTCTCTGGCCCCTTTTGAGTCCAACTGGCCACCACCAGTTTTCCTGACTCAGCTCAGACCTTTTTCTTAGCCCTCACTAAACCACTTCTCTCAGATCAAGGAGTGATGTCCCATTGCTGTATGACACTATTGTGTTTAGGTTTTTAACCGTCTGGTCACTGTCCCCCTTCCTTCTCAGGAACTCAGTAAACCAGGTTCTTCCACAGAGAGCTTCAGTTCTCTGACAGACTTCTTCTCCGCTCTCTGTCTCACACACTGAACTCCTTTGCAGCTTCCCTCAACTGCCCATTCCAAACGGAACCTCTTGTCTGTTATATGCCAATCACTGAGGGTTTCGAGCTAAATGGCCCCCTCCTCACTCTGTCATGTGACTCAGCAGTGTTCTGTGTTTATTCTCTGCTGGTCCCAGATCTTTAAGTCCATCACACTCACCCTCCTCTTTGAGTGACTCAAAAGTAACAGATGATGAA
This sequence comes from Gekko gecko, assembly GCA_029375565.1. Taxonomy (NCBI): domain Eukaryota; kingdom Metazoa; phylum Chordata; class Lepidosauria; order Squamata; family Gekkonidae; genus Gekko; species Gekko gecko. The sequence goes on from JAPDNY010000002.1 coordinate 228,205,414, forward strand.
TCAGAATCATGTTCCTCTAATAAAGAACTATATCAGCTTTGAAAGTCTGAGGTTTTCTTCCTTTTCTTCTCAGGAACCTCAGGCTCTCTATCACTAGGATTGTGTCTTTTACAATGTAGATGGGAATGCCTTTGAGACTCTTGGCATATGGCTTTAAACTCCTTTCTCATTTTTGTCATCAGCCAGGAAAGAAGATTATTCTGACTCTCTTCCCCTGAAGGGAGGTCCTGTGCCTGGGTGAGGGGGGATTTGGGTGACTCAGCCAGGTCAAAGGTGCATGTTTCAATGTCCATCCCTTGGGGAGTAGAGGACTTGGTGGCCATTTTAAGCCCTACCTGAAAGTGAAAGCAACAATGTGGCACTCAAAATGGTTGTTTCCCGCCTAAACTAGTCTATTGTCTAGTCTGCTTGTCCTCCTAAAATGGAGCAATGGACCTGACTCCAGCTTATGTATAACAATGAAGGGGGGGGGAAGGCCACTGCCTGCCCCAACCCAGCAAACTTAGCTTCCAGTGTGAATTCTCAGCCCAGTGCTAGCCAAGGGCACCCCCCTACACTCATCAGCCTGAGAAATAAGGAGAGGAGGGGGAGAGGAAAGGACAGAGTAAAAGGCGCACACATTTTTCCCCTGTCCTTAAACATGCAGCAGGAGCCCCAGTCACAACAACCCTTCCCTTTCTTCCCCCAATTAAGCCAGGGGAAGGGGGTTGGAGTCAGTCCTGGTAAAGACCCCTGGGTCCTTCTCCCACTTACTGCACAGAGTCCTGAAGCTCCATCAGGCCTCCCACGTTGCCGTTCAGACAGAGAGCCAACTGCAATCAGTCAGCAACGGCTCTTCTTCCCAATGCTGTGCCAACGTTGGAGACCTCTCCGCTTTTCTCCAATGCTCCCTGAAGGAAGAGAGCAGAAAGACATTGCACCAGTCCCCCCACCCTGGACTGGCAGCGTAGCAGAGGCCTCAGTGGTGTTGTGGTTGCCCAGGGGTTGCCCAGGTCCATTGGTGCCTTTCAGGAAAGCCACTCTTCTCCCACAGCTCGCAAAAATGATGAGGAAAAAAAGGGGGGGGATGAGTCAACAGGGAAGCTGGTAAGTTACCTGTTCCTGCCCTTTTCCTGATGAAATCTTCTTTCTTCTTTTCTTGCCAACAATGTCCTCTCAGGGAGCACAGTCTACTACGTCCTGCTCAGAATGAAGGGCTGGAGAGACTGGGTTCCAGGAGACAAGCCCTTCCCCTTCCATGCCTGAAGAGTCTACCGGCCCTGCATTCTGAGAGGGGAGGAGCTTCCCAGGAGTAAAGGAGTCCGAAGGACTGCCCCATTCCTGGACCACCAGAGAATCTGAAAATATTGAGATGTAAATGCAAAGTAAGTTTTTATTTAAGTCCATAAAAGGGAAAGAACATCTCCCCATCCCCCACAAATTGAAACTTTCCCCCATAGAAACTGTGTTAGCAGAAAAAAGATTTTCTGCTTCAGAGTTGCTGTTTGAGAGCATCCCATGATTGACACAAAAGTAAATGTACCAAAGCCAATGGGGCTACTCTCATGTAAATCTGTCCTCATGTATTCCAAGAAAGAGAGGCAAAGCAAAGGAATTTTGCCACTATGGTGCCACTATGACATTGAAGTGTGACATTGGTTTAGCAGTTTATCACTCACATAAGAATATTTTTTTTTTAAACTCAGAGGAATATTACACACAAAGTGAAAAGGAACAGGGGAAAGAAAGCCAGGAAGCACTATGGGCATCTCAAACAACACACCACAGCGATTCAAAAGCACAAAGAGGAGGCTGAAAATGGAAGAAAGCAGTTTACATCAACAACGGCTCAGGCATGCTTCACCAACGGGAGGCTACCAAGTTTGTATGAAAACATAAATAAATTCCGCAAGCTGCTGGTTACTAAAACGGGTCTATCTGAAATGACAGGAAAAAAACACATTAGTAACCAGCAACTAAAACGGAATAGATAGGCAGTCTATTTATGGCAAAACAAACAACATGACAATGTATTCTCACAATATCAGAACTCGTGGGCACTCAATGAAATTGCTGAGCAGTCAGGTTAGAACAGATAAAAGGAAGTACTACTTCACCCAAAGAGTGATTAACACGTGGAATTCACTGCCACAGGAGGTGGTGGCAGCTACAAGCATGGACGGCTTCAAGAGGGAATTAGATGAACATATGGAGCAGAAGTCCATCGTTGTCTATTAGCCACAAGGTAGGAACTCTCAGTCTGGGGCAAGTGATGCACTGTATTCTTGGTGCTTGCGGGGGGCAGCAGTGGGAGGGCTTCTAGTGTCCTGGCCCACTGCTGGACCTCCTGATGGAACCTGGTATTTTTGGCCACTGTGTGACAAAGTGTTGGACTGGATGGGCCATTGGCCTGATCCAGCATTGGCTTCTCTTATGTTCTTATGAAGCCTGAAGCTTAAGGATAGGTCTGGCAATTTTATAGGCAGTCTCAGGCAGAAACTCATGGAAGAAATTGTCATGATCATGCAGGACTGAAACCAGGCATATCGTACTCTGGGAAATAGAACTGAGCCACTGCAGAATGGAAGAAATAGTATCACATCAGTTCAGCATGTTTCCCTACATGCCTGCCTCTACTACCCCTTGTGATTCCTCTTATACATAGTTCTGGACCAGGACCAGGTAACAACCAGAAGCTGATCTTGCTTGTATTGCTCCCTACCCTTACTCCACCTCTTTGCCTGTCCTTTTTGTCTCTATGCTTACCAGCACCCTTGTTCTAGTCTCCCTTAGGGATGCCACATATTTTGCCACACATTTTTTCTTTCTTTTTTTAAAGAGCCCCTAAGGGCAAACTTTTATTTATTTATAGAATACCACTACAACAAAAAATACAATACACATATAAACACAAACACTACATACACCCTACCCATCTAACATACAAAAAAACATATATACGGTGGGACATATACTCTTAAGTATTTATACATTTTTCTATAAGCCAATAGCTATTATCTACCCTTCTCTTTAGTGTCAGTTTTGCTACTACACTAATATTATTTCATATCTTTTTACAGTTTTTTACAGCCTCTTTCCCGTTTATCTTATATCAATCATAAAAACGTAGCCATGTATTCTGAAAGGTGCCATCTGTTTGTCGCCTTAAGGTTAATGTCAGTTTATCCATCTCGGCCACCTCCAAAATCTTAGCAATATATTCTTCTTTCTTCAGTGTTTGGGGAGTCCTCCAATACCGTGCATACACAATCCTGGGCACCGTGGTTAAATACATTATAAGATAACAATCTTCGTGATCTAACTCCTTCAGTAATATGCCTAATAACATTACCTCCGGCTTAAAAGGAATTGCTTTACCTATGATTTTCTTAACTATCCCATGTACCCATATACAATATTTTTACTAATATCACAACTCCACCACATATGATAAAATGAACCCTCCTTAGTTTCACATTTCCAACACTTATTAGAGCATTTCACATCATATCTTGCAATTTTCTCTGGCGTGACATACCATCTATAAAACATCTTATACATATTTTTCTTTATCAGATACCGTTTTAGTTATTTTGACATTTTTACACCCATTGCCCCCACTCAATATTATATTCTAGTTCTGGGCCCATTGGATCATATTGTTTTTGACAATTTCGTCAGCCATCTTTTCTTTTATTAGTAATGAGTATATTTTCTTTATAAATTTTTCCTCTGGTGCCATCAATATCTTTTCCATCTCAGTGAGATTCTCATTAAATCTGACCTTTTTATCTTTAGCATATCTCAATTCTATCTGTGCTCTCTGCCACCATGAGAAAACTTCGCCTAATTTATGTCCACCCCTTGAGTCTATTATATCCAAGTATCTCTTTGGTGACTCATCTTCATATAGTTTAGGCAAACTAAATGCTTCCAATGGGATAATCAGTTTTGATTTCCTTATAAACCAACTTTTTTGTATGACTTCCCAACTTTGTTGTATGACTTTCATTAAAGACGCTTGTAACCACTGTTGTTTAAAATACTTGTGTAAGGAAGTATTTTAACCAAAGAAACACATGCCAACCCATCATTAAATCATGGCCCTCCAATCTTAATCTCCTATCTTCGAGCATAATCCATTCCCTTATCCAAGCTAAAGCTGCTGCTCTAGAATACATTTTTTCGACAGTTGAAGTTACCATGTTCAGCTGTGAGTATCGGATCTGAACTGATCACCTGGTCTGCTTAGTTTTCACCAAATGATTCAAATGCCCGCGAAACAAGTTTGCATTTAAAAAAATGTTCCTGTGTAAAAATGCTGCTGATCCAAACAGCTCAGCAGCCATTAATGTCATGAAGAACTAACTAGACAAATACAGAATAGTAGGAGTTTTTTAAAAAAATCATAGTGTTTATTTGACTGATATATATGATTTGTGACAGTGGGAGGTGGGGGAGAGAACTCAATTGGACTGTGAGCATGCACTTCCCCAAAAGCTAGTTCTGCTGTACTGCACTGTTAAGAAAGAATATAGTGAAGCTCCCTGCCAAACAGCCACAAATAAGTTGGTAAACAGTCTGTCCCAAAATCTGCTCCCTGTTTGTAACTGGTGAATCGGATAAGTATTCAAGCATCCCTAGTCTACCTTTAGGCAGATTTTTCATGGAAGTTGGCCAGCAGTGTAGCCCCTGCACAAACCGTCCCACGTCTCTGTCTCATTTCTCCCATCCAGCTCTAGTCCTATTTTTCAGCAGCACATGACCAGCATCCTCCAAATAATTAAATAATTAAAGCTTGTGCCTACAAAAATTGATTGTATCAAACAAACTAGACCACTTAACTACTGTCCTCAACCTGCGTCATGAAATCTTCTGTTCACCTCTGGGTTCAAGCTGCTCCCTGCTTAACCAGGGAGGTTTCAGTCTTTAGCAGCAGTTAGAGTTGAAAGCAATGACTTTTTAAACAAGAATTCATGCTATTCATAATGCAGTGATGAAATGCACATAGCATATATGCATCACTGCATTGTCACTTTGCTTCAGGTGTGTGTTTACCTTTTACAGATGGGGACATGAGGCTCAACACAGTACATTATTCAAGTGCATGCACTGAGATTTGAGCCCATGTCTCCATGTATCTCTATAACAAAGTGAGAGGAGAACTGTATACCCTAGCTGTTTCCTCTTCCTCCCCATTGCTATCTTGTTCCTCTCCCTTGACAGTATTTGAAATAAAGAAGTGCTGTGCACACTGCTTTTATGCAGAGCTATATACAATTTATTTACAATATTTACACAGTCCAATAAGGCTTAGCATTCAGCTTTCACTCCAACAAAATGCTTCGCCAGGCAATAGGTAACCACACAGGCACACACAGGCAAGGACTGTACTGAATATATAAATGTACACAGCCAATCACTGAGCAGATGTCAAGTCATGGTGACATCCTCAGCAGGCTGATGCAACTAGTTCATCATGGGACTGTAGAACTGTCACATAGATTATTCTGATCTCTGTGACTAGCTGTCATCTTGCATGGCATTCAGTTTACAGATGCCAATATCCCCAACCTTTGCCTACCAACAGATACTGTCATCAGTTTATAGGTAACTGGCTGTCTGCAACAGGCTTTTAATGTCCCCTAAAGAAGGGAAAGGAAATGAGTCCCCTAAAGAAGGGAAAGGAAACCCTGAGAAGTCTGCTTTACTTTAAGAGATATGGAGAAATAAAAAACAAGAATGCTAAGTATGGTGTTGCACCTGGTACACTTCTATGTAGGAACAGGACAGGGGTCTTTGGGGGGGGGGCGCACTGGAGCACCGCTCCAGGAGCTCAACAATGGAGGTGGCGGCAAACCCCGCCCCCCACCGGTGTCCCCGGGTGGTGCAGGAGCACTGGGACTGGGGAACGCCAAAAAGCTGCCCCCACAGCATCCCCGGGCTGTGCAGGAGTTCTGGGCCTGGGGGACGCTGAAGCGCCCCCCCCGCAGCATCCCTGGGCCACGCAGGAGTGCTAGTCCCAGGGAATGCTGAAGAGCCCCCTGCAGGAGTGCAGGGCCTGGGGGATGCCGAAGAACTCCCCCACAACGTCCCCAGGTCTCACAGGAGCGCTGAGCCCAAGGGATGCCGAAGAGCCCCTCCCCGCAGTGTCCCCGGGCCGTACAGGAGTGCTGGGCCCAGGGGATGCTGAAGAGCCCCCTGTGCAGCATGCCTGGGCAGCACAGAAACGCTAGGCCCGGGGGATGCCAAAAAGCCTCCACCGCACAGCGTCCCCGAGCCACGCAGGAGTACTGGGCCCGGGGGATGCCAAAAAGCCTCCCCCACAGCGTCCCTGGGCCGTGCAGGAGCATTGGGCCTGGGGGACGCCGAAGAGCCCCCCCACAAACAGCATCCCCGGGCGGTGAAGGAGTGCTGGGCCCGGGGGACACCGAAGAGCCCCCCCAGCAGCGTCCCTGGGCCCTGCAGGAGTGCTGGGCCTGGGGGACATGGAAGAGGCCCCCCCCCGCAGCGTCCCCGGGCTGTGCAGGAGCACTGCGGCTGGGGGGGAGGCTGGAGAGCTCTGCCATGGCATCCCCCTGGCCCCCGCCAAAGCAGTAAGTAAGGGATCCACGGGGGTGGTGGGGGCTTGATTGGGGGTGGGTGGGAGAGCCTCCCTCCCTTCATCTCTTTGCCATCTTTTCCTCCTTTCCTTTTCTTTCCCTTCTTTTCTTTCTCTCTTTCCCTTCTCTTCCTTCCTTCCTTTCCCACCTTCTTCTCTTCTTTTTTCCTCCTTTCCCTGTTCCCCTTGTTCTTCCCTTCTCTCTTTCTTTTCCTCTTTCCTGCCTTCTTTTCTTCTCTCTACTCTCTCTCTTTCCTTCCCTCTTTCCTCCTTCTGTGGCCCAACTCTAGTGAGAAGGGGTTTAAACTTTAAACCCCTTCTCTCTTCGCTCCCCCCACCCCAGGCCAGCTGGGGAAGGGGAGGGGAGGCTTTCGAAGATGCCTCCCCCCAGTTTGCTTCCCCTTCTGACATCACTTCCAGTGATGTCAGGGGGCATGACATATGCTAATAGGCTAGTAGCTCATTAGTATACCATATGTTAATGAGCTCCTGCAGGTCTTTTTCTACAAAAAAACCCCTGGAACAGGATAATTTCTAGATAGGGAAAAAGACATTCGAAGATTGCCCTATAAATCAGGGTGGCAAAATTGGGTACTTGCTGGGCCTCATGACTGGCAAAGTGTCCACTGTGGAGGGGCGGAGAATGATGTAAGCCACCTTGGAGCCCCACTAAAGACAAATGTGGGGTATAAATGAAATAAATAATTCCTAAGAGCCTCCCTGCATTCTTACTTTGCAAGAAGTTCAGAAGCTGCTTGAGAGAATTCTCAGGTTTGCACATCTATGAGTACACACACATCCCTGACAGTTCTTCCAAGTTAAGCTGGCCTTCTGAGGGTGCCTTGCTCAAAGACCCTTTCATCTCCAAAGCTGGGAAATAGTACTTTTATTCTCTCCTATTTATCAGCTCTTTATTGAGCTCTCGCCTCTGTTTTCTCGCTCCCATCCATTTCTGAGAGTTTCCGTTTTCTTTTTTTCCTGCTCTGAAGTATTTTTATTGAGCACATTTAATCCCAGTAAACAGCCTGGCACCTGTATAGAGCTCTTGCTGATTCCTCACCCGGCCACCCAGCAGGCCTTGTATAACAAGCCATGAAATCCTGTGCCATGTACTTGGTTGGCAGACTTCTGGCTTTCTGATGAAACTATTAAATCCACAGCAAAAGAAACCCCAAAACAATCCTGTGTAGACCTACTCTTGGATTGTTAGCTTTCTGTACAGAAATCTTCTCATCATATGCCCTGTAAGGCACCCAGCAGATTTGTTAAAAAGATATCTTCTCTCTCTCTTTCCTTCCCTCTTTCCTCCTGCTGCGGTGGCTCAAGTGGTTAAGACGCTGAACTGCAGGCTATGGAAGGTCAGTAGTTCAGCAGTTCGAGACCCAGGGTGCCGTATGACGGAGTGAGCTCCCGTCTCTAGTTCCAGCTTCTGCCAACCTAGCAGTTCGAAAGCAAGAAATTGCAAGTAAATAAATAGGTACCACTTCGGTGGGAAGGTAACAGCGTTCTGTGTGCCTTGGTGTTTAGTCATGCCAGCCACATGATCACAGAAACGTCTTTGGACAGCGCTGGCTCTTCGGCTTTGAAACGGAGATGAGCACCGCAACCCTGGAGTCGGATTCAACTGGCTTTCGAGCAAGGGAACCTTTACCTTTACCTTTTTATCTTAATTATATTATTAGCCTAACAAGAGAATTCCTTTTGAAGCTGTATCATTTGGTAAAGGAGTGCTTCACACATGAGGTAACTTTCTCCAGTTTTTGCAGGCCACACTTGTATACCTTTAAACCTGGCAAAGTGGACAAAAATTCAGCTGGGGAAACTTTTTAAAGGATACAAACACACTGAGGTCAGGCAAGGTTTAATTCACTGTGTTTTATCTGCCAATCAGTTTTTACTAGTACAGAAGTCCTGACTAAAGCAGAAGCAGAAACTGTCCTGTTATCAAAGGACACTCTCCTGTGCTGAAGTAAGGCCTGGAAAGATAGGTAGGGTGTCTGAGCAATATACACATTCTAGGGTTGCTGTTGGAATATACAAGTGTCCCCCACTTGTGTCATGAAAGAGTTAATCTGTTGTCTGTCTTTACAAATAGTAGCCAATTTGCATAGAGTCTGTTAAACTTCATGGAGAAGTTCTCACTAGAGAAGTAGGAGGTATTATTCTAAAAATGGGGTTCCAAGTTTCTCTATTGATTAAACAGTTTTATTGGGGTTATTACATGCTTTTGGTCACACAGGCAGTTTTGGGGAACTTCTGTTTTCTTTGTTCTAGAGGCCACGAAGGGTTTTAAGCCAAGATGGTGTTTAGATCAGACAGTTTACTCTTTACTGTTTTATATTCCAACTAGGGAGCAAAGCCCGTTGTGGTGGAAGACAACGGGCCCTAGAAAGGAAGGGAGGGAGGTGGAAGGGAGAGAGGGTTGGAGAAAGGAAGGAAGGAAGGAAGGAATAGGGGGAAGAGTGAAAGAAAGGAGAGACGAAGAAAGAAAAAGGGGGAAAGGAAGGGAAGAGGGGCAGAAAAGGGCTTCTCTGGGCCCAGAGAAGGCCTTTTCTGTCCCCCATACACCATCCCCATGGACTTCTATGGGGGCGGTAGGCAGTGTGTGGGGGAAAAGGGCTTCTCTGGGCCTACTGCCCCCATAGAAGGCCCATAGGATGATGTGTGGGGGACAGAAAATGGCTTCTCTGGGCCTACTGCCCCCATAGAAGGCCCAGGGGATGGTGTGTGGGGGACAGAAAAGGCCTTCTCTGGGCCTAGTGCCCCATAGAAGGCCCAGGGGATGGCGTGTGGGGGGGCAGAAAAGGCCTTCTCTGAGCCTAGTGCCCCATAGAAGGCCCAGGGGATGGCATGTGGGGGACGGAAAAGGGCTTCTCTAGGCCTAGTGCCCCATAGAAGGCCCAGGGGATGGCATGTGAGGGGCAGAAAAGGGCTTCTCTGGGCCTAGTGCCCCATAGAAGGCCCAGGGGATGGTGTGTGGGGGACGGAAAAGGCCTTCTCTGCGTCTAGTGCCCCATAGAAGGCCCAAGGGATGGCATGTGGGGGGCGGAAAAGGGCTTCTCTGGCCCTAGTCCCCTCATAGAAGGCCTAGGGGATGGCGTGTGGGGGGCGGAAAAGGGCTTCTCTGGGCCTAGTGCCCCACAGAAGGCCCAGGGGATGGAGTGTGGGGAACGGAAAAGGGCTTCTCTGGGCCTAGTTCCCAATAGAAGGCCCAGGGGATGGGGTGTGGGGGACGGAAAAGGCCTTCTCTGGGCCTAGTCCCCTCATAGAAGGCCCAGAGGATGGTGTGGGGGGCCCGAAAAGGGCTTCTCTCACTTGCCTCAGCCTTGAGGGCCTGTCCCTGCGCTCACACTCCAGACGGTCCTCTCCTGTCCGAGGACTGGAGCAGACTGAGCTGACAACACTGACCGGGGCTGACGTGGGCGGGACTTTGCGAAGCAGCCAGTCAGCCCTGGCCAGTGTCTTCTGACTGCCAGTTCTTGAGCCGAATCAATTATGGCAAGCATAGAATGTGGTGGAACCAAAATTCAAATATATATAAGGACAGGATGTAACCCTCCCTTTTATTTCTTAGTAAAGTTTTCTTTATAAGCAAACACACATGATTATGTGCTGACTTTTATTCCGCTGTGCATTCTTAGTGCTCTGCTAATTTTTCCCAACAGTTACCAACCTTCAGATCAGGCCTGAAGATCTCCTAGAATTACAACTGATCTCCAGACTACAGAGATCAGTATCCCTGGAGAAAATGGCTGCTTTGGAGGGGGGACTCTATGACATTATACCCCTCTGAGGACCCTCCCTTCCTAAACCTTGCCCTCCCCAGGCTCCACCCCCCCAAATCTCCAGGAATTTACCAACCCGGAGCAGGTACCCTAATACCTGCGGAACTATAATCAATTAGCACAAAATCAGGAGAGATATTGTTTGCTTCTGGGGCATGAAACTGTATCTCTCAGACCACTTAACTAGGGCCCACTTCGTCCTCTCTTCCCCTCCCCCCACTCCAGGGAGTCCCAGCAGAGTGGGAGGGAAAGCAAGGCCACTACAAAAGCAGGACGGGGCCTCTTTCCCCTTGAATAGGAGGAAAAAAACATCCAGATCACACTGTTTTCAAAGGGATCCCCCTCTAGCAGACCAAGGATCTCTCTGGAGAGGAGCTTCTTGTGCTCTGGGAGATCAAACGCAGAGAGACCTTGAGTTAACTTCCCAGTGAGAAGCAGATAGGATTGCCAGGTCCTTCTTAGTCCCTGGCAGGGGAACATGGGGGCATTTCTGGAGGGGGAGGGAATGTCCCCAATGTGATGACATTGCACAAAAGTGATGTCATCACATTGGGGACCAGTGCCCCCCACACACCTGTACTCCAAGTGGCAAGTTCAGGTGCACCCCCTGCTTCTTGCTCAAAGCATTTAAAGGGACCTGTAGGTATTAGGAACCCTTTAAATGCTTTGAGTAAGAAGTGAGAGGGGGCGTGCCTGAACGCCAAATGGTGAATTTTGCTGCTTGGAGTTCAGGCATGCAGCCCCTCCCACTTCTTGCCCAAAGCATATAAAGGGTCCCTTTAAATCAGGGGAGTCAAACCAAAGGCTCGTGGGCCAGAACCAGCCCACCCAGGACTTTAATCCGCCTCACAAGCAAGTGACCAGAGAGAGAGAAGTGGAGGGAATTACAGTTTCAGCTACCAAAGGGAGTGTGTACTTTAGGGCTCTCTTTTCTCCCCCCCCCCATAAATGAATTTGATGGGGCCAAATGCCTTCTGTCTTTCCCCACAAAAATCCCACCCTCTCATTGCTTGGATCCGCCTCCCCCTCCCCTTGCTACTGAGCGTCTGTGTGCGCACAAAGCAAAGACCAACAAAGCTTTCTTCAAGGTATGAGCTTTCCCGTGCCTTGCTACAGTGTGTGTGTTCTGTTGGGCTCGTTATGCTGCAGTTCTCTCGGGTGCAACTGGGTTCACTTCCTTCTCCCCTCTTTCTCCCCCTTGCCTTGCTACCGCATACGTGTCTGTGTGTGTACAAAGCAAAGTTTGAGACCAGTGGCATCTAAAGACCAACAAATTTTTCTTCAAGATAAGAGCTTTCCTGTGTCTTGCTACTCTGTGTGTGTGTTTTGTAGGGCTGGTTATGCCATAGCTCTTCTGGGTGCAAATGGGTCTGCCTCCCCCCACACCTTTCACTATATTTATGCCTTCATGATCCAGTCTTTTAATTGTGTTTGTCTGTGTTATTTATAAAGTTTATATCTCTGGTACTTGGCATTAAATATTATGACACACATGGCCTAGCCCAACAAGGTCCCATTTATATCAGATCCAGCCTTCATAACAAATGAGTTCAACACTCCTGCTGTAAATGCTTTGGGCAAGAAGTGGGGGGATGGGCACTGAACTCCAAGCAGCAGATTCGCCGCCTAGAGTTCAAGCGTGTGGCTGTGGCCACCCCTCTCGCTCCCTTCCTGAAAGATTTAAAGCACCCTCCAGCTGGTTGGTGGGCCCTGTGCTCCTGCCAATCAGCTGGAGAATCCTTTAAATCTCTCAGGAGGGGAGGGAAAGGGGTTGCCGCTGGTGGTCGCTGTTGGGGATGGGGATTAGGGTTGGGGCTTTCCCCACCAGCCAGCTGGCTGCTAATGGGCAGGAGCCCACCAAATCAAGGGATCCCCTGCCCCCACCTGGGGACTGACATCCCTAGAAGCAGACATTAAGTGCTTTGGTTGGTGTGATGGATTCCAAAGAAAAGCAGAATTTTTAAAAATATAAAAACTTCCAAGGAATGGATTATGACAATTTGGAAGGAATTAGATGTACCCATTTTATTGGGGAATGATTTGACCTCTCAGTTAAAAACAGACACAGAAGTCAAAGTAAATGTAGTTACCAGAAGTAGACTTTTGGCTTCAAATTTGCAGGCATTACTAGCAGATCAGCGAGCAGAACAACAGACTAGTTTAGATGAACCTAGTACTAGCCATTCAGTAACACTGGTCCAATCTGCATTGGTATTTCCCACCATTGTGCAAATGATCTCACATTGTCTCTGTTATGTCTGTAACTGTGAACACCACCTATACTTTACCATGTAAAGCTTGATTCTGTACAGAGGATCGTAAGATGTAACATTCTTATTGGCCATTCCTATGGAATTGTATGAAACAACCAATCACAGTGTAAATATGTGTTATAGAGGGAACAGACCCGATTGGCCTTTATCTCTGATATGCCATTGGTTCTTAACCTATCCATGGGCGTGGCTTTGATAGCCCAGATCATTTAAAAGAAGGAGCTGTGCTCCACTTGTTGTTGTCTGTTGTCGCTGTGTTCTGATCGTCTAGTTGCTGTTACCAATAAAGCTGAATCACTTTGCTGAAATCACTGCCTCTTGTTGAGTTGCATACTTAACAGTCTCACAAATTTCTGTCTACATTTGATGCTGCATCCACACTATTGTTTCATCTCAGCAACAGCTGTCTGCATCATTCTATTGCCATTTAGTAGTGGCTCCCTCCCTCATGGATCACTGCCTTGTCGTGGCGAGGGGGCTTGCATGGTTCGATGAGGCTGTGGGCTATGCCGTGGAGGGCCACCCAGGACTGACAGGCCACAACAGAGAACTCAGACCAAGCGTGATCCCCTGGAGAAGGAAATGGCAACCCACTCCAGTATCTTTGCCAAGAAAACCCCATGGATAGTAACAAAAGGCTAAAAAATATGACACCAGAAGATGAGCCCCTCAGGTCGGAAGGTGTCCAAAATGCTACTGGGAAAGAGCAGAGGGCAAGTACAAGTAACCCCAGAAAGAGTGAAGTGGCTGGGCCAAAGCCGAAAGGACGCTCAGTTGTGGATGTGTCTGACGGTGAAAGGAAAGTCCGATGCTGTAAAGAACAATACTGCATAGGAACCTGGAATGTAAGATCTATGAATCAAGGTAAGCTTGACGTGGTCAAAAATGAGATGGCAAAAATGAACATCGACATCTTGGGAATCAGTGAACTAAAGTGGACAGGAATGGGCGAATTTAACTCAGAAGACCATTATATCTACTACTGTGGCCAGGAATCCCATAGAAAAAATGGTGTGGCCTTTATAGTCAACAAGAGAGTGAGAATGGCAGTATTGGGATACAATCTCAAAAATGACAGGATGATCTTGGTCCAAATCCAAGGCAAACCATTCAACATCACAGTAATCCAAGTCTATGCCCCAACCACTGACGCAGAAGAGGCTGAAGTGGACCAGTTCTATGAAGACCTACAACAGCTCATAGAACTAACACCAAAAAATGATGTCCTCATCATCATAGGGGACCGGAATGCTAAAGTAGGAAATCAAAAGGTAACCGGAATAACATACAAGTTTGGCCTTGGAGAACAAAATGAAGCAGGGCAAAGGCTAACAGAGTTTTGTCAAGAGTTTTCCAACAACCTCTACACATGGACATCACCAGATGGGCAACACCGAAATCAGATTGACTATATAATTTGCAGTCAAAGATGGAGAAGCTCTATCCAGTCAGTAAAAACAAGACCTGGAGCTGACTGTGGCTCAGATCATGAGCTACTCATTGCAAAATTCAGACTTAAATTGAAGAAAGTTGGGGAAACCACTAGGCCATTCAGATTTGACCTAGATCACATCCCCGATGAATACAGTAGAGGTGAAGAATAGGTTTAAGGGACTAGATTTGATAGACAGAGTGCCTGAAGAACTATGGATAGAGGTCCGTGACATTGTAAAGGAGGCAGCAATCACTGCCATCCCAAAGAAAAAGAAATGCAAGAAAGCAAAGTGGCTGTCTGATGAGGCTTTACACATAGCAGAGGAAAGAAGGAAAGCTAAAGGCAATGGTGAAAAGGAAAGATTTGCCCAACTGAATGCAGATTTCCAGAGAACAGCAAGGAGAGATAAAGAGGCTTTCCTGAATGAACAATGCAAAGTAATAGAGGAAAACAATAGATTGGGAAGGACTAGAGATCTCTTCAAGAAAATTGGAGAAATCAAGGGAACGTTCCATGCAAAGCTGGCCATGATAAAGGACAAAAACGGTAGGGACCTAACAGAAGCAGAAGAGATTAGGAAAAGATGGCAAGAATACACAGAAGAACTATACAAGAAGGACCTCGATGTCCTTGACAACCATGACGGTATAATCACTGACCTCGAGCCAGACATCCTGGAAAGTGAAGTTAAATGGGCCTTAGAAAGCATTACTAACAACAAAGCTAGTGGAGGTGATGGTATCCCAGCTGAGTTATTCAAAGTCTTAAAAGAAGGTGCTGTTAAAGTGCTGCACTCAATTTGCCAACAAATTTGGAAAACACAACAGTGGCCACAGGATTGGAAAAGGTCAGTTTACATTCCAATCCCAAAGAAGGGCAATGTCAAGGAATTTTCAAACTATCGCACAATTGCACTCATTTCACACGCTAGCAAGGTCATAATCAAGATCCTACAAACTAGGCTCCAACAGTATGTGGATAGAGAATTGCCAGAAGTACAAGCTGGGTTTCAAAGAGGTAGAGGAACTAGAGATCAAATTGCCAACATTCGCTGGATTATGGAGAAAGCAAGAGAGTACCAGAAAAACATCTACTTCTGCTTCACTGACTATGCTAAAGCCTTTGATTGTGTGGATCGCAATAAACTATGGCAGGTTCTTAAAGAGATGGGAGTACCAGACCACCTCACATGTCTCCTGAGAAACCTGTATAAGGGTCAAGAAGCAACAGTTAGAACCGGATATGGAACTACTGATTGGTTTAGCATAGGAAAAGGAGTACGACAAGGATGTATATTGTCACCTTGCTTATTTAATTTATATGCAGAGTACATCATGCGAAATGCTGGCCTGGATGAGTCACAAGCTGGAGTTAAGATTGCTGGGGAAAAGATCAATAACCTCAGATATGCAGACGATACCACTCTGATGGCAGAAAGTGAAGAGGACCTAAAGAGCCTCTTGCTCAGAATGAAAGAGGAAAGTGCAAAAGTGGGCTTGAAGCTCAACATCAAAAAAACTAAGATCATGGCATCTGGCCCCATCACTCCTTGGCAAACAGAAGGGGAAGTCGTAGAAGTTGTGACAGACTTCACGTTCCTGGGATCCCAGATCACTGCAGATGGTGACTGCAGCCATGAAATTAAAAGATGCCTGCTCCTTGGGAGGAAAGCGATGGCAAACCTAAACAGCTTGATAAAAAGCAGAGACATCACCCTGCCAACAAAAGTCTGCATGGTCAAACCAATGGTATTCCCCGTAGTGATGTATGGCTGCGAGAGTTGGACTATAAGGAAGGCCGAGCGCCGAGGAATAGATTCTTTTGAACTATGGTGCAGGAGAAGACTCTTGAGAGTCCCTTGGACTGCAAGGAGATCAAATCATTCAATCCTAAAAGAAATCAACCCTGACTGTTCCCTGGAAGGCCAGATCGTGAAGTTGAAGCTCAAATACTTTGGCCACCAAATGAGAAGGGAGCATTCACTGGAGAAGACCCTGATGCTGGGAAAGATTGAAGGTCAAAGAAGAAGGGGACGGCAAAGGATGAGATATTTAGACAGTGTCATCGATGCAACGAACATGCAATTGAGCAAACTTCAGCGGACAGCGGAAGACAGGAGGGCCTGGCATGATCTGGACCATGGGGTCGCGAAGACTCGACTGTGCAACTGAACAACTACAAAAAGTAGTGGCTCCAATGTCACTACGGTGTCTTACCACCTTATCTGAAGATGGTTTGAAGGTGGTACATCTGCTCCTCCCCACCGTCGAGCTGCTGTGAGCTCCCCCCCCATCTTTTCTAAGGAGATACACAAATCGTCACAAAGGAAACAAGTTAGCTGAAAATCCAGTCATCTGTGTTTAAAAGCAGCCAGGGAACATTTTTTCTGTGATCATATGTGGGAGGGGTTTGGAAGCATGCCCACCCCTGAACCATTTGTTATTTCCTGAGGCAGAATACCCTGCCTGACAACTGCTGGGTGTTTTGTATTTTTTACCCAGTTCGTTCCATCTTTCCTGCCCCCCACCCCCCCGTCAGGTCACCCCCTTTTACTTTCTGTGTGCGTGTGGGTCACAGGTGCCGCTTCCTCCCTGCAGTGCAGCGCAGCACCCTGCCAGCACCCCTGGGAGGCCGCTCCTCCCCCCTCTCGCACGCGCTTTCCCTAAACAGCTTGCATCCTGATGCAGATAGAGGAGAGCTTCATACTGAGCAAAATGGGAAGCCGGCGCCACAGCAGCACGGAACAGCTTTACATAGCAAATGCAGATCAGGCCACTGTTACAGGAAGTGCCAGTTGCAGAATTTCTAGCCAAGCAACAGCAAGATGAGAGCTTGAAAGAGCTATGGCAGAAAGCAGAGGCTACAGTGCAAGAGGTTAAAGTGGAGAAAGGTAACTAAGGAAAGTACCTTAAATGAAATCTGGCCCCATCCCTTACAAAAGGCCAGCAATATCAGGTAAAGGCAGTCTTAACAAGGTTCCAAACCATCTTCTTGAACTTCCCAGGGAGAACCAGCCTTGCCCAACATACAATTGGACATAGGTGATGTCTGTTGCTCTTCCCCCATATAGAGAAACTGGTCCTAATTCTAACAGCATTGCAAAAGAGGTTAAAGATACTAGCTTGTGGACTAATAGTACCCTCAGGAACTCCTTGGGCCTCCCCTGTCATCTTAGTCCCAAAAGCAGACAACACCTGAAGATTCTGTGTGTGCAGGAGGTTGGATAAAGTAACTGTAACTGGTATAGATCCTAAACCAAAGGTAAATTGATGGAAATGCATGGTCTGTACACAAGATAAAAACGAAGGTGAAAATACAAGGGCCTGCAGAAATAGAACATGCTGCAGAAATAAAAAAAGATCATTCACCTTTACACTGGTTGAACCAGGTAAAGAGTACAAACAACAAAATAATCCAGTGGAGTCTGCAACTCCAAGATTACATCTTTGACATCAAGCATATAAAAGGGAAGGAGAATGTCATTGCAGATGCACTCTTCAGGACCACATAAATGTGGAAGGTTTATTCGACCACGGTGTATAACAGGAATTGTATGCTCCTCATTGTTGTAACTGTAACTGAAATGTTATGTTAAGTGTTGGTATTTTAAATAGCCTTAAGGTAAAGTGCACTCACATGATCCCCATTGCTCAGGTGAGACCTGTAAAAGTTTCCCCTTGCGCAAATGTTCTCAAAAGGTGGGACATGTGACAGATTGCAAAAAAAAAGCAGGCTTTTAAAAATGCTGCTTGTCAGAGAGTCAGGGAGTTCAAGAACTAATCTTCCCTGAAAAGAACAGCTTATGTGATTGGGTGCTCTACTCACTCTCTCACTGACCAGCATCAACTTAGAAAGGAAATAAAACAGCTGATCTCGAGGGGAAAGTTTCATTCACCTTTTGGTCTTGGTCAGTAGTCAGATGGTTTGGTGTCCCAGGGAAGAGACTTTGGGAGTCAGTGATTTCTGTCAGGGAACTGTCAGAAAAGTACTTCTACAGAGAGAAGAACAAGGACCCCTTTGTCTTAAATATATTAGGACTACTCTGAGGGAGAATTTAGATTCTCAGTCAAGAAAGCTACAGAACAGCTTTATACAGACCACGGATCCTGGAGAAGGATTTTGCAGAAGGTCTGGGTAGTTAAGAGAGAACTCCCATGCAAACCAAATAGTAAAAGGGGTTATTGCTTCTTAGGGAGAAGGAGAATAACTTTCTGCCAGTGACAGGGGTTGGGAAGAGAACCCTGGTCTATGATAAAGAGGAGAAGCGTAGACACCTCAGGAGTTAGTGAAAAGCTGTAATATCTAAAGGGAAAACCTAGAATGCTGAAGGGAGAAATACTAAAAAAAAAGTGCCTCTTAAAGAAAGAACTAGAAAACCTTGAAACCAAACTACAAATACACTTTCTTGTATGATCTAAGAATTCAAATCCATATATAGTATGATTTATCTCAGCCTTTCTAAACCTTGACATAAGAACATAAGAACATAAGAGAAGCCAATGTTGAATCAGGCCAATGGCCCATCTAGTCCAACACTCTGTCACACAGCGGCCAAAATATACCAGGTGCCATCAGGAGGTCCAGCAGTGGGGCCAGGGCACCAGAAGCCCTCCCAGTGCTGCCCCCTCCAGCACCAAGAATAGAGTGCATCACCTGCCCCAGACTGAGAGTTCCCATCTATACCTTATGGCTAATAGTCACTGATGGACTTCTGCTCCATATGTTTATCTAATTCCCTCTTGAAACTGTCCATGCTTGCAGCCGCCACCACCTCCTGTGGCAGTGAATTCCATATGTTAATCACTCTTTGGGTGAAGAAGTATTTCCTTTTATCTGTTCTAACCCGACTGCTCAGCAATTTCATGGAGTGCCCACGAGTTCTTGTATTGTGAGAAAGGGAGAAAAGTACTTCTTTCTCAACCTGCTCAATCCCATTCATAATCTTATAAACCTCGATCATGTCACCCCTCAGCCGTCGTTTCTCCAAGCTAAAGAGCCCCAAGCATTTTAACCTTTCTTCATAGGGAAGGTGTTCCAACCCTTTTATCATTCTAGTTGCCCTTCTCTGCACTTTTTCCAATGCTATAATATCCTTTTTGAGATGTGGTGACCAGAACTGTACACAGTATTCCAAATGAGGTCGCACCAATGATTTCTACAGGGGCATGATACTGGCTGATTTGTTTTCAATTCCCTTCCTAATAATCCCCAGCATAGCGTTGGCCTTCTTTATTGCAGCTACACACTGTGTAGACATTTTCATCGAGTTATCTACTACGACTCCAAGATCTCTCTCTTGGTCCATCTCTGCCAGTTCAGACCCCATCAACGTGTATTTATATTTAGGATCTTTGGCTCCAATGTGCAACACTTTGCACTTGGCCACATTGAACCCCATTTGCCATGTTGACGCCCACTCACCCATCCTCGACAGATCCCTTTGGAGTTCCTCACACTCCTCCCTGGTTTTCACCACCCGGAACAACTTCGTGTCATCTGCAAATTTAGCCACTTCACTGCTTACTCCCAATTCCAAATCATTAATAAACAAGTTAAAAAGCATCGGACCGAGTACTGATCCCTGTGGTACCCCACTGCTTACCACCCTCCACTGGGAAAGTTTCCCATTTATACTCACTCTCTGTTTTCTATTTATAAGCCAGTTTTTGATCCACAAGAGGACTTGTCTTTTTATCCCATGACTATTGAGCTTACTTAGGAGCCTTTGATGAGGAACTGTATCAAAAGCTTTCCGGAAGTCAAGGTAAATAATATCTATTGGGTCCCCCTTGTCCACATGTTTGTTCACTCCCTCAAAAAACACTAACAGGTTAGTGAGACAAGATCTTCCCTTACAGAACCCATGCTGAGTCTGCCTGAATAGTTTTTGTGCATCAATGTGCCTACTAATTCTCTCCTTAATAACAGTTTCCACTAACTTACCCGGTACTGATGTCAGACTGACTGGCCTGTAATTTCCTGGATCTCCCCTGGAGCCCTTTTTAAAGATGGGAGTGACATTAGCTACCTTCCAGTCCTCAGGAATGGAGGCAGATTTTAAAGAAAGATTACATATTTTTGTCAGGAGATCCACAAGTTCACATTTGAGTTCTTTCAGAACTCTCGGATGAATGCCATCCGGGCCTGGTGATTTATTAGTTTTTAAATTGTCCATCAGTCGGAGGACAATCTCCTATTATATATATTCCCTGCCTGCTCAATATTATTTCTGTTTTGAAAGTTACTTTGCCTCAAGTGCCATTTCAATAAGGTTTAGATATAAGACAAGACAGCTCCTGTATTTTTCCATAAGTTCCTCTGCCGGGTCAGAAGCCTAAACTAATAACTGTGACAGCATGGGACAGTTAAAACTTATAAAATAAAGAATACATGCTACTGAAGGGCAGCTCAGTCACAGAGTGGAACTAAAAATATTTTTTGGCAGGAAAATCTGCCTAGGAGTGGGAGAGAGTCAGAGAACTGTCATAGTTGGCAATCTGTTTTGCAGGTAAACTGTGGCCATTGCAGCTTATCCTGTAGGGAAGGCCTGAGTCAATTACCATGCATCTAACCATGTCCATTATAGAGTGATGCTCGCACTCAGCAACCCCATTCTCTTCTGGTGTGTGGAGTATAGTAAATCCGTGCTGGATTCCACGTTCCCTTAGGAATGGCCTGCACTGATCTAGACATGTACTCACCATTACAGTCAGATTGGATGGCTTGGGGTTTCTTCTTGTACTTGTTAGAAATCATGGCAATGTAGTCTCTCAGCTTCTACTCAGTTTGCGATTTTTCTTTCAGCAAATAACATATGGTATATCTTGAAAAGTCATCAATAAAAGATAACAGATAAGTGTTATTTCTGGTTGATGCTGGTTTGATAGGCCCACATAAGTCAGTGTGAATTAGTTCAAGTGGTTGCTTAGAGAATCTCTGACTTTGGGAACAGGAGGCTGAGTTGCCTTTCCCTTTATATTATTTAAATACAATTGATTATCATTAGCACACCCACATATTGATACCTGTTACCAAGTCCTTTGTTTGTAGTTTCAAGATGGCTTCTCAGTCATGATGAGCAAATCTCCTGTGCCAAAGTGCCAAGGACTTCTGGTCAGCAGTTGTCTTGGCTGTATAGGCCTTTGGTTCCTGGCAGTCTAGCTCACCTTGGCATGAGACAGTACATATGTTATTCTCAAAGTGTATGGCAAATCCTTTTTCTGAGAGTGTGAGCATGCTTAGGAAATTTGCCTTTAAACCAGGAACACATAAAACAGCATCTGCAGTAATTTCAGTTCCACCATCATCTATTTATTTATTTATATATTTATTTATTTATTATGGGATTTATACCCCGCCCTCCCCGCAAAGCAGGCTCAGGGCGGCTCACAATTGATATAAATATAACAAGGAACATATTTAAAATACACCAGTTAAAACATTATAATACAAGTCTAAAACCATTACAATACAATAAAGTGCAAGATGCCTTTGGCCAATGTTTCGCCATAGCTAGAGAGCTGGTGGTCCCCGCTTGCCCACTCCAATGGCCCCAGCCTGGTAGTAGATACTAGGTGTTCTTGCTCAGGCAGCTGCTCTGTTGTAACATTACGGGCTGGGCACTCCAATGGCGGCGGCCCCTAATTGAATGCCTGGTGGAAGAGCTCCGTCTTACAGGCCCTGCGGAACTGAGAAAGGTCCCGCAGGAACCTGATCTCCTCCGGGAGCTCGTTCCACCAGGTAGGGGCCGCCACCGAGAATGCCCCAGCTCTAGTGGCAGCTAGCCTGGCCTCCCGTGGGCCAGGGAGGGCCAGACGATTTTGTGACCCCGACCGTAGTGCTCTCTGGGGACTGTACGGGGAAAGGCAGTCCCGTAGATATGTTGGACCCCAGCCATATAGGGCTTTAAAGGTGAGAACCAGCACTTTGAAGCAGACTCGGTATGCTATTGGCAGCCAATGCAGAGACCTTAGCGCAGGCCGAATGTGCTCCCTTCTGGGGAGGCCCAGCAGCAGCCTGGCCACGGTGTTCTGCACCAGCTGCAGCTTCTGGATCCGCGACAGAGGCAGCCCCATGTAGAGAGCGTTACAGTAATCCAGTCTCGAGGTGACCATTGCATGGATCACTGTGACCAGGTCAGCCCGGTCGAGGAAGGGGACCAACTGCCTAATCAGTCTAAGATGATAGAAGGCCGACTTGGCTGTGGCCGCTACCTGGGCCTCCATAGTAAGAGAAGAATCCAGGAGGACCCCCAGGCTTCGAACCTCAGGCGTCGGGACCAGTAATATTTGGCAATTTAGTGTAACTTTTCCTTTTCTTTTTATGTCTACTTGATCTCCATTGGCTAGGTGCACTTTTCCTAAAGCATTTGTGTCCAGTTCATCAAACAAATTCATATCTGATATCATATATATGGAAGCACCACTATCAATTAGCCAAGGCTTGTGATTTTCATCAGTTTGTGCTACATGAGATACACAATAATTAAATTGTTCTCTTTGGGAGAAATCTTTCTGTCTCTGTGTTTGAGTGTGAGGTTGCTTGCTGGTACTGGCATTTGCATTTTTACTGAGCAAGCATTCCCTCTGGAAATGACCTGGCTTGTTACAATTGAAGCAGTGAGGGGAATTTCTTTTGTCTTTGGGGTTGGGCTTTCAGTGGTCGATTGGCTTAGTTCCCACCCCTTTGATCTGGCCTCTTGGACTATGTAATTTCAGTCATTCTTATTTTTGTGCTGCTTAGGGTCGCCTCTTTGTTCATAATACTCAACTTTTATCAGCCCCAGAATACCTTCCAACTTTGAATCTTTCTCATTAACTGTTGAAATGAATGCAGAATAAAAGTCAGGTAGGGAACTTAGAAACAGTCCAATTTTTAAACCCTCATCTAGAACTTTAGCTACAGTTGCAAGCTTATCAATTAAATTTAATAATGTTTCTATATGGGTCTCTGTGTTTGCACTTTCTTAAGGCTTCAGTCATCCCTTTTGCAATCTTGTCCTTTTATGTACACCAACTGGGAATTAGCCAGTGTACTAATAATCAGATTTTGTGCTTTACCATCTGCATTCACTGTCTCATAATCTCATTTTCAGACCCTGAAGGTTGTGGAACACTTAATGAAAAATTAGCTTTTTCCTCCTTGACCTGATGCTCAGTTCTAAAAAGCCATGCATTCAAATAATCTCTGCTACATTCCTCTAGGATTGCATATCGTTGTGTCATGCTAGCAATGCAAAAGGAAGGCAGAGGAAAAAAAAGTTTTTCTGCACTCAGAGCTCAAGACCAGCTGTTAAGCAAATTACCAAAGTCTTTTGTTCTTGCCAGCAGGCGGTGAAGCCTTGTAATTGCTCAAGTAAGAGAAAAACAAACAACTAAGAAAAATTCTTGTTTAACTTTAAAATTCACTCTGGGCACAATGTTCCCTCTAAGCCGTGGAATCCTGTGAGCAAAAATTCTGCCTTGTGAGCTACTGGCAGTAAAGTTGTGAGCAAGTGATTTGGCTGCTGAATAAATTAGTTTGCTATGGAGCTATCCTTCCTGAGCTAAGACAAAAATGTGTGAGCTGGAGACTAAAAAACTGTGAGCTAGCTCACACGAACTCAGCTTAGAGGGAACACTGGCCCACAACTCTATTGGGGTATTTGGTTAATATAGCAGAGTTTTGCCCAGTCATAGAAGCATGATACTGAGTGTAGTAGATAAATCTCACAAGAACTTTATTGCAAAAAAGGTAAACTTACAATTATTCAAGTAGATCCAGTTCCTATTCATGTTGCAGTCAAAAGAAGAGAAAGAAACCTAATGGCCAGCTTGTCCAGCATCATGTGTGTAGGAGTATAAGGGTACTGTTTCCATAGGAGAGACCTGCAGAGACATGTGTCTCCATGGAAGGCTATGTGAAGGTAGTCAGAGAACAAAGCGAGAGAGAAGGAGGGGTCAGACAGCAGTTCCCAGGTTAATAAAAAGGCATCTCATTCAAGTAGATAACACCTGTACGCACTTAGAGTGATGTAGCACCCACACACACAATGTCCAGGCATGCTGAGTCACTTACTCCAACAATTTGTATGTGCTGGACAGTGGGAAATGGGGGCGAACACATAGTGTTACCACCACTCAGGAAGGTTTGCCTATTCTAAAGCCGGCAACAACTCCCACGCTTTGAAAGAGTTGAATGAAAGGACAGTATTCTGTCATTCCTGCACTATGATAGGAAAGTTGGGGAAACCTACGTAGCACATGCAACACATGCAGATTTCCCAGTTGGGCACAAAATGGCTCCTGTGGGCCATTTCAGGCAGGAAAATGGGCTGAGAGGAGACTTATGGCCTATTAAAAGCAGTTATGTATGCATAAATTGGATCCAGACCATAGTGCTGGTGGAGGGTTAATGCTTTCCCCCAAGTACCCAGCATGGCACATAGCTTTGAGAGGAGAATTTTTATTTATAGTAACAACATGGAGGAAAGGATTAAAACAAACATATAGTTCCTGTCTGGTTTGGGCTCTTCCTCAGCCACTTTGAGAGAGAGAGAGACCGCACCAAGCATGGGTCTCCAATGCTTTATCTAATTTGATCCTGATCAGTCATAATATAAATATGAACACACTTATCTGAGGTCAAATGACAAAAGGAGGCAATGCCTGGCCTGGGAACAAAGATGGATTGTTGTTCACATTCAAGTCCCACATGAATAAGAATGAGCAGGTTTCAAAGGGGGGGGAATCAGCCTCCTATACAACTAAAGGCTTCCTTGAATAGCCGCAGAACTAGCGGGATCAAAACGCAGAATGCTGCACCACCATGCCTGGAGCAAGCTTCAAGTGATACCTGTTATCATTTTTCCAAAGGATTTTTATATTCAAAGAGCACAGTGAAGCAGACAAGATTCTCCTTTTTTCAGTGTTATACTCACAACAATTCTGTGAGCTGGGTTAGGCTGTGAAAGGGTGACCGGCCCAAGGTCACTCATTGAGTTTCAAGGCTGAGAGGAGATTATAATGCAGGTCGACTTGGTCCTTGTCTAGTACTCTAATCATTACATTTTACAAGAGCGACTACATTTTTATCCTGTTTTTCATTCAAACAGCACAGGATGGGATACAGAGTTCTTCCCTCCTCCATTTTCCCCCTCTCAACACTTTGAGGTAAAAAAAGGCTGAGAAAAAGTCCCTGCTAGCTCAAGTTCACCCTGGGAGCGTCATGGCTGAGTGGGTTTTTGAATCCAGTCTCTCAGGTCCCAGTCCTATGCTTTGACCACTATACCTGTCTGCTTCTTCTACACAT
Organism: Gekko gecko; assembly: GCA_029375565.1. Classification (NCBI taxonomy): domain Eukaryota; kingdom Metazoa; phylum Chordata; class Lepidosauria; order Squamata; family Gekkonidae; genus Gekko; species Gekko gecko. The sequence continues at coordinate 228,230,776 of JAPDNY010000002.1, forward strand.
AAACCCACGAAAACCAATACTAACATCAGAAGAAACTTCTTGAACCCCACATTTTTCATCAATCCTGATTCAATGTATTTTCGATCAAAACTTACAAAGCTTACCATGTTTTTTTGATTTAACTCATTCTGAAGCCAGCTTTCTAAAAAACACACACATACCTTAAACATCAAAACACAGAACAATCTGTGGGTAAAGCTGGAATATCCTGAATTTTTCAGACTCACCAATAATGCTCTCCATGGAATTAAAAGCTGTAGCTGGAACCCACACATGAATGAAACCACAGTCCTCCCACAGACAGACCTCAGATTCACTTTCTGGCCTATGAGAGATAAGCACTTTTCCTTCTGCTCCAGTGCACCACAAAAAGCTGCTTGGCTGCCAAAGGAAAAATCCTGATGGTGTACAGTATCTGTCCCCTATTTTGTCATAAATGGTTTGCACTGTGCACCAACACACCCAAAAAGAACCTTTTGCAGAGAGATGACGTGTCAACTTCACTTTATCCCACAACTCATCATCCAAATAGCTTTGGCTTGCCTAAGCTTCTCTGTTCTTTGAACTAGCTACTTCTCAATCTGATCTCACCCATGCATGCACGTGCGTACGCGTGCGCTCTCTCTCTCTCTCTCTCTCACACACACACACACACACGCAAACACACACAAACAGAGCAGCCAGGGGAAAGAAAGAAGGGCAAAACACTCTTGGGGAAAAAACAAATATTAAGGTTTTAGCATATGCTATGCATATTTTGGACTAATTTGTGCTGCTACATAGGATTCACATAGTGAATTCTATCAGAATGGCCTTTCAGGAAATTAAAATATAGCTCTCAAATGACCTCCACTGTGAGAGGAATCTCACCTGCTCTCTAGGAATGGAAAGATCAGGCAGTTTCAGGTTTACAGTGAGATTTTCCAGAACTGTTAAGGGATGGGAAGCTCTTTTTTTAGACTTCTTATCTGCATGACAAGAAAATTTTTCACCTGCTAAATTTCTGCATGTCAGCCTGCTGTTAAAGGCATAGGAAAGGGCGGGGGGGGGGAGATAAAATATTTACACACTGAAAGCAAATGCAAGATATCCCTAGGGAACTGTAACTTCCCCTTAAAACTAAAATAAATCTAAGTTGGCAGGATCAAAATTAAAGGGAGACCTGCCATTAAGGGCTTGTGTTCTACACAGTTCTATGGAGCGACAGCATTTTTGGGATTTGCTTGTACAAAAAAAACAGGATTTTATCTTACTGAGATAATTATGTGGACAGCAGTTATACATACGAATTTGCTCATACAAACAGTGTCTATATATGATGGTATTCAAGCCAAATACTGAGCCTGGGGGCTTCTCAAGGCAAGTTGGTCAGGACCCTGCCCTCACATGGATGAAACAACTCTCGGTGTTCTAAATATTCCATGTAAGTAAACTGGCTTGAAGAACATGGTTGGTTATGGCAACCATTGCTATGAGGCACAATATTAACAGAGTTGCCAAACGGCCTGGAGAAAAATGTCCTGTCCCTTGAATAGAGGCTTAATGCTGGAAATGGGCAGTTGAAGAGTTTCATGACATGGAATTAAACAACATTACCTGGTAAATAACACCCCATTAAGCCTCTGTTCAAGGGATAGGGCATTTTTTCCTGACCACCATATAGATATAAATCTAATAACCAATAAGATTCAGAAATTAAATGTGTTATGTTTCAGATTCAGGCTTTTAAAAAATTGTATCTTCCCGTTCCAAAAAAAGAAAAGCTCTGTACAATGTAGGAGAGCCATCTGACTTTGAATGGAAAGGAGAGTGAATGCTTCAGCATAAATACAAAAGCTGATTCTAGGCAGAAATTCCCTTGTGAAAGTTACACAAGATGGTGCTTGAGAAATTGCTTTTTTCCAAGAGAAACACCAGGTGGCGCTTAACATCAAAAGATGGAGACCTTAAGTAACTTAATTGCTTAGCTGCCCTTTTGTGGGTCATTTATTTTAAAAACACTTGTAAGATGGCCAGATGCAAAAGAGGACAGTAGTTACACACCTTTAACAGTTATGGAAAAGAGGAAAATGTTAATTTATTTTATTTATTTATTTTTGTATGTATAGCCTGCCCTTCCCACAAGCTGGCTCTGGGTGGGTAACAACATACCAGTAATACAATAAAATAACTAAAAATTTAAAAACACATAATAAACATTAAATGGAGGTCACAATTCAAAGACAGAAATCAGCTGGCTGCGAGAGGTTCCCTGGCCTGTTGGCTAACAGTTATCGAATTGGTGACAGAATCTCAAGGAGGCCATATGTGGAAACTCACAGTCTCATCCAAAGGCCTGGTGGAACAGCTCCATCTTGTAGGCCCTGCAGAATTGGAGAAAGTCCCACAGGGCCCTGATCTCAATAAGGAGTATGTTCCACCAGGCGGGGTGCTTTTCTCACCTCCGCATAGCAAATATCACATGCCACAATTCCCTCTAAACTACAGAGCTCTCCTTGGTATGTAGGCACATTACAGAGCCATCCTAAGCAGAGTTACACTCGTCTAAGCCCACTGATTTTAATGAACTTGAAACGATGTGACTCTGCTTAGAATGGCACTGTTAAATATTTGTAGTTATCTAGACGTGTTGATTATTATATATCCATTGGGAGCAATCCACTGTCTTCTGATTCTTCTACAGATGCTGTTAACATTATCTATTTTGTACAATCTGAACCCTTCTTTGCTGAGTAAGGTTGCCAACAGGCATGGAGAAAAATGTTCTAACCCTTTAATAGAGGCTTAAATGTGTGGAAATGAGCAGCTGAAGCTTTTCATGCCACGGAGATAAATAGTATCACATGGTAAATAAAATCCCATTAATCTTCTAATAAAGGGACAGGATACTTTCCCCTCCAAATTCTTTGTGGCTGCTACCTCGTTAACATTTTCTGATTTTAAATATGGAATCAGATATATGGGGAAGAGCATCCTTGGGAGGCTGAAATACGCAACACATAACATTCCTAAATAATGATTTCATAAGGTTGTCGAACACTTTGTTCATATTTTGTGGTCCCTGATCCATAAATATTGCAATGAAACAATCCTTTTTGATATCTGCAGTCACTTACTGTAGTTGCCTGATCTAAGATGTCTGACATCATTCCGAGTTTTAGATTTTGTATTTGACCATGGTATTTGTAGCCTACAATTTGTGCCAGTTCAGTTGGCAGCTATTTGCCAAACTTCTAAAGTAATTTACTGTTCTGTCCTGTGCCAACAGGGAAAGTGGGTAGACAAAGGGACTTACTGAGCCTGAGGGCCTGTTACAGGTCTGCCACAGGGACTTTAAGTATGAAATCAATTGTGTGTGTCTCATTGGGACCTCAGTTTTCAGTTCACAGAGCTCTGGCTTGGATTGGCTCCTGCCTTCCCTGTACCATTTTCCTGACCCAGAACAGGCATGGGGAGGAGCTATTTACTCCATTTGCCAGCAGCACATTTTGCTTATTAGCATATGTGCAGCCCATAATGGGGCAAATAGCTCCCCCTGGGCTGTTTTGGAGGTTGGCAACCCTACAGCCAGCACTGTGGGGACCACCGAGCTCAGGCCCAGTCAGCAGCACCAACAGTAGCCTTTGGCTCACCCACTGCCTCCGTTGGTGGTATGAGAGGAGCAAAGACTGATAGTTACTGCTGCTGAAAGGCTCGAGCAAGGCAATTCCTGAACCATGCTGGAGTTGCTGGGTCTTGGCTCTGCTTGTTCGTGGCTATCAGCAGCCCGCCAGGCAAGTGACCCACCAGAAACTTTCCTGGTAATTTAAATGGCCAGCCCACCCTGGTTGATATCTGGTGCTTTGAAACTTGGTATATTCACAGCCTCCTGATTAACACATGACAATCTTCTTAGGTCAGGGAGGCAGGACCACTATAATCTGTTTAGGAATGTTTTACTAAATTTAAAGTTCTAGTTTACTTTTCTGAGCTAGATAGAGACCCTCTGTCTATGTGGTGTCCTTTACATTAGATAGGATTGCCAGGTCTGGGCTGGAAAATACCTGGAAACTTTGGGGGTAGAGCCAGGAGTGGGTGGGGTTTGGGAAAGGGAGGGGCCTCAGCATAGTACGATGCCATAGAGTCCACCCTTCAAAGCAGCCATTTTCTCCAGGGAAGCTGATCTCTGTCAACTAGAGATCAGTTGTAAAAGTGGGAGATCCCCAGGCCTTACCTGGAGGCTGGCAAACCTAACATTAGATTAAACTTTTTCCTTTGAGGATGGGGAATAGCCACTGGCATTTAAAATACAGCAAACAGGAAGGGACAGCAGTAACCCTCTCTATCACACAGTTACCGAAGGAACAGAAGAGTCAAGACTTGGCAACCTTAAGATTTGTGGAGGAGAAGCAATCCATCATTTGGCTAGGACACAGCATTCCATGGCAAAGGAGAATGAGGAAGAGATGCCCTAGGGTCCTGATTCAGCTACAGGGAGAGAAAAGGCTGATAAGGGCCATGGAAGCAGTTTCATTTCAATCTGCAATTCTTTCACCCTACCGGATGGTAGTTAGGCCTTTAAAAAGGGGCGTTTTTTGCTGGTTCAGAAACTTCACTATGCTCTGGCCTGTTCGTGATTTAGACAGGTGGTTCCTCTGCCTCTAACTGTTCATGCAATTGCCAGCCTTCTATGACAGGGAATCTTCTCTGATGGGATCAGGAGGGTAGTCATGTTGGTCTACGGTAGAAGAGCTAGATTTGAGTCCAGTATTTGTTTATTTAGATTTCTATCCCAACCTCCCTGGAAACAGCCTCGGGGTGGGTCACAACAATAATTTACAAAGTCATTAAAAACTATTATAGCAACAAATAATTAAAACAATTAAAAGGCAGGTACTACAGAAAGTTAATAGAATTTACAGCCCTAAATAGCTGGATGCAACTAGGTCAGAATCAAAACCAGTAAGGATCTCATCGACATGGGCAGTGTGCAGCTAAAAGCTTCAGTAGCACCTTAGAGATCAACAAGATTTTGGGGGTATAAGCTTTCAAGAGTCAAAGCTCTCTGGTGTGAGACTCAAAGGATATCTGATGTAGGGAGCTTTGACTCTCAAAAGTTTATACCCTGAAAATCTTGTTGGTTTGTAAGGTGCTACTGGACTTGATCTCCAATGATTGGGAATCTCTCAAGGGCTCTCGGCCCAGATTCCCTAGTGAGCGAAAAGGGAGTTCAGAGAATGTGAGTCAGTAGAGGGCTGTGAGGACACGGATTATTATTGATGTTGTATACAAGCATTTTAAAAAGTTACCAAAGCCTTCTTGGGGGAAAGACTTAGGGGAAAAAAGTAACTGCATCCAGATTCTCTCTAGTACTTAGAGATGCCAGCTCTTAACATCTGTGTGATAAGCAGAAATTCAGCAAATAAAACTTCCCTCTCTTATCATTGCATTTGCACATTAGCAGCTGCAGCAGTTCCTAAATTTCATTACCAAGGCTGTCTTTTAGATGGAAAAAGGTGCCAGGAAAAAAATGTGGACAATCAAAGCATGTTACTATTATGGCAACTAAAATGTTTGTCATTCATACTTCAGATGACAACAAAATCTTCATCCCATCTATCAGATAAAAGACATAATAATACAAGTATTAAAATCAGGAAAATAAAAATGACAGAATTCACAATAATACAAGAAATAAAAGGCAAGAATGTCCACAATACAACCACATTAACAGCAGAGGAAATTTTTAAAAATCATTTTCAGAATACAAATCACATGTCAAAACAGCATCCGGGGGTTAGCCTGGCACCTGAAGGCTAACAAAGAAAAAACACAGTAAATTGCCCAAGGAGTGGGAGGAGGGGTTCCATCATAACTTTGGTGCCACTAATGAGAAGGCACTGTCCCATGTACTAGCCTGTTGTTGTTCAGTTGCACAGTCAAGTCTTACTCTTCATGACCCCATGGACCACATCACGCCAGGCCCTCCTGGCTTCTGCCGTCCTCTGAAGTTTGCTTAATTTCACATTCTTTGCATCAATAACACTGTCTAACCATCTCATCCTTGGCCATCCCTTTCTTCTTTCACCTTCAATCTTTCCCAGCATCAGTGTCTTCTCCAATGAGTGCTCCCTTCTCATTTGGTGGCCAAAGTATTTGAGCTTCAGCTTCAGTATCTGGCCTTCCAGGGAACAGTCAGGGTTGATTTCTTTTAGAATTGACTCATTTGATCTCCTTGCAGTCCAAGGGACTCTCAAGAGTCTTCTTCAGCACCATAATTTGAAAGCATCTATTCTTCGGCACTCAGCCTTCCTTATAGTCCAACTCTCGCAGCCATACATTACTACTGGGAATACCATTGATTTGACCATATAGACTTTAGTTGGCAGGGTGATGTCTCTGCTTTTTATTATGCTGCCTAGGTTTGCAATAGCTTTCTTCCCAAGGAGCAGGCATCTTTTAATTTTGTGGCCACAGTCACCATCTGCAGTGTTCTTGGATCCCAGGAACGTGAATTCTGCCACTGCTTCCATGACTTCCCCTTCTATTTGTCAAGGAGTGATGGGGCCGGATGCCATGATCTTAGGGGGGGGGTTTATGTTGAGTTTCAAGCCAACTTTTGCGCTCTCCTCGTTCATCCCTCGCAAGAGGCTCCTTAGGTCCTCTTCACTTTCTGCCATTAGAGTGGTATCGTCTGCATATCTGAGGTTCTTAATGTTTTTCCCGGAAATCTTAATTCCAGTTTGTAATTCATCCAGGCCGGCATTTTGCATGATGTACTCTGCATACAAATTAAATAAGCGAGTGACAATATACCTTTTCATACTCTTTTTCCTATGCTAAATCAATCAGTTGTTCCATATCCGGTTCTAACCTTATACGGGTTTCTTAAGAGACATGTGAGGTGGTCTGGTACTCCCATCTTTTTAAGGACTTGCCACAGTTTGTTGTGATCCACAGAATCAAAGGCTTTAGCATAGTCAGTGAAGCAGAAGTAGATGTTTTCCTCATACTCCCTTGCTTTCTCCATAATCCAGTGAATGTTGGCAATTTGATCTCTAGTTCCTCTACCTCTTCAAAACTCAACTTGTACTTCTGACAGTTCTCTATCCACATACTGCTGAAGCCTAGCTTGTAGGATCTTGATTATGACCTTGCTAGCATGTGAAATGAGTGCAACTGTGCAATAGTTTGAACATTCCTTGACATTGCCCTTTTTTGGGATTGGAATGTAAACTGACCTTTTCCAATCCTGTGGCCACTGTTGCATTTTCCAAATTTGCCGGCATATTGAGCACAGCACTTTAACAGCATCATCTTTTAATACTTTGAATAGCTCAGCTGGGATACCACCATCTCTGCTAGCTTTGTTGTTAGTAATGCTTTCTAAGGTCCATTTGACTTCGCACTCCAGGATGTCTGGCTCGAGGTCAGTGATCACACCATCGTGGTTCTCATGGACATTCGGATCCTTCTTGTATAGTTCTTCTGTGTATACTTGCCATCTCTTTCTAGTCTCTTCTGCTTCTGTTAGGTCCCTACTTTTGTCCTTTACCATGGCCAGCTTTGTATGGAACGTTCCCTTGATTTCTCCAATTTTCTTGAAGAGATCTCTAGTCCTTCCCATTCTATTGTTTTCCTCTGTTACTTTGCGTTGTTAATTCATATGGTCGGGGACCTACTTACCTAAGGAACCGCCTTTCTTCATATGTGCCTCAGAGAGCACTAAGATCGGGATCCCAAAATCGCTTGGGTCTCCTGGGCCCTAAAGAGGCCAAGTTGACCACAATGAGGACCAGGGCTTTTTCTGTGGTGGCCCCTCACTGGTGGAACGAGCTTCCAGATGACATCAGGGCCCTGTGGGACCTTTTGCAGTTCCACAGAGCCTGTAGAATGGAGCTCTTCTGACAGGCTTTCAAGTAGGGTGCCGCCTTAACACCATGGCCCTAATATCAACATCACCACCAACTGGACAACTAACAGCCTGGCAGGAGCCTGGACTAGGGTGTAGGTGGCCATTCAAATGTTGACAGAACGTCGCCATCTTTTATTATAGTATGTACTGAGCAGTTATGGTTTTATATTGTAATCTTAACTTAATTTGTTTTTACTGTATTATGGAGTTTTAATGTATATATTCACATGTATGTTTGTTAGCCGCCACAGCAGGGAGGGCAGGATACAAATGTAATTAATTAATAATAATATAATAATAATAATAACAATAATTCAGGAAGGCCTCCTTATCTCTCCTTGCTGTTCTCTGGAAATCTGCATTCATTTGGGTAAATCTTTCCTTTTCATCTTTGCCTTTCGCTTTCCTTCTTTCATCTGCTATTTGTAAAGACTCATCAGACAGCCACTTCGCTTTCTTGCTTTTCTTTTTCTTTGGGATGGTGCTGATTGCTGCCTCCTGTACAATATTAACAACCTCCGTCCATAGTTCTTCAGGCACTCTGTCTATCAAATCTAGTCCCTTAAACCTATTCTTCACTTCCACTGTATATTCATAAAAGATGTGATCTAGGTCAAACCTGAATGGCCTAGTGGTGTACCCAACTTTCTTCAGTTTAAGCCTAAGTTTTGCAATGAGTAGCTCATTATCTGAGCCACAGTCAGCTCCAGGTCTTGTTTTTACTGACTGTATAGAGCAATGATTCCCAAACTTATTTGGCCTACCGCCCCCTTTTCAGAAAAAAAATTACTCAGCGCCCCCCTGGAAATCTACCTTCAAGAAGTGGACAAAAAGATGCAGTGACAAATTTCCACATAGTAAAGAAAGATGTTGTTGGCCTGAAGCCAGAGGCCAGCAGCAACCACCACACAATAGCCCTGCAGCAACACCAGTCTTACGAGGGCGCACATGCATTTGCACTTTGCAAATGCATGGCTGTGACTGCCTGTGGCGATCCCCCCCCCAATCCCAGGGAAGACCAGGAGAAAGCAGAAAGAGGCTGCTTTAGATAGGTTCTGGATTCTTCTTTCTTTATACTTCCACCACCCCCTTGTTTTTATCCAACACCCCCCAATTGAACCCAAGGCTCCTCCCGCCCTCCTGGATTGTTCCAGCGCCTCCCAATTGCACTCAAGGCTCCTACCACCCACGTGGATCGTTCCACCGCCCCCCAGGGGGCAGTATGGCCCACTTTGGGAATCAGTGGTATAGAGCTTCTATCTTTGATTGCAAATGATATAATCAATCTGATTTCGGTGTTGTCCATCTGCTGATGTCCAAGTGTAGAGTTGCCTCTTAGGTTGTTGGAAGAGGGTGTTCGCTATAACCAGCGTGTTATCTTGATGAAACTCGATAGCCTTTGCCCAGCTTAATTTTGTTCTCCAAGGCCAAACTTGTCCATTATTTTGGTTACCTTTTGGCTTCCTACTTTAGCATTCCAGTCTCCTTGATGATAAGGACATCTTTTTTGGTGTTAGTTCTAGGAAGTGTTGTATGTCTTCATAGAACTGGTCCACTTCAGCCTCTTCTGCGTCAGTGGTTGGGGCATAGACTTGGATTACTGTGATATTGAATGGTTTGCCTTGGATTTGGACCAAGATCATTCTGTCGTTTTTGAGATAGTGTCCCATTACTGCCTTTCTCACTTGACTATAAAGGCCACACCATTTTTTCTATGGGATTCTTGGCCACGGTAGTAGATATAATGGTTCTCTGAATTAAATTCGCCCATTCCCATCCACTTTAGGTCACTGATTCCCAAGATGTCAATGTTCAGTCTTGCCATCTCATTTTTGACCACATCCAACTTACCTTGATTCATAGATCTTACATTCCAGGTTCCAATGGAGCATAGTTCTTTGCAGCATCAGACTTTCCTTTCACCATCAGACACAGCCACAGCTGAGCGTCCTTTCCTAAGGGACCACCTTACTGCTTTCTGGGGTTACTTGTACTAGCCCTCTTCACTCTTTCTGGAGTTACTTGTACTTCCCTCTGCTCTTCCCTATTAGCATATTGGACACATTCCGACCTGAGGGGCTCATCTTCTGGTGTCATATCTTTTAGCCTTTTGTTACTGTCCATGGAACATAAGAACATCAGAGAAGCCAATGTTGAATCAGGCCAATGGCCCATCTAGTCCAACACTCTGTCACACAGCGGCCAAAATATACCAGGTGCCATCAGGAGGTCCAGCAGTGGGGCCAGGGCACCAGAAGCCCTCCCAGTGCTGCCCCCTCCAGCACCAAGAATAGAGTGCATCACCTGCCCCAGACTGAGAGTTCCCATCTATACCCTATGGCTAATAGCCACTGATGGACTTCTGCTCCATATGTTTATCTAATTCCCTCTTGAAACTGTCCATGCTTGCAGCTGCCACCACCTCCTGTGGCAGTGAATTCCATATGTTAATCACTCTTTGGGTGAAGAAGTATTTCCTTTTATCTGTTCTAACCCGACTGCTCAGCAATTTCATGGAGTGCCCACGAGTTCTTGTATTGTGAGAAAGGGAGAAAAGTACTTCTTTCTCAACCTGCTCAATCCCATTCATAATCTTATAAACCTCAATCATGTCACCCCTCAGCCGTCATTTCTCCAAGCTAAAGAACCCCAAGCATTTTAACCTTTCTTCATAGGGAAGGTGTTCCAACCCTTTTATCATTCTAGTTGCCCTTCTCTGCACTTTTTCCAATGCTATAATATCCTTTTTGAGATGTGGTGACCAGAACTGTACACAGTATTCCAAATGAGGTTGCACCAATGATTTATATAGGGGCATTATGATACTGGCTGATTTGTTTTCAGTTCCCTTCCTAATAATCCCCAGCATAACGTTGGCCTTCTTTATTGCAGCTACACACTGTGTAGACATTTTCATCGAGTTATCCACTACGACTCCAAGATCTCTCTCTTGGTCCGTCTATGCCAGTTCAGACCCCATCAACGTGTATTTATATTTAGGATTTTTGGCTCCAATGTGCATCACTTTGCACTTGGCCACATTGAACCCCATTTGCCACGTTGACGCCCACTCACCCATCCTCGACAGATCCCTTTGGAGTGCCTCACACTCCTCCCTGGTTTTCACCACCCGGAACAACTTCGTGTCATCTGCAAATTTAGCCACTTCACTGCTTACTCCCAATTCCAAATCATTAATAAACAAGTTAAAAAGCATCGGACCGAGTACTGATCCCTGTGGTACCCCAATGCTTGCCACCCTCCACTGAGAAAGTTTCCCATTTATACTCACTCTCTGTTTTCTATTTATAAGCCAGTTTTTGATCCACAAGAGGACTTGTCCTTTTATCCCATGACTATTGAGCTTACTTAGGAGCCTTTGATGAGGAACTGTATCAAAAGCTTTCCGGAAGTCAAGGTAAATCATATCTATTGGGTCCCCCTTGTCCACATGTTTGTTCACTCCCTCAAAAAACACTAACAGGTTAGTGAGACAGGATCTTCCCTTACAGAACCCATGCTGAGTCTGCCTCAATAGTTTTTGTTCATCAATGTGCCTACTAATTCTTTCCTTAATAACAGTTTCCACCAACTTACCCGGTATCGATGTCAGACTGACTGGCCTGTAATTTCCTGGATCTCCCCTGGAGCCCTTTTTAAAGATGGGAGTGACATTAGCTACCTTCCAGTCCTCAGGAATGGAGGTAGATTTTAAAGAAAGATTACATATTTTTGTCAGGAGATCCACAAGTTCACATTTGAGGTCTTTCAGAACTCTCGGATGAATGCCATCTGGACCTGGTGATTTATTAGTTTTTAAATTGTCCATCAGTCGGAGGACTTCCTCTCTTGTCACCGCAATCTGATTCAGGTCTTTCAAACCCCCTCCCGAAATCGGTGCTTCTAGAGTGGGCAAGCACTTCTCCTCTTCCACAATGAAGACAGAGGCAAAAAATGCATTCAGCTTCTCAGCCATTTCCCTATCATCCTTCACTACTCCTTTTACCCCTTGGTCATCCAAGGGCCCCACTGCCTCCCTGGCTGGCTTCCTACTTCTAATGTATTTGAAGAAAGTTTTATTGTTGGTCTTTATGTTTTTTGCGATATGCTCCTCATATTCCCTTTTTGCTTGCCTGATTACAGACTTGCATTTTATTTGCCATAGTCTGTATTCCCTTTTATCAACCTCACTAAGACTAGCTTTCCACCGCTTAAAGGAATCCTTCTTACCTTTTACAGCTTCCATTACTTTATTTGTTAACCATGCAGGCTTTTTTCTATACCTATTTGTACCTTTCCTAACCTGCGGTATATATTTTTTCTGAGCTTCTAGGATTGTCTTTTTAAATAGTCTCCAAGCTTCCCCAATGGTTTTGACCTTCTCCCCTCTTCCTTTCAATTTCTTCCTCACATGTCCCCTCATACCAGAGAAGTTACCCCTTTTAAAGTTAAAAGTGGTTGCATCAGTCTTTTTGGGCAACTCCCTATCTGTACAAATGTTAAACTCAATGACATTATGGTCACTGTTCCCAAGTGGTGCAATCACTTTTACATCTCTCACCAGGTGTTGGGTGTTACTTATGACCAAATCCAGGATCGCCTCTTCCCTGGTAGGATCTGTGACCATCTGTTCCACAGCACAGTCATTGAGAGTGTCTAAAAACTCTATCTCTTTTTCCCGACTAGAACTCATATTGACCCAATCAATGTGTGGGTAGTTAAAGTCGCCTATTACAACACAGTTATTTCGTCTAGCCGCTATCTTTAATTCATTCATCATTTTATAATCCTCCTCTATCTTTTGATCTGGTGGGCGATAACAAACTCCCACTGTTAAGCTTCCTTTTGGACCCACTATTTCAACCCATAGCATTTCCAGAAGCGAATCCAATTCTCTTACCCTCTCAGTCTTACTGGACGGTATACCCTCTCTGACATACAGAGCCACCCCACCTCCAACCCTTCCCCCCCTATCCTTCCAATATAATTTATAACCAGGAATCACCGTATCCCACTGACTATCCTCATCCCACCAAGTTTCTGAAATACCCACAATGTCTATTTCCCCCCCAACACCAAGCATTCCAACTTCCTGATTTTACCTCGGAGACTTCTAGCATTTGTGTATAAACGCTTATAGTTTCCCACATTTGTTAAGCCCACAGCCTTCCTCTTGCTGCCTCGAGACCTTGCCAGGCAGTTCCTATCATTAGCCACAGTCTCAGTGGACAATTGTAATCCATTTCCTTGTACAAAAGTAATAGCTACCCCTTCATCTCTTTGAGATGAGCCATCCCGAACCAGAGACTTTTCATCTCCTGTTGGCTTTCCCCCATTATTCAGTTTAAAAACTGCTCTGCCACCTTTTTGATTTTGAGCGCCAGCAGCCTGGTTCCTTCTTGGGACAAGTGGAGACCGTCCCTTTTGTACAGCTCCCTCTTGTCCCAAAAAGCATCCCAGTGCCTAACAAACTTGAACCCTTCCCCCCTACACCACCGTCTCATCCACGCATTGAGACTCCTGATCTGTGCCTGTCTCTCCGGCCCTGCGTGTGGAACAGGTAACACTTCTGAGAAGGCTACCTTGGAGGTCCTGGCCTTGAGTTTCCTGCCCAGCAGCCTAAATTTCTCCTCCAGGACCTCACGACTGCATTTCCCCACATCGTTGGTGCCGATGTGCACCACGACCACTGGCTCCTCCCCAGCACTATCTACCAGCCTATCTAAAACACGCGTAATGTCCGCTACCTTCGCACCAGGCAGGCAAGTCACCATACGGTCAGTACGCGGGTTCGCCACCCAGCTGTCTACCTGCCTAAGGATCGAATCACGAACTACCAAGAGCCCCCCTCCCACCCTTCCCAGGGACAGTTCCTTGGTACGAAAGGATACCCGTTCACCAGCTGAAGAAGAGGTCCCGTCTGAGGGCACATTCCCCTTATCCCCATCCTCAGCATGGTGCCCCGTTTCCCCTTGACCCTCATGCTCCCTGGCAGTAGCCGTGCTGCCAGATCCAGAGTGGGACATATCTAACAAGTCCCCGAGAGTCTTCTCCGTGCACCTAACTGACTGTCTCTACTTCTCCAGGTCAGCCACCTTGGCCTCAAGGGAGCAAACTCGCTCCCTGAGAACCAGGAGCTTCTTGCACCGAGCACACACCCAAGACTTCTGACCAGTGGGCAGATAGTCATACATGTGACACTCCATGCAAAACACTGGATAGCCCCCAACCCCCTGCTGGCATTCTGGCTTCATAATTGTTTTTAAACAAATACTTTTCTATAACCCCCTTCTAAAACACTTTGTATTTATATGGCTCCTGTTGTAGAAGTCTACTTACCTTACTGGGAACCCAAGGAGCCAAGGCCCTGGCTTTCTGGCTCTTCCTGGGCTTCTTACAGAGCCCCTAGGCTAAGAGCATTGAACTAAGAGCCTCACCCTTTTGCTCGTGCCAGAGGCTCGTGCCTCTTGCAAGCTTCCTGCCTTAAATAGAATTGTCCCCCAGGAGAGGGTGTGGCCAGCAGCTACTCAAATTCACCCAAGGCACTTAATGACAGTCAAACAATGACCCTTTCACACCCCAACTCCAGCAGCCAGGAGTCTGCTATTCAATTTCACCCAGGCACTTAATTACAGGCAAACAATGACCCTTTCACACCCTAACTCCAGCAGTCAGGAGTCTGTTACATCTCACCCACACACTCCCAAATACAGTCCCCGACACAGTACCTTCTCAGCTAAAGCACCTCAGCTGAAAGTAAATAAATAAAAATACCACTCACCCCTCTGGCAGCTCAAATACCTTGCTCCTTCTCAGGGCTCAGCTGGGTCAGCCAAGAGTTTTCTTGGCAAAGATACCTTCTCCAGTGGATCATGTTTTGTCAGAGTTCTCCACTGTGGCCTGTCCATCCTGGGTGACCCTCCAAGGCATAGCCCACAGCCTCATCAAACCAGGCAAGCCCCCTCACCATGTCAAGGCAGAGATCCATGAGAGAGGGAGATATAACTAGCCTACCTTTCCTCAAACTTTGCACCACCAAGTTGCCAAATTTAAAGGCATAGGTACAGTCCCTACTTCAACAAGGCTGCTTCCACACATAGGCTTTCCCTTTGCTTTGGTGTCAGAGTAATTTTTTTTAGAACATTCACCCAATACCATGTTCCCATCATACTGCATTCTCAGTATGCTCTTCCCCAAGCCTGCTTTGCTGCAATCTTTATGGGAAAAGTACAGTCCAAGAGTGTTATCACACTGTCCAGATGGGAAGGTGTGCATTTTCAAATGTCCCACCCACATAACTCCATTTTCCTTCCATCAGTCTCTTTCCCCCATGCACCACCAGAATACTTTAGGCGGGCTTTAAAAGAAACTGCAATTGCTAAGGTGCAGTGTACCATTTACTATTTGTTTTAAACAGTAGGAGCTTTCAAAAATCTGCCAGTGCCACAACAGGAAAAAATGCAGCAGGAAAAAATGCAGGGAAATGGCAGCTGATGGGGAAAAGTCCACAGAAAACTCCCATGTGGAAGCCCATGTGAGTGCCTCCACATCCATAGCAGTAATAAATGCAAAACACAGAATCCTCACTCTGTATGCACAATGCAAGTTACAAAATTCAGTACCATCAGCCTTCTTTTCCCATTTGCAGTAGCAAACAGGATTCCCAGTTTAACTGTCTACTAGGTGAAAGAGGATGGCTGCATTCCAGCAGGCTCCCTCCAGACATTTATATTTTCTTAACCAGCAGGGAAACCATCTTTTCCCAGTAGGGCTCCTCTGCAAAATTCTCCAGCTTCTACTTTTCCTAGCAGCTCAGGGGAATGTCCTATTTTATCTGTAGTAGCAAGGCTCCAAAGGAATTATATTTGATTTTTAAAAAACAATCTACTACATCTTAAGTAAAAGCTTCTGAACTTGCAGTCCCTGCAGCTAATGTTATATTTTATATAACCAAATTAATCGTTTTCTGTTCACCACTCAGTTTGATCAGGAACATGGTGCATGTTAATTGCCATTTAAAGGTTTACTTGGTAAGACTGTCATGCACAACTTGGTTAAAAATACAGGGGAAGTCCAGACCTGCTGTCTTGTGGACCCTGAGCTTGCTGCTTTTCAGGTTCTTCTGGTTCAATAGCAAACCTGAACCTGATAAGGAGGTGGTCACCTGAGCCTGCTGCCTTCGGCATTTTGCAAGAGCCTGGACAAAGATGCAAGCAGCTATAGTGTGCAAGAGAAAAGTGAAGGTATTGGATGAAAGGGATGGAGGACCACATCAGTGACAGTGCTGAATTAATGCACCCAATAAAATAGATAATGTACCCAACAGTTGCATGATGAGCAGAAATTCAACTGGTGAAACTTCCCCTCCCCTTTGTGGTGGGGACCCACTGCATCCATTAATTTTTAGCCTACTGTTGTCAAGACCCACCCACCCACGCAGCTGATAAAGCACAGAAGCAAAAGGGGACTGCAGAGGGAGAGGCACCCATAGTCTGTTGTGTTATGTGAATTTATCACAAGTGGAAAGAAAAATAACCACAGTCCTGTGCTGAATTGGCATAGCATAACTAGAAATATAGTATTACCAGCAGTCACTAATATTGTGAATGAGTCATTCTGTCCACAGGTTTACAAGAGGGCTCTGCATACAAATGTTACCATTGCCGACCAACAAGCTACCCCTTGCATGTCATGACTGTTTCACCCACTGACTAATCTCCCCACCAAATGGTCTGCGTATAACATACACAACCAGCATATGGGCACTATTTATTTGGGTTTCATTCCAGGGGGAAATATGGGGAAGGAAATAAATATATCAAAATCAGAGATTGATGGGAAGATGTACCCTTCTTAACAGTGGAAAGCTGAGAGTAATTAACTGAGACCCTGCTATGGTCACCATATAAACTAAGCTTGTTATTCCAGTTTGGTCCTTGCATCTGTTAAACACCTTTATTATGCTGTATGCTAATTTGCTGCTCACCTTCTATCTATCTATCTATAGACAGGTAACTTCCATTTCAATGTAACTTCCATTTCAATGTATCTGAAAAAGTGTGCATGCACACAAAAACATATGGTCTTAAAGATGGACTCAAACTTTGTTCTGCTGCTTCAGACCAATATGGTACCCATCTGAATCTAACACCAGCATACGGTAACAGTTCATGCATGTGAAAATGTAGGCCAGAATACAGCTATTAACTTTTAGTGTGTTTTGTTTTATTTCCATTTGTTTCCAGGGGAAGGCAAAAGCAAGCGAGCTCCTCTTCCTGATGCTTTTCCTTGCAGAGACTCCATTGCTGAGGAACAGGAGAAGCTTAAAGGTAAAGGTTCCCTTGCTCAAAAGCCAGTCGAATCCGACTCTAGGGTTGTGGTGCTCATCTCCGTTTCCAAGCCGAAGAGCCAGCGCTGTCTGAAGAAGTTTCTGTGGTCATGTGGCTGGCATGACTAAATGCCAAGGCACACAGAACACTGTTACCTTCCCACCGAAGTGGTACCTATTTATCAACTTGCAATTTCTTGCTTTCGAACTGCTAGGTTGGCAGGAGCTGGAACCAGAGATGGGAGCTCACTCTGTCATGTGGAACTCGGGTCTCAAATTGCTGAGCTAGCAACCTTCCAGCCTGCAGTTCAGCATCTTAACCACTTGAGCCTCTGCAGCTCCCAGGAGAAGCTTACTCAGCTTTTATTACCTGTTTTGACTGCCAACATAATGAGTTTAGAGATACACAACAAAAGTGTGTCCATACCGGTTTCTTCCTTAATTGCTACCAGTGCTGCTAGATGTCACCTTCCCTAGCAACAGCA
This sequence comes from Gekko gecko, assembly GCA_029375565.1. Lineage (NCBI taxonomy): Eukaryota > Metazoa > Chordata > Lepidosauria > Squamata > Gekkonidae > Gekko > Gekko gecko. Next base: position 228,248,483 of record JAPDNY010000002.1, read on the forward strand.
ACTGTGTACAAACCTGGAATCAAAACAGGAAGTATCTCATAAAAAGATGCACCAAGTATCATGTTGGGGCTTGGAGTTCCTATTTCTGGTTCAATGGAATGGATTCCATCCCACACCAAGGATTCTAGTATTTTGCAGTTTGCAGACTTCAGTATGGTGACTGGCACAATTAACATCTGCTTAGCAGGCAACTAGCATCCTATCATCTGCAAAATACACTGCAATCAATAAAAAGATAGTATTATTGTTAAACAATGGGTTCCATGGATGAGCAGACCCCAAGTCTAGTGATCAGCTCTACTTCATTAATGATTTCAGCAAGAACAAGACTGAGCTCCAGGGCCGCAGCTCATGCAGTTGCCACACCCAAACACACCCCACTCCCAATGATAGGCTATTTACATAACATTACTTCTTGACTGGTTACTTCCAGAGTCTTGCTGGGCTATTGTTCTTAGGCTCCAAGCTCAGCCAATCTCTGGTAGAACAGTCCTGGAATGTTTCAGTCCCAATACATAACACCCCTCCCCCCTAAGTTCCAAAGCACCATAACAGACATAGTCTTCAAGGTATGCTGACTTACATTGTTCCCTCTGAGAATGCCAGGGCTCCTGGGAGAGAGGGGAGACGACACTGGAGCCAGGCTTGGTGAGGCAGGGACTGCTCTGGAGTCCTTTGAGGTGGGAAGAGCCCAGAAGGTCTATAGTGGCCTGTGCCGGGCTGTCCTCTTCCCAGCAGTCCGGCTGCACACTGTTGTGGGGGAGGTCACTTTCTATCAGCAGCAGGGGCTGTGATGGTTCCAGGGTACAATCCTTCTCCTCGGTGGAGGACAATTCAGGCTTTTCAGGCAGCTGGCACTGCCACAGCTAGTCTATGTGCCTGTGTAGAAGCTGGCCCCCATCTGTCGATATATTATACAATAGGGGTCTGGTGACTTGAGTTAACCCTTGCTGGGATCCACATGGGGTTGCTGGAATAGTTCTGCATGAAGACAGGGTCACCTGGATAGAACCCGTGGGAGGCCTCCTGGCTCACTGGAGTTTGGCACAAGGCAGCCTCAGTCTGGGTGCAGATGGTCCAGCTGCGTCATGAGGCAGCGGCCCATTAAGAGTTCCACAGAGCTGTGGCTGGTGGACACACTTGGGGTCACTCAATGGCCAAACAAGAAGACAGCAAGCCTGCAGTCCCAGTCCCCATGGGTGAGCAACTTTAGCACATCCTTGGTAGTCCGCACCATCCTCTCAGCTTGTCTGTTGGTAGCTGGGTGGAAAGGAGTGGACCACATGTGCCTGATGAGGTTCTGGTCCAAGAACTCCTGGAACTCTCCTGAGGTGAAGGCAGTGCCATTATCAGTCACGACCACGTCTGGTAGGCCATGGGTGCTAAAAATCTATCTCAGGGCCCCAGATGACTGCACAGGATGAGGTAGATGCAACTGGCACGACTTCCAGCCACTTGCTGTAGGAGTCCACCAGGAGGAAGAACAGCTGCCCCTGGAACAGGCCGGCAAAGTCCAAATGCACCCATGTCCACGGCATGTAGATAGATTCCCACTGATGAACGGGAGTTTTTGGAGATTTAGGGCGCGTCTTCTGGCAGGCCTAGCAACGCTGTACCCAGGCCTCAATTTCGCTGTCCATTCCCGGCCATCACACATAGCTCCTGGCCAGTGCTTTCATCCTCACAATTCCCGGTGGGTCTTGTGCAGGGCTACCAAAACATGTTTACGCAGCAGTGGGGGAGGCACCCCTTGTAAGCTGAGAGTTCATCCTTGCGGGATGTGAATGTTGTGAATTCCGTGCCCACCCATCCAGTAGTGTTATGTACGCGGACCACCACCAGGGGTCCGTGGCTAAGCAGGAGCTTAGTCCCCAAACACAAAGGGGAACTAGGATCCTAGTCCACCGTGAGTTCACCAATAGAACCTTGGCAGGAAATTCAAACCTTCCAGTGGGGACATGGGTGTTCCAGGTGGAGTGTATATAGTTGGCCTTGCAGGGCCATTTTCCTTGTCTAGTGTGTGAAGTACAATAAACGCACCTGAACACATGTCGTAGTTTGAGACTTCCATGCGGCCACCATGCCTCACACTGCTACCAAGCAGCACCGCACTGTGCCCAGCAATTCTGAACACCACTCCCTGCTCCACACTAGAGTCATAGCCTCTGCTCTGGGACACCTAAAAGCTTTCGACCCCACTCATCCCAAGCTTTGGGATTTGTGGACAGACCAGCTTACTTGCTACCTTGCCTACCATGAAGTGACTGATGCAGGCAAGAGAAGGGCTCTCCGCCTCAGCTCTTGTGGCGTGAACACCATCCTGGCCCCAAATGCAATCCTCGAGTGCATGTACGAGGAAATCATCGATGCCCTGACCAGGTATCTCACGCCCCGACCAATGATGCTGGCCAAGTGGATGGAATTCCAGGGGCGCATCCAGAAGCCTGGTGAAATGGCCACAGCCTTCCTGGCTGCGCTGCACCAATATGCCATGGAGTGCAAATTCACTAAAGTGCAGGAGAACCTCGTGAGCCAGTTCACCTGGGGAATCAGTGATGTGAAGCTCTGCTGGAGGATGATTGGCACCACCAAAATCAACCTCAACGAGGCCCTACAGCTCACCATTGCCCACAAGGCCTCCCACCATGACCGACCACTGGCAGCGTTCCATCTCATGCTCCCTGACCTGTTGCCCAAGAACTCAGATGAGGAGGACGTCCATCTCATCTGCAATCCCAACCACTGGAAACTGCTGACAACCATAGGAGTCTCCGGGCACTCAGGGATGGCCACCAGTTGTTTCACATGTGCCAGTTTCAGAGAGGAGCACAAGAGAAAGTCATGTTGGTTCCATAACGCCACTTGCCACACGTGTGGAAAACAAGGACACCTCGCCCGCATTTGCAGGTCCAAGGGCAACCAGAACCATCCCTCCCAGCCGCATCCACACCGTCAGACCTCCGTGTACTACGAGGCCACCGAGGACATGGACGGTCTCTACCTCCTGACCAGCCAGCCCTCACTACAGGTACTGCACCTCCCCAACTTGCCCGCAACCCCGAAGTTCCAGGTCCAGGTCACAATTAAGGGGTCCTCCTGCTTTTTTTTTTTTGTAGTAAAACTCTCCTAAAGAGGAGAGAATTTTATTCTTTTTATAAGAAAAGGGTAGGGTAGACAGCTGGAGAAAGAAAAAGGATGGAGTGAAATTTTTCTGTTAATAAGGGTTAGTTTTGGTTATTACTATTTTTAGCATCCATCACGGTTTGAAGATCTTCTTTTTAACAATCCGAAGTCCAAAATACCTCTGTTAATGAAGTTAGAAAAGTCCATTGGGGTTAGTTATTAAACAGCTCCTTCCAGATTTTACACGAACAGTCACTGCTCCAAATGTCTTCTTAAGTCTCTTCAACTAAAAGTTGAGTCCTTTTCATCTTGATGACTCCCGTTCCGTCGCCTCTTTCCCCTGGGCTGCTGTCTTCATCGCTACTTGTAATCCAAGTTTTGAGTGTTGCTTCCTCCATGCTGGCTTGTCTCTTCAAAAATTTTATTGCTTTAAAGATGGATTCTCTCTTCTCTCGTTTCTCTTTTTCCTTATCTTTCCGACCAACAATTTTTGAGGGCTCCATACTCACTACAGATGAAATTAGATCTCTGATGTATTGCCTGCTCGGCTCAGCAACCCCTTCTCCTGGCAGATTATTTTCTTTTATAAAAGCGGAGTAGGCTTTGGAAGCCATATCCGCCTCTTCTTTTAATTCATTCGCTTCACTGCCAGTTAAGGGTGCCAAGTCATTCATCAAGGTAAAACTGAGATCTTCTTTCTCTTCTTCTTTCTCGCCCAAAAAGATTAGCGTCAGATTAGCCTTCCTTGTTGTTTCCGAGATTTGCATTTGCCGACTGATGAGAACACTTTCCACCTTAAGCAAAGTTTCATTGATTTTCTGCATTTGCTCCAGCAGGGGCCGCAGTAACTCATTTTCCTGTTGATTGACAGCAAGCTCTGGGGGGGGGGGTTACCCGGACCGGAAGTCCCTCCCCTCTTCTCTTCCGGTTTTTGCAGGACCATTTTCAACGTCGACATTTTCTTTTTTGTTTACTTTTTCAAAGTTCATGCTGCATCCCCCAAGAAGCTAACAATGTCGTAATCGCCTGCAAAGCCCCAACGGTACCTTCACCAACACTTTTTTCTCTTTATCCCCCTCTTCACGCTCTCTTTATAGATCTCGCTTCTCAAAAGGGGCGGGGACACCTCCCTCCTCCCTTACTCTTATACGCTTGCGGGGGGGGTTAATCTCGCTTCAAATTAGATCTTCAACTCACGATTCGATGCAATTCTTCTTTTTATTTTAATTCATGCCGCTTTCTTCACTCCTGGTGGAATTCGGAGGCGCTGCTAAGTCCCATTACGGGCACGACACAACGGGGCCGATTGGGGCGGGGAGAAAGCCTCAATTTCCCGGCTGTCTGCCGGCAAAGAGGCTACTCCCCAAAGCGCCCCCGGTTCGGAGCCTTTACCTAAGGCTCACTAGGGTCTTTTGCTCACGCGAAGACCCCCCTAACTGCGCGTGGGCTAACCACCTCCGGGAGCTTCCCGAGAGGCAGCCGCCATTCGCAACGCCGAAACCGAAACCCCAAGGGGTCCTCCTGCTTGATGGAAGTGGACTCCGGGTCAGCAGCTTCTATCATATCTGTGGAAATACTGCACAGACTTTGCCCAAACGGCGGGACCCATCTGCAGCCCTCGCCTTTGAACTTGGTGGACTTCCAGAAGAACCCAGTTCCAATACGGGGCATAGGGCCTTTCCGGGTGAAGTACTGGGGATTTGAGGGTTTCCTGGACTTGATTTTTGTGGAGGGGAATTTAGTTAGCTTATTGGAGTGGGCATAGTTTGCACCATTAGGCATCACGGTAGGGGTGTGTGTGAATAAATGTGTGCCATGGGACTTTGCTGAAGTTTGCGGGGAATTCCCCATGGGATTTGATGGGGATCTGGGTTGTTACAAGGGACCCCTGGTTTTGTTGCAACTCGACCCCCACGTTGCCCCCATCCTCATGCGGTTCTGCAGCGCCCCACCTGTCTTGCGGCCAAAAATCGAAGTGGAACTGGACTGCTTAGAAGCACAAGGAGTCCTCGAACCAGTCTCCCATGCACCATGGGAGACCCCCATTATTACCCCCGTCAAGCCCAACGGCGACGTCCACATCTGCGCAGACTATAAATGTACACTGAATACGGCCCTCCACGACCATGCTTACCCTGCTCTGGTTGTGAGTCATGTGTTAGCTCCCTTAGCAGGCGCTAAGATTTTCAGCAAGTTGGATCTCGCACAGGCATACCAACAACTGCCAGTGGATGAGACCACAGCCCAGACGATTGTAACGCACCGGGGGGCTTTTAAGGTTAGGCGGCTGCAGTTCGGTGTAAGTGTGGCCCCGGGGATATTTCAGCACCTGATGGACTCTTTATTGAAAGGGATCCCTGGGATGACCCTGTTTTTTGACGATGTCCCGGACGATGTCCCGGACAATTTTGCCTCCTGTCTCCGTGCCGTCCTTCGACACAGCAGGTCTCAAAGTAAAGAGGGAGAAGTGCCTCCTTGGGGTCCCAGAGGTGGATTACTCAGGGTTCCAGGTCGATGCATCGGGCCTCCATCCAGCAAGGGACAAGGTCAAGGGTATCGTGGAGGCCCCCATACCATCTAGCAAGGCTGAACTTCAGGCGTTCTTAGGTCTCCTGAACTTTTATCACACCTTTCTGCCACAAGAGGCAGCCATTGCAGAGACCCTTCACTGTCTCCTGGACAAATCAGTGCTCTGGTCTTGGGGCCCAAGAGAGGCGGCAGCATTCAAGGGGGTCAAGGCGCTTCTCATCTCAAATGAGGTACTGGCACACTTTGATGAGTCCCTGCCTGTAGTCCTCGCATGTAATGCCTCCCCGTACGGCAGCGGAACGGTCCTGGACCACCTTCTTCCCAACAGCTGGGAGGTTCCCACGGCCTACTACTCACGGAGTTTGACAGCTGCCAGGAGCAATTACACACAGATAGACCGGGAGGGCTTGGCAATAGTGGTGGGGATGAAAAAGTTTCATAACTTTGTGTACGGGCGCCCCTTCACAATTGTAACTGACCACAAGCCACTCCTCAGCTTATTTGCAGTGGACAAACAAACCCCCCAGGTGCTCTCACCCCGTGTTCTCTGTTGGTCCCTCTTCTTGGCTGGCTACAATTACCTGCAAATAAGGACCAAAAGGAAACTGTGCACAAAGCGCTTATATTACATATATGTTCATAATATTAAATATCATTGCAACTAATGCCATTACAAATATTTCTTTCAAGTGTACAGAAGAACATGAAGTCTTCAACATAATAGGATGACAAAATTCTCTGGAGTAAATCACGTTTCGTGGACAACTGCCACATTCCTGGCTACAATTACTTCCTGGAACACCACCCAGGCAAGGCGATGGGGCATGCCAACGCCCTCAGCAGACTGCCCCTTCCCTTCGGGGACGCTGATCCTGCCCCCGCCCCTGGGGTCCTGATGATCAAGGGGCTCCCCGAGCCGCCCCTTCAGGCAGCAGACATCACTTCCCGCTTGGCCCCTGACTCCCTCCTCTCCCAGAACATGGGAGAGCAGTCCGGCAGTTCCTCCATCATCAGGATTTGGTGCCCAGGGCCCGGGTTGACAGAGCTGAGCGGGAGGCAGGTAAGAGCATCCACATGCCCCATAGACTTCCCCAGCCGGTACTGCAAGATGTAATGGTCCCCCCCCCAGAAATATGGACCAGAGCAGGACTCTGGGCAACAGCATCTATGGCGTCTGGTGGTTGGAGGTGAGGAGACCAAGCAGGGGCTTGTGGTCGGTTGTAATTGTGAAGGAGCAGCCGTACAGGTAATTGTGGAACTTCTTTACTCCCACCACGATCACAAGGGTCTCTTTGTCGATCTGGACGTAGTTCTGCTCAGCTGACGACAGGGTCCTTGAGTAGTAGGCCACTGGCACCTTTCTCCTCTCGGCAGCCAATGGCCCAGGATCACACCAACACTGTAGGTAGAAGTGTTGCATACCAAGCATCTCATCAAAATGGGAGAGGACGTTGTTCGGGGTGAATAGCTCCTTTATAGCCTAGAAAGCAGCAGTCTGCCACCAGCCCCACACCCATGGGGTCTTCTTGTTGAGCAGGTGGTGGAGTGGCTTCGCCAGTGTGGCTTTATGGGGCAGAAAGGAGTAGTAAAAGGTGCCCCAAGAATGCCTGCAGCTTGGCCTTGGAAGTGGGAGAGGGTGCGTTCGCAATGGCGTGGACCTTCTTGAGGGCTGGATGGATGCCAACAGCATCCACAGAGAACCCCAGGAACTCTACATGGGGGACCATCAGGAGGCATTTCTCTCACTTCACCTTCAGCCCAGTGGAGCATGGCATGTAGGTGGGTGGTGAAGTCCTCTTCCATGGGGGCGGCAATCAACACATCATCGAAGAATGGTTGGACACCAGGGATACCTTTCAAAAGAGTCCATCATGTTCTGGAAGATCCCCGGGGCCATGTTCACCCCAAACTGCAACTGCTTGACTCTGAATGCATCCTGGTGTGTGACAATGTTCTGTGTCACGGTGTTCAGCTTGTCCACTGTGAGTTGCTGGTATGCTTGGGCCAAGTCCAATTTACTGAAGACCTTGGCCCCTGCCAATGTCGCTAGGACATGGTTGACTACGGGCACTGGGTAAGTGTGGTCCCTCAGCGCCTTGTTGATTGTACATTTGTAGTCTGCACAGATGCGGACATCCCCATTTGACTTAATTGGGGTTACAATGGGGGTCCCCCAGATGGCATGGGGAACCAGCTCTAAAACTCCTTGCGCCACCAAGCGGTCCAGCTCTGTCTCAATTTTGGGCTTAAGCGTGAACGAAACTCTCCAGGCTTTGAGGCAGATGGGCCACACCTCAGGGCTAAGTTGGAGCAACACAGGGGGCCCTGTGTATTGGCCGAGTGTCCCATCAAAGACAGCAAGGAACTCATCACACACATTATGGGGGTGCACCCCCATTACTCTGAACCCCAAGGGTGCAAACCAGGACAGTCCAAGCAAGCTGGTGAGCTGTCCTTCAATCACGAAGTCCAAAATTCCCTCAAACTGTCTGTATTTATGTGGAATTTGCCCCATCCCTTAATGGTCCCTTGTTCTTTTGAAACCAGTGGTTGAAGGCAGGGACCCCCCTGTGGACAGAGTCTCCAGAGAGTCTCTTCTGAGATGATGGAGAACCCCATATCCAGTTCCATCTTGCGAGGTATTCCCTTTATAAGCACAGTCACTTTAATTTTTTCAGGGGTGTCCTGGGGCAAATTCAGTACCTGATGTTGGTGGATGATGGTAGTGTGCAGATCCTCTGATTCTTGGTGCATGGTGGTGCATCTCCAGGCTCCCTTGGAGAGGCAGGCACGGGCAATGTGGCCTGTCTTGCCACAGGCCCTGCAGGTAGTGTCCCAGAAACAGCAGGAGTGACAATCATGGGCCTCTACACAGCTGGCGCAGGGTATCAATGTGACAGTCTGCACTGGACGAGCAGCAGTGGCAGAAGGTCATGAGCTGCAGCAAGCTGGGAGGCGAATCTGATGGGTCTCTTCTTCAACTGACACCTTCGAAGCCGAGGAACGGAGGCTTGGTGTGTGGCAGAGGTGTGGCGGTCTCGCTGGGATTTCTCGAAGGTGGTGGCCTCGTGTAGTGCCTTTGCTAGTGTGAGGTCCTCATGGCCGATGAGCTTTTGGCGTAATTTCTTCTTTCAGATGACCATCATGAACCCGTTGAGGCAAGCATCATTGAGATTCGGGAACTCGCATGTGAGGGCCAGTCAGCAAAGATCCACCACAAAGTCAGCAGCCATCTCATTGGACTTTTACTGGCACATGTAGAAGTCCATGCAGTGCACCATCTTCATGGGCTGAGTCGTGAAATGGCCGGTAAGCACCACGATGAGGGCGTCATAAGTGGCCATCTTGAGCATGGTGGGCACGATGAGGCCCTGGACCAGCTTCAGGGTTGCAATCCCACAGGAACTGACCAGGAGAACCTTCTTCTCTTCACCCTCAATGTCCTGGAACAGTACAAAGTACTTGAGCTGCTCCACCCAGGTTTCCCAAAGCTCTGGGTATGTGGGGTCGAATTCCAGCAGATGTCCTGGAGTGGCAGCCATGGTCCTGGTTGTGATGCAATGCACGTGGCACTGGAGTTGATGCATGGTTCCGTGCAGATGGGCTCTGGGCTGGCTCAACAGGATGCCATCCTCATTGCCACTGTTAAATAATGGGTTCCATGGAGGAGCAGATCACAAGTCTAGTAATCAGCTCTACTTTATTAGTGATTTCAGCAAGAACAAGACTAAACTCCAGGGCCAAAGCCCTGTTTAAATAGCATGCAATTGCCACACCCAAACATACCCCACTCCCAACGATAGGCTATTTACATAACATTACTTCTTGACTGGTTACTTCCAGAGTCCTGCTGGGCTATTGTTCTTGGGCTCCAAGCTCAGCCCATCTCTAGTAGAACAGTCCTGGAATGTTTCAGTCCCAATACATAACAATTATGATCTGGAAGCATCTTTACTACCTTAACTGGACATGTCTTCCTTTTCATTCTGACTGCCCTCCCCCAACTGCAGTAGATTTTCCTGAGGTTTCTACACAACACTGTCATGCAGTCATCCACTTTCCAGGTTTTCCCAAACCTGCTTTGGCATAATTGTCCCAAAACACTGTACTCAGAGTGGGTTTGGGATCTGTGTGGAAAGTAGGATGCAGATTTCCTCATCTTCCCATGAACATTTGAAGCCAAACCTGGCACCATTTCACCCACACACTGGTGGGCTTTTGTGTCATTTTCTTTAAAAATCAGGGGTGTGAAAGTTGGACACTGAAGAAAGCTGGCAGGAAGAAAACTGATTCACTTGAAACATGGTGTTGGAGGAGAGTTTTACGGATACCATGGACCACCAAAAAGACAAATTAGTGGGTTCTAGATCAAATCAAGCTCGAACTCTTCATAGAAGCTAAAATGACTAGATTGAGGCTATTGTACTTTGGTCACATTATGAGAAGACAAGACACTGGAAAAGACAATAATGCTAGGAAAAATGGAAGGCAGCAGGAAAAGAAGACCCAACATGAGATGGATTCGCTCAATAAAGGAAGCCACAGTCCTCAGTTTGTAAGACCTGAGCAAGCCTGTTAATGATAGGACAATTTCGAGGTCATTAAGTCATATTTGACCTACTACTCAGTTACAGCCTTTCCCAAGCAACACTTTTCCTTCCTTCCAGCTATTAGCAGGCCGACCAAAGTCAGCTAGTTGGTGACAGAACATTGAATACAGCACATTGCAATTCTGCCACACTCCACAGTTCCAGGCCATAAGTATCACTCTTCTCCTGCCATCCTACCGCTCTTGTATGGATAAGGTTGCCAGCTCTGGGCTGGGAAATTCCTGGAGATTTTGGGGGTGGAACCTGGGAAGGGTGGGGTTTAAGAAGGGTATAATACCATAGAGTCCACCTTCCAAAGTAGCCATTTTCTCCAAGGGAACTGATCTTGATCATCTGGAAATCTATCATAATTGTGGGAGATTTCCAGGTACCACCTGGAGTTTGGCAACCCTAAGTAAGGTTCACTGAAATTTTTAAAAAGAGAAATTGACAGTGATGATACAATATGTGCAGCAGTATATCTTAGTCCTTCTGATTTTGTCAACAAATAGAACCTGAGTAAAAAAGTTCAAATCCAGAACTGGGAAGCAACTGTCTGCTTGCATTGAATCTTACTTTATTTTCCTGTCTATAAAAAGTCAAATGATCCTTCAAACAGCTAAACTTATTCTGGAAAGGATATGACCTCTTACTCTCACAATGAAAACAAGCCGCAGTGTCCAACAAAAGGCTAAAAGGTTTGACATGAAAATGCTAGAGTGGCACTCTCCAGTGTTACCCAAAATTAGATTATTCCCAGAGCAGGCAGTTGTTTCCAGAAAGACAATTTGAAATCCAGTGTGTAAAGTGAGCTCCCCCTAATTGCATGCTGATCAGATTAAGCCCTCTTGTTCTAGCAAATGGAAATATGACAAAAGGGCTCTGTGATTTCTATAGGTTGGTTATTAGATTGCTAGGGCACTCTGGGCCTGTGTAACAGCAAGTAGCAGCCACCTTACCCACAAAGCTGCAGCCATCTGCATGATGGCTGCTGTTTTTACTTTCAGGTTTGACACACACTCTTTTGGTTGTACTGGGATATCAGACTCCGAACATTAAGCTTCAGTCTTAAGGTCTGATCTTATGCATGTTTACTCTGAATCAGTTCAATGAGTTTGTCTAAGCTTACTCTGACACGTAAGGCTGTATAAATTTGCAGACTTAAGAAACTGCTGGACTGATTTCATTCTTAAGCAACAAATCCATAAAAGAATAGAGTTCAGTCTCCAAGCTGCCTTGAACCAGGTTTCAGGTATGTTATGCTGCAGCCTAGCACGAGATGTTGAGTGCTAAAGGGACTGTCCATAAAAATGTGTGCGTATTAACTGCCGTCAAGTTGCTTCCAATTTGCAGCAACCGTATGAACTAATGACCTCCAAAACATATCCTTAACAGCCTTGCTCAGGTCTTGCAAACTGAAGGCTGTGGCTTCCTTGCTCAAGTCAATTAGGGTTGTCAGACCACCCCCCATGGAGGTGGGGGTCCTCCTCCACCAGGCTCCACTGTCCCACCACTGATTAGCTGGCTGGGGGGGGGGACTTGGAAGAAGAGCAAGGCCCAGTAGACATTGCAGCAATGTGTCTATGTCACTTCCAAAGTGACCTGGAAGTGACATCATCATGTCAGCAACACTTTGGTATTTGAGCAAAAACTCTATGGTAAAAGCCAAATTTACCAGAGAGTTGCCCAAATACCAAAGCATCACCCCAAATCACTTTCAGGTCACATTGGAAGTGATGTAGGCACATTACTGCAATGTTGGCTGAGCCTCCCTGGCAATCCTAAAGTCAATCCATCTAATATTGGGCCTTCCTCTTCTCCTGCTACCTTAAACTTTTCTAAAAATATTTTACATCTGTTCTTAATGCTCCACACTGATCATATTTTATCAATGAAGTAACAGGCCAAGAATACCCAGGAGACTGAGGTTTATCCTTCTGACTCCTAAATGTTTTGCCTTCTGCACAGCTAGCTTTCTCTGCTGAAATAAAGCCAGAGGAACAAAAAGCCACAGAAACAGTCTGTTTGACCAGGCCCGCTCGAGCTACTACACTTTTCTGGAACAATCACTTCAGCAGGATTTTACAGTTTAACAAAACTTTTCTTTATGCTACTCACAAGAGGAATGCAGCCAACATTGTTCATTCAATTTAAATCAACTTGCTGATGACCAAAAAAGAAAAAAGTGCTGAACCAGACTGTTTGCTTCATTGATTTCAGAACTAGACGTTCAAACTCTGAGGTAGGGTTGCCAGCCTCCAGGTAGTAGCTGGAGATCTCCTCGGACTACAACTGATCTCCAAGAGACAGAGATCAGTTCACCTGCAGAAAATGGCCACTCTGGAAGGCAGAGTCTAATGGCATCGCACCCTATTGAATCTCCTTCCCGCCCCAAACCCTGCCCTTCTCAGGCTCCACCCCCAAAATCCCCATGTGTTTTGCAACCTGACTCTGCCGTATTTCCTACTCAAACATTAACAGAACCATCTAGCATATCACAGGTCCCAATCCAATCCAATTGCACATTGTGTGCAAACAGGTGTGTACGAGCTGCATAGTGCCATTTCCAAAATGGTCCTCGGTTGTTTGAAACTTGGCTCTTTTTAACATTTTAGTTAAAGCATAGGCTACTGATGAACATTGCAAAATGTCTGTTATTCCACAACTGATGCACCATTCACACAGCTGGCAAATAGCATCTGAGAAACTAAGAGGAGAATTCAACAGGACACAGTCTCAAAGCAAGGATTCGGCTGGCCATTACAGCCATATCAAGACATTCCTTCTGACACTTGAGTTTCACACCAGTAAGGGAAGCCTGGTGGCAGGCAATTCAAAGGATGGAAATTGAAGGATGGAGGTGTCAGTTCTGGCTTACATCCACTGCAGAGGAAAGTATGCATGTAGAAATTGGAAATGATGAAGGAAAGACTATATAACAAAACTAATATCCCACCTTCCTGCCATCACAAGGGTTCCAAGGCAGCTAACAAATTGAAATATACATTAAAACAATTAAAATCAGAGCTAACATACATACAAAACGTAAAGACTACAATTAAAACATTGGGCAGGAAGGAGAAATCCCTGAGGGAATGCCTGACAAAACAAAAGTTTTCACCCGCTGGTGGAAGGTGGCAAAAGAAGGGGACAGACAAATCTCTCTAAAGAGAGAGTTCCAGAGTTTGGATGCCATGACTGAAAAAGCCTTTTCCTGGGTTACCACCCGCCTAATCTCAGAAGACAGGAGCACCCAAAGCATAGCCTCTGAAGATGACTGTAGTGATTGTGTAGGTTCCTGAGGGATTAGGCAGCCCTTCAGGTATGTTGGTCCCAAACCGTATAGGGCTTTAACAGTCAACACCAGTACCTGAACTCTGCCTGGAAACAAACTGTAGACAGAGTGATATGGTCCCTAAAACCCACTCCAATCAACATCCTGGCTGCAGCATTCTGCACTAACTGAAGTTTCCAAACACTCCTCAAGGGCCAGCCTTATGTGGAGCATATAGTAATAATCTAACCTAGATGTAACCAGGATTCACACTACAGAGGCCAGATCTTTTCTGCCAGGAAAGGCCACGGCTAGCTAATTAGCCAAAACTGGTGAAAGGCACTCCTGGCCACAGCTGCCACCATTCGCTCACCAGTAATGTTTCCATCTTGCTGGAATTATCCTTCAGTTTTTTAGTGAGCATCTAGTCCAAAACTATGTCACAGTGGCAGAGAGACTAGATAGTGTTTACAAGTCAAGATGAGAAAGAACTGACTGGAGGAAGAGCAAGAAAATCAAATAATGGGATCACAGATTCTGTTGATCTCAACCTCTGGAATTCTACTGACCACAGCCTTTCTTTCTGGGCCATTTAGTTGTAGCAGGTGCAGTTGCCGTGAACTGGAACATCACAGTACAATTCTTCTACTCCACAACAACTGCACATGCTACATCTAAATAGCCCAGAAAGAAAGGAAAGCACGATATGGCAGGCACTTTTCTTTCTACCACAAATGGATGTACAAGTTATATTACTGACCACCCATATATAAAACAGGTGGGTAATTTACTCTGGATTTTCAGTCACCAGTTTGTGGTGTCCTTTTGGCCTGGCTTTTTTGTGTGAATTCACATAAAAAAGTTACATATGAACAATAATGTACAAACATTATGTACTGTGCCACTGCACTCTTTACCAAGCATAAACTAATCAGCACAGATATTACAAATGTGTATCTGACCAAAGCCACACAAGGGCTGAAGGTGACACATCCATGTTTTAGGAACTGGGCATAATAGAGTTTTTATTGTCCAACCTGCTTCTTTAGTCAAAGCATTAGACTGAGTAGCATACTAAGGACATGTGGTTAATTCCCCCCCCCGCCTCATTTTCTTTCCTTTGTATAAAGTTATTAATCATGTGGAGTGTTTGGTTTGGAGCCAAGCTGCAGATGACTATCATCCTACACTTTCAGACAAATTGTTGGCAATCCCTTCCCTCACTAATCTTTATAACTGCACTTGAAATTCAAATGATGGTGACCGTGGCTGAGACATTTAGCTATACACAGCATGATCTGGAGTGAGTTTATAGAGTGTGGGACTTCAGCTTGGGTCCTAAGCAGTGCAAGGGGAGTCATGTGAGAGGTAGGCTACTCCCCCCCCATTGTGTTCTTGTGTCAGAGGACCCAAAAGAACGATCTGGGAAGCAAAGGGGAGACTGCACTGGAAGAAGTTAATTGGTAGAAATCTCCCTCCCTTTCTTCCACAGATAAAAAAGCTGTTCTGTCAGAGGAGCTGGTGTTGTATCATACAATGAAGTTTTAGAAGGGTATTGTACCTTCAGCCAAACACCAAGGCCTCCCCCCCCGATACCTTACATATTGCATTAAGAGCTGAACAAATCAATTGTAATTGTCATTAAGTAATGCCAGATAGCCTGACCCTATAAATCTTTAACTATTACCCAATTAAAGAACCATTTCAACCCTCAAGCAGGACAGAATGAAATGGTTCTGGCCCCTGCAAGGAAAACTTCTGATCCTTTACTCTCAAGAATACTCACTCATTGGCATTCTTGAGTAGTCTTTTGACTGCTAGCCAGAATTGTACCTAGAAAGGCGAGAGCCAGTGTATTGGCCATGGACTGGGAGACCCCCCAGGTCAAACCCCTACTCAGCCTGGAAGATCTCAAGAGTGATATCGGGTCAGTTACCCTCTCTTAGCCTAACTTACTCCATAGGGTTTTGTGAGAAAAAAATGAAGAATCATTCTGAGCTCCTTTGCTGAACAGAGAGGAATAAAAAATGGAATACATACATAGATTATCTATGACCCCCCCACATCTCTATCAGGAACATGGAAGAGTTGGTGATACAGCAGCTGAGCCTAAAGTACCTTAATCAGATCTTGTGGCCTTAGGTAAATTTTCCCATCTGAAATATACTAGTACTATTCACTTACCTTACAAAGTTGTTGTAATGATTACTACAATGCACGTGAAATGGTTTGAATACTAGAAAGCACTATTCTTGGTACATAAACTGTGACAAGCAGGGGCAAAAATATTGGCTGGCAAGGAGTGCCAGGGCTAGTATGATTGTCCTTACACTGGCACCAAGACTGCTAGGTCCATTTCATAAGACAGACTTGATTCCTAACATCCTTTTCTATTTGCATAAAGCACTTCCACACATGATGGGTGTTTTTGTTTTTAACCCCCCACCCATTCCCAGTGATTTTACAAGCCGCAATTTCAGAGATCACAGCAAGAAAGAAGCTGATAAATTCCCCTTTATTTAGCACAACTCGTGTCATACTATATAGGATCCAACCCCTAAATCAGAGGTGTCGAACTCATTTATTACATGCGCCAGATTTGACATAAATGTCACTTTGTTGGGCCGGGCCATGCATGCCATAAAATGTAATGCCAGGTACAGGAGATATAAACTTTATAAAGGACACTCATAATATAAACATGCTTAAAACATTAACACTCTTATAGTTATTTCCTTACAGTATCTCCCAGATGCCCACCCTCCCACTTCTACCACCCGTTATGCATTAGCACTGGGACGGTATATGGGGACATAGTGCACAGCCTCTGTCATCTGGCAACAAAGGTAGCTCGCAGGCCAAAGAAGAGCCCTGGACAGGCCAGTTCTGGCCCATGGGCAGTATGTTTGGAACCCCTGCCCTAAATGCAAACTAGATTTCTAAAATATTCATATTTATATTTAATTTATATCCCGCCCTCCCCACTGAGGCAGGCTCAGGGTGGCTTACATAAAGATAGTTAAACAAATAAAACAGGAAGTTGAATAAAATCACAATAAATAAGAGAAAAATAATTACATAAAGTTCTAGTATGAATCGTATAGCGATGACGGGCATTGGCAACATCCAACAAATCATACTGTCATCTAACATCATAGTCTGGGTCAATCAGTGGGTACAGGCTGTTAATGGTGATGTTAATATGGGGCCAGGACCTCAATTTATGGGGTGAATTGAAGGCCTGGTGGAAGAGCTCCGTCTTACAGGCCCTGTGAAACTGTAAAAGGTCTTGCAGGGCCCTGATGTCTTCTGGGAGCTCATTCCACCAGTATGGAGTTGCCACTGAGAAGGCGCTGGCCCTCATCACAGCCAGCCTGGCTTCTCTGGGGCCTGGAAGGGCTAAGCAATTTTGGGACCCTGATCATACTGCTCTCTGGGGAACATGTGGAGAAAGGTGGTTCCTTAGGTATGAAGGCCTCTGACCATATAGGGCTTTGAAGGCAAGAACCAGCACCTTGAACCAAATCCGGTATGCTATGGGCAGCCAGTGTAGTGCTTTTAGTGCAGGCTGAATGTGCTCCCTCATGGAGACGCCTAGCAGCAGCCTCGCCACCACATTCTGCACCAGCTACAGCTTCCGGATTTGGGACAGGGGCAGCCACATGTAGAGAGTGTTACAGTAATCCAATCTCGAAGTGACCACTGCATGGATCACTGTTGCCAGGTCATTTCATTTGAGGAAGGGAACCAGCTGCCTTATCAGCCAAAGATGATAAAAGGCTGACTTCACAGTGGGCCTGCATCCAAGAGCACTCCCAAACTCCTAACCTCTGGCACTGGCGCCAACAGCACCCCATCAAAGGTCAGGAGTGGGATCCCTACCCTCGGATCAATCCAACTCTGGCACAGGACCTCCGTCTTCATTGGATTCAATTTCAATGACTCAGTCTGAGCCAACCAGCCACAGCTTGCAATGCCAGGTCCAGTTCTTCCAGACTAAAGTCAGACTGGCCGCCCAACAACAGATAGGGCTGAGTGTCGTCTGCATATTGGTGACACCCCAGCCCATGCCTCCGGGCAATCTGGGAAGGGGGTGCATGTAGATGTTTAATAACATCGTGGAAACTACTGCTTCTTGGGGCACTCTGCAAACTAGCAGGTGCCGTCAGAACAACTGTTCCCCTATGCCCACCCTTTGTCCCTGGCCCTGAAGAAACGAGGAGAGCCACTGCAAGGCAAACCCCTGAATCCCAGTGGCTTTGGTTAAACAAAGAATTCAAGATGTAGAAAGGAAACACAACCTAGGGTTAACAAGATATTGGAGAGAAGTATTATGAGTAAAGTCTCAGTGATGCCTTATATAAACAGCTTAGAAAACCTTGACCATAGGAGAGTTTTACTACGTTATGAGGCCATACCCTTCTGCTGTTTTGGAAGATAAATATAAGAGGATACTATACGAAAAATGTTTATGCCCCTGTGGGGATGGGAGTGCTGAGTTGCTCATGCATGTAGTCTTTGACTGTAAAATACACAAGTATTTTAGAGAAATATATATTAAACCTATAATTGATAGCCTGCCAGGCAAAACTAGAAGGGACTATCTTATAATAATGGTAGCCACTAGGAATAGGAAAATTACCCTCAAAGTGGCAAAATATGGATGGATGGCCATTAACAGGAGGAAAATCTGTCTAGATTAATAATCCAATAATAATTTGCATGATGTATTTTATGTATTATTGAAAAGTATTGGTAGTTTATACCTATTAGTTTTAATGGATTTTAGATTTTAATGGTTATTTATAATTTTTATGTTATGTTGTACTCTGTTTTTTATGATTGCTACGGTTGGAAGCTAACATAATAAACTGATTGACTGAATCCCAGTGTCGGCGAGGCAGTGGATCAGTAGTTGGTGGCTGACCATTTCAAATGCCACTGACAGGTCCAACAACAGCAACACTGCCAATCCGCCTCAATCCAGATGCATCTGAAGGTCGTCCGTGAGGGCAACCAGTGCCCTTGGTCCCATGGCCTGGTCAGAAGCCGGACTGGAAGGGATCTAATGCGGAGGTGTCATCCAAGAAACCGTGCAACTGAATTGCCACCACCCTCTCAATTAGTTTGCCCAAATAGGGCAAATTGGAAACTGACCAGTACTTAACCAATTTGGCCACATCCAGGGATGGTTATTTTAAGAGAGGGCGTACCACTGCCTCCTTGAGTGCCCTAGGGAACAGCCCCTCAGAGAGGGACGTTGATAATTTCCCTTAGAGTGCCTTGTAGCCTATCGCGGCCAGCTTTAATTAGCCATGACAGGCACTGATCCAGCCTGCAAGTGGTCAGGTGTACAGTTGAGAGTAACTTGCCAACCTCCTCTAGGCTGAGTGGACTGAGATAATCCAGATCTTGACAAAAAGATGTGCATAGAGCCTCAAGTTCCCTTACTGTCTCAACTGTGGCAGGAAGGTCATGACAGAGTGACTGTATCTGTGAAATAGCTCACACAAACCTCACAGCCAATCTCCAATTCCTTAGCATTTGGTCTGCCCTGTGGCAGAGTAGTAATAGATGGAATCATTCTAAATAATTGGGCTGGGTGCAAGCTCGCAATTGCAATCATGGCCGCATAATACTCTCTTTTAGTGGCTTTGACTGCCATCTCATGGGATCTCATAAACATCCTATAGGATGCTCTTGTAATTTTGCCCAGAGCATACTGCCACTATCTCTTTAGCTGTCTGAGCCCTCGCTTCATCAGCCACAGCTCCTAGAGGGCATAGAGGGTGTTGGGGAGCAGTCTTGTCAATGGCTGCCGAGAGTCAGCTATGCCAGTCCTCGACAAGCTCATCTAGTGAGAAGCCAGAGGGCATTGGATCTGAAGTCACATAGGGTCCATTTGGCTCCACGGACAAGCTAAAATATGCTTGCTGCCTATACAGGGTCGGGGTAGAACATTCATATGGGCCTTCAGGGCATAGTGGTCCGACCATGGTACTACCATAGCAGTAATTCGGTCTGCTGTAACCCCCGCCACAAAGATCAGATCAAGCATGTGCCCCACTTGGTGAGTGGGAGCCATTAAATATTGGGGGAATCCCAGCGCTGCCATGAACGACACCAGGTCCATCATCTGCGTGAAAGCTGCATCATCAGCATGGACATTGAAATCACCCAAGACTATCAGTCTAGGGTGTTCCAATGCCCAGCCTGATATGGCCTCCAGCAGGGATGACAGGCTATTTATCAGTACATTGGATAGACGGTACATCAACCAAACAGCCAAACTCTCCCCAGCTTCCCACACAAAGCCAGTGCACTCTATATGCCTGTGAGCTTCAGTGGTGGGAGCGTCCTCAAGGTGTAAGCCTTCCGAATGAACAGAGCGACAACCCGCCCCCCTTTAGTCCAGGATTGGTGAAGGACCAAGAACCGGGGAGGAGCCAGCTGGGATAGAGCTAAGTAATCTTGTTTTTAGCACAACAGTTGTTTTTCTTCCAAAGCACTGCAGTCACCATAGCACAAAACATCTAATGGCATTACCTATACACACTACAGGTAAGCTGTTTAGTTAAAATTCAACTCTGCCCTATCCCAGGTTTAACACAATGCACAGAGATGTGAAGTACACAGGCTTTTAGGCTCTTCTTCCTGTTAGGAGGAAATGCCACAATCAACTATCCCTAACTGCAATTTTTGTTTGATGGAAACCCTTTGAAATAGTAGCAGCTGTTAAGTAAATAAGAGTCAGCAAACAAGGAGAGAATGCTCTGAAAACAAATTAGGTAATTATTCTAGAATATGCTGTATGACCCCATTTGGGGCCAACTCAGATAATTTGCATGTGCCTACAGTGTTCCTAGATTATAGGCACACATTCAGGAAATAACTTGAACAGCAGATATAAAGAATGATCCGTGTCATGGAAATTTGTTCAATGATAGCAATCTTGGTGTTGTATAGCAAACTGAGCAGCATCTGACCTTAAATTCAGGGACATTAACGTCAATTGAACAATAATAACATTGTTAAAACATTCTCTATTTTACCATCCAATAAACTTGATGTTCTCTTACCTGAATGCTTCTCTTCTTACAAAAAACTGCATATACAAGTGACGTGTAAACTCCCTGTTGCTCATATTGTAAGTGGAGGGGGGAAAAAGAGCTGGCCTTCATGGTAAGCAATATAAAAGAACCACAATTAAGTTCTGATGCCAATTTAAAAATGTACAGCATGTACAGAAAACTAACAAGTCCAGATGAATTCTCATTTAGTATCTTCATCAGATTCATAAAGAATTTTCAGACAAAAAACTCTCAAACACATTGCTTAACAGGCTAGGGGAAAGCAGTATGTCTATGGAAATCCATCATCTACCATTAATATGAAGCAGAGGAAAGTAATCCCCACAGAAGGTCACCAAAATGTTTGTATCTACCAACAAGTACATTGACATCTACATTATCTCAATCTCTGATACCAGGATGATAGAAAAGAATGAATTTGCACAAATCTGAAGATACAAAATGAGAATACGGAGTCTTGTTATTTTTTCTGTTTTCAACACTGTACCTTTTAATATTGGCAATACAATTAACTGTTTGTGGTTCTTAATTTTGTGTTGTACTCTCCAAACTGTAACTGATCACCGATTACATCTGACCAACTGCTTTTCATTGAGAGTTATAAATTAGTCTTTTTAGCCAATGTGTGCATTCACACTATCCTTTGATATTTTAATTCAGGTATGGTGGAAGGCAGCATGTTGTCTAGACAACCATATCACAATCCCTTTTCATCTGCATGTCATTGTGCTTAGCCATAATACCTTCCTCTAGGATCTGTATCTACATAAAAGCTCAACTCAACTTCAGCGAACATAACCATTTCATTGCTGGGACCAAAGAGTTTTAAGTAACTCCTGAAAACATGCCAACAGCAGCTATCGATTTTAGCAGGTAATTCCAAACTGAACTGGTGCAAAAGGAGTACATAAGACTAAGATACCTCTAATTGTGAAAAAAAATATCAGAGCAAGAGAGCTAAACTAAAAAATGAGTCTTGTTAGCAGGACATTACTTTTGAACTTTGTGACATTACTGAAAACACTTCATTCAAGAAGCAATAATTTATATTTGTCCATTGGTTTTAGCAGACAAATGGGAACACATGCTTCATACGCACAAGGACCCTAATACCATCTGTCATCCGCAGTTCAGAAGGATCTCTGAAGGTAGGACAGGGAAAGGCTCAATACCCTAGTCAGGCCATATAGGTCTAACCTGGTCTGATACAGTAGCTTCACATGTTCAAAACTGCTTGCTGGATGGCAAATAATGAGCTCAATACAAGCCACAACAGGAATGTTAAAGGAAAAAAAACCAAGAACTCAAGCCTAATGAGTTTTATAAAATGAAAACTTATCAGGGTCATTTCTGTCTGTTCTCCATGCTAGCCCAATTCTTCTTCACCGCCTCATTCCTACTTCTTCAAAACAGGCTTGCCATGATATTAAGCAGCATGCTTGATTCTATTCCAAGAACCAGGAAACGCCCACTCCATGCCAATTCAAAGCCAGCACAGAGATGACTCACAACCCATTCACCTCAATGAAGCCCACAGAACACCATAACTTAATTATACATACGCATACTACCAAATTGACGCGGGATTAATCAACACAGGAGATCCTAAGGCCAATTCTGTGATGAGTAGAAACCAAATATGAAATAGCAGCTCAACCTGAATGCAGGCTTCAGAAAAGTCTACATTTGCACTTATTTTACTGTTTAAACACGCTATGGATATACACCCAATGTCCAGCCACATTAGGGCTAATGTTGGAAATGTTAGGTATCTAAGCTTTGTATCTAGAGCTTTCTTATGAAAATACTAAACTGAAGTAAACTGAATATTCCTGGCAGGATTATTTACAGGAATAACCCAAAGCCAATTTCTTCAGTACCAGAAAATGTGTTACAAATTATCAAGAATGAAGCAAAATTCACATCAATTCAAAATAGTATACTAAAATTACATTTAATAGTTCCTAATTATAACATTTTTCTAACTTAATGACAAAAGTCTCATTGAGGGATGTTTTCTCAAGAGCAAGTTAAACCTACCTTCTGAACTATGATTCCTCCAACACAAGACCAATGAACTGTGTTCTAGAGGTGCTACTCAGATTTACTGATTGCATGTGAATGAGTATTATCTCTCCCAAGCACTCACTTGATTACATACTCTATCATAGGAACCCAACAATAGTATAATCCTGACTCTCCAATGTAAAGTGTAAAAATTTGCACCAAGTAATCTCACTATGGTCCTTTCCACACTAGACCTTAAATCCTGGTTCAACCCTGTCCCTGAACTTACATTCTACCCTACACTCAAGTTCACCCCTGTAATTATCTCAAGGTATTTTTTCATTTCCACATTACACTGAGTTCACCCTAGATTCACCCCACACTTGTCCCGGGATAAACAGATGCTGTTATAACCAGGGATAAATGCAAGGTATTGTGTCGTGAGTTGAACTCTGATAAAACCAGGGATGAGATCCAAGTGTGGAAAGGACCTATGCAGAGAACCACAGGATAGTCAGTTCAAAGCAAACCTATTACAAAGCAATGTGCTTCATCAGAACTTTAAGCAAAATATCACATTCGGAAACATCAGTATAGCAAAGTATTTTAAATTATTTGTGAGACACAATGAATTATACTTTTACACATTGGAACTGATGGCAGTATGTTCTTTTAACATTTAAAAAGTCCACAACACCAGTTGAATTTTAAAGAATTTTAATACAAACTTAATATAAACTATTTCAGTCCCTCTTTAACATAAGACACTGACTCAAAATACTTTTATACCTTTTTCAAGTATTGCACAATGTAGGTACAAAATTAATATTTACGATTACATTTTCTTCCATAATATATAGCAAAAAATCTTTAAACTTTTTAACAGAAAATACAATTTGTGTTTCTCTCTTGGAAAAAGTATCCAATACAATTGAATTCCACCACTTAAGGAATATTTTCTACACTTTTTAGAATTGATGTTTTTAAGATGGATTTTATAATTTCAGTAAAAAAAATACAACATGAAGCTGCTGCAGTTGTCACAGATCACTGTAGTAAAAAGATAAAAATGCAATACCATGTTGTAGAAACAATATATACTCTGATATTTTACAAACTTTGTACTAAATTAAATTATACAATTAGAAAAGACCAATAAACCCACTTATTAGTGCCAATTTTTTATATATAAAAAAATCAGCTATGTCCTTGCTATATCTTAAATACTGTAAGAAGCCATATTTTGAATATATTTAATGTACAGTCAGTAAAAAATAACTTTGTGCTTGGTTGGCAAATGAAAAAGAAATGATGCATGTTGTCCTTATCTAACCAAGCTTGACATACTACAAGCTTTTAAAAAAACTCAAGAGGTGAAAAAGATACACCCTTGGGTACATGCATTTCAACTTGTACAATATGATTTGTGTTTTTTGTTTCAGTTAGCCATAACAGGCTGGAATTGCTGGTTAGAGTACTGCATGCTATTTAAGCTGAAATTCAAGCCATCCACAAAAGACTTCTCATTTAGACCTCCATAGGCTGCAAACATATCAAAGGCATTACTGTACTGGAGAGAACTACGGTTAAGGGGACTGTCACCAGGAAACATATTTGTACTACCTTGACCCTGTACATTAGGGAAAATGAACTCCTTTGCATTAGGAGAAAGGGCAGAAGTTTTCTGCTGTTGTTGCGGTGGTTGCTGTTGTTGTTGTTGTGGAACCTGCTGGTTACCTAAGCCAAGACCATAAAGAGAGTGCATGGAGGAGGAAAGCGCTTTCTGTTTCAGCAGATCATTGACATTCAAGCCAAGGTTAGTGGGAGAAGTGCGGGCAACCTTGTTGGTGCGGCTGCTGTTCTTCATTTTGGTTGAGCCAAACTTGGTGGCAGCAAATGTGGCAGTAGTGAAAGTTAAAGGCTGGGTGGACCGGGGCATAAAGGTTGGGCTCACAGTAGCAGAATGACCAAAAGGAGGTGAAGGAGAACTTGTGACAGAAGATGCCGGTTCACTAATTGGCATGAACACCTGGGCTTCTGGGTTAAAGCTATTCTTGATTTCCTTATCCAATTCACATCCATTTTCACTCGAATCATCCACATAAAGCACTTTCACTGGTCCCTTTTCACCGATTTGGTATGAAACCTCAAATGGGTCAATCCAGACACTAAGATCCTGAGGCAGATTGCCACGAACATCATCAATGTCCAAACCACTCTCTTTGGATGCTTGTTCAATAACTGGGTCCACTTTCTCTCCTACATGTATACATCTAAACCCTGATCCTTTGTATGGCTTTTCTGGATACCAATGCCCTTCATATTTCTTCTTAAGTAGTCTTTCAAGCTCTTCACCAAAAATGTTCACACGTCGTCTGGGAAGCTTATTGTACAAATACGAAATAATAAAATTGAGTGCTACTTGTATTTCAAGCTGCATAGCTGCTACAACACAGAATTACAAAGTCTCCGTTTCAAACCACAAAATGAGAAAAAATTCAATACCACAGGAAAGTAATTTTTTTCAGAGTGCTGTTTCAAGAAGATTATTATTCTTCACCTTGAGTAGTGTTGTTCCTTTAAGAAAACAAAAGCAAAATTGTGATTAAGGAAAATGTAAAAGCAAATTGATGAGGCCTATTTTAGCCTCACACATTATTTAAAACAGGTTGTATTTCAAAACTGCAGACATTACAACACTCTAACACTGCACTTGCCACTTAAAAGCTGTCATTAAGTATGCTGAACACAAATGTAACACTACAGATTAAAACATTTTTACAAGTATAGCATTAGGCATTTCAAAATCTGAATTTGAAAACCAAGAACTTAAGCAATGTGCAAAAGAGTAAGCATGTCTTTAGGACATTATCTCAACAGAGGAAGGTCTGTCAGGAGTTCAGTTACCAAACACTATTTTTAGTGATTTATAGAACCCAGCTGTAGCATTTAGAATCACTTCCAAATGTCTCAGATCTAAGAGAGTAATTCTTTATTCTAAAGTTTCAAACTAATAAGAAATATGCTGTTTATTATTTGTAGAATTTAACAACTGTTTCAGTTTAAATAAACTTGGAATTGAAAACTGACAAGTTCTGAAAAAACTATCAAGACATGTAATGTTTCCCAATGACCACTGTTTTACTACAACATGCATATACTGTACATAAAGGAATAATCCATCCCTTATCCACAAAAACAAACTTCAAGGTTTTATTACCAACCCAAGACCATCAGAATCTTTTAAATTTACCACCTTTTTTCAAGCATTTGAAAAAAACTGGGCTGAAATCCTTACATCTTTGCTTCATTTAAAAAGGGGTCATGGTTACTCTTCTATAAATTAATACAAAGCTAAAATAAGAGGTAAGGAATCCCTAAAAATAACTTGCTACTAAAAGGAGCAATGCATTAGAATTTAAAGGCCTGGTATCATCAATTACTGCAAAAAATTAACAGTTTTTACTACTAAGGTTGAGGATTTTCCCAGCACAGCATCATAACAGTAGTCTTGGAATCTAGCAAATTCAAAAACTGGAGAGCCAAGGCATATTTCAAAATTCTACTGCTAATTTTAAATGACTGGATTTTACTTTTCTGTACCAGATAGTTATGCTTTCAAAAGTTCACCTTGCTTGTAAAGCAGTTCCCTTTCCTTCCCCTCTCTTTACATGATAAGAGAACACCCAGCTGTATGATAAGGCGACCTTTAAACCATTGCTGGATCAGCACTGGGTGGGGATAAGGAAAGATCAAGGGCAAACATAAGATATTTACAAATGGGAACACATAGGGTATGGAAGATCTGACTGCAGCAGCAATATGGACCATTTAAAATAATTTATTAGTTCATCTGTTTAACCTCCTCTGCACAATTGGAACAATACTACCCTTTTAAGGAGGGCAGAATTGATGAAATTCATGTCTCCCTTCCCTGTAATGATACAGCACAAGGAGTTCATTAAACAAAACAATTCAGAGTATTCCCAACATTTTTCCTTATTAAAAAAAGGAGTTTTATAAATTAGCTAAACCTGCTAGTTACATTAAAAATTATAGCGGTGTTGGGGGAAGGGAAAGAGGAGGAACCTTAAGCAGAGTATACAGCATTACATAACCAGGCAGTTGGGTCTCATTAGATTTCTGCTCACAGCTCTTTGAGCGCCAGCAGCAGGAGAAAAAGTGCTTTCTATGATGGGGGAAGATGATTGGCCAAGTCCACTCTCTTCTAGTTAAGCGAAGCCAGGCCCAGTTCTCCATTATCTCACACCCAGTGGCCTTCCCATAGCATAATGGGGAGGAGCAGCAGATATCCTTAAAAATGAGCTCTATGTCACTCTGACAAGCGTATACAAAAACACAGGCAAAACTGTTCCATAGTCCCCCCACCGCCACCACCACTTCAACTAGATCTTTACAAACTCTACTGAGATTCCCACAAAGGAAGGTCCTTTAGGCCTCCCCTGCATCATACTTACCATATTCTCTTCCCATCCACCCACTAACTCCCCCCACACTTGCCTTTTAGCTCCAATAAAAAAACAGAGACCATGCCACCCATGACCATCTACAACTCCTGCCAACACATCGCGCCCCCCCTTCTGGAGAGGAAAAAAGGAAACTGTGCCAAGCCGCTCTCCTCCCCCCCGCCGCCGGTCTCTCCCAAGTGCAGTCGGCCCTGACAGGCTCTGCCAACACTCGAGCGCCTCCCCTCCTGACTACCCCCCACCCCGCAAAACTCAGGCAGCCGCTGTCCCAACCTTGCACCCCCCCACACATGATTTCCCGGGGGGGGAGGGCGGGAGACGAGCTCTTCCAGCCAAGCAGCTTCGCCCGTGTTAAGCGAGGCTGCCTCATGCCAACCACGCTGGCCCCATTCCCCACCCCACCCCCTTTGCTCGCCACCCCCGTCAGTGCCTCAGAGGGGCTGCGCCTGCCAGCGTCTCCTCACTACTCCGCCTCCCTCTGCAGGGCTGTGTCAAACTGTGTCAACACACACCCTCACTCGGCGCTTGTCCTGTCAGCCCTCCGCCAACACCCTCCTCGCTTCTTTCCGGACTAACCAGGGAGCCTTTTCTCGCCGCCGCCGCCCCCCGGGTCCTCGGTTCTCCTTCCTCTCCCCCCCCCCTTTTCAGTGGGGCTGGCACAAAAAACCTCACGCCACGACCGCCACCCATTCCGTGCTGACGAGGCTGTGGTAACCCCATCTCCACTCCACCGCGCCGCTCCTCACCCACCTTCTGGCCTGTACCAATCCCTTTCTATCCCACACCCCTTCTGGCAGGAGGGGGGGGGGGCCTCCACCAAACAGAAGCAGAGATAGCGATACTCACCCGGGGTGAGTGAGGCGGCGATATGAATAGTGCAAATAAATCCCGATGAGAGTGCGGGCGAGAAAGGAACGAAAAGGAGGGTTCAGTACCGAAGCCCCATTACCCTCAGGAAGGGCGCAAGGGAAAGTACGACTGCGCTTCTCACACCCCGGGACACGAGATCCAGCGCCCCCGCCTCAGCAGCTGCGAGACGCCTTCTTCTACCACCCGACAGCTCGCCGCTCCCCTATTTATGCCCTTCCTTTCCACGCCTCCGCCATCCCGTGTGGATACGCCCACCCGCTCCCCGCCTTCTAGGTCCCTCCTACTAAGCTGCCAATCGCCCGGCCCCTGCCCCGCAAGCGGCGGCCCATTGGCCTTCTGCACGTGCCAATAAGGCCTCCGTCTCCGCCCCTTGTTCCCTCCCCCTCTCTGTACGCTTCTTTCTTTGCTTCAAGCTCCTGCCTAGTCCGGGTTTTACAGGATTGCCCGTTCTCCCATCCGGCAGAGTCCACAAACAGTAATGTAACATAAGAGTGGCTCTCCAGGGGGCTGCTTGCGACACATAACTGCAAAAATTGCTTTCCCTTAACTACCTTGTGTATGAATATGGTTTGTGTTTTAGATCTTTTCTTGCTTCTGCCCTCAATATCTTCGCCTTTTCCCAGTGAAACCTCTTGTTTCTTGCAAGGGGGAGGGGAGGAATACTGTGGTACCTGAGCAACTAACCGTTACTGTAGCATAAGCTTTCAAGGCCTAGATGAACCGGCCTCTACACAGATAGCTTCAATACGTCTTATTGAATATAGGATTTCCTTTTTTTAATTGTTGCAACAGAACAAACATAGGGCTGTTTTCACGCTTTGTCTACAGTTTGCTTTTCCTTTATTACCCCTTGCCGACCCTATACCACCGCCACCTCTCTTCCCCATCGTTGCAATTGCTCCGCCCATGCCTTATACGGCTGCTCCACACGCCCTATACACACGCACATATTTGCCTATCGTGATTAGTATTGATATTCTCTCCTCATCGCCATTTTGCTTTACGAGCTCCTCCACCGCCTTCTCCTACTTCCCTGCATTACAGGAGCCAATGAGGTTAAGATCGACCCTACGTCAATTCCCTCCCCCCATCATTCCTGCCTCCTGCTGCTATGGCTCTTGCAGTTACATCAACTCATACGTCACTTTCCTGTACA
Source organism: Gekko gecko (assembly GCA_029375565.1). NCBI lineage: Eukaryota > Metazoa > Chordata > Lepidosauria > Squamata > Gekkonidae > Gekko > Gekko gecko. The sequence continues at coordinate 228,277,609 of JAPDNY010000002.1, forward strand.
ACTCTTCACGAAACTACATTTCCCAGGATGTTTTTCAGCGCTAGACCTCATGGGAGGAGGAATGAACCTGTACTGGGAGAAAAAAGAGACATCAAAAGCTTTCCAGCCTACTCCTGACTTAGAAAAAGGCTGTGGCAATGAGATTTGAAAAGGTGAAGGCGAAACCCTCCAAACCACAATGGCAGGGTGTGATCTCCTCCACTCTTTTTCTTTTGACAAGCAGGGAGTGTGGTGCTCATTGTGTTTACAGATTTTCTTATCCATAAAGTAACATTAATTACATGCTTCGTTAAAAAGGAATACTGTTGAGATTTCTGACCTCATTTTACTCAAGAGTACTGTTTCATATCACATGTGATTCCTCAAAAACATGTAAATATCTTGCCAACTCAATGCTTCTAAACTCACAGAGATTTTTTCCCTTCATAGAAAAGAGGGAGTGCTGCTCCTGATATGTGTATTCATACCACTTTTGCCTCTAATAAACAGGTTTTGCACAATTGTGTATTATTTCAAAAACCTGCAAAGCCTGTTTGACCAAAGTAGTACAAAAATAAATGCTAGTATACCACATGCTATGGGATGCTATGCCTCTTTCAAACCACTTAAATAGGCCTATGTAATCGCTATGCATGCCAAATGAACAATTTCTGCTTATGAAAAGGGGTGTTGGTGTTTGATTTTGTCTTGATAATTGCTATAGTTATTGTTTATCTCTATAAAATCTTGTTTCCAACATATCACACTATAGCATAGCCAAGAAACAGAACCCAGGGCAAGGGCTATGCAGACTGGAAAAGGCTTGATCCTCAGTAAGTAGAACAGCAGGCATTGGCCCCATCCCAGTGGTGTCATTTCACAACCTTTTGACTTCCTACATACCTCTTTCACTCCTTGAAGGACAAGTAAAGCACTTGCACTCTTCTGCTGAGGATACAGTGTGCTGCTACCTGAAACCCTTCATGTCTATTTATTTATTTCTTACTTTCCATTTATATCCCGCCGTGCCGGGCAAACTGGCTCACTGATGTCCTATTTCTCACTGATAGGGTCCTCCTGGGGGTGGGGCAGGATGCAGTGCGACTGCATCCACCCACCAATATAGATGTCCTCTCTCCCAGCCCACGTCCATGAGGCATTTTGTTCCCTTGATAGAAAAGTAATTACAATAAGTTTTCATAAAACACAGGCTCATCTTTGACCCTTGCTGTGATTCTTGCCCCTCTGACTCACTTCTCCCAAGTGGTGCTTATGACTGTTACATATTCTCCCATTGCAGCAGAATATCACAGCTGCACAACAGATGCGGTTTATTTCAAATATTGAAGTCCTAGAGACCAGCCACCCTGCCCTTAGGGTCTCCTGCATTACGACAATGATTATTTGTAAATGTCTGATCTGAAAAGAGAAAAAGACAGAAACAAAAGGGGATCTCGGTGGGGATTACCCTCTCCCCTGCCCGACTGTGTCTTTGCTGTATTCCTGTCATATGGTTGCCAATGCTGGGTTGATTAATTTCTGGGGATTCACCAACGTTCCCTCTAATTCCCCCCCCCTTTTAAATATCTTTTATTTTGCTTTTCTAAACTACAAACCTACAGGGTCTGGGGAGTGAATACAATAAAAAAAAGAGTAGCAAGGATCATAATACAAAAGTTTTAAATTTTTTGATACTTCCCTCTTGCCCACGTAGTAAAAAGTGAGAATTAATTATATAACAGTATAAAGCAAACAATCACAAACATGTTCCACTGCAGTGTGTACAACTTAGCTTAGATTTATGAATAAAAGATAAACATCAGGCTATCAAGATTAATCTATTTTGCTTTCTTCTTTCCTCTGAGCTTCTTTTTATCAAAATCCAGTTTAACTTTTAGAGGTTTAGGGGCAGCTGCCCCTAATTCTGCTTCAAGGTCAGATGATTTTGCCGAGCTCGTCAAGGTATTATCAGAACTTTCCTCCTCTTTATCTTCTTCGGCTATCTTTGTTATCCTCCACGTTCTCAGATTCCTTTGTCACTTTCTGTTGTTGCTCTAAGAACCTTTTTGCTTTAGAAACAGAGTCAATCTTTTTTCCCATTGAAGTTGAAGATGAGCCCTTCAGGTATTATCCATCTGTATGGAGTGGTATTCTCCTGTAAAAACAGTGCCAAGTCTCTGTATTGTCTCCTCCTTTTCCTGATCTCAAATGGGATGTCTTTTAGTACTTTGATTTGTTCTCCTTTAATTTTTAGGGTTATTCCATTTGTCGCTTTCAAGATTGTATCTCTTGTTGATCTTTTTAAGAATTTTACATATATTTCCCTGGGTAGCTTGTTTTTTTTAATAAATTCTGGATATGTACGGTAAATCAAGTCAGTATCATTTTGTAAAGCTTCGGCTGTTAAACCCACCATGGGAGCCAGTTCCTCACTTAAAATCTCTTTTAGATTCGCTCCCTTCTGCTCTGGAATCCCTTGAAGTCTCAAGACATATGCTGATTTTTCCATTTGAAGAAGAAGCAGTCGTTGTTGCCCAGAGATTTTTTCTTTTTCCACTACCTCCAGTCGTTGTCCAAATTCTTTTAACTTAACGTCAACTTTTTTCAGCTTCTTTACTATCTTCTCTGTTCTTGTTGAGGTTTCTTTAAGCTCTTTTTGCAATGTGTCAAACTTGTCATTGAGGTTAGTCATCTGGTCCAGCAGAGGGCGCAAAGCAGCAGCAATCATTTTAGGAAAGTCTGTGGTTACTTCCAGTTTAGTAACCGGAGATGATGAGCTGGCAGTTTCTGCTGCAATTTTCCCCTTAGCTGCCATTTTTTCTGTTTGCTGCATCATTGGGTGCGTTCAGACGCGCCGTTTGAGCCGTTTTCGGCACGGCTCAGAAACGGCTTTTACCTGCGCGTTCACACGCCCAACATCTGCCCACCGTCCCCAGCCGTCGCTTTCTGGAGCAAACCTCCTTTGAAACGGAGTATTTTGACACCACTTACCCAAGTGGTGTTTTCCATGATTCTCCGTTTCAAGTCGCACTTTCCCCTGTCTGATCGCTCCATCCAGCCACTTCCGGGTGCTTCAACCCCCCTCCCCTCTGGGAAGCTGCCTCCAGCTTCCGCTTTTAGTCCGCCATTTTTTTCCCCCCTTAGCGGTGTGCGCTTGAGCAGAGCTCCGCACTTAAGTTATGTAAAGAAAAGCTTCAGTGGTGCCTAGTTCAGGCATTTAGACGAGTCCAGGATCTTGGGGAGGCCAGTTTCGGGGAGAAAATTTAAACAGAAGTCTTCATTTAAACTTTAAAGGGACGGGTTGAAATCGCTGTTCTGCGCACGCGCCAAACTTCCTGTTCAGGAGAGGGCTGCCTGTGCGCATGCTCAAAGGAGAGGGGAACCCCCCCCACACCTGCAGGAGGACGGCAGGGAGCTCCGAAGGAGGGAAGGAGGAGGTGAGTGTGATCGCGATTCTCCAGTTTTAAAAAAAAACACATCGTGCCGGAGCAGTTTAAACCGCTCCAGCACGCTGTCTAAACGCACCCATTGTTTATGTTAGGAGAAAAGTTTTAAAAAGCCTCTGAAAGCCTGCAATTTTATCGCTTTCTTGCTGATTATGCCACACTCAGTCAAATATTTGCTCCCTTCAAGCCGCCTTCTCAGTCCCCGCTTTAAACTCAGTCTTTTCGGGATTGGGTGTTCCCCTCTCCCTACCGCTTGTTTGGGGCTTTGGCGTGGCTTTACTACTGTCATTTAGGTGATTGTTCACTAGAACATGGATCGACTCACATTTTTACTTGCACTTCTTCAAAAGATAGGGACGATCATTTTTCTTTGGATTGTTTGTGTGCTCTGTCCAGCATTTGCCTCTTGATGCCATCGCTGGCTTCGTGCCGCAGGAACCTATTGGGGCAAAAAGGAGCCTCAATCCCTTGGCTGCCGCCTTGGGAGAGGCACTTCACGCTCCCCAGGCTACGACTCCCTTACAAGGAGTCGAGAGGGCCCAAGATCAACTCAGACCCTTCCCCATCAGCACGATTTGCGGGTCATTCACATCAGAGCTGTGATGGAGCGCACCCACCCACAAGCCGCCAAAAACTGGAAAACAAATTCCACCCCCTAATGAGTGGAGCAGCTGACATCCTGAGCAGAATATAACTACTGTAATCTTAAAATGGGCAATGGGCAGCGCAAGATCCTGCAGAGCTCCAGACTGCTGTTGAGTGGGGCCACCTGTGTTAATGAGTCGCCCCTCACGCACATAGTTTAGAGCAGGGGTGGCCAAACTTGTTTAATGGAAGAGCCACAGGATAAATGTCAGATGTTTGAGAGCCACAAGACATGAAGAAATATTACACATCTTTACTGGGAAATATGCAGATTTGTTTTTTATTAACATTAAATGAGACTACCAAAAATAAAAACAAAAGGGGTAAAAACAGATATGGATGGTAATTATTTGTCCAATGTTATTCATTTGTTTGCTAGTGATATTTATTTGTCTAAGAGACAGAGAGAGAGGTGGAAAGAAAAATGAAAGAGGCAGAAAGAGAGAGAGAGAGAAAGAAAGCAAATAGATGGGGGGAGAAGGGAAGAGAGAAAGGAAGGAAGGGAGAAAGAAAAAAAGAGAAAGAAAAGTGGAAGGAAAACAAATAGATGGGGGAGGGAGAGAGAGAAAGAAACAAACAAAGAAAGCAAATAGTTGGGGAGGGAAGAGAGAAAGAGAAAGATAGAAAGAATGAAAGGGGGAAAGAGAGGAGAGAAACAAAGAAAGCAAATAGATGGGGAAGGGAGGGGAAGGAGGGAAGCGAGAGAGAGAGAGAAAAGAGGAAGGAAGGCAGAGAGAGAGAAAGAAAGAAGTGGAATGAAATCAAATAGATGAGGGAGGGAGAGGGAAAGGGAGAGAGAGGTGGAAAGAAAGCAAATAAATGGGGAGGGAGGGAGAGGTGGAAAGAAAGCAACTTGGTGTGGAGAAGGGATTTAAAGAGACAAATGTCTTCTTCAAGCTGGCAGGCGGGACCACTGGGTGGGTCTATGGAGAACATCTTTAAATACATTCTCCAAGTTCCCTTCACCCACTGCCATGCCAGCTTGGCTTGGAGAAGGGTTTTAAAGAGACAAATGCCTTCTCTGAGCCCAGCTGGCTGGTGTGGTGGAGGGGTGGGGCTTGGAGAACATATTTAACTTTAGATGCAGAGGGAGGGGAGAAAGAGAGAGAGAGAAAGAAAGGTGGAAAGAAAGCAAATAGATGGGGGAGGTAGAAAGAAAGCAACTTTAAGTGCATCCTCCAAGCCCCCCACCACTATGCTGGCTGCCTTGGCTTGGAGAAGGGATTTAAAGAGACAAATACCTTCTCCGAGCTGGCTGGTGGTGGGGGGGGACATTTAAAATTGCATTCTTTCTCTGCTCCCCCACACACACTTCAAGCCTACCCAGGGAGGGGAACACTGGCTGGGGAAGGGAAGACCAATCAGGCAGGTATGCCTTCCCTTTGCTTCCCAAGCCACCCTGCCGGGAGCCACTCACTATATGTGAAAGAGCTGCATGTGGCTCCTGAGCTGCAGTTTGGACACCCCTGGTTTAGAGGGAACACTGACAGTGGAGGCTGGGAAAAGACCTTAGTGGGCTATAATGCCATACAGTCCATCCTCCAAAGCATCCATTTTCCTTAAGGTAACTGAACTCTGTAGTTTGGAGATCAGTTGTAATTCCAGGAGATCTCCAGGCCCCACCTGGAGCTTCTTAACCCTAATTCCTGAGGAGAGCAAAAACATTCCAGGAGCAGGGAACTGGGTGGGTAAGCAACATTTTCCTCCTTCCAGGAAAAGCCACCAATGCTGCAATCCTGAAAACACTTTTCTTGGAGTAAGCCTCATTGAATAAAAGGGGACTTACTTCTGAACAGAGACCCTTAGGCTCGCTCTCTCCCTGTCCCTCTCTCTCTCACACACATTTGCCTGTGCCTGTTTCTCTTATCACTGGCATGAGTAGCACTGGCTTGACAGCCCGGTCACCTCCACCGGAAGTTTTAGGGTTGCCGACTCCAGGCTGGGAAATTCCTGCAGATTTGGGGGGGAGGGAGTTGGGGGGGACACCTCAGTGGGTATAATGCCATAAATCCACTTTCCAAAGCAGCTAACTTTCTCCCGGAGAACTGATGCCTATAGATAAGGAACAGTTGCAATCCCGGGAGCTTTCTAAGCTGCGCATGGAGACTGGCAAACCTACATAGCCTGTGCTGGTAGTGCCCCTAGATTACGAAGGAAAGAGGCAGGCGAAATGACAGACGGAGGCGAGCTAGAATGAAACGTGGGGGCGGGAAAACAAAACGGGGAGGGAAACGGCGCCTTACGCGGCTTGCTGTTGGTGGCAAGACCGTGCGAGCTCTCCGCCGGAGGAGAAAAGCGATTGGGTGGTGAAATCTGCCACTCAAATGCAAGAAAAACAGAAGGAAGAGCGCTGTCCTTGCTTTTCTACAGCAGCGCTGCCAAAGTTTAATGTGCGTGGCAGTATCTCTGCGGTTAACACGAGGAGGAAAGAATTGCATTCATTTAACTTTTTTTTTAAAAGACAGCAAAGATTACTGAAATTAGTCCCAACTGGATTGGATTATTTTAGAGGCCGCGCGACGGTCAACTACAAGCGGACAAAGGTCTGTGCGGGGAAGAAAATATCTACGACTTGGTTGGATGCAATGCTCCCTCTAAACTGTGGAGTCTTGTGAGCAAAAATTCTGCTTTGCGAGTTACTGGCATTAAAGTTGTAAGCAAGCGATCTGGCTACTGCATAAATTAGTTTGCTCTGGAGCCATCCTTCCTGAGCGAAGACAAAAATGTGTGAGCCAGAGGCTAAAAAATAGTGAGCTAGCTCACACTAACTCAGCTTAGAGGGAACACTGGTTGGATACTGATAATAAGAAAAAAAATCAGAATTTGTGTATACGTGTCTTATTTCATATTTGAAACTGCTTTACAGGTGTACTTATTTATATTGTGTATTGTTCATTTAAAGTTGTAACTAGAGATTTTTTTAAAAAAAATAACAACACGTGTGCAAAAACCTTCCTGATACATAATAAAGGTATTTCTTCTCTGTTTTCTTTGTGTCTCTTTTTTTCTTTGGTGCTAAAAATATTGGCCACAAGTAGTAACGATTGGTTACATCCTCTCCTTAGTAACCGCTTGATTGGTCATTGTATATCTAGGACAGGGGTCCTCAAACTAGGCCTGCGGGCCATATGCGCCCGCCGAGGACATTTATGCAGCCTGCGGGGTGTTTATGCCCGCCCCCCGCCCAGAGCCTCCTCCTCCTCGGGCAGCGCAGCAGCAGTGCCCCCGCCCACCTGCCGGGCTCCTCCTCCCGAGTAGCCCCATTGGGAGAGGTGCCTTCAAGGGCGCGGCGGAGAGCAGCCCGGGCGGAGCTCCTCCCGGGGGGGGCAGGCGCCTCCCCCTCCCTCCCCAGCCCGGGCGGGGTTCAGCTGGAGTGTCCAGGGACGGGGGCTGCGGAGAAGAAGCTGCGTGGAGCAGCTGGTCAGGGCAGCAGCGGCAAAGGGGAAGGGTCCCGGGAAGGGAGTCACTCGTGGGGGGGCAGCTGCCGGGAGGTCCTGGGAGGGAGGGAGGGAGGTGGGGGACATGCTCGGCCACGGTTGCCGACTCCGGGGTGGAGAATTCCTGCACATTTGGGGGGAAGGTGCATTCTGGGAAAGGTCTGTTTGGGGGAGAGAGAACCCCCCGTGGGAGCAATGCCGGTGAGCCCCCCCCCTCCAGTGCCACAAGGGCCCCCCGGGGGACTGATGCCTTTCAGCCGGAGGGGGGATGTCATCCTGGGGGCAGGGGCTAAGGAAGCCCCATTGAAATACTGGTAAGTTTGTTGATTTAATTTTACTTCATTTTAAATATTGTATTTGTTCCCGTTTTGTTTCTTCACTTCAAAATAAGATATATGCAGTGTGCATAGGAATTTGTTCATAGTTTTTGTTTCTACTATAGTCCGGCCGTCCAATGGTCTGAGAGACAGTGAACTGGCCCCCTGTTTAAAAAGTTTGAGGACCCCTGATCTAGGAGGTGTAGGTCGAGCTCTGGTTTGGTGCATGGAGGAGTCCAGGGGAGGGTCGGTGTGAAAGGAAAAGAGCTGTGAGTGGAACCGAGCAAACAATCACCTCCTCCCACTTAAGCAGTATCAAGGGACAAGGTATGGGGGGAAATATCAGCGACCTGGGTTTGCTGGCCCAGGAGTAAAGCAAGCACAACTGTTCTAAAAACAAGCAGTGTCCTTGCAGTGAAAACAAAATTAGACACTAGGAGATGAGTGCATGTGGGGCCCTTCTTGCCAGTTAGGGACATGTTAGGACATGTTGAAACATGTCAGGGTAAAAATGAAAGGTTTAAAAGCAATTTTAAAAAGTCATCCTATTCAACACAGAATGCAAACCTTCTGGTATGAAGCACCACCAAGAGCTGTTGGGAGACTGGTTGTAAAATGCAACTTCCAAAGATGAACTGTGGGTAGAAGAAACACCTGTATTCACAATATTTTGGAGGTTTACAAATTCCAGTAATACATAATAATTTTTGACAAGTTTTGCTTTTTCATTGCAAAAGTAATTCAGATGTTGACGGCTCCCAGTCCTTTACGCCATGCATATTATTGTTCATAATTATCAGTATCCTTGGCAAGTAGCCGTGCCAGACATGTCATCAGCCATTAATTTGGTAAACTGTATTGTGTACACTGGGCCCAACTGACCAGTCATGATAATAGTTACTAGCAGTAGCCATAAGATGGTTAACAATGACAGTCAACCTGCTTGAGCTCTGAGATACAGTGATGGTGCCTTCTTTTAGGAACCAACATTTTCTGAAGGTGGGTCAGAATTGGTGAGATATAGAGCTACTGCTCCCACAGTCTGGAATAACCTTCTTCTAGAGGCAAGAATGGAAGGTCAGTAGTTCAGCAGTTCGAGACCCAAGAATGCCACATGACAGAATGAGCTCCCGTCTCTAGTTCCAGCTCCTGCCAACCTAGCAGTTCGAAAGCAAGAAATTGCAAGTAGATAAATAGGTACCACTTTGGTGGGAAGATAACAGCATTCCGTGCGCCTTGGTGTTTAGTCATGCCGGCCACATGACCACGGAAATGTCTTCGGACAGCGCTGGCTCTTCAGCTTTGAAACGGAGATGAGCACCACAACCCTGGAGTTGGATTTGACTGGCTTTCGAGCAAGGGAACCTTTACCTTTACTAGAGGCAAGAAAAGTACCTGCCAGATTAAATTAAGGACATGACCTGTTTTAGTATACTTGGTGGTTTTAAATTATTGTTTATTATAAAACATTGGTTATATTGTTAATCACCTTTCAGCTGAATGACAGCACATAGAAACAAATAGTAAATGGGAGAATGGAGTGTACATTTGGCAACATGCTTATATATTGTACAGGATTGTTGTAATGCACTCATTGTTGGGTTGCGTTTGAAGATTGTTTTGAAGCTTAAATTGGGGTAGGAATGATCAAACTCCTTCAAGTTCTGTTTGCATCCTGATGGCTATTCACAAACTTGCTGATGATTTAGTGACAGTTGTTGTATCAAGATCGCATGGAACTTCTCCTTGGAGTTTGATGGACGGCTTCTTGTTAAGCACAGCACACAAGTTATATCTCTTACAGCCTGATGGTGCTGCTGCATAGACGTACTTCTTTACAACCAAATTTAGATTTATCATGAATGTTTTGGACAATGGGTTATTTTAAAAGTAGATCCTACTTTCACTGTCTCCAATTAATGGTTTTTGATTGCTTGCAACCACTGATACAAATGATTCAGAAGTTTTGGTATGGGCATGGCTTTGCAAAGGACCAGGGTAGTGGTAATTTTCTATCATGTACATTATTTGGATTTTACCACAAGCACCCCTGTTCACTTTTTAAATGTACTTGACCTATTGTTCTGCTCCAATCCCCCGGCTTGTTAGTAATTACCATACCAACAGTTGCAAAAATAATTTTTAAAATTTACCTTTAGTGGGTTTATTAAATACAAGTATACTGGTGATAACTGCTCAAGTGCAAAAACAGGTGAGCCAGTGTTGTGTAGTGGTTAGAGTGTCAGACTAGGATCTAGGAGGCCCAGGTTCAAATCTTCAATCCAACCGCCATGGAAGCTTTCTGGGTAGGTTTGCCAGGCTGAGCATGACAACCAGCAGGACTAGGGGTGGGGACAAGAAGGCATGAATGTTATGTCAAGGATGTTGCCAATATTGCAATGGCAAGAAAGGGTAGCTCTAGGATTCACCAGAAACTCTATGGTAATTCCTAAAGCTACCCTATGTGACTTTCAGGTTTTACCCAGAAGTGACATTTATTTATTTATCGCATTTACATCCCACCCATCCCATAAATGGGCTCAGGATGGGTCACAACAGTTCAATAAATACAATAAAATTTAAAACACATTAAAACATATAAAATCAATAGTCATGCTTGCCATAGGGAGAATCCGGCCTATTGATGTAACTAGGTATGGCCAATTATCAGTAGGTGGGAGACCGCAACCTCGGGAGGGGGGACATATGGGGATGCCCGCTGCCTCAGCCAAAGGCTCAGCAGAATAGCTCCGTCTTGCATGCCCTGTGGAACTGAGTAAGATCCCACAGGGCCCTGATCTCAATAGGGAGCATGTTCCACCAGGTGGGGGCCAGGATGGAAAAAGCCCTGGCCCTGGTCGAGGCTAGGCGGAATCCTTTGAGCCAGGGATCACCAGGAGATGTTGACTCTCAGAGCGTAATGCTCTCCAAGGCATATATGGGAAGAGGGGGTCCCTTAGGTATGTTAGTCCTGGGGGCGTGGCGTCGGCTCTCTGTAATGGCGGACGCCTGCTGCTGAATCTCCGTTCCCGCCACTCTGACAAGCTCTAATTACCACCTTGGAAGCTAAGTTTTTCATCTTGAAAGACATGAATATACACTCCGGGAGTAAAAAATCGCCAAAAAAAACGAAAACGCCTGATCTCCGTTCCTTTTTAAAAAAAACCGGCACAACTGTGCCGGACGCGGCCTTGCCGACCCAGAAAACTAAAATGGCGACCGCAGCTGCCGAAATGGAAGAAGCGGAGGTATTTCTACAAGAAGACAGGTTGGTGGAACTTTTATCATCCTTGAAAGCTGATCTTAAATGCCACATTGATGAAAAAATATTACCCCTTGGGGAGCAATTGGATACCATCACCAAATCCCTACAACAAGTAGCTAATACAGCTAATATGGCTATGGAAATTGGTGTTACGCTGCAAAACGAAGTACAGTTTCTACAAAAAAAGGATGAATGGGCAACAGAAAAAATTCTAATGCTGGAATCTAAACTGAAACAGAACTCGCTTAAATTCAGAGGAGTAGAAGAAAAAGAGGAGGGAAACATGGAACTGGTCACCTTTATGTCTCACTGGCTGACGGAAATTTTAAGCCCAGATGAAAAGATTGCACCATTGATAATGCGAGCTTATAGGATTGGCTCCATGCTCTCCTCTCCAAAAAAGAGACCTAGGGACATAATAGCAGAATTCCAAGATGCTAGAACGGTGAAAGCAATATTACAACTTGCGCGTAAAGAAGGTTCTCTTAAATTCAAAAATTACAAGATTCAAGTCTATCCTGATTTGCCCAGGGAAAATCTTCAAATACGAGCTGCTTTGAAACCAATCACTGCTGCTTTACGTGAAGCTAATATTCGGTACAAATGTGTCCCATCCGGTACACTTCAAGTCCATTTTCAAGGACGTAACTTTATTGCTCATGACTTAGAAAGTGGCCATCACCTCTTGCAGCAACTAAAGCTGGAACCTGTCTCTGATCCTTTGGGAAAGCGCTCAATGAAGAGGAAACTGGAATTCCAAACATCTCCAATCCGATGGTCTAAGATTCCGATTCGAAATCAACCTACCTGACTTTTGTGTTGTTTTGTTCTTTTGAAACAAAGTGGTGGATGCTAAAAAGATATAAGTATTTTTATATGGTATTATGTGGTAATTTGTTTATCTTGTTATATTCATCTTTTGCTCTTGGAAGAGTGGTGTAGAAGGGAGTTCTCAGTAGTATGTGGCTCCTATTGTTGTATATGCTCTTCTTTTTTCTTTCTTCTTTTCTCTTGACAGATATGAAGATAATATCTTGTTTGTGGAAAGACCTTAGTGGAGGCATATGGCCCTCTCTAATTTTTAAAATGGGTCTTCTTTTTGTTTTTTTGTCTAGTAGCTTTGTTTTCATTTTCTTTATAAGAAAAATCGTATCTCAACTGTACTCATATAGTATTTTAATCCGAGAGGTTTATCCATTGTGGAAGTTTTATTTTAGTGAGCTAAAGTGCATTACAGTTTGCTGGTTTGTATTACTTAATGGTCTTTACTCTTTAAAGAGAGTTGTGGTTTATAGCTTGCTGTTTATATTGTTCAAGTTTAAAAATGTTACATCAATTTTATCTGCCTGGTTGCTCAGTGTACTACATTTTCTTCAATATGTAGTGATTATTCATACAATTGTGTCCAAGCATTTAATTTGTTATTGGAGGGTGTTGATGTCCTGTTCTCTACTTCCAAGTTATTATGTTTTTAAAATGTTTACTAGCTTTATAGTTGGCCTCCTTGATATCTTAGGAGTTTTTCCTCATCAGAATGGAGATGAAACATTTGAACTTCTTTTTTAATGACATGTGTGATATTGAAAGTCACTTTGTTTTTGTTGTTTCAACAGGAGCTTGGATTATTTCTCCTATTGGAGATGAGTTTATTTTTATTTTTTTCTTAGATGGAAACTTCTGTGGCACCATCGACATATTAGCATAACAAATGGCAAGTAATTTGCATGTTATTTCTTGTAATGTTAGAGGTATGAATCATGTTGTTAAACGCAGAAGACTTCAAGCTGCCTTGCTTAAAAATCATCCAGATATTGTATGCATTCAGGAGACTCATCTAAAACAAGACACATTAAAATTATTTAACACAGTCCAGTTCCCTTACCAATTTCATGCAGCTGGGACGTCAAAATCTAGGGGAACAGCAATTTTAATTTCAAGCAAGGTCTCATTTACCCTAACTGCAATTCAGAAAGACCCAAATTGACGTTTTATTTTTGTTTCTGGTGAACTTGATAGCAAGTTGATAACTATAGCCGCACTATATGCACCTAATGATAATCAATTAGTTTTTATAAGAGACACACTACAAAAATTAAAATTGTTTGCAAAAGGCCAAATTATAATAGGAGCAGACTTGAATTACGTTGTTGACTTACATTGGGATAGGTCCACCACTATTTCTCGAAGGGAAAAAACTAATACAAAAACCCAACTTGTAGATATTTTATTAGAATACGAATTGGTTGATTTATGGAGACTCTGTAATCCAACAGCTAGAGATTATACCTATTTTTCAGGACGGCACCAAGTTCACACTCGGATTGATTTTATTTTAATTTCTGCATCATTAAGCAGTGTCAGGACGGATGCATTAATTGGCCCTAAATTATATTCTGACCATGCATGGGTAGAAGGAACGATACAGTGGTCAATGACTAAAAAACCACCTTATCAATGGAAATTGAATCCTGCTTTACTTTTAAATGATTTTATTAAGCCAAAGATAGAAACAGTGATCAAGCATTACTTTGAAGACAATTCTAGATGTGGACTTTCTGCTGCTATGATTTGGGATGCATTAAAGGCAGTTCTCAGGGGCCACTTTATTTCATTAGCAGCCTATCAGAAAAAACAAAAAGATCTTCTTAGATCAGAATTAATTACTAAAATTAAGGAACTAGAGGACTTACACAAAAAAACAACCAGTAAAAAGGTCTATCAAAAATTACTAATAGAAAGACAAAATCTTGATAATTTAGAAGTTTCTAAAATAAAGCAGAATATCCTTTACTTTCAACAAAAGACATGGGTGAAATCCCCTAAATATTTACGACTTTTAGCACGTAGAATAAAGCCTAAGCTTTATGCTAAACCAGTCACATTACTCCGTGATGCACAAGGTAACTTATGTTCAAAACCTAATCAGATTTTGGATATATTTTGGAAGTTTTATAATAACCTATACAAGACTACGTCTCCATCGCCAGACTCAATTAAAACTTATCTTCTTGAAAAAGTTAAGCTTCCAAAATTATCTCAAGATCATAACAGTTTCTTAGATGCTCCTATTGAGAAAGATGAAGTGGAGAAGGTCATTGCTGCTTTAAAAAATTGTAAGTCCCCAGGTAATGATGGCTTGCCAGGAGAATTTTATAAAGCCTATAAGCATATTTTGTCTGACCATATAACACAACTTTGTAATGAGGCTTTTCATATTGGTACATTGCCACCTTCTTGGAATGAAGCCACTGTGATCTTAATTCCAAAACAAGGGAAAGATCTGACAGACCCTGGTTCTTATCGTCCCATTAGTTTATTAAACCAAGATGCTAAAATTTTTTCGGCTATATTAGCATCACGCTTAAGTAAAATTATACATGAATATATAAATGAAAATCAAATTGGTTTTATTCCTCAAAGAAATATGGCAGATAATATTCGCAAATCATTTAATATAATTAATTTTGGTAGGAAAAAGTCTTTAATTTCAGTGCTCTTATCGCTTGATATACAGAAAGCTTTTGATACGGTGGAGCCCTCTTATTTATATAAATTGCTGGAAGTTATGAATTTTGGTGTTAATTTTCGTACCGGTATATCATCTCTATATGCCTCACCACAAATAAAGCTTAAAATCGGTGGTGATCTTTCTGCATCTTTTCAGCCCTCAAGGGGTACTCGGCAGGGCTGTCCACTTTCACCTTTGCTTTTTGCATTATGTATAGAACCCCTAGCGATAGCGATTAGAACTAACAAACTCATTCAAGGAATTTTAATAAATGAGCATGAATTCAAAGTTAATATGTTTGCAGATGATACCGTCTTGTTTTTAACTAACCCCATCTCTTCCTTAAAATATACAATGGTAGAGCTAGATACTTTTGCTTCCATTTCGGGTCTCCGAATTAACCAGTCAAAGACAGAAATATATCCCATTCACTTGCCTGTAGACTTAATTAATTCTATTAAAAAACAGTATTCTTTTAAATGGATACACAACTCATGGAGGCACTTAGGTGTTGAAATCCCATTACATCTTGATAACCTATTCAAAGCAAATTTTGTTGAATTGCAACGCACAATCTCTCAACAATTAACAGATTGGTCTAAGCTGAAGATCTCCTGGCTTGAAAAGATGGATATTATAAAGGTTTTTATTTTGCCACGGTTTATTTTTTTATTTCGGACTTTACCTATTTTTATACCTATCCAAACAATTAAGAAATGGCAAAAAAAATTAAATGACTTTATTTGGGATAAGAAGACCCCACGAATATCATTTGATACTCTGTTCCGTAACCATAAGGCTGGAGGTATGGCATATCCTAATTTGTTGTTTTATCATGATGCAGCACAACTAACCAATTTGATAAAACTTTTAAATGTTCCCTTAGCTCCTGAATGGTATATAATAGAACAGACTTTTTCTCCAGGACAATTACTATCAGAGGTTATTTGGCAGTCTAGGTCACATCATACCTCTACATTACAAGAAAACCCTTTCTTATGGAATACTTTATTAGTTTGGGATCGCCACCGAAATAAACTTGCTCCACAAATATCTCCATTAGCTGTTTTCACCGAACAAAGTTGGTTTTTACCTGCAAATGCCAATAAAACATATAATATCTTTAGGTATAAACAGGTCAATAGAATCATAGATTTAACAAAAGATAGCAATTTGCTAAAGAAAAAAGATTTGGATACCTTACTTTCCAGCTCCGTTCCGTGGTATGCTTATTTCCAACTGAGTCATATGTTTCATTCTCCACCTGTTCAGGAAGGTCTTAAGAGGCCTCTTACTTTTTTTGAGCAATTATTGAAACGAAAATGTTCAGGATACAAGGGCTTCATTTCTATTCTTTATGATCTATTGCTTCAAACAACTTATAATAAAGAACCATCTTATGTAAATAGTTGGACAAGAGGGGGAGATATCTCCCTTACTCTAGACGAATGGTCTACTATTTGGAGCTCTAAGGCTTTTCATGATAGTAATATAATAATTAGAAGTCAATTATTCAAAACAATTTCAAAATGGTATTTAACTCCAGTTAGGGTGCACCATATCACGAAGAAGGCCTCTCCCAATTGCTGGAGAGAATGTGGTGAAAGGGGTACGTATTGGCATGTTTGGTGGGACTGTATTCCTGTGCAGAACTTTTGGAAGACCGTTGTTTTAATTATTTCACAGATTTCTAATTATTTAATACCACTAGATCCCAAGATTTTATTATTTAATCTATGGCCCCGATTGGGTATTGAGGCCTCCACAAAAACCCTTTTGGAATATCTCTGTGCAGCAGCTAGAATGACGCTAGCAAAATCTTGAAAAAGTACTACTCCAATATCGGTTAACTCTTGGATTTTGAAAATTAGTGAATTGTGTATGCTAAATAAGATTACTGAATCTCTGAGACAAAAAAATAATGAGAATTATCAATCTAATTTTACCGCAATTTGGTTTCAATTCTTGGATTTTCTATCAGATAAGGAAGATTTTGCTTCTACACTAAACTCAATTCTTATATTGTAACAGTTGAGATGTATTTGAATATTTTACTTATCTACTTATATATATATATTTCTTTCTTTTTTCCCTTTTTTATTTTTCTTGTTATAGTTATATTTGTAACTAGTCTGACTTTTCTTCATTTTTTTTTTTTTTTACAATGTGGTTGTTATATGATATTACAGTTAAAAAATTGTTATAATGGTTATGTTTTTTGTATTGTTAAAACCTTAATAAACTGTTTAAAAAAAAAAAAAGTATGTTAGTCCCAGGCCATATAAGGCTTTGAAGGTAATTACGATCCGGTACTCAACTGGCAGCCAATGCAGCTGACAGAGCACATGCCAAACATGAGCCCAGACAGGTGTTGACGTCAGCAGGTGTGCCACCACATTTTGTACCAGCTGTAATTCCCAGATCAGCTTCAAGGGTAAGCCTGCGTAGAACGAGTTGCAGTAATCAAGCCTAGAAGTGACCATTGCATGGGTCACTGTAGCTAATGACATCTCTGTTTTTTATTTTATTTTTTTCTCATTGCTACTTGGAGCTGCGATGGGTAATGGGACTTGCCAGCCATAGCAGGAGGCCTGGCAAGGCTATTGCTGGATGACCTTGGGCCAGTTACATACTATAAGCCTAACCTACCTCACAAGGTTGTTCTGATGATAAAATGGAGGAGTAAACAATGTAAGCCACTTTGGGGAGAAAGGCATTGTACAGGTTTTGAGCCCCCTCACCCCCAGTCCAGGGGATAAGAGAGGTACAACTCCTGAACTCTGTCAGCATGTACAGGATCTTACTCCTCTCTCACACCCCTCCAGGAATGAGAGATACCAAAATCCCATATGCTTCAGGAACACTTAAATCAGTATTCTGCCACCAGGATCTCTTTAGAGGATGTTCCCAACTCAGACGGGAGCAGAGGTCCCACCTCCTGTCTAGTCTCTGGGAATTAATGACTGATCAGCTCTGTGCCAGAGCTGCAGATAATTAATTAACACACAGTGGTAGCCTTCTAGGCGAACAGCTTAGGCACCAAGATCTAGGCTTAGAACCCAGTTGCAATACAGGACACAAACTCAGATAATATTGAGGAAATAATCAAAGCAGAAGCATGCATATATCATAAGACTTGCAGAGGTAGAAAAAACAAATAAGATCTATAGCTTATTTAGCTCTAACTATATAGAGAAGTATTCATAGTTACCAGGTACTTCAGAGTCCATTTTCCAGGGAATCTTAAGGATGAACCACATGCTTGCAGTGGGCAGTTAAGGCCAGCTTGCTGCCCACTAGTAAAATTCAGTGTTGCAGGTATGTAATCCAAACAGGGACTAACTCTCAGAAAGGGGTCCTCTTTCCAAGAAAACTCTGTCCCTCGTCCCATAGGGTGATCACAATCCCCTCCCTCTCCTTTCATAATTGAATATGGCCATTTACCCAATCACAAGAGGATGGAGAGGTGTGTCCAACTATATAGGTGCAGATATTGCTGACATGACTAAAGGCACGTCTGCTTGAGCTTTGATGTGTAAATGCATTGGGCATTTGTGTCCCCCCAGCCTGAGAAGAGCCTCAAAGTCTACGTCTTCCCAGCAAAGGTGTCAAAGTGTCTTTGTATGTGAATATCAGGCTTGGCATCTGGCATGCCATCTGTTGCAGGTGACGAAAGTCACATGGATATGTTAGCAGCTAGACCATTTGGGCCTAGCAGGAATGAATCAGGAAAGTCTTTTCCTATACAGGCATAGTATAAATGAAGCATATAAATAAAGGTAAAAATATCAATGTGCATAAGTAGTATAATAGTATTATTGTGCATGTGCAACAGGGTATGCTAGTGTAGCTAATAAACAACAGTGCTACTGTGCAGCTGCAAACTGCCTAGTACAGGGATGGCCAGATTGTGGCGTGAGAGCTGCATGCAGCTCTTGCACACATATTGTGCGGCTTCTGGCAGGGCGGCTGGGGAAGCTAAATATCATTAGCAAACAAATTATCATTGGACAAATAAATACCATTATCAATATCTGCGTTTACCACTTTTGTTATTATTTTTGGCAGTCTTATTTAATGTTAATAAAAAGCAAATCTGCATATTTCCCAGTAAAGCTGTGTAATATTTGTTCATGTCTTGTGGCTCTCAGACATCTGACATTTATTCTATGTGGCTCTTATGTTAAGCAAGTTTGGCCACTCCTGGCCTAGCAAGTAGCTTGAGACAATCACTGAACAAGCAATAACATTTGAAGATTGATTTGCTGAATTTCACAGCCATCGAGTGTGGCAAGTTCAACTGTCAAACTTGCTTTCTGCAAAATTTGCAGCAGCATCCCTAAATTGGTACAGTTGGTGTAGAAAGACTGCTGGTTGGTACTAGCATCTACGAAAGTATTTTCCAGTCTTAAAAGAAATGCTTTGGCTACTACTGAACTTCTAGGTTCAATTCAAAATGATGACCTTTAAAGCTCTAAGCAGGCTGGGACATGGGGACTTTAGGGGACCATTTGCTTCTATACAGTCCTGTCCATCAACTAAGATCTTCAATAGAGGCTCTTATGGATTGTATAACTTCCATTATACAAGTATTCGCCTGGTACCTACCTGCTAAATTTCAGGCACCAGGTTAAAATGTTTTATGGGCTTTGGCTACTGGTTGAGTTGCCTC
The DNA here is from genome assembly GCA_029375565.1 of Gekko gecko. Classification (NCBI taxonomy): domain Eukaryota; kingdom Metazoa; phylum Chordata; class Lepidosauria; order Squamata; family Gekkonidae; genus Gekko; species Gekko gecko. Next base: position 228,296,878 of record JAPDNY010000002.1, read on the forward strand.
TTTGTGTGTGGGTTTGATTGGACATTGATCTGTTTATTTGGCTATTGATCCGTTTATTTCACTCCTGAATACATTTGATCTCATTTTCTCTTGCTGAGCTGCACATTACTTGATGAATACTTTTAACTGATGTTCTGTTTGATGGTTTTATATTTTCTCTCTTCCAAACATTTTATTAAGATTTTCAAAGCACAAACAATCTCTGGGTGTGATCACACTGGTGGATTGGTGCGAGATGGCACTGCCTCTAATTGTGCCGGTTTAAAATGTTGTGGGACTTATCATTCAGACAGCATACCTTGATGCAGGGTACCCACGCAGCCATCCTCTAGTCAAGCATCTGCATTACTGCAGCACTTCAGCCCAGTCAGTTTTTAAAATGCATGTGGGCACATATGCACTCATATACATGCATGTGTGCTCATGCGCACATAGGCAAAAACTCTTTAAAAAAAAACCCGCAGTGGCAGAAACAGATCCGCAGGTTCATACTGCCATTGTTTTGTATGCACTCCCCTGTGTTCAGACATCCAGCCACACACAGTGAATGCATGGGGAACCAAAAATACCAGTTGTGATTTGGTGCCTTTTTAATCCAGCTCCAAGTCATCCTGTGATGGGGTGAGTATGCCTGGGGAATGCCTGACAGATGTGGTTGTACGACTGTGCCCATTTAATCCAGAGGGAAGGGGTGGCTGTGTTGGGCCAAACTGCTCATGTGAACCCACCCAATAAAACATTCGATCGAACAAATATAGAGAAGTAGAAATAGAATACAATGTAATTGTCAACATACGTGTTTAAGCATATATTGAATATCTACAAAGGAGAAGGTAAATTATATCTTGTCATACTGTTACTCCCTGTTAAATACAGTAGGATATTAGTCTATTAGTGACAGCAATGCAGCTTTCTTAGTACCTATGCTTGTCTATAGGTGCAGTATGGTTTTATTGATGTTTTAACTGTATTTATTTTTTAACAAAATCTGTGGCTGGAAGGCAAGATAAAATAAACATTAAGTTCAAGACTTCATTGGAAATGAAGCTTTATTCAATAAAATATTAGTGAATTTTAACACCCCCCAATAAATAGCAAGTTATAACAACTTATATACATCTAGAAAATATCACATTTCCATGTCTACAACAGATTAAAAATAAAGGGAAGTAGCTGTGTCATTACATTAAAGATCCAGTCATTTCTTCATCTATATGATTATTAATTTCTTTTTCATTTTATCTTCTATACCAGTGTAACTGGTTGTATGGAAGCAGCATGTGCTTCTGTTTTTATTTCTAGATGATTAATTTGAAACAAGACTTCCTAAGTTGTTTCAGCCCCAGCCCTGTGAACCATTGTAGCTGACGATCCTGGAGCCTATTCCTTTTTGAGAGCTCCACAGCTGCAAATAATAATTAGCTACTTGGCCTTGAGTGGGAAGCAAGCAGTAACAGGGGAGGGGACTTATTTAGCGGCTTGGCAGGCCGAAGGGAAAGGAAGTTTTCGTGAATGCTGATATGCCTTTTTTGTAATCATCTTCAATAAACTTTGTCAAGCTTTCTGAGACCCGGAGTGAGGAGCAGCGTCGTTAATGGGTGCTTTCCTCCCTTTCCCCAGAGTCGAACCGAAGACCGAAGAGGTGAGCCTCTTTTTTTAGCACAGAGCACCTTGAGTGGTGATAAAGTAAATCAACTTGCTCTGTGCCAGTTTGAGGCCTGAGTTCTAATAGACTCTGGCAGAAGAACTGAGAGTGAAACTCCCGGTTCACACACTGGTCCTCTGAAATTATGGCTGTATCCTGATGACAAGGATTCTCTGTTTTACATATATTGAACTGTGAATGCAGAGGCATTAGTATTGGCAACAGAGCATCAACACAGGAGTTTTCTGAGCCTTTTTCTCCATCAGTCACCATTTTTCTTGCATTTCTCCCCCACTTGAGGGCTTTTAAAAAAATGGTAATTGCCATAGCTGTTGGGGTCGCGGTGGCTCAGAGGTTAAGACGCTGAGCTGCAGACTGGAAGGCAGTTCGAGACCCTAGTGCTGCATGACGGAGTGAGCTCCTGTCTCTGTCCCTAGCTCCTGCCAACCTAGCAGTTCAAAAGCAAGAAACTGCAAGTAGCTAAATAGGTACTGCTTCAGTGGGAAGGTTACAGCGTTCCATGCACCTCAGTGTTTAGTCATGCAGGCCACATGACCACAGAGAAGTCTTTGGACAGTGCTAGCTCTTCGCCATAGCTTTACCTAATCGCCACAGCACTCTAACAATTAATGATTTTAAAGCCCTCTGGTGCTGTGGCAAGGAAAAGGGCAACTGCAAGCAGTGTTCCCTCTAAGCTGAGTTAGTGTGAGCCGGCTCACAGCTTTTTAGCCTCTGGCTCACACATTTTCGTCTTGGCTCAGGAAGGATGGCCCCAGAGCAAACTAGTTTATGCGACAGCCAAATCGCTCACTCACAACTTTAATGCCTACAGCTCACAAAGCAGAATTGTTGCTCACAGAACTCCACAGCTTAGAGGGAACATTGACTGCAAGGGAGTACAGAAGGCAAAAAGGGCTAATGTGGGCAGGACCTCTGAAAATGTGAATATCCATCCAAGATGGAGTGAATACACTCTTGGATCGTATTCTGTTTGGAAAGATTGTAGTAAAGCCGGTTTGAGAAACACTGTACCAAGGTCAGGAAACACTTAGAAACGACTGTTAGAGGACAACATAATATGGATGCCCCCAAAAGCAGTACTCCACCTTGGAAGTAAAGATGGAGTTTGTTATTATTGTGGCCTTGGAGTTTGTTATTATTGTGGCCTTGTTGGGCTCAAGACAGACCCACTTATGTGAACCACTGGCACCAGGAGTAAAGGAATCTTTTCTTGTTGGGCTTGTTTTCTTTTCAGAATCTGTCATGAGTAGTTGTTTTATGATTCATCAGGATATTAGTGACTACTCTGTGGTTACAGAAGTTCATAAAACTAGAGGAACAGAAGCAGCAACTAACACTAGTTGGTGACATTAACATTGCTGTTATTGTCAAGGCTGGGGTAACTGATGGCAAGTTTGCACAAGCAGAGACCCAGAGCCCAGGATGAAGTCCTGGTGAGGTCCAAGGATGGATAGTATAAGAGTAGAAACCAAGACTGTGCCAAATCTTTGAGGAGGAGCCAAGGTCACAAAGAAATTCAGAGGCTGATATTGAAGGAGAAACTGTACCAGATCACAGACAGAAGCTAAGATCACAGAAAAAGTCAAAGGTCAGAAATTAGGAAGGCAGAACCAGCAGTAGGACTGTGGACAAGACAGGAATCCCCAGCCTTCGCTGGCCTTCTATAGTGCTTTGTGCTGCAGGAAGTGAGTGGCCTGCATGCATGGATACAGAGAAGCGCTGAGCTGCTTATGGTCCCTAGGAATACTCACCTTCCCAGCCTCAGTGGCTTGCTGCATGAAGCAGCAAAACTCCAGCTCTGAAGATTGCTGGTTCAAATTCCAGAAGCTCCTATCAGCTGTTCTGTTTTCCATTTCCATCAGTGATACACGAAAGACTTTGATTATGGAAACAGTGGGTGTGAATCAAATAGTCAGTGCACTGCTAGTGCAAGCTGTTGTCCAGAGGCACTGCCTTTACAGTGGCTGGAGAGCCATTTTTATAACTTCTCTGCACCTTCAAACTGTGTACATCTTCACCTAGAAGTCCACTCTGGTCATCTCTCCACCATAACAAAATTGAATGTTCAGCTATTTCCAATTGTCTCTGGAGACTACTTCCGCTATGCATATGCATCAAGGACTTTCCAAGGTTCCTGTTCACCCTACAGACCACAAGAATCACCCTATGTCTTCTATTTGCTACACACCCAAGTTGCCTCCCAATTTAAAGCCTTTGCTCCAGTTTCAGCAAAGGACCTGTCAATTTACTAGCTGCCTTCTCTGGCTCTCCAGCCACTGTGGATTTACAAATTGCTTGCAAGCCATCTCATGGACATCAGTTGCCACATCAGGGGTGGGCAACTGCTTTTCTCCACCTGCCCTTCTCCAATCCCATTTCCATTTCAAAGTCACTGCTCCACCTCAGCGAAAACAGTTGCCAACCTGCAATCTGCCTCTCGCAGCCTGTTGCAAATGCCTTGCAGCAGCCACCCAATTATCACTTTGGGACCCAAGAATTGCTTTCCGCTCCCTGCCAGCGTGACACCTCCACACCAAGGCTCAGATTGCCTGTGCCTACTGTCAACTTGGATATGGTTTTTTTTTTAATGTAGCAATATTTCTTACCCACATTTATCTGTATTCATATTGCATTATGTTTAACTGAAGTTCAAATTGATTTATATCACTGCCTGCATTTATTCATTGATCCATGTCATTGCCATGTTTTATTGTCCACATGTTCTAAATCTGTTTTGTAATCATGTTTTTACCCACATTCATTCTCACCTCTTCCTTCTATCTCCCTTAGTTAAGTAGCATAGCATTTGCATTGCTTTTAGTTAAATTTCTGCTTTAAGTTTGCTTAGCTAAAAGTTCAGGTTTTTTAGTAGCAATTGCCTTTCCATGCATACAAACACAGAGATACACAAAAACCTTATTTTAATTTGGCTAGTTTTAATTGGCTTTAGAACATTTTTTTTCTTTTGGTTCCCAGCAATATAGTTTTATAGCCAGTATGCCTGACTCCTCCCAATCCAGCCTTTCCCACAAGTTCTCTATCTTTGCTTGGCTGCCCTTTATTTTTTTGTCATGTGGACCTCATACAGCAGCCCAACATCGTTTGAAGTGAAGCCATCTTGACTCACACCTAAAGACAGCTTCGGGGGGGGGATTGTTGCCCAGAGACACTGCCTTTACTCTCAGGTAGCCCCAATATTAAGGGCACCCCACAAATCTAACCTGAACCAGAAACCCACAAATCTCCTGGGGTGCGTTCAGACACTCCGTTTGAGCCGCTTTCGGCACGCCTCAGGAATGGATTTTATGTGCGCGTTCACACGCCCAACATCTGCGCACCGTCCCCAGCCGTGGCTTTCTGGAGCAAACACCTTTAAACCGGAGTATTTTGATACCACTTACCAAGTGGTGTATTCCTGATTCTCTGGTTTCGAGCCGCACTTTCCTGACGTCTGATTGCTCCATCGAGCCACTTCCGGGTGCTTCAACCCCCTCCCCTCTGGAAAGCTGCCTCAGGCTTCTGCTTGGCGGTGTGTGCTTGAGCGAAGCTCCACTCCTAAGTTAATGAAAGAAAAGCTTAAATGGTGCCAAATTTAAGCATTTAGACAAGTCCAGGATTTCAGGGAGGCCAGTTTCAGGGTAAACATTTGAAGAGAAGTCTTCATTTAAAGTTTAAAGGGACGTGTGGAAATCGCTGTTCTGCGCACACGCAAAAATTTTAGCTCTAGTGAGGGCTGCCTGTGTGCATGTTCAAACTGAGAGGGAAAAAACTCCACCTGCGTGTGGACGGCGGGGAGCCCGGAACAAGGAGGTCAGTGTGATCACGATGCTCCAGATTAAAAAAAACAAACGTATTGGACCGGAGCAATTTAAACTGCTCCAGCATGCTGTCTGAAACACAGATCAATCCATAGCTCTGTAAATAGGGTCTCCATTTTCAGGTGGCAACAAGGCAACCCCCAGAACAAACCTCCAGTCTTCTCCCCACCCAGGAAGATATGCATATGAAACAATGGTAGTTCCACCAGATAAAATATCTACATTTCTAAAGGCTACTCAGAGGCGAATAGCCTCTGTCTCCAGAACCTCACCCAGCCCTTTTGTGTGATCCCATGTCTATGTGTGAATTCTTTGTCTCAATACTTGTCCTTCCTTGTCCTTCCTTGCTCCATCCCTCAGGATAACAAGATAAACCGATCAAACATTCAAATTATTAATGATCCTTCCTGATGCTAATCAGGGACCCATCTCCCATCTTTTGTCTGTATCTGGGAACCTATTCAACTGCCTTGGCAGAACCATCGATGAACATAAAATCCATTCAGGTAGCCTGAGTACAGTCATCCAATACGTGGCTTCTATTGTTAATCCAGACTCTGCCCCTCTGAGAACTCACTGATCACATCTAGGCCTTGCGCATCCTGATGTCATGCACCCCTGGGACTCATCATTGGCCCAGGTAGTCTTTTGTCTTCACCTGAGACAAGCCTCTCAAGACCTCCTGTTGGTCTGCATTGTTTTCCAATGTCTATATCCATCCAGGCACATGGCCTCAGACTGTGTGCCTCTGCCCTGATGCCAACTGGCTATCCACCCTCAAACCTTTGGGTTTGGACCATAAATCTCTTCTTCATGGACCTCTGCATGTCTGGACAGGTAGTATCACCCCATAACTGACCCCTCTATTAGCTATCAATCACCTCTGCTTTCTTAGTTCTGTATTGTGTGTGTGAATGCCTGATTATTGTTTGTATGCTTGAGAATGTTTAGTAACAAAATCATTATTTTAGCTACCCAGTCTCTGTGTCTGTTCCTGGGTTCTTGGGAATTCTGACTCCAGTATACACAGGTCATGATCCATGCTATATACCTGTTGCCATTTTTATATTCATAATTCCCCAAGCTATTATTAATAAATCAAGGCAATTTGGCTAACAAAGCCACCTATGTGATTTATGAGGGCAGCACTATGTTGACCTAAGCCGGATGCCCTACCATAGCAAACATATAATGCAGGTTTATAAAATTATGTATGGGGGTATGAGGTGGAGAGAATAGAGAGAATTTTTGTTTCTGACTCACAACAGTAGGAGTCATGGTTATCCCATGAAACTGATGGACACTAAACTCAGGTAGACAAAGGAAAATAGTTCTTCAAACAATGCAAAATGAATTTATGGAAATTGCTGCCACTGGATTTGTTAATGTCCATCGTAGATAGTTTTGTAAGGAGATTAGACAAATTTTAAAGGTAAGATCTGTGGTTATTGGCCCTGATAACTAAATAGACAGTATACCACTGTATAGACAGTATACCACTGAATGCCAGTTACTTGGGGAAGTGGGAGAGGGCTAGGACTGTTGCCTTCTTATCTTGCTTTGTAGGCTTCCTGGAAGAAGAAAGCTGATTACTTTGTGAGAAGAATCCTCAGTCAGATGGGCTTTTGATCTGATCCTGCAGAACTCTTCTTGTTTTCTAAAATGGTCAAGAGACTGATCATAGTGTTGTTGCAGATTCACAGTTCCAGAATATTAGCAAAACTTGTACCAATCTGTGAAATCTCATGTTGCACCCATATATCAGTTAGATAATTCATGACCCAAATGAAACTCTTGGGCTTTTAATCATTGCACAGAAGGGAATGTTCAGCACATGTGGCATCTCCTGTTACATTAGCACCAGTAACCTTTGTGCTGTGCCAGCATCCCAGGTGATTTGTTTTTCCAGTAAGCCTAATAGGCTGTCATGGGACAAAGGAGTTTTAGAAAGTGGCAATAGTACAAGGAGAGAGGAATCAATTTCCTTTCTGTGGCCCAATCCTAACAAATGATATCCATATATAATTCCATATATTACAGAATTCATGCACAGATTCCCCCCCGCCCCCCCAGGTATATATGTATGATACCAGTCACTGCTAGGGCATGTATCCTGGATCTGGCCCTTGTGTGATTATTGGATGCCATAATTATGCTATGTGTTCTGGATTCTGAAGTGTCATGTATATATCCAGGGATTCAAGGTCTGCTGACATTATACAGGGGAAATGTATTTTGTTCACACTATTCATTTTCCTTGGCTAGAAGGACTGAATGTATGTACTTCAGGCAATAAATAGGTTTCTATAGCACTGTCTCCAATCTGAAAAAGTTGAGTCTATGCACAACCTGACAATACGAAAGAACACTTCCAGGTGAACAGTTCGTCTTTTGTGTGTCTGTGGAATGAGAACCTGGGTACTAGATAAGCTCTTATAAAAGGATAGGATGAACTCTTCTTCCCATGACTACTATAATTTCCTCTGATTTCAAATAAATCATTACAAAATACTTCAAATATAAAAATAATTATAAAAAATGAAATACACATTAGATGTGAGAATGGAAGCAGAGATAACTGATAAATTTCAACAAATCTAACTTTAAAGTTACTATGAAAATGAAAATGTACTGTTTTCTTCTATATTTTTATTTATTTGATTTTTACCCCACCCTCCCAGCAGCTGTTTTTTTCAACTAAGCTACTTTGTGTGATTCCAAAAAAATCACAAAATGGAGACTGATCTTCTTGGTTCCTAGTAAAAAAAGAAAAATAGTTCCTAATGCCACTTCACTTCTGCCAAGGGGTTTATTTTTCAGAATATAATACACAGCTTATTTTACCTTATCTGCCTATACATTAGCCCAGGGAGGGGCAACAAGCAATCCAAATATGATATCTATCCTTCAAAGCTATTTTGTTTGTCTCTGATTTTACCACCATTTTTTCATAAAGGTGAAGTAAAAAGTATGCCCCCAGTTTCACTCATAAAATGAAAAATAGTCCATCATTATTGTAATAATTATTTACTTATTTATTTATAAAGCACTTTAAATTAATTGGTGCCATACAATAACTTTTTAAAAAGATGATTCCCTACCCACAGGCTCACAGTCCTGCAGCCAACTAATATAATATGAAGGGTACAAGAGGAATGTAAAATGGGAAGAAACAACAAGGAAAAAATGGACTCTGAACAAAAAAAATAGTTTATGGAAGAAAATGTAATGAAGAATAAGTACCTTTGTTAAGCCTTTAAAAGAAGAAAGAGAATAGGAAATACAGATAACAAGATGTAAAGAGTTTCAACCACAGGGAGAGGCCAGAAAAGAGGAAATAAGACAGTGCTGAGGAAACGGACGGCTTTATCAGAAGATGAGACTGAGGAGAGCATAAATAATGAGTGAGTACATAATGAGAATTTTTTTTGGGGGGATAGCCATGTTGTAGCAAAAATCCACTGGCACCTTCAATACTAACTTATTTAATATACTATGAGCTTTTGTGAATCAGACCCACATCTGCAGAAGTAAGCTCTGAATCACAAAAAATAATGAAAACTCACCGGGGGTGTGGGGGAGATTTGTGAATTTCCTGCATTGTGCAGGGGATTGGACTAGATGACCCTAGAGGTCCCTTCCAACTCTATGATTCTGTGATTGTATATGATTCTATGTTGGGATAAATGTTTTTAGTCTTTAAGGTGCCACTGGTCTGATGTTTTATTTTACATGAGGAAAAATCAGGGAGGAAATGTGGAAATGAGTAAGATCATAAGAGCCTTCAGATTAAGGTGAAGTAATAAATTTATACAGGAAAACATAACCAGTAAATTAAAAAATAAAAAGGTGATACATGATTAGAATTACAAGTTGGGAAAATAAGATGAGCAGCAGACTGAGGCATGAGATATGAGAAGAAAGATGAGAAGTCAGAAACCTAATATGAAGAATGATATGAAGAATGTTAGCATAGTCAAGATGAGAAGTAACAAAAACTTTAGTTAAGGGCTTAGCTATGTCAAAATAATTAAATGGATGAATATTTATAATATAATTTTAAAACAACAGCAAATATTTGAAACATATTCCTTGTAGACAGATCAGAATCAACACTGTAAGACTGCAGAGAAGCTGTAAAACTATGATTGATAGTAAATATAATTGGGATATCAGGAGAAAAATTTGCAGGAAATGTGATGTTATCAGTTTTATCTATATTCAACTTCAAATATATGATGTGGTATTTTAGCACATCCAAAATTAGGTAGCAGTTAGTTAAAATATAAACAAAAATAGGAGAAATCATCACTTGCAGAAAAATATATTTGAATATTTGAAAGGGAAAAAAAGAATATCATCGGCATCAAACCAACAAGGTAAATCAACTGTCTCTGGTAACCTCCTATTGGGCCTACTGTAAAGCATTTTATGTGGGGCTGGCCTTTGAATACAGTTCAGAAGCTAAAAATGGTTTGGAATGCATCAACCAGATTTATTTCTGGCACTGGCTACAGAGGACATATTATACCTGATCTCCACACATGGAGTTCCCCAATGGGACAAATAATGTCCCCGGGGAATGAGAGTTGGATCCAGGATCCTTTGACACAACTTAAAAAACCATATCTAGTTTGACCCTATAACATAGGTTTGCCAGGTCTTACCTGGCTGCAGGTGGAGGCATCCAGTCTTTCTCTGGGAGTCCACAATGATGTCACCTAGAGATAACGTCATCACAGTGGGTACATCAGGCAGGACATTCTAGCATTTGGGCAAAAAACTCCATATCGGATTGGCCAGCAGTGGATTGGGGGCCCAAAATCAGGGGAACCCCCCACCCCCATTGGGGGGATGGTGACCCTACTTATAACATCAGTAGATGAGGATTTTATGAAATATCCTGGCTGTATCTGAGTGCCTGTACTCCACAATAGAATCCCTTACTGTTAGATGATGTACTGGATGCCAATTTGTTTCAAGGTTAAATTCAAGGTCCTGATGTGTCTTTTTTTTTTTTTTTTTTTAGTATTAGCCCAAGATCATAGAATCATAGAATGTTAGAGTTGGAAAGGACCTTGCAGGTCATCTAATCCAGCCCCCTGCACTCTGCAGGAGCATAGCCAAAAGATAGCCCTACATACCTACAACATACCCAAAAGATGGTTGTCCAATCTCTGCTTGAAAACGTCCAGCGAAGGAGCATCCACCACCTCTCGAAGCAGATTGTTCCACTGCTCAACCACTTCTTACAGGAAGTTTCTCCTGATATCTAGCCAGTAACGACTCCCTTGTAATTTCTACCCATTAGATCTAGTCTTGCAATCCGGAGCAAGAGAGAATAGATCTACTCCATCTTTTACATGACAGCCCTTCAAATACTTGAAGACTGAAATCATGTCTCCTCTAAGTCTTCCTTTTTCCCAGGCTAAACATACCCAACTCTTTCAGCCTTTCTTCATAAGACTTGGATTCAAACTCTCTCACCATCCTGGTTGCCCTCTTCTGGACATGCTCAAGCTTCTTAACATCCTTCCTAAAGTGTGGTGCCCAAAACTGGACACAGTACCCCAGGTGAGGCCTGACCATAGCAGAATAGAGTGGAACTACCACCTCCTGTGATCTGGACACAATGCTTCTGTTAATGCATCCTAAGATTGCATTAGCTTTCTTCACAGCCACATCGTACTGCAGGCTCATGTTTAGCTTGTGATCAACCAGAACACCTAGATCCCTTTCACATGTGCTGCTGTCAATCCAAGTCCCTCCCATTCTATATCTGTGCCTTTGATTTTTTGTGCCTAGCAATGTTCCCTCTAAGCTATGGAGTCTTGTGAGCAGAAATTCTACTTTGTGAGCTACTGGCATTAAAGTTGTGAGCAAGTGATTTGGCTATTGCATAAAACTTTGCTCTGGGGCCGTCCTTCCTGAGCTGAGACCAAAATGTGTGAGCCAGAGGCTAAAAAACTGTGAGCTAGCTCACACTAACTCAGCTTAGAGGGAACCATGGTGCCTAGGTGTAGGACTTTGCACTTATCTCTATTGAATTTCATTTTATTTGCCTCAGCCCACTGTTCCAGCCTATCTAGATCATTTTGAATCCTGACTCTGTCTTCTTCAGAATCAGCAATGCCACCCAGCTTTGTGTCATCTGCAAATTTGATAAGCATCCCCTCTGTGTCCTCCTCGAGGTCATTAATAAAAACACTGAACAACACTGGGCCCAGGACCAAGCCCTGTGACACTCCACTCGAGACTTCCCTCCATGTAGACGCAGAGCCATTTATGAGCACTCGTTGGGTATGATTTATTAACCAACCATGAATCCATCCAACAGTTGCACCATCCAGCCCACACTTAACCAGCTTATCCTCGAGGATATCATGAGAAACTTTGTCAAATGCTTTACTGAAATCTAGATACACTGTATCCACAGCATTGCCAGAGTCAACCATTTTAGTAACTCTGTCAAAATAGGAGATAAGGTTGGTCTGGCATGACTTATTCTTGATAAACCCATGCTGGCTACTATCAATTAAGTCATTCTGTTCAAGATGCTCACAAACAGAGCGTTTGATAATCTGCTCTAGATTTTTTTCAGGTATTGATGTCAAGCTGACAGGCCTGTAATTTCCTGGGTCTGTCTTTTTTCCCTTCTTGAAGATCAGGACAACATTCACTCTTCTCCAGTCTTCCGGTACAACACCAGTACTCCAGGACATTTTGATATTTGAGAGTGCTGTTGAACAGAGACTAGTTTTGTAGCCTGTTTGAATTGTTGACTTTATTATGTTTTTGTATCTTTTTTTGCTGGAGGTATCAATCAAGGAAATTATATGCCTTATTAAGGGATTAAAATTAGGCTGATCCACAAAGGTGGGCCACAGTTTTGGCCCCAACTTTTACTCAAATTAATTCCAGTGGGCAAATGTCTGATTCATTGAGACATTCAATTATTGTCCCAACTGTTTCATTCCCAGTTTGTGTGCTCAACTGGTTGAGGGCACTCAGCCTCCCAGGAGTTTTCCTGGCAACTGGGATCACTTTATTTTTCTTAAGCACCGATGACAGTGGATAGTCACAGATCTTATCTCAGGGTATTGTTTTGGGGAACTGTTTGTGGGTGGGGGAAGGGTATTTAGTTTAACACATTTAAAAGTAAGATAGCAACTCTTAAACAGTACAACAAAAGTCTATTTGTAATCTTTAATTGTTAGGGCAAGTTGATATATTTTCCACTGTTTTATAGAAACTCTACAGCTTGTATAATATAAGTATTGTATTCCATAATGGCAGACACTTATAATATCAGAACAATCAATGTGTGAGGCCTGAATAACAACATCAAAAGAAAGAGAATGACCTCCTTTATTTTAAAATCAAAACCTGATATCCTGTTATTACAGGAAACTCACCTGAAACCTCAAAGCAAAATCATTTTAACTCTAAATGGTATGACCAACAATATCATGCAGTGGGTTCCTTGAAATCTAGAGGAGTCGCTATTTTAATTTCCAAATCAATATATTTTGAGTATAAGAATATGCTGAAAGACATGCATGGGAGGTTTTTATTTCTTAAAGGCAAACTGTACCAAAAGCAAATTACGTTAGCTACAATATATGCTCCCAATGATAAACAGGAACAATTCTTGGAAGAGACGCTAGCACATCTTAACAACTTTAAAGAGGGACAATTAATCATCGGAGGTGACTTCAACCTCATTGCTGACCATCACCTTGACAGATCAGAAAAATGCAACTAAGCATAAAAGACACACAAAGCTGCAAGAAATTTTAGGAAAATATCATGTAATGCCTGGAGAGAGACACACAAAGGGGAAAGAGATTACACCTATTTTTCCCCAAGGTTTCAAACCTACACCCGCATAGACTGTCTTATAATTGCGGCCTCCTTTCTGAACAACATCACAAGCACCAATATAGGCCCATTTATGTGGTCTGACCACGCATATGTGGAAATGCAGTTTAAAAAGAACAATGAGACAACCAGATGACAAATTTGGAGGTTAAACAATTCCATTTTATTATGGAAACAATACAAAGAAGAAATCACTCAAACCATCAAACTATATTTCAAAGAAAACACCAACAGAGAAGTAGCAGATCACATCGTTTGTGACGCTTTTAAAGCAGTGACCAGAGGGAAACTGATTGCCGTGGCTTCAAAGCTGAAAAAAGAAAGAGACCAGAAAATTAAAACATTATTGGAAAAAATACAAAACCTAAAATCTACACATAAAAAAACAGGAAGCAAGAAAATCTACAAAGAACTCCTGGCCACCCATAAAATCTTGGAATCAACAGAAACATGCCAAATACAAAAGAATATTTTATATGTAAAACAACAATATTGGCAGAAAAACCCTAAAAGCATCAAACTACTGACATGGTGGGTGAAAAAACAACAAGCAGACAGAAGGATCTTCTCCATAATTGACAAACATAACTCCAAACTGACAACTCCTCTGGAAATAAGTGAATGCTTCACACAATTTTATGAAAACTTATATGCTTCAAAAACCCAAACCAGGAAGACATACCAGATTTTTTACAAAAGAACAATCTAATAGACAAGCTAAAGCCAGAACACCGTCAGAGGTTGGAGCAACAGATCTCATCCAAAGAAGTTGTAGAAGCCATAAAGCAGGTGAAACCTAACATTGCCCCTGGCAGCGACGGCTTTGGACCGTTGTTCTACAAACATGTGGACAAGGGGGATCCAATAGATATTATTTACCTTGACTTCCGGAAAGCTTTTGATACAGTTCCTCATCAAAGGCTCCTAAGTAAGCTCAATAGTCATGGGATAAAAGGACAAGTCCTCTTGTGGATCAAAAACTGGCTTATAAATAGGAAACAGAGAGTGAGTATAAATGGGAAACTTTCTCAGTGGAGGGTGGTAAGCAGTGGGGTACCACAGGGATCAGTACTCGGTCCGATGCTTTTTAACTTGTTTATTAATGATTTGGAATTAGGAGTAAGCAGTGAAGTGGCTAAATTTGCAGATGACACGAAGTTGTTCCGGGTGGTGAAAAACAGGGAGGAGTGTGAGGCACTCCAAAGGGATCTGTCGAGGATGGGTGAGTGGGCATCAACGTGGCAAATGGGGTTCAATGTGGCCAAGTGCAAAGTGATGCACATTGGAGCCAAAAATCCTAAATATAAATACACGTTGATGGAGTCTGAACTGGCAGAGACGGACCAAGAGAGAGATCTTGGAGTCGTAGTGGATAACTTGATGAAAATGTCTACACAGTGTGTAGCTGCAATAAAGAAGGCCAACGCTATGCTGGGGGTTATTAGGAAGGGAACTGAAAACAAATCAGCCAGTATCATCATGCCCCTGTATAAATCATTGGTGCGACCTCATTTGGAATACTGTGTACAGTTCTGGTCGCCATATCTCAAAAAGGATATTATAGCATTGGAAAAAGTGCAGAGAAGGGCAACTAGAATGATAAAAGGGGTGGAACACCTTCCCTATGAAGAAAGGTTAAAATGCTTGGGGCTCTTTAGCTTGGAGAAACGATGGCTGAGGGGTGACATGATTGAGGTTTATAAGATTATGAATGGGATTGAGCAGGTTGAGAAAGAAGTACTTTTCTCCCTTTCTCACAATACAAGAACTGGTGGGCACTCCATGAAATTGCTGAGCAGTCGGGTTAGAACAGATAAAAGGAAATACTTCTTCACCCAAAGAGTGATTAACATATGGAATTCACTGCCACAGGAGGTGGTGGCAGCTACAAGCATGGACAGTTTCAAGAGGGAATTAGATAAACATATGGAGCAGAGGTCCATCAGTGGCTATTAGCCATAGGGTATAGATGGGAATTCTCAGTCTGGGGCAGGTGATGCACTCTATTCTTGGTGCTGGAGGGGGCAGCAGTGGGAGGGCTTCTAGTGTCCTGGCCCCACTGCTGGACCTCCTGATGGCACCTGGTATATTTTGGCCGCTGTGTGACAGTGTTGGACTAGATGGGCCATTGGCCTGATTCAACATTGGCTTCTCTTATGTTCTTATATTCTTATGTACAAAGTGTTTAATATACACCTTGCTGATCATTTGACCCGCATCTGCAACTTTCTTCTGGAGACAGGAAATATGCCACCTTCCTGGAAGGAATCTCACATCATAACCATCCCCAAAGAACACAAAAATCGGGACTCTCGTACATCATACAGACCTATTGCACTTCTGAACTGCGATGCTAAATTGTTCACAAAAATCCTGGTTAACTGGCTTCAGGAAATCACCCTGGATTACATAAATCCTGATCAGACTGGGTTCATCCCCAAAAGAACTACAATGGATAACATCCACTGAACCTTGAACTTAATATCACATTGTAAAGATCAGAAGGAGGATTCTCTTCTGCTTACAATCGACCTAGAAAAAGCATTTGATAGTTTAGAAATCACATATTTAAAGCAACTATTGAAATCAATGGACTTTGGGGGAAAATTCCAATCTGCTATCGGAACTCTTTATGCTAATCCGACAGCACGGATTCAAACCAATAATATCCTGGGCAGAACTATTTCTATGCAACAGGGCACTAGACAAGGCTGTCCACTGTCACCCCTGCTCTTCGCCTTGGCGATTGAGCCTACGACCAAGGCGATTAGAGATAACCCAAGAATTAAAGGAATACAGATTGGTAGCTCTTCACACACGGTCAGTCTCTATGCTGATGATTTAGTCATCTTTATCACTGACTCAGAATCATCTCTAAAGGAACTACAGAACCTTTTCAAAACAATCCAACCTCTATTCGGCTTGAAGGTTAATCTAGAAAAATCAAGA
Source organism: Gekko gecko (assembly GCA_029375565.1). Taxonomy (NCBI): domain Eukaryota; kingdom Metazoa; phylum Chordata; class Lepidosauria; order Squamata; family Gekkonidae; genus Gekko; species Gekko gecko. The sequence continues at coordinate 228,313,192 of JAPDNY010000002.1, forward strand.
ATAATTCCAATTAACATCAACTCAAACACTAAGAAGAAAATTCTTTCACAGTTTCCATACAAATGGTCATATTCCCCTTGGAGATGCTTAGGGATTCAGATCCCTCCCAATTTGAAAGATTTAGTGAAAGACAACCTGCAAATGACATTTCAAGAGACAAAAATCAAATGAAGCAATGGGACTCCATGGGCCTCTCCTGGGCAGACAAGATCAGCATCATTAAAAGCCTGATCCTATCCAAATTTTTATTTGCATTTAGAGCATTACCTATACAAATCCCAAAGAAAGACTTAACTCATTGGCAAAATGCTCTCTTGAAGTTCTTTTGGAGTTACAAGAAACCCAAAATCCAGTCAGCAATCTTAAATGCACAAAGGAATACCACTCACCAAAGCAGCCTTAGAAGAGAAAATTGGAGAACACGTCCCTTGGTTCCGCTATCTTCAAGTACAACACCTACTGCACAACCAGCTTCCAAAAGGGACTCCCTCAACACCATTCACGGCCTTTGAACTCCTGATTAAAAACAAAAACAGCGACATCAAGGGATTAATTTCAAAAATATACAAAATCCTAAATACCAACCTGAAACAACATACCATGAAATCACAACTTCAATGGCAATCAGACTGCCAAAACAGGATTCAACTGGAGAACTGGGAAGAAATTTGGCACTCACCTAGTCTGTCCTCAAGAATCTTCTGCATCAAATTGAACACTTTAAAAATTTTAAATTGCTGGTACCTGACTCCAGCAAGATTAAACAAAATAAACCCAAGGATTAGTAAACTCTGTTGGAAGAACTGTGGCCTGACAGGCGACTTCATATACTGTTGGTGGTTGTGTCCATCAGTCCAACAGTATTGGACACAAATATTATCTCAAATCTTTATCATTACAGAACTTACCATTCTTACCTGAGACATTTTTGCTGGACATACCTCCGAAAACCTGTAAAAGAAACTAAATGAACATATGAATATCTACTCTGCTAGCAGTTACTAAAATTTCACTAGCACAAAAATGGAAAGACAAAAAAACCCTACCCTGTTCTGTTGGTAAAACAAAATTTGGGAGCACTTTGTTCAAGGCAAAATAGTTAAACAACAACTAACCTGGAATATTGCAATTTACCAGAAAACATTCCAAGCCATATGGTTTCCTGTAGTCAGCTATCTGTCAGAAGGAGGAATTATCCCGAAAAATAAGCATTACCAAGAGCTGTTATATTTTTGAAATATGTAGAGTAACATCTAAATTTGTAAAGAAGAAAGGGTAGAAACCAGTTGTTTCTGTGACGATCAGTTAGTGGAAATAGCTAAATTTACACATGTACTAACTACTGATTAATGTCGTTGTACTGTTGTATTAGGAGCTGCGGTGGCTCAAGTGGTTAAGACGCTGAACTGCAGGCTGTGGAAGGTCAGTAGTTCAGCAGTTCAAGACCCAGGTGCCGCAAGACGGAGTGAGCTCCCGTCTCTAGTTCCAGCTCCTGCCAATCTAGCAGTTCGAAAGCAAGAAATTGCAAGTAGATAAATAGGTACCACTTTGGTGGGAAGGTAACAGCATTCCGTGCACCTTGGTGTTTAGTCATGCCGGCCACATGACCACGGAAATATCTTCGGACAGCGCTGGCTCTTCGGCTTTGAAACGGAGATGAGCACCGCAACCCTAGAGTCGGATTCGACTGGCTTTCGAGCAAGGGAACCTTTACCTTTACTGTTGTATTGTGTTAAGATAATAAAAATTTAAATAAAAAAATTATTGTCCCAATATTTAAAAAGAGGTCTAGACTGGACCTAGCCTGGTTATTTCCAAGAGTTCTCATAGGAACAAATCCCCGTATGCATAGGTGGAGTTCTCAGTTACCTGCCTCTCTCTGTCTCCAAGCTAATTCCAACAAACTAAGTGGAGATTGCCTATTTTGAGTAACACTACACTGGAGATTTCTGAATAGGCCTTATTCCGATACAGTTTTCCCTTGTGGTCTTTATAGGATTGACATATCTTTTGTTTGAATGCAGTTTTTTTTGTTAAATATAAAGGATCATTATATTAAGCCTCTAATTGGTCAATCATTCCCTTACACCCTGGAAACTCTGTATCCTTTGCATAGTGATAAGAATCCTAAGATCACTTGGGCAATAGCAAAATTCATTTCAGTCCTTTCAGCCCTTGCGTCCAAAAAGTGAGGAATGAGAATCTTCTGCTGCTCAATATTAGTTAATCAATTAGCTTCTAAGGAAGAGAAAGGAAAGGAAAGGAAAGGAAAGGAAAGGAAAGGAAAGGAAAGGAAAGGAAAGGAAAGGAAAGGAAAGGAAAGGAAAGGAAAGGAAGCTTTGCTGGAGGGGTGACAGTGATACTTTTCGTTAGTTAGAGATACCTAGATCAGATCCAGGACCTATTTGCATAAAATTCCAGTCCTGACCTTGCAAGGAAACTGTGCTCTCTTGTTGGAGGACAAGGCGTTCTCATTCTTTGTCTTGATAAACCTCCTAAGTCAAACCACAACCTTCCTTTTCTATTTGTTTGTTCCTTTTGTATTTGTTCTTTGCCCCCCCAGTCGGAATAATGAGACAGACAACAGATTGGAATTAAACAAGGGCCACTTTATTAACTATTTAACAGAACATTGCAGCAATAACAACTAAGCAAGCATGGAACAGGCAAGGCAGGCGTCACTTCCCTGACCAACCCCCTTGCCCTTAAAGGGCGGGTCACCCAGCTCCAGCCGTGAGCCATTTACTCTCTGGCTCGTGACCAGCAGCCCAGCAACTGGTTGCCTTCTAGGAGCGCCTACCCCTGAAGCCTTTCAACTTGCAGGGAGGAGCCTGCCATAAAAGGTTCCCAGTGGAGGTGATCACCATTCCCCACCCTGGACCCTGAAATCCGAAGGCAGTTCCTGATGACCGCCTGTTCCCTAACGGGATATGCCGAAAGGTGCTCACCAGTTCCGTTTCTTGCTTGCATAAACCTGCCATAGCCAAGGTCAAGCCTCTGCTTTGGCCTTTGCTCCCCACTCAGCAACCTAGTGCCGACCTAATTCCTTGCTGCAAGTCCTGTAAAAAGATCCTATTGCCCTTATCAGACAAGTGCACCCCATCACCCTATACAGGTCTAGAACCAGACCTGTAAGGCGGGGTGCAGCAAAAACTACCCTGAACCACCCTCCACAGACTTCCTCAGCTGATGGTTAGGCTTTACGCCTAGCAAGGGTCTCCCAAAATTGTGCCACATCTGGCGGGGCAAAAAATAGCCAACCTGAAGAACTACGCACTGGGCCATCTTGTTCTTATCATCACAAGGACTGCCGCAGCGTGTAACACAAGGGCCTTGATGGCTTGACTATCAGCACACCGGGCCACCTTGCTCTTATCATCACAAGGTCTGCCTCAGCATGTAACACAAGGGCCTTAATGGCCTGACTATCAGCACACTGGGCCACCTTGCTCTTATCATCACAAGGTCTGCCTCAGCGTGTAACACAAAGGCCTTGATGGCCTGACTATCAGCACACCGGGCCACCTTGCTCTTATCATCACAAGGTCTGCCTCCACGTGTAATATAAGGGCCTCAACAGCCAGACTATCAGCACATCGGACCACCTTGCTCTTATCATCACAAGGTCTGCCCGATGATCTGCACACTGGGCCACCTTGCTCGTATCATCACAAGATCGGCCTCAGCATGTAACACAAGGGCCTTAATGTCCTGACTATCAGCACACTGGGCCACCTTGCTCTTATCATCACAAGGTGTGCCTCAGTGTGTAACACAAAGGCCTTGATGGCCTGACTATCAGACACCGGGTCACCTTGCTCTTATCATCACAAGGTCTGCCTGCACGTGTAATATAAGGGCCTCAACAGCCAGACTATTAGCACACCGGGCCACCTTGCTCTTATCATCACAAGGTCTGCCTGATGATCTGCACACTGGGCCACCTTGCTCATATCATCACAAGATCGGCCTCAGCATGTAAAACAAGGGCCTTTATAGCCTGACTATCTGCACACTGGGCCACCATGCTCTTATGATCACAAGGTGTGCCTCCGTTTGCAGCACCAGACCTCAATGGCCAGATACGGGCCTTGTCAACCCGCTATCAGCACACCACGCTGTTTTGGTATCATAACCACCAGATCCACATCAGCCTGCAACATGAGGACCTTGCCGGTCAGCTATTGGCAAGCTGGGCCATCTTGCTCCATGGCTTGCTCCATGGCCATGGCTACCTCAGCTTGTAACACAAGGCCTTGCCATGCTGTGGCCGCAAACGGTGACTCATCATCTCACCCCATGGCCTGCAGCACCTGAAAGAAGAACCACATTAATAACATTAATTTTTCAAGCCGCAGGACCAGCCCTAGGCCAGATACATCCTTACACGACTTCACAACTAGTTCCCTATAGTTCCCTATCTGCTGAGCCCGAAGGCTTACCAGCCCTCATATAAGCATCCCCAGGTGGAAGGGGCTAGAGCATCCGACCAGGGAACTGGCCAGCCTCTAGAGGACCAGCAAAGGCAGACGTAACCTGCCACTTGGCTGCGACCAGAGATTCCTCCCACCAAAAATACCCAATTGTATGAATTCAAAATTTTTCCATACAAACTCGTCTCATATCCCCTGAGGACCCTAGTCCTATAGTCTATTAGGCTCAAGCCCTTCAGGGACTCGATAGTCTTATAACAGATGCCTGGCAGCTGCTGCAGCTCCAGTAAAGTAATCTTCTTCTCCCTGGCCGTGTCAATTAACGTCTGGTCAGTAAAATACACACTGCCCTGCATCTTTCCTTCTTACCCATAGGCAGTCATCAAAATAATGGGCAGCGCTGAATAGTCCTGTCCTGCAGCGCAGGGTCCATTCCAAAAAGGAACAGAACCTCTCGAATGCCAACATGACACTGAGCATCCCATGGGAAGGGTCCTATCCATGTGGAATTTGCCCTCTAAAGCACCACCCAGCAGCACAAAATCTGGTAGGTAGACTGGGAGGTAGAAGGCTGACTTGGTGTCCCATTTTGCCAATTCCACACTCTGTCCACAATGGTGTGCCCTCAGATGGCCTGATCAAATGACATTACCTAACTGAACATAACTCCCCCGGTATCGCGTCGTTCCACAACTCCCCACGCAGGTATGACAAGTGGTGATTGAGGCGACACTCACCAGGTGCCTTTTTCAACACAACTCCCATTGGGGAAACCCTAAGATAGGTAACTGGGGGGAATGGAAAGGGGCAAGGACCAATGCCCCCAGTAAGCTGTGAAGTCCTGTGAGTAAAATATTCAACCATGTGACCACCAGCATCAAAGCCTTGAGCAGGCGGCCCGGCCACCACACAACCAGCCTGCTCAGAGCCATCCCTCCTGAGCCAAGATAAAAACTGTGTGAGCCAGAGGCCCAGAAAACCGAGCTAGCCTGCTCCAATACAACTTAGAAGGAACACCACCAAGGCTCCATCCTCCTTGCATTGCTTGGCAATTTCCCCAAAGTATATTCTCACTCCCCATAACTGAGTTCAAGTTAGGAGCACTATAAAGTCACCTTTTTCCGGCTAAGTTAACCTAAACCTTAAAGCAAAACCTTCCAAGAGGTAAACGTGAGCCTGTCAGCTGGGGTAATTTCTCACCCCATGCTCCAGAACCTTAACTTGAATTGGGCTGGGACATTATGTCTGGGGGAGAGGGTTGTAGCCTGAACACTTACCTCCCCAGCACCCGACCCGTCTTTTTATTTTGGGGCCAAATATATATATATATATATATATATGCATGGGGCCTCCCAGCAAATGGGTATTGCTGAACCGCCCGCCCAGGCGTGGGTACCTGCCTGCCTTGGGATCACTGAACTGAATGGCCACTACCAGACCTCATTACCAGATCTGGGCTCTGCCCCCCCCCCCTTTGGGTGATGATGGAGCAATGAACAGAATCATGAACAAGTTCTTCAATGTCACCCTTAAAGTTGTGTAATTCTCCAGTAGTCAGTACTTTGTCTCATTAATGGTCAGCTGTAATCCAACTAACAGCATTTTCTGCCAATAATGTGATGCCTTCAACCTAAATAAAGAAATACATATTCTCAAACTGTTAATGTGCCATCCACCAATTGTCACTGCACCTTCACTTCAGTCTAATCCAGTTGTCCTTATGATGTGTTCTGCACATAGATCAAGAGAGAGATAAAAGACATTAATCTGACAGTTTTGCTGATTGGAAACCAACCTGTTTGTCCCTATCCAGTCTTAACAGTACCCTCTTGCCCAGAGTACAAGTGTGAACATCCCAGCAAAACAATGTATGGGACATCCATCACTTGTAAAACCAACACCAGCTTGTCAAGGTTTACAGTCAGAAGCTTAGTGGTAATCTGTAAAACACAAGCTGATGTTTTTGCTTCAAATTCACTTGTAATTTCTTTTTTTTTCTCTCTTTCTTTTTTTTTTTTTTTAAACTCTCTATATTAGAGATTATACATGTCCACGTACTCACCCTTAAGGATCTTTTCTTTTGTGGCGATGGACAAATGATCACCTAGGGGCAGCCCAGCATCCCCAGATGGTATGGCACTAGTGAAGACTGTGTCATATGAAACATACCCGGTGCCCGGGTGTGAATAACCCCATCCTGGCCAAGCCCCAGGGGAAGGGGGCGGCATACCGCACCCCCCTCCTGGATATTGTGGCTAACTTGCAGGAGGCATAGAAACGGCAGACCCATCAGCACAACTTGCAGGCAGCAGGGACCCTGCAGCACCTGACCAACCAGGTCCCCAAGGCCCATGTGGAGCACTTTGTCAGGGCAATCATCCCCATCATCTGCTTTGGGAGGACCTTTGTACACCTCCGCCATGTCCTGCCCCTGCTGAACATCTGAGCCATCATTGGCCTCACCGGCATGCACCACTTGCAGAGCTTCTAAAATTGCTAAGCGGGCCAAAACCTGCGCACAGGTGTAAAGTTCTCGCCCTGTGACCTCCGGACAGTAGCCGCAGAGCACGGCAGAGCGCAGGAGGTATTGTAATTGTCCTTCCTGTGGAGACTGCCCCAAAATGGCTGCGGAACAAATCACTTAAAATGGCTGCCGCCCTAAAATTGGCTGACAGGAGAACCGGACAAGATGGCCACCCGCCAGTAAACCTCAAAATGGCCACCACTGAAGTGACTAACTGAATTGACCCCAAACCCCCTAGCCCCAGCCTAAGCTAAAAAGTGTGTGGGGGGGGTAACAGGGGCCCCAGCAGCCTCACCAAACTGCTGCCGCTACCCAGAGGTGTAGTGGATCAATTATCAGTGTGTGTGTGCATGTGTGTGACTGCTCGTTTGAACTAAAGAAGAACCAAGCAAGTCGCCTGCCGCCGCCTGCCGCCTCACGCCTGGATCAGACACCTCAGCCTCACCAAGTTGCAAGCCCCAAGGGCCCCACTGTCGCCAGGAACAATCCGCTGCTCCAAAACCAGGGGGGGGAACTCCGCCACAAAAACTGAGTGCTCGAAAGCGGCTGAGACATACCCCGCCTTACCAACAGCGCAAAGGAAACCTCCCCAGCCCTGCTCAGAGCCGGCGAGGGAGCCATAAACTCTGGCACTATTCCAAAATCGGCTCCCCTGTCAAGCGCCGAAATTCTAGCTGCTTTTGTCAGCAAGGGCCAACAATCGGGCCAGAAAGTGAGCAGCAGAGGCTGGCTCAAAAAGCTCCGATCACCGTGCTCCCTACAGGACGAGCACGCGGAGCAACTGCAAAGGGCGGGAGCGGAGCCTGGCCTTTTGAAGCAGCCGGCTCCGCCCCCCACCGCGTTGGGACGCACAGCGTCCCTATCCATTGCCGTCTCCCTTCCTTGGAGCGGCAAATGAGCCCCCGCCCACCAGCGCGTTGCCGGGCGGGCGGGAGCTCCGTTCTCTCCCCCAAGCTGCTTTGCCCAGCAGTGGTTGGCAGCGGACTCTTATGAGAAAGCTGTGCAATCTTATAATGTACAAAGCTTTGCCTCATGAGAACTGTTTGGGGAAAAGATTTCTCATGATAATTGCATTACACATTGAAGCAGTAGCTATGATAAACCTCATAATTTTGACTGGCTCATATAAATCTTTTTTCTTCCCCTTTTAATATTACATGGTGGGGCAGATTCTGTCTTTATCATGTGACTATATTATCAGTTGCTCTGCCAACATGGTATAGAATGCTAAAGGCAAGACTGGATGAACATAATTTGTCACTGATTTACCCTGTGATTACGATTTAGTGAAGGATTAGGTGAGCCATTTTAAGGGATCTTCAAATTCTTTTTCCTCACACACATGCTTGTGTTAGATGAAAGCTCTCTGTTTGTTCTCTAAACAAATGCATCACATACTTTTTCTTGCCGTAGTCCTATTTCCTACTTAACAGAACTGGATGCTCAAAATCTACATACTATTCACCTAAATCCATCTAAGACAGCTCTTTTCCTCTATGCTATCTTGATCAATTTGCTGTTCAATCTAATATTTGTTGTTTCATCTCTTATCTTTACTGGGGCAATTCCATGCATTGCAATCTTACCTTATCCCAGCTTTCAGCTTATCTACTTTCCCTGGTTTCTAGCCTTCTAATGAAATGCCACTTTTATGTGCACTGAGCTTAGTAGAGCTTATTCTCAGGTGTTAGCACTTATGTTTTCTAGATACACATCCATGTGAATATGGTCCTTCCACTTGCACTGTGCAAGTCACAAGACTGAAGTCCAATGTGAAGAGACTACCTATTCCCTTCGGCTTCATACTCGACCCTCTATATTTTGACAAAGGAGTGTAGCACTATCAAAAGCTGAGAAGATTTGAGAGACAGAGAGCTCAGAGAGAATGGAAATCAGGAATAAAGTTTATTAAAGGAGATGAGGGATGAGCAGATCTGAAGAAGATAGTGTTTCCAGCGATCAAGAATACAAATGTTATTCCACTCAGAGGACCAGAAAGGGGGAATTTAGAGATGACAAGGCAGGGAGAGGGAGAAAGTGAGAGAGCTGTAGCTCATACAGCTTCAGGTATCCAGGTAGCTGGGCAGAAAGTACATCCAAAAGGGAAAAAGCATGACTGCACATCATGCATCAAACAGTGGTTCAAGCAACTCATAAGACACCACATAATTTTGGAGCAGACAAAGGACACATTGGGGTATTGTTCCAAGATATAGGGTAAGGCTACAGGAACTTGGGAACAAAGTGGGCTGGGGCCAGGTGGGGACACTGAACTTGTTACTAGTTGACAAGGGGGCTGGAGCAAGTTCAAACTTATGGAAGGCAGGAAAATAGAATATAGTGTAGCTGGTCCTAAACATGGGCATGACATCTGAGTGAAGAAATGTCTATGTTAATGCCAGTAGGCAAGTTTGGCCAAGTGAAGTAATTTGACGGCAGGGATGTCTTTTGTAGCAAAAAATCCACTGATAAAAATATTGGGGATTCTGATTGTGGTCTGATCCAATCTGAGTGTCAATAGGAGACATCATCTAAGGGAGTTTCTTTTTTCCTTTCAAGTTCATCCCAAAGTACACCCAGCTAGTGTGACAGAGTTAGATGCAGTTCCTCTCCTGCCCTTCATATAAAAGATTCCTTGCTTGGCCTCACTGCATCATAAGGTAACAGAAGTAGAGTGTCCAGATCATGCAAGTGATGGTATCACTTTACTCTGCTCTGGTTTGACCTCACCTAGAGCATTGTGTTAAGTTTTGGTCACCACAATTTAAGAAGGATATAGACAAGTGGCAACATACACAGAGGAGAGCAATGAAGATGGTGAGGGGTCTGGAGACCAAGGTCGAATTTGCATTTGTCTTTCCCACTGGTGTCCCAGGCTTCTGACTCCATCTTTAAAAAAAGCTGTCTACCTCTGCTTTCGTTTTCACACTTCAACAGTGCTAGCATACTTTTGCATGTCTGCATATGTTTATTGTCCTCTTGTGGTGGCTCCACTGTCATTGTGCCTCCATACTGTTTTAAATAAATCTTCTCCAAACAACTCTTCAAACAAGCATAGAGAAAGACGGCATCACAGCAGCACAAAACTGATTTAAAAATGCAAATGCAGATTTGACCCTAGTCCTATGAGGAAAGGTTGAAGGAGCTGTAACAGTAATAAGGATATGTTTAGCTTGGAGAGGAGATGACTGAGAGGTGATATGATAACCATATTCAAATACTTGAAGGGCTGTAATATAGAGGATGGTATGGAGTTGTTCTCTGTTTCCCCAGAAGGTTGGACCAGAACCAACGGGTTGAAATTAAATCAAAAGAGTTTTTGGCTAAATATTAGGAAGAACTTCCTGACAGAGAGGTTCCTCAGTGGAACAGGCTTTCTCAGGAGGTGGTGGGATCTTTCTTTGAAGGTCTTTAAACAGAGGCTAGATGGCCATCTGACAGCAATGCTGATGGTGTGAAATGCTGATTGCCACTTTAGGGTCAGGAACCAATTATTCTCCAGGCCACTTTGGCCAGGGATCCTGGAGGTTTTTTTGTCATCTTCTGGGGGCATGGAACAGGGGTCACTGGGGTTTAGGGGGGGGTATTTGTGAATTTCCTGCCTTGTTCAAAGGGTTGGACTACATGACCCTGGAGGTCCCTTCCAGCTCTATGGTTCCATGACAAAATGGGTACCTGCTCTTAGAGCGGGGGGACACCCACCCTTGTGGCGTGGCAGCAGTGGCGTGAGCAGTGGCAAACGGTGAGTGACGGTGGTGGGAAAGTATGGCGGCGGCTGGTGAGGCTGGGCGAGTGAAAGGAGGCCGGGTCGACAGGCGCGGAGGCGGGGTGACGTAACAGGCCGGAGCCGGATGGACAGAGGCCATCAACGAGCATGCGCAAAGCGTGCGTTTGACCCGAGCTCGAAAGATGTTGCAACAGCCACAAAAAGATTGGAAGAAATCAAGACCAGCGCCAGGAGGACGTCGCCCAGAGGCAACAGGAAGTAACAACAACAACGTGCTGCAATAAGGGTGCCTGGTAGGCTTGTCACCCCCCCCGGTATGTGGCCCTAAGTTAGGATTTGTGTGTTAATGAAATATGTGAACCGCTCAGAGCCCTCTGGGGGTGAACGATATACAAATTGAAAGATAAATAAATAAAATAAATAAATATTCTGAAACCTGGAAAAAGCAAAACATCTGGCAGAAAGTTACAGACCTATTTCCCTTCTGAGCTCCTGTTATAAACTCCTCAAGAGACTAATCCAGAACAGAATCAGTGACAGAATTAATGAATATATCCCTATAGAGCAAGAAGGATTTAGAACACATCGTAGTTGTGAAGACCAGGTTCTCAGCTTAACAACCTTCATTGAGTGTCTTAGAACAAATTTAGAGTCCAGTGGCACCTTTAAGACCAACCTTGAATAAAACTTTGTTGGTCTTAAAGGTGCCACTGGACTCTAAATTTGTTCTACTGCTTCAGACCAACATGGCTGGCCACCTGGACAAGTAAGACAGAAATTTCCGTCGATTTGACTGCCACTTATGACACAGTCTGGAAGGATGGTCTGCTGTACAATTCCCCCCCCCCCGTAGAACATTATTTCACCTCCTAAATAACATGCTGAGCGATAGAACTTTCCAAGTTATTATGGGTCAGTCAATTAGCAAGCAGAAGAAACTGAATAATGGGCTTGGTCCTTGCTCCAGTTCTTTTCAATCTATACATCTGTGATGTTCCCAAGACGATATCCAGGAACTTTGCTTATGCCAATGACATGGCAGTTGCAGTAAGGGACAAATCAATTGAAAGGACTGAGGAAATACTTACTAGGGACCTCAAAATTTTGGCTGACTACTACCATAAATGGTGGCTTATCCCAAGTCCAGGAAAAACAGAATACCCCTGTTTCCATCTCAATAACAATCTTGCCAACCGTGAACTGAATGTTTACCTTAATGGCACCCAACTTACACACAACCATATACCTAAGTACCTTGGCACCACCCTGGACAGGACCTTGAGCTATATACACCATCTTACCAATGCAGCAGCAAAAAAACACACAAAAAACATTCTTCAAAATTACATGTTACAACTCAGGGTGTGTCTGCTACAACACGTAGGTGCTCAGTTTTGGGGTTGATGTATAGTACTACAGAATATGGTGCTTCAGTGTGGATCAACAGCCCCTATATCCACAAACTTGATGTCCAATTCAATACAAGAACCATCAGCAGATGTATTAAACCTACTCCAACCTATTGGCTATCCACATTGTGCCACATTGCTCCCCTGCATCTCTGAAGACAAGATGCTCTTAATGAATATAGGAAGACCATTGAAAACAGAGTTGCCTGTCCACAAAGACATGACTGGCACAGGACTATCCAGGCTAAGATACCGACACCCAGCAATAAAATCTGCACAAATCCTGCAATCACAAAATTCCAATCTAGGGAATGAATGGTTGCGAATATGGATGCAATCAGTTCCACCCAATATTCATAACCTGATAAATGCCACTGAGAAGCCTGCAGAATTTGACTTGCTGCGTAAAGTATGGAAGGTGGCTAATAGAATACGAACAGGCTTTGGAAGTTGTGCAGACCTGTTGTTTAAATGGGGTAAAATACCAGGGACCCAAATGCATTGTGGTGCACCCTGCCAAACTATTTTCCATCTGTTGCAGGAATACTAGTGTCGTGCTTTCCAGGGAGATGTGGCAGAGCTCTTTGAACTCTCCCCAGCTGTGATTGAGTGGATTGAAAATTTAGATATTACTATTTAGGAGGACTGCCCAATCAGACTGCATACTCATTGTATTAGCTTGGTTACCTGTTTGATATTATTATATGCTTTCTGTGTGTAACTCTACCATAGATAAATAAATAAATAATAATGCACACTGAATGGAAGCAGTAACACAAGTAAGCAAGCAAAGGATTATGCTGCTGAGCTGCTTAAATCTTGACAGCCACTTTGTAATATTCTCCACTCCCTCCATCCTTCAATGGGAGTCCAAGGGAGCAGAGACATGGGCTGAGGTCAGGCTGGCAGTTTGAAGCATGAGGGAGTCATGGCAAAAAGACCCGGAACAAAGTGTTCCAGGTTTCCCCGGTCACACTGCACTGACTGATGTGGGAGCATACTGGGAAGGACGTGAAAGGGAGCATTCGCACTGTTGGCCCACCCCTGGCGGAAGCACGGCTGTAAGTGGCTTTTTTGGTGTAATCCGGTTATATGCGCTTATGCACTCATGCACATAAGCGCTCGTGCGCATAAGCGCATCCCTTACCAGATCAGCTTGTTCACGTTCACATGTCCCTGAAGCTCTCCAGGGTTTGCTACCACTTTCACCTGGTATTTTTAAACTTGGGAGGGAAGCGTTACAAGACGGGTTGAGTACAGCTGGGGAACGCCTGACAGATGTGCCTGTGTGAACTGGCCCTTTAATCCGTTTGTGAAACGTTTCTGAAATGTGTCTACCTTGGGCCAAACTGCCAGTCTGAACTTGGCCATGGATGGTATCATTGGTGGTGACATGATGTCACATCTGGGGAATACCCAGAAGTGATATCATGCCTCTCTAATGATCACCCAAAATTCTATGGTAAAACCATAGAATTTCTGGCTACTGATGTTGTCCTGATGACAAATTTTACATTTTGTTCTTGGCACTGCTTCAAGAGGCAGCAGGAAGTCTCTGCTATAGTGTGAGGCCTGGCAACCCTACTTCCCTCTGTCTCCCAATAAGGTATTTTCATAAGCAACTAATTACAGATTTGTAAAGCTTGTCAAAATGACAGGTTTGAGGGCTTTCTATGCTCACAACCATGAGAAAAGAAAAACATAGAAAAGTTTTACCTTGATTCTTGTACAGTATCACTTCATTTATCAAAATTCCTTGGGAAACATCCAAACCATAATTAAGCTTTAATCAGATTTTGAGTAAATATTGTCATGGTTTTCTCCTCTCACCCCAGTCCAGGGATGAGAGTTAAAAACCAAGGACTTCAGTAACCAATTAAACCACCCCAGGAGTATGTCTGTACACCCTCCAGGGTATCAGTAGTCACTGCCACCAGGCTCTCTTACACAAGGTCCCCCACCAATGATCAGGAGTAGAAACTCCAACTCCTGCCTGGTCTATAGGAGTTTACACTTACCAGCTCTGTACCAGGGCTGCAAACAATTAATTAACAGTGGTAGCCTGCTTAGGCAAATGGCTTAGGCACAAAATCTAGTTTTCTAGTCTTAGAGGTCAAGTTGCAACAGAGAAACAAGTCCAGATAATATTGGTTATATATATTATCTTTATTGTGCAAAAGCATGCATATAAAGAGACTAGTAGAAAGTGATAAAACAAAAGATATCTATAGCCTGTTCAGCTCTAACTACACATAGAGGTATTCCATAGTTACCAAGCTCTCAGAGGTATCAGATGATTCATAGTGCAAATAGTCCAAAGTCTCACCAAGGAATCTTAAGAAGGAACCACATGATTGTTGTGGGCAGTTAAGTCCAGCTTCACTGCCAAATAGTAAACTCCATGACCAGCAAGCAGCCAGTCCAACAGAACTCTTTGTTTCCAGAAAGGAACTCAGGAACTAACAAAGAATTAACTTTTCCCATACGAGTTATCACAATTAAACCCCCTCCTCTGTCACTATTGAATATGGCCATTATCCAATTGTGAGGGAGTGGAAGGGTGTGTCCAAGCTCCATGGCGTATGTGCCACATGTCAGGTCAGGGAATGCTTAGGAATGTTTTTTGAAGTGTTAATGTTCTGAGCCTACTTCTTTCAGGCTTGGGAAAGCATCGGTATGTCTCCCTATCCCAACAAGGGTGTCAAAGTGTCTTGCATATGGATATGAGGCTTGGCCATCCATGCAGGCCATCTGTGCAGGTGACGAAAGTCACACGGAAGTGTCAGCAGCTAAGGCCATTTGGCCCAGGTAGGGAGAATTTCAGAAAAAGAGGCTTTTTCTGTACAAATATGACTACAATTTACATTGAGTAAATATTACTACAATTTACATGAGTGGAATTGACAGAAGGCAACATGAAAGGTCACAGTGGAAATGGTAAAAGGGAATGTTCAGAATAATGGAGATTCTGACGTCCCTTCACAGTTTGAGAGGGGATATGCCAGATTTTCAAGAACTGACTTGCTTTTAAAACCCTAAATACTGGCTTGTGCTTTAAACTCCAAGTCTGCACATGCATGCACATGTGTGGTTAGCCACTCTGCCATTACAACAGCTCTGCAAGCAGGAACATTTGTAGAAATGGTAAATAGTTGAGGCCCCAGGGATTCTATCTATTTATCACATTATAATAGGTATTCAACAGAACATAGCAGGCTGAGGAAACATGAACTCTTTGAAATGTCTAAAACCTTTTGTATGAATTTTTGAAATTAAAAGGGTCAACTGGCAACTTTTCAGTATAATAGAAGAACAAGGCCTGTCTGTTCACTCAAAACTCACTGGGCTGAGAAAATCTTTGTGTTTTCTTTTGTGCTGGGAGTAGGGGTATTAAATGGCCTCTGACATTTTTGCTGGCTTCATTTTGAACAATGTTAAGAATCATGGTTATGTGCCTGGGGGTTGGGCCAGCCAACCTTGATGAAATTAAAGATAAACAAGAAGACAGATTTTAGATTCTGCTGACTGTAGCAATTAGGCATGTTCGCTCTCTGACCTCTTACCTTTCCCTAGAGGGAACTCCTGCATGAATGTAGCATAAGAAATGGGAGTGGAAGAATAGCCATGACCTTAGTAATTATGGAGAAAGTAAACGTGAAATCATTAACTTGGTAGCTCCCAATCCAATATACAGTCACAGAGTTCAGCCCTTTGTTGATGTATCTCAGATCACAGCCACATACTTTACTTATAGGCCAGTCCTAAGCAGAGGTAAGTAAAGGTAAAGGTAATGGTTTCCCTTGCTTGAAAGCTAGTTGAATCCGACTCTAGGGATGCAGTGCTCATCTCTGTTTCCAAGCCGTGACCAAATGCCAAGGCACATGGAATGCTGTTACCTTCCCACCAAAGTGGTACCTATTTATCTACTTGCAATTTCTTGCTTTCAAACTGCTAGGTTGGCAGGAGCTGGGGCCAGAGATGGGAGCTCACTCAGTCACGCAGCACTCAGGTCTCAAACTGCCGAACTACAGACCTTCCAATTTGCAGATCAGCATCTTAACCAGAGGTACACCCTTCTAAACCCAATGCCAGTTCAATAGGATTAGAAGGGTGTGACTTTGTTTAGGCCAACACTGTTAGTGTTAGCTTGCTAGGTGCATTTCTCCTTGGATGTAGTTGAGGTATGCATAGGCTCTTGTTAGCACCTATGAATGTTTACTCAGAATTAAGACTAACTTAATTCAGTTGGATTTACTCCTGTGCAAGTGTACATAGGATTGCAGCCTGACAGTATGATTCCAGGAATTACCCCACTGGATACTTGAATGTTTCCTCCTGTACAATTGCCCATTCACTGAGAACTTTTAGTGATGTCATTCTCCAGATACCTCCAACTTCTGAATTGAAGCAAGTGAATTGAAGGTTAGAGCCTTCTCAGTGGTGGTGCCACATTTGGTGGTTAGGGCCTTCTCAGTGGTGGTGCCCTCACCACACACTTGGAATCTTCTATGTGTGTATTTAGGTTCAGTTGAAAACCTTAAAGTTCCATGCTTTTTTTGTTTGAGTGTATTGTGGTTTTGAATCAGATGGGCTGAGTTTTTTGTTATAACTTTCAGTCTGACCTTGCTTCTTCAGTCTGCATCAATATGTTGCTATTTTCTCAATTTAAAGATCCTTGGTTTTTAAAATCTATATCCTGTTCCTATTGCATTGATAGTTAAAATAATTGTTCTAATGCATTTTGTAATTATCTTATGAAGATGTTTATTGTAAATCACCTTGAACATTAAGGGCAAGAGTGGCATATGCACATAATAATCAACCACACTCTTGTTCTTTGCAAATATCTTTGCAAAGTTCATAAATATCTGCATTTTACTGAGCTTCTACTGAAGCAAATCTTAAAGACTCTAAAAGATTTGGATTTATGCCCAGATTGCGTCTGCTCTGGCCTGTAGGCCCTATCCCATCCTGCCTTCCAAGTTTTCCCAGCACCTGGAAAAGCTTTTCTCTCTCTCCAGTAACTTGCCGCCACCTCCTGACTTTTGCAGGAACTACACATGGAAGGATCAGGGCTCCCAGCTTCCCTTTCAAGTTCTGAGGCCTTGCCTCTGTGTCTCCTGCTGCCCAGTGCCTGGTCACCATGGGGACAATTTATTGCCTTGCATGCCCTTGGAGGAATAGCCACTTTCCAACTGCCTGCCTTCCCCCAGTGCTTCCTTTTTAAAACAGCATGTCCAAAACGATGGAAGTCTATGTGGTACAGAGAACCCCTACCAGCATCCGAAGTTATAAAGTATGTATTATAAAGTATTTATTAAAAAGAAATGTTCACAAGCATATTTTTAGCACAGCACCAGATTGAGCAAGGGATTCCAAAAGAAATGGGTACAACACAAATCCTCTGCCCCTCTCTATATACATGCCCTATCAGATGTTAAACTATAGGACAGGCTTTTAAAGCTTAGAAAGTCACAAATCTCTACAGAGTTTACTTTGCCTTGAAGCTTTCTGTAGCTCTTTGGGGCAGCACATGGTCAAATAGTTGCCACCTTCAGACCTCATTTAAGAGTTTTGTCTCCCCTGATGGACCCAGCATGAAAGAGAGCTCCTCCTTGTTGCAAGGAGTTTTTATCAACTCTCTTTTCCCCACTCACTGAGCTGGTCAGGCCAGGTCAGTGAAACTCTTCCTGATGTCTCTAGAATCTTCATTTGTGTAGTCTCTCTAGTACCTAATACCTTCAAATCTCTCTTCCCTGCTTGGAGGGGGAGGGAGCTTGACCATCCCATTGTCTAGACCTATTAGCATTTGTAAGACAGTGGGTTGAGGTAAGTCTGGGAAGCAGTTGAACTGACTTCTCTCCTCCCAGCCTGTTCTCTGCCCAGAGGGGGAAAAAGCTCAGAGTGGAGGTTTTGCTCATTTCAAAGGAAAAATGCATTTCTTCACACCCTCTAACCAAAAGTCTAAGCTACTTTTAACTTGCCCTGACCTGGATAGCCCAGGTTAGCCCAATCTCAGAAGCTAAGCAGGGTTGGCCCTGGCCAGTATATGGATGGGAGACCTCCAAGGAATAGCAGGGTTGTGACACAGAGGTGGATAATGGCAAACCATCTCTGAAAGTCTCTTGCCTTGAAAAACCTATGGGGTCGCCATAAGTTAGCTGTGACTTGATGGCACTTTCCACTGCTATACTTTTAACTTTTTTGAAAAGTTCTGGGGAAAGGCAAACTGTCCTTAGTGTGCACACATGGCTTCTTCATGAGGATCCTTTCAGCAGCAATTATGCCAAGCTCCCAGACTCCTTTTTACACTGTCCAGGTATGGAGCTGAACGAAAAGGAGATAAAATTCTGATCTACTCAGCCACATATTTTTCAGTCACACTACATGATAACTTGGTGTGCTCAAACACATGCTGATTTTGCTCACATCGTACTCAGGGGTCTCAAGCAGGGAGCCAACTGTTTGGTGAACCATTCAGATGCATCCAGATGAAATTGGATGTGTCTGTTTGCATAACTGCACTTTTCCCCCACATGATTAGACTGTCTCACTGCCATAAGTCATCTTCTGCCACCTCCCAGTTTTTTAAAGGGCATATAGTAAAATGAATTAATAAAAATCAGTTTGAAATTTTTGAGCTCATACTTACTACTTAATGTCCCTGTGTCTGCTCATGAACCTAACTTTGCAATTGGTTCTTAAAGCCACTTCTCAAACAGATGGTGCTGACTGTGCAGGTACAAAAGGCAGGCAATTCAATGTGCCTGTTGATTATTTAATGGATACATTTGTTTGTGCAGGTACAAAGAGGTGAAAAACACGATGTATTTTATAAATAGTTTGCTCTATGTGTATAAAACAGCATGCGTCATACACATCAGTCAATTAAATGACCTCATAGACTATGACCTCCAGGGGATACAGCCTCTTCTCCAGCAAAAGAGATGGACCAGTTTCCCACAAGCAGCTGCGCTGCCCTCACTTTTCCCTTTCCCCCAATTATATTCATCAATTTCCCACTCCTTGCTGCGCGGCCGCATTTCGACCCACAGCATCCCCCGATTTCCTCCGCGTCTTCTTGATCCTTGTTTTTTGAGATCAAGAAGACACGGGGGAAATTGGGGGATGCTCTGGGGCAAAATACGGCCACACAGCAAGTAGTGGGAAATTGATGGATACAATTGGGAGAAGGGAAGAGTGAGGGTGGTGCAGCTGCTTGTGGGAAATTGGTCATGGTTTAGCTCTTGAACTGAGCAAAAACAACCACAAGTTGTAGCAGCCATGCAGCTACTGTGTGCAGGTGAAAGTTACTCTGCTCATGATGAACTTTGCCAGGTATTAGCAAGGTTGTCCAATCAGAAACTCCTGTCACATGTAGTCAAGAGAATTCAAATAAGGTATGTTCACTTGCTGAGCATATTCATCTCAAAGTTCTCAGCAGGCTTAGAAATAACTTCGGTTTTCTTTATCACATTGTTGCACCACGTGTCAAAGGCCACACCTTCCTGGGAGGACCGAGCATGGTCTAGGCCTAGGGGACTCAAACAAGGGTTGATGCAAGAGGCCTCAGATACAGGAGCCTGTCCTTGTTGGTTTCTTCACCCTGTAAGGCACGATGTCTCCTTCTGGGTTGCAGTCATCTCGGTGACAGTTCTCTGTTCTCTCTCTCACAGAGGAACTCCATCCACCGTCCCCAATCCAGTCTTCCTCCCCGGCCTCTCTTTTCCCCCTCCTTTTATTCCCCTTCATAACCCGTGCTCCGCCCCGTTCGCCCTCCACCCTCCGCCCATTTGCTCTCCTTCCCGCCTCTCAGGCACTCCGGCCTGCGATTGGGTTCTCTCTTCCTCCAGCGCTGGCTGGGGTGGGACCTGGCTTGTCCTTCGGCAGCATCCTCCCGAGATGTGACTTGCTTCCAGGTGTCCGCCAGTCCGCTTCTCCACGTCCCCGCTCTGCTCCACTGCTGCTGGCCCTCTCTCTCCCACCGCTGCCCCATCCACTCTGCTCCAAGTTCCCCACGGCCGGCCCCTGGCTCTCCCAGACCCGGTGGTTCCTCTGGAGCACCCCGAAGCCATCCCTGGTTCGGCGCGCTGGCTCCTGGGGCCTGTGGGGCGGGCGCTTTCTGTCACCGCCACTCTGTCGATCTGGGGGGGGGGGTCCTGGGTCGGGACACACATGAAATGCATTAGAATAAAATTAGGGACTTCTAAAGCCATGGAGGTATCACTGATTTTCCCTAGGTGAGCCATTGTTGCAATTGTAGAACTGGAACAGAACACAGCATCTAAATTTCTTCAAAATCTGACAAGGTACAGAGGATGGCTCTGTGCTCTTACTCAGCCAATCTGGACACATAGATTCAAGCCATGCTAACTTCAATGTGGTATTGTAATGTGGTCTTGAAGACAACTCAGAAACTCCAGCTGGTATAGAATGTCTCAGCTTGATTATTATTGGGTGCTAAGCAGAGCATGTGCATTACTCATATCTTGCAGTCACTTAATTCAATGTATTGGTTTTTACCTACAAAGCCTTACATGGCTTAGAACCTACATATTTACAAGACCATCTTTCCCAGTATGCCTCTCTGCAGCAGCTTTATTCATCTGAGCAAAGCCTTCTGCAGGTATCACGTGAAAAGGGGTAAACATCAATAGCTACCCGCACCATAATTTCTCTGTTGTGGCTCCTGCAAGGTGGAATGGCTTGCCTGTGGTCAGGAAGGTTCCAATACTACTATAATTACACAGAATGTGTAAGCTAGAACTGTTCAGGAAGGAATAGAGTCATGGATATTGTCTATGAAATTTTGTGTAGTTTTCATTGCTTTGCTCATTGAATATATTATACTGTTGCCACTGTTTCTCTAGTCTTTTAAACCAGTTTTGAGATATTACTTTATGTACCTTACTTTTTATTGCATATACTATACTGTTTTGGTGGACTGTTCTCTAATCTTGTAATCCAGTTTCATTACACTGTTAATGGTATGCATTATACTGCTCATTCTGTGTTGCTTTTAATTTGCAATCCACTTTGCATCTCAGGGAGAAGGTGGACTATAAATGAAGCAAACAAATAAATAATGCCAGTACCCTTCCTCTGCAGGAAACTCATCTTGAGGTGCCTCCTTCATGAGGGTGAGGGAGAAACAGAAGGAAGATACATGGTATTTTGGCAGAATTCCATACACCATCCAATTGTTGCCCTCAGTCATCTGTTAGTGAGATGCAAATAGACAGACAAAGGGCTTCAAGAGACTTCCTTTCCAAGGCCTCTGATTGAACTGGAACAGAACATAGCATCTAAATTCTTGGGTAAACAGCCCTGCCCTGGATTGACCCTGGGACAAAGGAGACCTACAAAATGCAGGAGGTTTGAATGGGCAATCATCTTTTGTGGCAGAACCCTAGCAAAGCATGCCAGGTTTCTAAGTTTCTTTTCATTTGTCACACGCATCAGGTCCCTCTGAGACAAATACCTGCCATTACAAGCTGTTACCTATTTGTTAAAAGCTACTGACAGAGATAATGAATTCCCAAAGAATAAATGACTAGCAATGAGAAACAGGTCAGAGAGGGAATGATCACTCACATAAACCTATCTCAACACCTAATGACATGTGGCTCATGTAGATGATTGGCTGCATCCATCTCTACAGCTTTTCAGCAAACATTCGTTCTCAGAGCATTTCTAGCACATAGGAAATAAAGCAAATCCTTGAAGTTTTTACTAAAATCTATTGGCAAAAGCATGCATAAACACTATATAGTATATGTATATATATTGCCAGAATTAAAAGGATGTAAACACATTCTTTAAGACAAAACTCATACAATGAAGACAAGTAAAACTGCTGGGTTTGCCAGAGAGAGAGAGGGTGCGCAACAAACTTGGAGCTCACACTCACCAAATGTGGTTATGGCCATAAACTTAGACAACTTTTTAGAAGGACTGAGGATTTTAAAATGGTTCTTCTCCTCCTTACCACATTTATCACTCCATTTTCTATCCCATATTATAAGAATTCTCAAGTATAAGTAGCAAAGAGTATCCAAGGTGCTCTCAATGTTGTATGTGAAAAGGCTTTGATATTTCTCTATCAGCTGAGACATGATTGGGGTGAGGCATACTACACAAGCACAAAACCATCATAAAAATACAACACTGTGCAAGCATTAAAGGGAATTACCTAAGAGGTCATGTTTAAGATTGGAGTAGCAGTCAGACATCTAGGGCATGAACAGTAATTATTGTCTGCCCCAGCATGGTGCCATGTGCTGCACTTTGACAATCATGTTAGAAGCTTTGTGCCTACACAACCACCCACTATGCTCTTACATACACACAGCTGCAATGTCTATTTGTACCTATGAAATCACCAACTAACCTACTTCAAAAATTGCCATCACTGCCTTTTCCTCTTGCCTGGGAGCAAGAGAAGTGAGCATATGGATCTTCCTTCCTGATCTTTGAACTGTGCATACAGTAGCGAACTTTCAAATGACAGGGTCTCCATAGCAATTACATAATGTTTGAGAGGAGACAAGAAAGAGATGCCATTCTTTCTCAGACAGTCTCCATCCTTTTTTGCTATGATCATGTAACTTGCATATCTTTTTCCTGGCCCCATTATTTTCTGAACAAACAGAATTCTACATCCTAATGCTTATATCTGAGGTTCTCTTTCTTGTTTAGTCCTTGGACCTAGAGAGTAACAACTAGAGTCAAGAACTATGACACTTGTATGTTCTGTGCATTGCCTAACATGTAGCAAGAGAAAGAATAACAAGAGCAGGAGCCACAACATAGATCAATGTTGGTCCTAAATTTGTACATCAGAAATCACCCTGAATATTTCTCTATCTACATTGAAATATATCAGACTCAGGCAGCTCTTAAACAAGTGAATTCAGCTTTATTGAACCAGAACAAATCAACACAAAGAACCACAGGGGCTTGAGCTCCTGGGAAGCTCCTGGGAAGGCCACGCGCTGTTGAAAGGTAAGGACCAATCACAGTTAATACATAAGGACCAATCTGTATCGTTCCCTCCAAAAACAGTCCTCTGCTCTGATTGGCCTATTGTCAGAAGCAGCCAATCAGAACGTACATTTTATGATACCAAAGCATCTATGTGGCTCTGACTGAAGCTCAGCATGACAGTTCAACTACAATACACAACATGCATAGTGTATATATTGGTACTGAAGCCTGCTGATATTTCTGGATACAAAATACTAGATTAACCAGATCTACTTGACCATTCTAGTAATCTTCAGAGCCCCTGCTCTGGGTGCCCCTGCCATCGAAGGCTAAACAGGTGACAACCTGTGAAAGGGCTTTCATGGTCATGGCACCAAAACACAGGATCTCTCTCCTTAGGCAGATTCATCTGTTTCCCTCTATCATTGTTTTCTGCCAGTGAGTGAAGACTTTTTTTGTTTTGTTTAGCACTCCCTCACTATGTCTTATTAGCCCTCCTCCCTGTTTGTGTATTTTTCTGTTTTTCTGTGTTTATTTTTATATGTTGATGTTTTTATGTTACTTTTATTTGTTTTGAATGTTTTTACATATTTGTATTTTAAATGCTTTTTAATGCCTGAAAGGTTTTAATGTTTTAATGTTTGTTGCCTTGTGGACCCTGAACTGGGTGGAAAGGTAACAGAAATATTTTAAATAAATAAAATAATTATGTGTACAATCAGGCTAATAACCCTTACCTAGTACGTAGCATGTTGCTTATCCATCACCAGTTTTATGGTCTGGAATGGTGTACTTTGCAAACCAGGATTCTGAACCACAGTTTAATCCTAGTTTAGAATCTCAGTTAAGAGAGCAAACCATAGTTTGTCACTTTGCCAAGTGCAGTCATCACAACAAATTGCAGTTTGTTCAGTCTCTGCACCGTTCCTGAGAAAAGTGAGGGAGAAGGCAGGACACAAGTCTGAGGACTTCCTGGATCATTATTTATTATTTATTTAAAATATTTCTATGCCGCCCAGTTCAGGGTCCTCAAGGCATAAACATTAAAACACTAAAACATTTCAAACATAAAAGCATTTAAAATACAAATACGTATAAAATGTTTAAAACAATGAAATAAAACATATAAATATGCAAACATATAAAAATGCACAAACAGGGAGGAAGGCTAAAAGGAGTTGGTGACCAAACAGCAAACCAGACCAAAAAAAAAAATCTTTCTACGGGGGGCTGGAGTGCCTTTTTTTTCTAGCAAGTGACACCAAAATTGCAGGAAACCATTGACGGAAGATAATGATAGAAGGAGACAATAAGCATGTGCATTTGGATAATTCTGGTCTGACTATATATCCAAAAAATACTTTATTGGCAGGCCTCTTTTTGTAGCAGGAACTCCTTTGCATAGTAGGCAACACACCCCTAATGTAGCCAATCCTCCAAGAGCTTACAGTAGCCCTGTAAGAAGAGCTCTATAAGCTCTTGGAGGATTGGCTACATTAGGGGTGTGTTGCCTAATATGCAAAGGAGTTCCTGCTACAAAAAGAGCCCTGCTTATTGGTATTTTTACATACATTTGCATATGCAATGAACATGAAAGTGAGCAAATTCCAGAGGACAGCGGAAGACAGGAGGGCCTGGCATGATGTGGCCCATGGGGTTGTGAAGAGTTGGACTCGACTGTGTGACTGAACAACAACATGTATGTATGTATGTATGTATAAAACAGATAACTGGGTCCTGAAAAATTGGTTTTGTTGGGCTTCTGTGTTTAGCTATTGGCTTCTTTGCCCTGGAGAAACAATGGATATGAGTAAGATGGCTTTTTCATGGGCCTGTAGAATTGGACCCCTTGATCTGAATGGGGGGTGGGGGGGTAGTGAACAGACCGGCCTAGGTTTCCTGCAATTTTGGTGTCACTTGCTGGAAAAAAGCCACTCTAGCTTTCCCTAGAAAGAGTATTTCATAGGGAATAATGGACCAGAAAAATCGCAGAATTCCCCCCAAACCTCCCCACCAACTCCCACCAACCGAAATCCAGATCCCAGAAAAGCACTGGCAGCCTGAATAATTCAGAATATTAATATGATAATCTTCACAAAATCCGAATCAGAAAAATACCAATTTTTTCTCAAGTGTACATCCCTAGGGGACAATAAATCTCCTTGGGGAGGGGGTTCCAAGGTTTCAGCATGATGACCAAGAAGGCCCTTTCTTGGGTTACCACTTGCCTAATTTCAGGTGGCAGAGGCAACCAAAGCAGGGCCTCTGAGGATGACTGGTGTCATGGGCCAGCTTGAGCAGTTGGAACTCAGCCTGGAGGAAGACTCCTTGAATGTCACAGAGCCTGGGCCCAGCTCACAAGAAGCAGCTGAGGAAAGCCAGGAGCTCCATGATTCAGCGCTGACAGATGAAGTGTACTCCTCCAGACAGACTAGGGGAGGGGATGATGAAGACCAGCTGGGGCAGGAGACTCCTCAGATTCCTCCTCATCAGCAGACCAACACTGGGAATGATCTTGTTAGCAACTTACAGAATGATGGTGCAATACAAGGATTTTGGCTCAATGCTGGCGTTTGGCTGAGTGATTGCAGGACCTTGCCTTGCTTACTTCAGCTCGTTGTGAGAGGCTTATTTAAACCAAGCTGGTATGC
Source organism: Gekko gecko (assembly GCA_029375565.1). Lineage (NCBI taxonomy): Eukaryota > Metazoa > Chordata > Lepidosauria > Squamata > Gekkonidae > Gekko > Gekko gecko. The sequence continues at coordinate 228,338,922 of JAPDNY010000002.1, forward strand.
CTTTTCAGCCATGGAAGCAATGAGTCACATATCTGTGAAACCAGTGATCACAACTCCTGCCTTGATCCCTGTAATTTATTGACTGACCTTGGACTTTGCTATCTGGACTGCCTTTGGATTCTGCTTCTGGGACCTGTCTGCACCTAATGAATTCCAGCCCTTGAACTGGCTTTGACTTCACTTTCTGGACTGCTCTGGCACTGTCTCAGGTGACTGTTGAGTATGGGAAATATGCTGGCCCTGAACTGTATAGAGCTTTAAAGGTTATTATTAGCCTCTTGAATTGAACCCTGAAGCAAATTTGGAGCCAGCATAGATGGAACAAGACTGGAGTGATATAGATATGACAGCCAACCATTGTCTTTTTCAGAGACAGACTGGGATGTTGAAACAGCCCTGGAAACAGCTAAGTTGAGTGCTGGCAGGTTTGCAGGAGGTACTTGATTTGGACCTGGGCTGCAGCAGGTGTAGGTTCCCCTGACCCCTAGGGGGCACTGCTAACACTGCATGGACCATTTGGTTCAGCTTACACATGGCTGACTTCACCAGGAATTTTCCCAGGAAGTGTCCCTGGTCTTCCAGAGAAAAGAAATTGGCTCTCTTAGGCATAGCCAGATCGATGATGTAACAGATGATGCTCACAGACTTTGTCAGTGCTTCCACCAATGACAGCACTAGAGATTACTAGACTTGTCAAGGAGTATCCATTGTGTCCTGCTTGCCAGCTTTTTAGTGTCAGGTTCATCTGAAACTAATCTTTATTGCTGAGCACAGTGGTGCTTCATGGGTCAATATCCAAGATATCCCTATTTGTATTTTACATTCACAGAAGAACATATTGCAAGCTTTCTGTGTTTAGTTCTATGATACAGGAAGAACTGAAGTGGAGCACAGGAGTGCAGAAATTCCTTGGAAGTCAAGTGAGCTGAATAAGATATCCTTACTTAATTAAGTTCAAATTGCAAAGGGCTTCAGTCATGCATATGTTTTTACGGCTGCTAACTGGTTAGAATTTTTCAAGCTGGGACAGAATTTTATTTTTTGATGGATTGCCAGAACTAAAGGACGCAAAGCCAGGAAAAAAAACACAATCTAGAAGCACCTCTTTTTTGTTGTTGTTTCAGGCCATTCGTGCATGTCAATGAGCTACCAAAGCACATAGCAAACTCTAAAGGATTATAGGGGGGTATATATATTTTATATAGGGGGCATGCATGTGTGTGTGTGTATTCTCCCCCCCCATATGTATGTCCACCATGCCACCATGTAAAGGTTCAATCCTTAATAAGAGTAGATTGCAAGTGGAGCCTGTGTGGTGTAGTGATAAGAGTGCTGAAACAGGAGCTGGGAGATGCAGGTTCAGATCTCTACTCTGGCTTGGAAGCTTGCAGGGTGACTTTGGGTGGTTATTCTCTCTCAACCTAACCTATCTCATAGGCTTGCTGCTGTGAGGATAAAACAGGGGAACGGAGAGAATGATGTAAGCTGCTGTGGGTCCCCTTTGGACAGAAAAGCAGGGTACAAATATCTAAGCAAAGAATAGCAGCAGATGCCGTTTTGCAGGAAACATTTGATGAGGCAGCATGTGGAAACTGAGTGTGGACTACTGGGTAAGATGGCATCAGAATAACAAATCGTGGAGAGGCTATCATTTATTTTATTTTAACAGCTGTTCCCTGATATCTAGTTTGTTCAAAAGACAGAAACAAGTCTTATATAAGGTTGTTATAATAGTGGAGTGATTTAATAGCCCAGAGGAGTTTCGCTTCTTGCTTAATTAGCACAAAAACGTCCAAAATACATTGCGGTGTTTTTGTGGGGGGAAATCCTGTGAAAAATCTATAAGAGTTAGACAACAGCTTAAACTATCGTAAATCTTCAGAGAAGTTTTTTTTAAAAGGACTTGGATGTCTCAGTGAAACAGCCTATAGACCTGAACATGAGGAAGAAGAAGAATGAGAATAAATGAACAAGGAGAAACTCAGATATCTGTTCTCCTCCAAAATCAGCCAAGCAGCTGTGTACAGACAACAATCTACCAATGAAAGAATTAGTAAGTGCTCTTTCCAGTTTTCTCTGTCCTAACAAACACAAGGCTCTGGACACAGATAGTAAGCCACTACTCAATTATCTACAAATTGTCACCTCCTTAAAGCTGACAAACTCATAAGGGAGATTAGACTAGCAGACTCACAACCATGTTGTTCCATCTTCTCCAGAGACAAAAGATTATTCATTTGGAAATGGGTGTTATGAGCAAGACTTACTAAGAGATTTTCTGCTTAAGTTTATAATGTGACCACTGTCTCCTTACTGGCAAAACTATTGTGGCTATTTTTAAACAATTAAATAGCATTGGTGATAAACTTGACCACCTTAGGCAAAACTTCAATACCTTAATTCCAGAGACCCTGCATCCTTTACCCTCCTCAATTATACAAGAGGGAGAGGCTTTAATTATACCAGAAATAAATAAAAAACCTCCTGGCTTAAGAACACAGGACGTACAGTTTTCCACTTCATGGGGAATGAACAGTAAAGAAGGTAAAAAGCTGTGCTGCAGACTGCAAAACCATCAAATTGCATTATTTATTAAATATAATTCTGTGAACTGGGAGCGTTGGATAAATAGAAGAGCAATTCTCTACTCCCTCAGTTAACTTCTGCATGTAGACATTCATTACATTGACCTTGAGAGAGCTGAAAGTCTCCCATATACTCCCTCTGGGAGAATTCTTCTAACTTTCAACCAGCCAACAATTCCCTCAATACTTTTGAGAATGAGGAAGTTTTTATCCTCCTTTGAAATCTTTACAACCAGAGCCTTCCTAGATAACACTGTTCGGACATTAATTTCAAGGACCATAAGTAAGAAATCTCTCACTTATGGCCTTGAATCTAAAGCCTTTTTTAACACAGTTGGCAGTGATACACACCTACTCTGGAATGTGGACAAGAGATTGCATATCAGCTCAAGTGAGATCAAGGTGCCAGATCAAATAGAACAGCTTTATCCTACAAACTCTCAGAGAACATCTCCTTTGGGGGAACCAAAAATATTCCTTCTATACTGGAGAAACTGAAGAACTCACTGCAGTGCCTTCGTACTTCAGCTGAGCGTTTTAATTTATTTCTTCCTGGGAGACGACCAACCAACTATAAGCTAAATACTCAAGCCTATAGAGCTGATTTGACCTCCCCTGACATAGATAACAGTTCATAGCCCTCTCGTGACCTGGATAAGTCAATATTCATCTCCATTCCATCAGAGATGCCAATTCCAGTTTTTCTAGCTGCCTATAAAGTTGATGTATCAAAGGGGGAATCAACAGTTGCAGCAAAACATCTCAAGTAAAGACCAATAAGCCCCACAGGAGCCTCCTATTATACAAAGTAAAGACCAAAACATCTCTATGGGAGTCTCAGAGGAACAGCTGAGTCCTGAAAGCTCTAGCATAGTGGAATGTGAGAGCAAATCTGAGGCTGGGAGGAAAGCATGGAACAAGAAACTCAGGGAGAAGTTGGGGAGGTTCTCTGCAAGATGTCAGGTAGAACTCAACAAGATTAATCAGAACTACCATGGTTTATCTGTGGAAACATCAACTGACCAGGAATTAAACAGCTCTTTCAGTGCATGAGTTTCATTGGTGTGTGAGAGGGACCAGAAGGAACCCATCGAGATCTTCCTCACTCTGAGCTGCGGCCCATCTTTAGCACCTCCTGTTATATTGCCTGTAGTAGTTGGCAGAACTCTTTTTTGAGGGGAGTACAGTCTCTTTTTGATGGACCTGTGTTTCTCCTTCTTTTGGGGCTTGAGACTAGAAATTCCCCCTTCCTTTCTTATTATTCACTGCAGCTACTATGAAGCATAAATAACTTGCCAGCACCAGCACCTTTCTGGGTTTCTGAGGATATTTGAAAACACTGAGTTTTCCAGAGTTTGGAAATCTGAGCTTAGGTCTTTAAGGAGGGATTGGTTTAGTAACATTAAGGTCATGTATAAGTTATTAACATTAATCTACTGCAGGGCTCTTTTTGTAGCAGGAACTCCTTTGCATATTAGGCGACACACCCCTAATGTAGCCAATCCCCCAAGAGCTTACAGAGCTCTTCTTACAGGGGCTACTGTAAACTCCTGGAGGATTGGCTACATTAGGGGGCCTGTCACCTAATATGCAAAGGAGTTCCTGCTACAAAAGACCCCTGATCTACTGTAAAATCCCAAAACACTGGAGCTTTAGGAGAATCTGGAATTTTGTGATTTTGAAAATGGCTGTTAATATGATAATATAAATAATCAGCTTGATTAAGCCGATTTTGACTTTTGAAAGTGTTTGTATATATAATATCTCGGTTTTCTTTGCATAAAAATTATATAATTTTATTTTATATATTAAAAGAGAGAGAGTGAGCCGTGGGTTCCCAGCTGCTAAACAGGCCAGTCTCAAGCCTTTCCTACTCAGTCTTTTCCCAGGCTGCTTCACAGCTAGTGCAGCACCTACCACTCTAGATAGGTAAACTGAGTTGAGGCAAAAGGTGCCAGATCCACGGAACATCCTAGTAGCTTCTTCCTGTTCTTGGGAACATTCATTTCATGAAGAAAAGGTGACCTGCACAGGAAGCTTAGGTACTTTAAAAAAGACCAGAAAGGGGGAAAGCTAGATAACTTCAGGCCAAAAGTTGGTGTTCCTAATCTTTCATGAGCATCTGATCATACTTGAACTAAAACTGAGTAGTAGATGCTCTATCAAAAGTGTGAACAAGCCAGCTGTTCTCCCATTTAATATTTGGGTCACATTTGTCATCTTGTGCTCCTTTAATAGTCTAGAAATGTCACTATTTCCCCTGTTCCCAATGTGTACTCAGTTCCTTCTAGCCACTGTCTCCTTGCAAGCGGCCTCTTCCTCCTTCCAGGCTTCAATGCAGGTTAAAAAAGAGACAAAGTTCCAATTTTGGATCTCCCACATAACAAGCAACTTGATCTACAGGAAATAGGATTCTGTATCTCACTGACATCCATTCACATTACATAAATGGTGGAGAGTTTTGAGAATAAATGACTGATTTTAATTCCATGAGTGCCATTACCTATTCCACACACACTCAGGTAGGACAGTATCTCCTGAACAAGTATCTATCACCAAGAGACTTTTATTAGGACAACAGAAAGCACCTCCTTCCACCTACAGCACATCTGCTTAAGGAGAAGTATAAACAGATCTTTTAAGTATTCCATCACTCAGCAAAGAATTCTGTTGAACAGCGTACTCAGTTTCCAGAACTGACTTGATCAATGCAAACGTGTCTCTTATTTTGATAGTAAAAAGAAAATCAAAAGATCCTCTACAAGTACCTTCCTTTCTTCCTTTACACTACAAGTAGCATTTGAGGTTTTGTAGTCCAAAACCAGATGCAGCATGGGTAAATAAGACTGGGAGCTGACGTTAGAGAAAAGGAGTGTTTTGTTTTCCAATGTTAAAATGAGGTATATTTGAATTGTAAAACCACATTTGTCAATACATAACAACATTGGGTGTGGTTTGGATTATCGCCATCATCTGTCGGTTTTTACCTGTAAACTGTTGTTGTCTTAACTTGGTATTGTATTTTTTACTTGTTTTTAACTCTGTATTGTTTAAGCTATTTTAACCCTGCGAGCCGCCTTGAGCCAATGTGCCCGGCAAGACGAGATACAAATAGAAATAATAAATAAATCATCAGACGATGTGAAAGAGCTGCTGGGACTGCCCATTTAAAGGTTATGATGTCAGATGGGACATTGGCTGTTTAGGAACGGTTGGAAACCCACTTGCAGTGGCAAGGCCTTCCTAGCCGCCAGCTTTTGTTACGACCAAAAACAATGAGGCCTTTGTATCTCAAGGAGCACGCCTACAGCACCATCTACTGTTTCTGTAGTCACAGCATCACAGAATGTTTATAAGAAAACTAACATGGGGAGGAGTTCCTCTGCAATAGTAGTATCTTCTGTTAATAAATATTTTACAAAGCGTGTTCTTTAGCAACTCACCTTTTCTAGTTGTACAATGCGGCTTGGGAATGATAATCATTTTTAAAAAATCAATGCCCAATGTTCTGCTAACAGAGGATCTGTCAAGAATTTGTTGTGAAGACAATTTTTGGATGAATAAATTTGGAATAAATGCTCCCTTGTCACTATCCTCACTATTTTACTACTCTCATTTAATATTTACTTAATGCATCATGGTTTAGAATCACCATTCCACATGATACATTGCATTTTACAGCTGCTCTGCCACTGATTAACCTTTAACCCACTTTTAGACCTGCTTCACACACGCAGGGGAACAGCAGGGGCCTTAGATGGTTGAATGGATTGCATAACTTCATACTGCAGGCGTTCAAACCCAATTTCCAGTGTTCCTTCTTATTTGTTTTTTGCTTTATGCCCCAATGAGGATTCAAAGTGACTTACAGTGCAGAAAAAAATAAGACAGAAATGAAATCACGAAAGTCTCTTACTGCAACTAGAAAATTAACACAGCTGGACAGTTTAATATAGGGGAATGTTCCAAAATATTCACCCACAATCTGAAACGATAGGTCCATCCTACCACCTCAGCTCTCTACCACCTCTTTCTTTAATGTGAACCAGGCTTAATACCACTTTGATTGCCTCGCAGCCGCGAGGCACCCAGGAAAGCCAGGGCTGCCGGCGTTGGGCAGCCCGGGGGGCTTTTCACGGGGAGGTGGGGGGCATTTTGGCGCCCCTGCAGGGCCGGCACCCTAGGCAAGTGCCTAGCTTGCCTAGTGGGTGAGCCGGCCCTGGATAGAGTCCCTCCTAGTTAATTCTGTTTGTAAATTAGAATTGTGGACTCACTTGCATGATGAGCTCCCTTATCCCCTTGTTGTATCTTATTGCTAATAAATGGGTGCTGTTTTGAACACCTGTGTCTCTGCTGTGTGAAACTAAGAGCAGGAACCTAAGTGAGTCCCCTATTCCTGGTTGGCAAACAAAAAGGAACATCACACTGTGTCATAGGGTTGCCAAGTACCCCCTGGCCTGGTGTGGGGTAGGAATCTCCTGGAGATTTGGGGTGCAGCCCGAGGAGGGCAGGGACCTTAGTGGGGTATAGTGCCACAAAGTCTACCTTCCCCAAAGCATCCATATCCTCCAGGGGAATGGATCTTTGAAGTCTGGAGATCAGCTGTAATTCCAGCAGATCCCCAGGCCCTATCTGGAGGCTGGCATCCCTATGTCAGAAGTTCTCCTGTTACTTTTTTGGGTCTCCAGCACTGTATAAGAAGATTCTTCATGTAAGAATGGAGAATTTCAAGCTACCATCAGATTTATCCTTTGTTGAGAATATAGTGGAAAACTGGAGGTGATGGGAACTGAAATATACTGGGTTCATAGAATCATAGAATGTTAGAGTTGGAAGGGACCTTTGCCGGTCATCTAGTCCAACCCCCTGCACTAGTGATCAGCTCATAGTTTATTAGTGATTCAGCAACAGAAAGAAGATTGAAAACCCTGGCTGTCTAGCTGGGTATTTATGCCTGAAAAAGGTTACACCCAAAACACACCCCACTGCCAATGATAGGCTATTTACACTCCATTGTTTCCGAGTTGGTTTACTCTAGGATCCCTGTCTCCCTACTGGTCCATTCTAGGATCCTAGCAAGCCATTGTTATGCATCCTCAAGCTAAGTCCTTTTTGCAAGTACAGTTCAGGCTCAATACATAACACCCCTCCCCCCATAGTTCGGAACCCCCTAGCTTACAAAGTCCTTTAGGTATGCCGGTCTGTGTTGCTCGTGGGTCGAGCAGCGCAGTTCTGTTGGTTGGGGCTGCAGGTTCTGAAGCTGCATCAGGGGCCGGACCTGCCAGTGGAATGGGGGAGGATGGAGGCACTGGTACACTGTCAGTGCCTCCGGTGGTGGTCATCGCTGGCATTTCCCTGCTGACTTCTGAGGAATGTTAGTGGACCTCTGGCCAGGCACTCTCACCTGGCAGGGTTCCCTCTCACTCTGGCTCCTCCAGGATTGACTGCTCCTCATCACTGTCATCAGGATTGGGTGGCCCAGGTTCTGTGGGAAGGAGCTGACTTTGGAGCTGATCAATGTGCTGGCGGAGCCTCTGGCTGTTGTTGGTGGACACCTCGGTCACCCTGGCTACCTTGGCCAGGACCCATGCTGGGCCGCTGGAGAAGTTGCGGGCATAGACGGGGTCACCAGGGAAGAAACCTCAAGGAGCCACTTGGTTCTCTTGGGCTGAGCTGTGTTCCGGGGTGCGGTCTGGATGCAGACGGTCCAGTCTTGTTGTGAGCCGTCTGCCCATTAGGAGCTCTGTGAGGCTGCAGCCCATTGTGACATTTGGGGTGATCTGGTGGCCAAAAAGGAAGGCTGCCAACCAGTGGTCCCAATCTCCATATATGACTCTATGGAGGGACTCCTTAATCATCCTCACCATTCTGTCTGCCTGGCCATTGGTTGCCGAGTGGAAGGGAGCTGAGCGGATGTGTCGGATGGCATAGTAGTTCATGAAATCATGGAATCTGGACAATGTGAAGGCCGTCCTGTTGTCCGTAATGATGTGTCAGGTATGCCGTGTGTGCTGAAGATCTGCCACATGGCGCAAATGGTGGCTTGGGATGATGTGGATGGGACTGGTACCACCTCTAGCCACTTGAAGAACAAGTCTACCAAAATGAAGAAGATTTGCCCCTGGAAGAGACCTGTGAAGTCGAGGTGCAGTTGGGCCCATGGCTTCTGTGCGGATTCCCACTGTCTTACTGGGGCCCAGGGTGGTTCTTGTCTGGATTCCTGGCACGTCTGGCAGTGTTTAATGCAGTCCTCAATCTCGCCATCCATTCTGGGCCACCAAACATAGCTGTCATCCAGTGCCTTCATCCTCACGATCCCTGGGTGCATTTCGTGCAGGATGGTGAGGACTCGCTGGCATAGTGGTGCAGGCACAACCACCTGGCCTCCCCATATCATGCAGCCCTTGTAGGCTGACAGTTCTCATCCTGGCAGGAGGAGAATGCAAAGAACTCTGGACCCACCCAGCTGGTGGGCCATCTCCTCCCCACCCAGTCCAGAACGCAGGAGAGCACACGATCCCATGTCATGTGGCGGGACACATCGGACACCTGGATAGGATGGTCGGGCAGGTCCTCGAGGAGCAGGATCTGGTGTGCTGGTGCCAGGTCCGGGTCGCAGGGTGGCAGTGGGAGGTGGCTGAGGGTGTCAGCATGACCCATCGCTTTCCCCGGCCTATAGAGCAGCGCATACTGGTAGACAGCTAGGAAGATCGATCAACAGAGCACCCTGGGAGTCAGCATCTGCAGCGTCTGGCAATCTGGGGCCAACAGTCCCAACAGAAGGGCCGGCCGTAGAGGTAGTCATGGAACTTTTTTACTCTCGAGCATAGTTGCGCTCGACCGAAGAGAGTCCGGGAGTAGTAAGCCATCGGGACCTCCCGGCCATTGGGCAGCTGGTGCCCCAAGATGGCCCCAACCCCATATGGTGAAGCATCACAGGCCAGCACCACGGGAAGTGATGTTAGCCCAGCTGCCTTTATTGGGCTATTTCTGGACTGTTTTTATGTGGTTATAAACCTGATAGTGTGCAAGCCTAGAGACTGTATGAAAAGCACCAAGGGGAAAAGCCCAGAGAAGAAGCAGATGCCAGCCAAAGACGATGAGATGCTGGCTGAATTCACTCCAGAGGTGCCCCATAGCCTGCCTGCCGCTTGTCACGTCTTACACTCACAGGTTTACACTCAAACAAAAGACTCTTGCATACAGTCCAGACTCCTGGTCTCCACATAATAAAGGGATAACCCCCCCCCCCCCACATGCCAACTCACATGTTCCTCATGGAGAATCTGCCCAGATACTGAAGAGTCATCCTCCTTTGTTCCAGCTTCCTCTTTTCCCGCTCCCAGGTGTCCAACGGTCAAGGTAGCCACTAGCATTTGGAATTGACCCTAACAACCAATCCCTAGCCAGCAGGGAGTGTCCCCAGGTGTAAGCCGCGTGGCCTCCCATGCCCACCACTCGAGAAGCCTTAAAAACACTCACACACGCTTCTCAGAGCTCTCTCTGCCTTGCCTACTCCCTACCAACGACCTCTCTCTGCCTGCTATTACCTCTTATTCCCAGGTTACTTTACCCAAACCCTTACCTCGCTTTAAGGCTTCAGTCTGCAGCTGGAGTAGCACACATGTCCTTAGCAGGTCTAGCACGCGTGTTCCCCATTTTTCTTCTCATATTCCTTCCCACCCTGAACCTCCCGCTGGAAGATTTAGGAGCTATGCATCCCTGAGGTAAATATTGCCCCTCATCGCTTCAATACCTGCTCATGCAAATGTGCTATTTATTTCCTTCCTGTTTGTATTAGTTTCTTATATGCCAGTGTGTGTGATTGTATGTTCTGATTGATATTACTGCACAGTAAACAAAAGATTTATTTTACTCCTGTCTCTCGCCTCTTTACTGGGAAATAGCGCGGTGGCCCATCCTCCGTATACACAGACCAAAGAATCCCAATATTAAATGCTGTTCCGAGTGCTCTATTAATTATAGACCAGAGCATTTCAGCTAACAGTGACTCTTCAAAGTGCGCCAGGACAGCGTTCGAGGTGAGCAGCCCTTTGATGACCCGGAATGCAGTGGCTTGTTTCAGGCCCCAGACCCAAGGAACTTTTTTGTTGAGGAGGTGGTGCAGGGCTTGGCAATGGTGGCTTTGTGGGGCAGAAATGAGTGGTAGAAGTTCAACAGCCCCAAGAAGGCCTGGAGTTCTGACTTGGACATGGGAGGAGGAGCATTGACGATGGCGCGGACCTTGTCCAGTGTAGGATGGATGCCCTGCATGTCCACTGCAAACCCCAGGAACTCGACCCTCAGCACCCCCAGAAAACACTTTTCCCGCTTCACCTTCAAGCCAGCAGTGTGGAAGCATTGCAGGACGGTGTGCAGTCTATCGGCAAAAGCCTTGGCCGTGGGTGCAGCGATCAGAATGTCATCGAAAAATGGCTGGACCCCGGGGATACCTTTAAGAAGAGAGTCCATTAGATTTTGAAAAATCTCCAGGGCCACGCTGACCCTGAATTGTAGGCGCCGCACCCGGAACGCACCCCTTTGTGTGACGATTGTCTGGGCCTCTGCAGTGGCATCATCTATGGGGAGCTGCTGATACACTGGGGCCAGGTCCAATTTGCCAAAAGCCTTTGTGCCCACCAAGGAAGCCAAAACATGGCTGACTACAGGGGACCAGGTACGCGTGGTCCTGCAGGGCTTTGTTGATGATGCACTTGTAGATATGGACGTTTCCATTGGGCTTAATGGGAGTCACGATGGGGATCTATGCCTTACTGTGATTTTCTATGATTTTTCTTTGTTGGCATCATCTATGCCTTGGAACCAAACAAAGTACTTCAGCTGCTCCTCTCATGCTTCCCAAAGCTCAGGGTGAGTGGGGGTCAAATGCAGAAATGATTCCTGGAGCAGCAGCCATGACCTGTGGAGCGATGTGAGTTGCAGAGTCCTGGAGATTGTTTCATGGTGCGGTGCTGGAGGCTGGGTCAGACTCGCTCATTGGGATCCCACCTTCGTCGCCATTGAAATATACTGGGTTCAGATGTGTTCTAGTGATCAGCTCATGGTTTATTAGTGATTCAGCAAGAGAAAGAAGACTGAAAACCCTGGCTGTCCAGCTAAGTATTTATGCCTGAAAAAGGTTACACCCAAAACACACCCCACTGCTGAAAGGCTATTTACACTCCATTGTTTCCAAATTGGTTTACCCTAGGATCCTACTGGTCCATTCTAGGATCCTAGCAAGCCATTGTTATACGTCCTCATGCTAAGTCCTTTTTGCAAGTACAGTTCAGGCTCAATACATAACAGGAACAGAAATTAAATACGTACCTAGCAGTCACAAAGGCTGCAAAACAGTCTGAGGAGTATAAAATTTGCAATCTGGAGTAGGAGAAAGGGCCCTTGAGATCTGTAATAGTACACATGGGGCATTTGCAGACACGGACAATGAAATTTTAGCAGAGGTTTTAACAGCCTTCAAATTGTACTCTGAACTCAGGAAGATCTTATGTTGGATACTAGTTCTGACAATTATAAGGAGGCTGCTGGTATAGATTATTTTGTCACCAAGCTAAGAAAAAAAGCCCTGCAGTGAGTTTGCCTCACCTCAGGATCTTATGTTAAGGAACAAGATTGTATTCAGCATAACTGATTATAAACTTTCCTGTCGCGCCCTGACCTAGCCACAGTCCTCTCCAGATTAGACTACTGTAACTCGCTCTATGCTGGCCTTCCCTTGAGACTGACCTGGAAACTCCAGCTGATCCAGAATGCGGCAGCATGAGTCCTGATGGGAATGCCACAGACGGCATATATACAATCGGTGCTGTGCTAGCTATGCTGGCTCCCAGTGGAGTACCAAGTCAGATTCAAGGTGTTTGTATTGACCTTTAAGGCCTTGAGTGGTCTGGGACCAGCTTATCTTCGGGACTGGCTCCTCTGGTATGTCCCTGGGAGAGCATTACACTCTGCTGAGAGTAACCTGCTGGTGATCCCTAGCCCCAGAGACATCCAGCTGTCCTCGACCAGAGCCAGGACCTTCTCAGCCCTGGCTCTGACTGGTGGGACTCTCTGCCAACTTCTATCAGGGCCCTGCAGGACTTAATGCAATTCTGCAGGGCCGGAAAGCAGAGATGTTCCTCCAGGCTTTCGACTGATGACAGTGATGGTTTCTATCATGGCTGGCACCCTCCTCTTTTCTTCTTTTTCCTTTTTCTATCTTGCCTGCTTCGGCCTCCTCCTTAAACTGCCCACGAGATGGAAGAACAGTCCAGAGCAGGTTTCAGATCAAATTATAAATGCCATCAGAAGACTGTGAAACTTTGGAAGGAACTGATTGTTGATTTTAAACTGTACTTTGTATATTAATTTATTGTAAATCACCCAGAGCCCTGTGTACTCAGGGATGGGATGATTCAGAAATTTAATAATAATAATAACAACAATAAAACCAACTGAAGGAAAAACATTTAGAAAAACCCTCTCTAACCTGTAAACAGGCTGTGGATATTTGCAGAATGGAAGTTATTACTTTACCACTGCTCAAGCTAGGGCTATAGCTGTAGAAGCAACACAGTGTACAGTTCAACAGAAATGAAATTATCCCAGCTTCTGCACAGGGAAAGCAAACTCCCAGCAAACTTTCCACTGCAAGCAACTGCCCCAGCAACACAAACAAAATTTGCAATAAATGTGGAATTGCTGACAACCTCAATGAAGGGAATGGGAATTTTAAAATTTTATTTATTAAAATATTTGTCCCCCATTTTCTTTTGGGTCAAGTGTGAAACTGTTCTCAAATCTAAGGTGGTTTCTTAAGGTGGAAGAAGGTTCCTCAGGCTGCTTAGAGCAGGGGTGTCAGACTCATTTGTTATGAGGGCCAGTTCTGACATAAACGAGACCTTGTTGGGCCGGGCCCCACGTGTGTCATAAAATGTAATGCCAGGTAGCAGAGATATAAACTTTATAAAGGACACAAACACAAAGGGTTTTTTTTTACTTAAAATAAAAACATGCTTAAAACATTAGCACTCTTGCAATATTTTGTTTATTTAACAGTCTTTGATAACTGACACTTCCCAAACCTCCCCCCCCCTTCCTAAAATGGAAAGGTTGGGGAATAGTGAGTTTGGCAGTGCAATTTTTAAAATAAAACATCAAGAAAAAGGACCACAGCAGAAACTAAAAATATAGAATGCTCTGAGCCTAGGAACATAAAATGGCTGGGCATTGCAAGCTTCTCCCCCCACCCCCCAGGTATACTCAGAGTGGCAGTGGCTTTCCACCATAATGTCCCCCTTTGGCTGTGGGTTCCCAGGTTAGAGTACTCACTCAGGCAGCTGTTCTCAGGTTCATTCAGCAGAGACAAGCTGGCTTAAAACATTTGCAAGGAGACAACTCCATCAAGAAACAGCTGCAACTAGACAAACACTGGAAAGTGAAATTACTTGAACTCCACTCCATTGAAATACATTGCAGCACAGACAAAGTTGCAAAGAAAATGCAGAATGGATCTTGCCCACCCACCCCTTGAATGAAACACAACACAAGTTATGGGTGACTGCCAAGCCTATAGGCACCCAGTATGAGGACCCCCCATTGCTTATATCTCAGGGTGCTTGCCAATTCCACATCCCTTCAACCCGTGCTTTTCCCACCACAGAGGGGGTTGGCCTTGACTTAACTCCCCTCCTGCCAACCATGACCCACAGGTCACCCAGGCCACTTTGCAGATCATCTTGACCAAAGACCAATCCAGAAACTCCCACTGTGCTCCACAACGGGTGCAGCGCCGAAGGCCTGATCCCAGGGCAGAGACTGTTGCCATCAAGGTGCACGACCACAGCCGGGGGGGGCACTCCTGCCAACTAACTATCATCTGGAGCCACTGCCCACCATACTGGTGACCTCAATCCTTGGGCCACCTCCTGCAAAGCAATCCAACATCCGCCAGCCCTAGTAATTGCCATTCCATGGCCCTCCAAGCTGTTCCAATGCCGCTGCATGCATACCAATGTAATCCACTCTGCCATCCCATCAGGCCACCCATTTGGCCACCATGACTGCTAAAGGCTGCCTGGTGCCAGGCGCCCATGGGGCTGCCCTGTCTAGCCCCCCCCCCCGTGTCTTCTCCAGAGTTTCCCCAGATTGCCCCCCCATCCCTAGCTAAATTGCTGTTGGCTCCGGTGCCCTCTAATGGCCCTGGGCCCCTGGCTGCTCCTCCTTGGTGGCACCCTCATCGCATGAGAATGCAGGGTACAAACCCCCACATGTGCTGCAGGCATGTTTAAACTTGCAGGACTTCCTTAAGCATTGCCCCATGGCATTGAAGCCCCAGCAAATGAGATGGGGTGGAACCCCCTGCTTTCCTCCACCTCCTTCCCCAGTCCCAAGTACCCACATGCCACCATATGTCCACTATCAGCATACCTTCCTGCAATGGCCCCCACAGGGCCCATGCATTGTGACCAGAGTTGGTGGTACTCTTGATCCCATGGCAGCGAGGGGTCCAAGGCCGCTCGAGAGTGAAAACGCTCATTGTAGTGCAGCCAAGCGGCCCTGGGGTATTCCCTATATGCCCTGTGGATGAGGTCCAGATACTTCATCAATGCTGAACCCTGTCCTGGGTAGGCCTACAGCACACACACACCCATGTAGATGGTATAAGCTGAAAGCCAGTTGTCAAAGTTTTTGTCAATTTGCATCTGCTTTATTTTTTTACAGCTCCCTGGGGTCATCCCTCACACTCGCTCTCACCTCAACATCCCTAAAGAGGAGTGTGAACGTGTCCACATACTCACCCCTCCAGATTTTCTCTTTTGTGGCTGGCAGCAGGTGATCCCCCAGTGGAAGAGACTGCTCCATGTAAGCATAGGGTAGGTTTGCTGTTAAGTCATACTGCCCCCCACCCCAGGATGGTGCCTGCCCTGCGGCCCTGGATGGTGCGCTTGCCACAGGCACAGCCTCAGAAAGCACAGTGCTTGATACCCAGGATTGTACAGGGCCCCATCCCCTTGCATCAAGCCCCCCTACTGTGAGCTCCTGCATGCCTCCCCCCACCTGGGAGGGAACCCTGGTAGCTGGAGATAGTGGAGCCCTGCCAACAGAACCAGCTCTCATGGGATTGGAGAGCTCACCGCCCAACTCCTGGGTATCCTCCTCATCCTCGGACTCCTGCAGCTGCGCTAATCTGGCATAGAGAGCACACCTTTCCCATTTGCAAGCTGTGGCTCTGGCACCTCCAGGTGGGGTGGCTGTCACAGATGCACCATCTTCTGCACGTTTCTGCTTCTCTGCCTTGGCCTGCTCCAGTGCCTTGATTTTTGCAGCCAGGTCCTGCAAGGAGGGCCCCCCTCACCCTTGAAGGATGAGATGGCAGGGGGCACCCGTCTGGGAGCCTTCTTGGCCATGCCAACCTTTGCCCGTGCCCTCTTGGTTGGCATACCTCACCTGTAAAGATGAAGGGAACAAAGAGGAGAGAGTGTTAAACCAAATACTCCCTATGAATTCTGGAGCATCTGGAATCAAACCCCTGGCCCCCTTGAGAGAGAACACATGTAGCTGCTGTATACCGAATCATACCCCTGGTCCTGTTGGAAGAGAACACATGCAGCTGCCCAATACTGAATCAGACCCCTGGCCCCCTTGGGAGAGAGCACGTGCAGCTGCTCACTATTGAATCAGACCCTTGGCCCCCCTTGGGAGAGAGCACTACTGAATCAGACCCCCAGCCCTCCAATCCTCTGGTAGGGATGAACTGCAGCACTGCCTGATACCACAGTATTCCCCATGCCCTATAAGGAACCATGAGGGATATGGCTTTAGCTGCAGACCACACAAGACCTGGACGCCAGAGGGTGGAAGATGCTTTAGCAAAATGAGGGGGTGCAGCCAAGGACCCCCCCCCCGATAGAGGAAGGTAACGATAGGGTAAAGGTGATGGTAGCTGGTCTGCACCAGGCCCGCCACTGGTGCCCCAAGGAAGATGAAGCAAAATCAAGGGCCCCGTCTCCCGATGCCCCTAGTTAGCTCGCAGGGAGAGGCAGGCAGGGATTATACATGCATCCAACGCCATGCTGCCTGACTGACCAATGGGCTGCGAGTCTCCCAGGCAAGTCCTCTCCCTGCCGGGGGGGAAGTAACCAGAAGACCACAGCTGAAAGCATCAGAGGCCCCAATGAGCCTTGGGAGGGTTCAAGAAGGGGGTAGGGACCAGAGAAATGGCTACCATGGAAAAAACCACCCCAATGCAGGAAGGGGCGGGTGCCACCACGGTTCAAGCTGGCAGAGGCCTGAGAGGCCTAACAAGACCTGGGGGAGGTGAAGGGGGGGTTGCCAGGGAATCACCACCCAACAACCCTGGATGGTGCAAAGAGGGTGGGTGCCGCTGCAATCCCAGCTGCCTGACGAGCCTCGCCACCCCTTGCCAACTGCATCCTCCAACCTGAGGGGAAGGTCCTACCCTCCCCGCCGCCACTGCAGGCTGATCTCGGGGGCTGTCTTGCACCCCCCCACACCTTCCTACTTCCCACTCCGAGGAAAATGTGGTCCCCACCGGCTACCAGTACTAGGCCACGCCGCCACCACCACCGAGCAAAGGACTGAGAGTGGGTGAGAATGGGGCTTAGAGGGCAGCAGCAATGGAGCCTGGCAAGACCACCCCCTGGATCCTCCCTACTGAGTCCCCTGAAACCTGTTGGCTCGGTCCTCCACC
This sequence comes from Gekko gecko, assembly GCA_029375565.1. Lineage (NCBI taxonomy): Eukaryota > Metazoa > Chordata > Lepidosauria > Squamata > Gekkonidae > Gekko > Gekko gecko. The sequence goes on from JAPDNY010000002.1 coordinate 228,356,220, forward strand.
ACATGGAAGCCTTCGCTGCTCAGCCTTCACAACTCCCATCCACTTCGGAGCTCGCGCTGGGCTGATATGCGCATGAAGGGCGGCTGTCACCAGACCTGGCTGGCCAGCTCACCCTCGATTGGCCCCTGCTCCCGTGCTGAGCCAGGATTGGCTTGTCCAACTCACCTGCTTCATTCAAGAAGAAGGGGGGGTAAATGTCCGTGCCTGCTCCAGGGGTAGTCATGGCTTTTCCATTAAGGTCTCTGGGCCCACATAGACTACTCTGGGACTGGAATGACAGCCATCAGAGTGAAATGACAGTCCCTGGGAGTAGCAGAAGTGTTCTGGGATTGGAATGAGGGCCCCCAGAGTGGAATTCCATTCCCAGAATGCTGCTGCTACTCCCAGGGGCTGCCATTCCAATCCCAGAACACAGATCCTATTGCTAGGGACTGTCATTCTACTCTGGGGGCTGTCATTCCAGTCCCAGAGCACGGTTTCTATTGCTGGAAACAATCCCAGAGTAGACTATCTGGGTGCAGAGACCATAATGGAAAAATCCAGTCTGTATTTTCTCTGTAACTTTGCAAGTCCAGAAGAGCTTCCTGCCGAAGCAGGCAAAGACAAGATGGAGGGAGCTGGGAACTTCAGCAGCTTCAAGCTTCAAGAGGTGAGGACAGGAGGGGGAGGAGGGGAGAAGAAAAGAGCTACTGGCCTGTTTCAAGCCATGGGCGGTCTGCTTCCAGCCCGCGGGCCTTAAGTTTGACACCCCTGGTCTACATGAAGTCAATCCAAAGCCTTTTATTGGCATATATATAAAGATACAGTAGTCTAAATACAAAATCAAGGAGAGTAAAATTAAAATTGCAGAGTGACATAATAAGAGTGGCATCATAATAAAACCTAGTTCATAGTATCACTCATCAGGCTGTAAAACCATGGCACTGCAGATGCTACTATTTCAGTTATTTCTGTATCTGGATTGTCATGCAAGAAAAGGAGCTTAAAATCATTAGGGGTCTCTAAAAATTGGCCTAATATGGGATACAGAAGATCCCGATGGGATGCCAAATAGAGAGGGCACTGGAGGAGGACATGGCCTCTCTATTTGGTCTCCATGAAGTGTTTTTGTAACTTCCTTCAGTCCTTCAAGGCCTAAGAGCTTTTCAGCCACATTGCAGGTAGGTAGATCAATGAAGATCACTAAACCTTTTTGCAGTGCTTAGGGATTTCCTTTCCACATCCATCTTAAAGCAGAATTGAAACAATGGTTCCATATGGCTGTAATCCTCACAGAAATCTGTCCTTCACAAGCAAGCTACTAAATGCCTATTCAAAAGTTGCCTTTAACAAAAATTCTGCTTATCCCTGCAATTATCCTTAAGGTCCTTAGTTTTCAGTCTTTTTTGTCCCCTTGAGGATGTCAGGTTCTCTCAATGCACTTATGAATCAATGGCTAGCTGTTCTTATGCCCTTGGGAGATGGTGGCACTACTAATTTTCACTTTGCAGCCAGTCAAAGTCACTCATAATTTTTAAAATCTTATTATTTGTTACTATAGTAAGACAATTTGAAAATAATAATAAAAATAGAATAAATAAGCAGTGGCTTTGGCTGGCCACAAAGTGAAAATCCGTACTTTAAGTCCCCACCCCCTCAAAGAAGAGCAGATAATTTACAACTGATTTATGACCAATTAGTCAGAAGAGACAGGAAGTCTTTATTAAAGCTGGAAGAAGATGAAAAGGAGCACAATTTAAAGAGCCAGTAGCCCTGAGAAACTTCAATAGCAATTTGTCCACACAGGGCAGTTTTTGTAAGACTGTTTTTAAAAATGCCACAAATAGGTGTGAAAACAACACAGGAAACATGGGAATGTTCTGGGTTGTTGGTTATAATAAAATGAATAAATTACAGACTTAACCGTTGGTGTGAAACTGCCCTAAGATAGCAGTCTCCCTTCCCAGATCTAGGATGGCACTGTAGCTGAGTGCCTGTTCTGGTTCTGGTTCTGGCTGGTCGCCACAGATATACTTCACTGAAGCTAAATACACAGTCCAAAAGCAAGCCAAGAAACAGTGCCAAGGGTCAGAATGCCGGGAAATCAGTTAGAGTTTTCAGGAGCAGAGGCTGGCAGCCAGGACAAGGCCTGAGATTGCACAGTTGCATCTGCACTGAGGCAGGTGAGCATGGTTCCTTATACTCTGATCCTCCCTTCCCTGGGAGGTGACCTGCAAAGACTCACAGCCCCTCATGTTGCCTTTGCAGCAGCTGAAGTCTTGCACTCCTCCATCTCTCCTGCACCTCTAGATGCTGGCATGCCCTGCGTCTGGGACATTCAGGTGAGCTAGGTGGGGACTCTGGCCTTGAGGTGTCTCCAGCTGGGGATGCTGGGCCAGGCTCTTCTCCCAGTTGCATCTCAGATGCTGGATCCTCTCCGTCCTCCGGTGCTGGCAAAGGTTCCTCTTCAGGGCTGACTCCAGAGGAGGCTGGGTTGCTCTGTGCCTCGGCTGAGCCGGGACTCATGACACTGCCATACTCTTTGCACTGCTATAAATTCCCAGATCTTTTGGCTTGGGCCATCAGAAGAATATCAATGAGAATTTCACAAAATACTGTTCTAGAGAGTGATGTCAGATTCACTCTTCCTGGCAGTACATTGTCTACCTGTGGCCATCTAACATTATTGGTACACACTCACACAAAAAACACATTGTAAACAGCATAATTACTATCCTCTCCCACATGCAGAACAAGTTCCTCCCCCAGAATCTATTATGTGGAGAAGAGATATCATGCTAAGCTAGAATGAGAATAATGCAAGCAATAAACCCCACTTAAAAAAAAAACAGTCTAAGGTTTATTCCTGTGCAATTATTTTCTACCTGCACACAACATTACTGTTGGAGAATACTGCCAACATATACAAGCTGTTACAAATAGGGGCCACTTTTCTAAGCAGAGAGAAGAAAGATTGTGATTTCTTTTTAACAGATACACAAAATGTATGCAATGTTCTCATAGGCCAGATTTTGTTTCTCAGGAGACATACAAATGACGGACAGATGAAAGGAAAATCTCTTGGGGAAATTGGCTGCTCAATTTTTGCAAGTCCATAGCTCGATGCAAATAATAATTGTCCTGCTATCCACCCAGGCAGCAATTCTATGAAATGGCTGATAATTTTGGTTCAGAGAGAAATCACTGTGAAAATTACTGGTCATGTATTTCAGAACTGAGCTGCTTGCTGTTGGTTGAGATGAATCCAATTGTTTCTACCTGTCTGTCACACTCTTCTGTGTAGAGAAACACTTAGAAAATGATGACTCACCCAACAGTGGGTGATGAGCAGCAGCACCCCCTCCCCATGCACCCACTACACTGTGACTTTTAAAATTTATTTTCTTCCCTACTTTACAGTCTGAGAGTTCTCTGCTGTACTCCTCAAACTTGTAGCCCTTTAAAATCTTTTATAACTTAAAAAGAACAATTCTACCCAGCATATAATTAATGAAATTCTGCTGAGCAAGGATCATACGGAGGTATTTCCTTTCATTCGGAAGCATACATTATGCAGTCTAGAGATTATAATTTACAGCTGAGGCCAGACAAACAATTTGTAAGCAATTTATGCAGACAATACCAGAGAGTCAATGTGGCCCAGAGGATAAGATGCCAGAGCAAAAGTAGGGGGCCTGGCTTTCCATTTAACACGCTATAGGGTCCAAGGAAAATAATGTTATGCCAAAAATTTATCCTGGCTGTTTTTGTATCTCTTTGGTAGTGAAATGGTTTCTCATTCTTTGACAGTGTCATACTCTGTAGTGCAGCTGTGGCTTTTTCAGGAGGCTATTTATTTATTTAATCTCATTATTTGCCTGCAATGCAGGATGTATCATGGCCTAGTAGTCCAGTTGGGATCTTAGTACTTCAGATGCTACTCGAATAATGGGACAGGAGAGGTGGCAGCAATTTCTTAAATGGGCCTCCAGCACATCTCACCCATAGAAGAAGTACCATTCCTTATGCTAAATTCTTCTTGAATGTTGCTGAAAGACACGCCCACACAGATACACAGAGAGAGAGAGAGATTTGTGCATTCCATCTTTCCTAGCAACTTGAATATTGATTACAGTGAATGGATTTCAGCCCCCCCAATAATTTTTAAAAATGAAGATCTTATAAGCATATCCACAGAGTTTTTGTTTCCCCCAAGTTTCTGATTCTATGGTTCTGTCTTTCATTCTTTTAAGTCAATAATATTTTTCTGTTGTAAATAAAAGTTTATCATGGATCATGCGTTCCTTTTGATCAGCACTAATGTTCTTTAAAATTAGTCACTTCATTTATAATCTATCTTTGAAAACAGTCACTGTTTTTTATATATATATCATATCAAGGGTCTTTTCGTAGAAAAACAGCTGCAGGAGCTCATTAGCATATGGTATGCTAATGAGCTATTAGGCTATTAGCATATGCCACATCCCCTGACATCACCGGAAGTGATGTCAGAAGGGGAAGCAAAAGGGGGAAGGCATCTTCAGAAGCCTCCCCTTCCCTTCCCCAGCTGGTCTGGGTGGGGGAGCTAAGAGAGAAGGGGTTTAAAGTTTAAACTCCTTCTCATGAGAGTTGGGCCACAGAAGGAGGAAAGAGGGAAGGAAAGAGAGAGAGTAGAGAGAAGGAAAGAAGGAAGGAAAGAGGGAAAGAAAGAGAAGGAAAGGAGACGGAAAGAAAGAGAGGGAAAAAGGAGGGAAACAGGGAAAGGAGGAAAAAAGAGAAGAGAAGAAGGTGGGAAAGAAAGAGAGAAGAGAAGAAGGAAGGAAGGAAAGAGGAAAAAGAGAGAAGGAAAGGAGGGAATGGAAGAAATTCAGCGGCCATTTGGCCCCATTATATCCTATGGGCCATTGAAGTCAATGGTGAAAACATAGGGTATATTCTGGGGGCTGGAGGGGAGGGGGTTTGAGGGAAAGGCTCCAAACTCACAGGATAGAAAAAAGTAACTTTTTTCCCACCATAGAGAACAATGGAGGGAATAGGGGCAACCTGTTTAGGGGCCCATAGAATTGGACCCCCTGATCCAATGTTCTTGAAACTTGGTGGGTATCTTGGGGAGAGGCTCCATCAGCTACCCTGACTTCAATGGCCCATAGGATATAATGGAGCTGAAATTGACATTCAGCTGCCTGAAAGACTCCCCGGGATGCCAGCTGGGGGTGGGGCTTGGCTCCTGAGCTCCCGGAGCTGCGCTCCAGTGCGCTCCCCCCCAAAAGACCCCTGTATCATATTAGCTAATGCCCCTGTAAGGCTGAAATTCAAAAATATACAAAAGCCAAGAAATCTACAAATTATACAACTGACTGTATATAATATGGTAAAAGAGGGAAGGAAAAATGTGACCCTGTATATTATTGTGTGATTACAGATAGGAGTGGGCATGAACCAGGAAAATGCAGTTCAGTTCATGGTTCGTGGCAGATTCACAAACTGAACCATGAAGCATCATTGGGAGTTTCTCGTTCCAGAATATCCAGCACCCCCTCTGTGTCCCTTGGGGCTGGGACTTCTGCCAGAGCTGGGAGCATGTGCATGTGCAGCTGGTCAACATGCTTCTGCAGGACCTGTCCACCATCTGTTGAGACCTTGTAGGACACAGGGCCCGTGTGTCAGATGACTCAGCCAGCAATCCATTTGGGGTCCCTGCCATAGTTCCTGATGTAGACAGGGTCCTCCAGGAAGAATCTCCATGCCCCATCCTTTGCTTGCACTGATTACGTGACTCTGGGGCCCTGTCCAGGTGCAGTCTGTCCAAAAGGATCGTGGGCTGCTGACCCATGAGGAGTTCCGCAGGGCAGTGGCCGCTAACTGGGTTAGGGGTGGTCTGTTGCACCAGGAGGAAGCACGCCAGATGGAATTCCCAGTCCCCCTCCGTCAGCTGGCTGAGGGCTTCCTTGGTGGTGCGCACCATTCATTCCACCTGGCTGTTGGTAGCAGGGTGAAATGGGGCAGACCTTACGTGCCTGATCAGATTGCTACAGAGGAACTCCTGGAATTCCTCCGAGGTGAATGCCGTCCCGTTGTACAATACGATGGTGTCTGGCAACTTGTAGATGGCGAAGATTTTGGGAAGCGCCCAGATAGTGGCTTTGGAGGAGGTAGCAGAGACCAGGCTGATTTCCAACCATTTTGAATAAGAGTCCACTGTTAATAAAAACAATAGCCTGTAGAACGGCCCAGCGAAATCCACATGGAGCCTTGACCATGGCATCCGGGTGGATTCCCAGGCTTGGGTGGGTGTGCTTGGCGGATTGGGCCTGATGGCTTGGCATGTCTGGCAGCACTTTACCCAAGCCTCCACTTCTGCATCTATCCCTGGCCACCATACATAGCTGCGGGCCAGCGCCTTCATCTGGACGATGCCGGGATAGGCCTCATGTTGAGCTTGCAGGATCCTGTGATGTAGCATGCTGGGGACGACCACCCTATCTCCCCACAGTAGACAGCCCTTGTACATGGACAACTCATCTCGGTGAGTGGCAAAGGCTGTGAACTCGGGTCCTTCCACCGCTGCAGGCCACCCCCTCACTACCCAGCCCAGAACCCAGGAGATGACGGGGTCCCTGGCAAAGTGGCGGGCGACATCCGCCACCTGGAGGGGGGAATTGGGAAGGTCCTCTACCTGCAGAACATGGTGGGCTGGAGCCGAGTTGGCTTCAATGGATGGAAAGGGCAGGTGGCTAAGGGCGTCAGAATGGCCCATAGCCTTGCCTGGGCGATGCAGCAGGGTGTAGGAGTAGCCGGACAAGAAAATGGACCACTGCAGGCTAAAATTTCCATCTACTCTCTTCTGGAGAGAAATTTAGGTGCAATGACTGAATCGATAAAACTTTTTCAGCCACTGTATACATCTTACAGTTCAACTAGAGATTTGCATGGTCAGAGCAGGCAAGATAACTGGTTTGATTCTGATTGCAGGGCACTTAAAAGGGTAATTTGTTATATGCTTCAGCAATTTAAACTACGTAATGGAATACTCAACTGTTAAAATGTGAATTTAGAACAGACGATGACCTTTAGGCATGACTTCCAGTTGGGCTGAGCAGCATTTCAGTTGTGTGTGTAGTTGCTGCTCTGACGGATCATGTTTTATTGCTAAATATCTCAGTTTATCTTAGCTTTATTTTCTTTAGAGATTCTTTAGAGACTCTAGTTTCTTGAAATTCAGTTTATGTTTTGAAAGTAGCTGACTCTATTCAGCTTGAACAATTACCCCCTCCTCTCCTTGAACTGGTGAGCCAGACTCCATTCCTCCTAACTAGGCAGGTTGAAGGGGGAGGATGCTTTCACTTGTTCTAAACAACAACCTTATTCTTCCTTTTATTTTATTTTGCTGACTGATAAACACTGGTGGTTGTTTAGACTATCAGTGAGGCACACGAGCTTGGCTTGGCTTGCTGTTTTGTTTTTCTTCCTTCCAATTACAATTATCCTGGTTGCTTTGACTTGAAACAGCAAGCAGTAATTACCACACTGAAACCTTCTTGTAGTAAAAGGGTATTTTCGTTTTCTCCCCCAGCCCAAATGTAGCATATCTTACTCGATTATTTTATTTCATTTAATTTAATATACTTTTTATTTATTTTTAATTAGTTGAGTGCTTGGGAAGGGAATGAGAATAGCTGGGGCATAGCCAGCCTGATTAGTAAGACCTTGCTGTATTTTAACTACTCAGCTGCTAGTATTTGTGTAGCTGTAATGTGATGAACATCGGGCTGTGGTGGCTCAAGTGGTTAAGATGCTGAACTGCAGACCGGAAGATCGGTAGTTCAGCAGTTCGAGACCTGAGTGCTGCATGACGGAGTGAGCTCCCATCTCTGGCCCCAACTCCTGCCAACCTAGCAGTTCAAAAGCAAGGAATTACAAGTAAATAAATAGGTACCACTTTGGTGGGAAGGTAACAGTGTTCCATGTGCCTTGGCATCTAGTCATGCCAGCCACATGACCACAGAAATGTCTTTGGACAGCGCTGGCTTTTCAGCTTGGAAATGGAAATGAGCACTGTATCCCTAGAGTTGGATTTGACTGGCTTTTGAGCAAGTGAAATCTTTACCATTACCTAATGTGATGAACTAGGAGACCGGATTTTATGCTATTTGTGTGCTATTATATTTAAATTTAACCTGTTTTACTCAGTGAAATCTAAAATCTAATCTTAGCACAGAAAATGGAAAAGAAACAGGGCTGCCCATTTAAAGATATCCCACCCCTTGCACTAAACAAAGTAAAATGGAAGACTTTTTTCATAGGGACTCCCATACCATACCAAGCAGACAAATAGATATCAATGTCTGTTTGAGGAGTCAGGATTGTCTTTAATCCCTAATTTACAACAGTCACAATTTACTCCCTAATTTACAACAGTCACAATTTAATCCCTAATTTACAACAGTGTCAGAAGGAATCATCTAATTTTAGTGATCTTTTTCCAATTCCATCGTCTGGAAATGAAGGGTTAGAATCAAATAAAGTAGAAATTCTGGACTAGCTAGTTAAGCAATCAGTATTAATAGATCAGACATTTGCTAAAATTTATGAAAAACTTGACCTGATAATCCAGTGTTGCCAGAGGGAAACTCAATTAAACAATAGTCCTCCTTTTGGGAAATGTCCATTAAATGAAGCAAGAAGAGGAGTTACTGGGAATAACCATTTTGATCTAGCTCATCATTAAACACCCAAATGAAGATTTCTGTCAGGTAGTGATGAATGTTTATCCTTATCAAGGAAAATATATAAACTGGCTCCCGAAATCACATGCCAAGAGGCATCTAGCTTTCTTACTGAATATATCACATATAGATATAAAAACAATAGAAAGAATCCAGGAACCAATACATCATGATTGTCTTTTACTTATACTCTTGTCTCCAAGATTACCAAAACTTATCTTGGCTAAAAGTAAATTTTTATGAACATATGGAATAATTCCTCTGAAGCACTTCCATGACCCAGTAGTTAAACCACTGATTCCATCAAAATGTTCCATCCCTGAAATGGGGATTCAGGATAACAAGGTGAACAAGATCAATAATAATGCTGACTTATGCAAGGGTTCACCCTTACCTGTAGGTCAGAAGAAGGATTCTAATAAAAAGGAGGGAAAAGTGGAACAGAAAGGGAAGCCATCTGCCAAAAATAGGAATGGAATTAAAGAAACACTTGGATTGATTCCAATCACTGATCCTTCTAATAATCTAGCTAGCAGATTCCATGATCTAGCTGCTACATCAGCTTTAGACTCAAGTGAAACCAATTTGTTCTCTTCCTGTTCCAATCTTTATCTACAAGAATGGGGTAATATGAGAAAACGTTTTCAACATTTGCAACATAAATTAGAAGAACTCCATCAATTTAATCCACCCCAATTGCTCAAACAGGTATTCAATATGGAGCTTCTTGTGAACTTGATATTAGTGATACGGAAAATGAAGATAATGGCCTGCTGTCCCTTGAACCCAAGATTATAATCAGAAAATCCAGCGGCTGTATTGTACAGAACCCGGATATGATTTTGCCAGCTTCCCAAGATTGACTCTCATCCACATCTGTTAAAATCCTCTCATGGAATGTGGCAGGATGGGTATCCAGGACTGGGTCATCAGATGTGGTTGAGTTCTTTAATCAACTTGCAATAATACTATTACAAGAGACTTGGGTTTTGGATTATGTGTATTTGTCGGGTTATACATCTTTTACGGGGAAAGCATCAAGATGGAGAAAAAGAGGTCATCCTAAAGCTGGCCTTGCATGTTTGATCACAAATGCTCTGTAGTATGACAAGAGTGCTGCTTCTTGAATGCTAGCCATTTATCTGGATGGAAGCTCCTTTATTCTGGTGACAGTTTATATCCCTCCCGTTTTAAATAAAATACTTCTAAACTAGGTTTGGTCTCATCTAGAGAATATGATTTTTTTCTGTATTTTTTTCCTTAATTGTGAGATTGTTTCAAAACATTTTAATTTATACATGCAAAGTCTAGCAAAGTAGGCTACCTTTTGAAATCTGCCATATAGCTGATGGTATGACATTAAATCTGGTAAAAGAGAAGGCACTATGCTGTTGGGGATTTTGCAGAGAGTAAAGGTAAGGGGCCATGTGACCTACATTGGATGTAATCTATCAATCAGATAGATAGATTAATTAACCTCTATTGTAGGGCAAAAATTCTGATGGTAGGAGATTTTAATGCATGTATTGGGAAGAATGATAAACTATGGCTGGCCTCAGCAGGATTTACTGAAAGTGAACTGAATTATTTAGGTTATTTTCATTTTTATGAAAGAAGATCTGAGGATGGAAAAATTAACCTGCAGGACTGAAACTCCTTGATTTTATTATTAAGACTAACATGATAGTATTAAATGGCCAGGCTGGCATTAATGAATTAGGAGAGTACACCTTCTTTTTAAATAGTGGTACAAGCCTGATAGATTATTTTTTAGTCTCCCCCATTACAGTTCCATGTACTATAAAACTGCAAGTTGAAACTTATAATGGAGGTGATCATCTGCCTCTTTCAGTTTCAGTTGAAGTAAATTCTGGAGTTTTACCATTGGTCCATGAGGTGCCCCTCTACCAAGAGGGAAATCTACTGAAGCTAGCCTGTTGGTTCCACTATGTGGAAGCCAGAGTTATTGCAATTCTTGAATCTCCTGAAGCCCAGATATTTATCAATGAGTTAGAGAAAAGATAGAATGCGGAAAATACTTCTCTAATCCTGGTCAAACTATTAGAACTATTGGCACCAGCCTTTACCTGTAAATCACAAAGAATCTGTAAATTTTACAGCCCATGGTTTGACAACGAATGCCAGATGATTAAGAAACTTATTCAAACTAAACATTGAACATTTAGAGAATCCCATAATCCTTTATTGATTCAACAATTTCTTTAGACTAAAGGAAAATACAAAGTTATGATCCATGGGAAGAAATGTGAGACTATTTACAATGGATGGAATGCTTTAATTAATGCCTCAAGGAATTAATGTCTCCAAACAATTTTGGACATTACTCTCTTCCTTCTGTATTCCTCCACCAGTATGGGAACAGTATTTTTTGGCATTCTATATCTCCAGTGACCCAGTGGATATTATTCTGTTACTTTTCTACAAGGAAATGGATTAGAATTGTCCACTGAGACTGTGGCTAATGATATGGTCTGCCTGGCAAGGTCTTGAGGCAGCAAGAGGAAGGTTGTGAGCTTAACATGCATGGGAAACTATTGGTGTTTATACACAAATGCTAGAAGTGTCCAAGGTAAAATTGGGGAATTGGAATGCTTGGTGTAGGGGGAGGAAATAGACATTGGGGGTATTTCAGAAACTTGGTGGGATGAGGAAAATCAGTGGGATATGGTGATTCCTGGTTATAAATTATATTGGAAGGATAGGGGGGAAGGGTTGGAGGTGGGGTGGCTCTGCATGTCAGAGGGTATACAGTCCAATAAGACTGAGAAGGTAAGAGAATTGGATTCACTTCTGGAAATGCTATGGGTTGAAATAGTGGGCCCAAAAAGAAGCTTAACACTGGGAGTTTGTTATTGCCCACCAGATCAAAAGATAGAGGAGGATTATAAAATGATGAATGAATTAAAGATAGTGGCTAGATGAAATAACTGTGTCATAATAGGTGATTTCAACTACCCACACATTGATTGGGTCAATATGTGTTCAAGTTGGGAAAAAGAGACTGAGTTTCTATATACTCTCAATGACTGTGCTATGGAACAGATGGTCACAGAACCTACCAGGGGAGAGGTGATCCTGGATTTGGTCCTAAGTAATGCCCAAGACCTGGTGAGAGATGTAAAAGTGATTACACCACTTGGGAACACTGACCATCATGTTATTGAGTTTAACATTTGTATAAATAGAGAGTTGCCCAAAAAGACTGACACCACCACTTTTAACTTTAAAAGGGGTAACTTCTCTGATATGAGGGGACATGTGAGGAAGAAACTGAAAGGAAGAGTGGAGAAGGTCAAAACCATTGGGGAAGCCTGGAGACTATTTAAAAATACAGTCCTAGAAGCTCAGAAAAAATACATACTGCAGGTTAGGAAAGGCACAAATAGGTATAGAAAAAAGCCTGCCTGGTTAACAAACAAAGGCTGCAGTCACACACACTAAATAATCCACTTTTAGTGCACTTTCCAACTGGTTTTTACTGTGTGAACTGGCAAAATCCAGTTGAAAACTGCATTGAAAGTGGATTGAAAGTGGATTATTTAGTGTGTGTGACTGCAGCCAAAGTAATGGAAGCTGTAAAAGGTAAGAAGGATTCCTTTAAGCGGTGGAAAGCTAGTCTCAGTGAGGTTGATAAAAGGGAACATAGGCTGTGGCAAATAAAATGCAAGTCTGTGATCAGGCAGGCAAAAAGGGAATATGAGGAGCATATAGCAAAAAACATAAAGACCAACAATAAAACTTTCTTCAAATACATTAGAAGCAGGAAACCAGCCAGGAAGGCAGTGGGGCCCTTGGATGACCAAGGGGTAAAAGGAGTACTGAAGGATGATAGGGAAATGGCTGAGAAGCTGAATTCATTTTTTACCTCTATCTTCACTGTGGAAGATGAGAAGTGCTTGCCCACTCCAGAACCACCGATTTCGGGAGGGGGTTTGAAAGACCTGAGTCAGATTGAGATGACAAGAGAGGAGGTCCTACAACTGATAGACAACTTAAAAACTGATAAATCACCAGGCCCGGATGACATACATTCGAGAGTTCTGAAAGAACTCAAATGTGAACTTGTGGATCTCCTGACAAAAATATATAACCTTTCATTAAAATCTGCCTCCATTCCTGAGGACTGGAAGGTAGCTTCCATCTTTAAAAAGGATTCCAAAGGAGATCCAGGAAAATCAGTCTGACATCGATACCGGGTAAGTTGGTAGAAACTGTTATTAAGGAAAGAATTAGTAGGCACACTGATGAATAAAAACTATTGAGGCAGACTCAGCATGGGTTCTGTAAGGGAAGATCTTGTCTCACTAACCTGTTAGTGTTTTTTTAATTATTATTTATTTATTAAGTTTTCACATTGTTACATATAGAACAATACTGTTTTTAGTATATTGTGAGTCTATTAATACAACTTGTTGTTTATCCATGTATACGTTCTCATCCACCTTTTATTATACAACTCTTCATCTTTTCCTTGTGTTATTATAGATAATCTATCCATTTCAGCCGTTTCCAACCATTTCAAAACTAATTCTTCTCTTGATGGGAGCCTATCAAATTTCAATTTTTTGGCAAACAATATAGGTTATTAAATACCAATCTTCTTTCTTACAGCTATCAGGTATAATATTTAGCAGAAAAAATTCAAGGGTAAATCTACATTTAGTATTTCCATTAACATTTTATGTATTTTCAGCCAATAATTATGGGTCACCGCTCCTCCACCATAAATGATAAAAAGTTCCAACAATTCTTAGATGCATTTGGATAACATTTTGCAATCTTATCAGGTGGCCAGTGCCATCTGTGAAACATCTTACATAAATTTTCTTTATAAGGTATAGCCCTTGTAAACATAGCTACTTTCCAAATTTTAGACTATTCATCTAGTTCTATATTATAACCCATATCCTGCATCCAGTTAATCATTGTTGCTTTTACAATTTCATATTGCAAGTATTCCTCTAACAAAAGTTGTATAATTTTTGGATCATTGTGTCGTTTGATGACAATCAAATCTTATCTAAGTCGTTTTTAGTTTCGTAAAAGCCTGTTTAGTATCTTTGTTAAATCTATTAGTTAACTGTACCATTTCCCACCAAGTTAATTTTATATTTTGTACGCGAAGTTTCTTCTCAAATTTCAATTTGTTATCTTTGTCTAGAAGCATCTCCTAGCTCTCTTGTTTATCTTTGGTGATCAGCGTGGGCTTTATAAAAGCTTCTAGAGGTGAAACCCACTTGGGAGTTTTCTCATAAAAATGCTCTTTTACTTCTTTCCAAGTTTTCATCAATGCACCTCTAATTGTATGTTGCTGGAAATTTTTTATGGATTTTTTCCTTTCCATATCAAACATACACATGCCAACCCATAGACAAATTGTGGCCTTCTAATTTTAATAATCTAGTATTTTCCAATAGTAACCACTCTTTTATCCATCCCAATGCTGCTGCTTTGTAATATATATTCCAGTTTGGTAGTCCAAAGCCTCCTCTTTCTTCTCTTGTAACATTTTCAATTTAATACAAGCTTTTTTGTTGTACCATATAAATTGTTTACATATTTTTTCCATATCTGTAAGGACTTGTTTATTTCTTAAAATTGGAATATTTTGTGCAAGGAAAAGAAATCCAGGGAGTATATTCATCTTTATTGTTGCAATTTTCCTCATAAAGGACAAATTTAAGTCTTTTCATTTTTGCAAATCTTTCTTCATCTCCATTAGTAGTTTTGTATAGTTATCCTCTATCAAAGTATTGTTTCTGTTAGATATTATAATACCTAAATACTTGACTTTTTTGGCTATTACCATAGATGATATGCTTTGTATTTGTTCTTTTTGCTTTTGTGTACAATTCTTTGTTAGTATATTTGTCTTTCTATACTTTATTTTAAGATCCGCTATTTGTCCATATTCTTGGATTGTTTCTATAAGGTGAGGTAAGGATATTAATGGTCCCTCCACTATAAAAACCAGGTCATCATTAAATGCCTGCAATTTAAATACCTCTTCTTTTATCTTGATGCCTCTTATCTGCTCATTTTCATGTATTAGATCATTCAACATTTCTAGAGTAAATATATACAATAATGGAGATAGCTGGCAACCTTGTCTCGTACCTTTTTGTATAATGATATTTTGGGTTACATCACCATTTATTATAACTTTTGCTGATTGAATGGTATATATTGCTTTTATGACCATGAAAAATTTAGTGCCACAATCCCAGGCCTCCAACTTTTGTAACATAAAATCCCAGCTGATGTTGTCAAATGCTTTTTCAACGTCCAAAAATATTAAGGCCAGTTGTTTTTCAGGATGCATTTCATAATATTCTAAAGTGTTAAGGATGGTCCAAGCATTATTTCTAATTTGTCTCTTTGGTAGAAAGCCTGCCTGATCTTGGTGTATGGTTTGTACTAGCATACATCTGGTCTACTTTCTAGATTATATGATATTCTATTATGATTAGAAAGGCCAAAAGCTTATTCTTACCAACAGTTTTGGCAGATAGACTGTCAACAACAAATTTCGGAGGAGGATTGGCCAGGTATATGGGAGGCAGTATGTTTCAAATCAAATATATATTCTCTTAAATACCAATATATTAAGTTACTGACAAAATGGTATTTACCACCTAAAAGAATACATCATATCAACAAAAAGAATTCTCCAAGATGTTCAAAGGGATATGGCTGCGTAGCAGATTTTCTCCACTGTTGGTGGACTTGTGAACAAGTGCAAGACTTCTGGAGAGGTATTCTCTTAGACATCAAGAATATCACAGGGATGGAGCTTCTGTTTCTGCCAGCAGTTTTACTATTAGATTATTGGAAAATAACATCTGGGAAATTAAAACACAACCAATTGACCTTAAGTCTAATTTTGGCATCTAGAACATTGTTAGCCTCAAAATGGAAAGATAAGAAAATGTCGATGATAGATCAATGGCTCCAAAAGTTGTGGGACTTTTATATTTTAGGTAAACTGAATAATAATACACAACTGAACATATCAGATCAACAGAAACTAGCATACACTGAATTGTGGTCTCCTGTTATTCATTATTTGATGGAAAATGACATTTTACCAAATGATGAGAATTATGTGGACTTCATATTAATATAAGCAGATCCTTTTGTTTTGATGGTTGACCAGGGCTTATTCATCTTAACTTCACAGTTTCATATGCTTTATTTATAGTTTCAGTTTATGTGTTGTGTTTAATATATGTGATGTATTTTAAAATAAAAAATATTTTTATTATTTTATTAAAATTATATATATATATATTAAATCCCAATATATAGCAAAGGGCAATAATTGTCCCTATTCATAAGAAAGGGGACAAAAATGATCCAAGTAACTATAGGCCCATTATTTTACTATCTGTATTGAGAAAAATATATGCCTCCACCCTGTTACACCATTTACTGAATTGGATTTCCCTAGAGAATATTATTGGTCCTGAACAGGCAGGCTTCATTAAAGGGCGATCAACAATCAACCACTGCATGTTATTACATCATCTGGCTAAGAAATATACAGCTGTTGCAAAAGGGTGCCTCTATGTGGCCTTTGTAGACTTATAAACAGCCTTTGATTCAATACCAAGAAGGCACCTATGGGAAGGCCTCGATCAATCGGAGACTTCTGTGGTTAATGCAAAGACTCTATGAACCTTCGGCTGCCCAGGTTCACTGTAGCTCTGAAGGGCATTTGTCAAATTATTTAATTTATATATTTGCAAAAGGGAGTAAGACAAGGGTGTTTGCTGGCTCCCATTTTGTTCAATCTTTATATTAATGACATGTCTCTTAAATTAAATAACCAACAATTTCACTCCCCTATATTGTCACAAACTTCCATCCCAGTCTCACTGTATGCTGATGATACTGTGTTACTCTCTAGAACCCCCTGTAGTTCTATGCTGACTTCTATACTCTTTTGCAGAGTATTGTAACTTGGAGGCCCTGATTATAAATTATAGTAAGTCCAAAGTGATGCAGTTCTCTAGGTCCTCACATCACCAAAGATATCTTTGGCATGTAAATGGAAATCATATTGAACAGGTTACCCAATTTAAATATCTTGGGGTTTGTTTCTGATCTAATATGTATTGGACAACTCATATTAGAAATGCACAATCTACAGCACTTATTGCTACGAAGGCAATAATCCAGTTTTTTTATTTTAAAGGAAGACAATATATTCCAGCTGCCATTACTGTATTTAACAGCAAAGTAGGATCACAATTTTTGTATGGAGCACCTTTGTGGGCTGAAGCTTGTGGAGAATTGATCAACTCCCTTCTGAATTATTTCTCAAAAAAATTACAGGTGTTCCTAACTACGTTGCTGGAGTATCATTGAGAGCAGAACTAGGTCTCAGATCCTTCGAAGCTTGGATCTGGGCCACAATGTTTCGATTCTGGGTCAAGATTTTATTCTCCACGGAGTCAAATGGATACTTACATCTATTGCAAGTGGACTCTTACCAGAATCCATGGAGAAAATTGGTTGAAAGTCATATCCCAACTCTAGGAACCTCCCCTCATGAACTGAAAGAACAAGGGCCTTCAGCTGCTCTCACTTCAATTTTATGCTGTCTGCAAGCATTTGATACTAAAAGTACCATGATAAGAGCACGCAGAGTGTGCTCACCTTTATATTTAGGTTTAATGTTACCACAATCTCTTCCAGCCTGCTTTGATTTCCTGACAATTCCACACTATAGATGATTATTTATGATGGCTAGATTGAATGCTATTCCATCAGGGGAGTTATTGGGACGCTTAAATAAGGTGCCTTACTCTGAGTGACTGTGCCAATGTGGTTCTGGCCAAATAGACACCCTTCAACATTGTCTATTTGACTGTGATTTACTTAACAATTTCTTTTAGCAGGGGCAGATTTTAATATTACATTGGTAGTCGCCAAGTTCTTTTCTCAGATGGTTAAGATTAAAAAGCATTAAATTCTTATATTATATAGACACATGTATTAAATAAATTTTCTTCTTTTTCTTTTTAGTCTTTTCAGAGCATGGAGCCACTTTGTAGCTAGGTGGCAGGACTGTCCCCTCTTGGGGCCTGGGCCTGACAGTCCAGACAGTGAGGTCCTCCTGTTGCCACCAGTGGACATGGAGGGAGAGGTAGCCATGCTGCCAGCTGGTCTATGGTGAAGTGGACATTTCGGCCTTGCACTCTAGAGAGCTTTCCCTTGACCATCACCACTGTGAAGCGGTGCATGGTGGGTAAGACTCGCTGGTTCATGATCCTCCATGAGGGGACAGAGTGCCAGGGAGCCAGGTGCTGCAGCAAATATATTCTCCACAAGGGAGATGGGTTGGCCATCCACCGCAGTCATCTCACCAATGAGGTGAGTGAGTGCTTCCTGAGCCCTCCCCCTTGCCCTTTTGGCTGGCACTGTTGGTGTCCTTGGGGGCATGAACTCTTAGAGGGTGGCCTGCCTTGGCATCCCAACAACAGCACTCAGAGTGCAGGGAGCCTTTTTTAAGGGACCTCCTGCTCCCCTGCTGAGAGGGAATGGGCCTCCCACAGCCCACCACTCCTTCGTCTGGTGGCAACAAAGTGGGGTGCACCCTTAGCAGCTGCCTGCTCAGAACACAGGAAGACAAATGTTGGGGGGGGTGCCCCTCTGGACATGGAGATGGCACACCTGGCACCTTGCCACACAGGGGTAACTGTGGAGGGTTTGAAAATGTTTCCAAAAGGTGACCTAGAAATGGGGGCCCATGCTCAGAGCAGGTGGGACTGGGCACAGCTGCTTTCTGGCACTGGGCTGGGAGGCACAAGAGGTGGGAGTATGTATGGCAGCAGGAGAAGCAGGGAGTTGGGATGTGGAAGGGGGGAATGTTTGCCCTCATTCTCTAAACCACTTTTTTCAGAGGCCTCTCCAAAGACTCTCAGCAATTACTGGTCTTTGGGCAGTGCTAAGAAGTTTTTTGCCTCTTGGGAGAGCTCCATGGACAAAGCAGGGGAAGAAAGCTCCAAGACCCCTGGTGGGATGGCAGGCTGGATTTGGTGCCCAGGGACAGGGGCCTTTGGTATGGGGGGGCATGGAACTGGCCCACCCAGGCCTTTTATCTAGGCCAGGAATGGGGTTCTCTTCTCTCCCCCCTCCCCTGTGCATCCTCGCTGTTCTGATATTGAGCTGCCTTGGAGTATAAAGAGCAGAGGTTGGGGTTGCCTCTGAGAGCAAGAAGGAGAAGGCAGGGCTGCCTCTGAGCAGAAAGCACAGGGCAGGGCTGCCTCTGAAAGCAGGAAACAGAGGGTGAGGCTGACAAACTTCCCAGCCTCTGTAGTCCTCCTCACCGGTAGGAGCTGGTGGAGGGGGGTCCTTCTGCTGTGATCCTTGTGCTTCTTTTTATTTTAAAACTGGCTTTGCAAAATCCCACTATTCCCCCCACACATACCTTTCCAGTTTAGGCAGGCACGTTTTAAGGGCATGGAGGGGAAGGTTTGGGACCAGCCAGGATTAAAATATAGAGTTCTGCAAACTCAAAGAACTACAGTTTTGCAGAGAAATTCTAGTTTTAACACAGCCCTCCTAATGTGGATCTCCAGTGGAATAATAGCAAAACAAGTGCTGAAAAGGACACCCAAAATTATTATCTCAGACCATCCTGTAAAAAAACCTCTGAGATCCTGGAGAGCCACTGCCACTCTGAGTAGACCTGGAGGGGAGGGAGAAGCTTGCAAAGTTCAGCTGTTTTATGTTCTTCCCCTGGCTCCTAGGTACAGAACATTTATATTTGTTGTTTATATTTCGGGGGGGGGGACATTTGGGACTAACCACAGTTAAAATATAGAGTTCAACAAACTCAAGGAATTTCACTTTGGCAGAAAAATATTAGTTTTAACACACACAGGCCCCGGTCAGACATGCCAGCTAACGCGCGGGGGGAGGGAGGCTATTTGTAGCGTGGTAATTTGACCCGCCACTGCGTGATCCTACGCAACAGCGGGTGAAGTGGAGTAATTACTGTGCAGCCTGCTCCCTCGAGGGCTCAGCGATGCCAGCCTGCTTCCTCAAGGGCTCAATGACGTCACCGGAGCGCGCTGGGGTGATCACCCCAAGAACTCTGTCCTCGGCCATCGCACAGTCACTTGATACTGCAGTTTCCCTAGTTGTTTTTAACTGCGCTTCTTTGCCTGCCTCCTACGAGTCTCTGATGGGTACAGGATGCTGGCCAGATGTTCCAGTGTGAATGCGCCTGTAAAATCTGCCTGCCACTCGTCAGACTCCTGAGGTAACTATTGCGTGTGATTGCAGCCAAAGTCTGCTAATGTGGGGCTTCAGTTTTGCAGAGAAATATTAGCTTTAACACATGCACATTCGGCTAATGTGGGGCTCCAATGGAATAGCTGCTATGATATCTTTAATTATGTTTTTTTGTGTCCTTTATAAAGTTTATATCTCTGCTACCTGGCATTACATTTTATGACACACGTGGCCCAGCCTGACAAAGTCCAATTTATGTCAAATCTGGGCCTCATAACAAATGAATTCGCCACCCCTGGTTTAATTGATCTGCACCAGTCTGTCTCCATACATGAACTGCCACGAACAGCACTAAAAGTTCATGTATGTTTGTGGTGGCAGAGCCACCATGAACTTAACTTCATGAACCAGAAACTGGCAAAAGTTTGTCACTTTAGTTTGTGAGCCAGTTCCCTAATTATAGAATATCTATCCCTAATCATAGAATTCAGCCAGATCCAAGATATAGTAAAAAACCACAATAGTTTCTCTTCAAGGCTGTCCTGTCAATTGTCTGCACTGAGAAAAAAAATCTTGCAGTGATATTTGGTTTTGCTAAAAATAAATAAATAAAAATAGAGTATTTTCAAGCATGGTAGGGCTCTATGAAGCATCCTATCAATATACCTAATTCTCAACATGGCCAAATCTTTGGATACTTAAATCTGGAGAATGGAGCCATGAACAGACAAGACAGATCTTTATATAAACCTGAAAAAACACTCCAGGTTTACAGAAAAATCTGAAATCCAAAAAACAATACATAGGCTGAGTTCAGACTGACAATTTGCCCCGGCAGATTATTATTATTTATTTATAATATTTTTAAAGGATTTATATCTTTCAACGTGAAGGTTTCTGAATGAGCAATCCTAAACCCAGTCTACTCAGAAGTGTCCTATTTTTTTCAATCTCCTAGGAAAGTTTTTAGGATTGCAGCCTAAGATGGTTAGTATTGTTGCCTTTGTTGCTAATGGGAAAATGCAGCACCAACTAGGAGTAAGGCCCATTGTGGAAATAAATACAACGAGCTCTAGAAAGAGGCTCTGGGAGAGTGCTCTGGCTTTGGGCACACAGTGTGAATTTGCTGTGGTGACCTCAGCAGGATATAATGACAGAGACCACCATTTTCTCCAGAGGAACTAATCTCTGCTACCTGAAGAGCAGTTGTAGTTTTGAGTGATCTCCAGCCCTCACCTGGAGATTGTCAACAATTGTTACCCAGGAGGAAATCTCCCTCCCAGCCAATTGTCAACCTACTGTTATCTGCCCCCTGACTTCAGCTTTCCATCTCCTCCCCCCTCCCTCCTGGAGAGCAGTGGTAATTCTGATTGATCTCCAGCCCCCACCTGGAGATTGGCAACAATGGTTCCCCAGGATGGAATGGCTAGTTTGATGGGTGGAGTCTATGGCATTGTACCTGCCTGAGGTCCCACCCCTCCTGAAACCTCACCCTCTTCAGGCTCCATCCCTAAAATCTCCAGGAATTTCCAATCTGGAGTTGGCAACCCTATCAGGACTGGCCCCAATGAGTTTTCTCTCAAAGGCCAAAACAGGTGACAGGACCAAGCTTGGTTGCCTACCAACAGGCACTGAGGGGAAAGTAGGGTTGCCAGCTCTAAGTAGGGAAATACCTGGAGATTTGGGGGTGGACCCTGTGGAGGGCAGCATTGGGGGGTGGAAGGACTCAGCAGGGTATAATGCCATACAGTCTACCCTCCAAAGCAGCCATTTTCTCTAGGGGAACTGATCTCGGTCATCTGGAGATCAATTGTAACAGCAGGAAATCTCCAGGTCCCACCCGGAGATTGGTAACCCTAGGGGAAAGACAGGTGCACAGCAGGGGATGGAAGAGAATGGTTTGGTGGCCACTGAGCCAAGATTGGCAACAATAGTTTCCCAGGAGAAAATGGCTGGTTTGGAGGGTGGAGTCTATGGCACTGTATCTGTCTGAGGTCCCACCCCTCCTCAAACCTCACCATCTCTGGGCTCCACCCCTCAAATCACCAGGAATTTCCATACCTATAGTTGGCAACTTTATCTCATCCCCTCTCAGCAGCCTCTTCCTAGGCAAAATTCTGTCTTTCTCATTAGCGGGGAGCAAAGAAGTTTACTTCATTCTTTTCGGCTTTGTGATCTGTACAGCAACCCTGTAAGGTAGGTTAGGCAGAAAGTCTCCGGCTGGTCCGAAATCACCCAGGCAGTTTCCATAGGGATGCTCCTGCTGAACAGGAGCAAGGAGCCAGGCCTAGGGTTGCCATTGCCAACAAAGACAAATTGATGCAAAGGAGGATGGAAAAGTCTCCATATCTCTATTTTGCCTTCAATTGGTTTTGATGCCAACAGAGTGAGAAAATGCCAGAGGCTCTGAGGGGGTTCCCCATGGTAAATGCACCAAACAATTCCTAAAGATTTTCCAAAACACTACTGTGTCGATAAATCATTTTCTACACTCACAGCATCCCCTGCCAGAACACAACTCATCCCCAGCACTTTGAATTAGTACCAGAGGTTTTTTGCCTTGTGGTATTCTGCTTTTGGTCTGACCTGTATTTTTTGTGGTGTGGCATGGTTGTGTTATTGGGTTTGTTTCTTTTGAAGGGGAACTGTTGTGAGTGAGGACATATTTCACCACAGAATACAACAGGTTGCGTAAACAACTGACAATTCCAACTATCTTGCAGGGGGAGGAGTTTGAGGTGCAAAATGGAGTGAAGTCCAATCAGCTTCCATATGCAAATGAGCTTGAAATGCTGGCCCAATCAGAGAAGAGTGGCCTAGGCTGCAGTGGGTGGGAGAGAACTCAGGCAATGCAGCTAGTGGATAGGGACAGATTCTGAGCGACATACCAGGGAGCGAACTGATTTTGCCAAGCATAGAATCTTGCCAGACCACTACTCTTTTATATAATAGGACAGGATGGAGGAATCAGTAACTAGCCCAAAGTTCAGTTGTCTGATCTTGACCCAAAGACCTCCCTGTTATTTTGAAGAAAAGTTGCTTTCTCTCACCTGAGCCAAGAAAGAAGCTGTTTTCATTGTTTACATGGGAGGCTTCAATCACCAACATTTCAGATGTGAGCCATTGACTCACTTCTGCAAATGCAGAGACAGAGGCAAAGGACTCTTTAAGGACTCTAATTTCTGCAGTGTCCAGCTGATTTGGGTGAGACTCAACGTTCTTTTTCTTTCCCCACACCCCCCAGCAGGCAGTTTCCCTTTACACACATTTAGGGAAGTGCTCCCCCCCACACACACACATGTTCTTTTGCCTTCCACCCCCCCTTGGCAGGCTGTTTATCTTCACATTCATACACATGGAGGCTCTCTCTCTCTCTCTCTCTCTCTCTCTCCACACACACACACACACACACACACACACACACACTCACACACGTGTTCCTTTTCCCTCCACCCCCCCCCCCAGGCAGGCTGTTTATTTTCACATTCATACACATGGAGGCTCTGTCCCTCTCCCTCTCTCCCTCTTTCTCTCTCTCACACACACACACACTCACACACAAGTGTTCCTTTTCCCTCCCCCCCCCCCAGGCAGGCTGTTTATCTTCACATTCATACACACGGAGGCTCTCTCTCTCTCTCTCTCTCTCTCTCTCTCTCTCTCTCTCTCTCTCTCTCTCACACACACACACACACACACACACACACACACACACACATTCTTTTTCTTTCCAATGGATGGGGCTTGCTGGGGGAGGCCCCTCGACCGGTGCCTTTTACCAAACAGCAGAGTAACTCAGCACAGAAGAGCCTGGCAGCTTCCTGCTGCCTAGTTTCCCAATGGCTGCTGCAGGGCCCGGGGCTGCTGGGAGGAGGGGGGTGGGACTCAGGAGCCTGGGCAAGGTCAGCTAGCCCACTGCCTGTTGTGTTCTGGGGTTATGCTGTTTGAATTACCCTCTAATATCATAGTTCCCTCATTCTATTGGCCACCTAATAAAGACCACCCATTGGTCCTGAAGCCACCTAAGGTAACCAATCACAGAGCCCTGCTTAGGTCCAATCAGACCTTGTGTATATAGTTACATTGTATATAGTTCACTGTTGAAATCATATAAGTTTGAGTGCCACTCTACTCAGAGCAGATCAGAGCTGAACAATGTCTTGAATAATAGCCTTGTTATTATTCATTGTCTCCTGCCTGTCAGTACTTAATACTGCTGACGAGGATGGGATCCCAGGCCTGACCGAATGGGGAAGAGCAATCTCTGCCTGCTCAGACTGAAATCACTAGGGTGTCTAGAACTGAATCACTATGAGCATGGCACCCAAGGGCCATATTGAACCGTTCGACTCCAAGGTTGGGAACTGGGAATCCTACCTAGACCATTTTGAATGCTTTCTCATAGCAAACAGTATTGAGGGAGACAATGTCTGCCACGCCACTTTTCTGAGTAACTATGGCCAGGCTGTATTCGACATTGCTCGGGATTTAGTAGCTCCAGAAGAGGTTCTGGAAACACCTCTTGGTATCATAAAAATGCGGCTCACCGAGTATTTCAAGCCAAAAACATCTGCTGCCATTCACCGATGTGCTTCCCATCAGCAAAACCAGAAAGAGGGCGAGGCTGGCACTGAGTACGTCACTGTGCTGAGAAGGGCTGCCTGTGACTGTCAGTTCCCAGATCTCAATTCTGTCCTGTTGAATCGTCAGCTCTGAGGTGTCAAAGATGACAGCATCAGGCGAGCACTGCTGTTACAAAAAGGACTCATGAGTCAGCACTCGAGGAGGCACTGTGAGTAGAGGCTGCCAATCTTTCTCTACACAAACTGCGACCGAGCATTCAGAGTCACACATCATGCCGTGCCAACACTGTGCACCACGGCAATACTGTTGACTCTGCTGATGTTAGAGACAACCAATCAGAATCATAGAATGGCAATGTCCACAGAACAAGGACCAGAACGAGAACCACCCAAAGGCCGCTCTGCTCTCAAAAAAGCCCGTGAAGGGGAGTATGCACTGGTTGCGGTGGCGTGCATGCCCACAGAGACTGTAAATTCTGCAATGCCATCTGTCATGCTTGTGGAAAGGTGGGCCACCTTGCCAAAGTCTAATGTTCATCACAAGCTCCTTCTGCGGCCAAAATAGTCTGTCGTTCAGCAAGAGTTTCCAGCAAACCGCAACAGTCGTCCCATTTCCCATCTTCACAGTCGTTCAATTGTAAGCCACACTATAATAACGAAGCAAGCACCTCAGAAGACTACACCAATAACCTGTACATCCATCAGAGTATTCACATGTGTCCCAAGTTTAAGGTAACTGCTTTCCTTGAGGGTCATCCTTCCCAGATGGAAGTCGACTCCTGTTCCATGCTGTCCACCGTCTTGTGGAACACTTTCCAACAAGTGTGTCCCCGATTGCCTGCACGTCATCTCCAGAAGTGCAGTCTACAACTCTTTGATTTCCAGGGAAACCGCGTTCTTGTCATCAGCATCGCACCTGTCCAGGTCAGGTACAAAAAGTTATCCAGTCGACTCAACTTGCTCATCGTGGAAGATCACCGTACAAGCCTTATTGGTCTGGACTGGTTCACCGCCCTCGGTATTGACATTATCGGCGTCAACCACACCAGTCAATCTAGTGTTGCCAATTTCATGAAAGAATTTCCAGATGTCTTCAGCTCTGAACTTGGTTGTTACAAGGGTCCACTTGTCTCCTTCACATTGGATCCTGTCATCAAACCCATACACCTCAAGCCGCGGTGATGCCCCATCACTCTCAAACCGTGTATCAATGAGCAGATCAATAAGCTGATAGCCAAGGTATCTTGGAGCCCGTTCCCAATGCTGAGTGGGAAACTTCAATCGTTACTCCAGTCAAACCAGATTGATCAATCCGCTTGTGCATGGATTATAAGTGCACCCTCAACAAGGCCCTGCAGCCACATGCATACCCAGTTCCTGTGGTAAGCCATCTGTTAGTGTCCATCTCCGGGGGCTGGGTGTTTGCCAAAATCGATCTAGCCCAGGCGTATCAGTAACTGCCTGTTAATGCAGCCACGGCTGAGGCTCAAGCAATCGTAATGCACTGTGGCACTTTCAAAGTGAACCATTTACAGTTCAGGGTAAGCATCACCTGGGACTGTTCCAGGAACTAATGGAGCACCTCCTGAAAGGGTTACCCAGTGTTGTCCCTTATTTTGACAATGTGTTGATTGTAGGGGCCTCTGACCTAGAATTGTCTGCTCGTGTGCGAGAGGTCCTCCACTGGTTGCAGGAGGTCGGTCTGCGGGCGAAGAAGGAGAAATGTGAGTTGTTCGTCCCAACAGTCCAGTTTTTGGGATTTCTTCTGGACAAAGATGGCATCCACCCGGCCCCAGACAAAGTTGCCACAGTATGCAACTCACCCCCTCCGAAATCAAAGAAAGAACTGCAGTCCTTTTTAGGACTACTTAACTTTTATCACAATTTCCTGCCAAACAAAGCAACTACTGCAGAGCCGCTTCATTGACTTCTGGACAAATCAGTTCCATGAGTGTGGGGCCACTGAGAACAAGCAGTGTTCCAGGCCATCAAGGCTCTACTAGTCTTCAATAGGGTCCTCGTCCATTATGACAAAAGTCAGCTGCTTGTTTTGGCCTGCGATGCGTCACCCTATGGGATCGGGGCAGTACTCAGTCACCAGCTGCTCTCAGGACTTGAAGCTCCCATAGCTTTCTACTCTAGGACTCTATCCTCCGCAGAGAGAAATTATGCCCAGATAGACTGAGAGGCATTAGCCATCATTGCAGCTATTTAAAAAATTCCACAGTTTCATCTATGGTTGTGAGTTCGAGGTCGTCACCAACCATAAACCACTGCTCAACATTTTTACAAAAGACTGCCAAACTCTGCAGATCCTGTCGCCTTGTATGATGCGTTGGGTTGTCCTTCTCTCTGCATATGACTTCACCCTGGTCAGCTGCCTGCCACTGCAAGAACAACACAAGGCCCCAGTCTTAGAGACACTTCTCATCGAGGAACTGCTGCAGCCACTGCTCACCATTTCCAGTGTCACATTTCACACTGCTTGGGACCGCACGCTCAGCCGAGTTTACAGCTATGTGTGGAGGGGCTGGCCACCAGGGAAGTTCGAGGTCAAATTCCAACCTTACCAGTCACGCTCCATGGAACTGTCAGTGAGTAAAGGCTGCCTCCTCTGGGGAAACAGGGTTGTGGTCCCTCCTCCGTTAAGACAATGAGTGTTAGAAGCCCTACATGTGGGGCATCCCGGCATTGTAAAGATGAAGGCTATCACCAGAAGTTATGTTTGGTGGGCGGGGCTTGACCAGCAGATCAAGATATGGGTCCGAACATGCCTGCCCTGCCAGGAATCAAGGCTGGAAGCTCCATCTGTTCCAGTCTACCCCTGGGAGAAGGTGTGGGGACCATGGTCCTGCATCTATATCAACTTTGCTGGCCCTTTCCAGGACAAAATGTTCCTCCTCATTGTTGATGCCTACTCAAAATGGTTGGAGGTATGCCCTGTCACTTCAATGACCTCGGCTGTCGTCACCCACTGCCTAGAGTGGATATTTGCCACGTTTGGCCTTCCGGACCTCATCATGTTGGACAACAGGGCTCAGTTCACCTCCGCTGAGTTCCAGAGGCTTGTGGACAAGCGGGGTATCCGGCATGTCACCTCGGTTCCTTTCCACCTGGAGACAAATGGCCAGGCAGAGCGCATGGTGAGGATCATGAAAGACTCACTCAGCAGGCTCAGCAGGGGAAATTTCATGGCAAACCTCATGGACTTCTTATTGCATCAGCATTCTACGCCACATGCCACCACGGGGAGGACCCTGGCAGAGCTCATAATGGGACGTCAGCTGTCCACGTGCCTGAGCCCTATCCATCTGGATCTTGCATTGGACACCAGCCACAACCCCATTGCCTCGAGAACCATGAAGTCTTTCGCGCCAGGGACACGGTATTCACTGCAACTACAGAGAGTCCTCACTGGGTTCCTGCCATCATCCTCTGCTCAACAGGGCCTCTCTCATACAAGGTGCAGGATGAGGCAGGGCAGGTCCACCACCAACACCTGGCCCAGCTCCGACATCGTTGGCCAGCCCAGAAGGAGTTATTGCAACACTCCCCAGTTCCTGATCCTTGCTAGTTCCCCGCTGGGGGGGCGTGTCACTTGGAAGAGCTGCCACTGCCACCTCCGGTCTGGGAGGTTGAGGAGCCACAAGAAGAGCAGGTCCCAATCAGGCCAGCCAAGTCCAGTCTCCCCCCCCCCGCTCATTTTGCCTTTTTGCCGCAGTGAACTGTCACCTGCTCAGGGCACTGTGGCATCTAGCCCACAGGTTGAGCCGGCACCTTGCCACTCGGACGATGGACCTGTACAGGACTTTGATGGAGCTGAAGAGCCCCTGGGTCACTGGGACTATGGACATTTCCAAAGGTACTCCATGGCGGGGCCGCGTAGGTCCAGTTGAACAAGGCACGGCCCCACCTATCTTAAAGACTACCTTTTTAAACCAAGGAGGGAGGAGTGTTGTGTTCTGGGGTTTAATTCTATGCTGTTTGAATTACCCTTTAGTATCATAGTGCCCTCATTCTATTGGCCACCTAATAAAGACCACCCATTGGTCCTGAAGCCACCTAAGGTAACAAATCACAGAGCCCTACTTAGATCCAATCAGACCTTGTGTATATAGTTACATTATATATAGTTTGCTGTTGAAATCATATAAGTTTGAGTGCCACTCTACTCAGAGCAGATCAGAGCTGAACAATGTCTTGAATAAAAGCCTTGTTATGGTTCATTGTCTCCTGCCTGTCAATACTTAATACTGCCCCCCCAGACCAACCCTTGCCTGCCCAGACTGGGGCTCCCTGGGCAGTGCAGCTGCTGGGGGCAGCCTGACTCGACTCTTGAGGCTTGGTGGGAGATGACAAGAGCAAGGCTGAAGATGTCAGCACCACCACATGTCACCATCCCAGTGATACCTGCTGCGAGTGGGAGGGGTGTGGGCTCCTGCTGCTAACAAGGGGGTGGGGCTGCTGCCTGAGCCCAGGGCCCACCCACTCCTTCTCGGGCTGCCTCAGACTGATGACAAACTTGGAGCCAGACCACAGGACCCGTGTGCACTAGAGAGGCGCTTTCTTGCACTGGTTGGCTGGGGGAGTGGAAGAGGTCAGTCTCCCCTGGAAAAATTTTTGGGGAGCCCGCACCCCCGCACCCCCCTGTACTCTATGCCTATGTTGTCCAGCATCCTGTTGTAGTGGTCAGCCTTCCAAGAAGCACTCAAGCAGGGCATGAATGAAAACACTGTTCCCTGTTGTCCATCCGTCCCCCTGCTACTGACATTTAGAGGTACATTATCTCTATATGCAGAGGCTTCACTTAGCTCTTGTGGCTAATAATCTCTGGTAGCTCTACCCTCTGAGAATCCTGATAAGTATGACACGTAGGCAGTTCTCAACAAAAGTGAGAATCGGCCCAGCACACCCCTGAGATGCTCTGCCAGTTCTTCCTCATTGGTGCCAGCAGCCAGCAGCCAGCTTGTCGTCCAAGTAAGGCACCACCCCTGGTAGATTCCTGCGTAGCCCCTCCATTAAACTCTGGAAAATACCAGGAGCCACAATGACTCCGAATTATAAGCGATTGACCCTAAATGGGTCACAATCATCTGTGCCTCTGCTGCCCTGGGGTCCACAGGCAACTGCTGATATGCTTGTGCCAGGTCTAGCTTTGCAAACTGTCACCCCCCCCTTCAGTGAAGCCAATGCGTGGCTTATAATTGGAACCGAATAAGAATGCTGTTGCAGAGCTTTATTCAAAGTACATTTATAGTAAGTACAAATCCTAACTGAACCATCCGGCTTGATGGGTGTTACAATGGGTGTTTCCCATTTAGCATAAGGCACAGACTCCAAAAACCCTTGAGCCACCAACTTGTCGAGTTCTCCCTCAATTTTCGGTTTGAGGGCAAGTGGCACAGTTCTGTACCGCAACTGGATGGGCGCTACTGAGAGGTCTAACTCAAATGTGACTGGCGGACCCGTATACTTTCCAAAGGTTTGGTCAAACACTTCTGGGAACTCAGCATACAACAAACTCAATTTATTTCCCCCAATGTGGTCGATCCCAGACACAGAGATTCCCAGAGCCTCAAACCAGTCTAACCCAAGCAGACTGGCCCTCCTCCCCTCAGCCACTTGGAGACCTAGGGTTCTGTTAAGCCCTTTAAATTGTACCTTGAAATTGGCTTCCCCAGCCACTGGTATGCGCCGCCCCTGGAAATCTGAGAGGCGCACCCCACTGGGCACTAAGTGGCGGTGGCTCCAGCGAGGAAACAGGCGATGGAACATCTCCGTGGAGATGATGGTCAACGCCAATCCCGAGTCGACCTCCATCTCACACGGCACTCCATCTAACCACACAGTGACATGGATCTTCTTCTTTGCACTATTTTGGGTGCTCAGGACAGTCATTGCGCCGGAACGGCTGGTAGTCACGTTGCACTCCGCTTGCCTCCGTGCTCTGGCATCTCGCTCCCTCCTCGGCATTCCCGGTGATGGCTGAGGGAACTTCTTCAGTCCTGTAGCCTTGCAGACTCTGGCCAGATGACCCGCTTTTGACAGTTTCAGCACCTTAGATCACGTGCCCAGCATTGGTCTCACTCATGATTGCTGTCACAACCTGCGCATGTTAGCCTCTGTGTTGTTTTCCTTGTGGTCCTCTGCGGCTTCTCTCTCTGCATCTGATGGACGTCCTCGACCTTGGAATTGGATGTCAATTCATGGTGAACAGCCTTCTCGACCCTGGGTTGTGACAGTCCGGTGGCTTGCCTGACCTCTCAGGTGGACCGCTCGGCGGCTTCTGCAGCTATAGCCTCTGCGTAGGCGGTAGCGTAGGTGAGTTCAGCTTTGGTGAATAGCCGCTGTTGTAGACACTTGTCTCATAGGTCACACACCAACCATTCCCTCAAAGCCATCTCTAAGTCAGAGAATCCACACATGCGGGCAGCTTTCCGCAGCTCAGTGACAAACTCCGTGATCGATTCTCCAACCTTCTGGTCCTGTTTGTTGAATGCGTGACAGCACGCAATTTCTGAGGGACTAGGCGCATAGTGATTTTTCAGCTTAATTTTTAAGTCCGCCAATGATGCCATCAAGATGTCAGTCAGTGTGAACAGGGACCGTGCCACATCAAACACTGTACGGCCGCAGGAGCTCAGTAGGACTGCTGACTTCATGGCTTCTTCCATGATTTGGTGTGCCCGTATGTGACACTCGAACTGTGTTATGTACGATTCCCAGTCTTCCAGGCCTGGTTCGAATGCCTTGAACTTGGCGCTGGCTGCCATCCCCTTCGCCGGTTCCGCTAGTGGGCTGGCAGGGTGCTGTTCAGCTGGTATTGGAACCTCGCTTGGTCCCGCTTCATCTGCCATTATGCCAGTATTCAGCGGGGCTGCCTACCCGCTATATCCCATCCTCGTTGCCACTGATAAGTATGACACGGTGGCAGTTCTCAACAAAACTGATTCAGCTTTGATAGTGATTCAGCAACTCAGAACAGCTCAGAAAGACAACAGAAACATAGAGCAACAGGCTCTTATTTAAACTGTGCTAGCATAGCCACGCCCATAGTCAGGTTAAAAACCAATAGTCATCCAGAGATAACATCCAATCACTGTGCTTCCCTCCAGCACAATCCTTGTTCCCTGACTGGCTTGCTACACAGAGAAGCTAATCAGGCATAGCCATTTAGGATACCAGTATGTCTAAGGGGTTGTACTCCAAGCTCAGGACATAACAAATCCATCTTCTTTTAAAGTCATCAGCTATCAGAACATAAGAAATATTTTTTTCTATCTATTTTCTCCATAATTTTACAGACTTTTATCATGTCTTCCCCCTTTTCTAAAGTTAAAAGCTCCCTAACATTTTGGCTGTTCCTTAGAGGAGGTGCTTTATCTCCATTATTTTGGTTGCTTTTTTCGGCATCTTTTCCAGCTATACAAAGTCATTTTGGAGATAGAGCAACCAGAACCATATGCAGTGTGCCAAATATCATTGATCCATAAACACAAACTGTTTTATTTCCAGTTCCCCCCTTGTACTCCCTTATAAAGAACTTGCTTCCTCACCCCATCACTGCATAATGAATTGCTGTTTTCACTGAAACATCTATCAAAGCTTTGTTTTAAACGTTATTCCTCCTTAGACAAGGATGGCACATTTCAAAACAGAGAACTCATGCTTGATTCCAGGGCAAGCCTGAGGACTTTGCCATCAGTTTGCAACCTGCAGGGTTATAGATTTGTGCTGAAATGAAAGCCACTGGGAACTGTAGCTGGTGACAAAAGTGGGAAAGATTCTAGAAATTTTTACAGCCTCAAGTATTGATGTTCTTCTGGCATTGTCACTTGACTCAGCTCTGATCAGCAGTTTAATTTCTTTTCTGGAACTGGTTTCCCCATTTACAAACAGCTCCCCAAAAGTAATGACTTTATAAAGTGAAGGGCAGTTCCTTGTTTCTCAAGCCTTTAAAGTCATACTCTGCTGGCAGATGCAAAGCTGTAGCTTTACTGGATTGGCTTTGGGCCATTTAACAGCTTCTTTTTTGAAAAAAACAAAAAACTTGCTTCTCATTCAAGGAACTCAATGTCCTGTTAGCCAGGCAATACGTCAGTGTTTCTATGGAAACCTACTCCAAAGAGTCTCTCTTCTCTGCTCCATTGCATATTGTATGACAAGCTTTTTATGCTGCAGCTCATTACAGGGCTCTAATGAAATGGGAGCAGGTTTAGCCTGGAGGAGTAAAGATTTTTTTTAAATCCCCCCTAATAATAATAAAATAAACCCCTAAAGCTGAAGGTTTCTGAACTATTTTCATGATTGACTCAAGAACATAATCCACTATTCTGTGTAGTTATAGTATGAATAATATCTTCCAAATAGTTTGTTTAGCTGAATACACAGAGAAGGAGAGTGAGAGTGATTACATTAAAACCTCTTGGATTAGAAATGGGTTGATCACAGAATGTTCTGATCTGATCTGCCATTGCTATTGTACCTTGGAGAACTGTAGTTCCTGATCGGATTTTTGCAGCTTCATCGCCATTACTGCATTTATGAGACAGCTCTCTCCTTATGGGTATCATGTGCTTCTCACAAACTGCTGTTTCTGAAGTTATAACCACCAGAATAATTGATCTCACACTGTCCTGCTTTAGATTTACTGCCTCAGTTTTTCCATGATCTCCTGATTCTTTCTTATCCATTTGCCTTACATCTCCACTTACATAAGCTGTACTGTTATGTCACAGGCCCATAATAGCTGAAGTCAGATTGCAGCCAGCACTGTAGCCATGAGGGGTGAGCCTGCAGGGATATGCCTCCATCAAGAATATTTCTGGACTTCCCCTGACCTGGATAGCCCAGGCAAGCCCAATCTCATCAGCAGGGTTGACTCTGGCAAGTAGTTGGATGGGAGACCTCCTTGGAATACCAGCAGTCGAGAGGTGGGGGGCAGGCTTTATTCAGCCACCTCTCTGAATATCCTTCAGACCCCCAGTAGGGGTCAGTCACCAGAGGTCGCCATGACTTCCAGGTGCACACACACTCACATATGAAAAAAACCCACCTCCCACCCCCCAAAAAAGACCAAAAGAATATTCCTGGACTCTTCCCTAGAGTTCAAGGTGTTTTGTTTTTAAAGAAATTGCATGAGTGCCTGACAAGAGGTTTGGGTTTTTGATATATCTTATCCCATTAAATGCTAAATAAGTAAACAGTTGAAGGAGTCATTAGGGGAACAGAAGGTAGTAAAGAAAGCATCCTAACCAACAGTTCCAGTGAGCTACCAAATGGATGATCCTGTTGCATTCTGGAAAGCCTGGCTGGGGGTTTACAGAGTGAATCTGATTATTTCCTTGAGTCCCCCACAGATTTCTGAACACTGCCATCTAAGATCAGTGCAAATTACCATTCTGAAGTGGAACCAGAACATTAGAAAATCTTTTTTCTTATTTCTGAATTTTGCACAAAGCGCTGACTGTGTGTGGCTTGCTTCTTGATTCCCCCTTTATATTAGTAATGTGTACATGTATAGTGACAAAACACCCCCCCAAGTGACATAACTGTGCAGATGTCTTCATAAAGATTGTTTTAGTGCAGTGTTTTACTGACACAAATGAGCAAGGGGTGCATCACACTACACAAAAGGATTCCACCCCCACTTTTATTGATCATTTTTTGACCTATATTACATACATACATTTATAGATGTGTCTTTCATAATTGGAGGAGCTGTGGTGGCTCAAGTGGTTAAGACGCTGAAACTGCAGGCTGTGGAAGGTCAGTAGTTCAGCGGTTCGAGACCTGAGTGTGCTGCATGATGGAGTGAGCTCCTGTCTCTAGTTCCAGCTCCTGCCAACCTAGCGGTTCGAAAGCAAGAAATTACGAGTAGATAAATAGGTACCACTTCAGTGGGAAGGTAATAGTGTTCTGTGCACCTTGGTGTTTAGTCATGCTGACCACGGAAATGTTTTCGGACAGCGCTGGCTCTTCGGCTTTGAAACGGAGATGAGCACCGCCAGGGGTCTTTTGGGGGGGAGCACACCGGAGCGCAGCTCCAGCAGCTCAGGAGCCAAGCCCCGCCCCCAGCTGGTGTCCGGGGAGTCTTTCAGGCAGCCGAATGTCAATTTCAGCTCCATTATATCCTATGGGCCATTGAAGTCAATGGTGAAAATATAGGGTATATTCTGGGGGCCAGAGGGGAGAGGGTTTGAGGGAGAGGCTCCAAACTCACAGAGTAGCTGATGGAGCCTCTCCCCAAGATACCCATCAAGTTTCAAGAACATTGGACCAAGGGGTCCAATTCTATGGGCCCCCAAACAGGTTGCCCCCATTCCCTCCATTGTTCTCTATGGTGGGGAAAAATGTACTTTTTTCCCACGGTGCTGTTAGTAGCTCTGGGGGGGAGGGGGTTTGAGGGAGAGGCTCCAAACTTTCAGGGTAGCTTTGGGAACCTCTCCCCACATACACCCCCAAGTCTCAAAGCAATGGGCCCAATGGGCCTAATTCTATGGACACCCAAACAGGTTACCCCCATTACTTCCATTGTTTCCAATGGGGAAACCCAGCCAGCAGCACTTAAGGCAGGCAAGCAGGCAGCACCAGCAGTCAGACTCTCCCAGAGAATCTCAGGGAAAGTGAACTGTCTTGGGAGGTGCTTGTTTACCATGAGAACAAGTGGCACACTCCAGAACAAATGGCACTGTGGCAGTGCAACCTGTTTGGGTGCCCATAGAATTAATTTATATATTTTTTCTTTAAATGAAGTTGCTCTCAATAACTTCACTGTCTTCCATATTTTAAGCCAATCATCTAACTGGATATTATGTCCTATGTCTTGCATCCACGCTATCATTGAAGTTTTTATTATTTCATCTTGCATTAAATCGTCTAAGAGAAAATTATAATTTTTTTGTATTAATTTGTCATTGGATGAAAGCCATATTTTGTCCAGGTCTGATTTTGTCGTGAGGAAGCCAATTATTTTATCTTTACTGTATCTTGAATGTAATTGCATACTTTCCCACCAAGTAAGATTTATATTATTCAATTTTAAATTTTCTACAGTTCTTAAATTATTAGAGTCATCTAGTAGGATATCATATGATCCTCTTTTTTCCTTTGTCATGACTGTTGGTTTTATAAATGCTTCTAAAGGTGATACCCATCTTGGAATTTTTGTACAGTTTTTTTTCTTTTATTTTTTCCAAACTTTAATTAATGCTCCTCTAATGATGTGGTGATGAAAATTTGCACACAAAAGGATTTTTGATGCAATCATTTGCTGCATTTTATCAGTATAAAACTGATTACGTAAAATGCAGGGAAAAAACACAAATGAAATGAAAGTATTGGAAGTTGCCACAAATTTGTGCCTGCTTCAATTCTTGAAGGACAGAGCTATGCTGTACCGTGCCTGCACCATGCCTATACCACGGCAGCCAGCCACCACATGCTAGCCCACTTCTAATGGGGATAAGTTTCATGGCAGCCAGCAGACAAATCTAGTGGGTTTAGAGTATTTTCTGAGCATGACAGGGTAGCATCCATAGCAACTGCATTGCTGCAGTCAGTGGAAGCGTTGTGCAGAGGCAGTGGCATTGTGATGGACAGGGCAGCCAGAACCAATCAGGGGTCATGTGGCAAGTGGGTGGAGTCCAGCATCTATCTCAGGTGGGGGCAGGCCCATAGCTTCCTGCCAAGGCCCCACAACTTCCCCTACCAGCCCAGACCACCCAGCTCTCTGGGCCACCCAGAGGACTTCTCACTGCTGCCCCTTCCCCAAGCACATATCTTCCAGTTGAAGCTGGAACGGCTGCAGCCTCAATAAGAATGGCCACCTAAAGAATGGCTTCCTTTGCCCTGTCCACTGTGTGGGTGACACACCTCCCCTTCCCCAAGCAGTGGCTGGAGCTTTGGCTCGCTTCTCCCTCCTCTGCTGGGTTTGCCCTTCACCTTTTAAAATGGCACTATGGTCGGACTTCCAGTTTTTGGCTCAACGATGGTGATCACTCTCCCCTTCGCTCAGGGGAGTGACATGCACATCAGCAGTATGGAGGGAGGCTGCTGACGCAGTTTCCCCATGGAGCCTGAGGGTAGGGCTCCTAGCTTTGGATGGGTAGCCTCTTCAATGGCGTAATGCCAGAGAATTGAGGCACCCCTCCACCCTGACAGTCCTGCCACTGTGTGCCTTCGGGCACTAGCTGGGCTGGCCAGGACAAGCTCTGAAGATCCAGCAGAATTGCGATAACAAAACCAAGGTCGAATGGGATCGACAATGAACGTGAGTTAGACTTAAACAGACTATAAATCAAGTGGAAACCCTTATAACCCCCTATCTTAAGGACGGGAGAGAGGAGGGATGCCTCCTGCTTACATAAACTGATAAGCGAAAAAGAAGGGGGGACGGGGATATACAAGCGACTGACTTGTTTTGAAAGGCTTACCAGAGCGGATTCGTCTCAAAAGTGATTTTCAGAGGTGGTGAAATAGCGATTGGCACACTCCAGCTGGTGGAAACAGTTAAAAAGATGGAGCAAACGGTGGAAGTAGTGAAAGAGATGCACGCCAAAAGTAAAAGTATGAAGAAAAAGATGGGAGAATTAACGAATAGGCAGAACCAGCAGGAAAATTGGCTATTGTTTCTACAAATGGAAAAAGCAAATATGGTCCTCAGATTCCAGGGAGTTCCCGAAGCACTGAACGAGGATCTGAAGAAGCTACTCAGCAAGATTATCGCACCAGTAACAGGCTTGAAAGCGGAAGAAATTATGCACGATATTGAAGCAGCGTACAGGGTGTACTCTAACTACACCCCAAAAAATAGCCTGCCTGGAGAGATAACACTCAGATTCTCAAGAAGACAAACTAGGGATGCAATTCTAAAAGCTACATCAGCAGCTCCACTGAAATTGGGGAATACAACTATCAAAACATTAAAAGACATTCCATTTGAAATTCGTTAAAAAAGAAAGAATTACAAGGACTTAATTCTTTTTCTTCAAACTAACCAAATCCCTTATAAATGGGCAATGCCAGAAGGGGTCATATTTAAAATTAACGATAAAAGGGAGAAGATTGACTCTGTCTACAAAGCTAAAGAGTTCCTAAAATGCCACCTGGGAGATAAAGAAGATGGTGAGACTGGCTCGAGTGGCTCTACCCCCTCGGAGATGAAGACCTGACTGCGAAAGAAGGTGCTGCAGCCATCAAATCAACTTATGATTTTAGAGCTAGAAAGCCTAGGTAAAGGCAGAAGGACTCTCAAAATTGCTTTTATGAAGCGAGCTGCTGAGGATGCTCTGGAATTCTCTCATAACAAGTAATCAACTAATATATTAGCTGAGACAGATAGAAACTTACAGCATGCATTGTTTACTAACACTTAAGCACTAACATTGAGATTAACAGGGGTATGATCTCCTTCTCTTGGATTTTTAGTATAGTGTGAGTATACTTTTCTTTCTCCTTAGATGTAGTTCCCTTTCCCTGATTTTTCTTTGTAGTTTTAGTTGTATATTGTAAAAAAAGCAATAAAAAATCCCCTTCGGGGGGCCAAAAAAAAAGATAAACTCCAGGGCAGTTGCCCTGTTTTAAGCATGCAATCACCACACTCCAAACACACCCCACTCCCAATGATAGATTATTTACATAACTCTGTTTCTCTATTGGTCTACTCCAGGATCCTAGTAAGCTATTGTTTGGGGAAACAAGCTCAACTTGATCCAGGTACTAGTTCAGGGATGACACTGGCTCAATACACTCTTGCTCAATACACAGCACAGACATGCGCCGTTGCAAAGGTCAGTTACTGCCTAAGCGCTCCCCCCCTTACAATCGCGCTGTTAATTTTAGAAATTCTCCCAGTTAAACTTGAAATAAAGAATTGCAGGGCAGAATGAATTTCTGAAACAGCAAAGGAATGGAATGGGGGAAGTACTTTCATCCCTGCTTCAGAATAAGAGAGATTTTACCGCATATGCCTTGGCTACCACACTGAAGATAAATGTGATTATATTTTAAGGATGCTTCAAAAGGTAAACTTTAGGGACTTTTATTGCTTCCAAGGGAGAAGGAGAAAAACAAGAGATTGTAGCTACTCTGCTGCTGAACAAAATAGGGAGGAATAATTTTAATAGTTTTAAAATGATTCCATCTTCTGGATGCAATGCTAAATAATCTTATTTACTTTAATTGATATTTCTAGGCACATGTTCACTAATTTAATGTTAAAAAGTGCTTCTATGCAGGGAATATTTTATTCCTAGTATGAAATCCAGAATATTTTGGAATCTTGCAAATAATATGCATTTTCTTAATAACATCATTTAAACAAAGGGTGAGCTCATTACTATCTACATAGTGTGCAATGTTATTAACTTATCATGAATCTTGGCACCCCCTCTCCTTGCAAAACTGGCACAAAGGAGAACTCCAGCTGTTCAGTTTCACTTCTGTCAACATTATTTTTGCTGTCCTGAACACCCTTGATAGAGTTTGAGGGCACTTCCACTGAAAGGTACATTGGCATAGTTCTTCTGAAGGATTTAGCTCAGCATGAATACCAAGTCTGCAAGTGCAACCATCACCCATCATCATGTCATGAAAGTGAGACCCTGAGTTTTTTTAAAAAATATATTGTGAGATGGAGAGGAGAGTTAACCCTTCCACCCAGGGCTCTTTTTGTAACAGGAACTCCTTTGCATATTAGGTGACATGCCCCTAATGTAGCCAATTCTCCAAGAGCTTACAGAGCTCTTCTTACAAGGACTACTGTAAGCTCTTGGAGGATTGGCTACATTGGGGTGGTGTTGCCTAATACGCAAAGGAGCTCCTGCTACAAAAAGAGCCCTGCTTCCACCTCTTCTAAATGTGCCTATAGAAGCCACCACCCAGCCCAGTTAGCCATCAAAGATTTTTTTTCTTTTAAAAGTCAGGCAGACTTTGGTATTTTTTCCCTTCTAAGGCCAATAAGAGTACACTGTATGGCTCAATCTGCATCTAGTAGTTGCTCTGTTGTTTTACCAAACCCACACTGGAACAGAAAAAGATGTGGTTCAAGACCACATTCAAAGGTCCAATCTGCACTGGTCTTTCTCACCATTGTGCCAATGATCTCACATCATCTCACAAATTTCTGTCTGCATCTCATGCTGAATCCACTCTCCTATTGTTTCATTTCAGCATCAGCTGTCTGTATTATTTTATTGCCATTTAGTGGTGACTCCAAGGTCACTACAGGGTTTCACCAACTTATCTGGATTTATTTTTAAGCTGGTCCAGTTGCTGCTCCCCACCCTCAAGCTGCTGTGAGCAAAAAGCAAACAACTGGAGCTGAATTCCCCCCCCCTTTTCTAAGGAGATATGCAAATTGTCACAAAGGAAACAAGTTAGCTAAAAATCCAGTTGTCTGCATTTAAAAGCAGCCAGGGAACATTTTTCTGCAATCATATTTTTTTTGGGGGGAAGCACGCCCACCCCTGAACCATTTGTTAATTCCTGGGGCAGTCCCCAGCATGCCCTGCCCGGCAACCGCTGGGTGTTTCTTTTTTTTATCCAGCTTGTACCATCTTTCTTGCCTCCCTCCTTCCCCCAGGTCACCCCCCTGTATTTTCTGCGGGGGGGGGGGTCCACAAGTGCCGTTTCCTCCCTGCAGCATAGTGCAGTGTCCTGCCAGTGCCCCTAAACAACTTGCACCCTGATGCAAATGGAGGAGAACTTTATACTGAGCCAAATGGGAAGCCGGTGTCACAGCAGCACGGAACAGCTTTACATAGCAAATGCAGATTGGGCCAAATACCCCAGGCCAATGCCATACTGATTGCAGAGTCACCCCTGAATGGCCATAAATCTATGCAGACAGCTACCATAAAACCA
Organism: Gekko gecko; assembly: GCA_029375565.1. NCBI lineage: Eukaryota > Metazoa > Chordata > Lepidosauria > Squamata > Gekkonidae > Gekko > Gekko gecko. The sequence goes on from JAPDNY010000002.1 coordinate 228,396,637, forward strand.
AGAGATCAAACCAAGTGAAAGCAGCATGTAGCCTGGACACTGCCATAAAATCCAACAATCAATCAAAGTGAAAGTGGCATGCAATGTAGAGGGGAAATTCTGTTCCAGCAGGGGTTTGGTAAGACAGCGGAGCAACTGCTAGATGCAGATTGGGCCTATGTATGTGTGTTTGATAGCCAAGCATCAATGAGAGGGAGATCAGATGTCTTCAGCAGGGGATCAGATGTCTTCAGCAGAGAAACCTCTTCAGATAAGTAATCCAGACAAGGGCAGTACATCCAGCACTTTGTTATTGGTTTACAACACAGGTCAATTTGACCTGTGTTGTAAGAAAACCTGATAAATCATCCCCTCTCACCTTGTTTTATTAAGTTAGCATAGAAACCAAATGTGAGAGGTAACCATGTGACTGGGATTGGGGTAACTGTGTACTTTATGATGCAAATAACTGGAGACAACAAAGGAGCAAGATGCCCTTTCAACAGGATATGTTCAACATTTTGTTAAAGATAACTGTGTCATGCATGCAATATGTCAAATTCCAAACTTTGACCCCCCTTTTAGTTTTCTTACAGCTTTTAAGGTAAGTACAGGACAGTACGACACCTGGCATGATGGGATAGTACAACACCTGGCACTCTCATATACTCTCCCCATCCCTCTTAACCCCTCCCCCCAGGGGGGTGGGGAGCAGATTTTTCCCCCTGCTATCTTGGAATGTAGATGGTTTTATTTATTGATCTGTTCTATGTAGTTCTAATGTTGGTTTTAATTTAAATCATTTATTGTATACTATTTCGTTGTAAGCCACCCTGAGTCCTACTTGTAGGGAATGGCAGCCTAGAAAATCTAATTAAATAAATAAATAAAAATAAATAAAGGTGAACACTGATATTTCAAAGATTTATGACTTTGGCTTTATATCTTTCTATTGGTGTAACTCGAGTGACATATTTTATGCCTTAGTATTCTCTTATTTACTTTTATGTAATGTTTTATTCATATCAACGAAAACAATATAAAAAGTCTTAAAGGATCAGGAAATTTTATATTCCAGTGCTCTATAAATAAAATAAATCCAATTTTTAATGTCTGTTTGATGGATGTCCTTCTCCCCCTTGTAATTTTAATCATAAGAGCCACAGTCCAGATCTTCTTGTACCAATCCATTCTTGGTGGATTCCTTCATTTCCAGCCACTTGCTATATGCATTCTAGCAGCAGTCCACACAGATATAACAGTTACTGTATTATCAGGTACAAAATACTTCTTAAATAAATTCCAACAAAAATATTTGACAAACCTTGCCATTTCATTTTGTCAAATTTTCAACATAATTTTTATCAAGTTTTCCAACATGAAAACCTCTCCCCACTCTTTATTATGACAGGACAATGGAGACTGAACTAATCTGGTAATTTTATCGTGAAGTGAAAAATATTTACAGCTAGCTAGGAAGGACTAACTTGCAAGAGAGGATTAAAACAACTAAATATGTATAGATTCACAAAGCAACAACTTGTGTGTGTTTATGAGAGAGAGAGAGAGAGAGAGAGAGAGAGAGAGAGAGAGAGAGAGAGAGAGAGAGAGAGAGAGAGAGAGAGCACACATCCAAAGAATCTAAAAACAGGAGTGGAGGATTACTATTGGGAGGGATTTTACTGAATTTTAAAACACTTGAAATAGTACTGTCTGTTATGTTAGCAAAAGAGCACTATGCTCTACACTTTGAACAACAGTGTTTTCCACACAGGGACAGGCTTGTGTAGCTTCTGTTGTTGCCATCATCGCCAATACAAAGAAACAGCAACATGGATTACACATGGTAGGTTTCCCTATAGTTTCCCAGCCCCAATCCCAGGACAGCAGCCACCACCCACCACCCCAGCACCATCAGGACTTTGTCAGGTTTTTTTTATGACAATTGAATATCACCATAATGTTATAATGATCTGTATATCAACTTCTTTGAATTCCCAGCTTTCATTTTTAAAAAGTCTCCAGCCATTTCATTGCAGACATATCCTTATTCTAATTCCCAGACTTTTTTTTTCTGTGCGGATACCTATTCCCACCAACAGGGGCCTCACTCTCCCCCAACAGCTTTTCCTACATAGTCAGTAGACTTCCTGGGTTTGTAGAAAAATCCGAAAAGTGAGGAAATCCCTTCAGGGATGGTTGAATTCCCCCAAAAAAGCCTTTTGAAATGGCCTCTGCAGGGACCTGACTCCAGGCCTCAACGGTGAGAGATTAGAACGTTGGGGGGGGGGGGAGAGGAGGCTTCTGACTGGCTCTGTCAGTAAAAGGGGGGGAAGGGCCCTTTCTTTCCAGGCCTCTTTCGGCCTTGGAGGGAGGGGGAGGGAGGGAGCCTTGGGTCCAGGCTGGGGGATTCCTAGAGGTTTTGGGTTGGAGTGCAAGGAGGGCAGGATTTGGGGAAGGGAGAGGCCTCAGCTGGGCATCATGCCACAGAATCCACCCTCCAAAGCATCCATTTTCTCCAGGGAGACAGATCTCTGTTGTTCACAGATCTCTGGAGTTCACTCTCCAGGCCCCACTTGGAGGTTGCCAACCCTAGGCCTGGCAGCAGTATAGGGTTGCCAGGTCCCCCCACGGGCACTGGCAGGGGATGGGGGTAGTGGGGCTGCCAGCTCCAGGTCTGGAAACTCCTGGAGATTTGGGGATGGAGCCTGGGGAGGACAGGGACCTCAGTGGGGTACAATGCCCTAGAGTCCACCCTCCAAAGCATCAATTTTCTCCAGGGGAAGTTATCTCAGTAGTCTGGAGCTGAGCAGTAATTCCAGGGGATCCCCAGATCCCACCTGGAGGCTGGCATCCCTAGGCAGCACCCTCTGGGTGACTTGATACCACCTAATTTGCATGACTCAACTTGGCCTGGCTGCTTGCTGCTGTTCAGCAGCCACCCTATGAAAGCCAGCAGTGATGCAGCAGTTAGAGCCTCAGAGTAGGGTCTGCAAGACCCAGGTTCAGATCCCCATATTGCGGTGGAAGCTGACTGGGTGATTTTGGACCAGTCACATACTTTCAGCCTAACCAACCTCACAGGGTTGTTGTGCAGATAAAAAGGAGGTGAGAATAATGTAAGCTGCTTTGGTCCCCACTGTGGAGAAAGACTATAATTTTCCTTGGTAGAAGCTGTGGGGGAGGGGGTGGAGACGAAAAGCTGAAGACAGATAAAAGCAGATAAAGGTTAAGTTGGCTGTTGGGTGGGAAGGAAATAGGGTTGCCAACTCTGGATTGGGAAACTCCTGGACATTTAAGGGGTGGATCCTGGGGATGGTAGGGTTTGAGGAGGGGAGGAATTCAGACCAGTATAATGCCATAGACTCCACCCTCCAAACCAGCCATTTCCTCCATGAGAACTACCATTGCCAGCCTCTGGGTGAGGGCTGGAGATCACCCAGAATTACAACTGTTGTCCGGGTGACAGAGATCAGTTCCCCTGGATAAAATGGCTGCTTTGGAGGGTTGAGTCTATGGCTCCACCCCCAGAAGGGAGAAAGAGTGTGAGATAGGTAAGGGTAGAGGGGAGGAAGCAAAGGTGTGAGGAATGGGATGACCATCCCGCAAGTTTCTTGCGGGTCTCCACTTGTACATATATATTTCTACAATATAAGGGAATAGAGACTTACTTCTTTTCTAAATGAAAGGTGGGATTGCAGAAACTTGATACACAGATTGTTGCAATGTTGTAACAATATGATAATATGTTGCATATGATAATATTCAATTGAAAATTAAGAAAAAAAAATAAAAAGCTTCCCCTAGAGGTGGGAGAGGGAAATGGTAGCTGAAGGCAGGGGAAAAAGCTGTCCTGTGGATGGGACCAGGAAAGGGCCAGTGTGGTATAATGGTTAGAATGCTGGAACAGAATCTGGGAGACCTTGGTCTGAATCCCCACTCACGGCATGGAAACTGGTTGGGTAACCTTGGGCCAGTCACCCTTTCTCAGCCTAACCTGTTGGTAGGATTGCCATCCCCCAGTTTCCCCCACTTTGGGGGTCTTGGATCTGCCACCAGCCAGCTGGCCAGCAGGGGAAGCCCCACCTACAAACAGGGACATCACCAGGTGATGTCCCAGACATCATGACGTTACCTAGAAGTGACGTCATCGTGTGGGGACGTCGGGGGGTGAAGATCTAGTTTTGGGGGAGGAGGTGCAGGCTGGGGTGGAGTTTGCCCATCCTCCCCCTCCCCCTCAGGGGGAGGAGGTGGGGGTGGTGGCCGCTGCCAGTGAAAAATGCCCCACCGGGGCGCAGGAGGTGACGGCGGAGCTTGCCCACCCTCACCCTCCCCCTTGGGGGAGCCACCACCAGTGAAGAACACCCCACCAGGGCGCAGGAGGCAGCAGCGGAGCTTGCCTGCCCTCCCACTCCCCCCGGGGGGAGGAGGTGGGGGTGGCAGCGGCTGCCAGCAGTGAAGAACACCCCACCAGGACACAGGAGGTGGCGGCGGAGCTTGCCCGCCTTCTCCCTCCCCCTTTGGGGGGGAGGAGGCGGGGGTGATGGCGGCCACTGACAGTGAATAATGCCCTGCTGGGGCGCAGGAGGCAGCGGCAGAGCTTGCCCACCCTCACCCTCCCCCCTCGGGTGGGAGGAGGTGGGAGTGGCAGCAAAAGGGGTTCCAGGCCCCACTGGGAGGTTGGAATCTGCACCCGCCTAGGGCGCAGAACCACCTCGAGCTGGCCCTGATTGGTGACTGTTCCCTCCGGGGGCCTGGAGGATATTCAGAGAAGTGGCTCAATAAAACCTCCCCCCACCCCCCGATTGCTGGTATTCCAAGGAGGTCTCCCATCCAATTACTTACTGCTTAGCTTCCAAGATCTGACAAGATCGGGCCTGCTTGGGCTATCCAGGTGAGGGCGGCAAACTCTATGGTTTTGAAGGCAAAGAACCGTAGAGTTTTGCCCCAAAACTAGATCTTCACCCCCCAATGTCCCCCACACAATGACATCACTTCAGGGTGATATTATTGCAGCACACATGCAAAGCCAGTGGAGACAACCAATATTGATTCCAGAGACATTCTTGGCACCTTTGAGAATCAGTTACTTGTCTGGCCCTGACCTGGAATAGCAAGTCAGGAGGACAGAGGCAGGTTTTATTCAGCCACCTCTCTGAATATCCTCCAGGCCTCCAGTAGGAGTCAGTCACCAGAGGTCTACGCGCACGCACACACACAAATACTAAAAATACCCCCCCCCCAAAAAAAAAAGAGAGAATCAGTTACTTGTCTGAAAGACCCTCAGACTTTTACCCCCTTTATAATATGGATTGTAGCTAAAAGGGCTCTTCTGTTCATTGAAAAATAATCTTCTGTGACAGGAAGAGGACCTTTGGATTCATCCCCATGGCTTTGATTTAGCCCTATTAATGATGTGTGCAATAAACTATAGTTTTCTTTTTCAGTTTTTTTTCAAGAAATACTTGATTTGAGGTTCATTACATTTGTTTTGAAAGTTTTAGTTATTCAATGTAATTTTTTGCCTGTAACCTCACTGTCCACCTACAGGATGATATTCTTAGGGACTTATATGCCTTGACAAACAGGTCCTTCCCTGCTAAATTTCATACAGATAGAAGAAAGGGAAGTGAGGAATGGGAGGCATTTTGCAAGGGAACCTAAGAAAGCAGGTGGTGTGGAAGAGAGTACCCAGATATGACACAATAAATAAAATGCCATTGGGCAGGTACCATCTTAAGTAGGACCTGAGGGCTATCCCTACCGGCTATGTAGGAGGGAATGGGATAGGATGAGGACACAACGTTCAGAGCTACAAGCTAACCCCTCTGTGACATTCATGTGTGAGTTTTTCTGTTTCCCCTTTAGGGTAAAACAATCTATTGCATGAAGCTCCATGTTGTTTTATCTTGAGATGTGTAGTTTTTTTAGTTCTTGTTTTTCATATACTTGCTTTTGCAATTAATGAACATAAGAAAATATTTTCCTAGACTGCTTCCACAGGCCCCCACTATGGCAGCAGTAGCAGACAGCAGTGTGGAAATGGCAACTACACACCCCTGTTCCTGCAGCACTTACTGCTTCTGCCACCCCCACCCCACTGTACCTCTGTGTCTTGGCAGGGAAAGGGAATAAAGGACTTTAAAGGGCTAATGAGGCATAATGGAGCACAGCAGCAAGCTGCCTTGTCACATTTTGAAAGCAGAGCTTAGCTCCACCAACCCTTCCCATAGTGACAAGGGAGGCAACATCCATACAGAATCTCCCCCAGAGCCAAGTCAAATTATGGTGATGGGATTTGTCACTGATGGTGAACATAAATTTGGAGTACTGATTCTCTTTGGTGATAACAGTGCTAGCAAGTTGCTCATATAGCCTGTATCAGGAGAATGCCAGGAACTCTGGTGATACAGTTTGTAGCATTTTTCCTAGAGTAACAAGGCATTCTTATTGATTTTGGCCTGATGCTTTCCCCATCACTACCTCCCCGGAGATAGAGCCAGATGGTCAGCCGTGTTGGTCTAAAGCAGTAAAGTGTGCAAGCACATGAAAGCTCATACCCTGAATAAACCTTTGTTGGTCTTAAAGGTTCCACTGGAGTCTAAATTTGTTCTACCTCGCCTGAGAGTTACAGCAATGGATAGTTCTGAGCTGCTTTGATGACATTTGCAGGGTTACAAAAGGGCCTTTATAGGTGTCTCTCAATCTTTGTTTATTTAAACTGTCACAGAAACAACCCCTGGAAGGAACATTGGTGGAGTCAATAACTAACTTCAAATGAAGCTACAATTTTGTTCTTTAGGTTATGCCACAATAAACCAGTCTTTAAGTCTCTTTGCTATTTCTTTGTTGCAACAAGCTAACCTAGTCATGCCCCCCCCCCCCGAACTTTTCATTTTAGGTGGTTTAACAGAAAACTGGAACATTTTCTCCTGCCTCAATTTGGCAGGAAGGATCCAATAGACAATGGCAACAATTTAGTGGTGTCTCGTATTCCTTTGGAATTTGGGCCAGGGGTGGTTAATGGCATGTGGAGCCAAAATCAACAGTAGGCAAAGCCAGCTGATTCTGTCGTCCGTCCCCCCCATTTTTCTCCCTCGCAACATTGTGGAAGATGACAACTGCATTTAGAAAACTTTTCAGAAACTCTTCTCCAATTTTACAAAAGGAGAACACCAATCCCTATGCAGGTGCCAACCAAATATAACCTCTCCTGTTGCAACAGTGTTTACAACAGAAGACATAACTGATGCAGGAGAGAAATCCTCCCTACACAGACATACACACTGTTTACTAAAACCCAGTACTAAATACAACACTTTGAAGAGTGTTGCCTTTTTTTAAGGCATTAACATTTTTCAGAAGCTAACAAAATGTTCAAGAGCCCTTTTAATTTACCACTAATAGTGTTATCCTGTGCATGATTTAACCAGAAATCATTCTATGTTCAGTACAATTCACTTCTAAAGCAAGCATATATAGGATTGCAACCTGAAACAGGGTTGGTTGGTTTTATTTGGGCAAGGAGTTCATATTGATAGGAGGGGAGCTCTTGCCTTTTCCCTTGTTGTTCAGTCGCACAGTCGAGTCCAACACTTCGCAACCTCATGGACCACATCATGTCAGGCCCTCCTGCCCTCTGCTGCCCTCCAGAGTTTGCTCAATTTCATATTCATTGCATTGGCAACACAGTCTAACTTTCTTATCCTTTGCCATCCCCTTCTTCTGTTACCTTCAATCTTTCCCAGCATTAGAGTCTTCTCCCTTCTCATCAATGGCCAAAGTATTTGAGCTCCATCTTCAGCATCTGGCTTTCCAGGGAACAGTCAGGGTTGATTTCCTTTAGGATTGACTGATTTGATCTCCTTGCAGTCCAAGAGACTCTCAAGAGTCTTCTCCAGCACCATAACTTGAAAGCATCTATTCTCTGGCACTTAGTCTTCCTTACGGTCCAACTCTTGCAGCCATACATTACTATTGGAAATACCATCGCTTTGACTATGTGGACTTTTGTTGGCAGTGTAAAGTCTCTACTTTTTATTATGCTGCCTAGGTTTGCCATAGCTTTCCTCCCAAGGAGCAGGCGTCTTTTAATTTCATGGCTGCAGTCACCATCTGCAGTGATCTTGGATCCCAGGAACATGAATTCTGTCACTGCTTCCATGACTTCCCCTTCTATTTGCCAAGGAGTGACGGGGCCGTATGCCATGATCTTAAGGGGGGTGGGTGGGTTATGTTGAGTTTCAAGCCAACTTTTGTGCTCTCCCCTTTCATTCTTAGCAAGAGGCTCCTTTGGTCGTCTTCACTTTCTGCCATTAGAATGGTATCATCTGTATATCTGAGGTTGCTGATGTTTTTCCCAGCAATCTTAATTCCAGCTTGTGATTCATCCAGGTGGGTATTTCGCATGATGTACTCTGCATATAAATTAAATCAGCAGGGTGACAATACACATCTTTGCCGTACTCCTTTTCCTATTCTAAAACAGTTCTATATCCACTTATAACTGTCACTTATTGACCCTTATACAGGTTTTTGAGGAGACATGTGAGGTGGTCTGATAGTTCCATCTCCTTAAGGACTTTCCACAGTTTGTTGTGGTCCACAGAATCAAAGGCTTTAGCATAGTCAATGAAGCAGAAGTAGATGTTTTCCTCATACTCCCTTGCTTTCTCCATAATCCAGCAAATGTTGGCAATTTGCTCTCTCTTTCCTCTACCTCTTTGAAACCCAGCTTGCACTTCTGGCAGTTCTCTGCTGAAGTCTAATTTGTAGGATCTTGAGCATGACCTTGCTAGCATGTGATAGCTTGAACATTCCTTGGCATTGCCCTTTCTTGGAATTGGAATGCAAACTGACCTTTCCAATCCTGTGGCCACTGTTGCATTTTCAAAATTTGCTAGCATATTGAGTGCAGCACTTTAACAGCATCATCTTTTAGGACTTTGAATAGCTCAGGTGGGATACCATAATATTCACTAGCTTTGTTGTCACTAATGCTTTCTAAGGCCCATTTGACTTCACATTCCAGGATGTCTGGCTTGAGATCAGTGATCACACCATCATGGTTGTCAAGGACATTTAGATCCTTCTTGTATAGTTCTTCTGTGTATTCTTGCCTTCTCTAGTCCTTCCCATTCTATTAGTTTCCTCTATTGCTTTGCATTGTTCATTCAGGAAGGCCTCATTTCTCCTTGCTGTTCTCTGGAAATCTGCATTCAGTTGAATAAATCTTTCCTTTTCACCTTTGCCTTTCGCTTTCCTTCTTTCCTCAGCTATTTGTAAAGCCTCATCAGACAACCACTTCGCTTTCTTGCATTTCTTTTTCTTTGGGATAGTGCTGATTGCTGCCTCCTGTATAATGTCATGAACCTCCGTCCATAGTTCTTCAGGCACTCTGTCTCTCAAATCTAGTCCCCTAAACCTGAATGGCCTAGTGGTTTTCCCAACTTTCTTCAGTTTAAGTCTGAATTTTGCAGTGAGTAGCTCATGATCTGAACCATAGTCAGTTCCAGGTCTTCTTTTACTGACTGTATAGAGCTTCTCCATCTTTGATTGCAAATGATATAATCAATCTGATTTCGATGTTGCCCATCTGGTGATATCCATGCGTAGAGTTGCCTCTTAGGTTGTTGGAAGAGGGTATTCTCTATAATCAGTGTGTTCTCTTGACAAAACTCTGTTAGCCTTTGCCCTGCTTCATTTTGTTCTCCAAGGCCAAACTTGTCCGTTATTCTAGTTACCTTTTGACTTCCTACTTTAGCATTCCAGTCCCCTATGATGATAAGGACATCTTTTTTTGGTGTTAGTTCTAGGAGGTGTTGTAGGTCTTCATAGAACCAGTCCACTTGAGCCTCTTCTGCGTCAGTGGTTGGGGCATAGACTTGGATTACTGTGATGTTGAATGATTTGCCTTGGATTCGGACCAAGATCATTCTGTTATTTTTGAGACTGTACCCCATTACTGCCTTTCTCACTCTCTTGTTGACTATAAAGGCCACATCATTTTTTCTACAGGATTCTTGGCCACATTAGTAAATATAATGGTCCTCTGAGTTAAATTTGCCCATTCCTGTCCACTTTAGTTCACTGATTCCCAGGATGTTGATGTTCAGTCTTGCCATCTCATTTTTTACCACATCAAGCTTACCTTGATTCATAGATCTTACATTCCAGGTTCCTATGTAGTATTGTTCTTTGCCGCATCGGACTTTCCTTTCACTGTCAGACACATCCACAGCTGAACGTCCTTTCAGTTTTGGCCCAGCTGCTTCATTCTTTATAGGGTTAATTGTACTTGCCCTTTGTTCTTCCCCAGTAGCATATTAGACACCTTCTGACCTGAGGGGCTCATCTTCTGGCATCATATTTTTTAGCCAAAGCACACACACACCTTTTAAAAAGGTACTAAAATATTTGGGTTCCCAGATCCCCTTGTAGCTCCGGTGGGGGATTTGGGAGGTGTTCTGGGGGTGGGCAGAGACATCCCCAAGCCCTGCCCCCAAGAGCAACCAACCACCTAGCCACCCCCTCTCTCCCCTTCTGCCCAATTTAAAGGGCTTCAGCTGATGGGCAGGGGCCATGTGGCTTGCTAATCAGCTGGAGGGCCCTTTGAATCTAGAAGGAGGGAGGGAGAGAACCTCACACTTAGCTCACTGGGGTGAGCTCTTGTGGATGGGACTTGGGGGCTGGGCTTCCCCCACCAGCCAGCTGGCCAGTGGTGGATTGGAGCCCCTAAAAGCAAGACAACCCCCACCTGCACCTAGAGGCTGGCAACCCTATATTGATATATTGCTAGAGTGTTGTAACAATAGGCTTAGGAGGTTCTCTGAATTCCCAGCTTTCTTTTTTAAAAAATAACTCTCTATTCCCCTTCCTGGCAGAGATATAAGGGAAAAGGCTTATCGCCACAAGGGAATGAGCTAGAGACTTACTTAAAAAGAAAGCAAACAAGCTGGGAATACAGAGAACCTGCTAAGCCTATTTTTACAACACTCTAGTGATAGACCACTATTTTAGTGCCATTTAAAGAAAAGAAAATGAAACCACTTGTCTTTGGGGGGAGAGAGTGAATGGTTTGACCTTGACCATGGCAATCCAATCATCAAAAAGTGGGCTGGAGATGGTTGGAAGTGGTCAGGACAAAGAAAACCAACAGAAACATTACACACCAGGAAAAAAGTGACTCAGCATCTGCTTCCAGAAAATGATTGGGGTAAAAGTGGTCTAAAAAAAACAAGGAAAAAAATGGGGAGGGGGGAACCAAGTGAAAACTAAAATGTGTGTGAAAATCAGGGGATAAACCAAATCAGTATGCGGCCAGACCCGTCATTAGTCACTTTTTTCTTCCTCTCCCTTCTCCCTTGGGGGAAAAAAAAAGATTGACATGCATGGTTAGTGGATTCTTATGGATCAATGACCAAACATGGACAAAAATATAACTCTTTGTCCAGTAAGCTAATGCACTGTTGTGGTTGGTCCTGGTTTAAGGCAAGGGAGAGGAAGAAAGCCTTTTGCATTTGTAGTGCTAGCCTGCCCTGTTGAGTTAAATAAAGATAATAAAGATAAAAAGATAAGTAAAAATAAAGTGGAGAAGGTGGTGGCACCACAGCTCCAGGTTTTCCTGGAAGATGCTAATATATTGGATCCCTTCCACTCTGGTTTTCGACCTGTCCATCGGATGGAGACGATGTTGGTGGATGACCTCCAGAGACACCTGGATCAAGGTGGATTGGCGCTGCTGATACTTCTTGATTTGTTGGCAGCGTTCAAGACAGTTGACTATGATCTGTTGACCCACCACCTTGCCGATGTGGAGATAAAGGGGCTCGCCTTGCAGTTGCTGACCTCCTTTCTCCAAGGTCAGGGACAGAGGGTAGCACTTTGGGGGAGAATTATCTCAGCAACACCTGCTGGAATGTGGTGTGCCACAGGGGTCAATTCTCTTCTCAACACTGTTTAATATCTACATGCACCCCCTTGCCCAGATTATCTGAAGGGATGGGATGGTTTGTCACCGATATGCAAATGACACCCAGCTCCATCTACTGATGGATGGTCACCCAGACTCTGCCCCAGAAAATCTGGACAGGGCATTAAAAGCCGTGGCGGGCTGGTTACAACAAAGCAGACTGAAATCAAATCCATCGAAGATGGAGGTCCTGTACCTGGGTCACGGGTGATTGGGATTGAGGATTGGGCTCCCAACCATTGACAGGGCCCTACTGGTACCAACGTTGAAGGTGAAGAGCCTGGGGGTGTTCCTGGATGCCTCACTAACTATGGAGGCCCAGGTTACCAGCACTGCCAGGTCTGTCTTGTTCTATCTTGGTGTAGTGGTTAAGTGCGCGGACTCTTATCTGGGAGAACCGGGTTTGATTCCCCACTCCTCCACTTGCACCTGCTGATGTGACCTTGGGTCAGTCACAAGCTCTGGCACAGCTGTTCTCTCAAGGACAGTTTCTGTCAGAAGCTCTCTCAGCCCCACCTACCTCGCAGGGTTTCTGTTGTGGGGAGGGGAAGGGAAAGGAGTTTGTAAGCCGCTCTGAGACGCCTTTGGGCAATGAAGGGTGGGGTATAAATCCAAACTCCTCTTCTTCTTCTTCTTCTTCTTCTTCTTCTTCTTCTTCTTCTTCTATCTGAGTCAGTTTAGGCAGTTGGCCCCATATCTCACCCCCCGGGACCTGGCTATAGTGACCCATGCAATGGTCACTTCCAGATTGGACTATTGTAATTCTCTCTACATGGGGCTGCCCTTGACTTGGCTCCAGAAGTTGCAGCTAGTGCAGAATGTGGCAGCACAGGTGTTGACTTTGTCATATGTGTGGACTGCACTGGCCTATTGAGTACCGGATATAGGATTAAAGCCCTATATGGTGGAGCCTGCATATCTGCAAGACTGCCTCTCCCCCTATGAGCCCCAAAGGGCCTTACAATCTGCCAACCAACATCTTCTGGTGGTCCCTGGACCCAGGAACGTCTGTCTTGCCTCGACTAGGCCCAGGGTCTTCTCAGCCCTGGCCCCTACCTGGTGGAATGAGCTCCCATATGAGATCAGAGTCCTGCAGGACCTTTTACAGTTCTGCAGGGCCTGCAAGATGGAGCTCTTCTGTCAGGCTTTTAGTTAGTGTGGCAGGCATCCCCCTTCTCTACTGTGCCTCCTCTCAGCGGGTCAGATCTCTATTATCATCTAAGGACGCAAACTCAAAATAGATCGCATCTGTGAGGCTTTAACTATGATTTGTATCAGAGGATTGTTGTTGTATGTTATTGGGGTTTTATTTTTATTTATTTATTATTGGTTTAATTTGTACCCTGCCCTCCCCACAAAGCAGGCTCAGGGCGGCTCACATCAATCAATACACAAGTTAACACATAAATTCAATTAAAAACTACATAAAATCATCTAAAACAGTTCAAGTTCTAAATACAGATTTATAAAGTGCTGGTAATAATCAATTAATTATTTATGATGGCATACTTTGAAAAATGTGTCCGAAGATCTGACAGTCCTTCAGCTCATGATCTTTTTGAAACAAGGGTGCCATAGGCTGGATGTCAAACCAAGGGCCAGAACTCTATAGTGGCCAGGGCTCTGTAGTAGTGGCAGCTCCTTAGCTGAAAGCTTGGTGGAAGAGCTCCGTCTTGCAGGCCTATGGAGCTGTAAAAGATCCCGCAGGGCCCTGATCTCCTCCAGGAGCTCATTCCACCAGTATGGAGCCACCACTGAGAAAGCCCTGGCCCTGGTGGTAGCAAGCCTGGCAGCCTTGGGTCCTGGGAGGATCAATCGGTTTTGAGACCCCAACCATAGTGCTCTCTGGGGTATGTATGGGGAAAGGCTGTCCCTCAGGTATGCCATACCCTGGCCATATAGGGCTTTAAAGATAAGAAGCCGAACTTTGAAGTGAACTTGGTGTGCTATTGGCAGCCAGTGCAGTGTTCTCAGCACAGGCTGGATGTGCTCCCACATGGGGAGACCCATCAGAAGCTTGGCTGCAGCATTCTGCATGGGCTGTAGCTTTCGAATTTGCGACAAGGGCAGCTCCATGTAGGGAGTGTTACAATAATCTAGTCTCAAGGTGACCATTGCATGGATCACTGTTGCCAGGTCGGCATGGTCAAGGAAGGGAATCAACTGCCTAATCAGCTGAAGTTGGTAAAAGGCCAGCCTGGCTGCTACCTGGGTCTCCATTGTTAAGGAGGCATCCAAGAGCACTCCCAAAATCCAATGGTGCCCCACCGAAGGATGGGAGTGGATCCCCACCCCTGAACTGCCCCAACTCAAGCATAGGATCTCCATCTTCATCAGATTCAGTTTCAGCCAACTCAGCCTAAGCCAACCAGCCATGGCTTGTAATGCCCAGTCCAGATCTTCTGGTCTGGAGTCGGACCGGCCACCCAACATCAGTGTACCGGTGACATCCCAGTCTGTGCCTCCGGGCAATCTGGGCAAGGGGGTGCATATAGATGTTGAATAGCACTGGGGAAAGCACTGCTCCTTGAAGCACTCCACAGTCCTGGACTGTTGTTCCCCTAGCGCCACCCTTTATCTCTGACCTTGGAGAAAGGAAGTGAGCCATTGCAGGGCAATCCCCTAAATTTCTATGTTAGAGAGTAAATGATGGTCGACCGTCTCAAACGCCGCTGACAAATCCAACAACATCAGCACCGCCAATCTGCCTCGATCCAGATGCCTTTGGAGGTTGTCTGTGAGGGTAACCAGTGCTGTCTCCGTCCTGTGTCCAGGTCAAAAACTGGACTGGAAGGGATCTAAGATGGAAGCGTAATCCAAAAAGCTCTGTAGCTGAATCACCACTGCCCTCTCTATTAATTTGCCTCAATAGGGCAAATTGGAAACCGGCCAATAGTTGGCCAATTCAGCTGGATCCAAAGATGGTTTTTGCAGGAGAGGGCAGACCACGGCTTCCTTAAGCACCCCAGGGAACTGTCCCTCAGCAAGGGACTTGTTGATAATCTCCCTCAAGGAAACCCATCATGACCAGTTTTAATTAGCCTTGATGGGCACAGATCAAGGCAGCATGTGGTAGGGCGAACAGCTAGGAGCAATTTGCTAGCTTCCTCTAGGCTGAGTGGGCTGAAGTGATCCAAAACTGAAATTGAAGACGTGCATAGAGCCTCAAGCTCACTCACTGTTTCAACTGTGGTGGGGAGGTCGTAGCGGAGCGACAAGACATTATCCGCAAAATAGCTCGCAAATGCCTCACAGGTTATATCCAATTTCCTAGTATTTGGTCTGCCCTGTGGCAGAGTAGTTATAGACTGAATTGTTCTAAATAATTGGGCTGGGTGTGAGCTCGCAGCCACAATCATTGCCGCATAGTACTCTCTCTTCGTGGGTTTGTATATTGTACATTTATGTTTGATGGAACCCACCCTGAGCCTGCTATGCAGGGAGGGCAAGATATAAAGCCAATAAATAAATAATAAATAAAGACAAGATAGAGACTGACCCTGCCTGACAGTCTGCCGCTTCACCATGGGCTTTCTCTAGGACAATAAAGAGGGAAGCAGGAGGCACCTGGGGCAGCCTGAGTTAGTGGCCCTAAAGGACCAGTCTCCATTGGTACAATTACTGAGACTTATATGGCAGTTGGCTGGTGGTGGGAGAGTCAAAAGTGGAAATAAGTTTCCCACTGAAACTGACAACAATTTTAAAAAATAACTGAATAACTAAATCAAATAGCTTTGCTAACAAATTTCATTAAACTGAATAAAGTTTTCAAACAAATCTACTCTGTGGTGGATCTCCTATTTAGGAATTCAGAGGTTAGGCTTGTGTACATAACTCAGGCCTTTAATGGCAGTTTATATTGTCCTGGCTTTAGTTGCTATCTATCTATTTATTTGGTTTTTAGACTGTAATTTAATCAGTTTTATTTAATTTGGTGTTGACATTTTATACTATTGTGATTTATAAGTTGTCTTATGGGCCTAAAAGGTTGACAGGTGGAATATACATGTTTTAAAATGCATAGCTGTACTGTACTTTTTGAGTGTTCAAAACATTTCTCATACATTAAAAAAATATTTCTTATAACTTCTCTGTAAGGTAGGTCAGCTTTATTATTCCGATATTACAGATGGGGAAAAGAAGGTGAGGGACATTTGCTGTCACTTGGTGAGTTCAGGGCTTTAAATGATCTTAAATATGCAACATTATTTCTAAATTCTGGATATTAAAGCATCCTGAATTCATGCTTGGTGTTAAAATGAGCCAAAATATATCAAGTCCCGGTATTTTATTTAGTTATTTGCTGCCTTTCTCATTGAGACTCAAGGTGGATTACAAAATGTTTAGCAATGCAGACACCATGAGACATCCAATAAACAATGTGACAGGACTAGGACTACAAAACGAGAAAACGATGCAAACAAAAACTGTATGACATGACATACCATAAACAGTGCAGATAATGGAACAGTGCAATAGACTACAGTCCTGTTTTCTTCATAAAAAGTAATGAACATTTGTTTGACACAATCTGTAAAATGAAAGAAGTGTGGGAGCCACCCTGACCTCCCCAGGTAGGCCATTCTACAAGGTGGGAGCCAGAATAGAGAATGTATGTGTACATGCAGCTGTTGATCTTACCCATTTGCAGAAGTCCTTGCTCAAAGGAGTGAAACTGAGAGACCAAAGGAAACTGGAAGAAATGCGCTAAAGAAATTATAAAGTGTATTCTATATGAAAAAAATTAAAAGTGACAATAACAATAAAGCAAATCTTCATAGATGAAATCATATCTTCATACTCCTTTACTTGTTAATGAAACTTTCTGGAATTGCATTCCATTTCGTTGTGGACACTTCTTCTGAACCTTATACATATTAAAAATGTGTGTCAGTAATCGTTCTCTACAAGTAATATACCTACAAATAGTGAAAAATGATACAATAAATATCTACAAAATAGTAATACATACAGTGTGTATTCTTTTCTTAACAATGTTTTCTCATCTGTCTCTTAAGACAACATTTCTTCATAAGGAATTTCGACAAAAGCATATATAACATTAAAAAGTCTTAGAAACACTTCTCAAAAAGCTTAGAACTTCTTCAATAAAGTTTTATGCTCACCAAACTACCATAAAGGTATTTGCTCAATACATCTCTCCCGGGCAGATGACAAATTGCTTGCATAGCCTTAGCAGGTGTGGTCCATTACTGTCTTGATATACAATTCTCCATGTCTTAAAGGTACATATTCTCACAAAAACTTACATCCATATAGCAGCAAGTGTGCATTTCTGCAGCTTAAAGGTACTTATCCAGATCAAACTTACATCTGTCAATAAATAACTGATAATCCTTGCAAAAACTTACATCCATATAGCAGCAAATGTGCATTTCTGCATCTTTAAGGTACTTATCCTGATCACACTTACAACATCTGTCAATAAATAACTAATACCCACAGATTACAGAAATAAAAGGCAAGCTTTATGTAAAGAATATAACCCATAGTTACAAAAAGCAAGATAGATCTAAGGTTCCATTCAGACCATTGGGATGGCATGTCTTTAGCCTAAAAATCCAAAATGCTTTTCTTTGTAGCTACCACTTCTTAACATCAGATCTTTCATACTTCTCTGTTTGGAAGACCTCTAGGACCACAAATTTAAACTCATCATACTTATGGCCCTTATCCAAGAAATGGGACGTGAGTGGTGCTTCAAGATTGTTATGCTTAATGTGGGATTTATGCTCCAGCACCCGAGTCTTAACTGAACGTATGGATTCCCCCACATATTTCAAATCACATGGGCATATTAAAAGGTAAACAATTCTTTTCATTGAACACAATAAGTACTGTTCCAAATCCAACTTAAAGTTAACTTCAGGGAAATCCAATGTTCGTGTCTCCCAGCATTGTGCACATATGGTGCATCTATGACATTTAAAATGCCCCTTAGGGATGCTAATAGTACTTTGTGTGGTTTTCAAATCAGCCGGCATAATAACATCCCTAATCCTTCTTGTTCTGCAAAATCCTATAAAAGGTGTAACTGTACATCCCAGGATATCGCTAACTAGGTGCCAATGTCTCAGAACAATGTTCCTAATAGAATAGACTAGTGGGGTGTAGCCCAATGCCCAATATATCTTGTTCTCAATATCTGGAATTCTGTCAGAGAAAAGTTTATTCCTTGCTATTAGGTCAGCCCTACATCGTGCCCTGTTAATAACATTATCAGGGTATCCTCTGTTCTTAAACTGCTCACTGAGTCTATGAGTTTCCCTCATGTAATCTGCCTGTAAAGTTGAATTCCTTTTGATTTGTAGGAACTGCCCTTAAGGTAAATTACATCTCAAGTGTCTAACATGGTAGGAGGTGAAATGTAAATAAGAGTTCTTCTCTATAGTCTTATGGAACGGACATACTGCCAATGTTCCTTGATGGATGAATACCATCGTGTCTAAAAAGTTGATCTACATTTTATTTACTGTATGAGTAAATTTGATAGAATCATGTAATGAATTGAGCCATTCCATAAATTGTGGGACAATCCCTTGATAGTTTAGAATCAAAAAGACATCATCAATGTATCTTTTATAGAGCACTAAGTTAGTAAAATATGGGTTGTTTGCTTCATTCAAAATCCAATTCCCCTCATACGCGCTCATAAAAACATTCGCTGCACTAGGTGCAAATGCACTACCCATGGCCACCCCCTTTACCTGCCAGAAGAATTCATCACCAAATCTAAAGAAACTTTTCTCAAAAATTATGTCCACTAGGCCTAATAGAAAGTGAGTAGGGGGGAGCTTCCGGTTTTTGGCTCAACGATGGCAGTCACTCTCCCCTTTGCTCAGGGGAGTGACACGCACACCAGTGGTATGGAGGGAGGCTGCTGACACAGTTTCCCCATGGAGCCTTAGGGTAGGGCTCCTAGCCATAGGGCTTTTGATGGGTAGCCTCTTCAATGGCGTAATGCCAGAGAATTGAGGCACCCCTCCGCCCTGACAGTCCTGCCACTGTGTGGCCTTCGGGCACTAGCTGGGCTGACTGGAACAAGCTCTGGAGATCGAGCGGAATTGCGATAACAAAACCAAGGTCGAATGGGACCGACAATGAACATGAGTTAGACTTAAACAGACTATAAATCAAGTGGAAACCCTTATAACCCCCTATCTTAAGGATGGGAGAGAGGAGGGATGCCTCCTGCTTACATAAACTGATAAGCGAAAAAGAAGGGGGGAACGGGGATATACAAGCGACTGACTTGTTTTGAGAGGCTTACCAGAGCAGATTCATTCCGAAAGTGATTTTCAGAGGTGGTGAAACAGCGATTGGCTTTTGTAAACAATTAGCCATAATGGCAGGCATGGGGAAGAAAGGTGTGAAACTGAAACCAGCAGGTGGCCAAAGTCCAAGGCTGGAAGAGGGGGTTGACGTTATAAAGTTCCTAGCGAATACTCTCAAGCCTGTGATGGAACAACTTGCTGGTATTAACCAGCAGTTGGCCGCACTTAACCAAAACTTTGCATCACAGCAACTCCAGCTGGCAGAGATGGTTAAAAAGGTGGAGCGAACGGAGGAAATAGTTAAAGAAATGTACTCCATAAACAAGAACATGAAGAAAAAGATGGGAGAATGAGTGAATAAGCAGAACTACCAGGAAAACCGTTTACTGCAACTACAAATGGAAAAGGCAAATATAGTTCTCAGATTTCAAGGGATTCCTGAAGCACTGAATGAGGACCTGAAAAAAGTGCTCAGCGAAATTATTGCACCAGTAACAGGCTTGAAAGTGGAAGAAACCATCCATGATATGGAAGCAGCATATAGGATGTACTCTAACTACACCCAAAAAAATAGCCTGCCTAGGGTCAGGTTCTCAAGAACACAGACCAGAGATGTAATTTTGAAAGCAACGTCAGCAACTCCACTGAAACTGGGAAGTACAATCATTAAACTCTAAAGGACATTCCATTTGAAATTTGTCAAAAAAGAAAGAACTACAAGGACTTGATTCTTTTTCTTCAAACTAATCAAATCTCATATAAATGGGCAGTGCCAGAACGGGTCATTTTTAAATTTAACGATAAAAGAGAGAAGATTGACTCCATCTTTAAAGCTAAAGACTTTCTAAAATGCCACCTGGGAACAAAAGAAGAAGGAGAAACCAGGTCGAATGGCTCTACTCCCTCAGAGATGGACGAAGACCTGGCCGAGGAAAAGGGTGCTGCAGCCATTAAAGCATCTTATGATTTAAGAGATAGAAAGCCTAGATAAAGGCAGAAGGACTCTGATAATTGCCTTTATGAAGCGAGCTAACGGGGATGCTCTGGAATTCCCTCATAACAAGTAACAAATTAATACAGTAGCTGAGCTAGATAGGAACTTACAGTTTGCATTGTTTACTAACACTAGAGTACTAACATTTAGATTAACAGGGATAAGATCTCCTTCTCTTGGGTTTTTAGTTTAGTGTGGGTTTCTTTTCTTTATCCTTAGTTGTAGTTCCCCCTCTATTTTTCTTTTGTAGTTTGTAATGTATAAGCAAAAAATCAATAAAAAATCCCCTTTGGGGGGCCAAAAAAAAAAAAAAGTGAGTAGGGGGAATGAGTATCTCTCTTCTCTCTAGTACATTACGTAAGCAAAGTCTTGCTTCCTCGTGCGGTATATTGGTAGACAGGGAGGTCACATCCATAGTAAGAAGGACAACCTGTGGTGGTATGATAAATCCCTCTATTTTCGAAATACAGTATTTAGTATCTCTAAGAAATGACAAAAGGCTGTAAAAAAGATTCTCAATATCGTGATAGTGGCTCAAAAACTGAATTGACTCCTGAGATGATGGGATGTCCAGGAGGGGCTGTCTCTGATTTATGAATTTTCAGAATGATGTAAAAAATAGGAACTCTAGAGTATGTATTAATAAGAAAAGAAGCTGTCTGGGCATTAATGTGGTCAAACAATAAAGCCTCTCTCACAGTGATCTTAGTAAGATTTATTACTTCATCTGTGGGGTCATAGCCAACAGCCCTATAATAGTTCTGATACCAGTTGTCTATTGGCCTCATTAACAAAATCTTGTCAGTCCAAAAGGACGATAGCCCTGCCCTTATCCACGCCTCGAATGATCACGGATTCATCCTTCATAAGATTATCTAATAAAGACATTTGTCTTAGGGTCAGATTGTATTTAGTATGATGTCTATCTCCCTCCAATTTTCTTATATCCTCAAGTACCCTTCTTTCAAAGACAGAAATCAATGGGACGTTAATATGTGGTATAAACTGTGATTTATTTCTAAATTCCATAGGGGTATGTATTCCAAAGTCCCCGAAATAAGCTTTGAGTTTGAGCAGCCTAACTAGTTTAAATATATCTATCCTAATATGGAAAGGATTATACTTAGGTGTCATCACAAAGCCAAAACCTAAATTCAGAAGATCCCATTCCTCATCACTTAAAATTCTAGATGATAAATTCACTACAAGTTTTTCTTCCTGCCTCTCTTGCCTGTTTGATATTGTTTGAAGTTCTCCCAGGCCCTTACCTTTGTGGTTCTCTCTAAAAAAGACCTATGGGACGGGCCCTCTTCTCCAGAGGCTGTTGCGGAATCCTCTGCTTCAGTAGTGTCAAAGTCCAATATAGATGGGCGGGAGTCAGCCCAAGTGACTCTCCCAATGTTACCTGAACTGGGTGCATTCTATTTATGCACTCTGTTCTGTGCATAATCTCAATTATCGCTTTCTAGCTTCTTAATCTTAGTCTCTCTGATTTTATTTTCATAAAGTCTTAATTCCTCCTCTAGCTCTTTAAACTTGGTGTCATATGTCTCTGTGGGCATGCTATTCTTTAATTTGTCTTCTATTATTTTGGTTTCTTTCTTAATTGCCTCAACTTCTTGAGAGGCTTGATCTATTATTAGTAACATTAGATCAAAAGAAAATTTATTAAGGATGGCTGTCCATTTACTCTTAAATTCCTCTTTTTCCACAAACATTGCTGGTCCTTTTTGGATGCATAGGCCCCTTGGTATGAGATCTGAGTGGCAGTAGTCAGTTAAGAAGGTTACATGTAAAGACATGCAAATATCCCATTTACATAAATGCTCTGAGTCCAGTCTGAGGGACTCCTAGTGGTTTCTCCCTATCACAATTTAGGTATATTATTCAATATTCTAGCCCTTTCATCCTCACAAAAAGTAAATCTGTTACTACTATGCACCATAATATCCAACAAAGCAAGTACAGATTATACAGATGGAAACCAGTCACTAGTATGAGTATAAGAGACCAAAGGAAACTGGAAGAAAGTGCTCTTTGTTTAAGGACAATTCTATTGAGGACACTTTGGCTAAACAATCATAGGAAGGCACTTTCTTGACCAGAAATTATTACCAGTGAAACACTACTTGGCATGTTATTGCATCTTTGGAGGCCTCATTTGTTCTTTTATTCTGTGCCTAGTGGTTTCATTTTGGAACAATTTTCTTCTGGTCCTTCTTGTATTTATATTTTATATCTGTATGATTGTACTGTATACTATTATATAAGTCAATATGTTCCTCACTGTGTTTGACCTCTGAAGAAGGCCTATGCAGGCCGAAACACATCAGGTCAAGTCCATTAGCCCTTGTGTGTTGGATTCCGGTATTTTTACATGAGATGTGATTGGGCCCTTATATATATTTTTAAATTCTTTGTTAATAAATATATGTATCTTTTTATATACTATATATATATAAAGCTTTTATTGTTGGCCCTCTTTTCCATAGCCCATAGGCATCCATTGAACTCGAAAATCAAGTCATCCCCCACAGGTGCAGCCTCACCCATTAGGCTCAGAGGAGCTCAAAATGCTGATAACAGGCTTGGCCAATCACCTCCCTCCCCACAGCAGGCATGCCCCCCCCCCACAAAAGTTTCAGGCAGGACATCCTACAACTCAGCATGGGACTCTGTCTCTCAGTTCCCTGCTGTGTGGACTTAGAGCAAGTGGCCAGGCATTTTGGTGGTGGCAGAAGCACAGAGAGGGTACTTAGCACCACAGAGAGAGCACTTAGAGCTGACATCCAAGGGGGAAAGCAAAGTCTGTATTCTGTGACTGACCTCTTCCATTTCAGAACCCTAACAGGCACCCCACCTTTGGAGACTCGACCCACGGGGCAACCACACACTAACAGGTAAGCAGGGCCAAGGCTCCCAAACCTGCTCCCCCACTCCCCTTGATTAAGGCTGGGTGCCGTGACAGTGTCTCCTGCACTGAAGCCCAGCATTGAGTTCAGGCATGGGGTGGCACAAGCCATGGCTGCACAGTGCCATAGCCCTTGATATGCCATGGGAAAAGTTATCAGTGTAGTTTTCCTGGAGATCTGGGGAGGGAATGCTCTGTCATTTGCCAGGTTCCCACCCTTGGCAGAGCACAGGGCGTGTCTGTGGCTGGGGGGTGGGGGTCTGGCAGCTGCTCACTTGCATATGGTGAACCAGTTTGACAAGAGTTCCTTTAACTCATTCCCTTGCAGAATCAGAGGCTTGAGCTGCAGCTGCTGCAGCAGATGGCTTGCAAGCAATCCAAGCACACTTCACCACAGGACAGATGAGTGTGTTGGCTGGTTCCATCATGTGCCTCAAGGGGGGGTTCATGGTGAGCCCTCCCATGGGGCTGCGTATGTAGACCCTGTCAGGACAAGACATTCATGGCTGATGCTGGCATAGCACTTGTGCACAGTTGCCATGGCTCTGTTTTACTGTCTTGCAGGTGGAAATTCAACAGAGAGACTTGTGGAAGTGGCAAGTCCCGCCCCCCCCCACGCACTCTGCTCAGTCAGCTGTCCCAGCCCACCTCTTGAAGTGGAGCATTGCACCTGGCAAGCCCTTCCCAGATCCACCTATGATGCCATCCCACTTAGGTGCCTGCCATGCCGGGGATCCTCAGTCCCCCAGGTTGGAAGTGGATGGGGTCCTCACCTCCTGCCATGGATTCCAATGCAATGAAGTCTATGCTGTGCCACAACTGTGCCTCTTCTGCTTGGTTTCTGCTACATGACAGGAGCACCACACCCCTCTCTGCCCCATGCCCTCCCCACCCCATCTGCCACTCCCCCTGCAGGCTTCCCAAGGAAATGTCTAAGAGAGAGGGCTCTCAAGTGCTGTGGGTGGCTAGGGCGGGTTGCTCAGGTCTCACTGTCACCTGCCATATATAGCAGGGGCCCAGTCACACAGACAGGTTCCCTCGCTTACTTTGCAGGCTTCTGTGTGAAGGGGGGAGGGGTCAGAAGGTGGTCTGGGTGAATAAACCGGTTTATCACAGTGGCTAGAGTGTGAGACTGGATCTGGGAGACCCAGATTCCGTTCCCCACTTGTACCATGGAAGCCAGGTGGGTGGCCTTGGGCCAGATGCACACTCTCAGCCTGACCAACCTCATGGGGTTGTTGTGAGCTTGAAACGAAGGAGAGGGGAATGATGTAAGCCACCAGGGGGAAGGTTACTAGTCATAGTCATAGTCATAGTCAGGTTTATTGTGTTTAGCCATAGGCCATTACAATACGGTACAACATTAAAATTGAATAAACTAAAAAACATTTAACATTAAGAGTCCGAAAGAGAAGAGAAACTATGCAAGTAGGTAGTTAATTCACATCAAGCCGACTAAAACTGTTTTTAGCTAGAAACAGCTTTGGCCCGTATTTTCCTTGCCGCCAGTGCGAAAAGCGCCATTCTGTAAGAAACATCAGCGTTAACGTCAGCTAATAAAAATGAGATCTTCTCAAGGACTGAATATAAACTTAAAACTGATAAAATACCGGATAAAAATTTTTCTCTGGGTTGGGAGTACAACGGGCAATCCAAAATATAATGCGGGAGATCCTCAATACCAGGAGTACCACAAGGGCATACGCGCTGTGCCCTAGGGATTCTATTAAAGCGACTAGCCTGTACAGCCGTGGGCATCGTTTCAAAACGCAAGTGTGTAAAAGCTGCTCTAAGGTACTGCTTGTCTATATTGATCAAATAAAATGATCTAAAGTGGTCAATCTTAACAAATTTAAACCAGGTAGCAGTTTGAGCTTTTAGAATTAAGTGTCTGTCTAATAGAGCGTCTTGCCTAAATACCCAATCTCTGAGATCAGATGTATTTGCATTGGAACTAAAAAGGTCGTCCGGGGTGGAATATCTTAGGCGTAGGTTGTTAAGAAAACGAGATCGATCTGAGTCTTTAACTAGCATTGAATTAAAGGCCAATTGGCTGAACGAATCCGTATTGGCAGCTTTGATGTTCTTCGAAAATTTTAAGATTGCAAGATGTGCCCGCACCCTTAAAGAGGGCATACCGGTTTCTGCTCTCATCAGGGCAGCTGGTGTACCTTTAGGGAGAGCCAAAATACGCCTTAAAAACTGATTTTGAACTATTTCAATACTGTTGAGTAAATCCTCTTTCCAGCCCCATACCTCAACACCATACAGAAGGTGGGGAATGACCTTACTTTTGAAAAATTTTATGACGGGGTCGATGAGGAATCTACCCTTGGTATGGTAAAACTTCAAGATGGATCCAACGATCCTAGTCGCAGATGCTTTTACAGTGGCTGTATGGACTTTCCAATTCAGGTTCTCACTAAATGTGATCCCTAAGTACTTAAAGGTTCTGCACTGGCTTATGGGGTTACCGAGAATACTCCAAGAGGATATTTGAGCTCTTTTCCTAAAAACCAACGTCTTTGTTTTATCAAAGTTAATGTTGAGGGACTCTTCCTTGCAATATGTTCCTAATTGCTGTAATAGTCTTCTCATCCCAATTTTGGTAAAAGATAATAGGGCCATGTCGTCTGCATAAAGTAGAATCGAAATTTTATGCTGCCCTAGAGTGGGTGGGAAAAATTGCGGTCCTGAGAGACTCTCTACTATTTTGTTTATGTATAGGTTAAACAGAAGGGGGGCTAACACACACCCGTTTCACTCCCTTGTGAATTGGAATTTTATTCGTTAGGGACCCCGAGATGCCAACTCTGATCTGGGCGCTAATATCGGTGTGCAGTTCGCGTAATAAAAATAGCAGCCATTTATCAACGTTCAGATCGGCCAGTTTTTGCCAGGGAAGGTTACTAATAAAATGAGTGCATGGATGAGGCTCCTAACTGTGTGTCTGCTCCAGGAAGGTGGTCCTCTGATACCCAGGGGGAAGGCATCTGTGCAAGTAGCTGGGGGGGGCAGGGGATCATGGGGGTTCCCTGAGTCAGAGGCAGGGGGAGCCACTGCAGTGGATAGACTTGATATATTTGGGGAGTTGGGGGCTTGGCCATGGAGCATACTAGCATGTAGGAACAACAAATGGTCTCTGTTGGGGCATGGGATTGGAGAGGAGAATGGGGCTTTCCTGAGCCACCCTTCCCCACCCCCTAGCTGTGATATGCAACAGTATCTGCCCCTGGGACTGGCCACTCCCATTGATCCAAAGTGCCCTGCCCCTCATGCCACCCCTGTTTTGTCACTACACCGCGAGGTCACACTGCAGTGGAATCACCATGAATGTGACCTCACAAGCAGCCAGCTACACTTTCCCCCCACTCTGCTGCAGTGTAACTTGCTCCTTAGGGAGCTGACTAGCAGTGACACTCATGCACCACGGCTGGTGTGGCTCAGGATTGCTCTGTTAGGCTTGCAGTTTTGGCTTCACATTGTCTCATTAAAGGGGGGGGAGAGAAAACAGTGTCAAATGATGCAGGTCAGATTTTTCAAACTGGAATCTGTATCGAAATTCTTGAAGCCTTAAACAATTTAGATAGCTAGTTTTGACCCACCTACCTGTCTTTTTTGGATGCTTTAAGTGCATTTCACTTGTGCATGTGGCAAGAATCTTACCTCTGTAAAACAAACATGGAATATGTAATGACTTAATTACATTTAGCATTATTTCCCATATATAATTGCGCTCTGGTGCAAGTTATATAACTGGACTCTTTTTATACACTGGTTGAACTGAAATTAAAAAAAGGAAATTATTCTCCTGATACTCAGTTCTAATCCCCATCTGTCTGTGTTTTTAATTTTCTGTGCTTGCAAAGCTTCCCTGATCAAAAGGTCTTCAAGAGATCCCAGATTTTCTAATCTAGTGTGCTTATGCAACCAAAACTATAATAGGAATTTTCCCTGGGGGTGATTAAGCATGTATTTGAAGTTTGTCTCATTTTCTTAGTCCCAAGAATGCTATAAATAGAAGAAAGCTTGACTTCAGTCCATTGTATTAACATGACAGGCAACATTAGTAAGGTTTTAAACAGAGGCAGGAGAGAGATGGCCTGAGGCTCGGCAGAAAGCCAATGTGGTGAAACATAAAAGGACAGGATGAGCTAAATAAAATTTATCTTTACTTTCAGACCTGAGCAAGATACCATCTTAATTCATTCACAAAAAGGAAAAGCAAAGATAAAGACTTGAAGTGGGGAAGCTCATACATACACACTTGTGGCTTGTAGGCAATGTTGTTTTATGGTAGCTAAGCTAATCCGATCCCACTGGCCAACGGCCCAGCTGTATGGCTGGGGGGGGGGCTTTGCCTCCTTTGAAGGAGGAAGAGCAGGCACGTGTGCTAAGCAGGGAGCACATGCCCTGCTCAGGGGGCAGAGCCGACCTGTTAACAGCTGGCTCCTCACCCACCCTCCTTCAGTTGCCGTCTTGAGCTTTGAATGGAAGGAGCTCTTTGCTCCTCCTCCCAAGCTCTCAGTTAGGGCCTTCCTGTGGCTCCTGGGCTTTGGGCTGTGTGCAGCAGCGGATCCGGGGGCAGTGAACGGCGGCTGAGGACTCAAGTGGTGGTGGTGGACTCCGAAGGCGGTGAGTGGTGGTGGTTGAGCCTGGAGGTAGCATGCAGCAGTGGAACACAGAGGCAGCCTTTGGGGCGCAGCCCAGCAGTGATTTCAGTCTTTGCCTCCTCACGGCAGTGGTTTCGGCAGTAGCTGGCTCCAGCGGTGGTGCAGGCCTGCAGCAGTGGCTCAGAGCCCTAGGCCAGTGGCCTCTCCCCTGTGGCCCTTGGGATCAGCAGCACAGCCTGGGAGAGGGTGGTGGCTGAGAAGTCCGGGTCGCAGCGTTGGGCTGTGGTCGGGTCCTGTCAGGCTTGGGTGCCCACTTTGGTGGTTGTGGGGGCAGCTGCCTCCAGTGCAGCACACCAGCGGCTGTCGTGGGGCAGGTTGCTTTGGGGCCCATGTGTGTCCAGGCCATTCTAGGGTGGCATTGCTGGGGCAGTGGCCTTTGGTGCCTTTCTGGGACTTTTCTTGCTGCTGGGCTGGGCTTGTAGCGCTGTACCCATTGGCTCTTCGCTCACCCCCTCTTCTCTCCACCCCCAATTTCATTTCCTGGCTTCCTAGGGGGCAGGTGAATTGTGCCTTCACCTTGCCACTTTTGGTTTTGTTTCTGGGAGTTTGGCCATGGGGGGGGCAGTTGAAGAGTGGCCATGCTTACTTTCTCTTTCCATTTCAGTGGCTGGCCCTGGTTAGGATGGGTTTTTTTGCTGAGCTACTGCTTTTGAATTTGGGTTAGCCTTTAGGTCCCCTGCCTCACACAGCACTAGCTTGCTATTATGGCCCCAAAGAAAGGAGTGGCTAAGTCTAAGGGCAAGCAGCCTGCTCCTAAAGCTCCCCCCAAGCAGCCCACTCCTCTACCCATGTTTTCGGATGAGGAGGAGGGGGATGTAGTACAACAGGCCATCTTAGAGAGACTGATAACTTTAGAGCAGGCCACTGGTGTTGCTCCTTCTGCAGCGCCCAGTAGTAAGGTGGCGGTAGGCAGATTCGGTTTGCTTCTAATGTACAGTGCCAGGTTTCAGTTTTAACATGTTTATCTCTCCTTGAAAATCAGGTTGCCAAGCCCTGTGGATCGGATGGAGAGACAAGTGCAAGTGGTGCAGCCACAGGGGCACCTCCTGGATCCAGGGGACCCATGCAACGGGTTGGTGCAGAGGGGGCAAAGGTGGCAGAAAAGAAACCAGGAAGAAACCAATGACTTTCAGCTGTAGAAGATGCTTGAGGGCTGGTCCATGGAGGTAGGCTGGTCAGTGGATACTAGGCAACTCATATCCCCTTTGGTCCTCAAAGGGCTGAGATGGGTTCTGTATGAGGTTTGCGTGTCCAAATTTGAAGCTTGGCTCTTTCATGCAGTGACTTTGGTGGCCTTCTTTGGGGCCCTCCAAGTTAGTGAATTAGTTGCTCAGTCTTGGGAGGACTCTTTCGGGTGGGCTTTGATGGTGTCAGACCTTAAGCTGGCATCAGGAAGGGCGCACATTATGGTGCAGCACTCGAAGACTGACCAATGCCAGCAGGGTACAGTGCTTACTTTAGGTCCATGGTCTGACCCTGAGCTTTGCCCAGTTTCGCCCTCTTAGGCTATTTGGCAGTTTGCGGCTGGGGTGATGGTTTCTTGTTCTGTGACTCAGATGGCACTCCCTTGACTAAGCATCAGTTTAGGGCAAGTGACCACACGGGCCCTGTCCAGCTTGGGGTTATCAGGGGTGAAGTTCCAGATAGGTGCCACCTTTACGGCCGCAGCAATAGGGTACTCATCTCAGGATATTCAATGTTTAGGCAGGTGGCGTTCAGCTGCTTATAGGTTATATGTTCGCCTGTTTGCTCCCTCGTAATTGTGTTAGTTGGGCTAAATGTTGTTTTCCTTTTAGGTATTGTTGTTCCCACCTCATCTGTAGCCACAGTTTTGTATTTTGGCCTGCTCATCACGCTCAGAAAACTTCAGTCGGATCTCTGTTGGGGCTCAGCCAATGGGCTAGTGTTGAATGACGGGAGTGCCGAGGCCTTCATTGGTCAGGCCTCAAGCCATTGTTGTTTCAGGAACCTTCTTGCCTGCCACCCCATGTGCTACTTATTCACCTGGGAGGTAACAATCTGGGCCTGGTGCAGGGTAAAGCCTTGGTGGTGCAGGCTGTTGAGGATCTTCAGGCCATATGGGCCAGGTGACCTGGCGTTTCTGTAGTGTGGTCAGCAATGGTTCTGCACCGGGTGTGGCATGATGTATGGAATCCTTTGGGGATTGACCATGCCCGCTGAAAGGCTAACAAGGACATCAAAAGAACATTGGATACCGGGCTCAGCAGCTATTTGCCAAACCCGCAGATTCACCCAGACTGTGTGGACCTTTATCAGCAAGATGGGGTACATCCCTCTGAGAAGGGTAATGATATCTTCTTAGAAGATTTAAGGCAGGGGCTTCGGGAGACTAGGCCTTTCAGTGGGAGTGTTGGCCTAAGCTGAGGCTTGACCTTGGCTGTGGCTGGATCGGGGGCTGGTGAGTGACATGCGGCTAGGGGGAGGACCAATTAACAACCCCAGTTTGAGGGGGAGGAGTCTGGCTGGATGAGCCTTTGGCTTACACAACCTGGGATAAAGATAGCAGACTGCCTTTGGGAGTGCATGGACTGATCAGCCACGTAAGCTATACAGCTTGTCAGTTGGATCTCCAGAGCATTGACTTTGCATGCCTGACTAGCTCAAGCTGGGGGCAGGTGGGTCCCCATTATATGACTGGGGAGGGGTCTGGTGACTTCTGGCCTGGATTGTGCCACAGGTCACATTTGGCCCTTGCCATTGATTTACAGGTTGATAAGTTAAATAAAGTGGTCCATAGTTCATCCAATCAACGGGCCTGACTCTTTATTCCAAATAAGGGGGCAAATACATTTTCATTCTCTTATTACCACAACATCAAGAACATCCAGAGTAATAACATTCTTGTCTCTCCTAGACAACAGTAGTGCTTTTTAAAGAGGAGTATTTTATGGCACTCAGATATTGAATTGACACACTCGACACCCATAATATTGCTGGGGATGTGTTAATTCCTGTGATGATTACTGCTAATATAGTCACATCAGAAGATGTGGTGCAGCAACTAAAGTACAAACCCAGTAATGACAGTATCATTTCCTTATGTAAGTATCTCCTCTCTGAAATATTTCCTTTTTATTTATTGCAGGGTAAGTTGCCAGCTGCAAGTATCTTTATCTTGAACTCGAGCAGATTACAGACAGCCATACTGTTAGACTGGTCCTCAAGGACATGATTGGGAAATCAATGATTTCTTTATAACCAAGGCTGTACCTACACATTGTTGGATATTGCACTGCTATAACTGTCATCTGTGACTGGATTATCATAGGAAGCTCTATTTGCAAACTATTGCTATAGTGCAACAATAGCACAATATCCAATAATAAATGCTCCCTCTAAGCTCTGGAATCTTGTGAGCAAAAATTCTACTTTGTGAGCTTTTGGCATTAAAGTTGTGAGCGAGCGGTTTGGCTACTGCATAAATTAGTCTGCTCTGGAGCCATCCTTCCTGAGCTAAGACAAAAATGTCTGAGCTGGAGGCTAAAAAACTGTGAGCTAGCTCGCACTAACTCAGCTTAGAGATAACACTGACAATAATGTGTGGGTGTGGCCCAGTATCGATTTTTTGACCCTAGTTACTGAATCCCAGTAGCTACATGTATTTTAACACCAATGAAATATTAGTATCAGAAACCAAATGAGTCCAATTATTTTTTAAGGTCAGACATTTCTACCCATCTATAGTGAATATCTTATTTAAATAAATAATGACTTCCTTTGCCTGTTAACCAGAATGCTTACATTCCACTATGCTCACAGTCATAAAATCTAAAGGGAATTTTTTTTCCAGGTTCTTAAGCATGATAATGATGATAGCGATCTTGAAAACTATACCATTAGCTATCGGGAAGCATGGGTGAGCAGAGCTTCTTAATTGTAGAATGCTGAGAGTAATTAACTGAGACCATGTTGTTACACTCCATCTGTCTCCTCTCAAGCATGGAGGTAACTAACAGCATCCTTTCCTTTAATGTGGGGTGATTGGTTGTGCAGTGTTATGTCTCCTGCTTCACCAGATCAGAGAAATACATTCCAATTTACTGTTCCAAATTACATTACATCCCACTATTCATTGCATTACACTACAATCACTATAAACAATCTCCTTTTCCAAATAAGAAATACATTAAAATAAAGAGTATGTACAGCCCTTCTTAAGGCCACAGTGGCTCAGAGGTTAAGACGCTGAACTGCAGACTGGAAGGGCTGTAGTTTGGCAGTTCGAGAACCTAGTTCCGCATGACGAAGTGAGCTCCCATCTCTGGCCCTAGCTGCTGCCAACCTAGCAGTTCAAAAGCAAGAAATTGCAAGTAGATAAATAGATACCACTTCAGTGGGAAGGTAACAGTGTTCCCTGCACCTTAGCGTTTAGTCACACCAGCCACATGACCATGGAAACGTCTTCAAACAATGCTGATTCTTCGGCTTGGAAACGGAGATGAGCACCACCCCCTAGAGTTGGATTCGACTAGCTTTCAAGCAAGGGAAACCTTTACTTTTACTTATAGCCCTTCTTGGTGAGAGTACAGATGTAAGGACTGAATGAGATTAGCATATGTAGTGAGATAAGAAACCAATATCCCTATTAAGTCCTGGAGTGGGGTTGTTCCAAGTGTTGTAATAACTTGTAATTCAGCAATTTCCCTTTCCAGTCTGTTCCTGAAGTTCCTTTGCAATAAAACAGCTACTTTGAAGTCATCCACTGAAATGTTTTCCTATAGGTTTCTCAGTCTTGTGATTCTTACTGTCAGCTCCATGCTTGAGAGGAGATGAATGGAATATAAGAACAGGATCTCAGTTAATTTCTGCATTCCACAATTAAGAAAAGTACATTTACACATCAGTCTTCAATTTTGATATATTTATTTGCTTAACTAGTAAATCCAAACAAATGGTAACCATGTAAACAAAGCTTGTTATTCCTGTTTGGTCCTTGCATCTGTTAAACATCTTCATTATGTTATATGCTAATTTCTGCTCACCCTCTATCTATATGTAGGGACTGGTAACTTCCATTTCAATGTATCTTAAGAAGTGTGTATGCATACAAAAGCTTATACCTTGAATAAAACTTTGTTGGTCTTAAAGGTGGTACTGGACTCTAATTTTGTTCTGTTGCTTAAGACCAACATGGCTGCCCACCTGAATCTTTCAGCAGTGGAAAGGTATCCTTATGGCTTTGATCCTTAATTTGTTCCTCACTATGGTGCACCTCTTGGTATCTGGCTTGCATTTCCAGTCCCCAGATCTTGGTCTCACTGCTTACAATCTTGGCGTCAGCACTGGTGAGGTCATAACTCTTTCTGTCATATGATTTCCTCCTATCATGTACTTGTAGTTCAGTGGGTCTCAAACTGCCATCTGGGGGTTAAAGATTGAAAGTTGAAGACCATTGCTGTAGCATACTAAGCCATGGTGACATTTATCAAAATCCAATAAGAGCAAGATGTCTTGTGGCCCCTATTTAATGACAACATGCTAGTGAAGGGTATAGGAACAGCTTTAGAAAATGGCTTGCTCAGTCTAGAATTTTAAGTATGCAGAGCCCTCTTTCCAAGATCATCAACATGAAATCTTTTACTAGCACTAAATTTAAACAGTTCATTCTGCCTAGACCTTAAAAACAAACAAACCCACACAAACACACACACACAAGGCCCTGAGGAAATAATTAAGCCAAGGGCAAGACATCAATCCTGTTTAAGGAAAGAAAAATAAATGTTACCAGTTGATTATTTAGACATGAACGAATGATGTCTTAGAGCAAACAGCTGGTGTCTTGTCTGGGTTTTGCATTTTTTACCGTGTTAGATTTATCATTTATGCCACTGAGTTGCAGCCCCAGGACTTGCCCCTTCTCACACTTTAGTTCTTCACTGATGTGCTGAAAGCAGGCAGTTGGTAAACCACTAGTAATCAATATGTGTCAGTGCCCCCCGCCCCACCTTGTGTCAAATGTCACTGTTCTAAGTGGCAAGCACCTGGTTTATAAATAACTCCAGATAGAGTTACTTCCTGGCCTTCATTTCTCAGTTTTGGAAAATCAAGAGTGGGCCGATGAAAAATTATCATCAGACTGACCAAACAATTAATCCTCTGTGCTTTGGGCTCCAGTTCCAACATCCCTGATAACAAGTGCCTTCTGTAGGGAGCCAGAATGTTTACATTAGCACTTTGCACAGCCTATTTGATCTGTCACTAGCCACATGTAAGCATTAGGGAGGAGTGCTTCTCCGTGAAATACTAACTTTTGATTGAATCATTTCAACACGTAGTTCACTTCCATGTGGGTATTTCAGTCCAGGTTGCTTATGAAACTGCTGTGGGAATTTTTAGAGCTTCCACATGGCATTATACTGTTATTTGTGCACCTTCTGGCTTTTCTCTTACTTTAGGGTAATCTTTCCTAAATGTTCACTACAGTTTTTCTAAAGGTTGCATTCAAAGTGGATGCTGTGTGAATGGAAAATTTTTCTATGGAACAACATTGTAAGAAGTGAGGTTCTTACTTTGTGGCTAATTAAAGCTGGCCATGAAGGGTTCTCAGGTGCCCTAAGAGAGATTATTAATAAGTCCTTCTTGGAGGGATTGTTCCCTGGGGCACTCAAGGAAGAAGTGGTTTGTCCTCTTCTGAAAAAAACACATCCTTGCACCTGGCCAAATTAGCAAATTATTGGCTGGTCTTCAACTTGCCCTGGATCGGGGCTGATTGTCAGTGCTGTTGTTGTTGGACCTGTCAGCAGCATTCAGCATGGTCAACCATCAACTACTGATCCACCACCTCGCTGACACTGGAGTCCAGGGGCTTGCCTTGCAATGGCTTGCCTCCTTCATCTAAGGTTGGGAACAAAGGATGGCACTAGGGGAG
This sequence comes from Gekko gecko, assembly GCA_029375565.1. Classification (NCBI taxonomy): domain Eukaryota; kingdom Metazoa; phylum Chordata; class Lepidosauria; order Squamata; family Gekkonidae; genus Gekko; species Gekko gecko. The sequence continues at coordinate 228,431,349 of JAPDNY010000002.1, forward strand.
CAGCTATTCCAAAGGAACCCACTGGACTGTGGAGTGCCCCAAGGGGCGGTGCTTTCCCCAATGCTATTTAACATCTATATGTGCCCCCTTGTCCAGATCAGGTTTGGGATGGTCTGTTGGGACAGGAGGAATCGAGCCAGTCGGGCCTCTCAGTCCCTGTCCGTGATTTGGCTGAGGGCTTCTTTAGCGGTCTCTACCATGCACTCCAGCAGTCCATTGGTCAGGGGGTGGAAGGGGGTGGATCGCACGTGCTGGATCAAGTTCCCCGAAGGAACATCTGGAACTCTTCAGATGTGAAGGCAGTCCTGTTGTCTGAGGCGATTGTGTCCGGACGATTGTGTCAGTCGCAAAGATCCAGAGCAGCGCATGGATGGCAGCCTTGGAGAAGGCTGAGGTGACTGGGTTAACCTCCAGCCGTTTGGAGTAGGAGTCCACCATGATGAGGAATAGTAATCCATGAAAAGGCCCAGTGAAGTCTATATGTAGCCTGGACCATGGCATGTGGGTGGACGCCCAAGCCTGGGTGGGCACGCTAGGGGGGTTTGGATGGACAGCCTGACATGCTTGACACCTCTTCACCCCAGCCTCGATTTCCACATCGATCCCTGGCCACCACACATAATTCCTGGCCAAGGCCTTCATCCAGATGATCCCTGGGTGAGCCTCATGTAGCGCCAGGAGGATGCAGTGGCGCAGGATACCGGGAACGACTACTCTGTCCCCCCACAATAGGCACCCTTTGTATGCAGAGAGTTCATCCTTGCGGGCTGTGAAAGCCATGAACTCAGGGCCTGCAGTGGCAGTGGACCACCCCCTCCCCACCCAGTCAAGGACCCGGGAGATGACAGGGTCCCTGGCCAAGCAGCAGGCAATGTTGGCAGCTTGGAGGGATTGCTCCAGGAGGTCCTCAATGAGCAGAATGCAGTGCACTGGCGCCGGGTCCTCCTTGACCTTGGGTAAGGGCAGGTGGCTTAGGGTATCCGCATGCCCCATCACTTTCCCGGGGCAGTACTGGAGATGGTAGTTGTAGCTCACCAAGAAGATAGGCCACTGGAGGACTTGCAGGGACAGGACCTGGGGCATCTGTTTATGCACAGTGAAAAGGCTGAGGAGAGGGCAATGGTCCATCACAATGTTGAAGCGCCTTCTGTACAGGAAGTTGTGGAACTTCTTCACTCCTGCCATGATCGCCAGGCCCTTGCGATTGATCTGGGCGCAATTCCTCGCAGTGGCTGACAAGGTACAAGAGCAGTAGGCCACCAGCATTTCCCAGCTGTCTGGGAGTTGGTGCCCCAGCACAGCGCCCACCCCATAGGGCGTTGCAAGCCAGGACCACCGGCAGCACTTCATCAAAATGGGCCAGCACCGAGTTGGAGATCAGCAGTGCCTTGACAGCCTGGAATGCCACAGCTTGGCAAGGGCCCCAGAGCCAGGGGACCCCCTTGTCCAACAGACAATGCAGGGGCTCCACTGCCTTGTGAGGGAGGAAAGCGTGGTAGAAGTTGAGAAGACCGAGGAACACTTGGAGTTCCACCTTGGACTTGGGTGCCGGGGCCTCCACTATGGCCTTAACCATGTCCTGGGCAGGGTGGAGGCCATCCATGTCAATGATGAATCCCAAAAAATCCACCTGGTCGACCCCGAGAAGGCACTTTTCCTGTTTCACCTTGAGGCCAGCCTTATGGAAGCGGTTGAGGACGGTGCGCAGGGGGGTTGTGAACTCCCCAGGATAGTCGTGGTGATCAGCACATCATCGGAGAATGGAGTGACCCCTGGTATCCCTTTCAAGAGAGAATCCATTAGATGCTGAAAAAGTCCTGGGGCCACGCTCACCCCGAACTGTAGCCACTTTACCTTGAATACCACCCGGAGAGTGACTATAGTTTGGGCTGTGGCAGTGGTCTCGTCTACAGGCAGTTGCTGGTATGCTTGAGTGAGGTCCACCTTGCCAAAAATCTTTGCCCCTGCCAAGGTAGCTAACACGTGGCTCACAACTGGTACCGGGTATGCATGGTCCTGCAGCGCTTCGTTAAGCAAACACTTGTAGTCTGCACAGATGTGGACATCACTGTAGGGATGCACCAGCGTTGCAATGGGGGTCTCCCAAACCACATGGGAGACTGGTTCCAGGACCCCTTGTGCTACCAGGTGGTCCAACTCAGCATTGATTTTTGGTCTGACGGTGAAACAGACACTACGGGCCTACATGTGGATAGGCACTACCCCAGGGTCTGATCAGATTCCCTTCGACCATGACAGATCCAGATAGCCATCAAAGTCCTGGTATTGGACCCAGAAACAGCCCACTCCCCTCACTGAGACATGGTTCAGCTGAAAGTCCACCAAGTTAATGTGGGAGGTCCTCAGACAGGGCCTCCCATTGGGACAGAGTCTTTTTAGGGTCTCCACTGAGATGATAGAGGTGGCAGAGCCGGAGTCTAACTCCATAGTGCAGGGGGACCCCTCAATCACAACCCGAACCTGGATTTTTGGGGCTAGCCCTGGGCTGGGGAGCCTCAGTACCTGTTGTGGGGGTTCTGCCATTAGGAGGTAGAGCTCGTCAGTGGACTTGTCATCCTCGTAGTGTGCGGTGGCCTGACGGAGTTTGGGCAGATTGGCATTCGGGGCTCTGGACCCTCAAGACCAGCAGGCGTGAGCTATGTGGCCGGAGCATCTGCAGCTCCTGCACGTGGCATCCTGGAACCAGCATGACCTTTGCTTGTGCTGGTCCCCACTGCTGGTGCCCTCCTGGGCAGAGTTTGGGTCCTGAACCCAGTTAGAGTGCGGAAGGGCCGCTGAATCTTTCCTTCTCGCTGGCTGATGAGACTTGTGGACCTCCTCTGTGTCGAAACTGCCCAGGTAAGCAGCGGTCTGATGCGTTGCGGCAGCCCGATGACTGGCTGCAGCCCTGGTGGGGGACAAGTGCAATTGCTCCCAAGCGGCTGCTGTGGAGAGGACTGAGGTGAGGGTGCATGTCTCAGCTTCCATGATCCTCCTAAGTTTTTCATCCTGTAGGCTGCATATGAACTGGTCCCGGAGTGCCGTGTCCAGATGGGCTCCAAACTTGCAGTTTGCTGTGAGGCAGCAAAGCTCAGCCAGATATTCCGTGGCTGACTCGCGAGGCTGCTGATCCCTGGAGTGGAAAGCCACATGGCACACCATTTCCAATGGTCTGGGAACTAAGTGATCTTGTAGGGCATTTATGATCTGGTCGAACATGGCCATGTCCAATGTAGTTGGTGAAAGAAGGGTCTGTGCCAATTCCACAGTGGTGGGGCCACATGAGCCGATGAGGACACCCTTCTTCTGCTCCGCGTTGGTTACCTGGTAGAAAACCAGGATGGACTTCAGTCCCGTGACCCACACTCCCCATTGCTGTGGGCAAGCCGGATCGAATGGGGAAACCAGCCCTGATCCTGGAGCAATGGCCATTGTGCTGGCCAGTTCAGGCAGGGGAGCAGTCTAGGTGCTGGTGGTGCTCATCAACTGGAACAGCGGCAGTAGGCCTTCTCCCCTTGGTGCTCCAGCAGCCTGGCAAGCTCAGCGGGATCCCATCTCCGTCGCCAGTTCAATATACTGGGTGAAGGTGTGTTCAAGTGATCAGCTCATAGTTTATTAGCGATTCAGCAAGAGAAAGAAGACTGAAATCCCTGCCCCCAAAGCCTGGTACTTATGCCTGGAAAAGGTTACACCCAAAACACACCCCATGCCCAACGATAGGCTGTTTACACTCCATTGTCTCCCAGTTGGTTTTCTCTAGGATCCCTGTCTCCCTACTGGTCCATTCTAGGATCCTAGCAAGCCATTGTTATGCATCCTAAGCTAAGCCCTTTTGCAAATAAAGTTCAGGCTCAATACATAACAACTTGGCAACAGTGATCCACACAATGGTCACCTCGAGACTGGACTACTGTGATGACCTCTACATGGGGCTGCCCTTGTCTCAGATCTGGAAGCTACAGCTAGTGCAAAATGTGGCAGCCACGCTTTTGATGGGTCTCCCTATGTGGAGCACATCCAGCCTGTGTTGAAAGCACTGCACTGGCTACTGAGAGCAAACCAAATCCACTTCAAGGTGCTGGTTCTTACCTTTAAAGCCCTTTATAGTCAGGGGCCAACATATCTGAGGGACCGCCTTTCCCCACATGTTCTTCAGAGAGCACTGCGGTCAGGGTCCCCAAATTGACTGACCCTCCCAGATTCTAAAGACTCCAGGCTGGCCATAACCAGGGCCAGGGCCTTCTCAGTGGTGGCGCCATGCTGGTGGAATGAGCTCCCAGAAGAGATAAGGCCCCTGCAGGACCTTTTACAGTTCTGCAGGGCCTGCAAAACAGAACTCTTCAACTAAGGAGCCGCCCCCAATAATTGTAAGTCCTGTCCTTCAGAGTCACCAACAGCCTGTGCCTGCCACATAAGAAACAGGATAAGGAGCGGATCAATAGGACAGAACATCTAATTGTTGCCACCGTCACCAAACATCACTATTGTTACCAGACCTAAAATGTACTAGCACTTTATGATATTTTGATTGTTTTTAGAAGGTTTTGTGATTGTTTTAATTGCTACCTGTGTGTTTTAATCCTTTCTGTAAGCCACCCTGAGCCTGCTTCAGTGGGGAGTGTGGGGTATAAATTTGATAAACAAATAAATAAATTTAGGAAACTGAGACCAATTAGGATTAGTTCCTTGGTTATAGTAACAAAGATTAAGAAATCAATGGTGTTAGTAAAGATAATGCTATAATAAAGATTCATAAATGGTGTTCATTAGATCCTCTGGTAAGTAATAAGTTTCTGGTATGATTTCAAACTGTTCTAAATACTTCATTCATATATGACTGAAGGTGATGGTTCTGCAATTAATCTGTAAATGTAAGAAATAGAGCACAGTTTATCTCTTTAAGTGTTATATTTAAAGTGCATCTAAAAGTGGAAGTATTATATATGGTTTCGGCTCACAACAACTTTGGTAAGTGTTATATTCTGTTTTATACCTTTAAGAAAGAGATATCCAACATGCAGCTGTATGAAATTACTTAGAATAATTTTTTTTAAGTAGGCTTAGTTTTAGCAGGCTCAGGACTGGCTTGCTCCTAATATAAACACTTAAGTGGCATTATGACTATGAGGTAAGTTCTTAATAATATTTAATAATGTTAAAAATTATTCCGTTCCATTCAGCTTCTTGTTGTTCCTCGTTTCAATAACCATGGTTTATTCCAGGATGATAATTTTGAAGAAAATAAAATACTCCTGAGGTTTGCAGAGCATTTTGCCAGCCAAATTCAGAAGGCTTTTGCATCTGTTTAGAGAAGATGTCAAGGACTGGCTTGCTCCCAATATAAACACTGAATTGTAATAAGAGGCTGATAACTTTGAAGACAATAGGAATACTCCGGAGGAAGACTTTGACTAAATGAGCTTACATCCAGGTTCTAGTAACATTATGAGGATGTCACATCATGAGGATGGACTTCTCTTTCTAATATTATAAGGATGTACTTCTCTATAATGTGACATAAGATTTATGTATTGATTGTAAAATGTTTTACTAAATGTGTTATCACACTGTTTGTATTTTCTGTAAGGAAAGGGAAAGAGGAAATACTGGGGGAGGGAGATAAGGGAAAAGTGAGATGCCCTCCCCAAGTTGTTGTGGGTCCCCACTTATAAAAAAAAAAAAGCATGCTAGAATAACATGGAGTCTGGGGAGGTCAGGATTTGGGGTGAGAGGGACCTCACCTCAGCAAGGTAAATGCTGCAGATTCCACTTTCCAAACCATTTTTCCAAGGGGCACTGATCTCTGCAGTCTGGAGATCTGTTGTAATTCTATGAGATCTCCAGGCCCCACCTGGAAGGTGGTGACTGCATAAAATGCCTGTTATTTTTCTGTTTTTTCACACTGACTTACAATGTCCCATCTCCAGTGGTTCTCTAGGTGCCACTATAAAAAATTCTAGGTACAAGCACAGAGACAAGCAGTAATGTTATAACATTGTTAAAAAGAAGAAAATACACCGGGAGCTATAGGGCGACAGAAGGGGGGGGAGTGAAGAAACAACATAAGTGCATGGCATCAAAACCCACCCACCAAAAAAAAATGAAAGGAAAGGAACTTCATGGGTGGGTAATTGCACAAAGAAGGCTACATGAAACCTCACTGCCCATTTTGTCCCAACGTTATAACACTGCTATATCATAATGAAAAAAATTGTGTTGTAACGCAATCAACATTAAGCTTTTTAAAATAGCAGATTGCTCAGGGGACAGCCTGAAGGGGGCAGGGGGCAGGAGGGGGTGAAAATGCAAGACTGATGACACAAAAGGGTGGTCGGAAACAAAACTTAAAATTGGGATTTCCTCACTGGAAAACTGAGAGTTCAGATCCAAAGGGGGGGAAATCGCGGACTAAGTGGATTCAGAAAACACAGGGTAACCTGGCACTAAATTTGAATCAACTTCTGGGGAGGCAAAATATTGTGTGGAAAGTTTAACAAACATCAATTATTTAAGAATGCTGATGCGGAGGTTTGCACTTGTGCGGAAATGGTCTCAATGACTAAATAAAATACCAATTTAAGGTCCTGGTGCTCCATAAATCTTACTATTTTCAAGACTGTTGCTGGCCTCTCTGTATTATAGTGGTTCCTTTATTTAGAGAACATCCATCACTCCAGAACATAGTAACTCCAGATACTACAGTGCACGGCCAGCTTCACAGAAGAATAAAGACATCAGGTATTTTTACTTCACTATTTTTGTCCAAAGGTCTAAAAAAGTATGGTATGCGTGCACAGCTAGCAAAATCAAGAAATACTTGTAAAAGCTAAGAAATGTTTGTAAAAGCTGTCACCAAAATTCATGGCTTGAACCATGAACCAAGTGTGAGGCAAAGCACCCTAATTTTCCTCAAGGGTTAACGTGAATATTGGAAGGCCTAATCTGGTCGCAAGTGTTCATGATTTGAGCCTTCCTGCAACTACCACCCTTATCTCCTTCAAAGCCCATACAGGAATGTACTAATTACATTCCAAGGTCGGGGACAAAGGGTGGCCATCAGGGAGCAGCAGTCCCGAAGGCACCCACTAGTTATTCAACATCTATATGTGCCCCCTTGCCTAGATTGTCTGGAGGCATGGGCTGGGTTGTCACCAATATGCGGATGACACCCAGCTCTATCTGATGTTGGGCGGTCAGTCTGACTCTATCTCAGAAGATCTCAACCGGGCGTTACAGGACGTGGCTGGATGGCTTAGGATGAGTAGATTGAAATTGAATCCGATGAAGATGGAGTTCCTGTGCCTGAATCGGAGTGGTACGGGTGTAGGGATCCCACTCCCGGCCTTCGGTGGGGCGTCATTGGTGCCAGCGCCAAGGGTCAGGAGCTTGGGAGTGCTCCTGATGCCTCCTTAACAATGGAGGCCCAGGTAACAGCCGCTGCCAAGGCAGCCTTTTACCATCTTCGGCTGATTAGGCAGTTGGTTCCCTTCCTCGAACACAATGATCTGGCTGTAGTGATCCATGCTATGGTCACCTCGAGGTTGGACTACTGCAATGCTCTCTACATGCGGCTGCCCTTGGTGCAACTTCAGAGGCTGCAGCTGGTGTAGAATGCTGCAGCCAGGCTATTGATGGGTCTCCCCAGGTGGGAGCACATCCAGCCTGTGCTTAAGACTCTGCACTGGCTGCCAATAGCATTCTTTTCCCGCATGTTCCCCAGAGAGCACTGCTATCAGGATCCCAAAACTGCCTGGACCTCCCTGGCCCAAAGGAAGTCAGGTTGATGGCAACTAGGACCAGGGCTTTTTCGTTCGTAGCTCCGTCCTATTGGAACAAGCTTCCTGCTGAAATCAGGGCCCTGTGGAACCTTTCTCAGTTCTGCAGGGCTGTGAAAATAGAGCTTTTAGGCAGGTGTTCTGTTAGGAATGGCGTCTTACCAGCAGCGCCCTGAGTGAACTCAGACCCAGCATGACCTAGTTGGTGGTACCTCTGAATGTGTCCTTGTTTCTATTGCCATCTATTGTCCTTTATTTCTATTGCCATCGAAGTTATGTTTTAAATTGATTTGTCAGGTTTTAAATGATTTATTGTATTTTATCATGTGTAAAATGTATATTGTCTATCAGTTTTGTGGAAGCTGCCCTGAGCCCGCCTTGGCGGGGAGGATGGGGTAAAAGTTAAAGCAATAAATAAAATTAGGCCCACTCCTGAGAACCTGTTATGACAGACCCATGTCTCTTTCCCAACACCCAGGAAAATTTTTCCCACCAAAAATATTTTAGTTCCTCCCCAGTAACTGAGTGATGTGAATTTCTTCTTTGTCTGATAAACCTAATTTGTCCAGTAATGTGAATTTCTTCTTTGTTTGATAAACTTAATTTGTCCCCACCCTGTCACAGATATTTGTTTAGGCTTTAGAACCAGTACAGGAACTTGAGGGAAATGCAGAAGCTGTCCTGTTTTATAAACACTTATGAAATGGCACTTGAAGCAGATTAACTTTCAAAAACAGAAAAAAAGATTTTATTAAACAGGCAGGGAATATATAAATACTAGGAAGGGAAGCCCGTTGTGGACTTGAGACAACGGGCGCTAGACACACACACACCCCACGAAGAAGGTGGTGGAGGCAGGCGTACCGAGCAGCCGTTGGGGAAGGAGCTCACCCACTGTCCGCGGCCTCCACCATCCCCCTCACTGAGACACCATCTCTCCAGGGCCACCAGGTCCTCCTGGCACTGGCACTGGCCTCGCTCCCCGCCCAGCACCATTGCCTGGCAGCGCAGCCACCCTTCCCCGGCTCCTGGCAGCAGCATTCACTCACAGCATTAGCCTCCCGCCTCCCAGCCAATGGCATGCCAGCAGCCTTGAGTGGCAGCTGGCAGGCCAATGGTTGACAGTGTGCATTTTTCTCTGCTCCCTATAGGCCAGTGGGGAAGCGAAAACTCAATTATTATAAGGAGAGATGATTCAAGGTATAGAGGTTGCTGAGATAAAACTTTATAATATATACAGAACCGAGGGAGGAAGAGATGGAAACCTGAAGTCAGAGGGGCAGGTAACAGTATGTTGATAGTTGGCTAGGAGGAAGATAGCGTTGCTACCTCCGAGACAGGTACAATGCCATAGACTCTACCCTCCAAACCAGTAGATTGTGCCCTGGAATGAAAACAGAAAATGACTAGTAGCCAGTGTTTAAATATTCATGGTTCTTTATATCCACCCTTCAAACCAGCTAGTTCCTCCTGGGGAACCATTGCTACCATTCTCCAGGTGAGGGCTGGAGATCACTCAGAATTTAATTAATTAATTAATTAATTAAAACTGCTCTCCAGACAGCAGAGATCAGTTCCCCTGGAGAAAATGGCTGCTTTACAGGGTGAACTCTAAGTCATTATACCCTGCTGAGGTCACTTCCCGTCCTGCCTGGGTCCCCACTGAGGAGGAGAAAGACTGTACTTTTCCTAGGTAGAGGCTCCAGGTGTGGGGGAAGATGGAAAGCCAAAGTCAGAGGGGTAGATAACAGTATGTTGATGGTTGGCTGGGAAGGAGATAGGGTTGCTACCTCCAAGACAGGTACAATGCCATAGACTCTACCCTCCAAACCAGCCATTTCCTCCCAGGAAACCATTGTTGCCAATCTCTAGGGGAGGGCTGGAGATCTCTCAGAATTGCTACTGCTCTTCAGATGGCAGAAATCAGTTCCCCTGGAGAAAACGTAAGCTCTGAGGTTGCCACAGCAAATTGATGCTGAGTTCCCAAGGCCAGGGCACCTACCCAGAGCCTCTTTCTAGAGCTCGTTGTATTTATTTCCAAAATGGGCCTTATTCCTAGTAATTTAATAAACCTTTATACATTTTTACAAGTCCTGGTTTTTCTTGTGTGCATGCAACCCCAAGGATCCACAGGTCTGGGAAGTTGTTCAGGTGTTCCATGCAGAGACCATGAGCAATAACCCAGGGGGACCAAGACTTAGGTCTCTGACCCCAAGTGAAATATGTCTGCTAAGAATTTGCTTACTACTTGCCTACCAACCTGCTTGCTGAATTTGCAGGCTGGAAGAAAGGCTAGTCATTTTGTTTTCTGGAGTGAATACTCCTAGAACAAACAAGTACATTGCTTTAATATATACTCTCACATTCCCTTTTATGCTCCCACAAACATTCCTGTTGGCAAGCTGCATCAGTAGATTGTGCCCTGGAATGCAAACAGAAGATGACTAGTCAGCCAGTGTTTAAATATTCATGGTTCTTTATAGTGCTCAGTAGTGATTCTACAAGTAAAATAAACTGCTCATTGTGTTGACTTTCTACATTTGCCAGAGCAAAGGAAATTTTTAAAAAATATATGAAGGGAAGTTAAGGTCCTAAAGGGGATAAAAATCCAAAGGGACTACAGTGATCTCTGGTTGACAGACCTGAAGTGCCTTCACACATATGTAAATAGAATATGGAGCAATCTCTGATGTGGAGGCTGCCATCTCTTTTAGTAGCACCTGGAATTACTTCCAACAATATATCTAAACCAATTGGCCATTGTTCATTATTTCATTCCATTTATCCCTGTAGCCTGAAATGGTCTGCTTTGCAAATTCCCTTTGTTTGAGAATTATTTTGTCAGATTCTATCACACTCTGTGCTTTGTTATTCCAATGGATATTCCTATGTTCCTAACATCACCATCATCTCATGCAAAATCCAGGACTGCTGAGAACAAATGCATTATCTTCACAATATTTAACAGTAAAATGGCTGGCTCCTACATGGATGATGAATCTAGTAGGGCACACATGTCCTTCTGACTGGCCAGTTCCTAAGGCCTGCTTTACATATGCTTCTCAGCCAGTCTTGAAGAAAACATATAGAATGCTGGCCTTAGTGAAATAAAAGGCTCTCTAGTAATGCAATCCTAAAAACACCTTCCTGGGAGTTAGCCCCACTGAATAGACCTGAGTGGAATTCCAAGTAGACCTTTTTAGGATTGCTGTCTTAGAATCATAGCTGAATGTCACATCCTTAGTGAAAAACCTCAGAAACTTTTAGTATGAGAAATTATTGGGGCCTTTTGGAAAATACCAGTAATTATATGGACAGGGCTTGATTAGCTCTAAATAGTAGGAGGAATCTGTTTTGTAAAACAGGAACTTGAAAATGGGGGGAAGCAGAAAGACTGCCATTAGAGACTGCTGGATGGAAGAAGCAGTTCAGACACCATCAAAAGTAGGGAGAAATATGCCCCTCAATAGACATGTCACACCAAAAGCTGGAATCCACTTTGTTGGTAGGTATCTCATTTCCATCTTTTGGTGTAAGTTTAAGGTTTTGGGGGTAAGAGTGTTTATTCCATACTTATAGTTCTTTTGCTGAGCTGGTGGAACTAAACATTTACTTAGTCATTTTTTTCTTTTGTAATCAGAAACTTGTATGTGCTCAGTAAAATCTAAATTATAACCTTTTAAATTCAGTCTGTGTGGGGTTTTGGTCTGTCTGCAACCTACTAATTAGTCAAGGAGGTAAGGTGAAAGGAAGGGATCCATTTCTGGATATACAAGTGCCAAGACATGTTTGACACCCAAGCATTTGCCCTGTGTTTACAGTAAACTGGGGTAATAGACAAAGAGGGAATTGGAAGGGACTGTATATGGGAATTAAGACCCTTCCAAGTTCGAGACCCAAGTGCTGCATGATGGAGTGAGCTCCCTTCTCTGGTCCCAGCTCCTGCCAAACTAGCAGTTCGAAAGCAAGAAATTGCAAGTAGATAAACAGGTACCACTTCAGTGGGAAGGTAACAGCATTCCTTGCGCCTCAGCATCTAGTCATGCTGGCCACATGATGTTAGCCCCGATGCCATTATGGGGTTTTGCTATGGACTGTTTGCTGTTGCCACACGGTCTGTGTACTTGCTAGACTGTAAAATGGATGCCAAAGGAGAAGCCCATAGAAAAGGGAAAAAGCTGTCTTTTTACTCTGAGGGACTCCATTGCATACCTGCCGCATGTCACATACATAGATTAAGGGCCATACAGCAGACAAAGGACTTTTCCTCTGCCAGTCGTTTGCATGATGAGATTAAGTGCCTTCCCCACCCGAGCCATACACATGAACAATAGAAGAGCCATCAGCTACCTGAAGAGATCGTCTGCCTGCCAGCCAGCTTCCTCTGTCCAGCCCCCTGGGCCACCCATTGGTTTGCATTGTCTTACAGTGGGTATATCCCAGCAGACGCATGGCCTTAGAGTGTGTGTCTCTGCCATGAGCCAAAATGGCAGTCCACCCCTGAACCCTCTGGGTTTAGGCCACAATCCTTCTTCATGGACTTCTGCACATCTGACAGGTAGTATCACCTCTCCATAAGCCATCAATCCCCTCTGCTTTCTTAGTTTTATTTTATGTGTGTGAATGTTTGAATACTGTTTGTGTGTTTGTGAATAGATAAATGAGGATTATATTCAGTAAAATAATATTTTATTAATTATACCTGGTCTCTGTGTCTTTTACTGGGAACCATTACAAAACAGCAGCATTCTCTGTATATACAGGCGAGAACCCATAATAATAATAATACCAATTGCTATATTTAAAATAGAGCAATTTGGCTAACAATGAACACGGAAACATCTTTGGACAGCGCTGGCTCTTCGGCTTGGAAACAGAGATGAGCACTGCATCCCTAGAGTTGGATTCAACTGGCTTTTGAACAAGGGAAACCTTTACCTTTACCTATATATGAGAATATGAGAGGGAGGTCAAGTTCTATAGGACTTCAGCAATAGTTCCTTTCTGATCTCTGTGGTGGAAGCAGAAAAAAAGCCGTGGCTCTTGTTGGGTGGGGTAGGCTGAAAAAAGAGAAGTCTCCAAATTGGAATTTGATAACTTGGGCCCTGGACGCTATGGCATTTTCCAAGATTCCATGTTTTTCATGACTGGTGGTAGCAATGGGATGGAACAGGCACCACTGAATATACCCCACCAATGGAAAGTCAAGAGGGAAAAAAAGTTTTGTTTTTCCATTTGAGCACACTAGTCTGACTAAAGAGTTTCTTTTGTTTTGGAATCACCTAGAGAAGGGATAGAATATCAAAGAGAGTGGGGCGGGGGCTGAATTAATCAAGTAGTGTCAACAGAAGGAGTCCAAGTGTAAGAATCCAAGGGCAGACAAATTATGAATTCTCTTTGTTAGGTGCAGCAGCCTACTAATACTCAAAGTATTATACTGTAACATTACCTCTTCCAGTAGTTTATCCACAATAAAAATGCTAATTCATAGGTTGTTGCCAAGGAAACAACTCAAGGTCTTGGTTGTACAGTAGTGAACTGTATTCTACATAGCTGATTAAATTTCTGTAAGGTATTCTGGTGCAACAAGACTTTTTTTTTTTTTAGCTAGAGGCAGCTTTCTGATACGATCCAAGAACAGTAGTTACCAATGTCACTGGTAGTGGGTGAGTAACCCTGCAGCACTAATGGCAGCAGTGATTCCCTGACAGTTACCTCCGTACCCCTGAATATGACCAGCAGCAAGGTGTTTCCCAACACATCAGAGTTACATTAGAGAGATGCAAAATTTTAAAGGTATTAATTTGGAAGCCTGCATAAGTAAAAGAATATCAGTCATGCTATTTTCAGAGCATGTGAAAAATTTGGATATAAACTGAGTATAGTTGTCATTTTTATTACAGCCTTTTTGATTGCTCTGGAAAAATCACTGCCTTGCAACGGCACAATAATATTTAAGAACAGGCCATTAAATTTTCTAACAAAATGTTTTTAATTAGTGTTGTTTCTATTGTAAAAAGTTTTTTAGAAGGTACATCTTTTTAAGCTCAAAAACTGTCCAGTGGGAGCAAAATGCAGGCTGTTGTGGATAAAACACATGTTTATTATTTTGGTTCAAGGATAAAAGGCGGCTCATTTTTGATCAGTCATGCAAATGTTCTGGTGCATAATGGGATTTTTTATTTTTACTCAGTGAATAATACTTTTCTGTGCTCTGATGAAAAAAATGCTTCTGATGTACAATATGAGTAAAGGTTGGGTAACAACAGTGTTTGATGCACAACCCCCCCACCATCACACAGCTATATTTTTTATTTACATTATTTGTTGTCCACTTTTCTCACTGGGACTCAAGGTGGCTTACACAGAGTGAGTCAATACAGTTAACAGGAAGAGACATTCAATAAGCGATTAAATGGGATTTGGGTTGTGGAACCAACCAGGAATGTAAAAAACAGAGCTGAAGCAAAACATAAGTGTTAACCTGACATATTAGACAATGCAAAATTACATCGTTGGGGCCAACTTATAGCAAACTGTACACAGTACTATGGGAAGGCCTGGCGTGATCTGGTCCATGGGGTCGTGAAGAGTCGGACTCGACTGTGCGACTGAACAACAACAACAGTACTATAGACCACAGTCCTTAATAATTTGTCCAAGTAACTTTATGAATCATTTGGTACAATGCCACCCTATTGCCTATGCAGAAATGCCTTCTTGAATAGTTTAGTTTTGTTTGAACTACAAACTATATAAACTTGGGTATGCAGAATAAATATTTTTGGTTTATTTTTATTTTTTTTAAATCATTATCATCATTATTTTACCACCACTCCCTACCTCACTTTAACAACATTTTTGTGAGGCTTAGATTGCCATCCCAAGAACCCAGTGCTATTTTTGAAACCAAAATGATGCCAGCCTCATAGATAAGGTTGTGCCAGTTTCAAACAGTTCTCCCTTCAAGACTTGGGAAAGCCCCCTAAAAGGTGCCAGTACTCAATACTGGTCGGTACTTCCACAAAAAGTCTTACAAGGAGCCATTTCTGGGAGCAAACCCCCCTGAATAACATGGGACTTACTTCTGAGGAGACATGCTTAGGATTGCACCCTAACTGTCATAGACTAGTACATGGATTTGCACTTGGAGCACTATTGAGATAAAACAGCTTGCTTTGCCAGGCATCCAAATTTTAGCTATTTCATTTTTATGTCACCTTTCTCCTTTTTTCCAGAAATAAAACCAAATCCTTGCCTTTAGAAGGATTTTTTTTAAAGACCTTCACGCTTCTGAAACGAGTCTCATAAATCCTCCACTCAAGAAATTCAGTGTGCACCCCATGGCCATAAAAAAATTAAATCTGCATTCTATTTAAATCTGCATATAACATGCAGTAAAACATAATCCTGTGGTAGAATTTTATACCTCCATAAATCAGCAGATCAGTCACAACTTCTCATGAATATTGTACTATATGGGTAGGCAGCTGACCCATGTATGGAGAGCAGAGGAAAAAGAAGGGAAGGAATACATGTGATAAAAATTCAGACAGTCTGTTAGTCACAGAGAAGGTGGTCCCTGGTATGAGCATGAACACATGAAACTGCCTTATACTAAATCGGGCCATTAGTCTATCAGTGTCAGTATTACCTACTTCAACAGCATCTCTCCTCAGTCTCAAGTGGAGGTTTTACACCTTTTAACTGGACAAGCCTGGGATTCAGTCTAGGACTTTCTGGATGCAAAGCAGATGCTCTACCATTAAG
Source organism: Gekko gecko (assembly GCA_029375565.1). NCBI lineage: Eukaryota > Metazoa > Chordata > Lepidosauria > Squamata > Gekkonidae > Gekko > Gekko gecko. The sequence goes on from JAPDNY010000002.1 coordinate 228,446,894, forward strand.
CCACAGCCCCTCCTCATGGGTGCTCTCACGCTCTTCTTCAGTACTTCTACCTTATTTTACTATCATCTTATGACTAATGGTGGACACTCCATATATTCCAAAACTAAAATCCTATAAGAGTTTGTTGAAGACGATTTGTACTACATTCTTCCCTCCTTCCCTAGGATCCAGCGCCATACCGGTGCTGTGTCTAGGGATTTACTGCACAATACTTATTTTCTGCATTTATACCCTACCTTTCACCCTAATGGAAGCCCAGAGTAACTTATACTGTTCTCTTGCCCTCCATTTTATCCATATAACACCCCTGTGAGGTAAATTAATCTAAGTGTGTGGGATTCGCCCAAGGTCACCCAGCAAGTTGCCATGGCAGAGCAGGTATTTCAACCTGGTCTCCTAGATCTAGTCTGACACTCGAACCGCTACACCACACTGGCTACACAGCTCTAAATATGGTCCTGCACATGTAGAGTCCAAGGCATGCTGGGACAAACTGCACATTCAATTTTGCGTAGATTCTCAGATTTTATCTGGGAAATCCACAGTGCAATCTGGGCCTCTGAGCATGGGATTGCACAAAATCGTTTAGTGACACCTTGCTTTCTTAACTAGGATATGCTCCATTACTGCATGGGCTGGGGTTTTTTTCCTAGTTGCCACCCTGCTCCTGTGAAACAACATCGTGGAGGAGGTAAGATAGGCACCTATGGGTATGGTCTTCCAGCAAGGATGTAAAATGGAGCTGTTCAGGAGAGCATATGGGTCAGTCTGAAGGCAGTATAGCTGGGTGCTGGTTTAGCTGTAAGAGTTGTGTGGTTGTTTTTAAATTATTTTAGTTTAGTTTATGTCAGAAGCCCTAACCTAGTCAGCCAAATACCATGCCTTGCGGTTCAAACAAGAATAGCGTTTATTATAATGCTGCAATAGAAAGGTTACTGAAGCAGGTACATTGTTCAGAATAACTTGGTTACACAAAGCAGGCGGTTATACAGGGAAGGGGGTGAATGGGGACCCCCCCTTCTACCAATCAGGGAATAACATGCGAATGGGAATCGAAAGTTACTACGCTAATGAAGTTCCCAAACGCCCCCATTATTCTCAGCAAAGCTGCAGCTTTGAAAGCGATAGGAAAGCTCGCAGCTTGACTCCTCAAGGTCAGAACGTCCAGTCTGTGAGAGATAGGGGTTGCCAGAGTCACATTCCATTCTCACACCCTAGGCATAAATCAACACCCCTCGGATTCCAACCTCCCGCCCGTCACGCCACTATGGCGCCCACAGCCATCCTCCCCTCCCCTCCATCCATCATGGCAGGACTACCTGACATGCAGCCCCCTCGAAAATAACCCTACCCCTTTGGTTTGTGGGGGTACAACTTGTGAAAAGCCCGGATAAGCCGGGGGGCCAGAACTTTTTCCGCCCGCACCCATTCCCTCTGCTCCGGCCCAAAGTCAACCCATTCCACCAGATAAAATAAGCGATTGCGAGAGATTTTAGAGTCCAAGATTTGCGATACTTCGTAGTGAGGTTCCCCCCCCACCAACAGCGGAGGCGGGGTTGGCCGTTGCAGTCTCCATCTGTTCTCCTCAGGCGCCCGGCGTAGAAGCCTTACATGAAAAACAGGATGAACAGACTTTAGAGATTTGGGCAACGCAAGTTCAACAGTCACATTGTTAATCACTCTCACAATCTCAAAAGGTCCAACAAATTTCCAACCAAGTTTGCGACTTGGTTGAATGCGACGCAAGTGTTGTGTGGACAAATAGGCAAACTCCCCACACTTAGGAATCCAAGCAAGATTGCGTTTCTTGTCGGCTTGGATTTTGTAAGCATTCTTAGCTTCTTCTAGAGTCTTTGCCAACGAGGACCACGCCATTTGCAATTGTTTGCACCAATCTCCAGCATCTCCCGCCGGGAGGTCGGGAGAATTTAGGAATGGCAAAGGCGGGGCGTCATATCCATGTACCGCCTTAAACGGGGACATCCCTGTCGATGCGTGCTGAGTATTATTGTAACAGAACTCAGCTAAAGGCAAGAGAGAATGCCAATTGTCCTGTTGAAAGTTTGAAAAACACCGCAAATATTGTTCCAAAGTTTGATTCACACGTTCAGTCTGCCCATCGGATTCCGGATGGTATGCACTGCTGACCCCCTCTCCACCCCAAGCAGTGACATTAATTCGCTCCAAAACCGTGAAACGAATTGAACCCCCTATCCGAGATCACTTTAGCAGGTAAAGTGTGGAGCCTCACTACGTGTTGCAAGAACGCAGAGGCCAGTTTCTTGGCAGAGGGGATGGAGGCAAACGGAACGAAATGAGCCTGTTTAGTAAATAGATCCACTATCACCCAGATGACAGTATTCCCCCCGCTAGGGGTAAGTCTGTAATAAAGTCCATAGAGATCACTTCCCACGGACGAGCCGGTGTAGGGAGGGGTTGCAGAGCTCCCGGGGGTTTACCGGGCCGAGGCTTACTCATCAAGCACGTTTGGCAAGCCGATGTGAACAATGAAATGTCTTTTCGCAGTCCGGGCCACCAAAATTGTCTTTGTAGGAGCTGGAGAGATTTTACAAACCCCGTGTGTCCAGCAAGTTTCGACCCGTGCGCCCAGCTCATCACCTCCCCCCTAAGGGAACGTGGGACAAACAGTTTGTTATTTTTAGTCCAGCAGCCATGCGCATCTGGAGAGACTCCTTCTTCCCCCTCACCTCCTCCCTGTCAGCGTCAGACATAGCTGTAGAGAATTTCGTCACCCAGTCATCGGTGGGAGGGCTTGGGGACGGGGGGAATGTTTGGCCTGCCTCCGGGTGGTTACTGCCCCTCCCAACTGAGAAGGCGTGAAGACCGAGTCATGAATCTCCTCCCTTTTGCTGTCGTGTTGAGGGAGGCGTGACAGTGCATCGGCCAGCGAGTTAGATGTCCCCGGGAAATGGTGCAGTGTAAAATTGAACTTGGAGAAGAAATCAGCCCAACGCAGCTGTTTGGCGTTCAAGGAACGGGGGAGCGGAGAAGCTCGAGGTTTTTGTGATCAGTCCAGACCTCGAAAGGAACCCGCGCTCCCTCCAGCCAATGGCGCCAGGTAGCTAACGCTAAACGGATCGATCCCGCTTCTTTTTCCCACACTGACCAATTCCGTTCAGTATCGTTAAATTTTCTGGAAACATAGGCAAGGGGGTGCAATTTACCATCCTCTCCCTCTTGGAGGATCGCCCCTCCCATAGCAACGTCAGAAGCGTCGACTTGTACAATGAATTTTTTAAGTTCATTCGGGTGAGCCAACACAGGTTCTGATGTAAAAGGGCTTTTAATTTGTCAAACGCCCTCTGGCACTCAGGCGACCACTCTAGTTTGGCCCCGGGTCTAGTGCATTCGGGTGGTTTCCCTTTTGTTTTCAACAAGTCAGTCAGGGGGAGAGCCACCTGCGCAAAGTTCGACAGGAACGATCTATAAAAGTTCGCGAATCCGAGGAACCCCTGGAGTTGCCTCCGGGTTTTGGGTGGCTCCCACCCCACCACATCTTTTATCTTGTCAGGGTCCATCTCAATCCCCCTTTGGGATATGCGGTAGCCTAAAAAAGGGATCTCTGTCTTGTGAAATTCACACTTGGACAGTTTAGCAAACAGTTTATGCTTGTGCAACGTTTGTAAAACTTCCCTCACCAGTTTCACGTGAGATTTCAGGTCAGGGGAATACAAAAGAATGTCATCAAGGTAAACAAGGACCCCCTTGAACAAATATTTATGGAGCACCTCGTTAATTAAGTTCATGAAGACCCCTGGAGCTCCCTGAAGCCCGAACGGCATGACCAAGTATTCAAATTGGCCCAGGGGAGTGTTGAACGCTGTTTTAAATTCATCCCCCTCCCGAATTCGGACCCTGAAGTAGGCATCGCGGAGATCAAGCTTCGAGAAAATTTTCCCCCCAGCTACCGCAGCCAACAAATCCTTTATTAGGGGCATGGGGTAAGCGTTTGTATTGGACACTGCATTCAAGCCCCGATAGTCGGTGCACAGCCGCAACCCCCCGTCCTTTTTTTTCCGGAAAAGCACGGGAGCTGCAAACGGGGAGGATGCCGGCCGTATAAAGCCCCTCCTCAGGTTTTTATCAATGAATTTCCTCAGCTCCACTTTCTCCGAGGGGCTCATAGAATACAACTTTCCTTTGGGTAGTTTCTGGTTAGGCAAGATTTCAATCGCACAGTCTGAGTTCCTATGGGGGGCAATTCGTCGGCTTCCTCCTCCCCAAAGACAGGGGCCAGGTCGTGATACTCTGGAGGGATACCTTCCAGTTCTGCTTCTGCCACCCCCACCGTCACTAGGAGCTGCCCCCCGTTATGGGTCCCCACTCATTCTTCCATAGGTGTGACTGGCATTTTTCGGAGATGAAGTTCACTCTCCCCTCCCCCCATAGAACGTGTGGGTCGTGATCGAAGAACCACGCGCTCCCAAGTACCAGGGGAAAGCGGGCCGACGGGGTAACGACGAAAGGCCTCTCTTCCCAGTGATGCCCAATCCCCACCCTCAAAGGCACAGTCTCGTATTTACAGGGTTCTTTCATGGTGGAGCCATCCATCTGAGTAAAAATCAAGGGGTCGTTTAGTTTAATAACTTTTGCCCCCAGTCCCGTTACCAGTGTGGGGTTGATAAGGTCTCTCCCACACCCAGAGTCAATGAGAGCCCGTACTCTCACGTGGGTCAATAGACCCGGGTCCACTAAAGTCACCGTGAGAAAGAAAAGAGAGGGGGTTTGCTCACCGGGATTTGCGCCTGGGAGTCCGGGACCTGCTGTTCAGCGCTATTTACAGCAGGTCCGTCTCGTTTCCCTGCGGCGCAGTCTCGCCATCCGATGAGTCAGACGCCTCGCTGAGCGGCTTGGCTTGCAGGGCTTTCGCCCCCCTCGGCTTTGCCACCGGTTTTGGCGTGGACGTGTCAAACTTTTTCTTGGCTCCCTTTGACGCTCCTGACGATGCAGGGGAGCTCGGGCAGTTTGCAGCGAAGTGGCCCCCTTCTCCGCATTTGAGGCAAAGACCTTGCTTCATTCGGAGTTCCCTTGTGCCATCCTTCGGTTTTGGATTCGGGGTAGGGGTTTTTCCCCTTGCTGCCGGCGCAGGGCCCTTGTTGACCATCACTGCGGCATCATCTAGTTTGATGGTTTTCAGTCGGTTCTCCATCGTGGTGGCGGCTTGTATCCATCCAGAGAGGGTGTCCGGGTCTTGGGTCTTGGTGACTTCTCGGCGGATCTCCGCGTTGAGTCCCAACTTGTAGTACTCCACGAGGGTCCCATCTTGCACCCCTCGGATTTTGGCTGCACACCTACGGAACTCCGCCGTGTAATCCCTCACCGATCTCGTGCCTTGTTTGAGGGCCCGGATCGTTGCCTTTGCCGCTTTATTGGAGTTCATGTCCTCGAATTGCTCTTTCATGGCCCACATAAAAGAGTCGATTTCTCTCAGCTCACGCCCATCAGCCTGGTGAAGTCCCACATACCAGTCGGCGGCCGCTCCCTTCAGGTGGGCTGCTATGACATCGACCATGCGGTCTTCACGCTGGAATAGGTGGCCCCAAGTTTCGATAAATCTCTCGGCTCTCACGAGGAAGAACGGAAACTTTGCGGGGTCTCCATCAAAATCTGCATCCAGTAGTTCCGCCGGCTTCGGTGGCAAGAACCCCCATGGATGAGGGGGTGGCTGGCCCGGTGGCCCCTGTGGCCCTGGTCCCACTGGTTGATCCGGCGGGCCGGCCGGCACATTTTGCTGGTCTTGATCCGGCACCGGGCGTTGGTCCTGTGGAGCTTGGTCTGGTGGTTCCTCTCACCTTTGTCGCTCACGTTCCTCCCGGATGCCCTCCACGATCATCTGTGGGATGCGGGCGAGGGATTCATCCAGGAAGCGCATCAGGCGGTCTTGGCTCGGTTCCCCACTCCACCTCCGTCTCACCACAGCACCTTCCAGGCTTTCGGAATCTCGGCCGGTATCTTCCAGGGCTCCCGCCGTGATCAGCCTCCGGACCGATCTTTCGGGGTGGCTTCCCCCCACCGATGCCCGCGGGGTTCCAAACCACGTCTCGTGGGTTTCGGCCAGGGGTTTCACCCAGTCTCGTCTACGTCCGACTCGGGTGGTCACCCCTCCGTAGGCCGCCCCGTATGGATCCCCGTAGGGCCCTCCAAAGTCGTACTCCGGACCCCATTGTCCCGGCACATACGTGTCAGGGGTCTCTCTGGGTACGTCCTTCCCAGGAGGTTTCTTCTCCTTTTTCTTTTCTTCTTCAATCGGGAGAGTGTCTTCATCACCGCTGCTCATTTTGGAGTCGCGGGTTTCTGACCAGTCCCGAAAGTTGATGATGATTCTGAACAAACTGTCAGAAGCCCTAACCTAGTCAGCCAAACACCATGCCTTGCGGTTCAAACAAGAATAGCGTTTATTATAATGCTGCAATAGAAAGGTTACTGAAGCAGGTACATTGTTCAGAATAACTTGGTTACACAAAGCAGGCGGTTATACAGGGAAGGGGGTGAATGGGGACCCCCCCTTCTACCAATCAGGGAATAACATGCGAATGGGAATCGAAAGTTACTACGCTAATGAAGTTCCCAAACGCCCCCATTATTCTCAGCAAAGCTGCAGCTTTGAAAGCGATAGGAAAGCTCGCAGCTTGACTCCTCAAGGTCAGAACGTCCAGTCTGCGAGAGATAGGGGTTGCCAGAGTCACATTCCATTCTCACACCCTAGGCATAAATCAACACCCCTCGGATTCCAACCTCCCGCCCGTCACGCCACTATGGCGCCCACAGCCATCCTCCCCTCCCCTCCATCCATCATGGCAGGACTACCTGACAGTTTAGTCTATATAATATCCTTATGGTTATTACCCACGTTAGGTCCTACCTATGACAGAAGAAAGCCATGCATATAAATATTTGAAAATAAATAAATTGGACACACAACATGACCCATTTAACCATTTCTGACTGGATGTCTAGTGGAATTGGAAATAGGACACTCTCTCTCTCCCATACACAATACTGACCACGGAATGTACTGACCAATCTAACTGATAAAGGGATTTGAGAGGAACCACTGGAGGACACAACTAGATGTGATGGTGCCTAACAGAGGACATTTGAAAAAGCTGCAAAAGCCCAGTTCTGGTCCAGCCTGTAGTGTGGGGGGAGCAGGCATTCTTGATATATCCTTGTGTCAGAGTCCTGCAGCAATCAGTTCCCCACAACTTTCTTTCTAAAGGAGTAAAGTTTATTGGAGTCTGTAAAGGCAAGTCATCTACACATACATTTAGTGTCAGGATTGAAAGTAAGTGCGTGTAGCCAAAAGATATACTTGATTCAAAGAGTCTTGGGCCAATCAGAATAAAAGCAGAAGCCCGTCTAAGCTAACCAGCTATACATTCCCAGAGAACAGAGCAACAAAGTACCAAGGTCACAGTTTCAGGCTACAGGGTGATAAAGAAGAGGGAGAACCGAAGCCTGACATTCCAAGCCAAGCATAATTCATCCAGCAGCAAGCTTCCCCCCATCCCAACCACGGCAACTGCTTAGCTGACACCCTGCTTTTCAAGTGCTGAAATGGCCATGGGGGTAGACAAGAGTGACTGGTCCTGCCACTCTGCCCTCTCAGCTTTTTAAAGTCTCCTGTCAGGCACTAAAATGGCGGCAATGACCTTGGTGCTGCAAGCTGGGGACACTGTCATGTCGAGCTGTGCCCCATGTATGACTATGTGTTTTCATGGTCATTATAAAGGGCATACCTTCAGTGGGCCAATGGAGCTGTGGTTAGACATGGAGAAAGCATACATATTTTGTGATATGGGGGGATTTATTTTAGGGTTAAGGACAGGCATGAATATGTCCAAAACAAAGACAAAATGCATTTGGTCAGTCCACTGGAGTTATTACTATAATTTAGGAATGGCTGTAAAAATTCACCCCAGCTCACTGACTTTGCAGCTTGCCGTAGCTATGGTGGGGCATCTCAGGGCCATGCCTCCTTAATTGCATGCCATGCCCCACAAAACTCTTTCTTTAAACCCATAATGATGTTTTTAAAAACTTTAAAAAATTTCAATGCCTGCACCGGCTTCTTCTCCTCCAGGCTCCAGCCGGCCAGTCTGCCATGTCCTCCAACTGGCCAGTGCGCCCATCCTTGCCTTCACCTCCATCCAACAGACTTCTGGGCCCTCTTCCCGGGATGGGAGCTGCAGAGGAGGGAAGAGGGGAGGGAGGAAAGAGAAGTGAGGCATCCGTTGCCAGCTTGGGCTGCCTGCAGGCAAGGGGCCACAGCCGGGTACTTCTTCACCTCTTCTCTGCAGCACTTGGGGGGAGTGGGGAGCGCATGCTCACATGGCAGACTGGACAAGGCTTTCTTGTGGTTGTTTTGGGGGCCAGTGGCATGCCCTCCTGCCTGCCTGCCCGCCTCTGCTTCCTCCTGGGGCCTTTCTGCGGTTCACCAGCAGGGCTTCCAGCTGGTGTGAAGGGAACCAGTTTGGTGTCAACGGGGGGGGGGAGGCCGAGCACTGACCTTGACACACACCACTTGGGAAAGCCACCCACGAGGCAAGCAGGTGCCCCTCAAGGACCTGGAGCCAGGTTGGGCATGCACAGGAGGAAGAAGGGTACTGACAGGTGGGCGAGCCAGAGTTAATTAGATTTTGTTGATCTCTAAGGTGCTACTGAACTCAAATCTAGCTGTTCTACTGTAGACTAACATAGTACCCTCTGAAACTATCTGCAGCTTAGATATCTGTTTCCCCATCTGCAAGATAGTAACTGTAATGCATTTCTTCCACCTGTCTGCACACTGTAGTACATCATGCCATTATCCTGTCCCAGTTAAATCTAGCCTGTTTGTTTCCAGGTCAGCCAAGAAGGGTATAATCTTGGAACTATGTGACATATAAGCTGTCTATGAAATAACTCAGATGACCTGAAACTGGAAGGAGAGAAGGCAGATGTGCATTGGTAGAAATCCAAGGATCAGATCCATTGTGAGCTGCATCCAACTCTCACAGCCTGTGCTGCACGCAACTTGATCAGCTTCTGTCTAAAGAAACACTGCATGGATGGCTACCATTGCCGGTCCAAAGATACAATATGATATGTTTTGAGCTAGTCCTGTATCTGCTGGCCTAGTACACAGGCAACTGGCCAAGAGTTCTTTTGCATGGCTAGGCTAAATACCTGCAACAGAAGAGGAACACAAGCTCAGCCCAGATCTCAATCACCTGCGGAAAAAGGTTCCCAACCTTCTTCCCCTGACAGAAATGCCTCTGTTAACACCCATGCTTAATAGCTGCAGTGTTATTATGGAATTCTTAAAGAACATTTATTTAATTTACAGGTGTATCTTGCCCTTCCTCCTAGGAATATAGTGGCATTCTTTGGGTTTTCCTGTTTTTATCATCACAACAACCCTTTAAAGTAGGTCACAATGAGAGACAATAATTTCATGGCTAAGCAAGGATTTTAATCCAAGTCTCTAGTTCAAATGTAGTCTTCTGCTTGGTCTTCTGCTTTTGCTCCTGCTTCAGTTTCAGTTTTGTGGTATGTAACAGGTGCACAAGAAATCACCAGGCCTTTGCAAACATAAACGAATGAAACCGACACTGTAAGGAGCACCCTGTGAATCCTGCCTGCCTTCCCCCAATCTCTCTTTATGCAATGCAGGGATGCAACCAGGAGGAATTTGATGGAAACTACCATAGACTTTTAAAAAACAAAACTGTAAGTCTAGTAGAGTTCACACAGGCTTATTCCTTAATCTGCTTTTGGTTACATAAGGAGGACTTTAAAAAAAACTCAAAACCAAACCACACCAACCATATTGTCATGTTGCAGTTAATCTTACTGCAGCCTATAAATATCATGTAGCGTTCACTTTTCTCTGCTCACAAAACCCTGCAGTTAAAACCACTGCCAAAATTTTTACATTGCTGCTGGCAAATATACTGTAAAAAAAGGCAGGTGTGTGTGTATGCATATATAATCAGACCCCTTTAGAGGTGTGTGTGTGTGTATTTCTTTACAAACAGGCATTAAAAAAACAAAAAGGGAAGGAGGCAAAAACAAGAATCCAATGCTTGGTATCTTTGAAAGCAATTAACAGTGCAGTCCTAAACAATGTTACACCCTTCTAAGCCCACTGAATTCGATGGTCTTAGAAAGGTGTAACTCTGCTTAGGATGGCAGTGCCAATCTGCTATAAATAGCTCAGCTTTTCATTTTCTTCTCTTAAGGTCAAGACTGCAACCAACATCAATATACACGTCAATGTTCTGTTGATTTTCAGGGACACTACAGCTTGTAAGGTAAAAAATAAATGCATTCCTGTTTAGTGCTGCTAGAGCCAACCCAAATACCTCCAGCTTCTCTGAAACTCATGGAAAACCCAGTTCAATTAATCAAAGTGAGAAAAGTTAAACACAAACTTAATCTGTATCAAATCTGTACTGTTTCAGGACTCCATATTTTGGCTTGAAAGAATTTTCTTCCTACCATCTTTGAATTTCTTTCCTCCAAGGCAGCAGAAAGGTCACATCTGACATTGGCACAACTGAAATAAGCTGTTCTTTTTTAACGTTTTGACTAAAGTTAAAAGTGTGTCAAAAATTCCACTGAAACTAATGGAAGTAGCTAGTAACAAGTTTAATGAGCTTAAGTCCTGTTGTTTTGAATTTGGACAGAAAGAATCACAAGCTCTGCTCTGCTTGCAGAATTTTTTTTTGCTGCCTTCTCCTGTCATCTATAGCCCTGCCCCAACCCCACCTGATAAACTTCTGGAGAGGGTTTGGAGACCCTTGAAAACATGTGCAGCTCAAGTGTGAAATCAACAAAAAATATACCCCTCCTCCCATGATAAGCACATGATCCAACCCATAGCTAATATGCAGTTGTCCTCACTATGGGTATGCACTGGAAATATCATCATTTTAATTTTGTATTGTAATTTTTTAAAAGGGAAGGTATATCGGTTTTAAGAATTCTCAGAAACATAGTTGTTATATTGTGAAGACTCATTGGGTTCTATTTCCATTTTTATTAAGGTCTGAATGGATGTTGCCCATTGTTTTTATACATGGAAAATGGCAGATTTTCCTTAGCTGATTTTTTTTTTCACCAAATGGCATCAAATATCAAGAAGCCTAGTTTACCTTCTCTTGTAAAGACTCCCCAAGTTTCAAGTGAATTGGACAAAGGTGTCTGATTTTACAGCCCCTGGAATAAGGTGCCCCTAGCTACCCTCTCTACATAGTGGGCAAAAGTGGCCACTGGTTTTCTGGAGCAACATTTTTTTTTAATCAAACTTAGTGACTGCAACTAAAAGTAGTTCATCCAGGGTGTCTGTCTAGCAAGGCACCACCTGCCACTCTGATCATGTTGCAGAGAGTTGAGAAACGCCATCCAGGCAGGATCCGGCAGGCCAGGGTCTAGCATAATCCAAGCAAGGTGTCCCTTTCAAGATGCAAGGAGTAGCAAACGCAGCACACATGCAGTGCAAAATGGCCAATATAATGGACCAATGCAGTTTAAAATTTTCTTCCCCTCCAAGAAAGACTGAAGAGAAATAGTGTTTTGTTTTTAAGAGGGGGGAGGCAGGCTCTTTTAAACTCCTGATAATTAATTTACGGTGTTAAGGGATTGACTGCCTTGGATTGACTGCCTTGGATATAGCCTACCCAATCCAATGCTGGGTGAACTGGACGACTATTTGGGTCAGCAGTATCCAAATGCACACTCATACTCCTTGCAATAATCTTTACAACAATCCCATAAGGTAGGTCAGTATTATTGCACATATACTACAGTGTGTGTGTATGTGTATATATACTGTACTCTGTGTGTGTGTACTAGGAATAAGGCCCGTTGTGGAAATAAATACAACAAGCTCTAGAAAGAGGCTCGGGGAGAGTGCCCCGGCCTTGGGCACTCAGCATCAATTTGCTGTGACGACCTCAGCAGGGTATAATGACACAGACACATTTTCTCCAAGGGAACAGATCTCTGCTACCTGAAGAGGAGTTGTAATTTTGAGTGATCTCCACCCCTCACCTGGAGATTGGCAACAATGGTTCCCCAGATTGGCAACAATGGTTCCCCAGATTGGCAACAATGGTTCCCCAGGAGGAAATGGCTGATTTGGAGGGTAGAGTCTATGGCATTGTACCTGCCTGAGGTCCCACCCTTCCTCAAACTCCACCCTTTCCAGGCTCCACCCCTCAGGTTTCCAGGAATTTCCCAACCTGGAGTTGGCAACTCTATCTCCTTCCCAGCCAAGCATCAACCTGCTGTTATCTGCCCCTCACTCTTCAACTTTCTGTCTCTCCCCCACACATACCTGCAGCCTCTACCATGCTCTGAAGCCCTGACTGCCATGTCACATTGGCTGTCATAGGAGGGCCATCTCAGCAGGGTATAAGGACACATAGTCCACCATTTTCTCCAGCGGAACTGATCTCTGCCATCTGGAGAGCAGTTGTAATTCTAAGTAATCTCCAGCCCTCAACTGGAGATTGGCAACAATGGCTCCCCAGGAGGAAAAGTACAGTATTTCTCTGCAATGGGAACCAAAGCAGCTTACATCATTCTCTTCTCCCTCTTTGTCTTGCACAACAACCCTGTGAGGTAGGTTAGGCTGAAAGTCTACAACTGGTCCAAGATCACCCATTCAGCTTCCACAGCAAGATCCTGGGTCTAGTAGACCCTGCTCTGAAGTGCTGACTGCTATGCCTAGGGTAGGCAACCTCCAGGTGGAGTCTGAAGATCACCAGGTATCATAAACTCTACCATAAAATCTCCAGGAATTTCCCTACCTGGAGCTGGCAACCCTAGTCATGACTGGCCCCAATGCATTTTCTCCCAAAGGACAAAATAGGCATGGAAAGGGCATTTACTGACAGAACCAAGTTTAGTTGCCTAGCAACAGTCACTGAGGAGAAAGTACAGTTGCCAGCTCTGAGTAGGGAAATACCTGGAGAGTTGGGGGGTGGATCCTGTGGAGGGCAGCATTTGGGCAGGGAAAGACCTCAGCAGGGGGAACTGATCTCTGCCTGACAGACCCTGCTCTGAAGCGCTAACTGCTATGTCTAGGGTAGCCAACATCCAGGTGGAGCCTGAAGATTGCTGGGTATCACAACTGAACTCCAGACAACAGATCTCCCCCCCCCGGAGAAAATAAATGCTTTGGATGGTGGGTGTTATGTATGCAGACCACCACCAGGGGTCTGTGGCTAAATAAGGAGCTTGGGTCCCAAATACAATAGGACCCCAGATCCTAGACCACTTAGTGTCCACCAATAGGCCTTCTGGTGGGAAATTCAAACCCTCCAATAGGACCGGCGGTGTACTGGGTTGGGTGTATATAGTTGGCCCTTGTGGGGCCAGTTTTCCAGTCTTCTGTGTGTGATGTACAATAAACGTGTCTGAACACATGTTGTAGTCTGAGTCTCTATGTGGCGAACCCAGTACTTTACAGTGGCGACGAAGATGGGATCCGATGAGCAGGCCTGACTCTCCATCCAGCACAGCACCAAGCACCAATCCAGAGGAAGCCACCGCTCCCAAGCAGCACCGCATCGCGCCCCAATCTTCCGGACATCGCTCCCTGCATAGCGCTAGAGTCATGGCAACTGCTTCAGGAAACCTCGAAGTTTTTGACCCCACACATCCCAAATTCTGGGATTCGCGGATGGACCCACTGACCTGCTACCTCACCTACCATGAAGAGACCAACACCGGCAAGAGACGGGTCCTCCTTCTCAGTTCCTGTGGTATGGCCACCATCTGGCTCATAAAGAATCTCCTGGCCCCCAAGGCAATCCTCAAATGCCCATACGAGGAGATAGTCATGGCCTTGACCCGGTATTTCACACCCAAGCCAACAACGATGGCCAGGTAGATGGAGTTCCAGGGGCACATTCAGAAGCCCAGCAAAACAGCTGCTGCTTTTATGCCCACGCTGCATCAACATGCCATGGAGTGTGTTTTCACCAAGGTGGAAGAAAACATCTTGACCCAGTTTGTCTGGGGCACCAGTGACGTAAAACTCCACCACAAGATGATCGGCACCACCAACCTCAAAATCGATGATGCGCTCCAACTCGCCATTGCCTATGAGGCCTCCCGCCCTGACCGTCCACTGGCAGCATCCCATCTCATGATCCCTGACTCCCTGACGTCCATCTTGTCCGCCCCACCAGCCGCCGGAAGCCACCGGGTGCTACCAGAGCCTCCAAGCACACCAGGAAACCCACCAGCTGTGGGGAAGTGCACAAGAGAAAGTCATGCCGGTTCCGTGACGCTGTCTGTCATACATGTGGGAAACAAGGACACCTCACCCGTGTTTGCAGGTCTAAGGGCAACCGGAACCAGCCACCCCAGCCACAGCCATGCTTCTAGACCTCCACACACAACAAGGCTGCTGTGGGAATGGATGACCTCTACCTCCTGACCAGTCAAACCTCATTACAGGTACTATGCCTCCCCAACCTACCCGCAACCCCAAAGATCCAGGTCCAGATTGAGGGGTCCCCCTGCACAATGGAAGTGGACTCCGGGTCAGCAGGCTCCATCATATTGATGAAAACACTGAACAGAATTTGCCCAAACGGGGGGGGCACCTGCACCCATCACCCTTGAGCCTAGTGAACTTTCAATGGAACCCAGTTCAGATTTGGGGTGTGGGGACTTTCAGAGTGAAGTACTGGGGGTTCAAGGGTACACTGGACTTGAATGTGGTCAAGGGCTTGGTTCGTGCTGCTGGGCATCCCTGTTGGGGGGATGAGGCAATGCATGCCACAGGATTTTGCAGAGATTTGCGAGAATTCCCTGGGGGTTTCGATGGGGCTCTGGGTTGTTATAAGGGGCCCCTGATTTCACTGTAGCTTGACCCCCTGGTTGCTCCCATCCGCATGAGGTTCCACCGTGCCCCGATCGCATTACAGCCAAAAATAGACGCAGAACTAGACCGCTTGGTGGCGCAAGGGGTCCTGGAACCTGTCTTGCATGCACAGTGGGAGACTCCTATAGTGACCCCCGTGAAGCCCAATAGGGATGTCCGCATCTGCGTGGACTATAAGTGCACTTTGAACAAGGCCCTCCATGACCACTCATACCTGATCCCGGTCGTGAGTCACGTATTAGCTTCCTTGGCGGGGGCCAAGATCTTCGGGAAGTTGGATCTTGCACAAGCATACCAACAATTCCTCATTGATGAGGCCACGGCTGGCACTCAGACCATCGTGACACATCGGGGGGGCATTTAAAGTCAAGTGGCTGCAGTTCGGGATTAGTGTGGCCCCAGGGATATTCCAACAACTAATGGACTCTCTATTAAAAGGGATCCCTGGAGTGACGCCATTCTTTGATAACGTCCTCATCGCTGTGGCCACCTCAGATGACTTCACCACCCTCCTCTGCGCTGTCCTCCATCGATTCAACTCGGCGGGCCAATCCCACCCCTGCCCTTGGGAGCCTCTTGCTCAAGGGCATCCCGAATTCACCCCTGCAGGTCACTGACATTGCCCATGCTTGGCCTGCAACCTCATCCTTTCCTGGGTCTTGGGCTGGGTGGTGAGGGAGTGGTCCGTGGCCTCAGCGGCCCGGAGTTTACGGCTTTTGCCAAATGTCAGGACTAATTGTCAGCCCTTAAGGGACGTCTCTTGTGGGGAGAGAGGGTGGTGGTCCCCAGTGACCTAAGACAGCAAGTCTTCAACACGCTCCACAAGGCCCACCCGGGAATCATCAGAATGAAGGTGATGGCCTGGAGCTATGTGTGGTGGCCGGGGATTGACACGGAGATTGAGTCATGGGTGCAGGGTTGCCAAACATGCCAGGCAGTCTGCCCAAACCCACCGAGTGCACCCACTCAGCCATGGGAGTCTACCCATAAGCCGTGGTCCTGGCTCCACATAGACTTTGCCGGGCTTTTCCAATGATTACTCTTCTTGGTCACTGTGAACTCCTACTCCAAATGGTTGGAGGTCAGCCCAGTAACCACTACATCATCAAAGGCTGTCATCTGGGCACTGCACTGGATCTTTGCAACTCATGGACTGCTGGACACCATTGTCTCCAACAATGGGGCAGCATTTACATTGTCAGAGTTCCAGGACTTCCTGCAGAGGAACCTCATCTGCCACGTGAGGTCAGCACCTTTCCACCCCATGACCAACGGACAAGTGGAGCGAATGGTGCACACCGCAAAGGAAACTCTCAGCTGGATCTCAGCTGGAGACTGGGAGTTTCATCTTGCACGCTTCCTCCTGACTCAGCGGATGACACCCAACTCCATAAGTGGCCGATGCCCCGCAGAACTCTTGATGGGTCACCGCCCCACCATTCTGTTGGATCGGCTACACCTGGACCGGACACCAGAATCCAGGAAGATGATGGAACAACGGGAAGCTCCCAGGGGGTTCTTCCCAGAAGACCCCGTCAACATACGGAACTTTGGGAAGGGACCCCCATGGCTGGCGGGATGAGTAATCCGGGCAACCGGCCCCAGGTCGTATGAAGTTTCTACAGAGGACTATCAACTCCTGAAGAAACACATCGACCAACTGCGGAGGCAACAACTTCCGGTAGCAGAGGAACTATCCCTGCGACTTGTGGGGCCTGAGCCCTTCACACCTGAGGCGAGGACCTGGACTGACCCACCTAACCACAGGGAGACACCAGAGGTAGAACTGACGGCCACAATGCTGGAACCAGTGGAACCGATGCTGCCCCCGCAGCAACCCGAACCAGCCAACCAGCCCGACACAGATGAGATTCAGACTGATGCCTTATTGGATTACAACTCAGACTACAGAGGAAGACTACAAGAGAGTCAGAAAGCTAGATAGGCAGGATACTGACCACCCTTGCTTTTACTACTCTCTGATGCTATCCCTTTGAAGTGTAGATTGTACTCTTAGGGCTTCTCCCTTGCTCTCCACACAGTGCCATGCTTCTTCATCTTGGCAACATGAGAGCAGGATATCTTTCCTGAATCTCTATCCATCTAGCTAATTAGCCTAGAGAATCTATCTCTCCTCTATCCTATCAAGAATGGAGTTCCTTAAATAAAAGGATTCACATTAGTTTTGCAAATATGAAGAGGCTATGTGTAACTTTTGTTTCTTGCTCGCACACATACTGTGCCAGATGTCTTCACTGCATTTATGAGCCTTTGTGCACTCTGCTACTGATATATTCCAATAGTGATGTCATTCTAGGACTTCAGTTTCTCCAAATTTTATGGTATACCAGAAAGTCCACCTTCCAAAGCTGCTATTTCCTCTTGAGGAGCAGATCTCTATAGTCAGGAAATTAGTTGTAATTCTGGGAGGACTCCAGGTCCCACCTTGTGGTTGGTAACTCTAATTCACATATGTGCTCCTGCAGCTCTGGCTCACAAGAGCAATCTTCAAAGTGCCTGCTTGGTTATGTGTATGTCTTTTCACATTAAAGGCAATCTGCAGAGTTAATGCACAATTAATCTAAACAGTCCAGACTGTGCTATCTCTGTAAACAATCAGTAACATTCGGTGGACAGTCTAGTGTGGCTAGATTTCCTTAAAGGTCTACCAAAAGACAGGTAACTGTGTCAGGATGCAGTTTTCTGAAATGACAGTGCACATCAGTAATATCTATTACTAGGAAGAAGGCCCGTTGCAGCCATAAAGGCAATGGGTGCTAGCTTGGCCAGGTGGCAGCAGGCCCCAGCCCCCCTGCTGCTTGAGTGTCCCACTCGTGAAGACGGCTGCCTGCCCGCCAGGTGTGCGTGGAGGGCAAGGCAGCTGGGCATGACAGGGCTGGGGAGGCGGTGAAAACTGCCTGTCGCCCTACGGGCCACAGGGAGGGCAAACAAGCCAGCTCTGAGAGGGAAGGGGAGGGGGCTTAAACTGCCTCTCCCTCCAGTGGCTTGCTTGGGTTCCCCAGAGCCACGAGGAGGGCGAGCAAGCTGACACTGACAGGGAAGGGGAGGCAATTCCAACCGCCTCTCCTCGCACAGCTTGGTCAGCTTCCCCGCGGGCATCTTCCCCCCAAGCTCATTCTGGGGGCAGTGCTGGGTCAGCGAGGGCAGGGGCAGTGCAGGGAATGGTGCCAGAGACTGAACCCCCCCCCGAGGGCTTGCGGCCTCCTGGGGCTAGGCTGCGGTGGCCCAGGGAAGCGTGGCACGGCTCTCTGCCCCCATCAGCGAGCTCTGCTCCTCGGTGATCTAATGGCTCAACGGTCGCTTGGCTTGAGGTAAAGGGAATGTTGGGATTGTTGGCTCTGTGGGTAGGACGCAGGCACAGCTTCTGATGGGTAATTCATGCAGCCAACCTATTTTGGTGTGCAAAGAACGTTGTGGGATGAAAATACAATTATATATTAGGATAGGATGTGATGCTCTCTGGTTCTTGGACATTTTGAAATTAGAGACCTTCATACGTTCTCAGAGCCATAGATGCAAAGGTTTTGGACCTCTTCAGCCTATTTTCAAAGTAATTTGTGAAAGTAACTGAGTTTTCATCACTTTGGGATGAGGATTTTTGTTTTAAACAGCAGCTGACTGTTCCATTTTCAAATTTGATTGCTAAGAAGTGTCAGACAGGCTTGGTTCAGACATAACAACAAACTGCAGGTTTGCTGCTATGCCTGGGAGGGAGATCTTTGAGAGTTCATGCTTCGATTTGACAAACAGTAGTGTGAACCTGCCCAGCAAACCAGAATTCCAAACTGCCCAGCAAACCAGAATTCCAAAATGGGAAACAGCCATGGTTTTATTATGTTTTGCTTTGCTTATCTCACTGGGGGGGGGGGTGCTATATGATCCCAAGGATAGTCAGACTTGTTCTCATAGGTTCACTGTGTCTCAACCATGCTTTGTTAGACTCATTTTTATACCTCTCTTCTAGTATGGCTAAGTTTGGAAACTTTGGATTCAGAAGTTGTTTCCAAGTAAGGCCTCTGAGAACCCTAACATGCAAAGGATGTTTTTTATTGCCCTCCCACAAAATGACTTTGGTTAATTTCCTTCACTTTTGATGCCGCTGAGTATTCTTAAAATGATTTTGAGGCCTGCTTGTATTGATTATGTAATGCGTGTTGTTTACTTCTGGTTGATTTTTTAAAAAAAATGTTCATTTTCAATATGGCATTGTTAATTTTAATTCTAAAGTAGGAGGAAGCAACCAGAGTTTCATCCCAAAGCTTATTTTACATCCAAAAACTCCTGCCAAGATCATCTCCTGTTCTTTGTCCATACCTGGGAACCCCATTTAGCATTCCCAAACACATTGCTTTACCTTTTAGATAATCTCAGCAATTCTTTGTTTCATGGAGCAATCACATTAACATGCCCTCAGGTCTAATTTTTGCTATAACTAGGCAACCTCAGCTCCATTGCTGTGTGTCTTGTCTGGGTGCCTAGTGACAATGCTCCCCCATAGTGTTTGGGTCCTCCTGTGAGATGCTGGTTTGCCTCACATCTTCTCCCTGTGGATTTCTGCTCTTCCCCCAATACCTTCCTTTATTCCTGCTACTTCCTTTATTTCTAAATTGAACTTGAATGTGTGTGTCTTCTTGCTGTCAGACTACTGGAGAAATCAGTTCACAGCAACAGTCATTCAAAGGAATATAAAGTTATTGAGACATTGATAGGATCCAGACTCTAGACGTTTTGTGTTAGAACTAGGGAAAAGCATGCAAAGCAAGCAATTATACCTAAATCAAGCATGACCCTAATGGCCTGGGGCCAATCACACCTAGGCGTGAGACCTGCCGAAATAACAGCTCATAATTCCCAGGGGAAAGAAGACACCAGGCTCTGCTGGAGCTCAAGGTTACTTGCCTAGGCTGACTAAGATAACAAGAGCAACATAGAAAAGGCTAAAAGTGAAAGTAGACATTCCTCACATTCCCCTCTATCTCCATGGCAACCAAGCCCTAGAAAGTGGGTGCAAGGCTGACATTCTGCCATCCCAAAGACCCTACCCCACCGGTGTAAGGGGGTATTTTTTATGGAAGGCACACACAAGCCGAGGGGCATTAACATAATCCCAGTACACCCATTCATTCTGGAAGGGGTCAAAGTCCTTCCATTTAATCAGATAATACAGGTGACGATGCTTAAGTCACACCCTCATAGCAGGTCCCAGCCTTTTCCCTGTGGCTGAGTGGCTTTGTCTCTGCTTGAGGAAGCTCCGTCTGGGCTCCCCCCACATCAGCTTGGAGGGCCCTTGGTTGTTTGGGATGTGTTCCCATCTGGTTTCACCTGTGCTGCAGAGCTACGCCGCTCTGATGCCTTCTCTTCATGTGGGTTGAGATCCGTCGGGCAGTTAACAGCAAAGTGGCCAGGCTCTCCACATCTTACGCACAGACCCGGCTTCATTCTCCGGTCTCGCATAGACTCCCAGGCCTTTGTGTGTTGGCTCTATGACTCACCCCCCAGGGTTTTAGGGGTTGTTCTAGGCTGGTACATCTTGATTAAGGCCACCCAATTCTCAGCCTCACTGGCTTCTCTGATCCACCCACTGAGGGTTAGCAGATTCCCTTGCCCCAGTACCTTCTCCAGGATGGTTCAGGCCTGACCTGTAGAGCTTGATGAGAACTTCCTCGAGCCATCCCTGCACCTTCGCCATGTACATCTTGAACTCATCAGAGAACTCTTGCACCAACTGGTTCCCTTGGCACAGGGACCGCAGCTTGGTCCAGGCTCTCTCGAGTTCTAGGGGGTCTTTGTACTGCTCTGAAGGGCCCACATGAATGTGTGTACATCATGGAACTTGGGGCCTCTGATCTTGTGAAGGCTCACGAACCAATCTGCCGCCTGGTATTCCAAGTGTGAACTGATGTAATCCCCTTGGTGCTCATCCAAGGTGAGGGTGGGACCTGAGTCCCACAGGAACTTGTACACTTGTAGCAATAAGAAAGCCAGTTTTTCAGGGTTGCCATTGAAGGTGGTGTCTAGTAGTTCATGGGGCTGCTCTGACCCAGTGTCGGGGTGGCCAAAGCGGGCAGTCCCAAGGGAACTGCTGCAGGTGCTTGACTGAGAAGTATTTGCCCCGGCAGGACTTATCCAGGGGGTACTTATGCCAGTGGGACTTGGGCCAGCGGTGCCAGCTGCCACTGGCCTTGGTCTGGTCTTCCTCCACCATTGGGGATCCGACCTCTCAGCTCATGTTCAATGGTGTTGAGTACGAGACTTAAGGCAGCAGCTCATGAACAATGATTCAGCTTTATTTACAAGGTAGGAAACAACATGAGAACAGGAGAACAACAGGCCCTCTTTTAAACTATCCCGACTGGAATAGCCACGCCTCTTGTTGCATAAATAACTGATCAAAACAGTAACATAACAACCAATACATTTATCTCCCTCCATAACCTTCAAGCATCCCGAATGGCCTGCTACGCAGAGCAGCCAATCAGAGTTTGTTCTTTTGGATACCAGGCCTAGATAGGAGTGAGATTCAAGCTCCGTTATTTATGTATACCAGATACATAACAAATGGCCATAGCAATGAGGCTTGGTAGGTCCAGCATCATTTCATGGGACTCGTGCCTCAGCTCCTTGGTCTCTCTGTGGAACTCATGCCTCACCCACTCAAGGTCCACTTCTTCCACAACAGGGAAGTGGCCCAGGTCATCTCAAAAGGTGCTCCTGTAGTGCCTGTCACAGGTGATCCATTGGGGATTGGCTGTCAGTGCCCAGCTTGCCTCGGTCCACATGGGTATGTGAGCCAATGACTCTTTGGGCTTTGTCCTATCTCTAGGTTCTCCAACAGTCAGGGGAGTAGCCGTAGTCTTCGGTTTGGTGTCATCTCCAGCCATTGTAGGGTGTGAGGTATGGGAACTTTGGGAAGTTCTAACACTTTGTCAGACCCCTGGAGAAATCAATTCCCAACAACAGTCATTCAAAGGAATATAAAGTTTATTGAGACATTGATAGGATCCAGACTCTAGATGGTCTGTATTAGAACTAGGGGAAAGTGTGCAAAGCAAGCAATTATACCTAAATCAAGCATGACCCTAATGGCCCAGGGCCAATCACACCTAAGTGTGAGGCCTGCCAAAATAACAGCCCATAATTCCCAGGGGAAAGAAAACACCAGGCTCTGCTAGGGCTCAAGGTTACTTGCCTAGGCCGACTAAGATAACAAGAGCAACATAGAACAGGCTAAAAGTGAAAGTAGGCATTCTTCACACTCCCTTCTGTCTCCATGGCAACCAAGCCCTAGAAAGCGGGTGCAAGGTTGACGCTTGCTTATTGGATGTTAGTATTCTCCTTTTTCTCATAAAATCAATCTCTTTTTTACCTTGGTCCAGTTATTTCTAGAGTTCTCTTAAAAGGAAAGATTGCCATGAAAAATAGGTGGGGAGATCTCTCTAGATTATCCCCCTCTTGCAACCTCTGTCTCCTTTGCTAATTCCCCAACAAAAGCAGGAGACAGCCCCTTTTTGGGACAACACATAGCATTTGGGTAACAGCTCCAGATTGGGAAGTTCTTGGAGATTTGGGGGTGGAGTCTTGGGATGGTAAGGGCTGGGGATGGAGGTGACCTCAACAGGGTATAATGCCATACCATCCACCCTCCAAAGCAGCCATTTTCTCCAAGGGAATGGATCTCTGTCATCTGGAGAACAGTTGTAATTCCAGATGACCTCCAGCCTTCACCTGGAGGTTGGTGACCCTAGGTGCCATGGAGGAAACAGCTGCTTTGGAGGATGGAGTCCATGGCATTATACCATTCTGAGGTCCCTTCCCTCCTCAAACCCCACCATCCCCAGGGTCCACCCACCAAATCTCTTAAGAATTTCCTAACCTGGAGTTTGCACCCCTATCTCCTTCCCCACAACAGTCAACCTACCTTTATCTGACCTTCTGTCTTAAGGTTCCCCCATGCATGGGACCCTCTACCTAGGAAAACTGTGGCCCAGTTGTGTGGTGTGGGCCACTGGGTCAGACCCATTTTCATGGTAGGAACCCTCAAGGACTTGTGGGGTTCCTCTTTCCCTCCCGCAGGCAACCCCCATATCCTCTCCCCTTTCCCTGCATCATTCTCCCCTCCTCAGCCATTCACCAACCTATCTTTTATCTGTCTCCCATTTTCAGGTATATTTATTATTTATTTACCTCATTTATACCCCACCTTTCTCCACAGTGGGGGTCAAAGTAGTTTATGTTATAAGCAATGTGGGACTTGGACCATGAGTCTCCCAGACTCTACTCTGAATCTCTAATTGCTACACCACACTGGCTTTCATAGGGTGGTTCCTGTTGGACAGTAGAAGATAGCCAGGTCCAATGTTCCCTCTAAACTGAGTTAGTGTGAGCTAGCTCACAGTTTTTTAGCCTCCGGCTCACACATTTTTGTCTTAGCTCAGGAAGGATGGCTCCAGAGCAAACTAACTTATGCTGCGGCCAAATTGCTCGCTCACAACTTTATTGCCAGTAGCCCACAAGGCAGAATTTTTGCTCACAAGACTCCACAGCTTAGAGGGAGCATTGGCCAGGTCTAGCTGAGTCACTAGCTGAGTCACAAGTAGTATCAAGTCATCAGAGGTTGCTTCCAGTCCTAGGGTATCAAACCTCCATGTGAGACCTGGAGGTCACCCATAATTACATCTGAACTCTAGGTGCAGAGACCTGCACCCCTGGACTGCTTTGGAGGGTGGACTCTATGGTATAATATCCAGCTGAGGCCTCTCCACTCCCTAAATCCTGCCCTCCTCAGACTCCACCACAAAATCTCCAAGAATTTCCCAACCCAGAGCTGACAACCCTAACCCAGTCTGTCCTCAATAAGTCCTCCCTCAAAGGCCAAAATAGGCCTGGAAAGGTCCCTGCCCCCTCCCCCTGCCTTTTACTCAGAGAAATCTAGCATGGAATACTGTGATTGCCTGCCATGGAAGGAATCCCTTGCTTAAAGCTACAGGCATTCCTTTTATCATTTTTGGCTTTTTAAATATACTTTTTGTTTTAGATTTCACATTTTTCTGCAAACCTGGGGCCCTTTTCTGGGTTGTAGAAAAATCCATCTTGCCCATTCACAGCTCTAGTTAGCAGAAGTAAGTATCCAAAGACTTAACTATTAGAAGATAAGTGGGCACCTGCAAAAGACTTGCAGGGAGGATGCATCCCACCCACACCCACCTTTGCTCCCTTCCTTTCCCTCCTTCTAAAATAATCTTCCACCTCCCCTTTATCCCCCTCCCCTTCCCTGACAATCTTACCTACCTCTTTCTCTGCCAATCTCCCCCCTATATTTCTCTACCTCACCTTCTCTAACAGTTTACCCCCTCTCTTCCCCCCTACGCTTCTCAGTCTATATCCCCCCACATCTCTCTTTCTCCCCCTCCCCTCCTTGATCTCTTCAGCTACAGGATGACTGATTAGAAAGGGGGAAAGGAGTTTAAAAGGACATACTACAGAGGGATGTGAGTGGGAGAGGAAATTCATTCTCATCCCTGCCTCTGTAGCTGCTAGCTCAGATGTCAGACTCTTGAACAAACGTACTCCCAACAACACTCTCTTGGCAGTGATTTATTTATTGAGAGATGAGGATGTATCAAGCTAAGACCATCTTGTGTCAGAACTGCTTGGATTGGTGCCAGTTCTGGAATTATACATGATTTAAACAAGCCCCCCCCCATGACCCGCCCAATCACTCCATTCACTCAGCCTGCCTAAGCCTAGCACGCTCTGTTAACCCCCCTCCCCCAACCTGCGAATCTACAGTTACATTATGTACGACAGACCAGCTAGCAGACACAGGCATCCAAAGTTGTTTCACATACCTCCCGTGGCGAGAGGCCTCTTAAGAAAACAGTTGCAAAGCAGCTAAATGAAGCTGGTTCCCATACACACACACAGAAACTCACTGTTTCCCCCACCAATGACCCCTCATTCAGAATCCAAATGATATGGTTACAGGTACTGATGTTGGAATATACAAAATCCCATGGCAAATGAGGTTCGGTGTTTGATACAGCTACCCTTTTAAAACTTTCTCCTAGCTTCTAATTGGTCAGACTGTGGGGAGAAGCAGCTGGGGAGATGTGGGGGGAGGAAGCAAAGTATCCTGTGTGCAATTCCCAGGCATCATTATAGTCTTCAAGCATCATGAAATACCTCTCTCCTTTTAGCAGCAGGGAAGTGCAATCTTTTAACTCATTGCAAAGTGAAAGCAAAGATTTGTCATGGTATTGAAAAGATATCATTTATTTGTACTAGCTGTTCTTACATGATGGTAAGAACCAACATGATGATTGGTTCTTACAACCAACATGATGGTTGGTTCTTACAACCAAGAGGAGTGGTCACAAAATGGCAAGCAACCATGGCAGTCTCTGGCACTCTCCCAAAGGCAGCCTCTTACACACATGCCAGTTTAGTGATTAAGTGTGCAGACTCTAATCTGGGAGAACTGGGTTTGATTCCCCACTCCTCCACTTGCAGCTGCTGGATGACTTTGGGCAAGCCATAGTTCTGTTAGAGCTGTTCTCTCAAGGACAGTTCTGGAAAGAGCTCTCTCAGCCCCACCTACCTCACAGGGTGTCTGTTGTGGGGAGGGGAAGGGAAAGGAGTTTGTAAGCCGCTCTGAGACTTCCTTGGGTAGTGAAGGGTGGGGTATAAATCCAATCTCTTCTCTTCTCTTCTCTTCTCTTCTCTTCTCTTCTCTTCTCTTCTCTTCTCTTCTCTTCTCTTCTCTTCTCTTCTCTTCTCTTCTCAACTCTGACAAACAATAGTGAGACAGGACCTCCACTGCAAAGATGAGGTGCACAGTCTCTGTGGTTAACCCTTACTTTTATGATACAATAGAAACTGATCTCAATTTAGGTGTGTAGAAGTCCCCAGGCTCTTTACAAAATGAGACTTTCATTTCAAATTCTGGCTATTTATAATTCAAATATGATTAAAGAAATAGTAATCAGAGTGTGTATTTAAACATTTTAATCCTACTGCTGAACTGTGGGTTGAAAAGCTCATTAATCAAAGGCTTTCTCCTATTTCATATGAATATTTATTTATAAAAAGTGGTTGTCATTTTCTCTATTTCTTTCACAGAGACTATTTTTTTTTCTTTAAAGCCCTTTAAAAGTTGACACTCTAGGCAACTTTCCATCTGATCCTGGACTCAGCCCATACTGAGCTTCAGCCTGACACCAAAGCACTCACTTGGATTTAGTCTGTTTATTTCACAGACAATTCTGACTAAGCGGTATTTATTATTTGTTTATTATTTGCATTTATTGTCCAAGAACCAGATAAAATATGAAAAATGAAAGATAAATATGTCCCAGTTTCAGTTTGTGATAGGTCATCATTCCAAATTGATCTGAAGGGAATAAAGTACTGGAAGCACTACTATGTGAATGGCTTCCTTCCATGCTTTGGGGCATGTTTGCAGCATAGCTTCATTCAACCTGTATTGTACCTTTAAAACTAAAACATCCTACATGCTGGGAATTGAAGAATTCATTCTAGTATAAATCAATGTCTGCCTGTTTTGGAGGATTAATTTTCTACTGTAACTACAGATTGACTTTTTAATGGGATAATTGCACAATAAATATCTCTCTATATAATAATTCTGTTTTGGTCATGGACTCTCCTGAACATTCCACACACACCCACAGCCTTTGGCTCTGTGATCTGTCACTCAGAAGCTGTCCCTATCCACTGGCTGCATTGCCTGAGTCTTGCCTCCAATATTCTAAACAGTTTGCTGTTCCTCTCCCTCCAATAGCCAGTCAGAACACAGAGGTCATTTGCATATGCAACCTGATTGGCCTTTGCCTCTAACGTTCTAAACAGTTTGCTATTGCTGTTGGGAGTCACTGAATGTGTCCTGAGGTAAAGTACATTTTCCCTTAAATGGTCACTGGAGTTGCCAATCTCCCTGTGGGGCCTGGAGATCTCCCAGAAATCTCCGTGTTCCCCAACCACAGCACATCATTTCCCCTACAGAAAATTTCCTATCTATTACAATGGCTGTTTTGGGCAGTGGACTCTATGGCATTATGCCCTTCTGAGGTCCCTCCGCATCTCAAACCCTGCCTCCCCAGGCTCTACCCCTCAAATCTACAGGTCTGGCCCTCCCCTTAGTATTGTCAGCCTCCGGGCAGCACCTGGAGATCTCCAAAATCAGTTCTCTTGGAGAAAATGGCTGCTTTGGGCAATGGACTCTATGGCATTATACCCTGCAGAGGTCCCTCCACATCCCAAACCCTGCCCTCCCCAGGCTCTACCCCTCAAATCTACAGGTATTTCCCAACCCAGAGTTGGCAACCCTGTAACTGGCTATGGAACAGCTTTCCAGACCCTTGGAACCCAGAAGACATGGCATAGGAGGAGGGGCTTTTCTTCCTTAGCTGCCATTGCATAACCCCAAATCAACATAAGTCAGGGGTGGAGGGAACCATACCTGTTACCATGAGGTTGTTCTCTCATACAACCCACTTGGGGCAGCAAAATGACTTCAGACAGCCCTGCCTTATAGCTAAACAGAAGGAAATAAACATGGCTTGCTTCCCTCTATTTTCCCCTTCCCTCTGCCGCCTCACCAGCCACAGCTGGGACACTCATCTGGAGCTTCCTTCTAGAGCTCATTGTATTTCTTCCCACAACGGGCCTTACTCCTAGTTGACTATATTCCAAACTAGCCTGATACCTGTAATTTTCTACAGTATTTAAGTTCCGTAAATCCAGTTATACTACTGATGATGTGAAGTTTGAAATGTAACATTTGTTGCAGGAATTCTAATGAAGAAGTCTGTAGTGTAAAAAATGAAGTGTGCAGGGCCTTCACTTGCAGTCTGGTGCCATTGCAGAGTGTGGGTGGGTTGAAATTCCGCAACAGCATCACTGGAGCCCCCACTTTGAGGAGAAGCTTGTGGGCTGGGAAGCCAGGAGGGTTGAGGGTAGTGGATCATATCATCCATTTGTACCACTGAGTCCACAGATCTGTACTCCATTTCTGCCCCCTCAAAGGAGTTAAATAGAGTTTCATTAATGATGGTAGCCCTATCGTTCTTGGGGGTCAGAATGGCACACTTGTACAAGCTGTCCATGGACTTTTCCATGATACTGGCAATATCAGGGTAGATCCTGGCTGTTAGTTCTGATAGGGTCCTAACTACTGAGGCCAGGCATGAAGGGATGTGTTTTTACCTCAGAACATTGAGATCCACACCTGAGCAATCAAAAGCAGGTGGGTACAAGCAGGCAGGTTTTACCTCAGAACTCTGAGCTACACAGTTGACCAACTGGGGGGGGAGGAGGAAGCAGCCTGCCAGGCACATAGAAAATAATTGGGGGAACACATTTTGCCCCTTTTTTTACCACCTTAGGGGTTGTGTTTCTCAGAAATTTCTTTGTAGTGGGGATTGACATCATGGTAGGAATGCACTTCCTTTACTTTGGGTTTCTTGGTGCAGGGGTTTGGCCTTGGCATTGAATTGGGGGCGCATTTTTGCAGGGCATACTTCTTTTTTTACTAAAATACTTCTCATTTATTTTACATTTGAGAAGTGAGACATAACTACGTATTCAAAGCAACATCTGAGCAATCAGATATTAATCAAATGCATATGAACCAATTTTCTAGAACCCACACTGTAAGACGTTAAATAACCGAATACAGGAAACCACTTTTCTACAAATTTGGTTTATATTTCCATAGTGGGTGGGAGTGTGGCTAAAGCCATTGGAGAGGCTGGGCCAGCAGCATTGCTAAGGTGATCCTGCTGGGGCAGCCTCCCTGATGGATTAAACTACCCTGCTCCTATATCTGACAAACACCCGCCTGTCTGATGTAAAGAGGGGGATTTTGTTTAAAGGCATCTGGGAAGCTGGGCAAGCAGCAGTGCTAAGGCAATCTTGCTAAGCAAGCCTCCCAATGGCTTTAAGGACTACACGCCCCTTCCAACCCTTGACAGGTGGTTGTCTGTCAGGTCTAGGTGGGGTAGCGTGTCTGAAGGCATCGAAAAGGCTGGGCCAGCAGGACTGCTTGGGGAGCCTCTCTGACAGCTTTCAATCTTCTGTCCTTGCTCCTGCACCTGACAGACAACTGTCTCTGTGGTGTAGGAGGGGGAGAGGTATTGCAAGCCATTGTGGAGGGTGGGCTGGCATGATTGCTAAGGTATTACTGCTGGGGCAAGCTCCCTGATGGCTTTAAGCACCCTCCACCTGCTGCTGCATCTGACAGACAGTCGCCTGTCAGGTTTGTGAAGTGGGGGGAGCGTGTGTTTTTTCCCCTCAGAACACTGAGCTCTGCGGCTGACCAATCAGAGAATGGGGGGTACAAGGAGGCAGCAGCCTGGCAGCCACATAGAACACAATGAGTGGAGCACATTTTACCCCTTTTGACCCCCTTAGGGGCTGAATTTCTAAAAATCCCTTCTTAGTGAGCATCTACGTCATGGTAGGAGTGCTCTCCCTAAATTTTGTGTTTCTAGGTCCAGGGGTTTGGTTTGGGCATTCATTTTACAGTGACGAGACTTTCTTTTATATATATAGATCATTGCAGTTAGGTTTGAACAGCGGCAAGAGACAGGAAACGTAATCCAGTTTGTTGAACTCTTGATGACCTGAAGTAGAAACTTTAGGGAATTTCACATTACCGAGATTCTGCCGGATTGAAGCCGTTTCTGATTCATCTTGAAGTAAACTGGTACAGGGCTGCCATTTCACACATGGCTTTCCCTGACCAGAAAAGAGCCGAATCAGAAGCGGTTTGGCAATTCAGACTGCACCGCTTTATTTTCCCGCCGTTTCCTGACGCGCCTTTTTTTAAAAAATGTTCGCTTTAGAGCGCTATAGCACTATACTGCTATAAAACAACATTGCAGGCATTCCAATGGGGTTGCTATGTTGCTATTGCGCTATATTGCTATACCGCTATAGCGTTATAGCGCTCTAAAGCTAACGTTCAAAAAAAAAAAAAGCCGGAGGTCACCCGCGCAGGCGAAAAAAGGCGGAGAAAAAGCGTATCGGATCTGGGAGAAGAAACTGATGACTACTTGGAAGCGGTTGACAGGTAAAACGCTTCAGCCCCGTTTCCTGAACGGGACAGAAGCGATACTGTGTGAAATTACAAATATATTCCAGTAGGGAACCGGTTCTAAAACGGTTCTGTCTGAAATGCCAGACCAGAAACCGTTTGGGAACCGTTCCTCTTCCGGGTTATATCATCTGTCTGAAATTCCCCTTTATCTTTGACATGTAGTGTTTCTTTTTTTATGTTATGTTATGCCAAGGAGAGTAGATTTTTTAATGAGAAAAGGTTTTTTCCACTTTTCATCACTGTTCTATATTTGAACACAAGTTCTTTGAAAGCAGAGACCAATTAAGATGACTAAATGAGACCCATAATCCATTTCAAGGTTCCCCAATGTAATGCAATTGGATGATAAAAGTCACAGAACGACTTCCAGGCTGAGATGCAGCAATGCGGCGGGTTCTCGGAATTGCTCCTGAGCACCCCTGACTCTTCATGTCTTTCCACAGAACTCTGGGGCTCCCGAGTTCCACCTGACCTTCCGGAGAGAGGTCGGGAGCAGGGGATGTGATCCGAGCACCCTGTGAGCAGTAGCGAGTGGGTTCAAGCTCAGGATCATCCCAAAGTGGAAGAACGGAGCTGGGCAGACATGGTCCGCCATATCTGCATAAGCTGTGGACACCTGACAAAGAGAGTCCAAAGCCTCATCTCCTCCATCGCTGAAGAAATTGTGAGTACCGGTAAAAAGCAACATTAAAGAATCCAGAGACCCGTTGACTAAGTCCCCTTTGAACATCTATAAAGAAGAGGAAAGGAGGAGCAGTCCCTCCTCCTTGACATAAACTGCTAGCAAAAGTTGTGGATACAAACACATTTAAAGAACCATAAGGGGCAAAAAAAAAAAAGGATACAAGCATTGTTATCTGAGCATTCTATCACTTGCTATGGGAAATATAAACTGCATAAGTCTTTGATTATTATTAAAAAGAGAACAAAAAACAGGGACATTTAAATGGAGCTTCCTTATATGGAAATGACTTCCATATCATTTTTTTTTAAGTCTTCTGGGCTCAGGAGATATTGGATAATAACAATCACCTGACTTTTGTGGGAAGAATCTCAGTTGTTATTATGTCTACTACAGCATGTCGTGATGCGCGGAACTCGCTAGCACTAAGGGGCCCATAAGGGAGTAAGAGTATCCAAAGGAAGACTGAACTCCACAGCTTTAGTGCAAATACTATGTACAATTTATTTACACCAAGCCTCCACCAACATCCAGTTCTCAGTGACAAAGCGCTCCGCTGCAACCATACATTAAGAGAGAGAACATACATTGTACAAGCAATACATTTATACAACCACTGACCAATCAGTACAGTGCTGAATCATGGTGATGCAAATTACTCAGTGCTGGACTGTACTGCCCTAAACTGGCTGGAACCAGCCACCCTTACAGCTCCTAGCTGTCATCTGCACTGACATAGATCAAACTCATCTAGGCCAGCCTTACACTAGACATGTATATCACAACACAACTATCTATTTTGCAACGTGGTTTGGCTCCTAGACTGTTGATAGAGCAAAGCACTTTGATTTTAGCTGAACTGAGACTATAGAGACTGTGTAATAAATGGATCCTCAAGTGAATAATGGGCTAAATGATGTAAGTTCAGACAACTTGGCTGATGTTAAGCTGACCCAGCTCCCATGGGATGAACTGAAATGCATGATTGTGGATTTCATTAAGTTAGCAATCAAAGAAACTTGTGCTGAATTATATAATAAAAGCTTAACTACTTCAATGGAATTTACAAACGACACAGATAAATTTTTGCATCAAACTTTCACAGACACAGAAAAAAGCTGCAAGCAAGAGAATTTTTCTTCAATCCAGAGGAAGATGCTGTACAAACCCAATAAAAAAGGAAGCCAAACCACATATGGAAGTGGGTGCTACAGAACCAAAGAGAATGATAATCATAGAAACAACCAAATTCTGGAAGCAAAAGCCACCTCAGAGAAAATAGAACACAGCCATGCAAATACCAACTTAAGCTACATACTGTTAACTTCAAAGCTAATCTATGCAGTCTTCAAAGGAAAAAGACACAGAGACAAGATTTTATTGAGAAGAAGATATCAGACAAAGAGAAAAAAATAAACTTTTTGTATAAAATGTATTTAAGAAACCTATCTTCCTATAAGATTGGATCAGGGAATGTTTAATAAAATGTAACCAGGGGTCTTGGGGGGGGGGAGCACACCGGAGCACAGCTCCGGGAGCTCAGGAGCCAAGCCCCGCCCCCAGCCGGCATCCCGGGGAGTCTTTCAGGCAGCCGAATGTCAATTTCAGCTCCATTATATCCTATGGGCCATTGAAATCAATGGTGAAAACATAGGGTATATTCTGGGGGCTGGAGGGGAGGGGGTTTGAGGGAGAGGCTCCAAACTCATAGGGTAGCTGATGAAGCCTCTCCCCAAGATACCCACCAAGTTTCAAGAACATTGGATCAGGGGGTCCAATTCTATGGGCCCCTAAACAGGTTGCCCCTATTCCCTCCATTGTTCTCTATGGTGGGGAAAAGTTACTTCTCTCTTTTTCCTCTTTCCTTCCTTCTTCTCTTCTCTTTTTCTTTCTTTCCCACCTTCTTCTCTTCTCTTTTTTCCTCCTTTCCCTGTTTCCCTCCTTCTTCCCTCTCTTTCTTTTCATCCCCTTTCCTTCTCTTTCTTTCCCTCTTTCCTCCTTCTGTGGCCCAACTCTCATGAGAAGGAGTTTAAACTTTAAACCTCTTCTCTCTTAGCTCCCCCACCCAGACCAGCTGGGGAAGGGGAGGGGAGGCTTTTGAAGATGCCTTCCCCCTTTTGCTTCCCCTTCTGACATCACTTCCGGTGATGTCAGGGGGTGTGGCATATGCTAATAGCCTAATAGCTCATTAGCATACCATATGCTAATGAGCTCCTGCAGCTGTTTTTTCTATGAAAAGACCCCTGAATGTAATCAAATTGAACGTTTTGTATTCAAAAGAAATTAAGCAGTGAGAGATGCTAGTGGGAAAAATGGGCATTGATGTGTATTTTGTATTAAAACTAAATTAGCAAGAATGATTATAAAGCAAAGGACTTTGCTAAAGATAAGAAGATGCTGAGAAAATATGAAAATTTATTGTAAGAGCTCCTGAATATATGTTATCAAATAAAATCAATAGTAGATCGCTTAGATAATTTTAAGTGAAAAGAGATAATATTGTTTAACTCATATAGTTGCAAAATTACTAGTTTACTAGATTAATTCATTGTTGTTAGTCATAAGGGAGAGATTCAAACTGAATGAAAGACAAGTCATTACTCTCCTTTTAATTTGCAATTTTGTTTGTGGAAAACTAATAAAAATATGTTTTTAAAAAAGTCACAGAACCAGGGGCTGTACTAATATGATCCGATGAATCCTATAAATACATTCAATGATCCTATTAATATATTCTATGTATACTATGAATCCTATGAATACATTCAACTAATGGCAGAATCTTCCTTCAGTGGAAGGAAGGAGCCTTCTGACACAAGGAGCCTTCTACTGGCAAAAGAATCATGTTGCCGTAAGAACAAGGTTGCTTGTGCTGGAGGGAGTCTCGGCCATTAATGGGAAGGGGGAGTTGCCAGGGCAGATTGGGATACAAAAATGGGCTGCCCCCCAACCAAACACCTCTCCCCACCACACCATCTGATGGAGCGAAGGGCTTCTCCCAGGCAGGGGAGGCAACAACATGACTCATCCAGGCAGGGGCAATTATGGTGGTCATCTATGGGCTGGTCTCATCATATCCTGGTTTGGGGAGATCAGCAGAGGTGGCCCCTCACACAAAAATTGCCATGAGGATCTTTCCCAGTGGCCATAATGGCCAATCTATCCCTGAGTTTGTTATAGTTGTACCCTGTTTTCCCTGCATAGAGTATGTAACACAGAGTTCTCTGACAGTTTTCAATTTGTGAGACAATTTCTGTGCTGGAATTGAATCAGATTATTTCCTGGGTCATCACCTGCCTTTTCTCAGTATGGACCAAAAACCTGTCTTGGCTTACCAGTTTTATCCAGAGATCCAATATCCAACTGCTGTCACCATTTTAAAACTACAGACAGGGAGGATTTTGGAAACCATAGTGCCCCCTATAATGATCCACCCCTGTTCTCCTTGCCTGAAAGTACCCAAGAAGTGATAGGGATCTCTCTGTGTGAGATGGGGCATGCCCACTTGCCCCCTTCCCTCCTATCATAACAGTAGGTTGCCACCACTCAGTCTCTTCCTTTTCCTCAGGATCAGCAGTTTGAGGCACTGATAGTGGTGATCATACGTGCATGTGTGTGTGTTGGCAGCCACACATACATCTCTTTCACCCTGCCTACTAATTCACTCTAGCCCAGTCAGGAGTTTCAGTCTATGTGCAGATGAATGGCCAGGCACTTTTGATAAGAATCTTTGGTCAATTTCTGAGATCTTTTAAATAAGAAAAAATATCTTATTCACTAACCAACAGATCTAATTTCTAGGAGCACAGAAACATACGACACTCAAATCAGAACTGTTAAATACTGGGTTCCATGGATGAGCAGACCCCACTACTAGTGATCAGCTCTACTTTATTAGTGATTTTAGCAAGTACAAGACTAAACTCCAGGGCTGTAGCCCTGTTTAAATAACATGCAATTGCCACACCCAAACACATCCCACTCCCAGTGATAGGCTATTTACATAACATTACTTCTTGACTGGTTACTTCCAGAGTCCTGGTGGGCTATTGTTCTTGGTCTCCAAGTTCAGCCAGTCTCTGGTAGAACAGTCCTGGGATGTTTCAGTCCCAAGACATAACACCTCTCCCCCCTAAGTTCCAAAGCACCTTAGCAGACAGAGTCTTCAAGGTATGCTGGTTTACGTCATTCCCTCTGAGAACATCGGGGCTCCTGTGGGGGTGGAGACGACACCGGAGACGGGCTCGGTGAGGCAGGAACCATTGTGGAGTCCAACGAGGCAAGAACAGAGTCCGAAAGATTTGTAGTGGACTGTGCAGGGCTTTCCTCTTCCCAGCCATCTGGCTGCACACTGTTGTGGAGGGGGCTGCTCTTGGTCAGTGGCGGCAGCAGTGATGATTCCAGGGCGCAGTCCTCTTCCCTGGCAGAAGACATCAGGCTCCTTGGGCAGCAGGCACTGGCGCAGCTGGTCTATGAGAGCCAATTTGGTGTAGTGGTTAAATCTCTAATCTGGGAGAACCGGGTTTGATTCCCCACTCCTCCACTTGCACCTGCTGATGTGACCTTGAGTCAGTCACAAGCTCTGGCACAGCTGTTCTTGAAAGAGCAGTTTCTGTCAGAGTTCTCTCAGCCCCACCTACCTCACAGGTTGTGGGGAGGGGAAGGAAAATGAGTTTGTAAGCCGCTCTGAGACTCCAAGTAAGGGTGGGGTATAAATCCAATCTCTTCTTCTTCTTCTATGTGCCTGCATAGAAGCTGGCCCCCATCCGTCAATACCTCGTACAATAGGGGTCTGGTGACTCAGGTAACCCTTGCCAGGATCCAGGCGGGGCCACTGGAATAGTTCCATGCAAAGACAGAGTCACCTGGCTCACTGGAGTTTGGTGCAACTCAGGGGCTCAGTCTGGGTGCAGACGGTCCAGCCATGTCGAGAGGCGGCAGCCCATTAAGAGTTCCATGGGGCTGCAGCTGGTGGATGTGCTCAGTGTCACTCAATGGCCAAAAAAGAAGACTGCAAGCCAGCGGTCGCAGTCCCCGTGGGTGAGCCACTTTAGTGCATCCTTGCTAGTCCTCTCAGGTTGTCCGTTGGTAGTGGGGTGAAAAGGAGCAGACCGCACGTGCCTGATGAGGTTCTGGCCCAGGAATTCCTGGAAATCTCCTGAGGTGAAGGCGGTGCCATTTTTAGTCACGACCGCTTCTGGTGGGCCATGGGTGCTAAAAATCTGTCTCAGGGGCCGGATGGCTGCACGGGATGAGGTAGATGCGGCTAGCACGTCTTCCAGCCACTTGGTGTAGGAGTCCACCAGGAGGAAGAACAGCTGCCCCTGGAATGGGCCGGCAAAGTCCAAATGCACCTGTGCCCACGATGTGTAGGTAGACTCCCACTGGTGAATGGGAGCCCTTGGAGGGTCGGGGCATGTCCATTTCAGGCCACCACACATAGCTTCTGGCCAATGCTTTCATCCTCAAGATTCCCAGGTTGGTCACATGCAGGACTACCAAAACCCATTTACACAGTGGTGGGGGAATAACTACCCAGCTACCCCATAGGAGGCACCCCTTTTAAGCTGAGAGTACATCCCTGCGGGATGCAAACACTGTGAATTCCAGGCCCAACAGTCCAGTGGACCATTCCTTTCCCACCCAGTCCAAAATGTGGGAGACGATGCAGTCCCTGGCGGTGTGGCAAGAAATGTCCGCAGCATGCAGAGGGCAGTCCAGCAGGTCCTCTATCATCAGGATTTGGTGTGCAGGGGCCGGGGCCAGGTCGACAGAGCTGAGCAGGAGGCTGGTAAGAACATTCACATGTCCTATAGACTTCCCCAGCTGGTATTGCTGGGTTTATTGGTAATCCCCCAGAAAGATGGACCAGTGCAGAACCCTGGGTGACAGCATCTGTGGCGTCTGATGGTCGGAGGTGAAGAGACCAAGCAGAGGCTTGTGGTCGGTTGCGATGGTGAAGGAGTGGCAGTACAGGTAATTGTGGAACTTCACTCCAGTCACGATCGCAAGGGCCTCTTTGTCAATCTGGAAGTATTTCTGCTTGGCTGATGATAGGGTCCTGGAGTAGTAGGCCACCAGCACCTCTCTCCCATCTGGCAGCCGATGGCCCAGGACTGCACCAATTCTGTAGGGAGAAGTGTTGCACGCCAAGACGACCGGCAGCATCTCATCGAAATGGGTGAGGACATCATTTGAAGTGATTAGCTCCTTTATGGCCTGGAAAGTGGTGGCCTGCTGCTGGCCGCACACCCATGGGGCCTTCTTGTCAAGCAGGCAGTGGAGTGGCTCTGCAAGCACAGCTTTATGGGACAGAAAGGAGTGGTAAAGGTCAGAAGGTCCAAGAAAGCCGGCAGCTCTGCCTTGGAAGTGGGAGCAGGTGCACTTGCAATGGTGCGAACCTTGTCAGGGGCTGGATGGAGGCCATCAGCGTCCATGGAGAACACCAAGAACTCTACAGGGGGTACCCCCAGGAGGCATTTCTCTTGCTTCACCTTCAGCCTGGCGGAATCAAATTGCTGCAGCATGGGTGGTTAAGTTCTCTTCCATGGGGCAGCAATCAACACATCATCAAAGAATGGTTGTGTTGGTAAAAATAGCCAAAAATACTTAAATACTTAGAGTTTACAATGGATCTTTGTTTCACTGGAGAGGAGATATTTCTTTCTGTTTAAAAAGCTTTATTTCTAAGGGTAAAAGGTACACAGGAAACCTACAAAGCAACAAACATGTCTAGAGTCACATTTTCACATCCTACTTCTAGAAAGCATGGTCACACAACAAGTACACAACAATAGAGAATCTCCTTCTTCTTGACCCCTAGAAACGAAGTCACCTGATTACATTAATCAATCAGTGTTACAAGACAGACCACTTTTCCTGGACTTTCTCCCCATTGGCTCTGTGCCAGTTTTCCCTTCCAAGTCAGTCTAAACAATAGTATAGATGGTAAACAAAGTTAACCCTATAATGGCTGGGATCTGAGACCTTGCAACTCATACATTTCCCCAGGATGCCTTTCAAAAGAGAATCCGTCAAGTTCTGGAAGATCCCTGGGGCCACCCTCACTCCAAACTGCAACCATTTGACTCTGAAAGCACCCCAGTATGTGACGATGGTCTGTGCCTCGGTGGTCAGCTCATCCACCGGGAATTGCTGGTATGCTTGGGCTAAGTCTAATTTATCAAAGGAGTCTCAGAGTGGCTTACAATTCCTGTCCTTTCTCTCCTGAAACAGACTCCCTGCTGTGAGGTAGGCGGGGCTGAGAGAGCTCTGAGAGAACTGTGACTGACCCAAGGTCACCCAGCTGGCTTCACATGGAGGAGTGGGAAATCAAACCCGGTTCTCCAGATTAGAATCTGCTGCTCTTAACCACTACACAACACTGGATCCCAAAGCAAAGAAGAAAAAGTGTCCAATATCAAGTAAAAATGGTTTTCTAGAATTTATAAAGCTTCGTGCAATAATCCCACAACAAAGCAAAATTTCTCTTTCTTCTTTTACTATCTTCCCTAGTAGTTTGCCTCCCCCACAGAGACTGAAGGCTGATCTTGCCTGTCCTCTTTTCTCACTGATGTCCCATACGTTCCAGTTGTTGCCATTAACAGTACCAATTTTCTGGTCACTGGTTCCCTCCCACAAAACACTCAATACTTTTCCCTGTTTTCTCCCCATTAAAATGGTATCTGCCTGAACCTGCCTGTCATTCTTCTGGATTCATCTCATTCCCCAGGGGAAGTTACACCCCTGGTAGGGAAATGGATGTACCTGGCCTGTACCCTGAATGACTGTCAATGCATTCACATGGACACTAGAGGTGCAGATTGTGCTCATCTGAAATTCATTTCGTACTGTTAACCATGTACTGTAAGAGAGTTATGTTGTTAGAGTGGCAAAAGATTATCACATTCCTTCTGTGTTTGGGATGGCCCCCACTGGCTCTCCCAAGACTTTCAGAAGAGCTACCTGTGCCATAGTTTTCATACATGCTTCTCCTAACTGGTGCTTACTCAAGTTCCCTGATGTGTCAAGACCAGGTATCCAATGTATTTGCCAGCATTGTCAGTAGGCCCCGAAAGCGGGCACCTACCTCAGTTCTGATCCAAATTGGGGCCTAGAATAAAAGGGGGGAGAATAATTACCCTCCTAAATATCATAGAAAGCGATGCACAGAAATTTGACCACACTGCTGCTGATTCTTCTTCCTACTACTTTTAAAGGAACATAATAATCCTGTAAGATCTACCTGTGTATACATGGTATTCTTCCTTCATATAGCATCTTCCTCCCTTTTTTTTCTTTCAAGTTGTGGCACGACCCAAGTTTTCTGGTACAGAGGAAAAAAATATTGGCCACTCCAGATATGGAACTCCCAAATGCTGCATCCAGTCATGAACACTTCAAGGTGCCCTCAGCTGAGTCAGAACATGGATCTGTCATCTACTTCTTGTCTACTCTCTCTGGCAGCCAGTCTCCAGCACTGAAGACAGACAAAG
Source organism: Gekko gecko (assembly GCA_029375565.1). NCBI lineage: Eukaryota > Metazoa > Chordata > Lepidosauria > Squamata > Gekkonidae > Gekko > Gekko gecko. The sequence continues at coordinate 228,486,115 of JAPDNY010000002.1, forward strand.
ATCTTTCCTGAACCAGATTTCTGAGACCCTTTAACTAGAGAAGAACTGACCAGCTGACTTACAATAATCTAGTATAACCGAGTTCCATTACTCTTTTAAAAAGGAGGCATGACCAAAGAGATGTTGGGCCTAGTACTAAATGGTGGTGTTAAAACTTCAACGGCTGCCTGCAAGAGATTGTTTGACCCAGCTGAGCTCTGAGAAGGAGCAAGGTGTTTGAGCTGCCAGACGGGTGAGTGGTATTTTATTTATTTACTTTCAGCTGAGGTGCTTTAGCTGAGAAGGTACTGTGTGGGGGACTGTATTTGGGAGTGTGTGGGTGAGTTGTAACAGACTCCTGGCTGCTGGAGTTGGGGTGTGAAAGGGTCATTGTTTGCCTGAAATTAAGTGCCTGGGTGAAACTGAATAGCAGACTCCTGGCTGCTGGAGTTGGGGTGTGAAAGGGTCGTTGTTTGCCTGTCATTAAGTGCCTTGGGTGAATTTGAGTAGCTGCTGGCCACACCCTCTCCTGGGGGACACTTCTATTTAAGGCAGGGTTCCCAGTAAGGTAAGTAGACTCCTAGAACAGGAACCATATAAATACAAAGGGTTTTAAAAGGGGGGTTATAGAAAAGTATTTGTTTAAAAATAATTATGAAGCCAGAATGCCAGCAGGGGGTTGGGGGCTATCCACTGTTTTGAATGGAGTGTCACATGTATGACTATCTGCCCACTGGTCAGAAGTCTTGGGTGTGTGCTCGGTGCAAGGAGCTCCTGGTTCTCAGGGAGCGAGTTTGCTCCCTTGAGGCCAAGGTGGCTGACCTGGAGAAGCAGAGACAGTCAATTAGGTGCATGGAGAAGACTCTCGGGGACTTGTTAGATATGTCCCACTCTGGATCTGGCAACCCGGCTGCTGCCAGGGAGCATGAGGGTCAAGGGGAAATGGGGCACCATGCTGAGGATAAGGGGAATGTGCCCTCAGAAGGGACCTCTTCTTCAGCTGGTGAACGGGTATCCTTTTGTACCAAGGAACCGTCCCTGGGAAGGGTGGGGGGGGGCTCTTGGTAGTTGGTGATTTGATCCTTAGGCTGGTAGACAGCTGGGTGGCGAACCCGCATACTGACCGTATGGTGACTTGCCTGCCTGGTGCGAAGGTAGCGGACATTACGCGTGTTTTAGATAGGCTGGTAGATAGTGCTGGGGAGGAGCCAGTGGTCGTGGTGCACGTCAGCACCAACGATGTGGGTAAATGCAGTCGTGAGGTTCTGGAGGAGAAATTTAGGCTGCTGGGCAGGAAACTCAAGGCCAGGACCTCCAAGGTAGCCTTCTCAGAAGTGCTACCTGTTCCACGCACAGGGCCGGAGAGACAGGCACAGATCAGGAGTCTCAATGCATGGATGAGACGGTGGTGTAGGGGGGAAAGGGTTCAAGTTTGTTAGGCACTGGGATGCTTTTTGGGACAAGAGGGAGCTGTACAAAAGGGATGGTCTCCACTTGTCCCGAGAAGGAACCAGACTGCTGGCACTCAAAATCAAAAAGGTGGCAGAGCAGCTTTTAAACTGAATAATGGGGGAAAGCCAACAGGAGATGAAAAGTCTCTGGTTCGGGATGGCTCATCTCAAAGAGATGAAGGGGTAGCTACTACTTTTGTACAAGGAAATGGATTACAATTGTCCACTGAGACTGTGGCTAATGATAGGAACTGTCTGGCAAGGTCTCGAGGCAGCAAGAGGAAGGCTGTGGGCTTAACAAACGTGGGAAACTATAAGTGTTTATACACAAATGCTAGAAGTCTCCGAGGTAAAATCGGGGAGTTGGAATGCTTGGTGTTGGGGGGGGGAATGGACATTGTGGGTATTTCAGAAACTTGGTGGGATAAGGAAAATCAGTGGGATACGGTGATTCCTGGTTATAAATTATATCGGAAGGATAGGGGGGGAAGGGTCGGAGGTGGGGTGGCTCTGTATGTCAGAGAGGGTATTAAAGATAGCGGCTAGACGAAATAACTGTGTCATAATAGGCGACTTTAACTACCCACACATTGATTGGGTCAATATGAGTTCTAGTCGGGAAAAAGAGATTGAGTTTTTAGACACTCTCAGTGACTGTGCTATGGAACAGATGGTCACAGATCCTACCAGGGGAGAGGCAATCCTGGATTTGGTCCTAAGTAACACCCAAGACCTGGTGAGAGATGTAAAAGTGATTGTACCGCTTGGGAACAGTGACCATAATGTCATTGAGTTTAACATTTGTACAGATAGGGAGTTGCCCAAAAAGACTGATGCAACCACTTTTAACTTTAAAAGGGGTAACTTCTCTGGTATGAGGGGACATGTGAGGAAGAAATTGAAAGGAAGAGTGGAGAAGGTCAAAACCATTGGGGAAGCTTGGAGACTATTTAAAAATACAGTCCTAGAAGCTCAGAAAAAATATATACCGCAGGTTAGGAAAGGTACAAATAGGTATAGAAAAAAGCCTGCATGATTAACAAATAAAGTAATGGAAGCTGTAAAAGGTAAGAAGGATTCCTTTAAGCGGTGGAAAGCTAGTCTTAGTGAGGTTGATAAAAGGGAACACAGACTATGGCAAATAAAATGCAAGTCTGTGATCAGGCAAGCAAAAAGGGAATATGAGGAGCATATCGCAAAAAACATAAAGGCCAACAATAAAATTTTCTTCAAATACATTAGAAGTAGGAAGCCAGCCAGGGAGGCAGTGGGGCCCTTGGATGACCAAGGGGTAAAAGGAGTAGTGAAGGATGATAGGGAAATGGCTGAGAAGCTGAACGCATTTTTTGCCTCTGTCTTCACTGTGGAAGAGGAGAAGTGCTTGCCCACTCCAGAAGCACCGATTTTGGGAGGGGGTTTGAAAGACCTGAATCAGATTGCGGTGACAAGACAGGAAGTCCTACGACTGATGGACATTTTAAAAAATAATAAATCACCAGGCCCGGATGGCATTCATCCGAGAGTTCTGAAAGAACTCAAATGTGAACTTGTGGATCTCCTGACAAAAATATGTAATCTTTCTTTAAAATCTGCCTCCATTCCTGAGGACTGGAAGGTAGCTAATGTCACTCCCATCTTTAAAAAGGGCTCCAGGGGAGATCCAGGAAATTACAGGCCAGTCAGTCTGACATCAATACCGGGTAAGTTGGTGGAAACTGTTATTAAGGAGAGAATTAGTAGACACATTGATGAACAAAAACTATTGAGGCAGACTCAGCATGGGTTCTGTAAGGGAAGATCTTGTCTCACTAACCTGTTAGTGTTTTTTGAGGGAGTGAACAAACATGTGGACAAGGGGGACCCAATAGATAATATTTACCTTGACTTCCGGAAAGCTTTTGATACAGTTCCTCATCAAAGGCTTCTAAGTAAGCTCAATAGTCATGGGATAAAAGGACAAGTCCTCTTGTGGATCAAAAACTGGCTTATAAATAGAAAACAGAGAGTGAGTATAAATGGGAAACTTTCTCAGTGGAGGGTGGTAAGCAGTGAGGTACCACAGAGATCAGTACTCGGCCCGATGCTTTTTAACTTGTTTATTAATGATTTGCAATTGGGAGTAAGCAGTGAAGTGGCTAAAGTTGCAGATGACACAAAGTTGTTCTGGGTGGTGAAAACCAGGGAGGAGTGTGAGGCACTCTAAAGGGATCTGTCAAGGATGGGTGAGTGGGCGTCAACGTGGCAAATGGGGCTCAATGTGGCCAAGTGCAAAGTGATGCACATTGGAGCCAAAAATCCTAAATATAAATACACATTGATGGGGTCTGAACTGGCAGAGATGGACCAAGAGAGAGATCTTGGAGTCGTAGTAGATAACTCAATGAAAATGTCTAGACAGTGTGTAGCTGCAATAAAGAAGGCCAACGCTATGCTGGGGATTATTAGGAAGGGAATTGAAAACAAATCAGCCAGTATCATCATGCCCCTGTATAAATCATTGGTGCGACCTCATTTGGAATACTGTGTACAGTTCTGGTCACCACATCTCAAAAAGGATATTATAGCATTGGAAAAAGTGCAGAGAAGGGCAACTAGAATGATAAAAGGGTTGGAACACCTTCCCTATGAAGAAAGGTTAGAATGCTTGGGGCTCTTTAGCTTGGAGAAACGACGGCTGAGGGGTGACATGATTGAGGTTTATAAGATTATGAATGGGATTGAGCAGGTTGAGAAAGAAGTACTTTTCTCCCTTTCTCACAATACAAGAACTCATGGGCACTCCATGAAATTGCTGAGCAGTCGGGTTAGAACAGATAAAAGGAAATAGTTCTTCACCCAAAGAGTGATTAACATATGGAATTCACTGCCACAGGAGGTGGTGGCAGCTACAAGCATGGACAGTTTCAAGAGGGAATTAGATAAACATATGGAGCAGAAGTCCATCAGTGGCTATTAGCCACAGGGTATAGATGGGAACTCTCAGTCTGGGGCAGGTGATGCACTCTATTCTTGGTGCTGGAGGGGGCAGCAGTGGGAGGGCTTCTGGTGTCCTGGCCCCACTGCTGGACCTCCTGATGGCACCTGGCATATTTTGGCCGCTGTGTGACAGAGTGTTGGACTAGATGGGCCATTGGCCTGATTCAACATTGGCTTCTCTTATGTTCTTATGTGTAGCTGAGGCTGTTGTGTCCCACTGACCCATTTCTAGGATCCAAAATACAAGCAGACCGAACAGTAACTGCTGGCTTTCAGTGGCAATGAAGGTGAGATCCTGTTGAGCCAGCCCAGCACCCAACTGCACCACACTGCACACAGAGCTCTAGTGCCACGCACATCACATCGCAACCGGGAGGTACATCTGCCAGAATATGACCCCACTCACCCAGAGCTTTGGGAAACCTGGGTGGAGCAGCTCAAGTAGTTCATACCGTTCCAGGACATCAAGGGCGAAGAGAAGAAGAAGGCTCTCCTGCTCAATTCCTGTGGAATTGCAACCCTGCAGTTGGCCCAGGGCCTCATCGTGCCCACCACGCTCAAGGCGACCACTTACGGTGCCCTCATCATGGTGCCCACCAGCCATTTTGCACCTCAGCCCATGAAGATGGCATGCCACGGGGGCTTCTATATGTGCCAGCAAAAGTCCAACAAGATGGCCACTGACTTCGTGGTGGACCTTCGCTGACTGGCCCTCACATGCGAGTTCCCAAGTCTCAGTGATGCCCTCCTTGACTGATGCCTCATGATGGGTATCCGGGAGGAGAAACTTTGCTGAAAGCTCATCGTCCATGAGGACTTCACACTAGCAAAGGCGCTACACTAGAAGCTCATCATGACAATACTCTGTTCAGGTTGAAATACAGACCATAATTAAATTTTAAAAAGACAACCAAGGATAAACCTAGATAGGTAGGAACCATTGTTTTTTTAGTCATCGCATCGGGCACGTTGGGGGCGGGACCACTATCATTTGAGGGAAAACCATAGAGTTTTCCCTTGAATGATAGAGTGTCCCCCCCTGCAATGTGCCCAGCATGATGATATCACCTCCAGTTGATGTCATCACTCCAGGCACGTCACTGCGACCCTGGCACTTTGGGGGTGGGGTTCCCCCAGGCAGCCTAATGTGGGCTAGTGGGTAAGGGGCCCATTGAGCAGGCAAACCCCCGTCCCCCTGGGGGACCTGGTAATCCTACCAACAGAGACTGGAGTGGCTGTAACATCAACAGAAAAGGATGAAGAAAGAGCATGAATATGAATCTTTAGTGAAATCAATGAAGTTCCTTTTTCATACTGAGATATAAAAAGCATCTGTGTGTCCCATAGACTTCCCTGGCCAGTATTGCAGGGTGTATTGGTAAGCCCCAGAAATATGGACCAGTGCAGGACCCTGGATGACAGCATCTGTGGTGTCTCGTGGTCAGAGGTGAGGAAATCAAGTAGGAGCTTGTAATCAGTTGCAATGATGAAGGAGCGGCTGTACAGGTTCCTTTGCTTCCCACCCCAGTCTCTAGAAAGGTGAAGTCCCTGAGAGGGTGGCAGGATGCCTTTTTTCTAGTGAACATGCCTTTAAATACATTTGCATGATCATAGAGGCACCAACCACGGCCTCCTCCCAAGGGTTATGGGGAAACCATGCCAGGCTTTGTGGCTTTTGTAGCCTATAGATTCTGCTTTTTATATCTCTGTATCAAAAAGGAACTTCATAAATATTACCAATAAATTGTATGCATACTGTTCATTGATCCTTCTCCATCGATCTGCCAGCATCTCCAGGCTCTGGTCTTTGATCCGCGGTCTCTGATTGAAAAGGTTGGTGAGTGAAAGGAACTTCAGTAGCTGCCATGTGTGAAATGGCTGAGTGAACACTCAATGGTGCTCAGTCACCCATTTCACACATGGCAGTTCCTGAAGTCCCTTTAATTTGATTTATGACTACCATACCACTAACCAACTACATCTTGTGGAAAACAATACCGGCCTTTGTGGCTTTCTTACCCTATTATAAACCTCCAAAACAGCCATTTTCTCCAGGATAACTGATCTCTGTAGTCTGTAACAAGGCAGCGTTCATGATCCTAACTCAGGATATCCCCAGAGCAATCTACCTTGCTTCTTTCTGGCAGGAGGGCAAATGGTCATCTTCATCCTGCTCATGTATCTCCATAAAGGCAAACTACTTTCTCTCAGCCTGAAATCTGAGGAATTTATTGCTTCATTCAAGGAAAGGGAGCAACCTATCTGGACCAGTGTTATCAACATATCCTGCATTCCTTTATCACAACACCCCAACCAATGCTCCCTCTAAGCTATGGAGTCTTGTGAGCAAAAATTCTGCTTTGTGTGCTACTGGCATTAAAGTTGTGAGCAAGCAATTTGGCTACTGAGAGTTCACCCAATCTGAACCTGCTGGTGCCTCAGTGTCCATGTGAATGCATTTACACTCATTCAGGGAAGAGGAAAGATACACCCATTCACCCACCAGGGGGGTCACATTCCCTGTGGAATGAGATGAACAAAAGGAGGACAAACACAATTTTAAATTCAAGGGGATAGGAAAGGAATTCAGATTGTGGGGGGGAGCAGGGACCAGAGAACTGAGCCTGTCAGTGGTGACAACTCAAGCGTGTGGGACATCAGTGGGGAAAGAAGATAAGAAAGATCCATCTTTTTTTTTAACAAATTTTATTACGATATACAATACTTCACAGTTTAGCCAAAATAATGTAGATTATATCCTTTTCTACAAACTCCCCTTCCCCCCCTGTTGGCTCCCAGCATTGTTTCCACCACTTTATCAATACATAATACATGTTAATTCACTGTTAACATATAAATTCTACAGGTAACACATTTTACTTATTTGCAACTACTATTGGTACTTATTGATTATATACATTTGTTACATCACTAGTAGTTTTCCAAGCTGAATCTGCTATCCTTCATTTCCCAATGTTTCTGTATATATTCTTTAAGGTCATTCCAGTCTGCCAAAAAAGCTTCTGCTTCTAAATTGTTGAGTTTTCTTGTCCATTTGTCCATTTCTGCCATAAATAGTAGTTTTCTTAACCAGTCCCAGAGATCAGGAATCTTTTCATTTTTCCAATTTTGAGCATAAATCATTCTAGCAGTTGTTACCATGTACCATATCAATGTTCTTTTACTCACATTTATTTCTTCTAGTCTGAGACCTAAAAGAAACATTTCCGGTTCTTTCTTGAAGGTACATTTCAAAAAAATTTCCATCTCTGCATGTATTACAGTCCAAAATGTTTTTGTTTTATCACAAGTCCACCACATATGGTAAAAGGAACCTTCAGCATGTTTACATTTCCAACATTTGTTAGATAGATTTTTACCTATATTAGCTATCTTTTTTTGGGCCATATACCATCTATACATCATTTTAAAACAATTTTCTTTAAGGTTGGTACATGTAGATATTTTCATAGCATTTTTCCATAAGAATTCCCAAGATGACATAGGTATTTCCTTATTCATATTAATTGCCCATTTAATCATTTGCTCTTTAACTACTTCATCTTCTGTATACCATTTTAACAAAATTTTATACATTTTCGATATCATTTTCTTCCCTCCCTCCAGCCATAAATTTTCAGTTTCGTTATGATTTCCCCTGAACCCAACCATTTTTTTTATCAGTCCTATACAAATCATAAATCTGTCTGTAACGCAGCCAATCATATCTAAAGTCTAATTGGCTTTCTTCTTTTAACACATATGATTTCCCTTCAAGTCTCAACAGTTCCCTATATTTCAACCAGTCCTGACCCTTGTGTTCTGAGAAAGGTTTTATTACTTCTGCTAGTACAATCCACATTGGTTTTTCTTCAGGAAAAAATTTTTTGTACTTAATCCATGAGTCAAAAAGAGTTCTTCTAATATAATGATGCTTAAAGAAATTATCCATTTTCAACTTACCGTAGTAAAGATATGCATGCCAGCCAAACCTGCAATCATGTCCATCTAGTGCCAACAATTTTCTGTTTTCAAGAGTAATCCACTGTTCTAACCATGTCAGACCGACCGCATCATGATAAAGTCTCAAGTTTGGTAGTTGAAAACCTCCTCTTTCCTTTGCATCACACAAAATTTTCATTTTGATTCTCGTTTTTTTCCCTGCCCACACAAATTTAGAAATTTCCTTTTGCCAGGAATTAAATGCTTTCGAGTCTTTTACAATGGGAATCATCTGGAATAAGAACATAAAATGTGGCAAAATATTCATTTTAACCACTGAAATTCTGCCCAAAAGAAAGATCCATTTGAGTCTCTATGAAAGAAGCAACTACTAATGAAGAAAATAAAATAACAAAGAGCAATCTATGCTTTGGTGTGGGATTACTGCTATAAGCTTTATAAATTCTAGGAAACAGATGTCCAAGAACCAAGGTCTCAGAACCTTCCCCCGTGGCCTCCCCTGCTTCGCTTTCAAGATCTGGTGAGACCTGGCTGGCCTGGGCCATCCAGGTCAGGGCTAGGCCACCCTACTAAAGAACAATTCAGCTCAGTTATAATTCTTTTCCCTTTGCAACTCAAACTAAACAACAAATTGTTTCATATCTTTTCTCTCCCAAGAAGATAGTATTCAAAGAAAAGGAAAACTGGTTTTAAATAACACGGGAAAAACCAAACCCTTCTATATCATGTCAGAGTTTCTTATCGATTCATGAATCTTTATCTGGTAAACTCTGAACTCCAAGGGCCTTTCCCCTTTTTGGCAGGAGCTGGGCCAGAGACAGGAGCTCACTTTGTCTCACAGCACTAAGGTCTCGAACTGCCGAGCTACAGACGTTCTGGTCTGCAGCTCAGTGTCTTAACCGCTAAGCCACCACATACCAGTACCCTATTCACTTCCTCAGCATGTAACAAACTGCCCTGTAAACAGGAAAGTTTTAACTATTTGACCTCTCCCTTCCCAAAAAGTTGCAGAGCTTTCTGGATGATGCTAATATACTGGACCCATTCCAGTCTGGCTTCCATCCAGGTCACAAGACTGAGACAGTACTTGTTGCCCTCATGGACAACCTCCAGAGGCATCTGGATTGGGGTGGATCGGCAGTACTGCTGCTGTTATACTTATCAGTGGTGTTCAACACGATCGACCACCAGTTACTGATCCACTGCCTCACTGATGTTGGGATTTAGGGGTCAATTCTCCTCTTTCCTACAAGGTTGGAGACAAAAGGTGGTGCTAGAGGAGCAGCTGTCTCAAAGACACCTGCTGGTTTGTGGAGTGCCACAAGGGGTTGTTCTCTCCCTGATGTTATTTAATATCTATATGTGCCCCCTTGCCCAGATTGCCCAGAGGCATGGGCTGGGTTGTCACCAGTATGCGGATGACACCCAGCTCTATCTGTTGTTGGGCAGCCAGTCTGACTCAAGACCGGAAAATGTAGACCTGGCATTACAGGTCATGGCTGGGTGCCTTAGGCTGAGCTGACTGAAACTAAACCCAACAAAGATGAAGGTCCTGTGCCTGGGGTGGACCAGTCTAGGGTTAGGGATTCCACTCCCGACCTTCCCTAAGCTTGAGAGTGCTCTTCGATGTCTCCTTTTATCATCTCTGGCTGATTAGGTAGTTGGTTCCCTTCCTCGAATGTGATGACCTGGCTACAGTGATCCATGTGATGGCCACCTCGAGATTAGACTACTGTAATGCTCTCTAAATGGGGCTGCCCTTGTCCAAAATCCAGAAGCTACAGCTTGTGCATAATGTGGCAGCTAGGCTGCTATTGGGTCTCCCCTTGAGGGAACACATTCAGTCTGTGCTGAAAGCACTGCACTGGCTTCCTAGAGCATACCGGGTTTGCTTCAAGGTGCTGGTTCTTACCTATAAAGCCTCTTATGATCAGGGGCCTGCATACCTGAGGGACTGCCTTTCCCCATATGTTTCCCAGAGGGCACTGCGTTCTAGATCACAAAATCTCACTCTTTCTGGCCTCAAAGATATCAGGCTGGCCATGATCTGGGTCAGAGCTTTCTCAGCAACAGCACCACTCTGGTGGAAAGAGCTCCTGGAGGACATCAGGGCCCTGTGGGATCTACCACAATTCTGCAGGGCCTGCAAGATGCCAAGAGTTCAAGCAAACAGGTTAACATCAACCAAGTAAGCTAGGCCCTTAAATCCACCCTGGCCACCTGTCCTTGCTTATACAGAGGAATGATGTACACAGGAGCCAAATACCAGCAATACAGCTAGCGCTGACTCTATGGTGGTTGATTAGACCCATTCCTGCCATCCTACCATACATAGCACCTTATATTTTTGATACTACTGTGTTTTTATGGTTATTGTTTTACTGTTTTAATGCTTTATTGCCAAGTGGCCTTGTAAGCCGCCCTGAGCCTGCTCTGGCGGGGAGGGCGGGGTATAAATCAAATAAATAAATAAAAACAATTGACAAATTGATTCTCCCTTCTCTCACTGTCCTTTCCTCTTCAGAAAGTAAATTTAATTTGTCATGTGTCAGGATGGCCTATGTATAAAGGGCTTGCTTGGCAAAGACAAGTCCAAAGTATTATCAACATCCAGCTGAGTGGAAACCAAATCCTCAAATCCCTGGGATCACCAGAAGTTCAAATTGCTAGGATTTCCCTGTTTTGCTGTCTGCCTGGCTAGAGTAAAGGCTAAAGCTTCAAGGACTTAGCTGCAGAAATTGCTAGCATGGTCCTAAAATTATGAGCTCTGTACATTTTTTTCCATTTTGAGAGTAGGCTTTTAATCAGCTTACCACGTGGCTACGAAATTAAAGGAAGCAGGAAACACAGAGCATTCGATCTGGTCTAGCATATGAGTTTATTTCCTTGAATACAATGGCAAAACTCCTCCAAATGTCAATGAAAGGAGGATTTTACCCCATATAGTTTAGTTTTAAAATGCCTGTACTTTTATGATCACTGTGAAGAATATTTGAGCATTGGCAGTGTACTCTATGTATAGAATGGATTTAAACATAGCCATTGCTTTATAGCAGAGCAGGGACAGTTAAAAAGGATTTAATATATATTAACAAACAAAGCCTAATAAGTATCTGAAACATCAGATACTCTCCTTACAGATGGATCAGCAGTACTGTCTAAATTATGCCAGACTTTAAACATTAAAACCAAGTGAACTCCAGAAGGAAAGTCAGTGTAACCACAAATGTCAAGCCCACACTGCTGGTTACTCTGCTTTTACCTGCTGTGATGTTAAGTCTGCCTTGCTTATAGATTTTTTTTTTGCTTCTTTTGAAGTTCCGTTACTCAAAATGTATGGTGTGCTTGCATAAACTGCATTATTATAACCTGTCACCATAGAATATGCAGACATGAGTTGGTTTGTGTCATAGTGCTAGGTGTTTTGTGTGGTAATAGTGGTTCAATCCAGAGAATGACTCTCAGTTTGACAACAGTGAGTTGTTTTTGATGACAGGGGGGTGGTTATGTCAGATGAAGAGAGAGGAGATTTCTGCAAATTCCCCCCTTTCACTACAAATTACCAACTTGGTCCCCATGCAGTTCATAAGATGCCACTGTATCCAGGAACAAAATATGAGGGGTGTTCGGTGGGATGCAACAAGAGGGGGAGGCAGAACAGTCCTGTACAGGACACAAACCAGTATATTTTATCAGGTAGGAGAAGGCAACCCCTGGCATTTTTGCCACAGCACATTGAACCATTTTGTTTGGCACCCAGGACCAGAGCTCTAAAGTTCATGATGAATTTTGGGTGGTTCGTGGTTCACAAACTGACATCCATTGGCAGGACAACCAGCACAAACTTTCCAAAAACTTTCAAGAGGTTTGTGAATGACATGTCCCCCAAAAGCACTTTTCTGGGGGCATCTTCTTCAGGGGCCCATAACTCACACCTCCTAAATCCAGTCTGCACATAATTTGGAAGACATGTAAAGGAGCATTAGAGAAAGGTCCCCTGCAAATTTGATGTCTCTAGGATGCACAGGGTCTGTTCTATACACTCCGGAGCCTGCACCTGTCATTTCCCCAGAAAGCACTTTTCCAGGGGCACCTTCTTTGGGGGCCCATAACTCAGACCTTGTAAATCCAATCCTCGCCAAATTTGGAGGGCAGGTTGAGGAGAGTTAGTCCAAGATCCCCTGTGAGTTTAGTGTTTCTAGAATGCCAAACCTCATGAACAGATCTGGTCCATTCAGTGCCTAAAAATTTGTGACTGTTCGTAACTCACGAACCAGGCACACCACAAACCACGAAATGAAAAAACTGCATTTTCACAGCTCATGGCTGTTCCTAGCTGGCAGTGCTGTTGAGGCTTGGCTTAATCTAAGTGTATTTCCAAGTACAATCCTTGTATCTACCCTTCCCCCACACACACACCACAAAAATATCTTCAGAAATAAACATTGCTTTTTCCCCAGCACTTGGGCAAAAACAGTTGCCTATCCCTGAGGTAGAATGATCCAGAACTACAGAGCAGACCATGCAACTCAAGAAAAACTTCTCCCTCAGGAGGGGTGCCCAGAGAGTTTATGATGCCTAGGGCAGAAGTGAAGTTGCTGCTCAATACAATGGGCCATGCATGGGTGTACAAAGATGGGGAACCACATGCATGGCTTATACAAATGCATCAAAAATGTTGGTGAACAGGACCAACTGTAATCATAGGAGCTGAGGTAGGGGAAAGGGCTTTGCTTTTCTGGGATCTGGGAAATGTTGCCCAGTTACCCTACATTCTCAGCAGCCCCATCCCTCAGTCTCCTCCTCACTTCCTGTTGCTCCTTCAAACTTTGTCCTGTTGCCACTTTGCCTCTGAATTCCATACCTATTGTTACATGAGGTGTCTGATTCATCCTCCACTTTGAAAGATATCTTGCAAATGTTGTGTGTTGCAGGTTACAGGACCTCAGACCAGGGCTTTGCCTAGTGGCTCATTTGGCATTGCCTCCCTTGATCTTCACCAGCCAAGATCCTGTACAAGCTCTGCCCTATCCAGCCTGTTCCTAGTGCCCCACTCCCCAGACCATTATTGTGCGCCAAAACCCAGACAGTTCTACCCCCCAGTAGTCCCTGTAAGGACTCACACTGCTACAGCATACTGAGTCCTTTACATTTAGCACCCCCACTCATATCTTGTGATTGAGCCTCCACTAGGGTTCCAATGGCTCTCATTCTTGGTGATGGTAGATTGAAGCCTCCTGTTTAGGGTGAGCGGAGCCTTTCTGCCATTGTTGCTGATCCTGTTCTTCCCCTAGGCATCAAGCTCTTGCCTGCTTGCCTGTTTCCAGCTGCCTCGGCTCGAGTCACTCTCCTGCTTCCAGCTGCCTCAGCTTCCATCACTCACTGGCTCCTTTGTTTGCAGGTGCAGCAGCTTCCCAGCTCCCTCTGGTTCTTCAGCCCTCAATCTTCCTGCAGTAACTATTTCATTCATCTCAGTTTCTCCATCCCACCTTGGAACAATACTGTTCAGGATCTCTCTTTTTTAGCTTGCACAACAGGTCAGTTTGTTCCTACCCTTCCTTTGGCCGATGCCAACTGCCCACGGCCTATGAGTTCTTACTTTTGCCTGGGCCACCAGCAGGTACCCACCACTGGCTGGACTCCACGGAACCTCCCGCCCCATAAGGAACCTGTCGGAACACTGTGATACAACATTCACATTTTCAATGTCTTTTACTGTTGTGGGGTTTCAGCAAATTAGTTTGCATTATTATGTAATCACATAAGATTTAGACAATCACACCAAACTTGCCTTTTGAAGTAGATTGAATGGACAGTAAGCAGAAAAGCAAGGGTCATGAGAATCTCCATCCATAGTCCATAGTCTTCATATCGAGTGCACATGAAATTTCATTTTTACAAATATTTTAAGTACAGTAAATTGAAATTTAGAAATGTCTCCCTTTTCAAAGCAATGCAGTATGAAACAGCAAGAGCACATCTACACACATATCCAAGGGATTACAATACTAAACAGATGTGGTAATACATGTCTCAAATAATCAGCCATATGGTAAAATCCTACGCAGAAGATCCTAAGTACATTCACATAGGGACTAAATCAGATTTCTTAATCCATATTCACCAGGATTGCCAAACCTGGTGCTGAATGGTGTTCAGAAGCACAGATCAAGGGCTCAAGGGACAGAGCTTGACAAACTAACCCAGAAACGGCCAATGATCTAACAACTGGTTTTGCACTGTGACTGCTTTTGCTCATGTCCATCTTATGTTCTTCTAAACCCTGTACAGTGCAAACCTAACTCTTCTTAGGATTGCACTGTCAGAATCTCCTTCTGTCCTGTTGTCTACAAGATTCTAAAGGAGGCTTGGCAAGCTAGAGTGGTTAAAGATAGCTCAGAAGTGTTGTCATAGTTCAGTCTTTCATGATATGTTGCTTCCTCATTTAGCCTAGCTCTTTTTTCGGGGGGAATCCCAAGGCTATTTTAATCTCACAAGTGTGATTTAATTGATAACAGAATGGTTTCTTGATAGAGATGGGATAATATATGTATAGCCTTGGTAGCTGAGAGTGATAATTTGCTGCAAGGAGAGAGCCTTGCTGTTATTTGACATTTCAGTAACAACTATTGGCTACATGGTGCTCTTCAGCAGTAGTTAAGTTGTGCCGGAGGCCAGATTAGATTTTTTTTTAAACCAAAAACTGAAACAAAATGTTAATAAAATAGTGCAGGCCTAGAAGGAGTGTCCATGGAATTTTGTTGCTTATCACACAAATTACAGCACAAACAACATCCATTTTCCCAGGAACAATATGTTAAGTTTTGCATGCTCAGAAACTGAGAAAGTCTAACAACAAAAGTGCTGCTCTGAGCATCAGTGGATGTGACATCTTATAGTACTTTAAAAAAAAGCTCTCCAAGGAGCTTGCAAGCTAAAATAAATGGGGAAAACAACAGAGTGTTGTACGCACAGTTTATGAAACACTTTTGTACTCTGCCACTGACTAACAGGTTAACTTAGTAGGTACACCTAGCATTTCCATGCTATGCTGAGTGCCAGTTATGATTCTAATCATACAAACAGAAATCAACCATGAACATATATTCAGATATTAACTTTGGTTCAATTATGGCTATTGCTTAAAAGCATGCTGGGAGAATTGAATAAAATGTTAACTTGCTATTCTGCTAAGGCTTGTGGCCAGCCGGCTGCAACTGCGCTTGTGTCGGTTAGCCTAGCTAAATGGAGAACAATAAAACCCTGTAACTATATAGGCTAATATTGATACTTTTAGAGCTTCATGGCCTAAGAAGAAGCATCTATTGTTTAGCTGAAGGGTAAAAGGTAGAATGAACTGTATTTGGGAAAGCCTAGCCCAAAAGGCTTTCTGCCAATCAGAGACCTATAAGGTCAGAATGCTGGTGTCTGATGGAACCAATAACAATGTTTTGCTTGCTTATGACACACTAAGTATAAAATTCCATGTCACCCTTTGTAACACTCGAAGAGTTGGTTGGATATTCAGGGGTTCCAGACCTTGATATCTGTTATGTCCGCTGACCACCACTGGGCGCCAGCAATCTTTACCAGAGCTTGACTCTCAAAGACAGTAGGGACTAGGATCCTGAAACCTCAAGAGGGCACCAATAGGAACCTTGGCGGGAAGTTTAAACCCACCAATGGGACCTGGGGGTGGTCCACAAGGACTGTATATAGTTGGCCATCTGGCCGGTATTCTCTGTTCTGTTATGTGTGCTGGTAAACTATGAGCTAACAATCATGCTGTGTCCTGGTTCTTCATGCATCGAACCCACTATATAACAATATCTGTACTCTTCCCTTATTAATTAATAAATATTTTAGTGTTTTCCTCTCTACAGAACTTCTGCGTGTGTTTTTCAAGTTGGGTTGGGAAAACATGACTAGAGACAGAGTTCCTGTCTCACAAGAGGGAGAGACAAGGGTACAGAGGGATTATTGTGGAAAAATACTGCTAAACCCACTTAAAATTTGGTTACACAGCTGAGGATGATGAGGAGGAGTTAAGCCAAAGTTCTGCAAAAAGTCACAGGAGTCTGTGATCCAGAAAAGGCACAGTGGCTTGTCCTTCCAGTGTCACAGAGTACATTCACCCAGCTTCTTAAAACTTAGTTTGTTCCTTTCATTCTGCTAGCTTTTATGATTGTCATGGGATTTATCCTGCTCATCTTGTGCTTTATCCTGCTTGCCTTGTGCTTTGATTTAATAATATTCAACTACAAGTCTGTACTCAGAAGAAACACCTCTGAGGAATCCGGCTGTAAGGCTGGGGAGTATAGCCTACCCAGTTTATGACAGCACAGCTCAGTCTGCTGGGTAATAAACTTTCTTCATGGGCTTCCAAAATAACTGAGTACATCAAGCTCTTTTAATTATTAATTAGGCCTTCTGCAAATCCTACAAGATGTAGAAGAGGAGCAAATCATGTTGCTTTTAAATTAATTTAAGGGCAAAAGAAACCTTCACACATAGGCCACCCAAGCCTCAAGAGGGAATTATTGCAAGTCTATGGGTGGGTGGTAAGGCTCCCTGATGAGTGAGTGCTGCAGCTTGGATCTGCATAGTGAAAAAGTACATGGCCACAAAAGAATTTCTGAAAACAAATGCAGTTTTTAAAATGGAGATCAATGCATTAAAATGGAGACCAACCCTTTAGTTTTAAGGCAGAGCTTCTGGGTCAGTTACACATTTATTGCCAATGCCATCTCAAATTTAGGGTGTGTTCTTTTTAAATTCTTTGTAATCTCTGTGTTTCCCTTTCCTGGGAGTGCAGTAGGAGGGAGGAGGGAGGAAAGTTGTGCTCCACAGAAGGAAATCCCTTCAATCCAGGGAAATTACCAGTGGATCCAAGCCAGTAAATCAAATTAGACTGTTGGAGACCTGCTTGTCAGTTATCCCAGTGGCTTTGCACTCATTGGCCGGAGCACTGCAAGGCAGGAGCAGGTTTGTTTCTTATAGAGGAATTGGGTAGAATAATGTCTGCATACAGTCCCATATTTATCCATCAAGAAAAGGGCTAGAAGCTTACTTTGTTAAATGGCAACTAAAAATTCAAGAAGGGGGTTAGAATACCCCTAAAGGTGCCATATTTTTATTTTTTTAAGAGCCATCCTGAGACTTCCTGGGACATGTTGGTGAGATGAAAACAAACAAACAAACAAATGCTCTCCCTCCATGAAATTATGCAAATACAACATTTTATCCATCTGGATGCTCTTCTCCCACAATAATCATTGTCCATAGTTTCAAACAGGGTGAGTGGGTAGAGTTTCCTGCATGCCAGAGGAGGCCTCCAAGGAATGCAGTGAACACAAATGTAAAAAAACAAAACAACAACATGTTTTCCAATGCCCAAAACCTGAGAGGAGCATATGGGTAACTATTATTCTGACAGAAAGCACTTGGCAAGAGCTGGGAGTTCCAGTGAAGGGAAGGAAATTGGCCATCAAGCACTCATTTCATTGAAAGCAATGTAATTCGGATACACCATCTGCATGCCCTTGCAGATGTGCATCAAAATGCAGGTGCTATTTGTTTATTAAAACGTGGTTCAAGGCAGCTTACAACAGTAGTTAAAACATTTTCTTGGGTCTTGTTATTGAAATAAATTAATTTCTGCAGTTCTTGAACAGGGCTTGCAGGAAGGTGTATCATGCACAAAAATGAAATACAATTGTGGCATGTTTTGTGTGATTACCTTCTGAGGCACTTAATTTAAAAATTCCCACCTCACACAGGTGTCTATGAACACAGCAAAATTTAGCACTGATTACCCACTGGTTTAAAGGGGCACCGTAGTAGCTGTAATCATTAAGCTTGAAACATTTTTTACAAAAACAGAAATAACAAATGTGATCCATAAAAGTCACTAGAGAGACTTGAAACAGTCTTGAATTTCCTTTGGGTGTATTGGGTCAAGGTCTAGCCCTGAGCTATGATTTTGACTATTTCTTAATTAGTTTATTTTCACAATTTGCAAAGGACAAGACCTCAGAAGAGGTGAGTAGGCAAGGGAAAAGGATCCTCATCCCAAATATCCTTCACCACTACTTGTTACCCTTCCCAGGGGTTTTTTGGGGGGGAGCGCACCGGAGCACAGCTCTGGGAGCTCAGGAGCCAAGCCCTGCCCCCAGCCAGCATCCCGGGGAGTCTTTCAGGCAGCCGAATGTCAATTTCAGCTCCATTATATCCTATGGGCCATTGAAATCAATGGTGAAAACATAGGGTATATTCTGGGGGCTGGAGGGGAGGGGGTTTGAGGGAGAGGCTCCAAACTCACAGGGTAGCTGATGGAGCCTCTCCCCAAGATACCCACTAAGTTTCAAAAACATTGGGCCAGATAGTCCAATTCTATGGGCCCCCAAACAGGTTGCCCCCATTCCCTCCATTGTTCTCTATGGAGAGAAAAAAGTAACTTTTTTCCCACCATACAGAACAATGGAGGGAATAGGGCAACCTGTTTAGGGGCCCATAGAATTGGACCCCCTGATCCAATGTTCTTGAAACTTGGTGGGTATCTTGGGGAGAGGCTCCATCAGCTACCCTGTGAGTTTGGAGCCTCTCCCTCAAACCTCCTCCTCTCCAGCCCCCAGAATATACCCTATGTTTTCACCATTGACTTCAATGGCCCATAGGATATAATGGGGCCGAATGGCCACTGAATTTCTTTCATTCCCTCCTTTCCTTCTCTCTTTTTCCTCTTTCCTTCCTTCTTCTCTTCTCTTTTTCTTTCTTTCCCACCTTCTTCTCTTCTCTTTTTTCCTCCTTTCCCTGTTTCCCTCCTTCTTCCCTCTCTTTCTTTCCGTCCCCTTTCCTTCTCTTTCTTTCCCTCTTTCCTTCCTTCTTTCCTTCTCTCTACTCTCTCTCTTTCCTTCCCTCTTTCCTCCTTCTGTGGCCCAACTCTCATGAGAAGGAGTTTAAACTTTAAACCCCTTCTCTCTTAGCTCCCCCACCCAGACCAGCTGGGGAAGGGGAGGGGAGGCTTCTGAAGATGCCTTCCCCCCTTTTGCTTCCCCTTCTGACATCACTTCCGGTAATGTCAGGGGATGTGGCATATGCTAATAGCCTAATAACTCATTAGCATACCATATGCTAATGAGCTCCTGTAGCTGTTTTTCTACAAAAAGACCGCTGCCCTTCCCCATCAAATGTGAAGTAACTGAATAGTTACGGGGAAGCACATCCTTTTCCCTCCTACCTGTGGGCTATGTGTAGCTGTTGTAAATGGAAGTAACACAAGTTAGGGCCAAACTATTCATAATATTTTACATGAGTTCACCAAGGGAACTGACAGCCATAGGACTGCTAGCTAGCAGCTGGCAACTGGAGGGGGCAGCATCAGCAACAGCATTACATCACTTCTGGTGAAAACCTGGAAGTGATGTCATGCCTCTCTAGGAATTGATTCCTATTGATGGGCGCCTCCCCCGCTCAGGTCCCGTAACTCAGGAAACCCAGCCACTGACCTTATGCATACGGCAACACCGAGAGCAGCTACGGTTCGACGTCACTCGTATGTCCCACTTTCCAGTGATCCTGGGTCTTTCTTGGTTGGTGGCCCACAATCCCCAGGTGGATTGGGTTCGCCAAGAACTACACTTTCCCACCACGCACCCCTCGTCGAGTCAGCCAACCAACTTGATCACTTTGGCTCCAGACAACCAGGCGCTCCTTCCCCGCCCGTACCACGACTTCGCCAACGTCTTTGAAAAAAAAGGAGCTGAGCAGTTACCCCCACACCAGCCATATGACTGCACCATAGACCTGGTTCCTGAGGCACCCTTCCCAGTAGGTCACCTATACCCTATGGCGGAACCAGAACTAGCCGCGCTCTGAGACTTCCTTGAAAAGAACCTGGCCAGAGGATTCATCCGGCTTTCCACCTCTCTGCTGTCTGCACTGGTACTCTTTGTAAAAAAGAAGAGTGGTGAACTGCGCCTCTGCAACGATTATCGGGCGCTGAATAAAATCACCGTCCACAATCGTTATCCCTTGCCACTGATCCCTGAGCTACTCAACTGCCTTAAAGGGACCCAGGTCTACACCAAGTTGCCTACAACCTCATACGCATCTGCCCTGGCGACGAGTGGAAAATGGCTTTTAGCACATGATACGAGCACTACGAATACCTCGTGATAACGTTTGGCTTAACCAACACTCCCACAGTGTTCCAGAGGCTCATGAATGACGTGTTCCGGGACCTCCTAGATTGCTTCATGATTATTTACCTTGATGACATCCTGGTGTATTCCGAGAGCCCTGCCCAACATGTGGAATATGTTCATTTGGTCCTGTAATGCCTTTGGATCCATGGCCTCTACACGAAGTTGGGAAAGTGCATGTTTCACCTCCACTCTGTGGAGTTCCTCAGCCATATCATATCCCCAAAAGGTATACTAATGGATCCCACGAAGGTGGAAGCCATCTTGAATTGGCAAGTTCCTTGGACACGCGAAGATGTTCAACGACTCCTAGGATTCACCAACTATTACCGTCAATTTATCCCTGCCTACGCATCCTTAATGACTCCCCTAACCCGACTCCTCCACCCCAAGGAAACGTTCCAATGGACTCCTAAGGGCAACCAGGCCTTTGCCACTTTGAAAACCTGCTTTGCATTGGGTCCCTTGATACGTTACCCTGATCCTTGGCTCCCATTCACCATTGAGTCCGATGCCTCCAGTGTCGCTATCGGTGCCATGCTCTCTCAATGAGACGATCCCACGCAGCCACTGCAGCCATGTGCTTATTATTCCCACCAATTCACAGCTGCAGAACGCAACTACATCATCTAGGAGAGAGAACTCCTAGCCATCAAAGCAGCATTTGAAGTATGGAGGCATTACCTCAAAGGGGCTCGTCATCCCATCCAGGTCCTCTCCGACCACCGGAACCTGGAACACTTGCAGACCATCTGTCGTCTTAACCAATGGCATATCCGGTGGTCCCTGTTCTTTTCCCAGTTTGATTTTAAAATTACCTATATCCCCCAGACACAGAATCAGAAAGCGGACGCCCTGTCCCGCAAACCTGAGTATGCACCAACCTTGATTGAAGAAGCCCCTGAGACGTCCATTCTGTCCCCTTTGGTATTCACCGCCACCACCAGTCCTCGTCCCTTGTCCGAGGAGACCCCTGGGCACAACAATGTCTACAAGACCTCCAGAATGGGGTAACAGGAGACCTTACCACTCGCAACAGCCTCCTGTTCTACCAAGACTGTCTCTGTGTACCACTGGGCCCTCTCCACATCAAGATCCTGCAGCTAACCCATGATTCCTTTTCCGCCGGGCACTTTGGTCACCATAAGATGACCCACCTCCTTACCTGGGAATTCTGGTGGCCCCGAGTCCGCACTGATGTAACACGCTACGTGAGCTCCTGCGAGGTGTGTCAATGAGACAAAGATGTCCCTGCCAAGCCTCCCAGCTTACTGCTTCCATTACCCATGCCCTCTGCACCATGAGACACCATCTCCATGGACTTCATTGTCAATCTTCTGCGGTCCCATGGGCACAACTGCATCTTCATCATGGTGGACCTGTTCACCAAAATGGCCCGTTTTGTTCCCTGCACCAAAGTCCCCATGGCTGTGGAGACCACGCAGTTGTATATCCAGCAGATTTTCTGACTCCATGGTCTCCCCAACCACGTGATCTCCAATTGAGGCTTCCAATTTACCTCCCGGTTTTGGCAAGTGATGCATTCTGGACTTGGTACCCAGGTACACCTGTCCTCCGCCTATCATCCCCAAATGGATGGATAAACGGAACGCACCAACACCACCCTGGAACAATACCTCCGTTGTTACTCATGCTATCAGCAGGACAACTGGTCCCTGCTGTTACTCTTGGCAGAATTCTCCTACAACAATTCCGTCCACTCATCCATCCAAATTACTCCCTTTGCTGCCAACTATGGATATCACCGTTGTTTCTTCCCTGACGTACTGATGCCCACCAACGTCCCTGCTGCAGAGGCACACCTGCAAGAACTGCAGGCCCTTCAAGCTCTACTCCAGGAACAGCTCCAGCAAGCCAAGGATGCATACAAGCTGGCAGCTGACTGGAAATGACAAGAGGGTCCTCCTCTATGTGTATGGGATCGGGTGTGGCTCTCTACCCGATACCTGCAATGTCCGGTCTGGTCTGGTCCCATAAACTGGATGCCCGCTTCAACGGTCCCTACAAAATCATCGAACAACTCAATCGTGTTTCCTTTTGCCTGCAACTGCTGGACCAACTCCGCATCCACCCTGTCTTCCACCTTTGTTGTTACTCCCATTGACCATCAGCACCTCCACCGCCTGTCCTCATTGACGATGAAGAGGAGTACAAAGTTCGCCAGATCCTTGACTCTCGTCTCCACTGAGGTTCCTTGCAGTACCCAGTAGACTGGGAAGTGTACGGTCCCGATGATCACTCCTGGGAGCTGGCCAACAATCTGCACATGCCTGACATGGTTCAGCAGTATCACGGCGCCTACCCTGAGAAACCCGGCTCATCTGTGGAAGGGGGCTCGGGGGGAATAGTGTCACGGCTCCTGCTGAGCCCAAGCCCACAGCTCCAGCAGAGGAGCTAAGTGCCGCTGGGGATGAGCTCCCGGAGCCAGGAAGCCCCACACCTGACAGCACAGCAAGTTCAGAGGCTGCCCCAGCAACAGTTGAGGCAGATTTCTGCCTGGTCTGCACCCCCCCCCCCAGACTTGCCTCCACCGGTTTCCCATTTAAGAGAACAATGCTGACGGGACATGGCAGCCCAGCAGCGAGAGGCACGCATGCATGGAAGGTGCTCTTTCAGCCCTGAGTACTAGCAGGAGCCAGGACGTACTTGGGGCACGCTAATTGCTGGCAGCTTTGAGTGCTATTTAGTCCTCACTGAACGCTGACAAATCGTGCCAGCAACTAGTCATTTTGATGAAGTGCTTAAGGACTAATAGTGCATTTAGTCCATGTGCCTGACACCCACAATTCATGTCAATGGTGTGCCACTTGCCAGGCTGATCACAGCCACTTCAAACTATATTTAAGGAAACATTATTATACACTGGGGGGCATTGGGGGGAAAGGAAAGGTATAAAATAAAAAGGCATTTCTTCCTACCGTGTTCTTTACTGCTGTAATGCTAAGTGGAGTTTCACATAGGACAGCAGACATTTTTAGAGTGGTTCTTTGGCGGTTAATGATGAAATTGTGAATACTAAAGAATGGACAGTGATCTTTGTTAAGCTGGAAGGAACAAGAAAACAAACAGAAATGGAAGCTATTATAGTCACTTGCAAGTAGGGTTGTCAGCCTCCAGGTGGGACCTGGGGATCCCCCAAAATTCCAGCTCATCTCTTGAATACAGACAGAGATTCTACTCTGCTAAATTTCAGCAATTAATGCCTAACCTTTGGTTCACAGCCAGCCTACAATTTTCTCCATGTAATTTGCAATTACTTTCAGAGGTAGGGATGCCAACCTTCACACGGGACCTGGGGATCTTCTAGAATGACTGCTTATCTCCAGATTACAGAGAACAGTTCCTTTGGAGAAAATGGATGCTTTGGAGGGTGGACTCTATGGCACTGTATCCCACCAAGGTCCCTGTCCTCCCCAGGCTCCATCCCCAAATCTTCAGGAGTTTTCCAACCTAGATCTGGCAGTCCTACCACCCTATCCCCTGCCGGTGGCCAAGGGGGGACCTGGCAATCCTAATTGCAACAAAGAAGATATTTCCATATCACCCAGCAGAAGCAGAAATGGGGCACTGTAATGGACTGCACTTTTAAAAGCCTATCTGTTTGCTGTCCAAACAAATAAAGGACTGTGAAGGGTTAATTCTTCATAGAGCCAGAGAGCTTTGAGTGACAGGCTGCTCAAAGGAATCTGATTGGTTAGCATCAGTTGAGCAGAGAAAGACTTCTGAACTGGATGCTGAGGAGAATTCAGTCTGAATTCAGTCCTGACAGAGAGAAGTTTAACACAGATGGAGAACTGGGGAAAGTTGGCAAGGAAGAGTGGGTAGTTAGGAGAAGACTCCCATTTAGGCCAAGGAAAGGGGATAGATCTAGTGAGAGAAGACTTTCCTAACCCAGTCAAAACAGGGAGATAGCTTTGAAGAGTGGAGAGATCGCTGGTCTGGTGTGGCTAGAAACTACCTTTGGAAACCTGAAGGGTCAGTAAAGCTCAAGAAGAGTACTGGTGTGTTTAGAGAAGGGGTTTGGGTACTGGATAGAGTGTCCCAGCCTTCTGGAAACCAAAACAGTCAGTGAATGCTCAAAGAAAGTGTATTGGAGTGTTGAGAAATACTGGAATAAAAGTCTCTCATCTTAAAGATCCTAAGTCACTGTGAAACTCTCAATAACCTGAAACATATGAACTAAAGACTGTATAGATACTGATTTACATCAGAGTTCTATATTGAATTACCTCCGAAATTTACCCCTGATTTCACCTGACCTTTCCCCTCTACACTGAATAAAATATTTTGTTAATTTGGATTTTCAAAATGCTTCGAGTAACATTTCAGTTGTTTAAATTAAAAGGGGATCCCGAACCTTTCTTCAGGGTCCTGGGCTGGGCCAACAGCAAAAATACCATACTGTAACAGGGTGGGACAGCCAGATTTGTTCAGGAAAGAAGAAAACAGATACCTAGGGCAGCTCAGTCAAAAAGGGAAAGAAAAATAGAGGGGAAATTTTGCTTCTGAGGGAGGGAAGTGGACAGGGGCACCATAGGCACCAAAAGGATGATGCTATCTGAAGGTGGAATTTCTACTCCTCTTTGATGTTCTATATAATAAGTAAAATGCAGGCACGGTGGTTTTCTGACGTGGCTAATCAGAGACCCATAAAAGGTAACTAATTCTGTAAGTAACCAATGCAACATTATAAACTAGCATGGCCAGATGTCTTAGCCTAACCCTCCCCTCCCTTTTTAAGTTGCAAAGGAATGGCACTGGCTTTTGTTTTGAGCTTTCCACAAATCTTCTCTGCACGTAGCCAACAAAGCCGCAAACTTGAGAGAGACAGGGCTGATTGTCTTTTTTTCTCAAAATGTTATATAACTCAAAGCCCCAAGAGAATGAGCTAAAACAATGTTTGAGAAGATGTTAGCTCATTCTGATGCTTTTTGTTTTGAGCTTTATTATTTTTGGATTTGTCCCTAAAGGACAGACAAGATGTTAGCAACTCATGAAATGTCTGCCTGTAGGCAGCCCTACAAAAATTTGGTGATGCAGCTAGACTTACACAATTTGGGTGTCAAAGGTCACTTCAACATGGGTTGTTTGCCCCAGCTTGGATGTTATTGGGTAGCAGGTTATTTTCCTGCTTCCCATGGCACCTTGGTGCTTTTGTGTACCTCCCAGGCTTTTTCAATCTTTTCTGCAATATTTCCCAAGCCTGCTTTGCTGTGAAGTTTTGGAAAAGATTGCAGCAAACCTGGGTGGTCACCCACATGGCTGGAAAAGTCTGGATCTTATTTGTGCTGCCCACATTGGTGCTGCCCACATTGGTGCCATTGGTGCCCCAGTCCCCAACAGCAGCCATTTCCTCACCCATCACCAGAGAGCTTTTATTTTAAATAGCAACTGGCATACCTTTATATTGTTATAACTATCTGTATGTCATGTTTTCTGAATTCCCAGGTTTCATTAAAAAAGTCAGTATCTAGCCTCTTTTTTGGTGGAGATTTGCCTTTCGATTTCACAACAGAGGGGGTAGAGATTTACTTTTTGTTTTAAATGAAACCTGGCAATTCAAAGAACCTGATAGACAATTCAAATGCCACATTTAAACGAGACATGAAAAAGCCCCTGGGCCACAAAGGAGGGAGAAAGGCCACTGCCAGGAAATTGGGGTAAGAAAAATGTAGGGACACCTGCCATGTAGAAGCCCTGTTGCCACTGCACTGTATTAGTAGCCACAGCAGCAATGGGAAAACCACACACACTAGCTATCCCCATAGGGCAAAACACCTAAGCCTACAAGGTTGTTGAAAATTTTAAGAATTAAATATAATGAATATAACATAATGAAACTGATGTTTGCATGTTCTGATACACAAACTCTTCTAATCATCATTTGACATATTAATGAAGAATAAATATAAAAGAATTAGATACTGTCACGTAACAGGCCTGTCGATTTGTAAGTGTTTGCATTGATAAGGCAGCAGTAAATAGTGGCAGAACCACGAGCATGAAAAAGGGTAACTTTTGACCGCAAACACCTGTTGCCTATAACCAGTTGTAACATTCCATACAGCTGTGAACTGTCAACTTTAATTGTGACTTGCCAAGATCTTGACAGTTCGTGATCTAGACTCACCATGTGCTGGGTAGTAATTACCTCCAGGGCTTTTTTTTGTAGGAAAAGCCCAGCAGGAACTTATTAGCATAATAGGCCATATCCCTGACAGCACAGCTCATTAGCATATTAGGCCACACCCCATGTTACCAGAAGTGTGGTCATCCAGCCACACCCACCTGTTGCTTCTTATTCTGTTTACCTTGTTTGTTGTCAAAACCCAGGGCTTTTTTTGTAACAGGAACTCCTTTGCATGTTAAACCACACACCCCTCATGTAGCCAATCCTAATGAGTTTCTGCTGTCGGGTGTGGCCTGTTATGCTAATGAGTTCCTGCTGGGCATGGCCAGCTCGGGAGCCAGCCAGAACTCCATTCCTGTGCGTTCCTGCCCCAAAATAGCACTGATTACCTCTAATTGTTTGACAGTTGAGCTGCTATTTAATAGGAACAGCTCAGACCAAGTCAGCCAGCCAGCCAGGGAAGCCAGGAGTAAGGCCAAAAGTTGCGTCAGGTAATGGTGTATCAGCGCAAGTTATGCTGGGAAGACAGACGGGACTTATGCAAGAGGATTCCACCACCCTTTTGAGCAAGTGCATGGTAACCTGGGACTGGGACCATAGCAAAGAAAGGAGGAGAAGTTGTTCCTGGCAAGAACCCAAGCCTATTAGTGCTGCTGTGAGCTTTGTGCTCAAGGTTATGTATGTTTGTAGCTAGTAAGATAAGGTTCTTTGTTTTATTTTGTGCTCTGTATATTTGCTCATTCCCCTACTTGAACTTTTTAACTACTTTCTCTCTTTTAAATAAATATATATATTTTTATACTGGATGGAGTCTCTAGCCCATGAGTCATGCCTTTGAAGGTGTTTGGCTACCAGGAATAACAAGCAACCAAATCGTTTTACACACTTTAGTATTGTGCTGATTGAATTGACCCCAGTGAGAATGAAATATAGCCTGAGTCTCTAAGGCAGCCTGGGGAAAGGGCGTTGGCGGCGAGGCCATAGGGCGAGGGGGTCATGACAGATACTATGGGCATAGTATTCTTAAAGTTCCTAAATAGTGGGAAACTTATTCTTGCAAGCCTTCAAAAATGCTGACCACTTCTAGTGGCCAATCAGGCTGCCAACTCTGATTGGGAAACTCCTTGAGATTCAGGGGTGGAGCTTGAGGAGAGTATGTTTTGGGGAGGGAAGGAACCTCAGCAGGGTCCACCCTCCAAACCAGCCATTTTCTCCAGGGGTAACTGATCTCTGTAGTCAGGAGATCTCCAGGCCCTGCCTGGAGGTTGAGAACTCTAAAACCTACTTCTTCTTTTAAAAAATCAAAAAAACCATAACTCTGAAACAGCACAAGACACAGATCCATTTTAACATCAAAATACCTAACGTAGGGACGTAATCAGTGCCCCACTTTTGTAATTCAGTCATCCCATCCTTGCTACTGACAGGAAGACTTCATAGTAGCTGAAAGGGCCAGGATAAACTAACTGATCATTCATTCCAACAGAAGACCTCTAAAAATTACAACAGCTCCTCTCATTGAATGCCTCAGCTTAGCTTTCTCCTTCTTAAGTTGGGCACTGTCACACATGCTAAATAACAGAATTTCAATCCACTTTCAATGCACTTTGCTACTGGATTTTACTGTGTGAAATGGCAAAATCCACTTGCAAACGGGAGGCATTCCAACATTTGTTGCCCCATCTGCTGTGAAACTGTACAGAAATTATGAGAAGCTGCTAATCATGTAGTTCAGTGCCCAAAGACAACGATCTCCTCCTCCCTTGCCTTATGATTAAACTGTAGTTTAATGGAACAAGATAGTCATATCTACATTCCCACTGATTTCAATTCTTTAAGTATAGTTCCTTAAGTATGGTTGGACAAGCAAGGAGAGTATCCTCAGATCTCCTGTTTCATGCCAAAGTACCCAACAGTTCTAAAAGGCTGATATGTCACCAGGAGCATCCTGTGGTATAGAACTATACCTAACGCTTTCCCCATAGTATGATCAGTAAGAAATACTGTACAAATCCCAGATTTGTACAATCCCTCATTACAAAGCATCTGGGGCCAAGCTCCTGGTCCATCCTTGGTCAAGGCGCCTCTGGCAAAGTCAGAGATTTCCCTGATACCGCCGGAGACGAGTGGGACCCACTCACCTCCCTCATACCTCAGCCAGAACATGCAGGAAAGGATCTTGGGCAGCAGGTACCTGTAGCAACTGGATATGGACCTCACCACTTCCCTCTTGGGCCCCAGAGCTTTAGGCACCAGTTGATGATATTGTCTCAAGCCAATGGGACAACAAGGATGATGTTGGGGAAGAGTTAGCCTCAGAAGTTGTTGAGCCAGCTGGCAAGAATGGAGGCAGCCAGCAGGAGCCCAATCATGACAGCCTGGGCAGGGCATGGGCAGGGAGGAGAGAGGGAATATTGTACTGCCCAGATAAGGGCAATGCTCCAGAAAAGAGATGGTGGACTTGGGTGATACAAGCCTTCCTCCTCTTTCTATTCTGAGGACTGAAAAGACCCCAGGGAGTGAAAGCAACATGACAGCTATGGGCCAGGGGGCAGCACCAGCGAGGGAGGAGCCTCACACAAAGAATATTTCTGGGGGTAGCATTGATATCCTGGTTCAGCTTTAGGCCTTGTGACTTATTAATCCAAAAACTTATGATTATTTTGTACTTCTCACAGCATGCAACTACAACAATGTTAAATACAGAGAACTGAGGCTTATGACAAATTTGTGTGCTCTGGGCAAGAAGAGATCTGCAGTGCCTCCTACAAAATTCTCTCTCTCTCTCTCTCTCTCTCTCTCTCTCTCTCTCTCTCTCTCTCTCTCTCTCTCTCTCTCTCTCTCTCTCTCTCTCTCCTACACACACACCTGACTTCAAGTCACTGTTCCATCAATTCCCTCCAAAGTAACTGACACCAGAAGTCAAGTTAGCACAAAGTTTGCTAAGGAGGTCAGGGGAGCATGAAGCCTGTTCTGTCTGCTGTGATCTCTCCATTACTGGGAACGTTAGTGAATGTTGCAAGGAGAATGGGTACTGTTTAGGCCCCATGGCAGAACTTCAGCTAATTTAAGACTAAACTCTGTTGTTGTTGCTACTGCAGTCTCTTTATTCCCCTTTTCCTCTATTTCTTAATTCAGAGTTTTAGATTAATTTTGATCAACATTTGACAAATGTTTCTTCATTAAAATCATCTTAAGGTATCACCTGGCCTGAGATGCTTTAACGTACTAGTTAACCTAAAATACATGTTAAAAGAAACATTACAAAAGGCAAAACTGGATACCATTCCTATAGGAGCACTTGTAATTAAGTAGCTGATGCATTTAATTACAATTTAACAGCTGGCAGAAAATAACAAATGTTTCCTGGATTTGTACATTCATTTTGGTCCATGTGTTGTGTCATGCTCCTGGAGTGATACCCCCTGTGCAGCTGCCTGAGATGCTGATGAGGAGGACATATGGTTGTGGACTTTATATATCATTCTGTGTAATCTAAGAAGCCGCAGCTGACTCAATAATAAACCCTGACATGAACATCTCATGCATCTTTGTAAAAGAATAGTCAAAACCAAACTACTTCAGATGGCTACAGCAGCAGCACAAGAGTGGAGTTTTAAGCATCTAGCTGTAGTCAGAACACAATTTCTTAAAGCAGGGCAACCTAACACCTAGAAAAATAGCCAGCTGGGAGTCAATGCATGGGGAGACACAGCATTTTTTTTTTTTGCACTTATAGGGAGTGATGACAAGAATAATAGAAGGCAGAGGTGATTCTATCTTGGTTGGGCAGTACAGTTGCTACTTTTTCCTGATGAGGGATTTATGCTTTCCAAATTTTTTTGAAGTCAAAGAATCATAGACAAACTTTACCTACTTCCAACAAAGCCTTTGACATCAGTGCATAAAGTCATGTAGCCAGACACCAGCATCATCTCTGGATCACTGTAAACTGGTACAGATTTGTCCAACAGACAGACACATCTCTGTCCATATTGCCTGAAGTGGCACATTGCCAGTCAGCCTTGAAGGATTCTTGGTTGTGATCCTGTGAGACCACTTTTATGATACGCAGCATTTGAGGGGCACACAGAGGCTCCTGCTGTGATTGCAACAAAACATGTGACTGATCAAAGCCTTCTGCATGCAAGATCAATGAATGAATGAATAATTTATTACAGTCCACAACCAGATACAAGTTCACACAGCAAATCATTTTGAAGGTATAGATGTTAAAAAAAACCTCCAACTAGAAGAGCAGATATAGAATTATAACAGAGTAAAATACATATAGAAGTTAATTAAAATAATTTATATATATATATATAAATTAATAAGATAACATCATAAAACCATTTAATTATAAACCTAAAAGTTAAAAAGGCACTATTTAATCAAATTCCTAATAAAATCTAGATCGGAACTCAGTACTCAGAAACAGAAATAAAATGTATTATGTACTCTAATCGCCTGAGCACAGAATTTGGCTGTTGCTTTAGTAATAGCTGGTTTTTCATCTGCTAATAGTTTAAGCGTGCCCTGTCTGACAAAACGGTGGATCTATCAACAAGGGACAGAAATGTTGTGTTGCATATTTCTTTATAAAGTGGGCAGAGGGAAAAAAATGTATTGTTTCCACCTCACCTAGAGGGCAAGGGCAGGTCCTTTCACAATATGAGGTCTTCTTATATTTTCCTTCCAAAAGCCTGGACAGCATGGCATCATATCTGGCCAGTGTAAAAGCCTTCCTATAAGGGAGGATATCTAAAGTTTTAAGATATTTGGCCATTGTCATTATGTATCTTGTCTCTTCAGAGGCCCTGAAGTTGGCAGACTTTGTTAAATCTTGCTGGCATTCTGTGTCACAGATCCTTTGCTTAATTAAAGATTTAGCCTGATCAAAGGATCACCCATTTACCCTAATTAAGCCACACTTAACACTAGTCAAAAAACCTGGTAGCTTTTCCATCCAGTACTCAGAGGATCATCAAGCACCATTAGCACCTATAGTCCACCTCAGAAAAACCATCAAGTTATTGTTTGTGGGGCAAACATGTCAGACTGCCCCAGGAAGCAGTTCCCCCTATAATTGTAGCACTCTGCTCCATAGCAGGGTATGTATGTGTTCTCTTTTTTTATATATATTTTATTTTTCAGTTTCATACACATACATGATCCGACTCTTTGTCTTACATATATTTTGAGTCTTATACATTCTTTAGATTGTCTATCCATTTATACACCTTTGCCCACCTCTTAACATGTACCTTTTCATTTTTATTTGACAATATTAAACTCAAATCATCCATTTGCGCTATCTCTAATATTTTAATTATTAATTCTTCTCTGGAGGGTATTACATCCAATTTCCAATTTTGGGCCAATAACAGTCGTGCAGCCGTTATTATATAGGATAGTAGATGATCCTCTTGGAGTTATATCCACTTGGAATCATATTTAACAGATATATCTCTGGTTTTAGTGCTAAACTTTTATCCATACTCTCCTGAATTACTCTTTGCACCATTTTCCAATAGCCTTGTAATTTGCCACATGTCCACCACATATGGTAGAAGGTCCCTACATTTGCTTTACATTTCCAACACTGATTGGAGCACTCAGTGTAGCATTTTGCTAACTTATCCGGGGACCAGTACCATCTGTGGAACATTTTATAAACATTGTCTTTATAGGCAATAGCTCTCATATACTTAACAGATTTCCAGACCTTTGACCATTGATCATAATCTATAGTTTCCCCTATATCTTTCATCCACTTAAACATAACACCTTTGACTGACTCGTCTTGTTCAAAGTCATCCAAAAACAACTTGTAAAACTTTTGCAATAGTTTATCTTTTGAGGACAGCCATATCTTATCTAACTCGTTGTTCTGATCCTCAAAACCCCTTAACATATCTTTCTTATATCTGTCTCGTAACATTATCTGTTCCCACCAGGATAAATTGTTTTCACGCTGTAACTTTTCTTCTGCTTTTAATTTGTTGTTTCTATTGAGCAAGTTTTGGTAACTTTCTTTCTTACTCGTCGTTATTAATGCTGGATTTATAAATGCTTCTAGGGGGGAACCCATCTTGGAGTTTTCCTATAATATTTCTCTTTTATACTACTCCAGGTTTTATTCAATGCTACTCTTAGTAGGTGTCTTTCAAAGTTAGAATGGATTTTATCTTTTCCATACCATATATAGATGTGCCACCCCATATACAGGTCATGTCCTTCCAGCGTTAATATCCTAACATTTTACACGGTAAATCATTCTTTTATCCATACTAGGGTGATAGTATAAGTACCAATTTGGAACATTCATCCCCCTCTTTCCTTTGTGTCCTGTAGGATTTTCCATTTTATCCTAGGCCTCTTATGTTGCCAAATAAACTGTCTTGTAGTTTTATCCAGTTCATAAAAAAAAAAACCCTGATTTTTTAAAATGGGGATGTTTTGAGCCAGAAATAGGAATCTTGGCAATATATTCATTTTTAACAGTGCTATTCTACCCATCAGTGACAAAGGGATGTTTTTCCATTTTGTTAAGTCTGTTGAGATTTCTTTCAGCAGTTTGTAATAGTTATCCTCTATTAAGGAGTTACACTTAGTTGTTAAATTAATCCCCAGATACTTTACCCTTTTAACCACTTCCATTGACGTCAGCTCTTGAACCACCCTCAATGTCCTTGGTAAACAATTTTTATTAGCAATTTAGATTTTTTGTAATTTATCTTAAATCCTGCCACTTGTCCATATTTTTAATAGTATCTAATAGATATACAACAGATGTTTCTGGCTTTTCTATGATGAACACCAGGTCATCCGCAAAAGCTAATAATTTGTACTCTTCCCCTAATGCAAAAATAAACAATAATGGGGAAATCGGACAGCCTTGTCTAGAACCTTTTTGGATTTCTATATTGTTAGTTAAATCTCCATTTACTATTACCTTTGCAAATTGCGTTTTGTATATAGCTTTTACCATCGTAAGAAAATTTTGACCACAATCCGTCTATTTCAGCTTATGCAACAAAAAATCCCAAGATAAGTTATCGAACGCTTTTTCTGCATCGAGAAACATTAAACTAAGTTCTTTTTCTGGATGTTCTTCATAGTATTCTAACACATCAATGATAATCTGTAAATTGTTTTTAGTTTGTCTCTTGGGCAGCAAGCCCATTTGATCTTGATGTATAGTTTGGGACAATACTGTTCTTAATCTATTTGCCAATATACTAGCAAATATTTTATAGTCTGTATTTAACAAAGATATGGGTCTATAGTTCCTAATATCACTTTGTTCTGAATTGGGTTTTGAGATTAATGTAATTAAAGCGTGGTTCCATGATTCTGGAATCTTTCCAGACTCTGCTATTCCTTGAATCAGTCTTTTGAACACAGTACAGATCTCTTCTTCAAAAAGTTGATAAAATTCTGCTGGAATACCATCTCGTCCTGGAGTTTTCTTCCTTTTTTGCCTCTTAATTGCTTCCGATACTTCACATATTGTTATTGGTTCATTTAATTCTTTTTATGTTGGCTATTAAATTCCTTGGTGTTTTCCTTCAAATATCTTGTAATTAACCCTTCATCTTGCACATCTCGCTGGTATAGATTTGTATACAATTTTTCCGCGATGTCCTTCAGCTCTGGTAGATTGAACTTCTCTTCATTTTTTTATTTCGTAATTTAACTATCAATCATTTTTCTCTTTCCTTTCTTATTTTATAGGCTAGCCACCTATTGGGCTTATTTATGTTTTCAAAGTAATATTGTTTTGTATATTCAATTTTTTTCCATATCTCATAGTTTAATAATAAATTCATTTTATGATGTAACAACTTCAATTTCACTTTAGCTGTCTTAATATCCATTACTTTTTTCATATTTCTTTCCTGTAACCCAATCTGTTCAACTAACTGAATATATTTTTTCTTTTTTTGCTTCATTTTCCATGCACTATAATTAATAAAACAGCCTCTCGTATATGCTTTAAATGCATCCCAAATTACCCCTATTGTCACATCTGGTTTATCATTTATCTGAAAGAAATCTGTAATCTCTTTTTTACATGTCTGTACAAATTTTTGGTCTCTAAGCAAACTTAGATTCATACTGCATCTGTTTTTCTTTTGGTCCACCCTTAACTTTAACAAAATAGGATTGTGGTCCGCAAAAGTGTTAGGTAGAATTTCACACTCTATTATATCCTTTATCATATTAGTAGAAATCCAAACCATATCAATCCGCGACCAGGTGTCGTGTCTTTCCGAATAGAACGTGTAATCGCGTTTTTGTATATTTCTAGTTCACCAAGCATCGATTAAATTATATTCTTCCACTATTTGCATAAAACTTTCCAGTATTACATTACCTTTCTTGTATCCTTTCCTATGTTTATTTCTATCCATTTCTGGATCTAAGACTGAGTTGTAATCTCCTACAATACATATATTGTTTACCTCTACTGGATTTAGGGCTACTTGTAACTCTTGAAAGAAGTTTTTTTGATTTTGATTTGGAGCATATATGTTAGCAAAAACCATCTTACTTCCATTTCTTATTACTGTAACTACAACTATCCTGCCATCCTTTGAACCATATAGAAATTCCGGATTTAATTCTTCTTTTACATATATCACTATCCTTTGCTTTTTTTCATTTGCTGCTGTGAACATTGTTCCTGATTTTTTATTTTCTAAATATTTCACGTCTTCCTTCCTAATGTGTGTTTCCTGTGGGCACACAATACCTGATTTTATTTTTTGAAATTGATGAAATATCTTCCTTCTTTTCAGTGGACTATTTAAACCATTCACGTTTACAGATATGACACTAAATTTTCTAACTGCTGCCATTTTGTTGTTTACAGTTTTTTCCCTCAGTTTTTATATTTAAATCTGGTTAACATCTGGTATGTTGTTTTATTGGGTTTAGTTTTATTCCTTTTTGGGTTGATTCCTTTTCCTCCCTTTGTTTTTTGTACACTATATCCTTCTTCATTTACTTCTTCTTCCTCCACCACTTCCTCCTGGTCCTCCTCACCCTCTTCTCTGTCTTCTTTTTGTAGACCTAGCTCTTCACTGAATTTGTCTTAAAAAAATTCTGCCTTAAATACAGAGTCTATTCTATGTCTTTGACTATTGTAGGTGAAGAGCACTCCCTCTGGTATTAACCATCTGAATGTAATTCCATTATTTTTCAGGAGATTTGTCAGTGTGGTGTACTGTATCCTTCTTTCTCTCACTCTCCATGGTGTTTCTTTTAAAAATGTTATTTCTTCTCCTTGTATGGTTACCTTAGCCTCATTGGACGCTCTCAAAATCCATTCTTTTAGCTCTTTCCTATAAAATTTTATATGGACTTCCCTGGGTTTTCTGTGCTTTTTGGCATATGTCGAATTCCTTCTAAATATTGTTTGGATTCCTTCTTCTATTTCTTCGTTCATGCCTATTTTCAACTGTTCAGCTAGGCTGCACGGTATTTCCTCCTTGAGATTTTTATCTATCATTTCCGGTATGTTTTGACATCTAATAATCATCGCTGCTTTATCCATTTCCAAATTTATAAGTGCCTCCTCAATTCTTTCATTCTTGCTTTTGATTTCCTGGACATCTAAGTCCAGTTCTCGTAATTTTTCTTTAACTTTTCCTTGATTAGCAGCTATTTTTATAATCTCTTGTTTATTATCTATTATTTGTTTTTTAATTTCTTGTGTTTCCTTTTTAATTTGTGTAGTTAAGTCATCCATTTTTATTCTTATCGGATCTATTTCTTTTTTAATTAACGCAGGCAATGTATTCTCAACTGTAACTTTCATTGCTTGTGCCACAGCTTGTGACACACTTTCCTGTATCATTTTATTCAGTTCTTTTATTGTCGCTTGTGATAGATTCATACTGGGTGACTTAAATTGATATGCACCCCCTACTTGTCCTGGTGAAGATATTGCAGCCATAAAAAAAGAAAAAGAAAATTTTCTTCCCTTACAGCTTTTAAGTTTTTCAACAACCCCTATCTTTGTCTCCTCTCACTCCTTAGAATATTTACTCTATTATATTCAGTCAACCTCTTTACCTCCCTTTCTTTTTATAGTTCTCCCACCTACTTCATTCCAGCTTTTCTTTCAACACTCTGTCTCTAATGCTTGCTCCTTGTCCATCTGCTCCTTTACACCAATAGACCCTCTAATAACCTCTTGCCTCTCTCCTTCTCGCCACTCTAACTCCCATCTAAGTTATGCACAATTCTTATCTGCTCTAACTGCTCCGTCTGAGTTCCCTCCTATAGTCCACTTTTGCTCCTTCTAGGTCTCTTCCCTTTAATTCCGCTTCTCCACCAAATCAGTCTATTTCTGGTCTCCAAAATCTTCCAGCCTTTCTGCTGTAGTCGTGCTCCTGTTAATGACATCAGTCTTCACTCCATTCTCATGCCTCTGCCCTTCTCCTGCTGCATCGCGTTGCGTTGTTACTTCCTCTGCCGGACTCCACTTTTTTAACCATCAGTGACTCAACACGCTCTTCTTAAAGTGGTAGACCCGTCGCTTGAGAAGGTAGGAGGGGAGACTAAACATAAAGAAACAAAAAAACCCTTTTTTGCAGTTTATATTTCCTGCCGCTTGTCAGCCTCTTATTGTCCCTTACTTTAAATGTACACTTATTATTCCCCCCTTTCCATAGCTGCTTAAGGTCCCTTTTAATTATTTGCTTGGGACACTCGTTTCTCCAGCCTCACCCCTCCAGGCACCCAGCTAGGATGCCTGGCAAACAGCCCCCCAATATTATCTTCCTGATAGTCCAGTAGCCCCCCTCCTTTTTTAAATTTTACTTGGCTTTGGTACTTAGCTTTAATTCTGTCACATTGTTCTAATACTTTCGACTCTAGTGGTTCTCCACGGCTCGTCTTGTACTCAACGGGACTCTTCAGTCACGTCGCAGCTCCCGTTGTTGCTAAGTCAGCTTTCTTGCTTCAGGACTGCTGGTAGAAGCCAGGAGGTCGCTACCTCACTGGGCTCCAACAAGAAACGTCCCCTGCCAAATCTTTCACTTCTGGAAAGAGTTTTGAGGCATTGCAAATGCCTAAGAAAGTCCTAGGGCAGGGGAGCTCACTGACGCTCCCCTGTCAATGAGCTGGCAGCCATCTTTCCGGTATGTGTGTGTTCTCAACATCATACCTTAGACCCCCATTTTCATGTGGTCCTTCTTTCTCCATGAAACACTGGTGATTTCACTGCTGCCTATGCAGACCTTGCACTTCAAGCCTGGTAACTATAACCTTCCTCAAAATTGCTTTCTCCTCACTGATTTCCTCTTAGCTAGCTTGTGTGTTTTCTTTGTGTTTGTATGTGTGCGTTTTGCCCTTTTATTCCTGTTTCAATAAAACCCTTTCCAGTTGAAGAGTAGCCTGGTCTGTGATAAAGGGGAGAAGCTTAGACACCACAAAAGTTAATGAAAAACTGTATTATCTAAAGGAAAACCTATAGTATCTGAAGGAAGAAATTTAGAAACATCAATAGTATGCTGAAACATACTAAACAAAGTACCTCAAAGAAAGAAATAGAAAGCCTTGAAACAAAACTACGATGTAAATATTAGAAAGTTTTTACCTCAGCAATCTCAAAACCTTGACTATTTATTTTATACATATATTCCCTGACTGTTTAATAAAATCTTTATTATGTTTTTGAAAGTTAATTTGCCTCAAGTGCCATTTCTCAAGGGTTTAAAGAAAACTGGACAGCTCTGGTATTTTCAGTAGAGTACCTGATCTGAGAAAAAGCCTAAACTAAATATCTAAACAGGACAGTCAAGTCTTTTATGACAAAGAATATATGCATGCAACTGTAAGGCAACTCAGTCTACTGAGGGGAACTGAAGATTTAGTGAGAAAAGTCTGCCAGACATTTGGTGAGATACAGGGATTTGTGATACATGGTCCAGCCAACAAAGTGTCATTTATGTAAGATCCAGCCCTCATAACAAATGAGTTTTACACCTCTGACCTAGAGGAATTCCAGCACTCTCCTAGGCAGAATTACACCTGCATAAGCCTGATGACTACCATGAATTTAGAAGGGTGTAATTCTGTTCAGGATTGCAGTGTTAGCTGCCTTGTAGACCACTGGGCAGGAGAGATTTTACTATTAATAATAATATTTAAAATTTGACACTAAAATGAATATTGTTAGTTTAATGGTTCTGTTGTTGATTTTAAAAGTAAAAGAAAGGGAGTTGAGAGGGGGAGTAAGGGAGAAAAAACCTGCCTTTGAAACTGAAGAAAAGACTTTGTATTAAATTTAGTGGCCAGGCTTCCCTTTTCCTTGTGTGTGATTAGTGTCCCAGTCCAGCCTGGGCCTCCCGAGGGAAGGGGGCTGATGACAGAGAGAGGAGAAAAGGGGAACCCCACAACCCCCACCCAAGCAGGAAGACCCCAAGGGGGAAGAGGAACCCCAGCCAACAGCAGCATGTCCCCCCAGCCCATAACCTACTTGGATGACAGCAAAGGCCCAGGGTGAGGAGAATGGACCAGCGGCATGACCACAAGTGGTGGATCCACCCCCATCTGGCAACACAGAGGATGGATGTCAGACCTCACAGGGTCAGCCCAAGCCGCAGATGCAGAGTGGTGAGGCAGGGGGCACACCCATGCCCAGCTGCAGCAGGGCCTTTGGAAGGACCCAAGGAGGGCTGGAGCATCAGCAACCCCCACCAAGAGGCTGAACCAGCAGTGGCAGCCCCAGTGAAAATGAGCCCAGTGAGAGACCGAACAGGTGGGCAGAAAAGGGAGGCTGGCGGGGGATCAGCAGGAGAGGGGGAAGCAGGAGTCTAGGAGGTGGAGATGGGCATGGCAGGCCCAGCATCTCCAGCTTTAGTTGGGGGCATGGCTGACAGGGAGAAGGTGGAGCAGGAGTGGGGGAAGGGATAAAAAGGGAGGGCCGAGGCGGCCGAGGAGGAAGGCAGACTACCGGGTTGGCGAAGGTTTGGGCCAGAGAGAGTGAGATCCTGCATGTCTAAGGGGAGAAACTGGATCCAGCGAGGGAAGGGCAGATGAAGTAGCCTCCCTACACAACTCTGCAGTCTCAGGCCTTCCCTTCCCCTTCCTCTCAAACCCTTCCCCTACAGTCACCCACCTTCCAACCACAGACATATACAGAAAGAGTACATGCCCCACAGGAAGAGGAAGAGGCCAAGAAATCCACCGAAGAGCTCGTGATGGACCTAACCCAGTTTGGACAATGGATGCCTGAGCACCAGGCCCTACTCTTACAGGATGTGGCCCAACAGCAGCAGCAAGCCCAAGCAGCCATGGTGAGGGAGTTGCAACAGGCCATAATCACAGTAGGACAAGCACAGGTGGGTGGCGGTGGAGAGTCCCCACTTGCCAAAGGACTGTGGCCTCCATTGTCCAAGCTGGGTCCTGAGGACAAAATTGAGGCCTTCTTGGAGGCCTTTGAATGAGCAGCCAAAGCCACCAGGTGGCCAACCAAGCAATGGGCCTTCATCTTAGGTCCTTACTTAACAGGGGAAGCTCAAGCTGCTATGAAGGCCTTGGAGAAGGATGAGACCACAGATTCAACTAAACTGAAGGCCGCCATCCTAGATCGGTACGGGGTCACACTGGAAGCCTACCATCAGAAGCTCTGGGCCATGACACTATCCCCATCTGGGAGACCCCGAGCCACCATCACTGCTCTCCGTGATGCTACCATGTGATGGTTAAACCCAACCATGGAGGAAGGGCGATGCATCGTGGAACAGGTGATCATTGAACAGCTATTACAAATCCTCCCAGCCTGAACCTGCCGCTGGAAGCCCACAAGTCTGTCAAAGGCTCAAGATTTATGGGAAAATTTTCAGGTGGTGGAAGGCCGAGAGCCCACACCCCGGGCCAAGGTGGGAAAAGACCCCAGTACAATGGGGTCACAGCAGCCCAACCCTGCCTGGAGTGTGTCTCCCTGGATGGCCATGATAGACTTGGGCAGGAGAAGGTTTAATGCATTGCTGGACAGCAAGAGCTCGATCGCCATGATACTGACCCAATTGCTACCCCCAAACCTGCTGGTGGTACGGTACACCACCATAGTGTGCTTTCATGGGCATGCTGAGAGATGCCCCATGGTCGTGGTGCCAATAAAATACCTAGGCCAGACCTATGAGGTCCCCCTGGCCCACATGAAGAAGCTTCCATGTCAGGTGTTGCTGGGGTGGGATGCCCCTGATATACTGTAGGCCATTGAGCAATACCACATGGAGCATCCACCTGAAGCAACGACTTGGCCACCCAGGCCAAGGAGGTGGCCCCAGAAGAAGGGAGCCATAGTCAGGAGGATGGAGTACTGGAAGACATAGAGGACAGACCATTGTCGCAGCCCCCAGAGGTGAAGGATCCCTGGCGGCAGTGGGAGTCAGTCCTCCAGTTCGCCATGACACAGGAGGAAGATTTGGTGTTGGCCAAGTTTCGTGGACAAGTGGTGGTAAGTGAAGGGACAGTAGTGGACCCCCAGTGTAGCCAACAAATGCCCCAAATTGACTAGGTGAATGGGGTATGGTGTAGGAGGGTGAAGGGGAGGATGGGACCCCTAGACCAGCTCTTATTACCAGCATGGTATCGGCTGGAAGTAATGACTAGCACTCATGACCACCAGTGGGTGGGCCACCAGGGGTTTAAAATATCATCACCCAAGCCCTGGCCCACTTCTTCTGGCCCTTGGTGGCCTGAGATGTCAAAGAGTTCTGCTGCTCATGTGAAATATGTCAACACATGACCACACGAGCAGCCCCAAAGGCCCCTTTGTCCCCCATGACCATCACAGGAGTTCCATTTGATAGAATAGCCATGGACTTTATGGAGCCCCTGCCAAGGAGACCCTGAGGAGCCCACTACATATTGGTGAGAATGGACTATGCTACCCGCTACCTGGAGGCCCTTCCCCTACAAAGCCTTAAGAGCACGGGGGTACCACGAGCCTTGATGTACTTCTTTGCCCACATAGGCTTGCCCCGGGAAATCCTTACAGACCGGGGCTCACCCTTCATGGCTTGATTAATGAGACAAGTATGTGACACTCTCCACATAAGACAACTGTTTACATCAGTCCATCATTGGGGGGCATGGCATCGGCGGAGACAAAGATTTAAGCTCCGTATGACCCTCCTCTTTAATTGCATTTTTAGCCCTCACTACATCACCTAAATTCCGCAGAGGGCATGGGAAAATCTCTACGAAACAGAAACCAACAGCAAAAATCAAAGCAACGTGAGAGTCCACCTTTCTTTGCCTCCCCACCTTCGTCCCCGACACAATCGACTACTGTGGTAGACAAAATGGCGGCAGACAACCCAGACTCACGCGAAGAAGCCCTGGCAGCCTCGTGTTCTGAATTTTTCACCTCGTTACAGACTCTCAAGAAAAACATGGCTACGACCTTCATGGAACTGCTGAAACCGGTCATGGCTCAACTCACTGATCTTAAAACATCACTTACACAGGTAATGCAAACAGCCGATACCGTGTTAGAGGCAAGTATTGCCCTTCAGGAAGACACTTGCTAAAAGGGAGGAATGGGCTACAGACCGAATAATGGCCTTAGAAAACCAGATCCGGGCTAACCAACTGAAATTTCGCGGCATGCCCAAAAAAGCGGAAGGGCAAACAGACCTCCGATCATTCTTGGTGTCCTGGTTGGCGTCCATCTTAAAACTTGATGAAGGCGTGGTGCCATTAATAGACTGGGCTTACCAAGCGAGCCAACAATGATCGCAACGTAGCGCCCTACCAAGAGACATTATTGCCAAATTCCCAGACAAATTCCCAGACAATAATAGCCAAAATGGTTATTATTAATACAGCTCGCACCAACGGCCCTCTTCTGTATGAAGGTTTCAAGATTTCTGTCCTCCAGGACTTATCCTCTGAAACGCTATTGAAAAGGAAACACTTGAAACCTATAACTTCAACGCTGACTGCAGCGCATGTTAAATATAGATGGTCGGCATACTGCAAACTCCTAGTCACCTATCAAGACTCAACTCATCTTGTCAGCGACTTAGACTCCGATCTCCAGCTGCTCACAGAGATGAACTTACCTTTGCCATCGCTGACTCCTAATGGCAACGACAGACGGAAGAAAGAACACTCACTCCATCGTTGGAAAAAAGCTCCAGCTAAAAAGAACACCTGAACCTGCATTTGACATTATTATTTTTTCTGGAAGATATACCGCAACCAACTATCTCCTCCACTCAACGTAAACATGCTTTGTCTTTTCTTTGAAAGTTGAGGTTACAGGGGGAGGATGGGATTTGAAACTTCCAGTGCAGCATTAGTTTCCCTATTGTTTTCACTTTGTTTTCATTTCTTAGGACTTATTCATTGTTCATCGTTGGGCTAAATAATGTTTTTTTATGCATCTTGAATTCAGGTATTTTCCCAGAGGGGGTAGGGGAGCCTTAATAGGTTCTTGCTCCTTTTACTTACTTGCTTGTTAGAGATGATATCTTCAGTTATCTCCCTGATTAAAAGGGACGACAGAACAAGTTTGAACGTTCTGCCTGGTTTTAGTTCTGGTTTGTTGTTAGTTAATGTACTGTTATTGTCTTTTGTGTTTTTGTCCTTCACAATAAATTCAATTGTTAGGAATCATGTTCTTGTTTTATCTATGCAAAAAGTATTTCCATCATTGATTTCCTCTACTCCACCCATTTTTTCTCGAATTAATTCTATTTTGATTATAACCCTTTCCAAAATGGATATTTTAAAGAATCTTAACTGCATAATGCTAATATTATCTTGCTATTTACACTCGAGTTATTATGACCCTCCAACCTGAAATCAAATTTCTATCTATTAATTGCAATGGCCTTAATAATATTATTAAGAAAAGAAGAATACAATCTGCTCTAATATCTCAAAGACCTGACGTCATCTTTCTTCAGGAGACTCATCTAAACAATAAACAACTGAAAGTTTTTCCTGTGCAATATTTCTCCTCCCAGTTCTTAGCTCCAGGGACGTCAAAGTCGAGAGGATTCTTATTAGTAAAAGAACACAATTCAACCTTCTAAAAATTAAAAAAGATCCTAAAGGCCGATACATAATGCTGGAGGACTCATTGAATAATCAACCCATTACCTTGACCTCCTTAATTGCCCCTAATGAAGGGCAATAGCTTTTATCAGAGATATGTTGTCTACACTGGAATCCTTTAGTGCTGGGCCTTTTGTAATAGGAGGTGATTTTAATTTTATTTCTGACCCAACTTTGGACAGAACTTATCCCAAACCAAAACACCTCAGTACTAAGGTGCTCAAAGCTAATCTCTTCTTAAACAATTTCATCTATGTGACCTATGGAGAGCCAGACATCCATCTGAAAGATGTTATACATACTTCTCACCTAAATACGGTACCCACTCACGTATAGATTACATTATAGTTTCTGACTCACTCCAAAACTCTTTTACCAAGTCAGACATTGGAATTTGTATATGGTCTGACCACTCCTGGGTTGAAGGCTGCATGCAAGATCTAAATAACACCAAGAGAGAATGGACGTGGCAACTTAACAACAATCTTTTATTAATGTCCTCAGTCACAGATGACATAGAGAAAAACATCACAGAATATTTCCGATTCAAGAACTCATGTGGAGTTTCTCAACCTCTGGTGTGGAATGCATTCAAAGCGACTATGCGAGGCACCTTAATAGCTCATGCATCATCCTGTAAAAAAAGACCAAATTAAATCGGACATAATGCTTAAAATCAAATCTCTTGAAGATGAACACCAGAAATTTGGTAACAAGAAAACTTACTGCAAACTTCTGCAGGAGAGGAAGAAACTGGAATCGCTTGAAACTTCCCAAATACAAAAGTATATACTTTACCTCAAGCAACGATATTGGCACCGGGGTCTGCACTAGACTAAACTCTTAGCTTGGAAAGTCAAGAAGAAAAGATTTGACAACCTTATCAACTCAATTCATGATAAAAGAGGAAATATGCATTATACCACTGAAAAAATTACTTCTATTTTTCACCATTTTTCTCAAGATCTATATAAATCCAAAAGTCCTCAAATAAATGACATTCAAGCTTTTCTCTTGAACCATCCACTTGGGAAGCATCTAACATCTCAAAATAAAGAAATGCTTGATAGTCCTGTCACGCCACAAGAAATAATGGACACAATTAAAGGTCTACAGAATAATAAATCACCTGGAACTGATGGCTACATGGCCAAATTTTATAAAAAGT
This sequence comes from Gekko gecko, assembly GCA_029375565.1. Taxonomy (NCBI): domain Eukaryota; kingdom Metazoa; phylum Chordata; class Lepidosauria; order Squamata; family Gekkonidae; genus Gekko; species Gekko gecko. Next base: position 228,531,100 of record JAPDNY010000002.1, read on the forward strand.
TTAGTGCATTTGTGGCTCCATATCTCACCTCTACTTGCAATCATATTATGGACGGAGGCACCGTGCCCCCAACCTGGAATCAAGTGAAAATCATCGTTTTACCCAAAAAAGATTGTGATATGACACTTCCAGGTTCTTATCGCCCCATATCATTGCTCAATACGGACTATAAAATATTTACAGCAACCCTTACAGCAAGAATTAATAAATTCATAGGTTCTTTAATACACACAGATCAAACAGGTTTTATACTGGGCCGTGACATTGCAGACAACACCAGGAAGACTATTGACCTTATACAATTCTGTTGTTCCAAAGCTATCTCATCGCTTATTTTATCTGTAGATGTCGAAAAGGCATTCGACACTGTGGAACCAGCTTATTTAAAATCAGTCTTAGATCATTTTGGCTTTGGCCCCAAGTACTTGGCCACTGTCAATACCTTCTACCACTCACCCACAGCATCTTTGAGCATTAATGGATATTCTTCTTCAAGTTTCAAGCTGTCTCATGGGACAAGGCAGGGATACCCACTTTCTCCCATTCTTTTCGCCTTTGCAATTGAGCCACTAGCTCAAGCAATTCGATCTCATCCAAACATTTACGGAATTCCGTAATCAGCAAATCAAACTGAGTCTCTTTGCAGATGATATGGTGATTTATGTAACACGTCCAGAACTCTCACTACAACCTATTGCAGTTTTGCTAGATTCCTTTGTCTTGGTCGCAGGTCTTAAAATTAACCAGACCAAATCGCTATTATATCCAATTAGTCTAGATGACTCACAACAACAATTCATCAAAAATCATTATGACTACTCTTGGGTTACTAAATCTTGGCACTACCTAGGTATTCAAATTCCAATAAACCTGAAAGACCTCTTCAAATTAAATTTCTCACCTTTGACCAAACTATTTACAAGTCTACACACATGTAAGACAACAGCCCTCTCTCCTTGGACTGAAAGGGTCCAAATATTTAAAACCTTTATATTACCAAAATTTTTATATCTTTTTAGAACTACCCCTATTGAGATACCTCAGTCCTCATTTAAAGTTTGGCAATCCCTGACTTTGAAGTATATATGGAACTCAGCGTTACACAGGGTATCCTACGACACACTATGAAGACCACGAAAACTGGGCGATTTGGCTCTACCAGATCTCTCTTTATTCCATGAAGCATCAACTTTACTTGGACTCCTCAAACTTTACAACCTTCCATTTAAAGCAGATTGGAAGGTTATAGATACATTCCTTGGAACCACTCCTTTCCAATCTCAGCTGTGGGAAATCAGTTTGATTAGACCTTCTTCCATTCGACAAAATATCTTCCTCTCCCATTTATTGCAAACTTGGGATAAATGGAAGAATATTTTAGCTCCGTCTACTTCGCCCATGTCAACTTTCACCAGAGTATCATGGTTTGCCCCTGGGAAACCTCCTTCAGCCTTCGCAACATGGGAAGCACATCAAATAAATACTCTACACTCTATCATCTCAAATAATTTAATCAAAGAGAAAGCTCTATTGGAAAACGAACACAACTGCTCTATATCATGGTTTGAGTATAATCAAGTATCTCATATGATTGACCATCTAAAGAGAAAATCTGATCTTTGCAGACCCCTTACTCCTTTTGAGCATCTCCTCAAACTTGAACAAACATCATTTAAAAATTATATTTCTATTATCTACCAAATATTATTAGACTCACAATCTACAAAGCCTCTAACTTACCAAGAGGCATGGCAAACGGATTGTGAAATTAATTTTACACCATCGGATTTGTCTAACATTTGGTTGTCCCCATCACTTCGCTCCCCTTCTTTAAACATTCAATATCAAAGTTATAAGTTGTTCACCAGATGGTATCTCACACCCGTTAGATTCCACAAGATCTCCGGCTTAAACTCTCCATTGTGTTGGAAATCCTGCGGAGAGTGGGGTATCTTTTTCCACTGTTGGTGGTCTTGTATTCATGTACAACAATTCTGGTCTAAGGTAGTACTAGCTATTAAAGACATCACTGACCATACGATCCCCATGCAACCTGACCTTATCCTTCTAGACCATTGGTCTGATTCCACGATACCAAAATCTACTAAAGAACTCATTTCTATTTTACTAATGGCCGCTAAGGTAGTTATTGCTAGCAGTTGGAAGTCTCCTAATAAACTGTTATTATCATCTTGGCAGTCAAAAATATGAGATTATTATATTATGGATGAGTTATCTGAAAAAATTGCCTTTATTAGCATGCCTAGCAATCGACCAAATCTTCATTTAAAATGGTTCCCTTTCCTTCAATATGTTTTCAATACTGAATTTTCAAAATTCACTGTTCCTAGCAAATACTATGAAGTATTTTATCATATGTGAATAGACTAGTTTATACTTGTTGTTGATGCAATTGCTTAATATTTTTGTCGTTGTTGTTTGTTTCTATTTTAATTGCTGATATTTGTGATCTTTGTGATTGTTACTTGGTTTGCATTTAAAATAAAATTTATTTAAAAAACAACAACATCAGTCCATCATCCTCAGGCAGATGCGTTAGTAGAGAGGATGAACCAGACCATAAAAGGAATGTTAAGGAAGATGGCCCAGGACTGTCCCACATCCTGGAACCTGCAGGTACACCCCATCTTGTTTGTGATATGGGAAACCCCACAGGCCTCTACAGGGTTTGCCCCATTTGAGCTTCTCTATGGGCAAGTGCCCCAGAGCATCTTGGGGATAGTAGAGGAGCAGTGGGCTTGGGAAGTCATATATGAATACATGGCCCAACTACAGGAAAAACTGGAGACAGTGCAAGCTGAAGCCTGCTGTAACTTTCAGCAAGCCCAACAAATGCAGAAACAATGCTACAACAGAATGACCCATCTGCAGACCTTCAGGGAGGGGGACCGGGTACTGGTGTCTTGCCAGGCCCTAGCCAAGTCCCACAGTGACCCCTGGCAGAGGCCCTTCGGAGTGACATGGGTACTAGGCCCCCACTCCTACAAGGTACAATGTGGCACATAGGCAAAACACTGCAAACACCTACATGTGAATGACATAAAGAAATGGCAGGAGAGGCTGGGGGCTTAAGACAGTAACCTGGCAACAGAGCCATTGGCGCTGCAGGAAGGGCTACTACCATGGACAGTGAGTGAAGAGGATCCAGGTCTGCCAACTCTCGATTTGGCCTGAACAGTAGACAACAGGTGGAGGCACAAGAGGTACTCAACCAGGTCCCAGGAGTCTTTGCAGCAGCCCCTGGTTGCATTCACCTAGCCACGCACTATATCCCCACCACCCCAGGCAAAGTAGCACACTCAAGGTGGTGACCCATACTGCAGAAGCGGTGGGAGTTGATCGGAAGGGAGGTACAAGATATGTTGTTGATAAATACTGCAAGAAGTCACAAAACCTAATCTTTCAGCCATTAAAAACATTTTGATTGTATTTTATTGCAAGAGACGTGGTCTGCTGACATGCTAAATTTAATGGATTTTAGAGTTTTTAACCTCCCCGCTCATAGGATTCATTCTAAAGGTTGGTATAAAGCGGGCTTAGCTATCTTGATGAAATCTAACCTAAAATTTAAGGTATTCTCTTTTGCCTCCTGCTTTGTTGATGTCATTTACCACCTTTAATTTGATTTTGGTCAATGTTTACATTCACTTCTCTAACGACGAATTAGAGTTAACAGACAATTGGAAGAAATTTTCTGAATATATTATGCATATATCCAAGCAGTGTCCACTTGCCCAAATTATTATTGTACACGATTTGAGTGTCTGTATTGGTTCCGATAACCAGAAGTGGATTTCTGCTTTGGGTTTAGAGGAAATAGAACCCTTACCCCTACAGCTCAGGTTACCTTACCAATCTAAGGATGCCATATTCAACAAAGCTGGTTTTAAATTAATAGAATTTTGTATTCAACATGAGATTTTAATAGTTAATGGCCTCCTCCAATTTCTGTTCATGAGGGAATTTACATTTGTATCCCCTCGGGGCTACAGTGTGATTGATTACTGCTTGTGCTCCCCAAATTTACTTTCATTAATTAATAATATTTCCATATTTTCATTTGAAAACAAATCAGAAGGAAGATATCTCCATATCTTCTCTAAGTAAGAATGCTTCTAATGAAGTCCTGAAGAGGTTAAAGTGGAATATATTTCAAGAAAGTTATTTTAATGTTCTCTTCAACTCTGACAAGTTTAATGAATTGAGAACAAAAATAACCGACTCTACTTCAGCCGATGAAGCCCTGTTTGGAATTGGTCAGCTGATAAAACTCTGTAGCTCTAAAGCTGAAGTGGCAAAATCAGGTGGCCCCAATATCTCCAAATGGTTCGATTATGATTGTCAACTCTGGAAAAAGAAATTAAGAGCCCTTTTTAGGGAAGCTCAGCTAGCTAAGAATCTAAGTTAAATGATTATTTTGAATGCAAGAAAATCTTTTCAGATATGATTGCGTCTAAGAAAAAAGAGTACTTCCAGCATAATTGGAACCAACTTTTCCATGCCATTAAATCGAATGACAGTAAATTTATTTGGAGACTAATCTCAGATAGCACGAATCAAAGATCACTTTCTGACCCTAATTTATCTCCTCAAGTATGGGTCGATTATTATTCTAAGATCTTACAGGCCCCAGACATCCCTTCTATTACTAATTCAGAAGATCTTATACTTTTCAATCTCCCTGTTTGGCCTCCAGTCAAGTCTGATGAAATTATTGAACTAATAGAAGGTTTAAAACCTGGTAAGGCTCTAGGCCCCGATGGCCTTCCTGCTGATTTTTTTTTTTTTAATTGTGACCTGGTGGTCTTTGCTCCTGGCCAAATTATTTACTTTAATTAACCTATATGGAACAATTCCTGAGCCCTGGCTCAATTCTATATTAGTACTTATTTACAAAAAGGGTAATCCAAATCTCCCTGAAAACTTTCGACCCATCAGCTTACTGTCTGTTCTGGGGAAATTATATGCCAAGCATTTAGAACATCAACTGATTAACTGGCTACACCAAAATAAGATTATTGGTTCAGAACAGATAGGTTTCTCCAAGAAGAAATCTGCCATCGATCACTGTGCTACACTGACTTTTTTAGCTGACAAATATATGAACATATGAAAGAAGAAACTTTATGTAGCCTTTATCGATCTGAAGGGTGCCTTTGACTCAGTGGATAGATATAAGCTATGGAGTAAATTAGCTGACCAAAAGATAGATCCCCATTTGTTACTCTTATTAAAGAAATTACACACAGATACAACTTGTCAGGTAAAATATTCTTCGAAAGGCCATTTAACTAAAAAAAACTCTTGTTTTTAAAGGAGTTAAACAAGGGATGTGTTGGCTCCATATCTTTTTAATCTATTTACCTCATTTTAAAAAATCTATTAATGGGCATCTGCCCAAGCTAAATGAACTCCCAGTTCCATTATTATTGTATGCCGATGATACAACCATTCTTTCCCACATAAGAGTGGGATTACAGAGATATTTGAAAGCCTTGGATAACTACTGTCATCTAAATTCACTCTCTATAAAATATTATAAATCAAAGGTTGTAGTTTTCTCTAAAGTTGGCACCCACAAAAATGGTATATTGGTAACCAAGAAATTGAACAAACTAAGTGTTATAAATATCTAGGCTTAACATTCACTACAATCTCAAAAGGGTAGTTCATCATAACAGAATAATTAATACAGCTAATTTCTCTTCCTCTCAAATTAAACATTTCTACTACCATAAAAGCAATCAATATATCCCTGCAGCAATCAAAGTCTTTCAGGATAAAAATCAGTTAGCTGCATGAACTGCCAGTCAGAAATGGGTCCCTGGCCACTGGCTGACTTGCCTTGCTGTGTCAGCTGAGTCCCGCCCACACAGCCAGCAGACAGCCTCTTACCCTCAGTCTGTCGGCAGCCGCTGTATGGGATGGATGCTCCGGTGGCTGGATGCTTAGGGCCCCGATCCCATTCCTGCCACCATCGTCGTCATCATGGCCTGGAGCCAGTGGTGGCGCAGCTGAGCTCAGCCTGCAGGCCTCAGAGGGGGGCATGGCTCTGCCATGCCTAATGGGAGGCGACGCCAGCTTCTTCGGGCAGCAGCCCTGAGAAGGACTCCCTCATCTGCCGCTGCTCCACCACCACATAGGGCACTCGGTGGGAGGTCACAACCCGCAGCGGCCACGAAGTGCTGGCGGCGCCACAGCAGATGATGGGAGCCAGCGCCGCCTTGCTTGGCCCACAGGCCTGAAATGGGCTCCCTCGCTCACCGCTCCATCACTGGGGAGTCATGGTGACGAAGAGGTGGCTGCAGCTGCCTTGCCCTGCAAGCCCAGTGATGGGTCAGTGCGACTGCCTCAGGCTACCAGCCCCAACAGGACTCCCTCCCTTGATGCCACTCCAGTGCCTTGCTCAACCTATAGGCCTCAGAGGGGGGCATGGCACTGCCATGCCTGATGGGAGGTGGTGCCAACTTCCTCGGGCAGCAGACCTGAGAAGGACTCCCTCGCTCGCCAGTGCTCCACCACCAGGTGGGGCACTTGGTGGGAGGTCACAACCTGCAGTGGCCACAAGATGCTGGCAGCACCACAGTGGCCAACAGGAGGCAGCGACACCTTGCTTGGTCCACAGTCCCAAGACAGGCTCCCTCACTTGCTGCTCTACCAGTGGGGAGCCACGGCAGCAAAGAGGCAGTGGCGGCTACCTCACCCTGCAAGCCCAGCGATGGGTCAGGGCGCTGCCACGCCCAAGGTGACTGCCTCAGGCTACCAGCCCTGCCAGGACTCCCTCCCTTGATGCCACTCCAGTGCCTAGTAGGCGCATCCCTTTGAGCCGGGCAGCCGCGGCACTCTCCTTCGCCAGGACGGGCAGGAGGAAGAGGGGGCCATTCCGCCAGCCTCTGTCTAGAGCTCATTGCATCTCTTTATGCAATGGGCCTTGCGACTAGTTAAAAGATAATGAAATAGAAATCACAAGAGCTATTAGTAAATTCCTGGAGAAGTCTCACCATGAATTTTATATATATTTGTTCTTAATCTTGAACTGTATATTCAATTGTTCCTATTTTGTACTATATCTGAGTATGCCAATAAAAGGTATGGCTGACTAACTGACTGGCTTCGCATGGGACTGATCGAACCATCTCAGAGCACCTGGTGAAGCCCGGTGGTGTTGATGCCAAAGCCTGATGGGACTGTTAACTTTTGTGTGGTCTATCGCAAGGTGAACAAACTATCACAATTCAATGCCATGGGTTGACATCTTAATAGATCAGTTGGGGCAAGCTCAGTTCCTGTCAGTGCTTGGCCTGACTAAAGGATACTGGCAGGTCCCAGTAAATCCACCAGACCAAGAGAAAACAGCCTTCACAACACCCCAGGAACTGTTCTAGTTCCGAAGGATGCCATTCAGCCTACAGGGAGCAGTGGCAACTTTCCAGTGTTTAGTTGACTGTGCCCTAGCTTATTGTGAAGGGTTTGCCAGAGCTTACATAGATGATATTATTATATGTAGCCCTGACTGGCCAACCCACCTACAGCACTTGCAAGTGGTAGTGCAAGTGGCGGGGTTGCACAGTAATGCCAAGAAGAGTAAGATTGGGTTTCCATAACTGCAGTTCCTGGGCTTTCTGGTAGGGCAGGAACAATTATGCCCCCTCCCTTGAAAGATCATCACTGTAGAACAACACCCCAGACCAACTACAAAGCTCCAGATGCATCGGTTCCTTGGGGTAGTTGGATACTACAGCATTATGCCTCCCTGGGCAGTCCCTTGTCTGACTGCCTAAGGAAAACCCAACCCAACAACATACACTAGGATGACACCCATCTACACGCCTTTGAGGCCTGAGATGTAGCCTATCAGCTGAACCAGTCCTCAGAAACCCCGATTTCTCCCATCCCTTCATCCTACAAATGGAGGCATCAGATATAGGATTAGGGGCAGTACTGGCTCAAGATATTGATGGGGAAGAGAGGCCCATACTCTTCATCAACCATAAAATACAACATGTGGAGCATGGCTATTCCACAGTTGAAAAGGAAGCCCTCACCATCAAATGGACCATGGGGTCCTTTCAGTACTACTTCACCAACAACCCAGTTTGCCTCATTGTGCACTACGTCCCGTTGTTGTGGTTGGAGAGAATGAAGGATCACAACCCAAAAATCTTACGGTGGTACATGTCCCTTCTTCCCTTTCAATTTTCAGTGCCCCATCAAGCAGGGCGGGACACCAGGTGGCTGACTATCTTTCATGGCTCCATGAAGATGATCTGACGAATAGGCTTAGGGAGGGGGTGTCCAGCCTGAGCCTCCCGAGGGAAGGGGGCTGATGAGAGAGAAAGGAGAGAAGGGGAACCCCACAACCCCTACCCAAGCAGGAAGACACCAAACCCTGAGGGGGAAGAGGAATCCTGTCCGACAGCAGCATGTCCCCCCAGCCCACACCCTCCCTGGATGGTAGCGAAGGCTCTGGGTGAGGAGAATGGAACAGTGGCACAACCATGAGGGGTGGATCCACCCCCATTTGGCAACACAGATGGTGGATGCCAGACCCCACAGGGTCAGCCACAGATGCAGGGTGGTGAGGCTGGGGGGGCACCCACGCTTGGCTATGGTGGGGGCTTTGGAAGGACCTGGGGAGGGCTGGAGCATTGGCAGCCCCCAACAAGATGGCTGAACCAACAGCAGCAGCCCCCATGGAAATGGGCCTAGTGAGTGCCCGAATGGGTGGGCAGCAAAAGGAGGCTGGCGGGGGACCAGCAGGAGAGGGGCAGCAAGCATCCAGGAGGTGGAAAGGGGTGTGGCAGGCACAGCATCCCCAGCTTTAGGTGGGGGTGTGGCTAACCTGGAGAAGGCAGAGCAGGATCAGGGGAAAGGATAAAAAAGAAGGAAGGAGGAAGCTGAGGAGGAAGGCGAACTACTGGGTTGGTGAAGGCTTGGGCCAGAGAGAGTGAGAGCCTGCAAGCCTAAGGGCAGAAACCAGATTCAGAGGGGGAAGGGCAGGTGAAGTAAGCTCCCTACACAACCCCACCGTCTGAAGCCTTCCCACCCCCTTCCTCTCAAATCCTTCTCCTCATCCCTCCGCAACCCTCTTGGACAGGAGCCCCTAGGCCCAGGCTCAACAGGGGCTGCAGGTGAGGTGCAGCTGCAGCAGTGGGACAGCAATGGAAGGCCAGTCAGCAGTGGACCACCAGAGCCCCGACAATTAGTACATACTGTACTGAAGAGATCATCAGTGTTGTACACGTCAGCCTCTTTTCCTCACTCTTCCATGTTACTGTCAGTTATACTCTCTTCAAATCCCAACAAGATTTCAGGCTCCCCTCTCCTTATCCCTTTGTCTCTTCCTATCATTGTGGCTCCAGGTCTCCTTGCTTCCATACCTCACCATTGCAAGTGAGTTGCAGGAGAAGGTATATTCATTGTTTCTAGGTTAAACCTCTGCTGAATTCCCAAGGTAACTGCACATGTCATATGCCAGCCAGAACGTATTTCCAGGCTATAATTAGCACATAGGAAGCTGCTGACAAACATGGTTAAGTGGCCTTTAAAGCGCATGACATATACCAACAGCCACCCTTTCCCCATCTCTGATGGTTCTGAATGGCCCCACAGTATTTTACTCAACAGAATCATTCCCTGCAAATTAACATTTTCCAACAGATCATGCAGGCTGCCTTCTTTCTGAGTAACCCGTTTTAAATCTAGAGATCAGCTTCTGTCACTTGTTACCAGTATACATGATGATTTTCCTTGTCCATCAATTTTCTACGCTGTTCTTACGCACAGAAACCCACACTAGATACAAAAGATGCCGATACAATGGCGTACACTCCAGGCAATTTAGAATCAAAAAGTGCAAGAAAATTTTGATAGGCTGTTAAATTAGTCATAGCACTGATGAGAAACAATAAGAGAGATTTTCAACAGTGACTATATACAGAGTGGTGCCAGATCTGCTCAGTATCCTAAAACCCCACACATCAGCTAGTCTGCCAGGCCCGTAGCCAGGATTTTGTAAGTTGGGGGCACTGACATCAGTTGTGGAAGGGGTCATGGCAGTGGGGGCATGGGCTAGATGGAAATTGTGGGGCCTTGGTAGGAAGTCAGGGGGGCAGGCCCCAAAATGCCCCACTGTAGCTACGGCCTGTAGTCTGCTCTAAAAATTTTCTGTGCTCTGCAGCACACTCCCTTGTACCCGAAGCCACATTATCCCTGCAGTCATCTATGCCCAGGCCTTGTTCTTGTCTATATCCACAAGCTATTAGGGGAGGAGCAAAACTCAGGGTCACCTTAAAAAAACAATTTGCACTATATTCAAGAGGGATAAAAGAAAATACTTACGTGCAGTTGATATGAATTCACTGCCATGAAGTGGTGATAGCCACTGTATTTTTCTGTTTGTTTGTCTGCCAGCTAGTCACAGCTGACGATGACTTTGTGGGGTTTTCAAGGCAAGAGACGTTAAAAGGTAGTTTGTTGTTGCCTGCCTTCACATCATGACCCTGGTGGTCTCCCTTCCAAATACTGAACAGGGCTGACCCTGCAGGGATCTGATAAGATCAGGCTAACCTGGGCTATCCAGGTCAGGGCACCACTGGTTTAGGTGGATTTAAAAGGGGGGTTGGGCAGATTTTTGAAAGGTATGTATGTCATTGGCTATTAGCCATGATAGCCAAATAGGCCACCAGATTCAAAAGCAGACTGCTCCTGTCAGATGCTAGGAAGCAATTGGAGGGGCTGTTATCTGCAGAACCTGCTTTGCGGACCATTGGTCCCACCCAGCATGGCTAGTCTTATAAAATTCCACATATAGGAAGAAATGCAACCAGCAAGATGCACCTTGTCATAGATCTTGTCCGTGTTCCAAGATCATGTGAGCACGGTAACTCCCCAAGCCAGCACAAGCACGTTTCTAAATTTCTTGCAGTTCCTTGTTAAGCAGGCCTCTGTTTCCTGAGAAACCCCAGGACTCCCTGCTCCAAGCCCAGCACTCTTTAAGATGTATAAGAGGACTTGGAGGGGGGAGCTATTTAGATCAAATCAGAGATTGGAGGGCTCTCACCATATGCAAAAATATTGATGAACCAACCACAGTTTCTGCATCTGTCCTTTAAAACCCATCTTTTCCCCTTAAAAATTCTAATAAAAGTGTGGGGGGGGGCTGGATTCAGTCAGCTAAACTGAGTAGGGGCTCAAGTGTTAGATCCCCTCTTCCCTTCCTGTGCAGCCCCTATCAAAACTGCTGCTGTGCACACACACACATCCAATTTACTCTTTACAAACTGACAGTGATTTGTGGTCTTCAGCACATCTCTTTTGACCTTTAGTCACCCTACACTTCAAGCCCAGTTATGCTTCTTTGAAGGAGAGGCAGTTACATGGGACAGAAAGAAGATGCAGTAAATCACATGGTGCAATAAAGAATAAATAAAAGCTATAGCTAATTTCTAGACTGAACTAGTAGATTAGAAGAACAAGTTTATTAGTAGGATCTTTTCCACAGTCTGCAGCACTCACTAGTGTTGAGAAGTTGCAGGCAGCCATGTTGGTCCAAAGCAAAATCATGTGGCTTTTTTTTATTAGGACCTACCAAAATAACACAAAATAGCATACAAGATTTCAAGTTCTCCAGAATATTTCATCAGGCTGGATGTTATAGAATGCCAGGCAGATCCAAATAGATAATGTGGTGCTTGATGGAGCTGGTATCAGGTCACACCTTCAGCCTTCTGGGAAGACAAAGGGAGAATGACATCTTCTGATTCAAAAAATAAAAACCAGCAGTTGGTCAAATGTCTGACACCAGAAAGCCAATGGTGGTCTCTCCAGTGGGCCACTTTACACACCTTCATACATACAGCCAATGCTGGAGGTCTTTTTTTTTATGTGATCCTACACTACACTTTTTTTTTATGTACACTGTGCAAGTGTACATGCATATGCCTCAATATAACCCCAGTATCTTCTCCTTCACCGCCACCAGTTTTGCCACAATACACATTGGGTTTCAGCAGAGACACCTTACATGCTTTCCTGACCTGGCCTTTGGACATGCAGCCATCATGTCCAAAGCACCATCAGATAGAATTTTCATGAGTGAAATAGTAACAGTATAGGCACCAGGAGTTCAGATTGTCTTCTGACCTCAGCTACCATGTTTTGGGGATGAAGATACAATATGGGTCACCTGATGCATTCTCAGGGATGTATTCAGGTTAATGGAGTAAAACCAGATCTTCAACATTTATTATAATCTCCAAACTCATAAGAACATCAGAAGAGCCATGCTGGCTCAAACCAATGGTCCATCTTATCTAGCATCCTGTTTCAAACAGTGGCCAACCAGTTCCTCTGGATGGCCAATAACAGAGCATAGAGGCCGAGGCCTTCCCCTTGATGTTGCCTGCCAGCTCTGGGATTCTGAGGTATTGGTATGATTAGACTGGTCATAAAGGGGATGTTTGAATTATATAGACTACAAGAATGCCCTTGAGTACTAGTATTTTGGGAGAGGGAGAAAAATGTATCTTTGTCCACTCACTTTGTCAACTCATCCCCACAAACCTGGGGGGTGAGGGACTTGGGGGGGGGCAGAATGTCAGACTTGGGCCTCGTTTGCCATGGGTTTCTTAACTGTCAGTCTGACTTTGGCTCTGTATGGTTATCATTCTGGCTGGGAGGGGGGAGCATAAGAGTGTGTTGGTGTGGAATTGCTTTGCTGGGAGTAGCGCTCGCTTGTAACTGCAGCCAATTTCCCACAAGCGCTGAATAAGTGATTCATTTTATACATTTGACACTGTGTTGTGTAATTGTGCTGTGTAATTTGAATGGATTTGTGTTTATGATATTCATATATTATATTTATGCAAACCAAATAAATGTATTTATTTTTTAAAATGAATAAATTAAATAGTATCAGCCCCAATACTGATCCTTGGGGGGAAGCCCACTGCTTACTGCCCTCCATTGTGAGAACTGTCAGTTGACACCTAATCTTCCTGTCATTTAACCAGTTTTTAATACATGAGAGAACCCATTCTCTTATCCCATGACTGCTAAGTTTACTCAGGAGTTTTTGGTGATGTACCTTGTCAAAACCCTTTTGAAAGTCCAGGTATATACTGTCTACCATGTCACTGTTGTCTACATATTTGTTTACTTTCTCAAAGAACTCCAAAAGATTGGTGAGGCAGGACTTCCCTTTGCAGAAGCCATACTGGAATGAAGTCTATTTGGGCTTCAATTGATGTGGTTTTAAATAGCTTCCAAGTGTCCTCTAGAGATTTGACTCACTTGCATTTCCCCTTCAGCTTCTCCTAGGGCCCAGTATTTCCACACATATCGCTTCTGTGGGGAGTTAATTCCCTTGATGTTTTCTAACTTATTTGATTCTATGCCCTCTTTGATGTACAATGCAACACCACCAACAACCCGTCCCTTCCTGTCCTGCCTATAGAGTTTACACCCAGGAATGACTGTATCACACAGATTTTCCCCATTCCACCATGTTTCTGAGATACCTACTATATCTAAATTGTCATTGAACGCCAAGCACTCCAGCTCCCCATCTTGACTTGGAGACTTCTAGCATTGGCATATAGACACCTATAATGTCTTTCCCTTGCCTCCCCGGCCCCTTAGTTGCCATACATGGCCCTCAGTTGCCATTGTGCCCTCACTCCCAAGTTCTATTACGCTCTTATCAATATTACCCGGAGTGTTCACACGATCATCCCTTTGGACTGACTTGTCCCAAAACAGAGGCTCCCCAGCTCCCGCCACCCATTCCATGTAATTGCTTTTTGACCTTGCAGTTCTTTCTTGCTGCTGGCTGTGTGCTTTGCATAGAAGCTCTGAGAGCCAGTGACTTTTGAGCAATCTGTTCCACTCACTTGAGTTCAGCTGCTCACTTCACTGATGCTGCAGTCACTTGTGTACCCCTTTTCTCTCCTCCTCAAAATTAAATCTCATTTAACTTCAGTTAGAGATAAAAATATTTTGTCAGCTGCTTGACCACCTGGTGCAAAAAGAAGCCTAGAGCAAAAGAAGAAGGAAACTGAAAATAAACATCAGAAGGAAAAAAATGGAGACATAACGAATATAATGATATGCTGCACTAACACTGCAAGCACATACTTTCCCTCTTGAGCCTCTGCAGTAAGCATTACACCTAGCAATAGAAAACTCACATGGTTCTAAAGACTGTCATAGACAGAATGCTCTACGGTCTTGGCATACCAGGCTTCAAAATAGAACATACACAGCCTGGCCCCAAATATACTGGTGTCAAGCATAGGTAGTAGCTCCAGGCAGAATTCCAGAGGTAGCATTTCCTCCATCTCCCTTTCCCCTCCCCACACCTCATTTGTGGATCATCAGCTAACTTAACCCTTTTGGTACTAAAAACAGATTCTCCACCCTAGTAACTTTCTCCTGCAGAGGTAGGTTAACAGAAGGATACCCATATGGGGGAAACAGGCCCCAGTGACTGATACTAGAACTGATGAGGGAATCAAGTTCTCCACTGTGTAAAAGTGGGGAAGGGTAGGCTACAAAGATGCTGTCCCCAATGTGTTCCCCACTAGCATCTGCAGGGAACGGCAGGGCATAGGCATAAAATTTAAAACTGACTTTGACAGACTTCAAGCAGTAACAAACACCTGAATTAAAACATGTTTTCTAGAACTTTGACTCTGGGGCTGATTCCGCATTAATGGTTTGCTTTCATTTACCTGTGCATACCAAAGGTCCGGATATGATGCATGAGTTCTGCACAGCAGTTAACTCTCCACCTTTTGTGGTCATGTTGTGTCGGATCTTGATTTCCGCATATGCTATTTTTCTGCCTTTCCCCACGTGTTGCCACTCCTCCCCCTTGTTTTCACCCTCCCCTTTTTAAAAAATGCATGCGTGGTTGCGTTGTGACGTGCCACTGAGGGGAGTAACCATAGCACATGTGTTGCCTCCTGTTTTTCCCCCCTCCCCCCCTTTATTTTTTTTTTAAAAAAAGGAAATGTGGTTTTGGTTGGTTTTCAACTACATATTTTCTTCATCACATCCTCACCCGTTGCTCCTGTGGCTCCTGTGCTTAAGTTGGGCCTATCCTTGTTGCAGTCCAGCACTTGTGGCAGCAGTCTTTAGATTAAGTACTGCTTACATGGTCTCAGTGCTGCCACTGGGCTCTAAATTTCTGGGACTGTGTGCTCCTTGTAATAACCAGATATTACTAAGCATGGGTGTCTGTGATTATGAATTTAGGAGATGTGTGTGTGAGGGGGGTTGGCTTGGAGTGATTGCAGCCCACTGGCTCCTGCTTTGAGGCAGCAATGTAATGGTTAAAAGAACAGGCTCTTTTGAGTTCTGCTGAACTCTGGGAAGGGGGGGGTGGGAGGAGGATTTTGAAAGCACTACGTTAGCATTGTAACACTAAATTTAAAATGAAAGCACAAGAAACGAAAGCCTGAGGGGGATCCCACAAGCCAGTGGGCAAACTGTACACCATGCAAAGATGTTGCAGCTGTGGCAATAAAGAGGGGGGGAAAGCAGGCAAGGATGAGGGATGGTTTTGGAAGCGAGCTGCCAAACAAAACGGGATGGGGGCAGGAAGGGGCAAGACTAGGCAAGTGGGAATCCTGACTGAGTTGCCCATTGGAATACCCCAACTCCAGCACCAAAGCAAAAAAAAAAAAATCTTGAAAAAAACCAGAAACGGAAAATGTGGGGGGGTGAGTGCACAGGATTCGGGTCAACTTGTGAACCCGCATAATCATATCTGGAAATGAAGGACAAAACCAAACATTTTCAGGTGTCTGTCATCATATCCAGATTGCTGTCAAGATCACAGCAAGTCATGCAGCCAGACTGTTTAGATCAGGGCAATCTAGTTTGACAGTTAAGTGGTCATATGGTCAGGATTGTGTTTCTAAGACTGCATCAGTTTTTCAGGAGTCACTGTGACTCAGCACTGTTCAGCACTGTTCATATCTGTGTTCTGATTGGTCTACCTATGTATATATTGTAACCAGTTCTTGGTGAAGTGTAGCCTGTATGGTTACTGCTGTTCTGCGTAGCACTTTGTTGGTTGGAGTCCTGAGTTTCTACTGTGTGTATATAGTCTCTGTAAATAAATTGTACATACTCTGTAAGTATATCAGAGTGCTCTGCTATTTTCCGGCGTCAAACACCATCAGTGTCCACAGTGTGCGGAATCGGCCTGGGAGATTCTTCTGGATTAACTTCCTCACAAGCCTAGCCACTTGGTAACCCCGTGCTATCATACAACAAAGGGAGGTAGGAATCTTAACCTTCTCTCTTTCACTCACTCACTTAGAGAAAGAGTACAATATACATAGAGGTGAGCTGTAGACTGACCTGAGGCAGTCTGGTTTTTAATAACGTGTACGTTTTACTCCCATGGTGATAGAAGCAAACTACCAAGAGTGTATATCTGGAGATGGAAAAAACTCTGGGAAATATATTAAATGTGCAGCTTTGGGTCAGAGAAACACAAAGATCTCCACTGAGCAGCTTCACTGCACTGGTGCACAGCACAGAAGACTAGAAATGTACACTCCAATGCATCTGATGAAGTGAGATCTGACTCACCAAAAAATTATGCTGGAATAAATATTGTTAGTCTTTAGGGTGCCCCTGGATTCCAGTTTTATTTAGCTCCCAAACTGTTTAATTTAGGACTAACCAATGTCTTTGGGATCCACCTGTTGATCCATTTTCTCTAAAATGAAAACCAGACACCCCATATACTCAGCTCTTATGCCTCAGCGGCCTACTATGCATGGGCGTTTTGCCTCACTTTCACTGTGTATATCTGTTGGGTTTTCTTTTTTGTTCTGCATTGTTTTTCCTCCCTTCAGCACTCAGTTTGCTTTCCATTTGCTGTTTCCCCAGGTTTCATGAGAGTGCTTTTCCCTTGTTTTGCTTCCAAGCCAAAGGTAATTCAAAAGCATGCAGATTTCCTCAGATGCCTCCCCCACCCTTTTCCTGCCCCTCAAAGGCCACGCCAATGCCCACATCCAGGTCATTCTGCTATTCTACCATTCATCGTCGTGTCCCTCATTTTTTGACATTTTTTTTTAAGAGCAGCATGAGTCTAGCGATATGAGACCATTGTTAGTATCATGCCGCTGGGGGAAAAAGAAATTACTCCCATTTGGACTGCCCTCTCCTGCCACCCAGTTTAAACCAAGCAACAGGAGGAGGCAGCACAGTGCTGGGTCTGCAGGGGGCCATCAGCTCCCCGCAGGCACAGTGAGTGTGGCTGGAGTGCCCTGGTGGGAGGAGGCAGTGCAGAACTGCACCTGCAGGGAGCCATTGGCTCCCACCAGGCACAACGATCCCAGCTGGGCTGCCCTCTCCTGCTGCCCGAGAGGACAGCCTAGCAGGATCACTGCAGAATAAATACACTGCAGGCACAAAATCTGAAGTCAAGCATAAAGGCTTGACTACTCAGATCCTCTGCAGTAAGCTTTAAATGTGTAGTAGGCCAGTGTTTCCAGCAACAAGTACTGACAGCATAGTGATTTACTCTTAGGAAAAGGTCTACTGACTTAATGGTGATTTCCAGTTCACTGGATGTTTTACCTAATGGTAACATCCAATTCACTAGATGTTCTTGCTATGTCAATTTTTGGCATAGCAGTTTGACACAGAGAGCCAGTTTGGTGTAGTGATTAAGTGAGGGACTCTAATCTGGGAGAACTGGGTTTGATTCCCCACTCCTCCACTTGCACCTGGTTGGATGACCTTGGGCAAGCCATAGTTCTGATAAGAGCTGTTCTTGAAAAAAGAGCAGTTTCCGTCAAGAGTCCTCTCAGCCCCACCTACCTCACAGGGTGTCTGTTGTGGGGAGGGGAAGGGAAGGGAGTTTGTAAGCCATTCTGAGACACCTTTGGGTAGTGAAGGGTGGGGTATAAATCCAATCTCTTCTCTTCTCTTCTCTTCATGCAACTAATGATCAGCTCAGGGTGCTGGGAGCATCTCTTTACACAGTTTAAATACATCTGAGGGGAATCCAAGCACAGGATTGTATATTTGTGTCACAAATTATATGATATGCTTTTAATCATTTAAATGGTACAAGTACTGATCCTGGTATTACTTTAACTGTGGCTAAAGTTTTGGCAGCAGTGGCTTTTATGTGGGAATGGAAATAGTGTGGTATTTGTAAGATTGGTTCTGTCCAAGACCATTGGTCAGTTGATTGTTAGATAAAGAATAAGACATTTCTTCTTGCTGACTTTTATAACTGAAAGAATGAGGAACTCCCTTTCTGTTTGTTCACAGAGTTTAAACATGCAGAGGAATGGATCACCAACTGTTTAAAGAAAGTAACTTGGTTTATTAAAAAAGAAAGAAACTCTGATAGAAAAGTGGAGAAGGAGAGGCTTCCAGTTTTGGAGATCTAATGGTGGACATGTCTCTCGGGAGCTCCCAAGGACACGATCCGTGAGCCGGCGGATGGAGAGGGGGTGCGATTGGTCCCTAGCCATGGGGTGCTAGGGATCGCCTCTCCTCCAGCATGCAGCTGGTGGATTGAGGCGGTTCTATGCCCCAACAGTCTTGCTGCTGTGTTCCAGTACTGGACTCAGAGACACACACCGGGACAAGCATGTGGAGGTCGAGCGTACTACATGACTGATGGTGAGATAAGAGGGGTTGCACTTATCTGTAACCTTTGTTCATTGAAAGGGCTTCTGTGCAGGCACACATGGGACTGCAGTACTGCAGGCCTGCCACCAGGAGGAAGTAGCAAGCATATACCAGAACTTTCTTCCCAATAGGGCTAGGCTCCTTACCAAAGAGTAATTTCCCACCCAAAATCACATGGCCTGGGAGGAGTCTGCCTTCTTCCCTCAGTTCTCCCTCTGCCACCACCTTGGAGCAAGAGACTTCCACAGTGGGGAAGGAGGGAGGGATGTGTGCCTGCACAGAAGCCCTTTCAATGAACAAAGGTTACAGGTAAGTGCAACTCCTGTTTTCATCTTCAAGGCTTCTGTGCAGTCCCACATGGGAGATTAGCAAGTTCACTCACATTGGAGGAGGGAGTGGGAGGTCTCAGCGAAAAATAGACTGCAATACAGCCATGCCCACTGCCGCATCTCTCCTCGCATCAATGTCCATGGCGTAGTGCTTGATGAACGTCGATGGTGTCAACCATGTCGCTGCTCGACATATCTCTTGAATAGGAATCCTGGACCGGAAAGCTGCTGAGGAGGCTTGGGCTCGAGTGGAGTGTGCCGACAACACTAGAGGGCATTGCTTCCCCACACCCTGGTAGGAGATCTGGATTGCCTTACAAATCCAGCAAGAGATGGTCTGGGAAGAAGCAGCCTGGCCCTTATTAGGGCCACCAAAGCATACAAACAGGGACGTCACAGTCAGGGCCGGCCCCAGGTGTCTGGGCGCCCTAGGCAAGACAGCCTGGGGCGCCCACCCCACGGGGATGCCAATCTCCCGGTGGGGCCTGGAGACCGGGGGGGGTGGAGCGCCGGCTTTCCTGAGCACGCTGCTACTGCGGCGTGCTCAGGAAAGCTAGGGAACGGGCGGCCGTTTGAACGGCTGCCCCTTCCCAGCCCCAGAGCCGGCTGGAGACGGGGGGGGTGGAGCGCCGGCTTTGAACCAGTGCCCCTTCCCTCCCAGCCCCAGCACCGGCTGAAGACGGGGGAGCGCCGGCTTTCCTGAGCACGCCGCAGTAGCGGCATGCTCAGGAAAGCCAGGGAAAGGGCGCCCGTTTGAACGGGCGCCCTTCCCTCCCAGCGCTGGCTGGAGACGGGGGGGAGGGAAGCCAGGGAAGGGGCGCTGGTTTGAACGGGCGCCCCTTCCCTCCCAGCCCCAGCGCTGGCTGAAGATGGGGGGGAGCGCCGACTTTCCTGAGCACGCCGCAGTAGCGGCGTGCTCAGGAAAGCCAGGGAAGGAGCGCCCGTTTGAACGGGCGCCCCTTCCCTCCCAGCGCCGGCTTCACGGGGGCGGGGCGGGGCGGGGGCGCTTTGGCGCCCCTGTGGACCCCAGCGGCCTAGGCGAGCGCCTAGCTCACCTAGTGGGCAAGCCGGCAGTGGTCACAGTATGAAAACGGTGAGTCCTATCTAGATAGAACAGCAAGGCCCGCTGAACATCTAAGGAATGCATTGAACGTTCAGCCAGTGAGGTGCGATTAGGAAAAAACACAGGTAGCACCATATCATGTGTCAAGTGAAACCTTGAAACCACCTTAGGTAGGAAATCTGTACGTGGTCAAAGTACCACCTGGTCCTTATGAATACGTAGGAATGGTGGGTCTATGGAGAGTGCAGCCAATTCCCCCACCCGCCTAGCAGAAGTAATTGCAATAAGAAAAGCAAGCTTATACAATAAAAATGTCAAATCACATGTAGCTAAAGGTGCAAATGGTTTATGAATTAATTCAGGTAACACTAAAGTCAAACTCCATTGAGGTAAAGGCAACTTGGAAGGGGGGTACAAGTTATTGAGACCTCGGAGGAAACGTTTAGCATCCTGGAACGCAAACACAGTAACACCCCTAATTGGGATATGAAAAGCCAAAATGGCTGCCAAAAAGACCTTTACTGAAGAGTTAGCCAACCCTTTAGCCTTCAGGTGGATCAGAAACTCTAGAACAAACTGCAAATCACAGGATCGTGGTTCCAACATACTGTCCCTGGCCCAGGCAGAAAAAGAGGCAAACTTAGACTCATATGAGTCTCGTAGATGGCTTTCTAAAGGACAACGGGTCATTTGGGATGAATCAGCCACACTGTTAGCTGGAGTGTTTGAAGGTCTGGGTCTGACAGGAGATATCCCGTCAAGAGACCGGGTGAGATAGGGAAGGTGTGAACCCTGCCCCGGCCATCGTCCACAGGTTTGGGAACCAGGGGCGCCTTGGCCAGAATAGCAAATTTAATAGCTATAGCGTGCACACTTATAGCTCTCAAATTGTTAGAGAAAAAAACCCTTCAATCACATAATGGTATAACAGAATATGGGAACATTTTATAATGCAAAAAAAATGTTGTTTAATGTATCAAACTCATTGTCAGAAAATTACAAGACCAGTATGGTATCCTGTCATAAATTTTATGCTAAAAAAAGAGATTATCCTAAACAATCTGCAATATCAAACTATCATTTATTTTTGAGTTTCTGTTAAAGTTAATTTATGTTATATAGTGAAGAAATCAAAAGTAATGGAAACAATATGGTTATAATGTAAGATTGTATAAATATGTTATATGTTGGAAATAATGAATGAACATATTGTTTTAATGTGATTTAATGAGGTTTTATTGGTTTTGTACCAACTGTGTGAGCCGCCCTGAGCCTGCTTGCGGGGAGGGCGGGGTACAGATTGAATTAAATAAATAAAATTATATGTTAATTAAAAAAATGTTAATAAAAAAGTGATCCTTTAATGAGAAATACCAGGAATTAAACTTAGGGTCTCCAGCATGCAAAACAGGTGCTCTATGACCCCGTTTCCCCAAGTACGAGAGTCAGTGGCCTGTATCCTAAGAAATTTCTTCAGTCCTCCCTGAATTTAAATGGCTCTTCAACAGGATAGCTGCTTGTGTTGAAGAAGGCTCCTTAGCCTGGAGGAACTTCCTCCAGCCTATGGTAGGATACCTGCCAGTTATTAGACCAGGAAGACAGCTTGTGGTTTAGCATGGAACACTTCAGGCCTTTCCAGAAAATTGGCAGAGGGGAGGATTTGGTGTAGTGATTAAGTGCACAGACTCTAATCTGGGAGAACCAGGTTTGATTCCCCACTCTTCCACTTGCAGCTGCTGGAGGACCTTGGCCAAGCCATCGTTCTGTCAGAGCTGTTCTCTCAAGGAGCCCCACCTACCTCACAGGGTGTCTGTTGCGGGGAGGGAAAGGGAAAGGAGTTTGTAAGCCATTCTGAGCCTCTGAGTGGAGGGCGGGGTATAAATCCAATCTCTTCTTCTTCTTCTTCTTCTTCTTCTTCTTCCAAAGACAACTCTAAATAACAAGAGACTGAGTTTCATTCCACTTTAACATGGATGGGGTGGGGGCTTAGTTGTGGTGCAATAGAATTTTTTTAAATAGGAAAGGCTCATAAAATGTTAAAACAGAACTTGGGGGGGATGAACAGGAAAGCTCTCCTGATGTTAACACGCAAATACGTGCAAGCAACACAAGATGGTGGAATTACCCCTTCCATTATAGTGACATAGAAAAAAGTTGTCACTAGGAATGGGCATGAACCCACAAACGAACCATAATTCAAGCATGAACCAGGCCAGTTTATGGTTCATGAACCAGGGGCTTGGGAGAACATGTCTCTCATGATCCGCCCACAAACTTCCATGTTTTTCATGGAGGTTTGTGGGAGACACATTCTTGGGCTCCGATGGCATTTAAATACCTTCGGAATTTACTTCTGGGCTAGATGACCTGACTCGACTGAGCTCTGAGAGTGGGCTCTGAAGGCTTTTATAGGTCTTCAGAGCCCACCCAATCCAGAAGCCTTCGGAGCTCACTCTCAGAGCTCAGTTGAGTTGGGCAACCCAACTTTACAGTGCAATCTGCATTGGTATTTCCCACCATTGTGCCAATGATCTCACATCATCTCACAAATTTCTGTCTGCATTTCATTTCATGTCCACTCTCCTATTTTTTCATCTCAGCATTGGCTATCAGCATCATTTTATTGCCATTTAGTGGTGACTCCGAGGTCACTACGGTGTCTCACCGCCTTATCTGAATGTGGTTTTAAGGTGGTACAACTACTCCTCCCCACCTTCGAGCCGCTGCGAGCAAAAAGCAGACAACTGGAGCTGAATTCCCCCCCCCATCTTTTCTAAGGAGATACACAAATCGTCATAAAGGAAACAAGTTAGCTGAAAATCCAGTTGTCTGCATTTAAAAGCAGTCAGGGAATATTTTTCTGCAATCATGGGGGGGGGGTAGGAAGCATGCCCACCCCTGAACCATTTGTTATTTCCTGGGGCAGTCTCCAGAACTCCATACCTGGCAACTGATGGATGTTTTGTGTTTTTTACCCAGCTCATTCCATCTCCCCCACCCCGCCTCCCCTTCTGCCAGGTCACCCCCTTTTACTTTCTGTGGGGGTGTCGCAGGTGCTGTTTCCTCCCCACAGCTCAGTGCAGTGCAGTGCCCTGCCAGCACCCCTGGGAGGCCACTCCTCCCCCCTCTCTCTCACGCTGTCCCTAAACAATTTGCATCCTGATGCAGACAGAGGAGAGCTTTATACTGAGCCAAATGGGAAGCTGGCGCCACAGCAGCACAGAACAGCTTTACATAGCAAATGCTGATTGGGCCCATAAAGGCCTTTGGAAATCATCACTCTTGGAGCTCAGTCGGGCCAGCCCAACCTGGAGGTGGGCTCTGAAGGCATTTTGATGTCTTCAGAGCTCACTTCCAGTCGGGCAGCCCATCCCAGAAGTAAATTTAAATGCCTTCAGAGCTCACTTCCAGATGCACTGAACTCCCTGAATCGTGAACTGGTTTGTGCAGTAGAGGAGTTCATTGGAGGTTCGAGGTTTGTGAAAACCCCAAACCACAAATCTCCAACGAAACTCCATTTTTCCAGTTTGTGCCCACCTCTAGTGTTAAGGTATTAAAAAATGTGTCCAGTATCACAGATCTCAGCCAATGAGGCCTGTGAGTCTCATACAGCCGCTGTATATATAAGAAATCTAAATATGTTGGGTTTGCTAGCTAAGGAAAGAATCACATTTTCCAAGCAACAAAATATTATATCATATTGCTAGGAAAATATGTCACCGCATTGCCTCCACTGCATATATAAACACACAAATGTAGCTATGGAAAAGGTATTTGGATCCTCCTGCAAATGAGCATAACTAACGGTAGAACAGATTTTTGGATTCTGAGTAAGGATTGTACAACTGTGCAATAAATTTTCATCTGGAAAGATGATTAAGGTTCTACAGTGTTGAACAACCTATAAATACAAATCCAGCCTTCCTTCATCCATGAACACATAAAGAATTGTTCCAGGCTATTCAGGCAGGATTTATTATCCAAAACTCAGGTTAAACAAAAAGGGAGCGGATAATGTGATGTCCTTGGTACATCATTTTTTTTTCATCCTCCTGCATCAATTGGAGAAGTGTGGGTAAAATATTCACATTATTTGGAAGTGGAGATCTCCCACTATTACAACAGGCAATAATCAGTTGACCTATAGAAAATGGCCACTTTGGAAGGTGAATATTTGTCAGAGTAGGAGGATCACATTCTGGGCTATCAAGTAAGAGCTCACGTTTGGGGAAAGGTTAACAGATTTTAAAAGCAGCTTTAAAAACTACCTTTTATGACATCAAATGTTCAATATCACATTTCTGATTAGGCGTGGTAGCTGGAGATCTCCCACTATTACAACTGATCTCCAGTCAACAGATCAGTTCACCTATAGAAAATGGCCACTTTGGAAGGTAGACTCTATGGCAGGCATGTCACACATATAGCCCAGGGGCCAGAACTGGCTCATCCAGGGCTCTTCTCTGACCCACGAGCAACTGGTGTGAAGGAAGGCAGGCAGGAGGGAGAGTGGGTAAGCAGGTACATGTGGTGAGGTATGTGGTCGAAGCTGTCAAGAAATAGAAACGAAATTGCTAAGGGGCAGGACTATGAGGCTGAGGTAAAATAGTGTGGGGGAATAGCGTGAAGGCGGGGAGAGAAGAGACGTGTTTTTCCTCTCCCTCCACCTCCAGCTGCAGGTCAGCGAGGACTGGTAAAGCCACTACATGGAGGGGTAGAGCTGAGTGGCTGGCAGTGCCACTGTCGCAAAATGGGGACAAAAAGGGGGGGGGACTGAGCCTAGAAACCTTGAATCCAGAACCTGAAAAGGTTAGTCAAATAGAAAAGAGGGCCAACAAGAAAAGCTCAACATATATCATATATAAAAAGATACATGTATTTATTAACTAGAATTTTAAATATATATATAAGGACCCAATCACACCTCATGTAAAAATATCAATTCTGTTGAGGACACTTTGGCTGAACAATCATAGGAAGGCATTTTCTGGACAAGAAATTAATACCAGTGAAGCACCACTTGACATGTGATTGCACCTTTGGAGGCCTCATTTGTACTTTTATTCTGTGCCTAGTGGTTTCATTTTGGAACAACTTTTTTCTGGTCCTTCTTGTATTTATATTTTATATTTGTGTGATTATACTGTACTATTATATTAGCCAATATGTTTCTCACTGTGTTTGACCTCTGAAGAAGGCCTATGCAGGCCAAAACACGTCAGGTCAAGTCCATTAGCCCTTGTGTGTCAGAATTTGGTATTTTTACATGAGGTGTGATTGGGCCCTTATATATATTTTTAAAATTCTAGTTAATAAATATATGTATCTTTTTATATACTATATATGTTGAGCTTTTGTTGTTGGCCCTCTTTTCTATTTGACTAACCTTTTCAGGTTCTAGTGCCACTGTCGCACCAAATGGCAACTGTGAGGGGGTTTGGCAAGTGTGAGCACACAGGGTGCATTTAGACAGCGTGCTGGAGCGGTTTAAACTGCTCCGGCATGATGCGTGTTTTTTTTTAAACTGGAGAATCGCGATCACACACCTCCTCCTTCGGAGCTCCCTGCCGTCCTCCTGCAGGTGGGGGGTTTTTCCCCTCTCCTTTGAGCATGCGCACAGGCAGCCCTCTCCCGAACAGGAAGTTTGGCGCGTGCGCAGAAGAGCAATCTCAACCGGTCCCTTTAAAGTTTAAATGAAGACTCCTTTTTACATTTTCTCCCCGGAAATGGCCTCCCCGAGATCCCGGACTCGTCTAAATGCCTAAACTAGGCACCAGTGAAGCTTTTCTTTATTTAACTTAAGTGCGGAGCTCCGATCAAGCGCACACCGCTAAGGGGGAAAAAATGGCGGACTAAAAGCGGAAGCCGGAGGCAGCTTCCCAGAGGGGAGGGGGGTTGAAGCACCCGGAAGTGGCTGGATGGAGCGATCAGACAGCGAAAAGTGCAGCTTGAAATGGAGAATCAGGAAAACACCACTTGGGTAAATGGTGTCAAAATACTCCAGTTTACAGAGGGTTTGCTCCAGAAAGTGACGGCTGGGGACGGTGGGCAAATGTTAGGCGTGTGAACACGCAGGTAAAAGCCGTTTCTGAGCCGTGCCGAAAACGGCTCAAACGGCGCGTCTGAACACACCCACAGAGTAACAAAGGGATGGGCCAGCAGGGGAGATAGGAGGCTGAAGGCTGCTGCTTGGATTGGGAGGCACCTGGGCTGTCTTGTGCATGCTGCTCTGAGGGGAAAGACATCCTGGCCTTGGAAGCGAGTGGTGGAGCAAAAGGAAAAAAAGGTGCCACTGTTTGCTGCTGCATGTCTGAACAGCCGCAGAACCAGGAGGCAAATTGAATGTCAGGGAGGGTGGGGGGTGGTGACCTGCCTTCTCCCCCACACCTGTTCTCAGCCTATGAAGGTTGGAGGTTTCAGAAACAACCTCTTTGTCAGGCCTTCCCCATAGTTCTGCTGCTTCTGTGGAAATGCAGGAGGGATGAGAACTGGCAGTGGGGGTATCTGGAAAAGCCAGGTTCAGACTCCCACTCCTTCTGAGTCAGGAACCTGTAGTTAATTTGTATGGAAATGTAAGATATCCCCCCATGGTATCTCTTGGGGGAAAAACTAGTCTTTCATACGATTAAATACATTTATTGGACTTTTGTGGATTCCCCAGTAAATCAATTGTTTTCACTCCAAGAAATCAATTGCTTTTGTTTGTATTTTGAGCAAAAAATATCATTAACTAGGTTAATGGGCTGACAAAGCAACATTTATGTCAGATCCGGCCGTCATAACAAATGATTTCAGCACCTGTGCTTATGGCATTATACACCATTGAAGTCCTTCCCCTCCCCAAACCCCACTCTCCTCAGAGTCCACCCCCAAATATCCAGGGCTGATTTCCCACTACAGCTGCCTCGGGGTTGCGCTGCCATTTGCCCCAATACTATTCGTCAATTTCACACCCGAAGCCGCGGGGCTGCATTTGACCCGCGGCTTCGCCCAATTTCCCCCGCAGTTTCCCCACGGCTTCGGGTGTGAAATTGATGAATAGTATCGGGGCAAACGGCGGCGCAACCCCGAGGCAGCTGTAGTGGGAAATCAGCCCAGGTATTTCCCAACTCAAAGCTGGCAACCCTATGCCAGTGGTTCAGGAGAAGGCAATGGGCATGCCTTGCTTGAGGTAACAAAATACCATGAACCAACCCTTTTATTTTCTGTTCATAGCACTCTAGTAAAATCTAGCAAATCAATCTGACTCAAGCACAACATGCAGAAAATGGGGAAGGCGAACCAAAAAATGACAGCTTTGTCTCAAACAGCAACATGCTGAGCTACACACACACACAGCAGGGCTTACAGGTCCCCTCAACCTACCAGCAACACAACACATCATCTCACAAGGAGCGCACAAAATACAGAGCAGTTTAGAAGATATGTGGCATGAAGCATTGCTCTCAGAAAATTGAGATGCGCTACCCATAAGACATAGGTAAGCCCTTTGGCCTACAGTCATTATATGTATTCAGGGCCCATCCTCCAGCAAATCTAAGTGGACATTGAGGATGGCTCTGATGCAGCTTGCTCCTAGCCATCAGCAGATGACTGACAAATCTCCTTCTGCGCCCGCACTGCCACTAACCTGGTTCAAGTCAAGCCTCTGTGCCTTGGACCTGCCTAGCAGTGATTACCTTGCTTGAGATAACACATACCATGAACTGGCCATGAGTGTAATTTTTCCCCCTCTCGGACTAAAGCATTCATTTTAACATGTGGATCTCTTCACCAAATCATAGTTCTTTATTTGGGAAAATATATTTTGGGATTTTCAGTTTTAAATCGATGAGGGGTTTTTTTTGTTTTGTTTTTTGAAGTTGTCTCTCCCCCAAAGTTTCTTACTTGTCAGTAATGCAAACAGAGAAATTATTGATTTGGCACCATGGTTGGCTACAGCTAAAAGGAGTAAAATAATTACAATATATTTACAGATAGCTAAGAGAACAACTCTTGTTAGGCTGTGCTGACAGTAGCCAGGGGCTGTTGCTCAGTAGCAGAACAACTGCTTAGTATGTGGAAGGCTTCACGTTCTGTCCAAGATATACTGCAGTTTAAAATGTCTTGGGCAAGTGCTGTGAAAGAGTTTTTCTTTGCTTGAGGCCCTAGAAAGATACTGGAGACAGTACTGGGCCAGATGGACCAATGCTTCGATTCCAAACAAGGCAGCTTCATATTATTACGATGGCTCTTGGGTTTTGGCCACTGTGACTCATGGGGTGCATTCAGACGGGGTGCTGGGAGCAGTTTAAATTGCTCCAGTCCCAATGCGGTTTTTTTAAACCCAGATAATCGCGATCACACTCACCTTCCTTTTTCCGGATCGCTGTGCAGCCACATCACTTCCCGCCGTTCACATGCGGGAGCATGCCTCAGTGGTTTTTTTTTTTTCCCTTTCAGATTGATCATGCGCACAGGAGGCCATCTGTTGAACTAAAAATTTCACACATGCACAGAACAG
The DNA here is from genome assembly GCA_029375565.1 of Gekko gecko. Classification (NCBI taxonomy): domain Eukaryota; kingdom Metazoa; phylum Chordata; class Lepidosauria; order Squamata; family Gekkonidae; genus Gekko; species Gekko gecko. The sequence goes on from JAPDNY010000002.1 coordinate 228,559,685, forward strand.
TGATTTCCACACTTCCCTTTAAACTTTAAATGAACACTTCCCTTTAAATTTTTACCACGAAACTGGCCTCCATGAGATCCCAAACTCGTCTAAACGTTAAAACTAAGCACCATTTAAACTTTGCTTTTAATAACTTAGGAGCGGAGCTCCGCCCATGCGTATACCGCTGAGGCAAAAAAAAAATGGCGGACAAAAGCGGAAGCCTCAGGCTTCCACAGCAGCTTTCCAGAGGGGAGGGGGTTGAGGCACCCGGAAGTGGCTCGACACTGCAGGAGTGATCAGACATCAGAAACTGCAGCTCAAAACTGGAGAATCAGGAAAACACCACTTGGTAACTGGTATCAAAATACTCTAGTTTAAAGGGGGTTTGATCCAGAAAGCCATGGCTGGGGACGATGCACAGATGTTGGGCATGTGAACGCACACATAAAATCCGTTCCTGAGGTGTGCCGAAAGCGGTTCAATTGGCGCGTCTGAACGCACCCAGACTGGATAGGCCACTGGCCTGATCCAACATGGCTTCTCAAGTTCTTATTACTTTAACTGGCAGTCTATTCACCATTTTCTCCTTTACATGTATGCATTTGTAGAATTCATCTATACACACATTGTTACGCTCAACTGACTTCTGTGATTCAGATGTTTTACTTACAAAATTACTATTCTAAATGAAATTCCTTGTACTGCAGGAGACTAATTTCAGACACATTTTAATTATTATGAATTTCATCTTAGCATACTGAAAGACTGTTGATATAACAAAAAGCCTATTTTTTAAAAAAAAATAATGAGGAATAGATGTAGAAATATTCTGTAGATACAATACATTTCAAATCAAGAGGCTACATTTTTTTAATTCACTACGGCAGAATCCAGTTTACTGAGATGATAAAGGAAGACAAAGGAGACAACAAAAGGGTATCTTGAGTGGGGGATGCTGAAAGGGAGTGACTATGCTACAGGTTCCATTAGCATAATAAAGCTGTCGTCAGCCCTGGATTAACCATTAAGCAGAACAGGCACGTGCTTAAGGGCACCAAGGGAAGGGGTGGCACCACAGAGTTTTCCCCCTAGCTATTATGCTCTTAACTCTTTCACTACCACACTCAACTTAAGTCTAATGTTTTGTAATTGTCCTTATCTGCCATGTTCAGCTTTAATCTGCATTGTTTTAAAAATGTTTTCTTTGGCATGGTGAGTAACTAAAGTTTTAAAAATTGGGTTTAAAGTGTCATCAGATTTCACATTTGTTTCCATCTCATGGTTGTGAGGGTTTCACTTCTGTCTAGTATAAACACGGCTGGCTGGGTTTGGCTGGCATTTAACTCATCAGCTGATTCATGTAACTGAACCCTTAAACTCTTTATTATTTATTTTACTGATTTTTCACATAAGCAAGGTAAGTTTTAGTTCTGAGAGGCACCATTGTTGGGCTGTGCTTAGGGCATCAGTTGGCCTTAATCTCGCCCTGGCTGTTGTGAATGATCACTGTGCTTATCTGAAAACAAAAGCCATGGAATACCTTTTATGAAGACCAACTAAAATAATACAACTGACTTCTTTTTGCTGGTTCTAATAAAAGGCATTATATGGCTTCTAGTTTGGGACTTCACTTTGAACCCATGTGGTTAACTCCAATCTCTGTGCTTATCTTTGAGCCTTGCACTTAACAGTACTGTCCTAGAGTTATACCCTTCTAAGTCCACAGGAATCACTGTGTTAAGGATGGCAGCGTAAATGTCACTGTGCTAAGGATGGCATTGTAAATGTCATAGACATTTGCCTCTCACACTTCAATGCTCTTTAACTCAACTGTTTATATTTCTTGTTCTTTCTGTCTCTGGGTGTGGGTGTATGTATATGTATCTGCCAACTGAGGACACATTTCAGGCATCTTATTGTCTTAGAAAATTTATATTCTGCTTCTCCAGAGATGTGGTGGAGGCAGCTCACAAATTAAAGCAGTACAACAAAACTGATAGCATAAAAACAAATAATTAAAAATAAGCAACAAATTAAGCAAACTTTTGCAAACAAAAGTTAATGCCATAATAAATCTGATAGTCCTTAAGGTGTCACAAGATGGCTTTTTGTTTTTGCAACCACAGACATACTCTGTTACTCTTCTGGAACTTCCTGGACAGAACTCATGCAAGAGATAAAGCTGAGCTCAGAGAATCCCTTGCTACTACATTGATCATTTGGGACAGCAGCATCTGCACATAGCTCCATGACAAAGGAGCTCTGTCAGGTCTTGTTAGGACAAGAAGCTATCTTATTGTATTTCAGTGCAACTCTTTAACAAAATAGGAGCTCTTGTGGACATCTCTGTACAGATGGCTTCTGTCTTTTTCCTCCTGTGCTCAATGCATTTCTGTTCCCCCCCCCAAAAAAAAAAAAAGAGGAAGGAGAGATGGTACAAGTTTGGCAGACTGAAACATGACTGCTTTACATTACATTTTTCCCCAGCTATACAACTAAATTGTTTCAAGCAGTGACCTAGAAATAATTATTTGAATCCTAACTACTCCCCAGCACAAGTGTAGATCTTTGCTTTGTTCCTTCCTTCCTCTTCAGCTGGGGAGCTCCCCATATCACTGCTGCTATATTCTCCAATCTTAAATTGATTTCAGGGTGGGTGTTTCTGGGGAGGGCCTGCTTTCTGCCCTGCTGCCCTACAGGATGACAGCAGAAGACATTGCCCCACCCCAATATGAATCTATGACATGGATAACAAGACAAAGGGAAAAGAGCTTGACTTGTTGTAGGGTAGAAGGTCTGCATGTGGAAGTCTAACACTGATGAGTCTAAAAACAAGAAACATATTTGCATCATAAGCTGCCTTGGAAACTAAATGGTGGATAGATACCATATACATCTTTAAAATAAATAAAAATGGAAAGCTAGAAGAAAGAATGCCAGCTTGATACAGCCCTATTCTAGAACCAACTCTGGAAAGCCCACTAAACCATTCTGTGGAATTAGGGCTTCTTGAGGCAACAAGAATACTGCTTCCTGCTCCTGAATGTAAAGAAATTCTACTGACTTCTCCTTTTAGTTGCATTTTCTTTATTTTCTTCATGCCTTACTAAAGGTAAACTCACCGCTGTGCAGCTGGAAGACCACTGGTAATTTATGGAACTCAGTCAGATCTTGGTAGACTGAGTCACAGCTGCAGTGTAACAGAAGTAATTTGCTAAGGAAGGGCTACAGAACAGGCGGTGCTGGCAGAAGATCTCCAACTCTCCAGGGAAGTACACCCTAATGCCTCTCCTGAAACTATAATTTTTACCCTTATGGCTAAATAAAAGGTAAATACACACCTCAAGGCTTCAGAGGCACCCTGAATTTTATTGCTCTGAAGTAGCAACTTAAACTCCTCCTGACTATGATGAAAAGGGAGCTTGGATTTTCCCTGCATTGGAATTTCTTAATGACAATTTTTATAGTCCCTGTGCCAGTATGTTTGCAAAAATATAGGTTTTAGGTAATTTTCACAATGAGCACTCTCAGGATAGACCATAAAACGAGTTGCCTCTGGATACTAAAACCTTTAAACAACTGCATCTACAAAATAATGAAAAGTCAGCTAAATTTCTTTCCTCACAAAATAACCGTCTTGATTTCTCATCCATGGTAACTGATCACAGATTTCCAAACATAATTAAAATGAGGACACGACAGCTATCCTGTTCATGTTTCTCAGAGAGGTAATGCTTGGTGCTGACCACAAGTCAGCTATGTGCTATGGAGCAAATGGTCACGGAACCTACCAGGGGAGAGGCAATCCTGAATTTGGTCCTAAGACCTGGTGAGAGATGTAAAAGTGATTGTACCACTTGGGAACAGGGAACAGTGACAATAATGTTATTGAGTTCAACATTTGCATAAATAGGGAGTTGGAAAGCTAGTCTTAGTGAGGTTGATAAAAGGGAAAACAGACTATGGCAAATAAAATGCAAATCTGTGATCAGGCAAGCAAAAAGGGAATATGAGGAGCATATCGCAAAAAACATAAAGGCCAACAATAAAACTTTCTTCAAAGACATTAGAAGCAGGAAACCAGCCAGGGAGGCAGTGGGGGCCTTGGATGACCAAGGGGTAAAAGAGTACTGAAGAATGATAGGGAAATGGCTGAGAAGCTGAGTGCATTTTTTGCCTTTGTCTTCACTGTGGAAGATGAGAAGTGCTTGCCCACTCCAGAGCTGCTGATTTCAGGAGGGGTGTTGAAAGACCTGAGTCAGATTGAGGTGATGAGAGAGGAGGTCCTACGACTGAGAGATAACTTAAAAACTGATAAATCACCAGTCCCGGATGGCATACATCCGAGAGTTCTGAAGGAACTCAAATGTGAACTTGTGGATCGCCTGACAAAAATATGTAATCTTTCATTAAAATCTGCCTCCATTCCTGAGGACTGGAAAGTAGCTAATGTCACTCCCATCTTTAAAAAGGGTTCCAGAGGAGATCCAGGAAATTACAGGCCAGTCAGCCTGATGTCGATACAGGGTAATTTGGTGGAAACTGTTATTAAGGAAAGAATGAGTAGGCACACTAATGAACAAAAACTATTGAGGCAGACTCAGTTTGGATTCTGTAAGGGAAGATCTTGTCTCAGTAACCTGTCAGTGTTCTTCGAGGGAGTGAACAAACATGTGGACAAGGGGGAACCAATAGATATTGTTTACCTTGACTTCCAGAAAGCTTTTGATAAAGTTCCTCATCAAAGGCTCCTAAGCAAGCTCAAAAATCACTGGATAAAAGGACAAGTCCTTTTGTGGATCAAAAATTGGCTAACTAATAGGAAACAGAGAGTGAGTATAAATGGGCAATTTTCTCAGTGGAAGATGGTAAGTAGTGGGGTACTGCAGGGATCAGCACTCGGTTCATTGCTTTTTAACTTATTCATTAATGATTTGGAATTGGGAGTAAGCAGTGAAGTGGCTAAATTTGCAGATGACATAAAGTTGTTCAGGGTGGTGAAAACCAGGGAGGATTGTGAGGCACTCCAAAGACATCTGTTGAGGATGGGCGAGTGGGCGTCAACATGGCAAATGGGGCTCAATGTGGCCAAGTGCAGGGTGATGCACATTGGAGTCAAAAATTCTTATTATAAATACATGTTGATGGGGTCCGAACTGGCAGAGACTGACCAAGAGAGAGCTCTTGGAGTCATAGTAGATAACTCACTGAAAATGTCTAGACAGTGTGGAACTGCAATCAAAAAGGCCAATGCTATGCTGGGGATTATTAGGAAGGGTATTGAAAACAGACCAGCCAATATCATAATGCCCCTATATAAATCAATGGTATGACCTCATTTGGAATACCGTGTACAGTTCTGGTCACCACACTTTAAAAAGGATATTATAGCTTTTGAAAAAGTGCAGAAAAGGGCAACTAGAATGATAAAAGGGTTGGAGAACTTTCCCTATGAGGAAAGGTTGAGGTGCATGGGGCTCTTTAGCTTGGAGAAACGACGGCTGAGAGGTGACATGGTTGAAGTTTATAAGATAATGCATGGAATAGACCACGTAGAGGAAGAGGTACTTCTCTCCCTTTCTCACAATACAAGAACTTGTATTGCTGAGTGGTCGGGTTAGAACAGATAAAAGAAAGTACTACTTCACCCAATGAGTGATTAACACTTGGAATTCACTGCCACAGGAGGTTGTGGAGGCTACAAGCATGGACGGCTTCAAGAGAGAATTAGATAAACATATGGTGCAGAGGTCCATCAGTGGCTATTAGCCACAAGGTATAGATAAGGACTCTGGGGCAAGTGATGCTCTGTATTCTTGGTGCTTGGGGGGGTCAACAGTGGAAGGGATTCTAGTGTCTTGGCCCCACTGGTGGACCTCCTGATGGCACCTGGTATTTTTGGCCACTGTGTGACAGAGTGTTGGACTGGATGGGCTGCTGGCCTGATCTAACATTGGCTTCTCTTATGTTCTTAAATGTCATAGTGCTGATTTTTTCCCTTCCTGAACATTTGCTATTATTAATGTGCCTGGCTTTACACGTTTAAATATTAGTGATATAGAGGAGCAGAGTTTTCTGTAGAACAGTACTTGGATCTAGAAACAGATGAATGGGCTCCAAGGGTTATTCTAGTCACACAGTATCTTTAAAAAAAAAACACACACCAAAAAACAGAAACCATAAAATGCAGGACATAAATGTGGAGTTAAGACCTATGAAAGGCTTAGCCATGACCTACTGGTGTACATAACTGCCCTTGGATGAAGTTGCTTCTCAAGCAACCTGCTCATCTTACACTCTAGCATCATTTTTATGCTGTATTAAAATTATTTATTTATTATATTTATTACTTTAGATTTGTATCCCGCCTAGCCGTGGCAAACTGGCTCAATAAACCTTAATAGTTTTAAAGACTTGGGGCTGCACTGAAAAATAGAGAGACTGGAAGCCATTTGTTTCTGCTGAAATGTTTAGTGAACTGAAAGGATGGGGAAAGGACCAAATTAGCATTGCTAACTCTAGATTGGGAAATTCCTGGAGGTTTTGTGGGTGGAGCTGGGGGAAGGTGGCTTGAGGGTGTGGCAATTGCATGCTATTTAACAGAGCTGAGGCTCTGGAGTCTTGTCTTGTACTTGCTGAAATCATTAATAAAGTAGAACTGATCAATAGGCTTGTGGTCTGTTCATCCATGGAACCCACTGTTTAATAGTGGTGACGAAGATGGGATCCTGTTGAGCCAGCCCAGAGCCCATCTGCACCACACCACGCATCAAGCTCCAGTGCCACGCACATCGCATCGCAACCAGGACCATGGCTGCTGCTCCAGGACATCTGCCAGAATTCAACCCCATTCACCCAGAGCTTTGGGAGACCTGGGTGGAGTGGCTCAAGTACTTCGTACTGTTCCAGGACATCGAGGGTGAAGAGAAGAAGGCTCTTCTGCTCAGTTCCTGTGGGATTGCAATCTTGAGGCTAGTCTATGGCCTCATCACACCCACCAGGCTCAGGGCAGCCACTTACGATGCACTCATCACGGCACTCACTGACCATTTTGTGCCTCAACCAACCAAGATGGTGCACCATGTGAACTTCTACATATGCCAGCAAAAGTCCAACAAGATGGCTGCTGGCTTTGTGGCAGACCTTCGCAGATTGGCCATCACATGCAAGTTCCTGAGCCTCAGTGACACCTTTCTCGACCAGTTGGTATTGGGCATCCGAGAGGAGAAACTCCATCAAAAGCTCATCAGCCATGAGGAACTCATCCTTGCAAAGGCACTACACGAGGCCGCCACTTTCGAGAAATCCCAGTGAGACCACCAGACCTCCACCAGGCACCAGGCCTCTGTTCCTTTGGCTTCTGAGGCATCAGACAAAGAAGATACCCATCAGGTTCACCGCACAACTCGCTGCAACTTGTGACCTCACTACAACTCATGACCTCCGCTCAGCAGGGACTGTCGCACTGACTGCCTGCACCAGCTGCAGAGAAGCCCACAAATGTCACTCCTGCCATTTCCAAGACACAATATGCAGGACCTGTGGCAAGACAGGCCACATCGCTTGTGCCTGCCGCTCCAAGGGAGCCCGGAGATGAACAGCCATGCACCAGGAATCTGCAGATCTGCATACCACCACTGTCCACCAACATCAGATCCTGAATTTGCCCTGGGACACCCCTGATAAAATTAATGTGACTGTGCTAATAGAAGGGGTAACTTGCAAGATGGAACTGGACGTGGCATCATCCATCTTCATCATCTCGGAAGAGACTCTTTGAAGGCTCTGTCCACAGGGGGGGGTCCCCGCCTTAGACCCACCAAGGGTCAGAGTAATGGGGGTGCACAACTTGCAGCCCTCAGACGTCATTAATGCCATTGCTTTGTTGGTTTTAGGGTGCATTCGGACGCGCCATTTAGTCCACTTTTGGCACACTTCAGGAATGGATTTTATGTGCATGTCCACACACCCAACATCTGCGCACCATCCCCAGCTATCACTTTCCAGATCAAACCCCCTTTAAAACGGAATATTCTGATACCACTTACCCAAATGGTGTTTTCCTGATTCTCCAGTTTCAAGCCACACTTTTCTGATGTCTGATCGCTCATCGAGCCACTTCCGGGTGCTTCAACCCCCCTCCCCTTCGGAAAGCTGCCTCAGGCTTCCTCTTTTTGTCCGCCATTTTTTTTAATGCCTTGGCGGTGTGCGCTTGGGCGGAGCTCCGCTCCTAAGTTAATAAAAGAAAAAATTAAATGGTGCCTAGTTTAAGCATTTAGATGAGTCCAGGATCTCAGGGAGGCCAGTTTTGGGGTAAAAGTTTAAAGAGAAGTGTTCATTTAAAATTTAAAGGGATGTGTGGAAATTGCTGTTCTGCGCAGCCATCTAGAGATGGCTGCCTGTGTGCATGCTCAAACTGGGAGGGGAAAAAAAACCCACCTGCTTGTGGATGGCAGGGAGGTCAGTGTGATCGTGATTCTCCAGGTTAAAAAGATACCGCATCGGGACCAGAGCAATTTAAACCATTCCAGCATGCTGTCTGAACGCACCCTTATAGTGTTTTTTTGATCCAGCTGTTGTTTTCATTGATTTTATGATACAGATTTTGTGTGTTTGTACTTGCAAGTCTCTCCAAGAACATTTTGAGGGCAGGATATAAATATTATAAATAATAAAAACAACATGTATACACAGAAGGATTGAATTGTAGCAAAAGATAATAGGCATATTGGCCTATTAGCACAGTGGCCAGTCCTCGGTAGCGATTGTTAAGCATGGGTCCCTCACCCCCTGTTCTACCATAATGCACATCCTAAAATGATTGAATTGTGGCAAAAGATAATTTATCTTCCTTCAGTTAAACTTTGGATTTTCTTACCACTCTGTGTTGTTCTGGGTTTTTGCTTCTGAGTTAATTAATCTTTTTGCTTCTGAGTTAATTAATTCTGAGTGTATTACCACAATCACTAATGCACTTTTGCATTTTATCCGTTTTTTTTATTTCCTTTATTTATACTTCACCTTTTCCTCCAGGGCAGCTTACATTGTTCTCTTCTCCATTTTACACCCACAACATACTGGACTTTTCTGTTTTGCTCCCTCTAATGGTCAATCCGATATCTCCAATATGCTGTAAGTAAACCCATACGAACCAGAAAACACATGCAGAACCTTTCCCCAAAGAAACAGGAACTTACAAGCGAGTAAAATGAGAATGTAGAAAAGCCTATTGTTAGTTTCGGTTTTTGGCGTTGTGAATGGCGGCTGCTTCTCGGGGCGCTCCCGGAAGCGGTTAGCCCATGCGCAGTTAGGGGGGGTCTTCGCATGTGCGAAAGACCCTAGTGAGCCTTAGGCAAAGGCTCCGAACCGGGGACGCTTGGGGAGTAGCCTCTTTGCCGGCAGACAGCCGGGAAATTGAGGCTTTCTCCCCACCCCAATCGGCCCCGCTGCGGCGTGCCCGCTATGGGACTTAGCAACGCCACCGATTTCCACCAGGAGTGAGGAACAGCGATGATTTAAAGCAAAAAGAAGAAACGGCAGTGAACCGTGAGTTGGAGGTCTGAATCTGAAGCGAAAACCCGAGCCCTTCCCCCGTAAGCGAATAAGCGTCTGGGAGGAGGGGAATCCCCCCCCATTGTGAAGCGGGACTTGTATAAGAAAGCTAAGGGGGACGAAAGGGAAGAAGGGTTGGTGAAATTACCTTTGGGGTGCCAGTGAAGCGAAAGAGTTAGCAGGTCTCCTGAGCGACGCGTCACGAACTTTTATAAAGTAAACAAATACAAGTAATGTCGGCCATGAAGAAGGTCCCTTTGAAAACGGAAAAGAAGGGAGGCGGGACTTCTGGTCCGGGTATTCCCCCTCCAGAGCCGACTGTCAGTCAACAGACAAGCGAGCTACTGCACCCTCTGCTGGTCCAAATACAGAAAATCAGCGAAACCTTAACTAATATGGAAGGTGTTCTCAATAGTCAACAGAAACAACTAACAGAAACGTCAAAGAAGATGGAAGAGATCGCACAGAAATGTTTGGTCTCGTCGGAAGACATTGGAAAAGTGAAGAAAAGGGTCAATAAGATAGAAAAACATCAGGATGTACAAGAAAAAAGAATTTTGATGTTGCAATTGGAGAAATCGAATCTGACCCTCCGATTTCAGGGCATTAAAGAAGAAGAGAAGGAAGATCTCAGATCTATACTTGCGAATGCCTTGGCACCTGCGACTGGCAGAGATCAATGTGAACTAAAAGAAGAAATGGATAAGGTCTATAGGGCCTACTCCACATTTACAAAGAAGAATAATCTGCCAGCTGAGGTGGTTGTCAAGTTTGTTAAGCAGAGTACCAGAGATCAAATCTTGCGTGCAGTTTCAGCGGTGCCCTTGAAAATTGGGGAGCAGACTATTAGAACATTGAAAGATGTGCCTTACGAAATCCGGATGAAAAGGAAAGCCTATAAAGGATTGACCACCTTTTTACAAAGAAAACAGATCATATACAGATGGACCTTCCCTGAAGGCCTTTTGTTCAAGTACAAGGATAAAAGAGAAAAGATTGACTCCATCTTCAAGGCGCAAGAATTTCTGAAGAGACACGCCAGTTCAGAGGAAGAGGCAGCACTCGCAACGTGGACAGATTTGAGTAGTGAGGATGACAGCGGCTCAGAGGAGGGAGATGCCGGAGCGGGAGAAGTGAAAATCAAAGGAGGCCCTTCCTACAACCTGAGGGACACCAAAGGAAGACAAATTAAGAAATAACTGTTCGGGAGGCGTCAAGAAGGAGTTGATTAACAACTAACCCCAAAGGACATTACTAACCTCATTAACAGAGTTATTTTGAACCTTTGTTAGATGGAAAGAAGACTCTCTAATCACGGTGATTGCCAAAAACTGTATTTACACTGATTTAAACTAACCTTTATTAACAGAATACTCACTCCGCTCTTTTCTTTATCCCTCTATATACCCTACCTTTTTCCATAAAAAGAATAAACTCCTCTCCTTTTTAGGAGGGTTTTTTCAAAAAAAAAAAAGAAAATAAAAGCCTATTGTTAAACATACTGTCTTTTAAATATTCTTTGGAAGATGTAGGGAGGGGGGTTAAGTTTTTTAGCACTCTTTTAACAACCTTCAGCTTTGGGAACTAAAGAATAATTAGCATGCCTAAAGCAATAATTTACAGTATCACTTAGGCAGGGATAAGGAATATGTTTGACTCCCATCCTACATATAGCAGAAAATAATCTACCCTCTTCAGGGTTATTTCATGTTCATTTGTCACTTCAAAGGAAAAAAATTATGCAAACTACTTCTGTTAAGTAGTGAGTTCCATGGATGAACAGGAATCCAGTAGCATTACAGCAATAAAAAACAGAAACAGCAAAATCATGTGAGTTTTAACCATAGCTGTGGATATGCATATTGGCCTATTAGCACAGTGGCCGGTCCTCGGTTAGCGATTGTTAAGCATGGTTCCCTCACCCCCGGTTCTACCATAATGCACATCCTAAAATAAAATACCACCCATTCTCCACACCCCCTCACATCTGCTAACCATGTGAACTTTCTCACTAGGCCAAGCCACCAATGCAATTCCCACATGTTCATCAACCTATAAACTGATGGCTGGCCCAAGTTCAATGGCCCTTCCTGAGTTACACTCAGTTATATCCCTGGGGACTAGGCTTTACCAATTTATTTATATAAATTGCTTTTATGTGTTTGAGGTGTATTGTACCCCGCCCTGAGCCCACTTGCAGGGGAAGGTGTGATAAAAATCTCATAGATAAATAACCCCCCACTCTCTCACTCCAGGGAGATACCAGCTGTAAACAGTTAAAAGTAAGTTTGCCAGCCTCTAGGTGGGTCCTGAAGATCTCCCAGAATTATAATTGATCTCCAGAGAGTCAGTTTGGTGTAGTGGCTAGCAGCATAGACTCTAATCTGGGAGAACCAGGTTTGATTCCCGCCTCCTCCAGATGGAGCTGCTGGTGTGACCTTGGGTCAGTCACAAGTTAGTTCAGAGCTGTTCTCTCAAGAGCAGTCCTCGAAAGTGCTCTCTCAGCCCCAGCTACCTCACAGGGTGTCTGTTGTGGGAAGGGGAAGGGAAAGGAGATTGTAAGATGCTCTGAGACTCCTTCGGGTAGAGAAGGGTAGGGTAGAAATACAATCTCTTCTTCATCTTCTTCTGACTATAGAAATTAGTTCCCTCAGGAGAAAATTGCTGCTTTGGAGAATGGTGCCTCCCTTCCCCAAAACCACTCTGCCAGGCTTTACCTCCAAATCTCCAGAAATTTCCCAACTCAGAGTTGGCAACCCTAACCCCTCTGCTGGTGGGTTTTACCAGATGTAAAACCAAGCTTGAGGCATGAGGACCCTCTAGGGTTGCCATTCCCCAGTTGGGGTTGGGGTGTTGCCTGGTTTTGTGGGCTTCTGCCCGCTGCTGGTCAGCTGGAGGAAATCCCCCCACACACACCACAGCAACATTGCATGATGTGCCTACATCACCCAGAAGTGACGTGGGCACACTGTAGGCAGCACTCTGGTTTGGGGGCAAAATTCTACGGTTTGAGGGCAATTTTATCACAGAGTTTTGCCCAAAAAGCAGAGCGTTGCCCCTGATGTGCCTATGTCACTTCTGGTGATGTTGGCACATCAGGAGTGACACTTCCAGCTCCTGGAATGTCCCACCCCACCCCCTGCCAGTGTCTCTAATGGACCTGGCAACCCTAGGACCCAGGCAAGATAGAAGCACTGGTTGATTGAACAAAGTTGAGGAAACAATCAAACAGGTAAAGAAAAACCATTATAAATGGGTAGAAGGTTTAACACTGGGTGTGTTCCTAATAAGTAAGCCTAAACTGGCTCCCAAAATAGTTGGCAAGAAAACAATAAAGTGTCTCCAATGCAGCAATTTACTGGTTCCTAACTTTACTTTATGATGCCCACCTTGCAAGTAGGCTCTGGGCAATTTACAGCCTTAAAACATTTGAAATACAATTAACATATAACTAAAATTATCAACGGTAGAACAGTAAATTATAGTTAAGACCAAGATGGCATAATAATTCACCTTCCATCAGAAGTGATGTCACACCACAGCCGATGGCTAGTCCCATTTTCCCAGTCTCACAGTTTCCTGTTGGGTGTCAGGCCCCCTTGACCACTGGCCTACCTTTTCCCACCAGTTCCACCAGGCCTAATCACAGGCTGATAGTTAACAAATATGCAATTTTATGTGATTTGCTCGCATTGTGGTTAAAGACATACTGGTCAACCCTTCAGGGAATTATGCTTGGTTTCAGCTCCTGTTGTATGCACCATTAGAAGCAAACCTGTTTACAATCTAAAGAAATAAACAGGAAATTGCCTAAATCTACTGGATTATTTCTGGCCTTTTGTTTCTGCTTTTAAATCTAACAGTTTATCTATGCTTCAAAGTACCTTATCACTCTTCGATGAAGTTACTTGTGCAGAGAGCATCAAACTGGTCTCCGATTCCAATTGCATCTCTTGTCTGAAGGCAGTTGGAGCCACTTGAAATCACTGTATTGACCACAAGGATCCGTAATTATGGTTTTGGTTTCCATCCCCCTCTGCCTTTTTCCTTCTTTGTTTACTTTAGTCACAATTTTATTCTCTATCTTGTTTTTTATAATACTAAGGAGGCAGTGGGGCCCTTGGATGACCAAGGGGTAAAAGGAGTAGTGAAGGATGATAGGGAAATGGCTGAGAAGCTGAATGCATTTTTTGCCTCTGTCTTCACTGTGGAAGAAGAGAAGTGTTTGCCCACTACAGAAGCACCGATTTTGGGAGGGGGTTTGAAAGACCTGAATCAGATTGCGTGACAAGAGAGGAAGTCCTCTGACTGATGGACAATTTAAAAACTAATAAATCACCAGGCCCGGATGGCATTCATCCGAGAGTTCTGAAAGAACTCAAATGTGAACTTGTGGATCTCCTGACAAAAATATGTAATCTTTCTTTAAAATCTGCCTCCATTCCTGAGGACTGGAAGGTAGCTAATGTCACTCCCATCTTTAAAAAGGGCTCCAGGGGAGATCCGGGAAATTACAGGCCAGTCAGTCTGACTTCGATACCGGGTAAGTTGGTGGAAACTGTTATTAAGGAAAGAATTAGTAGGCACATTGATGAACAAAAACTATTGAGGCAGACTCAGCATGGGTTCTGTAAGGGAAGATCTTGTCTCACTAACCTGTTAGTGTTTTTTGAGGGAGTGAACAAACATATGGACAAGGGGGACCCAATAGATATTATTGGAAAGCTTTTGATACAGTTCCTCATCAAAGGCTCCTGTCAGGAGTCCAAACTTAGTCAGCAAAACACCAGGCCTTGTGATGCAAGCAAGGATAGCATTTATTATAAAGCTGCAATAGAAAGGTTCACTGAAGCAGGTACATTGTTCAGAATGACTTGGTTACAGAAAGCAAGCGGTTATACAGGGAAGGGGGTGAATGGGGACCCCCCCTTCTACCAATCAAGGAATAATATGCGATTGGGAATCGAAAGTTACTATGCTAATAAAGTTCCCAACGCCCCCATTATTCACAGCAAAGCTGCAGCTTTGAAAGCGATAGGAAAGCTCGCAGCTTGACTCCTCAAGGTCAGAATGTCCAGCCTGCGGAAGATAGGGGTAACCAGAGCTACATTCCATTCTCACACCCTAAGCGTAAATCAACAACTCCCCAGATTCCAACCAGAGTGCATTCGGGCGCCCAGAACCATCCTCCCCTCCCCTCCATCCATCATGGCAGGGCTACCTGACATGCAGCCCCCTCGAAAATAAGCCTACCCCTTTGGTTTATGGGGGTACAACTTGTGAAACGCCCGGATAAGCCGGGGGGGCAGAACATTTTCCGCCCGCACCCACTCCCTCTGTTCCGGCCCAAAGTCAATCCATTCAACCAGATAAAATAAGCGATTGCGAGAGATCTTAGAGTCCAAGATTTGCGATACTTCGTAGTGAGGTTCCCCCCCCACCAGCAGCGGAGGCGGGGTCGGCCGTTGCGGTCGCCATTTGTTCTCTTCAGGCGCCTGACGTAGAAGCCTTACATGAAAAAAAGGATGAACAGACTTTAGAGATTTGGGCAAAGCAAGTTCAACAGTTACATTGTTAATCACTCTCACAATCTCAAAGGGACCGATAAATTTCCAACCGAGTTTGCGACTCGGCTGAATGCGACGCAAGTGTTGCGTGGACAAATAGGCAAACTCTCCACACTTCGGGATCCAGGCAAGGTTACGTTTCTTGTCGGCCTGGAGTTTGTAAGCATTCTTAGCCTCCTCTAGAGTCTTGGCTAACGAGCCCCACGCCATCTGCAAGTGTTTGCACCAGTCTCCAGCGTCTCCCGCCGGGAGGTCGGGAGAATTCAAAAATGGTAGCGGCGGGGCGTCGTATCCATGTACCGCTTTAAACGGGGACATCCCTGTCGACGAGTGCTGAGTATTATTGTAACAGAACTCAGCTAAAGGCAAAAGAGAATGCCAATCGTCCTGCTGAAAGTTGGAAAAACACCGCAAGTATTGTTCCAAAGTCTGATTCACACGTTCGGTCTGCCCATCGGATTCTGGATGGTATGCACTACTCACCCCCCTCTCCACCCCAAGCAGTGACATAAGTTCGCTCCAGAACCGTGAAACAAATTGAACCCCCCTATCCGAGATCACCTTAGAAGGTAAAGTGTGGAGCCTCACTACGTGTTGCAAGAACGCAGAGGCTAGTTTCTTGGCAGAGGGGATGGTGGCAAACGGAACGAAATGAGCTTGTTTGGTAAATAGATCCACGATCACCCATATGACAGTTTTTCCCCGCTAGGGGGTAAGTCCGTAATAAAGTCCATAGAGATCACTTCCCACGGCCGAGCCGGCGTAGGGAGGGGTTGCAGAGCACCCGGGGGTTTACCGGGCCGAGGTTTACTCATCAAGCATGTTTGACAAGCTGAGGTGAAGAGTGAAACGTCTTTTCTTAGCCCCGGCCACCAAAATTGTCTCTGCAGGAGCTGGAGAGATTTTACAAACCCCGTGTGTCCAGCCAGCTTTGATCCGTGCGCCCAACCCATCACCTCCCCCCTGAGGGACCATGGGACAAAGAGTTTGTTATTTTTAGTCCAGCAGCCATGCGCATCTTGGGACATTCCTTCTTCCCCCTCCACCTCCTCCCGATCCGTGTCCGACATAGCTGTTGAGAATTTTACCGCCCAATCATTGGGAGGAGGGTTCGGTGGCGGGGGGGACTGTTTGGCCTGCCTCCGGGTGGTTACTGCCCCTCCCAACTGGGACGGAGTGAAAACCGAGTCATGAATCTCCTCCCTCTTGCTGTCGTGTTGAGGGAGGCGTGACAGTGCATCGGCCAGCGAATTAGATGTCCCCGGGAAGTGGTGCAGTGTAAAGTTAAACTTGGAGAAGAAATCAGCCCAGCGGAGCTGTTTGGCGTTCAAGGAACGGGGGGAGCGAAGCAGCTCGAGGTTTTTGTGATCAGTCCAGACCTCGAACGGGACTCGCGCCCCCTCCAACCAATGGCGCCAGGTAGCCAACGCTAAGCGGATCGATCCCGCTTCTTTTTCCCACACCGACCAATTCCGTTCAGTATCGTTAAATTTCCTGGAAACATAGGCAAGGGGGTGCAATTTACCATCCTCCCCCTCTTGGAGGATCGCCCCTCCCATAGCAACGTCTGAGGCGTCAACTTGTACAATGAATTTCTTAAGCTCATTCGGGTGGGCTAATACAGGTTCCGACGTAAAAAGAGCTTTCAATTTGTCAAAAGCCCGCTGGCACTCTGATGACCACTCTAGTTTGGCTCCGGGCCGAGTGCATTCGGGTGGTTTCCCTTTGGTTTTCAGTAGGTTAGTTAAGGGAAGGGCCACCCGGGCAAAGTTCGATAGGAACGATCTGTAAAAGTTCGCGAATCCGAGGAACCCCTGGAGTTGCCTCCGCGTTTTGGGCAGCTCCCACCCTATTACATCCTTAATTTTGTCGGGGTCCATCTCAATTCCCTTTTGGGATATGCGGTAGCCCAGAAACGGGATTTCCGTTTTGTGAAATTCACACTTGGATAGTTTAGCAAACAGTTTGTGCTTGTGCAACGTTTGTAACACTTCCCGCACCAGTTTCACATGAGATTTCAGGTCGGGGGAATACAAAAGAATGTCATCAAGGTAAACAAGGACCCCCTTGAACAAATACTTGTGCAACACCTCATTAATCAAATTCATGAAGACCCCCGGGGCCCCTTGGAGCCCGAATGGCATGACCAAATATTCGAACTGGCCTAGAGGGGTGTTAAACGCCGTTTTAAATTCATCCCCCTCCCGAATTCGGACTCTGAAATAGGCATCTCGGAGGTCTAGCTTCGAGAAAATTTTCCCCCAGCCACCGCAGCCAACAAGTCTTTTATGAGGGGCATGGGGTAAGCGTTTGTATTGGACACTGCATTCAAACCACGATAGTCGGTGCATAGCCGCAACCCCCCGTCCTTTTTTTTTCGGAATAGCACAGGGGCCGCAAACGGGGAGGATGCTGGCCGTATAAAACCCCTACTGAGGTTCTTGTCAATGAATTTTCTCAGTTCCACTTTTTCCAAGGGGCTCATAGAATACAGTTTCCCCTTCGGTAACTTTTGGTTGGGCAAAATTTCAATGGCACAGTCTGAGTTCCTGTGGGGGGGCAATTCATCGGCCTCCTCCTCCCCAAAAACAGGAGCCAGGTCGTGATACTCGGGGGGATGCCTTCCAGCACCGCGTCCGCCACCCCCGCCGTCACTAGGAGTTGCCCCCTGTCATGGGTCCCCACTCTTTTCTCCATAAGTGGGTCCGGCATTTGTCGGAGATGAAGTTTACCTTCCCCTCCCCCATAGTACGTGAGGATCGTGATCAAAGAACCACGGACTCCCTAGAACCAGGGGAAAGCGGGCTGAAGGGGTAACCACGAAAGGTCTTTCTTCCCAGTGTTGCCCGAGTCCCACCCTCAAGGGTACAGTCTCGTATTTACAGGGTTCTTTCATGGTGGACCCGTCCATTTGAGTAAAAATCAAGGGTTCATTTAGTTTAACAACTTTTGCCCCTAGTCCCGTAAGTAGTGTGGGGTTGATGAGGTCTCTCCCACACCCAGAGTCAATGAGAGCTCGTACTCTCACATGGGTCAATAGACCCGGGTCCATTAAAGTCACTGTGAGAAAGAAAAGAGAGGGGGGTTTGCTCACCGGGATCTGCGCCTGGGAGTGTGGGACCTGCTGTTCAGCGCTGTTTACAGCAGGTCCGGCTCGTTTCCCTGCGGCACGGTCTCGCCATCGGATGAGTCGGATGCCTCGCTGAGCGGTTTAGCTTGCAAAGCTTTCGCCCCCTTCGGTTTCGCCACCTGTTTTGGTGTGGATGTGTCAAACTTCTTCTTTACTCCTTTTGACGCCCCGGGCGATGCAGATGATGTCGGGCAGTTCGCGGCGAAATGGCCCCCTTCTCCGCATTTGAGGCAAAGACCTTGCTTCATCCGGAGTTCCCTGGTACCGTCTCTCGGCTTCGGATTCGGGGCAAGGGGTTTCCCCCTCGCTGCCGGCGCGGGGCCCCTGTTAGCCATCACTGCGGCGTCATCCAGTTTGATGGTCTTCAGCCGGTTCTCCATCGTGACGGCGGCTTGAATCCATCCCGTGAGGGTGTTCGGGTCTTGGTTCCTGGTGACTTCTCGGCGGATCTCCGCATTGAGCCCCCACTTGTAGAAGTCTACGAGGTTCCCTTCCCCTCGGAGTTTGGCTGCACATCTGCGGAACTCCGAGGTGTAGTCTCTCACCGACCTCGCGCCTTGTTTGAGGCTTCGGATCATTGCCTTGGCTGCCTTGGTAGAGTGCACATCTTCGAATTGCTCTTTCATGGCCCACATGAAAGAATCGATCTCCCTCAGCTCACGCCCATCAGCCTGGTGGAGCCCCACGTACCAGTCCGCGGCCACTCCCTTCAAGTGGGCTGCTATGACATCGACCATGCGCTCTTCTCGTTGGAATAGGTGGCCCCAGGTTTCGATAAACCTTTCGGCTCTCACCAGGAAGAATGGGAATTTTTCGGGGTCTCCATCAAAATCGGCATCCAGGAGTTCTGCAGGTTTAGGTGGCAAGAACCCCCAAGGCGAGGGGGCAGTTGCCCAGGCGGCCCCTGCGGTCCTGGCCCCGCTGGTTGGTCCGGCGGGCCGGCCGGCACGTTCCCTTGGTCCTGGTCCGGCGCCGGGCGCTGGTCGGGAGGAACACGGGCTGGTGGTTCCTCGCGCCTCTGCCGCTCGCGCTCTTCCCGTATCCCCTCCGCAATCATCTGTGGGATGCGTGCGAGGGATTCGTCCAGAAAGCGCATCAGGCGGTCTTGGCTCGGCTCCCCACTCCACCTCCTCCTCACCACGGCACCCTCGAGGCTCTCGGAGTCTCGGCCGGTTTCCTCCAGGGCTTCCGCTGTGATGAGCTTTCGGACCGACCTCTCGGGGTGACTGGCTCCCATGGATGCTCTCGGGGTCCCGAACCACGTCTCGTGGGTTTCAGCCAGGGGTTTCACCCAGTCTCGTCTGCGTCCAACTCGGGTGGTCACCCCTCCATAGGCTGCCCCATACGGGTCTCCGTAAGGCCCTCCAAAGTCGTACTCCAAACCCCATTGTCCCGGCACATGTGTGTCAGGGGTCTCTTTGGGTACGTCTTTCCCGGGAGGCCTCTTCTCCTTTTCTTCTTCAATCGGGAGAGTGTCTTCTTCACCGCCACTCATTGTGGAGTTGCGGGTTTACGACCAGTCCCGAAAGTTGATGAGGATTCTGAACAAACTGTCAGGAGTCCTAACTTAGTCAGCAAAACACCAGGCCTTGTGATGCAAGCAAGGATAGCATTTATTATAAAGCTGCAATAGAAAGGTTCACTGAAGCAGGTACATTGTTCAGAATGACTTGGTTACAGAAAGCAAGCGGTTATACAGGGAAGGGGGTGAATGGGGACCCCCCCTTCTACCAATCAAGGAATAACATGCGATTGGGAATCGAAAGTTACTATGCTAATAAAGTTCCCAACGCCCCCATTATTCACAGCAAAGCTGCAGCTTTGAAAGTGATAGGAAAGCTCGCAGCTTGACTCCTCAAGGTCAGAATGTCCAGCCTGCGGAAGATAGGGGTAACCAGAGCTACATTCCATTCTCACACCCTAAGCGTAAATCAACAACTCCCCAGATTCCAACCTCCCGCCTGTCTGTCAGGTTTAAAATCAAGTAGATCCAGTCATTCTTGCACAAAGAAAGGTTTTATTAGGATTATCTTGCTAAAACCCACAGTAGGAGGTCATTGTCAGGAATGGGGGGCAAAGCAGAGCAAGCTAACTTATAGTGTGATGCAATGAAGCGCCTAGCGAATAAAACTTGAGCACTCGCGCGGGAACTCCCGGCGGGAGAAATACTTCATGAGCGGGAGACTACTTCCCCCTCCCCTTGCCTTCCCAGGACTGGAAAATTCTCAGCTAAACAAGAATAGTCCAAAGCCTACATTCAAGGCCACCGTGATAAGGAAAAGCGGCAGGGAAGAAGCTCCCACGTTTCTGCCTGCATAGCTACGCAAGCGCAAAGCAGGGTAGGGAACATAAAACAATGGATTCAGTGAGAAACATCAAAGGCATCTTTTCTGACATTCTGCCCTTCCCAAAATACCACCCACCCACCACTCAGGAAGGAGAGAACAAGGGCCCCCAGGTTTGTTAGGGTATCTTGTGTGAAAGTCTTTCAGGTGATCAGGTGCATTGATATCAGAGACTTTCACCCATTCCCTGTATTGGGGCCCAAAGTGTATCCATTGAACAAGGTACAGGAGTTGCCCACGAAGAATCTTAGAGTCCAAAATATCAGCAATTTCGTAGTGTTCCTCATCGCCAACCATCAAAGGGGGGGGAGGAGCCGACATCTCAGGCTGCCATTTAGTCGGGGGTAACGCAGGTTTGAGGAGGCTGTAATGGAAAATTGGATGTATTGCTTTAAGAGATTTAGGCAAGTCTAGTTGTACAGTTACTGGATTTACACATCTCAACACTTTGAAAGGACCAATATATTTCCAAGCAAGTTTTCTGGATTGCTGCGCTAGCCTTAGGTTCTTAGTTGACAGATAGACAGTGTCTCCCGGTTGCAGTTTCCATCCACCGGTCCTTTTTTTATCTGCCTGTTTTTTGTACTGTGCCTTGGCCTCATTCAAGGTTTCAACAATCAGGGGCCAAGAATTGCGGAAAGTTTTACACCATGCTGAGGCTGTCCCCCCATTTCCAACAGGCTTTAAGAAGGGAAGAGGGGGGCTATCATAGCCCATGGCCGCTTTGAATGGTGACATTTTTGTTGAAGCGTGCCATGAGTTGTTGTACGCAAACTCCGCCAATGGCAGTAGATCTACCCAATTGTCTTGTTGATAGTTAGAAAAACATCTCAGGTATTGTTCCAACGTCTGGTTTACTCTCTCCGTTTGCCCATCAGTTTCAGGGTGATAGGCAGTACTGAGAGCACGTTCAATACCCATTAGAGTCATTAACTCCGACCATAACTTGGAAACAAATGGAACCCCCTGTCGGAGACTATCTTGAGCGGTAACATATGTAACTTGACAATGTGTTGAAGGAATGCTTTGGCTAAGACTTTGGCTGTTGGCAAACTGGGGAATGGTATAAAGTGAGCTTGCTTGGAGAATAAATCCACTACCACCCAAATGACCGTCATTTGTTTAGAGGGGGGAAGATCGGTAATAAAGTCCATAGAGATTACTTCCCAGGGTCTGCTTGGGGTGGGTAGAGGCTGCAGGAGACCTGGAGGTTTACCTGGTCTGGCTTTGCAACGATTGCATGTTGGACAGGATTGTATATAGAGGGATAACTCCTGTTTCATTCGGGGCCACCAGAAGCTACGTTGCAGAAGTCTTAAGGACTTTACATATCCAAAGTGCCCCGCAGCTTTTGAGTCATGCACTGTCTGCAAGATTTGGGATCGGGTAGCTTCTGGGACAAACATTTTATTTCCCCTGTACCAACAGCCATTCGGACCACAATTCACATCGTCTCTGGCTTGTAAATCATTTGTTTCTTGTGGGGTGATGTCAGATAGAAATTGTTTTTCCCAGGTCAATGTCTGGATGGGGTTCGTTTGTGCTTGCTTGGCTTTCCGGGTTACAACTGCCCCAACTAACTGTTCCGGGGTGAACATAGACTCCCGTACTTCGACCCTCTTAGAAAAATGTTGGGGAAGGCGGGAGAGAGCGTCCGCCAGATGATTGGCTTTCCCTGGGAAATGGTGAAGGGTAAATTGAAATTTGGAAAAAAATTCAGCCCACCTGAATTGTTTAGCATTCAGATTCCGCGGTTTTCGCAATACCTCAAGATTTTTGTGATCAGTCCAGATCCAAGTTATGGTCGGAGTTACGATGGGGGGGTAATTCATCAGCTTCCTCCTCCTCAAAAACCCTTGTTATATACTGGTAATCCTCAGGGATGCGGTTAAGATCCTCCGTTGCTAAACAAGCTCGAGGAGGTTCATTGCATGGGGGATTTCCCCACCCTGGGTCCCATTTGTGTCCCGTACATTTTGGGGAGATAAATTGTACATCCCCTTCTTCCCATAGAATGTAAGGGTTATGTCCATGTAACCAGGGACTACCCAACACTAAGGGAAATTGGGCTTGCGGGGCTATCACGAACGAGCGTAGCTCCCAGTGGTCACCAATGCCTATTCTTAAAGGAACAGTCTCAAATCGGCATGGTTCTTTCATTGGAGACCCATCCATCTGCGTAAAAGTTATTGGGTCTTTCAAGTGGACCACGGCTGCCTCCAACCCCATAACCATAGACGGGTTTATGAGATCCCTCCCGCACCCTGAGTCAATGAGGGCCCGAACCCGAATGTGGGTCATCATTGCGGGATTCATCACCAGAACAGTCACAAAGAAGAGAGAGGGTAATTGCTCACCAGTTTAGGCGCCTCAGGTGATGGGTCCTGCTGTGTAGCGCCATTCACAAACAGGACCATTTCATTTCCCTGCATCTCGCTCTCCTCCTCTAGCATCAAAGCATCCGCTTGGTCGGGGCTAGCAAAAGAGCCCGCGTGTTGCGTGGTTTTGCTGTACCTTTCCTCGGGGTAGGGGTTGTCCACCTTCTGGGCTCTTCTTGTGGTGGGGCTCTATTGGGATCCCCTCTCGGGCAGGCTGCAGCGAAATGCCCTTTCTCCCCACACCGCAGGCAGAGCCCCTGTCGCATATGCTGATCCCTCATTCCACTTGGGGTGGACATTAGTTTGGGTCTGGCCTGGCCTGCCGCAGTGCTTGGACGGTTGTTACCCAAAGATAGATCCAGTTTCATCATGCGTAAGCGACTTTCGGCCTTTTCGGCTTCCTCCATCCAACCCTGGAGGGTGCGGGGTTGCTGAGAGCTGAGGACATTATTGCGGACGTCTACGGCTAGTCCCATTCGATATTGTTGGGCCAAGACCGCATCTGTCCAGTCTCGAATCTTCACGGCATGCCTTTGAAACTCCCGTGAGTACTCCCGCACTGAGAGTTTGCCTTGTCTGAATGTGCGGAGGAAGGCTTCAGCTTTTCGGCCGCCCCGGATCCTCAAAACGATTTCTCAAGGCCCACATGAAGTCATCTACATTCCCCAACTCCGCTGCCTCCAGATCATGAAGGGCTACATACCAGCTAGTCGCACTCCCCCGGAACCTGGATGCGATAAACTCCACCTGTTGTTCTTCGTCTGGGAATACATAGCCCCATCTTTGCACAAATTTTCCAACTTGCAAAATGAAAAAGGACACAGTCTCTGGATCTCCATCAAATGTGATCTCTAGCATGTCCTTGGGGCGGATTACCGGGGGGGCCGGCGCCATGATCGGTACTGGGACCGGCTGCATGAGGGGTGCTGGAGCAGGGGGTTGAGGCGGAGGTAAAACTGGCGGCTGGATAGGTCCTGGTTGCCCCGGCCCAGGTCCTGGCGCTGGGACAACCAATGGAGGTGGGGCTGGTGCTGGCTGGCCCGGCCCCGGCCCTGGGGGAGCTGGCTGGCCCGGCCCTGGACCCGGTGGTACTGGTTGGCCCGGCCCCGGGCCCGGAGGAGCAGGAGGTGGCCGCCCCGGTATCAACGGTGGTGCCGCGGCTGGTGCCGGTCTAGGTTGTGTCAGCGGATGGGCCCGAATGGCTTGGTCCATCATCTGGGGTAGGGACTGCATTAGTTTGCTCATGTCCCTTACCAGCCGTCGGGTATCCTCTTGAATAGAGTCCATGCGGGCATCAGTATCTTGGCTGGACCCCGTTCTGGGGGATCCCCGAGACACCCGCCCTTGGGGAAGACCAAAACTACCTCTGGGATCCAAAAGACTGTCCCGGCTCTGGCTTCCCGGCATAGTCCAGGTGGTCTGGGTAGTGTCCAACAAGTTCTTAGTCCAATCGCGGGATCTGCGATAAGTCACCCCTTTATCCCAGGGTGTTGGGACTCCTGGCACATAGGTTCGTGGAACCGCACCTCCCTGACTTTGTATAGGCCCGGCCGGGCTGTAGATCGGGAGTGTGTACGCGGCTCCAATTGTGCCAATCGATGGTGGGGTAGCCAACCCGGTTGCTGAGTAGACTGCCGGTGCTGCCAAAACTGTAGTTGTAGTCACCGGAACAACGGTGGTGGTCGGGATAGTGACCACTGGAGCTGCCACAGTAGTGACGGGAACCGTGGCTCCTGACGCAGTAGTCACTGGAACGGCGCCCGTGGCTCCCGCAGTAGTGATCGCTGGAGCTGCGCCGGAGGCTCCCGAAGTAGTAATCAACTGGGCTGTGCCCGTGGCTCCCTTCCCGCTCCGCTCATCGTGGTAGACGGCGGAAACTGACGGTGAGGGAATGATGGTGATTCCTGACAATTTCTGTCAGGTTTAAAATCAAGTAGATCCAGTCATTCTTGCACAAAGAAAGGTTTTATTAGGATTATCTTGCTAAAACCCACAGTAGGAGGTCATTGTCAGGAATGGGGGGCAAAGCAGAGCAAGCTAACTTATAGTGTGATGCAATGAAGCGCCTAGCGAATAAAACTTGAGCACTCGCGCGGGAACTCCCGGCGGGAGAAATACTTCATGAGCGGGAGACTACTCCCCCCTCCCCTTGCCTTCCCAGGACTGGAAAATTCTCAGCTAAACAAGAATAGTCCAAAGCCTACATTCAAGGCCACCGTGATAAGGAAAAGCGGCAGGGAAGAAGCTCCCACGTTTCTGCCTGCATAGCTACGCAAGCGCAAAGCAGGGTAGGGAACATAAAACAATGGATTCAGTGAGAAACATCAAAGGCATCTTTTCTGACACTGTCACGCCACTAAGGCGCCCAGAATCATCCTCCCCTCCCCTCCATCCATCATGGCAGGGCTACCTGACAGCTCCTAAGTAAGCTCAATAGTCATGGGATAAAAGGACAAGTCCTCTTGTGGATCAAAAACTGGCTTATAAATAGGAAACAGAGAGTGAATATAAATGGGAAACTTTCTCAGTGGAGGGTGGTAAGCAGTGGGGTACCACAGGGATCAGTACTCGGTCTGATGCTTTTTAACTTGTTTATTAATGATTTGGAATTGGGAGTAAGCAGTGAAGTGGCTAAATTTGCAGATGACAAGAAGTTGTTCAGGGTGGTGAAAACCAGGGAGGATTGTGAGGCACTCCAAAGGGATCTGTCGAGGATGGGTGAGTGGGCGTCAACGTGGCAAATGGGGCTCAATGTGGCCAAGTGCAAAGTGATGCACATTGGAGCCAAAAATCCTAAATATAAATACACATTGATGGGGTCTGATCTGGCAGAGACTGACCAAGAGAGAGATCTTGGAGTCGTAGTGGATAACTCGCTGAAAATGTCTAGACAGTGTGTAGCTGCAATAAAGAAGGCCAACGCTATGCTGGGGATTATTAGGAAGGGAATTGATAACAAATCAGCCAGTATCATCATGCCCCTGTATAAATCATTGGTGCGACCTCATTTGGAATGCTGTGTACAGTTCTGGTCACCACATCTCAAAAAGGATATTATAGCATTGGAAAAAGTGCAGAGAAGGGCAACTAGAATGATAAAAGGGTTGGAACACCTTCCCTATGAAGAAAGGTTAAAATGCTTGGGGCTCTTTAGCTTGGAGAAACAATGGCTGAGAGGTGACATGATCGAGGTTTATAAGATTATGAATGGGATTGAGCAGGTTGAGAAAGAAGTACTTTTCTCCCTTTCTCACAATACAAGAACTTGTGGGCACTCCATGAAATTGCTGAGCAGTTGGGTTAGAACAGATAAAAGGAAATAGTTCTTCACCCAAAGAGTGATTAACATATGGAATTCACTGCCACAGGAGGTGGTGGCAGCTGCAAGCATGGACAGTTTCAAGAGGAAATTAGATAAACATATGGAGCAGAAGTCCATCAGTGGCTATTAGCCACAGGGTATAGATGGGAACTCTCAGTCTGGGGCAGGTGATGAACTCTATTCTTGGTCCTGGAGGGGGCAGCAGTGGGAGGGCTTCTGGTGCCCTGGCCCCACTGCTGGACCTCCTGATGGCAACTGGTATATTTTGGCCACTGTGTGACAGAGTGTTGGATTAGATGGGCCATTGGCCTGATTCAACATTGGCTTCTCTTATGTTCTTATGTTCTTATGTTCCTTTCTTTTGCGTTGCATAAAATCTTCATTTTAATCCTAGGTTTCTTTCCAGACTAAACAAACTTTGAAATCTCTTTCTGCCATAAATTCAACACTTTACTATCTTTTACAATAGGAATTGTCTGGAATAAGAATAACAAACGAGGTAAAATATTCATTTTGACTACCAAAATTCTTCCCATAAGTGACAAGTTCAAAGTATTCCACTTCTTTATATCCTGTTGAATTTTAATCCAGGTCTTCTCATAATTATTTTTCAAAAGATCAATATTCTTCATTGTGAGCTCAATTCCTAAATACTTGGTTTTTTTCACCATTTCACATTGACTGAGTTCAGGTATTTTGTACTCCTTTATATTCTGTTTATCTCTTGCGCTTCTTCTTGTGTTTAGATTTCACTTTTAATATCTTGGATGCTGCTGCTCCCTTCTTAGACTCCAAAGTTTCAATTGTACTGCTAGAGGCACTTGAGGTGTTGTCCATTTCTCCATCGCTGGGTTCTACCTCTTCATCTGTAACTGTTTTATCATTTTTATTTGAGCTTTGTTGTTGTTCCAAAAAACTTTTGGCTTTTTGGACAGAGTCAGTTTTATTTTTCTTATCATTAAAGTTGAAAACAACTCCCTCTGGAAATATCCATCTGTAAGGGAAAGAATTAAGTCTTGTCATCTTCATTTCCAGATCTCAAATGGGATGTCTTCTAGAATTTTAATTTCTTCATCTTTGACTTTTCATGTTTTCCCCGACGTAGCCTTCAAAATGTTCTCTCCAGTAGTTCTCTTGGAGAATTTCACATATATTTTGCCAGATGGCTTGGGTTTTTTTATAAAGTCAGGATAAATACAATAAACCAAGTCCATGTCATTTTGCAGGTCATCTTGCTTAAGATCCGAAATTGATGCTAGTGCTTTGCTTAAAATTGTTTTTAAGTTTTCCCCCTTCTGTTCAGGGACTCCTTGAAAACATAGGACATGCATTGATTTTTCCAGTTGAAGTTGCAGTAGTTGGCTTTTATCCATATTCTTTCTTTTTTTCACTTCTTCCAACTTTTGCTCAATATCTTTAGTCCTTGTTTCAACTTTCTTGATTTTTCTGTCTTATCAGCTCTCTTATGCATTTGCACAAGATGTTTTTGAACAGAGTTCAGTTTACTGTTGATATTTGACATCTGCTCCAGCAGAGGGTGCAATGCTGAAGCCAGCATATTGGGAAAGTCTGCAGCCGCTTCTTGTGGCTGGGTGGGAGTCGTTGGTATAGTATTTCCTGTGAGAGGTTTATTTTCCATCGTCATTCTCCTCCCTCTACAAGCCATTGTTTACACAAGGAGAAAGTTTTTAGTTTTAAAATCAAGTTTCTCTGATTTCAATGCGTCTTGGATTAAATTGCGCCTTTCAGGCTTAATTAAAGTCTTGTATGGTTAGTTTCATTTTCTTTCTCTTTTCTATGCTACTTATGGACTGCTCCATTTTGGGGGGGTGGATCTTCAACCCTTCCCCACCTGCCGCTTCTTCCCAGGTTGATCCAACAGAGACTAATCGCTTAGACAGAGGTTTGCTTGACTCACTGTTTAGTTGAGTTTATTCATTACAGGGGTTAATTTTGCTTATTCTCTTGTCTGCTCGTCCAGGGGTCAGCTCTGGTCGCCATGATGGCTCCACAGCGTCAGGACTTCTCAGGGATGAGCAAGCCTTGATCCCTAAGCCGTCACCTCAGGAGAGGCTTGTCTGAGCTCCACAGGCTGGGAGCCTCCTACAGAGACTCCAGGGGGGTCTGGAACCAGCCAAGACCCCTCTTGATCACCATGTTCTGGCACGTCTCCATCAGGAGATCAATGGGATGCATCCAAGTAGCAAGCCACCGAAACCCAGAACTTTATTTTCTCTTAATGGAGACTACTGGGAATGAATTTGCAAAACTGCATTTTTCAGTGTCATTTATTTCTGTGGAAGGGTGAGCACATGTTTAACTCTCTCCCTTGGAAATGGAAAGGATTTAAAAAGTGTTTGTCTTCAGCAGGACTATGCCCATTCTGATAAGAAAAAATAAACATTGTGCTTTTATATTCATATACCCTTAAAACAGATTTGTGGGGCCTCTGTCAACATGTGCTGCATCACATTGACAAGTAGACACAGGGGAATTTGTCCTTCAGTCAACAGTAGCTGACTCACCTTTTGAAATCACCTTTTGAAATCTACTCTATTTTATGCTCCTCTGTCTCCACATTAGAAAAACCTCCCTTACAAAATTTGGCTCCCAGTAGAAGCCTTGTAACCATTTCAGAATTCAGCTTTGCTATGTGGGTGGGTGACCTGGTTTTCTTCCAACCAGCAGACAGTACAATTTACCCAGCCTATGCATACTTACCTGGGAATAAGCCCCGCTGACACAATCATGCATATGGTGAGGCTTACTCCCAGGTAAGTATGCATAGGCTGGGTTTATGTTGTAGGCATAGGTTTATGTTGTATTGTTTGATTTTATAATTTTACCTGTTGATATTGTTTTATGTTGTTTAAATTGGCATTCATGCCCACTGTTAGCCACCCTGAGCCTTTGGGGAGGGCGGGATACAAATCGAAACAAATAAATAAATAATAATAAATAAATAAATTTTGTAAGGGAGGTATCTCTAATGTGGAGGGAGAAGAGCATTGGACTTGCCTATTGCTTTGCTTATAATTTTTTTTTTTTTTTTGCTTTTCTAATCTATCATCCTACAGGGTCTGGGGAGGGGATACAAACTAAAATAAAGAGTAGCAAGGATCATAATACAAATGATTATAATTTTGATGTTTTAAGAGCATTGCCAAGTCTCTGTATTGTCTCCTTTTTTCCTGATTTCGAATGGTATATCTTTTAGTACTTTAATTTCTTCTCCTTTAATTTTCAGGAGTATTCCATTTGTTGCTTTCAATATTGTATCCCTTGTTGATCTTTCAGAGAATTTCACATATACTTCCCTGGCTAGCTTGTTTTTTGTTTGTTTGTTTGATAAATTCTGGATAAACCAAGTCAATATCATTTTGTAGAGCTTCTGCTGTTAAGCCCACCATGGGAACCAATTCTTCACTTAGAATCTCTTTTAAATTCTCACCCTTCTGTTCCAGGATGCCTTGAAATCTCAAGACATATGCTGATTTTTCCATTTGGAGGAGAAGCAATTGCTGTTGTCCAGAGACTTTTTCTTTTTCCACTACCTCCAGTCTTTGTCCAAATTCTTTTGACTTAACTTTTTTCAGCTTCTTTGCTATCTTCTCTGTCTTTGTTTAATTTTCTTTAAGCTCTTTCTGCAACGTGGCAAACTTTTAATTGAGGTTAGTCATCTGGTCCAGTAGAAGGCAGAAAGCCGCAGCCATTATTTTGGGAAAGTCTGTGGTTACTTCCGGTTTGGTGGCTGGAGATGATGTGCTGGCAGTTCCTGCTGCAAGTTTCCCTTTAGATGCCATTTTTTCTGCTCACTGAATCATTGTTTATATTAGGAGAAAAGTTTTAAAAGTCTCTGAAAGCCTGTATATTTATCGGTTTCTTGCTGCATTCATCACACTAAATCAGATATATGCTCCTTTGAAGCCGCCTTCTCAGACCCTGCTTTAAATTCGGTCTTTTCAGGATCAGGCATTCCCCTCCCCCTCTGCTTGATTGGGGCTTTAGCGCAACTTTACTATTATTGATTCAGTGGATTGTTCACTAGTACATGGATCAACTCACATTTTTATTCACGCTTCTTCAGAAGGTAGGGAAGGTCACCTTTCTTTGGATCTCTTGCGTGCTCTGTCCAGTGTGCACCTCTGGTGCCATTGCTGGCTCCATGCCACGGGTACCTATCGGGGCAAAAGGAGCCTCAATCCCTTGGCTTGCTGCCTTGGGAGAGGACTCCCAAGCACCCCAGGCTACGACTCCCCTACAAGGAGTTGAGAGGGTCCAAGATTAACTCAAAGTGTGTTGTGATGGAGTGTACACACTTGCAAGCCACCGAAACCAGAAGTCCATGCCTCTTGCTTTTCTGACAGCTGACCAAAAAGGGGGGAAATGCCCAGGGCTACTTTTAAATTGATCCCTGTAGCTTTCCCTTTAATATTAGTTTGATCCACAAGCAATTATCAGGTGATGTTATTTAAAGGTTAACCCTGAAGAGGAAGTCAAACTAGAAGTTATGTGTATGACATGTATATGTTATGTAAATTATATCTGTAACTCTTCCCTCAGCTGTCTTGGAGGGGAGATATAGGAAGATACCTTTCGACCAGAGATTTTGTCAATGTGATTTGGGAGAAGTCGAAACTATTGAACATATGCTTCTCAGGAGCCCAAGGTACAAGCTGTGTTGAGCCAAATATATCTTACCTTTGGTAAAGGAAATGCCTGGTCTGATGGACTTTGACTATATCAATTACTTATTGTCAGATGATAACCAGACACCACCGAACTTGTAGCTAAATTCTGCGCAGCTTGTTACTGTATCCACAAAGAAAATATTATTTATTTATATTTATTTATTATTTTGATTTATAGTCTGCCCTCCCCGCCAAGCGGGCTCAGGGTGGCTCACAAATAGGGCACGTGCCAGTACCTAAAACAGGTTAAGAACAACATAAACCAATCAATTACAATATTAAGTGCTCTAGATGTTACAATCTTCAGTAAAAAGATGGCATCTTCAAGATGGTACTCCCAGTTCCGTGGTGTCAGCACCACACAGTGCTGTCGTTCACTCCTCAAGGGTCAGTTAGCAGTGATGATAAAGAATGGTGGTAAAGATAGTGGTGGCTCCTACTCAAAAGCCTGGCAGAAGAGCTTCATTTTGCAGGCCCTGCGGAACTGCACAAGGTCCCACAGGGCCTGGATCTCCTCCAGGAGCTCATTCCACCACGTAGGAGCTACCACCGAGAAGGCCTTGGCCCTGGTTGCAGCAAGCCTGGCATCTTTGGGGCCTGGAACCACCAGGAGATGTTGTGTCCCTGACCATAGTGCCCATTGGGGACGTATGGGGAAAGGCAGTCCCTTAGGTATGTCGGACCCAGGCCATATAGGGCTTTAAAGAGAAGAACCAGCACTTTGAAGCGAATCCAGTACACTATTGGCAACCAATGCAGTGCTTTCAGCACAGGCTGGATGTACTCCCACCTAGGGAGACCCATCAACAGCCTGACTGCAGCATTCTGCACCAGCTGCAGCTTCCAGATTTGCAACAAAGGCAGCCCAATGTAGAGAGCGTTACAGTAGTCTAACCTCGAGGTGTCCGTCGCATGGATCACTGTGACCAGGTCATCACAGTCGAGAAAGGGGACCAACTGCCGGGCCAGCTGAAGATGGTAAAAGGCCAACTTGGCCGTGGCTGCCACCTGGGCCTCCATAATTAATGAGGAGTCCAGGAGCACTCCCAAACTCCTAACCTCCAGCACTGGCACCAAAGGCGCCCCATCGAAGGTCAGAAGAGGGAGCCAAACCCCCAAATCGCACCGACTCAGGCCCAGGACCTCCGTCTTCACTGGGTTTAGCTTCAGCTGACTCAGTTGGAGCCAACCAGCCATGGCCTGCAATGCCCGGTGCAGATCTTCTGGGCTGGAGTCCAACTGGCCACCCAACATCAGATAGAGCTGGGTGTCATCTTCATATTGATGACATACAAGCCCATAACTCTGGGCAATCTGAGCAAGGGGGCGCATATAGATCATCAGGGAAAGCACCACCTCTTGAGGCACCCCACATTCAAGAGGGTGTCTACGGGACTGCTGTTCCCCAATCACCACCCTTTGTCCCTGACCTTGGAGAAAAGAGGCAAGCCATTGAAAGGTGAGTCCCCTGAATCCCCACGTCAGTGAGGCGGTGGGTCAGCAACTGATGGCCGACTGTATCGAACGCAACCGACAGATCTAACAACAACAGTTCCACCACACCGCCTTGATTCAGATGCCTTCAGAGGTCATTAGTAAGAGCTACCAGTATTGTCTCCATCCCATACCTTGGGCGGAAGCTGGACTGGAAAGGATCTAGGATGGAAGTGTCATCCAGAAAGCCCTGCAGCTGTAACGCCACCACCCTCTCAATAAGTTTGCCCAGACAGGGCAAATTGGACACCAGCCGATAGTTGGCCAATTCGGCTAGATCCAGAGAAGATTTTTTTCAAGAGAGGGTGGACCATCACTTCCTTGAGTGCCCCTGGGAACTGTCCCTCAGAGAGGGACTTGTTGATAATCTCCCTTAGGGCACCTTGCAACCCCTTGTGGCCCGCTCTGATGAGCCAGGAGGGGCAAAGATCAAGGCTACAGGCTGAGCAGGCCGAAACTCTCCAAACCCAGAACCAAAACATGCAAAGGGGCCTCAAGTTCACTCACTGTTTCAACTGTGGCAGGGAGATTTTGTCAATATGATTTGTGATTTTGTCAATGCAGTATTTTGCCCGCTTGAAAATCTGTCTGTAAATTTTGTCACCATGAAGTTGGGATAATTACGAATATTTATGCTGATGAAACACGGAACAAAAAATTGACTTGAGACAAGTTGTTTGTAAGGTTCTTCAGTAGCTCGAATGCTACTTGGTTCTTCATTATAGTTTTTGTCTTTGTTCAGAAGAAGAGAGAAATCGAAATGGTAGATCATTTTGGAGACCACCGTTAACGCCAAACAACATTTACTCTGTTGTAGAACAACATGTCTAACAACATCTATTCTGTTTAAGAACAAACAACCTGTAATCTGTACTTATTTGTATGCTAATTTTGTGTATTCAAACCAGGTTAGTCAGATAAACATTACGTTAGTGTGACGTTCACAGTTCTTTGTTGCTTTACAGTTTGTTAATACAACTGTGGCCATCTTTTGAGCAGTAGCGGAACTCTCGCCACATAGGCCAGGCTAGCGCGTCTTCTCCGGTCCAGGTTATAACCGAGGAGACAGTTCAGTGGAAGCTGCATACACGCCCCACACCTCATATTAGTCTCTGAGTCTGACTGGTACATTTTATCATGCCGGGATGCCCGTTTTTGTTCCATTATTTAACTCCTCAAATCTTTTAGACCATGGTTTTTATATTTGCATTTTAACAAATCATTTATATTGGTTTTGTATGATGCTACTGATTTGCTGTCTTGATGTCATAAGAAATAAAGATTTGATTTGATTTGCAAATGTGAAAAATGCAACAGTGGCCACAGGATTGGAAAAGATCAGTTTACACTTCAATCCCAAAGAAGGGCAATGCCAAGGAATATTCAAACTATCGCACAATTGCACTCATTTCACACGCTAGCAAGGTCATGTTCAAGATCCTACAAGGTAGGCTTCAGCAGCACGTGGATAGGGAACTGCCAGAAGTACAAGCTGGGTTTTGAAGAGGTAGAGAAACGAGAAATCAAACTGCCAACATTTGCTGGACTATGGAGAAAGCAAGGGAGTATGAGGAAAACATCTACTTCTGCTTCATTGACTATGCTAAAGCCTTTGATTGTGTGGATCACAATAAACTGTGGCAAGTCCTTAAAGAGATGGGAGTACCAGACCACCTCACATGTCTCCTGAGAAACCTGTATAAGGGTCAAGAAGTGACAGTTAGAGTTAGCATAGGAAAAGGAGTATAACAAGGTATATTCTCACCCTGCTTATTTAATTTATATGCAGAGTACATCATATGAAATGTCGGCTTGGATAAATCACAAGCTGGAATTAAGATTGCTGAGAAAAACATCAACAACCTCAGATATGCAGATGATACCATTCTAATGGCAGAAAGTGAAGAGAACCTAAAGAGCCTCTTGCTAAGAATGAAAGAGGAGAGCACAAAGGTTGCCTTGAAACTCAAGCTTCCAGGTTGCAGCACGGTATGATGGACGTGGCTGAGGATTGCTCCTCAGCCCTGCTGGCTTCTCCACACAAAGAAGGGGTTTTAAACCCCTCTGGTCCATTGGGAAGAAGGTCCAGGGCAAGGGGTTCTACCGGACTACTGTGTCTTGCAGCGGTGGGTGCAGTTTTGGGTTTGGTTTGCCCACAGTACTTTGCAGAAGAAGAGACACAGCAGTGTCTGAACTGTCACTTCCCAAGAAAGGGGGGGGAGTTAGAAACCAATCCAGCATGACACTATTTCAATGGACTGTGAGTAGTTGATGCTTTACAGGAAAGAAAGTTACCTTTTGTTCCTCTTTAATATTTGTCTGAAATCCTGAAGGCTTGATTTGTTGGTGGGAGGTCCCCCCCCGAGCTACAGCTTCGCGGTGTGTTTGAGCTTTGCTGATTTGATGCAGGACCCAGCTTTGGCAATAAGGGCTAGATTGACTTTGTTTAACTGAAATATAGTATTTTTCTTTCTTTTCTTTCCACTGTTTGTTGAGAGAACTGAAACTCTGCAAATATCTTAAGTAGTTGTTTCCTCTGATTGGGTCTGTGCCTGAAGAGAAATGGCACCATTGAATTTCCCCCCCAACATTCTCAACATCCAACATATTTAATTTCCTACCTATTAACTTATACATGTATGGGGTGAGAGCTACAATGTACCCAATTTTTCTCTGAAAAGTTTTTTGTAACCCCCTAGTGTGAAGATCCTTTAAAAAATGCTACGGCAGCAGTGAAACTGGTTTACTTCTCTCTATGTTTTTTCTGGTTAATTGGCTGCCTAACTACCAGATGTTAATAGGAGACAAGAGCATTGGGGGAGGGAGCCTCTTTTGAAACTAAGTGATTTGTACTGAGAGTTTGAAAGGCTAAGCTGCCAAGCTGGTTCTCTAATAGACTGTTTAAGGTGGATTCTAAGGGATTTTTTGATGCTAAGTTGAGTGCAGATTCTCTTCTGTTTTAATTTCTTTGTTATTTGTAGAAATAGGATAGAGTCTGAATAGGTTTGCTGACTAGCTGGTTGAGTTATGCAATTAAAAAAAATCTTTTCTTTTACCATGTCTGGTGGTAACAGATCATCTCCTAAATTAGCAGCAAGTTCCCTTGGGGCTCAGAAATCTGCACCAGCTAGCTTATCATCATCTGCAATGAAGGACTTGCAGACTATGATCCAACATACTATTAAGACAGCTATATCAGAAGCGGTGGACCCAATTAAAGAAACAATGAAAGAGTTATCAGAACAACTAACTACTACAATGGATGATATACAAAAACAGATGCAAGAAAATTCCCTGAAGATAATGGAACTCAACAATACAATTATGAAGACTGATGAGAAGACAGATCAAATAGATGTTAAACTACTAACAATGGACTCAAGACAATCTATAATGGAACAAGAGTTGATAAGACTACAACTAGATAAAGCTGCATTTATTTTAAGGTTCCAGAATATCATGGAAGAAAAAGATGAGGACTTGAAGGAAAAGATGGCATATATTATAGCAAAATACATAGAAACAGAAGACCAAGAGAAAGTTATAGATGAAATTGACACTGCTTACAGGATGAATTTGGCTTACTCTAGAAAGAACCAGTATCCAAGAGAGGTACATGTGTGGTTTTATAAGAGACTACTAAGAGAGAAAATTCTAAAACATTCTATCCAAAAACCCCTATATATTGATAACACGGAAATAAAAATCTTAAAGGAAACACCCTGGAGAGTTAGAGAAAAAAGAAGAGAATATTGGAATTTAACAGAAGCTCTAAGGAAGAATGAAATCACATATAGATAGCTTCTCCCAGAAGGTTTTCTTTTAGATTATAAAGGGAAAAGTTAAAATTAATTCAATATTTAAAGCAAAGAACTTTATCAAAAAACATGGATCGAATCTTGGAATGGAAGAAGAAAGCTCAGAATCAACATTATCAGAAGAAGAAGAAGGGGAACCTCAGGGGGTGTCAGCAGCAAGCACTGGTACATTAACAAAACCCAGAAAAAAGTCAGTGCAAAAAAAGGCAAAAAACCTCAACCTTTAAGAGGACCACAAGGAGACAAAAGAGAGATGGACAAGATAAAGAATTACAAACTGATCTCCAGGATGGATAGGGAAAAAATTAAAATTATTTCTGTAAATGTCAACAGCCTAAATGCCCCTCAAAAAAGAAGAATCTTTCATCAGTTGAAAAAACCCAACTGTGACGTTATATGTTTTCAAGAGACACACATAAAAACTGCTGATCAAAAATATCTTCAAATGAAAAAATTGGCAAAATATTTATTGCCTCAGATAATTTTTTTTAAAAAAGAAGCGTAGTAACCTTTGTTAAAGAGCATCTTCAACCAGAGCTGGTTTATGCCTCAGAAGACAGAAGAATCCTCTTAATACAAATAAAAAGAAAAGCTAAGAAGACTCTACTAGTTAATATCTATGCACCAAATCAGAATCAAGAGAAATTCTATAGATCAGTAGAAGAATTAATTGTGAGATTTGAACATGATGAGCTGCGTTTAATTGGAGACTTCAACACAGTTTTTGATAATACCTTAGATAGAAAATCAACTAAGGGTAAACTAAAACATAGCAATGAACTATGTTTTATAAACTAATGGAAGAAAATACTGCAATAGATGCTTGGAAAGTGAGGAACCCTAAGAAACAGGATTTTACATTTTACTCGGCAAGACATAAATCTTGGTCTCGAATACATTATGTGCTGGGTATCAGCAGCAATGGCAAATGATATATTAGAGGCTGAGATTTTGCCAGCAACATTTGCGGATCATAACCCTATTATCATAGAACTACAAGACACGCCTAAAAGAAATAGGTGGACATTAACCACCTCTATCTTTAAAAATGAAAGATTTTTAACACAGATCAAGAAGGAAATACAATTATTTTTCCAAACCAACATCCAACCCGGGGTCTCAATGAACATCATTTAGGACACCTTTAAAGCCTTTGCCAGAGGCCTGATGATTAAAGAGATGGCATTTCTTAGAAAACAAAGACAAAGAAAATATCTTCAAATCCAGGAACAGATTAAACAACAAGAGGAAGAGTTGAAACAAGACCCGACAAGGGATGGGAGAAAGATCAAACTTAAACTTCTTCAACATCAAATGAATTGTTTACTATCACAAGAAATTGCAAATAAGTTATTATATGCTAAGCAGAACTTTTTTGAAAACATCAATAAACCTACCAGATGGTTAGCCTATAAGCTATGTAAGGAAAAGAAAAGAAAAACTCTTAAGAATGAATTAGGGGACGAGAAGATTTGAAAAAAATTGTAGAACCATATTACCAAAAATTATATAAAAATACAGAAGCAACTCAACAAAACGTTAAGGAGTATATAGAAAACCATAAACCAAAGGCATTTACAGAAGATCAGAGGGATATCTTGAATCAACAAATTACTGAAGCTATAAAAAGACCAAAAAAAGGGAAAGCTCCTGGTCCAGATGAATTACCAACAGAATTTTATAGTGCTTTTGAAGATCAACTAGCCAATCCCCTTAAACTGGTATGTCAGAATATAGTATTAGAAGAAGAAATACCGGAAACTTGGAAAGAAGCGTTAATAACATTAATACATAAACAAAATTCCGAGGAGTCTGAGATCCAGAACTATAGAACAATTTCATTGCTAAACATTGACTATAAAATCTACACTTCCATTTTGGCAGTAAGGTTGAAGAAAGTCCTGGCACAAAGGATGCATGTAGACTAAGTGGGATTCCTCCCCGAAAGACAGCTATGCCATAATGTAAGGATAATCTTAAACATCTTAGAATATTTCGAAGCCCATCCAAAAAAACAACTGGCTTTGATATTTCTGGATGCAGAAAAGGCCTTTAATAACGTCAACTGGAATTTTATTCTCAAACTTATGATAAACACACAAGTAGGTACTAACTTTTCGAGCAATCTATAATAAGCAACAAGCCAAGATCTGTGTTAATGGAGATACAACTCATAGTATAGAAATAAACAAAGGAACTAGACAGGGTTGTCCCTTGTCACTATTGTTATTTTTGTCCTCGAAATCTTAACTGACACAATAAGAGCAGATAACCAATATAAGGGGTTGAAAATTAAAGGAGAGGAATATAAATTATTAGTGTTTGCTGACGACCTCGTCTTCATTTTGGAAAATCCAACTGAATCTATTAAAATACTGCTGTCGACTATGGAGAAGTGGCTGGTTTTAAAGTCAATTTCAAAAAACCAAAAATGTTAGTCAAAAATATGACAAAACCTCAAGCGGATTCTTTTCAAGACCGGGCTGGATTTGAGATACGGAAAAAGATTAAATATTTAGGAATCAATTTGACAATTAAAATGAGCTGTTTAATGGATAATAACTATAGGGAAGCACTAAAAGAGATAAAGGAAAACCTAGAAAAATTGAAAGATCTCCAATTGTCTTTTTTGGGGAACATTGCAACAATTAAAATGAGCATACTTCCAAAGCTGATATTTCTATTCCAGACAATACCAGTGGTGCAAAACTAAAGCTATTTTAGAGACCTAGACAAAATTACAGCAAGATTTATTTGGCAGGGGGGGAAGCCAAGAATCAGACTTAAAATTCTTCAGGACACTAAGACAAGAGGTGGCTTGGCCCTACCAAACTGGCCTGTATATTACAGAGCTGCAGTACTGAATTGGATTAAGGACTGGATAACCTTAGAAAATGGTAGACTTTTGAAACTAGAAGGCCATGATTTACACTTAGGTTGACATGCTTTCATTTGGTACAATAAATCTGATCTTTACAAATACTTCAAACAACATTGGATCAGGGCTTCTTTATTTAAAGTCTGAGAAGAAGTTAAAAAAACATTTCTAAAACTCCAAGATGGGTGTCCCCTTTAGAGGCCATTTCAAACCCAATTGTCATTCAAGAAGGCAATATTATGAGTTATCAAGCACTGTTGGATAATCGATCATAATTAAAAGAAATAGATGGACATACTTTTATTTATTTATTTATTTATTTATACTTTCGGCTTATATACCGCCCTAACCGCAGAGGGTCTCTGGGCAGTTTACATAGCGGTTCTAAGCAACCAGTTTTAACCTAACTAGGGCCACATAGTCTACAGGGTGGTGACTGCCTACCAGCACCCCAGGCTAGTTGTCATCCGGCTTCCTTTTCGCGGCTTCAGATATTGGCGTCCTGGTGCCCTTTTTCTGGAGCCGATCTTCCGGGCAGCTTCCTCTGGCAGGTCTTGTCCTGGTGCATGGTTCTGTGTTGGCTGCAATTCCGGCTATTGTCCATAGGTGGCTCCACCGTGCTGCGCCACACATCACCACACTCTCCAGGCCTCCACTTCTCTGGGCTCCGCCTTCCAACGTTGCTCCACTAGTCACCAGGAACTGCTCGCCGCCATCACCGCCGCTGCTGCTGCTGCCGAAACCTCCACGTCACAAGGAGGAGGGGGGGTGCCCCTGCCACCTAGGGCAGGTACCCACTTTATCTACTTGCATTTATGTTGCTTTCGAACTGCTGGGTGGACAGGAGCTGGGACATGGGCCGGGAGCTCACTCCGGCCGCGGTGAGTTTCGAACAGCCGTAATGGCTGTTCATTGATGTTACTTTGCAGGCGTTCTTACTGCTCGCCTGTGCCACCGCTCCCCTTGGTGGCAAAATGCCCAAATTCAAGCTAGATATTACAAAGGGCACAGAATGTGGGACACACTATTGATTTAGACCAGTGGGAGCAAATCTGGAAAAGTAACATAAGAATTACAAGAGCAATTCCTTACAAGGAAAACATATATAATATGTTCCATAGATGGCACATCACTCCAGATATTTTGTCCAAAATTGACCCAAAACATTCCAATACATGCTGGAAATGACAATGCAAAGTTAGATCTTTCTTCACATGTGGTGGCAATGTGAAAAGGCCAAGAAATTCTGGGCTTGGATACATGAACTAATACAAAAAACACTCAAGACCTCCATTCCATTTGTACCAGAATTATTTTTATTATTATACCAGAACAATGTAGGAAAACAGATATATATATATATTTTATATTGCATGTAACTACTGCTGCCAGAATAATGTTTGCCAGATATTGGAAGAAAACAGAAACGCCTTCCAGAAGCAAAATTATCAACACAGTACTGGACATAGTGGAAATTGATAAACTGTCCTTGAATTTGAAAAACCAATCAGAAGACTTATTCCACAAGACATGGTCGAGATTCTATGCCTGGATTGAAAACTATGATAAGTTAAAATCCAATGGTTATTGAGGAAGTAAGATGATAATCTATAAACCTGTAAAGAGAAATAGACTATTAGATAACTAGACAATTAGATCTGGAAAAAAAGAGATGCAAAATATGTTACCATTTGAGTTATAGAACTGTTAAACTCAGAACCTCCATGTATTTCCCCCATATGTGTGTTTGTTTGTTTGCTATGATTAAAATAAATATTTTTTAAAAAGATATACAACGGGGGGGAGTTGCCTTGAAACCCAACATCAAAAAAACTATGATCATGGCATCCGGCCCCATCAATCCTTGGGAAATAGAAGAGGAAGTCATGGAAGCAGTGACAAAATTCATGTTCCTGGGATCCAGGATCACTGCAGACAGTGACTGCAGCCATGAAATTAAAAAATGCCTGCTCCTTGGGAGGAAAGCTATGGCAAACCTAGACAGCATAATAAAAAGTAGAGACATCACCCTGCCAACAAAAGTCCATAAGGTCAAAGCAATGGTATTCCCATACGGTCAAAGAGATGGCTGCAAGAGTTGGACCATAAGGAAGGCTGAGAGCCAAAGAACAAATGCTTTTGAATTATAGTGCTGGAGAAGACTCTTGAGACTCCCTTGGACTGCAAGGAGATCAAATCAGTCAATCCTAAAAGAAATCAACCCTGACTGTTCCCTGGAAGGCCAGATATTGAAGCTGAAGCTCAAATACTTTGACCACCAAATGAGAAAGGAGCACTCACTGGAGAAGACCCTGATGCTGGGAAAGATTGAAGGTAAAAGAAGAAGGGGACGGCAAAGGATGAGATGGTTAGACAATGTTATCAATGCAATGAACATGAAAGTGAGCAAACTGCAGAGGACAGCGGAAGATAGGAGGGCCTGGCATGATGTAGTTTATGGGGTCGCAAAGAGTCGGACTTGACTGTGCGACTGAACAACAGAATGGTGAAAGGCTTATCACAGCATGAAAAACTTCACCCATTCATTCCTGCAGACCGAGCTATTACTAAAGGTGCAGCTAGGGCGTCCATTACTAAAGGTGCAGCTAGAGTGTCTGGCAACCTTCTGGAACTATCCTATTTTTAGTCAACTGCAGTCAGTCATGCGTGGAGAATGTTGTTAAAGGCACATGAGCAGGTCAGGTCATTTTTCCCGGTCAGTTGACAGCTCTGACTAGATAAAGGCCACTACCTCTAGAGTGCCAGTTTATTCTCCCTTCATTTTGGGTTTCTCCTTTTACTATTTTTTCCAATTTTTGGACATCCACCTATTAATGCAAAATTTCTGAATATTTAGTTTGTTGCAGTTTCAGTAAGTTAAGATGGAGAGTGAAGAGGTTTGCAAACCTATGCTTACTGTCTCTGATCCTTTGCTTTCACAGCAGTTTGCAGGTGACTTGAACAGATAAAATATTTTTCACTTTACCTCCTTCTATATTAACAAAAGCACGGTGGCTTAATTTTTTTTTTGCATATGACTATGTTAAGTGGACAAGAGCACATTCAGCAAAATTTATGGTGACCATATGTCCAAAATTATGTAGAGGCTGGGCTGCAACATAGTCTATAAACGTTTTATTTCAAGGGGGAAGAAATTAGCTTTGTTCAGATCTTGGCTCAGAAACACCTCATAGAAAATTCCACAGAATGTTGGTGGAAGGTGGTGGGTTTTGGGGAGGGTTGGGTGTTGTGTGGCTTCTGTCACAATGTTGGAGACTGACTGATAGAACTCATACTGTCTAATGGAAGCCATGTAGGGTCCATAGCTGTGTAACCAGTTCAATTGCTGAAATTAGGGGTGGAAGAGAATCTTGCTCAGTTGAATACTAGGATATAAGAAAAGTACTATAGAAATTGTTTTGCTGGCTTGGCCAGACCATCATTTCAATTAATTCCTCAGGGATCATTTATTTGTTTTAAAAAACCCTTTTTTGTTAAGTAAATCCAGGTGAGTTCTTTTGACACTTCTTATTTTCTTCCCATGTTTTTAATTTCACGGCATGTAAGGATGAATATACCATTTTGCAACAACAACTTTCTGTGGAGGAGTTACATGCATTTCCATAACAGGGTCCCCTGTTGCCAGGTGTTAAGCAGGTGGGGAAGGGGAAGAACTGATGGAATAAAGGCCTGGCTAACAAAATAACTAACACCCTTTGTCACACAAAACAACGGTTAAACTCTGCCTTTAACTCAATGTTGATGTTTCTAGCTTTACTGGAGATTGTCAAGGTTGCTATGGTGAATTGACATTTTAAATGCCAAGAAAAGTTCAAAGATTTGGCTGTCAGCCTTGCTATTTCTAGGAGACTGTAGGGCAACTCACTATGCTAGTAGACAGCAAAAAAAAAATATTAAAAAAAGATCACAGGATCAGCAGGCCTTAAAAGGTTATCTAGCCTAGAAGCTGGGCCTGGAGATCTCCCACAATTACATCTGATCTGCCAGACAGAGATCCCTTCCCCAAGAGGGCA
Organism: Gekko gecko; assembly: GCA_029375565.1. NCBI lineage: Eukaryota > Metazoa > Chordata > Lepidosauria > Squamata > Gekkonidae > Gekko > Gekko gecko. Next base: position 228,602,876 of record JAPDNY010000002.1, read on the forward strand.
AATTCTATGGCGTTATATACCCCTCTGAGGTAATCCTTCCCCTCCCAGGCTCTAGATCTTTCCCAACCCAGAGCTGGCAAACCTAATAGCGGGCCTTCATAGCTGTTGTTTTTAGAAGACGAAAGGCATATGTCACTCCTTACCAATATTCACCCCCCCATACCTGGGATCTTTTCACCATATTTCTCTGAAGGGAACTCTGGCCTAGGTGTGCATTTGCTTACTCTGTTCAAATTATGGTTGCCAACCTCCAGGTGGGGCCTGGAAATCTCCTGGAATGAAAACTGATCTCCAGGTGACAGAGATCAGTTTCCCTGGAGAAAATAGCTGGTTTGGAGGGTTCACTGTATGGCATTATAGCCCACTGAAGTCCCTCCCCTCCCCAAATCCCACTATCCTCAGGCTCCACCCCCAAATCTTCAGGAATGTCCGAACTGAGAGTTGGCAACCCTAGTGATCCACCCGTGTCAGATAAACTGCCATGTTTCACTTGTCTTGCCTTAGACACTGTTTCCATTGTTTGTTTTAATTAGATTGCACACATGCGCATAGTTTGCTTTGCTGAAACTGTGGGAGAACTATCTGCCGCCGATTGCTATCTAAGTGGCCTTGAACAAGAGGTGAAGGCATGTCTTCCCAGCCAGTGGAAATATTCTTGCCTTTGATAATGGGAAGGAGGGGGCTGTTCTCCCATTCATTATGTAAACTCCCGCCGGGATAATTCCCCCGCGTGCGTTCAGTTTTCATTTGCTAGTTGAGCTACTGCATCATACTATATCTGTAGGCTTTCATGCCTGGTGGGGTATTCCTGACAATAACTCTGCTACCAGTGGCAACCTACTTGTATTCCAATAAAGCATATCTTTCTTTGTGAAGAGTGCCTGGACTTGCTTGCTGTTGAACCTGACAACCCGTTAGGCCCCCAAATAGGGACATTAGCACATTGACTACCTGCCTACCCCTGTCCTGTACAAACGTATGTCCACACGTGTTGGCTCTGGAGAAGACAAATGCTTGAAGAATGAGCTCCAACCCTCCTCTTTACCAAAACCCTCATTATCACCAACTCAGACATTTCTCTCTTTCAAATATTATGGGCAGACGGAGATTGGATAAAAACTCAACAACTTCTAAGCCAGTAAAGCAAATACAAGACTTCTATCCCTTACTAACATCAGGCAAGGAGAAGGCCAAAGACATGGAAAAATGGTGACTGACAGCACACTGGTAAGCCCGCTGCCTTCCCTTCCATCTGATGAAGTGCTTGCTGCATTATTCCAGAACTTAGAACAAACAATATGGCAGCCCTTATTAAGCCCCGTTGGGATCAATTTGCAGAGCTCAGAATTATCCTTGATTGTACTAATCAAAAAACCAGCGCTGCACTAGACTTAGGAATGACGCTGAAGGAAGACTACCACACAATGCAAGCAGAAAATGGCCAACTACAAAATCTATATATCTAATTCCCAAGTTGCCCCCTGCGTGCGGATATCTAAATCCACACATTGGGGGCACCTGGGGGGCAGGGAGATTTTCCTGCGCATGTGGGGCAGTCCCCAGCAGTGTTCCCTCTAAGCTGAGTTAGTGTGAGCTAGCTCACAGTTTTTTAACCTCCAGCTCACACACTTTTGTCTTAGCTCAGGAAGGATGGCTCCAGAGCAAAGTAGTTTATGCAGTAGCCACATTGCTCACTCACAACTTGAATGCCAGTAGCCCACAAAGTAGAATTTTTGCTCACAAGACTCCACAGCTTAGAGGGAACATTGGTCCCCAGGTGTGCAAAAAAAATCTGAAAACTTGGAAAAATACAGGGGGGATATTTAAATCTGAGAAATCTGAGAAATCTGTGGCGGCCCAGTGGTTGGATATCACTCAGGCCTCACGCAGGAGCGGGGGGGGGAGAGGAGATCGGTGGTGGCAACAGTATCAGAGGAGATTGCCAGAGCCAGGTGGGAGGAGATCGGCGGGCCTAGCAGAGGAGGAGATCACCAGAGCCAGGGGGGGAAGAGGAGACAGGTGGCGGCAGCAGAGGAGACCACTGGAGCCAAGGGAGAGGAGGAGATTGGTGGGCCCAGCAGCTAGCAGCCGCTCGGGCCTCACCTCTGGAGCCGGGGGTGATGGTGGAGGGTGGGTGGAGGAGACCGGGGACAGGGGGGAATCAGTGGGCTCGGTGGCTGGCAGCCACTCAGGCCGTGCTGCTGGTGTCCGGGGATGGGGGGAAGGCTTACTTCCTGCTGCTGCTGCTGCTTCCCCCTCCTCCTGCAGTGTGTGGAGCTCTTCTCCCCCCTCCCCCGCGAGTATCGCGGGTCCCCTTTCTTGTAGAATACTAAGACTAGAAATGTTGGCCCGGCAGACCCACTTGAAGTTTAGAGGGTTTAATGAGCATTAAATCCCAAAAGCAGGCTTACCTTCATTTTTAATGAACTGGCTTTCACACAAATTGAATCTAGAAGAGGGCGTGCCCCCCCGATCTTCAATGCCTACAGACTAGGGACAATAGACAAGCCAAAAAGACGAGGCCTCAGAGGCATCCTGGCAGGACTTGCAGAAAAATCCTTGATGTGGCAAGATCAAAGGGTTCTCTCTCCTTTAAAGGAGATCCAATAATGGTCTTTCCAGACCTCTTCCCAGAAGTCCTTAACAAGCAACATGATTTAAAAGTAATTACTGAAGCTCTTTGACAGGTTTGAGTACCCTACAAGTGGGTGAATCTATCCCAGATACAAGCTCAGCACAAAGGCAAAGCTGTCCATGCTCAGGTCGTATTTTACTGTGAGAGCTCCAGATCCCTATGCCTTTTGATCTCAGCAAAGCATCACAGAAGAGGAAATATGACCGCTTCCCCTCTCCTAACATAAGCAGTAAAATCCCCATATTCAAGGCCTAAATGTTATGGTACAGTGTTTATAAGAACCCTTTTTCCCTCCAACTTGAGTGAGAATTTCTCTCTTCTTGGGTTGACAAAGGCTGTAACACTTCATAGATCTTATAACAGTCCAGCACATTTGTTAAGTTTTTCTACCACTATATTATACCAAGTTTCATCTAACCTTATAAATCTTATCCCAGTCAACTGCTTCATAACCAACACTTTACAATTAATCTACCTGTTAGATTTGTCAAACATACAAACATCAAACAATAGTTACACTTTCATCACTCCACTTAAGTAAGTTTTCACAGCTAAAAGCTCTTCTTACCTCCACTTCTTGATACTCTAATCAACCAACAGCAGCACTCTAACACATAGCTTCTAACATACATCTTATACTGTTATATTAATTATAGTGAGTTTTTAATTGCTGAATAAATTGTTTATACTGTATCTAGTACTTCTTGATAGCTCTTTAACAGAGTGTTTAGATTCATTTCTTATAATTATTACTACAATTAATTTCATACCTACTGTGTGCAGTGGCATTCAAATACTTTTAATTTGTGATTAATAATTCCAATAAACTTAATCACAAGCACCTGATTTGATTATTTGATTTTCAAATATAATTCATATTTATTTGTATTAATTTTACGGTGATCATATAACCAAACATTTAAGATTAATTTTGTAGCACATTATGATTGTCTCATTTTTAAATATTTTAACTGTTTCTATTAATCAACTTCATTTGTTGATATAATCATTAATCAACTTGTCCTATAGAGATTTTCTTAATAGTTTTTAAAAATAGTGTGCACTTTATATTCTTGCTGTAGCTTTCATTGTTCCAATATATTAAGAACTCACATACTGAAGAGACTGAGCTCTGCCTCTTGTTCATCCACAAACATCTCAACTATACCACCACATTTCCATCCACTCACATTTTCTTCACCTATACCACTCACACCTCACACTAGCTCTCTAATTTGAAGTTTTCTATTCTAGTTTCCATTTCCATAACACAATCACAATCAAGTGGGCATCTTCCTTAGCATACATCTCTCATCTACTTCTACCCACCTGTCTTCAAGTGTAAAATTAACTATTTTTGCATAACAATGCCCACCAATCTGAATGTTATATCTCAAAATGTCAGAGGACTCAACAACCCCATCAAGAAGAACTGAATTGTTTCAAACCTGTCTAAATTGTGTACTGATACTATCCTACTTCAAGAAATATTTCAAACCTAACCCATATTTTATCTCGAAATCCAGCTGGATACCACAATAGTACCACACATATGGAACCTCTAAAACTCATGGGGCTGCAATCATACTATCTAAAAATGTCTGTTTCCATCTCACAGCTTCTAAAATAGACCCTAGAGGATGGTACATCTTTTTAAAAGGCCAAATAGAAGACCAAATGTTCACAATTGCATCTGTATATGCCCCCCCCAACAACCAATTAATTTTTCTAGATGAAATCTTCTCTACTTTGAAATCCTTTCAAGAGGGGGGCTAGGAGAGATGTTGGTTGTGGGGCTAGGAAAACTGACCCTTCTCTGACACTGGTGTTAGTCAATGCCAGGTCTATCAATAATAAGATCAATGTGCTCCATGATTATTTCATGGAGTTGCAGGTAGACCTGGCCTGTGTGACTAAAACATGGGTGAGGGATGGTGAAACTGTTGCCTTGAACCAGCTTACCCCACCTGGGTTTTCGGTCTTTCACCAGTCTGAGACATATGGGCAGGGGAGGTGGCTTTGCTCATCTATGAATTTTGTTCCTTCAGGTCGCTCCCCACTCCAGCAATCTCCAGTATTGAATGTGTAGGCCTGGTGTGTGATGTCAAGGAAAGTTTGGCTGTCTGTCTGGTGTACTGACAGCCTAACACACTGGCAGATATCCTGTCTGACCTGGTAGATGCTGTATCAGGTTGGAGATTGGAATACTGGCTTCTGGTCTTGGATGACTTCAGTGTCCATGCCGATGATGCAGTATCTTCCCAGGCCAGGGATCTGGTGTTGTCCATGGAGGCACTGGGATTCTCCCAGCTTGTATTGGCACCCATGCATCAAACGGACCATACACTGGATCTGATTTATTTATTTATTATTTTCAATTTGCATCCTGCCTTGCTGGTGAACTGGCATGATTCTTGGGATGGGGATACATGTGGATCAGATGACTACCGATTTTTGGGTTGGGATACATGTGGATTTTTGGGATGGAGATACATGTGGATCAGATGACTACAGATGTAGTCCCATGGTCTGACCACTTCACCCTGAAGGTCCAGCTGAGCATTCCGCGCCTTCCCTGTTTAGGTGGCAAGCACATTTATGCTCGCCCACAGAGTCAAATACACCCCATTTGGCTTTAGGAAGCTCTGTGGCAGTGTTCCCTCTAAGCTGAGCTAGCATGAGCTAGCTCACAGTTTTTTAGCCTCCAGCTCACATATTTTTGTCTTAGTTGAGGAAGGATGGCTCCAGAACAAACTAATTTCTGCAGTAGCCAAATCGCTCGCTCACAACTTTAATACCAGTAGCTCACAAAGTAGAATTTTTGCTCACAAGACCCCACAGCTTAGAGGGAACATTGTTCCGTGGGATCCAATGCTCCCTGGTGGCTCATTGGATGAGCTGGTGGGGGACTGGGAGCACTGGCTCTCTGAAGCCATCAACAAGATTGCTACCCAGCATCTCTATGCCCTCACACCAAAGCAGCACCTTGGTACACATTGGAGCTGCAGAGGATGAAGCAGAAGCTAAGACAGCTACAGTGGAGGTGGCAGCATTCTTGTGAAAAAGTTTCACAAACATCTTATAGGATGCTTATGAAAGCCTATGAGATGGCTGTGAAGGCCATGAAGAAGGGTTCCTACACAGCCTACATTGCATCTGCAAGCTCATGCCTGGCCCAATTATTTAGAATTATTTGGTCCATTACGATTCTGCCACAGGGCAGACCAAAAAGTAGGGAATTGGCCATTGGCTGCTAGGCATTTGCGAGCTACTTTGCAGATAAGATTGGGACATTCTGCCAGGACCTCCCAACCACAATTGAGACAGTAGGAAAATTGGGAGCCCCTTGTCCGTCTTCTGGTCCAATACTGGACCACTTCAATGGCCTCTCCTGGGAGGAAGTCAACAGGATCCTAAGAATATAAGAACATAAGAGAAGCCAATGTTGAATCAGGCCAATGGCCCATCCAGTCCAACATTCTGTTACACAGTGGCCAAAATATACCACGTGCCATCGGGAGGTCCAGCAGTGGGGCCAGGGCACCAGAAGCCCTCCCACTGCTGCCCTCTCCAGCACCAAGAATAGAGTTCATCACCTGCCCCAGACTGAGAGTTCCCATCTATATCCTGTGGCTAATAGCCACTGATGGACTTCTGCTCCATATGTTTATCTAATTCCCTCTTGAAACTGTCCATGCTTGTAGCTGCCACCACCTCCTGTGGCAGTGAATTCCATATGTTAATCACTCTTTGGGTGAAGAACTACTTCCTTTTATCTGTTCTAACCCGACTGCTCAGCAATTTCATGGAGTGCCCACGAGTTCTTGTATTGTGAGAAAGGGAGAAAAGTACTTCTTTCTCAACCTGCTCAATCCCATTCGTAATCTTAAAAACCTCGATCATGTCACCCCTCAGCCGTCGTTTCTCCAAGCTAAAGAGCCCCAAGTGTTTTAACCTTTCTTCATAGGGAAGGTGTTCCAACCATTTTATCATTCTAGTTGCCCTTCTCTACACTTTTTCCAATGCTATGATATCCTTTTTGAGATGTGGTGACCAGAACTGTACACACTATTCCAAATTAGGTCGCACCAATGATTTATACAGGGGCATTATGATGCTGGCTGATTTGTTTTCAATTCCCTTCCTAATAACCCCCAGCATAGCGTTGACCTTCTTTATTGCAGCTACACACTGTCTTGACAATTTTATTGAGTTATCTATGACTCCAAGATCTCTCTCTTGGTCCGTCTCTGCCAGTTCAGACCCCATCAACATGTATTTATATTTAGGATTTTTGGCTCCAATGTGCATCACTTTGCACTTGGCCACATTGAACCCCATTTGCCACGTTGACGCCCACTCACCCATCCTTGACAGATCCCTTTGGAGTGCCTCACAATCCTCCCTGGTTTTCACCACCCGGAACAACTTCGTGTCATCTGCAAATTTAGCCACTTCACTGCTTACTCCCAATTCCATTAATAAACAGGTTAAAAAGCATCAGACCGAGTACTGATCCCTGTGGTACCCCACTGCTTACCACCCTCCTCTGAAAAAGTTTCCCATTTATACTCACTCTCTGTTTCCTATTTATAAGCCAATTTTTGATCCACAAGAGGACTTGTCCTTTTATCCCATGACTATTGAGCTTACTTAGGAGCCTTTGATGAGGAACAGTATCAAAAGCTTTCTGGAAGTCAAGGTAAATAATATCTATTGGGTCCCCCTTGTCCACATGTTTGTTCACCCTCTCAAAAAACACTAACAGGTTAGTGAAACAAGATCTTCCCTTACAGAACCCATGCTGAGTCTGCCTCAATAGTTTTTGTTCATCAATGTGCCTACTAATTCTTTCCTTAATAACAGTTTCCACCAGCTTACCCGGTATCGACATCAGGCTGACTGGTCTGTAATTTCCCGGATCTCCCCTGGAGCCCTTTTTAAAGATGGGAGTGACATTAGCTACCTTCCAGTCCTCAGGAATGGAAGCAGATTTTAAAGAAAGATTACATATTTTTGTCAGGAGATCCACAAGTTCACATTTGAGTTCTTTCAGAACTCTCGGATGAATGCCATCCGGGCCTGGTGATTTATTAGTTTTTAAATTGTCCATCAGTTGGAGGACTTCCTCTCTTGTCACCGCAATCTGATTCAGATCTTTCAAACCCCCTCCCGAAATCGGTGCTTCTGGAGTGGGCAAGCACTTTTCCTCTTCCACAGTGGAGACAGAGGCAAAAAATGCATTCAGCTTCTCAGCCATCTCCCTATCATCCTTCACTACTCCTTTTACCCCTTGGTCAGCCAAGGGCCCCACTGCCTTCCTGGCTGGCTTCCCACTTCTAATGTATTTGAAGAAAGTTTTATTGTTGGCCTTTATGTTTTTTGCGATATGCTCCTCATATTCCTTTTTGCTTGCCTGATCACAGACTTGCATTTTATTTGCCACAATCTGTGTTCCCTTTTATCAACCTCACTGAGACTAGCTTTCCACCACTTAAAGGAATCCTTCTTACTTTTTTTTTTTTTTAAATACTCTTTTTATTACATTTCCTCATCATTACATTCCATTTCCATTATACAACATACTTATACACTAGAGTCTTATACATCTCTTACTTTATCTAACCACTTATACACCCTTAACCATCTTTCAGTGTGTACCTTTTCATGTTTATTTTGTAACATCAAGCTCAAATCATCTAATTGTGCTAACTCAAGCAATTTCGTTATTAGTTCTTCTCTTGAGGGTATTCTATCTATCTTCCAATTCTTTGCCAGCAATAAGCGAGCGGCTGTTATTATATATGTTAACAAATACACTTCCTGTTGGTTATATCCATTCGGTATCATGTTTAACAGAAATATTTCGGGTCTCAGTGCGACATTTTTCTCCAATATCTCTTGAATCATTCTCCACACCATTCTCCAATAATTTTGTATCTTATCACACTTCCACCACAGGTGGTAAAAGGTCCCAACATTAGCTTTACACTTCCAACATTGACTAGAATATCCAGGGTAACATCTGGCTAATTTATCCGGGGACCAATACCACCTATGAAACATTTTATATATATTTTCTTTATATGTAATAGCTCTCATGTATTTAACTGATTTCCAAATCTTATTCCACTGATCAATTTCTACATTTTCACCTAGATCTTTCATCCATGATACCATAGTTGTTTTAATTATCTCATCCTGCTCGTATTCCTCTAACAGAAAACCATATAATTTCTGTATTAGCTTATCGTTTGACGAAAGCCAAATCTTATCTAGATTGTTTTGATCTTCAAACCCTTTTACTGCATCTTTTTGAAACCTATCACGCAACATTGCTTGTTCCCACCAAGTTAGATTATTTTCCCTTGCTAATTTTTCCTCAGATTTCAATTTATTATTTTTACTTAACAATGTTTGATAGCTTTCCTTCTTATTCATAGTTAACAATGATGGCGCTATAAATGCTTCGAGGGGGGAGACCCATCTTGGAGTTTGCCTATACCACCTTTCTTTTATGTTAGACCATATTTTATTTAGTGCACCCCTTAACATATGTCTACCAAAATTCGAATGTACTCTATCTTTACCGTACCAAATATATGCGTGCCATCCCATATACAAATCATGTCCTTCTAATTTTAGTAACCTATCATTATCTAATGTCAGCCATTCTTTTATCCAAACCAGGGCGGCCGCTTGGTAGTATATATACCAATTGGGTACATTCCTTCTTACTTTTTATAGCTTCCATTACTTTATTTGTTAACCATGTTTTCAATTCTCTTCCTAATAGTCCCCATCATTGCATTGGCCTTCTTTATTGCAGTTACACACTGTCTAGACATTTTCATTGAGTTATCTACTACGACTCCAAGATCTCTCTCGGTCAGTCTCTGCCAGTTCAGACCCCATCAATGTGTATTTATATTTAGGATGTTCGACAGTATACCTACTACTCCTCTAGACATAACATATATACTTGTATTGATTTTGTTCTTTCATCTAAAAAATTTATTCAGAATATAGTTTCAGCGGATATAGGCACACACCTTCTTTCAGATCATTTTAATGTTTCTTGTACAATTGCAAAACAGGACGATGGTAGAGGTTTTCAGTGGTGTTTAAATAAACTTCTACTACAGAATGAGCTGATTTGTGATAACTTAAAATCTAAAATGTAAGAATTTTTTGAAATCCATAATGGCACCCCAACAGCACAGCCAATGTTATGGGACACTTTTAAGGCGGTGTCTAGAGGTCATCTTATCTCGACAGCCTCTTTCTATAAGAAACAAAAACAGCAAGAAATTAATACTTTACAAAATAATATAAAAAAACTGCAGTTACGTCATATGAAATTTGGTGGCAAAAAAACTCTCAAAAAATTGAATCAGGAAAGGAAAAAATTAGAATTGCTAGAATCATCCCAAATTCAACGACAATATATGTTATTAAAACAGAAATATATTATAAAAACCCCTAAATCAATAAGAATGTTAAAATTAAGAGCAGCCCAGAAGAACTCTTCAAATTTGATATATTCCTTATGAGACTCACAGGGTCTCATACAAAATTTGCCTAATAAAATTAACTCTATTTTTTATATTTTTTATTCAGAACTGTACTCCACCAAAAACCCTCAACAGGAAGATATTATTAACTACCTACGCTTAATTCAATATGACAACTATCTGACAGATGAACATAAGGAGTTCTTGGAAAAAGAGGTTACACCTCAGGAACTTTCTGAAACCCTTTCATCAATGAAAAACAACAAAACCCCAGGCCTAGATGGCTGTCGTACAGAATTCTTTAAAAAATTCAAATTGGATATTGAAGGTTTTTTGCTGAACACAATTAACCATGTTATAACTACAGGTAATATGCCTAAAACCTGAGGTGAAGCAAAAGTTATAGTATTGCATAAACCAGGTAAAGATAAATTGTCACCAGCTTCCTATCATCCTATATCACTTTTAAATTCAGACTTTAACATTTTTTCTTCAATAACAGCTGCCCGTCTAAACAAAATAATAACAACCAAGTCGGCTTTATGCCAGGGTGCACAATAACAGATAACATACGTAAATCCTTAAACATTATAAATTACTGCAAATCAAACAAATAAATTCAGCTATTCTATCTATTGATGCGGACAAGGCTTTTCACCGGGTTGAACCAACTTATTTGTTACAATTATTACAACATATGAATTTTGGTCCAAAATTTGTACAAGCTATTAGGGCAATCTATAAAGACCCGTTAGCCCAAATTTGCACCAATCAATACAGGTCACAAGATCTACACTTAACACGTGGTACAAAACAGGGCTGTCCTCTGTGTCCGGTATTGTTTGCTCTGTCATTGGAGCCACTAGCCTTTGCAGTGAGAAAGGAACCTGAGATAGCGGGCATTTCAGTCAGTTTAGTTTACACTAAGCTAAGTCTATATGCCGATGACACAGTATTTTATTTGCAAAGCCCACTTGTTTCAATTGGACCATTAATATGGCATATTGAAAATTTCAGTAAGATATCAGGTTTTCTAATAAATTTCTCAAAGTCAGAACTTTACCCGATTTATATGTCTACACCTGAAATTATAAATTTAACTTCTATTTACCCCTTTAAAAGAGTTTTAAAGCATTGGAAGCATTTGGGTATAGTCATACCTTTAAATTACTCTAATCTTTATCAGGAAAATTACAACCCATTAGCATTACACCTCAGAATAACATTACACCATTGGCAAAAACTGAATTTAACTTTAATAGAAAAAATAGAGATGTTTAAAGTTTTTTTATTGCCTAAATTCTTATTTATATTTCAAAATCTCCCAGTAGAAGTTCCAGTTAAAGAGTTTAAAGTTTGGAAATCCTTATTATGAAAGTTTCTATGGAACAACAAGAAGGCTAGAATGAATTTTGCGCTGTTGAACAGACCTCAGAAATTGGGTGGGCTTGGTTTACCCTCACTGGAGGCTAACTATGCCGCAGCCCAGTTGAAAGCTATGGTTTTTTATTCTAACCCTAATTCTCTTACAACCTGGGTCCAAATGGAGGGGTCAGTCTGGCCCTCCAATAGATTATGTGAAATCATCTGGAATCTTCCATCTCATAGGCCTAAGTCAACCTCGATAAATCCATATATAACTCTTACTATGAAAATTTGGGATAAATATAGATCTACTCTAGTTCCTGGTGTTTCCCCAATCATTTCATTTTTGGGCCAGACTTGGTTTCCACCGGGTGGGTCATTGTCAGAGTATACAAACTTGCATGAAAAACAAGTGTTCAGAATAAGAGATCTGTTGCTAAAAGGTAAACTTGGGTCCCTTGGTTTCAATACATGCAATTGAGCCATGCATTTGAAAAGTTAAGTATTTGTAATGACTTCAATGCACCTATGTCAGATTTTGAAAAAATGATACTAAATGAAGATCCTAACACAACAGGGACCATTTCAATTATTTACAGGATGTTAAATGGCAGTATATGGCTCTCTAAGACTGCAACTCAGAATTCGTGGGAAAAGGAGTGTTCGATATTAGAGGCTGAGCAGATTTGGTTTAAACTTTGGGACTCATATCCCTTTAAAACCAACAACACCCTAGTGAAACAACAGTCTTTTAAAATATACTCCAGGTGGTATTGGACCCCCCATAGATTGTTTTTGTGCAAACTTAAAAACACACCTGCTTGTTGGAAAGGGTGTGGCCTGAAAGGAACATTCTTTCATTGTTGGTAGAGTTGCCCCTCTGTTAATTCATTTTGGAAAGCTATTGTGTTTTAAGGTCTCCAGAATAGTGGGTTTTGAAATTCCTTTGTTACCAGAAGTAATTCTTTTAAATATGTGGTCTAAATTATCCTTGACAAAACGGTTACTGGAATTATTAACCATTTTATTTTTAGCAGCTAAGTCTTTACTTGCACAAAAATGGAATCAACCTACTATACCTACAGTGCAACAATGGTTTTCCAAATGCTGGGACTTACTGATTGCAGACAAACTCGCATCTCAAATCTCAGCAGCCTACTCCTCCAACCTAAAGAACTACTTCTTAGAACGCTGGTTTCCATTTTTTGATTTTGTAGCTACCCACTCGGATTCAGAGATATATTCATGTCCTGTAAAATATCAAAAAAATGTATTTTACGAATTGGTTCTATTTTTATAATTCGCATAATTCTTACTATAGATAAGATTGTATTTATTAAAGTACAGTTGTATTGTGGTTGGCTTGTTAGTGTTGTATTTGTTATTGATGTTATATATTATTAAATTAAAAAAAATATATTTAGGATTTTTGGCTCCAATGTGCATCACTTTGCACTTGGCCACACTGAACCCCATTTGCCACGTTGACGCCCACTCACCCATCCTCGACAGATCCCTTTGGAGTGCCTCACAATCCTCCCTGGTTTTCACCACCCTGAACAACTTCGTGTCATCTGCAAATTTAGCCACATCACTGCTTACTCCCAATTCCATTAATAAACAGGTTAAAAAGCATCAGACCGAGTACTGATCCCTGTGGTACCCCACTGCTTACCACCCTCCTCTGAAAAAGTTTCCCATTTATACTCACTCTCTGTTTCCTATTTATAAGCCAGTTTTTGATCCACAAGAGGACTTGTCCTTTTATCCCATGACTATTGAGCTTACTTAGGAGCCTTTGATGAGGAACAGTATCAAAAGCTTTCTGGAAGTCAAGGTAAATAATATCTATTGGGTCCCCCTTGTCCACATGTTTGTTCACCCCCTCAAAAAATACTAACAGGTTAGTGAGACAAGATCTTCCCTTACAGAACCCATGCTGAGTCTGCCTCAATAGTTTTTGTTCATCAATGTGCCTACTAACTCTTTCCTTAATAACAGTTTCCACCAACTTACCCAGTATCGACGTCATACTGACTGGTCTGTAATTTCCTGGATCTCACCTGGAGCCCTTTTTAAAGATGGGAATGACATTAGCTACCTTCCAGTCCTCAGAAATGGAGGCAGATTTTAAAGAACGATTACTGGGGGCGTGGCTTGGCTGTGACTCGAGATGGCTCTGTTCCCTCGCCGCCCTAAACGCGCCAAAAATAATACCACAGCACTAAAAATCGCCTAAATAGCTCTTGAACCTATAGCTCATGTCCCAGAGACAGAACAAATCCGGTTCCAAGCAACTTACTGACTATTTTAAGCCGATTCCAGCAGCATCGGGCGGGCCTTCATCTGATCAAGAAGTATCTAAAATGGCCGACGTTACTTCAGGTAAGCCTGATTCAGACACTGAATTTGACTTTAACAACATCTTGAAGGCAATGAGCAATATGGAGATGCACCTCAGAGACAGCATGAAACAAATATTTGACCCCATTCAAGCACAACTAAATGATATTAAACAAGCTCTTCATGAAGTAGATGACAAGGCTAGCCACACTTTAGCAATAAGCAATAATGTCTCTGAAGAACTTAAAGAAATACGGGCTGAGGAAATGCTGACTAAAAAGAGATTATTGGCCCTTGAAATGGAGACCCGAAATTTTAACCTCAAATTTAGAGGTTTTCCTGAAGGCGCGGAAGAAAATAATGAAGTCCAAGTTTTTATAGCTAGATGGCTAGTATCTGTGTTGGAACTGGAGGACAATTTAGCCCCGACAATCTTGAAAGCCCACAGGCTGGGTCGGAAAACTAATGACTTGAAACGAGGGCCGAGAGACATTTTAACGTCCTTTTTGGATGGTAGAACCAAGAAGAGGATTTTGACTGAAGCTAGAACAAGAGGACACCTTCAGTACTTAGAGCACAAGATTGAAGTGTTCCCTGACCTTCCTTCTGAGGCAATCAATCTACGCAGAGCCTTAAAGCCCATAACATCCCAACTTCAACAAGCCAATATATGTTACCGATGGATAGCTGCAGCTCAGCTACAGGTGTGGCACAAAGGCACACTCCTATCTGCAACAGATCTTACCTCAGGCTACACCTTATTGGACGCTCTGGGGCTCTACAATCAAGATATGGAAGTGGACAAGAAAGCACTGAAAAGAAGACTTGATTTTCATCTGACACCACCTAAGGATCTTAAGAAGCCTTCGAAGACTTAAATATATCTACATATGTATCTACATATGTATTTTTATTATAATTTTCCAATTTGAAATTATAACAAATCTGTTGTGGTAAGCCTTTATAGAAATGGCTAGAGTTTATATTGATGGGTTTAAACTGTTGAAATAATTCAGAAACTAATACTTTCTATTGGTGTTTTTGGGGCGGGGGGGAGGGGCTTTGGGTTTTGTTTTGTTTTTATTTTAGATCTTTCCACACTAGATCCCCTCTGTTCAGCTTAACATATACATTTCTATAGTTATATTTAGTATATCTGACCTTGTATAAAAGCAAGGGATTTCTTGCTCTCTTTCCCAAGCGGTATTGGGATAAGAGTTGAAGGTTTTGTTCTTGTTTATTTTGTTTCTTTTGTTCCTTCTTTTAATATTATATATATACATACTTGTGCTTTTTTTTTACAAGTGTGTAATAAGATTGTTATTTTGTCTAGGGTTACTCTACAGGGAAAAGGTGGGGTGGGATGGGGGGTTAAAAGTTACTCTTTAGTACAAAGTTTTTTAGGACTGCAGTCCATTTCGTTTTCATCTACTGTTTAAAAAACAAACAAACAACAACAAAAATAAATAAAAACAAACAAAAAAAAGTTAAGCTTAGTTAGTAGAACTTGAAGCAATTTCTTAATACAGTTGGCTTTCATATCTGCTTTATTTGTGTAGTACCAGTTAAATTACTCAACCTACAATTTTATAACGTCTGGTGTAAAAAGCTATCATTCCAGTGGAATATTAAGATATTATTATTATATTCCCATTTTTTTTCCTATGCTTCCTTTTCTTTGGATATTGGTCTTGGAGTTAGTAGACTACCAAAATGACTAACAATCTTAAATGTCTATCTTACAATGTCAGGGGACTGAGTAATCCGGTTCGGCGTAAAAGAATTCTGACCCAAATCAACAGAGAACATCCAAATATTGTTTTCTTACAGGAAACACATATCTCATCCAACTCTACAACTCTACTAAACCCAGGTAAATACAGACAAGAATTTCATGCACACGGCTCAACAAAAGCGAGGGGTGTAGCAATTCTTATTTCAAATACCACTAACTTCTCATTTATAAAATCCAAAAAGGATCCTTTGGGCAGATACTTGTTCGTGATTGGGAAGATAAATGAAATGCTTTTTACATTAGTTGCACTGTATGTTCCTAACTCAAACCAAATTTCCTACATGACCTCCATTTTAAATGATCTAATGTCTTTTGGAGAAGGCGAAATAATTATTGGAGGAGACCTGAACTATATCATTAATTACTCTTTAGACAAATCTGGCACACAACTTAAGCAAAATAATCAACTTAAAAGTAAACAGTCTGCTTTAGCTCCACTTTTAGAGAAATATTCGCTTGTTGATGTGTGGAGGACTTTTCATAAAGGTGAGAAGGACTACACATATTATTCCCACGTTCATAACACCTACACCCGTATTAATTACATTTTAGTTTCTACTCCACTACTGAGTAAAGTACAAGCATCACACATAGGCCCTCTAATGTGGTCAGACCACAACTGGGTAGATTGCATCCTGTCCAACGATGGTTTGGGACGCACTTAAACCCGTTTTGCGTGGCCATCTCATCTCCAAGTCAGCTTATCTAAGAAAACAAAAAGAAGAGAGAAGATTACAGTTGACCCAAGAAATAGCTTTACTGGAAGCACAGCATAAACAAACTTCTAATAAAAAGATTTATAAAAAACTATTATCCTCAAGAAGAGAATTAGAAACATTAGATTCAATCCAAATACAAAGAAACACTTTTTTAAAAGCAAAAATCGTGGCAAAACACAGCTCAAGCTCTAAAATTTTTGTCATATCGAATACGACAAAAAAGAATTTCCAGTACTATAACTTCAGTACAAAATAAATCTGGACGATTAGTATATACAGCAAAGGAAATATCTAACAGCTTTTTAGACTATTACAAAACTCTTTATGATGCAAAAAATATTAACATAGATTTCATAAAGAATTACCTAGAATTAAATTATAACTCCTTGAAGATATCTTCCGAACATAAACAGCTTATGGAAAATTTGATTCTGGAAGAAGAAGTTGAAAAAGCAATCAAACGCTTAAAAATTAATAAAGCTCCGGGGCCAGATGGATACACATCCGAGTTTTATAAAAAATTTGCAAACATCTTAATAAAGCCATTAACGGATGCCTGTAACTATATCATTCAAAAAGGTGTGCTTCCTCCATCCTGGAAACAAGCAAATATTATAGTACTACCCAAGCCTGGTAAAAATCCATCACTTGTCACTTCTTATAGGCCTATTTCTTTATTAAATGTTGATTTTAAGATTTTCACTTCAATAATAGCGTCCAGACTACAATCTTTTGTAACCAGCTACATACCCCAAGATCAAATGGGATTCATGCCTTCACGTGATTTAGTAGATGGTACTTACAAGTTGATCAGCCTGCTTCACTATTGTAAGTGGAAACACCAAAAAGCAGTGTTTATTGGTCTTGATATAGAAAAGGCCTTTGATTCTGTTGATTTTAATTATTTGAAGGAGGTGCTGTGTTATCTAGGTTTTGGAGATAATTTTTGTAGGATAATTGATTCATTATACTATCAACCCATGGCTCAACTTAAAATAAATGGTATGTACTCTGAACAATTTATGTTAAAATGTGGCACAAGACAAGGGTGCCCACTCTCTCCGATTTTATTTGCATTAGTTATGGAACCACTTGCAACAAAAATTAGAACACACCCTGATATCCATGGTATTTGTATGCATAAGCGTGAATTTAAGATTTCTTTGTTTGCTGAGGATATTATGTTATCCCTTATTAATCCTTTGACTTCCCTTCCTAATCTTCAAAATGCGCTGTCTGACTTTAGTTTAGTGTCTGGGCTGAAGGTTAATGCAACAAAATCTTATGTTTTTCCTGTTCATATAAACTCAACTTTGGAAGAAGTGCTTAGGAAAATTATACCTTATAAATGGACCACTAATACAATGCAATATCTAGGTCTTAAAATTCCTTTGGATCTTCAACATTATCAAAAACATAACCATGATTCTCTCTTTACAAGTATTCAAAAACAATTGGAAAGTTGGCACAAACTTATACTATCCTGGCATGATAGATTGAATATAATAAAAACGTATGTCCTCCTGAAAATCCTTTTTTTATTTCGGGCTTTGCCAATTAATCTTTCCATAAATCAATTGAATAAATGGCAACGGATGCTATTTTGTTTTTTTGGGGCTTACAGAAGGCATAGAGTTAGCTCGATGACTCTTTGTAGACACCCAAGAATGGGAGGTCTTGGATTTCCAGATCTCATGAAATACTATCAGGCTAGTCACTTGGTCAATATAGTGAAAATGTTACATAATATGCAAAATACAGACTGGATTTATATTCAACAACAATATACTCACCCTTATAATATTCAAGATACTATATGGCAAACTACCTCAGAACGATCCAAGGATGTTATACATAGTTCTTAAAGTTTTCTTGAATACCTGGGAAAACAAGAGGAAACTGCTGTTACCTAAAATATCTAGATTCCAATCTCTTTTTAACCAAAAAATACTGTTATCATCAAATATCTCAAATACTTTAAAACAATGGAGAACTACTGCTTTTGATAAAATACAAGATATTACTCAAAATAATAAATTTATGGAAAAATCTTTAATGGAAGAAAAACTTGGGACACAGATTCAATGGTTTCAATATTTACAGCTTCAGCATCTAGCCTCACAAATCCATATTGCTGATCTAATGAATCAACCTCTGACTACTTTTGAGAAAATATACAAGAAAGTGGAATCCTCAAATGTACACTTACTTGCTAATATGTACTCTATACTTCTTTCTCTAGAAAAAGGTAAAATACTTACCTATCAAAGTAAATGGCAATCTCTGACGAGTTTGCCTCTGGATGAGGCATTTTGGGACAAGTCTTGGTCTTCTTTTCCTTTTAAATCAAATATTGTTGATATAAAACTCCAATCCTTTAAAATTCTTTCATTCTGGTACTTGACCCCTCAAAAGTTAACTCATCTTAGTTCATCTGTAAATCCCATGTGTTGGAGACAATGTGGCCAGGTTGGAACTTATCTCCACTGCTGGCTAGAATGTCCAGTAATAGAGGCCTTTTGGAAAGAAACTATTACTCAGATTCGCTTAATAACAGGTATTGTTTTACAATTCACAATGGAATATATTATATTAAACCACTGGATTATGGAAACTGAATTAAAAAGTACTAATAAGCAGTTGCTATTTTATTAGCAGCAGCTAAACATGCAGTAGCAACTAAATGGAAAAATTCTAAATGCCCTACCATTCAGAATTGGTACTCTAAATTATGGAACATGTATACAAAAGTTACTGAAATTATTAATGATACTTACCCTTTCTCTGTTGCATCTGATTTTCTTCTGGTGTGGTTGCCTATTTTAGAACACTTGTCTAGAAAAGAGGAAATTCCAGATACAATCGATAAGCTACATCTTTGGTAAATGACTCTTAGTTACTACTTCTGACTATATCTTGTATTTCAAGTGACACATTCTGCTTACTATGTATTATGTTTTTGTATCTGTAAGTGGGAAAAAAATTCAATAAAATGTTTGTGGGGGGAAAAAAAGAAAGATTACATATTTTTGTCAGGAGATCCACAAGTTCATATTTGAGTTCTTTCAGAACTCTCGGATGAATGCCATCTGGGCCTGGTGATTTATTAGTTTTTAAATTGTCCATCAGTCGTAGAACTTCCTTGTCACCTCAATCTGATTCAGGTCTTTCAAACCCCCTCCCGAAATCGGTGGTTCTGGAGTGGGCAAGCACTTATCTTCTGCAGCCATTTCCCTGTCATTCTTCAGTAGTCCTTTTACCCCTTGGTCAGCCAAGGGCCCACTGCCTCCCTGGCTGGTTTCCTACTTCTAATGTATTTGAAGAAAGTTTTATTGTTGGCCTTTATGCTTTTTGCGATATGCTCCTCATATTCCCTTTTTGCTTGCCTGATCACAGGCTTGCATTTTATTTGCCACAGCCTGTGTTCCTTTTTATCAACCTCACTGAGACTAGCTTTCCACCGCTTAAAGGAATTCTCCTTATCTTTTACAGCTTCCATTACTTTATTTGTTAACCATGCAGGCTTTTTTCTATACCTGTTTGTGCCTTTCCTAACCTGTGGTATATATTTTTTCTGAGCTTCTAGGATTGTATTTTTAAATAGTCTCCAAGTTTCCCCAGTGGTTTTGACCTTTTCCACTTTTCCTTTCAATTTCTTCCTCACATGTCCCCTCAGTCTGAGGTTTGAGCCAAGCGTGGCTTACAGAGACCATCAGGTGCAGAATGGCCAGGCAGGCAATTCCAGTGCTCCTGGGGAGGGGGAGGTATAGAGGTGGGACCAGGCAGAGATGGAAGGAAAGGGGGCAGAGATATGGAGAAGCTCAGCCACCTTCCAGCCTGTGTCCCATTCCAAAGGTAGCAGGTGGTGGGGCAAGGTCTAAGAACCTTACTCCGACATTGGTGATGTGCAACGCCAGGTCCATAAATAATAAGACCTCAGTCCTCTGGGACTTCTTGCTGGAGCAGGATGTGGACCTGGGGTGCGTGACTGAGACCTGGATGCATGATGGAGAGACAGTTGCGTTCTCCCAGTTGGCGCCTCCTGGGTTCTCGGTCCTTCACCAATCTTGGACAACGGGTCGGAGGAGTGGCTCTGTTCATCTGGGAGGCTTACTCCTTCAGGGCACTCCCGGTGATGAGGCTCACGGGCATGGAGCGTGCCGGCTTTGTTTGGGAGGCCAGGGAGAGTTTGGCTGTTTGGCTGGTGTACCAACCACCCAATGCACTGGCTGATAGCCTGCCATCTCTGGTGGAGGCCATGGTGGGCTGGGTGTTGGAGCACCCAAGGCTGATAGTCCTGGGTGACTTCAATATCCATGCCGATGATGCAGCTTCCTCTCAGGTGGTGGACCTGGCATCATCCATGGCGGCGCTGGGACTCTCTCAATATGTAATGGCCCCAATCACAGAACCAGTCACACACTCGATCTGATCTTTGCGGTAGAGGTTACAGTGGACCGGATTACTGCTACGGCAGTTCCATGGTTGGACCACCATGCCCTGAGGGCCCGGGTGAATGTGTCTCCCCAACCCTATTTGGGTGGTGAGCATATTTTAGCTCACCTGTGGAGCCAAATGGACCCTCTGCAGCTTCAGCTGGCTCTTCGGGATCCGTTGCCCCCTGGCAGCTCGTTGGATGAATTGGTCGAGGATTGGCATGACCGACTCTCGGCCGCCATCAACAAGATCGCTCCCAGACGCCCTCTGCATCCTCACTCTAGGCTGGCTCCTTGGTATACCCAGGAGCTGAGGCTGATGAGGCGTGGGCTCAGACGGCTAGAGAGGCAGTGGCGGCGTGCTCATGATGAGGCTACAAGAGCATCCTATAGGATGTTTATGAGGTCCTATGAGATGGCAGTCAAGGCGACGAAGAGGGAGTTCTACGCAGCCACGATTACATCTGCAAGCTCACACCCAGCCCAATTCTATAGAACAATTCAGTCTTTGACAGCTCTGCCACAGGGCAGGCAAAATGTTAGGGAATTGGACATAGGCTGTGAGGCTTTTGCGAGCTATTTTGCAGACAAAGTCCTGTCGCTCTGCCACGACCTGCCAGCCACACTTGAGACAATGAGTGAACTTGAGGCTCCATGCATGTCTTCTGGTCCCATTCTGGATTATTTAGATCGACTCAGCCTTGAGGAAGTCAACAGATTGATCTCAATGGTACATCCAACCACATGCAGCCTTGACCTGTGCCTCTCGTGGCTAAGTAAAGCTGGCCACAAGGGGTTTCGAGGACCCCTCAGGGATATTAACAACAAGTCCCTATCAGAGGGGCTGTTCCTGGAGGCCCTCAAGGAAGCGATGGGCCACCCTTTCTTGAAAAAACCATCTCTGGATCTGGCAGAATTGGCCAACTATTGGCCAGTTTCCAATTTGCCCTATTTGGACAAATTAACAGAGAGGGCGGTGGCGATACAGTTGCAGAGCTTTCTGGATGACACTTCCACACTTGATCCCTACCAGTCCGGCTTCCACCCAGGTCACACGACGGAGACAGCACTGGTCACCCTCATGGATGACCTCCAGAGGCATCTGGATTGGGGCAGGATGGCGGTGCTGCTGTTGATAGACCTGTCAGCAGTGTTCGACACAGTCGATCATCAGCTGCTCACCCACCGCCTCGCTGACGTGGGGAGCAGCTGTTCCAACAGCACCCACTGACCTGTGAGGTGCCTCAAGGGGCAGTACTCGCCCCGATATTATTTAACACCTACATGCGCCCTCTTGCCCAGATTGCCTGGAGGCATGGGCTGGCTTGTCACCAATATGCGGATGACACCCAGCTCTATTTGTTGTTGGGTGGTCAGTCGGGCTCTACACCGGAAGACCTGGACTGCGCGCTTCAGGATGTGGCGGGATGGCTGAGACTGAGTCGATTGAAACTGAATCCGACAAAGACAGAGCTCCTGTGCCTGAATCAGAGTGTCTCAGGGTTAGGGATCCCATTACCAGCCTTCGATGGGGCACCAATGGTGCCAGCACCAAAGGTCTGGAGCTTGGGGGTGCTCCTGGATGCCTCCTTAACAATGGAGGCCCAGGTAGCAGCCACTGCCAAGGCAGCCGTTTACCATCTTCGGCTGATTAGGCAGTTGGTTCCCTTCCTCGAACGCAAAGATCTAGCATCAGTTATCTATGCTATGGTCACCTCAAGGTTGGACTATTATAATGCTCTCTACATGGGGCTGCCCTTGGGGCAACTCCGAAAGCTGCAGCTGGTGCAAAATGCAGCGGCCAGGCTGTTGATGGGTCTCCCTATGTGGGAGCATATCCAGCCTGTGCTCAAGTTGCTACACTGGCCGCCAATAGCATTCCGGATTCACTTCAAGGTGCTGGTTTTGATCTTTAAAGCCCTATATGGTCAGGGACCTGCCTACCTGAAGGACCGCCTTTCCCCGTATGTTCCCCAGAGAGGACTGCGATCCAGGACACAACACCACCTGACCCTTCCTGGCCCTAAAGAATCCAGGCTGATAACTAGGTCTAGGGCATTCTCCTTGGCTGCACCAGTATATTGGAATGAGCTCCCTAGTGAGATCCAGGCCCTGCGAGACCTCCAGCAATTTCGCAGGGTGGTGAAGATGGAGCTTTTCCATAGGGCATACCAGTGAGTTTGTTTTCATGCCAGTTGAGCCACGCCAATCCACTAAGTGAATCCATCGTGGCAGAAACGTAGATATATGTTGAGCCGCTTATCTATCCTGTTACATTTTACTGTACTTTAGTTAAACTGTTTTTGTATGAATTGCTTGTGTTTTTATGCATACTGGTTTTATTGGTGATGTAAGCCACCCTGAGCTGTTTAGGCAGGAGGGCGGGATAAAAATCGAATAAATAAATAAATAAATAAATAAATAAATAAAATTACTTTAGGAGGGCGATACATACTCTATACCTATCACCTAGAGAGCATATTAAAATTCATGGATCTACCTCTAAACAAATTAATTTGTCTAGGAGCACAAGACAAGGGTGTTTGCTCTTGCCTTGTCTAATTGGTATCCCATTGGGGAAGCATCAGTTCAAAATTAGTCTCTTCGCAGATGACATGGCTGTTCTAGATACACATCCAGATCAAACACTACCAGAGTTGTTGGCTGTATTGAAGTCTTTTGGCTATATTTCAGGCCTTAGAGTCAATCCTACTAAAACCCTGCTATACCCTATTATCAGACGCAACAGAAATATATAAAAGAACAGTTCAACTTCACATGGGTGACAAACACATGGCATTATTTAGGGATCCAAATTCCAATACATTTGACTGATATTTTTAAATATAATTTTTTACTTCTAAACAAATGTATCAGTGACTTACCTTTACATAGGAGTACATCGCTGTCACCCTGGATAGAAAGAATACAGATAATCAAAATGTTTATATTCCCAAAATTTCTATTTTTATTTTGTACTAAGTCTTCCTTCAAATTATGGCAAAGGTCTCTTACCAAATTCATTTGGAAATCAACTACTCCGAGTGTGAATTTAGTACCTTAATAAGATCAACCAAATCAGGCGACTTAACTTTATACTATGAAGCTTCATCCTTACTAGGTATTATCATACACTACAACTCTGCATTTCAAGCTGATTGGAAACTTCTGGAAGACTTTTGTCTTGATTCAGTACCTTTTCAATCCATTCTATGGGGAAAACTCTCAAATAGACCACAGACCATTTCAAAGAACATATTTTTGTTGAATTCTCTTAAAATCTGAGACAAAAGGAAAGCCTTTCTTGCCCCAAAAATCTCCCCTGTAGCAACTTTTACTGGACAATCCTGGTTTGCTCCGGGGCAACTCTCTAATGCATTTCAAACATGGAAAGACAACAACATCCCACATCTCTTTACCATTCTTCAGGACAATGTATTGACAACTAAAAGTCAATTAGAAAGCACATAAATGCTCACTCCCCTGGTTTGAATATCTTCAGGTCAAAAATCTGGTTGGGTCTTTAAGTACATGTTCAAATCTGGCCAGACTGCTTACTCCGTTCGAACGCATGTTAAAAATAGATCAGTCATCCTTCAAAGGCTACATTTCTTTTATTTATAAAGATCTGATTTCTCTAACATATCAAGAACCATGGCAGAAGGACTGCGATATCACCATATCGAGTAGTGACTGGGCAAAAATCTGGTCGTCACCATCTATCTCTTCCCACTCCTTGAATATACAATTGCAGAGCTATCAATTGGTGATTCGTTGGCATCTTACCCCTGTTAGGCTTCATAAAATCTCAAATTCATACTCACCTTTATGCTGGAGATCCTGTGGGGAACAAGGTACATTTATTCACTGTTAGTGGTCTTGCATAAATGTTAAAAAAATCAGTTAAAAATCATTACTTCAATTAACGACATTACTGGCTACTTAATTCCACAGAATCCTGAACTCATTCTATTAGATCTCTGGTGAGATTCCAAACTCCCAAGAATCCACCAAGAACTTATTTCCATCCTATTAACTGCAACAAAAACTGTGATTGCTAGTGAATGGAAGAAATCCAATATGCTATCACTAACTCATTGGTACTCAAAGATTTGGGAATTTTATGCCTTAGATAAAATATCTGACAAAGTTTCATACTCTGAGAATCCATCCAAATGTTTGGATCTACAATCAAAATGGTTTCTTTTCTTAGAATTTGTATTTAGTAGGGATTTGTCTTCAGTCACAGTGGTTCCTTGCAAATACTATGATGTATTGCACTATATGTGATAATGCTTATACTGTATGTAAGATTCTGGTGTTACACCTTTCACTCAATCTCAGAATTTTTGTTACGTATTCACTGGTTCTTGTTCATTAGTGAATTGTCAATATTGTTGTTGTTACTTGTTTAAAATAAAAATTAAAATTAAAAAAAAAAAACTTTAACAAGGGATACCAGCTCTTCCAACAAAAAGGCCATGTGCAGTCTGGGGAAGGTAGCTTCCAGCCCATGAGAGCCAGACACAGCACGTAGTTAGTTGGCTGTATCTGGGACTGGAAGGGAGATAGTCAGCCAAGCCTTGAAAGGTGTGGACCTGGCCAGTTCTTGCTTCCCTCCTTTGTGCAGGTGGAGCCTCTACAGGAAGGGGCCCATTTCCAGAGCTGGTCTTTTACTCCCAGTACATCCTGATTTGAATCTTGTAAAACTTGTTGATATTCCTCTTGAAAACTGGAAATCAGTCCTAAACCCAGGACAAGGTCATAATGCAGATTTAGGGGCTTGCTATACATAATGCACAGCACATAGAAAATTTTGTTTTTAAGGAACAGCAAATGGGAGGCAGAAGGGAAATGGAATAAAGCTCTTCCTTGCTCACCATTTCCACTCCAAATTCCAACCTAGAGTTCGAAATGCATGTTCAGATGTGTTTTAAACTTTGCAGGCCAGGAAGGAAGGGGAGATTATTTTGAATGAGAAGTGGCAAGTGGGAAGAGGGTTAAGCATGTGTGCGTGCACACAGACTGCCACTTCTCTGCTCCAAATCCCACCCATTGCACAAATCAGAGATCCAGTCTGGCTTTCTTCATCCTCATTGAGGCAGGAGGTGCTTCAGAAGACCCCAAGAGTCTGAGATATCGCTGCCTTCGGGTCTGCAGGGAGTGTGTATTTAGAAATAGGTGTCACCATCATTTTGTAATTGTTCCTCCATGGCAGCCATTTTGTGGTGGTTTCAAAATTTCAAAAGTGCCCAGAAGTTTAAAACAGTTGGGGATCCCTGCACTATACCTAAGAAGGACACAAGACCAGAAAGTGTTCTTGTTTAGTTTGTTTCAGTAGAAGTTGCACAAGAAAACCTTTCTGTGGACAGCCCACGCTGCTAACTAGCCAGTAGCTGATCTGTCTTTCCCCCAGCCACATACCACAGTATTATAATTAGGCCCTGTAATCTCCATCTTTCAAAATTATACATTGTTCATGGATTAAGATGGTGCCACTGCAGTAGCTCCCTTTATGACTGCAGTTTTAAACTGGGTATTCCAATACTCTATTCAATATATCACTCTAACATCACAAGTTATGATTAAGTACAGGGGCTTACGCATATAACATAGTTACTCTTTGAATGTCCCTCTTTAAATGGAAAAGCCAGGGAATAATGTTATAACAGCAATTTGTTTCCTGAGCTGCTTCTCAGAGCCAGACTTCAAACAAAATGTAAAATAACCGCTAATCCTTTTATCCGCTCCTAGGCTGTATTTGATTCTGTGAAGAGCACAGGAGAAACACTCCTGTGTAGTATCCAATATATAAATACACATTAATCAGGATGTCCTGGGTTTTGAGTGCTGTATGTGGTTATGTTGATATCATCGGGACTGATTTCTCAGTACCAGTGATATAGCTATATTTGGAGGCTTTTCAAGAAATTGTCATCAGCATTCAGATGGAAACAATTAAGGTTTTACCCAACCACTCCATGCACTGCCTGGATTTCAAGTATCTGGATAAATTAAGGTTTTTCAGAAGGGAATTTCTGGAGACAGAAAAACACTTTAAAAGTGAACATGGGTATTTGGATGCAACATCACTACCTCTTCCAAATCCATTTCAGTGAGACTGAATACTATGCTATGAGTTCTTAATTATCCAATTCAATATATGAATTTGCCTGGCTCATACAGTAAGCTGTATTATGAACAGAATGCAGTTTCCCAGTGAAATTCTTCTCCAGCTCAGAATGCTAAATGAGATTCTGAGCATGCACAGTCAGCATTCAGCAAGCCAAAACCAGCAATGTTATAGCTGAGAACTTCTTTAATCCCCCATTCTTGATTAAATTCTCAGTGGACTGCCATGGCCTTCATGACCCCCCATCTGACCAAGTAGCCTTTTGTTGGTTGCTGTATTGTATATTGGGTTCAGTGGATTCCCTTATTTCTAACAGATGTTTGATGTGGTTCTCAGCTGTCATCTACATCTAAATCCCTTTCTTATTTCTGAGTGCATTTGTCTAAGAAAAAGGTGTGGAATTTTCAGACAGTTCTCCATCATGGTCAGTGCTGAGGGGTGGATGCAGAGTAGCTGACATCAAACTACAGTTCCCAGGGGACAATACAATCACATCAGTGAACTAATATTGTGATCTGGGAGAGGATTCTCCAGGACAAACTAGATGAATGCTGGGGGGTTCTGTTATTAGAGCTCCAAGTGTTTTGTTTTTAAATGCAGTTATCAGGTTTGAGGCACCTTTAAGACTAACAAAGTTTAATTCTGAGTATAAGCTTTTGTATGCATGCACACTTCTTCAGAAACATTGAAATAAGACTTCCTCAACCATTACATATAGGGGTGGAGGGGTTGTTTGCCAAGAAGAGCTAATTAGAGTCAAGATGCATCAGTAACTGAGCACTAAGTACAGCTAAGATTGGATTAAAGCAGTTGGTAAAATCTGTGAATAGTAGCAAATTAGCATACCGATAATAAAATAGTTAACAAACAGATGTGACAACTAAGTTTGAGTCCAGTGGCACCTTTACGACCAACAAAGTTTAATTCTGAGTATAAATGAGAACTGTGTTGCCCTGCAAGGCGCTTATAGCACTCTGAATCTAAGGTTTGAAGAAAGTTTTATTGTTGGTCTTTGTTTTTTTGCAATATGCTCCTCATATTCCCTTTTTGCTTGCTTGATCACAGACTTGCATTTTATTTGCCACCGTCTGTGTTCCCTTCTATCAACCTCACTGAGACTAGCTTTCCATCACTTAAAGGAATCCTTCTTACCTTTTACAGCTTCCATTACTTTGTTTGTTAACCATACAAGCCTTTTTCTATACCTATTTGTGCCTTTCCTAACTAGTGGTATATATTAGAGTCCACTACCAATGGCAAAACCACAACCCAAGTTTATACGGAAACCAGGGACTGGAAACCTGATGAGGACAGGACAATAGTGGAGCAAGTATGTCCTTTTAACAAGCACACTGCAATTCAGGGGCTCACCACTGTATCAACCGCCTACCCATTGGTGGCAGGAGTGGATCTCTTAGTATTCGTAAAAAGGAGTGCCTCAGATCCTGAACTTGCATTTATTGGGCCAATCTGCATTTAACATTTTTACCAAACCCACACTGGAACAGAAAAAGATGCAGTTCAAACCCACATTCAACTATACTGGGCCAACACTGTACTGACTGCAGAGTCACCCCCGAGTGGCCATAAAACAGCCATAAATCTATGCAGACAGCCACCATTAAATCAGAGATCAAATGAAGTGAAACAAGCATGCAGTCTGGACACTGCCATAAAATGCGACACTCAATCAAAATGAAAGTGGCATGCTATGTAGATGGGAATTTCTGTTCCTGTGTGGGTTTGGTAAAACAGCGGAGAAAATGCTAGATGCAGATCAAGCCTTAAACTTGGTCATTGAGAGTAAGAAACTTAGCACCATAAATGCGTACAGCTGAATGATGGAAATCCTCCTTTATGTGTGGTCAGGAAGGAGCCTCCAAGTCCTGTACGTGTTAGAGCATTAGGAACCAGGAAAAGACCCTGAGGTGTACCTAGCCCAGAAGCAATTGCTTGCAGTGCTATCAGAACAGATTAGAGTGGATGACAATGCTGGGCCCATATATGAGAACTACTGGTTTAAAGAGGCACTAGTGGACAGTCTCAATAGTCAGACCCAAATGGTATTAAACGTTTCCAAACCAGATTTCACATGGGAACAACTAGAACGCTAAATCCAAAAGATTGCCAGTCTGCTCTGGAGTACTGGCACTATTAAGGCCCCAAGATCATACAAGAAAAAGAAAGGCGGGGAACTGATCCAGACAGTTACCTATGCCAATAATGTCCCCCACTCCCAATACAAACAGGAGTCAGGGCACCATGGCTCCTCCCATGGCAGATGGAACCGAGAGTGGGGAGGAGGCTCTGGCAGGGGTCAGAGTTGGACAGACTCCAGACAAGGTCCTCCTTCTGCCCAGCCACGAGCCCAGACCTCTGTCTCAAAGTCCCATCCACCAGATCCCCAGAATGGCCTATCCTCAGTCATTCCCTCTGCCCCTCCATTTTCCCAGCCTTGGGGACAGGGTAGTGCACAGCCAAGCAAACCAGTACAAAGGAATCCTAGACAGAGACCTCCCCAAGGAGGGGATCCCCTGTGCTGGCATGCCTCAGTGCAACTGAAAGACAGTGGTGCAGACATAATACTGTACCATGGCTGACCCACTTTGGTCCTCGTTCAAGCCGCAGCAGAAATGGAGGGACTAGACCAGGACTCCCAAAAGAGTCCTAGGCCAGTAGTTTCCATCAAAAGGAAACTGTGAGCCAGAATAACTCTTTCCACAGGGACTACAATCTGTGCTGGGGGTGCCTGAGATCCACACAGCTCCCAATAGGCGTGGTCACCAATTTGGTGCCAGACCGCTGGGAGAGTCACAAGAGTAAAAGCAGGAAATAGTATCTCTGGGCATGAAAAGAAAAAGCCTGCCATCCTTCTGGCTCCTAAAACAAGAGCCTCTACCAATTACTTTCACCCCAATCTAGCCTCTCAGGGAGACCTTACTGTCAAGGCAGCAAACCTTGTAGGGAATGGCTAGCGGCACAAACTAAGAAGACTCCTGGTAATCAATTGCCCTTCTCAGACTTAGAAGGAACACAACCCTTCTCAACCCTAGAGAGAAAAGTTTTTTCATATCACCCCCACCACAAAGGAAGTAGGGGAAGAACGCTGTAGAAAAATTTTGTGTTTTTCTTTCCACTTTTAATCTGGCCTGTAAAAGATACACTTCCAAATTTTTTGAACTACAGCAGCAATTCTGCTAACATCTTTTGAGACTCATGGGGAAATTCAAAACTAGCCATGTGGCACCTAGTTTGTGAGAGACAAACTCAGACAGAGGCAGTCTATCTGGGAAACTTAGGAAAATGCCTCAGTGGAAAAGGAGCATGCTCTCATGTCCTTTGTGGGTACTACAGCAACATTAGTCAGTAAGAATAAATATAGAGGCTAAAAATACAGCCACTATTGCAAGACTGCCAATCTCCAGGTGAGACAGAGAGCAAGTGCCAGCCAAATTAAAGTAGCCCTGTTGCCACATAAAAATTTTGGACTGGTTGCTATGACTAGAAATTTTGTAATTGGCTTGCTCCTGTTCAAGTACTTGCAATGGAACTGAAAGAGAGATTGAATAGAGAAGAAAACAAATAAGAAGCTATACTGTTTTAAAAAGAAATGAAGCTGACACCTTCCAACTTTATAAGACTACTCATGAGGAAGATTGGTGAAATGAGTGCAAAAACTGGTGTGCTCATCGAGGATATGATGATGTTGAACTTTGCTTTGTTAATGTCAGAATTTTCTAACTATTTTGTAAGATTAATAGCTTCACAAATTGATGCTCATAGAATTATTAAATGTGTCATTGTTAATTTTATCACAGTGGTTCTTTGTTTGTGGGCATGAATCTGCACACTGTGATCCCTTCTCTGGCTTTCTTGAATCTCCAGGTGGCACCTGGAGACTCTCCCAAACCTACAGCCTTTCTCTAGAATACTGAGGTCAGTGTCCCTGGAGAAAAATGCAACCTCTATAGGGTGTACTGCAGGCCCTGTTCTTCCTTTTTTAAAAAAATATAGATTTTTAAAAATTGAATATTGTAAAGGGAAAGGGCAATAAGGAATAGGAAATGGATACAAAGGGGCAGAAAGGTTCAGGGGAAAAGAAAATAGTGCTTACAATTACGTGTACAGACACTATTACATTACATTAATAATTCTACTTATACAATCAGGTAATTCTTTATATTAGCTCTGATCACTTAAACCCATACATTTCTTGATATCTGCAAAAAACCAAATTATTGCCTTTACATCATAAAAGCATTCTGTAACTTCTTTAAAAAAATTATACAATCATATCACCTTATTACCTTTTAAATATATTTTAATAAAGCATTCCAGTTATTTAATCATGTTTAAATTGTATTAATTTCATATCTATGGATTCTCATATTCAAATCTCTTATAACCTCTTAATCATTTACTACAAAACTAATCCTTACTCATACAACTATGGATCCTTAATGTCCTACTGCTTATAAAGAGCCATTCTATAACCAAAACATTCTAAAAACAATATACTAACCCTAAGAAGGAAACATCTAATTCACATTCCTTCAAGATCGCATTTTACTAACTTCAACTTCCCATTTCTTACAAAAATTTTCTTACATGTATTAATAATGTTTACCTTTAGAATTTTCTAAAATAACACATATAAATGCCTTATAACAAATATTTCTTTGACATTTAATTTAATCTCAATTTTAATTCAATTTAACCTTCATGGTTATCTTCTTAGTTTTCATTAACCATCCTTTACTCTGCTACAGCCATACTAAATTCCATACAACTGTTATTAATATTTGTTCTTGAATTGCATTACAAGCTTTTGAGCTTTTCTATAATTACAAATAAAAACTACCTTGTCACACTTATTTCTCTTAACATTTAACCTTAGTCACAATTTCTCATAAGTTTTATATCCTTAAATCTCATATATCCTTAAGTTCCCTTTTAAATATCACTTGTCCTGCTGTAGCAAGTGTACTTAAATCTCCCCCCCCCCAAAGTAAAAGAGTGTTTCCAGCGTGTGAACAGGGAACATTTTGAGAACTGCCTCGTCGCTGCCAGGGTGGGGGAGGGGGCAGGACAGAGAAAGCTTGGTGGGCCAGCCAGGCCTTGCCACTGCTGCCACCACTGGGGGGAGGGAGAAAGCTTGGCAGGCTGGCCAGGCCTCACTGCCACTGCCACCGGAGGGGAGGGAGAAATTTTGGCAGGCCAGCCAGGCCTCAACATCACCACCACTAGGGGAGAGAGGAAGGAGAAAGCTTGGCAGGCTGACCAGGCCTCACCGCCACCACCAGGGGGAGGGAGAAAGCTTAGTGGGCTGGCCAGGCCTCGACGATGCCACCACTAGGGGAGGGGGAGGGAGAAAGTTTGGTGGGCAAAGCTCAGGCCTTGCCGCCAGTGCTGGGGGAGAGGGAGAAAGTTTGGCAGGGTGCAGGCCTCGCCATTGGTGCTGGGGGAGCAGGGGAGAAAGCTCATCTGTGGTTGCTTCCTTCTCCTTCCGTGGAGCTTCTCCTCCCCCCCCCACAAGTATCGCAGGTCCCCCTTCTTGTTTTTCCAATTTTCACTTTAAACAGTTTAATCTCTGATATTTCCACTTCTTCCAATCTCAGTTCCTCCCTCGGATCTTGTGCTTCATTTAGTAGTTGTTTCAGTAAACTTTCTACTTGGTGAAATTTTCAAGAAAGTTCCTGGACCTGGTCCTCTAAAAGGCATAAATTGCACTGTATTGGAAGTATAGCTGTGTTAAAAATGTCCTTTAATGTTTCCATTATCACTTGAAAGGTAGCTATTGTTCCCACGGAGCAATTTAGCCAGATAGTTTTTTTAGACTAAGCCAGAGAATCCAAATTAGCTCTAATATTCATTCATTCTTCCAGCAATAATTTAATTTCAGTATAGTCCAAATAAATTCATTATAGAATCACAGTCAGCTTTTAATCATATTATAATATCCAGTCCACTTTTCAATCTGCAACCAGTTAGAGCAATAAGGGACAGCACAGCCAAAAATCTTCTAAATACTGTAGTCCCTTTTAAATGTTAATTCCTTTAGTTTGAGAGCTGTTTCCTTCCCCCTCTCCCTATTATCTTTCTAATCCTTTTTACAGTCTGGTTAAGTCCTTCAGCTCTATTTCAACAGGCATTTCATGAAAAAAGAGTACTTGCAGAATATCTTCTTATAGTTTACATAGAAGAACTCTTGATGTAGAAGAACACTTAGTTTCAGTTCTTTTTTTTAGTAAATACAATTTATTATTGGATATATCACATGTTCATACAATTTAAACACACCAATACATATCCATTTTTCTTTCTCCCTCTCCCCCCCAAACAAGGCTTCCCGCACTGCACCAACCCCATTGATATTTCTCTTATACAATTACATTTACTACTAAACATATTTTCTTTTACTAATGGTAACAATTCAAAAGTCTAATTCTCTTTCAATTTCTTCTTAATAGCTATCAAAACAAATCAAACCACGCTTAACATCCCAGTTTTTCAACAAGTAGTCTTGAAAGTCTTTCCAGTCTTCGAAAAAGGTTTCATCTTCTTCGTTGTTTAACTTTCTTGTTAATTTGTCCATTTCTGCCATAAACAACGTCTTTTTAATCCATTCCCATGTTTCAGGTACTTTATCTTGTTTCCAACATTGAGCAAAAGTCAGTCTAGCTGCTGTAATCAAGTACCATAATAGTGTTCTCTTGGCTACATTTATTTCTTCCATTTTAAGACCTAACAATAACATCTGTGGGTCTTTCTTAAAAGTACATTTCAAAATTTTTTGTATCTCATTGTGGATCTCGGTCCAATACTTTACTGCTTTATCACATGTCCACCACATATGGTAAAAAGACCCTTCATGTTTCTTACATTTCCAACATTTGTTAGACATACTTTCATTTATAATAGCAATTTTTTTAGGCGTCATATACCATCTGTACATCATTTTATAACAATTCTCTTTAACATTTACACAAGTTGAAATTTTCATTGACTTTTCCCACAGATATTCCCAAGATGTCATTAATATCTCATTATTAATATTTACCTCCCATTTTATCATTTGCTCTTTTACAATTTCATCCTCAGTGTACCATTTCAACAAAACCTTGTACAATTTAGAAATCATTTTTTTACCCTTCTCAAGCCATACAATTTCAATTTCAGTGTTATTTTCTCTAAAACCATGTTCTCTTTTATCGGTCTTAAATAAGTCATAAATCTGTCTATACTTCAACCAATCATATTCAAATTCCACATCAAATCTGTCTTTTAACACAAAGTTTTTCCCTTCTAATTTTAAAAGACTTTTATAAGGTAGCCAATCTAACCCTTGATTTCTTGAATATGGATTAATCACTATCCAAAGTGGTCTTTCTTCAGAGAAGAATTTTCTATATCTCATCCAAGTCTCGAACAGTGATCGTCTTATAAAGTGGTGTTTGAAGAATTTGTCTATTTTTACATTTCCATACCATAAATATGCATGCCATCCAAACTTGTTATCATGCCCTTCTAGAGCCAATAACTTTTTATTCTCAAGATTAATCCACTGTTCCAACCATGTTAAACAGACGGCATCATAATACAGTCTTAAATTTGGTAGTTGTAGACCTCCTCTTTCCTTTGCATCACATAAAATTTTCATTTTAATCCTTGGCTTTCTTCCTGCCCATACAAATTTAGATAATTCTTTCTGCCACTTATCCAGTATTTTCCTTTGTTTTAATATTGGAATAGTCTGAAATAAGAACATCAAATGCGGTAAAATATTCATTTTTACAGTTGCGATTCTTCCCAATAATGATAGATTCAAGGTATCCCATTTCTTCATATCTTGCTGAATCCTATACCAAACCTTTTCATAATTATTTTTGAACAAATCAATGTTTTTCATAGTCAATTCAATTCCTAAATATTTAGTCTTTGTAACTACTTCACATTGAATTTTCTCTTGGAGTTCTGTTTGTCTTTGTTTCGTCATATTTTTGCACATCACTTTGGTTTTACTTTTATTAACGTAGAATCCCGCAACTGATCCAAATTCTTCAATTTTTTCCATCAATTGTGGTATTTTCTCGATTGGATCTTGAATCATGAACATTACATCGTCTGCAAATGCCCTGTATTTATATGCAAAACCTTTCACTGTGAGTCCTTCAATGCTGTTATCTTTTCTTATCATTGTGAATAATATTTCCAGTATCCAAATAAACAACAACGGGGATAGCGGGCAGCCTTGACGTGTTCCTTTTTGAACTTGGAAGAAATCTGTTCTTTCTTTATTTATATTCAAAGCTGCTTTCTGTTCTGAGTAAATTGCCACAATCATGTTTAAAAAAGACTGTCCTATATCCATTTTTTCAATAACTTGCAGCATGAACTCCCAATTTAAATTGTCAAAAGCTTTTTCCGCATCTAAAAAGAGGAATCCAACTTCTTTTTCTGGATGTTTGTCATAGTATTCAATTGCATCAATCACCACTCTTAAATTGGCCGAGAACAGACTGGCAATTTGCCGCGGGATGGGACCCGGGCTGACAACGACTCAATATCGGGTTAAATGGGATGTTCACACAGGCACATCTGCCTGGCGTCCCCCACCCGTAGCCTACCGGTGCTCTTGCGCTTCACTGCCGGATTAAAAAAACACCTGATAAAAGCCGGCGCAAATCTTGAAAGCCTGCGTTTGTCGCGCGTTTCTCCGCTTCCGGGGAGTCTGAACGCACAGCCGAAAAGCTGGGAGCAACCCACGTTGGGCATGAGGCAGCAGCGGTGTGATTGGCTGCGCTCTGCTCCACTGCCCAATGCAGTGCCGGCGTTGCAGGACAAAAAAAAAAAAATCGGCAAAATGCGCTCATGCGCTCATGCACACATACACCCACAGCCGAATTAATGGGGAAACAGCGAATATAGCGCGCCGCCGGCGCGGCAGTCTGAACGCTCCCGCGTGGCTCCGTCCCGTATCTTCCGACAGCGGCCCCTGCTGTGTGGACGGGAAAACCCGGTACTGTTTAATCCGGGGGTTTTTTGCCGCGACTGGCTACCGGGGCAAATTGCCAGTCTGTCCTGGGCCACTGTCTCTGATTTGTCTATTTGGTAAAAAACCAGCTTGTTCTTCCGCTATAGTATCTTTCAAATATTTTTTCAGTCTTTCCGAAATTATTTTTGCAAATAATTTGTAATCATTACTTAATAGCGATATTGGTCTATAATTCTTTACTTCAGTTAAGTCCAAACCTTCTTTGGGTATCAATGAAATATTTGCTTCTTTCCATGAATCTGGGATCCGTTTAGTCTTTCTTATCTCGTTCGACAGAAGTACTAAGATAGGTGTTAGCTCCTCCTTAAATTTCTTATAAAACTTTGCTGTAAAGCCATCTGGACCTGGAGCTTTGCCCAACTTTGCATCTTCTATCGCCATTGTCACCTCTTCCTTTGTTACTAAACCATTTAATAACTCTTTAATTTGTTTTCCCAGCTCTGGAACTTCGATAGTCTCCAAATATTTCTTAATTTTCTGTTGATCAATTCCTTTCTTTTTAAAAAGTTTGGCGTAGTATTTGAAGAAGACTCTTTTTATGCCTTTCAGATTCATAACATCCTTTCCATCTTCAGTAATCTTAGTTATAAAATTCCTTTCTTTTCTATTTTTCAATTGCCACGCTAAAAATTTTCCTGGTTTATTTGCACCCTCAAATGCTTTTTGCTGTAATTTCTTCAGATTCCAGTATAATTCTCTATTTAATAGAACATTCAATTGATCCTGCAGAAAGTGGATCTCTTTAATAATCTTTTTCTTCCCTGGCCTTTTCTTTTTGTCGAATTTTTTCATGGAGGTCATTTTGTTGTTGCATCCTTTGTTTTTTATCTTTAGAGTTCAGAGAGATAAGCAAACCTCTCATTACCGCTTTGTACGTGTCCCATACGACTTGTATATCAGTACCTTTGTTTAAATTCAGTTCAAAAAAACTTTTCGTTTCTTTTTTTAAAGTTTCATTAATTAATTTTTGATCCAATAAGTCCTCATTAATTCTCCAGTATAATTGTTTCGGTTTTTCTTTAGATATCCAAAGTAAAGGGTTGTGATCTGAATTGGTTTTCGGTAAAATTTGTATTTTGTAGGTTTTCTGCGCCATCTCCTCTGACATCCAAATCATATCGATTCTGGAGAAGGAATTATGTCTGTTAGAATAAAATGTATAATCCTTTGTCTTAGGGTTCCACTTCCTCCAAACGTCTTCTAGTTTCTCTTGTTTCATTAGCTGGAAAAAAATTTTTGGCAGCTTTCCAACCGCCTCTCCACTTGCTTTGGACTTTCTGTCCAATACATTGTTCACTGTGCCATTAAAGTCTCCTGCAAGGACTATTTGATCATAATTTAAACAGTCCAACTCTTTCGTCAAATCATTAAAAAAGGTCTCTTTTGCACCATTGGGTGCATATATATTTACAAGCAATGTCTTTTTTCTATTCATCATTATTTCCACGCCAACATATCTTCCTTCTTTGTCTGAGAAGATTTGTTTAGGTTCCAATTCTTTGGTAATGTATATCACTGTTCCTTTTTTCTTATTAACTGCTGATGAATGAAATTCTTCTCCCAATTTTTTATTAACCAAATATTTATTATCTTGTTTTCTGATATGTGTTTCTTGTAAACAAATTATGTTACATTTTTGTTTCTCTAGCCAATGATTCACTAATCTTCTTTTGTTTGGTGAATTTAGTCCATTTACGTTCCAAGATAAAAATTTGTAATCCATAGTTGTTTTGAATTAAATATCTTTAAAATCATCAAAATTGTTCTCTTTGAATCTGTACATGTCTCCTTCCGTTTTAAGGGTATATCTCACCGAATTGTATGCAAATGATAATCCATATGGAATCTCCCATCTAAACCTGATACTCATTTCTTTTAACCTATCTGTTAGTTTCTTGAATTTCTTTCTGTCTTGTAAGATCGATCTCGGAATTTCTCTCAAAATTATTTTTTCCCATTAATTTCCAACGGTTGTGTAAATTGCTTCTTGAAAACGTCTTCCTTCATTTTTGTAGTCACAAATTGAACAATCACATCTCTGGGTAATTGCTTTCTCTTGGCATAAGCTGAATTTACTCTGTAAATCAGGTCAAAGTCTGGATCCAAGTCTCCAACATCTTCCCCTATATAAGTTGTCAATGTGTTAATTACTAAAGCCCGTAAATCCTGATCTTCCTCCTCTTCAATTCCTCTCAATCTCAAGTGATTCTGAGTGGCCCTATATTCCATCATGGACTCCAGTCTTGTATTTTCTGACAGGGTTCTTTTGACTTTCTGTTCCATTTCTTCTGATTTTGTCACCAGACTTTTAACCTCTTTTTTAACTTCTTCTGTATCTTTTTTTATTCCTGCCACTTCTGTTAGTACCAGTTCTTTCAACTCTTCCATATTTTTTTCTGTACTTGAACTTGTACTTGTTCTATTTGCTCCAGTTGTATTTGCAGCTGTTGTTGCAGCTGTTGTTGCAGCTGTGATTCTATTTGCTTTCCCAAACTCTGCACCACTTCAGTCACCCGTTTCTCCATCGCTTCCATGGCAGCCTGCCACTCTTTTTTTCCTTTGCAGTCATTCTTGGACTAGGTGATGAGGCAGCCCTTGGTCTTGACCTCAAATCCGTCTTGAAAGCGAGCTCAGGGCTAATCGATCTTTATATTATCAATCTTCAAGCCAAATCGCCACCTTTATAGCTTCTTCCAGTGCTTTTTCGGCATAAAACTAACTTTTTAAAATTTAGTCCTCCTCAAAATGGCGGGCGCAATTTCTCTATGATTTTCTGGCTAGAGTAGGCTCCTTCAAAACTTCCTGTTTATCTGTCCGTCACTGTAATCCAACTTCCGGTGTCACACTCTAAACCGGCCGTCTACTTCCGGCACAGCCACATCGAAAACATCCACTCTAGCCTACTTCCTGTATCATAGAATCACAGTCAGTTTCGTTTCTGCTACGCAACGTTTAGTCTTAGCTGACCACAGGAATGCAAAACAAAGTCACTTTTCGGCCGTTTTCTCTAAAGGAAAGCTTTCTTTTTACTTTTAAATCAAGCGGATTAGTTCATTGAAGCTTTTTACGCTTATCCGTGCGTGTAGATTTTACGGTCTTCTTTAAACCGGTTAGCAATTGTTCATTTGTTACCTTACTTGTAATCTCGGGGTTTCGCAGTGCTTCTTCTGTAAACGATGTTAGTCTTGATGTTAAAGAGGTCGGTAGATGATGAATTTATGCTGAATTCTCAGCCCAGCTGGTATCTGTAGTGCTGATTTGCAACTGCCCTCTTCGCGGAAGGAGATCAAAATGTAAACAAGCTTCCTCCGAAGCTTATCCACACCGATCTCAACTCCCTCTCAGGCTTGGCTGCTTGCTTGCCACCCCCCCGCCTGGGGAGTGCTGCGCTGGACCAGGTAGAGCCCAGACTGTCGTCAGATACCGCTGTGCACCCTGCACAAATCGCAAAGTGTGTCAATTCGCCATTTTAACTCCGACCGGAAGCCTCATTTAGTTTCAGTCCGGTAGTCACAACTTGGTGCCAAAATGGTAATTGCATTGGCTGGGGCTTCAGGGCAAACAGGAGACTCCAGATCAAAGCCACTGCCAAGATCTGGCTCTCCATCGCACCCCCTGCTTCAGGTATCCCTCTCCTGGGATATCCCTAGGAGTCTGGGAAACCCAGACTCCCCCAATCCACGCAATTTGGGTGGCTGCTGGAGCAGAGCTCTGCAACTCCCCGTGATCTCGTTGCACCAAAACCAGAAACCCAGGCCTTGTTCTTCCTAAATTCCATCCCCAAATTTCCAGAAGTCACCAGGCCTGGAGTTGGCAAACCTACCCCATTGTGATGACGCTTTGTTTTGGAGTGCTTGAAGATTAATGATATTCTCTTCCCCCTTGAATTTGTAATTCCTTGTCTGTTAATGGAAGGTTCTCTTTCCTTCCCCATCCCAAAGTTCAGCTGGCGTTGCCATGCAGCTACTTCAAATGGCATTACTAAAGATTCTTAAATATGACTGCCATGATGAACTGTGACAAGAGTGTGTCAGGGCATTGGACAATACTGTAGCCCAAAAGCAATGCCTTTACACTGGACCAAAAAGGATGTGTTTTAGCCAAGAGGAGCCATGTGCCTAAGCAGCATGCCAAAGCCAAATGTAGACTCCTGGACTACAAGAAGTCTCCTGCTTCTGCATCTCCAGCAATAGGATTCAGACCAGCAGCCCTGACCTCCGTATAAGCAGAAACAGCAGCAGATCACAGAGGGAAGCCATGCTCTGCAAAAAAGACAAGGTGTTCTTACACAGACGCTATGAACAATCCCCTTCTCCATTACTCAGGCATTTCCCCCACCTCCACATATTAACATAACCAAAAGAAGCATGCATTCCTCTCCAGACTGAAACAAAAGGATGTACCTGATGATGACATCAGTAAGCCATCAAGTCTTCCTGCATCCCATCAAGATAATGCAGCTGTCAAGCATCTGGTTGTTAATCCCAAGCACTGGTCCTGCAACTTGGATTGTTCTCTTCATTTCCTTCTTTTATCTTTTCCATTTCCTGAAAGGGGTCACTTCTAGCTAGCCATTACCTGCAATTGCCCAACAATTAACCCCTTTGTCTGACCCATTAAAAGTTTAAGTTTCTCAATATTTCCTGGGGACCAGGTGACCTGAAAGGTGCTAGCCTCAGATCACAAATCAGGTATAAAAAGACAGCATTTAGCCATTGCTCTCTCTCTTGCTTTTACCTCTTCTAACCCCACCCTATCTTTCTGATTCCATTTCTTGTGCAGTTTGGGACCTCTCCATGTGTGTTGCTGGTCAACTCGCAACCCCTTCCCTCATTTTATCCCTTTTTCGCTGCAGAGTCAACTTGCCTCACCAGACAGGTAAAGTATCGCCCCACCAACAACACTTCCTGCTAATGCAAATGTCTCTGTACTTTTCTCTCTGAATTCTTAGTCCTGTATTGTGTGTGTGTGTGCGTGCTTGATTTTATGTCTGTATGTGTGAGAATCCTTCAGTAAAGAAATCACTGCTTTAGTAATTTAGCCTCAGCATCTATTCCTGGGGACTGGGAAATCAAATTCCCATATACACAGGTTCTGATCCTATATTTAATGCCTATTGCCATTTATTCATAATTCCTCACATTTATTAATAAATTAAGGCAATTTGGCTAACACTGGAGAGCAATCCTTTTTTCATTTGCAAGCCTTTTGTTATGCAGGCAGCCCTTGAGAAAGAAATCCCTTATGGAAGAAGTTTTTCCCCCCTGACTATACTGTTCTCTTCCTACCTCTCATTTTTAAATTCACTATTTGGTTCCAAAAGTCCATTTTGGTTTTTTGTTGTTGTTGATTTTTCTTTACAGCTTCAATTCTTTTTAAAACTTTATACAACAGAAAACAACTTTTTCATCCCCTTTGTTGTAATTTTTCTTGAGCATATCTCATATCAGGAATCCCTTATTTTCAAGATTATATATTATACAGGTTTTGAGCCTATCAACCCAGTCCAGGGATAAGAGGCACAATTCCAGATACTGCCAGCATGTACAGGATTTTACTTCTCCCTCACTCCAGTCCAGGAATGAGAGCTACCAAAATCCCATATGCTTCAGGAACACTTAAACAAACCCAAGAGTATGTCCGCACACACTCCTGGCTTACCAGTAGTCACTGCCACCAAGATCTCTTACATCAAGGCCCTCACCAAGGCTCAGGAGCAGAGATCTAAACTCCTGCCTGGTCTAGAGGACTTAGCAATTTTACCAGCTCTGTGCCAGAGCTGCTAACAACTATTTAATCTAGTGGTAGCCACATCAGCTGTGTCTGGCTCAGGCAACAAGATTTAGGCTTAGAAGTCAAGTTGCAACATAGGACACAAACCCAGATAATATTGAGGAAATATTATCTTTAATCAGTGCAGAAGCATGCATATAACAAGAGACTAGCAAGAAGGTGAATAAAACAAATAACACCTATAGCATAGACAACTCTAACTACACATAGAGGTATTCATCGTTACCAGTCATTCAGAGATACCAAGTAATTCAATGTCCTTTGTGTAACCAGGGAATCTTGATGATGGACCACATGATTGCTGTGAGCAGTTAAGTCCAGCTTCGCTGCCTACTAGTAAAATTCCATGTTGCAGGTATACACTCCAAAGGGGAACTCTCTCTCAGAAAGGAGCTCTCTTTCCAAGAAAACTCTCCCTCTCTTCCCATAGGGTGATCACAATTCCCTCCCTTTCCCATCATAATTGAATATGGCCATTTATCCAATCACAAGAGGATGAAGGGGTGTGCCCAAATCTCTGGGCTGACGTGACAGAAGCCATGTCAGAGGAGCTTTGATGTGTTAATGTCTTGGGACAGCTGTGTCCCCCAGCTTGGGAAGACGTCTGGATGTCTGCTCTTCCCAGCAAAGGTGTCAAAGGGTCTTGTATATGGATATCAGGCTTGGCATCTGGCATGCCATCTGTTGCAGGTGACAAAAGTCACATGGACATGTTAGCAGCTAGGCCATTTGGCCCTAGCAGGAATGATTCAGGAAAGGTTTTTCCTATACATATATATTTATTCATTATGTCAGTAGTGTGTTATTACTTTTCACTTTTAAGTTTTGTCTTATCTTCCCATTCTTATAGAAGTGGATCTCTTTTAAACTTCTTGGCAAATTTGTTTGACAAGATTTCTCATTTCTCAGCATTTTTCTTCATTTGCTTTCTCAATGCCATTTATAGTTAACATTTCATCTCTTTAAGGTTTTATGAATTATGTTTTCCCTCTTGTTTTCATCATCTATTTGGTTTTCTGATCAACTGTTCTTTTACAACCACACCTTCAGTGCTCATGAGGCTAATTTCACCATTTAATGTTTACCCCCGCTTCACCTTGGATATATTGCTACAACTTGAGTTTGCTGAGTGTTTATGTTAGAAAGTCATTTACATTTTCCATGTTCTTATCATGGTAAGCATCCATTAAGACCATAGCAAGGAATTTGCATAGCTCAGTAGATCTGTCGTGGTCACTTTCAATATTCTTTCTTTTAAGTTTTGGACATATAAAAGGCTTACTTTTGGCCACACATCCATT
The DNA here is from genome assembly GCA_029375565.1 of Gekko gecko. Lineage (NCBI taxonomy): Eukaryota > Metazoa > Chordata > Lepidosauria > Squamata > Gekkonidae > Gekko > Gekko gecko. Next base: position 228,645,965 of record JAPDNY010000002.1, read on the forward strand.
CTGTTTTTGGTTTAGTAATGTACATGCCTGGACCCCCTTCAACCATGGTTCCTGCCAGCAAGAAAAGAAACTCTATACATGCTCAGAGGAACTGTATCCTTCACAGGTACCAGTCGCTATAGTTAGGCAGGTTTCAGTTGGTGGCAGGTTCAAACCTCCAACTTTCTCCCTGAGTGAAATCTCCATGGTGCCGTAGCTCGAGCCATGGAAAGGTGCCTCTCACTGTATTGTGAATCGACAGAGGTTTCATAGAATCATAAATTGTTAGAGTTGAAAGGGACCTTGCAGGTCATCTAGTCCAACCCCCTGCACTCTGCAAGAGCATAGCCAAAAGATAGCCCTACAACATACTCGAAAGATGGTCATCCAGCCTCCACTTGAAAACGTCCAGCAAAGGAGCATCCACCACCTCCTGAGGCAGTCTGTTTCACTGCTCAACCACTCTTACAGTTAGGAAGTTTCTCCTGATATTTAGCTGGTATTGACTCCCTTGTAATTTCCACCCATTAGATATAGTCTTGCAATCCAGAGCAAGAATAAATAAATCTGCTCCATCTTCTACATGACAGCCCTGCAGATATTTCAGATGTCCCCTCTAAGCCCTCTCTTTCCCAGCCTAAACATACCCAACTGTTTCAGCCTTTCCTCATAAGACTTGGATTCCAACCCTCTCACCATCCTGGTTGCCCTCTTCTGGACATGCTCAAGCTTGTCAACATCCTTCCTAAAATGTGGTGCCCAAAACTGGACACAGTACTCCAGGTGAGGCCTGACCATAGCAGAATAGAGCAGAACTACCACCTCCCATGATCTGGACACAATGCTTCTGTTAATGCATCCTAAGATTGCATTAGCTTTCTTCACAGTCACATCACACTGCAGGCTCATGTTTAGCTTGTGATCAACCTGAACACCTAGATCCCTTTCACATGTGCTGTTGTCAAGACAAGTTCCTCCCATTCTATATCTGTACCTTTGGTTTTTTGTACCTAAGTGTAGGACTTTGCACTTATCTCTATTGAAATTCATTTTATTTGTCTCAGCCCAGTGTTCCAGCCTATGTAGGTCATTTTGAATCCTGGCTCTGTCTTCTTCAGAATTAGCAATCCCAACCAGCTTCATGTCATCTGCAAATTTGATAAGCATCCCCTCTATGTCTTCCTCCAGGTCATTTATTTAAAACATTGAACACCACTGGGCCCAGGACTGAGCCCTGCGGCACTCCACTTGAGACTTCCCTCCATGTAGATGCAGAGCCATTTACGAGCACTCGTTGGGTATGATTTTGCAACCAACCATGAATCCATCCAATGGTTACACCATTCAGCCCACATTTAACCAGCTTATCCTCAAGGATATCATGAGAAACCTTGTCAAATGCTTTACTGAAATCTAGATACACTATGTCCACAGCATTGCCAACCATTTTAGTAACTCTGTCAAAAAAGGAGATAAGTTTGGTCTGGCATGTCTTATTCTTGATAAACCCATGCTGGCTACTACCAATTAACTAATCTGCTCTAGAATTTTCCCAGGTATTGATGTCAAACTGACAGGCCTGTAATTTCCTGGGTCCGTCTTTTTCCCTTCTTGAAGAACAGGACAACATTCACTCTTCACCAGTCTTCCGGCACAACACCAGTACTCCAAGAAATCTCAAAGATTAGAGCCAGAAGCTCTGAAATAACATTTGCAATTTCTTTTAGCACACTGGGATGCAAGCCATCTGGCTCCGGAGATTTGAAAGTATTTAAGACAGCAAGATGCTCTCTAACCATCTCCTTACTTACTCTGGACTGACAGTTCCTCCTTCCTTCATATGTCCTGCATTCTTCAGTTTGTATACAGCTCACCTTATGGTTAAAGACTGACACAAAGTGAGAGTTAAGTAATTCCGCTTTGTCTTCATCCCTTAAGGCTTGACTGTCTTCCCCTAGCAATGAGCTTACCCCATCCCTGTTCTTTTTGCTTCGAACACAGGCATAGAAACCTTTCTTGTTATTTTTAGTCAAGCCATTTGGGAAGTCTGATCCTTCCCTTCTGTTTCTGCCCCCCCTTTTTTTGATCAGGTAGCGATGTGTGCATAAGTGCATAATCACCCCTGGTGTTATCAATCACTGTGGCCAAGTAGTCATTCTGGATCAAGAGTTCCTGGGGAAGTTGTTTTTGAGTGACAAATCCTCCCCACCCAGAAAAACCCCTCTCTCCTGTTTCTGCATCAGAGTTGCTGTTTGAGAGCATCCCATGATTGACTCAAGGGTAAATGTACTGAAATCAATGGGACTACTCTCATGTAAATCTGCACTCTCCCCCCCATGTAGTCCATGGAAAATAAGCAAAGTGAAGGAGGCTGAGAGGGGCCGCAGTACTTGCCAGAGGGATTGCAGAGCTGTCAAAATGGAGTGGTGCATCATTGAACAAACACTTCTGCACATGCATAGAAGACAATTTTTTAAAAGGATGCCACCTGACCACCCACTCTGGTTACCACATAGCAATAATCTGAATGGTCAACCACAGCATGAGCATGCAGTGAAGCCAGTCCAGGCTGGGATGTCTGATCAAAACTCTCCATTACACATCAAAATGGAGAAATTAGAGGCGGAGCCAGAGCGCACCAAGTCTGTTGTCTGACTGCAGCCTAAGATAGACTTTTATATTGTAAGAGACCACAGGAATAATTTAGTTAGTCTGGCATGTCTTTAATTTTTAAGGCCTCTTTGTGCATTGTACAGAAGCATTGAGAGAGAAAATATGAGTGAGCCACACTACCCTTTCTGGAAGCAGAGTGAGAGGAAGTAAAAATTCTGTCTTTTCTATTTCAGTGGAATGGGCAAAGCAGCCCACACGACGTCTGGGTTCCACAAATTCTCCAAACAACATTTTCCATAGACTGGCCATTCTTAACTGTGTCCTAAGTGACCAAGCTGCACTTTGCCACTGCTGCCCAGCCCAGGTCCAAGATTACATGCAGAGTTTCTGCATCTGGGGCATGCTTTGGACCCAGCCAGGGAACTGTGAGAGAATGGCTTAGGGTGTGGCTAACTGCATTAAACCATTTCTGAGTATGGGTCTTTTCTGGCCCTATTACCAGTTTTTTTAAGCTAAAGATGCTGTGTGGGTTGATGCAGAAGTTTAAGATTCAAAACATGTACCATCACTAAGTGCAGGAAACCTTGCATACCAAATAAAGCTTGACTTTTAAACATGTCTTAACTGTTTTGTAACCTTTAATTCCCCCCTCAAAAAATCCCGGTTAATTGACCTCTTTTGGTGTGAACAGGTGAGTTGCACGGTAGTTGAGTGACAGGCAATGCTCCCTCTAAGCTGTGCAGTCTTGTGGGCAAAAGTTCTACTTTGTGAGCTACTGGCATTAAAGTTGTGAGCAAGCAATTTGGCTACTGCATAAATTAGTTTGCTCTGGAGCCATCCTTCCTGAGCTAAGACAAAAATGTGTGAGCCAGAGGATAAAAAACTGTGAGCTAGCTCACACTAAGTCAGCTTAGAGGGAACACTGGCAGGGTCAAGAATTTTAGATTATTTTTTCTTTCAAAATACACTTCATCGTGAAAACTAGCATTCATGCCACTGACCTGGAGAGAACGTAGCCATAGGATGGAACCATGGTTTAATGCAGAAGGTTCCAGGTTCAACCCCTGGAATCCCCAGTTACTATCAGGTAGCAGGTGATGTGAAAGAACTTTACTTGAGAACCTGGAAAGTTGCTGCCAGTCAGAGTAGACAGTAAGGACCTTGAGGGACCCATGTTCTGACTCAGAATAAGACAATGCATGCGTTTAGGAGCAGCTCCATAACTAGAAAATGTTAACTGATAGAAATAGTATCATTAACATTCCTTTGGCATCCATTGTGTAGAAATAACATAGAAATGGCATGGAAATGGTATATAAAAAAGGTGTAAACAAAAAAAATTAAAATTGTACATTTGCCAAAGAAACAAGATGGGACAAAACCAGTCTTCCTGACAATACATAAATGTGAGGTGGAGGTAGTATTTGTACATCTACAAATTCCAAAGCTATGGTCTTGTCGGAAGGAGGGGATTTTTTTTGTATTTTTAAAAATATGCACGTGTGCACCTGAAAGTCATGACAACCTCTGGTGACTGACTGTGTGCACCTGGAAGTCAGTAGGTGACCCCTACTGGGGGCCTGGAGGATATTTAGAGATGTGGCTGAATAAATCCTGCCCCCACCTTCCACCTCTGGTATTTCAAGGAGGTCTCCCATCCAAGTACTTGCCAGAGTCGACCCTGATTAGCTTCCAAGATCCAACGAGATTGGGTTTGCCTGGGCTATTCAGGGCAGGGCAAAAGGAAGGGAAATTTTGATCAGTTGCAGCTCTCTTTCTCTCAGCATTCTCCAAAGCCATACCAGGGCCTGAGTTAAATATGAGGCTGGTAGGGCAAAGAGCTTCCCTTTGTGACTTTAAACAAGAGCCTGTGCCATCTGTGTTGCGAACTGTGCAAAGCAGCTAAGTGTGCTTAGTTTGACGTGAAGCCTTTGGAGATGCTGTGCTGGTGTGCGAAGAATGCACAACTGCTTTGCACAGGTTGCCACCCAGTTTAAATGAGACACTGAGCCTATGTCAAGGCACACAGGGAGCTCTTTGCCTCATCAGACTCATGTTTAAATAGAGTCTGAGGTGAGCAAGGAGCTAATGGCAAAGAAAAGACCAACCTGACTTCAATATTTATTTATTTAAAACACTTTTAATGAAGCAGTTCATAAGCTAAATCTTACTTTCTTTGCTGAACTTCATTATTTTCAAGTATACAGAAGAGATTGCTACAGAGCTGTTTTCAGTGTCCAAACTTAAGCCTGGAATACATAAAGACAGATTAATGGGTCAGATTCCATGAATCCATTCCACTAGTGAAGGTATTTTCCTCCCAAAGAATATATCTGTTAGTGGAACAGATCCATGGCATCCAACTTAATGAGCCCTTGAGCAAATACAAAATACATCTCCAAACTGCATTCCAAAGTGCATTCACCTCTTCATTCTACAGAGCTGGAGCCATGATGGAAAAGGCCCAGGCTCTAGTCAATGCCAGATGGGCCACCCTAAGTGATGGAATAGCCAAAATACCATAGTTGGCGCAGAGGAATACACAGAAGGAGACAGTTCTTCAAATTAGGGATGGACATGAACCAGCTGATGAGCTAAAGTTCCTCATGAATTTTGGCCTGTTAGGGGTTCATGAACTGAGGAACCAAGACGAACTACCATGAATTTTGGCACAATTTGTGGTGGCTCCTGACAATTCATGAAGAGGAGAGAGCAAGGATTCACCCCTGCCTTCTGCTCTCTGTAAGAAACAGCTGAGTGGCTGGGAGCTCCCCACTGCTCAGTTGTTTGGTTTAAATGGCTCAAAGCCCAGCTCTCAGCTTCCCATGACTTTACATGGGAGCAGAAAGCAAGGTTTAATGAACAGAAAATGGATTTCAATGGCTCTGCTTTCTGCTCCCCACAAAAAGCTCCCAGCCATTGACTTCCAGTTTATGCAGCAGCAAGGTCAGTAACATCTCAGGGAGCTCCTGGGACATACTGAACTGACCCACTTTTTGGGGGGGTCTAGAGGACTCTAGACCCAAGGAGACCCCTGGTCTGAAAACAGTGGGGTGCTTTTTTGTGTCACCTCTCTTGGCTAGAATGGGGGAGGAGACATGGGAATAAGCCCCAATTTCCCAGTGGGCACAGTGCCATTTTTGGGCTTCCAGCTACCTGCATGGAACAACTGAAGATAAACAACAAAGAGAATCTGTCTGCAAACTTCTCAGGACTGTAAGGCAATTAAAGGTTTAAAGGTTTACCCTCCCTATTTGGCTATAAATACTTTTACACAAGAGAATTTGGAGAAGGAATGGAAGCAAGAGACAGTAGTAAAAGCCTGTTTATCTCTCTCCTTTTTTTTCCTCTGCTTGCTCTCTAAATGAATTCAACTTTCACTTTCTTTTATCTCCCTGAGACTGGGAAAGCTATAATTAAAGGAACTCATAAGTAAATAATTGGAGAGACTGAAAGATCTAAAGCAGTTACAATTGGACTTTGAGCTGGATTTAGTTTTTCTGTTGATAGGAAAAGAAGATTGCAGAACGTAAGCTGGATGGTAACCAGAAGTGGTACTTAGAAGCTAGAAGCTATTTCCCTACCTAACTTTGTTGGATTATAAATCTGGAGAACACTATCTACTCTCCTAGCTACCTTTGTTCGATTATAAATCTGGAAAACATTGGTTGTTTTCCCACCTTCCTTTGTTGGATTATTTTTTGTTGTTGTTGTTACTTTTTAACTGTTATTATTACTGGAAAACTGATTTTGACCTGTTAGACTTTATTGGATTTTACCTGATTGGAATATAAAAGAAGTTTGGATTTCCTGTATTATTTCCCATCTGCCATTGGTTTTGGATTTGCCTTTATTCACACTTGGAATATATTGGAAACTAACTAAACTGGAACTGGTACTTAGCTGTGATCTGGAGAACTGTAAACAGACCTGATGGAGAAACATGATATGCCTGGGCTACTGAAGAGATACAGAAATGATTGAAGAGACCTGAAATCTGTCCATTTCTTTCTCTTCGTTTGTTTGTGTATGCATGTATTAAAGGATACTTAGAGAATTTTTTATATGACAAGTGTTGGATTTAAAGTGTTATAAACTAGCAGAATGATTTAAGTGAAAATTTGTGGGGAGATTGGATTGGAAAATACTTATCATACTGAGTTTAATTTATGGTTTGATATTGACTCTTGATATTTTAATATTGAACTTGATAAGATAGAAAATAAGGGGGAGGGGCAAATAGTAAAGATCTTGGGAGATTAAGTGTATAACAGAATTAAGAAGCTGGGAATATGAGTAAGCCAACAAAAAGAAAAATACACCCCCAACATCTGCAGCATCTTCGCCTACTATACAGACTAAATTACTGGGAAATATGCTGAAACTGGAATCTTTGAAAGACTTCAAAAATGATATGCAAGTTATTTTTCAAATTAGTCTGAGCCAAATTAAGACTGATATACAAAATAAATTTCATGCAAGTTTAAGCTGGGTGCAGAATGACCTGCAAGACAGACTACAATCGGGCCCAAACCAGGTGCAGACAGCCTTAATACAAGTCACAGATCAAATGAAAAACTTAAACACTGAGATTGGAGATGTAAAAGTTAAAATGGCTAATCTTAACAAACAACTAATAGAAAATAAGAAGGAAAAAACAGAGGTGGGACAACAAGCCAAGAAGGTTGAAGAGAAAAGCTGAAGCAGCATCATTGAGGATGGACAGGTTGGATACACAGCAGAAGATGGCCCTGGACTCTATGATTCAATTGGAAATACATAGAGCTGCTTATGTACTGAGATTTCAAAATGTACCTGAACAAAAAGCAGAAGATTTAACTAGAGTTATGGCAGAAGGACTGGCGGACTTCATGGAAGTTGCGTATGAAGAAATGGAGAGGGAGATTAACTTTTTATATAGAGCTACCTCTGCCTATGCAAGGAAGAACAATCTTCCAAGGGAATTGCATGTGAAATTTACTAAGAAAACGGTCAGAGATCATGTGTGGAAAGAAGCACAGAATAATACACTTAAAATGCAAAACAAGGAAATAAAGATTATAAGAGAAATTCCCTGGAAAATAAGACAAAGAAGAAAATAATATGTATTTCTGACCTTCAAATTGACAGCAAATTCAATTATATTTCAATGGCTTATTCCAGAAGGAATTTTTTTCACATTTGAAGGTCAAAGATTTAGAATGGACTCCATCTTCAAAGCAAAAGACTTTTTTGAGCATTATGGAAAACTTTTACAATGGGAAGAAACAATGAAAGCAAAAACAAAAGCTACCACAATCAAAAAACAAGAGGAAGCATCAGCCTACCCAACAGCCTCAGATGAAGAACTTGAGGCCAGCACAGCCAAAATACCATCTCTGGAAGGTAGATCACAAAGAATGACAAGAAATAGAAATGGTGGTAACAACAGATCATAATGGACCCATCAACAGCCAAGGTATTATCGATAAATGTAAATGGACTAAAGTCACCTGAGAAAAGATGAAAGTTATTTAAACAATTTAAGAAGATAGATACAGATATTGTATGTTTGCAAGAGACACACATTATTTGCAAGAGAAAAAGATGAACATTATTTGATCAATAAGAAACTTGGTAAGTTATTCACCGCTTCAGACAATGTAAAGGAAAGAGGAATAGCTATATATATCAAAGAAAAATTAAAACCTATTTTGATATTCTCATCAGAAAATGGAAGACTGTTACTTGAAATAGATATTAGAGACAAGAAAATCTTATTGCTGGTGATATATGCACTGAATGAATCACAGGGCAAATTCTTTGAAAAGATGAAGGAAAGTATAACAAAATATGACTACATGAATATTTGTATAATTGAAGATTTTAACTCTGTTTTTAATCAAGACCTAGACAGGAGAACCATCAAGAAGATTAAAACTTTCAAAGGTTTACTTCCAAGGTCTTTTTTAGAATTGGCTGAAGAATATAAACCAATTGATGTTTGGAGAACTAGAAACCCAACTGGAAAAGACTATACTTTTTATTCAGACAGACATAAATCTTGGTCCAGAATTGATATGTGTTGGATTACATCAAATCTTTCCCAGGAAATTGAAGACATGGATATTATACCACAAACCCGCTATTATTGAACACTAAAGATAATTAAAAAAAAATAGATGGAGGCTGAATATACAACTACTTAAAAATTGACAACTTTTAGAGATGGCTAAGAAAGAAATGAAGACCTTTTTCAACAAAATATGAATGGAGAAACATCCATAAAGATAACTTGGGACACAAGCAAAGCTTTTTTTAGAGGACTGACAATTAGATTTGCAGCAGGAAAGAAAAGAGAAGGAATGAAGATATTTCAAGATATACTGAACGCTATTCAGAATACAGAGAAAGAATTCAAATTGGATCCTTCAAATGAGTAATTAAAGATGAAAATCAAAATATTACAACAACAACTCAACCTACTTTTATCAGAAGAAATGGCAAAAAAAATTAAATTTGCTAAACAGGATTATTTCAAAAATGCCAATAAACCGGGAAGATGGTTGGCTTACAAGTTAAGAAAAGAGAAAGAGAAAAGGATGATCCATTCATTGTATGATAAAGAGAGAAAAGAAGAATTTTCTAAGAATGGATTATTACACACAATTATATAAAAGAGTGGAAATCTCCAAAGAAACTCAGAAACAGTATTTAGATGAACAGGACTTACCCACCATTTTGGAAGAAAACAGAAAAATGCTGAATGATCCCATAACAATGATGGAAATTACAGAGGCTATTAAGAAACAAAATATAAATAAAGCACCTTGACCAGGTGGACTACCAGCTGAATAGTATAAAATATTTGAAGATGTGTTACTGTTACCATATGTAAATGTAATTTATTCTGTAATAGAAAAAACAGAGATACCAGAATCTTGGATTGAAGCAACTATATCATTGATTCATAAAGAAGACACAGATCCTAAAGAGATAAAAACTATAGACCTATTTCCTTGCTGAATTGTCATTACAAAATATTTGCAACTATCTTGGCTGCAAGGTAGAAAAAGTTCTAATAGACTTTATACATCAGGGCCAAGCAGGTTTCCTTTCTAAAAGACAGCTAAAAAACAATGTGAGAACAGTTTTAAATATATTAGACTACAATGAAGCACATCCAGAGAAACAGATGGCTTTGATATTTTTGGATGCTGAAAAAGCATTTGACAATGTCAACTGGCAATTTATTATTCAACAGATGAAAATAATTACAAGCCTTTGCTGATGTCTTGGTATTTATCTTAGAAGATCCAATGGAATTGATACAATTGATGAATTGCATTAATAAATATGAGAAAATGGTGGGAATGAAAACAAACCATCAGAAGACAAAAATGATTACAAAAAATATGACATTGAAACAGAGATGTGAATTAGCAGACTTACCTGGATTTCAACTGGAAAAGAAAGTCAAATATCTGAGTAGTAATATTACAGCAAAATGTAGTTCTCTGATAAATGATAATAAAGTGCTACAAGATATTTTAAAAGATCTAGAGAAATGGACAAAGCTGCAAGTATCACTAATGGGTAGAATAGCAATTTTGAAAATGAATATTTTATCACGTCTGATGTTTTTATTCCAGACCTTGCCAATATATATTAAACAAAGATTCTTTGATGAATTGAATAAACTGACGCAACACTTTATATGGCAAGGGGAAAAGCCAAGAATTAAATTGAAAGCCTTACAGGATGTGAAAGATCATGCTGGATTTGGAGTACCAGACTGGAAGAGTTACTATAGGGCAGTTACTATAGGGAAGAGTTACTATAAGGAAGCCTGCCTTAACAACTGGTCGAACAGCTTCAGCTGTTCGAATCCCACCGCGGTCGGGGTGAGCTCCTGGCCCTATGTCCCAGCTCCCGCCCACCCAGCAGTTCGAAAGCCCGTTAAAGGGTGAATAGATAAAAGGGGTACCTGCTATTAGAGCAGGGAGGCACCCGCCCCTTGTGTAGCAGCAACGGTGGAGAACAACAGACGGCGACGGCGGAAGAAACATGGCGGCTGGTGAGGGAAAGAGGTGAAGGGAGGAGGCCGGACCAACAAGGCGTGAAGGCGGAGCAACGCAGCAGGCCGGAGCCTGACGTGGACAGAGGCCGCTGCGAGCATATGCGGAAGTGCGGAGTGGTTCCGGCCTAGAGATGGAGTCGCGAGGGCCAGAAAAGTAGAACTTCAAAAAGACCAGTGCCGGAAAAAGGACGCTGCTGGACTGTCCCCCTCACAAGAAAAATCTGCTACAACAGGAGAAAGGGTGCCTGGTAGGATACTCACCTCCCCTATACATATGTGGCCCTAGGTTAGGAATGCTTAAATTGGAATATATGTAAGCCGCTCAGAGCCCTTAGGGGGTGAGCGGGATAGAAGCTGAAATAAATAAATAAATAATAAATAAATAATAAGTTTGGTTTGGTTGAGAGAATGGATTTTACCTGAAGATCATAGGCTGCTGACTCTAGAAGGACATGACTTAAAACTGGGATGGCATGCGTTTTTATGGTATGGGAAAGCTTCTGGACATAAATATTTTAAAAATCATATGATAAGAAGATCATTATTGACAACCTGGGAAAAGATTTGTCCACTTATATATACTAAAATTCCAAGATGGGTATCTCCAGTGGAAGCTTTTTCTCAACCAGCTTTGACTTCAAAACAAACAGTTATTAGCCCAGCACATCCGGTCAGTACGGCATGGTGATGGGCTGTGCGCGGGCTTGCTCCGTGCCGCTCATTCCCCTTTCGTTCCTTTTGGAGTCCCCCTGGTTGCCAGGCGGGCTCCGCCAGACTTCCCGGAGAGAGGTCTGGTGGCAGGGGGCTCAGTTCCAGCCCCACCCTGTGCCTGGGAAGTGCGGGGGGAGTGCCTGGGTCTGCCCCGAGGCGGAAGCATATAGCTGGGTGCCATGTTCTTCCCAGCCGCGACCATCCATTTCTTTTAATTTACGTGGACTTTGAGTTAAGTTTGGATGAGGATTTCTATGGCAATGCACTATATGGGAGTTCTATGAGTATGGCAATTTATAAGACATAAAAGAAGAGTGGATTGCTTACATATACACCCCAAACTTTTTTGTTTGCCCAAGAGTGGGAAGGATTGGCAGCCAGAAAAGGAATGGGAAAATATTGTCGCTGTTTTGATTTTTGTGTGAACGGGGCTTGAGAATTTCATATATGCCAGATATTGAAAGATTGACTGATTTAAATGGAGAGTAACTGTGTAGTGAAGATGGAGCAAGAAGAGGGAGCAGGGGAAGAAGCGTTTGATGATAACACACAAGTGGGACAGTGGAGCAATTTTTAAAAATACTGAGAGACGAAATACAAAAAGGTTTTGAGGTAGCATGTTAAGTATGAGACTTAACGCAGGAGGTAAGTTCAAAGTGATTCAGCTTTATTTAGCTCCAAGGTTTAGACCAGCTAAGGACTAGACCAGCTAGACAAAAACACAGTCAAAAGCAGCGATTTATATACAATCCTGGCTGAGGTAGCCACGCCCACAATAATAAAGATACCCAATAAGAATAGTGCATAATAACCAATCATAGCTTAGAAATAAGGACCAATCATTTCTTACTTCAATCACCAATCAGAGATGTTCCCTCCATAAGCCCTTTGATTGGGCAATACTTTGGATCCGCATAATGAGCACCTGCTCTGCTTATGCTAGCCTTATGTCTATGAAGACATAACAACTCCTCCCCCCTTAGATGGAACACACTCGTAATCAGACAAGTAGGGAGGGGCCCTTCTGCTTCGCACCGACCGTCTTAACTCTGGGGCTTCTGCTGGTTCAGGGTCTGCACTAGGCTCAGCGCCAGGCATTGCTGGGCTGTCAGGCTCTCCAGGGTCTGTGAGTCCAGGGTTCTGCCCTGACTCAGGTTCTTGCCGAGAACCAGCAGCACTCACCTTGTCCGGAGGCGAGTGGGATTGCTCCCTGGGCCCATATGTATCTCTGGCCTCTCGCTCCTGTTCCGCAGGAGCCCACCGTTGCCAGAGCTGATCTATGTGGTGGCGTATCTTTCGGCCGTCAGATAGCCTCACCACATACATCCGAGACCCTAAGCGATTTGTGACTTCAGCAGGAAGCCACCGGTGCCCCTCGGAATAGTTTCTGGAAAAGACCCAGTCTCCGGGCTGGAACTCCCTGGATGGTACGGCCGGTTCGGGTCTTACAGTTCTGCTACCATCCAGGTCGAGGAGGGTTGTCAGCTTCCTCCCCATGAGCAGCTCGGCCGGGCTTTTCCCTGTGGCAGAGCTCGGTGTTACATGCTGCCACAGGAGGAAATCGGCCACACGATGGTCCCAATCCTCGCCTTGTAGTCGGGCGAGGGTCTCCTTAGTTGTTCGAACCATCCGCTCCGCCTGGCCATTCGAAGCAGGATGGAACGGCACTGTTATGATGTGCCGGATGCCGTAACCCTGTAGGAAGTTGGCGAACTCCCTAGAGGTCAGTTGAGGGCCGTTGTCACTGACGACCACTTCAGGTAGCCCATGGATGGCAAAAAGTTGGCGCGAAGCCTTTATTAGGTTTGCCGCTGTAGTGGACCTCATGGGGACTACCTCAAGCCACTTTGAATATGAGTCTACGACCACCAAAAGCATTTGGCCATTGATTGGCCCCGTAAAGTCATAGTGTAGCCTTGACCAAGGCTTTTCAGCTCTTTTCATCACAGATGGTGGTGTGTGCGGAGGATCTGGCCAGGACTGCTGACAGCTTATGCAGCCTCGAACCTTTTCTTCAATGTCGGCATCGAGTCCAGGCCACCACAGGTACCCTCTAGCCAGGGCTTTCATATGCACAATCCCTGGGTGCCCGGCATGCAGGGACTCAATCACCTTCCCTCTTAGTTTGGGGGGAATCACCACCCTATTTCCCCAAAGGATGCACCCTTTAGAAATGGATAGTTCAGTCCTTCTCCCCCAATACGCCTTGAACTCAGGCTCTACACAAACACTTGGCCACCCCCTCCACACACAGTTTAAAACACGGGACAATATTGAGTCCTTCTGAGTGCAGGCAGCAATGTCTGCGGACCAAATTGGAGACTGCGACAGTTCATCTAGAGCACAGATGTCCGCAGTTGGAGCCGGGTCCAAACCAGTCTCAGGCAGGGGGCAGCAGCTCAGGGCATCGGCGTGTGCGATTCACTTTCCCGGTCTGTGTTCTAAGTCGTATTCGTACGCCGCCAGGAACAGAGCCCACCTCAGCATTCTGGGCAACAATATGTTGGGCGTGGGGCGGTCAGGGGCAAAGATTCCCAGTAGCGGCTTGTGGTCAGTCACCAGAATGAAATGGCGGCCGTACAAAAAGTCATGGAATTTTTTGACCGCACTCACAAGCACTAACCCCTCTTTGTCTATTTGTGCATAGTTTTTTTCTGCACCAGTCAATGATCTAGAATAATAAGCAATCGTTGCTTCAGATCCGTCAGCCATTACGTGGCTCAAAACTGCCCCAATACCGAATGGCGATGCATCAGCTGCAAGAACCAACATTTTATTTTCATCAAAATGAATTAGAACGCTGTTAGATGTTAACAGTTTTTTAACATTTTTAAAAGCGTCTTCTTGTAGCCGTCCCCAAACCCATTTCACACCTTTATTTAACAAGCGATGTAATGGCTCGGCTACCGACGCTTTATGTGGCAAAAAGGAATGATAAAAATTGATCAGCCCTAAATAGGCTTGTAGTTCTGTTTTGTTCTTAGGTCTGGACGCATTATGTATAGCAGACACCTTTCCAGGGGTTGGGTGTACTCCTTGTTCGTCAATTTTGAACCCTAAGAACTCGACACTGGAGACCCCAATAGTACATTTTCCCCTTTTTACGCGCAACCCAGCCTTATTGAAACACTGAAGAACACTCCTGACCCTTTCAAGCAGTTCTTCGTCACTCTTTCCCGCAATAAGCACATCATCAAAATAGGGAATCACTCCCTTCAGACCTCTGAGCAGCCCTTCCATCAATCCCTGGAAAATCCCAGGTGCAACATTTACCCCGAATTGGAGGCGCTTGACTCGAAATGCACCTCTATGAGTAACGATAGTTTGTGCTTCGGTAGCATTGCTATCAACAGGCAACTGTTGATATGCCTGGGCAAGGTCTAACTTTGCAAAAACCTTACCTCCCCCCAGAGATGCAAGTACATGGCTTATCACGGGTACAGGATATGAGTGTTGTTGAAACGCCCTATTGATTGTACATTTATAATCTGCACAAATGCGTATGGAACCATCGGGTTTGACAGGAGTAACAATGGGCATTTCCCATTTACTGTACGGAACTGACTCTAAGACCCCTTGCTCAATGAGCTTGTCAATTTCCGATTCAATTTTTGGTCGCAACGCTAATGGCACCTTTTTGTATTTCAGCCTAATAGGCCTAACATTTGGATCCAACTCAAATGAAACTGGGGGACCTGTATAGGTTCCCAACCCTTTTGCAAAAACCTGAGGAAACTCGTCATACAAACAATTCCATTTATCATAGCACACTGCATTTATACCTGAAATAGCAATGCCCAACGGTTCAAACCAATCAAGCCCCAACAGGCTTACCCTGTCCCCCTCGGCAACAATCAGGGACAGAGCCGCCTTACACTCTTTGAAATGGACTTCAAATTCCGCCTCACCTGCCAACGGGATCCGGTGCCCTCGGAAATCTGCAAGGCGGGTGTCGGTTAGCAGGAGGCGGCAGTGACTTCGGCTGGGGAACAGATGATCTAAGGTGCACGTGGAAATGATGGTTCTAGCCGACCCGGAATCGACCTCGAACGGGCAGGCAATGCCATCGAGGAACAAGGTGACAAAGATCTTCTTCCTCCGGGGTGCTCCCGTGGTGAGGACAGGCGATGAAGGGAAGTTGGATGACAACGTTGGTTTTCGGAACAACTGGAATTAAGAGCAGGTTGTGTTGACCTTGCTTCGAATTTGAGAGCGCTGTGGAGATGAAGTAGGCGGCGATCTCTTCGACTTGCAGACTCTGGCGATGTGCCCGCGTTTCCTGCAAGCTCGACAAACCAACCCTCTGGCTCAACAGGTGTTGCACTCGTGCTTCCCACCACAACCCAGGCACTGACGCGCTAGCGCAGTCTTCACTCTGGTTCGCGGCTGGCTGCTGGAACAAGGCTCTTGTACGTCATCAATGGCAGGCGCTGGCTCACGGTCCTCGACCTGTAGGTGGATGCTGGAATCGGCTGTTGCAGGCCGCTGTCGTACCTCTCGCGTTGATCTTTCAGCAGACTCAGTGGCGATGGCTTCCTCAAACGCGACCTTGAATGTCAGCGTCTTGAGGGCAAATAAACGTTGCTGCAGCTTGGCATCATGGTGACCGCAGACCAATTGGTCTCGTAGGGCTGTCTCGAGATCGTCGAAATTGCAAGCCCTCGCCAACTTCCTCAATGCCGCCACAAATTCGGCTACGGATTCACTGGAGCCCTGCCGCCTCTCGTAAAACGCGTGCCGGGAAGCGATCTCAGAAGGCTGCGGCACGAAGTGGGCCTTCAATTTCTCCGTCAGCGTGGCGTACGGCACGGTTTTGATATCATCAGGAGTGATGAGCGAGCGGGCGATGTCGAACACCTCCTTGCCACACGAGCTTAGCAGCGCGGCTCGTTTCTTCGCATCATCTGTCACTCCGCCGCTCTCGAGGTGAAACTCGAACCGGGTGAGGTATGCTTCCCAATCTTCAGTCACCGGCTCGAACGGCTCGAACCGATGCTTGGAGCCCATCGCGGTGCCTTCTGGAGCGGACAGCTCCCTCTGAGGCTCGCGGTCGATCGGAACTTCCTCCATGATTCTTCCAGCGGGGCTGCCTACCCACTAAATTCCATCCTCGTCGCCACCTGTTAAGTATGAGACTTAACGCAGGAGGTAAGTTCAAAGTGATTCAGCTTTATTTAGCTCCAAGGTTTAGACCAGCTAAGGATTAGACCAGCTAGACAAAAACACAGTCAAAAGCAGCGATTTATATACAATCCTGGCTGAGGTAGCCACGCCCACAATAATAATGATACCCAATAACAATAGTGCATAATAACCAATCATAGCTTAGAAATAAGGACCAATCATTTCTTACTTCAATCACCAATCAGAGATGTTCCCTTCATAAGCCCTTTGATTGGGCAATACTTTGGATCTGCATAATGAGCACCTGCTCTGCTTATGCTAGCCTTATGTCTATGAAGACATAACATAGCATGTGCCAAAAGGATTGAAAAATCCCAGAGTGAACAACCAATTACGGAACATGAGGAGGAATTGCAACTGAGTGTACAGACTGATAAGGAACAACAGGCCGGCCAGACTAAAGAGATAAGTGTTGAAAACCAGCTTCTACCAAGTCTGGGAAATAGAATAAGGATAAATGTTCACTATCTAATAGGAAATATGAGTTAATAAGGGGATATAACCAGGGGTCTTTTCGGGGGGGAGCGCACCGGAGCGCAGCTCCGGGAGCTCAGGAGCCAAGCCCCGCCCCCAGCCGGCGTCCCGGAGAGTCTTTCAGGCAGCCGAATGTCAATTTCAGCTCCATTATATCCTATGGGCCATTGAAGTCAATGGTGAAAACATAGGGTATATTCTGGGGGCTGGAGGAGGGGTTTGAGGAGAGGCTCCAAACTCACAGGATAGCTGATGGAGCCTCTCCCCAAGATACCCACCAAGTTTCAAGAACATTGGACCAGGGGGTCCAATTCTATGGGCCCCTAAACAGGTTGCCCCTATTCCCTCCATTGTTCTCTATGGTGGGAAAAAAATAACTTTTTTTCCCACCATAGAGAACAATGGAGGAAATGGGGCAACCTGTTTGGGGGTCCATAGAATTGGACCCCCTGGTCCAATGTTCTTGAAACTTGGTGGGTATCTTGGGGAGAGGCTCCATCAGCTATCCTGTGATCTTGGAGCCTCTACCTCAAACCCCTCCCTCCAGCCCCCAGAATATACCCTATGTTTTCACCATTGACTTCAATGGCCCATAGGGTATAATGGGGCTGAATTGCCACTGAATTTCTTTCATTCCCTCCTTTCCTTCTTTCTTTTTCCTCTTTCCCTCATTCTTCTCTTATCTCTTTCTTTCTTTCTTTCTTTCTTTCTTTCTTTCTTTCTTTCTTTCTTTCTTTCTTTCTTTCTTTCTTTCTTTCTTTCTCTTTCCCACCTTCTTCTCTTCTTTTTTCCTCCTTTCCCTGTTTCCCTCCTTCTTCCCTCTCTTTCTTTCTCTCTTTCCTTCCTTCTTTCCTTCTCTCTACTCTCTCTCTTTCCTTCCCTCTTTCCTCCTTCCGTGGCCCAACTCTCATGAGAAGGAGTTTAAACTTTAAACCCCTTCTCTCTTAGCTCCCCCACCCAGACCAGCTGGGGAAGGGAAGGGGAGGCTTTTGAAGATGCTTCCCCCCTTTTGCTTCCCCTTCTGACATCACTTCCGGTGATGTCAGGGGGTGTGGCATATGCTAATAGCCTAATAGCTCATTAGCATACCATATGCTAATGAGCTCCTGCAGCTGTTCTTCTACGAAAAGACCCCTGGATATAACTGAATAAAGTTTTATATAAGTTGCTACCATTGTATAACATAGGGGAAAAAAGGGAGGGATGGAAAAGCTGCATGGAGGGAAATATAATGAAGGGGGTTGAATTGCTTATTTGTGTTGATTTAAGTGTTTATGGAAAAATGAGTGTATAATCTGGACTATACTGTTAAAAGTATTGTAAAATATAAGAGTAGGAGATTTCTGGAAATTGCCCATGATGAATAAGCAATAGATATTAGTGTTTAGTTATAGGATGAAAGGTTGTGAGAACCCTTTGTAAGGAATAAGGCCGGTGAAGAATTGTTAAGAATATTGGGAGGGAAAAAAACCTGAATAGCCACACTACAATTAGATGTTATTGGAAGTAATGTCTGGAGGGGTAAAGCTTTGATTTTAGGTGTAAGTAGTAAGCAGGCCCGGCCCCAGGTTTCTGGGCGCCCTAGGCAGGACTGCCTGGGGCGCCCACCCCACCGGGGATGCCAACCTCCCGGTGGGGCCTGGAGATGGCCCAGCGCCTGGAAGGGGCGGGCTTAGAAGCCCCCCCTTCCCTCCCAGCAGGGGCGGCGCGCGCGGCTCTCCCGGGTGTCTCGCAGCCGCGAGGCACCCGGGACAGCCGGGGAAGGGGCGGGCTTAGAAGCCCCCCTTCCCTCCCAGCAGGGGCGGCGCGCGTGGCTCTCCCGGGTGTCTCGCAGCAGCGAGGCACCCGGGACAGCCGGGGAAGGGGCGGGCTTAGAAGCCCCCCCTTCCCTCCCAGCAGGGGCGGCACGCGGCTCTCCCGGGTGTCTCGCAGCCGCGAGGCACCCGGGACAGCCGGGGAAGGGGCGGCGCGGCTCTCCCGGGCCCCTCTTAGCTGCGAGGCGCCTGGAAGAGCCGGGGAACGGGCGGACTTACAACGCCCGCCCCTTCCCTCCCAGCAGCAGCGCAGGCTCTCCCGGACCCCTCGCAGCTGCGAGGCGCCCAGGGAGAGCCGGGAACGGGCGGGCTTGGAACGCCCGCCCCTACCCTCCCAGCGGCGGCGCTGGGCTTGGGAGGGCCGTGGGGGGGGTGGAGAAGCCGCTCCGCCGCCGCCTGCCCGCCCCACGGCCCAGCCCAGCAACCGCAGCCCCGCGGTGGGCTTGGGAGGGCGGGGGTGGGGGAGAGAAGCCGGCTTTGGGGAGGGCGGCGAGCTCCGCTGCCGCCTCCTGAGCCCCGGCGGGGCGCTCGGGGAGGCGGTGGGAGCAGCGGGTGGGACTTTTTCTGGGAGGGGCCGGGGCGCGGTTTGGCGCCCCTGCAGCCGGCGCGCCCTAGGCGAGTGCCTAGCTCGCCTAGTGGGCGAGCCGGCTATGGTAGTAAGTAAGTATTGTTACCATAGATAGGTTGGAATGATACCTCAAATGTATGTGTTTGTTTTCATGTCTTTGTTTGTGTATATGTGGTGTTGCATCTATAAAACTCAATAAATATATTAATGGGGGGGGAATAGTTATTAGATATGCAGAATTGTTAAATGATGGAAATAATTTAAAATCTCAGGAAGAATTAAGAGGGAAATAAATCTCTGAAGTGGCAGCAAATACATTCTCTAGAGATCAATAAATAAAATAACCATGTGCATTTAGTGTACATTTAGAGTTCCCTGTGTCCTCCCCACCCAACACAACTTGGAATGATTTTGAACCAGAAAGTGGCCAGATGAAATACTGTTAAGCCCTCCCTACCCAACAGACAATGCCTTCTCTTTGGAAAAATGTGGAGGGAATGCTATATGCCTATATGCTGTATGTCTGGTTTAAGGCTAAGTATACTACAGAACAGACAAAGCTGAACTGTCTCCTGTAACATAATGTATTGGTGATCATCTCTCCAAGAGGGAAAGAGCAAACAGTGGATAATTTACAGTCTATATTGAGTTTGAACAGGTAGTCTCATGACCAAAGTACACCAATGTTATCTGTCATAGAAAGCTTTTGTTTCCTAGCAATCAGATAAAAGGATTATGAAAGCCCCACCCTCACAGATTATTTCAAAAACAGTTTACAACACTTGTGAATAGTTCTCTCCAAATCATTATTTTTCCCTCTCAGGCTAAGTAATTCCTGTGGACAGAGTGACTGCCCTACTCAAATTCCAATGCTGAGTTTCCCCCTCCTAATCCCCAGTTGCTGTCCCCATACTAAATATTCAAGTAGAACTGCCAGTAGTCCTGGAGAAAAGTGCCCTATCCCTTTAGTAGATTTTTAATGTGTGGAAATGGGCAGCTGAAGCTTTTCATTCCCATCTTTGGGAATTTGTCCCACACATTTTAATGTCAGTTTGGTGTAGTGGTTAAGTGCGCAGACTCTAATCTGGGAGAACAGAGTTTGATTCCCCACTCCTCCACTTGCACCTGCTGGATGACCTTGGGCAAACCGTAGTTCTGATAAGAGCTGTTCTTGAAAAAGAGCAGTTTCTGTCAGAGCTCTCTCAGCCCCACCTTCCTCACAGGGTGTCTGTTATGGGGAGGGGAAGGAAAAGGAGTTTGTAAGCCACTCTGAGACACCTTTGGGTAGTGAAGGGCAGGGTATAAATCCAATCTCTTCTTCTTCTTCATGCGTTCCCTCAAAGAACCCATGGGTGTTCTGGAGATGTTTTGTAAAGATGCTAAGACTTTTATTAGACATTGTGAGCCTGAAAAGTACTGAGACTGACGAGTGATTTCAGCTCTCACATACTTTATTAGATGAAGAACAAGACAACCAAGCCGGCTCGCAGGCTGGCTTTTTATCCCCCGTGAGCCCACACCCCAAAACACACAACACCCAATGATTCACTATTTACATTGATTGAGTTATCTCCTGCTCCTCCATTGGAAGGGAGCTAGGATCCTCTAGTCCATTGTCTTTCGGGGCGAAGCTCAGGCCCTTCGCCTGGCTACATGGTGGACCGGTTAGAACCGGTCCCAGCACATGGCTGTCCTAAGCCCATGTCCTCAAGTGGATACATTACACCCCTCCCCCCTTGGTCAGAGATACACCCGCACACAAAGTCCTTTAAGTAAGCTGGAGGCTTTCGTTCCCGGGTTGAGCGCCGGGGGGCCAGGACAGGAGGAAACGCAGGTGCTGGTGTCCTGGCCGGGGAGCCAACTGGTGCTGGCGGAAGGGACCTGGCCGCTGGGGCGTCGTCAGCTGTGGTCAAGGCTTCAGTAGACGGGGCGAGGGGGGTCATGGCTGTGCTTTCCGCCGGGCTGTGTTCCTGCGGAGAAGATCATGGTTCCTCTGCCTCCTGAGGTTCGGGGTCCTCGAAGTCGTCCGGCTCCCGTGGCGCCACCCTGCGGCGGAGTTGGTCGATGTGGCGGTGGAGCACGGTACCATCTTCGCAGGAGACCTCATACGAACGGGGGCCCCTGACCCGGACCACCCGGGCTGGAACCCAGGGTGGACCCTTGGTGTAGTTGCGGGCGTACACCGGGTCCTCTGGGAAGAACCCCCTAGCCGCTTCATGGGACTCAGTGACCGGTGCCTTTTCTGCAGAGCGATCGGGATGTAGACGATCTAGCCGGGTCATCAGGTGACGGCCTAGGAGTTCGGCCGGACTACGCCCTGTTGTGGTGTGGGGAGTGATCCGCTGGCCAAAGAGGAATGCTGCCAGCTTGTAGTCCCAGTCCTTTGAGTCCAAGCGCCGGAGTGCATCTTTGGTCGTCCTGACCATTCGTTCCGCTTGGCCATTGGTCGCGGGGTGGAAAGGAGCGGACTGGACATGGCGTATTCCGTAGTAACGGGTGAAGTCCATGAATTCGCTGGACGTAAAGGCCGTCCCGTTGTCTGTGACTAGTGTGTCGGGAATGCCCTGGGCGCTGAATATCCACCACATGGCTCAGATAGCAGCTTTGGAAGAGGTGGAGGGTACTGGGACCACCTCTAACCACTTGCTTTATGCATCCACTAGGATGAAGAACAGCTGTCCCTGGAATGGGCCCGCAAAGTCCAAGTGCAGCCAGGACCAGGGGCGGTGTGAGGATTCCCAGGCACGCTCAGGGGCCCTGGGTAGTTCCGGGCGGGATGACTGGCATGTTTGGCATCTCCGGACCATGTCTTCTATGTCTTTGTCAAGCCCCGGCCACCATACGTAACTCCTAGCCAGGGCTTTCATCTGAACCACCCCTGGGTGTGCCTCGTGGAGGGCGGCTAGGACCCGTTCCCTCAGTGGCGCGGGAATGACCACCCGGCTTCCCCACATCACGCAGCCTTTGTGCGTGGACAACTCTTCCTTCCTGGAGGTGAAAGCTGTGAAGTCTGGGACTGCCTGGCCTGCGGGCCACCCCCTTACCACCCAGTCGAGAACGCGGCTGAGGACCTTATCCTTTGTGGTGAGGCGCGCCACCTCCCCGACGTGCACCGGCTGGTCCAGGAGCGCCTCCAGGAGGGCAACTTGGTAGGCCGGGGCTGGGTCGGGGTCTGTGGCAGGCAGTGGAAGACAGCTCAGGGCATCGGCATGACCCATCGCCTTGCCTGGCCGGTGAACGAGGGAGTACGAATAACCAGACAAAAACACAGACCACCGGATGACTCGTGGCGACGTCATTTGGGGGGTCTGGCGGTCCGGGGCCAGGAGACCGAGAAGAGGCTTATGGTCGGTCAGGATCGTGAAAGGCCAGCCATACAGGTAATGGTGAAACTTTTTCACCCCGGCCACTATTGCGAGCGCCTCCTTGTCAATTTGCGAATAGTTTCGCTCCGCCGGCGACAAGGTCCTGGAATAATAGGCCACCAGGACCTCATGGCTGTCTGGCAGTTGGTGGCCCAGAACTGCCCCAACCCCATATGGTGAGGCGTCACATGCCAATACCACAGGAAGCTGTTCATCAAAATGCGAGAGCACTGTGTTAGAAGTTAACAAGTCCTTGACTGCTTGGAACGCGGCGGCGTGTGTCGGCCCCCAAACCCAAGGAGCCTTCTTGTCAAGCAGGCAGTGGAGCGGCTCCGCCACCGCCGCCTTGAGAGGGAGAAAAGAATGATAAAAGTTCAGGAGGCCCAGGAAGGCCTGTAGCTCCTGTTTGGATGAGGGCGGTGGGGCTTGTGTGATTGCCTTGACCTTGTCCTCCGTGGGATGGAGGCCATGTGCGTCAACCGCGAAGCCCAGAAATTCTATGCGCGGCACCCCTAGGAGGCATTTCTCCCTCTTCACCTTGAGCCCTGCCAAGTCAAACCTTCGCAGCACCGCCCGGAGCCGGTCTGCGAATGAGGATGAGTCTGGAGCCGCAATGATCACGTCGTCCAGGAATGGTTGGACCCCGGGAATCCCCTTCAGGAGGGAGTCCATGAAGGACTGGAAAATCCCTGGCGCGACGGACACCCCGAACTGGAGCCGGTGGACTTTAAAAGCTCCTTTATGAGTGGCTATCGTTTGGGCCTCGGCGGTGGCGGCATCAACGGGTAGTTGTTGATACGCCTGGGTGAGGTCTAGTTTGCCAAAGACCTGGGCCCCTGCTAGTGCCACCAAAACATGGCCGACCACGGGTACTGGGTACGTGTGGTCCTGGAGGGCTTTATTTAAAGTGCATTTGTAGTCTGCACAAATGCGAACGTCACCGTTTGGCTTTATGGGGGTGACTATGGGGGTTTCAGCACCCCCTGTTCCACAAGGCAGTCGAGCTCGGCCTCAATCTTAGGCTTCATCGCAATCGGGGGGTGGCGGGCCTTGATGCGTATGGGCCGGACGCTGGGGTCGAGATCCAGTGAAATGGGGTCCCCAGTGTACCGCCCCAGTGTGCCGTCAAAAACCCGGGGAAATTCGTCACAGACCTTAGCAAAGTCCGGCGCCCGCACATGATTCACCCCTGTAACCATGAGTCCTAGGGGCCTGAACCATGAAAGTCCCAGCAGACTCGAAAGATGTCCCTCCACCACCAGTAGATCCAGGATCCCGTCAAAGTCCTTAAACTGTACCCGGAACTTGCCCCAGCCCCGGACTGCCACGGGGTTCTTGTTAAAGTCCCGTAAGGTCAAACCCCATGGCTTTTGCAGAGGGGGTCCCCCCTGTGGACAAATCTTGCGGAGCGTGTCCACGGAAATTATGGAGAATGACAAACCCGTATCGATCTCCATTGAACAGGGGAACCCCTCAATAAGAACTGTCACGCGTAATTTGTTGGGGCCGTCCGGGGGCAAGTTACATACCAGGTGCGGCTGCTGGGTGGATGCGAGGGTGTGGAGGCTTGACGGTCGATCTGTTTCGGTCGGGCGGGGTGGAGAAGACCTCAGGCGCTTACCCCGGGAGCGGCAGGCCCGGGCGATGTGGCCCGTCTTTTTGCAAACTCGGCAGACGGCAGTCCTGAAGTGGCACGACCGTCGATCATGTGGGTCACCACAGCTAGCGCAAGGGGCTGGTGAAGCGGCACAATGCTGGCGAGGCATGTTGCTTACGGAGATCGATGCTTGCGAAGAGGGCTGCTTTCGAGGGGCGGCTGCCATTGCGGGGTGGTCGAAAACACGGAGCGGTGGCGGCAGATGAGTGTGGCGTGTGGCGGTGCTGCGCCCGGAGTCCGCGAGGCGATGCGGAGTGCGAGGCGGGCGGCCCTTGGGGATGCGGCATGTAGTGGGGCCGTGTGGTGAGCGGCGGGAGATGTGGCGCGAGGCTGGGTGGCGTGCGGTGATCATGGCGCTGCGGAAGAAACGGCTGCGGTGGTGGTGAGCGGTGCGGTGCGATGCTCTGGAGTGGTTGCGGTGAGCGGTGTGGTGAGCGGTGCGGTGCTGCTCTCGGGGTCAGCGATGTGATGCTCAGGAGCGTTGGCGGCTTCGGTTGCGGTGAGCGGTGTGGTGCTCGGGAGCGGTGCGATGAGCAGCTGGGCTCGATGCGATGCTCTTCGTCATGGTCGTTGTTCAGGGAGGGAGTTGGCATCCCATCCTCGTCACCAGTGAAAAGTACTGAGACTGATGAGTGATTTCAGCTCTCACATACTTTATTAGATGAAGAACAAGACAACCAAGCCGGCTCGCAGGCCGGCTTTTTATCCCCCGTGACCCCACACCCCAAAACACACAACACCCAGTGATTCGCTATTTACATTGATTGAGTTATCTCCTGCTCCTCCATTGGAAGGGAGCTAGGATCCTCTAGTCTATTGTCTTTCAGGGCGAAGCTCAGGCCCTTCGCCTGGCTACATGGTGGACCGGTTAGAACCGGTCCCAGCACATGGCTGTCCTAAGCCCATGTCCTCAAATGGATACATTACAGAGCCTTTTCACAGAAGTCTGATTTGGTAAGTTTGCTGCATTCCTACACTCCCTGTCACATTTCTTCCATTCAGTTTTCCTATCACCTTCTCATATCCAGGTCCATGTATGTAGGATATGCCATAACCTGGATGGCGCAGGCTAGTCTGATCCTCCTAGATCTCAGAAACTAAGCAGGTGGGCTCTGGTTAGTACTGGGAAGGGAGACCATCAAGGAATACCAGGGGTATCTACACACAGGCAGGCAAGCAACAACAAACCACCTCTGAACATTTCTTGCCTTGAAAGCCCTATGGGATTTCCATAAATCAGTTGTGACTTGATAGCAAAAAAAAGTTTGATAATATGGCAAACATAAGAGTAACTAGAACTGGCAAGATTTTTTTCAAAATTGTGCTTCACACACAAGCTTTTCACTCATTACTTCCACTCCTGAAGCCTATAATCTCTAGGTAGCTCTAAGTCAAACCAAGTAGCAGTGGGCTTTAAGTCAAAGTACGGAACTCTTCAGTTTCCGGTTCCAGCTGGTCAGGGAGGATGTTTGAGCTGCAGCTCCATTTGACCAGGACAGTATTATTTTAATTTTATTTTATATTTACTCAGTCTTTTTAACTCATGTGCACAGAATTCATTAGCAAACTGTTCATCATAAGTGTGAACTCTTTTAAAGCCGGCTGCTAGCTCCTTGGCTCAAAATTGCTTGCTTTCTTACTATTGCTTTCTTATCATTCACTCCAGAACTAGGAGATTTGATTAGTCTGTCTACTATGATAAAGAACATACAGAGAAACCCTGCCAATTGAGAGGAACACACATCCCTCTTTTTTCTCCTTTTTTGTGTAATATCATGCCTGCAGAGAAGCGACCAAGAGACATGGAGAAGGTTGTCTTATTACCGGCTTCCAAAAATCCAAGATGAGAGATCCCCCCCCCAAGTGAAGGCAGAACTAGGAGTAAAAACAATACCCCTATTTATGCTGTTGAGACAGCAAATCGTTTCTCATCACTTGAACTTGGTTATGAGGAAGACAAGAACAACTTGACTGAAGACACTATCTCAGACTCAAGGGTGTGCCATACTGACCCAGCATTGCCCTTTGAGACAGCTGGAATGCCCATGGAAAGCAGCCTATTAACTTTAATTGTAAGAACAATGGAGAGTCTCTTTAGAGGTATTCAGGGCACTGATGCTCAAATAAAATGGCTGACTGCAGTGGTTACTTAAATGCCAGCTAATAGTAATCAGGCACAGCCAATAACCCAGAGTATAAACAAGGGAAAATGGGGGCAGGGGCATGCCTTTAAGGAGACATGTGAGCATGTCTTGAGACATGAAAGTGCCCCAAGGAATAATTTCCTTTAATTAATTTACCAACCAAGAAAGATTTGTCTAACAATATGTAGGCATATGGGCCAAACTCCAAGTTGGAAAGGTGGTCAGCGATCTAAATGTCATTTGGCTGATTTACTTAGAATAAAATATTCAGAAGTTGACCTGGTTGAGGTTGAATCCCTTAATCATCAAATCAGTCTCAAAAAGTTTTACTTTCCTTTTCTTCCGCCAGAATACCCTCCCTAATCTATATGAAGAAGCTAGAGCTTTCCATTAAAGGTGTCTTTCTGACACAGGTGTTTCAAAATTCTATTATATTACCTTTGTGCTGCAAGAGATCTTTTGGTGTTGATGAAAGCATGCTACCACAAGAGGCGTCACCAGCTGAAATAGAGACACCCCAATTACCTCAAATGAACCTAATTTCTGGAGACAAATTGAGTGCATCTATGGGAAGTCCACAAATCCTTTTAGAACACCACTACAGCCAGGTTAGCCAAGGACTAAACCCAACTTCCTCAGACCGCAAAAGACAATTGACTGATGAGCACCTGGCAAACCCTTTGGGAGGTGATCTTTTCAGCTCTTTTGGGAATCTCCCTTGTGATGAGCAACAATCAATTATTGACAGATTAAATTTTATGAGTCATAAATTGAGTGAGATTAAAGACTTGGAGACACAGCCAGATGATAGACCCCATAGTTCACAAAAATCTGTTTGTTACAGCAGACCTCTTAGAGTCAAGCACTTTAACGGATACTGAGCGACAACTTCGAAAGAGGAGTACCTGAGATATTTCACCACGGAGCTCTTATCATCCTTATAATACCAAGAATGGTCCCTTAGAACATGCTCCAGCAGACCACCCTCTAAATGATTTGATTGGTCCATCTCATCAGAAGCCTATATTAACCTCATTGACTTCCCCTTTGCCAAAAGCTGGGGAAAATGGCTATATCTGTTCAGAACACAACAAATCCTTGACCTGAAAATATCCGAACTGGATTGACTAAATTCTGCCAGCCAGAAACAGAGACAAACCCAGAGTCAAGCTCTCCATCTCATATCCTGGAATACTGCTGGATGGGGAGGCAAAAGTGGAGATTCTGATTTATTGAATTTTTTGAAGGGCTTTGACATTATCCTCCTACAGGAGACCTGGTCTCCAAGAGATATTTTAATTAATGGTTTTACTTGAAAACAAATCTTAAGGGCCAGTTTAAAGCCAGTCTGTATTGTTTGTTTAATAATTCTTTTGATTTTACTGTTAGTCAATTAGATCCCTGTCTCCCACTGGCCCAGGCATTTTATCTACCCATTAAAGATCTCCCGATTTTATTAGTTAATGTTTATATTCCCCCTTTTGTTGACAGTAGCACTTCTATATCTGTTTGGAAGTCATTGAAGTCTACTTGAACATGGTCCTGGAGAAATTACCTGAGGCTGATCTTCTTTTAGCCAGGGATTTCAATGCTAGATTGGGGTCCAATAATAATCAGTTAGGTAATTTTCTGAGTTGAGGTGATGATGACCATATGCCTTCCCCATTCTTAGCTTCTATACAATCTAAAGACCCAGTTATAAATCAGACAGACATTTGGTGGCCTTTTGTGTGAAATTTTATCTGTGTATAATGAATGGGTCCCCTCGATCTGTATGGTCAATATACTTATATTTCCTCATGTGGCTCTAGTGCCGTTGATTACATGATTACTTCAATTGACCTGAGAGATCATATTACTAAGTTTGTGATAGGTAATCAGACAGAAAGTGATCATTTGCCTGTGTTGTTGTCTTTTAGGATAAGTTACAACCCTGCTAGGTCCTCTTTGCTCAGTCCTGAAAATATTGATTGTCCTGTATATAAGAGGATAAAATTGTCTCCAATCTTTTTGGCTCAGATCCAGCAATAGATGTATAGCAATATTGGAATGCTATTAAATCATAAATTATCTAGTGCTATATCTATAACAGAGGTGCTCTCAGTCTATAATCTTATTGCTTATAAACTTGGAAACTTTGCTCAGCCATTAGGTTGCAACTATGTGAAATGTTTGTTTAATTCTTGGTTTGATATTGAATGCCATCTAGCCAAAAATAGATGGCGACAACTATTTTGGCAGATGTGCACTGGCATTTTTCCATGGACCCCTTCTGTTTACTGGGAAATGAGGAAGGAATGCCAATTGCTGTTAGCTCAAAAGAAACATACCTTCTCCATGGAGAAATGGTCCCAGGTTTCTCATGCAACCAAAAGTAATAATAATAAGGCTTTTTAGTCCTTGGCCTCAGGTCTTAAACATATATCTGGTGACTTCAATACTCACCCAATTCCTCCCCGGAATTATTTATTCAATGACCCACTTTCAGTTGAACTGACTAGTGACATTTTAATACCTCTGGATGTGCCAGAATGGCCTCCTGTATCTCATGAGGAGATATACAACCATATTACTAGTCTTAAATCTAATAAAGCCTTGGGCTCCATATTGAATGGTAGACCCACTCCTTGTCACATCTTTTTACGCTGATTGACAAATTTGGTATCCTACCAGAATCATGGTTAAATTCCACAATAATACCAATTTTAAAAAAGGTGACCCCAATAGTTTAGAGAACTATAGGTCTATTAGTCTCCTGTCTACTTTAGGAAAACTTTATGCTAAGCATCTCCTTAAGACGCTAACTGAGTGAGTGACTATTAATAACATGCCAGAGAGAGAGTGAATTGGATTTGTGTCAAATCATTCTACACTAGAAAATTGTGTTACGTTATCTTTTCTAGCTGAAAAATATCTTCAGCACCCCAGAAGTAAGTTATACATTGAATTTACTGATCTTTGCAGAGCTTTTCATTCAGTCAACAGACAGATTTTGTGGGGAAAACTAGACAATCTGGGTCTTGACCAGTGTCTTCTGTTTTTGTTGCATAAACTTCACCTCTTCAATACCTGCCAAGTTAGATTTGATGGCATAGGTTCCCTAACCCCCAAAATTCCTGTGACGAAGGGTGTAGAACAAGGTTGTGTTTTAGCTCTTTCTTTCTTTAATTTATTCCTTTCAGACCTTCTTTCTTACCTGGCTAAAATTGATGGACTTGCCCCCAAATTAAATTCAGATCTGGTTCCCATTCTATTATATGCAGATGATGCAGCAGTTCTTTCTTTTACTAAGGTAGGACTAAAGCGTTCCCTATCAACATTTATTTCATTTTAAAACCTGAACTCTTTATCCATAAATTTTGATAAAACTAAAATATTGGTATTCTTCAAATTGTGGAAGTGATCAGTTTGGAAAATTGATGGAAGAGAAATTGAACAAGTTAAATCTTTGAGATATTTGGGAGTCCTCTTCCATTATAATTTAAAATGGTCCATGCATCAGGAGCATGCTCATAACCTGGCTAAGAACAAGATGTCTAAGAACAACTTAGCTAAGAACAAGAACAAATCCACTTTTACTATTAAAAAGGCAATCAATTTGTTCTGGCTGCCCTACAGATTTTTCAAGCTGCAGTAATTTCTCATTACTATATGGGATCCCAGTGTGGATTCAGGATTTTAACAAAAAGGCTGAACATGTTAATGCAGTCTTTTTGTGCCATATTCTTGGTATTCCCGAATCTGTTGGTTATTTAAGCTATGTGCTAAATTAGGTCTCCATACCATAGAATCCTGAGCTTGGATTGCTACTATTAAATACTGGCTATATCATTATTTTCAGTCCCCTCCAAATAGCCTCATCGCTTCCCTATCTGTCGATCTGTTTGTTTCTAATAGGTTCCAATCAATACTTGATAAAATCTATTAATTAGGCATTGATTTAAATTCCTTGGCCAATTCTAGTGAAACTTATATATTTCGTACAATCTGAAGGAGAATCTGGGATATTGATTCCCAACTAATAAATGCCAGACCAGAAGGAACTTGTTCCCCGCATTTCCTGGGCCTTTCTTATTTACAAAATTCTATGAGTCAGTACTTTTCAAATGTAGTAATCCCCTCTCGACGTAGAGCTTCATACTGGCGAGATTCAATATATTTCCCTCAGCCGTGGTCAAAGGCAGATATAAGGGTATCCCCCTGGAGGAACGACTCTGCAGTGATAACTCGATTCTGTACAGCATATCCTTTTATACTGCCCATTGTTTACTCAGTTACATTTACATTTGATTGGCCTTTTCCTTCGAACTTCTAAGACCACAACCTCTCGAGGCATTCAATTCTTGCTGGCATACAAATTCCCTGAAATTACCAAGCAGGTGGCAGAGTTCTTCGCAAATGTACAGAAAGGGAGAAAAAGGAAAAGGGGGAGAAAGAGGAGCAGAGAAGGAGGGAGAGAGAAGGAGAAAGAGAGACTATATAGTGTCTAACCATGTTTTATAATGTTTCTCTTTCCTCCTCTGTATGTTAAGTTTATTCGCCATAATTGGTTTTAACCTTAGTGACTTGTTCAACACTATAGTTATTTTATTTACATTGCTTTTATTTTGGCTACTTGGCAAACTGTATTGTTAGTGAAAGCCTTCAACAACATATTGTATTGTTAGTTCTCCTTTGTTATTACTGCTATGCCAATAAAGGTTGTGATGGTGATGATGATGAACTCTTGACACAAAACGAGCAGATATCAAATGATGGTGAGTTTATTGAGGGAGAACAAAATCATACCTATACAAAATGTATTTAAACTAATCACCTTACTGGGTTATATCTGAATTCTCATAGACCAATTTTGCATAAGGAGTTGTGCTGCCATCACACCTCCCTTTGCCCTGTCTCCATTGGTCAATTTCCCACTCGAAGCCGTGGGGCCAATTTTCCCCACGGTTTCGTGATCTTCAAAAAACAGGATCATGAAACTGTGGGGGAAACTGGCCGAAGCCACAGGTCAAAATGCAGCCACACAGCTTCGAGTAGGAAATTGACCAATGGAAACAGGGCAAAGGGAGGCGTGACGGTGGTGCAGCTCTTGTGCGAAATCAGTCATAGAGAGTAAGGCACAGTATTTATAGTCACCAGGAGACATTAATCCATCCCAGGAAGATGGAGTTTTACCTGAAGCCTAGGAAACAAACAGATCCTGGATAACTACATAGCAGCCATCTGCACAAAACACCTTTATGGAGACTCCCAAGTAAGGCTGCTGAATTGGAATTTATCAAGAAATAAGACTGTATTTGTTGAAGCCTGAATAAAGACTTGGAATTCTTCAACCGTTACAGGTGCTCATTTAGCAAAACTAAGAACCAGTGTGGGTAGTCATTAGAGTCTGATTCAGATCTTGGAAAGTGAAATTGAAATCCCCACTATGCCATGGAAGCTTGCAGAGTGACCTTGGGCTAATCTCTCTCTCTCTCTCTCTCTCTCTCTCTCTCTCTCTCTCTCTCTCTCTCTCTCTCTCACACACACACACACACACACACACACACGCACACACACACAAACCCTAACCTACCTTGCACTGTTATTGTGAGGATACAAATGAAGAATGCTTTGGGTCTCTATTGGAGAGAAAAGTGGGATATAAATGAAGTTAGTACATAAATATAAATAAATAAATAAACTAGGGAGGTTATATTAATGCTATGGTGAATGCTCTTTGTATTTTCCTTTATCACCTATGAAATTTCCACAATTACATCTCACTCTATGACCCTCGAACCCTGCTGTTCACAATGTTGTTTTTCCCCCTAAAGCCTGTGCACACAGTAAAAACAGGTTGCCTACCTGTAACTGATGATCTTCGAGTGGTCATCTGTGCATTCACACCCATGGGATCCAGTGCGCCTGCGCTGACTTGGTCGGTGTCTGTACAAAGCTCACAATGGGATTTTCGCGCCCTCTGCCCTAAGCCTGCGCGGGAACCCCTACCGCGCATGCCCAAGGGGCGGGGGCACGGACATCCTGCCAGTTCCTTCTGACCGCTATCAACCTGAGTCAAGTATGAGAACAACTGAGGATGACAGCAGTGGGGAAGGACAGGCGGGCAGTGTGAATGCACAGATGACCACTCGAAGATCATCAGTTACAGGTAGGCAACCTGTTTATCTTCTTCATGGTCTCTGTGCATCACACCCATGGGAGATTAAAAAGCAGTGGCTCACCTGGAGGTGGGTGCTGGCAGACTCAGTGAGCTGCAACGGACAGGACCAGATGACCCAAGTCACCCTTCTGTTGCGCATGGACATCCAGAGCGTAGTGCTTGATGAACATGGTTGGCATGGACGACGTAGCTGCTCTGCAGATGGACATGAGAGATGCGCCCTTCAGAAAGGCCATAGAGGTCGCCATGGACCTGGTAGAGTGAGCCCTCAGGTGAAGGGGGGCTACTGCTTTGCCAGGGAGTAGCAAAGTTTGATCGTCCCAATGATCCATTTGGAGAGACGCTGGGAAGCTGCACTATATGACAGAAACAGTGAGTTGTCACGTCTGGTTGGCTGGGTCTGATTCAGGTAAAAGAGAAGCGCTCTCTTGACGTCAAGAGTGTGGAGTAGCTCTTCTCCTTCAGGATGCGGGGAAAAGTCCAGCAGGAAAATCTCAGCATTGAGATGGAATTCCGACACCACCTTCGGGATGAAGGAAAGGTTAGGTACCAGACGTACCCCATTAGGGAGTAAGACAAAGTATGGCGGGTCCTGACGTAGTGCCATGAGTTCACTGACCCTACTGGCCGAGGTAATGACCACCAGGAAAGCCGTCTTCCAGGCTACATACTGGAGCTCACAGGTAGCCATGGGCTCAAATGGTCATCTAGTGAGCTGGCGGAGGACCAGTGGTAAGTCCCAAAGTTCTGTGGGAGCAGCCACAGGGGGATGCAGCCTGATAAGGCCCTTTAAAAATTGTTTTGAGGTCAGATGCAAAAAGATTGTATAGCCATCCAGACCTTGATGGTATGCAGAAATCGCAGCCAGGTAGACCCTGATGGATGAGTGGGAGAGACCCTGGTCCTTGAGGGAAATAAGGAAGTCATCCAGAAACGAACGCTCAAGTGCCACCCCTTTAGACAGGGAAAGCAAAAAGATTGACGCTTTCGGTCGACGTTTTTATTCCTCTGCTGCCTTGGGAATCAAGGCGTCAAACTATATGGCGTGCTTAGGGAGATATCAGTACCTCCATCCCATACGGATTTGGTATCAGTTTGTATTTCCAACTCATTTATCAGTGTATTTAGACCTTGATTCAAGACAGAAACAGCCACATCATGAGACTTAGAAATGAAATATAGAGCTGATTGCATCTGCAAATTGATGGCACCTATCCCAATAAAGTCTCCGACACTACCCTGTAGGGTGGCCAAGTTGTCTGTTTTGGAAGGCAAACTCCCATCCTCAGCCTCTGTCATCCCTCCAATACAAAATAGGGCACCGGGAAAAACTTAGGGACTGAAATGTCATCAGCGACACAGTGATATTATTGTCAGCCATGTAATTGGAAGTGACATCACCATGTCATAGTACACTCTAGGATTCCCTGGACACTCTGTGGTTTGTACCATATAGTTAAGAACATAAGAACATAAGAACATAAGAACATAAGTTCGGGGAAAATCCTAGAGCATCCCATGATGCAGTGACATCACAGCATATGGAAGTGACATTGAGGTCTCACTAGATGCCATTTGAATGTCTATTCTCTCCCTCCCCCAAGTTTCCCTGAGATTGGTCAGCCAAAGGTTGGCAACCCTTCTGGCTTGGAAAAGTCCTGGATATAAGAAGATGGTGTCTGGGCAGGGGAAAGTTTGGAGAGAGTTGTGAGCTCAGCTGGGATGTGATACCATACAGTCTACCCCAGGGGTGTCGAACTCATTTGTTATGAGGGCCGGATCGGACTTCAATGAGACCTTGTTGGGCCAGGCCATGTGTGCCATAAAATGTAATGCCAGGTAGCAGATATAAGCTTTATAAAGGACACAAACACAAAGATTTTTTTTTACTTAAAATAAAAAAGATTTTTTTTTACTTAAAATAAAAAAAAAATAGCTCTGTAAGCTGCAAACCTACTTTTGATTTATTAAATCTCATGCTCAGAGTTCTGAGTCTAGGGCCCAGGTTAAAACATGAAATGGCTGAGTGATTAAGAGAGTCTGGCGAAGCAAGCTATGATGCAGCAGCAGCAGAACTGGAAGCAGGAGATGGCCAGCTCCACTGCCGGCCTGATGGAAGCCCTCTGGGGCCCTGATCCGGCCCTCAGGCCGCATGTTTGGCACCCCTGGTCTACCCTATGAAGCTGCCATTTTCTCCTGAGGAACTGATTTCTGCAGTCTGGAGACTGTAATTCTGGGATAACTCTATGCCTCACTTTGAGGGTGGTAAACCTAATTCCAAGCTCATTTAATAGCCTAATATAGATATTAAACAGCATATGATAGTACAGAACCTAAAGGAATGCACAACTATAAGGGCCACGTAGCTGCAACTTCATCTCTGATGAAAATCCTGCATTCTATTGAGCAGGAAAAAATCCCAAAATGATCAAAGAACTGTACCAGTGTGACTCCCATCCATTTCTCCAGTCGACAGTACTGAAGGCTGCAGAGAGCTCTACTAACAGAATTAGCATTTGTCCCTCTGGAAATGGAGATCAGTAGCAGTGAAGCTGTTTCTGTGCCAAAGACAGGACTGAAGTGAAATTGAAATGGGTCAAAAGCAGCAGTGTTATTCAGATATACCTGCATGGGATGCCAGCTTTTCATTTCTTGCACGTGACAAGCTTCATAGCAGGGGTGGCCAAACTGCAGCTCAGGAGCCACATGCAGCTCTTTCACACAGTCTAATTTAATGTTAATAAAAAGCAAATTTGCATATTTTTCAATAAAAATGTAAGTATAATATTTGTTCATCTCTTGTGGCTCTCAAACATCTGACATGTATTCTGTGTGGCTGTTACATTAAGGAAGTTTGCCCACCCCTATTTTATAGTATGGTTTTCAAACAAAAGGAAATGCACACTAGCAATTACAGTTCCTAACTTCCTGCAGGAAAAAAAATGTTCTGTCTCTTTAATAAGGGTTCAGTGGAGTTTTATTTACCTTTATGTCATGAAAAACTTCAGCTACCCATTTCTGCACATTAAGCCTCTATTAATGGGGCAGATAATCTTTCTCCAGACCTGTTGGCAAGCCTAGCTAGGCATTTGTTCAGTACTCTCCTGATGAAATTGTCCCAGCAAGATGCTTTTTGTGTGTGTGGCCAGAGGTGAGCTGGGGAATAGAGATTTCCATCATGCATCCCTTCTAAATCAAATTGCAATTTCCCTCTATCAAGTGACAGGGCCATTGATTCATTATTGCCCCATCCACTGCCTGAGACCATACCCAGGGCACATTTAAAGTTATGGTTAATTTTCCTTTCTGTTAAGAAAGCCCATTGCCTCACAGTGTCTCTGTACTCATCTACTGTTTTACAATTGGGCAGAAATAGTGGCAAACAAAAAGGTTACTGCATGCCCTTGCCTCATTGATTCCCCTATTCTGGTAATTTAAGCCTGTATTCCCCCCACCCCACCTTTCCAATGCTGCTTTAAAGACAGCAATGACCCAATCTGCTTCTTTCAGCTCTGACGCCGGCTTCCATTGCCTCCCATTTGGCTCAGTATAAAAGCTTGCCATCTGCATCATGTTTAGGGAGACTGCGAGACAGAGGGGGGAGAGTGGACTCCCAGGGGTGCCAACAGAACACTGCACTGCAGTGCACTGCGAGGTGGAAATGGCACCCGTGACTGCCCTGCAGAAAGTAAAGGGGGTGACCTGGTGGAGGGGGAGGCAGGGGATGCAGGAAAGACCGAACGAGCTGGGTAAAAAGCACAAAACACCCAGCAGTTGCCAAGCAGGGCGCGTTCTGGGGACTGCCCCAGGAAATAACAAATGGTTTAGGGGCGGGCATGCTTCCAAACACCCCCCTTAAAAAAAATGATTGCAGAAAAATGCTCCCTGGCTGCTTTCAAATGCAGACAACTGTATTTTCAACTAACTTGTTTCCTTTGTGTCAATTTGCATATCTCCTTAGAAAACATGGGGGGGAAATTCAGCTCCAGTTGTCTGCTTATTGCTCACAGCAATTAAACCACCTTGAAACCAAATCCACATACCTCTATGAAGTGCTGTAGTGACCTTGGAGTCACCACTAAATAGCAATAAAATGATGCAGACAGCCAATACTGAGACGAAGCAATACAAGAACAGATTTGGAATTAAATGCAGACAGAAATTTGTTAGACGATGTGGGGTCGGTAGCACAATGGCAGGAAAGACCAATGCAGATTGGACCAATGACTTTGCTGACTTTTTAAAAGCAGCACTGGAAAGGAAATTCATGTTTAAGGAAGTAACTGTCCCCATCCATCACATGAGGATAGGCTAGAATACCAAAAGAAAAACTGGTCCTAAGACAATATCCTAAAAAGAAGTCTTTAAAAAGTAATCTGGAAAAACTATGCAAAACAGCAAGATGAAAAAGACCCCAGTTTTATAATACATAATGAACATCCCTTACAGCTTCAAATGCATGGCAAAATGTTTATTTGGAAATCCCAAGTTGGCCCCTCTATGCTGGAATGAATGTCCTATGATGAAAAAGCATATTCATGAGATGCCAAAATAAAACAGCCAGCCTATTAACAGCCAGTGTAACTGGAGGGGTCCAAACATACATTTTATTGCTACAGTTCAGCAAGTTAAGCTTAGAGAGTTCATCAGTATACGCCTGGAAAAGATACCCTTGCAAAGCTGGGGGGTGGGGTGGGATTTTTTTTTAAGGATATGGAATTATTTGGCAATAGGACATCTGCCCCCTTCCAAAGTATTTCCAAGTGATATAATGTCATTAGTCAGTGAAAAAAGAAATTCATAATGTTAAGGAATACACATGGAAGGGAGCTACGATGGACCCCTTCCCTCCCTCAGAGGCTAGATTTTCCCTCCATTTTTCTGTCCCCTCACTGACTGAGCAGCCCTGGTAACATGTTTTCCTCTCCTCTGAAGAAACTTTGGCTGTCCCACCCTGTCAGTTAGATATATTTTGACTATTTGCTCAACTCAGGACACTGAGGGAAGGGATAGGATCACCCTTTAAATTAAACCCTTGAAAATGGCACTTGATATGCTTTTAAAGTTCAAAAATAACAAAAGGTTTTATTTAACACAAAGGGAAAGGTCAGGTGAAATCAGGGGTTGAAATTACTGAGGTTAAACTAGTACAAGCACAGACTTTTGAACTGGTATGTCATGCTAATGAGACATTCATAATTTATTCACAGTTACTTAGATCTTTATATCAAGAGGTTTTTGTTCCAGGGTTTTCCCAAACACTCTAGTTCTCTTTATTTGAAAAATTGCTGACTCTTTTGTTTCCCAGAGAGCTGGTAGAATCTTCCCAGTGCCCAAACCCCTTCTCTTGGAATACCAGTACTCTTCTTGAGTGTTCACTGACTTTTAAGATCTCTACAGGAAGTTTATAATCACACCAGACCAGAGAATTCTGTATTCCTCAGAGATAACTCTCCCTGTTTGATTGGGTAGGGAATCTTCTCTCCCTAAGAAATCTATCCCCTTTCCTTTGGCCTGAATGGGAGTCTTCTCTACTACCCAAATTTCCTTGCCAAACTCTCCCCCACTTCTCTGTCTGTGTTCAAACTGCCCTCAGGTAATGCTGAATTCAGACTGTTCAGTCAAGGCTGATGTCAGCACTAAGCCCTTTTTATGTCAGGGCTATTCTCAGATGGTCTCCGTATACATTCCTTCTCAGTGAAGGCAGGAATCTGACCGAATCTCTTCAGCATCCAACTCTCACAAGACTTGTTTTGCTCAGGTGATGCTTACCAATCAGATTGCTTACAGCAGCCTGTCACTCAAGGCTCA
Organism: Gekko gecko; assembly: GCA_029375565.1. Classification (NCBI taxonomy): domain Eukaryota; kingdom Metazoa; phylum Chordata; class Lepidosauria; order Squamata; family Gekkonidae; genus Gekko; species Gekko gecko. The sequence goes on from JAPDNY010000002.1 coordinate 228,684,507, forward strand.
CTACTCTGTGAAGAATTAACCCTTTGCGATTCTTTAGTTGTTGGTACAGCACTTCTAAGCCTCTTAAAAAGTGCAGTCCATCACAGGAGCCTTTTCATGTGTTGAAATGGAGCCCAAAACTATGAATAAATTTATAAATCAAACATCTGGGGGGAGAGGAGCTTTCCATTGTAGAAATCTTGAAGTTGAAATGGCACTACCTTGTTTTTCTCAAACCCCCTCCCCCAGTTTTATTGGGCCCATCAGGGCAGTTCATGGAGAAAGTGCAAATAAATGAACTGAATGAAGGGGGCACTTCCTTTCATTCAAGCACAAAGAATACCTTTCCTTTCAGAAACATAAAAAAGATCACACTGATAGTGTCCTTCTGGGGGAAAACTGTTCTCTTTTTTTGGGGGGGGTTACAGTTTACAATAAAGCAGGGGTTTTTTGTATGGAAAGACCAGGGTGTTTTGGATCTGATATGAAAGTAAGATAAGGTCATGTAGAAACAGGAAAACAAAAAAAACGCCACACAAGTCATGTGGCTGGAAAAGGGAGACACCTCTGTGTGAAAACATCCCTGGATGGATTATGGCAAAAGGAATGATCTGACAAGCTGAAAGAACATTTTTGTACCTTCCATGCCACATTTATCAAAATATTTTACCTTGCCTTCTCCCTGTCCACCAAAAAAGGGTTCCAAGGTGACTCACAGCAAGAATATATAAAACCACATTATGAAACTCCATATACAAAATATTATCATTCAAGTTATAAATACCCACAGAAACAAATTTCACTTACTATCTTCATAATCACCTATAAAAAGCTCACTGAAGCAATACAGATTTACTAATGAGGGTATTCTCCTCTGGAAGATCATTTCAGAGAGATGGGGCTAGCATTGAAAAAGCAACAACAATTGAGCTAATATAGATTGAAGATACAGCAAGCAACTATTACTGAGAACAATGAAGTTGGTGCATGGGTTCATACCATGAGAGACAGTCCTTCAGGTATTTTTTTAAAAATAAGTTACATTATGTGCAAGTTGCCTTTACCACTGAGATTCAAGATGGATGTGGGTACTCCAGGCCATGAAGTGCTTTGAAAGTCAGAACCAGGACCTTGAACTGGACCCAGAAAAAAACTTGGTATAGACATGGCAGTACTGATGTGTGGTTTCCTTGTTACCAGTGTGGTTCTCAGCAAAGTGTTATGGCAATGGGTGATCCACATGGAAAGCTATACTCTGACCTTTACTTCAAATGAGCTCAAAATAAGAAGATGAAGAGATTGGATTTATACCCTGCCCTTCACTTGGAGTCTCAGAACAGCTTACAAACTCCTTCCCCTTCCCCTCCCTACAACAGACACCCTGTGAGGTAGGTGGGGCTGAGAGAGCTCTTTCAAGGACTGCTCCTGAGAGAACAGCTCTGAAAGAACTTGTGACTAACCCAAGGTCACATCAGCAGTTGCATATGGAGGAGTGGGGAATCAAAGCCAGTTCTCTCAGATTAGAGTCTGTGCACTTAACCACTACACAAACCACTGCCAGTCAGACTCTGACTTCCAGGACCAAATTAAGACTCTGAAACAACAAGAAGATTGATCTAAGAAAGCTATACTCTGCAGTTTCCCCATTCCTGCTGGCAACCTTCCCTTACACATAGTTCCAAATTGATGCAGCTTTCCCTTAAAAAAATGTTATGTGTATGCACATGATCTCTAGCAATAAATCAGTATGACATTACTCAAAGGAATGCCCACCACCACCTTCGGATACCTGGCATAATGTGTCTTGTTATTGATTGGTTATTTTTTTCTGCTGGTGACAACCTGTTTGGACTGGTTGAGCAGTGCATCCTCCCCTCTTTGAATGAGAAGCAATACCTTTGGGGGTATGCTTAATGGGCACTGCAAAATTCATGGATAGTCTTAACACTTCTGCAATTAATGATTTTTTTTTAAAAAAAATGGTGAAATATAGGTCCAATCTGTATTAGTCCTTCCAGCTGCTGTGCCAACGATCCCACATCATCTCACAAATTTCTTTCTGCATTTCATGCCGCATCTGCTCTCCTATTGTTTCATCTCAGCATCGGCTGTCTGCATCATTTTATTGCCATTTAGTGGTGACTCTGAGGTCACTATGGCATCTCACTGCATTATGTGGATTTGGCTTTAAGCTAGTCCAGTTGCTCCTCCCCACCCTCGATCTGCTGTGAGCAAAAAGCAAACAACTGGAGCTGAATTATCCCATCCCCCATCTTTTTAAAGGAGATACACGAATTGTCACAAAGGAAATGAGTTAGGTGAAAATCCAGTTGTCTGTGTTTAAAAGCAGGCAGGGAACATTTTACTATGGTCATATTTTGGGGGGAAGGTTGGAAGCACGCCCAGCCCTGAACCATTTGTTCTTTCTTGGGGCAGTCCCCAGAATGCCCTGCCTGACAACCCCTGGATGTTTCATGTTTTTAAAAAACAAAAAAAAGGGGGGGGAACTCAACCCACGATATAACTGCGAACCAAAAGGGCTAAGCTAACACAGTATATTATAAAAGTACAAATGTTTATTAAGGTGTACACATGTTAAAACATATTACGATTAAAAGAAAAAGTCTAAATATCAGACTTATAAAAGCTTTTCAAATACAAATACATATGACGGCTAAACAATTTCAAACTTTAGGACCAAACACATTTTGGCCCCTTAGGGCCTTCTTCAGTGGTCACTATTCTCTATATTGCACTGACACACATCCAAATACATGTATAAAAGGTTTTTAGTATACGTGTATATATATATATATATATATATATATATATATATAACCAGATGTTGTTTCCAGAAATTATAAAAAGGAAAAAGTGAAAGGGGGAGGGGAACCTCATTATAATATACCATATGTGTAGAAAATCATTAATGATAATTTTTAAAAAACCCTGAAATTACCTTGTATGTTTATAATTATGTTACTGGTATATATGTTGGGCCATAGATATAGCCATGCCAATTCTTCAAATTATTCTGAATTAACCAAAATAGAGTACAATTATAGAAATTTTATGAATAGTCTAATTTTAGAATAATTTTAGCCTAAAATAAAATTAAATTGGCTAACAAACTTGGTATCAGAGATTTCATTGGTCTGGATGTGTGTCACCTCCAAACTCACCATAGCAGCTTGTTGGAAAATTTCCATTGCCCCGACTCTACAGATGTAGCATACACGATTATGGAATCACTATGTTCTAGCTAGGCTTACTTTTAATGTGAATCAGATAACATCAACTAGAGCCCTCTTAGACTTTAATTGGTCACCAATTCTAACTTACCTTTCTAATCAGAAGGAAATGCCACAGGAATTATATCATTGTTATGTTTAATATATGTTGATATATACTTTATAGTTAAATGATGGCTGAATTCAGACTGGCAATTTGCCCTGGTAGAGCCCCATTTCAGTGACGTTTTAAAACCACATTAAAGGGGGTGCTCACACAGGTACATCTGCCTGGCGTTCTGCACCCGTCAGCAACCCGCTCTGTTCTGCTTCGCTCCCAAGATGAAAACATACCTCTTTAAAGGGGTAGCAAATCCCAGAAAGCACATTTATCCTGCAACATTCCGCTTCCTAGCCATGTGAATGCTCAGCGGATAAGCTGGGAGCAAGCCGCATTGGGGCAGAGGGCAGCAGCGGTTTGATTGGCCATGCTCCGCTCTACTGCCCAATGAGGTGCCGGCACAACAGGATCCATCCCCAATCAGCCAGATGTATTTGTGCACATGGACACCCATGCACCCATGCGCGCATCGCCGATTTACTGGGGGAAAGCTGCTGGCAGTGGCGCCTCTGCACCAGCCATCTGAATGCTCCTGCACACCTCCTCCTGGTATGCTCCCGCAGCAGACCGGGTTGTGTGAACGGGAAACCCCAGAACAATTTGTTCCGGGGCTTTCTTGCTGCAACTGGCTCCCGATTCAAATTGCCAATCTGAACTCAGCCGATATTTTTTTAAAACGTATTTTCTATTTTTATGTCCTTAATCTTAGTATGATCTAGATGAATTCATTAATGCTTGATGAGGTATTGGTTTTTTTTCTTTTCTATTTTGTATTTTTTTGTAAAAATTGAATAAATTTTTTAAAAAGAGTTGCTTCGAAGTTTTAGTCTAGTGGCACCTTTAAGACCGAAAAAGTTTAATTCTGGGTATAAACTTTTGTATGCATGCACACTTCTTCAGATACATTGAAACAGACTTTGCCAACCATTACATATAGAGGGGGCAATGGGGTTAGTTGCCAGGAAGGGCAAATTGGATTCATGATGCATAAGTAACTGAGCAATAAGGATAGCTAAGATTATCCAATAAAGCAATTGATAAGACCTGTGAATAGCAGCTAATTAGCATATAGATAATAAAAGAATTAACAAACAAATGTGAAAACTAAGTGACTTAGCATGTGTAGTGAGATAAGAACCCAATATCTCTGTTAAGCCCTGGGGGTTCCATTGTCCTGGGTGTTGTAATAACTTGTAATTCAGCAATCTCCTGTTCTAGTCTGTTTCTGAAATTCCTTTGCAATGAAACAGCTACTTTGAGGTACCCCACTGAATGTCCTGGGAGGTTGCAATGATCTCCTACAGGTTTCAGTTTTGTGATTCTTGATGTCAGATTTGTGTCCATTTATCCTTTGGTATAGGGTTTGCCCTTTGTAGAGAATGGAAGGGAATTGTTGGCATTTAATGGCATATACAGTTAGAAGATAAGCAAGTGCATGAACCTGAGATGGCGTAGGTGATGTTGCTAGGTCCAGTGATTGTATTGTCCAGGTGTATGTGACAGCATAGTTGTCATCTGGGTTTATAGCAAGCTCTGGTACCAGTGTCCACATTAAAATTAGATGTTGTATTATTGTGGGCGAGGAATAGTTTAAGACTAAGGGGCTGTCTATGGGCAAGAAAAGATTTGTCCCCCAGTACTTGTGAAAGAGAACTGTCATTATCCAGTAGAGGCTGGAAGTTGCTGATGATGCATTGAACTGTTTTGAGTTGAGAGCTGTATGTGGCCACTAGTGGTGTTCTATTATTGTCTCTTTTGGACCTGTCTTGCAACAAGTTTTCTCTGGGTACCATTTGTTAATCTGTTTCTTGACTTCATCAGGTGGATATTTTAGTTCCAAAAAGGTTTATTGTAGATCCCTCAAGTAAGAATCTCAGTCTGTAGGATTGGACCAAATGTGGCTGTACTGTAGAACCTGACAGTATTTAATTGATGAAGAAGAAGTATGTTTAGGTATGGTATGTTTAGGATAGTAGCTGTTTAGGATAGTAGCAGGTTTTAAATGAGAATAGGGATATTTTGTTGTTGCTCTAATATTTCTGCAATAGCCTGTCTTATTTCTCCATGGGATATGTCCTTATTCTATTTCCCAGACTTTTTTTGTGTGTGTGGATACCTATTCCCACCAACAGGGGCCTCACTCTTTCCCAACAGCTTTTCCTACATAGTCAGTAGACTTCCTGGGTTTGTAGAAAAATCCAAAAAGTGAGAAAATCCCTCCAGGGACAGTTGAATTACCCCAAAACCTTTTGAAATGGCCTCTGCAGGGACCTAACTCAAGGCATCAACGGTGAGAGATTAGAACGTTGGGGGGGGAGGCTTCTAACTGGCTCTGTCAGTAAAGGGTGGGGGAGAAGGGCCCTTTCCTTCCAGGCCTCTTTCGGCCTTGGAGGGAGGGAGGGAGGGAGCCTTGGGGCCAGGCTGGGGAATTCCTAGAGGTTTTGGGGTGGAGTGTATGAAGGGCAGGATTTGGGGAAGGGAGAGGCCTCAGCTGAGTATCATGCCACAGAATCCACCCTCCAAAGAAGCCATTTTATCCAGGGAGACAGATCTCTGTTGTTCACAGATCTCTGGAGTTCACTCTCCAGCAGGCCCCACTTGGAGGTTGCCAACCCTAGGCCTGGCAGCAGTCTAGGGTTGCCAGGTTCCCCCACAGGCACTGGCAGGGGATGGGGGTAGTGGGGTTGCTAGCTCCAGGTCTGGAAACTCCTGGAGATTTGGGGATGGAGCCTAGGGAGGACAGGGACCTCAGTGGGGTACAATGCCCTAGAGTCCACCCTCCAAAGCATCAATTTTCTCCAGGGGAAGTTATCTCAGTAGTCTGGAGCTGAGAAGTAATTCCAGGGGATCCCCAGATCCCACCTGGAGGCTGGCATCCCTAGGCAGCACCCTCTGGGTGACTTGATACCACCTAATTTGCATGACTCAACTTGGCCTGGCTGCTTGCTGCTGTTCAGAAGCCACCCTATGAAAGCCAGCAGTGGTGCAGCAGTTAGAGCTTCAGAGTAGGGTCTGCAAGACCCAGGTTCAGATCCCCATACTGCGGTGGAAGCTGACTGGGTGATTTTGGACCAGTCACATACTTTCAGCCTAACCAACCTCACAGGGTTGTTGTGCAGATAAAAAGGAGGTGAGAATAATGTAAGCTGCTTTGGTCCCCACTGTGTAGAAAGACTATAATTTTCCTTGGTAGAAGTTGTGGGGGAGGGGGGTAGAGATGAAAAACTGAAGACAGATAAAGGCAGATAAAGGCTAAGTTGGCTGTTGGGTGGGAAGGAAATAGGGTTGCCAACTCTGGATTGGGAAACTCCTGGACATTTAAGGGGTGGATCCTGGGGATGGTGGGGTTTGAGGAGGGGAGGAACTTCAGACCAGTATAATGCCATAGACTCCACCCTCCAAACCAGCCGTTTCCTCCATGAGAACTACCATTGCCAGCCTCTGGGTGAGGCCTGGAGATCGCCCAGAATTACAACTATTGTCTGGGTGACAGAGATCAGTTCCCCTGGATAAAATGGCTGCTTTGGAGGATTGAGTCTATGCCTCCACCCCCAGAAGGGAGAAAGAGTGTGAGATAGATAAGGGTAGAGGGGAGGAAGCAAAGGTGTGAGGAATGGGATGACCATCCCGCAAGTTTCTTGCGGGTCTCCACTTGTTAGTATCTAAAGCCCTTTCTTGCGGGTCTCCACTTGTTAGTATCTAAAGTCCTTACATCAAGGGTCACCAGGTAGCAGCCTTCAGAAACCTGTGTATTCTCTACCTGTTGGATAAAATGTGTGGTTTCCTTAATGTATGATTTCACCTGAATTGTGATCCCAAAATTGTGATATAGGTTCAAAAACAAATCCTACCCCAATATAATAGGGCGTCCCGGGGGTGGGCTTCCTTTTTTAATAGATTTAGGCAATGCATATATGACTGTTATCCTAAGGTAAGGAACCTGAAAGAACTTAAACAGGGATTCTGAAATGAGATTTAAAGCAAGAGCTTCCATAATGGCAGTCTTGATTAATTTTTGAGTATGTGTAGTAGGGTCATATGTAATGGGTGTATAATGTTGAGTATTATTAAGGAGAGTATAAATCATTGTCAAATAGTCTTCCTTATTCATGACCACAATTCCACCCCCTTTGTCAGCCAATGGTTGGGCATTATATGCAGGCAGGGCACAATGTCAACGAGATGAAGTTTATAATTCTATACTGCCATCAAAATAAGCCCTTTCAAATGCAAAACGCTGAACAGATCCTATTACAAAAGGAAACTAGAAACATATTATCCTTTTGATATGAATCAAAGCATAGATTTTACATCCTATATTAGTTAGTAGTAATCTCTTCAAATTATTGGACCTGTGCAATTGCAACCTGATATCCTTCCCTAAGTTTATTTCCTAAAGCAGCAAGGTTCAAAGTGCTAGACCTGTGCATTTTCAGCCTGATTCTCCTTTCTTTGACCCAATTAGAGCAGTAAGATCTCTGATTATTTGACCTGTGTTGCTGCAGCCTGACAATTAGATTTATTTATTTATTATTTCAATTTATACCCCGCCCTCCCCGCAGGCAGGCTCAGGGCGGCTTACACTAGTTGGTATCCTGTACCATACAAACCATGTACAAAAATTTAAAACAACTTGCAAACATAGATATAAATTATGTGTAACACGTGGTGGGATGAGGACCCATGATCCTTTGTGATTGAATAAACTGGCTTCTGTATATGCTACTACTGAGATTGGGGTGAGCTTTTCCATGTTTTGTATTATTTATCTATGCAATTTATACATATTGTCTATTTGTTTATCCTCATTTGTGCATGCCTTAAATTTGTATTTAGTCCCACTGTAGCCAATTGGTTTTGAAGAATTATTCAAAATACGGCAGCTTGCATCCAGACTACGTGTCTTCTATGGCTTATGGATTTCAGGATTATATGGATTTTCCAGGAACTATATGAGTCCACTCTATGATGAATGTATGTCATGTTGGACTATGGAATAAAACAGGAGTGAGACACATTGAAATTTTTGGGACTTGACTTTTCTGCACTACTGTTGTTTCTTGTAAGAACACCTTGGCTTTATCTAGTTATATGGTTATTGTGTGATTGAACTCGATATTAAAATATTATTTTTATAATTTTTTGTTCATCTTTAGTGATTTCAGCCAACGTTTTTTGTGTGTTTTGTACCTATTTATGTACGCTGGTTCCCCTTCTTTGGTTTCCTTCTGTTTTAAATAAGACCTGAAGTCTTCCATAATGGGTAACAGGAGTCTTCATTCAGTTTGGAAAACCTGCCTCATGCAGTATTGTTCTCTTTAAATTACCACTGGCTTTTGCTACTATGAATTACACACTTATAAACTTACACACACACCTTCTTTGTAGTGAGTCACCTAACTAAAATGGATATATTTCAGCTGGTACAAATAGTATACCAGGCATGGTAAACCAAATCATATTTATGTTTCCTCAAACTGCTGTGGGTTTGAAGAGACAGAATCCATAAATTAGGAATGTGTTTGAGAGAGAACAAGGCTAAGTAAGCCGTGAACTGTGTAGGAAATTGCAAGAGTGCCATCTCGTGTTCAACTTGTAAGGCAACGAATACATTAGTCTGTGAATAACACATGTGCAAAAGAAAATCAGTGTCACCGGGATTCGTCATTTTAGAATGGCATTTTACTCTCTAACTTAGCTTGCTGATGGGAAAGGAGTACATTTTAAAAAATGACTCTTGTTAATCCTACTGATCTTTGTGGCTGATCAAAGACCACGGTAGGCAAAAGATACATTGTAATCTGCCAATGGACTCAGTTTGTTGGTTCACCCAGCATGCCTCCTGGGGTTCCTTCGAAAAAGCTGATGAATCTTGGTATGATCTGGTTAAGCATTGTGCTGCCCCCAGTCAATGTTAACTATAAGTATTAGTAGTTTAGTAAGACTGCTGTGTATCTTTAAGAGCAGTTGCCCCTGGGAATTGTAGTCCTTAGCCTAGGCAACCCAAAAAGTTCCCTCTGACTGGCTCATTAGGGTAATTTCCTGAGCTCAGAGGCACGAAGATAGGAGTTTTATTGTTCTTTTCCATTTGTCTATCCTAATTGTAAGGAGAAGGGGAGACTCATCTCTTCTTACCACGGCCATAGAATTGACCTAGATCACAGGATGTAACTTTTCCACCCAACTATCAGCTAGATCATGAGTAAATGATCTTCTGTATGCATGTGAAGTTCAATAAAGATGATCTGAGTCTATTCAGTGGTTGTGCGTTGGTCACATCCCAGAACACACGTCCTGAATTAGTGCCGGACGGGAACAAGCATTTATACTTGTATGCCAGAATGCATAATAGTTAAACTGAAGCTGAGGTTTTGCTCTGTCATTGGGATCCTTGTTAAAATTAAGATCATGCACAAGTAGTCAGCTCACCGCTGCCCCACAACACAAATGACTTCATCAGCATGGAAAGTGCATCTTCTACAATTCTGTACAAATCCCATCATGTAGAACTGGTAAAGGAACAATCCTCATATCAAGTACAAAATAAAATAATTTACTAATGGCATGCTTGTACAGAAACAGAAGCTTTAAAAGAAAAAATAGACCAACAATTGTTTTATAGTGCTGCTGTTGTTGTTTTTTTGGCAACTGAGCGACTGTTTGTTTTAAATTTAAACATGGCTTGGGGTCATTTTTATAACTTCTAAAAATTCATATATGCACTCAGGGGTCTTTTCGTAGAAAAACAGCTGCAGGAGCTCATTAGCATATGGTATGCTAATGAGCTATTAGGGTATTAGCATATGCCACACCCCCTGACATCACCGGAAGTGATGTCAGAAGGGGAAGCAAAAGGGAGGGAGGCATCTTCAAAAGCCTCCCCTTCCCTAGCTGGCCTGGGTGGGGGAGCTAAGAGAGAAGGGGTTTAAAGTTTAAACTCCTTCTCACTAGAGTTGGGCCACAGAAGGAGGAAAGAGGGAAGGAAAGAGAGAGAGTAGAGAGAAGGAAAGAAGGAAGGAAAGAGGGAAAGAAAGAGAAGGAAAGGGGAGGGAAAGAAAGAGAGGGAAGATGGAGGGAAACAGGGAAAGGAGGAAAAAGAGAAGAGAAAAAGGTGGGAAAGAAAGAAAGAAAGAAAGAAAGAGAGAGAGAAGAGAAGAAGGAGGGAAAGAGGAAAAAGAGAGAAGGAAAGGAGGGAATGAAAGAAATTCAGCGGCAATTCGGCCCCATTATATCCTATGGGCCATTGGAGTCAATGGTGAAAACATAGGGTATATTCTGGGGGCTGGAGAGGAGGAGGTTTGAGGGAGAGGCTCCAGACTCACAGGGTAGCTTATGGAGCCTCTCCCCACCAAGTTTCAAGAACATTGGACCAGGGGTCCAATTCTATGGGCCCCCAAACAGGTTGCCCCCATTCCCTCAATTGTTCTCTATGGTGGGAAAAAGTTATTTTTTCCCCACCATAGAGAACAATGGAGGGAATGGGGGCAACCTGTTTGGGGGCCCATAGAATTGGACCCCCTGGTCCAATGTTCTTGAAACTTGATGGGCATCTTGGGGAGAGGTTCTATCAGCTACCTGGTGAGTTTGGAGCCTCTCCTTCAAACCCTCCCCTCCAGCCCCCAGAATATACCCTATGTTTTCACCATTGACTTCAATAGCCCATAGGATATAATTGAGCTGAAATTGACATGCGGCTGCCTGAAAGACTCCCCGGGACACCGGCTGGGGGCGGGGCTTGGCTCCTGAGCTCCAGGAGCGCTCCCTCCCCAAAAGACCCCTGTATGCACTTAATCCTTGCTCACATTGGGTTTTGCTAGCAAAAGCCACCAGTTATATACATGTATATTATTCATTTAGTATAATTTATGAAATGACCCTAAGAAAGAAGAACAGTGATTCAAAATGGGAGGCAGCAGGGAGCTCCATGCCGTATCTTGGCTTCATAAGGATTAGAAAGTGATAACAGAATTGGAATGCTATTCTTGCTTAACACTCTTCCTATTTAAAATAGAGACTGCTGCACTGGAACAGGGGAATTTCTTTTTTAGACATATAAGGTAGTCAGCCTTCTCCCTAAGGACTGAAATCTCTTCCACCTTGGTTAATGCTCTCAGGCTTCCATCTGTAATGCCACGCCACTGGCTGAGTTCATGAATGACCTGCAATTTGAACAAGAATCTTCCTAGCTCATGGCTAATACACTGTGTGAAGTGTAGAAATACATCCTTATAAGGAATAAAGATGGTGGGAGTTTTCAGAGTATCCTTGTTGGCTAGAAAGGAAGAGCACAGGCAGTAAGTGTTATTAAGGGAAGCTAGGAGAATACTGTATTTGTTTGGCAATAAACTATGACATTTATTTTTCCATTACTGGCTCTTATACGATTGAACTCCTAACTTATTATACACTCTAATACAAGACTTCTCACCTGCAGGTTTGCTCTAGATGTGAACAGCTATAGACATAGGAAACTGGAAGAGCTAACCAGGAGATGAAGGAGGCAAGGTTGTTATAAGCAACAAATAAGCTATTCATGATGTTGTCAAAGGCTTTCATGGCCGGAGTTCATTAGTTGCTATAAGTTTTCCGGGTTGTGTGGTCGTGGTCTTGGCATTGTAGGACCTGACGTTTCGCCAGTAGCTGTGACTGGCATCCTCAGAGGTATAACACAGAAAGATGGAATACTCTCTGTGTTAAGGTGAGCAGAAAAATGGTAGGCAGGTAATTTATATCTACCCTGGAAGGTGGGGTAGGGCTGAGTCATTAACTTGTAATAGTTCTCCAGGCTATGAATGTGCTAATGGAGGAGCTTTCCTGAGGAGGTTCTTTTGTCTATGGATTGTTTCCTGAGGAGGTGTCCTGTTTCCTGAGGAGGTGTCCTGTTTCCTGAGGAGGTGTCCTGTTTCCTGAGGAGGTTCTTTTGTGTATGAAATGGCTATTGAAACTCTAATCTTATCTGTAGTGCTATTGTCAGCTGTAGAGCATTTTGTGTTTTTCAGGACAGGAAACCATGCCCTATTTATTTTTAAACTCTCTTCTTTCTTGTTGAAATTGTGTTTATGTTTATGAATTTCAATGGCTTCCCTATGTAATCTGACATGGTAATTGGAAGTGTTGTCCAGTCTTTCAGTGTTTTGGAACCAAATGCTGTGTCATGTTTGGGTTAGGCTATGTTCAGCCACTGCTGATTTTTCAGGTTGGCCAAGTCTGCAGTGTCTTTCATGTTCTTTTATTCTTGTCTGAATGCTACACTGTGTGGTCCCGATGTAAACTTGTCCACAACTGCATGGTATGCGGTATACTCCTGCAGAAGTGAGGGGGTCTCTTCTGTCTTTTGCTGATCGTAGCATCTGTTGTATTTTTCTGGTGGGTCTGAATACTGTTTGTAGGTTGTGTTTTTTCATAAGGTTTCCCATCTGATCCGTGATTCCTTTGATATATGGCAAAAATACTTTTTCTGTGGGAGACTGTTTTTCTGTGGGAGACTGTGGGAGACTATGGGAGACTGTGGGAGACCTTTGGTTTAATCGCTCTTCTGATTTCATTCTTAGAGTAGCCATTTGCTTGAAGTGTGTGGTTAAGATGATTTAGTTTGTCATTGAGAAAGTGTGGTTCACATATCCATCTTGCACGGTCTACTAATGTTTTGATTATGCCTCTTTTTTGCCAAGGGTGATGATTGAAGTTTTTGTGTAAATAACTGTCTGTGTGAGTTGGTTTTCTGTAGACCTTGTGACCTAATTGAAGGTTTGCTTTGCAGATGACCATGATATCTAGAAATGGGAGTTTGCCCTTGACTTCTTTTTCCATGGTGAATCTTATGTTGGGGTGGATGTTGTTGAGGTAGTCTAATAACTCCATTAGTTCTACTTCTCCATGGCTCCAAATGATAAAGGTATCTTCTATGTACCGGAACCAGACTATTGGTTTTTGGGGTGCAGATTCTAAAGCGGTTTTTTCAAAATGTTCCATGTAGAAGTTTGCTATAACTGAGCTGAGAGGGCTTCCCATGGCAACCCCATCCATCTGTTCATAGAATTTGTTATCCCATTGGAAGTAACTGGTTGTCAAACAATGGTGGAATAAGGCTGTTATGTCATCTGGAAAAATCTGATTAACAAGTGTGAGTGTGTCTTTTACTGGAACCTTGGTAAAAAGAGATACCACATCAAAACTGACAAGTATGTCCTGTGGGTTAAGTTTCAGAGAACTGATTTTGTTGATGAAGTGTGTTGAATCTTTGATGTATGTTGTGGTTTTTCCAATGTGGTTCTGTAGAAGATTGCCCAGGTATTTAGCTAATTCATACGTAGGGGAACCAATGGCACTCACGATGGGTCAGAGTGGGACTGAGTCCTTATGAATTTTAGGGAGTCCATATAGTCGTGGTGGCTGTGCTTCTTTCTTGCATAGTTTTTTATGTGTGTCGGGATGAAGTGAGGAATTCCTGATCAGTGAACTCGTTTGTCTGGTGATTTTGCAGGTAGGATCTCTTTTTAGTTTTTTGTAAGTGGCAGGGTCCAGCAGATCTCTAATCTTATTTTTGTATTCTTCCATTTTCATGATCACTGTGGCATTGGCTTGTCAACTGGTAGAATAATGATGTCTGGATCCACATTGAGGGTCTTGATGGCGTTTCTCTCCTTATGTGTTATATTGCTGGTGGGAAGCTTTGCTTTTTGTAGAATCCTTGCCGTCTCCCTTCTTATTTCTTCAGCTTTTTCTTCAGGCAGATGACGAATGGCAGCTTCTACATTTGTGATTCGTCAGATTGATGACAGTGTGTGTGTTGTTGAGTATTTGTCTGTCTTCCACAGGAATTTCTGTGCAGGTGACTGCAAAGTTACCTCCCTTGGCTAAGTTGGAGGTTTCTTCTGATGAGAGTTTTCGATTCGTCAGATTGATGACAGTGTGTGGGTTTGTCTGTCCTTTATCCTGGATTTTATTAAACTTCTGCTTCTGTCTGGAAGTATGGCTTGTTAATCCGCACAGAAATTCCTGTGGAAGACATCATCGCAAACGTAGACTGACCAAGAGAGAGATCTTGGAGTTGGAGTAGATAACTCACTGAAAATGTCGAGACAGTGTGTGACTGCAATAAAAAAGGCCAGTGCTATGCTGGGGATTATTAGGAAGGGAATTGAAAACAAATCAGCCAGTATCATAATGCCCCTGTATAAATCAATGGTGTGACTTCATTTGGAATACTGTGTGCAGTTCTGGTCACCATACCTCAGAAAGGATATTATAGCATTGGAAAAAGTGCAGAAAAGGGCAACTAGAATGATAAAAGGGTTGGAACACTTTCCTTATGAAGAAAGGTTAAAGCACTTGGGGCTCTTTAGCTTCGAGAAATGACTACTGAGGGTGACATGACTGAGGTTTACAAGATTATGCATGGGATAGAGCAGGTAGAGAAAGAAGTACTTTTCTCCCTTTCTCACAATACAAGAACTTATGGGCACTCAATGAAATTGCTGAGCAGTTGGGTTAGAACAGATAAAAGGAAGTACTTCTTCACCCAAAGAGTGATTAACACATGGAATTCACTGCCACAGGAGGTGGTGGGGGCTACAAACATGGACAGCTTCAAGAGGGAACTGGATAAATATATGGAGCAGAGGTCCATCAGTGGCTATTAGCCACAAGGTATAGATAGGAACTCTCAGTCTGGGGGAAGTGATGCTCTGTATTCTTTGTGCTTTGGGGCGGGAGGCAACGGTGGGAGGTCTTCTAGTGTCCTGGCCCCACTGCTGGACCTCCTGATGGCACCTGGTATTTTTGGCCACTATGTGACAGAGTGTTGGACTGGATGGCCCATTGGCCTGATCGAACATTGGCTTCTCTTATGTTCTTAAATTAAACAAAGAACAAAAGACAAACAAAAGACAAAATCTCAGATAAAACAACTTAAAAATAAAATGCCCCAAAGACGGAGCAGAGCCTCATAGCGTTCTATCACATTGAAACCGGAAGCAGCCTAATCCAAAACGTATGGGTTTGTTTTTGAGTTAGCATCCTTATCACAGAAGTAATTCTTACTGTTCAATTTTTTTATTTTTACAGTATGATTATACCATCTCTCATTCCCTTTGTTGTGGCTACAAAGATTAGGAGCCGGATGTAATGCTCCCACAAAGTATTTCTGTGCCACAATATATATTTTGGAATGTAAGTTTGTTCTTTATTATTAATTTTATTTTATCAGTTTTGAAAATTATCAATAATATTGATTCACTATTAATTTTTAGGCTCTCATAGTACCTTACACAGCTATGATGCAGATTCCTTCATACAGTGTATGTGTGATATTAAATTACAACCATTGATGAAGGGCTTTTTGGCCAAAATGCATCTGGTCTGATTTCATTGGTTTATTATTTATTTATTATATTTATATCCCACCCTATCCCACGATGGGCTCAGGATGGCTCACAACAAAAATAAAAACAATAATTAAAAAACTAGTTAAATAAAACAAGATGGCAGTAAAGAAACATAACAAGAGGAAGGTACAGCGCGGCAAAGCAAACATGTCCTTGGAAGCTCTGGGGGCCGTTGGCTTCCTTGATCTACCATTCTCTCCTTGGGAAGAGGGGGGAGAGCAAGAGGCTTGATTCAGGCCCCCCGTAACCGCAGCTGCGGTCAGGGGTGAGCCCTGGATCGCCTCCAACACCAGGATCAGGAAGAAAAGCCAATGTCTATGGGCCCCCAGCTGTCGCTCCTCCACAAGGGGGGGTACAAATCCTGCTTTGCAGAGCACTTTAGTACCATGAGTAATACTTCAATGTCAACAAAGAGATAGTCTATTTCATTCTCTATTGTGAAGCCCACCTACACAGCTTTAAAAAGCTAAACGGAAAAGGAGGTGAGAGGTCCCCCCCTCATCTCATTGAACAGCGGCAAGTAAAAGGGATCGTAAGCTCTGTGCGTATGATTAAGTGGGCGCAAGGAGACCCTATTCCTGCTTAGGAGTAAGTCGGCACCCCGACTATTTCCATGCTAACAATTTTTAGGTGCTTATAGAGTGAAATTGCCACGTTCTCAACACTTTTAGGTTTCATTTTCCCTTTTCTCTCCTGGAGGGAGTGTGGATATAATTTATGGCGGGGGGGGGTTTTCCTGTCTTGGCTGTGGCTAAGGCTGGAATGAATACTGGAGATTTATGTGTTTTAAGGAGCTGGTAAATCATTTGAGGATTACTAATGGCGGATAAACACTGAATAACATTAAGACAGGAGTGCAATGATGTAAAGTAGAATAACAAGCGAGTATTGGATTTAAAGAGACAGGACGCTCTTGCTTCCTTCCCACTGACTTGGTGGTAATGACCATATAAGGGAAGTAGAACTCTTGTGGCAATAAGCACTGTAAAAGTTGTGTTATGGTTTGTGGTTAGAAAGAAAGACAGTAATTGTTTAAGGAAAGAATTACACAGTGTTCCAAAACAAAGAGTGAATAGGATAAGGAAGGCATCTGCTTTTAGCAATTTCTTGTTTTTCTTTCCTTTTGGCTTTATCACTTGTGAGAGGCCTAGGAGTAGTGTTTTTAATTCCCTACAGGTGGAAATCTGAAGGGGAAAGATGTCTAGTGCTAACAAGCCTCTAAGGGCCAGGGAGTTCTCCAGGGATGCTGAAGCCAGTAGGAGCGGCAATGTCAGCCACCCAATCAAAGGAACTTCAATCTATGATCCAAGAATCTATTAAAAGTGGAATCTCTGAGGCCACAGATCCCATAAAAGAAGCTATAAAAGATGTGACGCAAAAACTTGCCACACAGATGATGGATTTACAAAAATAAATAGCAGAAAATACAAAAAAGATAGCACAGCTGAATAAAACAACTGAGAAGGTAGAAATCAAAATGAAAGAAATGGAAAGTAAACTTCAAGCAACAGATACCAGACAAACCCAAATGGAACAAGATTTTATCAGATTACAGGCTGATAAAACATCTTACATTTTAAGATTCCAAAATACTCCTGAAGAAAAAGGTGAAGATATTAGAAGAAAAATGGCAAGATGCCTTGCTGAATATATGGGAGCAGAAGACCCTGAGAGGGTGCTACGAGAAATAGATGCAGAGCTGATGAACAAATTAGAGGACTGAAACTAAGAGGAGAGCAATTTAAGCTGTTAGCCTTTGCAGATGACCTGGCCCTTATTATAGAAGAACCAGCTGAACCAATAGAGCTGCTGTTGAAGAAACTTCAAGAATATGGAGGGGTTGCGGGGCTCAAAATCAATAAAAATAAAACTAAAACCCTGACAAAAAATATGACAGAATTACAAGTAAGCTACCTGCAGAAAATATCTAGACTGGAAATTACAAAGAAAGTTAAGTATCTTAGAATAAACAATGAATAGATGTAGTTCTCTCTTTGAAAACAACTATTCAAAACTATTGAAAACTATAAAACAAGATCTAAATAAGTGGAAATATCTCCAACTATCATTTATGGGAAAAATAGCAACTATTAAGATGAATATTTAACCAAACTATTCCAGTTCTTCATAATCAAAATTTCTTTAAAGATATTGACAAACTGTTGAAACAATTTATATGGCAAGGGGAGAGGCCAAGAATAATATTTAAAGTATTACAAGATTTGAAAGAAAGAACTGGTTTTGGCATCTCAGATTGTATTTTGTATTATAGAGCTGCAGCACTTGCATTGATTAAAGACTGGGTTACACTAGAAAACCAAAGACTGTTAAAGTTAGAAAGTCATGATATGCAATTAGGATGGCATGCATTCCTATAGTATGGGAAGACTGATTCACACAAATACTTTAAACAACATTGGATAAGGGCAGCCTTATTAAAAGTCTGGGACCCAATCAAAAAACAATTTTATGATAAGATTTCGAAGTTGGTTGCACCTTTAGAAGCATTTACAAATCCCAGGTTGTTAGAAGAAAACTCAAAAATGAAATATGCAGATTTATTAGATGTAAAAGGTAACTTAAAGTTGCCTAAGAGATTGAATTGGTGGCACAGAGTACAGACTGAATCAAGGTATCTCTCCTTATAAATATTTATCTTTTGGTTTCGCAAGATTCCATGCGCTCCCATTGGCTGTAAAATGCCCTCCCTCAGCCATTGGCCCATCAGCTGCCACTCAAGAGTACTCGCGTGCCATTGGCCGGGTGCTGGGTCTGCTCCTCTTCCCCACCCACTCCCCCCAGCAGACAGTTCTGTCTCCTGAGGAAGACAGTTCTCTTGACTCCTGTGAGGGACTGTCCCCTCAGTAGCTGTTGGTAGGCAGCCAAGCTTGGTTCTGTGAGTAAAAAAACAAAGGACTTTCAGCTTAACCCCTCCCTCGCCCATAACCCCCTCCCCAGTGGCCACTTTCCTGTCAGAATAAATGGGGAAAGGCTCTTTCTCCTGCTTAGCTTCAGCATGGCTGGCTGGCTAACGAGGTGGGCCAGCGACCATCAGACCATTTTCTTCAACTCTCCACTGTGCGGCTGACTTTCCCCTAGGGCTGCCAATCTCCAGGTGGGACCTGGATATCTCCCACTGTTACAATTGACCTCCAGATGACAGGGATCAGTTCCCCGGGAGAAAATGGTTGCTTTGGAGGGTAGACTCTATGGCATTATACCCTGCTGAGTCCTTCCACACACACACCAAATGCTGCCCTCCACAGGATCCACCCCCCCAAATCTCCAGGTATTTCCCTAATCAGAGCTGGCACCTGTACTTTCTCTGTCAGTAAAAGGCCTTTTCCACACCTATGTTGGCCTTTGGGAGAAAACTCATTGGGCCCAGTCTTGATCAGGTTGCCAACTCCAGGTGGGCAATTCCTGGAGATTTGAGGGATGGAGCCTGGAGAGGGTGAGGTTTGAGGAGGGGTGGCACCTCAGACAGGTACAATGCCATAGACTCCACCCTGCAATCCAGCCATTCCCTGATGGGGAACCAGTGTTACCAATCTCCAGGTGGGGGCTGGAGATCACTCAAAATTACAACTGCTCTCTAGGAGGGAGGGGGGAGGAGATGGAAAACTAAAGGTAGGTTGATGGTTGGCTCGGAGTGAGATAGGATTGTCAACTCCAAGTTGGGAAATTCCTGGAGATTTGAAGGCTCAAACCTGGAGAGGGTGAGTGTTGAGGAGGGGTGGGACCTCAGACAGGTACAATGCCATAGACTCCACCCTCCAAACCAGCCACTCCCTCCTGGGGAACCACTGTTACCAATCTTGGGGGTGGGCTGGAGATCACTCAAAATTACTACTGCTCTTCAGGTAGCAAAGATCAGTTCCTCTGGAGAAAATGGTGGACTCTGTCATTATACCCTGCTGAGATTGCCACAGCAAATTGTCACTGAGTGCCCAAAGCCAGGGCACTCTCCCAGAGCCTCTTTCTAGAGCCCGTTGTATTTATTTCCACAATGGGCCTTATTCCTAGTACTAAAGATAAAGCGACGGGCTTCAATGAAGATTGGCTTGAAATAGATAAGCTAATGTTAGCAGGTGATCAGAATTTTATAAAGAAAATGTATATTTTATTGCTGGATTATAAAATGCATGACGAGATTGTTAAAAATGTGATGATTTCATGGGCACAGAATGTTGGCCACAACATACAATTAGATCAATGGGACAAACTCTGGAAAAAAAAATTAAGATTACAAAATCCGTTGCGTATAAAGAAAATATATATAAGATGTTTTACAGATGGTATATAACACCTGAAAATTTAGCTAAATTTGATAACAAAAGCTCAGATAAATGCTGGAAATGTCAGGAGAAAACGGGGTCATTTTACCACATGTGGTGCTTATGTGATAGAGCAAAAAAATATTGGGCAGGGGTACATGTACTAATCCAACAGATTTTGAAATGTAGTGTACCTTTTACTCCTGAAATATATCTACTGAACATTCTCCCTGATAGTTTTAAAAGTGACAACTCTTACTTTTTGATATATATATAACTACTTCAGCCAGAATACTATATGCTTAACACTGGAGGTGCCAAGAGATGCCATGTAAGCAAGATCTTATTAATAAAAATTTGGAAGCCGCAGAAATGGACAAACTCACATTAATTTTGAAAAGTCATTTGGACGAGTTATTTGATAACACATGGCGGAGATTTTACAAATGGAATGATCAACACACACTTACTTAAACAGGACAGGATGCATAACCAAAAGGAAGAGAAGAAGAGGACATGAAGAAATGAAATTTTATTATTGTTGTTGTAAAACAAACTTTTTTTAGATTGAGGTAGAAACTAAATGTAACAGAAAAGAAGCATTAATTGATATGTAAACACAAGATACCCCCATTTTTATATCTAGATTATGTGTTGTTTGTATGTTTTTGTTATTGTAGTTGGAAAAAATAAAATTCTTTTTTAAAAAAAGGAAACATAACATCAGTCCAGAGCAGCCCAATATACTTCTCCTAAACTGTTAGCAGGATGGTAGGCTTCTGTAGGCCTACTATGGGCAGGGGAGGCTGAGATGGTAAAAACATCCACTGCCTCACCAAAGGCTTGGTGGAATAGCTCCAGTTTTCAGGCCCTGCAGAACTCTAACAAGTCCCGCAGGGCCCTGATCTCAATTGGGAGTGCATTCCACCAGGCAGGGGCCAGGGCAGAAAAGGCCCTGGCCCTGGTTGAGGTTAAGCAGACATCCTTCAGGACAGGGACTACCAGTAGGTGTTGTTCAGCAGAGTGCAAGGCCCTCCAGGGCATATATGGGGAGAGATGGTCACGAAGGTATGCTGGTCCCAGGAAACATAGGGTTTTAAAAGTTAACATTGTAACCTTGAAACAAATCCAGTACTCAACTGGTAGCTCATGCAGTTGACGTAGCAGTGGCTGAATGCATGCCTGCACAGACAATGCCATCAGCAAGTGGATTGCCGCATTCTGCACCACCTGGACTTTCTGGGTCAGGTTCAAGGGCAGCCCCATGTAGAATGAGTTACAGTAATCCAGCCTGGAAGTGACCATTGTGCGGATCACTGTAGCTAAGTCCTGGGAGGAGAGATAGGGAAGAAGTTGCCTGATCTGCTATAGATGGCAAAAGGCAGACCTGGCAACAGCAGTGACCTTGGCCTCCATTGAAAGTGAGGCATCCAGGATCACCCCAAGGCTCCTCACTCTCTGCACTGGCATCAAAAGCACCCCACCAAGTGTCGGGACCCAAATTCCTGATCCCAAACCCCCACAACTCAGATACAGGACTTCCGTCTTCATTGGATTTAGTTTCTACTGGCTCTGCTGTAACCATCAGCCATGGCTCCTAATGCTCTGTCCAAATTATCTAGGGCAGAGTCTGGCTGGCTATCCATCAGCAGATAGATCTGGGTGTCATCACCATACTGGTGACAACCCAGCCCAACCCCCTGGACCGACTGGGCAAGAAGGAGCATATAGATGTTAAACACTGGAGAGAGAATCACCCCCAGGGCAGCTGTTTTGAAAAGAAAAAACATGTTCTTTTCTTAAAAAGAGTAGTAAGGAGTTTATCCTACTCTGTAACCTGGACTCAAAGAGTCTTATAACACCTTGTCTTTCTTTCTTATCCTCACTAGAACCCTGCAAGGTAGGGTACCATGAGAAGCTGTGAAGATACAAGGTCAGGAAATTGTAATACAATTTGATATTTGAACCCCATCTCCTAGGGCCAGACCAACCCTGAATTCACATATAACACTGGGTCTTGCTGTGAATGATGTCACATAAAAGTGACTTGTGCAGGCTAAGGAATCCCCCAATTCATTGACGGTTACAAAGGATACAATGGAACCGAGAGGAATGGCAAACTACTTAGGCTTGCCTCCCAAAGCATACTTGCCAATTAATTCTGTTCCCCATGAAGATGGAAACAGTAAGCCTTGCCTGAGCTTGAAATAAAACCTGCATTGAAAAGCATTGTAGGGCTAAGTATCAGTGCTGAAAGAATGCAGCAAGGCGGTGGATTGAGGCTGCTGTGTCAGAATGTCAGCCTTTAAAACTAGATCTTAGGAATAGGGTTTGGAGTGGACCTCAGCAGGGGACTGGTTCTGATCTTGGAATCCAGGCAATCCCAATAGAATGAGTGGTCAAAAACCGCAGCAGGACTTAGGCATAAGTAGTCTGTTGTCTAGGACATGGCTAACAACATGAAGGGGAAACTCCACCCACTGCAGCCACTCTTCAAAACTACAGAAGCTGAAGAGGTCCAAAAAACCCCAACTAAAGGGCGTAATAGCATTCTGACACATAATACCTCCCACAAAGGGGCATAGAGATTTAAAAGGCTGTGTGAACCCCTGCCTCCAGAGATTCCACTGTGGACCTGAGGACAGCCAGGAAAGGTTCTTTGGTCAGGCATAGCAAAGGTTTAAAATGGGCCTCCATGAGGCCACACTTACAGGCTTCTGGTCAGAACTGACAGAAAGGCAGAGACGAGGAAGTTTTCTTCAGACAGGCAGCCTCTGCCAAGCCATGCCTCCAAGCTGCTTCACTGGAAGCAATTGGAGTGGCCAGAGAATTTTTCAGGCAGGCAGTTTCTGCCAGGCTGCATCTCCAAGCTTCTTCATTCGAAGGGAAGGGAGGGGCCCTCATTCAAGCAGCCTCTGCCAGGCCATGCCTCCCAGCCTTCCCCCCCTCTCAGCACCAAGAGAATGGAGGGGGAGGGGAGGGCTTCGAGGTCAACGTCAAAGGCATAGAGGCCAGAGACCCTCAGGGAATGACTAGGCAGAAATTCTTCGATGTTGAGGGGTTGTGACTTCAAGGCACACAGCCAAAGCCCCTGAAAAGAGCCAGTTATTCTGAGGCTCTGTCTACAACACCTCAGGGGGGGTGGGGACTTTGCATTCATCAGGCTTTTGGGCACACAGGTGACCTCCGAAGAAGGCCATTTAAGCCGGACTTTTTGTCCACCACACCTCAGCAGTGGTGGGAATAGGCCTTCATCCAGCTGTTTCCATACAGGTGACCTCCGAAGAGGGCCATTGCAGCCAGGCTCTCTGTCCACCCCTCCTCACCAGGGAAGGGTAAGCCTTCAAAGAGAGCTCTTCTGAGTCCAGCTGTTTCCACACATGCCTTCAGGGGAAATTGGTGACAGCAAGGGCAGGCAGCTCTGCTGTGTGAACCCCTAGGCAGCCAAGGCACAGAGAATAGCTGTTGAACAGCACTATTTTTAGTCATGATGACACAATGGAATTCCACAAAACATTTGTTCTTTAGACATATTCACTAGAATAAAAACTGTTAACAGAAAAAAATCTCCTCAGCCTCAGAACTGAGGTGAGGAAAAAACACAGAAAACAGCAGTGGAGATCTTCTTTTTGCGGTGGCAAAAAGAGAACTGAGGGAGTAGTGCCCCTCCTCCTGGTCATGTGAGCGTTTTTGGCGGGAAAGCGCCAGAGGGAGGAGGGGCGCTCCTAGTCTATTAGAAAGCTTGGAAATCTTTTCCGTGGCTAGCCTGAGACTGTGGAGTCCCAGTGGAAGTGCACAGAAGCCACGACAATGAACAAGATTTGGGGGGGGGGGCATCCTAGTATACAAAATAATACATTTCTCCATTTGTTTGCTCTTGGTTCCCTGATCCTCCAACTTATGGGTGGACTGTTCTGGGTGTGGTTAGACTCCCTAGGCTACGAGTTGTTTTCTCTCTTGGGAGGCTTGCCTTTCCAGCAGTCATTTCTCAAATCCAATTTCAGAATTCTTACCTCCTATCAGACCGTTTCCCATTGGGTGGAGAATGGCCTTTTACTTTAGATTTGGACTGGTTTAAGAAAAAGATAGAAATGCTCAACTCCCTTCCCCCAAAACTCCCAAAGTGGCTTGTGCTCCACTGCTGAGAGACCAATTAGATGCAATGCAGTGTGATATGTGTCTTCCAGATTTAAAAACACACACACTACCAGAAGCCTGGGGCTGGCCATTTAAACCCTTTGCTCACCAGCCATTTTTCTGTTCTAATTGCCCCCTCCCCAAGTTGCTGTTCTGTTTCATTCAGTGCCCATGCACTTCTCCCTCTGAGGTGGAGGACATCTCCAATGGGTTATTCCCACCGTACCTTTAGGGAGGCAGGAAATAGTTTTTCCCCTTACTGTTGGCGCCTTCGGAATAGCCCATCTCCAGTTCTATTCCTGCCTCAGTAGGGAGAAGCAGCAATCTCTATCAGCTTAGCTGTTCCTCTAAGTTCCTTTCAATTTTTTCTTCCTGTTCAGTCTATTGTCTTGCCCCTTTGCCTTATCTTTCTTTATCTCTTCTTTCCTCTTCTGCTCCTACCTTGGAGAGAAGTCTGCGGGGTCTCTAGCCCTGAAGAAGAAGTTTCTTCGTCTGCTGCCATGGCAGCAACGGAGTTCCCTGAGGTTTTTCCTCAGGCGACGAGGAGATGGGTGCGCCGCAGCTGCGGCAGCGCAAGACGACCCTGGGACCGATCTGCCTTTGCGGCATGATCGCGCTCTCCCAAACTTCAAGGCTGACTCGGCGGCAGCGCCCCACGCTCTGAAGCACCGCTGGCAGCCTGAAGAGGAGGACCCCGCCATTTCTCTCGCGTGCCTACATGCGGGCAGCAGCGGCAGCCATTTTGAAGGTCCAGCTTCAGCTTTTGGGACCTCTCAGTCAGCCATTTCGGGAGCTCGGGGAGCAGAGGGAGAATTGCTATGCGTTCCCCCAGGCCTTTCAGAGGAGGAGGAGATCTCTGGAGCCGGATCCAGCCGGGGTAAGCTCCCTGAACAGGGAGTCTTGTTACATTCTTCTGATATTATGGCCATTATTAGGAAGACCATCCAGCAGGAGATGGCTCTGCTCCATTCCAGACCTGAGGCTCCATTATCGCAGGGGAATCCTCTTCAAGGTTCCTTAATTCCCCCTCCCCTTGGGCAGCCAACCAAAGCAGCTAAGAAAGCTCCCCCCCCACCTCCAGGGAGATCCAGTGATGAACGCTGGAGGGAGGAAGTGGAATCTAATACCTCTTCCATTGAAGAAAGAGAGGAGGGAGAATTTTTGTCAGAGGAGGAGGAGGAGGAGGAATTGAAGCTTCCTGAACAGTCCAGCTGGTTCTTCAAACCTGAGGACTATCAATTCCTCCTATCCAAAGCCCTTAAGGCCCTAGAATTGCATGACTTATCACCTTCTGAGTATCAGAAGGCGGCCAAAGCTAAATTCAAGTCTAAATCTGGGGGCAATCGTGAGTTTTTTCCTCCTGAGGAACATTCTGAGAAAGTGTTTCCCTTTCCTGAGTATTTTGAGCGTCAGCTCAGAGCAGAGTGGGACAAGCCCATGGTGAACAAACAGTTTCCTGTTTTTGCCAAAAAGTTATATGCTATGCCTAACTATGCTAACAAGTTATTGCAGGTCTCCCCGGTGGACGGTCCAGTGGCTGCACTCCAATCACCGGGCCTGGTCTCTGAGGATGGTTTGGGCACCATCAAGGATCAGACCGATAGAAAGGTGGAGGCAATGCTTCGAAGAATCCATGAGGCTATCGCCATGATGGTAAGAGCAGCGTCCACTACTTCCATAGCCACCAGAGCAGCTATCGTTTGGTTGTGGAAATTAATCCAGATTGTTCCAGAAAACAACCGGGCTATACTGGAAGGGCATTCTCGTGTCCTTAAGGCTAGTTCCTTTTCAGCTGATGCCACCTTGGACATTATTTCCTTCGCCTCTAGAGCCATGGCTTCCACGGCAGTGGCTAGAAGATTACTTTGGCTGCAAGCCTGGCAGGCAGACGCTCTGTCCAAATCTATTGTCACTGCTTATCCGTTCCAAGGAGACCGTCTCTTTGGTGAGGCTCTTGATAACATCCTGGTGGAAACCAGGGATAAGAAAAAAGCCATGCCCAGATCACTCCGACGGTCGGATAGGCGAAACCCTCAGTCCTTTCATACGCAGCACTCCCTTCCAAGATATCGACACGACATTAAGAAGCCATCTTGGGAGTCTTCCAAACAGGCAGGCAAACGTGGTCCCTTCAATTCCAGATTCAACAAGCTGTTCAACAGGAACAACCGAGGGGACAGAGACGCCAAACCCAAGCAGGCGTGATTATCCTTCCGTTCCGGTAGGAGTTTGTCTCCTACATTTCTCAAAGACCTGGATAGACACACAGGCGGACGCCTGGGCTGTGGAGGTGGTGTCTCAGGGATATTCGATAGAATTTCTGCGTCAGCCTCCAGAACGATTCATACAGTCTCCAGCAAGAAAGTCAGAAAACAAGAGATCCATAATCGGCAAGGCGATACAACATCTGTTGGAAATCCAAGCCATCGAGCCTGTTCCAGTCGCCGAGAGGAACCGGGGTGTTTACTCCATATTGTTCATGGTCCCCAAAAAGAACGGAGACTGGAGAGCAATTCTGGATCTCAAGTTTCTGAACAAATTCATAAAGCTATGACATTTTCGTATGGAGACTCTGAAGGCTGTGGCGGACTCTCTATCTCCCAAAGAGTTCCTGACGTCCATAGATTTGACGGAGGCATATCTCCATGTACCCATTCATCCGGCACACAAACGATTCCTCCGGTTCTGCATTTACAACCAGCATTTTCAATACAGAGCACTTCCCTTTGGCCTATCCACAGCCCCCCAACTCTTCTCCATCAATCCGGTAATACATCTCAGATCTCAAGGGATTCATGTCCATCCCTATCTCGACGACCTCTTGGCACACAGACAGACTCCATCAAGAACATGGAAAGGACACTACAGTGTCTGCAGGAACATGGGTTCCTGGTCAACTTCGAAAAGAGCTCGCTTACACCGTCTCAACGCATCGAACATCTAGGAGCAGTGATCGATACCACTCACAACGCACTGTTCCTTCCATACCCAAAGCCCAGAAGATCAAGGAATCTGCCATGCGGATTTACAACAGCAGGTCTACTCCTCTCATGGAACTAGCCAGTCTGCTGGGTTTGATGATCTCCAGCATCAATATGATTCAATGGGCTCGTCTTCACGCCAGACCATTACAAGTCTTCCTACGTCCGTACCAACTCTCCATCATGGAAAAGAAGGTTTTCAACCTCCAGGTACCCCTGGGGGTCAAGAAGAGCCTACGGTGGTGGGCCAACTTGGACAACCTGTTATCGGGCAAGAACTATTACATCTGCCACACCAGGGAGCTATTCACCGACGCCAGCCTGCTGGGATGGGGAGCGATGCTAAACGGTGCCCCAGTCCAGGGAACGTGACGGGACACTGAGAAGAAACTGCCCATCAATCTCCTGGAACTCAGAGCAATCCGCTTGTCTCTACTGCACTTTGCTTCTCAGCTACGCGACCATCAAGTGCTGATAAGGACAGACAACATATCCGCCAAAGCACATATCAACAAGCAGGGCGGATCCCGATCATTGCAGCTCCATAGAGAGGCGCTGAAGATTCTCTCTTGGGCAGAACATCATGTAGTTGCCTTGACAGCGGAACACATAAAAGGGACAGAAAACATGCAGGCAGATTGGCTCAGCAGAGTCACAATACAGGAGGGGGAATGGACCTTCCATCCACATCTATTCGACCTGATAACGGCACGCTTCGGACGTCCCAAGGTGGACCTGTTTGCCTCCCCGACGAAGCACACCCTGCCGAGGTTCTACACCAGATTCTTCCATCCGGAAGCAGAGGCGACAGACGCGCTCACGACTCCTTGGCCCCAGGGTCTGCTATACGCGTTTCCACCATTTGTCCTAGTCTCCAGAGCAATCCGCAGAATCAGGGAGCTCAGGGCGGAGGTCATTCTGGTGGCTCCGAGATGGGCACGCCGCCCTTGGTTCTCGGCATTACAGGAGTTGTCGATCCTTCCACCTCTAGCACTTCCAGTGTCTCCCAACATGTTATCACAGGGCCCAGTATGGCACCCGGACCCAGCGTGGCTGTGTCTGACCGCCTGGCGATTAAGCGGCGCAAACTGTCAGAGTTAGGATATTCTCCTCAGGTCCTGGACACTATTCTGGCATCCAGATGACAGTCTACAGTTCGCATCTACAACACCACCTGGAAGGCTTTCATACGTTGGTGTAGACGAAAAAAGGTCGATCCACTATCACTTTCGTGGCCTCAATTTTGGCTTTCCTACAAGACGGACTGAGCACTGGTTTGAAATCTGCTACTCGTCGTAGGCAATTGGCGGCCTTATCCACTGTTCTCCCTTCTCTCGAGAGATACAAGCTCACCAAGCATCCTCATATCCAACTTTTCTTACAGGGAGCC
Source organism: Gekko gecko (assembly GCA_029375565.1). Lineage (NCBI taxonomy): Eukaryota > Metazoa > Chordata > Lepidosauria > Squamata > Gekkonidae > Gekko > Gekko gecko. The sequence continues at coordinate 228,713,008 of JAPDNY010000002.1, forward strand.
ATGGCGAAATCTCCGCCCCAGGTTCACCGCTTTCCGACTTGGCGATTGAACGTAGTACTCAATGCTCTTACTAAGTCACCCTTCGAACCTCTCCGGGAGGTGGGACTAAAATGGTTGAGGATGAAGACATTGTTCCTGGTGGCCATCACATCGGCCAGAAGGGTTTCAGAACTCGGAGCATTATCTGTCAAATCTTCCCTTTGCGTTTTCCACAAGGACAAGGTCGTGCTTCGCACTGACCCTACATTCCAACCGAAGATAGGCTCCAGGTTCCATTGTTCTCAGGAGATCTGTTTGCCCACGTTTTGCCCGCATCCTAAGCATCCTAAGGAGCGGATATGGCACACCCTAGATGTCAAACGAGCCCTCAGGATATACATTGCAAGGACAGAGGCCTGCAGAAGAACTGAGTCCTTATTCGTCAGCATCTCTCCACCAAGGGAAGGTGAGCAGATGTCTAAGTCTGCAAGTTCGGTATTAAAGGCATGTATCACTGAAGCTTACTGAGCCTCTGGTCAGGAGGTACCCAGTGACATCACAGCTCATTCCCTGAGAAGCGCGGCAACCAATGCAGCGTTCGCCAACAGAGCTTCAGTGGAGGAAGTGTGTAAGGTGGCGACTTGGTCATCCATCTCCACCTTCGTGAGACACTACCAGATCAACACCCTAGCATCTGCTGATGTGGCATTCGGGAGAAGAATTCTTCAGCACGTTGTTAACCTGGAGGAAGATGGCAACCCACCCAATTGAGGGATACTGCTCGGGAAGGTCCCATTGGAGATGTCCTCCACCTCAGAGGGAGAACGACCATTGGACTTACCATGAGGGGTCCTTCTCCTCTGAGGTCAGGAGGACATCTCGGCCCTCCCACTTTTATCTTCCTCTTTTCCTTATTCTGTGCTGACTCTTCTCTCGTTTCCTCGTTATACTCTGCCCTTTTCTAGGTCTGCAGGGTCTCTTGTATTGAAACGTTGTCCCGGCCCCACCAGCTCGGGACTGGGCACCCCCCGCGGACGACCCACCCCAGCCGCAGCATGAGCCCCACGCACCTGGCAAGCCCCTGGAGCAGCGACAAGGAGAAGATCAAGCTGGCCATGGCTGGGAGGCTGACGGGGGCCGCGACGCTCCCTGGCCAGCGGGAGCAGCCGGGAGAGCGCGCGGCCAGCAATGGGCCCCCTGGGGGGTGGGGGGCGTGGGGATGAGCCCCGAGGGAGCCCCGAAGACGCCCAGCAGCTGCGGAGCGGCGGCGCGGCCCTGAGGCCGCCCAAGCCGCTGCCGGCGCAACTTCTGCACACCATGCCCCACTCGGCAGTGTCTCTTAAGAGAGGAGGCAGGGCCAGGGCCGGGGAGGAAGGTGGGCAGGGAGCACTGGAGGGTGCTGGGATGGAGAGGAGGAATAAAAGGGTGGCAGACGAGAGGGGCCGGGGAGGAGAACGGTGCCAGAGAGACTGGGTCCGTAGAGCAGAAAGCCAGAGAGAGAGCCAAGACCCATTCCCTTGCACTCAGGCAGAGGGGCACTTGGGGTGCTTAAAACCCCCTCCCCTGCCAGTCTGAGGCCTCCTTCTCATCTTCTCCTTTGCGATCTTCTTGCTCCCAGAACCCCAACCCGCTGCCGGGCTTCGGGAGGCCACGGCTACCAGGGGCGCCAACCCTTCCTCACAGGCGAGGCCTGACAAACGTTAAAGTTACTGTTTACAGTTATGTTTTCTCTAGGGCAAGACCAGTTAATTTAGACTGCAAGCACTGCTTTCGGAGTCCCAGAACTGGAGATGGGCTATTCCGAAGGCGCCAACAGGAAGGGGAAAAAACTATTTCCTGCCTCCCTAAAGGCACGGTGGGAATAACCCATTGGAGATGTCCTCCTGACCTCAGAGGAGAAGGACCCCTCACGGTAAGTCCAATGGTCGTTTTCATTGCGACCAGGTCCTATCCTGTTCTGACTCCTCCTACACCATGTGGATTCCAGGAGCTGCATTTGGTCTAATCATTGTGGGGGAAACTACACAGGACTGCATGGCACACCTAGTTTGGCCCCAAGGCTTTACACACCAACATCTTTTGAAACAGCCAGTAAGATACCATAAACCTAAAGCAACAGAACCACATTTTTCAGTAGTTATTTATTTCCTTAGAGCCTTCTAGGAAGAAGGTATTTCAACAAGCCCAACATTTTCATGGTTTGTTAAAAAGCAACAAATAATGCCCTTTTGTAATAGGTTAAGGTATAAGGAGTGAACTGGATCTCATTTATGGCTCTGTGTTCTCCCACAGAGCTTTATAATTCACTTTATCATTTCACTGTATTGTTTCTAACAAACTATCTTGCAAACTGCCTAAAGAGCACAGTCAGACTACTTGGCATTGTACACAGAGAGCCTTGAAAGTAATGGCCAACACCAGCAACTTCCATTCCAGCTAAAATCAGGAGGAAAATCTTATCCATTCTTAGGCAATGAATCACAGAGCAATTTTCAGCATGCAAAGGCTAGCAATTTAATAGAAACAAAAGGGAGATGAAAATGCCTTTTGAAAAAGCAAATTATGATGACACAGAATTGTATACAAGACAATACAGATATGGGAACAGTTTTCTGGGAACCAACAAAACTAAAAGGATATTAACAGCCCTATTAAGTCAGGCATCCTCAACCTTTTTTGAGCCTGCAGGCACCTTTGGAATTCTGACATAATATGATGAGCACAGCCACAAAATGGCTGCCACAGGAGGCAGAGCCAGCCACAAAATGGCTACTCAGCTTACCCTCATTCACATAGACTGAATATTCTTGTACAGTGGTAGCAGCTGCTGCCAAAGCAATGTTTTTTAAAAAAATCTGAATAGCTAATCCAATTTCGAAAGCAAGAAACTGCAGGTAAATAAATAAGTACCGCTTCAGTGGGAAGGTGTTATGTCCACTGACTGCCACTAAGCGTCAGCGATACATGGCCAAGCTTAACTCCCTACGAACAATAGGGACTAGGCTCCTGGATTTTCCTTGGGGAACCAATAGGGACTTTGGCAGGAGGTTTAAACCCACCAATAGGATCTAGGGGTGTTCCCAGGTACTGTATATAGTTGGCCACCTAGTTGCGTACCAGTAAACAATGTTGATCACGACAACCGTCTCTGTGGTTTCTACATGTGTCTAACCCACTACACAACAGAAGGTAACAGCATTCTGTGTGCCTCGGCGTTTAGTCATGATGGCCACATGACCACAGAGAATTCTTCAGACAGCTCTGGCTCTTCAGCTTGGAAATGCACCCCTAGAGTTAGATTCAACTAAGGGAAACCTTTACCTTTATCTTCATAGGCAGTAACTATCTACCTACTACTTATTCACAAATCATTGGAAGACTTCTACTGTTTATAAAGATTAAATGACTGTGACAGACATAAATACTAGAACTTAGAAGGTAGAGATAATGTTGGGTAGCAGTTAAAATTTCAAAATTAGGCTTGGGAGACCTGTGTACAAAGCTCACTGGACACAGCCCCATAGCCAGGAAATTTTTAGTGGGGGCGGCACTGGGGAAAGTGGTGCCCCCCAAAGCCCCAGACATGCACTGACCTCACAATAATAAACTAAATTAAATTAAAATTTAAAAGTCATGCATGCTAGCTGGCCCCTGTGCCGGCTGGTCCCCGCCTACCCAACCACCCTCCATTCACTTCTGAATGCAGTGCAGTGCAGGCAAGCTCTGATGGGGTTCCACTTACCTGGTGGTTGCTTTGCTCTGTACCCAGCTTGACTTTAAGTGGGCCAGTGTGACAAAGAGCCGGAGCCACGTCCCTTGGCTGTCCTTTCCACCACCGGCACTGGCGAGCATCCCACATGGTGTCCGATTAAAGGGCAGCAGGTGCAGAACTTGCCAGCTTGCCAGCAAAGGGAGAGGGTGGTGAGAGAGGGTGGCATGGGGCTTGCTGGCAGTGGTGACGAGTGGCCGGTGAGAGAGGGTAACATGGGGCTGAGCTTTGTTGTTCTTGAAGCTCTGGCTGTTGTAAAATTTCCATGTTGCCAACCCTCCACCAATTCACAGGTCTCCCACTCGCAGACAAGGAAAAAGAGCCTACTCCCATAGGACAGCAGCCCAAGAGGGGCTTGGCTTGGTGAGTTGCGGAGGACGCTCAGGACTGGGACTGTAGTGTGGGGCTTGCCGGCAGCAGCAACAAGCACAATAAATAAAATTTAAAAATCTCCCCCCAAAAATCCAAAAAAATGGAAGTTGGGGGCAAGCCCTGATAGGCCCCACTGTAGCGATGGGCCTGATTGGACACCCCTGACCCAGTCAGTTTCAGTCTAATCTATTTCTCAAGGTTGTTGTGGCGATAAAATGGAGGACAGAAGAACAATATACCCTATTGAGCTCTTTGGAGAAAAGTCAGGATAAAAATGTGACAGGGATTTTTCATTGGTCATTTTCAAAGCGTATTTAAGGAAAGGAATTCTAGCACCAACCTGCACATGCAAATGTAACCCATGCAGTTTTGTAGCTGTTAACAGTATACAGGGATCAGGCATACCAGCATTTGCCAATAGGTGGTGTGACAATTAACTCCCTTCTGGAACATGCTCAGTGTTTGTAGCCCTCCCTAAAGGTGGCTGGTTATTCCCAGCAGCCAGCAGTTCAGTCTGGCCCAGGAAGAGGCAATAGTACCAGAAGGGTGGGGAAAGGCCTGCACAGATTTTTCTTGTTTAAGGCTTGCTTTAAATTATTGCAGGTAAATGCTGTTAACCAATGTAATTATTAGAGATCCTTTCAAACAAAGGGGAAGTTATTAAATGCTGGTTTGGGACGATTAAGGCTCTTAATGGTAATTTCATATGATTGTGAAAATATGTAATTTTTTTTAGTTATTGATCCTTTTAAAACTGTTGCAATACATTTTCCTTAGTATTCTGTTTGTTAGTGCAGCCTAGCAGTTCAGCCTGGCCCAGGAAGAGGCAATGGCACCAGAAGGGTGGGGAAAGGCCTGCATAGATTTTTCTTGTTTAAGGCCTGCTTTGAATTATTACAGGTAAATGCTGGATCCAACTGAGAAGAGCTGCAGCCTCCCAAGTACAGCCTGGAGACTTCATATGCTGTTCCAGTATCTGTGGGCTTTAATCTGGACTTACAGCATATGTATTATTTATGTGCTTAGGTTTTTTCTGTTCTGTGCATCTTTGTGGATGCTGAAGATATCTTTTACCGGTATTATCCTGAAGATGCATTGCTATGAAGTAATAGCAACCAGACAGGAATGAATGAGGATTTATATGAAAACCTCCATGCTTTGTTTATATAAATAGTTTATTTTAAATGTTAAAGTGCACTGGTTGTATTGCCTCTCTTATGTCTGTGTTTAAGTGTACATGTAGTTGCAGCAGTTACACATTCTTAATAACCATAGGTGGGAGTTCTGCTGTCAAAACAGACTGAACCGGCCCACTTTCCCTACAGATATTAGGACCTTAGTGGGTTACACAAACAGAGAACAGTAAGGTGAGCCTCTGTAACATAGGGAACAGAATTGCTGGGTTTTGATCAGAAAGGCATAGTTTCAAATCAGCCACAAAGATGAATAAGCTACTTGTAAATAACAGACAATTGTCATATCTCAGTTAAGTTTGTTGGGAAATAGGCAAAAATACTTAAATACTCAGAGTTTGCAATGGATCTTTGCTTCACTGGAGAGGAGACATTTCTTCCTATGTAAAAAGCTTTATTTCTAAGGGAAGGGTTCACATGGAAAGCTACAAAACAAAAGAGATATCTAGAGCTACATTTTTCCATCCTTACAACACAGAACACATGGTCACACAACAATGGAGTTTCTTCTTCTTCTTGACCACTAGAAGGAAGTCACCTGAACACAATAAACAATGATTGCTAGTAAACAGATTTTCCCGGGCTATCTTCCCATTGGCTGAGCCAAGTTTCTCTTCCAGGTCAGTCTAAACAATAGTACAGAAGGTAAAGTAGATTAACCCTATAATGACTGGAATCTAGACCTTGCAAGTCACACATTTCCAACAAAGCTTACCTCACAGGGCAGTTGTGAAGATATAAAAGCATTTATGCCATGAATATTGGTTGGAGATCTTTGATGAAAAGGTGGGATACGAAAAATGAATTTAAAACAGCTGACATAATTGTGGATTAGGAAGGTGTGACAGACAGGCTGGGTTCCGCCTCTCTCTAATAGCAACCAATAAGAGCAGACAGAATGTTCAGGGAAGGAAACTTGACAAAACAGCAGTTGCAAAACGACAGTTAGGGGTTAACAGCAGAGAGAATGACAGCTTGGGAGCCATGGTGATTGAGTGGAACTGTGTAGAAAAACTGCTTAGAGCAGGCTGAAAATGAAACACTGGAACTTACCTGAAGGTTTCTTCTCTTCAGTGGAGTGGAGTCATCCAAACTGGTTTGGTCACACCTCCTCTCACTCCAGGCAGGGCTATGAAAATTTGTGTAGATTGTATTGGCTCAGAGTGAGGCTGACCCTCCAGTCTTAGTATAGGCCAGCTCCATAACAGATTTTGCACCTGACTAGATTTGGTTTTTTGCAGTGGGGTGTGGATGACTGAAGAGAAGTCACTCTTCACCACAGTGAAGAGAAGAAACCTTCAGGTAAGTTCCAGTGTTTCATTCTCCTTCAGTGGGGGAATTCATCCAAACTGGCTATATGCCCAAGCTACAACCTGGGTGGGATCCTCATTTTTATTCTGTTCCACCACTATGTTGCACACCTTTCTAAAAGATGAAGCTTCTGCAGATTTTAACTGGTCCCACCTATAGTATCTCACATAGGTATAAAAGGTGGACTAGGTTGCAGCTCTACAGATTTCTTCCACCAGAACCCCAGTGGAAAAGTTGCTGATGTTGCTGCAGATCTAGCGGAGTGGGCTGTAACATCCTTTGGAGGTCCCAGGCCTTGCACTTCATATGCCTTTCAGATATGTGGCTTGAGACCAGTGTTCCTTCTAAGCTGAGTTAGTGTGAGCTAGTTCACATTTTTTTAGCCTCCGGCTCACACATTTTTGTCTTAGCTCAGGAAGGAGGGCTCCAGAGCAAACTAATTCATGCAGTAGCTAAATTGTTCACTCACACCTTTAATGCCAGTAGCTCACAAAAAGATGTTTGCTCACAAGATTCCACAGCTTAGAGGGAGCATTGCTTGAGACCGTTTTACCTAAAGGTTGTGAGCTGTGAGACAGACAGAAAATCCTTTAGCCTAATCTGTGCTGTCCTATTTAAGGAAACACACAGAGCCCTGCACACGTCTAGTTTGTGCCAGACTCTCTCTTTGGGATGGCATGGTGTTGGATAAAAGAACAGTAGTACCAACTCTTGTCACTGGAGAAGACCCTGATGCTGGGAAAGATTGAAGGTCAAAGAAGAAGGGGACGGCAAAGGATGAGATGGTTAGACAGTGTCATCGATGCAACAAACATGAAATTGAGCAGACTTCAGCGGACAGCGGAAGACAGGAGGGCCTGGCGTAATCTGGTCCATGGGGTCGCGAAGAGTCGGACTCGACTGTGCGACTGAACAACAACAACACCAACTCTTGGTTAACATGATACAGGGAAATACCTTTGGCACAAAGGAAGGATTCCTCTGAGTACCACTGAGACCTTGTGAAATATACACAATTCCTTCCTGGCCAAAAAAAGGGAAAAAGAAAAGCCTAATGTGCCTATGAGAAGAAAAATTATGCAGTCTTTTGCGGTCCTACATAGTGGCTAGTGCTGCAACCTGTCTTATAAGGTATCCAGTCTTAGAACCTGATTCCAACTGTTAAGTATGCAACTCAACACGAAGGATTTCAGCAAAGTGATTTCAGCTTTATTGTAACAGCAAACTTCAACTCGGAACACACAACAACAAGTGGAGCACAGCTCCCTTTTTAAACTATCCTGGGCTGTCAAAGCTACACCCATAATAAGTTAACATCCAATGAAATACTGTGGATAAAGACCAAACAGGTCTGTTCCCTCTTTGATACATATTTACATGGTGATTGGTTATTTACAATGGTTTCGCAGAAACCAGCCAATAGACTGCAACAGCTTACAATCCACATTCAGCCTGAAGCTTAACATAGAAAATAATAGGAATGATTCAAGCTTCAGTACATAACACCAACCTTCACATAGAAAAGGAATGATGTCTTTGTAAGTAGGTTTTGGTGAATCCAGCTTTTTGGTACTAGCCCAGTTTTGAATGTCAGCCACGTACGATTGTAGAGATGACTGGAAGCAGGTTTTCTGGACTATACCATGATGTCAACTACTTAACTTGGAAGGCCCGATACTTCTAAATCTGCCTGTTCAATCTCTAGGCTGTCAGCTAGAGCCAAATAGGGTGTGGGAGGCGAACTGATTCTTGTACAAGGAGAGGCCATCTGCTTCGCAATCTCTGCAGTCGAGATACTGACATCTACAGTAGCTCTGAGACCCAAAAATTTCTGCACCAGAAGGGAGTTATGGTAATCATCTCCATTGCCTCCTTTGACACTGTTCAGTCCTCAGCTGATCAGTGTGGTCAGAGGGAAGGTGTACAGCAGATCACTGGGTCAATGGCAAGTGTGTGTGTCTTTGCACTCTGCCCTGGGATCATAGAAACTGATAAACCTGGTGACTTGATTGTTGTTTGCAGGGCTTTTTTGGTAGAAAAAGCCCAGCAGGAACTCATTAGCATAATAGGCTGCACCCAACAGCAGAAACTCATTAGCGTATTAGGCCACACCCATGACAGCATAGCTCATTAGCCTATCAGGCCACACTCCCATGTTACCAGGAATGTGTTAATCCAGGCACAGCCACCTTTTGCTTCTTATTCTGTTTACCTTGTTTGTTGTCAAAACCCAGGGCTTTTGTTGTAGCAGGAACTCCTTTGTATGTTAGGCCACACACCCCAAATGTAGCCAATCCTAATGAGTTTCTGCTGTTGGGTGTGGCCTATTATGCCAATGAGTTCCTGCTGGGTGTGGCCAACTCAGGAGCCAGCCGGAACTCTGTTCCTGTGCGTTCCTGCCCCAAAATAGCCCTGGTTGTTTGATGTTGTAAAAAGATCGAAGATAGGGATCCCGAAACCAAGTGTGATTTTGCTGGAAGATCTTTTTGTTTAGACTCCATTCTCCTGGATCTAAATCCTTCGTGCTCAGCCAGTTGGCTTGGAGGTTTCAGACCTACCAATTTTTTCTCTGCCCAATTGAACAGGATTTTGGACTTTCAGAGGAGCACAATCAATCTGGTGCCTCTTTGCTGATTGATGTGCACCTTGTTGGTAGTAGAGATTGTGTACATTAGCACATACTTGTTCCTCACCAGGTTCTGGAAGACAATCAGTGCTAATCTGATTGCCCCAAGTTCCAGTCAGTTCATACTGTTCATTTCTTCCAATGGACTCTGTCTGCCCTAGACAATCAGATCCTTGCAGAGTGTTCTCCGGCCCCTTTGGCTGGTGTCTGTAATTACCATCAGGTGAGTAGGCTGGAGGAAACTGACTCCCCTTGTCAAACTTGGTTGTGAAGACCACTAGCTTAGTGATTTGGGGGGGGTAGCTTGACTTATTTGTGCTCCCCCTTTTCTTGTGTGTCTGTCCTTCTGATAAGGAAGAAGAGTCCATTGTAAAGGCCTGGCATGGAAGCGGGCCCAAGGAGTCAGATCTATGGACTACATCATCAGCCCCAGTACTGCCAACTAGTGCATGAGGTCCACTGACCTCTGCCAGATTTCTTTCACCCGTTACAGCAATTTTACCTGCTTCTTCCTTGTCTGAATCCTGGCCCCTAAGTGGACTATGTCCCTGGAGAGTATGAGATGACTTTACTTTGTTCCCACCATAGAGAACAATGGAGGGAATAGGGGCAACCTGTTGGGGGGCCCATAGAATTGGACCCCCTGGTCCAACGTTCTTGAAACTTGATGGGTATCCTGGGGAGAGGCTCCATCAGCTATCCTGTGAGTTTGGAGCCTCTCCCTCAAACCCCCTCCCCTCCAGCTCCCAGAATATGCCCTATGTTTTCACCATTGACTTCAATGGCCCATAGGATATAATGGGGCCAAATTGCTGCCAAATTTCTTTCATTCCCTCCTTTCCTTCTCTCTTTTTCCTCTTTCCCTCCTTCTTCTCTTCTCTCTTTCTTTCTTTCCCACCTTTTCTTCTCTTTTTCCCTCCTTTCCCTGTTTCCCTCCTTCTTCCCTCTCTTCCTTTCCCTCCCCTTTCCTTCTCTCTCTTTCCCTCTTTCCTTCCTTCTTTCCTTCTCTCTACTCTCTCTGTTTCCTTCCCTCTTTCCTCCTTCTGTGGCCCAACTCTCATGAGAAGGAGTTTAAACTTTAAACCCCTTCTATCTTAGCTCCCCCACCCAGACCAGCTGGGGAAGGGAAGGGGAGGCTTTTGAAGATGCCTCCCTCCCTTTTGCTTCCCCTTCTGAAATCACTTCCGGTGATGTCAGGGGGCGTGGCATATGCTAATAGCCTAATAGCTCATTAGCATACCATATGCTAATGAGCTCCTGCAGCTGTTTTTCTATGAAAAGACCCCTGCCTATCACTAAGGCAATAATTAATCAGAACTCATTTTAATAAACACAGTAAAGGTGGTAATAGATACTAACACACAAACACCTTTTGTTTCATTGAAGACAGAGAGAGTGATGTTAGTATCACAAAAGTGCATTGATACTTTTAATTCCATTTAAATCAGGGGAAGGCCCTGCAAGGAGTGGGGAGGCCATGTCACAAAGTCAGAATCACTGCTGAGAATGCACGCAAACAGGCTAATCTAAAGCCAGGACTGTCCCTGCAAGAATTTCTTTGTTCCCACTCATTTTGTTTTCTCCATTTCTTCCAGAGGGAGGTGACCCCCCAACTTCCTTCTGCTTCAGCTATTTGTCAAAGAAAATCCTATTCAGGTTACTGGCAGACTACTATATAACTAGCAAAAGGTGTTCTATCTCAGCCATCGTGTAAGTAAAATCATCATAACTATTTTAAGAAGAAAGGGGGGAGTCATATATCTGCCCTCTCTGATTTAGCTAAAACTCCCCCCTGCCTTTAGGCCCTAACCTGGATCTCAGAAGTTAAGCAAGGCCAGCCCTTGTTAGTTCTTGGATGGGAGACCACCAACACAGTCCAGGGTTGTGATACAGAGGCAGGCAATGGCAAACCATCTCCATTTGCCTCTTGCCTCAAGAACCCTGAGGGGGCACTGTAAGTCAGCTGCAACTTGACAGCACTTTACATAGACACAAACACAGCTTTTTGGATGCAACTGCAAGTCCTGATGTGTCTTCACCGACATTGAAACTGTTTGTTCTTGGAAAACCTCTTTGGATTTGTTAATCCATCCAGCTGTTGTAGTGGAGACAGAAATGTTTGCATGTCCGATATGAATGGGTGTTGTTCCTTTAACCTTGGCTGCTTCCATGCAAGGGGTCCCTTGGCACTGCAGACAGATTACTCAACAGCAAAATGCCAGAAGTGGAACACTAACTGGGGTTCCACACAGTTTTTTAAATAATGCAGCACTCTGCTCCCCTAAATGTTGCAATGTCACTTTCCCACACAGCCTGCTTTCCTAAGAGTGGCTGTGATATGGAAATGGTTAGTTAGTTAGACCAGAAAATCTACATTTTCCATCAACTGAGCAAGGGAAACAATTCATATTGGAATCCTCTTGGAACACACTGCATCTTAATTTTGCTCAGACTCAAGCGTATCTGTTTTTTCAATTAACTGCTATTATTACAGTGGGTTGCAGAATGATGAATGGGGGGGGGGCCTGACTGCAAAACTGTGATGGGGTAATTTATTATTGTATTGGTATTATAGTATTTTTGTATTTGCAGTCAGTATTTTATATAACAGCACTCTGACTGTTTCGTAGCAGTGGGAGTTCAATTTGTTGTCTCAAGAGCGGAGTCTGTTGCTCATCATTCCCTCCATTGGCGGTCTGAGGCGTTGTGGAGACCTCCAGGATAGTTAATGGCTGTGCAGCAAATTCCGGTGCTCTTGGGATGGGGGAAGTGCGGTGGGCCTAGGCTGGGTTGTAAGGGAAGGGCGCTGAGAAATAGAGCGGCTCGGCGCCCTTCCAGCCTACAACCCATCCCTACGGTGGCCAGCAGTGGGGCCGGGATAGAGAACCCCCCTCCGTCACTGGTGTTAGGTAACGCCAGGTCTATTAACAACAAAACAACAATCCTTTGGGATTTCGTAATAGATCAACAAGTGGACCTGGCGTGTCTGACCGAGACCTGGGTGCGGGAGGGCGAAACGGTTGCTCTCACCCAGCTTGCCCCGCCCGGGTTCTCGGTCCTCCACCAGTCACGGACTAGGGGGCGGGGGGGAGGAGTGGCTATCTTAATTCGGGAGGCTTACTCCTTCAGGGCGCTTCCGCCGGCAGAGATTGCAGGTGTGGAATGTGTCGGCCTGATGCTGGAGGCTGGTGAGGGTTTGGCAATCTGGTTGGTGTACCGACCGCCTAACGCACCAGGCAGTAGCCTGCCGTCCCTGCTGGAGGCCGTAGCAGGCTGGGCGTTGGAGCACCGTAGGCTGATTGTCTTGGGTGACTTCAATGTCCATGCTGAGGACGCGACCTCCAGCCACGCTACGGACCTGGTGTCATCCATGGCGGCACTGGGACTCTCTCAGTTTGTTTCAGCCCCCACGCATCGGGCCGGTCACATGCTCAATTTGATCTTCGTGGTGGGGGTGATGGTGGACTGGATCGCCACTGAGGCAGTGCCATGGTCAGACCACCTGGCCCTGAGGGCCCAACTGAATGTTCCATCCTGACCCTGTTTGGGCGGCGAGCAGGTTTTTGCTTGCCCGCAGCGCCAGATGGACCCAGTGCGGCTCCAAATGGCCCTGCGGGATCCAAGGCCCCCTGGCGGCTCGCTAGATGAGTTGGTGGAGGACTGGTATGCCCGGCTCTCCTCAGCCATCGATGAGATCGCTCCCAGGTGCCCTCTCCGCACCCGTGTTAGGCGAGTTAGCATTGGAAAAAGTGCAGAGAAGGGCAACTAGAATGATAAAAGGGTTGGAACACCTTCCCTATGAAGAAAGGTTAAAATGCTTGGGGCTCTTTAGCTTGGAGAAACGACGGATGAGGGGTGACATGATGGAGGTTTATAAGATTATGAATGGGATTGAGCAGGTTGAGAAAGAAGTACTTTTCTCCCTTTCTCACAATACAAGAACTCGTGGGCACTCCATGAAATTGCTGAGCAGTTGGGTTAGAACAGATAAAAGGAAGTAGTTCTTCACCCAAAGAGTGATTAACATATGGAATTCACTGCCACAGGAGGTGGTGGCAGCTACAAGCATGGACAGTTTCAAGAGGGAATTAGATAAACATATGGAGCAGAAGTCCATCAGTGGCTATTAGCCACAGGGTATAGATGGGAACTCTCAGTCTGGGGCAGGTGATGCACTTTATTCTTGGTGCTGGAGGGGGCAGCAGTGGGAGGGCTTCTAGTGTCCTGTCCCCACTGCTGGACCTCCTGATGGCACCTGGTATATTTTGGCCGCTGTGTGACAGAATGTTGGACTAGATGGGCCATTGGCCTGATTCAACATTGGCTTCTCTTATGTTCTTATGTTCTCTTATGTTCTTATGAGTGCCCTGGTATACCCAAGAGTTGTGCAAGCTGAAGCGAGAACTGAGACGGCTAGAGAGACGGTGGCACCGAGCTCACGACGAGGCATCAAGAACATCTTATAGGACACTTATGAGGGCCTATGAGATGGTAGTCAAAGCTGCAAAGAGAGTTTTGGTTTCGGCGATGCGAACGGCGGTCACTCTCTAGGGACTCTCCCGGAGGTGACCAGCCCACACATGGTGGGGGGGGGGCCTCCGCACAAGCGGAGACCCTAGTGAGCCTTAGTTAAAGGCTCCAGACCAGGGGGCGCACTGGGGAGTAGCCTCTTCCCCAACCTGACGGTCGGAAAATTGAGGCTTTCCCCATGCCCCAACGGACCCGCCATGATGTGCCCTGATGGGACTTAGAGACTCCACCAACTTCCACAAGTGAAGAAGCGAATGAATAAATGAAAATGAAGCAATCTGGCAGCAAACTGTGAGTTGACGATCAAAACTTGAAAAAGACTTAAGCGCTCCCACCCCCCATCGAATAAGTGCAAGGGAGGAGGGTGGAGATCCCCCCCCAAGCGAACGGGACTGTTTTAAAAGAGAAAAGTTGGGGGGGGGAGTGAAAATTTAGCAAAGTAAAGTTACCTTTTGGAGATTTGCTTATAGCGAAGAGGAAAGATCCTTTCCCTAGCTGTGCGGCACGAACTTTTAATAAGTAAACAATAAAAGAAAGATGTCAGGGCAAAAGAAGTTCCCAGACAAGCCGATGAAGAAGCCGGGAGGAACTTCCAGCTCTACCTCCCGCCCTTTGGAGCCAGCTGTCACTCAAGAAAATGAACTGCTTCGCCCTCTGCTGGATCAAATGCAGAAAATCAATCAAACGCTGTCTAGCATGGAAAGTGTTCTCAGTAATCAGCAGAAACAACTGTCAGACACAGCTAAGAAGATGGAGGAGATAGCACAGAAATGTCTGGTTTCAACAGAAGACACACAAAGAATCAAGAAGGTCAATAAAATAGAAAAACATCAGGAAACACAAGATAAAAAATTATTGATGCTACAGATGGAAAAATCAAACTTAACTCTCCGATTTCAGGGTTTAAAGGAAGAAGAAAAAGAGGATCTCAGAAGTATTTTGGCGATTGCTTTGGCACCACTGATGGGCAAAGAAGCGGAAAGATTAAGCGAAGAGATGGATTTGGCCTACAGAGCCTATTCCAACTTTACAAAGAAAAATAATTTGCCAGCGGAAGTGGTGGTCAAGTTTACTAAGCAAAGTACTAGAGATCAAATCTTAAGAGCGATGTCATCAAAGCCTTTGAAGATAGGAGAACAGAATATAAGGATTTTAAAAGATGTGCCATTTGAAATTCGCATGAAATGGAAGGCTTACAAAGGACTGACCATATTCTTGCAAAACCACCAAACTAATTACAGATGGTTGAACCCAGAAGGACTTGTCTTTAAATTTAAAGATAAGCGGGAGAAGATTGACTCCATCTTTAAAGCTCAAGACTTTTTGAAGAGACACGCCAGCTCAGAGGAAGAAGCAGAACTTGCCAAATGGTTGATTTTAAGCAGCGATGACAACAGTGGCCCGGAAGGGGGAGATAAAGAACCGGAAGATGGAGGAGCAGTTAAAGGACCATCTTACAACTTGAGAGATTTAAAAAAGAGACAACCCAAAACATGAAGATATGTTCGTAATGCGCAATAACAGACTTTACTAACAATAACCCAAAAGGACATTACTAAAACAGCTAACATGTCATTCTTTACAGCATAATGAAAGACGATCAGTCAAACGCAGAAGAAGCTTAAGAACTTACTTATACTAACAAAAGATTAATATACTAAATTTATCTTTGCTCACCACTATTCTTATCCATCTATATACCTTCCTTTTTCTTATATTAAAAGCAATAAAATTATCTCCTCTTTAGGAGAGTTGAATTAAAAAAAAGAAAAAGCCACAAAGAGAGATTTCTATGCAGCCACGATTGCATCTGCTACCTCACGCCTGGCCCAATTATTTAGTACAATTCGGTCCTTTTTTTTTTTTTTTTAAGAAAATTTATTAACAGGATATAATAACATGTTCCATATTTAACAACAATTCATTACATATCCTTTTCTAGAAATTTTTATCCCCCCCTCCCCTGGCTTCCAGCGATGTTCCACCCCCATTAACATTTCTATCAATATTTTCTTACATTCAATTCATATTCAATAATCAGATCTTAACGTTCACTATTTTCCTTTTCTATTTTTCACTATTAGGTAACTTTTCTATTACAATTCCTTTTCTAACAACACTTCTATTCTTAATAATTATCAAAACAGAGCAATCTATTTTTTACATCCCAATTATGTAAAAAATTGGGAGTACAATTAAGTACAATTCGGTCCTTGACAGCTCTGCCACAGGGCAGGCAAAACGCTAGGGAATTGGATATTGGCTGTGAGGCATTTGCGAGCTATTTTGCAGATAAAGTCTTGGCGCTCCGCCGTGACCTCCCCGCCACAATTGACACAGTGAGTGAACTTGAGGCCCCTTGCTCGGCTTTGGGGCCGGGTTTAGAATGTTTTGTCCTACTCAGCCTGGAAGAAGTTGACAGACTCCTTGTTTCTGTGCGTCCAACCACGTGCGACCTGGATCCGTGCCCCTCCTGGCTCATTAAAGTGGGCCATGAGGGGTTTCGAGGTGCACTGCAGGGGATTATCAACATGTCCCTGTCCGAGGGACGGTTCCCCAGGGCACTCAAGGAAGTGATGATCCGCCCCCTCTTGAAAAGCCGTCTCTGGACCCGGACGAATTGGCCAACTATCAGCCAGTGTCCAATTTGCCCTATTTGGGCAAACTTATTGAGAGGGCGGTGGTGTCACAGTTGCAGGGTTTTCTGGATGATGCTTCTTTCCTCGATCCCTTCCAGTCCAGCTTTCGCCCATGTCATGGGACAGAGACAGTGCTGGTCGCCTTGACTGATGATCTCTGTAGGCATCTGGATCGGGGTAGTGTGGTTGCTCTGGTGTTGTTAGACCTGTCAGCGGCGTTAGACACCGTCGGCCACCAGTTGCTGGCCCACCGCCTCGCTGACGGGATTCAGGGACTCGCCCTTCAATGGTTGGCCTCTTTCCTTTGAGGTCGGGGACAGAGGGTGGTGATAGGGGATCAGCGGTCCCGGAGACACTCCATTGAGTGTGGGGTGCCTCAGGGGGCCATGCTGTCCCCGATGTTGTTTAACATCTACATGCGCCCCCTCACCCAGATTGCCCAGAGTTGTGGGCTTGGGTGTCATCAATATGCAAATGACACCCAGCTCTATCTGATGCTGGGCGGCCAGTCGAACTCTACCCCAGATAACCTTCATCGGGCGTTACAGGCTGTGGCTGGATGGCTCTGAGTCGGCTGAAACTAAACCTGGCAAAGACAGAGGTCTTGGGCCTGAGTCGGATCGGTTCAGGGTTGGGGTTCCCTCTCCCAACTTTTGACGGGGTGCTGTTGGTGCCGGCGTCGGACGTTGGGAGTCTGGGTGTGCTCCTGGACTCCTCTTTAACGATGGAGGCCCAGGTAGCAGCCACTGCCAAGTCAGCCTTTTACCACCTTCGGCTGGTTCGGCAGTTGGTCCCCTTCCTTGACCGCGACGACCTGGCCACTGTGATCCATGCGACGGTCACCTCAAGGCTAGACTACTGTAATGCTCTCTACTTGGGGCTGCCTTTGTCGCAAATCTGGAAGCTGCAGCTGGTGCAGAATGCTGCAGCCAGGCTGTTGATGGGTCTCTCTAGGAGGGATCATATTCAGCCTGCGCTGAAAGTGCTGCACTGGCTGCCAATAGTGTACCAGATTCGCTTTAAAGTGCTGGTCTTGACCTTTAAAGCCCTGTATGGCCAGGGTCCAGCCTACCTGAGGGACCGCCTTTCCCCATATGTTCCCCCAAGTGCACTTCGGTCGGGGAGTCAACAGCTCCTGGAAATTCCAGGCCCCAGGGAAGTGAAATTTGCTGCCACTAGAGCCAGGGCTTTTTCAGTGACAGCTCCTACATGGTGGAGGGAGTTCCCGGAGGAGATCCGGGCCCTGCGGGACCTTGCTCAGTTCTGCAGGGCCTGTAAGACAGAACTATTCCGCCAGGCCTATGATTAGGAGCCGCCGCCATGGTTAGCCATCCGCCATCGTACTATTGTCATCACTGAGTGCGGGGCGGCCCTGGCAGGAGAGGGGGTGACGAGCTACTGTTCGGCTGTTGTTCAGCTACTGGGGGTTAAATTCTGTCGGGGGTTACAATCCTCCCCATCTTGTTTTACTGCTTGTGCTATAATGGTTGGATGTTGTTTTATATGTTTTTTGGTTTTATATTGTTGAATCTGTTTTAAAGTTGGCATGCCTACCTTGCTGTTAGCCGCCCTGAGCCTCAGGGGAGGGCGGGATATAAATCCAAATAAATAAATAAATAATAGTTCCAGTTCTGTAATACCACGGTTGTGCTTAAATATCATCATCCTTTTGCAGGATAGCAACATTTTAAAAGTCTACTACTCCCCATGAAAAGGAAGAGTATTTCAGACTACTTTGTTGGGACCCCAGCGAAACGTGGAGTGAGTGAAGACTGTCCCTCAGCATCAAGGGAATCATCAAATAATCCAGGTGGAATGTCAACGCCTGACAATAATCTGTCAATCAGCGAGTCAAATCCATCAACCAGTGAGTCAAGACATTGCATTTCTGCCTCTGCAGTTAATGAGAGCTTCTGGCCCACTTGTTGGACTGTAGAGCAGAAGAATGATCATCTCCAAAAAAATGACTGGTTGTTTTTCAATGGTGGCAAGTTAGGTTGCTCGGTGTGTAAAAAAGTTAGAACCTTAGGGACAGAGAAGACAAATGTGGGCATGCGTCTTTCTAAAGAGTGGATACGTGGTGAGGTGTCATTTAACGGAGAATTGAGAAAACAGCCGCTATCATCTCTCAGGAAAAAAATTTGTGGACAGAGAAAGTACAGGTCATAAAGCTGCAGTTAAAATCACAGCTGAAGCAAAGAAAGAAACACTGAGAACAGTATGTTTGAGGTCCCAAGAAAGAGATGGAAATCACCAAGAAAATATTCTGTACAGCATATAAGGTGGCTAGAAAGAGCCAGTCTTTTAATGATTTTGAGGCTGACATTGATTTGCAAGAATTAAACGGCCTTGATGTGGGGAGAATTTTGCACTCAGCTTCTTCTTGTACACATATTGTAGACCACATTGGCAGCAAAATGAGAATCACACTGATTAAGATTATTGATTCCAAGAGTAAAATTTCACTGATACTTGATGAATCTACTACTGCAAATCAGAAATCTGTACTGATAGTGTATATTCACAGCTACATTGAAAAGATGGACGTGGAGGACCCTGTGAATTACTTTATGGGCTTGATAGACCTGGACAACGTGACAGCAAATGGAATATTCAGAAGTTTGATATCTACCCTTGAGTCACTAAGGATCACTGAGGAAGTCTTAAAGGAAAGTTTGGTTTCATTGACTTGTGATGGGGCTGCAGTGATTATAGGATCCCGTGGAGGAGTTGCAAAACTTTTCAAAGACAGGTCCCCTTCCATTATTATATGGCATTGCGCTAGCCATAGGCTGGAATCAGTTCATGATGTTGTAAAAGAGGTGTGTGGCATCAACAGATTTAAGAGTTTTATGGACAAGTTATATGTCATGTACCATTAATCTCCAAAAAATGCAAGGGAGCTCAAGGCATGTGCTGCCACGTTTGAGATGGAGATTTTGAAAATTGGAAGGATCCTGTCTACAAGATGGGTTGCCTCTAGTTACAGAACTGTTATGGCTGTCTGGAAGGATTATGAAGCCCTAGTCAAGATAGAAAGGAGAAGTGCACACATGAAGGTCTTCAGAAAAAGATTACATCAGCAGAATTCATTTTGGATCTCGGATTCCTTTGTGATGCTTTGCAAGAGCTCTCAGAATTAAGTGTAGATCTGCAGAAGAGAAATATTGATCTGTACAGAGCTCATGGCGAGATTGAGAGTCTTGTTGAAATATGCGGGAAGAGAGGCACTACTCCAGGTCCGTACTATACAGAAGCACAAAGTGCAACAGAAAAGTTGCAATTTAAGGGAGTCCAGTTGCATAGAAGAAATAGAATTGATGATCCACCAATCTCCCCAGTTGCATTCTATGAGCAACTTAAAACATCTCTTCAAAAAAGACTGCTTTCCACAGAAGACACAGAATTGTAAAGATGTGGAAGAGTTCTGGAGTCTAAGAACTGGCCAGCAAACCACAGTGACTGTATTCTCTATGAGGAAGCAGAAATAAGCACATTGGCAAGAAGGTTTCAGCTCAGTGAGAGAGAAGCCATTCCGGCCTTCAGAGAGCATCTAAAATACAGAGAAGAAATGCCCAAGGAACTGTCTTGGATCTGCTGCATTCTCAATACAGTTGCTATTTCCTCCAGTGAGTGTGAAAGGGGATTTTCCCAGATGAACTTGGTTGTTACTCCAGAAAGGTCCTCCTTGAAAGTAAAAACTATAACATCTTTATTGTTTATAAGAATTGTTGGACCTCCTCTAAAAGTCTTTGATCCAACAAAGTTTGTAAAGACGTGGCTGCTTCAAGGTCATTGTTCAGCTTCAGACACCCAAAGCAAGACCTGAAAGAGAACAGAGGAGGAGTCTGATGACAGGATTAAACTTTGGAAAGCCCTGTGCTGCTGAGGTTAGTTGTTCTCTATGTGCACTCTGTTCTAGAGCAAAGTATGCTGTCTTTCCCTTTTTGTAATGATTGTTGGATCTCCTTTAACAGATTGTGAAACCTTCTTTAACAGAGCTGCAAAGAGGTGAAAAGTGTGCAGAGATGTTGCTGCTTCAAGTCGATTGTTCATCGCTGGATGCCCAAGACCCCAAGGATGATAGAGGAAGTTGGTGACATCTCCAAAGTCTGGCACCTCCAGCTCCTTCAAAGTTGAATAAAGGTTTGAAGTCAAAATTCACTATGTGGACTTTTAACTAGAATTTGTTTTATTTATTATTATATATTTTTATTTAAAGTTTGAGACTTTCTTATCTTTCTTCTTGCCAATGGATGCTGTTGCTAAAATTGCCTCTGTTCTGAGGTCCCATCCACAGGCGCACTGAAGATCTTGTCTCATTATTAATTATAAAGTTGTTAATTGGTTTCAATATAACAAACAATCAACATCTTGACTATTTTCTTTGTGCTTTTGAAGTAGTTTTTCTCCAGGTACGGGGAAGTGGTTTGCAGCCTTTCAAAGGACGAAAAGGGAAGGGAGGAAGCAACACAAACCAAGAGGCATGGAATTCAGCTTGATCCATATAAAATCTGCCAGCATATGGAATTCACAGAGGCAAGTTTTTCATGCTGCAAGAAACAATGTATAGAGAACCCAGGGCTGAATGAGTTGGGACAGACGTTTCTGCTGGGGCTGTTCTTCATCAGTCTCTCAAGATCAGTAGTCTTGGTGTAGTGGTTAGGAGCGTGGACTCCAGTCTGGGAGAACTGGGTGTGATTCCCCACTCCTCATGCAACTGCTGGTGTGACCTTGGGTCAGTCACCAGTTCTCTCAGAGCTGTTCTCCCAAGAGCAGTTCTGGAAAGAGCTCTCTCAACCCCACCTACCTCATAGGGTGTCTGTTGTGAGGAGGGGAAGGGAAAGGAGATTATAAGCCACTCTGAGACTTCTTTGGGTAGTGAAGGGTGAGTATAAATCCAGTCTTTTCTCTTTCTAGAACCAGGATCCTGTGAGCTGCAAGGATGTGATATCAGAGTCATGTGACAAGAAGAGGGGGAGCTGGACCGTAACCAACAGACCGAAAGGCCCAAGGACAAGAAATAAAAAACAGTCAAGAGGTTTACTGAACCAACGGTTGGCACCCTGGAGGATTCCTCTTCGTTGCTGAGTGACCTCACCCTGCCATCCTGCTCTTCTTCATGTGCATCCAAAGAGAAGTAAGAGCCATGGCACCCTTGCTGTGTCTATCCATGTGCGGGGACTTCCAAATGGCTTGGGGGGGGAAGTGGCTCTGTCTGCCACCCAACCCCTAGGTTGAAGACCACAACTTTAGATCATTGGGTTTTGTTTAGGCAAAACTAAGCGGATGTGATTTCGTTATTGTTCTGATTCCAGACTTGACAGCATTATTTATTTAAAAATGGATAACCTGCTTTTCCTCTCTGAAAGTGACCTTGTTGTGGCTGACAGAAATAACACTAAGTGGCAGTGATATAAAACCCACAGTCAACTATAACAGAGAGGAAGGCTGCCAGTCAAACAGAAAAGGAACACTAAAAGCACCTCAGCCATCAATGCCAAGGAGAATAAAAATATATTGACCTGGTATCCCCCCTTTACCTGACATGGGTGGTTTGTTTTTCCCCACATGTGCCATCAGGTAGGCTCGCCAGCTCTGAGTTGGGAAATACCTGGAGATTTTGGGGGGGGGAGCCTGAGCGGTGGGTGTTGCCTTCTGACACACTTCCAGTGATGTCAGGGGGTGTGCCATATGCAAATAAGTTACACTAATGAGCTCCTGCACCTCTTTTTCTATGAAATGACCCCTGCTTACCACTATATTGGTGACCTGTGCTCTGACACCAAATTGCATGGCCTCTTGGGATGCGTCTGCTGCAAATTTTTCAGACCTTTTAATCTTTAGGATGGATCTCTTAAGTGTCAAGAGGTTAGTGTCTGGCTCCTGAAGGAGGTTATCAGCCCAAACCATGATGGCCCTGGTGAAATTTGAGAGCATGGTGTGGGCTCAGATTGTCAGAGAGGCTGCTTCATGGGATCCCCTAGGGCCATCTCATGATTATTATTTTTATCCACTCAATCCTTAAATGTGCTGTCCATATCTTTAGGCAAAACTGCTCCTGAATGTAAGACTACTACTGGAGCGTCTAAGCAGAGGAACCTGAAGAGGAACCTGAGGCCTTCCATGTTGCCTGCAAGAAAGTACCATTGCCTGGAACTGCCCATTCTGACTTTAGCATGAAATCAAAGCATTCAGGGAATGGACAAACTGAGGACCCTTTGGATGGTCTCTTAAAACTTCTAGTATCTCAATTGGTTGAAGCTGATGTTCTAGGTTTTTGTTTTATCCAATTGGTAGTTAAGAAAAGGAAAAGACACCTTTTTGATCTCCAGAAATGTTCTGGCTAGAAAGGCCTAGAAGAATTTCCAAAAGTGAATTTTCTGACCATATCCCTTCCTTTTTATCAGAGCATGTAGCCATAGATCCAATGGTTGAAAGCAGCTCCTCCACTCCCAAACCTAAGCCTGACATGGGTGGTGAGGGAGAAAGGGAACATCTCTTTTGACTAGCTCTCAAAAGCTCCAGATGTCACCGGTGCTAGTGTACTTATGGGCAAGATCAGCCACAGCCAGTTTGGCCCAGGTACTCCTAGACACAGAAAGGCCAACATAATTTATTCCTGGTTGCATACGCATGGGGTTGGGGGAGGCCCAGGCCAAACTAAAGACCCATGTCCTCCAATCTATGGAGGGAGGGCAGAAAAAATGCAAGGAAAACCTGAGCAGCCACCCTATTGGAATTTTCCTGAACTGCTGAACCCACTGGGAAAGGCCTCAGAGAGGCTTGAGGGAAGGGAAACTGCTCTGCTGTGCTGCCACCCCTGCTTGGATTGGCCCCTTGTTCACGTTGAAGGTCTTTATCCCCCTGCCCTATGTATCTTGGGGGAGGGGAGTCTCACCTGCAGCTCCAATCCACTTGCTTCCTGTAGGCCTGGAAACCTTCACGTCTGTATGGGGTGGGCCACATATTACAATCTCCTCATGATTATTTGGACCCAGTAGAGCTCTGCTGGTCTTTTCCAGCACAGTTGGGGGGCAGCTATAGAATGACACAAAGCCTTGGGTCTGCCAGCACCGACAGCAGCCCATGCTGCTGCAGATGCATCTGCCATTGGCCAGTCTCTGATGCCTGAAGCCTCAGGTGGGAGAGGCCTGTCTCAACTGTCTCCCCATTCTTTCTAAGACCCTTCCTCAAGCCTTTCCATCTTCTATACCAACAAAGTAAGAGACTCCAAGAGAGAAGGTCTAGGCTCAGACCCAGTAGATCTCTGCCAGGCTTTTCCTGTACAGTCAGGGGGCTGGCTGTGGAACAACACAAAGCTTTGGGTCTGCCAGCACTGACAGTGGCTTGTGCCACTGTAGATGTATATGCCGTTGGCCAGTCTCCAATGCCTGGAACCTCAAGCAGAAGAAACTTGTCTTAGTGTTCTCTTTCTTTTCTTCAAGGCTTTTCCATCTTCCATACCAATAAGATAAGAGTCTCCAAGAAAGCGGAGCTAGGCTCAAGCGTCCTGCTGGAGTGGCAGGGCTACTGCAACTGAAGGGTCAGCCTCACTCTGAGCCAATACTGTCTACTCAAATTTGCATAAGCCCTGCTTGGAGCAAGAGGCGGCATGACCTAACCAGTTTGGATGACTTCCCCCACTGAAGAATAGTAAATTTGTAATTAAAGGATCCCAGTTGTAGGACTAGGACCCCAGTTCAAAAGTTCAATGGAAGTGAACGTTGTTTCTTATATTTGACTATCCTCAACATTCTGTTCTTATCATAAATAAAAGTTTATTTTTTTATTAACTCTGTGGCCTCCATGTCTAAAGGAAAGGAACGCACACATACAAACACACAATTTAATATCTCGGTCTACATATATACATTATAGGATATGAACTAATGGTAGCAGCAAGTGATTGGAATAGTGTTTGAGCCCCAACCCCAATAGCTCTGTGTGAGTGAGGGCTGATTGTTAAAGGGGGCTGGGCTGCCCTGTCTGTGGATATCTCTGGGAGTGAGAGAGAGGACCTGAGGTGTGAGATGGTCATGCCTCACTGTAGATTTTAAAAGAAACAAGAAGGGTGGTGAATGTAACATCCTGAACTACTTATAACCCATAACATCAATAAGAGAGGTTGTAGATGGTGGGAGGCATCTGAGTGGAGAAGGGGTGTCACAGAAGGATCCTGTGGAATGAAGGCTGGCTGGATATTAGGCTTTCAAAATCTAACCACGTGCTGATCTAATTACTGCTCGTGCTGTGGAACAGTAACTGCCTGGAGGCCACTGCAACACCCAGTCCCAAAATTCAACAGTCCTCCTTCTCTTTACTGATGTGAATGAACAGGCATTACAGACCATCAATCGCTCCTCACAACTAACATTGTAATCTTATCTTTTCAGTATCAATGTAATGATTATTAGCTCCAGTTTTGCTGAAGTTGAGTTTGGAGATCAGTCATGCCCTCTTAATTCAATAAAAGCAATGCTGCTAAAGAATACACAGCATATGAGATCAAGTTTGTGGTCTGTCCTGCTTTGCTTTGGCAAAAAGTTTATTTTAGCCATGTTAATACACCCTTAATAACCATAATCTGTGCTCACTGGGTTTGCAAGAAAGATGCCAAGACAAGTGTGTGTTTCATATACATATTTATATATATATTTCATGTACAAAGTTACATTCTGAACCCCCAAGGATTCAATAATAAATACTGAAATAACTTCACTGCTAAGTGAGCTTTTCTGGCTCACAGAAAAGAAGCCTCAAATTTTAAACAGACAGCAAGTTTAACGCTGCAGTATCCATCTCAAGGTTACAGAGGCAAGTAAGATTCAGCATAAAGTGTCTAGACATTTTCCAAAAAAAGTAAAGACCATAAAACGTTTTAAAACATGTTTAAAAGAATGAGAAATGTGCAGCAATGAAATTATTAGAAGGGAAAAAAAACATTTAGTGTATAGAACAATATTTTGAGGTGCAACATAGACTGTTACAATATGGCATAACCCTGTTAGGAAAATAAAGTTAGCATCCACAAAGAATGTGTTCTCTCCATTCTGTGTCATTTGTACAAATTTAAGATCTACATGAGATCCTGTGTGCACAAGGGTCAATTGCAAGAGTGCCAAGTCAGTTTCAGTCCTTTGGTAACTTTCATAATACTCACTTGGAAATAAATATTCAGTTACACATTATCTTCAAGACACTGTGTTCTTTAGAACAGTTAGCATATTAGAAATTATAAAACATTTCTGAGTTACTAAGGCAGCCTATGATAAAGTGTCTACACTCTGCCAGTTCTAACTGATCCAATGCAGGAAGACCTTACAAGAAATGAACAGTATGGCAGGATATATAACTTTTCTTTTGCCTTTTACCATGCAAGACACATTCACCTCAGACAAACCATGTGCCGCATATTTTGTGCTCGAGATGCTCTCTCAAACTATTAATAAAACTGTCAACTACCAAGAGATTCATTCCCAGCCCTGATTTTTTAAAAACTATGAGTATGTGATAACATTAGACATTCTCAAGACTGTGTTTCAGGCAATCACCTGATGCATGAGATTACCATGTTTACAACTTTCCCTTAAAAGTGCTTGGCAACAGGGAGTGTATAAATCTCAGTGAATGGTGATGACTCCCACCTTCTACATTGGCTGTTTCTTAGAACAGGGGCTACATTTTAAATTAAATAAGGGCAAGAGAATGTATGTCAATCCCCCACTTGCACTGATAATAACACAGAACTCTCATCTCTTCTACTGTAAATAGCAGTTGGTCCAAAAAGAATAGAATGGCAGTTTATCCAATAGATTTGGTAAGATGTTAATATGCTGCCCAGATGTATCTGTTTGAAAGCAGTGAAGCTATTCAGAGAAACAATACAATCGTTTTAAATAAAAGCACTACCCAAAGTGTGTGCGCATGGGGGGGGGGGTGCAGTACCCGGAGTAACAGGCTCACACTACTGTGAAGAAATTGCAAGAGTTTCATCTGGACACCCAAGATGAAGAGCTCCATATGGAGCTTGGAAAGCTTAGAGGACAACACAGAATCCTACAGATGCATCTTGAGTCATATGCTGTGAAGGCGTCTTTGTTTTTTTGTTTTTCTGCTGAATCTCATCTTCCAAATTTATTTTTAATCTCTCCTATCTAAAAAAGTGTTTGAAGTTGCAACACAGCATGAGTTTCATGTATGTGTGATTGCTATTTGAAAAAAACCAAGATAATAAAGCCACATGATCCTCTGGATCTGAATTTTCTAAGAACAGTTCAGTCAAGCTAAAATTTTTGAGAGTAAACTGTGATCACTCATTGCTTTTGGCAAACTGGCGGAAAAAAATTCTACCAGCAAGGTATTAGACAGTTGATTTTTAACCACACGATGGCCTAAATATATACTTACCAGAACCAACCAATTGTGTACAAAATATGCTCTTAAAAAGTACTTTTACATATAAACCTATACCCATGAGACCTGAATGGAGTTTTACTGAATTTTATCAGGTAAGATGCACATTTTTAAAAAGCTGCCTAAATAAATATTTACACAATAGACCTCAGCTTACTGCATAAAATGTTTAGGCAGTTTTTCAAGACAGTTTAGTTTTATTTCATTTTTGTTTTGTTTTTAAATACTTTTGAACTTTTTCCATTGTCACTTAACTATATTATCAGCTCCCATCTAATAGGAATAGCCCCAGTCTCTTGGTGGGCTCTAGCTGAATAATAATCTTTTAATTCATACTTTACAAGATATGAAATAGTATTGGGAAGATTTTATATCTTTTAGGGAATTAAAAAGTGTAGCATTCAGCTGAGTTTTGCCAACAACTAGGGACTCTGTACAAAAGGAAGAGCCTCAACCCACATTTTACCATATATATATATATGGCAGAAAGAGTTGTATGAAGCTATTCCGTGGTATTCTCCAGCTGTGGAAGAGACTCTCAGACCCTGTACAATGGCATTGTAAAGTCATGTGGCTTCAAATATGCAAGTAATTGCCAGTCTGTTGCTTATTCAGTTCACAGAAGAAAAATGTAACATAGAGCTTAATTAGTTAATGAACAACAATCCATTTTAGGCCTGTTAGGGCTGTTTTCTACCCCCCTCCCCATAATATAAGCTGTTAGGGCTTCCAGCTGATTTTTTCCTACTTCTTGAGCCCTTCTATACAAGGGGCCATGAAACTGACCAACTAAGGTCCAAGATGAAAGATGTGCCAAAAACAATCTGACCTCTGCTCAAGGAACAGAAATGTAGTTTGAAAATCATCCTAAATGTGTCCTTTGAGATGACTTTAAAAGTTCCCAACATAAAAGGAAGGAAAGCACGAAAAGATTCTCCCCACAAAAGACATGACCCTCACCATCAAGAGACAGTGCCTTTCTCATCTTGCATATTACAATAATTAATCATGAAACAAATTGTTATTGGTCTGTGTCTATATAACCACCTCTGCCTTTTTCAGGGTTCTGATATGAGCAAAGGACATTTCATTACAGCGAGGTAAACAAGACTGGTAGGATTTCAAAACAACCATGTAAAGACATAACTCATTTTAGCCCTCAATGAATGCAAAGAATGAAGCTTGATTATAATTCAGCTGATATTTTTAAAATACTTTGCTGTAAGTAACTTTGCTGTTTTACTCAATAAATGTTCTGCAAGTGAACAAAAGAAGTTCTAACATTTAAAATCAATTTGTGGTAGAAAACTGACATTGTCAAATGACAAATTCTGCTACAGACAGAGACGGTGCAATACAGTAAAGCTGCAGAGCTTCCGTTTGTTTAGGGGAAACATCTTTTTTTGCTACATAACATTGATGCAGTAAAACAGCAAGAGCCAATTCCTGTATTGTTAAGGTTTGAGAGGTTTGTGATATAAAGCCAAATGGCAAAGGAATGCTCAGACTGTACGCAGTGAAATGGGTTTTGCAAAAAATAAAATGAAAACCAAAGACATGCAAAAAGTTTTTGAAGTCTCAAGCCACTTTCCATGGAGCTGGGGGTGCTATTCATTGCCACACATTACTTGCCACACTATCAGGTGGCTCCTCTCTGCTTTGGCTACAGAAGGCTCAAGTTGTAGTGCCTCTCCGAGGAGTTCAGATTCACCAACTTCATCACCTGGAAAACAAAGAGAATGTTTCATGGGAACAGACCAATGCAACTGAAAGGGATACAGGAAGGGCTGCCATGTTCTGCATCAACAGAAGTACAGTGTCCAGATCACGCAAAGTGATAGTATCACTTTACTCTGTTCTGGTTAGACCTCACTTGGAGTACTGTGTTCAGTTTTGGGAAGCACAGTTTAAGAAGGATGTTGACAAGCTGGAACATGTCCAGAGGAGGGTGTCAACGATGGTGAGGGGTCTGGAGCTAGGCATGCTTAGTCTGGAGAGGAGGCTGATATGATAGCCATCTTCAAGTATTTGAAGGGCTGTCATATAGAGGTTGGAGAAGAGTTATTTCTGTTGCCCCAGAAAGTTGAAATTAAATCAAAGGAATATTTGGCTAAACATTAGATAGAACTTCCTGACAGTCAGAGCAGTTCCCTGGAGGAACACACTTCCTTGGGAGGTGGTGGGTTCTCTCTCTTTGGAGGTTTTTCAGCAGAGGCTAGATGGCCATCTGACTACAATGTAGATTCTATGAATTTAGGCAGATTGTGAGAGGGAGGACAGGAAGGGATGAGCTCTTGTGGCCCTTTCTTATATGTTCAGGGTAATGCCAATTGTCACTTTGGGGTCAGGAAGGAATTTTCAAAAAAATAAAAAAGGAAGGAACTTTCCTCCAGACCAGATTTGCCCAAGAATCCTGGAAGTTTTTTGCCTTCCTCTGGGCATAGAGCAAGGGTCACTGAGGGTGTGGGGGGAGGTGGCTGTGAATTCCCCGCATTGTGCCAGGGGGTTGGAATAGATGACCCTTGGAGTCTCTTCCAGCTCTATGTTTCTATGCTTTATTAAAAAATTAAGACCAAGGAATACTAAGCTGCCTACTGTCCCTACCATAGCTATGTACACATCATCCTTACTGTACCAATTTGCAGGCTAGCTCAGTAAAAGTACTTTAAACATGGCATTTGGTTCCCATCCTTTCCTCCCATTATATTGGTTAAAGGCAGGGAACCAGAAGGGCTTCCAAAGAACAACAGATGCCTGCCCCTCACACGGGTGGATTGTTGTTGCAGAGGCGCTTGTCACTGTGCTCTTAGGCATTAGCCTTCAGAAAGAAAAGAAGGCAACACTGTCCTGGATAAGAATTTAGAAATCAACATTTCAAATTATCATGTTAGAACAAATTGGATTTTTTAAAAAGTTTGTATTATACTTTTTTATTCAGCTCTTCCTCCAAGGATCTCAGGATGGCACAGTCACCCCACCATTTTATCTTCACAACAACCCTTAAAGGTAAATTGGACTGGAATGATCTGAGTGGGCCACAGTCATTCAGTGAACTTTATGGCACAATGGGGAGGCTGAACCTGGGTCTCAACAGTTCCATTCCAATATTCTAACCACCACACTAGTTCTTCATATTAATGATAAAGGATGAGGGAATTCATGAGGCAGCAAAGCATATTGCATCACAATACACTTGTATTTACTCAAATGTAAGATGACCCCCTTAAAAATGTTATACACAAAAATATTTTTATTGGACATGACTGTAATTTGTATGTAAATGTAAGATGACCCCCTGATTTTTTATGGCATACCTGTGAAAAAAACTAGCCCTGCATTTGAGTAAATACTTTAAATGAACATCTCTCTGTGTCACACTATTACCATGAACAGGAAACAAACTTGGGGCATGGTTATGCAGGCAATGGGGCAGGGTTATACTGACAGAACTGGCTCAGTTCCCAATAGTTCTCATGGAGTTTTATGACACAAAGAAAATTGCAATCCAAATATAGTTGGAGGGCAAGGACAGTAAAACCTCACCACTGCTGACAACATCCTCCACTGAAAGAAGCCCAAAGGGGGGGTACAGGGCATTATATTCCAGTAAAGAAACTGCTGCAGATAATTTAGCCTGGGTAAACTGGCAGTGACACATACCCATGTTTTCTATTAGCCAAAGAAAATACAAAATCACAGAAAAAAGCAAGACAGTCTATATGCTCTTCCTCTTCTAAACAGAGTCAAAGGAGATCTAGAAACATCCTCAAATCAGGTCAACTTTGTAATTCAATGAGAAAAGAAACTCCTCACATTTTACTGAGTGAATCAAAGCAAATGAAGTTCACCTGATAAGTTCAAGGTTCTTACCCATCCTGAAGTCAATGTATCCTTCTCCTCCACTTATGACCAACATGGATTTCAAAGAAGCTTGGCTGTTGGATTCCTGGGAAGTGAGCATCATTTTATCACCTGACAGATCTGGACTTCCTCCCGTCTGGGGGCAAATAACCTGACCTAAGTGTCAGAAAAAGCATAAACAGCATTACATTTTATGGAGACATTTGAAATACCTAGATCAGGGATCCGAATCTTTTTGAGAGTGGGCACTTGTGGAATGCTGACACAGGATAGAAGGCACAAGCACCACATGGCTGTCTCCAGAGGTGGAGCCAACCATAACATGGCTGCTTTAGGAGGTGGAGCCAACTATAAAATGTTAGGAGTGAGGTTATGCATAACTCTAATAGTAACTCTTCAACATTTTGCGCAGAAGCCTTCTAAATTGAAGATATAGTTTTAAAAGATTTTCTGGCATACACAGCATACTTTCAGTCACCCAAGAGGATTAAACCAAAAATCTTACCAGTCCATCTTGTCTAGGCTTTGGTTGTTTTCCCCTTGGTTCCTCTTCTGCCCCCTTCCCCATTTTAATCCAAAATATGGTGCATATAATCTCTATTCTTAAAATAGTGCTGGCTCTCTGCCACTCTAAGCCTCAACTTCAAGCCTACGGTATTTAACCATGAAAGCTCTGGCACCTTCTATAACACAGGGCTGAATCCTGCAATCCATAAGCAGAAGGTTCTGAGAGCACCAATCTTCCCATCCTTCCCTCAGCAGCCGTTTCTGACCCTGGGGAGGTTTACTTATGGGGTTGCAGAATCTGCGTGGAATAATAGCCATGTGGTTTGGAAAGCTACAGGATAATTCCCTCCTGCCTCTTGTGTGAGAAGAGCTCTCTTGATGGAAGAGAGAGAAGGCAGTGATTTTGTCCCCTTCCCCATGTAGCCTCCTGACCAATATGGCTATTACCTCATATGTGAATAAACTATCCTGGGGCCAGAAAAGGCTACTGGTAGGAGGGGAAAGCTTGGGAAGTTGGGGATCCATGCACAGACCATGCATGGTCCTTACACTGGATCCAACCCATTGTCTTTACTCCCCATTCCACCATATTTCGTCTCCATTCTTGTCTTGCTATACAAACTATTCTACAACTGGACCTTTGAGAGCAAGATTGTGGTAGTGGTTAGGAGCACAGACTCTAATCTGGGAGAACCAAGTTCGAGTCCCCACGCCTCCACATGCAGCTGCTGGTGTGACCTTGGGTCAGTCAAAAGTTCTCTCAGAGCAGTTCTCAAAGAGCTCTCTCAGGCCCACCTACTTCACAGGGTGTCTGTTGTGGGGTGGGGAGGGGAAAAGAAAGGAAAGACGTTCTGAAACTCCAATTGAAGGGTGCGGTATAAATCCAATCTCTTCTTCTTCTTGTCTGTCCTCTCAGATTCGCATCTATATGCTTTCTGCCTTGCTACCTATGGTTTCACTCAAAGGGTGAAACTTGCATACACATAGGGGGTCTCCTTTTTCCTGGCAGCCCACTTTTCATGGTACATCTGAGATCCTTTCTGAAATTCAGTTCAATTTGCTATGTAGCACAACACGGGTTGCTTACAGAACTTATGTTCTATAAAACATATAGCACAAAGTTGGAGCGAAATAGCAACTTTGAAGTGTCAGACATTTACACTAAATCTTATTGGAAGCAGTGAAGACAGCATAGCAAAAGTGAGAATCCACAAGGAAACTCCTCTGTGCAAACAGTGGAGGTGGAAACATTGTGGAAAGACCTCTATTTGGTAGGAGGATTTGTAAAAAGACCTGAGGGATTCCAGAACAGGAATCTGTAAAGATTAGGAAATCAAAGCCAATAGTTTCAAGCTGTACACTGACGGTGGGGGGAAAGCCCATTGCATCCCTATCATCTTGCCACTGGACTTTGCTGCAGCTGGCTTTAAACTAATAGTCTGTGGGCAAGACAATCAATGCAGCACAGAAAAATGCACCAGTCAATGTTACCTTCAGGAATGTACCCCCCCTCTCTTTTTTTTTCTGAGAGAAAAAAAGGGAATGTACCTCTCAGTTCAGGTCCTCTGTTGGCATAAAAAATGGCAGTATATTTACCTCTCCTTAAAAATTGCCTTGCTGTTTCCACTGCATCATTTCATTTTATATTGGTTCAGTGTAAGCATATGCCCCCCACTCTGAGAAGGTGCTTTCAGCCTATGGCTGAAGCAGAGGCAGACAGCTCTGCTTATTTTACCTAAATCAATAATGAGGAAGCCATTAAAGATTCCATAAATGCATCCAAAGTCTACAAAAAAGAAGCTATTAGTATTTCTTCCACCAACTCAACCAATAATCTTACCAGGCTGAAATGGGGAAAGGGTTGCTCACAGTGCTTACCAGGGACTGCAACAAAGAATTTAACAGCATCGCGATGCCCATGGAAACAAAGCTGTGCATGTGCCATTGAACAATAAGGTATGAATGTTCCAGGCGTCACTTTGTCACTGTTTTCATCGCCATAGACACGTATTACACTGCCTGGACGATTGCCAGAACCTGCTGCTGCTTTATTAGCTACAAAATAGAGAAAGACAATATTTTCCGCTTGAAATTACTCACTGTAGAGACTATTATTCATTTTAAAAACCTTATGGCACCATCTAGAAGCTAAAGCCAATTCAGATATAAATGAAACAGAAGGGGCAACAAAATGCCAGTTTCAAGACAGAGCTGGAAAGGAATAAAGACAGCATGCTTAGTTATTTGAAGTACCTCTGGGAGAAAAAAATGGAGCAGCTTGCTAAGTCTAGCATAACTCAATTTAAAAAAAAAATCTACATTCACAATAAAATGTAGTACAGGTTTTTCATATTGAAGACACTGAGCAAATCTTACCAACAGATGCATAACTGTTTTTTTTTTAGACAGAGATTTTCAGATGGGTAGCCATGTTAGTCTGTTGTAGAACAGGCAACCCAAAATCCTGTGGAACCTGAAAGACTATCAATTTGATAGTAGCATAAACTTTTGCAAATGTGTCCATGAAAACTTATGCTACAAAGAAACCTGTTAGACCTTAAAGGTGCTACAGGAAGCCTTCCTTAGCAACTATGATTCTGGAATCTGCTAAAGCAAAAGGAAAAAGCAGCAGTAAGTGGCCATATGCAGGCACTGAGGAGCCCTATGAAGTGCGTTGTTTGAGAGCGCTTAAAGTCTACAAACCAGCATATTGTTTCTTACAGATCTGTATGCTAGACACACAAAAACATCTCCATTTCAAACAATACATCAGAGGAAGACAGAAATGCAATTTGTCATAAGAAGAAAAATGATATGGATTAATGAGAGTTCTAAGGTTATGGTATCACAAATGGCACTGGAAGTAAAAAAAACCCCAAGGTTTGTATGGGAAAAGTTCAGCTGCAACAGAAGATGGAGGCACTAAAACTGCTGAGCAGGACTGGTGGTCATTTAGCAAACACAAAGAAGCTGCGATGCAGGTAACTGCAAGTCAAAAAAAGTTTAGGAACATACAAAGAGGGTGGGGTGAGAGAAAATTTAGAGAAGTGGGGAACAGCCTAAAAGTGGCCATTAGAGAAGCCTGAGAATACAGATTGTTTTGGTTCGGGATCAGCACTTACCCCTCAGCCCCAGTAAACGTCCCTGGTGGAGGATTACAGCTAAAGTAAGAAAGGAGGAAAGGGGAAATGGATAGGTGTGACAGCAGAGGAGAAGGATTAATGAGAACCCACCATGTGTTCTGGCATTTGATAAGAAAGAGCCTTTATGTATCAGCTCCAAGCTACTGAAGATACAGTTAAATGAGTAGTAATGAACAAGGCCTTTCCTTCTATGCATTTTAGTTCAAAGAGGCCAAAGAAAGTAATAAGACTTATTTACCAGCAAAGTATGTTTCCCCTTTCTCTCTTTTCTTAAAGGGAAGCTATTCTAGTTCACAGGAATAAAACCACAAAGACAAAGACTTAAGCCACTTTCTCCTGGAAAAAAGAGGGAAGCCCACCCCTCCTGAAAAATGACTATTCTTCAATTCTCAGCTTGTGTGCTGACAAATACCAGCCAAGATTACTTCCACACACTCTTATTTCTCTCCTCTCTCTCTTTTAAGTGCCTTCTGATTTAGTCT
Organism: Gekko gecko; assembly: GCA_029375565.1. Classification (NCBI taxonomy): domain Eukaryota; kingdom Metazoa; phylum Chordata; class Lepidosauria; order Squamata; family Gekkonidae; genus Gekko; species Gekko gecko. The sequence goes on from JAPDNY010000002.1 coordinate 228,747,836, forward strand.
GAAGTGACTGATTAATTCAGGTTTAAGTTCACGGTCAGTTGTTTTGTTCTGTTCTGTGAGTGTGTGTGCCCGTGTTTTAACTTTATACAGGTTTTTGGAGGAATTGCTGAGCCACTGGGCAGCTCGTCTGTCGTGAGTGCAAGCCCTAGAGTAGTATATTAGATATATACTTATATTTGCCCTATTTAATTTTATTTCCATTTTACTTCACTATTTTATTACTATTATACTATTAGCTGTTTTAAGTTAAGTAACTGAACTGTAACGATTAGTTGCAGCTAAACTGGGACATGCGTTGAAAGAGGGTAATGATTGATTCTCTCCCTGAGCTGGTGTGTTGCAAGCAAAGAAAACTGGATGACATGTTCCTTCCTGATGTCTCTAGAACAAGGGTGTTAAATGTACAGCCCGTGGGCCAGAACTGGCCCACCTAGAGCCTTAATCCATCCCGCAAGGAAGTGGCCAGAAGAAACCATCCTTTCAGCTGCCAAGGGCAGCGTGTGCTTTGGGGCTCACTTCTCCCTTTCCCAATGAAGTGGACGGGGCCAAAAGCCACTTCCTGTTCCCACACAAGTCCCACCCCCTCATTTGCTGGAGCTGCACAAGGGAGGAGCACACCAGCCTTAAGGGTCAGCGAGAGCAGAAATGAGAGGACAGCAGGAACAGTGACCCTGCAAGGTGAGCCTGTTAGTGTTTGTTTTGGAGAGGGGATTGTTCTGCTGCGGCTGTTCCGAGTACAACTGGTTCCACCTCCCCCTTGCCTCCTCCATGCCATCACCTTGCTACAGTGGGGTATGTGTGTGTCTGTTTTTTGTTGTTGTGTATTTCACTCTGAATCTCTGATGCAGAGATTGAAACCTTACTTCTGGGTTCTAGTATTTCTCTGTTTCCCCCTTTACTTGTTGCCTCATAAGTGCCACCAGATGTTTTTTAATTCGCAGGGCAGCTGAGCTCCAGCAAGGCTCCTGCACTTTCCTCTTCCCACCCAGTCAAAGCTTGTCCTTCTCAGCACTTTCCTCCCACCTCCTTGTCCCCAGCCCTCTCCAGCCTGTGCTGACATGGCCGGGCTGAAAGAGAAAAGTGCAGGGGACGTGCTGGGGCCAGTGAATGGGCTCAGCTGCTCTGCACATTTTTTAAAAATGTCTGGTGGCACTCATGATGCAACAATTAAAAGGGAAAACAGAGAAATAATAGAACCACGAAGGTTTTTTTGTTGCTGCTGTTGTCACTGGACTCAGTCTGCCGTAGCTGTCTCGGGTGCAACTAGATTCACCTCCCCCTCTCTTCCTCCTCTGCATTGCCTTGCTACTGTGTGTGTATGTGAGAAACAAAGTTTGAGTCCAGTGGCACCTTTAAGACCAATAAAGTTTTATTCAAGGTATAAGCTTTCCTGTGCCTTACTATAGTGTGTGAGTGTGTGTGCTTATTCTGCAGCTTCGCTAGGTGCAACTGGGTCCCCCTCCCCCTCCTTTTCACTATATTCATGTCCTCGTGATCCAGTCTTTCTCATAAGAAAGCAATATGAACTATTTAGATGAGGAATAATAACAAGCCAGTAAGGTGGATTAAGCTGTGTGTGTCCAGACCAAGTTCACCCAGGATATTTCCTTTGGAGATTGGGGATTTTGAACCTAGACTTCCGAGATCAGGGGTGTCAAACATGCGGCCTGGGGGCCGGATGAGTCCCCTGGAGGGCTTCTCTCAGGCCCGCAGTGGAACTGGCCGTCTTCTGCTGCTTCTTCCAGTTCTGCTGCTGCTGTGTCATCGTAGGTTTGCAGCTTACAGATGCACAACTAAACAGCATACACAAGGTTGCAACAGCACAGATCAAGAGGTGTCAGTTATCAGACACTTGTTAAATGAACAAAATATTGCAGAGAGTACTAATGTTTTAAGCATGTTTTTATTTTAAGTAAAAAACCCTTTGTGTTTGTGTTCTTTATATCTCTGCTACCTGGCATTACATTTTATGTCACATATGGCCCAGCCCAACAAGGTCTCATTTATGTCAGATCCAGCCCTCATAACAAATGAGTTCGACACCCCTGTCCTAGATAGTAGGCTGATACCTGCTGTCTCTCTGTTCTTGCACTGCCTCATAGGAGTTGTCGTTATTTCTCTGGGGAAGACTAGTTTTGTAGACAAATACATAGCCCTCACTCTGTGTTATGATGCCTTCACATGTTATTGACCAGCACATGAAACAACTTATGTACAAAAGCTCAAAATGCCTGTGAGAGTGAGCAGGGAGAAGTGGGCAGGTGCTTCCCACTCCAAGCAGCACAGGGGCATCAGCAACAAAATATTGCAAAAGTGTTAATGTTTTAAGCAGGTTCGTATTTTAAGGGGGAAAATATCTTTGTATTTGTGTTCTTTATAAAGTTTATAACTCTGCTACATGGCACTGCATGTTATGACACACATGATCCAGCCCCCAAAGGTCCCATTTATGTCAGATCTGGCCCTCTTAACAAGTGAGTTCAACACTCCTGCTCTAGAAGAATTAAAAAAAAAACCCTTTTGAAATTCTGGAGAATGAAGTTCCTGCTCCCCTTCTCAGTTGTCTGAAGACGTTAATGGCAATTTTGTAGTCCCCACTGAAAATGGAGATAAAACCTCGCAAACCCCAGAAGACCATACCCCCTCTTACTTTCAAATTTTAGCCATACAGACAAATATCAGCTGAATATTCAGCTTGCTCACACTTGTACAACAGCAGCGGGCAGCGTCTCGGGGGAAGGGGGAGTGGCTGTCATCCAAAACTTCCCTCCACCACCATGCCCACCTAGTGCTCTGCTGTACCACAGGGCTATTGAGGCTGAAGAGTAAGGATGTTAGAAACATTATCACTGCACACAATGAAACAGCTTCTGCAGGGCTATGTAAACACTTTCTTTCTCCTGTGTAGCTCTGACTGCTAAGACTGGGGAAGGGGAAGAATGAACATCTGCCCAGCTTAGCACTTGCTGCAAATGACTGTTTTTTATTTCTGCAGGGTCTGCTTAAAAAAAATATGGAAAAGCCGGCCTCCTTTCTTCCATGCTTTATCGGGGGGGGGGGGGCTCCTAAAATTAGGAACAAGAAGTTCCCAGCACATTCAGTGCAACATAAAGGAAGCAGGATTGCTCTTCTCAATTTCCTTAGATACAACTGACTAAATCAGAGCATTAGCCTTGGTAGCATAGAATGGGGCAAGGGGAGAAATTAATGCCTCTTCCCCTCTCTATAATCAAACAGTAATGTACCATTGTCCTGTTCCAGCTACTACAAGTAAGGCATCAACCAAGTAGAGTATAAGGAATACAGCCTAAAAGTTTTCAGCTTTAACAGGGTCCCTTTTAAAAAACTATTCACTACATGTTGAAGGATCTCAAATATTTAAAAACTAGTTATGAATGAAAGCATTTGCTTTTACACATATGCAGGACAAAACTAGACATTTAATGGATGATCATGTAATGATACAACATGAAAAACAATGCATGTGGTGTTCAAAGCAATACAAAAGAATACGTTATTGGCAAATTAATTTGCTGCACAATGACATCCCGCAACACCCTATCAGCCATAGTGCCAATATTACAAAAGATATCAGATCTACAGATAAGGTTGTTTAATGTAATTAAATTAATTGCCATTCAAATAAGGAAGCCCAAGCAGAAAAGGGTGTTTTTGTTTGTTTTTTTGGAAAAGGTTTATAGAATGAAATGGGCTGAGTAATAACAACAGAACAATACTTTATATCAGAATTTTCATTATCACATGCACACTTCAGGCAGTTTGAGAACAGAATTAAGTTTCCGTCACATATGCATGAGAGGAATAGGAATTCTCACCCCACATTACCTGTCTTCCCAGCTAGAAGCTGAGATTGGTATAGTGAGAGGGGAGAATGGAGTCAGCTGCAGGATCTAGCTAGAAATCCAAGAAAGCCACCTTAATTTTGACATGAATTACTTTCTCTCCCCAAAAAGCTTTTGAAACCATAAATTCTTGGCATAATACAAACATACTACTTCAAGCATACTTCCAGGTGGGTAACTGCATGAATCTGTAACAGCAAAACAAAACTTGAGCACAGCAGCATCTTAGAGATGTATTCTTGGTGCTTGGGGGGAAGAACAGTGGGAGGGCTTCTAGTGTCCTGGCCCCTCTGCTGGACCTCCTGATGGCACCTGGTATTTTTTGGTCACTGTGTGACAGAGTGTTGGGACTGGATGGGCCATTAGCCTGATCCAACATTGGCTTCTCTTATGTTCTTATGTCCAACGAAACTTTCCAGGGTAAAAGCTTTTATAAGTCAAAGCTCACTTCATCAGATACACGATTTTGCCAGATTTCGTATCTGATGAAGTGAGCTTTAACTAATGAATGCTTATCCCTGGAAAATCTTGTTCATCTCTTAAGGTGCTATAAGAGATTTGAATTCTGTTCTACTTTAAGCATGCTTGTTGTTTTAATATTGTCCTTTTCTGCATTGTTTTTAATTTATCACAGTGCCCTTATTGCATTGTTTTTAATCCACCTGGAGTATCAGTGAAAAAGGTGAACTATAAATGAAAGTGATGTTTTTCTACTATCTTACAATTAATGATATCTGTATCTGAAGGATGCTATTATACCTTTGTATCGAGGGACAAACAACATGTAATATTGGGCATCCATGTTCAGATCCCCACACATATAACTGAATTGCAAAAAACAGTAATGCCAGTGGGCTGGGGCAAGATACAAGTTGGGGCCACTATGCTGGGGAAAGGAAAGTGTAGCTTACACATACAACCTTATGCTCCCTGGCTTTTATCTCTTAAGAGAGGAAAAAGTCAGGCATGATACAGATACCACCCCCATGCAGCCCAGGATGGCCATTTAAAGTTGAGAAAATGGCTGGGGGCAGGGAGAGAAGTACAGTCAAGCCTCTTCCTCAGTTCAAATCTTTACTCTGCTATGAAGCCAACTAGGAGACTGTGAACCAGCTACTGACTCTCAACATAGTCCACTACAAAGGGCTGCCATGAGAACAAAAGTCAAAGTAAGGTACACACCCTTCTGTATACTTGTATCCTCTGCATGAATTTCTGTATCACTGAAGTGCTGTCATGTCTCCAACAAGGTTGTTTTGTCTTAGCATGTAGAGATGCCAGCAAGAAGATACACTGTTATACTTGGACCACATTAAAACCAGAAAACTGCCAAAACTGTGCAGCAAACATTAAACTAATTTTTGTATTAAAATTTCATACTTGGAAATACTTGGCACTCTTGTTTATCCCATGGTTCCTATCGTACTTACTTTCTGTTAGTGGTATGGAGATGATGACACCATTCCCTGTCCCAACCCATAACCGGTTACAGGATACCATAAGAGCTGTGATTCTCACAAATGAAAATCCCAGTTTTCCAGTACCTGAAACAGCCACAACAGTGTACATTAGAAATTTAAAATAGATACTTCTACAGAAATCCTCTTGTCTACCTTAAATTTTGTACTCACAATTGTTTCACGTATTTGTAAAGTTTAAAAAAGAATGTGGATACTCTTGTTATCATAACAAATCAATTTTAAATTCTCTAAATTATTTCCCAGCTGCAGTTTTGAAAATCAGATACCCACCTGTCTCCAAACCAAAGTTTTAATTCTGATGATTATGACAACTGCATCATTTTGGGTTGTATAACTGGTCTATCAAGTTTTCAGAGCACATGAATAAGAGTCAAGACTATCATACAAAGTTCATCACATGAATTTGTGTAAGAATTACACTATTTAATATACAGATATCCAACTAAGGAAAGTGGCACCTCACTATGCAAACTTCTAAATCTGACCTTATTAATGTGCATGCCCATAATTTTATCATGATGCCAAAAGAATGTAATGATGACTCAAGTTTACAGGTTTGATGTTTGAGAACCTTTGCCCCATTTACAAATGCATGATTGTGTGTGTATATATATGTATGTATGTATGTGTGTGTGTGTATGTGTGTGTGTATATATATATATATATACACACACACACACACACACACACACATAAACTTTATTGTATTAGCTCTTAACCTTAGCAAGTAACACCAAAAATACCAAAAACAGTGTCAAAACTATAATGCAACAATCACAATAACAATCAAAACTTTTAATATTTATTACAACTTTATAAACACTAACAGCAATTTAAGTTAAAAACAGCAGCAAATTCAATCAGTTGGCTCGCATAATACATGAGATTATCCATCAGCTGCATTAACAGCTGATGATTTTGGCAAAGCCTTTATCACCTGAGCAACAAACGTTGCCATTTGCAGCATTACCCATTTACTTTTCTTGGCAAGCAATATAACTAATTTGTCATTGTCCGCTCTCCCTGGATATTGTAACAAAATACTCCCAAGACATCTTTCGCATTCTAATGCAAATCTAGGGCAGTGAAAGACCACATGGCCTAGATCCTCATAGATTTGTGGTTGCAAATACAGACATGTTCTTTATATGAGATCCTATCGGCCCCTTACTGTTGCCAATTGTAAAGTATCCAACCATGCTTTGCTAAATGTTTTCTTATACTCAGATTATATATAGTAACTAGGAATAAAGCCCACTGTGGAAATAAATACAACAAGCTCTAGAAAGAGCCTCTGGGAGAGTGCCCTGGCTTTGGGTACACAGTGTGAATTTGCTGTGGCAACCTCAGCAGGGTATAATGACAGAGTCCACCATTTTCTCCAGAGGAACTGATCTTTGCTACCTGAAGAGCAGTTGTAAATTTTGAGTGATCTCCAGCCCTCACCTGGAAATTGGCAACAATTGTTACCCAGGAAGAAATGGCTGGTTTGGAGGGTGGAGTCTATGGCATTCTACCTGCCTGAGCTCCAACCCCTCCTCAAACCCCACCCTCTCCAGGCTCCACCCCTAAAATCCCCAGGAATTTGCCAACCTGGAGTTGGCAACCCCATCTTCTTCCTAGCTAACCATCAGCCTACTGTTATCTACCCCTCTGATTTCAGCTGACTTCTGCCCTCCCTCCTGCAGAGCAGTTGTAATTCTGAGTGGTCTCCAGCCCTCACCTGGAAATTGGCAACAATAGTTCCCTGTGAGGGACTGGCTGGTTTGGAGGGTGGAGTCTATGGCATTGTACCTGTCTGAGACCCCACCCCTCCTCAAACCTCACCATCTCCAGGCTCCACCCCTCAAATTTCCAGAAATTTCCCAACGAAGACAAATTGATGCAAAGGAAAAGTCTCCATATCTCTATTTTGCCTTACATTGGTTTTGATGCCAGCAGAGTGAGAAAATGTCAGAGGCTCTGGGTGGGTGCCTCATGGTAAATGCACCAAACAATTCCTAAATATTTTCCAAAACACTACTATGTCGATAAATCATTTTCTACACTCACAGCGTCCCCTGGTAGAACACAACTCATTCCCAGCACTTTGAATTAGTACCAGAGGTTTTTTTGCCTTGTGATATTCTGCTTGTGGTGTGATCTGGCTTTTTTGTGGTGTGGCATGGTTGTGTTATTGGGTTTATTTCTTTTGAAGGGGAAGTGTTGTGAGTGAGGGCATATTTTACCTTAGAATACAACAGGTTGCATAAGCAACTGACAATTCCAACTATCTTGCGGGGGGGGAGTTTGAGGTGCAGAATGAAGTCCAATCAGCTTCCATATGCAAATGAGCTTGAAATGCTGGCCCAATTAGAGAAGAGTGGCTTAGGCTGCAGTGGGTGGGAGAGAACTCAGGCAATGCAGCTAGTGGATAAGGACAGCTGAGTAACATATCAGGGAGCGAACTGATTTTGCCAAGCATAGAACCATAGAAGACAGGAGGGCCTGGCGTAATCTGATCCATGGGGTCGCGAAGAGTCGGACTCGACTGTGCAACTGAACAACAACAAAAAGAACCTTGCCAGACCATTACCCTTTTATATAATATAGGACAGGATTTGTATGGGTTTTTTAAACCAGCAATTTTGTCTTATCTGTAAAAGGTGGCCAATGACTTACCTAGCATTTTGCTTACATAGGGCTCAATGTCCACATCTTGTAAATGTTGGTATGTGTGTGCATGATAAAGACGGAGTGTGGAATCTAAACGGATGGACACCCACACTCCATCTCCCACCCAGGCCAGCTGTCTCACTTGGCTCTCTTTCCTTGGATGTGCATCAAATGATTTCTAAAATAAATTACAGCTTGATTAGTAAAGTATTTCTTCCACCATTATATTTACAAAAACAGACTACATGTTACCTTTAACATGTAATGACTGCACAAATTCATTTTTTCTCATAAAACAGTCTCTCTGCTAACACACAGTCAGGAATACGGCTCCCCTTATTTCTTTTATTCTCATCACCCTTAGATCACCTAGGCTTCCAAAGTGGTTTGCAAAAATAAAACCATGAATGAAAACAAAAAAAAAATCAACATCTTAAAAACCAGAATTGCATAAACACCAACATTTCTACAACCTTCAGCCTATTAAATTTCAAGTGTCTGATGATAAAGGAAGGCTGCCTTGACCTATCTCTGAAATGAAGCCAAAGAAACGGACTGCCTGGAGTATAAATTCTTTAATAGAAAACCTTTTTCTGCTGCACACTAACCTTGTAACCAAAGATAGCATCTTCAGCAAGGGCTCACTGACATAACTTAAGGAGAGGGATGGTTCATATGCATGACTAAGAGACGGAGCATTACATATTATTTGTTAAATTTAATTATAATGAACCAACATGGCTGTCTTCTTGGATTCTAGCAAACCATATCCCAGAGACTCTTGACAGTGCCTTATCTATCATTTCTGCTTCTGGCAGCCTGGCCTTCACAAATATCTCAATGCAATAAATATTATTTGCCTACAGTTCCCTTCCTGTAAGTCTGCTCTCACACAAACTCTGACAGTTTGACTTAGGTGGGCCTCTTAAGAGGCAGAAGTCATTACGCTGCAACAGGTTTAGCCACCCTGTGAATATAACCAGCCTATCAAATTCTACAAGCCTCTTTCTGCATCCAGTACTTTAACTGAGACCAAAGCTCCCTACCTACAAGTCTACCCTGACAATCAGAAAAGTTGTTGCCTCTCTACTCATTCTAGATGTTCTGAACGCCCATGCTCATCTTTCCTCATCTATTCAAGAAAACAGTGTTCCAAGCACTGGACACATGGTTACAGACCGGAAGCTGGTAGTGCTTTCCTTGATCCTATGTCTTAAACAGAGGTAGGAGGCTGGTTAACCCACACTAATGAAATATTTTTAACTTGCCTCTATTTTCATGGCTTTGGGCTGAACCACATAGATTTTATTCCTGTAGCCACACCAGACTTTATCATGTACCACAGTCATACATCGGATGGAATGATGAGGTCGGCCCAGATCTAGAAGGTGATAGTTGGTCAAATCCCACTGACCATCTATGAAAAAACAAGAAGGGAAGTGGATTGAAGGATCAGAAAAAGAACTTGTTTCTAGATGTTAGTCTGTGTACATGACTACTCAGCAATTATATACCAGCACATGTCTATTTGTTTTTTAAAAGACATTTAGATTCTGCCCTAGGATTTACATATCTTTTTGTCACAAAAACCGATCATTACATACAGGAATAATGTTCAAACACATGCAGCTCTTGCCTTGCATTCAAAGAGTATTACTTTTAATTAACACATTGGATAGGCAAAGCAAATCCAAACTAGCAACAGCAGACACAGAACATTTAACAACCAATTTAGGGAACATAAAATGTTAATATTTAAGGCAATCAAAAATCCACAGGAGATATTGTCAGTCATCCTTCAACTAGTTCTATGGAATAGATCAAGCTCTTAAGGGTTTAGTTACATGCTCTGGAACTCACATCCATCTATTATCTGTCTACATAACACCAGCAAAGGTTGCAAAAGACTTTCCAAAGAACTATAAGTATTCTGTATGGAGTAAAGGAAGGCAGGGGGAGAAACACAAGTGGAGGAAGTGCTCATACTTGATGATATGCATCTACAACAGATCTCTCTGCAAGGAACTAAGCAATCTTTTCATTGCTTGCTGATAAAATGAAGGATAATATTAATAAAAATTATCTCTCAAGAACCATGTTTAAAAGAACAAAAACTTGTTGCAAGGGCTGCTGTATATAAACCTTTCAGAAGCTAATCAGATATGTAAATATGAGGCAAGGTTTCGGCGCCTGGGTGGAATGCTTACCTACTCCTCTGTGAAATATTGCTAGAGTTCCATCTGCTAGTGCAACTAATACTATTCCTTTTACATGTCTGGATAAGAAGGAGAAATGAAAAATATACATATAGTGAGAATGCTGAGAGCATAAAACCAGAAGGATGTGCTCAAGATGCTTCCAACCTCACATCCACCCTGGTACTTCCCTTAGTGTGGTGCCTTTCGCCCCTCCTAATAGATGATCAGTGCTGTTAGCATTCAGGTATACATACAGGTGAGAGTTAACAGGAACTGTTTCATAATGAATCCAAAACTAGCAACCATTTCGAATTTGTTTGGAATGTCTCTTATGGTAAGTAATTCCTTCCTGCATTCGCCAAGTCTAAAGAGACTCAGTCAACTGAAAAATTCCTTCACTGTAGAACAATGTCCCAAATTTTATATGCTTGGCCTCTAATGAAGGCCAATGATCCATAGTCAAGCTATACATTTCACACCATCAGTTGTCCCTGATGGGCAAAGGCAGCACACATATTTTGTATATAAATAAAAATCCAATAAACTCAAAGAAAAGTGTCATATAGACAGTGTATCTCTAAGGACTCCCTAGTGCTCAAATTGGAGGGAGGACAGTGTGAGCACATCATTATCTGTCACTTGTGTTAGAACAGATCTGCACACAGAAACTTATCTGCTCTTACAAACCACTGTTAACTAATAGGAATAATTGTGTATTTTACTTTTTAAAAAGATAGAATTTACTTGCAGTGTTCTTTTCCCCCATCCCTGCTTTTAGTTGCTATACTGGCCTCAAAAATTTCCAGGAAGAACAATGAAGAAACTATGACAGCTTCGTAACTGCAAACATCACACAACCCTGTTGACTTAATTACAAATCAGAGTTCTCTTCTCCAAAAGAAAATTAGAGCATTCTTTTCTAAATGAGTACTTAATGTAACAGAGCTTTCTATAGAATTGTTTTCTGCTAAGCAAACTCCAGTTTAAAATGTAAATGCAATTTGGTAGGAACTTACACTATACTGAGTATAGAATCTTTAAGTTTAATTGCATGGACACATTTCCTCCACTGAGCCACTGAAGAATGAACATATAAACTGCAATGACAAAAAGAGAATGGATTAAAAATCCAAAAGTACAAGACCCATGTCAGCGTTTTACAAATGGCCCTGCTTCTGGACAGACTAACCAAAAACTTCTAATGGAAAAAACTATAAGCGGTCTTAACTATTACTAACTCCAAACCAGTCTGTATTGAGTTCTCTTGGTAACATCTAATGTATTCACCCCTGCTGATGCCTTGCCCAGAGATTCAGCTTGCTGTTAGTTCTTAATTGATCCTTTAATACAGACATGCAAAGAGATCTGTACTGCTTCACATACACTTCTCTCTTTTTTTTTGGCCCCCTGTAGGGGATTTTTTTTTATTTGCATTTTCTATAAACTACAACAGAAATATAGGAAGGGGAAATTCTACAAACTACAGGAGAAAGAAAAGAAAACCTAACTAAAAATCCAAGTGATGGAAGTTATACAATGTTTATAAAATTGCTTATTACTCTTACACAACTTTTCTGAGATGAGGAGTATTCAATAATAATCGTTTCTGAATCAATATCAGCTTATCTGGCCCAACAAAGAATATTTCCATCATTATATCATGATTACAGACTTCCAAACACCATGGCCCACCCTTATGCGCTTGCCGCGCCCCTCAGATATTTTTAATTTGAAACCCTATAATTATTAAACAGTTAAGTTCTTTTCTTCTTCTTTGTAGTCAATCTTCTTGTCTTCCTTCCTCTGTAGTTCTTGATGCTTTTTTTTAATTGGCTAGCCCATTATTTCCTTTTTCCAGCTGTTACATGCTTGTCTGAAGTCAAAAGAGTCCTTGCTTCTTTTGTTTCATCTTGCACTTATCCATGCCACAGACTGCATTCTTTACAGGCTGATTATATTCTCTGGATTAGTCCAAGTCCAATCCTCCACTTAACAAAATCACTTTTCAATCAGCCTGCCCATTCAACTGTGCTCCAAAATCTTTTTTAGACAATCCATAAAGTCGCCACTTCTGTTAGTAACTGCATCCCTTTTAAAGTTATAGCCACATTGTATGATAATATCCCTTCAATGCATCCTGGAGACCAACAGAGGGCAGATAGCTTCAACCCGACAAAAGAGGAAGAGTCTATGATTCTTGCAGAGTCACATGATCTAGTCCAGCTAGGTCATATGATCAATCAGCTGATCAACCTCTTCTTGAAGAAAGAATGGGTCCTGCTTTCTCCTGCGCCGTAATCGCCATCTTTGCGGGGTGTTTATATTTGCCGATAAAATGCCAGAGTCCCGAAGGTCTATTAAGACGTTTATAAAATTTTGGAAAACTCTCAGTTGTAGTCTATTATCTCTATTTGCTCAGTCTCCCCCACCATAGTTCCACTTCGTTAAATCGCTTGGGAGGGGTAGGGTGTCACCTCCCCACTCCCTTTTGTACTAGGGAGACTTTGCATTAAAGAATTTGATGTCTCGCTTCAACTTTAAAAACTCACTCATCAATCTTCAAGACGATCCATCTGGTTTCCCTGGGATCTCACTAAGCAGAGTTAAATCGCTGCACTTCCAAGCGCTTCTCTGGGCGGTCACTTTGAATCCAATTCTGGGAATCAAGGCAGGACCTTCAGGGCAGGGAGTAGCCCCCCTTTGCCAGCTGCGTGCCGAGGGAAGGGCTCTCCTAAAAGCCCCCTGGCTAGGAGCCCATCAGCAAGGGCTCCATGGGAAGTGCGGACGATCACGCCCCCTCCTATCCATTGATTCATGGCACACGTCTCTCGGCACTGCGAGAAGCCGCAACCATCGTTAAAGCACCAAAGCCCTGCCTCCTTCACATACACTTCTTATTGGGGGGAAATGACATTAAACCAAAGGGTTCTAGGAAAAAAACCCACAGGAAACCCCCCCAGACATAAATGCTCACAGGAAAAAAGCCCACACGGAAAAATACCATGTAAAGCACCATAGATATTTATGATTGTTGATAACCATTCATCTCCATTTATAAGAACAGGTATTATCTGTATTCACATGAAACAATTTGTGCTGCGATTTTATCAAGTATAATTAAATAATACTTTTGCAATGTTATAAGACAACCTGCCTGTGCATTAGCCAGTGTTAGTTTGTGCCAAACGAGGTCCCTCTGCAGTCCAACATATAGCGACCACACACTAGTGTTCCCTCTAAGATGAGCTAGTGCGAGCTAGCTAGCTCACAGGTTTTTAGCCTCCAGCTCACAGATTTTTGTCTTAGCTCAGGAAGGCTGACTCCAGAGCAGACTGATTTATGCAGTAGCCAAATTGCTCGCTCACAACTGTAATGCCAGTAGCTCACAATGTAGAATTTTTGCTCACAGGACTCCACACCTTAGAGGGAGTATAGTCACATACTGGGATGACTGCTGTGGAATAGGAAATTAAGAGCACTACAGGGCATGGTTGCCACTTCTGTTATTTATTATTTAATGTTGTCTTATGGTTTTGTTATCTTAAGCTAAGATTCATAGATCTATCAGGCCTTAACTACTACTACTATTTAGGAAAAAAAAGAGGAGGAGGCAGTGGCAGCAGCTGAGGAGGCTGGGTAACATAATTAACATAAAAAGAACTCTGCTGGATCACATCAGTCCCTGCAGTTGGGAGGAGATGATCTTTTAGTTTCACAATGGGACCAGAGATATAAAAGGGGTAGCCTGGTGTGGCCTAGGCCTTGAAGAAAGAAAGACTTTTTATGTAGGTAAGTTCTCCACACATTTTCCTCTCGCTGAGGGACAACAATTAGATGCTGGGAAGATTTTAATTTAGTAAAGTATGGTTTTTCAAATTTTGTATCTCATTCATAGGGTTGTGGGGAAACTTAAAAACAGTATGCCTGCAAAAAGGTCTTCAAAGCAGCCAGGTATCTTTTTTCTACTTCTTTATAATGTATTTTGAGTACTGGCTTATTTAACATGATGTCTTTGCTGCAATAATTCCTTAGCCAATGAAGCATGTGATCATATGTCTGTGGTTTAGTTTGGTGGATGGGGGTGCTTTTTAAAAGAAAACAATTAATGCTTTTTTTAAAAAAAACTTTTTTGCCTTTTTAGGCCATGTTTCCAGTATGGAAATAGCTGGAGAATTTGAGGTTGCACCATTAATTTATACATGTATAAATGTTGTTCCTTTTGGTCTTTTAGGGTTTCTGTGTGGCATTGTGGCATGCTTGCACTGCCACGGTGCCACTTGTTCTGGAGTGTGCCACTTGTTCTCATGGCAAACAAGCACCTCCCAAGACAGTTCACTTTCCCTGAGATTCTCTGGGAGAGTCTGACTACTGGGTGGCTGCCTGCTTGCCTGCCTTAAGTGTTGCTGGCTGGGTTTCCCCATTGGAAACAATGGAGGTAATGGGGGTAACCTGTTTGGGTGCCCATAGAATTAGGCCTATTGGTCCAATTGCTTTGAGACATGGAGGTGTATGTGGGGAGAGGCTCCCGAAGCTACCCTGAAAATTTGGAGCCTCTCCCTCAAACCCCCTCCCCCCAGCGAGCTACTAACAGCACCGTGGGAAAAAACAGGTTGCTTACCTGTAACTGATGATCTTCGAGTGGTCATCTGTGCATTCACACCCATGGGATTCAGTGCGTCTGCGCTGACCTGGTCGGTGTCTATACAAAGCTCACAACAGGATTTTCGCGCCCTCCACCCCCAGGCATGCGCAGGAACCCCACCGCGCATGCCCAAGGGGCGGGGGCACGGACATCCCGCCAGTTCCTTCTGACCGCTATCAAGCCTAGCCATGTGTGTGAACAGCTGAGGATGACAGCAGTGGGGAAGGACGGGCGGGTGGTGTGAATGCACAGATGACCACTCGAAGATCATCAGTTACAGGTAAGCAACCTGTTTATCTTCTTCGTGGTCTCTGTGCATCACACCCATGGGAGATTAAAAAGCAGTGGCTCACCTGGAGGTGGGTGTTGTCAGACTCAGGGAGCCGTCGAAGAAAGGACCAGACGACCCAAGTCACCCTTCTGCTGGGCACGGACGTCCAGAGCGTAGTGTTTGATGAACGTGGTTGGCGTGGACCACGTAGCTGCTCTACAGATGGACGAGAGAGATGTGCCCTTCAGGAAGGCCGTTGAGGTCGCCATGGACCTGGTTGAGTGAGCCCTCAGACGAGAGGGAGGTAACTTTTTTGCCAGCAAGTAGCACAGCCGAATCGTCTCGACAATCCATTTGGAGAGTCATTGAGACGTGATACGTAGCCCCAAGGAGGGCGAGCCGTAAGACAAGAACAGTGAGACGTCACGTCTGGTTGGCTGAGTCCGATTCAGGTAGAAAAGGAGTGCCCTCTTCACATCCAGGGTATGGAGCAAGTGTTGCCCGTCATCTTCTGGATGCGGAAAAAAATCCGACAAGAATATTTCAGCCTTGAGATGGAACTCTGAAACAATCTTTGGGATGAAAGTCAAGTCCGGTACCAGACGCACGCCGTTCGGCAGGAAAACCAAGAAGGGTGGGTCATGTCGGAGTGCCATGAGTTCACTAACCCTTCTGGCTGAGGTGATTGCCAGTAGGAAGGCTGTCTTCCACGCTGCATACTTTAGGTCACAAGTGGCCATTGGTTCAAACGGCCGTCTGGTAAGTTGTCTCAATACCAGTGGTAGGTCCCACAGTTCTGTAGGTGCAGCTACAGGAGGGTACAATCTGATGAGGCCCTTCATGAACCGCTTAGCGGTCGGATGGGAGAAAATTGTGTGTCCCTCCATGCCCTGGTGGTAAGCGGAGATAGCCGCCAAATAGACTTTGACCGATGAGTGGGATAGGCCCTGATCCCTAAGAAGCAGGAGGAAGTCCAGAATTTTGTCCAGGCCCACTGTGGTTGGATTGACTGTAGACTTGTCCAAGTACGAGAGGAACTTTTACCACTTTCTGCGGTAAGACGAGCGGGTCGATTCCTTCCTCGCATTACAGAGGACCTCTACAACTTGGGTGGAGAAGTTCAAGGTTGGATCCTCCAGGCCGTCAACTTTAGGCTGTTCACCTCCGGATGGAGCACCTTGCCCCCTTCGGTGATGAGGAGATCTCGCACTCTGGGGAAGTGGTGGAATCTGCTCCCCGCCAGACGCAGTAGGATGGGGAACCAGGGTTGCCTGGGCCACCACGGAGCCACCAAAATGCAGTTTGGTTGAGATTTGGCCACCTTGTGCACTACTCTCAGGAGCAGGGGCAGTGGAGGGAACATGTACAAAAACGGGCCTGTCCAAGGTACCAGCAGACCGTCTCCCAAAGAAAGGGGGTCCTTGCCCCCTTGGGTGCAAAAATATTTGCATTTTGTGTTCTCCCACGAGGCGAACACGTCTATCGTTGGGGTCCCCCAACAGTCGAAGAGTGGTTGGAGGTAGATCTGATTCAGTTCCCACTCGTGATGGTGAGTATGGCCTCTGCTGATCAGATCCGCTTTGATGTTTAGAACTCCGGGGATGTGTGTGGCCACGGGAACAATGTCATTGGCAACGCACCAGTTCCAGAGGTCGATTGCGACCCCACAGAGGCTCCTGGAGACGGTTCCTCCCTGACGATTCAGGTAGCTGAGTGCCGTGGTGTTGTCGGTGAGGATGGCAACACAGTGGCCTCGTAAGATGCGCTGAAAAGCTCGAAGAGCTAGAAAAATGGCCAGTAGTTCCAGGTAGTTGATATGCCTGTTTCTGGTGGCAGCATCCCACCGGTATCCTATACTGATGCCGTTGAGGTGGGCCCCCCATCCCCATAAGGAGGCATCTGTTGTCAGGGTGTAACGATGAGTGAGGGGAGAAAAACGGGCACCCTTGGTAATGTTGGGGACAACAGTCCACCAGGTGAGAGAGTCCCGCACGGTTTGTGTTGGGATCAGGATCTTTGACTGAGGCATGCAGTGTGGACGGAAACTCTTCAGAAACCAAAGTTGGAGAGGTCTCATGTGGAGTTTCGCCAGGGGGAGGACCGAAGTTGTGGCGGACATGTGTCCGAGGAGGCGTTGAATGGTGTATGCCATCGAGGATGGAGCGTCTCGAACCGATGTTGCTAAGTTGGACAGGGTTTGGGCTCTGTCCATCGGTAGGAAGGCTTTGCCGGCCACAGTGTCGAGTAATGCCCCGATGAATTGCACCCTTTGAGACGGGTGGAGACAGGACTTTTGCAGGTTCACCTGAAGACCAAGTGATGAGAGAAGGTGCAGAGTGAATGCAGTGTCCTTGCGTAGAGAGATCGGGGAGTCGGCCACCAGAAGCCAGTCGTCGATATAGGGGAAGATGGTGATCCCCTGAAGACGAAGGTGGGCCGCGACAACTACCATGGTCTGGGTGAAGACCCTCGGTGCCGTAGATATTCCGAAGGGGAGACATCGATATTGATAATGATGGTCTCCTATTGCGAAGCGGAGATACTGCCTGTGGGAGGGGTGGATATTTAGGTGGAAGTAGGCATCCTGGAGGTCGATGGTAGCCATCCAGGCGCCCAGCGGAATCAAGGGCAGTAGGGCTTGCAGGGTCGTCATCTTGAATTTTCGGTACCTTATATAGATGTTGAGATCCCGAAGATCCAAGATGGGACGTAGTCCTCCGTCTCGTTTCGGTACAGCGAAGTACCGTGAGTAGAATCCCATCCGTTCGGAAATTTTTGGGACAGGTTCTATTGCCCTCTTCTTCAACAGGGAGTTGGTCTCCTGGAGAAGAATAGTGGAAGGAGGGGTGGGTCGGAAGGTCGGTAATGGTGGGAGGTCGATGAACTCGATGAAATAGCCATTGGCTATGATAGAAAGAACCCAGATGTCTGAGGTTATGGCTCTCCATACCGGAAGGAAGGGGTGGAGGCGGGTCCATTCTCTCGACGTCGAGAGGGTGGAGTCAAAGACCCTGCTTCGGCCCGCGGTTGGACTTGGGCCTTGCCTGTGGGTGTTGGGCACCCGATCTCGGTTTTGGCTGATATGGTTGCTTATTGTAGTTTGGAGACTGGCGGGGTCTCCAAACCGCGTCAGGGGATGGCTTCGTCGGATATGGACGACGGGGAGTATAACGGGACCACGATCTCTGTCTGTAGGACCTTTGTGGTGCTGAAATTCCCAAAGATTTTGAGGCTTTGATATTTTTATCCATCTCCTGCAAGGCGGCGTCGGTGGAGGAGTGGAATAAGCCGTCCCCGTCAAAGGGGAGATCCTCAATATAGGATCTAGTGTCCTGAGGTAGAGAGGTGGTCCAGAGCCACGCATGACGCCGGATCGATACTGCCGAAGCCATCGACGTCGAGAAAGCGTCTAATGAGTGCTTTGCAGTGCTCAGGAGCTGTTTGGCTACAAGGAGGCCTTCCTTCTGGATGGATCTTGCCTCGGCACGCTTGTCCTCCGGCAGAGATGGGAGGAGCGCTGACATCCTCTGCCATAAAGCATACTCGTATCTCCCAAAACAGGCCAAATAATTAGAGGATTTGATCCCCAAGGATGCAGAAGAGTAAACCCTACGGCCGTAGGCATCGATCTTTTTACTCTCCCTGTCGGACGGAGTGGAGTTAGAGCTTTTGGTTTTGGAAGATGTGGAAACGACCAAGGAATTCGGGCGAGGATGGAGATGGAGGAACGAGGTTCCCTCTTCTTGGACCCGGTACATGTGGTCTAAACGCTTGGTGAAGACCGGTGCCGATGATGGTTTAGCCCACGGGGACTGAACCGCTTTTAAAAGGTGTTTGGACATCGGCAAGGCTATCGGTGTAGAGGCGTCGATCTCGATGATATCATACACCTCGTCAGCTGCGGATGGTTGGGTTTGGACGATAGGTAGGGCAAGAGAGTGTGCCATACGCTTTACCAAGTCCCCGTATGAGGACATGTCCTCCGAAGGAGAGATCGGGCTGCTCCCGGAGATGGATTGCTTGGGGGGGGTTCGACATTGGAAAGAACGTCCTCCGGGTCATCAACATCGGAGTCACCCCGAGAGGAGGCGGAGTTGGAACTCGACTCTTGAGGTCTCGGTAGCGGTGGCTCGGCCATCGGCATTGGTGGAGCAGTGGCACGGTCGGAATGAGAAGGAGGAGACGGTGGAGGTTTCGACACTGTTGCCGAGGGCTGGTGGCGAGGCGAGCGCGAGCGGTATCGACAAGGTTCCCAAGGATCTGGGTACCCAGGGAAGTTCCACGGGCCCGAAGAAAACCAGTACGGCATCTCGTGCTTGTTTTCGAAGGGAAACTTTGGAGGTCGATACGGATAGGTTGCATGATACCTATCGTAGCGTGGACCATAGGATTCCTGCTCACGGTGGTCAGGACGATATGGAGATCTGGAACGGTCCCGAGGGCGATGTCGGGATCGACCGGATTGATCACTTGCCCACGATGTTGGCGAGGGGGATCGAGACCCCATTGCCTGGACATTCAAACCCAGATCGAGGTCGGTAGGAGGTGGCGACATCGACTGGGGAGGATCACGACGCCGAGGTGCTGTCGACACAGGGGGTCCAGACTGACGTGGTGGAGAGTCCAGAATTTGTATCGGAGGCTCCACGATGATTTTCGTCAGTTCCGGTGTCGAATAGGACAGTCGCGGGGGTTGCTGAGATGCTTCCATACTAGCAGAGCCCCTAGGAGATCCAACGCCACTCACACCGTGAGATTTATGCGCGTCTCCCGTCTTGCTCGAGCCCCGAGCCTTCGCCTTATCCCTCTTAGGCTTCTTCACCGGTGTTGACATGGATGAAGTCGCCTTCGATTTCGATTTCTTCGGAGGGGCCCCTCCGGTATCTGAAGAAGATCTCACTACCTTGGGAGGCTTCGGTGTTGGGGGATCCCTCTGTGTCGATACAGACGACTTCGATGTCGAGACGGCTGGTCTCGCAGTAGGAGGATCAGACTCCATTTCGGGAGTTGGAGGCGCGAGTGCCGACTCCCACAACGCGACCTTCAGCCTAGCGGCCCTGTTCTTTCTCGTTTGGTTGGAGAAACGGGCACAGATGGAACAGGCGTCAGGCCGGTGAGTCTCCCCCAAACAAAAAACACAAAGTGAGTGCTCGTCTCTCAAGGCTAGCTTGCTTCCGCAGGAAGAGCACCTTTTAAAGCAGCCCCACTTACGACTTTCCATAAAAAATGGAAAGGAGCCCTTCCACCCGGCAGGATGAAGGGCGGTGAGGTGGGGGGGGGGAGATTGGTCCGGAGACCTTGAAAAATCCACCAAAAAAGTGTGGATTGAGAGGAAAAAATAGTTGAGTTACGATCGAAAGATCGGAGAAGAAAAAATAAAATAAAAATGTGAAGAGAAAGTTGTGAGTTTCGCTGAGGTAAATCGCTCTCAGAGACACCAACGCAAGCTGCTAACAGCGAGGCGGTCAGAAGAGAACTGGCGGGATGTCCGTGCCCCCGCCCCTTGGGCATGCGCGGTGGGGTTCCTGCGCATGCCTGGGGGCGGAGGGCGCGAAAATCCCGTTGTGAGCTTTGTATAGACACCGACCAGGTCAGCGCAGGCGCACTGAATCCCATGGGTGTGATGCACAGAGACCACGAAGAAGATCATGTAACTTTTTTCCCACCATAGAGAACAATGGAGGTAATGGGGATAACCTTTTTTGGGTGCCCATAGAATCAGGCCCATTGGTCCAATTGCTTTGAGACATGGAGGTGTATGTGGGGAGAGGCTCCTGAAGCTACCCTGAAAATTTGGAGCCTCTCCCTCAAACCCCCTCCCCCCCAGAGCTACTAAGAGCACCGTGGGAAAAATGTAACTTTTTCCCCCACCATAGAGAACAATGGAGGGAATGGGGGCAACCTCTTTGGGGGGCCATGGAATTGGACCCCCTGGTCCAATGTTCTCGAAACATGGTGGGTATCTTGGGAAGAAGCTCCAACAGCTACCCTGTGAGTTTGGAGCCTCTTCCTCAAACCCCCTCCCCTCCTGCCCCCAGAATATACCCTATGTTTTCACCACTGACTTCAATGGCCCATAGGATATAATGGGGCCAAATTGCCACTGAATTTCTTTCATTCCCTCCTTTCCTTCTCTCCTTTTCCTCTTTCCCGCCTTCTTCTCTTCTCTTTTTTCCTCCTTTCCCTGTTTCCCTCCTTCTTCCCTTCTCTCTTTCTTTCCCTTCTTCTTTCCTTCTCTTTCTTTCCTTCTCTCTACTCTCTCTCTTTCCTTCCCTCTTTCCTCCTCCTGTAGCCCAACTTTAGTGAGAAGGGGTTTAAACTTTAAACCCCTTCTCTCTTCACTCCCCCACCCAGGCCAGCTGGGGAAGGGGGGAGGCTTTCAAAGATGCCTCCCCCCCTTTTGCTTCCCCTTCTGACATCACTTCTGGTGATGTCAGGGGGCGTGGCATATGCTAATAGCCTAGTAGCTCCTGCAGCTCTTTTTCTATGAAAAAACCCCTGCTTGTGGGAAGCTATGAGACACAAATGCATTCAGACTGGTAAAAATATTTGAATTTACAGGGAGTTTTGTGATGTTTTCAGTTTTGTGTGGGTGGTGTGTGTTAACAATTACATTTCCAAGGAATTTAATTTCATTTTTCTCTACTAACAGAGCACAACTCTCTGCAAAGAGCCTCAAACCAGAGCTGGGTACTACAAGGCCCCAGTCTGGGCCACCAATCTGAAAAGCCCACCTCCTCTGCCTGTGAATCTGTCTGCAAAGCCATGGCACAGCAGCCCATGCAACAGCCCTGTATTACAGGATCATCGAACCCACCCATCCCATGCGGTAAATCCAAAAGAACACACACACACCCAAAAATGACTGTAAATGGTTAGGATTAATTTTTAATAACAAAATAAGTAAATACTGTTAATCATTTGAAGAATTTAAGCCATATAGTTGTTCAAAAGCTGTGTATACTAGACAGTCTATACATAATTTAATTTAATGCGTTTCTGACTTTACTTTAGAAATTACTTCATCCCAACATTACAAAGGTTGACGAATGGTAAATAAATAAATTTAAGGTATTTAATTTCATTTTAAAATATTTCTATATAGTTTAATTTCTGTTATTGTTTTTCCTTCGTAATAAATTTTGGTGATAACAAAATGGTCACTTTTATTTCCTGTATTTTCCCTTCCAAGCCTTTACATTCAAGAGCATTAGAGCCCTCTTCATAAGGCCAGTTTTATATAGTAATGAAGTAATTTACTAATAACATAGTGAAATTATTATTTAACTAGGAATAGGGCCCATTGTGGAAATAAATACAACGAGCTCTAGAAAGAGGCTCTGGGAAAGTGCCCCAGCCTTGGGCACAAAGCATCAATTTGCTGTGGTGACCTCAGCAGGGTATAATGACACAGAGTCCATCGTTTTCTCCATGGGAACTGATCTCTGCCATCTGAAGAGCAGATGTAATTCTGCGTGATCTCCACCCCTCCCCTGGAGATTGGCAACAATGGTTCCCCATGAGGGAATGGCTGGTTTGGAGGATGGAGTCTATGGCATTGTACCTGTCTGAGGTCCCACCCCTCCTCAAACCTCACTCTCTCCAGGCTCCACCCCTCAAATCTCCAGGAATTTTTCAACCTGGAGTTAGCAACCTTATCCTTCCCAGCCAACCATCAACCTACCATTATCTGCTCCTGATCTCTATCATCTGGAAAGCAGTTTTAATTCTGTGTGATCTCCAGCCCTCACCTGGAGATTGGCAGCAATGATTCTGCAGGAGAAAAAATACAGTCTTTCTCCATTTGCACAATAACCCTGTGAGGTAGGTTAGGCTGTGACTGGTCTGAAATCACCTTCTCAACTTCTACAGCAAGAACCTGGGTTGACAGACCCTGCTCTGAAGCGCTAACAGCCATGCCTAGGTAGCTACAGATCCCCTCCCCCCCGAGAAAATAACTGCTCTATAGCATTCTATTCAGCTGAGGCCTTTCCCCTTCCCAAACTTTGGCTTCAGTAGACTCCATCACAAAATATCCAGGAATTTCCCAACCTGGAGCTGGCAACCCTAGTCAGGCCTGGCCTCTATGAGTTCCTCACAACAGGTTGAAAGGGTTTCCTTCAGTCAATGGGAGAGGTGGAAATGGCCAATGTGTAAGACAATTAGATATATAGGATTATACTTGATAAAATCACAACACAAATTGTTGCTTTGGCACTTTACATGGTATTTTTCTGTGTGGGCTTTTTTCCTGTGAGCATTTATGTCTGTGGGGAGTTTTCCATGGGCTTTTTTTCCTGTGGCTTTTTTCCGGTCACTAAACCAAAGTTCCCATACCATAACAAGTGAAACCCCTTCATCTAAATTTCAGTCAGTTTCTAACTCCAAATCAATTAATATCTGGTTGAGTCTTGTGCGATTCATTGGGTACATAAACTATTGTCAAGTATGGTGACTACTAATAAACTTCAATTAACACTTATTGAAAGTCTCCACTTGTTTCCAATGAACTGCAGATCAGAGATACATGGATTTTCCCTGCGTTTTACTCCCCCTTCCCATAGCAGTCCCTTTTGACCACTGGGAAGATTATTCAGGGGTTTATGGAACTCCAGTGGATAAACATGCAGGTTGGGGGGGCAGTATTACTGTAATGAGGCAGAAGAGGAAAGTGATTTTCTTTCCTCTTCTACCAGTGCAGGAAAAATCATTCCAAGGAGTCAAAGGGATATGTGGATGGGTCAGTGTTTAGATTCAAGCCAGTATCTCAAGATGGAATTATGGTTGTAATTCAGATCAAACAGTTTTCAAGGCTGATGTTTCATTTTCAGGCACTGAACTAATCACAAAGGGACTTCTATTGGCAAGCCAATACCAAACAAAGCAAAGCTTACCATCCATTCTGTGCTCCAAGCCACATAGTTGGTAGAAGGCTGCTCATTTTCTGAGCTTCTTCTCTGACAAGATCCTGCTCATTTGGCAACACAGCAACATCTTTATACAAGTCTGATTCATTGCTGAGAAGGGAGGGAAAAGCCACAGTATTAAGAACAGTATGAACAAAGAGCATCCTGTCCTATTAAATAAAAGGGTAGTGGTCTGGCAAGGTTCTATGCTTGGCAAAATCAATTCGCTCCCTGGTATGTCGCTCAGAATCTGTCCCTATCCATTAGCTGCGTTGCCTGAGTTCTCTCCCACCCACTGCAGCCTAGGCCACTCTTCTCTAATTGGGCCAGCATTTCAAGCTCATTTGCATATGGAAGCTGATTGGACTTCACTCCATTTCGCACCTCAACCCCCCCCCACCGCAAGACAGTTGGAATTGTCTGTTGTTTATGCAACCTGTTGTATTCTGAGGTGAAATATGTCCTCACTCACAACACTTCCCCTTCAAAAGAAACAAATCCAATAACACAACCATGCCACACCACAAAAAAGCCAGATCACACCACAAGCAGAATACCACAAGGCAAAAAAAGTACTAATTCTGGCAGGGAACACTCTGAGTGTAGAAAATGATTTATCGACACAGTGAAAAATCTTTAGGAATTGTTTGGTGCACCCACCCAGAGCCTCTGGCATTTTCTCACTCTGCTGGCATCAAAACCAATTGAAGGCAAAATAGAGATATGGAGACTTTTCCATCCTGCTTTGCATCAATTTGTCTTTGTTGGCAATGGCAACCCTAGGCCTGGCTGCTTGCTCCTGTTCAGCAGGAGCATCCCTATGGAAACTGCCTGGGTGATTTTGGACCAGCCGGACACTTTCTGCCTAACCTGTCTTACAGGATTGCTGTACAGATCACAAAGCCAAAAAGAATGAAGTAAACTGCTTTGCTCCCCGCTAATGAGAAAGACAGAAGTTTGCCTAGGAAGAGGCTGCTGAGAGGGGATGAGATAAAGTTGCCAACTATAGATATGGAAATTCCTGAAGATTTGAGTGGTGGAGCCCAGAGATGGTGAGGTTTGAGGAGGGGTGGGACCTCAGACAGATACAGTGCCATAGACTCCACCCTCCAAACCAGCCATTTTCTCCTGGGGAACTATTGTTGCCAATCTTGGCCCAGTGGCCATCAAACCATTCTCTTCCACCCCCTGCTGTGCAGCTGTATTTCCCCTAGGGTTGCCAATCTCCAGGTGGGACCTGGAGATCTCCTGCTGTTACAATTGATCTCCAGATGACCAAGATCAGTTCCCCTGGAGAAAATGGCTGCTTTGGAGGATAGACCCTATGGCATTATACCCTGCTGAGTCCTTCCACCACCCCCCTCCCAAAGTTGCCCTCCATAGGATCCACCCCCCAAATCTCCAGGTATTTCCCTACTTAGAGCTGGTAACCCTACTTTCCCCTCAGTACCTGTTGGTAGGCAATCAAGCTTGGTCCTGTCACCTGTTTTGGCCTTTGGGAGAAAACTCATTGGGGCCAGTCCTGATAGGGTTGCCAACTCCAGATGGGAAATTCCTGGAGATTTGAGGGATGGAGCCTGAAGGGGGTGAGGTTTCAGGAGGGGTGGGACCTCAGACAGGTACAATGCCATAGACTCCACCCATCAAACTAGCCATTCCATCCTGGGGAACCATTGTTGCCAATCTCCAGGTGGGGGCTGGAGATCAATCAGAATTACAACTGCTCTGCAGAAGAGAGGGCAGAAGTCAGCTGAAGTCAGAGGGGAAGATAACAGTAGGTTGATGGTTAGCTGGGAAGGAGATGGGGTTGCCAACTCCAGGTTGGGAAATTCCTGGGGATTTGAGGGGTGGAACCTGGAGACGGTGGGGTTTGATGAGGGGTTGGAGCTCAGGCAGGTAGAATGCCATAGACTCCACCCTCCAAACCAGCCATTTCCTCCTGAGTAACAATTGTTGTCAATCTCCAGGTGAGGACTGGAGATCACTCAAAACTACAACTGCTCTTCAGGTAGCAGAGATCAGTTCCTCTGGAGAAAATGTGGTCTTTTGTCATTATACCCTGCTGAGGTCACCACAGCAAATTCACAATGTGTGCCCAAAGCCAGGGCACTCTCCCAGAGCCTCTTTCTAGAGCCCGTTGTATTTATTTCTACAACGGGCCTTACTCCTAGTTCAGAAATAATACTGCACACGTCTAACATGATCCCAAGCTAAGCCAAGTAACACACCTTTTAATACAGGACCTGTCAAAATATTCAGCTCCAAAGCTGAGTAAGATTAGAATGAAATCCCTGTAGGAGAGCTTATGCATTTGATTTAAAAAAAAAAACAAAAAAAAACCCTGCCCTTCCCTGAAGAACTCAAAGCCTTTGCTTTTGGTTCACATCCTCACAATATCCTTGAGGTAAATTAGGCTGAGAGACGGGAAACATTACGTTTTTTCCTTATCTTCTGTAAGTGTTCAGTAGAATTCTCATTTTAGAAACTCATTTTAACCACACATCACTTGTTACCATGTTACCAGTTTTACTGTGAATGCTACCAGGAGTTTTACTGTGATTTCTTCTCTATTTCTGAACAATGAAATAGGTTGGAAAGCCTTAAATATGTGAGAAAGGATACTGTTTAGCAACTGAATACTGCTGTCACTTTGTCCAAGTGTGACAAATTTTACAGACCCACCAAGGACCAAACAACATGTTGCATTCAAAATTTCTGTAATTGTAGTCCAATGGCTTCTTTTTTGTTTTAATGGCTTCTCTAAGGAGGATATAATGAAGAAACAGGAGGGGAAGTTAGTTAACCTTTCCCTGCTCCACAAAGCCCTTTCCCCACTACAAGGTTTTAAATGTCACTTGAAATCCCATGTGGGTAGCAAGTTATGTGGGGCACACTGTGGAGCAGAAAAAAATAGGAAGAGGAAAAGTTAATAGCCCTAGTCCCCCACCACTTCTCCGCTGTCAAAAGCAGCTTTTGAAACAAACAGACACCAAGTTACAGTTTGCATGCAATATGCATATAAACACACAGAGTGCTACATATTTGTTTGTTTTTAATTCTCCTGGTCATTTCATTTCAAAGACCTTTATGAAGTTTAATCTCCCTTTTTAAATTCTGGCATTTCTGCAACATGAATCCATTTGAAGGCATCCAAGACAGAATGCCTAAGCTTAATGTTCTGCCACAAACAAAAGTAAACCAATCTCAATTGAGGGATCACAATTGTTAGCTGAAGTGGTAGGCTGCATGAACCCTCTCTTGGCCACTGATCATATAAAGAGTTCTCTGAGCAGACTGCATCACAATCTGACAACTCATTAACAGGCAAACCCCTGTAACAGATGCCACTTAAACTGTGCCCAATGGCCAATACATCTACATACTGGTTTCATAACTCTTAAATGAGGCTTTAACTATGAGGCTTTAACTATAACTTGTACCGGATGAATGTTGTTGTATTTTATTGGAGTTTTAATTTTTTGTATACTGTATATTGTGTATTATGTCTGACGGAAAGCCTGCTATGTGGAAAGGGCGGGATACAAATCCAATAAATATAAATAAATGAGGACCTCTGCCTGACCACAAATGTAGCAAGATATATATTGCTTTCACACACATTAAATAACACACTTTCAATCCACTTTCAATGCACTTTGCAACTGGATTTTACTGAGTGAAATGGCAAAATCCACTTGTAAATGGTCACTGAAGTGGACTGAAACTGCATTATTTCACATATGTGAAAGTGCCCATATACTCTAGTAGGTATTTACCAGCCTCCATATTATGTTAATGTGAAAACAGGCATACCAAGGCAGATATGCTGGAGAACCTTCTACAGTATCTTGAACTCCCAAAGGATCTGTGAAGACATGCTCAGTGTAGACTCCAGTTTGTGCAACATCCACTCCTTCTTCTCCTGAACCAGCATTGACCTCTGTTGCCTCTGTTGCTTCCTCTGCTGTCTGGACATTCTCATCTACAGTATCATCACCTTCAGCAGCAATCTCTGCAATAAATATTTCAGTTACAAAAAGAATCCACATAATCACTCAGTTCCCTACTGCTATACTTCTTAGCATGTACAGACTAGCCATACTTCAGATTGTTTTTACATTCCTTTCTATTCTCTCTCTACAATTTCATCCTTGATAATGCCACATCTAAAGCATAAGGGCAGGAGGAGAAGGGGACTAAGCAGCAGGATCAGCTTGCCTCAAGCCAAGAGTGACTTGCTTACTTTGTAGTGCCTTTGCACATGAGCTCCATCTCGGCTGCAAACAAGACACTGCCATCTCTAACTCAGCAGACTACACCCCACAGTTACTTAGCCCATTTTAACTCATTATCTGCTGCTAATACAGTACTTTGTAAACTCCTCAATGCAAAGGCTTCACTGACTAAGTTAATAAGAGTTAACCCCAAGGTTACTCATATAAGAGAACAGAAAAGCAAATGTATACCGCTTACATACATATGGTCTTCATATTGTGTTTTATTTCCCAGGTGAACACATAGGCAAAGTGTTGATATCCCCTTGTTTCCTCCACCCACCCACCCAATCTCCTTATAGCTGATGCATTACAAATCGACTGATGTACTGCCAAGCTGAGGCACAGATCCAAGTCAACCCCACAAGGTCACTAACAAAACAGCAAGTACAGTTTGCATCCTGCAAGTACAGACATGTTCCTAGCTACTACTACAATTGTTCCCTCTTCCAATGCGAAGACTGGACTCTCTGCAAGCTGAATTGTTCTTGGTCATTCTGCTACACAAAAGGTCCAATCCTCAGACTGGAGGAGAATTAAAGTAGTACCCAGGGTTAATAAAATCAACACTTCAACACTATTTTAGGCTACATCAAAGAAAAACAAATAAAATATAGATGTTTTCATACCTGGCTCCTTATCTGCCTCAGGTGAGACATCATTAGCGTTGTGGGAAGTAGAAGGCCCTGTAATTCCCTCTGCAGTACAACCAACTACTGTGATTCCTCCTAACAGACTGTCTGTTTCTGCTGAACTGTTGCTGTTCATACTGCTACATAAAGATGACTTGTCCACCAGACCAGAGTCTGTTTCTTGTGACCCTTCTTCTCCTGTAGGATAGTCAGTTTCTCTTGCCCCTGAAACAAATACAAGACTTTATTCAGTTCCTTGGGTATAGTTTAAATGCTTCAGAGCTCTTTTGGGGCACGAGTTATTGAAAAACACTGGCAGTTTACAGAATGTGAGCTATTCAAAAAAATGTATTGGAACCAAGAAATATTCCATAATACTCACATATCAGGTCTCACTGAAACCTTCTAGTCAGGTAGAAATGCATTTGAAAAAAGTAACAACCCCTTTAATACTAATTGTACAAATGAAACAACTTATGCCTAGTTTTCAGAGACAACACAATTTTCTTAACACACATCTGGTTCCTCTTTTGCTGATCGTAGCATCTGTTGTATTTTTCTGGTGGGTCTAAATACTGTTTGTAGGTTGTGTTTTTTCATAAGTTTTCCCATCTGATCAGTGATTCCTTTGACAGAAGACAGAAGAGACCCCCTCACTTCTGCAGGAGTATACCACATACCCAGCTGTTGTGGACAGGTTTACATCAGGACCACACAGCGTAGCATCCAGACAAGAATAAAAGAATATAAAAGACACTGCAGACTTGGCCAACCTGAAAAATCAGTAGTAGCTGAACATAGCCTAACTCAAATAGGACACAGTATCTTATTGGAAGATACTGAAATGCTGTACAATACATCCAATTACCATGTCAGATTACAGAGGGAAGCCATTGAAATTCATAAACGTAAACACAATTTCAACAGGAAAGAAGAGAGTTGAAGAATAAATAGAGCATGGTTTCCTGTCCTGAAAAACACAAAATGCTCCACAGCTGACAATAGCACTACAGATAAGATTAGAGTTTCAATAGCCATTTCACACACAAAAGAACCTCCTCAGGAAACAATCCATAGACAAAAGAACCTCCTCAGGAAAGCTCCTCTATTAGCATGTTCATAGCCTGGAGAACTATTACAAGATAATGACTCAGCCCTACCCCATCTTCCTGAACAGATATAAATTACCTGTCTACTATTTTTCTTCTCACATTGACACAGAGAGTACTCCATCCTTATGTGTTACACCTCTGAGAATGCCAGTCACAGCTGCTGGTGAAACATCAGGTACTACAATGCCAAGACCACAGCCATACAGCCCAGAAAATCTACAACTAAATCTGTGTTAGCTTTAAGAATAGCTTTCTCAGATTTCTTACCTGGCACACTAGCTATACAAAGTACATGAGAATTGCAAACAATGAAACTGTCTAGGATGTTTTCTGGCTGGTTAGCATCCACAATGATTACTTTTGTAGCAGAGTGAGTGCTAGTACAGATCCAAACAAGGCTTGATAGTTCCTCCTGATTTTTCAGTTCTTTCTGCTGGTCCTATAAAGAGGAAACCCAAGAAAAGTTAATTTAAGTGACTAGCTACACGATATATGGAATAATGTTTATGGTGGGCTATATCCACCTTCAATTTATGGGGGGAAATTCATATTGAATTGCCAGATGTATTCAATGAAAATACAGATCAAAAGGGAAAATATTTAGTCTTACTTACTGAAAACCGTATGTACTGAACAACAGAGGTATTATAGCAGCTCCACATATTCTTAAATTGCCCACTTGATTTCAATAACCATGTAAAATTTCAGACAGAATACACTATCACAAAAACCAAGTTCTATTTTTTTTAAGTCAAATTTTTAAAATGGGCAGTTACGTGGAATTAGGTGTTGGTGTTCTTTTCAGATGCAGCCAATTTTGATAGGAATAAAAGTTGGGGGCAATAAAGCTCCTTGTGAAACCTAGAGGCCGATGACTGACTCACGGCAAAAGCATGTGGTGAAAACTGGTGAATGAGCATAAGAGATTAATTACATATGAGCCCTACTGAATGCACCATACAATGAATTTCTAAGAAAGTGGCAAATAAAAGCCAGCATGGTGTAGTGGCTACACTATTGGACTAGTATCTGAGAGACCCAGGTTTAAATCCCTACTTTGCCATGGAAGCTCCCTGGATGACCTCAGGCCAGTCACACACTTTCAGCTTAAGCTACCTCACCAGGTTCTTGTGAGAATAAAATGGAGAAGGGAAAAACATTTTGCTGTAAGTCACTCTGGATGCCCCTCTGGGGAGAAAAGTGGGGCATAAATGAAGTAAATGAAATAAATAAGGCAGTGATTTATGAAGAGTGCTGTGCTTCTGCAAACCAGCACAACAGCCCACAGACCTGTAATAGCAGGCTGTTCTCGAAACACTTAGCTGAGGTCTAGATAGTCTAAGGCTTGCTGTTGAACCTGTTTGGTTGCAAACAAAGTGGCCAGCACAGCAATGCTAAATGGACTCCTACCATTTTGACTAACAGCACTATGCCACCTCCCCTCAGACCAGTGATTAAAGCACTCAACAGCAATAAAGGATGTGCATATAAGGTGCACCAGAAAAACTTGCTGCCCGGTTGGCAGCACATTTTTTGCCAAGGCATTAAGCTATGTAAGAACATCCGAAGAGCCCTGCTGGATCAGACCAGTGGTCCATCTAATCCAGCATCCTGTCTCACACAGTGGCCAACCAGTTCCTCTGGACAGCCAACAGCAGGGCATGGAGGCTGAAGCCTTCCCCTGATGTTTCCATTTGGCTCTGGGATTCAGAGAATTAGTGCCTCTGAATGTGGAGGTTCCCCTCAGTCACCATGGCTAGTAGCCATGAACAGACATCCTCCATGAATCTATCTAGTCCCCTTTTAAAGCTATTTATTCCTATGACCATCACTACATCCTCTGGCAGTAAATCCCACATTTTAATCACTCTCTGTGTAAAGTAGCATTTCCTTTTCTCCATTCTGAACCTACTACTCGTCAGCTTCATTGGATGCCCGTGAGTTCTAGTATTTTGTGGAGAGGAAGAAAAATTTATCTTTGTCAACTCTCTCCACCCCATGCATAATTTTATAAACCTCTATTGTGTCCTCCCTTAGTCATCTCTTTTCTAAACTGAAAATTCCCAGACTCTTTAGCCTTTCCTCACAGGGAAGGTGCTTCAACTGTTTAGATTTAGCGAAGTGTTGAGATTCAGAAAACAAACATTACATAAAAAGCCCTATGTAGTCTGGAATGAAGGCATCTGAAGAATCGCTTCACCTACAAGCCTGCCCAGTGGTTAGAGCATCATCTGAGGCCCCTGTGTGCCCAGAGGGGGAGACACTCAAATTGTGGAACTTTCTCTCCACAGGCATTTGTCTAGTGCCAAATCTATTATTTAGGCACCAAACAAAAAAAATTATTTTCCCAAACTTTTCGGTAAACCTAATTTGTATCCCACAGACTATTTCTGCAAAGGGGAGAAGGGGTTTCACCAATTCTCACCTCCCGCAGAAAGCCTCAGACTTACCCCCACGCTATCCCAGGGGATCCCTCTATCCCCCAAGAACAGCACTTGGGGGACAATGTGAGCTGCAATAGGAGGGTGAGGAACAATCAAATATATACACAAACCTATGTCAGCTTTTTTACGCTCATGACTGTTTTCATTTCTGGTTTGCTGGCATCCTTTTTATCTGATTGCTCTTTTAGTAGTTACATACTCATATTAATTTTTTTGTTGTTGTTCAATCGCACAGTTGAGTCCGTCTCTTTGCGATCCCATGGACCACATCACGCCAGGCCCTCCTGTCTTCCGCCGTCCTCTGGAGTTTGCTTCAGTTTTATTACTTCATTTTTATTCTCCTGTTTTCACTTTTTTTAAAAAAAGTGACATGTGTGTATTGCTTTTACCTTTTTGCTGTAAGCTAACTCAAACATATTTATACAGAGAATGCTGAACAGAACAAGTGATAGCAGATTGATAAATCTCCCATTTACTGAAAGTGCTATCAGACCTTCAAAATTAGTTCATTATTTGATCATACATCCAGGCCATACCTTGAGTTCCTGATCTAATCTATCCAGGCTACTCTGAGATGCACTTCTCTGTTCGTTGCTGTTGGCATCCAGAGCTGCTACATCATTGTAGAAGACACTAGCACCAACCACAGAACCTCCATCTCTCGTCTTCCCTCCTGATAAGTTAACTCCAACAGCACACCACAGCTTGAAAGACAAAAGACATTCATATATAAATAGTCCAACATTATGCAACAGCGGAGAGTCAGTATGGTGCACTGGTGCAGATGCTGGAATAGGACTTGGGAGATCCAATTTCAAATCCCTACTCATCTTGAAACTCACGGCTGACCCTGGGCCAGCCACTCACTCACTCTCATGTAGCATAATCTACCTCTCATGTGGATGCTTCTGCGAGGATCAGATGGAGAAAGGGAGAGACCCATCCTGAGCTCCTTGAGTAAAAACCTAATGAAAACACCCTATCTTCATAATTGTGTCAAAAATATGTTGACACTACAGAGTATGGCACTGATCTTACTAGTTACAAATAGATTGCTGGAAAACATGCTCTATAATGTTCTAGGAGCACAACCCCAGGCAACAGATTGTCAAGGAAGGCAACTAAACTTCACGCCAACATAACTAAATGATACAGCAGCACTACTGTAAGTAACTGCACACACGTAACTCCAAACCAGAATCTCCCCTCCAAATACTGCCCTCTACCATTTCTACACAGCCAACTTAGCATACCAACTAAATCTGCAGCCAATCATAGCACTCTCAACAGAATTACATAAATCCTACGGAGGACACCTGTTTCTCAGATGACAGTCTACAAAGCATGGGGATACTCAGGAGGTCTGCTGAAGGTACAAAAAAATATAACTTTGTAATTTAACCAAAAGAAAAACCCTCTCTATTCAGTACAACAAGGGCTAGGTGCACTGCTACTGGGGTATGGAGGAGGGGGGAATATTTTAGGCTGTTCAATCTCCTGGGAGCTCAGACTGGCAGAAGAGATTTTCAAACTGTTTATCTCCTCATACAGTGGTTCCTCAAGTCCCCCCCCATGCTTGTAAATACTTTATTAAGTACCTACACATTAACATGGGCACTATACAGAAACTCAAGCCTTCTCATAAGCAGACGCAGTTTGCTCAGGTAGCTTGTTAGATCTGATATAATGAGAAAGTAAACAACTCTACCTTCATGGATGTATCTTTTTCATCAAGTGGTCTCAAGTAAACAGGCACAGGTAAATTCTTCATCTTGCTATCACCCTGGCCGCCACCATTCACAATCTAGAAAGTAGGAGGGGAGTTATTTACATCACTTAAAAGAAGATGCAGATTATTTCAATCACATTGTTATTCCAAGCATGCCTCTTAATGGGTCTCACCAAGATGACCAGAATATTGAGCCAGCAGAGAAAATAAATTCATACATCTACTCTTTTAATGTCACAAACCAAGAGAGATAAAGACTTCTTCCCATATAAATAAAAATGCATTTTTCCAACAAATATGTGCAGAAAAAAATGAAACAGATAACACCATGCATCATCCAAAGCAAGGAATACTGAACAATCAGAGGCAGTGACACACAG
This sequence comes from Gekko gecko, assembly GCA_029375565.1. Classification (NCBI taxonomy): domain Eukaryota; kingdom Metazoa; phylum Chordata; class Lepidosauria; order Squamata; family Gekkonidae; genus Gekko; species Gekko gecko. Next base: position 228,782,423 of record JAPDNY010000002.1, read on the forward strand.
GGAGAAAGGAACAAATAAATAAGCTAATGTGTGCCTTGCAACCAATTAAAAAGCCTTATTATGCACAATGCTGTTTTTGATTTTAATGATTCTTCTCTTCTATCACAACATATATGTTTCTGCAAACAATGCACACTGAACATTCCATTACAAGCAGCTTGAACATGAGGCCATCCCACTCTTTCCACAGTTCAGTGACCTTTTACAGCTAGAATTTTTTCTCAGCAGCAGTTTCTCTTTAACCAGGGGGGAAATGTTGACTTTTCATAAACAGTCTAATGAAGCCTGATTTGCCAGTATTTGAAAATGTGCTTTTATAAGTTACATACAATATAACAGAGATATTACTACCTATCTATTATGCACACATGCACACTCATATATGTATAGTAGTGTTCTTAAGATATTTTCATAGAACCATAGAGAATCATAGAATCATAGAATTGGAAGGGACCTCCAGGGTTCATGTTTATGTTTCTTGTTTACATTTCCCTGCTGCATAAGGAATCTCAGAAAGGTAATATGGCAGTTCTACAAGATTACTATTTTGCAACTACTGCTCCTTACGCATCCTAGAAAGTTTGTACTATTCTTGTAAACCTTCCCAAGTTTGTACTGCTCTTCACCATGCTTATATTTACATCCAGCTTTCCTACAAAATTGCAATTAAAACACAGACTATACAAATAACAGAGCAGAGTTTCCTCACAGAAGAAACAGTTGACAAGCAACACCGGCTGTCACCTCTAAGGGCCCTTTCCATCCTGAAAGCACCAAGGGGGCTGGGGTGGTGATAACTGAAATCCTCTTGCCAAGCTTTCTGCTGATCGGGCTGCTGTCACTACTGCTGCTTCATTCTAACACCTAGTGTTTATCACCCATATACATCCCATTGCCATGAGGCTCTGAAAATGGGCTCAACCTAAAGAACCCCTTGCCACATTGAGGTAAGGCAACTAAAGAGGAACTTGTAGAGAAGTCTTTTGGGTGGCATCATGGCATTCATTACTCACTATGGAATTCAGTAACCAGACTCAAAGCTTGTCTCTGCACTCTTTGGGGAGACGGTGGGGGGGAAATGTGAAGCTTTTCTTCATTTTGCCAGGTTTTTAAACATTCTTCATAACACTTTCAATGCATTTTAATTTTCTGCAGTACTTTGTGATGGTTTTATATACTGCTCTGAGTTAAATGTTTTAGGCTAGTGCATTATTCCATGTAGCAATTCATGTGATACTACATTTCTGGCAATAAAATTCTCTACAAAGATTTTCAACCATATTCTCTCCATTTAATTTTATGTGAAAAAGTGCCCCTTGTGACCTACGACATGAGCAGTGAGAGCTAGTGTAGCGGTTACACTGTTAGACAAGGATGTGGGAGACGCAGGTTCAAACCCTCAAACTGCCATAAAACCCACTGGGTGACTTTGGACCAGTCAGTCTCTCTCAGCCTAACCTACCTCACAGGGTGGTTGTTATGAAGATCAAACTGAAGACAGGAGAATAATGAATGCTGCTCTGAACTGTTTTGAACTGCTGCAAAGAGGAACAGGACACCATACTATCCAAGTGGGGGTTTACAATTCTTTGTCATGAGGTTAGTAGCTGATCTTTAATCACCTCAATGCAATACCTGTTTGTATTTCTGAGGAAGACTCCAACCAAAAGCTTGCACTCTGCCATCTTCTTTTTGAACATGTGCTTTCACTTGGCGATATTGTTCCCTCTTCTGCTCTCTACGTGAGGCAAGACTGGCCTCAGTCCTGGTTAAAGGGAAACAGATACAAGCTGTGTTCCACACATTCTACTTGACTCAATTCTCATTTGTTCAGATACAACTGGGGGAGGAGGATTTATATAGCTATGGCACAGGCAAGATATGAGAACCTTTGAAGTTAGAAGCTAAGTCTAAATGCCCTGAACACTATAACAACTGTGCTAGCTTCTGTGATATTCCTAGAATAATCTCTGAATTTTCTCTCTGTCAAAATGATTTATGGAAATTGTCCAAATAAGGCTTCCAAAGCATCATGTCTTCTCAATATTCTGGCTTGGATCCAGTGATCCATCAGCAGAAGGTACTGATGGTTGTAAATCTTCCCAGCTTTCCCCTCATCCCACCATTCACTAAGGGCTTTTAAAAACCAAATAAAAGATGCAAACCAAATAAAAGATGGACTTCCCGACACAGCATGACAATGGTTGGCAGTTCACATGCCTTAGCAGAGTTGGACCTTCTCATCATGGACCAGATTTACTCTTTGACCTCTCAGATTCACACCCTGAAGTGCTTCTGGATCCATAGCTATACCTGGAGGCCCAGGATGTGATGATGGCCAGGCATGCCTTTTACCAATTTAGTTTGGAAACAGATACTGACACTAACTGGCAGTGATGATTTAGGCTTCTAGATGATTGAAACAAACCTCTCTAAATGAGGCTTTTTTCAAAACTACTGTAATTTACAGGACTGTATAAGAACAATACACTGTCACTTTCACAGCTATAATGGCTTCCTCATCTTTTGGGGGGCAGAATTAAAAGTGCTGGTTATAACAGAAAGTTCTGATCCTACATGAAGAACCAGCATGATGTAGCAGTTAGTGTGTATGATTGCAACCAGACCCAGGTGCAAATCACCACAGTGCCATGAAGCTCACTGACTGACCTTAGGGCAGTCACTCTGTCTAACCTATATCAGAGGGTTGTTGTGAAGACAAAGCAGAGATGAGAGAACCAAGTACAATGCTCTCAACTACTCTGAGAAAGGATGTAAGAATATGAGAGAACATAACACAACTTAGGCCCAGGATCTCTTAGGGACTTCTCTTCCTATGTACTTTATTAGGAATTTCAGATCACTAGAAAAAGCAAATGGAAGAGAACTGGACTAGAAGCATTTGAAAGTTTGCAGGGGTGTTCAAAATTTCTAAACAACTTTTAAAAACCTCACAAAATGGTATGGCTTGTTTAGGCAAGTATTTCAGCAAGGAATGGAATGTGTTGAATAGGGGTGGGAAGAAGACATGTTCCTCTCCATCATAACTACACCCACAAAGTACCAGCATAACTTGCACAAATGTCAAACACAATTAATACCGAAGACTAAATTATCTTAAGGGTACACAGCGTTTTCCTATTTAAAGACCAACATCCATTGACTGCTTGCAACCTTATCATAACAAAAGTACTACCTGAACAAAAAAAATGTATATGCTATGAATGGAAACACTGTCAACAAAAAGAAAAAGATTACACAGAAGGGCCCTGAAGAATTTTGACATAAGTTACAACACAGTCAAGTAGCCCAGTATTGGATTGTAGTGCACTCTGTCTGGGAGTCATGGCATCAAAAATGTTCGCAAATCCAGGTTGTTTCAAGCAAGGGGTTTTATGCCATAAGCAGCCATTAACTATACAAAGCAAATATGACAGAAATGTCCCAACAACCTACCTGTTTTTTTCTACAAAAAAAGCCCTGATTTCTGGTATGTTGCAGCAGTCTGCCACAGGTATTGATACCTTCTCTACTCTTACCGCTAGCACAAAGAATGGTACCTCTGATTGATTAAATCTATTTTACAACTACAAGATTGGCAAGTTGCTATTTACCATCAACATAACAGTACAAGCAAAATAGGTCTTACTCTTCACTGAGGAAGTCAAAGGCTTTTGATTTGTCACCAGGTAGCTGAGATAAAGTGCTGCTTCTTTTCTTGACTGATGGAGTAATGTGAGAGGTTGGAGCATTGTATTTAACATTTACTGGTGGTTCTGGTTTCTTAGCAGTGGTGCCCGAGGAGCTGAAAAGCCTGCTAAAACTGGGAGATGGGGGAGCAGAAGCAGACATATCCATAAATACACCTAAGAGATAGTCTTGTTTGGCATAGTTTCTTATATACATAAGACACGCCACACAATGTCCAATTCAAAGCAATCAGTAAGGATGAAGAGAAGGAAAGAAATTAGTCCAAATACAGCAGCCATTAACTACCCAGGACAGCTCACACCGTCAGAGAAAAGCAGATTGCTTACCTGCAACTGTTGATGTTCTAGTGGTCATCTGTGCATTCACACTGATGGGTTAGGCGCCTGCACTGGCTCCGATTCAGGAAACTTCTAGCAAGCTCAGATTGGGTCTGGAGCCCCTCCTTCCGGCATGCACAGGAACACCAACCATGCATGCCCAGAGAGCGGGGCTTCAGTATCCTGCCAATTCCTTCTGACTGCTGCCAACCCTCAGGAAAGACAATAAGTCAAAGGCTGACAGCAGTGGGGAAGGAGGGTGAGTGGTGTGAATGCATAGACGACCACTCAAAGATCATCAGTTACAGGTAACCAACCTGTTTATCTTTGTTGTGGTCTCTGTGTATCACACTGATGGGACATTAACAAGCTTAGGCCTACCTGGAGGAGGGTGCTGGCAACATCTCAGGAGACCACAGAATCAAACGTCCCATACTGGCACAATGTTGAGCCCGAACATCCACCACATAATGTCTGATGAATGTGTTTGTAGTAACCTACAAGGCCGATTGACATATATCCTGTAGGGGCACCCCTCTGAGAAAGGCTGTGGAGGTTGATATTACAGGGGTAGAGTGGGCTCCAGACTAAGCAGGCAAAGGCCTCTTGTCCAGAAGACAGCAAAACTTTATAGTCCCTACAATCCATTTAGATAATCTCTGCATCGAGATTTTATGTCCCAAGGTATGAGCAGCATAAGACACAAAGAGATGGGGATCCTTGCGAAACCTATGGGTCCTGCCCAGATAGAATAAGAGTGCCTGCTTAACATCTAGAGTGTGCCTGAGACACCTGATCTCTGTCTTAGGATTCAGATAAAAGTCAGGTAGGACAACTTGTCTATGCAGGTGAAATTCTGCGACCACCTTTAGCAGGAAAGAAATGTCTGAAGTCAAGGCTACACCATCTGGCAGGAAGTTTAAATATGGAGCATAATGGTGGAAGGCTAGAAGGTCACGCACTCTGCCAGATGATGTGACTGCCACTAAGAATGCTGTTTTCCAAGATAAAAACCTCAGCTCATAGATAGCCATGGGTTCAAAGGGTTTACAGGTAAGCCTGCATAGCACTGTGGGCAAATCCCAGGCTTGCACTGGCAGTTTAACCGGTGGGTAAAAGTGTAGCATCAGGGTGAACAAAGACTGAAGTATCGTCCAGTCATTGATGGAAAGCAGATATAGCTGCCAGGTAGACTCTGAGCAAAGAGTGGCTGAGGCCTGTGTCCTCAAATAAAAGAAGGAAGTAAAAAATGCGAGGCAGTCTGACATTGGTGGAGTCTCTCTCGTACGGTCTGAGAAATGCAAGGAACTTTGAGCATTTATAAGCATGTGAAGAATGAGTAGACAATTTCCTGCTGTTTAGAAGGACAGTCTCTACCCTGTCAGAGAAGACTCACCAAGTATTCTCCAGGCGGTTAACTTGAGGTGTGACACGCTGTGATACAGGACCTGTCCCTCCAATGTTAGGTGAAGGTCTGACACATGGGGGAAACGGAGGAAGGTTCTGTTGGAGAAGCAAAGCAGTAAAGGGAACCATGGTTGTTGTGGCCACCAAGGAGTCACTAGAATATCGTCTAGTTTGTGCTGCAAGATCTTGTTCAGCCCCCTTGTCAGAAGAGGAATTGGGGGGGAAAGAAATAGGAACTTCCCTGTCCAGGGAAGTAAAAGCCCATCCCCCAGAGAGAGAGCGTCCGTTCCCCATCTGCAGAAAAACTGGAGGCATTTGGAGTTCCGGAGTGTTGCAAAGACATCTATTTGTGGATGGCCCCATTGCCAGAAAATGAGTCGCAGATACTTCCAATTCAGTTTCCATTCGTGCAATTGTGCCCCCCCGCCCCCGCTGAGGGCATCTGCCTCCACATTCCGAGTTGCTGATAACCAAATGTTGTGATCCAGAAACCAATTCCACAGGGTCAAAGATGGCATGAGACAGTGCCCCCCTGTCTGTTTATATAGGCAAAGGCAGTTGTATTTTCTGTCAGGATCACAAATGTTCAGCCCTTGATCAATGGTAGGAAGGACAGTAGGGCATACTGAATTGCCACGAGTTTCCTTATTTTGTCTAGGTATTCGTCTAGGTATTTGTCTAGTCCGTCTTTAAAAAGGCTGACCCCTTTGAAAGGAACCAATGTCACCTTGAGTTGGGCCGACGAGTCCACGTCCCAGTTTCTGAGCCAGTTATGTCTCCTAGCTGCCACACTGCTCGCCATGGCCTGTGCTGATTGCTGTAGTGCATCAAGCATGGTGTCTGCTGCAAATGCTGTTGCCAGAGCTATCTTTTTTAATTTGTCTTTGAACTCTGGGAATATCACTCTCTGTGAAAACTAGATCTGACGCCCAGGAGTAGGCAGCTCTTGTGAACATCGAGCCTGCCATGGACACCCTCGGTGAGCAGGAAGAGGCCTCAAAATCCCTGCCCTGCACTGATAATTTATGCCAATAAAGGTGAACTTGATTTGACTTGAAATCCCTGCCCAGTGCTTATTCTATGTGTCTGTCTCATTGGTCCTTTGGAAAACCTTCTGCGTCCATAGGGAGGACCGAATTTGAAGTCAGACTGGTGACTGGATCATCCACCACCAGTAGCTTTATCCTCTTAGTGATTTCTGGAATCAAGGAGTAAAACTTGGGAAAAATTTGGTTAGTGGTCTTAGGCCTCGTGGGGTGCTCTCACTCCTCTTTCACGATACTAAAGAGAGCTGCTGGAAGTGGAAGACCAGATGGTGTTACTGAAATTTTTGGCATCAGTTTCCCTGATCCGAACTGGAACTCTGGGTCTGGATCCTCTTCTTCCTTAGACTTTGGTGTTAGTTCTAAGGTTCTGAGAACCTTGGGTAACAAGCATGCACAAAGCTCTTGTGGGAAAAGTCTAGCCTGACTGGTGGGCACTATTTCGTCCTCTTCCTCAGACAATTGGCCCTCCTCTTTATCAGATGATGCAGAGGAAGATTCAGAGTCTTCCTGTTAAGGATCCAGAAGAGGGCTACCTTCCCTCACTGGAGACTGCTCCTGCCTGTCTCTTTTGGATCTGGGAGGTGAACAAGAGGCACTGGTATCAGCTTGTTTCCTGGTTTTCTTGAGCTGTCTGTCCCAGTTTGAAGAGGACCCGGACTTAGAAGACCTTTTGTTCTCCTGCATCATTTCCCTAATCTCCTTTCTCATTTCCAATTTTATCCACTGTAGCAGATTGGCCTTTACATCTTCCCCTGATAGTTCCACATTTGGAGATTCTTGTGTCAACAAATTTACAGATTGCCTAGGAAAATCAAATTCACTGTGCTGGGTTCCCAGCTTCTGAGGGCTAGAATTTTCAGGTGTGTCCTCCATTTTACACACTAGGATACCTGGGGTAAAGTGAAAGAGAAACCTTCAGGAGTTGGACTCACAAAATGGTCCGTCCCCGTCCCCGTCCCCGTCCCCCCCCCGATTTTTTCTGCCTCTGTGTGGGTCATTAGGTTGCTTGCCCAGAAATAGTTGCAGGTTGCCGTGTCTCAAAAAGAAAACCAACAGAGGAAAAAAAACCCTTCAACTGCCTCTGCCATCACCCCTAATTTAAGGCGGTTCCAGAGTTTGTACAAGGCCGGGGAAAGGCTTCCCCCCCTTGGCCCCCTCCCAGGGCTCTACTTGTAGCGAGTTGTGGGGAGAGGGGATGGGAGTACCCACTTGCTTCCCCCCCAAGTGCCTATACACAGTCCCTGATGACCAGTGGTTGCTTATCACGGGTCCGCTAGGGTAATCCTCCCGGCCATGTCGTTCTCCGTGCCAAGTCCTCTGTGCTCAAGAACTCTTCTCTTGGTAGTTCCCCCAGCACCTTCACAAACTCCCTGCTCTGCTCTCCTGGATGAAGGGAGGCAGAGGAGGACTCTCCAGTCCAAAGGGGAAGAGTCCTGAAGGAGTTTGCGAGCTGGGCCACGGCCACCAGAGGTCTCCCTGTGCCGCTGGCCTGCCTTGAATGCTGCCAACTGCAGCTCAATCAAGGTTTCCTTTCCCAGGACCGTTTTGGTTGCTGCCAGCTGCAGCCTGAGGCGGTCCCCCGGGGCCTTTGCTGATCTTCGTTCTCTGGAGCTGAGTTTCATCCTGCTACATCGGCAGGGTCGGTAAGACGGGGAAGCCCAGGGGATAGGCCCCTCCCCCAGCTGGATCAATCAACGAACCGACCCTGCGTGAGGAGAAGGAGACTAATCCCATAAGGAAGGACTGTCCCACTCACTGGACCACCTTCCTGGATTCAGCCATGGCAGTGCCAAAGTTAGCAGGAAGGCACCACAGAAGTATTGCAGTTGACTCTGATCCCATAGTACCGTCATGGAAGACAGCAGTAGAGCAAAGGTAGCCTGCAATCGACCGTGAAGGCCTCGGGGCCGAGCTGCTATGATAGGAGGCTGAGCATTCCAGCCTATGTTTAGAATGGTGTCAGTGACTGATCCCAATCAGGATCAAGAGCAGACGGAGGCAGAGGAGTGGGAGCTCTGGAGGGGCATTGCTTGGTGAGGCAGTACCTATTCGACATCAGACCCTGAGAAGCAGGGATCACTCAGTGCCAATCAATCCACCCTGGAACCCAGCTATCGAACCGGTGAGTCCAGTAACATAATTGGTGGTACTGCTGGGACACTGGTCAGGTTTGGTGAAATGGAGTGGGTGAGGAGAGCAGCTGTCGGTGCGTCACAGCCCACTGCAGCACTCACTGCAGTAGGGTTCAGGTCAACTTTAAGATGTTTGTGCTTAACCTTAGTGTGGCCTTTGCCATCATTCTTTTTCTTAGAAGATAGTGTCAATGCAGCCGATGCAGCCTCAATGTCAAAGACCCGCTAGTGGAGGTGGTAGCTGCCAAAACTTCCGACGATTGGGGTCACTCCTTCAGTGTCAATTGAGGGCAATCTGTCGGTGTTCAGCAGGGGTGATCGGTCAAAGTCGATTTTGGAGTCACCTCAGGCTGAGTGGAGGCCATCGGCTTGGGTCGGAGAGCTGACTCCAGGAGGGCCGCATGGAGACTTGCTGCTCTGTTTTTAGGTATCTGGTTCAAGAATTTCACACAGTGGACACAGGTGTCAGTCCTATGAGCCTCTCCCAGACAGACTAGACACAGAGAATGACCGTCTGGCAAAGCAAGCTTGGACCCGGCACTGGCTGCAGCACTTAAAGAACCTCCAGCAATCTGTCATAGACAAAAAAGCAGATCTGAAAGAAATATGGGGGGGGGGGATCCGACAGTGTTGGAGACGGGAAAATCTAAGAAAAAAAATGTTTAGGTCAATAATGAAAATGAAAAAGAGAGCAATGGGCTAAAGGGGGAGAGAAGACTCTAAAGAAAAGGACTTTGCCTCACAAAAGAATTTCCCAGACCGAGGCAGATCGACTGATAAGCACGGCAGTCAGAAGAGAACTGGCAGGATACTATAGCCCTGCCCTCTGGGCATGCATGGTTGGAGTTCCTGCGCATGCTGGGAGGAGGGGCTCTGGTCCTGTTCTGAGCTTGCTAGATGTTTCCTGGATTGGAGCCAGCGCAGGTGCCTAACCTGTCAGTGTGATGCAAACAGACCACAAAGAGGATCTGGCAGCTGTTTAAGCACTCATAACACTCATTGAAATGATCCCATGCATTTCCAAACTAAAAACAGAGAAGAATGGACATTTATATGTAGGGGCTGGAGAATGCCCAGATGTTTAAAAAGATGGTGCAAAGACACCTACTAGAATTATATGCAAACCACACAAAAAACACCTCCAGTTTATTTCAGTATTCACAGAACAGCAACTACTAAGTTCTGATCTGTTATATAAGGACACTGCTTCCTATTTGTTAAAACCCTGACACAATCAGATTATAGCAAACTGCATTTCTCTGCCACGTGCACAGTCAACATTGTAAGATGCATCTTACAATACAATTTGTCCTTAAGATCAGTCTTACCCAGTTGGCATACTAGATAGCAAAAAAATAAAATAGATTTGTATTTTAGTCCCTTAGCTTCTAAAGAAACACAAAGATCAACTGCATATGTATTTTAGAACAAAATAGTTGCTTATTTCAAGACTTACAATTGCCAAAGGCTTGATCTCTTCTTCTCCTGCATGGCTGGATTTTCTCTTGATGCCCTAAAGAAAAAGAACCATGAGCTAATTCTTTAAGCAGGAAGGAGAAAAATGACCACCTAGAATGGTCTGCGCTGTGTCAAAGAAACCAGTGTCTTAGGCTTGATTGCAAGACAACATGCTATCAAACAGAGAGCAATGACTTTAATAAAAGAACAAGATACTTCATTTTTTTAATTAAACCAGAATACTAAGACAGAAATGTAAAATCACTGCATTTGTACATGAAGATAGTTTGTTATTTAACAAAACCACTATTTAGAGAAACCTGAAGAGTATTGACTATATATTCTAATACAGCTTTTGTGGAAACACAGACATAAGAAACTGTCTGTTCAGCCAGGATTAGAAAGAAAATCCTGGACTAGAAAGAAAACCCTACTACAGAAAATTTCAATCCAAGCAATTAAAAAATTAAGTACTAGCCTACTTAAGGTAAGAAAAGCTACAGGGCTTGGGAAGGAATAGTACAAAAAATTAAGGGAGCAGTTCCAGAAACATGAAACAGCAACCTACATTTAATGAGGACAAACTATGTTGTTGCTTTTTAAAAATAACGTTTTCTTGCAAACAGCTGGGACATTATGAAATCTAAAGATGTTAAAATTGTCCAAAGCTGTTGTCTCTGGTGTGAAAGGCCAACATTAGACCACTTGTATGTTATCAAGTTCCCTAGCAAGTAGTATTTAAAACATGAGCAGGTATATCAGCCATTTTAAGAGCATTTTTAGATCAATATAAGCAGCCATAAAAAGGACACAACTTCTCACAACTCTTTGTCTTTTTGATCACTTCCCTCCCCATTCCAAAAAAGCCTCTGACATTAATATCTACTCATTTTTTAGTAAATTGCTTAAGGGATAAACAAAGCTAAAGGGGTACACTGCATCATAACATCAGCCTAGTTAGAATGAATAAAAGGAAGTACTTCACACAAAGTGATTAACACATGGAATTCATTGCCACAGGAGCAGGGGTGGATTAAGGCTCACTGGTGCCCTAAACACTGACCAATCTTGGTGCCCCCCTCCTTTCCACACTGACCCAGTCCATTTTAGTTGTTGACTTGTCTGACCAGATATACAATGCAGGTTGCAGCAATACAAAAATACACCAAGATCAATTTGCGCTAGTTTTATCAAATTTTTTTTACAATTTTTCATTCTTTTTTTTTTCTTTTCACCCTTTTCCCAACTTTGTGGTGCCCCTTTGGCCCTAGTGCCCTAAGCACATGCTTAGTCTGCTTAATGGTTAATCTGCCACTGCACAGGAGGTGGCGGCAGCTACAAGCATGGAGGGAATTGGATAACATAGGGAGCAGAGGTCCATTGGTGGCTATTAGCCACAAGATACAGATAGAAACTCTCAGTCTGGGGCAAGTGATGCTCTGTATTCTTGGTGTGGGGAGGGGCAACAGTGGGAGGGCTTCTAGTGTCCTGTCCCCACTGCTGGACCTCCTGATGGCACCTGGTATTTTTGGCCACTGTGTGACAGAGTGTTGGACTAGCTGGGCCACTGGCCTGATCTAACACTGGCTTCTATTATGTTCTTATGTTCAGTGATATTGCAAAAGCAGTAAATGGCCAAAACAATGACAGGGTTTGATGTAGATGGTTAAGGTTCCCTTAAGAATATTCAGAATTTTAGTGAGAAGAGCAAGTATCCAACATAATGGGCTGCAAAAGGCATACTAAACACATATACAGGGAAAGGAAAAACAAATTCTTTGCAGCATGCGTCTGTAGATCTGACTGATGCAGAACAATCCTAGTTAGTCAGAACAGAAAAAAATCTTCTGTAGTCACTAGCTAGAACTAAAGATGCTGTAATGACACTGGGCCATTAGATGGCAGCAAAATGTGATGTTAATTATGGGAGTGCTGAGGGAAGGGCCAAGCCAGACACAACTGCAGCAGAGACGTGTATTGAAAACACAGATCAGTAGAAGAAAGGTGGGGTTTACTTTTGATAACAATAGGCTGTGCAGGCTATGAATACACACACACACAGAAGCACCCCATACAGACATGCACTTTCCTTTCCTGCAGTCTGCCACCTCCCCTTCCCTTGCAGGTGTTTGTTTTCCTCTCTCAAGCTCTGATACACAAAATAGAGAAAAGCACTTGAAGAGTAGAACTGCAGGCAGGTAAACAGCAGACAGAGGGAAAAGTTATGTACACACAAACACAGATACAGACACAAAGACACATCTAGCATAGGCTGATCTTTCACTGTGAAAAAGAGTTCATGATACAAGACTGTGGCTCAGACAAAACAAACGCTCCAGCTTGATACCAGCACGATGTAAACTGGCCAGCCTGATGTAAACTGGGCAGCCTGGAAGCAATCTGATACACAGGACAAAGCTTGCCTTTATGCATTAACATCCCTCAGCTCCAGAGAAAAGGAAGAGAACCTGCTAAATGAGGTATCACTCCCAACACAGTATTAACAAAGTGACAGAAGCCATCACTCTGACCCCTTCCTCACAACTTGGGTTGCCTTATCAGCAAACAGACATATGTATGCCACGACACACCTCTATTTCTTCTGGGATTTTTTAATACGCCCCACCACCACCCCAGTCAACAGTGACAGTTTTCCCACAATGGAGATTGGGGATCTTCAAGAATCCTGTTTTTTAAAATGGGGTATATGCTTCAAACCTTTTTTTTAAGCTTTGGAAGATACAGGTTTTGTTATCATGCAGCATCTAATAAGACAATTACCACATTTAGCTTATGTGGGCCTAAAAAATTAGAAATATAGAATTCAGAGCTCTCATGCTGTGCCTGCCTACAGCTGGATGATACAAACAATTTTAGTCTTACTGTGGATGGATAGTTAATCTACTTGTTCACAATGCAATGGGCTATTAGTCACATTTCAAAGTAACCCAGCTCTCTAAAGCCACAAAGAGCAACTACTAAATCAGGGATCTACTGGGCACTAACCACTCTCATCACACCCCAAAACAAAGTTTCTCTACTTGCCGTATCATCTCAGTCCATCGCACTGCTTCTTGAAGCTCCATCAGCCTCTCTTTATATTGATTTCTTTCCATCAGGACACGCGCCATCTCAACCCGAGTGAATCGTTTCCTCTGAGCAGTAGGAATATCACTCTGTTGCATACCAGGGAGGGGGTGATGGTCAGGGAGAAAAGAACATAAATGCCAACAAAAGGAAATGAAAGGATTATAGGGTTTTTAAAATTATTTCTTGGCTCCAATACCTCTGAATTACAGAATGGCAGCATAGCAAATTCAAAACGATTCAAGCAGCATTATGGCTAAGCCTAACATGCAGTAATGGCTTGGAAGAAACAATGGCAGCAAATGGAAGCTTCTCTGAATAAACAAAAAAAGCAGATATTTTTAGAACATCCCCTACCCAAAAAATCCTTGTTCCATTGTAATCCAATTGCAAACTATGATCCAGCACTGCCCAGTAAGCAAAGGAGAAGCACCCAGCCCATAGTAAATACACACTTCTCTGCAATATTTCCATGGGAAAGTTATAGCATTGGCAGTATTACATAGAGCAGAAAAGAAAAAAAAGATTAGATGAAAGGTCAATTCAATTACATACATCATCGTCTTCCTTTGCTTTTTGCCTTGCTTCTTCTGCTTCTGTTCGGGCTCTAGACAAATGCAAGAGGTACCAATTACATTAACCAGACTGTCTTTTATGGCCCTCTCTGCCACAATACACATGGAGTGTATTACACTCACTTTCTAAGTTCCTCCTCCAATTCCTTGTTCTTCTCTTCAAGCTTTTGTTTGGCTAGTTTGACAGCTTCCAACTCTCCTTTTAGTACATCTTTCTCACAAGATAGTTCATCCACTTTTGCAATTAAGTCATTCTTCACCACATTCAAGGCATTTCTAAATAGCAGAGATATTTGTCACAGGTCATTTTAAGCAGTGTCACGCAGCAACACAAATAATGCTTGACTACTGTATTTCACTTTTGCCATAGGAATGTATGCAATAACGAGTTACCCCTCTCTTCCGAGAACAGTTCCAATTCATCAGGATCTGCAATACTATGATACTCTAAGAGCACTCTTAAGAGCATTTTGCTGAATGAAGCCCACAAGTACAGAACCACCTCTCAGTCCCAGCTGTAAGAATTGAGATTGTTCAAAAGACTTCATGTGCGCTCTTAGAAAGCCTTATGCAAGTGCCCAGTATTATAGTATTGAGACTCAGGTTCTGTTTCTTTTACCACAGACATTTTTAGTTGCACGCACAAAACAAAAGTTTAAATGTTGTTTTTTTATTTTTTGCACACCATAATCTGTCACCTTGGATGAGGAAAAAAGTCCCTCTAATCCAGTACTCCAGCAGCAGCTAAATAGAGTCTCCAAGAAGCTCACAAGAAAGTCATGATAAAGGTTCTCTCCCACTCTTTGTCTCTAACATTTGGATTATTAGACAGACACAGCTTTTGAACGTGAAGGGTCAGTTCATAACTATGCTGGTCAGGGAATAATTCTTTTATCATTTCTGCCACTGTTAAATTTATTCCCATGAATCATCTAACATGCTTTTAAAACCAGTGACTTCCACAATGGTAATAGAGTTCCCTAATCAAGTTTTATTTATTTTATTTATTATTGTAACCCATCATGGGATTCAAGGCAGTATACATGGGTTAACAGAAGGTCTTCCACATAGGCCCTGAACAGACCCAGTTTTATTTTAATTCAGCAAAGCTGCTATATCATGTGTCTTCAAATCATAATGCTCCTTCTGATTACTCAGAAGCTACTGAGTACAACCAAAAAGAGAGGAGAAAAATACAACCCTGCATTAAAAAGGTAACCAAAAAGGTTGAAGACTAATGTCCATTTACACAAAGACAGTTTTAAAAGTACATATTGTCTCCACGTGCAAGAACCAATACCAAATGTGTTTCGGCACCTGGCCTTCCTCAGTGGTATAATTCAAACTGAGCACTCCATTAATTTAATGTGCATGATCAGTTTTATGTATGTTTTTGTTACATTAATGTAGTCCTCAGTCTGAACTGAGGAAGGCCAAGTGCTGAAATACACTGCATGCATATTGGGATTAGGTGCTTTATATGATGAACCACAGAATTTGTTGTTTTAAAATTATATTTTAGCACTTCTGAATGTATTATTAAATACATTTGTACATTTACACTACGTGCATAGTTACATTTTACTTTCTTTTTCTTTGTTCCAACATTTTTGGTTCAAGCTACTTCTTCAGGGACTGGGACTGCATCTTTTGGAATCAGCAGCCTCATACAAGGGCATGGATTAGATGTATCAGAAGAGCTTGGCTGAAAGATCTGAAGGGGGAGATCTTTCTCTGAAGTCTGCCATTTGTCCTGAAATTATTCTGAAGATGAGGAATGGCTCACAAGTAACACTAGCCATGGGATGAATCCTCCGACAATGTGGGGATCTCAAGTAAAATAGCCCCCCCCCCTCTTTTCCACAGATGAATACATCAGATGGAATAGGGGGAGATTTTACCTGATTTCCCCCTTGTCACTGCAGTCCCCCATCTTGTGGCACATTTTACTTATAAGTCTCTGCCAATTCTGAGACAGGCGCTTAAGGACAAATGGCAGGCTGCTTGAATAAGCAGAATGCAGAGAGATCTGCACTGACAATGCCATCCCCAAGCTCTTCCAGTGACTCTTATGCTTAAAAACAAAACAAACTAGTTAGCAGAAGTATATCCATGTTTAAAAGCTGAAATGGGATTACTCACTTGGTTTCCAGCAGTTGTGTGTTTTCTAAAATAAGGTTTTCAACTTCACGGCCCATTCCTTTCAAAGACAGAAAAGAGAAACACTGAGACTCATATCACATTTATCCATTTCAATCCAGACTTCAGGGTGTTGAAATACTGCACAAACAGGACTCAACATTAATTTCAAAGGAATGTACATGTTCCCCACTGAGATGGAAGAGAAGTCTGTGCAGTTCCGTTTGTATACTGAAGTACCTGCACCCATAATTAATGGACTGATAAGCATCGTTTTAAAAAAAACTGAATATGTTTTACTGGTAGAATTTGAAAATGCTTAGTATGGAAGCTGATAGGCTTCAGAAGAATAAAAATATTTCAGTCCAAGTTTCTAATGTTTGAATGTACTCACTTTTATGGGGTTTTGCCCCTGGATCTCTCATATAACCCTTCCTCTCTTCCACATCAGCCTTGGCTCACAAAAATTGACTATTTTTCCCAGATAAGTAAAATAAATTGAAATTTACAATGGTTAAAATCAACAGAAGTTTTTAGTATAGTTGTAGTATATGCTCTGATATCCAAGCTAGGTAATTTATATTACACAGAAGACATGCTGAATATGTAAAGCTCAAAGACAATCCAACTTGCCCTGAAAATGATCCCCAAATGAGATGAAGCCTTACCAAAAAAATCATGGTCTTTAAAGCCCATGCATCCCATGAAGAGCAGAAAGAAGAAAAGACATTTAATATGAGGAGGACAGTATGGGTGAGGTGTGGTACAAGACTAGCGATCTGTTAGATATGAAAGATTTCAAAGCAAAGATGACATGGAAAGTTTGAAACAAAATATGTTCTATTTATAAACAAGAGCAGTAGGAAGAATAACAGTTAAGAGAGTAGTGTCAAAAAGATAAAATGTAAGATCAGATCACAGGTCTATCTACTCCAGCATCTGATTTCCAACAGTGGCCAGACAGATGTTGCTTGAAGTCCACAGATTATAAAAGATAAAACCCACCTCTTTAGCTTATCTGCAGCAACTGATATTCTAAGATGCCACAGCTGACTATGGAGATTCCAGGGAGCCATCATGGCTATTAACTGCTAAGATCTATCTTCCACTATCTGTCTAATCCCCTTTTAAAGCTATTTAAACCAGTAGCCACACCACGTTTATAACAATTCTACATAGTGTGAAGTAGTATTTTCTTTGATCTGGCCTGCACCTGCAGCCCATCAGTTTTTATAGGTGACCTTAGACTCAAATTTAGAATTAGGAGACACAAAAATACATTTTTACTCTATATGACTCAAGGTTACATAATAAAATAATAGAAATAGAAAAATACATTTATTTGCATCTACTCTGTTCATACCATGCATAATTTTATAAACTTTGATTATTTTGCTTGTCATTCCTGTACCTTTTCCAGCTCTGCAGTATTCTTTTTGAAATGAAGCAGCAAGACTTGTGCAGAATACACTGCACAATGAATCTTATTACAAAGTCTTAATAATGGACCTTTGCTATTCAAGTGTATTTGCTATTTGAGTGGGGGGAAGGCATTCACAGTTAATACATCAATACCTGTACATTTCATATCTTCAAAAGACAATTATATTTAAAGAAACATTTTTAGAAAACTGCAATAAAAGATACATGTTTGATTATTTACTTTTAATCTGGATCCTGTTCCATGTTTCTTAGAATGCAGAGGCCAATAAAGGACTAGAGGTTCCACATCAGATCTAGGAAAATTAATCCCAGACTTGTGTATTAAATTGGAACAGATTTGCTATTTATAGCATATATTTATAAACTGAATAAATGAGACTTGATTTCCATAAAGATCTCTTTAGAATACAAGACACATGTCCTGTGTTATATTCCCACACGTGCTTCGATACACACATGGAGCTCTCAAGCAAATGGGTTTTCCTGTTCACAGGGTGGTATGACTGAAAAACAGAGCTCAAGAAACTTATCCTTGTATTAAGTGAACAGGAACGTCCTTACAGGGAAGAAAGCTCCATGTGCACATCAGATACCTGAAGAAAGTCACCAGGTCAGGGCAGAACCCTGTTTCTGAAGTCACTGAATGTAATTAATTTTTTTCACCTTTTGAGTTATAGGTATAAAGTGAAGACAGCCTGTGTGGAACAGTGGTTAGAGTGCTGGACTAGGTTCAAATCACCACTTGCCAGTAAGCTTACTAGGTGACCTTGGGCCAGTCATTCTCTCAATCTAACCTAACTCACAAGGTTGTTTGAGGATAAAAAACAAATGGGGAGAACCATGTGTGTCACCTTGAACCCACTGAAGGAAGGGCAGGATTTATTAAATATATTCTTTAACACATATAGAGATGATGGCATCTTGACAAAAGTCAATAGTGTTTCATATAGCCATTTCCACAGTTGCTGAAATCTGACACCGGCCCCAAACTTCCAAAAACACAGTGCATCCCATTTTTACTGTGTGGGTGGGTAGGAACCCCAACTAGCTTTTCTACTGTTGCAAAAGGAAAAAGAGGCAATCTCACTCCATTCTTCTCCTCACTTGAGCTTCACTGCATGTGGCTTTTTGTCCAAGTGATTCCCATAATTCCCAGCATAAGCCTTTTTAGTGTCAAAACCCCTCCCCCCTCACACCAGCACAGAAATTGGTAGGATCCAACTCCAGGCTCACATAGTGCTGGAGTAGTAGTACTGCAATATTTATATCTTACTAGTAGCCAGTACTTGTATTTGCATCCTACAATGTGTTTGGTATGTTTTAAAGATAAGAGATTGACCTTCCATCCTGCACTCAGTAATGGGACATAGTGAAGGTGCTTCCAGAAGGCTAAGTCATATGCTTGCATCAAGGCATACAAGGCATAATTCTTACAGTTGTAAGAACTAATAAAGAAAATGGGTCTCCCCTTTCTTTCATGAATATTTGAGATTTGGCTTTTTAAAAGACATTATATAAACCTTGTCCAGAAAGAGTACTGGAGTTTTTGCACTACACTTTTAACTACAGGCATCCCTAACAGAAAAATAAATATTAGGCAAATAAAAGATACCAAGCAAGATTGTTTTTAAAAAGCACACACATTATGAGAACATCAGCCATGAATACTGGATTTTAACATGGTCACTTTCAAAATATAGAAAAAGCATACACACCAGAATATTCCCCTGGGTATGCAGCCCAAGAGAAAGCAGATTAGAGAATCCCATTAACTAATTTTGTAGAACTGTGCACCATAAATCAAACGAAACAATCAATACACAGTCTGTCATACTACTAATACAGAATATGTCACTGAAAAGTAAATGAGTAAAGCAGCAGTCTAGGCACACTTGTTTATATAACTGATATGCTGTGTTTCTGTAAATAAACACATGATCAACACAGTTCACAAGTTAAGACACTAAAGCTGCAGACCATAAGGTCTGTAGCTTGGCAGTTCAAGACCCTAAGTGCCACATGACAGCATGAGCTCCTGTCTCTGGCCCCAGCTCCTGCCAACCTACCTGTTCAAAAGCAAGAAATTGCAAGTAGATAAACAGGTACCACTTTGGTGGGAAGAAAAGTGGTCTTTTTAAAATGCTACTTGTGTCAGAAAGTCATGGAGTTCAAGAGTTAATCTTTCCTGGAGTTAAGAGTTTATGTGATTGGCTGCTCTACTCACTTTCTGATTGGCCAGCATCAGCTCAGAGAGGAAATAAAAACAGCTGATCTGGAGGAAAACATTTTTTTCTGTTTGCCTTTTGGTCTTTGTCTGAAATCTAACGTCTGGATCAGTAGCCAAAGGGTTTGGCTTCTGAGGGAAGAGATGTTGGAAGTCAGTGATTTCTGTCAGGCAATAGTCAGAAAAGTACTTCTACAGAGAGAAGAAGAGAGACCCCATTGTCTTAAATATATCAGAACTACTCTGAGAATTTAGATTCTCCATCAAGAAAGCTACAGAACAGCTTTATACAGACAATGGATACTGGAGAAGGATTTGGCAGAAGATCTGAGAAGTTAGAGAGAACTCCCATATAAGCCAAATAGTAAAAGGAGTTACTGCTTCTCAGGGACAAGGAGAACAACTTCCTGCCAGTGACAGGGGTTGTGAAGAGAACCCTGGTCTGTGATAAAGGGGAGGTGATTAGACACCTCAGGAGTTAGTGAAAAGCTATAATCTCTGAAGGGAGAAACCTAGAAACCATAAGCAAACACTATTCTATAAGAAACTATATTTACAATTCTGTTTAACAGCTGAAATATATACTAAGCAAAGCGTCTCTCATTGAAAAAATCTTAAAACTCTGAAAATAAGCCACAACAACACTCTCTTGTATGGTTTAAGAATTCAGATCTGTATATATTAGAAAATTTGTCCTCAGCAACCACTATACCTGGAATCCTCATTTTTATCGATTCCCTGCTTGTTTATTAAGATCTTTATTTTGTTTTGAAAGTTAATTTTGCGTCACATGCCATTTCATTAGGGTATTTTAAAACAAGCCAGCTCCTGTATTCCCTCTAGTTCCTGTGTGGGGTCATAAGCCTAAACTAATATCTGTGACAGGGTGGGACAGTTAAAGCTTATAAAATAAAATAAAAGTGAAATACATACTACTGAAGGGTGGTTCAGTCACTGAGGGAAACTAAACATATTTTTGGTGGGAAAATCTGCCTGAGAGTGGGGAAGTGTCAGGAGTATGTCATAAAGGGCAACCTTGTCAATAGCTTCAAGGATTCTCATGTTCCACATGTCCTCATGTTCCATATTCCACTGCAGCCTCAGCTGAGAATGTACTTTTAAGAAACAGATGCCCTCAGCAGCCATTGCTAGGTAACCACAACAGTTTTACTAACAGAAACCAAGCCTGGAATGCTGGCAAATGGCAAAGGGAGGTGCAGGGCCCATTCCAGGGCTGTTTTGGCCTTTGAGGGAGGATTCATCAGTGCCCAGCATCAGTCATTGGGCAAGTTGAGACCATGTGATTTGCAGTACTCATCTATGCCCAGCTGCTCACTAGTGTTCAACAGCAGCCACTCCATAAAAGCCAGTGTTGTGCAGCGGTTAGAGTTTCAAACAAGGATCTGGTTCAGATCCCCACTCTGCCATGGAAGCTTCCTTGATGATCTTGGGCCAGTCACACACTCTCAGCCACTCTCACACACTACCCCATCACAGGGCTGTTGGGAAGATAAAATGGAAGAAGATGATATAAGCTGCTTTGGCTCTCCACTGTAGAAAAAGGCATGATATAAATGTAGTAAATAAATACAGCTGAAGATAAAGGGCAGATGAAATGTAGATTGGTGGGTGGGTGGGAAGGAGAGAAGAAAGCAGGGAAACATTGAAGATATGGGTGTTACCAGGAAAAGGGGGAAAGGAAATACCATGGGGAGGGGGATACAGGAGAAAGTGAAGTTAAAAGGTGGAGCATGCTAGACTTCAGTGGAACCACAGCTTTAAAAAAAGAACCTTTTGCTATTATGTTTTTTGGTTGGTTCTGGCTAATACAGTGAGATGAGCCTATGCTTGTTTTCCTGTGCATAGTGAACACATACCATAGGGAAGTGGGTGTTCAATGCAGCCCCCATATCTACTGTTGCCACCAAGTCATCCTACTGCTCTGCAACTGTCAACTCCACACCTCCCCTGACTCAACAGAATTGAGTGTTAAATGGAGGAGAAAGCTACAGAAGAGGTAGATGCACTACATAAATCCAAAACAACAGCATATAAAACAGTCCATTGGGGCAGAGCTCAACCAACTAACATGTACATGGGTTGTACACCTCAAACAGACATAGTAAGTAAAAAGGATGATGTCGACTTGCACTTGATGAAATTCCAGCAGTATTCAAATTCTGGCAGCTGGCCCACAATTGTGATTTTTACATAAAAGGTTCTAGGCTGGCAGTTTTTTAAAAAAACAACACACCGCAGGGTGTTTTTAAAATATTTTTCTTCAGAAGGCAACCATATTGATACAGAGACTCCTGGATTACGGACCCGTCTCCTGACTCAGTACTAGATGCTGTTGATCACCAGTGGCAGAATGGCCAATCGTTACTGGAAAATTCCTGCATGGCTACTACCCTCATTTATCATATGGGCCTGTAAATTATAATTTGTTGAAACTTTTTAAAAAAGAGCAAAAATTAGGCCCTTTGTGTTGTTTACAAGAGGAATGGTAGTGAGGGCTTCATTCACAAGCTCAAGTTGGAAAAATTTGATTGCCCCAAATTATTTCCACTGCATACTGGCAAAGGGGACCACCAATCTTTAGATATAATTTGTTCGACAACAACGGCCTGATAATTATATATCCAAAACTCTGTATCAGCCATCCTATAACACTCAGTCCTTGAAGATCTGGAAGCAGTACTATTTGATGCCACTTGTCACTTCCATTAGCAACTAAGTTGAACAATTCAGTTCCATCTCTAGGGAATTTGATCCAATTGCACAATGCAAGATCATCACTGATAAGGGTATCTGATGGACACAGGAATTCAAGGGATTTAACTGATTTGATTTGATTTGATTTGATTTGATTTGTACCCCGCCCTCCCTGCCGAAGCAGGCTCAGGGTGACTTACATAAAATTATCACAGATAAAACAGCAATATAATATAAATAAATATCAACATAAAACACAACATAATTAATAAAAGCAATTTGTATGGTGGTAGTGGTGCAATAGTAGCAGTAAGCATAGTAAATTACCATCAGCAGATGATTTTTCTGTCGGCAAGTACAGGCTGCCCTCATTACTTCCAAGGCACTAATTATGAGCTATAATAAAGAGATGTGGGCTGTAACTGGGGAAGATGTGAGCTTGATCCGTAAAGTCAATGCCTATGTATGATTCATTGAGGAGGCAGGACAGAGATGTATGCTTTCCTTAAAAAAACAGCACCTTAGGTTGTTATATGCTTCCCCTTATTGTTGTGTAGATTGGTGATGCTGGGAGTGGCTTCAGAGCTCCCCATGACACAATACTTGATTCTTGCCTAGAGGCTGGCCATAAGCTACCATTCTTGCAAACCTGCACTATCCACTGAATGGTTTGAACAAATTGGTAGACACATTTTAGAATGGGATGAATTTTTCCATCCTCATCATTAAACCATTTGTAAGGAACCTAAAAGGAATACTATATAGTCAAAGTTAATCATCTTGCTTCAATACTTCTTTAAACATAAGTTTAAAAGCAATCTTCATGTTTCTTAAATTTCCATTTATTTTTACTATTTATCTTCAATAGCAGTTTCAGAAATATCCACTTACCCAGCAAGTCAGCTCCTTCATCCACATCCCCAATCAGACCAGAGCCAGCAGAAGATAACTCTTCAAAGAGTGATTCTGTATTACGATCAAATGCTTTGTTTTCTATGCCTTTGGCAGGAGTGCTGTGCAACAGAATTGCAATTTAAAGAGTAAAGTTTTTTTTAAAGATTCTAGTGTTAACTGGTTTAAACATTACATATGTAGACACAGGCTAGTCCAATCTCATCAGATCTCAGAAGCTAAGCAGGGTCAGGCCTGGTTAGTATTTGGATGGGAGACAATTCAGGAAATCCAGGGCTCCTAAGCAGAGGCAGACAAAGGGCAAACCACCTCTCAACGTCTCTTGCCTTGATGGGGTTGCCTTAAGTCAGCTTTGACTTGGCAGCACTACCTCATGTAGATCCAAATCCATTTTACAAGCAGATTACTGAATTTTCATTTATTGCCAACATCTCTGAAGTCTAGATCCAGTTAAAATACAGTAAAAATTTCCTCTTCAATCTACCCATGAATCTCTCTCCAACTGACTCATCAACACCTTCTTAACCACTGCATCCATCTGACAACATATGTTCTTGTTCATAACATTGCACATTCATCTTACAGCCCCTACAGAGACACACCTCCAGCATCAGGTAAGAAACCCAGTGCATACAAAGCAGAAGGGTCGGGCACACAAGTCATACCATCACAGAGAGGTGCTCACAGTCTGCTCTTCCTACCTTTTATCCTCTTCTCAACTGCTAATCTCGTTTCCCTTCTGCCTCAACACCAATTTGGTTCATTTTATCCTCTTCTCCCCTCCTCTCCCAAGTCCCCTGCATATCTAAGGGGTACAGTCCTTCATTCTGTGCCAGACACTTTGAAAGACTGGATGCACAAAGTTTGTCAGATTGCCCTCACCTTCCTGAGAGACTTTGAATAAAATGCTTGGACCTTCTTGGTATCTCAGCTGAGGTAGTACAGGATGCATTCAAACTGTTTTTGACATTCCTAAGCACCCTATGTAAAATGATAAATGGTTTTGTGGCTGACTGAACCATTAAGGGGCTGCAGGGGCATTTTCCCTAATCAAAGATTGTTATAACTTTTCCATTTTTCTAAATTCTTCACTGGCTAAAAGACATCAGCCAAGTACCTTGAACCTTTATATCCACTAAGGTCTTTATCCATATCCAGCTCTGGGGTGGATTCAATGATTGCCTGAACTTCAGATTTGTCTTCATTTTCATTAGAACCTTGGGAAGAAAGCAGTAAATATCAATTAACAGAAAGGAAAAAACTGCTTGTGGAACTTGATATGTCATATATAAAATCTAATTAATGATGGGACTCCTGGATTTTACAGGGACTTAGAAGTACTGATACACCTTTCCCCTTCCTGATCTCTGCTAATAGCCTATCACATATAACCCATGGGTTATATTCTACAATCCATAACTGTGGGGATCAGGAATTTCTTGTTTCCCTCCCCTCAGTGGCCTTTTACAACCCTGGGAAAAGTGATACTGAAAGAAGTGAGAACCAAGTAGATATTAATCATATGGCTCTAGAGGCTGCAGTGTGAATGGAAAAAAATCACATTCTCATCTGTTTTGCACTAGTGCAGCTGTGCTGACATAGGAGGAAGGAATAGAGATTTTGCTCCCTTCGCCTTCCCAACCCAGGTCATTATTAGTCCAAGTGTATTCTGTGACCCCAGGAGTCAGTTTTCTGATGGGAGGGGGAGATCTGAATCCATCAGCGATTTTCACAGATTGTAGGATCAACTCAATCGCTACAGATTAATCTGATATACTAATTTGATTTCAGTATGATGGATCTTGTCAAACTGCAAAAAAGTTCCACTGAATTACCTTAGTATATTCTTCCTAGGCTTTCCCATGCTTAGAAGAATCTAAAAGTTATAATGGCTGTTTCCTGTGCTACAAAATTTTTACACAGAGTTTGTTTTCACATAGAACTTTTGCAGTATGTGAAGTGGCTGGCCCTCAGATGATTCATTGGTAGTTTCCATCGACATTCCTCAGGCAATAAAAAAATACTGACAATACCATGATGCCGCCTGCATTATACACAGAAGTAAGTTTCACAGGAACCAATTAAATGTTCATGTAGATTATTAACTATCTATGGTGTATATTTCAGATCAAAGTGCTAGCCCTTCAAAGAGCAGTAATCCACCAGAGCATGGATTTTTACATATACATTTATTCTAATATCCACTGGCTGAAGAAGCCCTAGCTAATTTTGTTTTTCCAGTGTGTGTAATCCTTTCTACATGAAGGTGCTTCCTGTATTATAACTACATAATATTTAAGCAGCCCTAAATATTAACTGACAGCAAGTCTTCTAAAACTCAGAGCTGCCAATTTATTTCTTAACACAATAAATCTGGATTTTAAAATTTCTCAAAATATTAACTATAGCCACACAACCATTTCAGGAACTTACCAATGGATACATTTCTTGTTTCTTGAGCTACCTGTACTTCAGTGTGCTTACTTATGTCCAATTTTATGTTCCCTGTCTCTGAGTTCTTCACAAGTCCTTCATTGTCTTCATTCAGGGGAGTTTCAGCAGGTGCAAGTGCATCTGAAGCAGCAGTTGATATTGGCGTAGTAGATTTTGAACCTGCTTGGCTATCAGAAAGTTCATCCTAAAGGACAGAGAATTTTGCCAGAATTACAGAATTTTATGCATAATTTTATAATGATGCTTCTGGATGGATAGTGAAGCCAGTTAATATGTTGCCTGTCCTAATCAAAAATGCCTATTACTACTAGAACAGATGGGAGAAGTAATCCCATATGCTAGACACTTGCTTCCACCAAAGGAGAATCTCATGTTCACAGAACTGAGATGTTGTTTACATCCTTGTTACTCTTGAAGTAACAATACTCACATAAATAAAGCCAGTGTAGTGTCATCAACAGTGTTTGACTGACCTGGTAGATCCAAGTTCAAATTCTCACTTATGGCAAAACTGAACACGAGTTCTTTAAACAGCAGGGGGTTGTGGGCCTGATTAATATATTTATATATGTCACTGCTGCAAGCAGCAATATGAATGGGTCAACCAGGAAAGCAACTGGTTTTCAGACAATCTAGAGCCAAATGATGACATCCTACAAAGGATCCCTCCCCCACTGTGAATAAACTTACTTCCCTCCCTTATTCTGAATAAAGCTGTCTTCAGAAAGCCCTATTATCTGCTGCCATAGAGCATACCACCTTCATGAACTAGCCTCCCTCTTTCTTTAGCACAATTCTTACATAATCAATGGTGTTGTTATAGAATGAGGACGAAAAGGAACGAGGAAGTTATGGAAAAGTAAGCCATCCAGGACAAAAATGTTCTGTTGTAAAGTTCAAAAAGCAGGCAAAGACACATAAGCAATTCTATCAGTTTTCCTTCCATGAATAAGCCTATTTCTATAGCAGGTTTTGCAATCTTATATGGGAATAAACGGAATAAATTTACAAATTATTCTAGGCACAGCTGTGTGTTTTCTTCACAACATAAGGTGTTTTTTTCTTTTATTTTTCTTTCTTTTTTTGCATCATCATCTATTTATGCTATAAACTGAACACACAAAGGACTAAAACATACTGGGCCAGGGAATAAAGGACCAAACATTATGAGAAGCTGCCAACATTGAAAGCCATATTAGATGCAACAGAAGCAGCCATGATGATTTATGTTTACATGTCCCCTGGTCATATCTAAAAAATGGACTTATAAAAAGTTTGTGTACATAAGAGTAGCTGACAACATCCCCACACCTGCTTATGCTCAGTTACTTGAAGCACAACTCCCACTCCACCTCATTTCTGGTATCAGAGCTGGAGCAGAAAAAATGCCTGCAGTGATGGAGCATGCTGAGGTAAGGCAAGAGGTGGAAAAGGGTCCAGCAGGTCTCCCTTGTTGCACATTTTGCTACCAAAAATAGTCTTCCATCACTCCCTTCTTTGGAGATTATCAAGGCAGGCATATGGAGAACAAATGCAACATGGATCCTATTGTGTTTAATGTGACACTGCTCTTAAGTGGAGATCCAGAAAGAAATCTGATCTAACCATCTTTCACTAATTAAACCTTGTATACAACTGGAAAAAACCGCATCACAATTGAAATGGATAGCAATATAATCAATTACTAAACATTGAACAAAAATATACTTTAAGAACTTTTAATCATAGCTCACAGAAAGCATTTGTAAAACTGTTGTCTTAAAGTGCTAAAATCACACTTGAAAGTCAGTTTCACTGAAATGAATGAAACTAACATTTACTCAAGGCCAGCTAACATTCTGAATCTCTCCATGTACTTGCATATGTGGGCATATTTTGTGTGGGAAGATGAGCATGAACCACATGGAAGATAAGCAGGTAGTGTTGTTGTTCAGTCGCACCGTCAAGTCTGACTCTTCGCGACCCCATGGACCAGCTCACGCCAGGCCCTCCTGTCTTCCGCTGTCCTCTGAAGTTTGCTCAATCTCATGTTCGTTGCATCGATGACACTGTCTAACCATCTCATCCTTTGCCATCTTCTTCTTTGACCTTCAATCTTTCCCAGCATCAGGGTCTTCTCCAGTGAGTGCTCCCTTCTCATTTGGTGGCCAAAGTATTTGAGCTTCAACTTCAGGATCTGGCCTTCCAGGAACAGTCAGGGTTGATTTCTTGTAGGATTGAATGATTTGATCCCCTTGCAGTCCAAGGGACTCTCAAGAGTCTTCTCCAGCACCATAGTTCAAAACAATCTATCCTTCGGGACTCGGCCTTCCTTATAGTCCAACTCTCGCAGCCATACATTACTACTGGGAATACCATTGCTTTGACCATGTGGACTTTTGTTGGCAGGGTGATGTCTCTACTTTTTATCATGCTGTTTAGGTTTGCCATTGCTTTCCTCCCAAGGAACAGGTGTCTTTTAATTTCATGGTTTGCAGTCACCATCTGCAGTGATCTGGGATCCCAGAAACATGAAGTCTGTCACTACTTCCACGACTTCCCCTTCTATTTGCCAAGCAGTGATGAGGCCGGATGCCGTGATCTTAGTTTTTTTGATGTTGAGTTTCAAGCCCACTTTTGCACTCTCCTCCTTCATGCTGAGCAAGAGGCTATTTAGGTCCTCTTCACTTTCTGCCATCAGAGTGGTATCGTCTGCATATCTGAGGTTATTGATCTTTTCCCCAGCAACTTTAACTCCAGCTTGTGATTCATCCAGGCCAGCATTTCGCATGATGTACTCTGCATATAAATTAAATAAGCAAGGTGACAATATACATCCTTGTCATACTCCTTTTCTTATGCTAAACCAATCAGTTGTTCCATATCCGGTTCTAACTTTTGCTTCTTGACCCTTATACAGGTTTCTCAGGAGACATGTGAGGTGGTCTGGTACTCCCATCTCTTTAAGAACCTGCCATAGTTTATGATGATCCAAACAATCAAAGGCTTTAGCATAGTCAATGAAGCAGAAGTAAATGTTTTTCTGGTACTCTCTTGCTTTCTCCATAATCCAACGAATGTTGGCAATTTGATCTCTAGTTCCTCTACCTCTTTGAAACCCAGCTTGTACTTCTGGCAGTTCTCTATCCATGCACTGTTGGAGCCTAGCTTGTAGGATCTTTATCATGACCTTGCTAGCATGTGAAATGAGTGCAACTCTGCGATAGTTTGAATGTTCCTTGGCATTGCCCTTCTTTGGGATTGGAAAGTATACTGACCTTTTCCAGTCCTGTGGCCACTGTTGTGTTTTCTAAATTTGTTGGCAAATTGAGTGCAGCACTTTAACACCATCTTCTTTTAAGACTGAATAGCTCAGCTGGGATACCATCACCTCCAATAGCATTCTTGTTAGTAATGCTTTCTAAGGCCCATTTAACTTCACATTCCAGGATGTCTGGCTTGAGGTCAGTGATTATACCATTGTGGTTGTCAAGGACATCGTGGTCCTTCTTGTATAGTTCTTCTGTGTATTCTTGCCATCTTTTCCTAATCTCTTCTCCTTCTGTTAGGTCCCTACCGTTTTTGTCCTTTATCATGGCCAGCTTTGCATGGAACGTTCCCTTGATTTCTCCAATTTTCTTGAAGAGATCTCTAGTCCTTCCCATTCTATTGTTTTCCTCTATTACTTTGCATTGTTCATTCAGGAAAGCCACCTTATCTCTCCTTGCTGTTCTCTGGAAATCTGCATTCAATTGGGTAAATCTTTCCTTTTCACCTTTGCCTTTTGCTTTCCTTCTTTCCTCTGCTATTTGTAAAGCCTCATCAGACAGCCACTTTGCTTTCTTGCATTTCTTTTTCTTTGGGATGGTGGTGATTGCTGCCTCCTGTACAATGTCACAAACCTCTGTCCATAGTTCTTCAGGCACTCTATCAAATCAAGTTGTCTGATGGACAATTTAAAAACTAATAAATCTCCAGGTCCAGATGGCATTCATCCAAGAGTTATGAAAGAACTCAAATGTGAACTTGTGGATCTCCTGACAAAAATATGTAATCTTTCTTTAAAATCTGCCTCCATTCCTGAGGACTGGAAGGTAGCTAATGTCACTCCCATCTTTAAAAAGGGCCCCAGGGGAGATCCAGGAAACTACAGGCCAGTCAGTCTGACATCAATACCGGGTAAGTTGGTGGAAACTGTTATTAAGGAAAGAATTAGTAGGCACATTGATGAACAAAAACTATTGAGGCAGACTCAGCATGGGTTCTGTAAAGGAAGATCTTGTCTCACTAACCTGTTCGTGTTTTTTGAGGGAGTGAACAAACATGTGGACAAGGGGGACCCAATAGATATTATTTACCTTGACTTCCAGAAAGCTTTTGATACTGTTCCTCATCAAAGGCTCCTAAGTAAGCTCAATAGTCATGGGATAAAAGGACAAGTCCTCTTGTGGATCAAAAACTGGCTTATAAATAGGAAACAGAGAGTGAGTATAAATGGGAAACTTTCTCAGTGGAGGGTGGTAAGCCGTGGGGTACCACAGGGATCAGTACTGGGTCCGCTGCTTTTTAACTTGTTTATTAACGATTTGGAATTGGGAGTAAGCAGTGAAGTGGCTAAATATGCAGATGACACAAAGTTGTTCAGGGTGGTGAAAACCAGGGACGATTGTGAGGCACTCCAAAGGGATCTGTCGAGGATGGGTGAGTAGGCGTCAACGTGGCAAATGGGGTTCAATGTGGCCAAGTGCAAAGTGGTGCACATTGGAGCCAAAAATCCTAAATATAAATACACACTGATGGGGTCCGAACTGGCAGAGACTTACCAAGAGAGAGATCTTGGAGTTGTAGTAGATAACTCAATGAAAATGTCTAGACAGTGTGTAACTGCAATAAAGAAGGCCAACGCTATGCTGGAGGTTATTAGGAAGGGAATTGAAAACAAATCAGCCAGTATCATAATGCCCCTGTATAAATTATTGGTGCGACTTCATTTGGAATACTGTGTACAGTTCTGGTCACCACATCTCAAGAAGGATATTATAGCATTGGAAAAAGTGCAGAGAAGGACAACTAGAATGATAAAAGGGCTGGAACACCTTCCCTATGAAGAAAGGTTAAAACGCTTGGGGCTCTTTAGCCTGGAGAAACGACGGCTGAGGGGTGACATGATTGAGGTTTATAAGATTATGAATGGGATTGAGCAAGTTGAGAAAGAAGTACTTTTCTCCCTTTCTCACAATACAGGAACTCGTGGGCACTCCATGAAATTGCTGAGCAGTCAGGTTAGAACAGATAAAAGGAAGTACTTCTTCACCCAAAGAATGATTAACATATGGAATTCACTGCCACAGGAGGTGGTGGCAGCTACAAGCATGGACAGTTTCAAGAGGGAATTAGATAAGCATATGGAGCAGAAGTCCATCAGTGGCTATTAGCCACAGGGTATAGATGGGAACTCTCAGTCTGCGGCAGGTGATGCACTCTATTCTTGGTGCTGGAGGGGGCAGCAGTGGGAGGGCTTCTAGTGTCCTGGCCCCACTGCTGGACTTCCTGATGGCACCTGGTATTTTTGGCCGCTGTGTGACAGAGTAGATGGGCCATTGGCCTGATTCAACATTGGTTTCTCTTATGTTTTTATGTAGTCCCTTAAACCTATTCTTCACCTTTACTATATATTTACTGGGGATGCTATCTAGGTCAAATCTGAATGGCCTAGTGGTTTTCCCAACTTTCTTCAGTTTAAGTCTGAATTTTGCAATGAGAAGCTCATGAGTGATAGGTAGTGAATGATCACTTAATGTTTAGCCCTGGTTACACCAACCTATTTGTGTGAATGCCGCAGCACTTTCCCCAGCAGCTCATCACTGGAATCACAAAGTTACACAGCACAGTTCATATCAACCTTTCCCCATGTGTACATGGGTGCGTGGAAAAACTCTACAAAATAAACCATTCACGCCACACACTCTACAAAATTACATGCAAATGCATACTTGCAGCCTGGGAGTCCTTTTCAAAGAGGTCAAAAAAAATTCATGGGATGGAGATACAGAGTAGAAATACAGAAAAAAGGCTACCCTCTGGTTTTCTGCTCCCCAATGCCCTCTCCAGAAAGTGGCTTTTCCTCCTCAAAAAGGGCCATCTAGCTACTGGCACAAACATATCTGCATGTAGTGGGTAGCTCAGCAATTAAGAGTCAATGCCAGATGCAGCTGTATTCTAATTCTGAACTGGATATTTCAAGGTAATTTATTAGATTCAATTCCTTATTTTAAACATTTCCATTTTAGCAATCTCAGAAACTGAGCTGTTTATCTAAGTACAAACTCAAAGCAAACTGGTGAGCTTTCAGGGGAAATAAGGTATGCAGTATCAAAAAAATAACTGGAAGCTGGCTTATTTCCAATGATTCAGCAAGAACGTATTTTGCTACCTCCAAGGAAAAAAAGGAACTAAAGGCACAATATGTGGAAAAGACGGCTGAATTTTTAAGAGGGCTGTAAGAGACTCTAGAATGTTCACCAACTGATATGAACAGGTCTTTCCAAAAAGGGAAAGGCAAGCCCAAGAACTAGCAAAAACTCACTTTAGTTGTACTGCCTGCACAAATCTCTTGCAATGTTGTTACACGTTCTTTGGAAAAGGATTATATTGCTGGAACAGAACTGGTAAAATAGAAGATTCATTTTATAAACATTAGAAAGCTCAATATTAAACACAGTTTTTCAGAGTACTTGCTAAGCATATGCGTAATAAAGCAACATGCAAAAGTGGTATTTCAAATACACCCTTTTATACTGGCCAAGGGCTAGACTGTTTCATTTTTAAGGCAACTCCTTAAGCTGTGATATAAAAAACCCTCTCAAGAGTACCAGACTGGAAGAATTATTTCAGAACAGCAAATTTAGTTTGACTTAGAGAATGGATTCTACTTGAAGATCATAGGCTACTGTCTCTAGAAGGACATGATTTAAAACTGGTATGGCACTCCTTTCTATGGAATGAGAAAGCTTCTGGACATAAATACTTTAAAAACCATATGATAAGAAAATCATTACTGACAACGTAGGAAAAAATTCGCCCACTGATATATACCAAAATTCCATGATGGGTGTCTCCAGTGGAAGCCTTTTCTCAATGAACTTTGACTTCAAAACAAGCAGTTATTAGATACATAGAATTATTAGATGCTGAAAATAACTTAGAATCTCAGGAAGAATGAAAGAAAAATGAAATAAACTTAGGCTGGTGGACTAGAATGCAAGTGGAATCTAGATATAGTAAAGATAAACAGACAGATGGATTCTATTCAGAATAATGTGCATTTGAAAAATTATGTACTTCAAGAGAGAAACTTATTAAGAAAATGTATGGTTTGTTGATGCAATTGAAAATGCAGGATGAAATAGTTAAAGAATGTTTGGTTAGATGGATGCAAAATGTGGGTCATTACACAGATCTGTTACAGTGGAGTAAAATATGCAAAGTAAATATTAAGTTGATTAAATCTGTTGCATTCAAAAATACCTATATAAAATGTTTTATAGATGGCATCTAATCCCAGATAAGTTAGCTAAAATGTATAAAAAATTGAGTAGTAGTATTATCATATGTGGTGGACATGTAAAAAAGGTTCATACGTTTTGGATTGAAGTGCATACCTGTTTACAGTCAATTTTGAATATCACAATACCTTTTAAGCCAGAAATATTTTTGTTAAATTGTTTACCAGATGAGTTAGATAAGAATCATAGATATTTTACT
The DNA here is from genome assembly GCA_029375565.1 of Gekko gecko. Classification (NCBI taxonomy): domain Eukaryota; kingdom Metazoa; phylum Chordata; class Lepidosauria; order Squamata; family Gekkonidae; genus Gekko; species Gekko gecko. The sequence goes on from JAPDNY010000002.1 coordinate 228,815,786, forward strand.
TTACAGATGCTAGAATCCTATTTGCAATGACATGGAGGACAGTGAAGATACCAACACTACATGAGTTGATATTAAAGATTATGGAATGCACTGAAATGGACAAGTTGACAAACATATTAAAAGGAAAAGTGGAAGAAGAATTTATGAGACCCTGGAGGGGGTTTTATGACTGGTTAAAACTCAAATTTTGAGAAAACAAGATTAAGTGAAGAATAATAAAAATGACAGATGAAATAGCTGTGAAATTGTAATAAGATATGCATGCAGAATACTAAATTGGAATTTTGTATACTTAAAAAAAAAAAAACCTCTCGAGACAATTCAAGACCATGCAGATACCTGAAGCAATTTTTTTAAAAAAACAAATTCAGTTAAATAAAAAAGGCTTGAAAGGAGACTAAGCGCAAGCTATAATAGCACCAAGTCAGACTCATCTTGTAATGTATCAGGAGAGGAATACAATTTAAAGCTCAAAATGGGTTCAGGCAGGGGTTGTTGAATCCTCCTCCTCCTCCCAAGCCGGGCCACTGAATCACCTGGGGGACTGTTTGCGGGGCCGCAAGGAGGCAAGGATGCCATCCATGGTGGGCTGGCAGAGGGGGTGGGCCAGCGCCAGACGCAGGAAGCTGGGGCTCTCCTGACCATCGCTGGCCCTATCAGCAGAGTCTTGGGCCCCCTGGGGGTGGGAACACACGGCCAATACTTAAGGGGCTGCGCCATCCCACCCGCCATTCTTTGGCTTCGGACAACTTGGCCCACCCTCCCATCCCTTTTAATTAGGTGTAGTTTGGTTAAGGGGTTTGTTGCATGTGTTTTATTTCATGTCATTTGTTCTTTGTCATAACTTGGTGGTATCAGCATGGGGTTGGATCCATTTTCAGGAAAACTGGCCTGTGTGCCCATTTCCTGAGATTGGGGATCCTCTTAAGGGATTCAGGCGTGAGGGGCAACCAGAGCGCCCAGCCCGGGGGCATGGCCGGAGATAACTCTCACGCCCAGGTGGCAGGGGAGACCACCTCTGGGTGTCCACCCTTGTGGTATCCAGAAATCTGCCATCCCCAGGTGTACATTGGATTATCGACTGGCAGGAGGCCAGTCGAGAGATCGGATACGGCACCCATGCTGTGCCAAAGCATACTACAGCTGTAATCAATAAAGTTGTAGCCAATTTTCCCACTTTTCTGAAATCTATGTGTGAGTGTGTATTATTCCAAGTGAACTAGATTCTGGGGTTTATAGTTAGTCCAGGGATGATTAAGGAACTCTCGCATGGATGCCCGCCTCGCCCCTCCTCTTGGCCCTGGGCCCGCAAGCACTTTCTCTCACTACTGTAGTCCATCCTGCCAAGGTAGATGTTCTTTGTAGAGTAACAGGTAATCAGTGTGGGGTATTGCAGAGTGAGGAGAGGAAAGGAGGGGAAATTGCTCCTCCTCCCCCCTCTTCTGCACGCGCAGTTCTGCTGAAGGGAAAGAGTAATTTCATCCTTACTCCCTCCAGCTCCTGACACCTGTATTTATTCCTCAGTGTGCATCCCTGGATATTTTCAGTAGTCAGAAGAGACTGCAGGAGCAGAGAAGAATGCAAAAGAACTCCATATACTGGATGCAAGTTACTATGCCAGCATCTGACATAATTCTGGCCTTTTTTTGCCATCAAGTTGCAGCCAGTTTATAGCAACCGCATAGAGTTTTCGAGGCAAGAGATGTTTAGAGGTGGTTTGCCATTGCCTATCACTGTGTAGCAACCCTGGGTTTCCTTGGTCATCTCCAATCCATTTACTAACCAGGGCTGACCCTGCTTAGCTTCTGAGATTTGATGACATCAGGTTAGCCTAGGCTATCTAGTTGAGGGCTTCTGGTTTATTAACACATACTAAAGCATGTTTGGAGGAAGGAACAAGACAGCTTAATGCTCCACTCAAAGAATTCTACTTTGAGTGTTTGCACAACAATTAAAATGCAAGCAAACTCCAGCAATGGTACCTGCCAGGTACAAATACAGGGGCTTTTCTTTAAAACAAGATCTATCTGTGTTGATGCATTATTGCCTTTGAAGAATGTGCAATATCAGGGAAGCTCTTGGATCTGACTGGCTATTTTTTACCACCTTCTGCCCTTCTCTAACAGTGCTCAATTGGCCTTATCTCACTGAAGCCCTTGAAAACTTCTGGTTTCCTCAGTGCATCTAATTCAACTGCCTGTAGTCCAACCTCAGTGGTCCAGTCTCAAAGCCTATCTTGCCTTCCTAATATTGGAAGATTTATTCTCATTAGCAATCATCCTGCGGCTTTTGTAAAAGTTTGCATTAAGCATTATGTGCACATATGTGATACTAGTAAATGGATTTTCTGATACTAGTGCTATTTTTCCTGTGACAGTCCTTTTTTGCCTTTGAGTATATAATGTTTTTGTATCTGTTTTAATATTTGTTTATCAAATCGTTTTATACAGTTGTTGCCAGCCTTGAGTCCTGAGATGCTCTGGAGAAAAGCAGGCATGTACATATTTTAACTATACATGACTTAACAATTCATATCACAGTTATTTTTGTTATTCGCTCCAGCTGCCATATAGAGTGGTGTGGGTAGTGGTTGCCTGTTCAAGAAACACTGGCACAAAGCACCCACAGGCACATAAACTACATGAACAGATCTCTGAGCTGTGGCCTAGGTCAAAATCACACCAGTCCAGAACTAGTGCTCCCTCTCACCTGACCCAGAATGCAAGCGCTCCAGCATTCAGAACTGCTCTACAGTGGAAAATGGCAAAGCTGTGTAATTTTGTACCTTTGCTTTGCCTTACTGGCTAGGTCATAAATACCCTACTGGGTCACGCCAGTTGTCCATTCTACTCTAGCATCTTGTTTTGTACAGTGGTCAATAAATTGCCCTGGAGGATTAACAAACAGGATATATTACTTATTTTATTTTAATTAATTTATTTAATTTATACCCCACCCTCCCCACCAAAGGTGGGTTCAGGGCAGCTTATATAGAGGTCAAGGCCTCCTGTAATGCTGTTAAACACTAGTATTCAGACATTCCTGCCACTGGATATGAAGATTTCCTTTAGTCATAGCTATTGATAGATCAACCCTCCATGAATCTGTCTAATTCCATTTTACAGCCATCTATGTCAGAGGCCATCACTACAGCCATTGTCAGTGAATTCCGCAATGTAAACATCCATTGCATAAATAAGTACTTCCTTTGGTCTATCCTGAATCTATTGCACATTACCTTCAGTTGGTGACCCCCAAGTCCTAATTTTACAGGAGACAAAAAAAGTTTCCTGTCCACTTTCTCCACCGTATGCATAATTTTATGAACACTTCTATCAAGTGTTCATAGTTATCTTTTCCCTAAACCAAAAATCCTTGACTCTTCAATCTTTCCTTATAAGAAAGGGCCCCCAACCCCTGAATCATCTTGGTTGCTCTCTTCTGTATTTTTCCCAAGTCTGTGCTTTCTTTTCTTTTCTTTTTTCTTTTTTTGGGGGCAGATACAGAGATCAAAACTGTACAGAGTACTTCAACCGAGGTCAATATAAATACCATCATTTTATTTTTAGTCCCATTCCTAATAATCTCAGCAAGGAGTTTGCCTGTTTCACCGCTGCCATACACTGAGTCAACATTTTCATCAAGCTAGCTCCTACAATGCCAAGATCTCTTTCCATCTCAGTTTCTGCTACTTCAGACTATCAAAGTATATTTAGAGTTAGGATTTTTTTTTCTCCAATGTACATCATCTTGCTCTTACACTGAACTTCACTGGCCACACTGCTGCACACTCACTCATGGAAAGATCATCCTGGAGCTCTTCACAATCTGTTTTGGTATTACCTGCAAATCTGACTACTATACGACTCACCTCCAGTTCCATACTGTTTATAAACAAATTAAACGGCACCAGTCCCATTATCAGTTTTTGTTGGATCCCATTTCTCACTTACCTCCACTGTGAAAACTGTTCATTAACTCTTACTCTTTGCTTCTAGTTAAACCAATTTAAGACCTGCCATGTTATCCTGTGATTGCTGAGCTTACTCATGAGTGTTTTTTGGAAGTCCAGGTATATGGTTTCTACTGGATCACCTTTATCCAGATGCTTGTTAACCATTTTCTTTAAAAATTCCAAAAGGCTGGTAAGGTAGGACTTCCCTTTATCAAAGCCATGCTAATTTCCCCTCAGCAGGTAGCTTCTTCTACATGCTTAATAATCTATTTTTGATAACCATTTCTGCAAGTTCTCTCAGAACAAATGTTAGGATTACTGGTCTGTAATTTTCTCGATCTCCTCTGAACTCCTCCAAAGTTACATTTGCTACTTTCTAGTCCTCTACTAAGGATGTTAATTTTACCAATAAGTTACACATAGGAATTAGAAGACCAGCAATTTCACATCTGAGTTCCTTAAGAACTGCTCATTTTTAAATTTAGTCCTTTTAGTCCTTTAACTTAATCTATCATTACTTCTATCGGAGTCAGTTCTTACTCTTCCCAAGAAAACAGGGTTGCACTTACCTGTAACTGTTGTTCAAGTGGTCTTCTGTGCGGGCACACATTGGGACAGCATGTGCAAGGGACAGCTGTGAAAAAGATTTCCAATGCTTTCTAGTAGGCTAGGAGCACCCCTCCTCCCTCTGCTGCTTTCCTGCCAAAATGATCACATGACCAGGAAGAGGGGCACTACTCCCTCAGTTCTCTCCATGCTGATGACAGAGACCCCAAGAAACTAAGGCTCCAGAGAGTTCACAGCAGGGCAGGATGGAGGAATTTGTGCCTGCACAGACGACCACGATAAACAACTGTTACAGGTAAGTGAAACCCTGTTTTCATCATCATGGCTTCTGTGCAGTCTGACTTTAGGAGATTAGTAAGCTCTTTGACTGAAGGAGATGGCTGTGAAAGGAACTCTTTGACAGAAGGAGATGGGTAGTCCATGGTGGACCACCTTTCCAACAATTGTTTAATATCCTATTTTGACCTTCACTCAGAACTGTCTTGTAAAGGAACAGGGAACTCTCTACAAGCATTCCAACCGAAATACATGCAAGAACATGGCAAAGAAAAAACAGCACTCTTCGGGAGAGACCTGTGATATGTAAAGTGGCACTAAACAGCCATGCACTCAAATAGCCTCTGTCAACCCACAAGGATGGGTTGTGTGAGGATGCTGACCAATCCTTCTTGGAGCCTGAGAGATCAGTACAAAGTAGTGTTGGGTCCCAGCAGATCAAAACCCAAGAAGAGTCACATTCAAGGAATGTAAGGCATGCACAGATGTTTGGCATGAGAAACAAGTATAAAGTTGGCGCTGTGTGACATGAGGACCGAGAGACAATCCCTGGTAAGGCTTAGACACCCTAACCTTATGAAACTTCATGAATGGAAGGCATAGTTTAGAACCCACAATGTCTTCATTCCACAGTTGGAAGTGCCACATGCTAAAACTGCATACTAAAAATCCCTATTCTAAATGAAGCATCAGGGAAGTGGAGGGAGCAAACAAAGGGTTATACCTCCATTTTGTAACATCTTTAGAAATCCAATAAGGAAGAGGAAAGCTTAGAGAATCTGAGTTCAAACCAGGGGCCAAAACATAATCAACAGCAGCAGAAGAAGGGTCCAAACCCTGTCATAGCCTCAGTAGAGAACATTTTCCACTTAGAGGTGCAAGATCTGGTAGTGAAGGAATGGTGCTTTCCTCTCAGAAAAGTCAGAGGCTACTGCTAAAATGCAGGAAAGGAGCTGATCAAACTACCAAAGTTGTCAGCAGGTGTGAGAATAAGCAGATCTGCACCATACTAATGAAAGCAGTGAAGCAGGTGTGATGTAGCCAAAGAAAGGATGGACAGGATGCACCAAAAATGAACCTTGTACAGCTTGCAGAGCAATCTGCACAGCAAACAACCACAGAAAAAAACGATAAAGACAGATTACCTTGCCAAGGGATTAGAAGGGAATTCCCCAATGACAGGGGTCCCTGTCAGGAAAGGAGCAAAAGAGGACAGGGCATAGAATATCCTATTGTGGACCAAGGCCAAATAGCCTAGGCCTCCAATCAGAGCATCTGGGAGTGAGTCTCTATTAATGAAAATGCAGAAATATTATTCTTAAAATGTAGTTTATTCTTCACTAAGATGAGTATTGATGAAAGAAACTTTTTAAAGAAATGTGTCTCTTCAGCCTCAAGAATGTTCTGTGAAGGAAAAAAAGAACAGCAATCGAGATCCTCTCTTTGTGGTGGCAAAAAAGAAAACTGAGGGAGTAATGCCCCTCCTTCTGGTCATGTGATCATTTGTAGGAAAGCACCAGACAGAGAGTAGGGACTCCTAGTCTATTAGAAAGTTCTGGAAACCTTTTCCATGGCTGGCCTGCACAGAAGCCACAACGATGAATAGCAGGTCCACTCTGCGTATATGCTCCACATTTTCCACAGTGAAAACAAACTGAAAGAATTCACTTGATTTATGTCATTCACCAATCTTCCCTGAGCAATCTTTTCACTCTGTTGTCATCCAATGGTTCACTTTCATTACTTGTTTCTTGCTTTTGACATGTCAAGAAATGTTATTGCTTGTCTTTAGAAATCTACTCCTCAAATTCTATTTTTGCTTGCCCTGTTTTTTAATTTATATTTGATTGCCAGATACTGTGCTCCTTTCTGTCACTTCATTTGGGTAAACTTTTCACTTATTCAAGCGAGTGGGTACCTTTCCTGATTTCATCATTAATTTTGCTAGCAGCCTTTTAGACTTGGTGGTACCTTTCCTAACATGAGGTATACATTACATCTGAGCCTCAATTAATGTGATTTGAAATAACATCCAATCATCCTGAAGGTATCTTACTCTTTTGATTCTATCTTTCAGCTTCCTTCTGACTAGTCCCTGCATTTTTGCAAAATCCCTTCTTTTGAAATCAAATGTGACTGGTACTTTCTGAGCAACTTCTTTTTTAAAAAAACAAAACACTATTTTATTATTTTAAGACAAACAAACATACATGAGAATATTCATATCATCCTTGTGTCTATTAAAATACCTCATACATACATATCTAATTATCTATTTTTCTACCTTTTAGCCAACTATAATTCTTGCAACTCTATGTTTAAGCATTGTTTAAGCATACTACTATATTTTTCTATAAGTACATTTAGGTATAGGTTAGCATTTCAAAAATGTGTAGACTGATATACAGGCTCTCTTATCATTTCTTAATGTTCTGTCATCTGTTGTAAACCGTTACCTAAATATTTTAAAGTTACTCTTCCCTTAAATAACTTCAATGTGCCCTGGCACCTTATCTCTCTGTCCTGGAGGTACCCAGTCAACAGAGAGCTTTTACTCTGGCAAGATGGCAAGTCCTCCCCTCTGCAGTCCTAGAGAGGAGATACAAAAAGACTCCCTTGGAGGAGAGGATTTGCCTGTGTGGTTCCAATGAGGGGGAAACAGTCGAGCATGTAATGTTTTATTGTCGCTTCTATCAGGAAGCTCGTTTAAATATAATTTCCCCTCTTCTCAATAATTTTGCAGGATGCTCGGATGAATTCATCTTAAAGAAATTGTTAATGGGTGCTAATCAACAGGTTACCATCAACTGTGCCAATTTTGGGGGGGGCCCCCGAAGGGGATTTTTTATTGCTTTTTTATAATAGACAACTAAAACTATAACGAAAAAAGAGGGGAGGGGACTACATCTAGGGAGAAAGAAAAGAAACCCACACTAAACTAAAAACCCAAGAGAGGGAGATCATTACCCCAGTTAAAATCTATGTTAGTACTATAGTTTTAGTAAACAATGCATGTTGTGAGTTACTATCTATCTCTGCTATATAGTTAGTTGATTACTTGTTACGGGAGAATACCAGAGCATCCCCCAAACTCGCTTCATAAAGGCAATTTTCAGAGTCCTTCTGCCTTTACTTAGGCTTTCTATCTCTAAATGCATAAGTTGGTCTGCGGGCTGCAGCGCCTTCTTCTGTGGCCAAGTCTTCGTCCGTCCCCGAGGGTGTGGAGCCACTCGAACCAGCTTCACTGTCTTCTTTGGTTCCCAGATGGTGTTTCAAGAATTCTTTAGCCTTGTGCACGGAGTCAATCTTTTCTCTCTTATCATGTAGCTTAAAGATGACCCCTTCTGGAACTGCCCATTTATATGCGATTTGATAAGTTCGAAGGAAAAGGATTAAGTCCTTGTAATTCTTCCGTTTTTGGCAAATTTCAAATGGAATGTCTTTTAAAGTCTTAATAGTAGCACTCCCAAGTTTCAATGGAGTTGTTAATGTAACTTTTAAAATTGTATCCCTAGTTTGTCTTCTTGAAAATCTCACTGAAATTTCTCCAGGTAGGCTATTCTTTTTGGTGTAGTTTGAATACACCCTATGCGCTGCTTCTATATAGTGCATTATTTCTTCCGCTTTTAAGCCTACAGCTGGTGTGATGAGATCACTAAGGAGCCTCTTTAAATCTTCTTTCGGTGATTCAGGAACTCCCTGGAACCTGAGGACCATGTTTGCTTTCTCCATTTGTAGAAACAAAAGCCTGTTTTCCTGATGATTCTGCTTATTTGTTATTTGTTCCACCCTTTTCTTCAAAGTCTTGCTTTCGGTGTGCATATCTTTCACCACCTCTGTCGTTTGCTCTGTCTGCTTAACATTTTCAGCCAGCTGGAGCTGTTGTGCTGCGAGAGTCTGGTTTAGGGCCGTTAACTGCTGGTTAATACCAGCAAGCTGTTCCATAACCAGCTTGAGCATCTCCGCTAAAAGTCTCGCAACGTCCACTCCCTCTTCTTCCGGTCTCAGACTTTGCCTACCTGGAGGTTTCGGTTTCACTCCTTTCCTCCCTGCGCCCGACATTTTGGCCAATTGTTTACAAAAGCCAACCACTATTTCTCCTCCTCTGAAAATCACTTATGCTTTAAATCCGCTCTGGTAAGTCTCACCAAACAAGTCAAATGTTCAGTTTTTCCCTTCCCCCCTCTCTTTTTCTGTAACTTCTTTCGCTCACGAATGGGGGGGTATCCCACCATTCTCCGTTTGCCGGTGTAGGGGGGGTAAGGGATTATTCAGTTATCTCAAAATTCGCTGTATCCAATTCACGTTCATTGCCGGTCACTCCGACCTCGCTTACATTCCGCTAATAATTCGATCTCCGGTGCTTGTTTCGGCCAGCCCAGCTTGTGCCATGCAGCCACGCAGCGGTAGGACCGTCAGGGCGGAGGAGTGCCTCAATTCTCCGGCATTACACTGACGAAGAGGCCACCCCTCAAAAGCCCTATGGCTTGGAACCCTCTCCAAGGGTTCCGTGGGAGAGCCACATCAGTAGCTCCCCTCCAAACCGCTGGTGAGCAAATCGCTCCCCCAAGCCTTGGGGAGAGTGCTTGCCCTCGCTACGCCATTAACCGAAAGTCCCAACTGTGCGAAATTTTTCTCAGTAGCCTGTAGAATTTGCAGAGAAATTGTATGTTCAGATTATAACTAATTGCTGCCAATAGATCAGACCAATTTTATTTTTGTATGATTTCATTGCATTGTTTTAACTCTGACATGTACTGGTTGTTGGCCGAATAAAGATATAGATAAAGATAAAGAACCTTCAATGTGGGTTATGATTTTTCCATATGATTCTCTAACCAATCTTGATCACTTACACATGCCCAAAGATCCCCTAAATAGATTTTGTTTGTACATTTGCAATACAATTTTTAATTTCATCTACTATAAATATATCTAAATGTTTTAAATTGATCTTCCCTTAAAAAGAAAAAAAGATTCAACCAATCTTAATCTGTTATACATATATACATTTTCCCTGCAATTTTATAAGTACACCAAAAATACGCTTACATAATCCTTAACCCATCTTAATCGATTATACATACAAATAGGATCCTTAGCCCATTCTTATTTATAAAGCTTCATTCTCTTCTTCTTTTTCTGCTTCCTTCTCTTCAGCAAAGTCTTAATTCTGTGTCTTTTGCCCTTATAGGTAGATAAGCTTTCTCTTAGGACTCGCCATCTGTATTCCATTCTTGAAGTGGTTGAGGATTCCATGAATTCTGTTTCTCTTTGGAGTATTTTTTTCTTTACAACTTTGAAAACTCCAGTTTTTGTCTGTCTTTTAGTAACTCTATTATGCTCTTCTGTATCAGTTTTGGCTCTCTTTTTTTGGTGTATGGGTCCTTCTGTGAGGTGCATCCATTTGCTTGCTGTCTTGATCTGTGCCTTGACAAGTTTGGCTCTGAGATTTCTCCATCTTAATTGTAGTTTGCACTAGTATAGGTTGTTGGATTCTTCAGTGTTGCTTTTTACAGGTACTCACAGTGTAGATCTTCATCAATGTTATGGAAGAGGCTCAAAATTTCTCTCTTGTGGGGGTGTTCACAGTTGGTGCAGTCATGGCTACCATGGCTGCGCTGCTTCGTTCTTTGCTTCGGGGACCATCCAGGGCTTCCACCTGCTCGTTGCCACTCGCAGGGGGCCTGAATCAAGTCCCTTGCACCGGACCTCCCTCCAGGAGGTCCAACGGAGTTCGGGATCCCCCGAAAACTCCCCTAAAAAGAACGAAGCGCCATTGGTACCCAGAAGCACTGCCCTGAGCATCTTTCCATTAACATATAAGCTGAACTTAATAGCACTGCGGTCTTGTGCAACAACATTTGCAACTTGTGCAACAACATTTACGTATCATGCCAAGTGTTGAGCTCCACTCAGAACCATGTCCAGGGTCACCATTCCCTGTAATTGGATCTGTGACCAATTGTTAAAACTCGTGGTCATTTCTGGTGTCCAGAAACCTTGTCTATATGTCACGATCAGAGCACACATTTACCCAATCAAAATGAAGGCAGTTGTAATCAATTATTACATTTTTAAGGCAATCTATCATCATTCATTGACCATTCATTGGCCTTCAAAGAATACCTCAGGAAAGCACCTCTGGAAGAAGTTTTTAGCTACCCTGTGCTTATTTCTCCTACCCCACAAAAAAATTGCAGCAATGCAGCTGAACGCTTCTTTTCTATTTCATCTCTTTATTACTGAAGATTCACAAAGAGACGAATCTGCAGTCCAGAGTTCACCCATGCAGAGAGAAAACTCAGCTTTGTGCAAACATTTCTCAGCTTCTGTATTCCAACTGCATCCATGAAAGAATGCAGCACACAGACCACTGACTTTTGCAAACAAAAAGCTTCCAACAAACAGTCTGACTGCCAAGAAAAAAAAGGACCAAGGAAACCTAAGCAGTTAGTTCGAATAGCTGGACAAAGAAAGGGGCTAACCCAGTTGCACAATTAATGTTCTACTGATTGAGAAGAAGAGATTGGATTTATACCCCGCCCATCACTACCTGAAGGAGTCTCAGAGTAGTTTACAATTTCCTTTCCCTTCCCCTCCTCACAACAGACACCCTGTGAGGTAGATGGGGCTGAATGAGCTCTTTTGAGAACTGCTTGTGAGAGAACAGCTCTGAAAGGACTTGTAACTGATCCAAGGTCACACCAGTAACTGCATGTGGAGGAGTGGGAAAATCAAACCCGGTTCTCCCAGATTAGAGTCTGTGCTCCTAACCACTACACCAAATTGGCTTTGTTGCATTGCAAGGGCAGAAGATTTACAGCTCCATAATATTTGTCTTGGGATATGTCTGAAGGCAGGTTATGTTAATACTTCTGTTTAGGGTTGGGGAAGGAAAACCCCTCCTATATCACTTAGCAGTAGTGTGTTAACACAAAAGAGGCTTATAGCATTTTTTGTACCTTCCATAATATAATTATAAAACTTGCATACACTTGCCCTTCCTAGACAATTATCTTTCATGCCCTTGTCTGCATTAATATTAATGTGAGATATAAGAACAACAAGAAGAAGAGATTGGATTTATATTCCACCCTTCACTACCTGAGTCTCAGAGCGGCTTACAATCTCCTTTCCCTTCCCCTCTTCACAACAGACACCCTGTGAAGTACGTGGGGCTGAGAGAGCTCTTTTGAGAACTGCTTGTGGGAGAACAGCTCTGAAAAAAACTGTAATTGACCCAAGGTCACACCAGCAGCTGCATGTGGAGGATTGACAAATCAAACCCGGTTCTCCCGGATTAGAGTCCGCGCTCCCAACCACTAACCATGTAAGCAGACTGCAAATAACTCTCCCACCTCTCTTTAAAGCTGTGTCACAGGAAACAGAAGAACAGTGGGGAAATATCTTCAATACACTGGTAGTTTGTTTTTGCTTTTTAAGTTTACTTCACAATATTTTTCATCCCAGGGCTTTTCAGTATTCAGCTACACAATGCCCCAGACAGAGCACAAAATATGTCCCTTCACCAGATAATCCTAATTCATGCTATCCAAAAAACGATTTAGCAGAATTTAAATGATCACCTCTTTTTTTGTTTGGCTCGTGGACAGTTTTTAAAATTTAACCATAGGGTTTTTCAAGGCAAGTGACATTCAGAGATATTTTGCCGTTGCCCGCCTCTGTGTAGCAACCATAGCTATACAGTTGCTATATACCCCAAACTATACAGAACTATATAGTTGGTGCCATGATTTAAGTTTTGAACTGCCTAAAAAAATTTAGTACTGGAAGAAACTGAGTCATCACCATGGACATTAATAAGTCATTCAACATCTGCTAGGTGGGTATGTACAATTTAGGGGGAAAAGGGAAATATCTTAAATGTCTCTAGACATGCTGTGGCCTTAATATCAGATCTGTCTAAAAAATATCTCATGGAAGGCACAATACAATTTATATTCCTTTACAAGAAGGAAATTTCAGATATATATATATATATATATATACATTACATACAGTATTTTTCTTTACACTATTTTTTAAATTTAGCTTTTTAACCTAAGTTTGGATATTATTTTTACCCTCATCTCCATTCATTTTCCCAAGTGTTCTTCCCACAAGAATACCAAAATTACAACTCTGATCACACTGATAAGCCAACAGAAAAATATAACTGCTTAGTCAACTCATAACAAGAAATGCACAGATAAAAAGGCGTACACATCTAGAAAACTATAAAAGAAGAAACACTGTTCTCATGAAGCCAGAAATCAAGGTCTGTGCTTCCCACAATCCCAAGTGCCACCTCAGACCCATTTATCAAGACACAGAACACAAAAAGCTCACCTTCAACTTACCTGGAGAGACTCACATTTAAAAGGGTAAAAACTAAAGACAGAAATTGGGGATTTAGGTATCATCTATAAATGATGTTATCATAAGAAATATTTTTAAAAACTGTCCATAGTTGGAAAATGCCACCTAAACCACTAACTCACCTTTAGGCTGGTGTGAGAGCGTGGCTGACTTAGTTCGTGGAACTTCCAACTGTCTGACCCAGGAGTTTCCACTGCTCCTCTCTGAGTGTCAGGTGTAAGAAGTGCATCTCCTGGAGGTAGTGGAAAGAGGCCGAGTGATATAGGACGTTCTTTTCTGCTGAGGGAAAAAAATTATTTGCATCGTTTTTTTACACTGCTTCTACTTTTGAATCAAGAAAGTAGCATAAGCGAACAAAAAAATTAAAATTCCATTATATTTAACACAGCAATCTGCAAAGCTGTTTTCTTACATTATTTATTTTAAACCAGAGATGTGAGGTAGAAGTTTTCACAGTGCTTTATTTTTTTGCAGAAAAAAGTCTATTTTAAAGTTTCATTGTTTCATCAAATTAACAATAAATGAATGCCATTTAGACAAGCTTGGCCATTTCAGAATTACAATTAACATTTTGGTGATTATCCCTGTGAATTTGTGATAGAGTACACGTATGCTGTATTGATTTGTAAATGCCTTCTGTGGGGGAGCATTATATATAACTAGGAGAAAGGCCTGTTGCAGAAATGAATGCAATGAGCTCTAGGAAGAGGGCCTGGGTGAGTGCGGCAGCCTGCAGCAGTTGCCGGTGGCCTCCCTGCCCTGCCCTGCCTCGCTGGGGGGGCAGGGGAAGCAACAGGGAGGCTTTTAAATGCCTCCCCATTCCCTCTCGGGCTCTTCCTGGCTCGCCTGCCTCGGTGGGTGGGCCAGGAGGGGGCGGGGGGCTCTGGGAGGCTTCTCCTGCTCACCCACTTTGGCGGGCAGGCAGGAGAAGCAACGGGGAGGCTTCTAAATGCCTCCCCACTCCCTTCCAGGCCCTTCCTTGCTCACCCACCTCAGCAGATGGGCCGGGGGGGGAAGCTTCAGCCTTCTCAGCGTGGGGCTGGCGGAGCATCCTTTTCACTCGTTGTCTTGCACCACACTGAAGCGGTGATGCAGGCCACCGCACCTGTGGTGGGCGGGACTGCAGCAACGCAGGCACTGGATTGGCACACCATGGGAGTGACAGTTCAGGGAGCCAAAGGCTGTGGGAACATGTGGAACATTGAGGCAAGAGGGACACAACTCTTTTGTATATAAGGAGAGATGATCCAAATTTTAAATATTAAGTTATGAGCTCCCTTGTCTTTGCAGATTAAATCAAAACCAAAGCTAAAACTGATGTGTCTCCTTTCATGTGATGGAAGGGATAGCGTGATCACCAACCTGATGTGAAACTAGTAGTACAAGTGATGTGATGGAGAGTGACAGTGAAACCCAGGTACCCCAATGACCCTCATGGAACAGAGTTAAATTCTGTTGAAACAGGTAACTAGGCAATGATTTCCATTACATACACCATTCATAGTTCTTTGGGTGTTCTAAAATTAGCGTGTCAACCGTTTTCAGTTTTTTTTCTTTAAGTTAAATAATGTAAAGGAATACAATCTATATTTCTCTTATATTTTCACAAGTATTATATCAATTAGAAATAATTTTCATATAAACCTTTAAATAACAACATCAGTCACATTATTTTCCCCCTAATTAAATGTTATAATTCAAGTTTTTGTTGCAACTGGGACATAATATTAACATGGGGTACTTTTAAAACCTTGTTTACTAAATAAGTCAAAATAAACATACTAAATCAGATTATACTATTGAGGCCACTGTCAAATTTTCCAGTTCCTGCTTTTCCAGAAAACATACATCACTGATTTACACTGATCAGGCATACTCCTTTCGCAGGGAACTGTTTGTTTGTATTATGACAATTTCCACTGTCAGCAGTTACGACTACAAAAACCTGGAACCCTCATTTGTGGCAATGTTGTGGAGGTGGAGCATATTTCTAGCATGAAGAAAATAGCCAAGGCAAAGATATATTTCAGATGTACAGAAGCAAACAGAAGAGATAGAAATTAGACTGAAAACAGACAACAACAAATGATGAATAATATAGAACAACTGCACACTCCATGTCTTTTACCATTTCTTGCATTTTACAACAAAACAAATGGACTGCCAATTCTTTAGACTGAGGACACATAGTAGGGAAGAAAACTGTTAGAATTGGGGGGAAGGGGGTAAGAGAAAATTTCAAAGAAAACATACATGTACCTTCCATATAGTATATCATATACAATATACCTTCTATATACTATAGTATACTTCTATATACTAGCATGTGACTCTTTCATACATATTGTGTGAATCCCAGCAGGGGAAGCAAAGGGGAGGCATGCCTCCCCGATCAGTCTTCCCCTCCCAAGTCAGTGTTCTCCTCCATGGGTAGGCTTGAGATGGGGGGAGGACAAAGAAAGCAACTTTAAATGAGTTCTAAAAGCTCCCCCCCCCCACCAGCTGGCCTGGAGAAGGCATTTGTCTCTAAATCCCTTCTCTAAGCCAAGCCAGCCCGTTGGGGGGGGGGCTTGGAGGGCACATTTAAAGTTAAAGTTGCTTTCTTTCTATCTTTCCCTCCCTCCCGCATCTATTTGCTTTCTTTCCAATTTCTCTCTCTCCTCTCTCCCTCCCCATCTCAAGTTAAATGTGTTCTCCATGCCCTTCTCCACCGCCACACCAGCCAGCTGGCTTGTCTCAGAGAAGGCATCTGTCTCTTTACATCCCTTCTCCAAGCCAAGCCAGCATGGCAGCGCGGGGCTTGGAGAACACATTTAAAGTTAAAGGTGTTCTCCAAGCTCCTACCTTGTGGCCCTTCTCCACACCAAGCTGGCTGGCATGGGGGCGGGGGGTTGGAGAACACATTTCCACCTCTCCCTTCCTCCCCTCCCCATTTATTTGCTTTCTTTCCACCTCTTTCTTTTCACCTTTCTTTCTCCCTCCCTCCCCTCCCCCATCTATTTGCTTTCATTCTTTCTTTCTCTTTCTCCATTCCTCCAGTCCCCCAGCTATTTACTTTGTTTCTCTCTCTCTCCTTTCTTTCTACCTCTTTCATTCTTTCCACCTTTCTCTGTCTTCCTTCCTTCCTCCCTCTCCATGTACTTTCTTTCTTTCTCTCTCCCCCTTCCTTCCCCTCCCTCCCCCATCTATTTTCTTTCTTTCCACCTTTCTTTCTCTTCTCCCTTTCTTTCCCCTCCCTCCTCATCTATTTGCTTTCTCTCTCTCTCTCTCTCTCTCTCTCTCTCTCTCTCTCTCTCTCTCTCTCTCTCTCTCTCAGACAAATAAGTATAATTAGCAAACAAATACCATTGGACAAATAAATATCATTATCAATATATGTTTTTACCGCTTTTTATTTTGGCAGTCTCATTTAATGTTAATAAAAAGCAAATTTGCATTTTTTCAATAAAAACATGTGTATTTGTTCATGTCTTACAGCTCTCAAACATCTGATATTTATTCTATAAGGCTCTTATGTGAAGCAATTTTGGCCATCCCTGTACTATATCATTGTGCAACAATTTATAAAACAGCATGTTTTAACCAAATGTATTTAATACTAATGTTGCTACACTAAAAGTAGTCCATGCAAACATCTCAGGCTAGACTTGGCCACCTGGAGGGAAAATATCTGGACTTTTGAGCCAGTGCTAGAACAGACTACTTCCAAACAACTATCTTCAAGGACCACTAAATGACAACAGTTTTCCTAGTTTCCGTTCTTGTACATATAATCAATGAATATGAGTATCCTTCCCAGTATCACCATGCCAGATCAAAGGGAGACCTCTTCTCAAAGCAAATGCAATGGACTGTATTGTTTTTCTGATGCCTCAGCACTTGTGAGGCTTGCCAAAATAACTAGTGCTTCTGTGTATGCACCATCTTTCTTACAAGAACTGGCATATGTAGCCTGTACATAAAGGGAGGCACAAAAGCAAGCTTTCAACATTCACATGATTTCCTCTACCCTGCAATAACCTTTAATGAGTTCCTACTTAGTGATTTGTATGCTACTACTCTGTTCAATGAAGCTTGAAGCCTTCCTCTGTTTAAGTGACTTGTCCTCTCACAGAGGAGCCACTTAAGGTTTCAAATTTTTCTTAATGAACTGGTGGGGTCCAGGCCAGTATTTCTGATTAAGTGACCAATCCTAAAACCAAAAGCATTTCTGATGTGCAAGTGATGAAGCAGCACTACTCAAGGCTTACACAGTAGTAGGGAGCACAGATTGCCTTCAGGCAAACAGAAAGGAAAGCTGAGAATGGGGGTTTGTTTAGGCTGTTGATGTGCTACAAATGTCTTAACACTATATAGAGAAAAAAGGCAAGGCAGTAAAGATTTCTTGACTAGGAACATGTATGAGGTTGCACTGGACCCAATGTATTAGATGTAATTTTTGCTTTCTCACAACATAGTGTTGCAACCATCAACTTTCTGGGCTTCCCCCCACTCTACTGTGGTTTTTCCCAAATCTGGTTTGGACTTCAGAAAGTCTGGATTTTTACAACTCCCTGCCCATATCTGGCATCACTACCCCTCCACCAACAAGATATTTTAATAGTATTTTAACAGGGATACCCCAACTAGTGATAATTTTTCAATGCCAAAACGTCCGCCAGTGCCAAGGAGGATGGCAGGTGGGAGAAGAAAGTACCAATATGGAAGCACTGTTGTTGAGGTGAACATAAGGCATTCACAGCATCAATCAGATCAGAACAGGGAATCAGAACAGCTAAGTGGAGGTACTCTTGCTACCAAGGAATACACTTGGAAACACACATAAATAATGGAAAAGACTAAGCATAACAAGCTGGGGGGAAGGGGGGCTTGAAATCACAAGAAAAAGGAAAGTGAAATAATGTGGAACAAGCAATGTACAGGCTAGGGGATGTAAACCCATTAAAAATGATGCTGCAGGCCTCACCCCCAAGAAGTACACATGGCAGGATAATCATGAATCAGACAACTGTAGCAACAACAGTAGGTTTTGAGGCAGAAGTGGCATGGTGGGAGTGGAGAAAGAACAATGTTTGGATCACACTCAACAAGTGAGTAAATCATTATACATTCCCTGTACAAAAGCTACTTTGACTGGAAAGACCTCTAGATTAAGTAGCATGTTAGCTTGAATCTTCCCCTTATATCAGTATTTTTTTAAAATAGATGCATGAATAAAAGCACATAGTTAAAAGAACCTTTGAGTCTGGAAGACTCCACAACTGAAAATACACCACTGATTAAACACAACATCACACATCATTAACTCACTTAAGTGAAGGTAAACCGTGGGCTATTAAAATGCTACAACTATGTAGCTCTGCAGTCAAATTCTTCATACTTCAGAGAAACTTGTATCAACAGAGTTTCTCTAACCGTACTTAATATAAATCCTTTTAAAAACATTACTTGCATATTATCCATAGCATCCCTAATTTTCTAAAAGTTCCAAGTGCTATATGTTTACCAGAAAGCAGTATGGATCCTTGCAAATTGCTATTTTCTTTACATTAACTCAGAGAAGTTGCTTGACTTTTTAAAAATTCTGAGTTTTCCCTAATCACTAAAGTAAATCTAATTAGATTTAGTTTTAGATTACTTTGCCAATACAGGACCCACATCAGTGCTGTTTAGTCACACAGCTTCTGTTTTTGTAATAAGAGATACTAGGGACCAACCGGAAGACCCCGTACTGTGGCTCCTCCCCATTCCAACATTAACTCAAGAGCTTGGGCTTCAAAGTAGGGCAGTCTTCTGGAATATGCTTACTTAGAACATCAAATAAACTTTTGAGGATATGTAACTTATTTCACCTTTACTCAACATGGGCCAAAAATTTAAAATGGCCTGCTTTCATGTTCCCTATTACGTAATTCACCATGAAGAAATTAATTCCAGTTATAAAAGTCGCACTGTTTAAAGAACATATGTAAGCTCTGCCTTAATATATTATGCAATGCCCAGCACATCAAATATTAAGTTTTAAAACATAACAGAAGTTCTCAGAAAGCCATACTACAGTTCTGACTACAGTTATGCTGCGGTGGTCTTACAATGAAAACAATGGCATATAGATGGAATGAAAAGAGCTTTAGTTTAACAAAGGTGTTTAAATACTTCTTTTCCCCACATAAAATACTTAAAATAATTTTGCATTCCAGCAGTTAATTTACAAAAATATCCACCACAAAGGGGCAACTATGCCTGTGAAAGGCTATTCAATATCAAATTCTGCAGAATCCTCTGGAGGTTTGTTTTTTTCTTTAAAAAAAGACAGACTGAATAAATGAAAGGCCTCTACTACACAGTAGCAGCCAGGCTATCCAGTATTAGCCAAGCATCTGACAGTACAGTGAATGCAAATCTTGGTCCACAATGTTTTCACATAGCGTTTCATGCCATTTACAAAATACAGTAATGAAAAGGCTAACACTGCTCTTGAGAACATAACTGACTTTATTGCAATCTCAAAGAAAGCACAAAGAAAATGGAATTTTATGTTTTCAATGGATAGGTTTAGGATAACACTGCCTATGGATGTCAAGTTTAAATAAGGATTTAAAATCAGCACTGAAGCGATCACCATCCCACTACCTCCTCTCCCAAGCAGAGAGAAATAACAGGGAACCAAAGAACAAAGAATACAGCTGGCAGAGGATCAGTGGTCCAAGTACCTGAGAATCCTTGGTAAGTTCTGCGTCAGAGCTGGCACACCAGTGGATATAGAAAAGTGCACAAGCAGCAAAACAGAAAGAGACACTAAAATAGCTGAATTAATGACCACCGCCCCGCCAACGAAGCCAAACACAAATAGCAGCATGCATCCAGGACTCATGGCGCTGCGCTGGCATGGTGAAATGCAGGAACCAAGGCTACACAGGGGACAAGGGAGTATCTTTGTAGTGAGAGTCTGTCATTCAGCCGCTGCCACAAAAACAATGCCATCGGCAGCAGCTTTCCAATCTCTTCCGCAGCAGCTCCAAAGCCAATGACATCACCTCGTTCTCCTCCCCCACCTAACAAGGAAAAAAAAGCCACCACAGAGCTGCTTCTCTTCTCCCTAGCATCTATGCAGCAACCTACAGATACAAGCAAGCTTGTAAGCTGCTTTTCCCCTCCCCACCACTTCAAAGCTTTGTAGCTCAGCTCTGGTTCACTGGATGGGAAAATCGGACATCTACATAATGCAGCCACAAAGCTCCGTTAGAGGAGCTGTCTCAGGAACATGTGGACAAAAGTACAAATCATGCAAATGTAATTCAATTATTTCAAGTCCTTTAGCAGGACATCTTTTCATTGCCGCTTTTGTGCTGGTTTGGGCGGAAAAAGGAGAAAACCTGCCTTACCAGAGCTGTAAGAAGATATGCTTAAACTTAAAGCAGTCATGGATAATTGCAGCCAGGCCTCGCATTGTCTCAACAGCGTTACCATTTCCACCCCACCCCCCGGCTTCTACACTGCTCTCCTCACACATTCCACCTACACATAATTCTGATTTAGCCTAAGCATCACTGAAGACAACACCACACAAAGCCTTGAAGATACAAACAAACAGATTAAGGCGAGTGAAAAGTCAATAAGGCTTACCTAATTCTACTGTGCGAGATGGGCTCTAGTTGATCACCCCCGGTCAGTTGGTGAAGCTTGGCTCTTTCCAAGTGCTCCATGTAATTATGAATCATCTGTTATCAAATGAAAAAATACAAAGCCAAGATTTTTAAAAAACTGCTCCATATCTGTTTCAGCAGACTAGGAATGAAATGTATGGCTTTTCTCCTCCACCCTGCCAATACGATAAATAGGTAACAGTAGCACTCAGTTTTAGGAATAACAAACCTAAGCTAGTTCATGAAGTAAACTAGTAAAGTATAATTTTTTACCATTAAATACTTGCTTAAGGCCCCAATTGTATACTGATTTTTCTCCCCCAATATATAGTATACTATCACTTAACATCTGGCCTTTGGAGCCAAATCACTGATCATTTACACTGATGAGTCCTTCATGTTTTTAAGGTCACTAAACCAGCATAAGCATTAACAGTTACCCATTCTTGATGAACAACCCCCAAATACAAAGAGCACAGTAAAAGCACACACACAGTTTGTCACCCGTGTGCAACCAAGAGATCCAGCAAGCACCCAGTGATTGAGTGGAAGAGAGATTCCACAGTAAATACGTATTTGCACCATAAACTTATACACACAGAGAATCTGACACCAATCCTTTCGTTTAGTTACATCTCTATTTTGGCTATCATTTAAAACACACACGACAGTGAAAACTAAAATTATTTTACTGCAAGCTTTAGAGCATATATTCACAGATAAAACTTTGGTATTAAGCAAATTTTAGAATAATTTCTGAAATAATAAAAGCCTGAAAAGTTAACGAAGAGGAATCAACATTTAAATAGCCCCCAAATCGGCAGAATTTTGTGTGTCATGAGATTGGACACATTAGACAGTTTCTGAGCCAGTCTTGAATACTGGAAAGTAATCTCTCAAGTTCTGTTACCAGTTATTTTTGGTCCACAGAATGCATACTTTTACATTTATTAATACACAACAATCAACTTTTTAATTTGAATCAAGATACTAGGTTTAGTCACAGCTATGGTAAGAAATCCAGATCAATTAAATCATTTGCACAATGCTACAAAAGGCGAGTAGGTATGCCTTTTTTATCCAGATTCCATGAAAGGTGACACATGTGGTATGGCACATTTGTGGTGACCTAAGGTGGGATTCTCTTCGCTGGGGTGTAGGGACAAAGAGTTCTGGGAATCCCTGAATAAAAAGGGTTGAGGGATCACTGGCACCAGATACAGGATTTAGATAGAAAGATGTCCGCAGCTAGCCCTCTTCGCTGATTCAGGACCCTCACCAGCAGTCTTTTTGCACTAAAGCCAGCTTCCCTAAAGGTAGCTAAGGGGTTTCCAGGGCACGTACAGACAGCTTAATAAAAACATAGCAGCAACATTCCAAGTAGAAGAAAGGTTTATTTAGATACAGAGAAGATGGTAGTTGGGTTAGAATATTGATTTAAATTTGGAAGTCAAAATGAGTCAAAATCTACAAAGGCAAAAAAGAAATAAAAGCACAACCATATTAGCATACTGAAAACATTTGTCAGAAATCTAAAATACCCCATTGCCAATGTGATAAATACCAGGATTCTACCCCTTCCTAACTCTTCCAGTGATGGCCAAGAACATAACAAAGAATGACAGCTGAAATTGTTTTTATTGATCTGAAAACCTGGTGACCAGCCATATCCCTGCAGCAAATAAGAGGGTTTTCAACTGGTCATGTGAGAATTCAAAGTTTAAACTTGTGAGAGAAACCATTCACAAGTCATTCTGCTAGTTGGCCCAGCTTATTGGGTACAATGAGACTTTGGGGCTCTTATTTGGGTACATGCGCAGATTACTTACCTGCACAGCCAACACGGCGGCTTCTGGAGACTCTACCATCAACTCAGCAAATCCCAATGGCCCTGCCACCGACATTCTCCCTACAAGTTTCTTCTGGGTCCCCACATGTATACTCTAATAGCCAAGTCAGACAAATCTGAGGATAATTAAATCCAGTGACTAGTGCTGTAAACAGGAAGACAGAAATTTCTACAAACCTGAAAAACGCCCCAGGGATGCAGAAAAATGTGAAATCTTAAAAATACCTGGGGGAGTTTAAAAAAACCAAAATGATAAAAAGATCACCTGTAGTTTTAAAAGACTGATTCCATCAGTGACTGTTGCTAGGCAAACAGAGCATTCTAGGCTTGGTTTCTGTGAATGAAAGACAGAAGGAGGGAAGGGTCCTTCCAGAGCTGCTTTGCCCATTGAAAGAGGACTCATTGTATCCAGACCTGGCTAGAGATACCAGCTCCAGGTCTGGAAATTTCTGGGAGGGAAGGGTTAGGGAAGGGGCATCAGCCAAATACAGTGCAACAAAGTCCACCCTCCAAAGCAGTCATTTTCTCCAGGGGGAGAGGTCTCTGTTATTTCGAGACTGATGTAAGTTGCTTTAGTCCCCACTGTGGAGAAAGGCAGATATATGTAGATTGATCGTTGTATAGAAAGGAGAACAGAAAAAGGGGAGAGGCTATTGGGGCTCACAGGGAAGGGAAAGAGGAATTAGTGGGGGATGGGGAAATATGATGCTGTCAGGTCTTGAAGAAATTCGCTCCCAACAACACTCTCTTGGCAGTGATTTGTTTATTGAGAGATAAAGAGGTTTCAAGCATAGACAAATCTGTGTCAGGACGGGCTCCCTTGGTGCCAGCTCTCATATTATACGTCATTCAAACACCCTCCCCCAGTGACCAGTCCAATCACACCCATACATCCAAGCCCACCAAAATCTAGGGTGCTTCACTACCCCTCACCCAGCACCTGCAAGCCTATGGTTACATTATCTAGCAGTGTCTGGTACTCAAGGACAAGCACGCATACTTCCCACAATGAGGAGACCCAGCATGGATGCAGTTACAAGCCAGAGCAACTCTCAACAAAGCAGCTCCATGCACCACCCCACACACTACCCCCAATTCTCAGCTAGAATGAAACAGGGCAGTGAGTCACAGATACCAGAGCCAGACAGTTAACAAACACATGGCAAACGAGGGCTGAGTTTGATATTCTGCCTCCCCAAAGGTACCTCAACCCCCAGGTTTGTGGGGATGGGTTTTATGGAATTCTTGAACTAAACTAGGAGCCCTAACACAATCACTTTGGACCCATTGATTGTGAGTAGGGTCAAAGTCTCGCCACTTGATTAGGTAATAAAGGTGGCCCCATTTCATCTTACAGTCCAAAACCTCTTCCACCACTTGGTGGAGTTCCCCATCCACCTTCAGGGGAGGTGGAGCTGGAGATCAAGGTCTCCACCTTGTGGGTCCAGGGTCCATCTTTACCAGACTGAAATGGAAAACAAGATGAACGTGTTGTAAGTTCTTTGGCAAGTCCAGTTCCACAGCCACTCTGTTAATGGCTCTTACCACCTTAAAAAGCCCAATGTATTTCCAATCCAGTTTCTTCCCAGGCTGTAACCCCATCAAGTTTTTAGTGGATATGTACACTGAGTCCCCAGGGTTAATGTCCCACTCCAGGACTCTATTTTTGACTGCCTGGGCTTTATCATCCTCTTTCACCTTGGCTAAAATCTGTTGAATAAGAGTCCATTGTTTGGCTAACTCCGACCACCAGGCTCACGGGTCCCCAGGCCTGGTGGGTTCCCCCACAAGTGTAAGAAGGGGGGTCCCCCATACCCATGTACCACTTTGAATGGGGTGGTCCCCGTGGAGTTATGAACAGAGATACTGTAG
Organism: Gekko gecko; assembly: GCA_029375565.1. Lineage (NCBI taxonomy): Eukaryota > Metazoa > Chordata > Lepidosauria > Squamata > Gekkonidae > Gekko > Gekko gecko. The sequence continues at coordinate 228,840,333 of JAPDNY010000002.1, forward strand.
CTATATTCTGCATATGAAAGAAAGTCCAGCCAGTTATCCTGTTGATAGTTAATAAGAACATAAGAGAAGCCAATGTTGGATCAATCCAATGGCCCATCCAGTCCAACACTCTGTCACACAGTGGCAAAAAATACCAGGTGCCATCAGGAGGTCCACCAGTGGGGTCAGGACACTAGAAGCCCTTCCACTGTTGCCCCCCCTAGCACTAAGAACACAGAGCATCACTTGCCCCAGCCTAAGAGTTCCTATCTATACCTTATGGCTAATAGTCACTGATGGACCTCTGCTCCATATGTTTATTTAATTCCCTCTTGAAGCCATCCATGCTTGTAGTCTCCACCACCTCCTGTGGCAATGAATTCCAAGTGTTAATCACTCTTTGGGTGAAGAAGTACTTCCTTTTATCTGTTCTAACCCAACTGTTCAGCAATTTTGTGGAGCGCCCACGAGTCCTTGTATTGAGAGGAAGGGAGAAAAGTACTTCTTTCTCTATCTGCTTTATCCCATGCATAATATTATAAACCTCAATCATGTCACCCCTCAGCCGTCATTTCTCCAAGCTAAAGAGCCCCAAGCATTTTAACTTTTCTTCATAGGGAAGGTGTTCCAACCCTTTTATCATTCTAGTTGCTCTTTTCTGCATTTTTTCCAATGCTATATCCTTTTTGAGGTGTGGTGACCAGAACTGTACACAATACTCCAAATGAGGTCGCGCCATTGATCACTCTATTAAATACAAATACAAAAAAACTTCACAAAAATCATAGCTAATAGATTGAAACAGGTTTTACCAGATTATATTGAAAAAGACCAAACAGGGTTCCTCCCAAATAGAAATATTACAGAAAGTTTACGAAAAACTATTAATTTGATCCAACGTTGTGAAAACTCTAAAAAAGGAGCCTTTCTCCTGTCGTTAAATGTGGGGAAAGTCTTCGATAGTATAGATATAAACTTTTTTTAAAAAACTTATTGAACTAATGGGATTTGGTGAAAAATTTCAAAAAACAATTCATGCCCTCTATGCAAATCCCACGGCTAATTTAAAATTTAATAACTATATCTCCAACGAAATATATTTACAAAGAGGAACAAGACAGGGATGTCCCCTATCTCCTTTGCTGTTTATTTTGGCATTGGAACCACTTGCAGAGAGCATAAGGAAAAACAAAAAACAGAAGGAATAAAAATAAATCAGAATTTAAGTGATCATTATATGCAGATGATTTAGTACTATATATCACAAATCCCCTGGAATCTTTAAAAGAATTGCAAAAAAATATAGAAAACTTTGGAGAAGTCTCAGGTCTTAAGTTCAGCAAAGACAAATCACTATTTCATCCTATAAATTTAGAACAACCTTTTTTAAAAGATAATACAGGAAAATTTAAACTCCAACTTTCAGAAGAACCCTGGAGATATTTAGGTATACATATCCCATTTAATTCTGAACAATTATTTGAATGCAACTTCAAAAAATTACATCAAGAAATAAAGACCCTTTTAAAATCTTGGAATAATAAGTTGTTAAGTTGGACAGATAGATTGCATCTAATAAAAAACTTTATTATACCAGAATTTTTATTTCTTTTTAGAGCCCTTCCAATACAAATACCCAAAAAGATTATTAAAGGATAGCAAAGTGAACTGAATAGGTTTTTTTGAAGTAATAAAAAACCAAGAACAAATTATAAAACACTTTTTAGATCATCTACTTGAGGAGGCTTTGATTTCCCTAATTTATATACTTACTACAAAGCTGCAAATTTGGCTGCCTTGATTAAAGCCACAACAACACTTAGCCCCCCAACCCGGGCACAAATTGAATTAGACTCAATGCCTAATAATTCCTTATATGATCTATTATGGAATCCAGAAATAATAAAAAATGAAAAGATATTCCCAGTAAAATTTTAGCTCATTCTCTAGATTTATGGTCTAAAAGACAGAAATTATTAGCACCGGATATTTCATTTCAAGGGTCATATACCAATCAACCATGGTTTGGCCCTGCAGAATTTAATTCATGGCAACAAGCAGGCATTACCAGAATAGCACATCTTTTGGGAAAAAATAGAATAATCAAAAAGGACAAATTAGAACAGAAATTACACCAAAAAATACACTGGTACAAATATTTGCAATCCCCACAATTGAACGTGACAAGAAGTAGAGAAATGACTTCCTTTGAATCAATGTTAAATGAAGCTAATGAGCAAGCACCTGGTCTGATAACAAAAATGTATCATTTTTTGAATCAATTAGATCAAGAAGTAACCCTGTATCAAAAGCAGTAGAAAGTGGATTTGAATACTGACTTAACACAAGAAGAATGGCTTTCAATTTAAACGCACCAAGCCAAATTTCAAAAATATTTTCTGTCAAGCTACAAGCCTTTAAAATCTTAGTACAATGGCACATTCCTCCTACAACACTATATAGAATAAATAACACCTATTCTCCTAATTGTAGAAAATGTGACTGACAGCAAATTTTATACATAATTGGTGGACATGCCCTTTTATTACAGACTTTTGGACCCAAATTGTAATAAACATTAAAAATATTACCTCTGTTTCTTTATCATTAAAACCAGATGTGATACTACTAGAGAATTGTGGATCGATATAAATAACAACAATGCAAAAAGAAGGAATCTCAATATTATTAACTATAGCAAAATCGTCAATTGCCTTAAAATGGATAGATAAAGAGGCTCCAACTATTCAACACTGGTTAATGAAGATATGGGAATATTTTATTTTGTATAAATTGTCATTTACATTGTGTAATAGTTCAGTGACGCAATACCAAAACAAGGTAGTAAAAATTTTGTATCCGATAATAAGCTACTCAGAAGATATAGATATTCTCCCACAAAACTCTTTGTACCAAGATCTAATTTATTTTAAAGGCTTCTTTTCCTTTGTGTATTTAAGTTACCTATATTCTATATCTGTATCCCTATGGTTATTTATTTGTTAAAAAGTTAAAAATTGTTAATTAAAAAAAAGAACTCCCTGACTGACCAGCTCCCATGCTTCAAACCCCAGAGGCTTGCTCCAGCTCTAGTGGGTCTTTGTATTGTTGGTGGAGGACCTTCATGAAAGCGTTCACATCTCGGAAGTTCTGGGCCCCCCACATTATACAGTCCCAAAAACCGGACAGCCGCTTGGTCTCGCAGCCATGACCCCAGGTAATCTACCCAGTGTTTGTCTAAGGCAAAGGTATGCCCCCACTCCCTCAGGAACTTCTGGACCTGGAGCTTCCCTGGGGTCTTGTTGAAAGTGTCTTCGAGTGCATCTTGAGGGGCCACAGGGCCTGGACGTGGAGGGGGTAGTTCCCCCGGAGGGGCCTCACCACCCCAAGGGGGGGCCTTGGGCATCTCTTCCTCCCACCCGCAGCCCTGAGCCACGAAGCTCCAGCTGTAGCACATCCTGGATAGCATCCATTAGGGCCTCCAGGGAGGCCTGGGTGTCCCTGCACAGTGATCTCCGCCTGTAGCTCCTCTCGAACATGTCAATCTCCATTTCTTCTAGATGGCATCTCTTGGTGTCAGCTCTAATGACCATCAAGCACTCAAGGTCATCACGGAAGATCCCAGAGACCTGACGACAGTCCCCCTCTGATCGCCATCACCAAATACCCATGGCCCCCACAGAAAGGGTAGCCCAGTCTGGGGCATCCCACCATGCCAGCTTGAACCGTGGCTGTTTCCATTTCACATCTCTCCCCTTAGGCCCCTCTGCGGGTTGAGCAGAGTTCTTTTTGGGGTCGGGTGACTTCGAAGGGGTTTTTTGGTTCGCCTTCCTCTCATTGTGGTTGTGGTGCTCCAAGTCGAAGGAAATGCAGTTCTGACACTATGTCAGGTCTTGAAGAAACTTGCTCCCAACAACACTCTCTTGGCAATGATTTGTTTATTGAGAGATAAAGAGGTTTCAAGCATAGACAAATCTGTGTCAGGACGGGCTCCCTTGGTGCCAGTTCTCATATTATATGTCATTCAAATGCCCCCCCCCAGTGACCAGTCCAATCACACCCATACATCCAGCCCACCAAAATCTAGGGTGCTTCACTTCCCCTCCCCCAGCACCTGCAAGCCTATGGTTACATTATCTAGCAGTGTCTGGTACTCAAGGACAAGCATGTATACTTCCCACAATGAGGAGGCCCCACATGGACACAGTTACAAGCCAGAGCAACTCTCAGCAAAGCAGCTCCATGCACGCCCCTCCACACTCCCCCCCCCCAATTCCCAGCTAGAATGAAACAGGGCAGTGAGCCACAGATACCAGGGCCAGACAGTTAACAAACACATGGCAAATGAGGACCCAGTTTGACAGATGCCTCCCAAAAGGAGATCTGTATGAGGCAATAGAAGGAAAACTCCAAGGGACAGACCTTTCTCTCTAAGTCTTATTCTGCCAAAAAGCAAAGGAAACAGTTAAAGAGAGCACAGACACATCCAATCATTCGCCAATATACAAAATGCTTTCAACCAGCAGATTGCCTCAGATCCCTCACGATCTCCAAACATCGGAGAATCTTTACTGTTGCACACTTTAATGTTCTACCCTGAGCCCTCCTGGAAGGCAGATACCATTGTATCCCACTCTCTCAATGGCTCTGCCCATGTCAAGCAGGGAAAATAGAGTCTATTGAACACGTTATGCAGCATTGCCCATTTTACAACAATATCCAACCTCAATATGTAGCTCCAATTCTATCAACTTTACCTGGAAAATCTGAACAACAGTACGTTTCCCTCCTTGCAGACTTTTCCCAGGAGACAGCGAATAAAGTTGCAAAATTTTGTCTTTGGGCATGTGTGATACGCAAGCACCTGATTGAAGCCCAAAAATAGCCTCTCAGTCAGAAGAATGTACCTCTTCGACATCCCATAATTTCTGCTCAATGTTAAGTCCCCGTTGCACTGCATGTTCCCCTTACCCTTTTATCCCTTTTTTTTTATTTCCATTTCTTCTCTTATTATTATTGCCGATCCTTCAGAGCTGATTTTGTATTGCGGATTCCCACTTTCATATTCTAGTAGCCAAGTTGGCAAAATCTGAGGATACTTAAATCTGGTGACCAGAGCTGTGAACAGACAAGACACATCTTTCTACAAACCTGAAAAATACACCATGTTTGCAGAAAAATCTAAAATCTAAAAAAAAAACAGGGAAGGGTTAAGTAATTAACACAGCAACGTTGCACAAACTGATTAAAGAGTAGATAAAGGTTTATTTAGGAGGAGGAGGAAGATAAAGAGGAGGAAGAAGAAGATGACGACAAAGAAGAGGAAGAAGAGGAAGACGACAACGAGGAAGACGAGAAAGACGAGGACAAGGAAGATGAGGAAAATGACGACGACGACGAAGATGACGACGAAGATGACGACGAAGATGACAAAAAAAAGGAGGAGGAGGAGGAAGAGATTGGATTTATACCCCGCCCTTTACTACCCAAAAGAGTCTCAGAGCGGCTTACAAACTCTTTTCCCTTCCCCTCCCCACAACAGCCACCCTGTGAGGTAGGTGGGGCTGAGAGAACTCTGACACAAACTGCTCTTTCAAGAACAGCTGTGCCAGAGCTTGTGGCTGACCCATGGTGACATCAGCAGGTGCAAGTGGAGGAGTGGGGAATCAAAACCGGTTCTCCCAGATTAGAGTCCGCACACTTAACCACAGCACCAAACTGGCTCTCCTACAACACTCATTCCTACATACTTGCTAGGAAAGAGGAGAGACAGAGATAGGTTCCTAACTACATCTCTAGAGAGTTGAGTGTGGCACTTTGAGAAGAAGGGGGAAATTGCCCTAAGAGTAGCAATCTGGGGACAAACAAGGAATGACACTTGACAGAAGAGAAGGTGCTGACCTCATTATCCTATCTAATTGTCTTCCTGCTGCCCCTTTCAGGGCCTTCTTCTCTTCTCCTTTGTACACCCCTTCTCAAGGTCTAGTGTACAAAGTCCACAAGATAATCTTCTTATGTAGACTTTCAAACTTTTCTTGAGAAAGCGGTTTAGTAAGTGCATCTGCAATCATTCCATCTGTAGGGCAGTATTCCAATTCAACAAGCCTCCCTTCTTGCATATTTCTTACTAGGTGATGGATGCTTCACATTCATGTGCCTAGTTCTTGAGTTGATCTTCTCCACTGGTGCAAGTTTTATACATCCTTGGTTGTCTTCAAAGAGTTGCACTGGTTTGGGCTCCTCTATCTTAAAACCTTTTATTAGTTGCAGAATCTATTTCAGTTCTCTGAATGCTTCTGCTGTGGACACTTATTCAGCTTCAGCTGTGGATACAGCTACAGTCCACTATAAAAGAATAAGTGTCCACTGGCTAACTTTCTGTCTGTAGTATCTCCTGCCCAGTCTGCATCCATGTATTACACCAGTCTGGGATTGTCACTTGTTGGTAACTTTAGTTTAACTTGTGCAGTGCCATGCAGATTACAGGGTATCAATCTGTGACACTTAATTTTGCTCATTTAATATTTTTAAAAATGCTTTATCAGCACACATGTGGGCTGTAGTCCTGGAATCAAGAAACCATATATCACTTTTTGTGGCTCCTGGTGATAATATAAAACGTTTCTTTATGAGTTGCTCCTTAAATTTGATTGGAGCCTTTTTGCTACTGTTCCTCCCCCCCTCCTTTGGAAAAGGCTTCTCTCTGGTTAACGTTAGAACAATTCCTCTTAATATAGCCTTTCTTCCCACAGAAGAGGCAAATTTTCTTGCCTTTGTTATTTATATGCAAAGCCATTTGGCTAGTCTCTGCTCTCCTTAATTCCCATCCATCATATTCTTCCTCAAGTTGATTGATAACGCTTTGGAGCAACAAATCATTCTTTGATTCAATTTGAGACACTGTATTTTCATATGATTCTGGCAGGCTGATTAAAATTAACACAAACATATCCTCATCTGCAATTTACTTTTCTCCACTTCTCAACTGCTCAGCTAATTCCAGCATCTTGCATTCTTATGTTAGAGAAGTGTTTCTGAAGGTAGAGCCAACTTTTTAAGGAAGATTTCACATGCAATCTTTTCAGCTCAACCCAAACAGCTTTAGCAGTTGGCATCTTAATGACTCTTAATACCTGTTTGTCTTTTAAATCAGTGATAATAGGACCTCTTGCCTGGTCACTCTTGGTGTTCCATGCAGTCTGTTGCTTTATACCATCAGCTGGGCAGTTAGTCTGGATAACAGTCCACAAGCCTTTCTTGATTAGATGGATCTTCATTCTTTCTCTACAAATTGGATAGTTTCTCTTTGTGACTCTATCAAGTGCACCACAGAAGGCTGCCACTTTATTCCTTTGCTCTTGTCTGCTCACGCCAAAAGCCTCTAGCAATCTTTCTACCTTTAATCAGATGCGCTTAATCTGGGCCACCGTAACCCATTGGCAGAGTAATTAACACAGCAATGGTGCACAACCTGATTAAAGAGTAGATAAAGGTTTATTTAGGAACTGACATACTTGATAGGAAAAAAGAGAGACAGAAATAGGTTCCTAACTACATCTCTAGCAGAGAGAGAGGAAGAGGCTGAGTGAAGAACTTCCAAGAAGGAAGAAATTGCCCCAAAGATTAGCAATCTGGAGACAGACAAGGAATGACACAACAGAAGAGAAGGCGCTAACCTCACTGTCCTATCTAATTGTCTTTCTGCTGCCCCCTTCAGGGTCTACTTCACTTCCTCTTTGTACATCAGACATTGTCTTTTCCAACATTAAGAAACCCAAAATGATAAAAGGAGCACACAGCCACAGCATTCTATGCTTGGTTTCAGTCAATAAAAGGCAGAGGGAAAGGGCAGGGCCCTTTCCAGGGCTGTTTTGGCCTTTGAAAGAGGACTTATCTGCACCAGGCCTGGCAGCAACCACGGGGTGATTTGATAGCACCTGACTTGCATGACCCAAGTAGACCTGGCTGTTTGCTACTCTTCAACCACAACCACTTTATGAAAAATAGTATGGTGTAGCAATTACAGCTTCAGAGTAGGGGCTGGGAGACCCAAGTTTGAATCCCCACCTTGCTGCAGAAGCTCACTGGGTGATTTGAGCCACTCACATACTTTCAGCCTAACCTACCTCAAAGGGTTGTTGTGAAGATAAAAAGAGGACAGTGATGTAAGCTGCTTTGGTCCCCACTGTGGAAAAATGTGAGGAATAAACCAAGTAAATAAATATAGCTGAAGATGGGAGGCAGATAAAAGGTAGGCTGGTGAATGGCTGAGAACGAAGCAAGGAAAGAGGAGAGCATATGGAGGTTTCTAAGAGGGGGGAAAGGGGAACTAATGTGAGGAAGGGGATACGAGGGGAAAGTGAGGTCTCTGCCCCAAGTCCTTGAGTCACTGCCGTGGAATTGAGCCTCCCCAGTGGCTGGCACCACACAAATGTGCCCTAGTTTTCCTAGGCAGAGGCTACTGGCTGTGGAAGGAAAGTGGAAGAAAGAGGGAGTGATAAAGGTAGGTTTGCTATCAGGTGGGAAGGAAAGAAGAAAGCAGGAGAGGCTAAGGGGGCTTTCAGGGAAGAGGAAGAGGAAATAATGGGGAAGGGGAAATGAGATGCACCCCACAAGTTCTTACAGGTTCACACTTGTCTCATGTTTTCTTTTCAGTGTTCTGAGAAGCTGCATTCTAAAGACCTGACTCTTACCCTAAGTGTGAGGTTGTTCACATTTCCAGCCTTGATGCAGTGCAAGAAAATGCATACAAAACATTAAGTGTCCAAAGAACTTTGATGGTCAACAAGGTTGCCAGTCATCTCTTTAAAATGGCATGGAGATGGAAGAGTCTTAATAAATGAAACAACTTCGGAGCACTTGTTTGGCTGAACATTACCAACTATGAAAGATCATATGACCCTGCATTTAAAAACAATTTTTCAATAGTTGGCATTTTGATGCAATTCCCTTAATAGCTGAACCACTAAGACATAATTCTAACAAGTGCATCTCCAACATGACAACTCCATGAGTGCTCCTGACATCTGAGACTAGATGGGTGGTAACCCAAGGAAAGGTTGTTCACCTATCTCCCTCTATTATTGTCTTCCACCAGCAAGTGAAGACTTTTTTGTTTGGCATTCCCTCACTAACTCTTATTAACCCTCCTCCCTGTTTGTGTGTTTTTATGTATTTATATCTTTTCATTTTGAATGCTTTTAAAATTTTGAAATATTTTAACATTCAGCACCTTAGGGAACCTGAATTGGCTAGAAAGCCACAGAAATGTTTTAAATAAAAAAATATCTGAATCAAAAGAATTTAATACAGTTCAAAACCAGGCATAGATCAGTTAAAACAATAAACAAAAAGTCATAAAATCTGAATACAGGGTTAAAATTGCAATGAACAAACAGAACCCACAATTTTAAAAGAATTTAAAATTTTAATAATTTTATAGCAGAGTTGTAGTTATGCTGGGGGGGGAAGTAGAGTGTACTTCAATCCCTCATTTCCCTTGTAAGCCATGGACTTCCTATGATAATCATAAAACATCTAAGTACTGAATTTCAATTGCACTTTTGACTAATTTCTTGTGAATATTACAGGCTGCTGCAAGAAATCTGGTGCAGGAGAGTGAGATGTGTGGATTTACACCTAATAGGAACTTTTTAATGATTTCAGGGGGGGGAACAAGCTGGAAACCTTTCAAATAACGGTATAATAGTCTTAGTTCAAATTTCCTGATAAAATTGGCAGTGCAGCATTACATGCTCATTCATCTCAACCTTTCCTGCTCCACAAGGGCAGACTCTCTCCATCATTGGAATCTTTTTATATCGTCCTTTCACTATTGCGGAAGGGAGAATATTCCATCTGGCCATGGAGAAGGCCCTTTGATCGGACGGAATGTCTAGCAAGGAAAGATAAGGAGCTGGAGCTAGGATGTAGCTAATGTTCTCTGGGGCCAAAAAAATTGGAGTTCTAATTAAGTCACCCTGCCTTTCAGTGTCCAGGACCCTTTGCTTAACAAGGGCTTTAGCTTGTTCTAAGCCCATTGTTCAAAGAAATTCTGGGGGGTGACCTAACCCTAACGCTAACATATTCAGCTTATAACAGGGGTGGCGAAACTGCAGCTCGGGAGCCGCATGAGGCTCTTTCACACAGTCTAATTTAATGTTAATAAAAAGCAAATTTGCATATTTTTCAATAAAAATGTGTAAAATTTGTTCATGTCTTGCAGCTCTCAAACATCTGACCTTTATTCTGTGTGGCTGTTACGTTAAGCAAGTTTGGCCACCCCAGTAATAAACTGCCTTTAACCAGGAGGATTGACATCCATCAGTAAGATCTTGTGTGGAGTGGAATAAAAAATACACATTTCTGCATCTAACCTACTGATAGCAGGATGTAACTTCACAACAGATCACACTGTGGGCATTCAATATGCCAAAAGATTGTTTTTCCAACCCTCAGGGCCATTTAAGCTGTAAACCACAACAGAGGATAATTCTAGATTATTAGTGCCAACATGAAACCAAATACGCCATGTCTCCCTTCAACAATAACTATGCTAAATGAATACTTAAACAGAACATTTTTCTGATGTCATGAGTGTTACGCAACTCAAAGAAACAAGACTTTGATTTGCCAATAGCCACTTTAATTTTATAATACATAGCAGGGAAACAAGTCAGATCACTACAATTTCATATATAAACCCCTGGACCTAGAAACATGGAATTCTAGGAGACAACTCATACCATGGCGTAGATGCTCACTAAGAAGGGATTTTTAGAAATTCAACCCCTAAGGGAGTCAAAAGGGGTAAAACATGCTCCCCCCCATTGTTTCCTATGTGGCTGCCAGGCTGCTGCCTCCTTGCACCCCCCTCTGATTGGTCAGCTGCAGAGCTCAGTGTTCTGAGGTAAAAAAAAAAACAGTAACAAGAAACTGCAGAGAGCTAACAGTAGCTGAGGAAATCAGGAATGGCCAAGAACCACCTGTGAGGTGCAGCAATGCTGCTGGCCCAGCTTCCCCAATGGCTTCCAACATACTCCCCCCGCCTCCTACACCTGACAGGCAGCTGTCTGTCAGGTGCAGCAGTGGGTGCAGGGCACTTAAAGCCATCAGGAGCCTGCCCCAGCAGTAACGCCTTGGTGATCCTTCCAGCCCAACCTCCACAATGGCTTGCAATACCCCTCCCCTCTCCCCTCCCTACACTGGACAGGTAGTTGACTGTCAGGTGTAGGAGAGGGGGTGGGATGCTTACAGCTGTTGGGAAGGCTTGCCAAGCAGGATTGCCTTAGTGCTGCTCCCTGATGCCTTTAAACACACTCCCCCCCCCAACACCAGAAAGACAGGTGGGTGTCTGTCAGGTATAGGAGCAGGGCCAGGATATTTTAATCCATCAAGGAGGCTGCCCAAGCAGAAACACCTTAGCAATGCTGCTGGGCCAGCCTCCCCAATGGCTTTAGACACACTCCCACCCACCAGGTGCAGGTGCAGGAGCAGAGGCAGAGCACTGAAAGCCTTCGGGGAGGCTGTCCAAGCAGCATTCCCTTAGCAGTTCTGCTGGCCCAGCATCCCTGATGCCATCAGACATTCTACCCCTCCTACACCTGACAGACAACTGCCTATCAAGGGTTGGAAGGGGTGTAGGGTCCTTAAAACCGCTGGGGAGGCTTGCTCAGCATGATTGCCTTAGCACTGCTGCTGCTGGCCTAGCCTCCTTAATGCCTTAAACACAATCCCCCCCCTTACAGCAGACAGGTGTGTGTTTGTCAGGTGTAGAAGCAGGACCAGGGTACTTTAATTCATCAGGGAGGCTGCCCCAGCAGGCCCAGTCACCCCAATGGCTTTAGCCACCCCCCCATCCACTATGGAAATATACCCCAAATTTGTGGAAAAGTGATTTCCTTTATTAGGTTATTTAACTTCTCACAATGTAGGTTCTAGATAACTGGTTTATATGAATTTGCTGAATATCTGATTGCTTGGATGTTGTTTTGAATATGTAGTTATGTCCCACTCCTTAAATGTAACATAGAAGAGAAGCATTTTTGTTAAAAAGGTGAGGTATGCCCTGCACCTCCCCCCAAAAAATTTCAATGCCCAGGCCAAACCCCTGCACCAAGAAACCCAAAATAAAGGGAGTGCATTCCTACTATGACATCAACCCCCACTATGAAGAGTTTTCTGAGAAACACGACTCCTAACATGGTAAAAGGGGGCAAAATGTGTTCCCACAATTGTTTTCCTTGTGTCTGACAGGCTGCTGACTCCTCCCCCCTGGATTGGTCAGCTGCGTAGCTCAGAGTTCTGAGGTAAAACCTGCATGCTTACACTACAATCTTCTCCATTAGAATTCCTACAACAAATGTTACATTTCAGACTTCGCATCATCAATATTATAACTGGATTTATGGAACTTAAATTGCATAGCGAAGCACAGGTATCAGGCTAGTTAACTATAAAATAGAACAACAACAACAACCAGTTAGAAAAAACAACCACAAACCACAAAGACCAAACCATAAACAAACTACTTTCATACCCTTGAGTAAGCCCCATCTCTCTCTGGGTTTCCTCCAAACACCTTCAACAGATTCTCAATAACTCAACTACAATGGTAGATATTACTTTCAGTTCCTACTTGAGAGCTGAAAAGATTGACAAAGCAAAAGGTGAGTTTATTCATTCCTTTTATGACTAACTTTTCTGTCAAATAATAACCAAAACTTGTATCAGCATTATGTGCAATTTGTCCAGCACTGTCACTCTGCATGGCTTATACTGCATGGCTTATACTTGAAAAGATGCCTTGTGTGAATGAAACCAACTTCCCAAATTGGACTTTGTCACACAACATAGCTACATGCAAGAAAGAATTCTCCCCTCCATTTCCCATTCCTCTCTTTGCTGAGGCTGATCACTTAGGCTTTGACGCCTGGCCTGGCTACATTCTTTAAATTTTGTTACATCCAGCCTGATGTAGAGTTCTGGTAAACTCAAAAGCTTGCACAGTGTTTCCTGTGTTAATTTGGTTGGTCTTAATAAAAGGTATTAAACAGATTTTGTTCTTTGTTTTTAGATCCTGCATGGACCAACATGGCTGTACGACTTTTTTTCTGCCAAGAGACGGAATCGTCAACAGAATGAAGCAGACCTGAATAACGACTGTGTTCACCACAAATGGTAATAGTAGATTAGAATAGTAAATTGTAATGTAATGACTAGTAGAATGTAATGTAATTTTGAATAGTAGATTGGAATGCATTTCTCTGTTCTGTGGACAGGGGACATAACTCTACACAGCCAGTCACCCCACCTCAAAGAAGAGGATGCTGCAAGGTTGCCTCCACGCTTGAGAGGAGATGGATGGAGCATAATAGGAGGATCTCAGTCAATTACTCTCAGCATTCCACTATTAAGAAGAGTATATCTGCCCATCAATCTCCCCAGAATTAAACCCAAACAAATAATGACCATATAAACTAAGCTTGTTATTCCAGTTTGGTCCTTGCATCTGTCACACTACTTTATTACGCTGTATGCTAATTCACTGCTCACTCTCTACCTATATGTATGGACTGGCAACTTCCATTTCAATGTATCTGAAGAAGTGTCCATGCACACAAAAGCTTATACCTTGAATAAAACTCTGTTGGTTTTAAAGGTGCCACTGGACTAAAAAAAAGGTTCTGCAGTTACAGAGGTAATAATTGATTTATGGCTGTCTTTCTGTGCTAAGGCTTCACCTTTCCATGGCTGGACTAGCTGGTCACTGAACTCCATGAATGAAATTCAGCCACACAAACATGCTCTGCAGTTGTCTTTCTCTTACCTACTTCCTCTCCCTCACACACACCAACAGAGGCTCATCTAATAATTTAAGTAAATATTTGGACAAAGGTGAGCAAGAATTTTCGAAGATGGATGGGCTTTCTCACAGACCAAACTGGGACAGAGTCCCCAAAACAGAGGAAGAACAAGTCATGGCAACAGCATCTGGTTGGTAGCATTTAAGAATTTATTGCCAAAACTAATTTTTAAACTTCAGATTATTTGCTCATAAATCAAGGTGTTTTCATTCAGAGAAACAAACACATACATCTTTGTGATAGATATTGGAATGCTTCTGACCACACACACACAAAATTCAACTATGGCACAGCCACAATTACAGCAAAATGCCAAGATATGCCACTGCAGATCAATTTTAGTAAGATAATTCCAGTCATACTTGAGACAATTGGATTCAGATTTCTGGAAGCATAAAGATAAGCTACTTATTCCTCAAAGTGTTGCAACATTTCCACACAAAGTTTTTTAAATTAATGCAACTACATTTGCCTCTCGCATTTTACACTGTGCAAGTACTTATACTTAACTATGAACTACTAGCACACATCAATCTGTACCGGATACCAGGAGAGAAATACAAGCCATAAGATGTAGCAGATTTGCACTGTTCCACTAAGACAGCTTGCTCCACCTTCAGTTAAAACAAATGTGCTTATGAAGGTGTGTGTGTGTGTGTGTGTGTGCAATACCTTCTTAATGGATGTCTACATGCTGCTTCTCCAGGATCTTGAAAAGGATACCATAATTCCCTGAAGGAAATTGTGCTGGAATCTTAGGCTGTGGTCACACAGGAAGGTAATTCCGCTTTGTTCCCGCTTTAATTTAATCCAGGAATATTTTTCTTCAGGTTGGGCGATTAGATGCAGCCGGCCCCTCTCTTCTACCACCTGCTCGTCTGAAAATCCTTCCCCTCTCTCCGCCGCCTGCCAGCCCACCCGGGCGGCCCAGGAGACAGCTTGAGGACTCAGCAGCACTTCCTGAATCTCTCCCAGCAGAGGGAAGCCCAGCAAAGACCAACGGCCCCAAGATCCCAGCAGGGTCCGCTCCACAGAAGCCCTCTCTCCGCTGCAGCCGCTGCCAAACCCAAGGGTGCACAAAACCGCTGCCACTGTCTCGCACTCCCTGCACCGCCACCGCCTCCTCTTCCATCTTCCCTCCCTTCCGAAGCCTGCAGCAGCAGCAGCCACCATTGTCACCCAGAGCACCTTGCAGAGGACTTTGCCGTCCATCCGGCCCATGCGCCTGAATGTTTAAATGGTGAATTGCCCATGAGCTCAAAGGCAGAAGTCTGGGGGGAAAAATCTCATCGTGGAGAAAAACGGTCAGACGGCCCTAATCGCAACCACTGCGATAGATGGCTGTCCAGATAGGCGAAATCGCACGTTCAAAGTGCGAGTACAAGGAAAACACTTGATTTTCCAATGGGCAGGAAAAACCACGAACATTGCACAAGTTAGCCAGCTTCATCATGAGAGGTGGATCGGCCTATCTAGTCAGCAAATTTAAATGCAGGAGGGAATGGCAGCAGAACCCGATCATACAGACCATGTGACCTCACCCTTATAGTAACAAAAAAGAGTGCTTTCTATACAGCAGGAGCAAAGCTTACATGTGTTAGCATTTCATTCTCTTCAGATGCAGCAGCACATCACTGGATCCACTAAGATGTTTCCTTTCTGCCTCCGGGCTATGTGCTGCAACACTACAGTATCATTTTCATCTGACAACCATTAGAAGGCCTTGACAGATTTGGTACATTTCATTTTTTAAAAAAATTAAAACAGTGGAAGGCCTTTTCAGGACCAGTATTCCCTACCTTAGTTCTGCAAAAATATGAGAGATAAGATGGTGACCAATAATTTTTCCTCATTATTTGATCAACACCTAGCACTGTAAATTCATTTTATATGTAGCCAGAAAGATCACCATAAATGCTCTGATTAATATAATAACAATATTTACTAATATTGTCCAAACTCCTTTAACACTGTAATGCTTAAAATCAAAACAGCCAAATCTCTTCCTCCTCACAGTACTCTTATTTCATAAGCAATTGTCTGTATACATCTGATTTAACTCTAACACCTCACCACTCCCACTCCCCCCCACAAATATATAATCTCTCAAAAAAAATCTTACACTAACACAATACTATTCTTGGACAGTCTACTACACCATTCCAGTGGGAGAGGGAGCTTATGTCACTCAAAATTTTTTTTACCATTCTCCTGGGAAACAAACAGAAAATGCATTAAAAAGCATATATAATTTACTAGCACACAATACTCCCTCATGGATCACTGCCTTGACATGGCGAGGGGGCTTGCATGGTTCGATGAGGCTGTGGGCTATGCCATGGAGGGCCACCCAGGACAGACAGGCCACAGCAGAGAACTTAGATCAAGTGTGATCCACTGCAGAAGGAAATGGCAACCCACTCCAGTATCTTTGCCAAGAAAACCCCATGGAGAGTGCAAAAGGCTAAAAGATATGATGCTGGAAGATGAGCCCCCAGGTCGGAAGGTGTCCAATAAGCTACTGGGGAAGAGCAGAGGGCAACTACAAGTAACCTCAGAAAGAGTGAAGCGGCTGGGCCAAAGCCGAAAGGATGCTCAGTTGTGGATGTGTCTCATGGTGAAAGAAAAGTCCAGTGCTGCAAAGAACAATACTGCATAGGAACATGGAATGTAAGATCTATGAATCAAGGTAAGCTTGACGTGGTAACAAATGAGACGGCAAGACTAAACATGGACATCTTGGGAATCAGTGAACTAAAGCAGACAGAAACGGGCGACTTTAACTCAGAAGACCATTATATCTACTACTGTGACCAAGAATCCCGTAGAAAAAATGGTGTGGCCTTTATAGTCAACAAGAGAGTGCGAAAGGCAGTATTAGGATACAATCTCAAAAACGACAGAATGATCTTGGTCTGAATCCAACGCAAACCATTCAGTATCACAGTAATCCAAGTCTATGCCCCAGCCACTGATGCAGGAGAGGCTGAAGTGGACTGGTTCTATGAAGACCTATAACACCTCATAGAACTAACACCAAAAAAAGATGTCCTTATCATCATAGGGGACTGGAATGCTAAAGCAGGAAGTCAAAAGGTAACTGGAATAACTGACAAGTTTGGCCTTGGAGAAGTCGGACAAAGGCTAACAGAGTTTTGTCAAGAGAACATGCTGGTCATAGTAAACACCCTCTTCCAACAACATAAGAGGTGACTCTACACATGGACATAACCAGATGGGCAACACCAAAATCAGAATGACTATATAATTTGCAGTCAAAGATGGAGAAGCTCTATGCAGTCAGTAAAAACAAGACCTGGAGCTGACTGTGGCTCAGATCATGAGCTACTCATTGCAAAATTCAGGCTTAAACTGAAGAAAGTTGGGAAAACCACTAGGCCATTCAGGTTTGACCTAGATTGCATCCCTGATGAATTATACAGTAGAGGTGAAGAATAGGTTTAAGGGACTAGATTTGATAAGAGTGCCTAAAGAACTATGGATGGAGATTTGTGACATTGTACAGGAGGCAGCAATCACCGCCAAAAATACAAGAAAGCAAAGTGGCTGTCTGATGAGGCTTTACAAATAGCAGAGGAAAGAAGGAAAGCAAAAGGCAAAGGTGAAAAGGAAAGATTTACCCAACTGAATGCAGATTTCCAGAGAACAGCAAGGAGAGATAAGGAGGCTTTCCTGAATCAACAATGCAAAGTAATAGAGGAAAACAATAGAATGGGAAAGACTAGAGATCTCTTCAAGAAAATTGGAGAAATCAAGAAAACGTTCCATGCAAAGCTGGCCATGATTAAGGAAAAAATAATAGGGACCTAACAGAAGGAGAAGAGATTAGGAAAAGATGGCAAGGATACACAGAAGAACTATACAAGAAGAACCTCAATGTCCTTGACAACCACGACGATATAATCACTGACCTCGAGCCAGACATCCTGGAATGCGAAGTTAAATGGGCCTTAGAAAGCATTACTAACTACAAAGCTAGTGAAGATGACAGTATACCAGCTGAGCTATTCAAAGTCTTAAAAGATGATGCTGTTAAAGTGCTGCACTCAATATGCCAGCAAATTTGGAAAACGCAACAGTGGCCACAGGATTGGAAAAGGTCAGTATATATTCCAATCCAAAAGAAGGGCAATGCCAAGGAACGTTCAAACTATCACACAATTGCACTCATTTCACACGCTAGCAAGGTCACGATAAAGATCCTACAAGCTAGGCTCCAACAGTACGTGGATAGAGAACTGCCAGTACAAGCTGGATTTCGAAGAGGTAGAGGAACTAGAGATCAAATTGCCAACATTTGTTGGATTATGGAGAAAGCAAGAGAGTACCAGAAAAACATCTACTTCTGCCTCATTGACTATGCTAAAGCCTTTGATTGTGTGGATCACCATGAACTATGGCAAGTCCTTAAAGAGATGGGAGTACCAGACCACTTCACATGTCTCTTGAGAAACCTGTATAAGGATCAAGAAGCAACAGTTAGAAACGGAAATGGAACAACTGATTGGTTTAGGACAGGTAAAGGAGTATGACAAGGATGTATACTGTCACCTTGCTTATTTAATTTATATGCAGAGTACATCATGCAAAATGCTGACCTGGATGAATCACAAACCGGAATTAAGATTGCTGGGAAAAAGATAAATAACCTCAGATATGCAGATGATACCACTCTAATGTCAGAAAATGAAGAGGACCTGAAGAGCCTCTTGCTCAGCATGAAAGAGGAGAGCACAAAAGTTGGCTTGAAACTCAACATCAAAAAAACTAAGATCATGTCATCCGGCCCCATCACTGCTTGGCAAATAGAAGGGGAAGTAGTGACAGACTTCACGTTTCTGGGATCCCAGATCACTGCAGATGGTGACTGCAACCATGAAATTAAAAGACACCTGCTCCTGGGGAGGAAAGCAATGGCAAACCTAAACAGCATGATAAAAAGTAGAGACATCACCCTGCCAACAAAAGTCCATATGGTCAAAGCAATGGTATTCTCAGTAGTAACGTATGGCTGTGAGAGTTGGACTATAAGGAAGACCGAGAGCCGAAGAATAGATTCTTTTGAACTATGGTGCTGGAGAAGACTCTTGAGAGTCCCTTGGACTGCAAGGGGATCAAATCAGTCAATCCTAAAAGAAATCGATCCTGACTGTTCCCTGGAAGGCTAGATACTGAAGCTGAAGCTTCACCAAATGGCCACCAAATGAGAAGGGAGCACTCACTGGAGAAGACCCTGATGCTGGGAAAGACTGAAGGTCAAAGAAGAAGGGGACGGCAAAGGATGAGATGGTTAGACAGTGTCACCAATGCAACAAACATGAAATTGAGCAAACTTCAGAGGATGGCAGAATACAGGAGGGCCTGGTGTGATCTGGTCCATGGGGTTGTGATGAGTCGAAATCGACTGTGTGACTGAACAACAACAAAAACACACCATTATTAAGTTTTAAATAAAACTGTTTTATAGAAGCTTAACAGAAGTCACAGGAGTTATCACACTTTGTTTTCTAAGTGTTAACTATGTTCAAGAAAAAAAATCAAGAATTCCAAACTAACATGTTCCCCTGGGCGAGAAGCTTAAAGAAAAAAACCTTTTTAAGTCAATCATCAAGATGCGAACACAAGTGTTTTCTATAATTGCTTTCTAGTTAATGTCTGAAGGCAATGAACTATGAACAAACAAGTTCACAGAATGATTTTCTCCCTCCGTAGCCCCTCTAAAAGCTGTTATGGAGGTATGTAGAACACAAAAATGGAGGGGACTGCCACTTGAGGGAATATTAGCAGTCATTACTCCCTACCCTGGCGCAAAAGGTTTTCTACAAACAGATCTAAAATCACACAAGAACAGAAAAGGCAATTTCTGGTAATACAGAGGGGCAGTACACCTGCTTTACATGCTAAAGGGCCCAGGTTTCAGTACCTGACTTCTTCAGTTAAAAGGATCAGGTAGGTGATACAAAAGACTCCAATAAAAACTTGCCTGTCAGACTAGACACTGTTGAACTATATGGACCAACTGTTTGACTCCATATAGAGCAGCTTCAAGAAACATCCTCCCTATGAATGGAAGTTTTAGATGCTACTGATCTGGTTGGGATCATTCAGCCACTCAGAACTGGACCTACTCCCCTTATAATCTATAGGGTTGGATCCAGACTAAATTTTCTGCTAGCAGAAGGGGTGGAGGTAATTTCCATTAACTCCGGCCCTTTCTACACTCTCCTTTTAATCCATGTACGCTGCAGTGTCCTCCAAGCAATTCTTCACTAAAATAGAATTCAACCTTCTTTTTATTCCGTTTTTTCCCCCATTCTGCATTACATTACCTCTCTAAAGTGGTCAGCCCAGTTTCAGCCTGCTGTTGCCCTGGGTTACTTGGATGCTGTTTTGCTGTGGACTTAAATTGTCTCGACTTGAACACTGAGAAAATCTGGAGTGGCAGGCAAATGCGGAAAGGACCTCCCTCTTCTTCTGCAAATCCCTTATTTGCATCTCATACTGTTCTGTAGGGTCCTCTATCTCCCAGAAGCAGCATTTTGAGGAGATCAGTGGGAGAGGGGAGGTGTTCTGTTCTACTGACAGAAGTGCCTTGCATGAATGGAAGATTTAGTCTGGATCCAACCCTTAGACTCCTAGACTTTGGACTGGAGGAAAGCCTCAGTGCCTTGTCTTGTGGCAGGATTATATCTTTAAAGGAGCATTTAAGAGAGCCAGTTGGGCGTGGTGGTTAAGAGTGGCAGACTCTAATCTGGAGAACTGGGTCTGATTCCCCACTCTTCCACATGCAGCCAGCTGGGTGACCTTGGGTCAGTCACAGTTCTCTCAAGAGCAATTGTCTCAGAGCTCACTCAGCCCCACCTACCTCACAAGGTGTGAGAAGAAGGGAAAGAGTTTGTAAGCTGCTCCTTCGGGTAGTGAAAATCAGGGTATAAAAAACAACTCTTCTTCAGGTGCCAAAAAAGTCAACTATTGAAATGTTAGCTATGCTTCTTCTTGTATTTCTGACTTGATAATCTTGCAGTGATTGCAGGACTTGCATTTCTCTATACTCTTGTGAAGTCTTTCAACCAATGACACAAAACAGAACTGGCTATAGAACAGATTCCCTGCTCTAAAAGTCATTTTATACCATCATTAATTTCACAGGGATCCAGATAATATCTAATGGTAACAACAAGATTATTTGTTACCAAGGAATGCTTTCATCTACGTACACAGCCTCAAGGATGAATAGCCGCAAGGAACAACAAGGAACAACCAGAAGCAATCATAGCTTTCATGAAGTTTGCATATCTTCATCCCAGCGTGCAGGGCTTTTTTGGTAGAAAAAGCCCAGCAGGAACTCATTAGCATAATAGGCCACACCCAATAGCAGAAACTCAATAGCCTATTAGACCACACCCATGACAGCACAGCTCATTAGCATATTAGGCCATACCCCATGTTACCAGAAGTGTGGCCATCCAGCCACACCCACCTTTTGCTTCTTATTCTGTTTACCTTGTTTGTTGTCAAAACCCAGGGCTTTTTTGTAGCAGGAACTCCTCTGCATGTTAGGCCACATAGCCCTAATGTAGCCAGTCCTAATGAGTTTCTGCTGTTTGGTGTGGCCTATTATGCTAATGAGTTCCTGCTGGGCGTGGCCAACTTGGGAGCCAGCCAGAACTCCATTCCTGTGCATTCCTGCCCAAAAATAGCCCTGTCAGCGTGTAAGTAATTCTTACTTGCAAAATATTTTCAAGATTTGTCAGCAGGTTAGAAGTAATATTTAAAAGAGGCAGGCAAAAGAGTTTGGCTGATTGCAAGTTACAATAATACATGTATTTTGTTTACATAGATTCTTCCATGGCTAAGGATTTCTCTAACATTATGACTTAAGCAGCAATGATCATGACAGTACTACTCTAGAACATTTTTGTTTAAAAAAAAGGACAACTTTATTTTTCCTATGGTCATGTGGGTGCAACTTAAAAGAGAAACAAGTTTCAAATCAAAGTCTGAACAAAGTTATACACATAACACTGCCATTTTAAAAAAAGGGTAAACAGAGGGAGGGGGGAAAGGGAGAATGGAGGGGGAAAGTTACAGAAATGTAATCTCAGCATGCCCTGACAAACCTGATTGCTCATTATTAGTCTCTTTTCTGGGTAGCTTAAAACATAATGGCTGATGTAAAAAGTGAAATGTCACTGTACTCTTTCAAGCAAAGAATCAAATGAAACGATCTCACTCAACTGTATAGAACTACCATGACCACACACAGAAAGCCCCAAACATTTTTCAAGGCTTTCAATAACATTCTCTCCACATACTCTCAATCCAAAGAGTGCCACTTGTATGAAGTAAAACAGTATTTATTTATTTATATTATTTATAGTCCGCCTTTCTCACTGGAACTCAAAGCAGATTACACATAGTGATTCAATATAATTAACAAGGTGGGATAGTCAATGAGCAATGCAATAGGATTAGGGTTGTATTGGCAACCAAAAATCTTTTAAAAAAAAGGAACTGAAGCAAAGCATAGGAGTTAACATGACACATTAAATCAGATATGTCAAACATATGGCCCGGGGGCTGGAACCAGCTTGTCTAAGGCTCTTATCCAGCCTGTAAGCAACTGGGGGGAAACCAGTCTGAAAGGGGACCAGAAGGGCCTATATTAGGGTATTACACCCCCTGCTGAGGTCCCTCCCTTCCCCAAACACAGGCCCTCCCAGGGTCTTCCTCCAGTACTCCAGGGATTGCCCATAAGGGGCAAGGAGGGCTGGTTTGGCCCCGACCTCTGCTGAGGAAAGATATAGGTCACAGTCAGTGGTGAAGTATCTCCAGTACCTGGCACTACATTTTACGGCACACATGGCCCAACCTGAAATAGAGACATTTATGTCAGATCTGGCCCTCATAACAAATGAGTTCATCACCTCTGCAACTGATGAAAAATTACATAGTAGGTTCCTATTTACAGCAAGCTATAGGGAGTATTATGGACCACATTACTTAATTATTTCTCTAAGTAACTTTGTAAATTATTTTATACAGTGCATTCCTATTGCCTGCATAAAAAAGCTCTCTTGAATAACTGTGTTTGGCACTGTTTGCGTTAAGCAACGAGAGTGGGAGCCTTCCTGACTTCCACAATGGAGAAGGCACATATACATATAATTGTTGATTTTGCCCAATTGCAGGTCAAATTAGCAAAGCAGAGCACGAGGCAAAGGCATTCCTGCAAGTATGAGGGTTCAAGTCATGAAGGCCTTTGTACGTGATAGCTAATACCTTAACTTGAACCAGTAACTGATGGGCAGACAATCAAAGGCTGCAGATAAATCCAATAAGAGCAACAAAGAGGCATTGCCTTCGTCACTATTACACTTTAACAGTCACTATTAGATATTCCAGATGAAACAAAACCCAACACAGAGATCATTTGAGATGCTAAACTGGGGAGGGTACTATTTATGGAGAGAATCAGCTGAGTGAGAATAAATCCTTCCACTCATTTCTCCATTGGAAGTGCTCCCAGCGAAAGTTTTAGTTTCCTTGAGTAACAAGGCAAGTACCAAACAGACATCCACATGGTATGGGAGAAATTAAGCGCTTCTCACTCTGGCCTTGCAAGTCATCTTTCCCAACACTGAATTCTCATGACCTGGGCAAATGAAGGAATAGGATCATTATAAAATCTTGTTCTACCCCAAATACATCCATTAACAATGACTTGAACAATGTGCAACAGACTTGCAAAAACCCAGACCCCCCCAAAAAAACAGATACAGAAGAAGGCAGCAAACTGTCCCTTGAGCACAACTGCCTACAAGACTTCATTACCTACCTCTGTATGTCTTGAATGAAGAGCATTGTATTCCTTCTTCAGTTCTGCTTCCCTCTCTTCCAGTCTGCTAACTGAAACAGATAAAGTTAGCTTATTCAGAAACAGTGTTGACACCAGCAACAGAACCAGAGTCCATTTATATCTATTTCTGACCTTCCAACAGCATGTGAACACCTCTTTGTTCCAAGTAGAATTTGATGTCACTCTTTTAAACTGAACTTATTGCTGCTGATTTGTCTACTAGAGTCCCAGTTCATCTGACCTGTCATCCAGTCAGTAATCCAAGCTGCTCAACTAAAGCCCACTGCAACAGGGCACTACAGGGGAGCCCAAGTGTCCATCTTGCATGGTAAGAATACACCATCCTTGTAATGAACAGAAGGGCAGCTGCTGATGGATTCCTGCCCAGCCAAACCCCTCAAAAATGTCCAACTATTCAATAACCAGCTACATATACTTCTAACCCAGAATATTATGGAGGTGAGAGGTACTCAGAGAAGTAGGGTATAAGATTTTCCATGGAATGGAAAATTTTCCAGTGCTTTATTTCCACAGAAATGTTTTCATTTCATAGTTTCATAAAATTAACAATGAACAGATGCCGTTACCTATACAGTATTAGGCAAATGTGGCAGTTTCAAAGTTGTAATATTTTTAAGGTGATTATCCCTAGAAATTACATGAGACAGTATATTATATTTTACTGATTTATAAACAGGTTGGGGGGAACACAACTGCACATAACAATCCAAATAAGTAGCCAAATTATGACTGGCTGTACAGATCAAATCAAAATTAAAGCTAAAATTTTTATTGCTATATTTTCTCTCACGTGGTGGAAGGGACAGCATTGGCACAAACTTGGCACAGAACCAGCAAGTAATAAGTGATGCTACAGAGAGTGACACTGAAACAGGTGTCCAGTGACCTCCACAGAAAAGAGTTAAATTCCACTGAGTAGACAACTCAGTGTAGTATATCATGTTTGTAGTATATCATGTAGTACAGAACACTCTTTGGGTGTTCTAAAATGAGCATCTCAACTGTTTTCAGTGCCTTTAACTTTTTTTCTTAAATTCAACCAGAAGAGCCATATGACTACTGTACACCCTGTGAACCACCCCTCCAAAAACATATATTCAATACAGAACTTTAATTACCAGACTAATTCTGAGCATGTAGGGTTAGCTCTAGGGGCGTGCAAAAAAAAAAAGCCAGTATTTTTCCACTTGGGGTAAATGAGACCCCAAAAATATTGGTAAATGCCAAATTTCCCCAGTCCGATAACAGTAAAGTATTCAGATAGGGGAAATATTTGGTATTAGCAAATATATTCGGATCTGATATACCCCACCAGAGGGAAAGGATGGAGGCATGCTAAAATGCCTCCTTTCCCTCTGGTAGCCCCAGCAGATTCCCTTGTCAATTTCACTCCCCCCCCCAGCTGTTAGTGAAATTGACAAGGGAGAGCCAAAGCAGGCATGAAAATATGCCTCTTTCCGTCCCTGAGCCTCTCAGCTGCTGCAGAGAAACTCAGAGAGGGTAGGGAAAGTCAGAGGGAGGGAAAGAAAGGCATTTAAATATGCCCCCCACTGGCTGGGGAAGCAAAGGGTAGGCAGGGGCACCTGGAGAAAGTCAGGCAGGGAACCCAGGCATTTAAACATGCCCCTACATTTTCCCTCCCCTACCTGAGTTTCTCTGCAGTAGCAGAGAGGCTCATAGAGGGAAGGAGGCATGTTTTCATGCCTGCCTTTCCCTTCTTCAGCCAACCCACTGCGGTGAGCTCGCTGGGGAAGCGAAGGGTAGGCATGGAAACATGCCTGGGTTCCCTGCCTGCTCTTCTCAAGGTGTAGAAGGTCAGGCAGTGAACCCAGGCATGTTTAAAATGCCTTTCTTTCCTTCCCCAAGATGGGGGAGGGAAAGGAAGGCATTTAAACCGAACAGCTGACTAGTGGCTCAAGCTGTTAGGTTTAACTGACTCCTTGTATTTGGTATAGGAGAATGAACCTGAAAAAAAGCCAGATAATATCAGCTTTTTTGGGTTCAGCTATACCGGTAGCCGAATACAGATCTCTGATAAGGTATTTTTCAGGTATTTTTTCAGTTTGGCTATTGCTGAATGCACACCCCTAGTTGGCTCTCCCCAATGCTGAACCTTTGCCAGACCTTATGTATCTGGAGGGAAAGCGAAGAACTTCCCCAACAGCCTTTTTGCTTGCTCCTCAGCATGAGGCACAGCAGTTTAGAAGAAGAAGAAGAGTTTGGATTTATACCCCGCCCTTCACTGCCCAAAGGCATCTCAGAGCAGCTTACAAACTCCTTTCCCTTCCTTCCCCACAACAGACACCCTGTGAGGTAGGTGGGGCTGAGAGAACTTCTGACAGAAACTGTCCTTGAGAGAACAGCTGTGCCAGAGCTTGTGACTGACCCAAGGTCACATCAGCAGGTACAAGTGGAGGAGTGGGGAATCAAACCCGGTTCTCCCAGATAAGAGTCCGCGCACTTAACCACTACACCAAACTGGCTGAGAGAGTAAAACTGCCAAGGTGCCTGAAAGAGAGCAAGCTGTTCACAGAGAAATAGGAGTAAAACTATCACCATCACCACCCTGCTATGGCCATCTTGCTGTTTTCCTGTGTAGCTACCATGGGTGCAGTGTTTCTGCTCTCTCTTCTGTAGCCAGCCTTCTTTCCTCCTGGAAGCCAACCTGGGTACTGAGATAAATGTGCAGGGGATGGGGGTGTGCTGCATAGGATGGTCTCTTTACTTCCATCCCTAGCACAAAGCCCACAGCTCAAGAAAGCTCACAACTTACCTGTCCTGCAATCTCTGCAGTGGTGGCCAGTGTTCCCTCTAATCTGAGTTAGTGTGAGCTGGCTCATAGTTCTGTAGACTCCGGCTCACACATTTTTGTCTTGGCTCAAGAAGGATGGCTCCAGACCAAACTAATTTATGCAGTAGCCAAATCACTTGCTTGCAACTTTAATACCAGTAGCTCACTAAGTAGAATTTTTGCTCAGAAGACTCCACAGCTTAGAGGGAACACTGGTGGTGGCTGTTTTAAAGAGGAAACCACCTGTCAAATACCAGACCTACAAAGTGTGGCCTTAATCAATTTCCTGGAACATGGGGTGGTTGCCATAGTGTGAAACAGTGCTTAGAAGAGCCACAAGGTGGTATGTCAAACAGCAACAGAAAGAGGATCACTGATATAAGTAAAGTGTAAGCTCTATAGCCTTTAAAGTTTTACAAGTATTATTCCAATAAAAATAAGAAAAAAATAAAGCTTTGAATATACAACATTGTCACACTTGATTTGTACTAATTAAATATTTCAGTTTACATATTTGTTGCTTTTGGGACACAGAATTAACATGGGGTAGTTTAAAAGTTTTGTTTACAAAATAGTCAAAATAAATATGCTAAATTAAACAGCATTTTATTTAGGATGCCGGAAAATTTTCCCATTCAAATCAGTGGGGCTATAAAAGGCAATCAAAGCAATGGATTACTACTAACTTAGCTTTATCAGCCTATACATGTAACATTTAGCAAGGGCGCTAAGAGAAACTGAGAAGGACTGAGCCAGGGTTGTGCTGCATATTTAGATATTTATAAGCTGCATTCACAATCAACCAGGTGGTTAACAGCACAAGATTAAAATATCAACTATGAGTAGTTTTAGTTTTTTAGTTTTAAAATTTACACCACCTTCACTACATATTTTACAATATGTATTTGCACTGATTTGAGTGTTATTTTATTTTATTTATTATAACGGCAACTGCTTCATCCAGTTTGCAATGCTACATCCATTTAATATTTAACATACATGTGGACAGCCCTCTGATTTGCTCTAGGATATTAAGTTCCTGCTTCCTGCTCAGTGCAGCATCAGAACAGACCATACCAAACTTTCTTCTAACAACCACTGGGATGGCTCTCATTGAAAAACCCAAATACCAGTTTGGCAGAGCAGTGTTTACTACCTTCTTCCCCCTGCAGCTTGTTGCTCATCCTGAAAATCCTTTCTGAGGATCAGGGAGCTCTTGTGAACAAAGTGCACCACAGTACAACATCTTGTAGCTCTGAAGCAGTAAACAAGTCTTCAGAAGCCACTCCCAGCCCACTAGCTCACCTACACCCTTGCAGCACTAACGCTGTCAGAGAGCTGCAAGAAAAGAGAAGTGGGAGACTCATGGCCCTTTGTCAGCTATCAACTAAAGAGACAAATGAATAGTTTCAGGATGACTGCCAAGGAATTCGCTGGGAGTTTAGCTCATTAAAACTTGGCTATAAATTCAGCTGGGAGAAACAGCAGTTTGTGGATGCAACAAGTACACTTTGCTACTAAGTACACCTTGCTACTACTGGACCTCTACAGCCTTGAACCTTGGACTGGATCTGACAACTGGCTTTTCTGGAACCCCTGGCCTCGGACTGAACTTGGACTTGCTGCCTGGAACTCCTTAAGCCTAGTAAGGTAAACCTGCTTTGGTAAACCTGCTCTTTGGAACCCATGACTTTTGGACTAGACTTTGGTTACTCTCTGCAACCTTGCCTGTGACCTGCTCTGCTGGGCCCCAGCCTGCGTCTCCTGGAGAAGTACAAGAGGACTATTTGCCACAATTACCTTTCTTCACATACTGTGATGTGCTTTGACCACAAGGGTCTCCCAATCACTACAGAAGATTTTCCAAGATGCTGAGAATGAAAAACAAGAAAAGGTGCATTCAGATGCACTGACTTCTTTTGCAACCTTTGGGATCCATCCCATTATTTATCATGTGACATCTAATTTCCTCAAACATGTTTTTTTTTCTTCATTCACAAGTCATCATCTGATATATATAAAAAGCCCTAATGTATTGGCACTTTCCAGCTTTCCCATTGGCTGTGCTGTGCACTTTACCAGCCATTAGCCCGTCAACCACTACTCAAGAGTACTCGCATGCCGAAAACTTGGCTTCTGGTCGGGGAAAGATGGCAATTTGAAGCACCCTGTAATTACTCAGGGTGGACGGCCATCCTTTTTGACAGTTTGGCTGACATCTGTGCCCAACGCAGCTTACCCCAGGCAGGGGTAAGACAAGCAAGCACGGAAGACCCAAGAGAGAGTTGAGATTGGTGAGAGATAAGCCCTGAAGGAGGCTTGTTCCTTGCTTTGATTCTCTCGCCCAACGTGGGCGTTGCAATCATCTCTAAAGGAAGGAGCCGGGCTGGAATTCCAACTTAAAACCGCCACCCCCCAATCTCTTGAGACAAGAAGGAAGAGTTTAAAGGAAGAAGCATTGCGTACACCTGGAAGAAACAATGAAGGTAACAAAAAAATGTTTCGCTTACTGGGACTAGCAAGGAGCGATCAGTATAACTATCTGGAGAAGCATTGGTAGTAAAAGAACAATAACTGTGTAATTCCCCATGAAGAAAGCTGTTTTTTAAAGTTAAAAACGCCAAAAGAAGAGATTGTTTAATATTCCTGTGGCTTGCGGAGTGATAAGGGGCTGGGAACTGTGCTTGTTAACGCGAGATTTGCCGACTGGGAAGTCCCGATCGAGAGAGCGCACAACCGGAAGTGACGACCACGGCCAGAGGAGACAAGAAGATTCTAATAGACAGGCTCGAGGAGGACTAGTTTCAAAAGAGGAAGTGACGTCCCGGAAACACTGGAGGGCAAGAGAAGTAGACGGACAGGAAGAACCACCAGGAAGTAGTAGACTCTGACCTTATACCACAGAGAAAAGATGCCCGCCATTTTGAGGAAGTCAAAACTTTTAAAACTTCAAACTAAATTTGCTAAGTAACTAGTAAATTTGGCGAGGAGAAATGTAGGCAATCCAGATAAGCATTTAAAGGGCCAAAGAACAAGGTTATTGGACTTTATTTTTATAAGTCTTAGCATTTGGCTGTAACTGCAGTGAAGAGGGTTGGCTAAGCTTTTGTACTGAAATTTTAAAAACGGCGCTAAGGTCAAGGCAGAGAGCGGACTCGTGGTCCTCACCTAGAATGTCAACGAAAAAAGACAAAGATTGGCAACTGGCAATGGAGGCTATGGAAAAAAGGATGATGGAGGTGATACAAGGATTAGGGAAACAAATGGAGACAAACTTAGACAAAGGAGTCACAGAACTTAAGAATGTGTTCAAAAATGAGATTGCAGGAATCACAAAGGAGCTACAGAATCTTACACAAAAGACTACTGATATGGAGAATAAGATGCAAGTAATGGAAAAGAATGTTCAGACAGTGACAAAACAGACCCACAGAATTGACACAATGATGGAGTACAGAGGAATGGAGACACATCTTAGGCTAAGAGGTATTGAAGAGAATCTAAATGAGGATATTTATAATGTAATCATTGAAACATTGTCAGACTACATGAAAATGGAGGAACAAGAAATGAAATACAGTATTGATCTGATCTATAAAGTCAACTCAGCTTATGCCCAGAAGAAAAATTTACCAAGGGATGTAATAGTCCATTTTATAACTAAGAGAATCAAGGAGGAGATTCTTAGAAAACAATTCCAGGATCCATTTGAAATAGATGGGAAACAGATAAGAATTTTGAAAGAGCTGCCAAGGGCAATCATCCAAGAAAGAAATAAATTTAAACAGTTAGCAGACAAGCTGAAACAAAAGAACATGAGATTCAGATAGGAGATCCCACAAGGGCTAAGTTTCAACTTCCAAGGCGTGAGGCACACGATCAAGGATCGAGACCAGATGTTGACATTTATTTTGGACAATGATAAAGATTTTGGAGACAAATAATTGTATACCACCATGAATTTATTTCTTGGAATGTAAATGGACTAAATTCACCCAATAAGGGGAAAATAATTAGGCATTGGTTGGAAAGACAAAAGTGTAATATAATTGGTCTGCAAGAAGTTCATATTAAAAAACAGGATCATAAATTCTTAATCAATAAAAAATTGGGTGAAGAATTTTTTTCATTGGCAATGAATAAAAAGAAAGGAGTGGTATTATATGTTAAAAAAAGAGTTGGAACCTAAAGAAATTTTTAAGGACAAAGAAGGAAGATATATTGCTGTGGAAGTTGTTTTACACGAGAAAAAATCATTGGTGGTTAACATTCATGCACCAAATGGAACAAAAGAAAAATTCTTTATAATGACTTAATACTGGAGCTAGACCAAGTGACATATGACCAAATTATTTTGATGGGAGATTTTAATGGGACGATTAGCAATAAGTTAGACCGGAAAACAAAAAGACCCATTGAAAAATTAGGGAAACTACCAAAGGCCTTTTTTGAACTAGTTAAACAAGAAAATTTGGATGATTTATGGGGGAAATGGAATCCTACATGCAAAGATTTTACTTTCTATTCCAATAGGCATGACTCTGTCTCCAGGATAGATATGATATGGATGTCAGGAGATCTAGCATTCAAAACTCATAAAATTGAAATAATGCCAAGAACAAATTCGGATCATAATCCATTATTGTGGATGTCTAAACAAGGAGAAAAACAATTCAGATGGAGGTTGAATGAAGATTTATTGGACAAACAGAACATAGTTGAAAATCTACGCAAAGAGACAAAGCACTTTTTCCAGACAAATTTGAACCAAGATTCCTGAATCCAAGTGATTTGGGATGCCTATAAAGCAGTGTCGAGAGGAATTTTAATTTCGTTGAACACTAAAGAGATAAAAGAAAGGAGGGCACAGCAGAGTTATCTTGAGGAAAAGAGAATGAGTTAAAGAAAAGACCAGGGAAAAAGACAATACTGAGAGAGATACAAATTCTACAAGACCAGTTAAATACTATACTCAATCAAGAAATTTACTGGAATCTAAAAAAACTCCAACAAAAGTCTTTTGAAGGAGCTAACAAACCAGGAAGGTATTTGGCTTGGCAACTTAAGAAAAGAAAGGAAAGGAAGATTATAAACAAAATTGTGGCAGGAGATAAAGAAATTGTGGACTGTAAAGGAATAAAGGGAGAATTTTTAAAATATTATGCAAAGCTTTTTCAGGCAAACCTGATAGACCAAGGGAAAGGTCAAAGATATTTGCAAAACTTAAAATTGCCTAGCCCCATGGGAAAAATAATCCTATTACTATAGAAGAGATATTCAAAGCTATTGACGAAGCAAAACTGGGGAAGGCTCCAGGCCCAGATGGCTTTTCAGCCAAATTTATAAAAAATTGAAAGAGGAGATAGCCCCGATTTTCCAAGTTTTGTCAAATGAGATCAGAGACACAGGGAAATTACCAGACTCTTGGACGGAAGCAACCATCTCTCTTATTCCAAAAGAAGCACAAGATTTAACAAGTGTGAAGAACTATAGGCCAATTTCACTTCTGAACAATGATTACAAGTTATTTGCCAAATTATAGCTGAGAGACTAAAAGTATATTTGAGAGACTTAATTGCAGAAGATCAGGCTGGGTTTTTGCCTGACAGACAAATAAGGGACAATATCAGGACAGTTGTAGATGCAACTAAATATTACGATAAGCACCCAGAAAAGGAGGTTGGTTTTTTCTTTGTGGACGCAGAAAAGGCGTTCGATAATTTGAACTGCGAGTTTATGTTTGGAGTTATGGAAGAAATTGACAATGGAGAACCTTTTTTAAATATAATTAAAGCAATATACTCGGAGCAAAAAGCAAAGATAGTGGTCAACAATGAAATAACGGAATTTTTTTAAAGTACAAAAAGGAACAAGGCAAGGGTGTGCGCTTTCACCATTATTGTTTATATGGGTTCTAGAGGTTTTGCTATGGAATAATAAAGATAAGGAAATTAAAGGATTGACATTAAAGGGGTTCACATACAAGTACAGAGCCTTTGCGGACGACGTTATGTTTATAGCAGAGGAACCATTGAAAACCATACCGCTTTTACTACGTAAAATAAAAGAGTTTGGAGACCTAGCAGGCTTTTATGTAAACAGAAAGAAATCCAAAGTGATGTGTAAAAATATGGTGAGCCCAAAACAATTGGAGCTGCAGATGTCTACAAGCTGTGAAGTGGTGAAAAAAACTAAATATTTAGGTATAGATTTGACAATGAAGAACATTGATCTTTTTAAAAATAATTATGAAAGATTGTGGGCTCAAGTTTTAAAGGATATGGAAAAATGGAACAAATTAAATTTATCCTTGCTGGGCAGAATCTCGGTGGTTAAAATGAACATCTTGCCATGTTTCATGTTTTTATTTCAGACGATCCCCATAGTAAAAGACTTGAAGGCGTTTAACTGTTGGCAAAAGGAAATCTCTAAATTTGTCTGGGCAGGGAAAAAAACGAGAATTAAAATGAAAATTTTGTGTGACGCAAAGGAAAGAGGAGGCTTCCAATTACCAAATTTAAGACTTTATCATGATGCGGTTTGTCTGAATTGGTTAGAACAATGGATTACATTGGAGAATAGGAAATTGTTGGCATTAGAAGGTCACGATTGCAGGTTTGGTTGGCATGCATATCTTTATTATGGCAAGTCAAAAATGGACAATTTCTTTAAACATCATTATATTAGAAGGGCCCTTTTTGACTCATCGATTAAATATAAAAACTTCTTTCCTGAAGAAAAAACACTGTGGATTGTACCTGCAGAAGTGATAAAACCGTTTTCAGACTATAAGGGACAAGACTGGTTGAAATATAAGGACTTGTTGAGACAAGAAGGGAAATCATACGTGATGCAAGAAGAAAGCCAACTTAATTTTAAATATGATTGGTTACGTTATAGACAGATATTTGATTTATATAAGGCAGATAAAAAAATTGTGGGATTCAGGGGAAATTATAATGAAATTGAAAAATTATGGAGGGAGGGAGGGAGGAAAATGATATTGAAAATGTATAAAATTCTGTTAAAATGGTATACAGAAGATGAAGTGGTTAAAGAGCAAATGATTAAATGAGCAATTAATATGAATAAGAAAATACCTATGTCATCCTGGGAATTTTTATGGAAAAATGCTTTGAAAATATCTACATGTACCAATCTTAAAGAAAATTGTTTTAAAATGATGTATAGATTGTATATGACACCAAAAAAGATAGCTAATATAGGTAAAAATTTATCTAACAAATGTTGGAAATGCAAACATGCTGAAGGTTCCTTTTACCATATGTGGTGGACTTGTGATAAAGCAAAAACATTCTGGACTGTAATTCATACAGAGATGGAAAAATTTTTGAAATGTACCTTTAAGAAAGAACCTGAAATGTTTCTTTTAGGTCTTAAACTAGAAGAAATAAATGTGAGTAAAAGAACATTGATATGGTACATGGTGACAACTGCTAGAATGATCTATGCTCAAAACTGGAAAAATGAGAAGATTCCTGATCTCTGGGACTGGTTGAGAAAATTGCTATTTATGGCAGAAATGGACAAATGGACAAGAAAACTTAACAACTTAGAAGAAGAAACCTTCTTGGCAGACTGGAGCGATTTTAAAGAATATATACAGAAGTACTGGGAAATGAAGGACAGTATTTTCAGTCTGGGAAACTACTAATGATGTATTAACGGTAAACAGTTAGGAAGTGTTTATAGTAGTTATAATTAGCTAAATTGAGTTACCTGTTGTATTAGTACGATAACAAGGATTTAGCTTGTATTATGTTTGGTTTGAACGGTGGAAGCAATGCTGGGAGCCAACGGGGGGGGGGAATAGGAGTTTTGTAAAAAGGATATGATATATTTTTGGACCAAGTTGTGAAGCATTGCATATCCTAATAAAATTTGTTTTTGTTTTTGTTTTTAAAAAAAGAGTACTCCCATGCCATTGGCTGGGTGCCGGGTCCACTCCTCTCTCCTGCCCACTGCCAGCTTGGCCCCTCCTTCCTGTCAGAATAAACTGCCAAAATGGCTGTCTCTCCTGATGAAGACGCTTCTCCTACTTGATTCCTCTGTGGTTGGCTAGCTACTGAGGTGAGCCACCGGCCATCAAACCATTCTCTTCTCCTGCTGTGAGGCTAACTTTCCCCTCAGTGGCTGTTGCTGGCTGTTGCTAGCCAACCAAACTAGGTTCTGTCAGTAAAAAGGCAAAGGCCAGAGACCCTTTCCAGGCATACTTTGGCCTTTGTGGGGAGCTCATTGAGGCCAGTCCTGACTAGCGTTGCCAGCTCCAAGCTGAGAAATTCCTGTATATTTTGTGGTGAGTCTACTGAAGCCAGAGTTTGGGAAGGGGAGAGGCCTCAGTTGACTAGAATGCCATAGAGGCCACCCTCCAAAGCAGTTATTTTCTCCTGGAGAACCATTGCTGCCAATCTCCAGGTGAGGCATGGAGATCACTCAGAATTAAAACTGCTCTCCAGATGGCAGGTATCAGTTCCCCTGGAGAAAATGGCTGCTTTGCAGAGGGGACTCTGTATCATTATACCCTGCTGAGGTCGTTTCCCTCCTGTTTGGGTCTCCGCTGTGGAAGACTGTACTTTTCCTAGGCAGAGGATGCGGGGGGGGAGTGATAGAAAGCTGAAGTCAGGCAAATAAAGGCTGGTGGATGGTTGGCTGGGAAGGAGAAAGGGTTGCCAGCTCCAGGTTGGGAAATTCCTGGAGATTTGAGGGGTGGAGCCTGGAGAGGGTGGGGTCTGAGGAGGGGTGGGACCTCAGACAGGTACAATGCCGTAGACTCCACCCTTCAAACCAGCCTGGGGAACCAAGCCTCCTGGGGAACCATTGTTGCCAATCTCCAGGGGAGAGTAGGAGATAACTCAGAATTACAACTGCTCTTCAGAAGGCAGAGATGAGTTTCCCTGAAGAAAACAGTGGACTGTGTCATTATACCCTGTTGAGGTCACCATAGCAAATTGACGCTGAGTGCCCAAGGCCAGGGCACCCGCCCAGAGCCCCTTTCTAGAGCCCATTGTATTTATTTCCACAATGGGCCTTATTTCTAGTCATATAATAAGCCTTGAATCTGAATTGGGCCCTAGTACCAAAATATTCATTTGCAAACATATTAATGCACATTTAAGAAATTTGCCTTAATCTTGACTAATTACATGAATGCAGGATACAGACTGATATTAACAGACTGATTTTTCTGCACCATTTCATTTAGTCTCCAGTTGTATAATATGACTATTCCTAGATACTGACCCATCTGACAAACAGCTTCTACTCCATCTAGTGGACTCTTGATTTGATAACATTTAGGCTCAGGCAGTGTAGGCAGAGTCAGTTGAGCACATGCTGTACACAGCATAAAGCCAGACTATTCACTCCCCCTAAATAGGAGGTGGTGGGGCTCCCAAATGATGTTTAATATTCCAATTCCCCAATTCTCCAAAAAGCTCACATCAGTTAATATGCTCAAAAATAGTTAAAAAACATAGTTCAAAAATAAAATATTAGTTATACTTCATCCATAATCATGACAGACGACATCACCCTCACACTAATTTTGTAATACCTAAGCACTATGATTGGCATATATAACAGGCCTTTTCAAAGATCCAAAGGTTAGAAAGATTTGATCAATTTCTTCAGGGATGCAGTCCCATAGCTGAGGAGCTGCTACAAAGAATACCCATTATTGCACTGAGTAAGCCAAACCGCAACAGAATGGACAAAAGCAAATTCCGCCCCAGTTTACAACTGTACACACTAGAGTACATCAGTTACTGCAGCCAAATAGAATATAGTTGCCTAATTGGGCCCCAGTTTCTTCAGAATGTCAGTTTATGCTGTTTAAAATACCCACAGAAGTTACAAACAGTGTTCAACCAACCTGAAATAGAAGCCTCTCTCCATATCAGTACTACAACTCTTGAAGATATCTTATACTGAATCAGACTATTGGTCTTATCAAATTCCATACTGTCTATTCTGACTGATAGGGTTTCAGATTGAGGTCTTCCACACCACCTATTACTTGATCATTTCAATTGGAGAAGCTAGGAATTGAACCTAGAACCTTCTGCATGCAAAGCTACTCCACCTACCATAGACTGTGGTCATGCATTTGTCCTTCCTAGTATAACTCTTGCTGCTTTGACTATTAGTTGAGAATAAGTGAAGTCAGCATGAAAATGTACCCACAACAGGAAAGAAAAGAAACACATGCTTAAGATTTAGAAGAGTATGTTGGCCCAGGGTAAAGTAGGTCAGAGTTTAATGCTTCCTTGGCTAACCAAGGAACAATCCTGCCATCTGTTACCTTCCTTAAGAATCTCAGGATGGATACAGATAAAAATCCACACATTTACGTATCATAAAAACATACTTGAATTTTTTCTTCATTCTTGCTGCTTTTCGGCAGAAATATATACTTGCTTTGCATCCAAATCTGAATATATCAATTATGAATTATACCTTTTCTGGAATAAACATCATAATTGTTTCAGGGACTCTCCCCCCAATTGACCAACTATTTACTAATACAGTGGAATCTTCTTTGAGATTAGGAGTGAAGATGAATGCTTCAGAAAATACATTACTGTTGAAGTCAGTTATAGCAAAATTACAGTATCTTTGAGGATGCCTTTGTCCATATGAACCTATCACTCTTATTACCTTCAGGAGATGTGAAAGAACTAGCTATTAAAAGATGAAGTTCATCCTTTCCTTGCTCTGTGTGAGGGTTGGCAAGAAATGCAATAAGGGATCTTTCAAACAGATCCCAAAGAGAACATGTGACATTACCCTACACTGAGACCAACTGTTGGTCCATCCAGGACAGTATTGCCCACTATGAATGGCAGTAGCTCCCCAAGGTCTCAGGCAGAGAAGGGTCTTTTCCCAGCAACTCTTTAAATGGAGACACCAGGGATTGAACCAAGGCTATTGAGCCCACAACCACTCACAGGTGCTTCCACGACACAAGCTTCCTAAAGTTTAAGAAGGATGGTGAAAAAGAAGAAATGGCTCACATCCCACTCCTTCCATCTTGTACCAGAAAGAGCCAAGAGAACAGAACAGTGGCTTCTTGAAATCTGCTACTTATCTTCATGTTTCCAGCCAGAGGGTAGAAAGGGAGACCCTCCAACAGTCCATTCTTCACCTCAGAATCCTTGTTTAGACAGAGGTGCATAAGTTATGAAAATGTTTCAAGCACAACAGATGCATTGCAAATTTTGGTTCCAGGGAAAAAAATAAGAGCTTTATTGGGAATACAAAAGGGAGAAAATATTGCTCCCGATAAAGCACTGGAAAGGCAGGTTTTACCTCATTAACTACACAGTTGACCAATTGGGGGTGGGGGGCAAGGAGGCAGCAGCATGCCAGATTCATGGAAAACAATTGGGGGAACACATTTTGCCCCCTTTTTACCCCCCTTAGGGATGTTTCTCAGAAATCTCTTCATAGTGGCGGTTGACATCATGGTAGCAATGCACTCCTCTTATTTTGGGTTTCTTGGCGCAGGGGTTTGGCCTGGGCACTGGAGGGGTGTGTGCTGGGCATACTTTTTTTTTTTTTTTTTTTACAAAAATGCTTTTCATTTATGTTACATTTAAGAAGTGAGACGTAGCTATGTATTCAAAACATCCGAACAATCAGATATTGAGCAAGTTCATAGGAACCAATTTTCTAGAACCCACATTGTGAGAAGTTAAATAACCTAATACAGGAAACCACTTTTCTACAAATTTGGTGTATATTTCCATAGTGGGTGGGGGGTGGCTAAGCTGGGCCAGCAGAATCGCTAAGGTGATCCTACTGGGGTGACCTCCCTGATGGATTAAAGTACCCTGACCCTGCTTCTACATCTGACAAACACCCGCCTGTCTGTTGTGAGGGGGGGGACTGTGTTTAAAGGCATCAGGGAGGCTGGGCCAGCAGCAATGTTACGGAAATCCTGCTAAGCAAGCCTCCCCCTATGGCTTTAAGGACTCCGCACCCTTCCAACCCTTGACAGGCAGTTGTCTGCCAGGTGTAGGAGGGGTAGTGTGTCTGAAGGCATTGGGGAGGCTAGGCCAGCAGGATTGCTAAGGAGGTGCTGTTTTGTCAGCCTCTCCAATGCATTTCAGTGCTCTGCACCTGACAGAAAACCACCTGTCAGGTGGAGGAGGGGTGTGTGGGAGTGTGTCTAAAGCCACTGGAGAGGCTGGCCCAGCAGCATTGCTAAGGTGTTTCTGCTTGGGCAGCCTTCCTGATGGATTAAAGTACCCTGGCCCTGCTCCTACACCTGACAGACACCCACCTGTCTGGTGCTGGGGGAGAGTGTGTTTAAAGGCATCGGTGAGGCTGGGCCAGCAACAGCATTAAGGTGATCCTGCTAAGCGAGCCTCCCTGACGGTTGTAAGCAACCCACCCCTTCTTTTACACCTGACAGGCAGCTGCCTGTCCAGTGTAGGAGGGGGGTGTTATTGCAAGCCATTGTGGAGGCTGGGCCAGCTCCCTGATGGCTTTAAGCACACTGCAACCACTGCTGCACCTGACAGACAACCGCCTGTCAGGTGTAGGAGGGGAAGTGTGTTTGAAGCCATGGGGAGGCTGGGCCAGCAGCTTTGCTGCACCTCACAAGTAGCTGGCCACTCCTGATTTCCTCAGCTGTCATGAGCTCTCTGTAACTGGTAGGGGTTTTTTAACTTCAGAACACTGAGCTCTGCAGCTGACCAATCAGAGAGTGGAGGGTTGCAAGGAGGCAGCAGCCTGGTAGCCACATAGGAAGCAATGGGGGGAGGACATTTTACCCTTTTTGACCCCCTTTGGGGTCAAATTTCTAAAAATCCCTACATCATGGTAGGAATGCTCTCCCCGAATTTCATGTTTCTAGGTCCAGGGCTTTCACCTGGATGTTGATTTTACAGTGAGGGGACTTTCTTTATATATATAGTAAGCATTAAGATTTTTTTAGGCACAAAGTCCCAATATAATACAATTATCACAAAAGAGAAAAAAGCAACTTAAGACAAACAACGGCATTCTAGTAATCATTCTGTTTGCACCTAAAAATACTTTACTTTAAATATTACCATAGAAGTTATACAATTCTGAATGTACTGTCGAGCATCGGTTAATGATTAAGCTGTATTCTTGTTAATGCATTGCTCTAAAACATTCTAAAAATATTCATACTTAGCATAACATAAAAAAGGCTAAAAATTGTAAAACTACATACAGTGATTTAGTGTTTTACTTAGTCATATACACCATGGTCCTGTTTTGTTGTAATTGTAGCTAAGATGTGGCTATCAATAGATTTTCCATTCTCCCCCAGTCTTCCAAAGGACTCACAATCAGGATCACCGTTAACTGAGACATTCCATTTTGGTAACTCATGCATCAGGTGGATCTGATCACTACACAAGCCTGTGTTACTAAAGCACTATAAGAATGCACAGCAGAACAAACTGGACAGAAATAAATCATATTATATTTCTATCACATCTCTCCTGTATTCAAGACATCTCAATGTTTTGGCTTCCGG
Source organism: Gekko gecko (assembly GCA_029375565.1). Taxonomy (NCBI): domain Eukaryota; kingdom Metazoa; phylum Chordata; class Lepidosauria; order Squamata; family Gekkonidae; genus Gekko; species Gekko gecko. Next base: position 228,880,403 of record JAPDNY010000002.1, read on the forward strand.
TCTGGGATCCATGGCGTCCTGACGTGTTCTGGCTTGCTCTCAGAGCTCCCAGAGCATACGGAGGGTCTTGATGACAGGGTGGGCTTGATACAGCCCACCGCAGATCCCCCCAAGCAGGGGGGTGACTGGCAGCGAGCATTGGCCCAAGAGGGAGTTGAGATGGGCTGATAGCGGGACTTTGAAGAGCATCGCGACCAGCCTTGATCCCCTCCCCCAAAGAAGGCACTTTGGAAATTTTCTACAAGACCCCACCGAGTTGAATTCTCAACGTAAGAACGCATGACCCAGACCTCCAAGACATTCTGCGGAAACTGATATCAAGGAAACACTGCAATAACAAGACACGGACTTTGAAGGTAACTTTTTAAAATTGCTCACCGGAGACGTGTGAAAGCCGAGAGTGAATAACATCTGATGAAGCGTATGAGCGTGCGGTATCTTTTGTACTAACACCAACTCCAAAAAAAAGCAGTTAAACAGTAAAAAAGGCCAAAAAGCCGGATTGTTGAACATTCCTGCGGTTGGAGTATTGACTTTAAAACAGAAACTAACAGCAAGCCCCGCGAGAATAAGAGTGGAAAAGTACTCTAGCTGCAGCAGAAAACGCCATAACAGGAAGTGACCGCAGACCAGACAAGTCATATCTCCTAGAGAAGTCTAAGGAGGCCGGAAGAAGACAGGAAACCAGAGGTAAGGGGGACAACTAAGAGTGTCGGACAGGAAGTGTACAACCGGAAGAATCATTTACCATAGAGAAATTGCGGCCGCCATTTTGAGAAGGTCAGAAAAATTTATTTTGATTTTAGCTAAAAGCCTTAATAGAAAAAAGTGAAATTAGAGCGATTTAGGTGGGCATAAGAAGGACTTTAATTTGATATAAGTTTTAGGTGAATTTTAAACAATGGCTTACGACTTGCGGCAATGACAGAGGGCGAACTCCTGGTCCTCCCCGAAAATGGCGGTTAAAGAAGAGAAAAAAATACAGGGCTTGATGGAAGCCATGGAGAAACGAGTGATGGACGCGTTACAAAGGATGGAGAAAACTCTAGTAACAGAAGTAACAGACTTAAAAAAGGATTTGTCTGGGATTACAAAAGAAATTCAGACGCTGAATAAAAGAGCAGATGAGATGGATGAAAGAGTGAAGAGAGTGGCATCTAATATTGCTGAGGTTGCTATAGAAACAGAAAAAGTTAATGTGATGGTCCAATATAATGCTATGCTTAACCATATGCGATTCAGGGGGATCCCTGAAGACAAAAGTGAGAATATACACTCTGTTATGGTGGATGCTGTTGCAGATTTTTTAAAAATAGAAGAGGAGAAGGTGGCGGCACAGATTGATTTGGTGTACAGAGTCAACTCTGCGATTGCGCAAAGGAAAAAATTACCCAGAGATGTGATTATCCAGTTCATATCCAAAAAACTGAAGGAGGATTTATTTAAGCAACAATTCCAAGAAGATTTTACAATTGACAACAAGAAAATTATGATATTAAAGGAACTACCCAGAGCAATTCTTCAGGATAGACGACTTTTTAAAGACTTGATTGATGAACTGAAAACAGAAGGCATAAGATACAGATGGGAAATTCCAAAAGGTGTCAGTTTTACATTCAAGCAGAAGAGAGTCACCATCAAATCAGTAGAGCAAATGACCAGATTCATCAATGATAATTTTAAAGACTCTGATAAATAAGCATGAAACCAACATGGAGAGTCAAATTATATCATGGAATGTTAATGGGCTTAATTCGCCCCAAAAAAGAAAAAATGTTAGACTTTGGTTGGAAAAACAAAAATGCGATATTGTCTGTTTGCAAGAAACACATATTAAAAAAACTGATGCTAAATTTTTGATTCAAAAAAGATTAGGAGAGGAGTTTTATTCCCTCTCCTCCCAAAAGAAAAAAGGAGTTGTTATATATATTAAAAAGGAATTGGAACCAAAAGAAGTTTTTAAAGACAATGAAGGGAAGCTTTTGGCGGTGGAAGCCGTGCTTCAGGGCAAAAAGACTTTAATTGTCAACCTTTATGCTCCAAATGGTGCAAAGGAAAAAAAATTTCGGGATTTGTGGGAGCAGCTACGACAGCTAACCTATGAGCAAATGATTTTGATGGGTGATTTTAATGGTACTGTTAACAATGTCATGGACAGAAAATCCCAAAAAGGAAATGAAGACATGGGTAAACTACCAAAAGTTTTCTTTCAATTGGTCAAACATGAACATTTGGAAGATGTTTGGAGAGTTAAAAATCCCAAGGACAGAGAGTACTCCTTTTATTCATCAAGACATGAATCTTTTTCAAGGATAAACATGATGTGGATGACCGAGAACCTGATCTTGCAGACACACAAAATTGAGATTTTGCCTAGAACTCTGTCTGACCATAGTCCAGTAAAATGGTCAACGTTTGTTAAAAGAAAGAAATTTCGATGGAGACTCAATGAGGATTTGCTGGACAAACAAAATATTGTGGACAAAATAAGGATAGAAACTCAGACATATTTTCAACTGAATTTAAACAAGGATGTACAGACGCAAACGGTATGGGAGGCCTATAAAGCTGTGATGAGAGGACATTTGATTGCAATTAATAACAATGAAAAGAAACAACAACTGAAAATAGATAAAGAAATTATGGAAAATATTCGGAAAAAAGAAGTGGAGCTAAAAAAAAGACCTGGCAAAAAGAAAATTTTGAGAGAATTGAGGATTTTAAAGGAACAATACGAGGCGAGGTTAAACAAAGAAGTATATTGGAACTTGAAAAAATTGCAACAGAAGTCCTTTGAAGGTGCAAACAAACCTGGTAAATATTTGGCATGGCAATTGAAGAAAAGAAGAGAGAATAAAACAATAACCAAATTGAAAGATGGAGGCAAAGAAATTTCAGACCCAGGAGGGATCCGGAGGGAATTTTTTAAATATTATGCGACACTTTTTCAATCAAAGCAAGTGGATCTGCAAAAGGTGCAAAATTATTTATCTAAGGTTAATTTGATGCAACCAAGTCCAGAAATGAAAGCAATATTAAATGCTGTAATAACCAAAGAAGAAATCAGTAAGGCAATAGGAGAGGCAAAAATCTCCAAAGTTCCAGGTCCAGATGGTTTTTCAGCCAAGTTTTATAAAAAATTTCATGAAGACCTGGTCCCGGTGTTAGAGATTCTTTTAAATTAAATTAGACGAACTGGGAAGATTCCAGATTCCTGGAATGAAGCTGCAATCACCCTTATTCCAAAAGAAGCGCAAGATTTAACAAATGTAAAGAATTATCGACCAATTTCTCTTTTAAACAACGATTATAAGATTTTTGCAAAAATTTTAGCAGAGCGCCTTAAGAGGTTTTTGAAAGACAATATTGCTGAAGATCAAGCTGGTTTTTTACCAAATAGACAAATAAAAGACAACATAAGGGTTGTGCTAGACGCAATTGAGTATTATGATAAACATCCGGAAAAAGAAGTGGGGTTTTTATTTTTGGATGCAGAAAAGGCATTTGATAATTTGAACTGGGAATTTATGTTTAAAGTGTTAGAGAAATCCCAGATGGGCGCAGAATTTATAAGAATGATTCAATCAATATATAAAGAACAAAAAGCTACGGTGATTGTGAATGCAGAATCGACTGAAGTGTTCCGGGTCAGAAAAGGTACTAGACAGGGTTGCCCCCTGTCACCATTGTTATTTATCTGGATTTTGGAGATCTTGCTGCAAAGGGTGAGAGATGATGATAATATAAAAGGTTTGAATATTAGAGGTTTTTCATATAAATTAAGAGCATTTGCTGATGATATTATGTTTATTGTTGAAGATCCTGTCAATAATATGCCTAAGGTATTTGAAAAAGTAAAAGACTTTGGTGATCTCGCAGGGTTCTATGTAAATAAGAGTAAATCCAAGATATTGTGTAAAAACATGATAGGTGCAAAGCAACAAATGTTACAAAATGTGACAGAATGTGAAGTGGTTAAAAAGGTTAAATATTTGGGAGTCGAAATTACAATGAAAAATATTGACTTGTTTAAGAATAATTATGAAAAATTGTGGAATATAGTAAAGAGTGATTTAGAAAAATGGGAAAAACTTAGATTATCTCTTCTTGGAAGAATTGCCGTTGTCAAAATGAATGTTTTTGTTTCAGACAATACCAATTGTGAAAGATGTGAAAGTGTTGGTGAAATGGCAAAGAGAAATCTTCAAATTTATCTGGGCAGGAAAAAAGCCAAGAATTAAAATGAAAATAATGTACGATTCTAAAGATAGAGGTGGCTTCCAAGTCCCGAATTTGCGTATGTATCATGAAGCTGTATGTATGTCTTGGTTATCTGAATGGGTTAACTTGGAAAATAGAAAACTTTTGGCTCTTGAAGGGCACGATTGCAGATTTGGCTGGCATGCCTATCTTTGGTATGGGAAAAATAAAGTGGATTCACTGTTTAAGCATCATTATGTAAGGAGAACATTGTTTGATGTATGGACCAGATATAAGGATACAGTGTCCGATGAGAAGCCTTTGTGGATTGTACCAGCAGTAGTTATACATCCTTTTTCAGAACATAAAGGCAAGGACTGGCTGAAATACCAAGAACTGTTGCAAAAAGAGGGGAAAAAATATGTTTTAAAACCAAACAATGAACTAGAATTTGAGTATGGATGGTTACAGTATTGTCAAATAAGAGATATTTACAAAAAAGATTGTAAAGAGGTTGGTTTTAGAGCTAAAAATGATGAGTTTGAAAATATCTGGTTGAAAAGAGAGCGGAAAATGATTTCAAAGATGTATAAATCTTTGTTGACTGTATATACTTTGGATGAAACTGTTAAAGAGCAAATGATAAAATGGGCTATAAATATGAACAAAGAAATCCCCATGGAAGCATGGGAGTTTTTGTGGAAAAGATCATTTAAAATGTCTACCTGTGTTAATGTAAAAGAAAACTGTTACAAGATGATGTATAGGTGGTACATGACACCAAAAAAGATTGCTAATATTAGTATGGATAAGAACTTGAGTAATAAGTGTTGGAAATGTAAAAAAATAGAGGGTTCTTTTTACCATATGTGGTGGTCATGTGATAAAGCAAAGGTATACTGGTCTAATATACACTGTGTGATGCAGAAAATATTAAAAATCCCAATTGGGAGAAGCCCGGAACTTCTTCTCTTAGGTTTGACAATGGAAAAATTTCCACAGGAAAAAAGGACATTATTATGGTACATGGTTTCGTCGGCGAGAATGGCCTTTGCTCAGCAATGGAAAGCGGAGAAGGTGCCAGATATACACGACTGGTTTAGAAAATTGCTGTTTTTAGCGGAAATGGACAAAATGACTAAAAAATTAAATGGACAAATGGCAGAACAGTATCTAAAAGACTGGGAAGATTGTATATGGAAACTGAATATAAAATGAAGGGGAAAATGTATAATCTTGAATTGTATAGATACTGAACTCTGGAATGCATTATATATAGTTAAACTATGTTGTTAGGTTTTTATATATTTGAAATGTGTTACCTGGTTGTCGATTGATATAAGTTTAAACTTGTTTACCGTCTATCATATACTTTTTTGTTATTAGCAGTGTTGGAAGCCTATTAGGGGGTGGGGGGATGGGATGGTAATTTGTTTCAAACTGTATTGGTAACGTTATTGAAAATGTTGAATGCATCCCAATAAAAAATTTTGTTCAAAAAAAAAAAAAAGACATCTCAATGTTTTTAAAATATTACTTGATTTTTTAAAATGAAAATTGGCAACTTGCAAAGGAATTCAGAATAGTTTGCTATGGACTACTTGTCCTAAAAACAGACAAGCAGAAGGGCTCACTTCTCTTATTTGGCATGATTATCATCCCACAATACCTTACAGAGACATGTGAGGTAGCTAGAGATAAAAGCTAAACAAAGTCAACCTATCTGATTCACAATTCCACTTAAACATATGTATTCTTTTGGAGTAATTCAGTGTTTCTCAAAGAGGAGTTCAGGGACCTCTGGGGATCCACCAGCGTAACCCAGGGTTGGTCACAAGTAAGGACACTTCAGAGCACTACCCAGAAAATGCACTGATCGGTCAAGGGATCCAAAAGCTCAGTCCCAGGAACTCTAATTGGCTGAGTGGCACCAAGGAGATACAGTCCTAAAGCTGGCATCACAGTTACCTCCAGTACAAAATCCCAGGGATTTTTTCACTCTATTTTCCAATGCAAAGGATTTCAGTACACAGAAATTCACTTAGGATCCACAAACAGTAGCAAGCTATGGCAGTTTTCAACAGAGTATCAGACAACCAGACTTCATGCAATGCTGGTGTTTTTCTATACAAACAATTCTGAAAAAAAATATTCCAAGCCCAATCCCTGTTCAGGTAGCATCTAGCTAGAAGTTTTTAACCAATAAAGAAGTTTCTTGCAGGTGTCCATGCATGCCCCTTCCAACCAAGAGGTGAAATTGATCAGATCTTGCATGAATTCCTTTGGAGTTATGGTTGTATTGAACCAGCTACCCTCCAAGACCTAATTTTATAGGCCACAGTAAAAATATTTTATTTAAACTTGCTTTCAAAGTGTAGCTAATATTGTTCTCGCTGTGTTGTTAGAATACAAGAAGAAATCTCCAGGGGGCATGTATGGCTTGCCCTTCCCACTTCGAAAACTGTCTGTCCAATGAACACATAGAAGGGTCCAAAGAGGGCAATGAGGAGGGCTTGAGATCCAAAAATTTCACATCAAAAAGGATTTCTCAAGTATGAGAAACACTGGGATAAAGTATACATGAGTTAGCTGTGCCATTTATTACCAGACATGTTCTGTTAACTGCAGATCTAATTTCAGAAACACTGTGCCAAACAGGCTCTAAACACAGTTTATGAAAAATTCATTACAAGTTTACTGCAACTCCAGTAAGAAGTATTGCTTACACCACAGCAAAACAAACGTATTTGGCTTAAATTTTGTCAAAATTTACAAAATAGATCTGTTCCCCCGAAGTTCTACTGTGTTAATTAACAGCATGATAAACTGAAAATGATTATTTTTCTGAGAAGGAAACAATAGTATACAATAGTACAAACACCCTGTCTTCTCTTTCACTAACCATTTTTGCAAGAAAATATAATATCCATGTGCTAAATCAAAATCTGCACCAGCAAATAGGAAGTATTCTGATACAGTAATAGCCTACTCCACCTCCTCCTGCTTTTTTCCATTGTCAAGCCTGCACTGCCCCCACTAGCCTCAGCACATCTACTACAATGTACCATGTTCAAACAATGCTTACATTTAAGGATCAGTAGGAAACCCCTAAATATGTCTATAAAAACCAATACAGAAAGTATGCACATTAGTATCACTATATGCCAAATGCTTTTGACTTAACTTTTTAGGGCATACACTAACACACACACAGCCCAAATGAGCAATCACATCCAAGCAGGGTGTATTAAAAATTGGTATCAGCTCTCTAAACAACCCGGACTCACTTGTCCTTTCCTTTGCAATTATGCAAAGTAAGGTTTCATATCAGCCCCCGAAAGCTGGAAGGAGGAGGAGGAGGAGAGCTAAAATAAATCAAATTCACTTCCCACAGTTCATGCACAAAATGCATGAAGTCAGCCTAGCCTAACTTACAAGGCCAGGAGAGATTAATGCTCCCTGTTCTTTAACTGTGGCTCTGGGATCACACATTCCATCATCTAGTCCTTCCTACACTGGACATATTCTCTTTCATGTACTCACCCCTCTGACCTTCACCTTCCCTTAATACCTCAGCAATAATATTTCTCATGGTTAGCAGCAGCAGAATTCACACTTACTTAGGATTTTTAAGTAACTTTAATCTCTGATTTCAAAACCTGTTTAAGAGTTAGCATTAAATATTATCCAAGATTAAGGCTGCCAGGAATTCTTGCTGAGAAGAGATGGAGCACACAATCCCACACAGTGTGTTGTATTTTGCAAACCCCAGAAGAGTGCTTTGAGAATAAGACACTTTACTGGATTCCTTCAAACAAAGGGGGGATAATATTATTATCAGTTCTAAAGTAGCATAGCCTTCATATCGCTGTTTTAATAAAGCAAGCAAAACCCCAAATTAGTCAACATCCAAAGAATCATGAAACTACTTCTCTCAGCCCAAGAGAGCTTTAGATTTAGTGTGCTCAAACTGAGAAACTTTCAGAGATTCCATTGGAGTCAGTTGTCCAAAAGGGGGGGGGTGTACAAGCCTCTATTCAAGAGATGTTTAACTCATTTGTTACAAGAGCTGAACCTGACATAAGTGTTACTTTGTCAGGCCAGGCCATGTATGCCATAAAATGTAATGCTAAGTACTAGAGAATCAGCTTTATAAATGACACTGGTAAACCCAATTAACAATATAATTTTTTACTCCACTGAGCTGTGTTTGGAGGAGGCATGAGGAAAAAAACACCATGCCTCCTCTTTCTCAGCCTTCACTGCCATTTTCCCCACCCCACGATTTTACCTCAGCTCATAGTCCCGCCCCCTAGCAATTTCCTTGCTATTTCTTGATAGCATTGACCACACACAAACCTCACTGCTTGCGCCTGCTCCCCAATCCCAAGCAGCCTCCTGCCTTCCCTCCCTGGCACCAGTCGCTCGCAGTCCTCGGACTGTATGTTTGACACCCTGCTCTATTCACTAGTTACCTATGCAGAAAAGTGAAGACACTTTTCCTACCTCACTGAGCCTCTGTGGCTCTTCATATGATGGAAGGTTCTATCCACAAAGCTTCCTATTAGGCAACCACAGAAGAGATGATCTTCACTTTTAGAAAATAACTAAATTTATAAAATACAAGTGAAGGATTGTATGACTCAATACTCCTAACGTGAAAGAATTCACTGCCTGTGAAAAGCAAGCCGGTAAGGGTTCTAGCCTACCTTTGCCCTGCTGTGCTAACACTAAGCAGCATGTATATGATCCTTTGAGGTATGCTTGATAACACATAATAATGTTAACATAATATCATTCTCATATTTCAGGTGGGGTCGAGAGAACCAGAGGCTTGTCTAAGGCCAAACCGTAATTTTATGGAAGAGCTGGGACAGAGAGACCCCATCACTAACAGCTCATTTTCTTAGCTGTTACCATTTGCACAGCAGGAAACATTTAAATTTGCCACGTACCACATGCATTCTAATGTGGTGCAGTCCCAGGAGACTCTTGTCCCACGACTTTTCTAGATGAACAGATCAGCCTAATCAGGAAACAGTTATCAGGGGCCCACAGGCCAGAACCAGCAACAGGCCTGTGGCTCTTACCTGGCCTATGAGTAACCAGTCATTACCATTATTACCAGATGACAGCGGTTGCTCATTATACCTCTGTATATTGTCCCAGTGTTAATCAGCAATGGGCAGTGGAAGTGGGAGGGAGATACTTTGAAGAGATGTGGTAAGAGTGTTAATGTTTAAAGCATGTTTGTATTTTGAGTAAAAATATTGTTAATTGGGTTTGCGTGTGTCCTTTATAAAGTTTGTATCTGCGGTATCTGGCATTTCATTTTATGGTACACATGGCCCAGCCTGTCAAAGTGACATTTCTGTCAGATCCAGCCCTCATAACAAATGAGTTCGACACCTCTGAAATGGTCTCTCACAGAACATCTTCCTTCAGTTTACTTTCAGAAATACCTAGAAACTTCCTGTAAGTTGCTGTAAATACCATCTAACAGAATGAGACAAAATAAATTTGACAAATGGGGAAACATTCACAAAAAGACTGGTTAGCTGCTCAGCTTGTTTCTCTTGACTGCAAAATAAGAAGTCAGGTATATTTTTAACAATGAAACATACCAGTTAACATATGGTGTAGTACAGCCATTCTATTTTATATTAGAAAGATGAGTGAAAAATGCATGCAAAACACACAGAAAAGTCCTAGTTAAAGCCTTGCTTATATATTCCTACTTACTTTGATCAGCATAGTTTTTTGCTTTCAGCTCAAGCTGCCGAGTTTGTGACTCTAAAGCTTCAACTTTTATCTGTAGCTCCTTCTTTTCTTGTTCTTGAGAATCTTCAAATTCAATAAATTTCTGAATAAAAATGTAAAACACAGTTAAATAGGCCTGTGAACATGTACAAATGCATTTTATCTTCAAAGAATGTTCTAAATGAACCCATTTATTTTTATAACAATGCACAGAGATCACAGTACATTTTAGCTCTCAGATCAACAGTGTCTCCATGCCACCACACAACATGGATGACAACCCAAACTAAGCTATTAAGTATTCTATCTTGGTTTATAAAAAACTTTAGTTCATTAACCAGTTTGTTGTGAGCTATCTTTAGAGTCCCATTAGGACTAAAAAATGTAGGACATAGACAGATAAAATAAATCCTCCTGTTTCCTTTCATGTGTCACCCTAGATTAACTAGCAACTCAGACTATCACATTTTAAGTCTCCAAAGTAACTTTAATCAGTGGTTACTGATCTAGTTTTGATTCCACATGTAATATTTTATGAAAATACTACAGCAGTATCAATCCAGTATCATTCTTACATGGACAGAAAGACATATCCATTCAAACAAGGGAAGCAATTTCCACTAACTTCCCTTTCCCATCAACACCACCAATTTCCACGGATCCCTCAACCCTCAGGAATGGGGGAGGGCCGAGGTCTGCAACAAGAGAGAGTTGGGAAACATTCATCCTGAAAGCAGATCTCTGCTTGCAGTTCTTTGGATCCAGTTCTCCATATGTATTAAAAGCAGTGCATGCTCTCTCTAATGCCAATCTGACTAAACACACTCCTTAGAAATGAGGATTCCTAGAATGCTTCCTATGACACAGAATTGTTAAAAAAGGCCACTACATGTAATCTAGATTCTGTATCAAAGAGATTAATGGATCACCAAGGAGAAAGATACATGTCTGAGCCATTTCTACACTACAGCTGTATCCATATGCAAGACACTGAAATTATTTTCAGAAGCTGTCACATATGTCTGGAAATTCCCCTTTACAAAATTGCCTTTATTGAGTCAACTGGTGGTAAAAAAAATAGGGCAGACACACGGAAACTCTAAAGCTACAAGGAACAGTTTACATCTCAGTGCAAGAAGATCTTGAACACTGCTTCAAAGTCTTCATACTCCTACACTGAAAGACATCAGTAAGAATGAGCACTATTCCACCAAGAACAGCACCCTGTCTATGCAACAGCATCAATTGCTTACGTACTCTAACCTAAACACTATCAAGCAAGATTTCTATGCACCCAAAAAAGGTGTTTTTCTCCGATACAGAGCTAAAAATCCTTTTTGACCCAGACACTGCAAAATTGTAACCTCAACAATTAAAACCCATGAACTTTATATCTAACTTTCTTGTCTACTAGCATCAGCTAGAAAAATTAATCCAGCCTGGAAGAGAAAGGCCTACTACTTAATAGACCTATATTACATTCTAAGAAAACCTTGCTTATGAAGAAAACCCTATAAAACCAGAAGAATATGAATAATCAAAAGGAAATGTTATAATCAAATCTATACTACACAGGGGTCCCCAACCAACAGGCCGCATGCAGCCCCCGAGCTCTTTCTGTGCAGCCCTCCAACCTCCTTGTTTGCTTGCTTTCACTCTCAAGGCCTTTTCCCTCAGACCACACTGTTCTTCCAGCCTCAAGAGACACCACCTACTGCTGTTCTTCCTATCCCTTTCTTGCAAAAACATTGTTTCTTCTGGTCTCCATGGTACCTACTGTCAGCCCCCTCTTGGTCTTATCCTCCATACTAGCATTTTGGCCATTATGGGTGCTTTGCTGGCTAGGGGGACTGTACCACTCAGCTTTTTCACTCCCCCTCTCTATGCATTATCATGTTGAAGGTTATATATATGTCTGTAAGGAAGATAAAGCAGCTGTGTGAATGGGTACAAGAGATGACTGGACTGCTTTTGCAAAAAAAGCAGGAAAAGGACAGCAAAAGGGATGGTATTTTTGAAAAAAAAAAGGATACAAAGTGTTTTGCATACTGAACATTTCTAGAGGCTTCACCCATCAAGACTCCTCCAAGTGGCTTCCAAGGTTACTGGTGAGGTTGCTGCTGCAGGCAAAAGCTTTCTTCCTTCTTCAGCAAGAGCTGGTTGCTCCGACTTCTTGCCTTGACTGCTTCTGCCTATCCTCCCCCACTAGGAGTTTTCTCATACATCTGTGACTGCAAGAACCAGTCAGTGGCCCCTTGGGTTGAGAGGGAAGGAGTACTTTCTTAGCAAGGAAGCTTATTAGGTTCCCCTGCCCACATCTGCCTCCAGCTAAGTTCCCCTCCCCCGGCTGCCGTTTTGCTTCTCAGGATTGAGGCTTGGCTGGCAGGGAGCAATGGGGATGTGCACCCTGCATAATTTGAAGCCAACTAAATGACATATCCTCTGCTCCAGGTGGGAGGCTGCCCTTTCATTCGCTCTTTCTCCCTACCTGCCCTTTTTTGGAGGGGGCCCCAATTTTTAAAGTATTATTTAAGAACATAAGAACATAAGAGAAGCCAATGTTGAATCAGGCCAATGGCCCATCTAGTCCAACACTCTGACACACAGTGGCCAAAATATACCAGGTGCCATCAGGAGGTCCAGCAGTGGGGCCAAGATGCTAGAAGCCCTCCCACTGCTGCCCCCACCCCCAGCACCAAGAATAGAGTGCATCACCTGCCCCAGACTGAGAGTTCCCCATCTATACCCTGTGGCTAATAGCCACTGATGGACTTCTGCTCCATATGTTTATCTAATTCCCTCTTGAAACTGTCCATGCTTGTAGCTGCCACCACCTCCTGTGGCAGTGAATTCCATATGTTAATCACTCTTTGGGTGAAGAAGTACTTCCTTTTATCTGTTCTAACCCGACTGCTCAGCAATTTCATGGAGTGCCCACAAGTTCTTGTATTGTGAGAAAGAGAGAAAAGTACTTCTTTCTCAACCTGCTCAATCCCATTCATAATCTTATAAACCTCAATCATGTCACCCCTCAGCTGTCGTTTCTCCAAGCTAAAGAGCCCCAAGCGTTTTAACCTTTCTTCATAGGGAAGGTGTTCCAACCCTTTTATCATTCTAGTTGCCCTTCTCTGCACTTTTTCCAATGCTATAATATCCTTTTTGAGATTTATACCCCGCCCTCCCAGCAATGGCCGACTCAGGGTGGCTTAAAACAGAATAAAACAATAAATAGTATAACGATCATAAAGCCATATAACAATACAACATTAAAAGGTGCTAAAAATAAAAGTAGAGTCATTAAACAAATAATAGTTTAACATTGCATTTGGGATAGCACTCAGACTTCTGTGCCATCCTGGTGGTCGATCTCAATCTAATATTGTAAGGGTGGCTCAGACTGCCTCAAAATTCAAGGAACAGGGCATTCCCCCCAGGGTGGATCCTAACTGAATGCCTGGTGGAACAGCTCCGTCTTGCAGGCCCTGTGGAACTTGCATAAGGTCCCGCAGGGCCCTGATCTCCTCTGGGAGCTTGTTCCACCACAGAGGAGCCACCACCGAGAAAGCCCTGGCCCTGGTTGAAGCTAGCCTGGAATCCTTTGGTCTGGGAAGAGTGAGTCGATGTTGGGACCCTGATCGCAGTGCTCTCTGGGGAACATATAGGGAAAGCCAGTCCCTCAGGTATGTAGGTCCCTGACCATAAAGGGCTTTAAAGGTAAGAACCAGCACCTTAAAGAGAATTCGGTATGCTATCGGTAGCCAGTGCAATGCCTTCAGCACAGGCTGAATGTGCTCCCGTTTTGGGAGACCCATCAACAGCCTGGCTGCAGCATTTTTGCACCAGCTGTAGCTTTTGAATTTGCAATAAGGGAAGCCCATGTAGAGAGCATTACAGTAGTCCAACCTCGAGGTGACCATCGCATGGATCACTGTTGCCAAGTCATTGCATTCAAGGAAGGGAACCAACTGCCTAATCGGCTGAAGATGGTAGAAGGCTGACTTGGCAGTGGCTGCTACCTAGGCCTCCATTGTTAACAAGACATCTAGGAGCACTCCCAAACTCCTAACCTCTGGCGCTGGCATGAGCGGAGCCCCATTGAAGGTCAGAAGTGGGATCCCTACCCCTGGTCTGCCCCAACTCAGGCACAGGACCTCCATCTTCATTAGGTGCAGTTTCAATTGGCTCAGCCTAAGCCAACCAGCCACATCTTGTAGCGCCCAGTTAAGATCTTCCAGTTTGGAGTCGGACTGGCCACTCAACAACAGATAGAGCTGGGTGTCATCAGTGTACTGGTGACATCCCAACCCATGCCTCCATGCAATCTGGGCAAGGGGGTGCATATAGATGTTAAACAACATTGGGGACAGCACCATCCCCTGAGGCACTCCACAATCAAGCGGGTGCCTTCAGGAAAGCTTTTCCCCCAGCGCCACCCTTTGTCCCCAGCCTTGGAGAAAAGAGACGAGCCATTGCAAGGCAGGCCCTTGAATTCCAGTGTCGGCGAGGCGGTGAGTCAGTAGCTGATGGTTGACTGTGTCAAACACAGCCGACAGGTCCAACAACAACAGCACCACCGATCCTCCTTGATCCGGATGCCTTCGGAGGTCATCCATGAGGGTGACCAGTGCCGGCTCTGTCCCGTGACCCAGGTGAAAGCTGGACTGGAAGGGATCTATAATGGAAGCGTCATACAAAAATCTCTGAAGCTGCATCGCCACAGCATTCTCTAATTTGCCCAAATAGGGCGTTGGAAACCGGCTGATAGTTCACCAATTCGGCCAGATCCAAAGATGGTTTTTCAAGGAGAGGACGTACCACTGCTTCCTTCAGCGCTCCTGGGAACAGTCCCTCCAAGAGGGACTTGTTGACTATTTCCCTAAGGGCACCTTGGAACCCAGCGTAGCCAGCTTTAATCAGCCATGAAGGGCATGGATCCAGGGAGCAAGTGGTGGGGCATACAGTTAGAAGCAATTTGTCAACTTCCTCTAGGTTGAGCAGATCAAAATGATCCAAAACCCGACCAGAAGACGAGCAAGGGGCCTCGAGCTCACTCACTGTTTCAAATGTGGGGGGGAGGTCACGGCGGAGTGACAAGACTTTATCTGCAAAATAGCTCGTGAAAGCCTCACAGCCAATATCCAATTCCCTAACATTTGGCTTGCCCTGTGGCAAGGTAGTAATAGACCGAATCGTTCTAAACAATTGGGCTGGGCGTGAGCTCGCAGAAGCAATTGTAACCGCAAAGTACTCCTTTGTAGCTTTGACTGCCATCTCACAGGATCTCATAAATATCCTATAAGATGGTCTTGTGACTTCATCACGGGCACGCTGCCATTGTCTCTCTAACCATCTTAGCCCTTGTTTCATAAGCCGCAACTCCTGGGTATACAAGGGAGCAAGCTTAGAACTGGGGCGCAGAGGGCGCCAGGGAGTCAGCTATGCCAGTCCTCTACTAGCTCATCTAACAAGCCGCCAGGGGGCATTGGATCCCAGAGAGCCATATGAAGCTGCATTGGATCCATTTGGCTCTGTGGGCGAGTTAAATATGCTCGCTGGCCAAGCAGGGTTGGGGTGGGACATTCAGTCGAGCCCTCAGGGCAAGGTGGTATAACCATGGCACCGACAAAGCAGTGATCTGTCCACTGTAACCCCCGTCGCAAAGATCAAATCGAACGTGTGCCCAGCTCAGTGAGTGGGGGTTGTTACATATTGGGAGAGTGTCAGCGCCACCATGGACAATACCAGGTCCAGTGCCTGGGTGGAGGTTGCATCATCTGCATGGACACTGAAATCACCCAGGACTATCAGTCTAGGGTGTTCCAGTGCCCAGCCTGATACAGCCACCACCCCGGACTGCAAGCTATTGGCCGGTGCGTTGGGCGGTTGGTACACTAGCCAAATCGCTAAATTCTCCCCAGCCTCCCACACCAGGCCGGCACACTCAATGCCTGTGATCTTTGGTGTCAGGAGCACCCTGAAGGAGTAAGCCTCCAGAATGAATAGGGCCACTCCTCCACCCCACCCCCTAGTCCGTGATTGGTGAAGGATCAAGAACCTGGGAGGAGATAGCTGGGAGAGAGCTACTGTCTCCCTGTCTCACACCCAGGTCTTGATCATGCATGCCAGGTCTACCTTCTGCTCAAGAAGGAAGTCCCAAAGGACCATGGTCTTATTATTTATAGACCTGGCGTTACACAACGCCAATGTCGGAAGGGGGCCATTAGTCCTAGCCCCACTCTATACAACCTTTGGGATGGGACGCTGGCTGGAAGGGGGCCAAGCTATTCCACTTCTCCGCCCCCTTCCCTTGACTCCATGCCTGGTCCCTCTGCTATACTTTTTCCTCCCCAGAAGCACTGGAATTCCCTGCCCGGACATCGCTGCACTTGATGGTCTTTGCTAGCCACACTGGCTAGGGCCTCAGACCAACCAACTTAGTTGGCTGAAGTTGATGTACCACTATGTGCCACTGCTATTAAGTGGGGATTACTCTGCCTGCTTGGCTGTCAATTAAACCCACAATTAATTGGAAAAAATAACAATCAATTAACACTAAAACTAACCCACCCCAATTAATTAAGTCTAAAGAAACCTAACTTCCCATAGATGAATAGTCAGCCAATTACTGTGGGTGGTTTGCCTGCAGGTGGCAGTAGCAGTCCAGTTCTGTTAGATCTTCCTCGGGCCCAATTATCCTCGGAGACTCTGGGATGGGTTGTTGTCAGGTAGCCCTGCCATGATGGATGGAGAAGGGAGGGCGGATGGGCTTTTGTGTTGTGAAGGGAGGGCGGATGGGCTTTGTGTTGTGAAGGGAGGGTGGATGGGACCGTGGGGTGTTGATTTATGCACCTGGAGTGTTAGAATGGAATGCGGGGAGCTGCCTCGACTGCCTGGCCGTGCAGGCCGTATCTTACCAAGACTTAACACACTGACCTTGGAGGAGACAGGCTGTTAGCTTGCTATCGCTTTCCAAAGCAACAGCCAGGCTGGGAAAATGGGGGCGGCGGGAACTACATTAATTATCATTGTCTCCAGTTCCCCCGCGCGCGCTATGCTTCTATTGGTGGAGGGGGGGGTCCCCATTCTCCCCCCTTATGGTATAACTGCTTGCTTCATGTAACCAAGTTATTCTTAATAATGTTCCTGTTACAGTAACCTACTATTGCAGCTTTAAAATAAATACTATTCTTGCTTCACTGAACAAGGCCTGGTATTTTGCTGACTAAGTTAAGGACTCTGACAGTTTGTTAAGAAATCTTCATTTTCGGGACTGGTCGGAAACCCGCGACTCCAACATGAGTGGCAGTGAAGAAGACACTCTCCCGATCAAAGACGAAAAGAAGGAGGACAAGAAACCTCCTGTGACAACGGTACCCACGGAAGCCCCTGGCCCATATGTGCCGGTGACATGGGGGCAGGAGTACGACTTTGGGGGGCCCTACGGGGACCCTTACGGAGCGGCCTACGGAGGGGTGACCATCCGACCCAAGCAAAGACGAGATTGGGTGAAACCCCTGGCCGAAACTCATGAGACGTGATTCACGACTCCGCGAGCCTTGGTGTGAGTGAGTCAAACCGAGAGGTCAGTCCACAGACTGATCGCCGCCGAAGGGCTGGAAGACACCTACCGAGACTCCGGTGACCTGGAAGGAGCCGTGGTGAGCCGGAGGTGGAGTGGCGACCCAAGCCAAGACCACCTGTTTTGCATCCTAGATGAATCCCTCGCCCGCATCCCCCAGATGATCGCAGAGGGCATCCGAGAGGAGCGGGAATGACAACGGCAGGAGGAGCCCCCCGACCAACATCCTCAAGACCAGCAATAGGTGCCAGTCCCGGACCAGCAGAACGTGCCGGTCCAGCCCCTCGATCAACCAGTGGGGCCGGGACCGCAGGGACCACAGGGACCGCCGGTACAGCAACCCCAATGACCATGGGGTTTCCTGCCACCGAAACCATCTGAACTACTTGATGCAGATTTTGATGGGACCCCAGAAAAGTTCCCCTTCTTCCTGGTGAGAGCTGAAAAATTCATTGAAACCTGGGGCCATCTATTCCAACGCGAAGACCGGATGGTGGATGTGATAGCCTCGCACCTGAAGGATGCAGCGGCCGACTGGTATGTAGCGCTCCACCAGGCTGACAGGCGAGAGCTAAGGGAGATCGATGCGTTCATGTGGGCCATGAAGGAACATTTTGAAGATGTCAACGCCAACAAGACGGCCAGAGCGGCTATACGGGCCCTCAAGCAAGGCCCCAAATCGGTGAGGGAATACACCGCAGAATTCCGCAGGTGCGCAGCCAAAACACGAGGTTGGCAAGACGGGGTCCTGGCAGACCACTACAAGTTGGGGCTCAACGCAGAGATCCGCCGTTCCGTCACGAGAACCCAGGATCCAGACACGCTGACGGGCTGGATACAAGCGGCTATCACCATGGAGAACCGCTTGAAGACCATCCGACTGGACAATGCGCAGCGATGAGTAAAGGGGGCCAATCGGGTCCTACACCTGCCCCGCGAGGGAAGAATCAACCACCGAACCCGAAACCCAAAGATGGCACGAGAGAGACCCGGATGAAGCAAGGGCTCTGCCTGAAGTGCGGGGAGGGGGGCCACTTTGCCGCGAATTGCCCAGGCTCCCCCGCACCAACCGGGGCCCCGAAAGGGACCAAAAAGAAGTTTGACACCTCCACCCCGAAGCCGGTGGCAAAACCGAGAGGGGCGAGGGCCCTGCAAGCCAAACCCCTCAGTAAGGCGTCGGATTCATCGGATGGCGTGACCGCGCTGCCGGGAAACGAGACGGACCTGCTGTAAATAGCGCTGAACAGCAGGTCCCAGACTTTCAAGCACAAATCCCGATGAGCCGACCCCCCTCTCTTTTCTTTCTCACAGTGACTTTAATGGACCCGGGTCTACTGACCCATGTGAGAGTACGAGCTCTCATTGACTCTGGGTGTGGGAAAGACCTCATTAACCCCACACTGGTGACGGGACTGGGGGCGAAGGTGGTGAAATTGACTGATCCCCTGATTTTCACGCAAATGGACGGCTCTACAATGAAAGAGCCGTGCAAATATGAAACTGTTCCCTTACGGGTGGGGATTGGGAACCACTGGGAAGAGAGGCCCTTCGTCGTCACCCCTTCTGCTCGATTTCCCCTAGTGCTAGGTAGTGCGTGGTTCTTCGACCATGATCCACACGTCCTATGGGGAGAGGGGAAAGTTAATTTCATTTCCGAGAAATGCCAACCCCATCTGTGGAAACAGGAGTGGGGTGCCCCGATGGCGGGGGGAGACCTCATAATGGCGGGGGTGGCTGAAAAGGAACTGGAGGCCATTCCCCAAGAGTACCAAGACTTAGCCGCCGTTTTTGGGGAGGAGGAAGCAGACGAACTGCCCCCCCACAGGAACTCTGACTGTACTATAGAAATTTTACCAAATCAAAAGTTGCCCAAGGGGAAATTATACTCTATGAGCCCTTCGGAGAAGGTAGAGTTAAGAAAGTTTATCGACAAAAACTTGGCCAGAGGGTTCATACGACCCGCCTCGTCCCCGTTTGCTGCCCCTGTTCTCTTCCGGAAAAAGAAGGACGGGGGGCTGCGGCTGTGCACAGACTATCGGGGGCTGAATGCAGTTTCTAACACGAATGCTTACCCTATGCCCCTGATCAAAGACCTCTTGGCTGCGGTAGCAGGGGGGGAAGGTATTTTCTAAACTAGACTTGAGAGATGCCTACTTCAGGGTGCGAATAAGGGAGGGGGATGAATTCAAAACAGCATTTAACACCCCGTTGGGACAATGTGAATACTTGGTGATGCCGTTCGGGCTCCAAGGGGCCCCGGGAGTATTCATGAACTTGATCAATGAAGTCCTCCACAAGTTTTTGTTCAAGGGGGTCCTTGTTTACCTTGATGACATACTTTTGTACTCCCCCGACCTAAAATCACACGTTAAACTGGTGAGAGAAGTTCTCCAAACGTTACACAAGCACAAGCTTTTTGCCAAGTTGTCAAAATGTGAGTTTCACAAATCGGAGATTCCCTTTCTAGGCTACCGCATCTCACAGCGGGGAATTGAGATGGACCCCGACAAAGTAAAAGATGTAGTCGGGTGGGAAATCCCTAAAACACGGAGGCAACTCCAGGGATTCCTCGGATTCGCGAACTTTTACAGATCGTTCCTGTCGAACTTCGCTCAGGTGGCTCTTCCCCTTACTGACTTACTCAAAACGAAAGGGAAGCCCCCTGATTGCACGCGCCCTGGAGCGAAATTAGACTGGTCTCCTGACTGCCAACGCGCCTTTGACCAGCTAAAAGCTCTCTTTACATCCGAGCCTGTCTTGGCGCACCCGAATGAACTTAAAAAATTCATTGTGCAAGTTGACGCATCGGACGTTGCGATGGGGGGGCGATCCTCCAAGAGGGGGACGACGGCAAATTGCACCCCCTCGCCTATGTTTCCAGAAAATTTAACGATACTGAACGGAATTGGTCGGTGTGGGAGAAGGAAGCTGGGTCGATCCGCTTAGCGCTGGCGACCTGGCGCCATTGGCTTGAGGGGGCGAGAGTTCCATTTGAGGTTTGGACTGACCATAAAAACCTCGAGCTCCTTCGCTCCCCCCGCTCATTGAACGCCAAACAGCTACGCTGGGCTGATTTCTTCTCTAAGTTCAACTTCACTCTGCACCATTTTCCCGGTAAATCTAACTCGCTAGCTGACGCCCTTTCACGCCTCCCACAACACGACAGTAAGAGGGAGGAGATTCGTGACTCTGTCTTCACGCCCTCCCAACTGGGAGGAGCGGTAACCACCCGAAAGCAAGCGAAGCTTTCCCCCCCTTCCCTTACCCCTCCCGCAGAGGACTGGGCCATAAAATTTTCCACAGCTATGTCCGACGCCGACAAGGAGGAGGTGGGGGGGGACGGAGTTACGCAAGATGCACAGGGCTGCTGGCTGAAAAATGGCAAACTGTTTGTTCCCCATTCCCTCCGGGGGGAGGTGATGGGTTGGGCACACGGATCAAGACTGGCGGGGCACACAGGGTTTGTTAAATCACTCCAGCTACTACAAAGACAATTTTGGTGGCCTGGGTTGCGAAAAGACATTTCTTTGTTTACTTCTGCGTGCCAAACTTGTTTGATGAGTAAACCCAGGCCAGGTAAGCCGCCAGGAGCGTTGCAACCCCTCCCCACGCCGACGCGACCATGGGAAGTGATTTCAATGGACTTTATTACGGATCTTCCCCCTAGCGGGGGGAATACCGTTATCTGGGTTGTTGTGGATCTTTTCACTAAACAAGCCCACTTTGTCCCATTTGCATCAATCCCCTCGGCCAAGAAGTTAGCCTCAGCATTCCTCCAACACGTGGTGAGGCTCCACACTTTGCCAGCTAAAGTGATCTCTGACAGGGGGGTGCAATTCGTTTCTCACTTCTGGAGTGAACTTATGTCACTGCTTGGGGTGGAGAGGGGGGTTGGCAGTGCGTACCACCCAGAGACTGATGGTCAAACCGAACGTGTCAATCAAACCCTTGAACAATATTTAAGGTGTTTTACGAACTTTCAACAAGACAATTGGCACTCCCTATTACCTTTGGCTGAGTTCTGTTACAATAACACTCAGCACTCTTCTACGGGCATGTCTCTATTTAAGGCGGTCCATGGATATGAAGCTCCGCCTTTACCGTTTTTGACTTCTCCCGACCTCCTGGCGGGAGATGCTGGTGACTGGTGCAAAAAGTTGCAAGAGGCTTGGCCGTTGTTATCTAAGACTCTTGACGATGCAAAGGAGGCATACAAGACCCAGGCAGATAAAAAACGCAACCTCTCCTGGGTCCCAAAATGCGGGGAGTTTGCCTACCTTTCCACTCAAAATTTGCGTGGAATACAGCCGAGCCGTAAACTTGGCTGGAAATTTGTTGGACCTTTTGAAATCGTGCGAGTGATTAACAATGTGACTGTGGAACTTGCTTTGCCTAAATCACTAAAGTCTGTTCATCCTGTCTTTCATGTAAGGCTTCTACGCCGCGCGCCTGAGGAGAACAAATGGAGACCACGACAACCCGCCCCGCCTCCGCTGCTGGTGGGGGGGGAACCGCACTATGAGGTTTCACAGATCTTGGACTCTAAAATCTTTCGCAATCGCTTGTTTTATCTGGTTGAATGGACGGACTTTGGGCCCGAACAGAGGGAGTGGGTTAGGGCGGAACATGTTCTGGCCCCCAAAATGGTCCGTGCTTTTCATAAATTGTATCCCCACAAACTGAAGAGATAGATTTGTTATCAGGAGGGCAGGATGTCAGGTAGCCCTGCCATGATGGATGGAGAAGGGAGGGCGGATGGGCTTTTGTGTTGTGAAGGGAGGGCGGATGGGCTTTGTGTTGTGAAGGGAGGGTGGATGGGACCGTGGGGTGTTGATTTATGCACCTGGAGTGTTAGAATGGAATGCGGGGAGCTGCCTCGACTGCCTGGCCGTGCAGGCCGTATCTTACCAAGACTTAATACACTGACCTTGGAGGAGACAGGCTGTTAGCTTGCTATCGCTTTCCAAAGCAACAGCCAGGCTGGGAAAATGGGGGCGGCGGGAACTACATTAATTATCATTGTCTCCAGTTCCCCCGCGCGCGCTATGCTTCTATTGGTGGAGGGGGGTCCCCATTCTCCCCCTTATGGTATAACTGCTTGCTTCATGTAACCAAGTTATTCTTAACAATGTTCCTGTTACAGTAACCTACTATTGCAGCTTTAAAATAAATACTATTCTTGCTTCACTGAACAAGGCCTGGTATTTTGCTGACTAAGTTAAGGACTCTGACAGTTGTCCTTTGTGCTGGCCCCCCACGCCTCCCCCACGCCTCCCCCCACAGCAGTACTCCCAGTTCCTTCTAGCCCCTTCAGACCAGTCGACTGCAGTTCCTGAGCTCTCAGCTCTTGTGCGATTGATGTTCTCCAGTGTCTGGGATCCCTTGTCAGCCTCGCCCACATCCATGTTGTTGTTGGCAGCCGTGAACCAGGCCATCACAGTCTTTGCCCCCCAAGCCATTCCACCACTCCCGAACCACACCAGGCAGACAAAAAAAGGTTGATGACCCCCCCCCCGGGCTCCACTGGCGAATTTGGTACTGCTTGGCTTGTGCAGCTGAGGTGGAGAGGATGGCGTCCACACCAGATCGACCAGGCAGTCAGCGGAGCTGGCAGTGGGCAGGCGCCGTCAAAAATGCCCTGGGCCTCAGCTGGATCTCCAATCAACACCGCAGCTTCCCTGCACACTGTCACTGCATCCAGGTCACATCCAGGCCGATCACAGTTCTCCTCAGGGACAATAAAATATGGTTGATTCCTCCAGTTCCACCGGTTCTTGCAGTTGCCCCATGATGTTAAAAACTCATAGGCAGAGTATATAAGTTTGCACAAGGGTATCGGCATGATAAAACTGCCGAAACTTGCAGGGAGCCTAGCACCAACACTCCCTGCATGCCGCCATCTTTCCACTGAGAGTTTTCCAACACAGTCTCTGTGTTTATTAAATGAAAATCCCCAGCTAATAGCAGCTAGAGTGGGGTGGATTTGATGGGAAAGGGAAGAGTTAGGCTCCTAAAACTATACTTCTATTTTTATCTATTCAAGGGTTATATTGAAACTCTGCAACTGCTGCTCTGCTAAAAATTCTGTAAGATGATGTCTGCAAAAGAAACTGCTATTGATGACAAATGTACTACTGAGTACTTCTTTGTTTTAAACAAGGATAAAGCAGTTTACCTGATATATGTTGAAACTGTCTCAGGATTAAATGAGTACAATGTTAAAAGACACTCTGAATCCTGTCACAAGAGCTACGCAATAAATCAAGGTGTGAGGGAACAAGAGCCTCTTTAAAAAATTAATGTTTTGCAGCAAAATAGGTTTAGAAAGCATATTGAGGAGAACCTGTCTACTGTGAGGGCCAGCTATCATGTTGCTAAATGTCTTGCTGAGAGCCGGAGACCATTCACTGATGGTGAATTTGTTAAAAAGTGCATGGTTAAAGTAATGAAGGAAATGTGCCTTGATAAAGTATCTTGTGTTAGTTGTGTCATCTTATCTGCATCTACAATCACCAGGATGAAGAATGAGAAGAGCTGCATATGTCACTGATAGTTAAGGCAAAGGGTTTTGATTTTTTTTTCCTTTGGCATTAGCTGAGAGCAATGACATTATAGGCACTGCTCAACTATTACTTTTATCAGATTCCAACTTCAGAATTACAGAAGAGTTGTATGCACTGCAGAATTTGAAGGGCACTACAGCTGCAGAAACTTACTCTTGAAGGTGTGTAAATCAGTAGAAATTCTGAGTTGGGATAAATTGAAAAGCATCACAACTGATGGTGCAAGAAATGTGGTGGGAAGTAAAACTGGTGTAGTTATAAGAATCAGTGAAAAGATACTGAAATTAAATGGTACACTTTGCACACAAATTCACTACATCATCCATCAGCAAGCCTTGTGTAGTAAGATTCTTCAGTGGGAAAGTGTAATGTTTATTGTTGTATTCAGCATTAATTACATCAGGAATCATGACCTTACTCATCGTCAGTTTCAAAAATTTTCTCTCAGAGATAGATGCAGAATATGGAGATATACTGTACCATGCAGAAATCAGGTGGCTTACCAGAGGCAAAGTCCTCAAACATTTTTTCAGTCTTCATCATGAAGTTGATGTCTTTTTCAAGGGGAAAGGAAAAGGTCAAGAAGTACTTTCTGACCCTGGATGGATTTTTGATTTGGCTTTCTTGACTGATATCATAGAGCATCTGAACACATTGAATCTAAGGTTTCAGGGAAAAGGAAAGCTTGTATATTCAGAATTGAAAGCTTTTGAAGTAAAACGAAACATTTTTTGTGACGCAATCTAGTGAAGGTAACTTTTCAAACTTCTCACACTGCAATGGACTACAATTTGAGAAGGACGGGAATTTACAATTCAGTTTTGAAAGACACATCAAAGCACTGAACCTATTGCAGGTAGAATTCCAGAACAGATTCACCTATTGCCATAAGCATGGAAAGGAAATAAGAATGTTTCAGAATCTATTTGAAGTAGCACCAGAAGATGCAAGTAACTTTTTCAGACTGAACTAATTGATTTGTAAGCCAATGATCATCTCAGAGACATTTACAAAGAAAATAGTGTGTTAGGTTTCTATTCCAGTCTACCTGCTAAATTTATCAACCTAAAGAAATGTGCTGTAGGCATTTCACAGTCTTTGGCACCACATATATCTGTGAACAAACTTTTTCCAAGATGAAAATTGTGAAATTCATGTATAGATCCAGACTTACAGATGAACATTTACATGACATTTTAGGAATGTCTGTCACAAACCTTGACTTGGACATTAATGCCTTGGCTAACAGAAAACAACCACAAAAATCACACATGCTAGATAAAAATATTGTTCCAAAATGGACTGCATTTAGGTTAACATTTCTTCATTGACCTCTGAATGTTTACTTTTAATCTAAATAGGTAGGTTAATAATTTTGTTACATTTTGGTTTCAGATGTGGCCCTCTTTAGGCATTGGGCATTCTAATGTGGCCTCCATGTGTCAGAAGGTTGGGGACCCCTGCTGTATACTCATCTGAAGTTACGCTACACTGCATTTAAGAAACATAAATTACTAACAGAAAAGGCACAATTGAGACCTACAGTATCTGCTAGCATATGAAAGAAATCCTACAAACATAAAGTGATTGATACATTGTAAACAAGCAGAAAATTATCATGCCTGAATATATGAGATGGTGATATTGCTACTTCCAAAGACTTGATAGTCTAAAATTGCCATTTCTGAAAATACTTACAGTTGCTAACATCTTTCTCCAAACAGCCTGCTTTCCTCTTCCCTTCACTACCTCTTATTAATTCTCTTATGTCTATTACACTGAGCAAGCTATTATAGTGGCAACCTATTTTGGTTCTTTGAATAGTTGCAGTTAATACAAAAAAGAAGCTATTAAGTCATATTGTCCTTCGAAAGAGTATTTCATGTGACTGCAGAATACTCAACTGTATTTCTTCCAACAAAGTATTTAATTTCTGTTTTTGCCCCCACTCCCCTTAATTATTAGTTTCTAGTAATGAACAATACTTGGCTATAAGCCTGATGCCAAATGAGTTTAACAAACCCTTGTTCTCTCACAAAAATTGCAAATTTATTAAGAAAGTTGTCGAGTTTCAAAGTAACTTGGCTGCTGCTTGAATTCTAAAACACAAATCCTGTCTTCAAATAAACTGACATGGCTATTAACAAAATTATTCTGCCAGTTAACTCTGCAAAAGCAGAAGGAGGGGGGTTGGTCAATGAACCACAATGAACCACAACCAAAAATTAGTAAGATGTTGCTTGCACTAACTGTTCAACGTAGATACGCCACTTGGAGGCTTCCATTACATGTTTCTGACCTATATTTTTAGCACTGATATCTAAATCTGTTCAAGCATAATATTATGACAACTGAATGCTGGCATGAAGGAAAGAAGATTGTCTAGTTTTAATTACCAAAGGCTTAAAAATTAATATTGAGGAATACCCAGTTACTGTCACTGTCAACAGTAGGCAGATCTCATTACATCCTTGTAACCTCTACATCTCCTCTCCCATGTACACTCACCTTATTAGAACTGCGGGAAGGGAATTCTTTACACATAGGCCTGGATATGATCGTATCCTGTGACAGATCAGCAGCACTCACAGAAGGGGAACTTTCTAGCCTCTGTCTGTAAAAAACATCCCAGCCCCTGGGGAGTAGCAGACCTCCAGAAACAGCATGGGAGAAGGAAAGTGGAGATGAGCAGCTGAAGGTGGGAAATCAGCAAAAATTGCCCTGTTCCTTACCCTACAGCAGGTGTTTTCCACAAATGGCAAAGTTAATTAAGGCTTATACCAGTGTTCAGTTAAGCAGTTTCAAAAACTCACTAAGTGATCTGGATATGTTTATATCAAAGCATTTACTACAGGATACAAAATGCATAATTTGCAAGGTATTTAAAAACAGGACACAGCAGAAGGTGCCATACACTATCACACAGCCATCAGTGCCCAGAATCAGGATCTCTGGGAGTATTTGAAGAAAAAGGGAAGTATCTAATATAGATCTCTGAAAGATGCAGGTGACAAAATGATTCAAAAGCATGGTAAACAATGCAAACCGTCACAACTACAGAAGACAGAATCACCGAAACCTGCAAGGCACAGGGTATAGTTACTCAGGAGCAACAGATCATAGACATGCTCTGTGCTCATATTTATTTATGGAGCATCTTAACTGTAACACCCCTTTACAACTGAAATGATTATTTTCAAAATAGTCACTTTGCAAAACAAGTTATCTAACAGTCACATGCAAACCACTAGGAGATCATCAGATTCTTCTATTTTCTAAAATTTATGGTAAAGCAAACTATATCTCACTGTTTGAAAAAAATCTGAAAGAACTTCTTATCAGTTTTAAGAACTCATCACATGCATCATGGTAGTGCAAAATGCCATCAAGCTGCAGCCAACCCCTGAGGATTTTCAAGTCAAGAGACAAACAGAGATGGTTTACCATTGCCTGCCTCCAGGCAGCATCCTTGGATTTCCTCAGCGGTTTCCCATTCAAGTATTAACTAACTAAATTATTGATTTTTTTAACCTTTACATCCCCCACACAATTTTATAAGTCTGTGATGCAATAAAAGCTCCTAAGGCAAATCCAAGTGTTCAGCCAAAAAATAAAAAATGTACCTAACAAATGGGATGGCAGTGGCAGCAGCATTCAAAGTTGGAAGGATGAATATCTGATGCTTCTTCATATGGAATTAGACTATTTGTCAACCTAACCCAGAATTAGCTATCCTAACTGGCACAGGTTTCTCAAGGACTCAGACTAAGGCCTTTCCTCAATCTAGTACTCAAGTAAAATGAATCTTGGCGATCTCAAGTATTAAGCCTATTCCACAATAAGATCATGTGCACTAATGGCCTTTCTCCAAAACTAAGCAATGAATCACTGCAGTTCTAAAATATACAACAGTAACCCCCATGGTCCCAAAGGTGGACATATGTACTCTGTCAAGACAAATACTAGCTATTTGCTTGACACTTAACTATTTTATTATTTTAATTGTTTTTCCCAGATTTGCATTTCAGTGCACATTCAGCTCAACACCTCTGTGTTAAAGCCACATTTTCAAACCTGGCTCAAAGGGTCTGATGCTAACAGAAAAACGCACAATCCTCTTTGCCTACAATTGTACTTTCACCTGCAGGGTTACCAGTAACTCATACGCAAAGTTAGCATAAATGGATTTTGCTGTTCCAAAGGCCAAATATATGAACTTCTGCAGAAAATGAGCTAAAGATGCTGTGCATGCATTGTATTGACTACCTCAGGGGTGGGCAAACTGTGGCTCGGGAGCCACATGCGGCTCTTTCACACATATTGTGTGGCTCCCAGCAGGGCAGCTGGGGAAGTGAAGGGGAGGCATGCATTTGATCCCTTCCTCCCACCCTCCCCCGTCCCTCCTATCTATTTGCTTTCTTTGTTTCTCTCTCTCTCTCTCTCTCTCTCTCTCTCTCTCTCTCTCTCTCTCTTTCCACCTCTTTCATTCTTTCTTTCCACTTCCCCCTCTTTCTCTCTCTCTTAGACAAATAGATATCATTGGGCAAATAAATATCATTATCAATATCTGTTTTTACCCCTTTTGTTTTTATTTTTGGCGGCCTCGTTTAATGGTAATAAAAAGCAATTCTGCATATTTTCTAAATAAAAATGCGCGCGTAATATTTGTTCATGTCTTGTGGCTCTCAACCATCTGAAATTTATTCTATGTGGCTCTTACGTTGAGCAAGTTTGCCCACCCCTGGACTACCTAACCATAATGACTATACTATTTTGCAGTTATACAGGTGTTCTAGACTTAACTGAATTGCTAGACTGAACAAACAAAACAGGGGAAAAAAACCACTATCATATCAACTATATCCTGACACAGACTTTGTGGCTGTGTTGTGTTTGTTTACATCTGTGTGCCTGTCACATATCCCACATATACACACAATGAGTAAAAAAACAAGCATAGACATCCCCACTTAAGGACATCAAATATATGCATGCAAATATAAAATGTCAATTTTTACCACAGTTTTTGTTCTGCTTGGTATTCTTCACTCCACTGGCTTTGTCAACATATCAAAAGTAACAAGAAAGGCCACAGATTCTATTACCATCTCTTAACCTTAAAGAATTTATCATCTATCAAATAAGTTGATCACAAAAGAACACTGAACTGAAAATGTAGATACTCCAAACAGGTTATTTTTCATTCTGAATATCCAGTACACCCAGGACCTGAAAAACATTGCCTATTCCTGGCCATCAGCATCAACCATTTTGGGAATTTAACCACAAGGTGTCAGATCTGATTGCGCATAAAAAGTTAATAGTTCTTTTTTTTCTAGTTTCAAAAAAACCCAGTGACATCAACAGTAAAGTAGTGATTACATCTGGTTTCAGTACTATACATCATATAATTCAGAGTAAACAGAACACATGTGAACAGCATGAGCATAGTAGCTGTCTGCAGCTTTTCCCCTACCATCAGGAGCTGGATTTGCTCAGGACTAGATTTGAAACCTGTTGCACTGAAATCTTGTGCTCTTTCAATTGTCATACTTAATTTTCAATTCAGTTCCCACAGCTTTTCCTACAGCTGTTTAATGAAGGTCAGCAGCAACAGGAAGCATAGAAATATGAGTGAAGGGTAATTAACCCTTCCCAGCATTATGTTTACACTTCCAGAAGACAAGAGTTATAAGATGTTTCTATTTAGTTTCTTACTAGAAAAGCTGAGACCCAGCAGGACAAAGCAAGTGCTAAAAGGAACAGTGTGCCTAAGTAGCAATAGCATTCTCTGTTCTCACATAAAATTGCCTTAGATACATGTTACTGGAATCAAGTATACTAGAAATAACTGAAGGGAATTCACTTGGTTTTGTTTTGGGGGGGTTGCCAACATAAAATTTCATTTCATCACCTGTTGCTTAGTTAAAATTCTTTTCATCCATCAGTCCTGAAGAATATCACTATCTGATTCCAAGCAGTGCCTCACAATTCATGATTTATCCACTATAGAAGTTAAGTGCTCCAGGGAGAGAAAACATTAAAAGTTATACAGCCTAGTCCAAGACATGCATTATGAGAATACAGAGAAGCCCTGCTGGATAAAACCAACATCCACCTTAATTAGGAAATACCAAACTCCTAGACAAGGCATGAGTAAAGGCCCTCTACTACCTCTCTTCCTCTATCCAGCAGCAGCTTCATCCTCATAGCACTGGCACCTCTCCTGCACATCTATATGAGCAACATACAGTCTCTGTCAGTCATCGCCACAACCAACTCCACTTCGTTAATGACAGAGATACCCAGGCAGCTTCCTTACCGGGTTTGGGTGTTCACCTCACCTCCTTTGTGCCCCAAACGCCAAAGCCTGACTGGCGTCGGGGAAGTTCTCCCATCTCCCCGCTCAAACTTTCACTCACTCACTCACCTCACCGCTGCCTCTTTAGCCAACCTCATCCTCGCCCGCCCTCCTCCGCAATGAGACAAGCCAGAACCGGCTCGCTTTTTCTCGGTACCAGTCCGGCGCCGGCGCCACCACCACAACAACCCCCGCCCTCACCTCCTCGGCCTGCTTCCGCAGCGCCTTCTCCCGCTCGTACTGGGTGAGGAGCTGCTCGTTGTCGTCCCGCAGCAGCTCCAGCTCCACGCTGGTCTCCTGACTGTGAGCGCAGACCGAGTCCAAGTTCTCCAGCACGGCCACCACCAGTGGCATCAACTCGGCCACCACCTCCTCATCGTAGCGCCCAATAAGCCGCTCGAACTCGCGGTAGATGGAGCCCGCCAGCCCCGACACCCGCTCCGACATCATGGCCGGGCCGGGACCGCCCGGGTCCTCCTGGTACACCACGCCGTCCGCTAGCTCCATGGCTTCAGAGCGCAGTGCCAACCGACCGGGGCGGGCAGGCGCCAAAAGCTTCTTTCCGGAGGATAAGCTATAGCAGCGCCTCCCTCTGCAGCAGGGCCTTGATTACAGCTCAGCGCCAACGGGAGGGAGCCTGGGTGACAGGCGCGCAGCACTGACTTCACCCGCGACGCCGGGGAGGGGACGCCGGGCAGTGACGTTAGCCATGGGCGGGCGTAGCTTTGGTGACGTCAGGAGAGCCCTAAGGAAGTAAATAAAGAGCAGGGTAGGGCAGCTGGAGGAGGAAGTGGGTTTCGGAGGATGATGGACGGGATGTGGTATTGGTCTGCTTGGGAAGCAGGGATTGTAATAGCCCTGTGTAATAATTATGTGGAATT
Source organism: Gekko gecko (assembly GCA_029375565.1). Lineage (NCBI taxonomy): Eukaryota > Metazoa > Chordata > Lepidosauria > Squamata > Gekkonidae > Gekko > Gekko gecko. The sequence goes on from JAPDNY010000002.1 coordinate 228,911,747, forward strand.
TGCTTCTAGGAAAGTGTCTTCGCCCTACCTATTAGTGTCAGTTCAGGTCACGTTTTACTGGCCGTCTTGGGCATGAAGAGGAAAAAGAGAAATTGGATTTATCCCAGCCCTTCACTACCCAAAGGAGTCTCAGAGCCTTATAAACTCCTTTCCCTTCCCCTCTCCACAACAGACATCCTGGGAAGTAGGTGGGACTGAGAGAGCTCAGACAGAAACTGCTCTTTTTCAAGAACACCCCTCCCAGAACTAAAGCAGGTGCAAGTGGAGGAGTGGGGCATCAAACCCAGTACTCCCAGATTAGAGTCCAGGCAGGTAACCACTACACCAAATTGAACACATAAACAAGAGGCTAGTGGTGTTATGTCCTGAGCTTGGATTTCATCACCATTGACATGCTGGTATCCTGAATGGCAATGCCTGATTGGCTACTCTGTGTAGCAGGCTAATCAGGAGACAAGGATTGTGCTGAGGGAAGCAAACTGATTGGATGTTATCTCTGAAATGCTATTGGTTGTTAACCTGAATATGGGCGTGGCTATGCTAGCCGGCACTGTTTAAATAAGAGCCTGTTGCTCTATGTGTCTTTGTCTGTTCTGAGCTGTTGAATCACTTATTAAAGCTGAATCACTTTTGTTGAGAACTGCCTAAGTGTCATACTTATCAAGTGACATCTATCTTAGGGGTTTACCATTGTAAAATAACTTTCATGTATACATCATTCAACATAAAACTGAAGCCTTGCTTATTGTTTATAAGGATATGACTCCCTGTCCCAATGTACTAAATTTTGCAGAACATTTATACCTAATTCCTCAGGCAGTTAAAGCAGTGAATTACATATTTATTCTGTGAGGTGTTTATTTATTTAAAACATTTATAAGCCCATTTTTCCCCAAATCAAAGGGGACCTAATATGGATAACAAAACCATTTAAAATCAAGAAATGTCAAACATTAAAAAAATAAAAAATAAAAACAGCCAGCAGGCTTAACAAATGAATACTTTTTAAATGCCTCCTTTCCATGCTCTTACCAATTGTAATCAATTTTTTTCTTGTCTGAAAAAAAGCCCAAGGCATGGGCCTTTGGATCACAATAGTATATGTGAGCAGTGTCAAGAGGATTATGTTTTGTAGCATGATAGGAAGAAGAATAAAAGGTGGAGTGGAGCTAATACTGAAGTGGGTGTTTGAGTGGGTGGAATCCTATCCTCTCTATATATATCCCAGGGGAGGGCTCGAGATCACTAAGAGTTACAACTGCTCTTCAGATGGCAGAGATCAGTTCCCCTGGAGAAAATGGTAAACTCTGTGTCATTATACCCTGCTGAGGTCACCACAGCAAATTGACACTGAGTGCCCAAAACCAGGGCACCCTCCCAGAGCCTCTTTCTAGAACTTGTTGTTATTTATTTCCACAATGGGCCTTATTCCTAGTGTTTAATAATTATAATGGCTCTGGGAAAGCTGGCACCTGTTGATGTGTGGGTGAAAATGTGCAACATTGCAAACTATGAATCAGAACTTTCACAATGAGGGTCCGGTCACACTGCCGTTTTGATCGGGATTCGCTGCTGTTTCCTTGCGCATGTCAGTTTCACGTTCACATGCGCCAATCCGCCTCCCGCCCTGAAGCAGGCTCACTTGCACAATGATGCCGGGTTTTCCTGACCCCTGGAAAATCAAGTGTTTTCCTTGCACTTCCGCTTTGAATGCGCGATTTCGCCTATCTGGACAGCCCATCTTTCGCAATGATTGCGATTAGGGCTGTCTGAACGGTCTTTGTGCTTTTTTAAAAAAAAGCTTTTGGTATGAGCACTTGAGCAAACATGTGCTTAATAAATCCATTTAACGTTTAATAATGGATTTATTAAGCGCATGTTTAGTCAAGCGCTCAAACCGGAAGGTTTAGGGAAAAAAGCGCACAAAAGACAGCCCTGGAGGCGGGAACGAGAGGCGGGGGCTCCGGCAGCCTGGATGGGGCCGGCAAGGAGGATGGCGGACACGGCGGAGCCTGTTTTCATGGGGCAATGGCGGCGGCACCCCCCCCCAAAGTGTCGGCAGAAGCAGCAGCCGCCCAAGCCTTCCCCGTGGCCAGCAGGATCGCCTGGAGAGACGGCGCAGCAGAAGGCGAGCAGGTGCTGTAAGAGAGGGGCTGGCTGCATCTAGTCAGCCCAATGCGAAGAAAAATGTTCCCGATTTAAACAAAGCGGGAACAAAGCGCAATTACCTTTGCAGTGTGACCAGAGCCTGGTAGAGGATGCCTAAAAACCTGAAACTGAATATTTCACAACAGAATCTTGTGTCCAAAAATGTGAGCGTGGGGTAGTGGCATGAAAATACTGTTTGTAAAAATAAAGAAAAAAACCAGCCTCTAAGCTCATAAATTTAAAAAATGAGCCTGATTTAGAGATGCTGGCTTCCAGATGGGACCTGGGGATCCCCAGGAATCGCAACTGATCTCCAGACTACAAAAATCAGTTTCCCTGAAGAAAATAAATGCTTTGGAGTATGGACACTGTGGCATTGTACCCCAATGAGGTCCCTGTCCTCCCCAGGCCCCATTCCCAAAGCTCCAGGAGTTTCCCATTTTGGAGCTGATGAGAAAAGGGGGCCACACCAAAGCAAAAAAAATGAAGAAACAAATTGGTGCAGAGAGAAATAGAATCTTTAATAATCGTACAATTATTCCCCTGATGAAGCTGCATGTGGAATGCATGGGGTTGTACAATTATTAAACATTCTATTTCCCTCTGCACTAATTTGTTTCTTCATCTTCAATTTGGGGCTGGCAACCTGACCCCCACCACTAACACCAATCCCTGCTGTTGGCCAAGGAGGACCTGGAAACTCTAGCCTGATTTGTAATTCTTTTAAACAATTGTACTCTCTAAACAAAAGGACGTACTGTATTAAAGGGAAATCCTTTTGTGCTGCTAGGGGCAGGAAAGCCTCTCTCTGATTTTCCTTCAAAAAAGAGGAATGGCAACAGCAGAGTCTGGAAAAGATGGGTGTGTCTAGTCCACAGTGAAGTCTTGTGATGTTTTGAACAAGTACCAACACCTCTGGCATCTCCTGTATCCCTTGGGTATGAAGCCCAAACAATGCATTTGGTGATGATAGTGTAGCCAGATTCTGCTTCCTTATTGCTTATTGCAGCCTTCTGTGAAAAAGTTAAAAAAGGGCAAAGTCATAATTGTTAAAACAATTTCAAGTACAAAAAGGAAATTTTGAGTCTGGGGAACTATGAGTTCAAGTTAATGTATTTTTAATATGTTTACTACAAGTTACAGGAATGTCATGTATTTTTAAGCTAAAATATCCTCTATGACAGTGTGCAAATATTTTGATATTTTATTTTGAATTCCCTCTACTAGTTCTGTAACAACAAGACTACCACCAACACCATATATATATGTGTGTCACTTATTGTACCGTATGATGACTGATGAATAGGGTTGCCAGGTCTCCCGGGGGAGCAGGGAAACCCCCGCTCAATGGGTCTGCTACCCACGGGCCCAGATCAGGCCACTGGGGGGAACCCCACCCCCAAAATGCCAGGCACGTTGTAGAGGGATGCTCTATCATTTGAGAGAAAACTCTATGGCTTTCCCTCAAATCATAGTGGTCCTTCCCCCAACGTGCCCGATGCGATGACATCACTTCCGGGTGACATCATTGCAGTGTGTGAGTGAAGTGCACGCTCTGAGGATCTCCAGGAAGGGGCCCAGGACTTCCCGCTAAAGGGTAAGTCGGACTTGGGAACCCTGCTGATGAAGTTTTCACCACACAACTTTAAAATAAAAGCAGCTTTCCACAAGAGGGTCATAAAATTAGTTTTAAGAGGTTATAGATTTGCTTTAAATCCAGAATTTAAACCAGGCTAATTTAAAGAGAGATGTTGCAGGTGGAACTTAAAAATCTGACTAGAAAAAGGTTCTTAACACAAACTTTATAGATTTGACTGGTCAACATTAGGATTGCCATCTCTGGGTTGGGAAATTCCTGGAGATTTGGGGGCCATGCCTGGGGAGGAGAGAGCACTCAGCTAGAATGTGATGCCATAGAATCCACCTTCTGGAATTGCCATTTCCTCCAGGCAAACTGATTTATGCAATCTGGAGATCAATTGTTGTTTCAGTTGAAATCCAAGCCCCACCTGGAAGCAACCCTAACCCCATTTCTGTCCTTGTGTCTTTCTTGTTTTCAATTTCTTCTATTACAAAACTAGGTAAAATATTAAACTTGAACATTGAAATGATTCTATGGAACTTCTATAATAATTTAATGGAATGTATGCCCCTCCCAATGGAGAAAATAATATGACATGCAGGCAGGGCTGGTACCACCATTAGGCCAACTAGGTGGCTGCCTAGGGCTCAGACCCCAGAGGCGCATAGAACAGACAATCAGCATTAGGGTGTGAAATCTCACACGTCTATCAGGTGAAAATTTTCTGGTAAAAAAGGAGGAAGTTGAGGTAAACAGTGTGAATCCTGTCATAAATCTTCCAAGGGTGAATTTTCGATGCAATTGGCTAGAACAGAATTAGCAGTTAGCAGGGGAGTGGGGGAGTAAAATCATGTTGGAGTAAAGCAGAGACTGAGATTAAGGAATGAAGGAATAAAAAATGTGTTGTAGCAGGCTCAGAAGAAAGTAAAGAAAAAGAGAGAAGAACGGGACAGTGTTTCACAATAGTCTTGTAGAACTCTTATTGCTGGGGAAATTATTTTTGACAGAACAGGAGACACATAATAAGGATTTTAGGTCCAGAGGTAAGTGGGCACAAATCTTATTTGGCACTATATGCTAACACACAGAGGGGAGGGTTATGGTGTTTCATGTTTGCTCTGAAGATTGAAAGTTGCTGGGAGAGGATCGCCTTCCCATATGTGGGCACCTCAGGGATCATGCCACTGTTGCTTGAGCCTATGTTTTTTTCACTTATGGTGTGGGCAACAGCTAGGAAGGTTCACTACTGGCTGCCACCACTCTGGTATGGGTCTCCTTGGGAGGGCCTAGAGCACCCACTGTATCCCTTTTACAAGAGTTTTACAATACTTTCCCCCTTGTACGTGACCAAATGAGGCATGAGGACCCAGGCAGAGTAACAACAAGAGATTTAACAATAACTTTAGATTAATAACAAGTAGGAAAATTAGCAAAGGCAGGTAAATTAATAAAATAATAAATCCTAACGCGTCTATCTATACAGTCCTAGCCTTTCCTAGGAACCTGTTCACAGTCTAACTCAGCCCCTTCTGGATGAGAGATCCCTCTGTCTGCAGCAGCTTCCACTAGCCCTTCTCCCTGAGAGAGAACACCCCTCCCATTCTAGGCAAGGCCTTTTATCTCCTCTTCCGAGGCACCATCCTCTGTTCCCCTTCTGGTGTAGTTTTCCCTCCAAAATCTCCTTTTACCCAATCACAGGGTCCAGAGGGAACATGGGAAATGTAGGCCCCAATGATTACTCTAATACAGGGTTCCCTGGAGCCACTAGGCATCCCCAGAGCCTCTAGATCACACTGCAAGCCAGTGGTCATGACAACTTAGAAAAGAATTCTGGGGGTATATGGCATCTGAGTTTATTGCAAAGTCAGCATCTGAGTTTATTGGGGCAGCAAAGTCGGCATCTGAGTTTATTGCAAGCGCTGGTACCAGTATCCATGTTCAAATCAGATGTTGTATTATTGTGGACAGGGGTCATTTCCTGCCGGAGTGGGGCGGAGCGCCCCCCCACTGCCATTCCTGGCCCGCCTGCAGAGGTGGACGGGCCAGGGAAGGCCCGCAGAGCCCCACACTGCCTGGGGAGATTTAAATGCATTCTAAACATGCCTGGGTTTGGCTGCTCTCTGTGGTTGCCTCAGTGGGTACCCGGACCAACTGTCAGTCAATTAGCCTGGCTGCGAGACTGGGGAGGTGGCAGGGCTGCGTGCCATGTCCACTGCAGGCAGGTAGCGTAATGTGCTTGAGTAGAGCGGACTGCCTAGCAGAGCATTGAGGGGAAGAGGAGACAGACAGACCCACTCACCACTCCGGCGAGCAAATGGACAGCCTCCCCCTCTTTCTCCACCATTAAGAGCAGGAAAGATGCTCCCCCGGCTGAAAATTAGCAGTAGTTAATTGCAGGTCCTATTTGTAACCCTGTGAGGTGCACTCAGGCAGACTGCCCCTTTTGCTGCAGTGGGGTGGGGGCAGAGACAGGTGGCTTCAGCTCATCCTGACGGGCTCTTCTTCCCCGGCTGAGGACCGACAGAGGCAGCTTCCTGCCCTTCGTCCCGCTGGAGAGAGACTGGCCCTCCCATCTGGTGTGGAGGAGCTGATAGATGCCCTCTTCATTTAACCCCATTAGGGAAGAATCACCCCCCCACTCCACTGACAGGCTGACTTGTGCTGCCTGCCTCTCCGTCTGTGAGGACAGATTCATCCTTTCTGGCCACGTGTGTGTGTGGGGGGGAGTTGGTTCTCTCCCCCCACTCCACCCCCCCTTGGATGCTACTCTTGCCGACATCTGCCCTGCTGTACCTGAGCCCCAGTGGAAGGTGAGGGCAAGGCGCAGATGCCATGGAGCTCCAAGGGGAGCCTGTCCTCCAGCAGAGCCTGGAATTTTGTGGGGGGGCCTCCTATTCCTGGATAGGTACCCTCCCCCAGCTGACGAGGCTCATGTCACCCCACACAGAGGACAAACCAGGGCTATGCTGCCCTTCCTACAAGCGCAGACCTCCTTGTAAACAAAAGTGCGCCAAAACCAAGGACGCTTCTTTCCCATCACAACACAAGGAATCCACAAATAAGCGGAACTTGGGAAGGGTCTGCATTTCCTCTGAGTCTTGCTAAGATCCATGAGGCCAGCAGCTTGTGAGAGAGATTTGACCCTCAGGCAAGTTTACAATGAAGAAAGCCCTGCTTAGTGCAACAGGGCTTAACTCTGACTAAGCAAGCACAGGAATGCAGCCTTTCGGTTCAAGCCTGTGTTTCCTCAGAGTCAGGCGTAAGTCCCGTTTCATTAATGGGGGGGGGCCTGATGTCGAAGGTACTTTTACAAAGAACTGCTGTTTTGCAACCCGAGGATTTGGTGGTGCCTTGAGTCATGGCTACAACCCAGACATGCTGCCCCTAGAGAAGTGCATGGGCAAGCTACACTTTGGAAGAGGAAAAAGTTTGGGGGAAGAGTGTCACATACCTAATTGCTGGCGAGGCTGAGCCACCTTAGCCAATGAGACGGTATTATGTACTGAGATTGAGGCAGCGTTCAAACAAGTGATTTCTTTATTCAGCTCAGAACACAACAAACAGCACACAGAACAAGCCAACTATATACATTTTGAGCTAAGAAAACCACACCTCCTGAAACAATAACGTCCAATCATAAAACAATGCCTGGGACCAATGAGAACTGTTCCCGCCGAAAGTCAAGGTCTCTCCGGATTGGTCTGTTTGCAGTATTGACCAATCCAGTTGCATATTTTAGAATGCTGGGCTTCTATGGAGCTGCGACCTAAGCTCACATCTAATAACACAGTAAACTGAATACATAACACTCCTCCCCCCTAAGTTAGCACACACAATCTTGCAAATGATGGGAGCGAGTTCTTACTTGTTGGGAGCACCATGGTTCCCCAGCAGACAATGTAGGATCTCTGCTGGAACTGCGTGGCTGACAGTCCATAGTGCAGTCGGGACCCATTGTGCCAGGACTCTCTGGCTCGAAGGGCAGTGCCCATGCTAGGCAGTTCTCGCACTCCGTGTCGGGCGAGGGAGCCGCTACTGCCTCTGTCCCAGTAGTTGGCTGAGGAGAGTTGCAATATGTTGGCTGGGGAGCATTGCAATTCGTAGGCTGGGGAACATTGCAATGTGTAAACTCTTCCCCCTGGTCATCCGGATCCACTGGCTCTGCTTCTCGGACCCAGTGTCACCGAAGCTGGTCAAGGTGCCAGTGCAGGCTTCTCCCCTCAGCTGTGGACACCACATAGGAAACCAGCCCAGCGCTGGTGGTTACTGTGGCTGAAATCCACACTGGCCCATTGCCGTAGTTCTGGGCATAGACGAGATTGCCTGGCTGGAAGGATCGGAGGGGTTCAGGAGCCTCTCGCTGTGGCAGTCGGTCAGGTGAGAAGTCCAGGTGCAGGCGGTCTAGCACTGTAGTTAAATGACGGTTCATCAGAAGTTCCGCTGGGCTCCGCCCGGTAGTCATGTGCAGTGTTATGTGCTGCTGCAACAAGAATTCGGCTAGTCTATTGCTCCAGTTGCTGTAGACTAGTCTCCGCAGCACGTCTTTCGTAGTGTGGACCATTCTTTCAGTCTGTCTGTTTGTGGACAGATGAGACGGGGCAGCCGTGATGTGCTGGATCACATTGGCATACATGAACCTCTGGAATTTGGCCGATGTGAATTGTATCCCATTGTTGGCTAAAGATGCGGCGCAATGCCCTAATGACTGATGCCAATGTCATTATAGACATTGAGACTTCTTCTAGCCACTTGGAAAACGAGTCCATGACAATCAAAAGTGTTTGCCCTTGAAAAGGGCCAGCAAAGTCAATATGCAAGTGGGACCAGGGCACTTGGGTGGTCTCCCAACATTGCACTGGTGCCTTAGGTGGCTCCAGTCATGACTCTTGACAGGTCTGGCAGGTACAGACCCATCCTTCAATCTCTTGGTCCAGATGTAGCTGCGGGTTAATGCCTTCATACGCACCACTCCGGGGTGTCCTGCATGTAAGGCCTCTAATACTCGGTGGCAAAGTTTGGGGGAATGACCACACGGTTCCCCCAGAGGAGGCATCCCTTGTGGACTGACAGCTTGTGTTGCCATGACTTGTACATCAGGAACTCAGTAGGGGGGGCGTGGCATTGCCAGGAAAGATGGTGGTCATTTGATTTTCACGGTCTTCCTCCCTTCCCACCTTCACAGTATTTATTCCAACCTTCAACTTCCTAAAACTACCAGATTATGGGGAAAAACGGTGGCAATACCTCTCAAGAAACCAAAAAAGTTATTAAATTGCTACAAGATTTTTTCGCTCCAAGACACAACCGAATTGACAGGAAAGCAGTCAAAACTGAGAAAACTAAGATGGTGGACGATAAATCAGTATCACACTTGCTGGAAGAGGCCCTAGCCAAGCAGGACTTACCAGGAATGCTGGAAAGAATGGAAAGACATCTTAGTGACCAAATCCAGCACTTTTTAAAACCAGTAAGAGAGCAGCTGCTACTTATACAGTCCTCTCTAGAGAAAACGGCAGAAACTGCTGAAAAGGCTGTCAACATGGGCTTGCCGCTGCGAGATCTAAACGCAAGGGAACAGCTTTTAACACTTGAGTCGCAAATGAAGCAATTAAATTTGAAACTTATGGGGCTGCCTGAGGGGGCAAAGGAAACAATGGACACCATTTGTTTTGTGACTAATTGGCTGGCTTCTATCTTCAACCTTGAGCCAGGGGTTGCTCCAATCATAAATAAAAGCATTCCATCTAGGTGCCCCCTCCAACCCAAGACTAACTGCTCCAAGAGACTTACTCATACAGCTAGGAGACTGGAGAACAAAAAGAAAATTCAAGACGAGGCTAGATCCAGAGCTTTCTTACCATTTAAAGATTTTAAAATCTTGGTGTTTCCAGATGTACCACAGGAAGCCCTCATCATTAGAAGTCTTAAACCGATCACCAAACGGCTGCAAGAGGCAAACATGCAGGTTTCACACCGAGGCTCTCTCTTTACAGCTTCAGATGTAGACTCCGGTATAGAGTTGCTAAAACAACTATGCCTCTCAGGCAATAATGACTCTCTTTGTCAGTACATCAAGAGAAAATCATGCTGTCCCACCACACCAGATAAAAACAACAAGATCCTGTCTAGAGACTCCAGCTCTTCAATGTCAGCAGATGGCTCTCCTTCACGCCCTGTTTAGCACTTCAAATATCTTTCTCTTAACACAATGCAACAGAATCTATTAATGTTGTTTTTTCCCCTACTGTCACACTTTTCCAGTTTGAATTAAACACTGAGTGTTAACTGTTATTAGACAATGTTGTTGGTTTGTTTAGGCTTTTTCACTTCATTCATACTGTGGGGGAGGGGTGGGGGGTCTCTTTGCTCCTAATTTTGAAAGACCTCCTCTGGTCTTTGACCCACTATCCGGGTCCAACATTTCATTTCCAAGGTTGGTCTTTTCTTTTCTAGCCTGTTGCTAGCAATAAATCCTAGCTCCAGTTCAGTGATTTTTAAAGGCACATATATAGCTGATCTAGGTTGAGTGTTTCACTAGCGTTCTATCTTGTGGGGGGGGAGGGGGGGACCTGTTGTTAAGCTTCCATAAAGCCAAAACTTTTGTTCATTTTATAGTAGTTATAACTGATTACTGACACTTTCATATTGGCTGTTGATAAGTAATTTTATTAAGAGCTTTTAAATCAATATTTATATTTTATTCTGGGTTACTAATTACAACTATAAATTAATTGTTCAGGATCTGATCTTTGTTGATAATTGATTGTTGATAACCTGATTAGCACTTTTTATTAATTGCAGAGAACTTGATTATTGTTATTAATTAATTATTGATAGCCTGATTTTCTTAGTAATCAATTGTTGTAACCTGATTCTGTATAATAATCTCTCAACTGTTGGCAATTCATTTAAGGCACATCTTTAAGGACTGGTTTTTAGTTCTTGACATACACTTTGGAGTGGACTTTTAGGCTACTCCTAATAGTTACTCTTTATAACAGTTGCTGTTCTATACAACAACATAACTGAACTGAACTTAACACATAAAAGGTAAAAAATATTGATTTGCTACCTCTGGACTAGTATAGTGTTAATACTTGTTTTTAGGTACTACATTTACTATTCTAATCATTAAATATATTAACGCTTTTAAAGGAGTTTTTAAACGTCCATAATCTTATTCTTAGAGAACTAACACCTATCTTTTTTAATCCACAATGAGCACTCTAAAAATCCAATCGGTCAACATTAGAGGTCTTAACACCTGGGTCAAATGGAGAAAAGTTCTATATCAGATACAGCTTACAAACCCATCAATTCTATTTCTGCAGGAAACACATTCCAGATCTGACAAGCATCCTGTATTAAAATCCTCTTTATTCCCACAACAATTTCAGGCACCAGAGGCGTGGCGATATTGTTCTCTAAAACACTCAGCTTTTATGTCAGTACCATGAAAGTGGATCTTCTGGGTCATTTCCTCTTTATTAAAGGAACTCTTGATGATAGGAAACTTACACTAGTGTCAATATATACCCCAAACATAAATCAAATTGCTTTTCTGAAATCTACCTTTTTGGAATTATAAGCTTTTACAGAAGGTTGAGCTGATCATAGGTGGTGACTTCAATTTCATAGCAGACAGATAGATTTTCTTTTATATGCAAAAATAAATCACCCCCCCCAAAAGAAGCAGGTACAGATCTCTCCAGACTTTTTTCTGAATTTAAACTGATACCTGGAGGTCTCTTCATCCGACAGACCGAGACTACTCATACTTCTCAGCTCAGTATCAGACCTTTACCAGAATAGATTACATATTGGTATCTGAACCACTTTTGGCAGACCTTGACTCAGCGACAATTGGTCCCAGATATTTGACAGACCACACATGGCTAGAATGCCAACTTCAGAAAAATCCAAATACAAAACCAGACAGACAATGGTCCATGGACAAAAGCATTTTATGAGACACTTCAATCAAAGATAAACTGGAGACTGACATCAAGAACTTCTTTCTGGAAAACTCATCTCCAGAGATGCCTGCTTCCACACTTTGGGATGCCATGAAGGCAGTTCTTCAGGAATCCATGATATCTCTTACATCACACCTACAGAAAAAAAGAGAAAAAATCAGAAGAGAAACATTAGACCAAATCACCCTGTTGGAATCTCAACACAAGGAATCAGGGAGTATGAAAATCTATGGCAAACTTTTAGCAGAGAGAAAGATACTAGAATCACTAGAAACTTAACAAATTCAAAAAAACTTACTCTATTTAAAGCAACATAATTGGCAAAAATCTCCCAGAAATGTGCATATGCTGGCCTGGAGGGTCAAAGAGAAGAAAAAAGCAGCTTTTGTAAGCACACTGAAATCTCCTAGCAGAAAAAATTACACCACTCCCAGAGCTGTAGCAGAGGGTTTTGCTGACTACTTTGCCAAATTGTATTCCTCTCGAGGGCAAATGAAGGAGGATATTGTGATTTATCTGGACACTCTACTTCCCTAAAAAGACTCTCATCTGTTCACGCCAGCTTTATAGACAAATCTATAGAATTGAAAGAACTCATGGACATCATCAAGGACTGGAAGTTAAATAAAGCTCCTGGTATGGATGGAATTCCCACAGAGTTTTACCAAACCTTCTGCTCGACTCTGGCACTGCACCTCCTAAAAATTTGCAATGATGCCTTATGTCTAGGAACTATACCACCCTCTTGGTATGATTCATCTATTTCTGTTATCCCTAAGGGCAAGAAAGAAACATTGGATCCAGCGTTTTACCGCCCAATCGCTCTGTTAAACAATGACGCTAAGATCTTCACGTCATTATTGGCTAATAGACTCAAGAAACTTGTTGCAGACTACATTAACCCAGATCAAACCGGCTTTATCCCAGACAGGCAAATAACGGATAATATCAGACGGATGCTCAACATCATATCCTATGGGAAAACTTCTTCTGATTCTGTAATCCTGGCTTTAGGCTTTGAAAAAGCCTTTTACTCTTTAGAAATTACTTATCTTCTCGCGCTTCTGGCAAAAATGGACTTCGGTCAGAACTTTATCAACATCTTAAGAACACTTTATGTACACCCTAAGTCTAGGTTACGAGTGAATGGCTGCAATTCTAATTTCTTCTTTCCATCCAGAGGCACCAGGCAGGGTTGCCCTCTCTCACCGTTACTCTTCGCACTTGCAGTGGAACCATTAGTGAATGAACTTGGCCATAATCAAGATTTTGCCGGCATCCATGTCAATGGGCAGGAACATAAATTAACAATGTATGCTGATGACATCACCCTCTATATTTCTGATCCTGAACAATCCATACCTGCTATTCAAGCTACTCCTTCATGATTGGGAGTATTGTCTGGTCTATACCTGAACACCACAACATCGGAAATTTACCTTATCATTAGCTCTAGTAAAACCTGGTCTAAATTACTTGGGTCTATGCCATTTCGATCGGTTGAAGCTACCTGGCGACACCTAGGGATCCAAATTCCTCTTGATCTACGTAACTTATTATCATGCAACTTTCATAAAACTTTTGCTGGATCTCAAAAAAAGATGCAAAAATGGAACACAAACTTTCTTTGGCGGATCGCATTCAATTAATCAAGTCCTTTGTTTTTCCGAGCTTTTTATTCCTTTTCAGAACACTGCCGATATTCATACCAGAGAAAGATCTGAACACTTGGCAGAGGGAGATTCACCAATTTGTCTAGAATTATAAAAAATCTTGTATAGACAGCCGTTCTCTTTCCAAACCTGTGACATTGGGGGGACTCAATCTGCCTCATTTCCGAACTTATTATCATGCAGCCATCCTCTCCAACATCCCTAAAATGTCACAATTACAACCGGAAGCACAATGGCTGCATATTGAGCAATCTTACACCTTGCCATTCACACAACAAGAAATTTTTTGGATTCTGACACCACACTGACCCTCCAGCCTCCTTGACAATCCCTTCGTATATACAACACTGAAAATTTGGGACCGCAGATAGAAATGTATAGCTCCTCCAATTTCTCCACTATCAACATTCACACACCAACAATGGTTTTTACCAGGGATGGAACTGAATTCTTTCAAAATATGGACAGACGCAGGCATCACTAGACTTCAACATCTAACAAAACATGGAAAGGTTCATAGCAAATCTCACTTTGAAGACCATATTGGTCACATCATTTCATGGCTTCAATACTATCAGATTAAGAGCCTCACGGAAACCTTAGCGACAACAGGCATATTTAGAAGACTTAAGACAGCATTTGAACTGATCCTGGAGAGTTTTCTGGATTCTACCAAAGGGACTCTTTCTAAGTTATACAAGCTCCTGATAGAACATGATAGCTCCTACACCCCCACTTACTAGAAAGCTTGGGAATGGGAACTTCTAATGCCACTGTCGGATGAGCAGTAGTGCTCTTGTTGGAACTCTTCAAGGAAAGTCTTTAAGATCTTCAACATCCACTTGCAAACATACAAATCGATTACTCTCTGGTACTACACACCTGACCATCTACACCATCTTAACCCCAACTACAATCAGCTCTGCTGGAAACAATGCAGGCTCAAAGGAAGCTACTTCCACTGCTGGTGGGATTGAACACAAATCAACAACTTTTGGAAGAGTGTCATAGTGGAAATAAATAAGATCTCCTCTCAAACGATTCCTCTTAAACCAGAAGTCATCTTGCTTCAACTGCAAGAAACACCTCACCCACAATACAACTATGATGAATTTACCTTATTCCTATTGGTATCAGCCTGCTTGGCCATTGCTACGACCTGGAAGTCTGCTTCTCCTCCGACACTGACCATCTGGAGGAACAAAGTTTGGGATCAATTTATCATGTGCAAAATTTCTGACTCGCTTCAAAGACAATGATCTGGCACCACCACAACTTACTCCATATTTGTACACACGTGGTTTCCATGGTTGCAATATATGACAGACACAGATCTTCTTCCTACTAATCCTGCTTACTCCTCTTGGCTTTTCTTCTAGTTCTTTACTGAAACAAACACAGAGCTCTTCTATGCCTCAATTCCAGTTCTATTCTAGCGCTCACAATTACTTCACCAACAGAGGTAGCACAATAATCAGTGTTTCTTGCCTTTTTATTGGTTGATATTCAAATGCTGGAATAATTTTTTTTCTAATGTATGATGTGTTTTGATACGATTTGATCCTTATCTCTTGATGTTGCTTACTTTCTGTTTCAAATGTTTATTGTTGTTTTTGTTACAATAAAGATTTTAAAAATTTAAAAAAGGAACTCAGTAGTCTGACTGCCGGCTGGCCACCCCCTCCACACCCAGTTCAGGACCCAGGAAATGGTGAGGTCCTTGGCAGACTGTGGGTGACATCGGATGCATGTATCAGAGGCTGTACTAGCTCCTCGAGAGCCATTACTTTGCGGGCAGGAGAGGGATCTAGTGCCCTGGCCCAGATAGGCAGGCAGCTGAGCACGTCAGCATGGCCAGTGGCATTCCCCAGCCGGTGGGACAGTTTGTAGGTGTAGGTGGACAGGAATACAGACCAACAGAGCATCCTGGGAGACATGACCTGAGGAGTCTGGCAGTCTGGGGCGAATAATCCCAACAGCGGCTTGTGGTCAGTTACAATCTGGAATTGTCAACTGTACATGAAATCATGGAATTTCTTTATGCCAGCAACAAGGGTGAGTGCTTCTTTGTCGATTTGGGCATAGTTCCTCTCAGCAGATGACAAGGTTCTGGAGAAATACACCTCTCGACCATCAGGCAAACGGTGACTCAGGACCACGCCAATTCCATAGGGTGAGGTGTCAGCGGCCATGATAAGTGGTAGCCATTCATCAAAATGCTTGAGGACTGAGTTGGACAACAGTAAGTCCTTGGCAGCAGTGAATGCTCAGGCATGACTTGGCCCCCAGCTCCACTGTAACTTTTTTTCCAACAGGCAATGCAATGGTTCTGCTATGGATGCTTTATGCGGCAGGAATGAGTGGTAGAAGTTGAGAAGGCCGAGGAATGATTGGAGTTCTTTCTTTGAAGTAGGCGTTGGTGCACTGTGGATCACCTTGACCTTGCTCTCTGTTGGATGGACCCTGTCAGTGTCAATGAGGAACCCTAAAAACTCAACTTGCAGAACTCCAAACTGACACTTCTCACACTTCACCTTGAGGCCCGCATCCTAGAATCGGTGGAGGACCTGTCAAAGGCACGCAGACAGTTCCTCAGTGGACACACCAGCTATTAAGACATCGTCAAAATACGGGACGACACTGGGAATGTCCCAAAGAAGATCTTCCATAAGACCTTGGAAAAGTCCTGGGGCTATGCTTACCCTGAACTGGAGGCAGTTAACTCTGAATGCCCCATGGTGCATGACAATCGTTTGGGCCTCTGCTGTGATTGGAGTGACAGGCAATTGTTGGTATGCCTGTGCTAGGTCAAGTTTGGCGAAGATATTGCCTCCAGCCAATGATGCTAAGAGATGGCTGACAACCGGTACTGGATATGCATGCTACTGCAGAGCCTTGTTTATTGTGCACTTGTAATCTGCACAGATTTGCACTGATCCGTTGGGTTTGATGGGCGTGACGATAGGGGTCTCCCACCTTGCAGGCTCCAGCACTCCCTGTATGATGAGGTGGTCTAGATCGTCATTGATACGCGGCTTTAAGGCAAAAGGCACCCAGCAAGCTTTCAGATGAATAGGCGTTACTGTGGGGTCAAGGTCAAACGAAACCAGGGGTCCTGTGTAGTGACCCAGGGAACCGTCAAATACTGCAAAAAAGTCTTTACACACAGAATCCAAGCTGTCATGTTGCACTCCCACTACATGGATGCCTAGTGCATTGAACCAATCAAGTCCCAAGAGACTAGCACGGTGTTCCTCAACCACTATAGCCCTCAGGGGTAGCACACCATGAATTTGCCAATTCCTGCAACTGGGATGTGCTGTCTCTGAAAATCGACTAAGTGGAAGTCACAAGGCTTGAGTTGTCGTCTGTTCCATCTGGGAAACAGCCGGTGTTGTGTCTGCATTGAGATGATGGTGAGTGCCAATCCCGAATCGACCTCCATCTCGCAGGGCATGTTGTCGAGGATGGCTGTCACTTTTATTTTGTTCTTCCTTTGCAGGTTCGTACTTGCCACCAATGAGTGATGGAGACATTCATGCATAGAATGACAATCAGTAGGTTTAGGAGTGTACTTTGGTGGCGGACAAAGTCTGCTTAGCAACGTGTGAGGTGACCCCTTGACCTCTGACAAACGGCAGACCTGGGTGCTGTGTCCCGTCCTTCCACAATTACGACACTGGACCTCACGGAATCAGCACTTCCGGCATTCATGATCGCCCCAGCAACTAGCGCAGTTTGTTTTAGTAGCAGGCTGCCATTTGTAGTGTTTGCGACTCTTGGCTTGAGTTCGGTGAACTCTGTTGTCCCCGCTGTCAGTGTCTTCCACACTCTCTTGATGCACGGGTTGCATCTTACAAGACTCTGGTAGCGTTCTGGACTGTCGCACCGCTTTGGTTGATTGGTTGGCAGTTTCTGCAGCAACAGCTTCTTTGTATGCTGATTGGAATGTAAATTTTCTTTTAGCGAAAAGCTGGCGTTGTAGCTTTTCGTTTATCAGGCCGCATACTAGCCTGTCACAAAATCTGTCGCATAGGTCTGCAAAATTGCACTGTCGCGCCATTTTTCAGAGTGCAGTCACATACTCAGCTATGGACTCACCCTGGGCTTGGTTGTGCTTGTGGAAAGTGTGCCAACATGCGATTTTGGATGGCTTGGGTGTAAAGTACTCATGCAGTTTGTCTGTAATTGTGGTGAACGCCATTGCCTTGAGCTCAGCCGGTGCCACTAATGTCCTAGCCACATCAAAAATGTTCTTTCCACAGACGCTGAGAAATGTGGCTTTCTTTATGTCTGGATTGATGATCTCATTAGCGGTGACGTAGAAGTCTAATCTGAAGACGAATGTGTTCCAGTCCTCAGTGGTTGTGTTGAACGGCTCGAATTGGCCCTTGGCGGCCATCATAGTGGTGCTCTGGAGCAGTGGTGTCTGTATGCTGGTTTCTCTTGAGGGACCAAGGTGACAATTCCTTGCCCATTTGCAGTGATCAGCTCTCAAGGGGCCAAGGCAACAATTCCTTGCCTGCTGCAGTGATCAGCGCTGATTCTGTGGGGCTGCCTAATCACTTAATCCCATCCTTATTGCCAGTATTATGTAATGAGAGCGAGGCAGTATTCAAACAAGTGATTGCTTTATTCAGCTCAGCACACAACAAACAGCACACAGAACATGCCAACTATATACATTTTGAGCTAGGAAAACCACACCTCCTGAAACAATAACGTCCAATCATAAAACTGTGCCTGGGACCAATGAGAACTGTTCCCGCCAAAAGTCAAGGTCTCTGCAGATGGGTCTGTTTGCAGTATTGACCAATCCAGTTGCATATTTTAGAATGCTGGACTTCTATGGAGCTGTGACCTAAGCTCACATCTAATAACACAGTAAACTGAATACATAACAGACAGTCAACCAGACGCCACCACGGGAACCAAAGAAAGGGTGCGCAAAACCAAAGTCACCTCCCAAGTGGAGGTGGAGTGGGGAAATGGAGCAAATGGTGTTGAGCTCGTGCTTTGGGGATTCAGACACTGCCTGTTTTCTGTGCATATTATTATTATTTCTCTGTTCAGGCAAAAAAAAAAATTAGGAAACTGAGTCCTAACAGGGCGGCACTAGACACACCCCGTCAGGAGCTGCAGTTCAGTAAATAGCTGTATGGTAATCCACTGTAGATCCCGCAGGCTGCAGCTTTGAAATCACAGTGTACTAGGTGCCCTATTCATGCCAGATGGCCTACTCTGGCCAAAGGCTTTGATCCTGTGGAACCACTGTGGTGTAGTAGTTAGAGTCGTGGACTGGGATCTGGGTTCAGATGCTCCCTCTCTTAACAGTCTCACCTACCTCACAAGTGTGTGGTGAGGAGTAAAGGATGGGGGGGGCGGGAACAGTACCTTCTTTCATGAGTTCTTTCTAAGAAGGACAGAATAAAGTGTTCACAAAGAATGAGGAAGTGTCCACATTTGTCATAAGGCATCACATCTTGGTGTGAGCTTGACTCAGTGCAGCTTCACTTGGAAGAAAGCCCTGCTGAATCCAGTGAGGCTTATCACTCAATAAGCAGTGCATGCAGGAATGTATACTTTCACTGCAAACCTATGTTATGTTTGTTGTTGAAGGCTTTCACGGCCGGAGTTCATTAGTTGCTGTAGATTTTCTGGGTTGTGTGGCCGTGGTCTTGGCATTGAAGGACCTGACGTTTCGCCAGTAGCTGTGATTGGCATCCTCAGAGGTATAACACAGAAAGATGTAGTACTCTCTGTGTGTTATACCTCTGAGGATGCCAGTCACAACTACTGGTGAAACGTCAGGTTCTACAATGCCAAGACCACGGCCACACAACCCAGAAAATCTACAGCAACTTATGTTATGTTTCTTCAGAAAGTCCAGCCTCATTCAACAAGGCCTCCTCCCAGATACCTGTGCATAGAATAACACTTTTTTAAAAAATGAAAAGAGAAACATTAGTGGGGGGGCACCATAAGGACTAATTAATTGACTTGGCACCTTAGAAACAGACAGCTGCACCTAGGAATATTCTATTGAAAGCAGCAGGGATTATTCCTAAAAAGGTAGGATTGTAGTACACCAAAGAATTGTAACCAACTTCCTTCAGACCATGAGATAATTTTAGCAGTCAGTGGTTAGTGATTTACCATGCTAAAGTATATAATGCACTGTACACAGTTAGTACTGAACTTGTTTATAAAAGAGCCCGTTTATAGCAGCAAGCAAGCTCTCCCACCGCTGTGAGGACAGATCTGTGTGTGTGTGTCCCATAATGAGCAATCCAAAACAGTCCAGTGGCACCTTTAAGACTGAGTTTTATTCAAGTCCAAGCTCTCCCTCCTCTGCGAGGACAGATCTGCATATTTCCCCCCCCCAAATAGCTAGCAATCCAAAACAGTCCAGTGGAGCCTGAGCGGTGGGATGTTGCCTTCTGACACACTTCCGGTGATGTCAGGGGGTGTGGCATATGCAAATAAGTTATACTAATGAGCCCCTGCACCTCTTTTTCTATGAAATGACCCCTGATTGTGGGTGAGGAGTTGCTGGGATTTGAGGTCTGTCTGTGTGCTAGAAAAGGTTTGCCCCCCAATACTCGTGAAAGGGAGCTATCATTATCTAGTAGAAGTTGTAAGTCACTGATGATGCATTGAACTGTTTTGAGTTGAGAGCTGTATGTGACCACTAGTGGTGTTTTTCTCTTATTGTCTCTTTGGGCCCTGTCTTGTTGGGCCTGTCTTCAAAGAAGGCTCTCACACTTCTTTAATTCTTCAAACTATGTAAAACAGTTGCTTGGGAGGACATTTTTATAAAGCTTATACAGAACAGGACTGTAGTCTATGCTGTAGTGTATGCTATATTTAAGAGATTTAAATTTTAACATCACAATTCACAGGATTATTCAAAACTAGGAATAAGGCCCATTGTGGAAATTAATACAAGTTCTAGAAAGAGGCTCTGAGTGGGTGCCCTGGCCTTGGGAACTCAGCATCATTTTGCTGTGGTGACCTCAGCAGGATATAATGACACAGAGTTTACCATTTTCTCCAGGAGAATTTATCTCTGCCATCTGAAGAGCAGTTGTAATTCTGAGTGATCTCCAGCCCTCCCCTGGAGATTCGCAACAATGATTCCCCAGAAGGAAATGGCTGGTTTGGAGGGTGGAGTCTATGGTTTTGTACATGTCTGAGGTCCCACCCCTCCTCAAACCCCACCCTCTCCAGATCTCTAGGAATTTCCCAACCTGGAGGTGGCAACCCTATCTTCTTCCCAGCCAAGCATCAACCTACCTTTTTCTGCCCCTCTGACTTCAGGTTTCCATCTCTTCCCCTCTTCCTGTAGCCTCTACCTAGGAAAACTACACTTTTTTTCGGCAGTGGAGACCCAAGAAGGAGGGAAGCGACCTCAGGATGGTATAATGACACAGAGTCCACCCCGCAAAGCAGCCATTTTTTCCATGGGAGCTGATCTCTGCCATCTGGAGAGCAGTTTTAATTCTGAGTGATCTCCAGCCCTCACCTGTGAGTGGTCTGAAATCACCCAATCAGCTTCCACAACAAGAACCTGGGTCTGGCAGGCCCTGCTCTGAAGCACTAACTACTACGTCACACTGTCTGTCATAGGGGAGCCACTTCAGTAGAGTATAATGACACAGAGTTCACCATTTTCTCTAGAGAAACTGATCTCTGACATCTGGAGAGCAGTTGTAATTCTGAGTGATCTCCAGCCCTCACCTGGAGATAGGCAATAATGGTTCCCCAGGAGGAAAAGTACAGTCTTTCTCCACAGTGGAGACCAAAGCAGCTTACATTATTCACCTTTCCTCCTTTTGATCTGCACAATAACTCTGTGAGGTAGGTTAGGCTGAAAGTTTGTGACTGGTCTGAAATCACCCACTCCACTTCCAAAGCAAGAACCTGAGTCTGGCAGACCCTGCTCTGAAGCGCTAACTGCTATGCCTAGGGTAGCCAACCTCTAGGTGGAGCCTGACATTTGCTGGGTATCACAACTGAGCTCCAGACAACAGATCTCTCCCCCCATGGAGAATATAACTGCGTTGGAAGGTGGGCTCTATGACATTCTATTCAGCTAAGGCCTCTCCCCTTTGCAAACTCTGGCTTCCGTAGACTCCACAACAGAATATCCAGAAATTTCCCAACCTGGAGCTGGCAACCCTAGTCAGGACAGGCCCCAATGAGTTCCCCGCAAAGGCCTGGAAAGGGTTTCCTGCCTTTGCCTTGGTACTGATAGAACCAAGCATGGTTGCCTAGCAACAGCCACTGCAGGAAAGGTTAGTCCCACAGGAGCCAAGCAGGAGAAGTGTCTTTGTCAGGAAAGACAGCCATCTGGCAGTTTATTTTGTGAGTGTCCAGGCTGACAGTGGGGAGGAAGAGCAGCGGACCCAGCCCCCAGCCAATGGCATGAGAGTACTCTTGAGTAGAGGTTGATGGGCCAATGCCTGATGGAGCACACTGCACAGACAATGAGAGAGCTGTAAATGGCCAATATGTAAGGGAATTATATATATAGGCTGATTTGTGTGACAAAACCATTTTCTGTTTGAAAAAGAAAATCAAAAATTGTTCTATTACTTCTTTGTGCATTTTTTTTTACAAATTATCAATTTCAAATTTTGTGCTGTTCATTTTTCCTACAGTTCATCTGTTTTTGAAAACTGGTTAGCAGTCCTGTCTCCCCCCACAAGTAGTTAGCCTTGCCTAGGGCGCAAAAAAGCCTAACACAGGCCCTAAGTGCAGAGATGGAAAACTATTTGGGGGGGAAAATGCTGCTACCTAGCCTTCTTGAATTACCCTCAACCTAGCTAGTACATGGATAGGATGGGCAGTAGGGACAGAAGCCAAATACATAAAATGAAATTTAAGAACATAAGAACATAAGAGAAGCCAATGTTGAATCAGGCCAATGGCCCATCTAGTCCAACACTCTGTCACACAGCGGCCAAAATATACCAGGTGCCATCAGGAGGTCCAGCAGTGGGGCCAGGACACTAGAAGCCCTCCCACTGCTGCCCCCTCCAGCAACAAGAATAGAGTGCATCACCTGCCCCAGACTGAGAGTTCCCATCTATACCCTGTGACTAATAGCCACTGGTGGACTTCTGCTCCATATGTTTATCTAATTCCCTCTTGAAACTGTCCATGCTTGCAGCTGCCACCACCTCCTGTGGCAGTGAATTCCATATGTTAATCACTCTTTGGGTGAAGAAGTATTTCCTTTTATCTGTTCTAACCCGACTGCTCAGCAATTTCATAGAGTGCCCACGAGTTCTTGTATTGTGAGAAAGGGAGAAAAGTACTTCTTTCTCAACCTGCTCAATCCCATTCATAATCTTATAAACCTCGATCATGTCACCTCTCAGAAATTTGATGTTCACAAAGAACCATTTATGATTACATTATGATTTAAAGTAATACATGCACTAGTGTCTCTTCCCAAAGATCTTTCACAGTAAACTTGCATTCCAGTTTCCTGTACCAATAAGAAAGATGAAGTAGAAAGAGGTCAAATAATTTGACTGTAGTAGTAAAATCACTTATACAGAAACTGGATTAGGGTAACCTTTTAACTGTGGCCGTTATAACATTTTACAGTATTTTATTATTTAGTGGTTATGGCATTGTTCTCTTTATTGCTTTTTATTTTGTGCATGTGTGAAGGGCAAGCAGGCCATTCAGGCCAAAAGACAGGCCAAGGGGATAACTGAGGAATTATTTTAAATCATAGCAGGGATTAAATCCCAAGGCCAGGTCTGGCCTGAAGGTTGTACTTAGAAATACACCCAACCCATTACCTTCTTTTAGCAATAGAAAAATATATTTCTTTTTACCTGTACCAGTTATTTATAAGCAGACATGTTTTGAACCAACTGAGGTTTCTGTACCATCTTCAAAGGCAGCTTCACAAAGCGCACATTACTGTAATCTAGTTTTATTGGCTTAACTTTTATTATCAATCAATGTAGTGAAGTGAGAACCTCCAAATCAGGGAATGGTGGGTGTTTTTCATCTGTGAAAACTTTTTAGGTCAATTCCATTAGATACAGCTGTATTGAAGCTTAACATACTAAGAAGACATACATTTCCAAACTCTTTTGTGGGAAGGAGTCTTTTTCTGGATTTTCTTTTGTGATTCAGGATTATTAAAGGAAATCTTGCAGCTGCAGTTATTTTGAATGCAAACTCTCATGCAAGTAAGATGCTGGTTTACTGTAAGAGATTAACTCTACTACAAAACTGGTGTTAATCACCAAGGTCCCAACCTTTGAGCAGGGAACCACGGAATATTCTATGGAGTTCTGAAGGCCTTCTTTCTAAAGACACCTTCCCCATTCTCTGAGAAAATTGAAACACTGATTCAGCACAAGAAATTAACTGCAGCTGAGAAAAGTGATAGGCTGACTCCTTGCCCAGGATGTTCATAACACCAGTAGGGTGCAATCTTGAGGCTCTTTTGACCGCAGCCAAAATGTAGCTTATTCATTGTTGTGTCCGCTGACCACTGCAGGCAGTCAGCAAAGGAGCCTGAGCTTGAGTCCCGGAGCACAATGGGACTGGGGCTCCGAGCTCCTGCTTTGGGGAACCAATGGGAACGGCGGCAGGAATTCAAACCCGCCAATGGCACCAAGGGGCATTCCCCTTCGTATGTATATAGTTGGCCACCTGGCCAGGTATTTTGTCTTGTGTTGTATAATAGCGAACCATGCTGATCACTACGTCATTGTCCGTGGTTTCATTATGCGTCTAACCCACTATGTAACAATGGCGACGAGGATGGGATCCTGTTGAGCGCACCAGCCGGGCCGTCGGACAATGCAAACGAAGACTCGCTCCACTGCTCCACGTGCTGCGCACATGAGCACCTCCGAGGGTGAACGAAGAGCCGTGTCTCTACCGCTGACTAGCACAATGGCCATCGCTCCAGGATCCAGGCTGCTGCCGCCGTTTGACGCCTCCCAGCCCCAGTGATGGGGAGCCTGGGTTACGGGTCTGCGGCAAGCCTTCATGTTCTATCAGATCACGGACGAAGACCGAAAGAGAGGCCTGCTGCTCTGCTCTTGTGGCCCCGTGATCGTAGAACTGGCCCAGTACCTTCTCTCTCTCAAGAAAGTGGAGGAGTGCACGGTCGACAAGATTGTCCAGGCCATGCAGAACTACTATTCCCCGAAGCCGTCGGAGATGAACTGCCATGTGGTCTTCCAGTATCGGAACCAGCAGGGCAAAGAGACTGCTGCGGAATTCCTCGGGGAGCTCCGCCACCTGGCGGCCAACTGCAGCTTCGGGGCGTACTTGGACATGGCTCTCCACAACTGATTCGTCACAGGCCTCAGGGAGGAGAAACTCCGGCGCCGAATAATGGAGGGCGAGAAGGTGACCATCGCCTCAGCTTTAGCCACCGCCACAGCGTGGGAGAGGTCACACCCAGCCGCCACCACTACACACCGCGTGGCCTCCCCCGGGAACAGCGACCCCGACGACCCCAAGGTACACCGCACGCTAGCACAGCATCGCGCGCCAACACCGCCCGCCAGCACCGCACGCAAGCAACCCAGCTTGGCGGCGCAGGAGTGTACCAGCTGCGGAGGTCAGCACGAGAGAAAATCATGCTGGTTCAGGGATGCCACATGTTGGGACTGCGGCCGCACAGGCCACATCGCCAGGGTTTGCCACTCCAAGCCATCCCACGCAGCGCAAAAACCGCCCCGCCGCAAGACAGAGGCGCACTTCGAGGACTGCGCAGCCCCGGAAGAGGACCTCTACCTCCTGACCAATGCCCCGGCAGCCCAGGCACAGGTACTGAAATGCCCCAGTCAGGCCTCTACCCCCAAAATATACGTCCGGATTAAAGTAGAGGGGGTTCCCTTACAAATGGAACTCGATTCAGGCTCCGCATGCTCCATCATTTCAGAGGCCACTTTAAAACAGATTTGCCCAAAGGGGGGCCCCCGCTTGCGGCCATCACCTGTGACGCTCATGGACTTTCAAAGAAACCGAGTGCCAGTGAAGGGGGTCGGGAGTTTCAGGGTGCAGTACCATGGCTTCAAGGGCCACTTGGACTTGCTAGTAGTCGAGGGAGACCTAGTCAGCCTCCTGGGAAGGGCCTGGTTTGAACCCCTGGGAATTGTGATCGAGGGGGTCCAGCAATGCGCAACCCGTGACTTCCAGGAGGTGTGCTGCGAGTTCCCGTCCGTCTTTGACGGGTCTCTGGGCCGATACATGGGCCCCCAGGTCTCACCACAACTTGACCCCACGGTGGCCTCTAGCCGCATGCGGGCCAGGTCAGTTCCGTTTGCCCTAAAACAAAAAATTGACCCGGAGCTGGACCGCCTGGTGGCCCAGGGGGTCCTGGAGCCGGTCTCCCATGCGGCGTGGGAGACTCCGATCATGACCCCAATTAAGCCTAATGGGGATGTCGGCATCTGCGTGGATTATAAATGCACGATCAAGCGGGCATTGCAGGACCATTCCTACCCGGTTCTGGTGGTGAGCCACATTCTGGCCACCTTGGCAGGGGCCAAGATCTTCAGCAAATTAGATCTGGCCCAAGCTTACCAGCAACTGCCAATAGACGGGCTGACCGCAGAGGCCCAAACCATTGTAACTCACCGGGGGGCCTTCAGGGTCAATCGCCTGCAATTCGGGGTGAGCGTGGCACCTGGGATATTCCAGCAACTGATGGACTCTCTCCTCAAAGGGATTCCCGGCATCACACCAGTCTTCAATGATGTGATGATTGCTGCTGCCACACCGGACGAGTTTGCCACGCGCCTCCGCATGGTCCTCAGCCGTTTCTGCGATGCCGGCCTCAAGGTCAAGCGCGAAAAGTGCCAGATCGGGGTGTCATCTGTGGACTTCTTGGGCTTCACAGTGGACGTGGAGGGCCTGCACCCAGCCCGGGACAAGGTCAAGGCCATTGTGGAAGCACCACCCCCGACTTCAAAAGCCGAGTTCCAGGCTTTTCTTGGACTTTTAAATTTTTATCATGCCTTCCTCCTCCACAAGGCAGAAATAGCTGAACCCCTGCACCGGCTACTCGACAAAAAAGAGCCTTGGGTCTGGGGGCCGCGCCAGGCCACCGCATTCCGGGCCGTCAAGGCCCTCCTCATCTCGAACTCGGTCCTGTCCCACTTCGACAAGTCCCTGCCCATGGTCCTGGCTTGTGACACGTCTCCCTATGGGGTGGGAGCCGTGCTGGCACACCATCTCCCGGACAGCCGGGAGGTCCCAGTCACGTGCTACTCACGGACCCTATCTGCGGCTGAACAGAACTACTCCCAGATAGACCGCGAGGGACTGGCAGTCGTGGCTGGGGTGAAGAAGTTCCACGACTTCGACTACAGTTGTCCCTTCACCATCACCATGGACCACCGGCTGCTGCTGGGCCTCTTCGCAGTGGATCGCCGGACGCCACAGGTACTCTCCCCTCGAGTCTTGCGGTGGTCCATCTTCCTGGAGGGCTACAATTACATGATACAGCACCGGCCGGGCAAGGCGATGGGCCACGCGGATGCACCGAGCCGCCTCCCCCTGCCAGACAAGGAGGAGGACCCGGACCTGGCTCATCATGTCCTACAGATGGAGAGTCTTCTGGACGCCCCCCTCCATGCTGCGGATGTCGCTCGCCGCTCCGCCCATGACCCCATCCTCTCCCAGGTTCTCGGCTGGATGGTGAGGGGGTGGCCTATGGCCCCAGCGGGCCCGGAGTTCAGCGCATTCACAACGCAGCGCGAGGAACTATCGGTGCACAAGGGCTGCCTGCTGTGGGGGGACCGGGTTGTAGTCCCCAGCGCGCTCCAGCACCAGGTCCTGCAGGCTCTGCACGAGGCGCACCCCGGCATAGTGCAAATGAAGGCCCTCGCCCGGAGCTATGTCTGGTGGCCGGGCATGGAAGGGGAAATCGAAGCCTGGGTGAAGCATTGCCAGATCTGCCAAGAGGTCCGGCCAAGTCCACCAAGCGTTCCCACGCAGTCATGGGAATCAACAAGGACACCGTGGTCCCGGCTTCACATCGACTTCACTGGGCCCTTCCACGGATTGACATTCCTGGTATCCGTGGACGCGTACTCCAAGTGGCTGGAGGTGAGTCCTGTCTCCACCACCTCCACAAGCGCCACCATCCGAGCCCTCCGGAAGATCTTTGCCACGCATGGCTTGCTGGACACTATCATCTCAGACAACGGCTCGGCGTTCACGTCCGAGGAATTCCAGCATTTCCTGCGGGATAATTTGATCCGACATATCAGGTCAGCACCTTTCCACCCCGCTACGAATGGCCAAGCGGAGCGCATGGTCCGCACGGCTAGCCCAGTTCCTGCTGGCGAACTGAACAACACCCAATCCGGTCAGTGGTTGCTGCGCCGCAGAGCTCCTCATGGGCTGGAGGCCAGCCATCCTCCTGGACTGCCTGCACCCCGACAGGGCTCCAACGGCGCGCAACATGGTGGAGGACCGGGAGGCGCCCCGGGGTTTCTTCCCGGAGGACCCGGTGTTCGCAAGGAACTATGGCCGGGGCCCGAAATGGCTAGCAGGGAAGGTAATCCGCCCCACCGGTCCCGTCTCCTACAAGGTATCGACGGACGATGGGCAGGTTCTGTGGCGCCACGTGGACCAGCTGAGGCGGCGCCTACTTCCAATGTTAGGAGATCTGGGGGACCCCGGGGAGGTGGAGCGGGCCCCACGGGAAGCCCCGGGAAAACCAGAAGCAAAACGCGACCCCAGGGAGGCGGGCCCCAGTGACAGGCAGCTACCTCAGCCAGAGGCCGCGACGGCCAAGGGCCCGATGGAGCAACCAACCCCGATGGAAGGAAGCGAAGTGGCAGGCTCCGCCGCACACCCACAATTTGGCAGTGGAGAAGCCCCGACGCCAGCACCGCGGCGGTCCACTAGGGAACACAGAGCACCCACATATCTGAAGGACTATGTCACATAGACAGGGTCCGGACAATGGGGGGAGGGGTGTTGTGTCCGCTGACCACTGCAGGCAGTCAGCAAAGGAGCCTGAGCTTGAGTCCCAGAGCACAATGGGACTGGGGCTCCGAGCTCCTGCTTTGGGGAACCAATGGGAACGGCGGCAGGAATTCAAACCCGCCAATGGCACCAGGGGGCGTTCCCCTTAGCATGTATATAGTTGGCCACCTGGCCAGGTACTTTGTCTTGTGTTGTAGAATAGCGAACCATGCTGATCACTATGTCGTTGTCTGTGGTTTCATTATGCGTCTAACCCACTATACAACATTCATGTAAATGGAGCAAAAAGCATCAAAGGAGATGGGAGACACTATTTTTGGAGCCACTGCATTCATTTCCACTAGAGAGCAGCAAAGACTTATCATTTAATTAGAAACAAAGTTCCAAACAATTGATTTTGTCTAAGAAGTACTCATATGAATAGACTGCTCTGAGGCTGTGAGAGAAACACTCAAAGGGCTGCAACTGAGATTGTTCTAAGCAATATAAAAACAAGAGGGCCAGTCCAGAAAGGTGAAAAACAACATCCATAGGTATAATGGGCAATCAATCAAATTATTATAGAAGTCCCCTAATGCATTTCACGGTTCAAGTTTAATATGTCTTACCCAGTTTTATATTAAAAGGGTAAAGAAGAAAGTTAAACCTAGAAAGACAGTAGGACAGGAATAGGACAGTTGCCAACTTCCAGGTGGGGCCTGGATTTCACCTGGAACTACAAGTGATCTCCAAATTGCAGACATCAGTTTCCCCAGAAGAAATGGCAGTTCCAGAAAGTGGACTCAATGGCATCACATCCTTGCTGAGTGCTCTCTCCTCCCCAGGCATGGCCCCCAAATCTCCAGGAATTTCCCAGTCCAGGAATTACCCAATCCTAATGTTGACTGGTCAAACCTACAACGTTTGTGTTAAGAATTTTTTTTCAATCAGATTTTTAAGTTTTAAATTAGCCTGGCTTAACACAAATTCTGGATTTCAAGCAAATCTATAACTTTTTAAAACTGATTTTATGGCTCTCTTGTGAAAAGCTGCTTTTCTTTTAAAGATGTGTGATGAAAACTTCATCAGTCATCATACAGTACAATAGCTGACAAACTTATATTAGGGCTTGATACTGTCATCCATTTATTCATCTGGATTACCATTCACTCCAGTTTTATGTCTAATTACCAGATGTTCTCTGCAATTGTCTCTGTACTCTAATTATAAATATAACTCAAAGAATATGGATATTTATTGTTGTGTCCACGGACTGCCACCAGGGGTCTGCGGCTGCAGTCCTGAGCTTGGTTCCAAACACAATAGGGGACAAGGATCCTAGGCCACCCTTAGTCCTCCAATAGGACCTTTGGTGGGAGATTCAAACCCCCCAATGAGTATGTGGGTGTGTCTGGGATGGGTGTATATAGTTGGCCCTTGCCAAGCCGTGTGTGTCTTTGGTGTGAAGTACAATAAATACGTGTTGTTCAGCATGTCGTAGTCCAAGTCTTCATGCTGCAAACCCAGTACTTTACAATGTTGACGAAGGTGGGATCCTGATGAGCGATGCTGACCCTTCACCCCACACAGCACCGGGCATTGATCCAGTGGAAGCCGCCCTGCACTGTTCCCTAGCAGCACTGCACTACTCCCCTGGACACCGCTCCCCGCTCTGTGCAAGAGTCATGGCTGTAGCTTTGGGACACCTCGAGGTCTTCAACCCCAAACCCCCCAAGTTCTGGGAATCGTGGGTACATCAGCTAATGTGTTTCTTCACCTACCACGAGATCACCGATGCAGGCAAGAAAAGGGCTCTCCTCCTCAGCACATGTGGAGTGGCTGCTATTCAGCTAGCAAAAAGCCTCCTGGCACCCAAGGCACTCATGGGCAATACATATGATGAGATCGTTGAGACCTTAAAGAAGTACTATGTGCCCAAGCTCACAGTGATGGCCAAATCAATGGACTTCCAAATGCGCCTCCAGAAGCCCAGCGAGACAGCCGCCACCTTCATGGCTGACCTCCGCCAAAACGCGATGGATTGTGGGTTCACGTAGGTAGAGGAGAACATCCTGACACAGTTCGTCTGGGGCTTGTGAGATGCTAAACTGTTGCAAACTGGTAAGCACCGCTGACGTCAAAATTGAGGATGCCCTACAGACTGCCACCGCATATGAGGCCTCCCATCGCGACCATCCACCATCAGCAGCACACCTTGTGTTACCCGAAGCGGTGTCCGACAACTCGGATGAAGAAGGAGTCTGGCTCATCCACCCCTCCAGCCGCAGGAAGCCACCCTTACCCGCCAGAGTGACCAGACACCCAGACAAGCCCACTGCCCAAGCACCATGTGCCAGCTGCAGAGACGCACATGAATGCAGGGCGTGCCTTTTCCGTGATGCAATATGCCACACGTGTGGGAAGCAAGGACATCTAGCATGCACTTGCAGGTCCAAAGCTGCCCAGGCTCTGAACACACAGCCATAACAATGCTGTCGGGCCGTGACGCACTACGAGGCCACCACAGACACGGAGGAATCTCATGAGCCAACCTTCTCACGAGCCAACCTTCACTCCAGGTACTATATTTCCCCAGTCAGATGTTGGCCCCAAAAATACAAGTTCAGGTTCTGATAGAGGGGTTCCCCTGCTCCATGGAGTTAGACTCCAGGTCTGTGGCATCCATCATCTCGGTGGAAACGCTTCAAAGACTGTACAAATGGGGGGGCCCGCCTGCGATCCTCACCCTTGAACCTGGTGGACTTCCAAAGAAACCCAGTTCCTATACGGGGCATGGGGGCTTTCTGGGTGCAGTACCAGTGGTTCAAGGGCTACCTGGACTTAATAACAGTCGAAGGGAACCTGGTCACCCTCCTAGGATGGGCTTGGTTCCACTGGGAATCACAATCGGGGGGGGGGGTAAGCAATGCACCCCAAGAGACTTTAGTGATGTTTGTGGGGAATTCCCCACAGTGTTTAATGGGACTCTAGGATTTTACATGGGGGTCCCAGTTTCCTTATAACTTGACCCAAAGGTGGCCCCCATCTACATGCAGTTACAAAGCACCCCATTTGCCCTATGGCCTAAAGTTGATGCAAAGCTGGACCGCTTGGTGGCACAAGGAGTCCTGGAACCAGTCTCCCATGCGGTATAGGAGACCCCCATAGTCACCCCCATGAAGCCCAACAGCGACATCCGCATCTGTGCAAACTATAAATGCACCTTGAACAAGGCTCTGCAGGACCATGCGTACCCAGTCCTGGTAGTAAGTCACGTGTTAGCCACTTTAGCAGGGGCCAAAATCTTCGGCAAGTTGGACCTCATCCAGGTGTACCAACAACTGCCAGTTGTTTGCATGGCTGCCGCCCAGACCATAGTCACGCACTGGGGGGCATTCAAGGTGAAACGGCTACAGTTCGGGCTGAGTGTGGCTCCAGGGATCTTCCAGCATTTAATGGACTCCCTTTTAAAAGGGATCCCTGGTGTAATGCCATTTTTTGATGACGTACTCATTGCCACAGCGACCTCAGACGAATTCACCACCCATCTCCGTGCAGTCCTCCGCCACTTCAACGAGGCTGGTCTGAAGGTGAAGTGGGAAAAGTGCCTGCTAGGGGTCCCTGAAGTGGATTTCTTGGGGTTCTGGGTTAATACGTCAGGCCTCTATCCAGCGAATGACAAGGTCAAGGCCATTGTGGAGGTCCCACCACCCAAGTCCAAGGCAGAACTTCAGGCATTCCTCGGGCTGCTGAATTTTTATCATGCCTTCCTTCCCCAGAAAGTGGCAGTGGCAGAGCCACTGCACAGATTATAGGACAAAATGGCACCCCAGGAGTCTGCAGCATTCCAGGGAGTCAAGGCGCTCCTGATCTCCAACGAGGTGCTGGTGCATTTGATGAATCCCTGCCAGTGATCCTTGCCTGCTATGCCTCCCCTTACAGTGTGGGTGTGGCTTTGGGCCACCAACTCCCTGACAGCTACGAGGTTCCGTTGGCCTACTACTCCCAGACCTTATTGGCCGTCGAGAGAAATTATGCCCAGATCGACCGGGAGGGCCTGGCAATTGCTGCTGGGGTCAAAAAGTTTCATGACTTTTTGTACGGGCAGCCCTTCACTATTGCGATGGATCCCTGGCTGCTCCTTGGACTCTTTGCGGCTGACAAACAGACTCCCCAGGTGCTTTTCCCCCAGGTCCTCCATTGGTCCCTCTTCTTGGTGGGTTATAACTTCCGCCTGGAACACTGCCCAGGAAAAGTGATGGGGCATGCCGACACCCTCAGCTGACTGCCGCTCCCTTCCATTGATGCTGACCTGGCTCCCACTCATAGGGTCCTCCTGCTTGAGGACCTTCCCGAGCAACCCCTGCAGGCTGTGGATGTCACCGGATGCTCAGCCCGTGACCCTGTGATCTCCCGGGTTTCGGGTTGGGTGTTAAGGGGGTGGCCTGCAGCCTCCATGGGTCTAGAATTCACATCCTTGCCACCCGCAAGGATGAACTGTCAGCCTACAAGGGGTGCCTATTGTGGGGGGATAGGGTGGTCACCCCCAAAGCCCTGAGACAATGCATCCACGAGGCCCACCTGGGAATAGTCCAAATGAAGGCCCTGGCCTGGAGCTATGTCTGGTGGCCCGGGATCAATGCAGAGATTGAGTCCTGGGTGCGAAGGTGTCAGACATGCCAGGCAGCCCGTTCAAATCTGCCGAGCACACCCACTCAGTCCTGGGAGTCCACCCACAAGCCATGGTCCCAGCTTCACGTGGATTTCGCTGGCTCATTTCAAGGACTGCTCTTCTTAGTCACCGTGGACTCATACTTCAAATGGTTAGAGATTAGCCCCATCACCACCACATCCTCGAAGGCAGTCATCCATGCGCTGTGCTGGATCTTTGCTACCCATGGGCTGCCGGACATGATGGTCTCCAACAACAGAGTGGCATTTACTTCAGAGGAGTTCCAGGAGTTCCTCCAGAGGAACTTAATCCATCACGTGAGGTCCACACCTTTCCACCCCGCTACCAACAGACAAGCAGAGCGGATGGTGCGAACGGCAAAGGAAGCCCTCAGCAGGATCGCGGGTGGGGACTGGGAGTTCCAACCAGCCTGTTTCCTTCTAACCCAGTGGACCACGCCAAACCCCATCAATGGCCGTTGTCCCACTGAGCTTCTGATGGGTCGCTGCCCCATCATTCTGCTGGACCAGCTGCATCCAGACCGGGTGCTGGAGTCACGAAGGCTGGTTGAACAAAGGGAGGCTCCCCAGGGGTTCTTCCTGGAAGACCCCATCTTTATCCGGAACTTTGGGAAGGGACTCCCGTGGCTGGTGGGCCAGGTCACTAGGCCCACAGGTACGGTCTCCTATGAAGTGTCCATGGACGACTGCCAGCTCCTCAAGAAGCATGTGGACCAGCTATGGCGGTGACAGCTCCCAGCAGAGGAAGAGGCTCCACCACGGCTCGTGGGACCTGCAAGCTACACCCCAGAAGCAAGAGTAAGAGAAAGTCCACCTGCCCCAATCGAGGCCCCAGTGGCTGTGGCGCCACCCACAATGCCGGGCCCAGAAGAGGTGCCGTCACTGCCACTGCAGAGTATCCAGAAATTAGGCTTTTCTCCTCAAGCCCTTCTGGATCTTGGTGTAGACCAGGCAAAATCACTTATTAAGCAGAGAGTGACTGACACTGAAAGACAATTGGATATTCTCAATTCTCCTGGCTATTTCTCTCCAGCAAATACCAGATATATAGTCGCTCCTGCAGCCTATTTACAGACTATTCTTGAATCCGATAACTCAAGAAGGGCATTTGCGTTAGCCAGAAGCATGCCTTTGCCGTCTGCAGTATTGGAAGGGAGGTTTAAAGGGACCCCTTACTCACTGAGCTTCTGCTCCTGCCCCCTCCATGAAATAGACTCTCTAGAACACATATTTTTCAACTGCGTATGCCATAGGGTTATCCGTATGGAGACTGTTAGTCCGCTGTTAGAAAGGTTTCCTGGCAGATCAAATAAAATTAAACTTGATTACCACCTGTCTGACAGGAACCACCAGACAACAAGACTGGTTTGTGCCCAGGTTTACAAGGAGCATAAAATGCATGGCAATTAGATTTTTCAATCTTTTATCTAAATTATACACACATTTTATGGCTGTCTTATTATATCTCTATGTTATAGTCACAGTTTTTTAAAATTTAAGTATGCCACTATTGGTTTTATCTCATATTTATTATTCAAATGTTTTTATGTAAAATTATTGAGTGCACTGGTCATTGACCATAACAATAAATTTGACTTTGACTTTGCTGGAGATTAAGTTTTTGTGAAATGTGGTACAGGCTCAACAAAGCAGTTATATAACAATGGAGGAGGAGGAGCAGACTAAAGCAGAAAAGGCCACTGATGGGAAGCTTCAGGTGTGCAGGTGAACAGGCTCCTAAGGGTTCAGAGTCTCCTGGCTCTTGCTGTTTTGTAGCCTGGTTGTGTGTGGCGAAAGAAGATCCAGATCCCCATCCAGTACGGTGTAGTGGTTAGAGTCTCTAGTATGTTAATTACAAAGGTCCTACTGGCTGTACTACAGAGGATGACACTACTTTCATTTTGTATCTGCTGTGTTGTGTTTGGTGAGGTAGACTGATGTAAAGAAGGACTTCTGTCATTATTATGCATAGACTGGCACTTTTCGTGCACAGCTGATATCCATGCATTGCCTAGTGTGCCTTGCTGCAACATGATTTTGTGCACGTTAGTGATCTTTCCATGGATGTGTTGAGAATGCCTCTCTCTGCTATTTTGATGCCATTAGTTTTTTAAGGTTCTCTACTGGAAGTGCATGATATATGTTACACCAATATTATACAGTGGGTCACCAGTGTAGTTTACCCATGTGATCACTCTGCAAGTTTGTAATGACATAATAGGAGTGATTGCTCATACTCACTGGGTGGCCTGGAGTAGCTCTCAATTTCTCAGCCTAGCCTGCCTTAGGGTTACTGTGGAGGTAAAACAAGATGATCTTATTAGCATTTTCCTGATATCCTTGAATGGAGACAGGATATATAAGTAGTAAACAAAGGTAAACAGCAGCAAGACTTTTTAATGGCCCTAGAAATAGAGTATTAGAATTAAAAACATATCACCAACATAAAAAATGAAGGAGGGGAATATTGACACTAGATATGCAAACATGATACAAATGACCTATGTTCGCAGATACGATCACAGTGAGGTTCTGTGGGTACAGTGTGCCCAGGAGCAAAGCTGGGTATTAAAAGGCAGAGGATAAAAGGATCAAGGGCATTCACAGGAATACTAAGTACTGAAAGTCCAGAGTAGATTAAAAGACCAACAGTGAAAGGCCAAGATAAAGATTATAAGAAAGAAGTAGTGAAAGGATATTAGCGGCAAGGAGACAAAAATTATCCCATGCAATGGGGAAGGGCAAATAGTGGATGAAGATATGGAAGACAATGAAGAGTCTATACTAGAAACTGTTGGGGGGGAAAATAGGGAAATGGTGAGTATTAAACTTGCTGGGATAGAAAAGCAGATATGTCCTGCTTCACAAGGAAGAAAAGCACTAACATTAATTAATATCCTAGTGTCATAATGAAGATCTCTGGTTCCTTGCTTCATTTTTTGTCATTCAATACAGCAGAAATCAGCTCCCGTGCCTATTATGTAGAAATTATGGACGTAGAAGATACCAAGAGGATTTAGACAAATGAAGAGAATTCTAAAAATCAGTTTCTCTCACCATCAGTCTCTGCTGTTAGGGCCGGGGGTGGGGGGCAGAGGACTCTGAGCTTCTTTTCCAATGTGCCTGTAAGCACTGCCTCAGCAATGGAGAGGAAAGGGGTATTCCCTCACCTTGGTTCTCTTTCTCCCCAGCCTCTGCCTGCCCTTTGGCTTTGAGGACAAGACATGTTCTTGCATCTCTTTGGCTGTTCCCAGGCATGGTTCATAAAGGAGTATCTGGAGCAAGACTTCCCTGGGATCCCACCGTGTCCCACGCAGTGTTCTCCCTAAGCTGAGTTAGTGTGAACTAGCTCACAGTTTTTTAGCCTCTGGTTCACACATTTTTGTCCTCGCTCAGGAAGGATGGCTCCAGAGCAAACTAATTTATGCGGTAGCCAAATTGCTCCCTCACAACTTTAATGCCAGTAGCTCACAAAGTAGAATTTTTGTTCACAAGACTCCACAGCTTAGAGGGAGCATCCAAGCCCCTTCAGTGACTGGCCTCCCCACCCTGCTGTTTCCCCTCCAAGTATTTAAAAGACCATACTATCGACCAGAGCTTTTTTAATAGAAAAAGCCCAGCAGGAATTCATTAGCATAACAGGTCACACCCAACAGCAGAAACTCATAAGCATATTAGGCCACACCCCATGCCTTCCCTTGGCTTGCCTGGGCGCCCCGCAGCTGTGGGGAGCCCAGGCAAGTCCCCCTTAAAGGGAAGAGAAGGCACGGGGAAGCATTTAAATGCCTCCCTGATCCTTCTAGGGGGCCCCCTGGCCTGCCTACCTCAGAGTCGCTGGGGTGTGTGTGTCACACTCTCCAGGCCTTCCCTCTGTAGCCACACATGCAGAGGTTTTGGCTGTAGTGGGCGTGGCCAACTCTGAAGCCAGCTGGAACTCCGTTCCTGTGTGTTCCTGCCCCAAAATAGCCCTGCTATCGACTGTAGTATCCTACTGAGTAGCCTCTCAGCACTGGGACTAAGGGGCACTGTGTTAAGGTGGTCTGAGTCCTATCTGAGGGGTCATTGTCAGAAGGTGGTGTTTGTGGATTCTTGCTCTGCACCATGGCCATTGGCCCATAGGATGCTGCACAGCTCTATCTTATCCTCCATACTATTTAATATCTATATGAAGCCACTGGAAGAAGTCATCAGGAGGTATGGGCCACAGTGTCACCAATACCTACTCTACCTTTCTTTTTCACCCAATAACAAGGATGCTGTTGATGTGCTGAACTGATGCTTAGAGTTAGTACTGGGCTGGATGAGGGTGAACAAGCCGAAACTTAATCCTGACAAGACAGAGGTTCTCTGGGTTGGTAGAAAAGTAAACCAGGGACTCAAGATCTCCCTTTGTCTTGGATGGGGTTATACTCCCTGCTCTTTGACAGAAATCACCTCAGAAAATCAGGTGCTGTAATGGTCCAAAGAACCTTTTGCACAGCTTCAACTGGTGTGTCAGCTGTGCCTGACTGCTCATTCCTGTTTCAGTCAGATCTAGCCACAGTAATCCATGCCATAGTTACATGTAGACTGGAATATTGCTATGCCCTCTACTCAGGCCTGCCCTTGAAGAGAATTTGGAACATGCAACCAGTGCAAAATGCTGTGGCTAGACTGCTGGTTGGGCCAGCTACTGGGAGCACGTGACTCCAATAATACAGCAATTACAGTGGCTACCAATGCATTCCCAAACCCAATTCAAGGTGTTGGTTTTGACCTACATGGCTTGGAACTGTGGTATCTGAAGGGCCATTTTATTCCATACATTCCTGTCCAGAAATTAAGATGTCAGGGAGAGGCCCTCCTGACTGTCCCACCAATCAAAGAAACATGTCTGGCAGGCACAAAACAGAGGGCTTTTTCAGTGGCAGCCCCACAATTATGAAACAGTCTCCCCATAAAGCTGCACCTAGCCCCCTTCTGTCCGCATATTGGTGACAGCCCAGCCCATGCCTCTGGGTAATCTGGGCAAAGGGGCACATGTAGATGTTAAATAGCATTGGAGAAAGCACCACCCCTTGGGGCACTCCACAGATCAGCAGGTGCCTTTGGGACAGCTGATCTCTGAGTGCCACCATTTGTCTCTGACCTTGGAGAAAGGAGGCAAGCCATTGCAAGGCAAGCCTCTGAATTCCCAGTGTTGGTGAGGTGGTGGATCAGTAATTGATGGTCAACCATGTTGAACACCGCCAACATGTCCAACAACAAAAGCACCACCTATCTGCCCCAATCCAGATGTCCCCAGACTAGTGAGGGCGACTAGTGCCGTCTCCATTCCATGGCCTGGGCAAAAGCCAGACTGGAAAGGATCCAACATGGAAGTGTCATCCATAAAGCCCTGCAACTGTAACACCACATCCCTCTCAATTAATTTGCCCAGATAGGGCAAATTGGAAACCAGCCAATAGTTTGTCAATTTCGCTGGGTCCAGAGATTTTTTTTAAGAGAGGGCAGACCACTACTTCCTTGAGTGCCTCGGGAACAGTCCCTCAGAGTGGGACTTATTAATAATCTCCCTAAGGGCACCACAAAACCCCTCATGGCCAGCTTTAATTAGCCATGAAGGGCACGGATCAAGGTTGCATGTGGTTGGACGTACAATTGAGAGCAATCTGTCAACTTCCTCTAGACTGAGGGGACTGAATTAATCCAAAACTGGACTAGAAGACCTGCATGGAGCCTCAAGTTCACTCACTGTCTCAATTGTGGCAGGAAGATCACAGCAGAGCTCACAAAAGCCTCACAGCCAATGTCCAATTCCCTAACGTTTGGTCTGCCTTGTGGCAAAACTGTCAAAGACTAAATAGTTCTAAATAATTGGGCTGGGCATGAGCTCACAGACACAATCGTAGCTGCATAAAACTCTCTCTTCACGGCTTTGATTGCCATCTCATAGGATCGCATAAACAACCTATAGGATGTTCTTGCAGTTTCGTCACAAGAACGCCACCACTGTCTCTTTAGCTGTCTTAGCCTATGCTTCATCAGCCATAGCTCCTGGGTAAACTGAGGAGCTAGCCTAGAGCACTGGTGCAGAGGGCATCGGGGAGCGATCTTGTTGATGGCTGCAGAAAGTTGGCTGTGCCAATCCTCCACAAGGTCATCCAATAAGCCGCCCAAGGGCATTGGATCCTGCAGAGCCATCTGAAGCCACATAGGGTCCATTTGGCTCTGCAGGCAAGCTAGAGTACGCTCGCCACCAATACAGAGTTGGGGTGGCACATTCAGATGGGCCTTCAGGGCATGGTAGTCTGACCATGGCACTGCCGTGGCAGTGATCTGATCCACTGTAACCCCCTCAGCAAAGATCAAATCAAGTGTGTGCCCAGCCTGTTGAGTGGGAACCATTACATACTGGGAGAGTCCCAGCACCACCATGGATGACATTAGGTCTGCCGCTGTTAGCCTGATTGCTCTTAGTTATTATCAATATTAGGGGAAATATGAGCTGTTATTAATATGCAATCAGCTAAGGGAATGAACACCAGTGTATACAGAGGTCCCACCCTTCCAGAGGTACCAGTAACAGACACAGAGGCTGGAGTTAGGTTAAAATTATGTCTTTACTGTAGTCTTCTTCACACACAAACAATACACAGTCACACACACAATTATTCAGTACTAGGAAATAAAGATAGATAATTAGCACGTTTGCATGAGCAGGATATTCGTTGGTTGGGCAATAGTTACCTGTTGTGATGAGATGAAGGCTTCCACATAGAAAAATAAGGGAATTATAGAAAAATGGGGATTATGCTAGGAAAGTGGAGAGTGCAAACTGAACCAGCAGAAAGCACATGGAAGATTCTGGCTGCAGTCTGAGAGCCTTAGGGCAAGGTAGCCACAAGTTCAAGAGTAAGAGAATATAGAGGTCGTTGAGGGGGAGAGAGAGATCAATCATATGGCTGGGTGCCCCCTTTTATGAGGGGGGCTTGGGGGGTTGGGCCAGGCTGGCCACATGTCCTAGTCACATATCTCTTGGGGTGGCCTAAGCTGGTCACATGTCTTGGCCCACCTCCTACTAGTCTGTCCCCAAAACATGCTGATTGATGTTGGGTTCAAGAGGGAAGGGTCTAGGGGAGTGGGCAATATTGAGAACTAGCAACTTAGACTGGAGTCTGGCACCTGGATGTAGGTGAGATGAGTCATCGGGCTAAGGCTATTGTCTCTTGATAGCCCTAGCCAGCTCGTTGATGGGCAAGCGATTAGTTGCCAAGCAGCCATGAATAGAGTCTCTGAGATACGTGCAGCTTTGCAGGTCAATGGAGAAGGGGAAAAGGGGTTGCCTGTGTGTGTTGGAGGGGGCTCCTAGTGGCATTTGGAGTCCTTTGTTCTCGTGCTTTGGCATGGCATGGCATCTGCTGCCTTGTGCAGACTATGGAACCGATCCATCTCCCATCAGGTAAGAGGGTTGGTAACCTTGGAGAGCCACTGGAATAGCAACACAGAAAGAAAGGTGTCCTTCTCTCAAGGGTGCAGTCAACTGGCATCATAGTGGGTTACCATGCTGTACAGTTCCTGAAGCATACTTTGCACAGTCCATAGGCATTAAA
Source organism: Gekko gecko (assembly GCA_029375565.1). NCBI lineage: Eukaryota > Metazoa > Chordata > Lepidosauria > Squamata > Gekkonidae > Gekko > Gekko gecko. Next base: position 228,952,380 of record JAPDNY010000002.1, read on the forward strand.
TGCCTTGCAGGGCAACACCGCCTGTGTGGAGGCTGCATCATCCTCATGGACATTGAAGTCATCCAAGAATATCACTCTAGGGTACTCCAATGCCCAGCTCGACACACCCTCCATCAGGGATAGCAGGCTAGTGGCCAATGCATTGGGTGTATAGTGCACCACCCAAATAGCCAAACTCTCCCTGGCTTCCCATACTAGGCCAGCACACTCAATGCCTGTGAGCTTTGGCAGCAGGAGTGCCCTGAAGGAGTAAGCCTCCCAAATGAGCAAGGCCACTCCACCCCCCACCCCCTAGTCCACGATTGGTGAAGGACCGAGTACCCAGGTGGAGCCATTTGGGAGAGAGCTACTGTCTCCCCATCTCAAACCCAGATTTCAGTCATGCACACCAAGTCTACATGCTGGTCAAGGAAGAAGTCTCGAAAGGCCATGGCCTTGTTGTTAATAGACCTGGAGTTACACAACACCAATGTCAGAGTGGGGTCCTTTGACCTAGCTCCACTTCCTACCACAGGTGGGATGGGACACAGGCTGGAAGGAGGTTGAGCTAGTTTACTTCTCTGTCTCCTTCTCTTATGCCTGTTCCCACTGCTATACTTTCCCCTCCCCAGGAACACTGAAATCCCCTGTCCTGTCAGTGCCATATCTAGCGGTCTTCGCCAGGCCTCAGACCTGCTAGCTAATATTCTCAGTTTATAGACTGCCAACAGTAGCTGTACTCCCAGTGCCAATGAACCTTAGAGTCCCTAGTCTCTCCTTCACAGAAATCAATAGCTTCTCCCTATCCCTAGCTCCTTATTATAGATTCTTTAATCTACAGCTAATCTCCTAATCTGATTGCCGGTAGAACTAGTAAATTTCTATGGAAATTAAAGAGAGGAGTGGGATAATAGTGGCGCTTGAGGCAATATCTACCTTTCCTGAAGACATCCGTGAAGAAGGAGAGATGGCAAAACGACCAGTGCTTCACTGAAAGGACCCAGAACATTGGGGGGGGGGGTGTTGGTAGGTGTCCGAGACAACAAGAATGACCTACTGCAGTTGCACTGGACTACTTATGCCCAAAAACATGTCCAGAGGGCTTGCTAATGCAAGGGATCCCTCAAATCAAAGAACTGATGGGATTAATCAGGGAAAAACTAATGTAGTTTGGGAGCTTTTTATAGCATTCCCAGGAGTGGACAAAGGGGACCCAAGATTCTCTTTTAAATGCAAATTACAAGTTGGGTTGGGTTCCTGATTAGTTCTCTGGTGGTTGGAGGACTAATGGATTGCTAATTTAAATTAATCAAAATGGAAACAATTCTGCTTGCTGACCCACCTGAGTTTAGGGTGTGGGAAAGAAGTAGAAGCCAGGGCTTCCCATTATGAAGGAAATGTGAGAAGGGACGATGAAATCAGATTGATAAGATTAACGATTGAGATTGAAAGAAGTAATTCTGGGGCAAAGCAAGTCCATTGTCTTGAGTACGCAGATGCTGGCAAGGGGGGGAGTCACAGCTGTCAGTGCAAGGTCTCATGTGCTTTCCAAAGTCATGTCCTACACATGACTATAGGGCCTGCCAGTCCTGGCTTCCATCTTTGTGTCCACTTATGTCAAGATGTCTAGTATATGGACTCCGGAGGTACCCATATGGGGTCCATTGCTGGTGGAAATAACCCCTCCTGAGAGACAGGGGGTCGGCATACTTACACTTACCGTCAGTCTTCAGCAGACTGTTGAAAACAGTTTTATTTAGGACTGCATTTGACTGATTTAGTTTTTATTTATTGGCAGTCCTAACTGGATTTTTGTAACTTGTGATTTTTATAGGTTTTATTGTTGTTTAATTTATACTGTTTTATTGTGCTTTTAATAATTGTTTTAAATATGTTTTAAGCCACCTTGAGTTCTGCAAGGGAGAAAGGCAACTAATAACTGTTTTAAATAAATACATAAATAACAGCCTCTCCCAGCCCCTCCTTAGAATTGCCAACCTCTATGTGGTGGCTGGAGATCTCCCACTATTACAACTGATCTCCAGGTGACAGACATCAGAACTCTTGGAGAAAATGGCTACTTTGGAAGGTGGCCTCTATGGCATTATACCCCATTGAATTCCCTCCCCTCCCCAAACGCTGCCCTCCTCAGCCCCCCTGCAATCTCCAGGTATTTTCCAACCCAGAGTTGGCAGGCCTACCTCTCCTTTCAAGGCTAAGGTGCATCCCATATTTCTCAGGGCTGTTTTTGGCCTGCTGGGCCCCTTGGCTGCTCCCAGGCATTCCCAGAGATTGCTCTTCCTTTTCTTGATCTCCCAGGACTGTCCAAACATCCCCAGCTGGCAATACCTCACCTTCCCTCTCTTGCTCTTCTAATGGCAGCCAGAAATGGTTTCCTGAGGCCCACCATCACTTGGTGGGGCCAGCAGGTGGTGGAAGCCATGGAAAGCACCCAGCTTACTGGGCTCCTTTAGAACACCCCCAAACCTGCATATTCCATAGCCATTCCAGAAAGGAAGCCATGTTAGTCTGACATAGCAAAATCATACAGGAATCCAGCAGCAGTTTAAGGACTAACAACATTTATTGCAACATGAACTTTTGTGAATCAGAGCTCACTTACTGAGATGTATAGAAGTATACATTCACTAGGTCTGGTTAAATTCCCAATAAACATCAAACCGAATCTAACGCAGGATAAAATGAGATAGTGGAATAAGGAAAACATTGTAAGTACTTCTCAGATAAGACCCAATATTCAACTGCTGAATTTATGAACAAATTCAAGACACCCTTGGGGCTTAATAGGCACCTTGGAGTCTTTGTTGTTCAGTCACACAGTTAAGTCTAACTGTTCGCAGCCCCATGGACCACATCACGCCAGGCCCTCCTGTCCTTCATCGTCCTCCAGATTTTGCTCAACTTCATGTTCGTTGCATCGATAACACTGTCTAACCATCTCATCTTTTGTCGTCCTCTTCTTCTTTGACCTTCAATCTTGCATCAAGGTCTTCTCCAGTGAGTGCTCCCTTCTCATTCGGCTGCCGAAGTATTTGAGTTTCAGCTTCAGTATCTGGCCTTCCAGGGAACAGTCAGGGTTGACTTCTTTTAGGATTGACTGATTTTATCTCCTTGCAGTAAGGGACTCTCAAGAGTCTTTTCCATTTTCCAACCTGGAGTTGGGAACCCTACCTCTCCTCCTCAGGGCTAAGGTCTTACCTTATTGTAATTTCAGAGGGCCTGTAGTATAACAGCTAGATTAGAGTCCAGTGGCAGCTTAAACACCAACAAGATTTTCAGGGTACGAGCTTTCAAGAGTCAAAGCTCTCTTAGTCATATACAGATAGGAATGGAAATCTGTGAGTCATTATATCCCAGTAAGAAGATGGGAGGGGTGTTGCAAAGAAGGAACTCAGGATGCAAATGTACAATGTGCATAGTAATCAGTGTAATTAGAGCAGAGGGAAATGCTTGGGAGCAGAAAATTAGCTTCTGTAGTGAGATAAGAATCCTATGTCCCTATTCAACCCTTGGGGAGTCCATTGTTCTGAATAGGGATAGGCAGGGCTCTTTTTGTAGCAGGAACTCCTTCGCATATTAGGCGACACGCCCCTAATGTAGCCAATCCTGCAAGAGCTTATAGTAGCCCCTGTAAGAACAGCTCTGTAAGCTCTTGGAGGATTGGCTACATTAGGGGTGTGTCGCCTAATATGCAAAGGAGTTCCTGCTACAAAAAGAGTCATGGATAAGCACAAACTGGCTCACTAACTTAAGTTCATAATTAATTTTGGCCAGTTCGTGAACTGAACTTCATGGCAGGTCAACCGGCACAAACTTTCCACAGACTCTCAAGGAGCTTGTGGAGGTTTTGGCTGGTTCATGAATGGATACACTTCCAGACAGACTGTCTCAACTTAAACAAAATGTTTACCAAATTTCAAAGCAACAGGGGAGGTGGAATTCTCCAATTCTGGAAACATTGTTGTCATTTTCAAACTAGTCATGACAGTTTCAAGAGGGTTCCCGCCCCCTTGTTGGCCTTCCTTCGCATTCCCATTTTCTTGCATTGATCTCGCAGAATCCCCCCCCACTTGAATTTGTGACTCTATGCTTTGATATTAGTCCTTTTAAGCTTGCACAGTGGCACTGGGTTCTGCTGGGCATTCTGTACACTGAACTGGTTGTGCTGGGCTTCAAAAAAATGCCCCCCTTCAGTTTGTACTGCAAAGATTCTCTGGTTTGACTGGTTGTACTGCAAGGATTCTCTTTTGCTTACATGGCTATAGTGACACTGGGTTCTTCTGGGCATTATGTACACTGAACTGGTTGTGCTGGGCTTGCAACCCCCCCACTTGGATCATGATTCTGTACTTCACATCAGTCCTGTTGAGCTGGCATTGCCACAATGGCACTGGGTTCTGCTTGGCACTAGTACATTGTACTGGTTCTGCTGTGCTTACACACAGACACACACCTCGCTTGGAGTGTGACTCTGTGATAGACATCAGTCCTGTTGAGCTGGCATTGCAACAATGGCACTAGATTCTGCTGGGAACTCTTTATTGCACAGGTACTACTGGGCACTCTCTACATTGCACTCATTCTTCTGGGCTTGCAAAAATGCCCCTCACCATGTTCAGTTTCTAGCTTGACCTTCATCCTAGTGGGTTTGCAATGCCACAGTGACACTGGTACTGTTGGACATATTCCACTAGTCCTGCTGAGCTTGCAAAAATGCCCCCCCTTCAGTTTCTACTGTAGAGATTCTCTAGGACATTGATTCTGTGCTGCTGGGCTTCTATTGCCCTTGCTTTTGGGGGGCTGTTTCCCCCCTGCATCCTTAGAGTGAACTGATTGTTCTTTTGACTGAATCTTGTTTTACATATGCCTCTCTTTGTAACATCCCTTCTGCTGGGCATTTAACCAGACCTAATAGATGTAGAGGGCTGCAGTGTCTCAGAGGTTAAGATGCTGAGCTGCAGACCAGAAGGTCTGTAGGCAGCTCGGCAGTTTGAGACTCTAGCGCTGCATGACAGAGTGAGCTCCCGTCTCTGGCCCCAGCTCCTGCCAACCTAGCAGTTAGAAAGCAAGAAACTGCAAGTAGATAAATAGGTATCACTTTGGTGGGAAGGTAACAGCGTTCCATGCACCTCAGCATTTAGTCACGCCAGGCACATGACCACCGAAAAGTCTTCGGACAACACTGGCTTTTCAGCTTGGAAACGGAGATGAGCACTGCCCCCTAGAGTCGGATGCCACTGGCTTTCGAGGAAGGGAAACCTTTAATGGAAGTGGAAGAGGAAATGAGCTTTGACTCATGAAAGTTTACAGTAAAACACATTTTGCTAGTCTTTAAAGTTCTACTGGACTCCTGTGTAATACTTCTGTGTAATAACTTAGCAGGATCCTTAGATGTATCAGTGCCTCACATGCCATTCACCATATCAATTGTGATGAATATTTACTAAGTAGAACACAGCAAGAACTTAAATGTAAACGAGACACCCAAGCAAAACAGCCCTCTGTTCCTTTATATAGATATTCTGAATTAGTTACATGAGATCATTATAATATAAAAAACACATAGTCACCTAGTGCTGTCTTAGGCTGAGAATGATGGTTTGAATTCTCAGTTCAGCCATGTGACGGGAACAGGCCTGTTCTGACTTACAGACCCTGCTCTGCCAGCCCCCTCCTTGGCTTATGCCAATTCCTGGAGGGTGTTATTCCACTTCTTCCCACTAGGGTACTGCTGCCACCACTGTCCTTTTTGGGGTCTTCCTGCCAGGAGGGACAGACTCCTGACACCCCTTCTCAAACTGAAGCTCTGCCTCCGGTCTCCTGCTACCCAGCTCCTGCTTAACACAGGGACCAAATTCCTTCTTTGGGGATTCCCTGGAGGACTGGCAATGGTTGCCTTGACTGCTTGCCTTTCCCCTTTCCTGGGAGTCCCCTCTTACAGTAGCGTGGTTTAAGGCGGTTGGGGGACTATGTGGTCCAGAGAACACTACCAGCTTCAAAAAGTATAATATTTATTAAAAAGAGAAAAAGGTTACAAGCATACTCTTAGCACAGCACCAGATCAGCAGCCAGAAGGAGAAATAAAAGTTGGTCATAATCACATCCTTCTTTTCCTGGTTTTAAACTTACTCTACTAGATGTTGAAATAGAGTAGGTAATTTCAAGCTTAGAAAGTTACAAAAGGTTTGTAAGAGGTTTCATTACCTAGGCTGTCTGCAGCCAGCAGGCCAGGCCTCATGGCCAATGGATGCTGACCTGTAGATCAGAGCTCAGCCGTCTGTCCTCTTGCAAAGATCAGAATCAGCAGACAAGAGAGAGCCTCCCTCCTGTGAGCAAGCACTTTAAACCTCTGACTCCACCCATTCTACATCACTCTCCACCCCCCTTTTGCTCTGGTCCACCCAGGTCACCCAAGTGGACACTGGGACACTCAGGTGCATCCTGGGACCCCTCTTTGCAGGCACTCTGGGAGATCTCCAGAAGTCACCTGGAGATTCCTAACACCAAATCCCTCAGTTCCTTTGCAAGCCAAGCCATTTAAATAACTATGGCAGGTAATTGTCCTAGCCTCCTGCCCTTCCAGAGAGAAGAGGGGAAAAACAGGAACACTTTAAAAACTCAGAATGGGAAGGGGGGATTCTCCACAGCGACCCTATAAATTAATGTCCTCAAAATGTCCTATTGTTACCAGCTATTCTCAGGTCTTGCAAACAGAGGCTTCCATGATTGAGTCAATCCATGTCATGTTGGGTCTTTTCCTGCTGCCTTCAGTTTTTCCTAGCATTATTGTGACTCTTGTTCTCTCATAATGTGACCAAAGTATGATAGCCTCAGTTTAGTCATTTTAGCTTCTAGGGAGAGTTCAGGCTTGATTTGATCTACAACCCACTTACTTGTCTTTTTGGTGGTCCTCGGTATCTGTAAGACTCTCCTCCAACATCATGTTTCAAACTAATCAACTTTCTTCCTGTCAGCTTTCTTCAATGTCCAACTTTCACAACCATATATAGTAACAGGGAATACTATGGCATGAATTATCTTGATTTTGGTTGCCAGTGACACTTCTGTACACTTAAGAATCTTTTTGAGCTCCTTTATGGCTGTCCTTCCCAGTCTCAATCTCCATAAGAGCCCTTCTGGATCAGACCAGTACTCCATCTTGTCCAGCATCCTATCTGGCCAACCAGTTCCTCTGATTTCCTGGTTGCAGTCTCCCTTTTGGTTGATGATGGAGCAAAGTAATAGAAAATCTTAAACATTTTCAGTTACTTCATTGTCAACCTTAAAGTTGTGTAATTCCCTAGCAGTGATTATTTTTGTCTTCTTGGTGTTCAGCTGTAATCCTGCTTTGGCACTTTCTGCTTTAACCTTCAGCAGTAGTTGTTTCGCATCTTCACTATTTCCTGCCAGTAATGCAGTGTCATCTGCATATCTCAAACTGTTAATGTTCCTTACACCAATTTTCACTCTATCTTCACCTAAATCTAATCCAGCTTTCCTTATGATATGTTCCTCATTTAAATTGAAGAGATAGGTAGATAAAATACATTCTTGTCTGACATCTTTGCCATTCTGTTTCTCCATATTCTGTCCTAACAGTAACCTCTTGTCCAGAGTACAGGTTACACATAAAAACAATCATATGGAGAGTGGGGGACAAGACATTATGAAGTTCCATGTCAGATGCCTAAAGACAGCGCTCTCATTCCCTCTCCCTTACCAATCAATTTGTTGTTCAGGATTGTTCTAGCCTACTATAAAATGATGGGAAAGACAGGAGAGAGTAAAAGCAAATAGGTATTAGTAAGCTCTCGGTAAAATCTTTCTTTCCCATGGGTGAACTGAAAAAATGGAATGGGTCCCGAGAAGGAAATCGATCCCAAGATGGTGGTGGAAAACACTAAACCAACAACAGAAGGTTTAAACTTAACAAGATTTTTTTTACTCATTGGACAATTTGGAAGACAGAATTCTGGGGAAAAAAATACAACTTTGTTTAAACTGATTGCAGATCAGTTGGAAGATCTAAAAGAGTCCCTAACCCAAGTTGCTCAAACAGCAGATTCAGCCATGGAAGCGGGTCTAATCATTCAGGAAGAAGTGCATCATCTTTAACACAGTGAAACTTAGACTAAAGAGAAAATTATGGACCTTGAAAATAAGCTTAAATAGAACATCCTCAAATTCAGAGGGATTGAAGAAAATACTGAAGACTCTTCTTATCTGAAAATCTTTCTTGCAACTTGGTTAGCAAGTGTGCTGGTTCTTGAACAAGGTGTTGCTCTAGTCATGTCAAATCCCCAAGGGACATAATTACAAAATTCCTAAACTCCCAGACGAAAGAAAAAAATTTATATGAAGCAAGAAGTGCTAATGTATTAAGGGAAAAAAATCTTACTATTTCAAGATCTTTTGTCTGAAACTCTTCAAGGAAGACGTGATATAAAACCCATTACCAACAAATTAATTGAAGCAGGAATCTGATACAGATGGGCTGCACCCTGCAAAGTCCAAGTATTTCATCCAGGAAAGCTGCACCAAGTCTTGGATTTAGATAGTGGCTATAACCTTCTGGATGCCTTGTGTATTGAGGTTCCACAGGCATCACTGCAAGACTTGAACAACAAACCTACATTTCCAAATTCTCCTTTCAAGTGGAATAAGATCACAATTAAACAATCATCTTGAGTTGCCAAGTAAATGTTAGATATAACCTTCTTTGTGTATTTAGCATTACAATCCTGTTTGTTATTGCATAACTGACTTATGTTAGTCTGATTATAATAATCAGGTAGGGAGAGGGGGGATTAGTCTTTTTAGTCTCCTTATAGTTAAGTACTCCAGTGACCAGGCTTGGTTTCCCTGGTCCCCTGCATATTTTGTTCAGGGTTCTGGAGCTGTTCCTCCACTGAGAAGTTTAAGATGGATAGCTTATTATTTTCTCTTTTCTTCCCTTTATTTTCTTTTTCTTCAAGAAATATAAAGATAGCGTTGAAGGGAAAACAAGGAGTAGTTTAGATATATTTGAATTAATAACTAAAGATGCTGTTGTAGTCAATGGATTTCTCATGGCTGGAAAACAAATGTTATGCTATTATTTGAATTATTATTATTTTGCTGTTGCAATTATATAAGCCCAGACACAAGAGCTGGGTCCTAAAGGCACATTATGTCATCTATAAAACACCAAATCTGGATTCTGAGGACTTTGACCTCTTTATGACGATGCAGTTTTATCATGTTTAGATTAATTTTATGCAAAATAACATTAAAGTAATATCTCTGAATTGTAGGGTATAAATAACAAAATTAAAGTCAAGAGAATTATTACCTCCCTGATTAAGCAATGACCCAATATCTTGCTTTTGCGAGAGACACACCTTAAGAATAAAAAGGCACAAGTCCTTAGAACTCAATGGGTTTTGTTGCAGTATCAAGCTAGTGGGTCTTCAAAGTCAAAAGGTGTTGCAATTTTATTTTCCAAAAATATCAATTTCTCATGCAATGCCACAGAGATAGACCTGAAGAAGCATTATATTTTTAAGAGGCCTACTGAATGGAAGCAAATTTACTATAGCCTTTGTTTATGCACCAAACAAGAATCAAACAAAATCTATTAATGGTACATTGATTAAACTAGAACAGTTCCAGTAAGGGACAATTATAATAGGTGGTGACCTTAATTATGTTGCTGACCCTATACAGGACAGATCCTATCCCAAGAAAGTGCCATCTAAAAAACAGGGAAAGAAAATATGAGCTTATTGATCTTTTTGATAGGTTTGATTTCTCTGTTATTTGGCACCATCACCATCAGGGCGAGATGGATTATATGTATCATTCCCCTAGGTATAAGATCCATACAAGAACTGATTATATTTTAATTTCAAAAACCTTAATTGATCAGACTCTGCAGTAGGTATAAAGTTGTGATCAGACCATGCGTGGACAGAGTGCTTCTCAACAGATCAAGAAAGCAGTAAGCCAAGCTGGATTCTTAATATATCTTTTTTATTGGATGAAAAGGCATATACTGATATCAGACACGAAATACAGAACTACTTCAAACTTAACTCTAACTGTGGTGTGTCCCAAGACATAGTTTGGGATGCCACGAAAGCAGTGATCAGAGGAAAATATATTTCAATCACTTCAGCCTATAAAAAATGAAAAACCAATTAAAAGAAGAATAGCTAATATTAAAATGAAGAATATTAAGATGAAGAAAACCATAAAATATATAGTAGTGGGAAGCTTTATAAACAATTAACAACAGAAAGAAAAAAATTAGAAGCTTTGGAAACATCCCAAATTAAGAAAAAAAAATATTATTTTTAAAAACAAAAATATTGGTACAGAAACCCAAGAACAATTAAACTGCTTTCTTGGAAAGTGCACTAAGAAATCTTATTTAGATCTATCAATTTTATTAAAGACAAGTAGGGTAAAATTCAGTTATCTTCCACGAATATTATCGCCTTATGGAGCATATGGAGCAGAAGTCCATCAGTGGCTATTAGCCACAGGGTATAGATGGGAACTCTCAGTCTGGGGCAGGTGATGCACTCTATTCTTGGTGCTGGAGGGAGCAGCAGTGGAAGGGCTTCTAGTATCCTGGCCCCACTGCTGGACCTCATCATATGCTTTAGAAGATACCATCAGTAAGTTTAGTACAATTTCAGGATTGAATATTAACAAGTCTAAATCAACACTATACTGAATAAACCTGTCTACAAATCTTATAGATTTTATCAATAGTATTTTTTCCTATAGTTGGGTTAGCAATTATTGGCAATACTTTGGAATAAGACTACCATTGAACTTGGATGATTTGCTAAAATATAACCAACTAAGTGAACCACCTAACAGAGCAGTCCTGAGCCATCCCCACACTGCAGCAAACAGCTGCAGTGCAGGGGTGCCGCCGCTAGTCAGCTCCCTAAGGGGAAGTGTAGCTGGCTGCTTCCAAGGGCATGTCCGTGGCCATTCCACTGCAGTGTGACCTCATGGCATAGTCACAGTTAGGGGGTGAGGAAGGGCAGCTCAGGAGAGTCCCATTCTCTGCTCCCACCATGTTCTATGGCAAGGCCCCCAAACCCCACCCTCCCAAATACTTAGAGTCTGCCCTCTGCAATGGCTCCTCCTGCCATTGGCTCAGGGAACCCCTATGATCCCTTGCCTCCTCAGTGCTACTTGCATAGATGCCTTCCCCCCTGGGTGCCAGAGGACCCCCTTCCTGGAGCAGACACACATTTAAGGGCCTCATCCATTCACTGATTTTCTTAGCAACCCTTCCCCCCCCCGATGGCTTGCATCATTCCTCTCTTCTCTGTTTCACACACACAACAACCCTGTGAGATTGGTCAGGCTATGGGTATGCATCTGGGCCTAGGCCACCCATCTAGCTTCCATGGTACAAGTGGGGAACAGAATCTGGGTCTCTCAGGTCCGGTCTCACACTCTCACCACCATGATAAGCTGGCTTATTCACCCAGACCACCCTCAGAACCCTTCTTACTTCACACAGAAGCCTGTGAGCAATGGAACCTAGAAACAAAGAAAAAACTGTGTGAAGGGAGACGCTATAAAAGCAAAAGCTAAATAGTTTACAAATTATAAATTATTTTAGTTGGATTGTTTCCTGAGGGCATAGACAAAAATAGACAAAAGAACCTCCTCAGGAAAGCTCCTCCATTAGCATGTTCATAGCCTGGAGAACTACAAGATAATGACTCAGCCCTATCCCACCTTCCAGGGTAGATATAAATTACCTGCCTACCATTTTTCTGCTCACCTTGACACAGAGAGTACTCCATCTTTCTGTGTTATACCTCTGAGGATGCCAGTCACAACTACTGGCGAAACGTCAGGTCCTACAATGCCAACACCATGGCCACACAACCTGGAAAATCTACAGCAACTAATGAACTCCGGCTGTGAAAGCCTTCGACAACATATAAATTATTTTACTTGGAAAATGAATAAAGACCTAATAAAGGACAATGAATTTAATAAGAAAACAGAAGAAGAGATCATAGATTTCTTTAAACATAATATACAACCAGAAACCTCTATTGAAATAGTCTGGGAAGCGTTTAAAGCCTTCCTAAGAGGTTGGTTTATTAATCAAGAAGCATGGAAAAGAAAGCAAAAGAAGGGAAAATATGAAAAACTGAAGAAACAGATACAGAAAGAAGAAGAGAAGTTCAAAAAAACCCTCAGATGGATAAGGAAAAAATAAAGGCAAACCTAAGACTGCTGTGTCACCAGATGAATCTTATTCTTACCCAGGAAGTAGCCAAAAATATAGAATTTGCAAAATAATATTATTTTGACAAAGCAAACAAACCGACAAGATGGCTAGCGTATAAATTAAGGAAAGATCGGGAAAAAGGTTAATTAAATCATTAAAGAATGAAAGAGGTGAAGAGACATTTAATTTACTAGAAATGAAGAAAATAGTTGAAAGTTTTTATAAGGAATTATATCAACAGGAGAATCAAGAGAAACATCTGATAAGAGATTATATTAGAAATAAAAATTAAAAAAACATTTACGGAAGAACAAAGAAGAATTTTAAATGAACCAATTACAGTATGTGAGATTGTGGAGGCTATAAAGAGGCAGAAGAAAAATAAAACTCCAGGGCCTGATGGAATACCACAGAAATATATCAAAAATATGAAGACCAGATAATGCTGCCGCTAAAGAACTTATTTCAAAACATATCAAAAAAGGAAAAACTACCAGAATCTTGGAATCAAGCGTTAATATCATTGATTCACAAACCCAACACAGACGAGAGTACTCCATCTTTCTGTGTTATACCTTTGAGGATGCCAGTCACAGCTACTGGCAAAACGTCAGGTCCTACAATGCCAACACCACAGCCACACAACCCAGAAAATCTACAGCAACTAATGAACTCCAGCCGTGAAAGCCTTCGACAACATATACATTATTTTACTTACTAAGACAATACGATACAGGAAAATTACAAATCAACAGGTAAACTCAGTAAACCAACGGGTAAGTACAGTATAGGTCATTAACAGGTAAATTCAGTAATCCAACTGAAATACAGGTTCAGTAATTCAAGAGGGAAATTCAACAGGTAAATTCAGTAATCCAACACGTAAGTGCAATACAGGTTCAGTAATTCAAGAGGTAAATTCAACAGATAAATTCAGTAATCCAACAGGCAGTCCAACAGGTAATCCAACAGGTAACAAAGGCTCCAGATATTAAAAATTTCATTTCGAAAGTCTTCCTCAGTAGAGACTGGATGTAAACAAAGATTACTAAACAACTTAAGGTAATACAAAAATTCTTAAAGAACTAAAAATATAAATGAAAATTACCTTTATGAATATTTGTTTTATGGAATAGTATAAAGTTCCGAGGTAAATATAATAAAAAAGACTTTCCTGTATGGGAAATACAAGTCTCCATGAAATCCATATTACACATGTATAACTGTAGCAAAAGTAGGAATCAATGGCCAAAGATAAAAATTATACATTTACCAGAAATTTAGAACACTATAAATCTACTAACGGGTGACCAGTCATCATATGTTAGGGGAATGTCTCCATTTCATTTGGCTGCTGGTATGCCTCTGAGAAATAGGGAACTATAATCCTAATTTATAAACAACAAGGAAAAGCTATCATAAAAGATAGCATAACATTTAAAGAGACCACGTCTCTATTATAAAAAGCAACTTAGTTCTAACGATTGGTTAAGGCCATAAGAGTGGTAAGTTTTTCGATGACAGATCCAAAAGACTTCTCATTGAAGTAATACTTTCTGCGAGTTGATCCTGTTATGACTAATGTTCAAAGTTTCTAAACCCAGAGATTTAAATTCATTAAAGGAATTATTTTTATCAACTAAAGGAGAATCAAGATGTCGCTGCTTAATGTATGATTTGTGTTCAATAATGTGGGTATGCACAGATCATGTTGACATACCAACATAATATAAATCACAATTACATCTTATTAAATAGATGACCCATTTAGATGAACAACTGGAAAACATTTTTAAATCATAGCTAAAATTAATCTTAGAAAGGTGAATACTCTGAGGTTGCCAAGCTAATGGACATATAGAGCATCTACTGCATTCCAGGCAGGCCTTGGCTCTCCCACCCACCCCCGTTCTTTTTTTTTTTGCCCCCCAAAGGGGATTTTTTATTGCATTTTCTAAAAAACTACAGAAAAAGGGAAGGGTACTAAAACACACTACAAGAAAGGGAGATAGAAAAGAAAATCCAAGGTGTGGTGATTGTATGCAATGCTTACAAATATGGCATTAAGAAGAACTTTCAGTTGTTAACCTTGAAGGTGACAGTTAGATCAATTGCTTATAGAAGCTCTGGCTCATAAAAACTGTTTAGAGTATACTTCTGAAATACACTTAGATTTCTTTTATGCAAATATCAGGCATCCTCATAATCTAAAATACAATAGTTTCTGCCCATCTGGCTATTATATTCTGTCCATTAATCAACCATTACCTGCAATCCTCCCAACATCCAAAATTATTTAAGTGAAATTACTAAATACATCAAAATTAGGCTTGAATATCCTTCTTCTAAAAGCTCATTCCATTTATACTCTTATTAAAAAAGAAAACAACAAAGAAAGAACCTAAGTAGGCATCAAGTAACATCCCCTTCACCTCTTCCCTTAAAATACTAGTCTAAGTTGATAAAATACATTTAAATTTCACTTGCACAATGATCAATCATCCATCTATTCTATGTGAACCCTTCACTCCTATTTTATCCATATCTCCCCCCCTTAACCAAAAGCATTATCTGCAAAAATTCTTCACTGGAGAGTCCTCTTCTCTTGATCTTCTTCAGCTCACAGTCCATATTATTGATATCTTCTAAAAATCCGCTATCTCCTGAACAACTAACCCACGTATCCACCTTTCACCCAACATTCCAGTAGCTCTGTCCCCCCCATTAAAATGCCTAGTAACTTTATTTTTCGCTTGTCAAGGGAGGACGTAGCTGCCCCGCCAGTCTTTCTCAGTAGGATTTATTGTTCAGTTAAACTTTCGACTTCCTGAAGAGGATTCAGTTTCGTTTTAATTCTTTTGACGCAACTAGCGCCATCTTCAGAGGGATCTGTGTATCTTCCAAATTGCCAGGGTCCCATAAATCCATCAACTCATTCTCACAGTCACTACTCACAGAGATATTTAGAGCTTCTTTTAAAAAGGAAAAGGATGATTTCCAACGCCTAAAGAGGTTGTTTTCAGATGTTTACGTAGTAACCCTGTCTTTCAAGGGGGGGGAGTTCCCACTCTGTCTGCTAGAGGAAAGTTCTGCTGTGTTTACAGCCACCATTCATAAGAGCACTTCAACACTCATGAGTTTTTCCATTCAACCCTTTCTCTCTTTTCACTCTACTCCCTTAAAAGCTTTATTTTAACATTGTTATACGGGGGGAAGGGATTCCCTTTCCCTTCTGCTTCTTTTTTTGAGGAGGGGGGAACTTTGCTTCACTCTGACTCTTCCTGAGATGTTAACAGTCTTTAAAAAGAAAACTTGCCATTTCCAGCCAGCCAGTTGACATAGATTTTCTAATACTGTTTTTAAAATCCCGAATGTTTGCTTATCTGTTACTCGGTTCTTAAATCTCAGCACTCCTCCATCACAGTCCCTTCAAGCTCCATTTATCCAGTAGTAATTAATCTCCTTTATCTGGTCATCCGGGGGGGTCCATAGTTACCTCCCCCCCCCCATGCTTACAGGGATAAACTTCACCTCCCTCTGATGCTTCATGGCTTTTACTTATACTTCTTCAGTTACTTCATGGATTCAGCCAGTCGCTTAATTAGAACTTGATCACCGTCACTTTGTTCAGTAGGCAAAGCCTCAGCCAATACTGGAACACAGCGGAGAGACCGTCGGAGCAAAAGGATGCCCCCACCCCCAGGCTAGAAGCCTGGGGTAGCAAATCTCAGCGCCCCCTGACTCAAGGCTCATCCCACGAGCCCTGGGGAGATGCGTACAATCACACCCCCTCTCTACCCGCTGGTTTGCAGTCCATGTCCCTGAGAGCCGGCAGAAACAGCTGCCATCAGCCTGCCAAACTAGAAATCTCCCACTCCCCCGTTCAAGGCACCTGCAGCCCAGCCAGGCAGGCCTTTGGCTCCCCCGCATTCAAGTTCCCTGCAGCCCAGCCAAGCAGGCCTTTGGCTCTCCCTCCCATTCAAGGCCCCTGTGGCCCAGCCAAGCAGGCCTTTGGCTCTCCCCCCCCGTTCAATGCAGCCAAGCCAGGCAGGCCTTGGCTCTCACATTCCCCAGTTCAAGGCCCCTGAGGCCCAGCCAGGCAGGCCTTTGGCTCTCCCACCCCACCCCCGTTCAAGGCCCCTGCAGCTGAGCCAGGCAGGCCTTTGGCTCTTCCCCCATTTAGGGCCCCTGCAGACTAGCCAGGCAGGCCTTTGGCTCTTCCCCCCATTCAAGGCCCCTGCGGCCCAGCCAGGCAGGCCTTGGCTCTCCCACCCCCCGTTCAAGGCCCCTGTGGCCCAGCCAGGCAGGCCTTTGGCTCTCCCACCCCTCCGTTCAAGGCCCAGCCAGGCAGGTCTTTGGCTCTCCCACCCCTCCGTTCAAGGCCCAGCCAGGCAGGCCTTTGGCTCTCCCACCCCTCCATTCAAGGCCCCTGTGGCCTAACCAGGCAGGCCTTTGGCTCTCCCACCCCTCCATTCAAGGCCCCTGAGGCCCAGCCAGGCAGGCCTTTGGCTCTCCCACCCCTCCTTTCAAGGCCCCTGCATCCCAGCCAGGCAGGCCTTTGGCTCTCCCACCCCCATTTAAGGCCACTGTGGCCCAGCCAGGCAGGCCTTGGCTCTCCCATCCCCCCGTTCAAGGCCTTTGTGGCCCAGGTAGGCAGGCCTTTGGCTCTCCCACCCCTCCATTCAAGGCCCCTGAGGCCCAACCAGGCAGACCTTTGGCTCTCCCACCCCATCCCCGTTCAAGGCCCCTTTGGCCCAGCCCGGCAGGCCTTTGGCTCTCCCACCCCCTCCGTTCAAGGCCCCTGTGGCCCAGTCAGGCAGGCCTTTGGCTCTCCCACCCCCCTTCAAGACCCCTGCAGGCCAGCCAGGCAGGCTTTTGGCTCTCCCACCCCCACCCCCGTTCAAGGCCCCTGCGGCCCAGCCAGGCAGGCCTTGAGCTTTCTTACAGCATTTTTGTTAACATCTGTCCTAGTACATTTGTATCCTCCCTTTCTCTGAAGATCTCAGGGTGGCATTCATGGCTCTCCTGTTCACCACTGTATCCTCTTATTTTGGTTAGGCTAAGAAAGCCCAAAGCCATACCATGGCTTCACACCAGTGGGAATCTGAACCTGGGTCTCCTCAGTTTTAATCTGACCACTGTATAATACAGGCTTTCACATAGTTATGTGGGTTTTTTTAAGTGCAGGAATTTGTATGTGTGTGGAAGTTTAGTCACAAACATCAAATCAGCCCCCACATAGGTCTGCTACCCCATTGAGAATTAGAACAAGCTTTTGAATATGTTGGGTATACCAAGGACACAAGGGACATGAACTGTTTTCAAGTCTTAGACAGATTAATCCCATAAGAGGCTCACTATAAGGAGAGAGTAGACTGTTTATCTTATGGGAAGTGCCTTGTGGTCAGATCATTTGTCTGTCTAGCCCAGCATTTTCAAACATTGAGAGCTTGCATTCTTTTTTGAAGTTGAACTGGAGATGCCAGAGATTGAACCTGGGACTTTATGCACAGAAATCTTGCACAGTACTGCTGAATTACAGACCCTCTGAAAGCCCAGTATATTGAAGACATTGTTCAGGTTTCTGGAAAATTCTGATTAGCCAGAATATCTATAGAAACATTTAAGGTAGTATTTACAAGAAACAACAGATGGTAAACAAGGAGCCAGGAAGTTAACTCTGCTTTGTGAATTAGTTACCTAGCAGACAGCTGAAGGACATGTGGGATGAGGGGGCATGTTTCCAATCGGAATTAACCTTGGATATAGGGCAGCTGAGGCTTAAAGCATCAGTGGTGTTAGCACAGCCGCCAGTGCCAGCTCAGTCAGCTCAGCACCAGCGGGCAGGTAGGTTCACTCATGCAGTCTAAACCAGGCTGGGTGAAGCTTGAATCTGGAGGGCAAATGGGGAGCCCAGGAGGATCAGAAGATGCCTGAGGTTGTGTTTTTTGTTTTTGAGGTGACGAGACGTATTTCTGCTGAGGAAGGTATAAAGGATTCACGAGATACTGTGGAAAGGATGCAGAGGGATGGTCACAGAGTGTAGTTAAATGAATTGAGTTTGATAGAGTGCTTTTGATCAAAGATCCAGGAATGCCTAATGTACCTAACCATTTGAGGAAGAACTCTAGTGGAGCAGCCTGTTAGTCTGTTGCAACAAAAATAAATAGGAATTCTTTGGCACCTCAAAGACTTGCAAGTATTTTATGCTAGCATGAGGTTTCATGGGCCCCTGTTTTAGACATTTGAGAAGTCTCTGAAGAGATGGTATATGGTGCAAAAGCTGTATGAAACCAAATGCCTACACTGTTCTGCAAAGATATATGAGATCTGAAGAGCATGTGTGGCACATTTCTGTGAGCTTATAAAATACAGATGAGATCAGATTGAATGTAGTTTATAATCAAAATCATTGATGACTTCTCTAACACTGGCAACCTGAATGTATTTACATAAAGTAGGTTCCAGTAAAATAAATTCCAAGTAAATGCATTTAGGATCCGAGTATTAGAATGGTGTTGGATTGTTGAGAATAATGAAACATACAGAAAGTATAGTATTCCTGTATTAAAGTTGCTCATTCTGTACTATATGGGAAATGAAGTCAATTTACCACATTTCAAATTGAACACCTGAAGTGGGAATCTTCATACTTTTTAAATTACTTCCTAGATGTTTCTAGGCAAATGTTTCCTATTATCATAATGTGTTGTGAGGACTTATTTGATATGCCTGTCCCACTAGATCAAATTTTGGAAAAGATCCTTTTAGTTTTGTCAGTTTTAAAGTTCCATTACTACACAGCCTGGAGTATTGCTGTAACATGATCTCTTCTAATGACTGTAAAATCTCTGTATTCTTCTTGTCCAACATCTATATATCTAATTCCCAAGTTGCCCCCCTGCGTGCGGATATCTAAATCCACACATCGGGGACACCTGGGGGGCAGGGAGGTGTGCAGAAAAATCTTAAAAGTTTTTAAAAGTGTACGGGGGATATCTAAATCCCCCCAATAGTAAGAGCATTCCCTGCGCATGCACAGGGAACACTCTGGGAACTCTGAGGCGGCCAGCAGCTGGAAGCCACTCAGTCCTCACCACTGGAGCAGGGGGGGAAGAGGAGGCGGAGGAGGAGGATCGCTGGAGCGGGGGGGGGAGAACAGCGGGCCTGGGCCTTGAAGCCACTCGGACCTCGCCTCTGGAGCCAGGTGGGGGAGGAGGAGGAGATCAGTGGCAGCGGAGGAGGGGGATATCGCTGGAGCCGGGTGGGGAAGGAGGAGATCGGCGGAGGAGGAGGACATCGCTGGAACCAGGTGGGGGAGGGAGATCCGCGGTGGCAGCAGAGGAGATTGCTGGAGTGGGGGGAGGGAGGAAATTGGTGGGCCCGATAGCTGGAAGCCGCTTTGGCAACGCTGCTGGAGCTGGGAGGGAGGAGGTGATCGGCAGAGCCGGGGCAGGGAGGAGGACATCGTCGGAGCCTTCCCCGCGAATATCACAGGCCCCTCTTCTTGTGATTATATATTTTACCAGCTACATACTTGTGCAACTATTGTTGGTCTGGGCTTGTCTTGATGTGATACAGAGCACTGTGACAGATTGTGTTTTAGACCATCCATGCCTCCATTGTATCCAGACTTAACTCTTTGACTCTTCTGCCTCTATTTGCTGTTCTGTGTAGTGACACAATGGCTTCTATTTCTGAACGCACTTTCATTGCCATTAAGCCTGATGGAGTACAGCGGGGCTTAGTGGGAGAAATTATCAAGCGATTTGAACAGAAAGGATTCAGACTGGTGGCTATGAAATTAATTCATGTAAGTTTTCTTCTTCAGTCATTCCTCTATCCAGATAATGCCACCCATTAGAAGTAAATGTCATTTACTTTTCACTATGGGCTCCCGTCAAAAGTCTCATTTCTTGTCTATGTTAGCCTGGTATTTTGGAGTCTTTCCAGTATCTAACAGAAGATAAAGCCATCCTGAGCACTCTAATTTTAGCAAGCGGATGTCTTTAATCTAAAAGCAGTGCCCTTTGATGTTTATTTTAAACTTAATGCTTCACCTGTCATCAGACAAGCAAATACTGTTTTGGCAATGAGTAGGTGAAAAACACCATGCCAAAGAAAATTTCACATGTCCACTAGTCAAGTAAATTAGCCCACCAATAAAATGCTGGTCCAGTCTGTGACAAGCTCATATGCAATATGAGGATTAATATTACTTCTGTGGTTAATCTAATGTGACACAAGATGTTCTTATTTATTCTTGTAGGCCTCTGAAGACCTTCTGAAAGAACACTACATTGACTTGAAAGACAGACCATTCTTTGCTGGTTTAATTGAATATATGCACTCTGGTCCTGTTGTGGCCATGGTAAATTTTCAACAAGTAAAGATGTGGGAATAGATGAGTGATCTTGCCTGAATCCTTGCAATTTGGACTATTAGCAAAAATTAAACTTCTAATTCTTGAGACTGTGAAGAAAATTAACAGAATATAGTGTTGATGTTCTAAGAAATGACAGAGGAAGTATAAAAGAACCTGATAATAATGGACAAGGTCACAAAATCAGTGAGAGACTAAATCATAAATTCTGGAGCAGAAAAGCTATTTGTGGAATATTGGGAAAGGGAATCATGACAAAACAGCTCCATGTATTTCAGTAATTACATTTAACATATAGTAAAAATGGTTACTAAACTGTGTTTGTGTTAGCAGACAATTATCTAGATTTTCTCACATTAAAAATTAATGTCTGGTAAAGCCTGACATTAATGAATCTTCAAGTCAGAAATGTCAGGGTAAGTAATGTCGCAATGCTATTCTAAGCAGAGTTACACCTTTCTGTTCATGCTTGAGGGGTATTATTGAAATATACTTTCTGCTTGGTAGCCCGTAGAAGGTGGGAGCACTCTGCTGCAAAGAGGAAGGAAGAAGATTTTAAAGTCATGCAATTGTCATGTCAGAGGCTGCAGTTGCATGTTACCAGTGATATCACCTGCACTATCCATTGGTGTTTCCAGATGTTCATGGAACTGCAATTAACACAGCATTGCTACTTGCTGTAGCCCTACTGCTTGAAGAAGGAATTTTCTTTGCCAAGCAACAGTGTTTGAACACTGAGACAGTTCAATAAACCTCAAAATGCCTTTCTTGAGGAACATGTGTGATGGATATGATACAAATAGATCTATGAAAAACTATCCTTGAGATCTGGAGGAGCTGATCTTGTCAGAATAAACACTACATAGCAGTGCCAGCTCTGGGTTGGGAAATCCCTGGAGATTCTGGGGGCAGAGCCTGAGAAGGGCAGGATTTGGGGAGGGAGGGACCTCAGTGAGATGTAATGCCATAGAGTCCACCTTCCAAAGCAGCCATTTGCTCTAGGGGAACTGATCTCTGTAACCTGGAGACCAGTTTTAATTCTGAGAGATCTCCAGCCACCACCTGGAGACTGGTAACCTGAATGATACATGATGTAGTTTCAGACAAGCATCACATATACATTTGTTGCTTGATAAACTGTCCATAATACACAGTTGTACATACCTAAGCCCCATACAAATTAAAATGTGGAATCCACTGCCAGTGGTGATGGTAGTGATCACTGCAGGCACAGACAGCTTTAAAAGGGGATTAGGAAGATTTATGGAAGATAGGTCTATAAGTGGTTACTAGACATGGTGACTATAGGGAACCTCCACATTCAGAGGCAGTAAACCTCTGAATACCAGTTTCAAGAAGCAACATCAGGGATGGTATTGGCCAGTGTTCCCTCTAAGCTGAGTTAGTGTGAGCTAGCTTACAGTTTTTTAGCCTCTGGCTCACACGGTTTTGTCTTCGCTCAGGAAGGATGGCTCCAGAGCAAACTAATTTATGCAGTAGCCAAATCACTCACAACTTTAATGCCAGTAGCTCATAGAGTAGAATTTTTTGCTCACAAGACTCCACAGCTAAGAGGGAGCCTTGGTCTTGGCCCATGTGCCCTGTTGTTGGCCCTCTACTAGATGACCATTGTGTGAGACAGGATGCTGGACCAGATGGACCGCCAGTCTGATCCAGCAGGGCTCTTCTTGTGTTCTTAAGTAAATCACTAAGGCTTAAGTGAATAAAACGTTATCCTGGATGATGTCCATTATCTGTAACAGCTTTTACAAAGTCTGACATGGAGTTCTTCATCTTCTGGCTATATTCAGTACATGTACAGAAATATAATGTGAGAAAATGTGACCTTCTAATTTGTAGAATCACTTTAATCTGTTTTTGTACATGTGGTTAAAGGTATGGGAAGGCCTTAATGTCATTAAGACTGGCAGAGTAATGCTGGGAGAAACGAATCCTGTAGATTCCAGACCTGGAACAATTCGTGGAGACTTCTGTGTACAAGTTAGCAGGTAAATGTCCTTTTATCAAATCCCCCATTCATTAGCCCTCTCCCCCAGGCTTACATTAACCTTCTGCACCATATTCTCAACTTTATCCTTTGTCAACTGTTCCATTTTTCACATCCTGCCAATTGCATATCGTTCCCCATTCAACCAACCCTCCCAGTGCTTTGTCCCTTGTCTAGTTTCCCTATGAACATGTACTGCACCCTTACACTACCAAAGCCCCACTGCAGAACCCAGCAGATGCCCGGTTCTTGGGAGGCAAGGGAACTAAACTCTTTGCTGCAACTTTGTGACAGAATGCTAGGCAGATAACTTGGTGGCCGCTGAGGCTGGCTTAGTAACCTCAGTAGTTGTTATCCACATCAAGTTTCATTGTGGAGCATGCACATGCATAGTTGTGGTGGCTCCTTGGGGGGAGCAACTGCAAAGAAAACTCATGTTTTGCTATATATCTAGGAATTCCCCGGATATACCTTGTCCTGTTTTTGTTATGTGCAAGGAAGTCACAATGTTGCTATTAGATATAACAAGTAGGGGACCTGCAAGGACTTACATGGGTATCTAATTTCCCCTCCCCCACTGTTTCCTCTTTCCCTGTGCTGAAAGCCACTATAGCAACACCCCTTTTCCTGGTTCCTACCTTTATCTGCCCCATCCCCATCTTCAGCTTTTCTTCCTTCCCCCAACAGGCTCTGTCCAGGAAAACTGGCCCTGTTGTGCAGTGCCATCTACAAGGCTGGGCCCAGTTGTACTGCAAGACCTGGGGGTTGGGGTACCTCATTTTCTCTCATATCCCATTCTGTGCAGTATTTCCTCTTTTCCTTGTCCTAGTAGCAACCCCCATACATCTTTCCTTGCCTTCTTCTCTCCTTCCCACCCACCCACCACATCTACCTTTTATCTTCCAGCACCCCTTTACTATATTTATTATTTAATGACTTCATTTATATCCCAGCTTTCCCCACAATGGCAGCCCATGGTAGCTTACATAATTCTCCTCTTCCCTGTTTTATCTGCACAACAGCCTTGTGAGCTTCCATGGCACAGTAGTGATTCAAACCTGGATCTCCTATAGGGTTGCCAGGTCCCATCTTCTCCCCAGCAGGGGGATTTGGAGGACGTTCTGGGAAGGGGTGGGCCATCCCCGATGCAATGATGTCGTGCAGAATAACGTCATTGCATCAGAGATGCAGTGCTGCACACGCACCCCCGCTGCTTTCCCCCAATAATTTAAAGAGAACCTTCCCTTTAAATGAATGGGGAAAAGTGGGTTCCATGTGTGCTTGCCCTGCAAACCATGAATTCACTGCTTGCAGGGCAGGCGTGCATGGCCCCTGCTTAAAAAGAACGGGTGCCCCGTGTGCCTGCCCTACAGACACATTTGAAAAGAGCTGGCTAGTGTTTGGGGGGAGCCCCAAAAATCGGGGGATCCCCCGACTCCACCTGGGGACTGGCATCCTTAATCTCCCAAAATCCTAGTCTGAAACTCTAACCACTATATCACACTGGCTTGTGTGAAGTGGCTGCTGTTGAACAGTAGTGAGCAGCTGGGCCTGTGTGAACCATGCAAGCCATCTGGTAGCAAGTCATGTGGTTGCTGGCGGGCCTGGCCCCAATAAGTCTTGCTTCAAAGGCCAAAACAGTCCTGGAAAGGGCCCCTCCCCTTGCCCCTGCCTTTTACTGAAAGAAACCAAGGCTTGACAATATTGTTGTGGTTACTTAGCAACAGCCACTGAGAGCATCCATCTCCTAAAGCTACAGGTGCTCCTTTTATCATTTGGGGGGATTTTACCCCCCCCCCATGTATTTTTAAGATTTCAGATTTATCTGCAAACCTGGGGCATTTTTCAGATTTGTAGAAAGACCTGTCTTGTTATGTCTCCAGTCTCTGGATTTAGGTATCCAAAGTTTCAGCCATGTTGAGAATTTAATAAATTGATGATAATGATGATGTTATCTGTCAATCTGACTCCATGCACATAGTCATTTTTATAGCACTATGGCTTGAATCCACTGGAGTGTTTCTATGGATGAGAGGCGTTCTCCCCATGGGGTGTGACTTTCTCACATGTGGCCCCTTGCAATATCAAATGTCCCCTCAAATGGTATTCTGGGGGCATTTTGGGCTACAGAACAGGAGAATGTTAGAGGTCACCCTCCAAGTGCAGAAATCCTTCTGTCTGAACAAATGCTCCAGAGGATCCAAGCCTATATATGTAATATAAAACTGAAAATTGTTTTTCTGGTCCTGTTGTCAAAATAGTGGAAAAAATCTATTAATTCATCCTTTTTACCTGCTTGATTACTACAAAGGTCATGTTCTACGTATGTATGTGCTGTCAAGTTGCAACTGACTTATGGCGACCCCAGCAAGGGGCTTTCAAGGCAAACAAGAACCAGAGGTTCGCCATTGCCTTCCTCTGCAGAGCCTTCCTTGGCAGTCTTCCATCCAAGCACCTGGTCATGTTCTAAACTATTATTTTTAATTGTTTTCCTTCTTTAGGAATATCATTCATGGCAGTGACTCTGTAGAAACAGCTGAGACAGAAATTAACCTATGGTTTGCTCCTGAAGAAGTGATTGACTACAGAAGCTGTGAATACCCATGGATCTATGAGTAAAACTGATGAGTCACTTGCTTATCCCTTCATTCCATTGACTGTTGACCTTGAAACAATTCCTACCTCTATTATCCTTTATGGGTTTTATCCCCTTCATGTACTTGGTTGCACATTTGTGAAAATATTCTTTGTGTGATTTAAAGTATACGTGCAATCACAATTTTTATTCTGGCTGAAAGAAAATGCTTTATAATCTGAATTTGGTGTAAATCACTGCAAACTGAAGAATGATTGAATGCAAGACTAAACTGTAACAAATATTGGCAAAGTTCAGGTTTGATTTTGCATTGAACGGATATGCAGTTTTGCTTTGCAGTTAATGCTTCTGCAGATGCTTATTAATTTTTTCTTCTGTCACCTTAGATCTCTTTTGTGCCATTGGAAAGCAGGATTAATATAGCAGTTTATGCATTGTGTTTAGATGAGAAAAGGAGATTAATGAGACAGCTGTTCTTTCCCAGTACCTTATTTCTGTCACTCTATTTGATACTGAAAACATGTGAATTATAGAATTGCTTCATCATACAGTGGAGCTATTTCATTTCTTTACTTCATGTTCATACATGTTTCCTTCTCTTAATTACTAAACTTTAAAACATGACACATAATTCAGACAACCTGCCAAAGTTAGTTAAGAAAGCTGAACTGTAGTTTTCCGTGGTATATCTAAACTAACAGACTAGGGTTTGTAATTAGTTGACAAGCCAAAATCAGAAATCCTGGTTTGCAAAACATGGATATATACATGTTCAGATTAATAAATCATAGTTACTCTTGTGGCCTCTGGAGGCCATACACCTGGAGACTGGAGTGCTGAGCAGAAAGAAAACAAAATCAGACAAGCAGCTGTAAATCACAGTTTGCTTGGACACTGGAAACTTAATTATGATTGTATTCTAAACTATGCTTAGCAGAAACCGTGGTTTGGCAATGATGACCAAGCTCAATCTCCAATGTTCACATTACAAACACTGGAGTTATGCTATTCAGTTCTGGGCTTAGAATACTTACCATTCAGTATTATAAACTAGGATAGCAAATGTTTTATTTGGTTCACTGTCTTTATTACAGAATCTATAGCAAGCCTATCAACAAACTAAATATTTTAGCAAATATTCACTGCAGTCCTGATGGTTGCGGAGGCAACCAGCACACCAGTGATGCCACTGGTCCATTCCCTAAAGGGAACCTGCAATAGGCCAGGGACTAGGCAAATGGCATGGCAGCAGGGTTTCAGGGGCTGTGAATATACTGGGCATCTCCACCAAAACTGCCAGTTGAGCCCCATAGGATGTCACAGCATAGCTGTTACAGATGAGGGAGGGGAACCAACCAACCATAGGATGGCAGCCATGGGGATCCAGCCCTTGGGACATGCGAGCAGAGGTCGGCCCAAGCACAGCTGGAACACATCTCACCCCCTTAAAGGCACAAGCCCCTGCCACACAGAATGGAGGCAGCAGGACAAGAAAAGGGGGAAGAGGGCCACACCACTATACACATCAGGAGCAAATCTGTCAAGGACCCAAGAGTGGGTCCCCCTGAGCCACTACCCTTGGGCAGACAGTGCTCAGAGATGTGGGTTCTTAGGCCTATCTGCACACAAGAAACCAAACCTTGATAAACTATATGAAGGTATTAAAGAATAAGATATTATTAGGCAACACAATCTCTACAATCCTGCAGCAAGAAAATAACAAAGCTAACGTCTATCTAATACTTAAACTCCTGGTACTAGATGGCATACCTTTTAAATATCAAAGTCTAAGCAGTAGGCTCAAATGTTTTCTATGTAGCTGTCTATTGCAACAGAGCCTGTCATTCTCAGAGCCACTCTCCATTTGAATCCCAAAGTTATCATGGCTTTCCTCTTGTCTATGCCTTAGATATAGTCTTTTGCCATTTGGTGTCAGGTAGTCCTTCACATCCAATCAGGGTGCTCGCTTGCTGGAACCCTCTACAACAGGGGTGTCAAACATATGGTCCATGGGCCCGATCCAGCCCCTGCAGGACTCATATCTTGCCCATGAGCAACTGGCTCCCTCCTGCTTCCTTCTCTGGGGCTGCTGCTGCATCGTAGCTTCCCTTTGCCCATTTCCTTCTGCTGCTTCCTGCTTCCTTCCAAGCTTCCTTCTTGCTTCCTTCCAAGCCAAGCCTCCCTTCCCTCCATTGGCTGAGGGCTCCTCCTTTGGGAGGAAAGGAGGGGGTGGCAAAGGGTATGAGAGAGCCGTGCCCAGGAGAGAGAGCAAGGTGTGAGTCCCGTGGCTCCTTTATGACCAGCAACGTTTATTTCAGGTATAAGCTTTCATATACTTCTTCAGAGGAAGGATGGGTGGGTGGGTGGATTCTTCTGACAAGCACAATTTGCACTGAGATCACTGTGCTCTGTTTTCTTTTGAGACTTGATATCTCTCTCTCTCACACACACACACAAATGCACAGGTGTATGTGTGTTAAAAGGAAGGGGCAGGTTGGGATAAGGGGAAAGGAGAATTAAAAAGAAATTATTTTGGATTATTCTGGGGGGGAAATTAGATTTCTCTGTGCCTATCTGGGATTTCATTTTCTTTCAAAAAGACCCCGATCAGGAATTAGAACATTTGGATTGGCTTCCATTGTTTAATAATCTAATTCCATTGGATTCCATTATTTAATAATGGAAGTAGATGTCTAAGTATTTAAAACACATTTAAGGTTCCATGTGTTCCAATTCTGCACATCTCCCTTTCTCCCTCACACCTCGCTGGCTGCCTTTCTTCACTCTCCTTTTGCTTTTTCAACAATTTCATTATCATCACCAGCACTTGAGTAGATTTTGCCCAGTTTCAAATCAACACATTATTTCACTTGGAGAGATCCCCCTCTCCAGTTTAAGCAGATGAAGAAGAAAAAAGAAACCTACCAGTATAGCTTGCAAGCTTTATTAGTGGAAGGAGCAAGAATCCACTAGCACCTAACAAAATTTGTGGAAGGGCATGAGGTTTTGTGAGTCACTGCTCACTTCAGATACAGCTAGAATGTGAGTACATTGATCCTCAAAGAGTGGAGTAATTTCAGATGCCTGATGGCAAGAGCAGGCATTGGTAATGAGACAGGAAACCTAAGTCTCAATTTCACCCTGGAGGATGCACTTAGCTTCATTATCAGTTGCAATTCAGCAATATCTCTTTCTAATCTCACTTTAATCTCACTCTATTCTTGGTGCTGGAGGGGGCAGCAGTGGGAGGGCTTCTGGTGCCCTGGCCCCACTGCTGGACCTCCTGATGGCACCTGGTATATTTTGGCCGCTGTGTGACAGAGTGTTGGACTAGATGGGCCATTGGCCTGATTCAACATTGGCTTCTCTTATGTTCTTAATGTACAGTTTGTGTCCATTTATTCTCTTGCGTACAGACTGTCCAGTTCAGTCAATATAAAAGGCAGAAAGTCATTACATGATAGCATATGTCACATTAGGACAGGGATGTTAAACTGACGGGAATCGGCCCACCCAGGGCTTTAATCTGACTTGCAAGTGGCCAGAGACAGACACGGGGAGAGAACCACCATTTTAGCTACCATGGGGAGCATGCACTTTGTTCTTATGTTCTTATGTTCACTTTGAAATTCCTTTGCAAGAGAACTGCTACTCTTAGGTCAGCAGTATCCTGGAAGGTTAAATGTTCCCCCACTGTTTTTTGAATGTTGTGGTTTTTAATGTCAGAGTTATGTCCATTTATTTTTTGCATCCTCCTGGACTGAATTCTCCTGGGCCAAATTGAAACCTAGATTTCCCATCTCATTACCAATGCTGGTGTCTCCGTACCTACTACCCCTCTGCATATCATACCTAACCCAATCAAGCCTGCTTGTTTTCATTCACGTGCTATTGCCATTTGGCATATGAAATTACCTTTATAAAGTTTGTATCTGGCTCAACAAAGTGACATTTATGTTAGATCCAGCCCTCATAACAAATGAGTTCGACTCCTCTGCTCTAGAACATGACATTGCTCCTGTCTCCACCCTTCCATCTAGTTAGAAAGTTGAACACAGGTTCCCATTATTAGCCAATTACTACATTCCTGAATCTGGCCTTGAAAGAGATACGGATGTTGTAGGCTGAGAGGCCCAATAATGGACTCTTGCAAGTCAAAGTAGGCCCACTAATATTCACATTAACTCATGGGAAGAAATCATGATGCTTTGCCTCACAAAATCTCAAGCATGTTCACTCAGAAGTTGGTCCCATGTGGAGCAATGGGACAACCCCCAGGAAAATGGCACAGGGAGAGCAAAAGGAACACAGAGCCAGCCACAGGTGCCTGGTGGGTACTGGCTACTCCCATAACCGTGGCCACTGTGCTCTGAGTAGCCCCCTCCACTGCCAGTGGTGGAAGGGGGGGCAGAATGTAGGCCATGGATCACTGCTAACAAGTCTGCAAGATATCCTTCAACGTATGCTTGTTGCCCCTCCATTTCCCCAGTGATAGCCGTCAGCCATTCAAGGTGCCCAGCACCCAATAGCTCTGCACTGTCCTTCTCATTCAGCAATTCACCTGCAGGGGAAAGCAGAACTCAGAAAGCAACAAGCAGCAAGTGGGGGAACTTCCACCCCCCTCCAAGGTACACCGTAGTTTTGAGGCCATATACTCACTATACAGGACCTCAGTGCTATGGCCACCAGCCCATACAGCAGCATCTTCGCCACCTCAGTCGTTAGACTGGCAGTGGGCATCACTGCTTGCAGGGCCCAGTACAGCCATGCCAAAATGCTGCAGGGGAATGCAAAAGTGAGGCTAGACACTGTGGGAACCACTGGACTCTGAAATGCATCCCTATCCCATTGCCCACAGGGCACCTCTGCAACACAAAGCCCACAGCAGTAGATGATACAGCTTTGCGTGCAAGGGGCCACTGACTGCAGGTCCCAGGGTGCAGGGAGGACCTCCAACACTATCCATGCCTCCAATCAGCTCCAACTCCCACCAGCCACTGGACAGCCCACACTTGGATGGTTACGCTTAGGATTGTGCTGCTCATCCCTGATAGGTTTTGATCCATGAATCCAGCCTAGATGGCTGTTACCTGAACTGAATGAGGTCTCTGTGTGTGAAGTGCTGTCAAGTCCCTTTTGACTTATGGTGACACTATGAATCAATGTTCTCAAAAAAAAAAGTCCTGTTAACAGCCTTGCTCAAGTCCTGCAAACTGAGGGCTATGGCTTCATTGATAGAGTCAATCTATCTCATGCTGGGTCTTCCTCTTTTCCTGCTGCCTTCAAATTTTCCTAGCATTATTGTCCTTTCCTGTTGGCCCTGGCTAGTTTTTGGATGGGAGATCACCAAGGAATACCAGGAACATGATGCATAGGCAAGCAATGGCAAACTACCTCTGGACATTTCTTGCCTTGAAGGCCCTATGGGGTCGCCATAAGTTAGCTGTGACTTGACAGCACTTTCTATTACCACATTATCTTTTCTATTGACTCTTGTCTTCTTGTAATGTGACCAAAGTATGATAGTTTAGTCATTTTAGCTTCTATGGAGAGTTCAAGCATGGTTTGCTCTAGAACCCACTTATTTGTCTTTTTGGCAGTCCACGGTATCCGTATAGCTCTCCTCCAACACAACATGGGGTGTGTGTGTGGGGACTTAAGCCCCTTCTCCTCACTTGCAGTGATCCCAGTCTGAATTGGGCTCCTGAACACCCCTGGAGTTAAGTATCTGCAGAGTTGTCACCAAAGGCCTGGTTGGACAACAGGACCAAGAGCCCCAGACACATAAGCAATATATCATGTAGTTGGGCCCTCATGAGACAAATTGCTGAGTCAGCCATGTTAGTTTTCTGCAGCCAAAATAACAAAAAAATCTTATGTATTGTTGTGTACCAATTGAGGACCGCACAGGTGGTTGGGTTAGCATGTGGTCATGCGAAGAAGCAAAGCTTCGCATCCAGAGACAATAGCCAGCCTGAATCCTAGAAGGGATCTATCAGGTAGTCAGGATCTAAGCAATGACCTATGGGATTTGGGGACACTATAAATAATCCTATCACAGGTGTGGATGTGTGTTTGGGTGTGGTTTGCAATGGGGATTTAAGCAGGCCTCTGGTCCTGCTTCCTTGTCTCAGTTTTCTCTAACCAAATAAACTATGAGCTGATTCACTACCAACTTCTTGAACCCAATATATTATATATCTACAGGCAAGCACACAGAAACAGAAGAAAGGTCAGGTAGGTGCTCTGGGTGAGAAAAGCTATGCCTCAATACATTTGTTAGTCTTTGAGAGCCAGTTTGGTGTAGTGGGTAAGTGCGGGATTCCAATCTGGGAGAACCCGGTTTGATTCCCCACTCCTCCACTTGCAGCTGCTGGATGACCTTGGGCAAGCCACAGTTCTGTCAGAACTGTCCTTGAAAGGGCAGTTTTCTCAGAGCTCTCTCAGCCCCACCTACCTCACAGGGTATCTATTGTGGGGAGGAGAAGGGAAAGGCGTTTGTAAGCCACTCTGAACTCCGAGTGAAGGGCGGGGTATAAATCCAATCTCTTCTTCTTCTTTTCCAAAGTGACACAAGAGTCCGCACCATTAATTAAGAAGAAAAAATTGCATAGGATGTTAGCCTTCTTATTTCTCTCACGACAGTTAAATACCCTCCCGCTCGGCGATCTCGCCAAAGGCTCGGTTCTTTGCATCAGAGCCTGCCAGTCCTTGACGAGAAAAAAGAAAAGGCGCGTTTCTCTTTCAAAGAAGGATTCAGTTTCTTCCAGCGGTCTGCGCAGACAGCACACCCTTCCTCAAAGCCGCAGGCCAGGAGGAGGTCTATGAGGAAGACCGCCTTTTTGTCTAGCTGACGTTGGGTTCCATCTCCGGTCGGCATTGCTCCGCCTCTTCCCTCGGACGATTTCAGGGAGACTGCAGCCACAGCCTCGCTCCCCAGGTCAGACAAGAGCTGGTATACCTGAGGTAAGCGGTGTTCTATTTCCTTATTTTTCTCTTGCGGTGAGGGATGAAGTAAAATACATGAAGAAAAAAAGACAGTGGGCTGAACAAGGAACCTGGTAAGTAGCTGGGTAGAAGAAACGCCGGAAATCGGCCCGCGTGGGTCCTATCTAGGGAGCTACTTTCTTAAAAAGGATTTATAGCAGTCGGGTGGCAGGGGCGCGTGCTCAAATGGGCCTTCTATATTTTCCTCCATTTTAGACAGATGCAGGGGGAGGATCCTCCGTCTTTTTTCTTACCCCGTTGCCGCCACGTGGGCGAGTGGCCTAGGTAGGCTGATGGATCAGTCACTCACAGCCGAAACAGCCGGTGGTGCCGAAGCAGCTGTCTGAGGAAGGGAGGTTGAATGAAGGACTTTTCTGGAGGGTGTAGTTGGGTTAGGGAGCCTTAGTCGGCGTCAAGTCAAGGGCTGCTGCTCCCAGTTCCATTCAAAGGCCTGTATGCTAAAATATGCTGTTTCTTCACTTCTTCCGCCCCTCATATCAACCTGACCTAGCCTCCTAAAGAAATAAGTTTCCCCGTAGCCTGGTACCAAATTCTATGGAGATTTATATATAACACGATCTCTAACTCTACTCTACAGTGGCAGAATTGTTCTCTAGGAACGAGTCCAATTCCAAGACTCCGCCCGTGAGCTTTAGAGATCGGGCAGACTCCAAGGTGGGAGCAAAACTCTGTGGAGTATTTGCTGAACGCAAACTGAGACCACGGGTCAGGGCTGTCATTTTCTTCCCGTGTTGATTCATATTTAATTTGGAAAGTACCTTTTAAAAGTAGACATTCCATCTCTTCGATAAGGAAAGTGTTGAGTTTTAAGGCTAGATATGAAAGGGGTTCCCAAAGTATCAAGGATGATCCCATGAGAAGAGCTAGAGAGGAATGGTGTTACAGTTGCTTCATTGCTGTTTTGGTGAGGGTTCTCCCCCCCCCCTTTTTGGTCGGTGGTGTAGTAGCTCTAACTTTGAAAAAGTAATGTAGAAAAATCTGTATTTAATCCTGTGTTTTATTGGTGGTGAAGCAGTTTCCTTGATCAACAGAAGCATGGGGAACACAAGCTGTTGAATGAAAAGGTAAAATTCTGAGATGGTGGAGTAGGTGGGGATTGCTCTTTTTGTGTGCACTTTCATGTAAAAGGCTCCCTGGCTGCAAAAACACCACATCAGAAAGAAGTATTCTAGCTTAGCATGCTTTTTGCCCTGCTGGTTTTATACTTGGCAGTGAGCCTTTTATGTAGGGCAACACTGACAAAATATGATTCCCTGTCTGTGGTGTAAAGTGGTGCCATCTATTCTGTTACCTGCTCATCTCATGTCACACTGATGATCAAGAAATATGTCGTACGTTCATATATATGCTCATGTGGTTGGCTTCTGGCCTGCTTTTCCTGAATTATGAATTGGTGTCCTTGGTTTGAAGACTTACCTTCTGTGGTGATGTGCTGTAGTATGGGAATTATTACAGTACTGGCCTGTTGTGTTGTCTGTCCCCATTGTTATTTCTCTGCATCTGTCTTGCAGTATTATGGCTTCCAACACAGAATGCACCTTCATTGCCATCAAACCTGATGGAGTCCAGCGGGGATTAGTAGGAGAAATCATTAAACGCTTTGAACAGAAGGGCTTCCGAATGGTGGCTATGAAATTTATGCATGTAAGGTTCATCCTTCCTTTGATTAGCAGCATATGGACAAGTAGTGGGGGAACCTGCCAGTGGGTACATGTTATGAATTCAACCAGGAGGTTGTTATTTATCATTACAGGTTTGAGGATTTCCATGGACAAGTTTCCTGTCTGTGAAATGTGACATTCACCCCTCCCCTCTCACAGCGCAGCCCAAAAATGCCTCTTGAAATGCTGCTCCCGGGGAAAACAGATGACCCCCCCACACAAATATCTGGGGGAGTTGGTGAAAATCACCCCCCCCACACACACAAAAACTTTTGACCAAGGGATGCTCTGATCCACATGGGTGTTTTTTTCTTTGTACTTCTACTTATATAAAACCCAGAAAGCTAAACATGCCTGTGCATATAGTGCACTTTATGTAGCTTGCATAAATCTAAGGTTATAATGTGAGGGAATGGGGTAGTGGAATGGTCTGCACCACTTTATTGCAGGTGGAGCCTCATTTTTTGGACCACTTCCCTATCTTGAAAAACTTCCTGCAGATAGAAAGCCACCACAGCAAGCAAAGAAAAAGGGGTAGGATGTCTGTCCCTACTATTGTAATTCTGTATTTACATGGAGGTTCTTAGGTGGAGAAAGATTTACAGCGGGATTCATGCACCTGCAGCCTGAAATGGTACAAGTTCATTTTGTCCTGGGACACTGGCACCTTGTTATTACCTCATTTTCCTGCATGTATGAACCCAGCCTTAGTTAATGCAGAAACTTATTTATAGTGAAAAATACAAAAATGAACCCCCAATTTTTTAATCCTGTTGCTTAAAAATGTGGCCTTCTAGTTGCACATACATAAATTTTGTCTTCAGACAGATCAGTCTGGCAGTGTATGCATATAGCAGAGTTGTATTAAAACAACCATGTAACACAATACAAATAAGCTGGTATGACTTGGGCTAAAACTGAGTAAGATTATTTATGTACTAATAGCATTACTGAAAGTGAGAATACTTGTACTTAGTAAACTAAGTTCTAAATTAAGCTATGTGTGTTTTACTGCTTGCTGTTCAATACTATTGCTGGGATCCTGGGAGGGGCTTAAATAGGACCTACTTAGTAACTACTTTTTCTTGTGTAGCATAGAAAAGTTAATCTTTTGTTGATGCTGTGTAAAAATTTTCTTGAATTGTTTCTCATTTTTTTAAAGTCTTCTGAAAACCTTCTCAAACAACATTACATCGATCTGAAAGATAGGCCATTCTATTCAGGTTTGGTTAAATATATGAATTCTGGACCTGTAGTGGCCATGGTAAGTATTGTTAGTTGAATTTAGCCACTTACTCTATAAATCTTTCTAGACCCAATGTTTCAGCTCTTTATGGGAAGGAGAGTGAAGTGACCTGAGTCAAAAAAGGCTGTAATCATTTATTGGTTCTCTTTTGTAACAAATATATTTATCCCTTTCACTTTTAAGAGGACAGAAGGAATTGTTGTAGATTTGTGGATAGATCTGTTTTTTCTTTAATGTGTAAGGCTAACCGTTGCTTTGTTTTTTGCTAGGCTTGATAATCACTTGAGCTGTAACCTCAAAAGTCATGCACTGGGCCTAGAGCTACCTAAACCTTGGGGGACTGTATGGAGCTTTGGCCAGTTTAAATGCTGTCAGTTCAGTTGCTGGAATAGCAGTAGTGCGAAACGTGAATAAGTATTTGAACCTAGATATTGTAAATAGCTTTATTAGCCAAGGGTATTTCATGGCTTGGTGGAAACTTATCTTTACTGTCTGTCTGTCTGATTCATGCCCAGTTTTGCATTGTTTTACTGTTGGTATGTTTTAGCTATTTGAGGACTTTCCATGTTTAGAAAGAAAGTGTCAGACTCTTGAACAAACTTAATCTCAACAACACTCTCTTGGCAGTGATTTGTTTATAGAGAAATAAGGATGTATCAAGCTAAGACCATCTTGTGTCAGAACTGACTCCTTTGGCACCAGTTCTGGTACGTGATGCAAACAAGCCGTCCCCCAGTGATCCATCCAATCAATCCATTCATTCAGGCTGCCTAAACCTAGCACGCTCCGTTAGCCCACCTGCGAACCTGCAGTTACATTATGTATGACAGGCCGGCTAGCAGAGACAGGCATCCAAGGTCATTTTGCATACTTCCAGCTTATGGAGGCCCCTTAAGAAAACAGTTGCTAAGCACCTAAACAAAGCTGGTTACCATACACACTCACCATCTGCCCTCCCCAGTGCCCCAAATTCAGAATTTAAATGGTGTGGTTACAGGTAGTGAAGATAGAACATACAAAACCTATGGGAAATGAGGCCCTGAGTTTGACATTCTGCCCCCCCCCCAAGACCCCTCATCCCCTGGCTTGTGTAGGTGGCATTTATGAAACACACAAACTACCTTGGGGACCCTAACATTGTCACTTCTCACCCATTCATTATGACTAGGGTCAAAGTCTTGCCACTTAATGAGATAGTACAGGTGGCCAGGGTTGATTTTAGAGTCTAAGACCTCTTCTACCTCCTGGTGGAGTTCCCCATTCATGTTCAGGGGAGGGGGAGCTGCAGGATGAGGGCTCTACATCGAGGGTCCTGGATTCTTCTTCAGCAGACTGAAATGGAAAACAGGGTGGATATGCCATAAGTTCTTTGGTAATTCCAGCTCAACAGCTACTTTGTAACTTTAAAAGGGCCTACATATTTCCATCCCAGCTTCTTCCCAGGCTGCAACCCCCTAAAGTTCTTGGTAGAAATGTATACAGAGTCCCCAGGGTGCAGGTCCCACTCCGGTGCCTGGCCCTTGTCAGTTTGTGCCTTATAATCTTCCTTTGCCTTGGCCAGATTCTGTTGATTAGGGACCATTGCTGAGTTAACTCAGCCCACCAGGCTTGTAAGTCCGTTGGCTGTGCTGCCACTGTGGGCAGCCCCCCCCCTCATATCCATGCATCACTTTGAAAGGGGTGGCCCCTGTGGAACTATGAACAGAGTTGTTATAACTGTATTCCGCATAGGGGAGCAGTTATCTTATTGATAGTTAATGAAATATCTCAAAAACTGTTCCAGAATCAGTCTATACTGAGTTCTTGCTCCACCCCCAGCAATTTTAACAATTCCTTCCAGAACCCCACCACGAATTGTGGGTCTTGGTTGGATATGATCTTCCGAGGTACCGAATGCAGTCTCACAATGTGCTGCATGAATAGGTGGAGCAGTGTTTTTGCTGACAGCGGTTGCTTACAAGGGATAAAATGTGCTTGTTTTGAGAAAATGTTCATGACCACCCAAATCACAGTTCTCCCCTTCCTAGGTGGCAGGTCAGTTATAAAGTCCATAGAAATGACAG
Organism: Gekko gecko; assembly: GCA_029375565.1. Lineage (NCBI taxonomy): Eukaryota > Metazoa > Chordata > Lepidosauria > Squamata > Gekkonidae > Gekko > Gekko gecko. Next base: position 228,989,598 of record JAPDNY010000002.1, read on the forward strand.
ACCGCAGCCTCTCGGGGGTTTCCAAACGTTGCAATAAACCCAGGGGCTTCCCAGCCCATCATGTCCCCATTAAGCATACTTGGCAAGAAGACACATATTGGGAAATATCAGCCCACATGTGCGGCCACCAGAACTGTCTTTGCATAAGGTGCAAAGTCTTTTGGTATCCAAAATGCCCAGCCGGTTTGTTGTCATGCCCCAATTGCAAAATATCCCCTGCAAGACCTTGGGCATGAACAGCTTCTGTTGGCGGTACCAGCATCAGTTCTCCCCCTGAGTGAGGGTGCCCTCTTTCTCCACTTCCTCATTACAGCTATCACTGAAAGCGGCTTTGAACTTTTCCACCCAGGGTTCTGTACTGAGGGGCCCCTCTGCCTTGGCCTGGCTTCATATGAGAACTGCCCCCCCATTTGGGAGGGGGTGAACATTTGAGTCAATGACTTTCTCCTGCTGACTGGCATGCTGGAGAAGGTGCAACAGCGCATCAGCAAGAAAATTGGACTTCCTGGGAGGTGCTGGAGTGTAAACCAGAACTTGGAGAAAAATGCCACCCAAAGGAACTGTTTAGAATTTAGATGCCTGGGAGTACGCAACACTTCCAAGTTCTTATGGTCGGTCCATAACTTGAATGGCACCCTGACTACTTCCAACCAATGCCTCCAAGTGGTTAGAGCTAGTTTTATTGCAGCTGCTTCTTTATCCCAAACCGCCCAGTTCCTGCCTCAGAATTTTTTTCCCAACACATACGCCAGGCGGTGCAAATTACCATCCTCCCCCCATTTGCAATATATTCCCCCATCGCCACAATCTAGGCCCCCCCCCCCGGGACCCGTCCATTCAGCCCGCCTAAACCTAGTGTGCTCCATTAGCCCTCCTCCCACACCTGTGAACCTACAGGCCGGCTAGCAGAGACAGGCATCCAAGTCATTTCACATACCTCCCAGCTTCGGGAGGCCTCTTAAGAAAACAGTTGCAAAGCAGCGAAATGAAGCCATTTCCCACACACGCACACTTTCACCAGTGTGTGTGTGTGTGTGTGAAAGGCAGTGTGATTCCCGTGTTATTTAAAGCAAAATGAATCAACTGTATAAATGTGCAGTGTTTCGGAAGATTAAAACCAAGAGATAGCACTGAGACCGTTTTAGAAATCTTGGTCTCTAATACTGTGAAAGATAAATGTCTAATTAGGGCTTCCATTGTTCCTCATTAGTTCTGCAGTTTTCATTATTAAAACTATAAATGGAGTCATTGGTGCCTTGGTTGGTTTAAAAGTCAGATCTTTCTGCTTTTGAAAGTTTGTGTTGTTCTTGGATTCATTTTAATGAGATATTTTCAAGGCTTAGGTTTTTATTTTGTAAGAGTAGCCCTTCTAATTTTACTGAGAAAAATAGGTTGCTTACCTGTAACTGATGATCTTCGAGTGGTCATCTGTGCAGTACCACACATGGGTTGGGCGCCTGCACACAACCTTGTTCGGGGAAACTTCTAGAGCTTTACCTCAGAAGAGCTTTTGGCGGGCTCTCTTCCCGCCCTGGGGAGGAGACATGCACTGTGCATGCCCAGAGCGGGAGAGAGAGCCGCCTCCCACTCAGTTCCTTCGACCGCCACTGGCAAGGCCAATCAAACCAGCAGCGGGGAAGGTCGGGTGGGATTGTGGTACTGCACAGATGACCACTTGAAGATCATCAGTTACAGGTAAGCAACCTGTTTATCTTCGTCGTGGTCTCTGTGCAGTCCCACACACGGGTGATTACAAGAACTGAACCAGTTGGAGGAGGGAGCTGGCAGCTGCAAAAGACACAAAAATACTGGTTAAGACACAGCATTATCATCAAAACAAATCACCCAAGGGTCCTACCTGAGGGTGCAGCAGGGTCAAACGAAGAGAGATCGCAGCACCGTCTGACTGAAGGCAGTATCCCGTCGGGCTCGGACGTCAAGGGCGTAGTGGGTCACGAAGGTCGATGCCGAGGACCACGTAGCAGCCGCACAGATGTCTTCCAACAGGACACCCACCAGGAAAGCGGTGGACGTCGATACCGCCCATGTGGAATGGGCAGTGACATAGGTAGGAACAGGTTGACGCGCTAGCTCATAGCAAAGGGCTGTGGTGGAAGTCACCCATTTAGAGAGTCGTTGAGAAGAAATCGGCTCCCCCAGCCGCGGGGGACCATAGGCTAGGAACAGCCAAGGAGATTTACGTATGGGCTGTGTCCTATGCAGGTAGAAAGAGAGCGCTCTACGCACATCAAAACAGTGCAAGGCTGAGAGGCATTAGTCGGGTTCGGAAAGAAAGTAGGCAGGACAGACGACTGAGAGAGATGAAAGGCAGAGATGACTTTAGGGAGGAAGGAAGGATCTGTTCTAAGGACAACCTCCTCCCTATGAAAAACAGTAAAGGAGGGATCAGCCCTAAAGGCAGCTAGCTCCCCTATTCTACGTGCAGTGGTAATGGCGACAAGAAATGCTGTTTTCCAGGAAACTAACCTGAGGTCGGTGGTAGCCATGGGTTCGAACGGTTTAGACATGAGTTGAGAAAGGACCAGTGACAAGCTCCATGAAGGCACCCACGGTTTCCTAGGAGGGCACATCCGAAGGAGACCCTTGAGGAACGTTTTGGTGAGACGATGGGAGAACACTGAGGATCCTTGTATCAGGGGATGATTGGCGGAGATTGCCGCCAGATGAACCTGCAAGGATGAGTATGCGAGGCCAGTATCCTTCAAGTGTATGATGTAGGAGAAAATCTCACGGACAGATGATCGAACCGGATCAAAGGAGTGATCAGAAGCGTAGGATTGGAATCTGTTCCACTTGAGTCAATAGGAACGTCGAGTAGAAGGCTTCCTAGCGTTCAGAAGGATTTCAGAAACTTGAGGCGAGAAGTCTAAGGTTGGATCTTCCAGGCCGTCAATCTGAAAAATCCCGGATTGGGATGGAGGATTCTCCCTCGGGCCCGAGAGAGTAGATCTGGGATGACAGGGAGAGGGCGAAAGGAACGACGGGAGAGTTGGAGCAGGTGAGGAAACCAGACCTGGCGCGGCCACCACGGAGTAACTAGAATGCAGGATGTGCCATCTGCGCGGATCTTCTGGACGACCCGGGAGATGAGAGGGAACAGAGCAAAAAAGTAAAACAGGGTTCCAGTCCACTTGTGAAGAAAGGCATCCCCGAGTGACCGAGCAGACGGGGGACCCCTGCTGAAAAACAGGCGACATCGAGCATTGTTGGTGGACGTGAAGCCGTCGACAGATGGGTGACTGAACTCCAGAAAGAGAGGCCGAAGATACCAGAGGGGAATGGACCATTCGTTGTCCGACGAGGCGGAGCGACTCAACCGATCTGCATCGACATTTTGATCCCCGGGAATGTGTATTGCCGAGAGCGTGATGGAGTGACCGAGGCACCAGGACCAGAAGTCAATCGCCATGTTGCAGAGACGAACAGAGGCAGTGCTGCCCTGTTTGTTGATGTAATAAAGAGCAGTGGTGCTGTCGGAAGCCACTTGGACGACACATCCCCGAAGGGTCGGAAGGAATGACCGAAGGGCCAGATAAACCGCTCACAACTCTAGGTAATTTATATGGCGAGTTGCGTCTCGAGCCGACCAAGCGTTCCGCACTGGGTTCCCCAGCCCCAGAGGGAAGCGTCTGTGGTCAACAAGAGCTCGGGAGGAGGAGGTCGAAAGGGCATCCCGGAAAGGAGGTGGATGGGTTGAGACCACCAAGGACTCTGTAGAGGATCGAAGGTGTGGAGAAGCCATAGCTGAAGCGGCCGCATTCTAAACCAGGCATGGCGGACTACGAACACCGTGGAGGCAAAGTGACCGAGGAGTCTCATCACAGAACGGGCGGATTGTTGAGGGAACGCCCGAAAGGAGGACACCATCGCCAGAATATCGGAAGCCCTCAATTCTGGGAAGAAAGCTGCCTCAAGGTTGGTGTCGAGACGAGCCCCGAGAAATCGAAGGACTTGGAGGGGCTGAAAGGAGGACTTGGCAACGTTGACACAGAGACCGATAGCACGGAGGAGGGAAAGAGTCTCCTGAGTGTCGTGGAGCAACTGAATTGGCGTCGGAGCTACGAGAAGCCAGTCGTCAATGTAAGGATAAAGAGTGATTCCCCATCGATGAAGCTCGGCCACCACCACAGCCATCAGCTTGGTGAACACCCGCGGGGCAGTAGAAAGACCGAAGGGAAGCACCCTGTACTGGTAGTGTGCATCTCCAACGGCAAATCGAAGGAATCGACGGTGCTGGGGATGGATCGTGACATGGAAGTATGCGTCTTGGAGGTCGACTGACGCGAGCCACGCCGCCTGTGGAATCAGGGGAAGGATCGACTGCAAAGGGACCATCCGGAATTTTTGATACCGAATGAAACGGTTGAGATCTCGAAGATCCATAATCGGTTGGAAGCCGCCGTCTCTCTTGGGAACCAGGAAATATTTCGAGTAGAAGCTGCAAGTCCGTTGCGCCTCCGGGACGACCTCGATGGCTCCTTTGGCAAGGAGGGTGGAAATCTCGAGATCGAGAAGAGGTCTGGAGGCGTGACGACCAACTGTGGAAGGACTGGAGATGAAACGAACTCTGTGGCGTACCCAACCCGTAGAATGGTTAGGACCCAGGAGTCGGTGGAAATTTCTTCCCAGGCTGGTAGAAAAGGGAAGAGACGGGTCTTGATGGGAGGAGTATACGACGTTGGAGAGGGCAGGTGGTGGAGACAGTCAAACAAACTGTTTAGGCTGTGGCGACTTTTTGGAAGGTTGAGAACGATGCTTGGAGGGAGGACGGGAGTCATAAAGTTTCCTCCTCCATTGGCATTGGATGCCGGAGATGGGTATTGTCTGGAGGCGGGAGGCTACCAAGGACGGTTTCGAGGACAGTAAGAAGCGGCAGAGACCCCTAGATTCCTAGCCTGCTTCCGACTGTCATCGACAGCTTTCAAAACATCATCGGTGGTAGAGTGGAAGAGGCCATCACCATCGAATGGAAGATCCTCTATGCGGAACTTAACGTCAGGTTGTAAAGAGGTGCCCCGCAGCCAAGCATCACGCCGGAGAGCAACGGAAGAGACCAGAAGTTTGGAAGAACAGTTAACAGCATGACGAACCGAATTGATCTGCTGTTTCGATATGGCGCAAACCTTGGACAAGGCACCCGAGAGAGTGGGACGATGCTCCTCTGGGACAAAATCCAAGATAGGATGAACAGCATTTGCGATGTTGAAGGCGTATGCTGACAGATAGGAGAGGTAGGTATCGATGTGGAGATTCATAGAGGCCAGAGAATACATCTTTTTGGCCAGAAGGTCAAGCTTGCGACCCTCGCGTTCGGGAGGCACAGACTGGCGCACGGGCTGCTTAGATCTCGACAATGAATGGACAACCATCGAATTTGGCGGCGGTTGACAGAGGAGGAACTTGCCAGGATTTTGCTGGATCTTGTACAGACCATCATAACGCTTCGAGACTGGGGGGATCGATGCCCGGTGCTCCCAAGATTCCTTCAAGACCGAAAGGTGAACAGGAAGCAAGGGCAGGACGGTAGAAGGAGGAAGGTCGGCTTGGACCAGTCTGTGAACCACGTCGGTCACAGCTGGGGATTCTGTAGAGCCCTGGACTTGAAGGGCAGTTGCCATCCGAGTGACGAGCTCCAAATACACTTTAGGACTTTCAGTGGGCGATATAGACCTGGAGCGCCGAGGCTCATCCTCGATTCGAGTGACCTCGGGGTCAAGCTCCGCTGGTCCGAGATCAACATTGGAGAGGAGGACCGTAATGGTTGAACCAGGTCGATAACTGGGTGGTCGACAGAAGGATGGTACCGAGGTTCTAATGAAGAACTCTTCAGGGCATCCCTAATCCTCGAAGGTTCGGAAGGCTGGTCCCAAGGAATCGAACATGCCGAAACCACCGATGTGGAGCGTCGAGGGCGGTCAGAGACACAGCCCCGATCCATACGCTCAGAGTGATGGACACGATCATAATGATGCTGCTCCAGTGTCAAAGACCTGGAATAATAGTAGGCTACATCCGGGCGTTCTCGATGTTCATCGAAAGACCAACATTGGTCATCAGAAGGAGAACCGGATGACGATGGAGACTGCCTACGGATCAGTCTTCTCCGGTCATATCAGGATCGAGACCGCGAGTGGCGGTGTACCAAAACAGGCCTCTTGTCCAAAGTGTGGACCGGGATATCAGAATGCCTCGACGGAGATCGGGAACGTCGACAAGGGGACAATGGTGGAGGCGACCTCGTTGACTGGCCCAGAGAAATCAAGCCCGAAGCCGATGCGTGCGTATGCTGCGGGGTTGTCGGTGGCATCGCAGATCTTTGAGAGGTAGAGGCCAACACAGGCATCGACATCGATAACCCGGTAATGAGGACAGGCTCAACCAGCGAAACCGAAGCAGACGGCGGGGCCTTCGATTTCGAAGGGGTCTTATCTTCAGCCCGCTTAGGTTTCTGTTTCGGTGCCTTCGAGGAGGTGTCCGATTTTTTAGCCACAGAGGCATGGGAAGCCGCTGAGGACATTGTGGGGCGTAAAGCCAACTCTAACAGTAGAGTTCTAAGCCTAACCTCCCGATTGCGTCGAGCCTGCCGAGTAAAACTCGCATAGTGGGGACAAGTATCAACTCTATGGGCCTCACCCAAACAAATTAAACAAAAGTCGTGCCCGTCATTAGAAGGAATCTTGGCAGGGCAACGACGGCACACTTTGAAAAACTTAGTTTTTCCCATACAAAGCCCCCACCCACCACCCAAAGAAGGTGGGGGGGAGAAAAAGAGAAAATCCTTTTTTTTTTTGTTTTAAAATAGAAGAAGAAGAAAAGGAAGAAGCAGCAGCAAAGGCAAAGCAAAATACAAATAGATGAAAAATACTCAGCTGAGGTAACGATACGGAGGAACAACAATGAGGTGTGAACGCGAAGGCGGTCAAAGAACTGAGTGGGAGGCGGCTCTCTCTCCCGCTCTGGGAATGCGCAGTGCATGTCTCCTCCCCAGGGCGGGAAGAGAGCCCGCCAAAAGCTCTTCTGAGGTAAAGCTCTAGAAGTTTCCCCGAACGAGGTCGTGCGCAGGTGCCCAACGCATGTGTGGGACTGCACAGAGACCACGACGAAGATCATCTAAAATTACTTTTCAGTGTCTAAGCACTCATGGAGGTTTTGATAACATTCAGAACACTGGTAAAGGAGTCCTCAGCTTCCACAGCTTCAGTCAGTTCAGTGTAGATTGTCTGTCCCTTGTTTGAGAGAGGGGGGATGGGTTCTTGTTTGTCAATGCTGGAGTTAATGCATGATATACTAACAGCTTTAATCTGCATCTGAACATGAAACTACTACTGCTTAATATGTTTGAGGTTTTTTGATGAATATGTTCTGTCTTTAGGTCCCCAACCCCCTTCCTCTGTTAAATTTTGAGGATGAGCCACATATATTATACCATTTTATTGCTGTAGGTTTGGGAAGGCCTCAATGTTGTAAAGACTGGCAGAGTAATGTTGGGGGAAACTAACCCTGCAGATTCGAAGCCTGGTACTATCCGTGGTGACTTCTGTATTCAAGTGGGCAGGTTGGTACAAGAACATCTGTTCAAGTATTCAGAAGGGTTTGCCTGAAATTGTATATGGAAACTGAATATAGAATGAAAGGGAAAATGTACAATCTTGATTTGTATTGAAACTGAATGAGAAATGAAATGAACACTTGTTGTACTGTACCTTTATTGGAAATTATGCTTGTAAAAGTCAGGCTTTTATGTATTTGAAATTGGGTTACCTGGTTTGTCGATTGTTACAAGTCTAAACTTGATTACCTTTTAACTTTTTCTTTTTTGTTATTAGCAGTGTTGGAAGCCTATTAGGGGGGAGTGGGGGGATGGGGTGAAAATCTTTTTAAATTGTATTGGTAATGATGTTTAACAATGTTGAATGCATCCCAATAAAAATTTTGTTTCAAAAAAAAAAAGTATTCAGAAGGGTTTGCAGGTTGCTGCTCTTGAAAATACTACATTTTAAACCCTTTAGAAGAAAATGTGCAGAATAGAAATTTCATGATATATAACTGGGACATATGTAAAGCAGAACATAATGCTTTTATATTACAGGATGGGTTTAACTCGTTCAATGTTGCTCTAGTCAAAATGGTTGCAGAGATCTGATGACAACTTTTTTTTTTAGGTTTGATTTTTAAAAATTCTGTACAATTAAAGTTGGGCAGAGTCACTATGTTAATTAATTGAATGTGATAATGAGTCCATTTTGTGTATGACTGTGCATGTGAGAAATCCCTGTGGTACTTTTAAGGTTTGATTGAATCTTATGGGGTGTTTAGATTTATAGAAACTTAATTTCCTAATTGTGTAGACTATTGGTTCCAGATCTGTATCTTAAAGAAGTTATGAAATCTGTTTAAGACTCAATTTGATTCTTTCTTTTTTGAAGGAACATCATTCATGGCAGTGACTCTGTAGAGAGTGCTCAGAAAGAGATTAACTTGTGGTTCAAGCCTGAAGAACTTGTGAACTTCAAGCCTTGTGCTCATGACTGGATTTACGAATAGATATTTCAATGAGTTGTGCCTTTTTCTAACAAAGCATCTCATTCCACTCAAGTACTTGAGCTTGGACAATTATCACGGTTATCTTTCATTATTGGCATTAACAAATAAAACTATCATGAACTGCTGTGCTTCTTTTCTGTATTTTAAAGAAACAAAGGTAATATGTGAACAAGCACCCACTGCTATATACAGCTTTTAGCAATGTCAACTTATAAACAAATACACTTGTAAAGTATAAAATCGCAGTGCAGCTTTTTGTATCTTGGTCAGATGGGGTGTATGATGATAGTAATCTAGCTTTGAGGATCCTGAAGGAACTTCCAACTGAGAAACTATTTGGCTTGCTCTTTCAACAGAGAAATACCTCTTCACAGCAATATACTACAGTCAAAATGGCCTACACACTCGAAGCTCATGCCTAGTAGTGTGAAAGATCAAAGTTTTAAAGATGGATTAATGTTGATTTCAAGTGGGTATTGTACATCAGGCTTGATGGAGTGGGGAGGAAGTTGGTATGCCTGCATAGAGGTATGCTACTGAAGAATTGGTTGTCTTCAATTCCACAATCTGAGGGTGAGTTCTAATATAGGATTAGGGTTTCAGATAGCTAATCTACCATTTAAAAGTTATATTTCTAATGGAGAGAGATTGCATTATTTATAAACTAAATGTCATGTGATTATTGGTCTTGATTATTTGACAGTTCTTTCCAAGCTGCTTTAGCTGGGGGTGATGACTTTAGTTTTGGCCTAAACCCATGATTTATGGTAGTAAATAGGCAAAAATGTATATGTTTGTTAACCACTGGCACTATAAAGACCAGAACAGGTCTGGCTTGCCATTATACCACACAAGAATACATTAAATCAGAACAGCAATTTTTCACATTACTTTCCCACTTGAGTGTTAGGCAATGCTGGGATAGTATCTCCCCCCCCTCTTTCCCCCTCAAATGTGAGGGTTCTTTGCTAAGGGATGTCAGTTTTCTAAACCATGCTTTGCCTCTGAATCTTCTTCCTCTACTCCCTTGATAATTTTCTCTATGATGATGAACCAAACAGTTTTATTTCAAGGCTGTAAACTCTAAGGATACTTTCTAAATATTATCAACTGCAGTAGAGCTTTGCTTCTAAGTGAACATGCCTCCTAAGCAGCTGTCATAGATTGATTTCTCAAAATAAATTTCTTCAGAATGGTGCAAAGTGTTCTGAAGATTGAAGTCTCTATAGGGGTTTTCTTTGGAAAGACAACAATCTCAAATGTTTTAAAAATACTCTTAAATGGTTTCTGCAGGCTAGCATCAATGTTAAGATTGTTTTGCACTAGATTACTATTAAACTAGGAGCTGTGGTGGCTCAAGTGGTTAAGACGCTGAACTGCAGGCTGTGGAAGGTCAGTAGTTCAGCAGTTCAAGACCCGAGAGTGCCGCATGACGGAGTGAGCTCCCGTCTCTAGTTCCCGCTCCTGCCAACCTAGCAGTTCAAAAGCAAGAAATTGCAAGTAGATCAATAGGTACCACTTTGGTGGGAAGGTAACAGCGTTCCGTGCACCGTGGTGTTCAGTCACGCCGGCCACATGACCACGGAAACATCTTCGGACAGCGCTGGCTCTTCGACTTTGAAACGGAGATGAGCACCGCAACCCTAGAGTCGGATTCGACTGGCTTTCGAGCAAGGGAACCTTTACCTTTACCTTTACTATTAAACTGCTAAAACGGAACTTGGTTTTTTTGCTCTTTTTCACTTTGTACTGTTTTTTATTCTTGAAGCCTTGCTTTTTTTCTTAAGTCTAGGCTTGTGCCAGTTTATGCCACTTTCAGATTATCAGCATATACAATTCTGACACTATCAAGTTTAGATTATTTTCTGTAGTACTGTAGATTTATTGATCTTCTTATTTCTACATGTAACCTTTTCTACCTTTGTCTTAAATGCTGCTGCCTGTTTGTTTTCTGTTTATTGTTCAGAATGTTTCTCAATACAGCTTCTCTGCCTCATCTTCACTTAAATTTACACATATTTTCAAATATCTGTCTTAACCCCCTTTACAGAACTTCTGTCTGTCCCTCTTTGGATTCTCTGTATTCCCATCCAATGCTTTGTGTTTTTCTTAATCACAATTGTGATTTTCATTTATTTCAAAGGTGGCCCATGGGAAACTTAATTGTGTTTTGTTTCATACTTAACAGAACTTGGTCCAATGGAATTATTTTATACTGAAAGTCACAAATATACTGTATTAGAAAGAAGTACAACCAAGGGCTTTCCATTCTGTTCCTTCACGCTATCGTCCACTTTCCCCAGTCATTGTGAGGCAATATTCTGAGTCCCGCTACTGGCTAAACAAGTGCAGGAGGAAAATAGGTGAAAGGATCAGTAGAACAATGCAGGTCCTTAATTCATTGCCTTGAAGCAATTTTACCACATTTATATTTTCATTAATAGTTCAGCTTTCTTGCTGGGATTCAAGGCAGATTTGATAGACAGTTCAGTTAATTAACATGTAGATTACAAATACGGTAATATTTAACTAACAGCAATTCCTAGTCAACATAATGTAGTCGGGCTGGGACTGAGGAGCTAGAAGAGAAAAAAGCACACTATTCCCAATAGGGGTTACATTACACACTACAGTTTTATAGTTATTGGGAAATGAGAATGGAGGGGGCACCACAAAGAATGCTGAAGAACAGGCGTTCCATTGACCTGTTGGCATAATGGTACCTTTACAAAATTTTGCTCTCAGGAACAGTTGTTGCAGTGGAACATGGCAGAAAAGGTGGACCTGCAGATAGGTCTAGTGCCATTAAGGGATTTGCAGGTGATAGAAACTTGAGTTAAGCTGAGTGCACGGTGGGAGTGATATGCTGATTTTGCTTAGCACCCAACAGTAGTTGGGCTATGCTTAACTTTCAAGTAATACAGGGTGGCACAGATGGGTGCTCCCATTTTATCTTCTAAACAACCATGTGGAGGTTTATTCATAAATCGTATTGAACTTAGTGGTACACCATAGGCTTGCAGCTCAGGAGACAGAGACCTACAAACCTTAAATGGAGCTTGACATGTCCAGATGAGGACCAAACAACCACATGATTCCTTGCCCAACACTAATGAAGGTATAATTTACCAAACTGACAAGTGCAAAAAAAGAAAGCAACTTCAGTTATTTCCAATGGTTTCAATACACTTTGAGGGGAAAAAATCTTGCAATGGCAGATGTGCGTATCCTACCTCAACCACCTACAGCTCCTGTACATCCCAAAATGCGAGTGAAACACTACTGTAGAAACACATTCCTGAAGACACTCAAACCACCTGTTTTTACTTTAACATTTTTTATTTTGTGTAAAAAAGGCAAATTTAGTGAATTATTTTCATCTTGTACACAAAGTTATAATTTTAATGCTTTTTCACATCCATGCTTGAAAATCTGCAGTCTGGTAAAAATGAAAGTAACATTAATTTCTTCAAAAGCATTTTTCACTGAGTTATGTACATTTCATTAGAAGTTTTAAAATGCTTCCATTTGACCACGTTACCAAGAAAATAAAACATTGAATTTATACAGATATTGATCTATATATCAAATACATACAGAATGATGTAAAAACCCTATTCAGTTTTTTTTAAAAAAACTTCTGCCTGGATAAAGTTTTCCTGGGGCAAAAGTTGTTGGTTTTTTCTTTCTTTTTTTATAAATGGCTGAGACTGTACTTAAATATGAAAATTAAAAAGAAACAAATTTCAATTTAATCACAGTTTAATCCCTTCCCAATAAAGGATTGTTACCAAATATATTAGCACCATAATACAAATATGGATGGGAGAAGATGTTCACATCACATAAAAATGACAACGATAAAAACAAACACACACTGAAACCCGTGTTAGTATCAATAGAACAAGAAACTGATAACTGCTTTTGCTTTACTCAGCTTCAGTAAGGATATTTAAAAAGAAACTTAAAAAGCATCAGCTAAGATTCTGAGCAGTGAAAAGAAGGAGCACTTGTGACACAATTTACCTTGTCTGCAGTGCCCTTCTCCATAGAAAATCCTGCCACATGCCAACCACTGAAATTTGCTAACCATTAGCATCAGTACAGGCCTCAAACCCCTGACCAACACGTCCTACCCCTAACCCAAATTGTTTCCGTAAATCAGTTCACAGTAAAAAGAAAATGTTCTTAGAGCTACATCATACCAAAATATATGCATAACAAAAGCAATTAAAGCTGCACAAAAAAAGCTTACTGTCTCCCAGTCACCTGCTGTGTTATGAGGCCACAAATAAATGTGCAGAAATCAAGAATGAAGTAACAAAAAGAAAAGATTCCTATTCAATTAATGTGGAACAGAACCAGTCAAGATACTTGCATGGCATTTAAATCAGAAGTTTAAAAATAGGTGTGAGGTTCTAAACTTTAAATTTCTACTATAGGCACATCTCTCTCAGGACATGAAATCCTGCCCGCAGAAATAAACGGAGGGGGCGGGGGAGATCAGCAGTGTCAGCAATATGACATAATACTATAATTACCTCCCACTACTGGGACCATCTTCCTTTCAATATGCAGATCTACTTCCAGAAACCTGAAAACTAGCAACAGTGCACTAATCAAAGTTAGCATCCCGCAGCATGATTTAAGGTATGACCTGGTCCAGCAGGCTATTTTGAATGTTTCAGGTTCACTTTCAAGGCTGATGCAGTAGGGGATTGAGGCTGGCTATGGATTTTCCAGCAGCTGCCATGTTTAACAGAGGTAGAAGTAGGGTTTGCCATCTGTTTTCCTGACAAACATTATGTGCTTCAAAAGAGCTATTTAACTGGCAGAAATTCAACAGGTGATGCTTCCGAGTATAAATGTGCAGTGATAACAACTGTTGAATTTCTGTCTACTGTGTAGCTACTAAAACAATACAAAGCATGTCAGGAAAAAGGTGGCAACTCCAGCTGGGTATATTGGTTCAAGCTCAATTTCAGATTGTATGTCCATACAAGAATCTATTTATACACAAATTCAAGCTTACACTGTAACTTTAATTTCCTTATGATAAACGATATGATTACTGTTCCACAAGTGCAGCAGAATGTGATGGCAGTGGAATCATGAGGTAATTGAATGGAGGTGGGGGGAATCACATTTTTAAAGTTCCCTCATGTAAAAATTCCTGGATGGTGGGGGATGACCCTAGCATATCATGGAGAAAGGATTTATCCCAGCCCTTTTCCCATGCTGTGCTAGTTTTCCACTTACACAGAACTATGAATGTAGAGACTTTTAAAAGTGTATGCACAAACTATTCTACTACCTCATTCTGCTGCCTGGGTAGTCCAGGTGTAAAGCACTACTCTAAGTCCTTCAGAGTCTGACTACATGAGTTCATGTGGAACACATTCTACCCTTGAGCACTGCGATCTTTATTTTATGCTAGTCCTGCACAGTTTATTATCTTGATTATATATGGCTCAGATTGACAGAGCCTTGCCACCAAATGGGAAGAACAGTGGATGACTACCATGCCTTGGTCAGGACTGTGTGTCTGTTAGGTCATTCTGTCCCAAAAGCTGGACAGTCAGGTGACATGGGTTATCATTGTTTGGGGAGGCACCGGCTTTAAAGAAATAAATGAAAAGTAACACTATATTTCTAGAAGAAAAAAGAGAAGAGATAGTTAAACTGTTTTGACTAGGACTTTAGAAATTAATATTGGCTGTGATCCAGTGAACTTTTTTATGTCTGCACACAATACAGCTTTCTGTTTCTCCCCTTCCGAGAGCAGCCTTCCTGTGTTGCTTATGAGCCATTTTGTAAATGGGAGAAGTTTAAAACACAACTGGAACTTTTAAGGATGAGGTGGGGGTAGCATGCTGCTCAGAAAAAGACCCAGCTAGACCCAGAGGTTCCCCTCAGTTCTCTGGATCATGACCATAATCATTATAGGACATAGAGTATTGAATTACTGCCTAAATTCAGAGGCGTCTGACCGAAAATCAGTTTTTAAAATATGCATACATGGAGTCATCAAAAATGGCCCAGCTATATGGAAAAAATGACTCGAAATTGTTCTCATACATTCTTATACTATACAGAAAAAATGTACTTCCAGTAGTTATTACAAAATTTTACACCATTATCCCCTCTTGCATAGAATGTGGTAAACCTTTGCATATCAACAATGGTATATACCCAACAACAGAGCAAGATAATTAAGAAAAGAATCAAATTGCTGGTTTTCAACTTTCTATGTGTTTTTAAAAATTCAAAACAATAACATGCCAAAAAACTATCTCTGGGGCTTTTGTGGGTTGCTAGTCATAGGCTTGAACGTTGCAGGGGTTAATCAAAAGAATTAATTCCTTCTAAATCCTACCCTAAAAAAAATGACAAGTTATACTGCTCTAAATAGGACCTGCTATGACCCAGAAGCACTTTATAGAACACAAGCAGTTAATTCCTGAGAGTTTAGTTAATGAACCTTACTGGTAAAAGCAAAACTCTTGACGTACATCATCCTGTCACAACACCACAGAGTGGAGATGTCAGCATGTTCAGTTCCATGACTAAAGCCATCTGCTGATATCCAGATTTAACTCTCTGCAAAAAGATTCTAGGTAATCCAGCATTCTTGCATTTTTGCCACACCAGTCACAACCAGCTATTGAAAAAGATGTTGATTTAAAATTATCAGCAGCCAAGCCGAACAAAACAGGATGCCTAAACACAATCTTCAGGCAAACCAGTTTAATTCACTTCAAGCTAAAAGCTCTTCCACACAGGTGAGAAAGCAAAATGCTAGCTCTCAAAGTAGACTTCCACCTTCCCATGCTGCATTTCTCACTTCTTCATCTGTGTCTTCTAGTAAAACGAAAAGCCAAACCGCAGATAAAAGGGCCTTTCAAGTATAGTATATCACCCTTTCCTTGCATAAGACAAAATTCCCAAACTGATTGCCATTCTAAAATCATTCCAGTTGAAATCCCTAAACACTTTACTGATCATTTGCTTGAATATGCCAAGAATTCAAAATGCAAACCAGAATGCAGCTATATGTAGTCCACCACTCACTAACCTCAAGAGAGACTGGACTAGAACATGATTTAATAGAATCTCAAGTGGATAACAAGCATGTTGTCACTTTTTTGAAAAAATACTCTTCCATTCAGACTCCATTCCAACTTATTTGGGGTATGTTACCACCCTAAGATTTTAATTTCAAGATCTGACAATGGAAAGGACAGATTATATGAATTGTGTAGCTTTAAAATTCAAAATCTCCCAGCTTGTACAAGAAGGTTCACTTATTACGACAGTTCACTTGCATTTTCAACTATACTACCAACCTCCAAGGGTTTTCTGCAATCCTGCTCATTAAACTTTTAATTCTTACCAAAAAAATTAGAGTTTCGTTTTTCAAACAATGCACAATAAATCTGAACTTGAAAATATTACAAAAATTCTTTCAAAAGCTTCAAATACAACACAAAAGTGTCATTTTTTGTAATAAATTGAAAACTCTTTTTTCACTAAAATAGTTTCCTTGCCCTCCAAAAATTCTCAGTTGAAATCTTATCTCCAATTAGCAAAGTGCCCTTAGTAGAAGCTGTCCAACTGTATCCTCAGAATGGGAATGTCAGTCTTGCAGAAAGGCTCTTTTTATACAGGCTTCAAAGGGTGCCTTTAGGGTTCTTGCTTGATGTAGTGGCTGGCAGATCCATTGCTTTCCTGATCAGATGCTCCTTGAAGAAAGCTGTATTCTTCTCCATCTAGTAACTCATCCTTCAGCTGCAGTGAAGATACTGAACATGGAAAAGGAGGTTAAAAGTTGATTCAGTGAATATATGAAGACACTGGGAACATTTCTTTGCAGTTAATTTTATGTGAAGTGACCAACAATACTCGAGCTTTTGATACTACATTTGTAAGCAGCAAAGTGTAAACCCCAAATCTGATACTGGAAAAGCAAAATTTAAATTCAGTATGCATACTGAAAACTTCCCAAAGTTGTATGTTGGTGGACTGAAATTAAAAATACGACCAGGGGGGAAAAGAGAAGCTGTACATAGGGATACTGTAAAGATTCTAATGTAATATCCATCCAGTAATTTTAGAGAGATTTACTTTGCACTGTCAACAGAATCCTCATCATCATGATCCACAGTGTCTCATGGGAATCTTTGAGGAGAAACATTCTAATGCTAATGACAGAAAAGAATGAAACATGCAAGTGGCTAAGGAGGAGATGTTTTCTATCAAAGAATGGGACTGAAAGCTGGGTTCAAAACAAAGAAAATCCCATTGATGTATTATCCTTGGCAAAGAGATCCACTACACTGGATCAACCTAGTTACACTATCATCATTTACTGTTTCAATAGCACTTATCAAAAAGTAAAGTGCTTTACAATCATACTATTTGTTCTCACATCCCCTTTCCCAAAATCATTCATTCACCACAGATTGGGAGAATGCTAACAGTTATTTGCCACCAAACCACACAATAATTTCTTACCAGAAGTAGGACTTTGAACCTAGATCGTATTTAAGTCCAAATGTAATACTCCTTGTAAAACTATACTTTGATTCTCATGGCTGATAGTCAAAGATTATAGTTGTGGGCCAAGGTAGGGAGAAAGCAATTTATCCTTTATTATTGCCCCTATATTGCTTAGTAAAAACTTAGGTAATAAACCACAGGAAGCAGTGATTTCTTCCCTCATCTACACTGTCATTGTAGAACTGCCAGCAAAATAAACAGGGCTGTTATCCAAGTGAAGACATTTTAGTTGATTAATTATATCTCTATTAAATCTTCTTAAATTCTATTTGTGGAGGCATCTTCCCCCAGCACAAAGAATCCTTCCTGATGCAAGAGCCTGACATATGAAGGCAAAGCTCCTTCCACTATAGGAAAACTCCCCCATGAATGGAAAGATTACCACCTATCAGAGTAGATACTACTTTAGTAAACGCTCTCTCATATACTGGAAAGAATGGCTTTACTAATGTGGCACCCACCCCCAACTTTACTGTTGTAATACCATCTACCTCAGTACATAAAAGCATTGTAACTACACTTACCTATAACTGTTCATCGAGGTGTCTTCTGTGCAAACACACACTGGGACTTCATCCAAGCAAGCCTGCCATGGAAGATTCATTTCCAAGATAAAAAAGTTATCTAGAGGGCATCCTTCCCCCTTTGAGCCCTTGTGAGCCATCCTTCCTGCCCAAATGGTCACGCAGTCGATGAGAGGGGCACCTCCTCCCCTCAGTTCCACCTGAGTTGCCATGACAAAATCTAAACTGAGAACTCACAGTGGGGCAGGCAGGAGGAGGGAAATGTGTACCTGCACAGAAGACAACTCAGTGAACAATGGTTACAGGTAGGTGCAACCTCATTTTCATCTTTGGTCTTCTGTGCAGTCCTCCATTGCTACAATCTAGGAGACGGAGTGAAGTTCTCACCTTATACATTACTGGAACAGCAAGTACAGGATAGCCTTGCCAACCTCAGATTCTTTTCTTGCCTGCAGGTCCAGTGCACAATGCTTCACAAATGCGTCCGTGGAAAACCTGGTGGCAGATCTGCAGATTTCAAGCAGGTTGCATGAGCACGAACTTGCAAAGGAGATGACACCCCTGCCTGTTTGTAACAGAGTTTTATTGCTGACACAATCCATCTTGACAATGATTGCAAGGACACTTGCTTCCCTTTATTACATCCAACATATGAAACAAAGAGATTAACCCATTTTCTTAATGGTAGTGTTCTCTTGTGGTAGAACAGTAATGCTTGCTTGACATCTAGAGTGTGCGGTACATGTTCAGGGGAAGGAGGGATTGGGGAAAAACACAGGCAGCACAATATCCTGTAACAGGTGGAATGTGGACACCACCTTAGGTAGAAATGCCAAACTAGGCCTGAGTATTACATGTTCTACAAAGAATTTCAAAAACTGGGGGGGGGGGGGTAAGCACGCAGAGCCACTAGCTCATTAACTCTTCTAACTGATGTTATAGCAACTAAAATACAAACTTTGACTGACAACAGGTCCAATGGGCAAGTGGCCATGGGCTCAAATGGCTTTAGCATCAGTTGTGAGAGCACTAAGGAAAGACCACTGCAGAACCAAAATGGGATGCAGGGGATACATGTTCATCAACCCCTTACGAAACTGCTTAGAAAGTGGATGGGAACATACTGGCTGGCCCTTGATGAGAGAAAGGAGATACGGCTGCCAAGTGAACCTTTACAGAGGAGTAGGCCAACGCTGAGATTTCAAAGTGACTAGGTAATGGAGAACTACAGATATTGAGCGTGATATGGGGGATTGGCCCTCCGAACAGGCCCACGCTTCAAAGCACTTCCATTTATTCTCATAAGATTGTCTGGTAGATGACTTGCGGAAATTACGTAGGACTTTCTGAATATGCAGGGGAAGGGTTAGTCACTTATCAACCTCCACGCCATGAGGCAGAGGTGAGGGATGTTGTGGTGCAGCAGCTGCCCAATCTTCAACAGGTTGAGGGCTTCTGGGAGGTGAATATAGACCCTTCTGGATCCCTTGAAGAGAGATGCAAACCACACCTGTCGAGGCCAGAAGGGTGCTATGAGAATGGCCTCTGAGTGGTCCTCTAGTAACTTTGCCACCACCCTTGTCAAGAGGGAGAAGGGGGGGACAGGTAGAAAAGAGCGCCCTTTCCAAATAAACTGGCAGGCGTCCCCTATGGATAGAAGATCAGTGCCAGATAGGGAACAGAAACACTGGGCCTTGCTGTTGTAACAAGTGGCAAAGAGAGCCACCGCAGGGTACTCCCAAAGGTTGAAGATGAGCTGGATGTATCGCTGCGTGAGTGCCCATTCATGACTGAATGAATGGACCCTACTGAGAGTATCAGCTAGAAAACTGTGTCCTCCTGCAATGTGGATGACCTGGAAGTGGACATCATGATTCAGGGCTGAACCCCACAACTACAATGCTTCTGCAATGAGCAGCCTGGAACCAGTGCCTCTCTGCAGAAACACATAGCAGAAACATTGCCATTCTGAATGAGAACTGATTTTCCATGGACCATATCTGAGAGGGAGTTAAGCGTGTATCTTATGACCCTCAGTTCAAGGACATTTATGTGCAGTTTCCTTTCCTAGGAAAGCCACTTTTCTTGTACCTGGAGGTTCCCACAATGTCCCCCCTACCCATATGAGTAGACATCAGAAGTTATGATCACCTCATACTATCTAACATGAAAGGGGAAACCTGAAAATAGGTTTTCATCCTGTAACCACCAGGATAATGTTTTAAATAACATATCTAGGTATAAAGAATTGATGGTGGGGGGACGTACTTCTGGCTTGAATTTAAAAACAAACCATAGCTGCAATGATCACATGAATAGTCTGGCCATGGGTAGGACAGTGGTGGTAGCTGCCATTAGGCCCAGTAATCTCTGGATCAACAGGGCACTCTGGAAATGGCAGCATGACAGGCGACCAATCAGAGCCTTTTTTACCACACCTCTACTAACTGGGAGGTAGCCCTTCGCTGGTAAGGAATCTAGGGATGCCCCAATGAACTTGATCATCTGAGAAGGTTCCAATTTTGATCTTTTCTGATTTACAATTAGGCCTAAGCTGTGACATGTTCTGATTGCGAGAGCTATGTTGTTGACTAAAGACTCCCTTGATTCAGCTACTAATAGCCACTTGTCCAGGTAAGGAAATCTGATGCATTCTCTTAGACAAAGGAAAGCAATAACAGAGGCCACACATTTTGTAAATACACAGGGGGCAGTTGCCAACCCAAAGGGTAATACACAATGTTGGTAAGCCTTTCCCCCGTACCTAAAACAGAGATACTCCCTGTACTCCTTATGAATTACAACATGAAAGTATACATCTTGGATATCGATAACTGCAAATCAAGTATAAGGTTTTAAGAAAACAGGGGCTTAATTAAACCATTTTAAACTTTGTCAACCAGAGGAACTTATTCAAATGTCCAAGACCTAAAACAGGATGGGAACCACCATCTTCCTTATCAGAATTCAGAAGAGAATCCAGGCGATAGGTCAGTTGACAGTCCAGAACCTCCTGGACTGCCTCCTTCTATAACAATGTAGTGAGCTAATTCTCTTTAACACTGCCTCAGAAACCCTTTGAACTGGTGGCAACAAAATAAATTCTAACCTATAGCCCTGAGCCACAGTAGATAAAACCCATTTGTTATCAGTGATAATACTACTCCAGCAAGACAAAAAAGGGCACAGCTTGTCCCTGAGGTCAAAGAATTGCTCTAGCCAGAAGGTCAGTTTGGGAAAGTAAACCTGAGAATCCCTGGAGGAGGCAAGTTGCCCTGGTTTCTGTTTGGATCCACTTCTTCTTTTAGTGGAGGAGGAAAAGTGGAGGTCAACCTCTGAAGAGGATACTGGAATCTGAACATGTTATAGGGACGCTGGTCCCTATGTGATGAGTACCAAGGCCTGAATGTAGATGGCCACTGCCTCTGATATGGAGCAGCTGAGTGAGTGGCACCCAAAGATCTCTTATCTGTGCCAGTGTGTCATCTGTGCTTTCTGAGAAGAGGGTAGTGCCCTCGAAAGGTAAGTCCTCTATCTTGTTTCTGGTTTCCACAGAGAGCACGGTACAGCCATGCATCAGGTCTGAGAACTATGGAGGATGCAATGGTTCTGATCGCAGAGTCAGCCGAATGTCAGGCAGAGTTCATCTGCTGTTTAGATGATCTTAGAATCTCAGTCTGGAGGACCTTGGCCAGATCTCTTTTGTCCTCAGGTAGTAGCTCCAGACAAGGATACATCTTTTGACAAAGAAATAGTTGATATGCCCCCATAATAGCCTGGAAGTTAGAAACCCGAAAGGTTAGGGCCAACGATGAGTATGTTTTATGCACTAAAGAGTCCAACATCCATCCTTCCTTATCTGTTGGGGTGGAATGAAAGGATGACCTAGATCTTTTTTGAAGGTCCTCAGTTATCAGGGAGGATGACAGTGGGTGAGTGGACAAAAACCTCTCATCTCAACCCTGTAGAGGCTCTCTGTGCACCTAGAGGTAGCAGGGGTAGAGCAGTCTTTTTCAGATGTCCTTGCAGATGTCTTTGAAACTCTCTAACACTGGGAAGGCTACCATGTTGGGGTGCCAGAGCATAACTGACCAAGAATTTTGACCTTGAATTTGTATTCCATGGTTACAATGTCTATCTTTACAGCTTGAGCCATTCTGGTCATTTGCTCGGCGTATAGGCACGGGTCCTCATTGGGTGATATCAGTGCAGGATCCCCAACCTGTTTGTTGGGTGATGGATCAGAGGGGATCTCCAAGCTGTGTTTAGATTCCTGTCTGAGCTCCTCATCTCCCTTATCGGAGTCCAAGAGAGGGACAGTGGGTCGAGGTCTTGGTGGAACTGACAGAAAAACAGATGGATGGCTTTGGTATTAAGTGGGTCAACAGAAATCCTGGTCAGCATGGTGTGGGGGCGGAAGGCATTCTGGCCAGTCCTGGAGATAAGCCGGGGACATACAGTATGGATAGGGCTACCAAGGTAAGCGGGGGAATGCATGGTGCCAAGCTGCAGAACTTGAGTTTATCTGTGCTGGTTTTGGATCCAGAGCTGTCATCAGATCAAACAGGATTCACCTCTGAAACAGAACAGATCGATGAGGCAGAGTGCACTGATGGGGTTGTTGGTGGAATGGAGGCGGGAGCTTGTGATTCAGGCATTGGATCCATAGGAGCCAAGCTAGGTGGCCGATGAGGGTAAGTTTCTGATCTAGACTTCTCCTTGTACTTGGATTATGGTGACTTGTCTTCACCAGCGGTTCTGAAGTACTCCTTGGAACTGATGGATCCAGACAAAAAAATCAGCATCAAGTTGGCTTGGAACGGGTGGTTGATGGACTCAATGGACCCGGGGCTACCAGGGAAGACCTCAGCAATTTTGAGGTAGTTAGTGGGGCAGTTTCTTCCACAAAACTATTGTTAAATGGAACATCCAGTCACTCTGTGCCTTTGGAGTGAATTGTTGGCACCCCCAACAGGTTTCCACATTGTGCTCTTCTCTGAGACACAAAACACACAAACCATATTCATCAGAGTGACACGTTTGTGTACTGCACCTGATACTTTTCTTAAAGAGGGTCTTCTGAGCCATCTTTTCTCAAGAAAAATAAGAGAAGACTTCTCCAGTAAAACAAGGCAGAGTGCTAAGGCAACCCTTAAACCTTGAAGGAGCAGCACACAGCAAGGAGCGTGCGATTTCCTCTCTGTCTGGCTCTGAACTGGGGTCCGAACTGACAGAGACTGACCAAGAGAGAGATCTTGGAGTTGTAGTAGATAACTCACTGAAAATGTTGAGATTGTATGGGACTGCAATAAAAAAGGCCAATGCTATGCTGGGGATTATTAGAAAGGGTACTGAAAACATATCACCCAGTATCATAATGTCCCTATATAAATCAATGGTGCAACCTCATTTGGAATACTGTGTACAGTTCTGGTCACCACACCTTAAAAAGGATATTATAGCTTTGGGAAAAGTGCAGAAAAGGGCAACTAGAATGATAAAAGGGTTGGAACACTTTCTCTATGAAGAAAGGTTAAAGCGCTTGGGGCTCTTTAGCTTGGAGAAACGACGGCTAAGGGGTAACATGATTGAGGTTTATAAGATTATGCATGGGATAGAGCAGGTAGAGAAAGAGGTACTTTTATCCCTTTCTCACAATACAAGGACTCGTGGGCACTCAATGAAGTTGCTGAGCGGTCAGGTTAGAACAGATAAAAGGAAAGACTTCTTCACCCAAAGAGTGATTAACACATGGAATTCACTGCCAGAGGACGTGGTGGCGGCTACAAAGCATGGATGGCTTCAAGAGGGAACTAGATAAGCATATGGAGCAGAGGTCCATCGGTGGTTATTAGCCACAAGGTATAGCTAGGGACTCTGGGGCAAGTGATGCTCTGTATTCTTGCTGCCTGGGGGGGGCAACAGTGGGAGGGCTTCTAGTGTCCTGGCCCCACTGGTGGACCTCCTGCTGGCACCTGGTATTTTTGGCCACTGTGTGACACAGTGTTGGACTGGATGGGCCATTGGCCTGATCCAGTATTGGCTTCTCTTATGTTCTTATGGCTCGCCCTGTCTTCTCTTGCTGAGCAGTCAGGTTAGAACAGATAAAAGGAAGTACGTCTTCACCCAAAGAGTGATTAACACATAGAATTCACTGCCAGAGGAGGTGGTGGTGGCTACAAGCATGGACAGCTTCAAGAGGCTATTAGCCACAAGGTATAGATAGAAACCCTCAGGCTGGGGCAAATGATGCACTGTATTCTTGGTGCTTGGAAGGGGGCAACAGTGGGAGGGCTTCTAGTGTCCTGGACCTCCTGATGGCACCTGGTATTTTTGACCACTGTGCGAAAGAGTGTTGGACTAGATGGGCCATTGGCCTGATCCAACATTGGCTTCTCTTATGTTCTTATGTTCTCTCCTGGCCTGAAGGCACAATGATTAGTACTTTTCTCCCGTAGGGAGTTGCTGGAAAACAGCAACCTTTTCTCCTCTTTTTGTTCTTAGCACTCAAGAGCTGTGAAAATACAACCTTCTTCAATGGCAGCAAAAAAGAAACAGAGGAGGCACCCCCTCCCATCGACCATTTGGGCAGGAAGGATGGCTCACAATGGCTTGGGGGGGGGGTGCCATCTAGATGACTTTTTTAGCTTGGAAATGAATCTTCCTCAGCAGACCTGCTTGGTTGCAGAGAAAAAAGACGGAGGCTTTATCAAACTCCTGGAAAGATCTTATACATCTGGCATGACAGGTCACATTCCAAAGCCTTGTCTCTCCCTCTTGCCCCCCCCTTTGTCCTTTACCTATACCTAGAGAGCAATCCTGAGTTACACTCATCTAAAGTCATTAAAGTCCATAGGTTTAAAACTACATTACTTGCCTTCTATACGTTTCACTTTTCAGAGAGCAAGTAGTTAGATTTTTCTTTATCTTCTCAGAATGCCTGGTGTGCTACTACTGTCAACCAGGGCTCTGCAACAGTACTTAAAATACATAACTCCTCCTGTCAAGTTTGTTTCCTAATTTAACATGTGTGTACATGTATATATGCGTAAAAGTAAAAATTGCAGCCTATACACTGTGTAGGAGCCTGCCCCATGCTAGGCTGGATGGTTTGCAAGAGCTACTTAAAGCATGGCAGGTTTCACCACCTTTCAGTCACAACTCACTGCGTGTGTTTCAACTTAAGCCAAAGGAGGCTTACTTCGATGCCTTAAAACTGTCTTCTTTTAGTGTTCATCCTAATTTTTAAGAATTGTTCAGCATCCTAATTTTTAAGAGTCGTTCAGCATAACTAGGTAAAGCCCTGTTTATACTGAACAATATCATGCTTTTATTATGTGAAGACTCCCCTGTGTAACAATTGGAACTTTCTTTCCTGATGAGCCAGTGAACTGAATATAAGGATTTCTGGCTTTAAACAACATGGGAGGCATACTTAAACATGCACCTTTCATTTACAGTTCAACACAGTATATTCCCACCAGACTCAGAGGATGTAATTACTCTGAATTACAGCCCTCTTTAGTAGCTATGAGATTCTTCTTAACTAGAGCTAAATCATTATGGGAACACAGAAAAAAGGCTGGTTCTCTTAGGATTGTAGAACTCCCTTTCCCTGCATTGAAGCCACAGCTGGAAATATTGCCACAGAACACTGCACAATGTTTTATGTAGATTTCATTGGTAATTTTAACTGGTTTCCCATTTGATTATTTAAGGGATTATCACACATCTATTGATTTTATACTGAATTTTAGTTTTCACTTGGATTCTTGTCTGAGGTACCAAGATGGGGGTGGGCTAGAGATCTAGTAAAATGGAAACATTTAGGAACAATACTTTTAAAAGGCTCCAGAGTAAGGATCTAAGATCTCACTATGTTACTAAACATATATGACATTTGATAATACATTTAACATTCTAATGCCCCCTCCAGCAAGAATTATTGTTTAAAGGAGCAAAAGTTTAAAAGCTGAGATATTACAGAAGATGAGTTAGAGCTGAATGCATAGAAAGTAGATCCAGTTCCAACAAATTTTTAAGACCATCTTGTCTTGGTTAAAAGAAGGATATAAAGCAAATGATCATGACAACTGCATGAAAAATGGTTAAAATTAAACTGCAAAGTGCAAAACAAAACATTGCCAAAGTTTAATAAATGCAATATCCGAAGGACTGATTGATGATCAAATAATTAAAACACTGGGGAAAAAAGTAACTCAAAGATCCTGGAGAAAAAAGTGGGTGAGAGGGAACAGATTACACTGTACTGCTGTTTTTCTTGTATGTTTCGTGTGAAGCATCCGTTAGTTGCTATTCTTGATGACAAGGTGGCAAGTTCAACTGATCTCTGTAATGTGAACTGCCATACTGGATTAAAGCAAACACTGACAGAAGTGTCTTTTTGAAAAGTACAAAAGAGTCTGTTGTGGTGCAGTTTCAAAGTTCAACCTGATGCTCCTTGGAACCTTACTAAAACATACAGGTCACTCAATTTCTCTCTTAGTACGGTTCTATATCATCTTCCTCGTTGATACACATTCTTCTGCTAAACAAGATTTTTTAAAAATCAAGTATTAAAATGTGGACATGATAATGATACATATTCAATAAAATGCAATTCTATATAGCCAATGTAAACTTTTGTCCCTTCCCAATATTTCCGTGCTTTGTCCTCCACGCCTTCAGATTAAAACAGACTCCCTTTCTTTTGTCGGCCTACAAGAGTCCCAGACTTCATCAGAACAGCTAAATCCTTCTGTCAGTTGCCTGTTGTCAGGCTGTACATATATAACCCTCTTCTTGGCTAACAATCCTTTTGATCAAGGAAAATACATTAAAATGAGATTTCCTGCTATGAAATTACATTTCTTCATTCTGCAGTAAACATCCAACACTGTACCAGTTCAGCAGCTAGTTCTAAAGTGACATGTCACCCAAGAAAAGGGGAAGGAGCCTGAGGGAAGATCAAATAAGTAATATAGAGGCTAACTGACATACATAGCAAAATATGACCCTGCAGGAGACTGTCCCACCTGCCTCATTCTTCGTCATGTCTAACCAGACCTTTGAGGCTTTTTGTCAAAACAGCAGTTATCTTCACATCAAGTGCAAGTCACTTTTAAAGGCCCTTTGAGTATAATAAACATCTCGATTGTGACTCAAGGCAGCAGTAAACTTTTTCCATGGTCATGGCAGGAGTTTAACTCCTGTACTATGGAGCTCTACAGGACCCTGTGAAGCTAGAGCTTATGAGACAAGGCATCCAAGAATCAGTGTCTGAAACCATGGACCCTGCTTTAAACATTACCAACACAAACAGGATTTTTTTTTATCAGACCACATTCGCTCAGCATTTCAAGGTCACTAAATTATCATATTCATGACCATTACCAACAGGGGTATGGAAATAGTACGTACCCACTTCCTCTCTACTACAGTTCAACCTATACTATCTCTTCAATGAAGGAAGTAATTAGAAAAGTTTAGAAAACAAAATTCTTAGTTTGTCTCAAAAACTCAGTCAAGTCCTGTAGCTGGGTATGACACCCTGTGTGCTCTTCAAAAGGTTTTGCATGTTAAGTGGGTTGTCAGTTTGAGGGGGGGAACAAAACTTCGGTAGACATCTGAATTCATCATTTTCCAGCTAACACCTTCACTAGTGATGTATGTGTGCCACATTAAAGCTAAAAACATGAACAAGTCATGACTTGTATTTATTGTGAAAAGAGGAATGCAGTTTTCTAACTTTAATGTTAAGCCCTTACTTTCACCTATTATTTATTTCAGATTTCATAAATTAGTAAAAGATAACTGAGGAAAAGAATAGTACTTAGATGGAGTTGCTGGGACTCCACCAACATGTGAATAATTTGCCAAAAAGCCTGTTCTAGTAAGTTTGTAGCTAGCAAAAGAGATAGTGTGTTATTGATGCCACCATTACACAAAACAACTTAAAACACTATGGACTGGATCCACAATGACGCTCTCTCACTGCCACAACAGTATTTGTGCCAGTGCAGTGGCATATCTGTTGGCAAAGGACAGGGGACAACTTCTGTCAATTCATCCCTCCTACTGCAGACCTCCACTATATCGCCTTGCTGTTCGTAAGGCTACCTTGAAGGAGAATTTCAGGGAGCCCAGGAGGCTGCAGAGGGAAGGGGAAATTCCACTGCACAAGCTCCACTCACAGTATTTTTGATCCAACCCCTATATGTAATACTGAAGACTAACAATTCTTCTGAGCAAGGAAAATACATTAAAATGAGATTTCCTGCTATGAAATGACATTTCTTCATTCTACATCTCCATCATGTCAATGAGCTCTAATTTCACACTAAATAAGATGAAAATATGGTTGCTGATGTATGTACTATACCAAACACATACATCACTAGTAGTGTCATTAGCTGATAAATGGCCAAAATGACCACTGGACATTTACCAGGAAGGGTTCTTCTCCTCTGAGGAAATGAGGACATCATCTTACTGGGTGATTCCTACCCATTCAGGGAGACAGGAACATTTTTTAAAAAACTTCCTGTCTCTTGCCTGTGGGAGTCGCCCTCATCAGTTTTGGTAACTCCAAAAGCAGTAAGACTATAAAGTCAATTCAAGGAAAGAGAACAAACAGACAAGAATAGAGCGACAACCTAGATAAGAGAAAAAACAGGCAAACAATACTTATGAGACAAGAAGTGTACCTGCTGAATAACTAGGTTGATTATGACTTTGAGAGGGACAAGATGTCCTCCTTTCCTCAGAGGAGAAGGACCCTTCACAGTAAGTATTCAATGGTCATTCTCCTCTGAGGTGGACGACATCTTGCTGGGACCTCCCAGAGCAGTGTCCTCATTTACTGGGTGGGTCATTCTCCTCCGGATCTAGAATATATTGTAAGTCACTTTCAAAAGCTGTGTCAGCTAAGTCATCTTAGAGTGCCCTCCACAGGTGGATATTGATGACCATGTGTTCGCTTTGCCTATCTCTTTGACTGTGGCATGTTTGGTTAGGGCTGTGTTGGTTGTGGCACTTCGAACTGAGTGTCCAGTGATCCCAGATGGTATTTCAAATATTAAGCTTTGTAAGCTTCAATAATGTAGGCCTTAAGGGTACTGCTGATGTCCAAATTGACATCCTCCTTCCTTCATTCAGTGGAGAGATAAAGATGAATAAGGAATTGATCTTAAGTGTATGTCTTACTTCCAAGGCCTGCTGCAGTTTGTCCTTTGGATGGATAGGATTCAGGTGAAATGAGGAAGACTAAAATTTTCTGGGACCTGTAGGAGGTCAAATTTGCCTTCGGTGTAAAGGCAGTATGTCTCTTCATGACCCTTTTGTCTCTATGGAAAACTCATAGTTCAGGCTTGACTGAACAAGTACCTAGAACAGAAACCCTCCTACCTGAGGCAACTCCTTTAAGAAAAATAAAATTTTCATCCTCAGCCATTTAAGTGGAATTTCTTTAATAGGATCAAACAGTGTCTGGTGAAACTGAGAGTACGGTACAGAATTTCTGCATTAGAAACCTTCATCTTTGTGGTTGCTCATTTAGAGCAGCACCCCTGGGAAGGTGGTGAGCTTGAAGGTGTCTAGATTTCCAAGGTCTGAGCCATTGTCAGAGTTGTGACTTGACACTGTAAAGGAAGAATCCTTGAGCCCATCATGTCCCTCTTATAGAAAGGATAGAACCTATTTAGTCTTAGTCTTCAGGAGGTCGATACCTTTTCTCTTACTCTGCCCAATGGGAGTCCTCCATGAAGTATTGTAAATTAATCTAGCTGGGTATCCATTGCATTTTGTCAAAAAGCCTAGTCATAAAGGTCACCTCCCTTGATCCCCAAGCAGTTAAACACAGCCATCCTGAATGTGGAAGCCATATTGGACATTGTTGAAGCATGTCCGGTGATACTGGGAGCATTAACAGTGGTTGCTTTGCCCTGTCCTGAGGGTCAGAGAATCATGGACACTGGGGACAATATGGTTCTAGTACTATGAGTGCTGCTTTCTGGTCCTTGATCTTCCTGACCAATTTTGAAGGAATTGGGATGGGAGGGGAATATGCAAATATAAAGTAACTTGGCCACTGGGATGTTAAGCCTTGAACGCTTTGGCCAATGGAAGAAGAAACATGGTGGAGCACCAATTCACTTGAAGTTTGTTTGGTGATGTCAGGCTTTTCTCCACCCATGTTATGATCTTGATAGTTTCGAGGAAGAGGAGGAGGAGGAGGAGGAGGAGGAGATTGTATTTATACCCTGCCCTTCACTACCCAAGGGAGTCTCAGAGCAGCTTACAAACTCCTTTCCCTTCTCTTCCCCACAACAGACACCCTGTGAGGTAGGTGGGGCTGAGAGAGTGACAGAAACCGCTCTATTTCAAGAATAGCTGTGCCAGAACTATGGCTTGCCCAAGGTCATCCAGCAGAATGATGGAAGATGAAGATCTAGACCCTCATTGTATGTTTTTGGTCATATCAGTACATGTTGACCAAGTATCCGTAGGCTGATGGTAAAGGAGGGCCAGAAAAATTGTCTGAAGCTCCATGGGGCTTGCCTCGCTCCCAGACAACCAATCCTGTACTGGTGAGCCTTCTAGCATTGTCCACAATCAAGCAGTCCGGAGACTGAGAAAGATCTGCTTCACCTCCGAGATGCAGTGTTTCCTTACCTGAAAGGGATTGAGCATTCTTGCCCTCCCAGTGAGACTGGTCTTTACTGTAAGGGAGCCCTGATGCCTTTTCTTTGGCAGCTTCAACCTACTGGAATGAGTTCCTGGAGGAGATCAAGGCCTTGTGGGACCTCGCACAGTTCCGCAGGGCCACGAAGACAGAACTCTTTCATCAGGCATTTAGGTAGGAGCTGTGTTATCATCTATGCCTGGTGCCAATCTATATCCAGCCTGAGCCAACCGATAATGGATGGATCGATAAATGCACTTTATTATAATGATACTGCCGTCATTTTAATTGTTTTTAATAACTTGTATATTTATATTAATATTTGTATTGTTGTTTACCTATTGGTTCTTCTATAAGCTGCCCTGAGCCTGCCTTGGTGGGGAGGTAAGGGCAAAAATCAAATCAAATCAATCAATAAATAAATACTTTGCCAGAACTGGCAATCTCCTCCTGTATGGTTTGCCTAAGCAAGGCTAGACCCCAGGGGGGGAAATGTCAAGGGCCTTGATCCATGTGTCTTTCTCATGAGTAGACCTGGAGAACCACTGTTGGCATTGCATGCAGCTGCCACAGCAACTTAGTACACTGAGTAGTTGCTTAGATGGCTCTCATTAGAAGCTATGTTGCTTACATGGCTTATGGAGTAGAAAGGCACTGAGCAGCCTCCTGGACTCTAAAGACAGAAGGAAATCAGAAGGTCGGAAGAACAGCCCAGGTTTGCGTATATTACTGGAACACTGAAATTCTGGCATTTTGTCTATGTCCCATAGAGATTCCTTTCTCTATTAGCCAGTTGTTGTTAGTTTTCAAGGCCTGCAGATGGAACAGGAATCTCCCTGCAGCCTTGCATATTGATTGTCCTAGTCTCCAGCAGCCAGTTGTAACAGGTGCTCTTTTTGTCACCCTCAGATTAAGGCAATGACGTTGGGATAGCCTAGGCAAGCCTGCTACAGGTCATGCTGGCTCCTCTTCTGCCCTCAGGCAATCTCATTGGGGTAGCCTAGGCAAGCCTGAGTATGTCATGTTGGTTCCTCTTCTGTCCTCAGGCAATCTCGTGGGGGTAGCCTAGGCAAGCCTCAGTAGGTCATGCTGGCTCCTCAACAGAAGAAAGCCCTTGCTGTCTCCTAAAATGGCTGCCGATATTGAAGACAGCCTCTATCTATAACGTTGTTGTTCTTCAAAAAGGGTTAGAATATAGGGGAGAACAGTGAAAGAATTATAGGAAGTATATAGAAGTAGTTAAGATGGTGGACGGACTTCTGGGATAGCGGCGTGGTGCCGTGGGTGATTCTTGGGATGCTCCCGAGTATCCCCATCTTCTTTTGCTCTTTTTGGAGCTCTCCTGGTCCCTGTGACCACTTTAAGTTCCACCTGATCTCTCAGAGGGAGATTGGGCAGCAGGAGATGGCGGTTTGTGGGGATGAGACAGTTTTGTCTTGACGCAGGGGCAAGAAACGGAGCAAAACATGGCCGCCATGTTTTGCAACAACTGTGACCACCCATTTTAGACTTCTGGATTTATAACATAACAACACAAATAATGAAGAACTGAATACATCAATGGTCAAGCAAGAAAAAGAAAAGTGAGGACTTCCATTTAAATATCCCCTCTTAAATCCCCAAACTCGAAAGGAAAGTGGCTGAGAAGAGAATGGGACTAAAGATCGGCTATAACATGGCAGGGGTAAGAAGATAACTTGATTTTTTGAAATTATTAAGGGCAAATGTTTGTAAGATACTTGAGTTACATGACTCTATAAAGACAATTATTGTGATAGAACAAATAAGAAAATGGCATTAGTAGCAAGTAATGAAAAGGCAGAGGATTGGGAGACAACAAAAATTGGAAACCTTTCTTGGGAACAATTTCAAAAGCTATTGGTAGATGGAATTCAGCAAGCAGTGAAAGCAGCATGTAAAAATCTTTTTGAAAACCCTCAGAGTCTTCCTTTGGATTTGGAGAATGAGAAAGAATCAGTATTGCCCCAGCAGAGCTTTGATGAACAACAGGTCTTATATCAAGACAAAGCAATATCTAGTATATCATCTTTACTTATAGAAAATGAAGAGAGTGAAAGCAACCAAATGTGCAGCCTAAAAAATTCAACAAGCAGCTTGTTAGAGATGGAAAGGGCAAAAAGAGGTTCTCAAAATCTCTTACTTGAAGAAGTGACTAATTTTGACAAAAAGAAAGTGTGAAGAAAACTAACAAGGACAAATAAAAGCTTAAAGACAGACTTGCTGAAATACAAATGGGAGAAGCTAGAAACAAAGCTCAATGTCTACAAAGACTTAAGGCATCTAAATATGATTGTGAATAAAAGATGCAATGGAAAAGCAGGGGGGGAAGTATGCAAGAAATATGACTTGCGCTTTAGAACATTTTTTTCTATTTTGTATGTGCAACACAGAAAATGAGGTTTATTATATTGCAACTCTTAGAATAGACAATGAGAAGCTGAATGGTAAATGTGATTTGATAAGTTCCCCTTTTGGTTATCTCAAAGAGTATTTTTGGTTAGGCTTTTTATTATTAATAATAATTATTAATAATATGTATAATGGCAGAAATGAGGTATATTATAGCAATATTCACAATAATAAGTAGGAATGTTATCTACTGTATGTGAGTTGGATTTTTTTTTCATGTTGCTCCAAACTGGTATCTTTTGGATGTTATATTGGTATACAATAAGAGGTTACTGGGGGGAAAAGCCCTGTGGTTAAATATTGTTGGTAATTTGTTAGGTTAAAGAATTTTTTTTTCTTTCCATTTTTCTTATATGGATAAAGGAGAAAATGAGGTGTAGGACATAGGGAAAATATTTACTGTTGGTAATATGGAATCCTTCCTTCTCCTTATCGCCCCAAGTTGATATTTCTGTTTATTTATTTTTCTAATCATTTAGACGTTATTAATTATGACCAAATTAGTTTTTAGGTGGGTAACAATACTAATCGCTAAAGAAATTGCCTCTAGAGAATAAATATATAAAGTTTTAGGGAAGGGTCTTGTTGTATTGAGCACAGGAAATACTTCCATAAGTAGATTTGAAATATGCGTGGGGCAATAATCTACCGTAGCTATAGAAAGAGAAAAGTGAATATTACTTTGGCATTAATTTGTTTGAGTTATTTGAGTCATGGGAAGGGCATGCAAAGTATAATCAGATTAATTAAGACTATTGAAATATAAAATGTTAAGCTGGATCAAATATGAAAATTGTAATTTAGTAAATTTTGTTGCTAGAATGATTGAATAAGCTTGAAATAGAAGTTGGAAAATTGTGTTGTGACAGGAGAAAATTATAACAAATTTGTTATGTTTAATATGATGATGTGTTAACAATTTTTTAATCTCATCCTTTTATGTTAGAAAACCAATAAACAGATTATAAAAAAGAAGAAGTAGTAGTTAAGATAGAAGATATATGAGGTTGAATAAGGAATTTAGAGTTTTAAAGATTAGATAAAGGCAAAGCTTGATCTAAGCTGCTCTCCCTGTTGAGGCAGGAAAAGAACTGAAGAGGGTGACTCTCACAGGCAAGAGACAGGAAGTTTTGAAAAATGTTCCTGCCTCCCTGATTGGACGGTGGGAATCACCTAGCAAGATGTCCTCTGCCTCAGAGGGAGAATCCAAATATCTAGACAAGATTTTAAAAAACACACACACTGCCTTCTGCTAAGCATCCTGGAAAGTTTCTCTCAGTGCACAAGTCCTACTTCATTGCTCACGAAAATGTTCTCATTTGAATCTTATGCTTGGAACCACACTAGATGGTTCTGCAGGTGCAAGCACTTCTGGCTGTAGAGCACGGTTTCACCATCCCCACTGTACTGCAGCAGCCCAAAATGCCCCCTAAAGTTATGTCCTTAGATTTCAGGGGGCCTTTAGGCTTACCCTTACTACAGAGAAAAGATCACATAACCTACTTCAACTTTGCCTATTAAGCATGCACTTAGGGTTACTAGATTCAGATGACCAAGAGAAAGGAGAAACACTTACATGGAGGATGGAGGGGCTGAAACTGCTCCAGTCAAGAAGTCTCTCCCCACCCAGGAGACTTATAGCATGGAAAGCTTTTCTCCCTCTTGCTCCATTTTTTCATGAGAAGCCACTTGCCTGTGATGCAGCTCAAACACATGGAATCCAGTGTTCTGGGTAGTTCAAATTCATTTTTTTGTGTGTGGTGATCTAGTCGTGCTGTGTGTCTTTAACATTTGTCTGTCTTACAGACATAATGGGCATGGTGTGAAGGCATAAAACACAGCAGCCTTGCTCAGATAGTTTTGATATAGTAAACTCAGTGATGGATGAGCCACTGTGGAACCCCATGTAAGTTGCCTTGAGCTCTTTGGAGAAAAACAGTACATAAAAGTTAAATAAATCTAATAAGCACAGCAACAGAAAAGGAGCGGTGCACTGACAAAGGGTATAAAAGTTGCCTTCAACTGCTTGGGGTCAACCTGCTAATTAAAAACTGTAGAGCCCTTTTGCTATGGGTAGGTACAGAACAAAAGATATATGAAAATGTGTTGATATCTGTATTCCATGCTTGAATTTTTGGCAAACTCAGTTTTGCACACTGGGAAGACTACAGTTTTCAGATAAAATACTGAAGCTGCTACTACTAGTGATCAAAAACTCTGCTGTTCGCTTCCCGAATGCCTGTTAAGTGTATGATATCTAAAAATGTAAATCACAATTAAAATAGCATCAGACACTTGCTTTTCCTTAAAGACCTTACAATGCCAATGCTGTTTTACAAATACAATCTGAAAATGGGTATTTCGTATGTGAACAACAGAAGCTTCTAATACATTTGCATGAAGACCTATGGGCAGTTCAAAGAACTACTTTAAGGAAGTGTTGACAGGAACTGAAGAGGTCTCATTTCATGCCTTCCAACAAATATTTGCTTTTTCTGTTAAGAGAAAACAAGATTGCACTTACTTGTAACTCTTGTTCAGTGTTCTTCTGTGCGGGCACATATGGGGGCTGCGCAGTCGCAGGGCAGCCACAGAAAAGATTTCCAAGCTTTCTGATAGACTAGGAGCGCCCCTTTGTCCTCTGGTGCTTTCCCGCCAAAATGCTCACATGACCAGGAGGAGGGGTGCTACTCCCTCAGTTCTCTCTATGCCACCAACCAAAGTTTCAGAGAATTCACAGCAGGGCAGGAGGAAGGAATGTGTGCCTGCACAGAAGACCACTCAATGAACAACAGTTACAGGTAAGTGCAACCTTGTTTTCATTGTCAGGGCTTCTGTGCAGTCCCACATGGGAAGATTAGCAAGATCACTGAGTGAAGGAGCTGGGTGTGAAGCTCTCAGAAGGAGACCACAGAGGACCGCTTTATCAACAATTGTTTAGTGGCACAAATTGACCTTCACTCAGAACTCTCTTATACCAGAGCAGTAAGCTCTGTGCAAGTGTCCCCAACAAAATACATGTGGGAATGTGGCAAAGAAAAAAGAGCACTCTTGAAAGAGCCATCATACATAGAGAGGTAATGAATGGCCATGCACTCAAAACAGTGTGATAGCATCAACCGACCCACAAGGATTGGTTGTGTGAGGACACTGACTATGCATTACATGAGGAGTAAGGGATAACCCTTGGTAGGGGATTCCAGCAGGATGTCACCTTTTGAAATTTCATGCATGAAGAGGGTATGTTAGAACCCTATCATAAATGAAGCACCATGTAAGTGTCAAAAATAAAACAAGGGGTTATACCCTCTTTTGTAGCATGCTTAGTAATCCAACAAGGAAAAGATCAGAGAGGGGTGTTGTTGGGGGTTTTTTTCTTCATCTTCTTTCAAATCAGTTGTCAAAAACATTCAATAGCACAAGAAGCAGGGCCCAAACCTTGCTGCAGTTTCTATGGAGACTCTCCTCCGCACTTAGAGGTGCAAGGTCTGGTACTACCAGAGTGGTGTTTGCCACTCAGACAAGTGGGAGGGTACTGCTACAATGCAGGAAAGGAGATGATCAGCATATTAATTTGTCGGCAGGAGTGAGAATAAACAGATCTGCACGATGGTAACCGAAGGCAGTGAAGAGGTGTGATGTGGCTAACGAAAGGATGGACACAATGCACCACAAGAAAAAAACTTGTGTAGTCTGCAGAGCAATCTGTGCAGCAATATAGGCAGAGAAAAATGACATAAAAACAGGTTGTCTTTGTCAG
The DNA here is from genome assembly GCA_029375565.1 of Gekko gecko. Classification (NCBI taxonomy): domain Eukaryota; kingdom Metazoa; phylum Chordata; class Lepidosauria; order Squamata; family Gekkonidae; genus Gekko; species Gekko gecko. Next base: position 229,026,118 of record JAPDNY010000002.1, read on the forward strand.
GGATTAGAAGAGCATTCCTCAACAACAAGGTTATTGTCAGGAATGAAGCATAAAGACCACAAGAACGTCATCTTGTGGAGCCATGCTAAGTAGCCCAGACCTCCAATCAGAATACCAGGGAACTGGTGTCTGCTAATCAGTTGAAACAAGATTACAGTAACTCTGTGGAGCATTTGCACTAAAATCAGAGACAAAGTAAATATGGCCATCATGTCAAGGTACAGTACTTTCAAGGCAATTAATACTGCAGAACATCAGGAGTTACTGGGAAAGGTTCTCACATATAGCGAAGCAGCCATCAGAAATGGCACTACTTCTATAAGATCGTAGACAAAAGAAATGCTGTGAGAGAAAGGACTGTGCTGAGACCACATGCATGATCCATTGTAGGTCCATCTCAGAAAGAAGGAAAACTAAGTCTGGGCATCCCATGAAGGGTAAAAGACAGCAAAACAACAGTCTTATTTAAGGTGTCACATATAGATATGTAAAAATGCCAGGAAACGCAGCAGTGGAAGCTGAACAGAACTGACAATCTGAGTAAAACGGGGTGGGGGTGGGATTGCTTGCAAAGCAGGTTGCTTTGAAAAGGATCAATAAAGATCTGTCAAAGTAGCAGGAAAAGTTTAATACAGACACTTCACATCGGCTACACTAATCTCTGCGCACATTGAGAGGCAGCTAAGTATAAACCCAGTGAAAGGAACATTGGAATTCTACTATGGGAAGCTTCCCTCTTCAATAAGAGGGTTATTATCTGCAGGAACAGTAGAGTGGTCAAGACACAAGACCGCCCAGCAAAAGATATGTATTATGAGTCACCGGATGCGGGCCTATCATAGGCTTCTCTTCAGGTGCTGCACTGAAGGCATAAGAATAATTTGAAATCACATCATTTTTCCTGTCCCAGGATGGGGGGGTAGAATGTAACAGAGCATCTCAAATCTGCCTTAGAGTGGATTAGACCATTGGTTCATCATGGTCAGTACTGTCCACTCAGACTGGCAGCAGCTCACTAAGGAGCCAGGCAGAGAAAGGTCCTCCACATCACGTACTACACCAAGAGCCAGCTTGGTGTAGTGGTTAAGTGCACGGACTCTAATCTGGGAGAATCAGGTAAAATTTCCCACTCCTCCACTTGCAGCTGGCTGGATGACCTTGGGCAAGCCATAGTTCTGATAAGAACTGTTCTTGAAAAAGAGCCGTTTCTGTCAAGAGCTCTCTCAGCCCCACCTACCTTACAGGGTGTCTGTTGTGGGGAGGGGAAGGGAACGGAGTTTGTAAGCCGCTCTGAGACACCTTTGGGTAGTGAAGAGCGGGGTATAAATCCAATCTCTTCTTCTTCTTCCGCCAGACCGTTAACCAGAGGGCCTAGGACCTTCAGCATGCCAAGCAGTCGCTCTTCCACTGATCTACAGATCCTCCCCATTTATCACTAAATGGAATGATATAATCAGTTGGAGACCGGTAGCCCTCATATAGAGGAGAAGAGGGCAAATTGTTGGATCTAAGTCCACCAAGTGACATAAATGCACACAGAATAGCAGGAAGCCTAGTGGACAAAACAGCAGAAGTGAAAGGATCTTGATCACCAGAGACTTTGTCAGTAGGAGATGCCAAGAATGGAACTTGGCCTCTTGTACATGGACAAAAGGTATGCAGAACCCTGAGACATCACATTAAGTGAAGGTGGGAAATAAATGTGACTCAGGGATCTGACAACAAGCCTATTATTGCCCCCAGAATGTTGTCCGACTGGACAGCAGAATTCACAGTGTCTGTGAGGAAGTCATTTACTTTAATGCTTTGTTTTGTTCTGTGTTTTTTTTAATATTAACTCCTAGCATGGACTAGGGTAGGGTAACATGAATGATCTGAATTAAAGGAACAGATTTATCATGCAGATCACCAGCATAGGCCTTGAGCCACAGTGCATTAAGATACATTCAAACAGAATAGTTGATTTATAAACTAATGGGAAAGTGCAGTATAGAATGAAAAACAAATGAACTGCATCCCAACTGGGTTTATTTTAGATCATTAAACCTCTGCTAAGGTTAAATAAAGAGTAAGTGGTATTTTACCTGTAGGCCAAAAGGAATAATATAAATGACCCATGGAATCCAGAATACAATAATTGATTGTAGCAGAGGATGCAACAAGAGCCATTAATTATAGTTTGCCCATTGGACCCTTGTCTATTAGGGCAGCTGTTTTGAGAAGAAAAAACATATGCTCTTTTCTTAAAAAGAGTAGTAAGGAGTTTATCCTGCTCTGTAACCTGGATTCAAAGAGTCTTATAACACCTCATCTTTCTTTCTTACCCTAATAGAACCCTGCAAGGTAGGGCACCATGAGACCCTGTGAAGGTACAAGGTCAGGAAATTGTAACACAATTTGATATTTGAACTTGATCTCCTAGGACCAGACCAACACTGAATCCACATATGACACTGGGTCGTGCTGTGAATGATGTGACTTGTGCAGGCTAAGGAATCCCCCGATTGTGTAGGCTAAGGAATCTCCCGATTCATTGACAGTTCCGAAGGATACCATGGAACCTAGAGGAGAGACAAACTACTTAGGCTTGCCTCCCAAAGCATACTTCCCAATTAACTCTGAGTTCCCCATTAAGATGGAAACAGTAAGCCTTGCCTGGGCTTGAAATAACACCTTCATTGAAAAGCCCTGTAGGGTTAAGTATTAGTGCTGAGAGAATGCAGCAAGGTGTTGGATTGAGGCTGCTGTGTCAGAATGTCAGCCTTTAAAATTAGATCTTAGGAATGGGCTTGGAGCAGAACTCAGCAGAGGACTGGTTCTGACCTTGGAATCCAGGCAGTCCAAATAGAGTGAGTGGTCAAAAACCACAGCAGGACTTAGGCATAAGTAGTCTGTTGTCTAGGACATGGCTAACAACATGAAGGGGAAACTCCGCCCACCTCAGCCACTCTTCAAAACTACAGAAGCTGAAGAGGTCCAAACAATCCCAACTAAAGGGTGCAATAGCATTCTGACATATAATACCTCCCACAAAGGGGCATAGAGAATTACAAGGCTGTGTGAACCCATGCCTCCCAAGATTCCACCGTGGACCTCAGTACAGCCAGGGAAAGGTTCCTTCAGTCAGGCACAGCGAAGATTCATGAGGCCACACTTACAGGCTTCTGGTCAGAACTGACAGAAAGGCAGAGAGGGGGAAGTTTTCTTCAGACAGGCAGCCTCTGGTAGGCCATACCTCCAAGCTGCTTCACTGGAAACGATTGGAGTGGCCAGAGAATCTTTCAGGCAGGCAGTCTCTGCCAGGCTGCACCTCCAAGTTTCTTCATTCAAAGGGAAGGGAGGGGCCTTCATTCAAGCAGCCTTTGCCAGGCCACGCCTCCCAGCCTTTTCCTCTCTCTCTCTCTCTCTCTCTCTCTCTCTCTCTCTCTCTCTCTCTCGGCATCCAGAGAAGGGAAGGGGGAGGGAAGGGCTTCTAATCTGATGCTGAAGGCATAGAGGCCAGAGACCCCTTAGGGAATGACTAGGCAGAAATGCTTTGATGCCAAGGGGGTTGTGACTTCAAGGCACACAGCCAAAGCCCCTGAAAAGAGCTAGTCATTCTGATGCTCTGTCTACAACATCTCAACAGGGGGGAGGGGATTTGCGTTCATCGGGCTGTTGGGCACACAGGTGACCTCCGAAGAGGGCCATTTAAGCCAGACTCTTTGTCCACCACGCCTCAGCAGAGGCGGGAATAGGCCTTCATCAAGCTAGGCGATCTCCGAAGAGGGCCACTGCAGCCAGGCTCTTTGTCCACCCCTCCTTACCAGGGAGGGGGAAGCCTTTGAAGAGAGCTCTTCTGAGTCCAGCTCTTTCCACACATGCCTTCAGGGGAAATTGGTGACAGCAAGAGCAGGCAGCCAAGGCAGAAAGAATGGCTGTTGAAAAGCACAATTTTTAGTCATGATGACACAGTGGAAATCCAAAAAACATTTTTTCTTTAGCTGTATTTCATTGTTCACTAGAATAAAAACTGTTTACAGAAAAAAGTCTCCTCAGCCTCAGAACTGAGGTGAGGAAAAAACTCAAGAGAACAGCAGTGGAGATCTTCCCTCCGAGGCGGCATGGAGAGAACTGAGGGAGTAGCGCCCCTCCTCCTGGTCATGTGAGCATTTTGGTGGGAAAGCGCCAGAGGGAGGAGGGGGGTTCCTAGTCTATTAGAAAGCTTGGGAATCTTTTCCGCGGCTGGCCTGCGACTGCGCAGTCGCATGTGGGACTGCACAGACGCCACGATGATGAACCATAGTACACATCTTCAAAATAGCTAGAGAAAGGTATACTTGTTGATGAACCACACCCCAAAGTCATATTCCAACATTTAAAATATATAAATGACTACATATTTTACACAGCTTTCTGGATTTAGATGAAGAAAATTATCTGAAGGCAAAAGAGATGCAGATACATGCAAAATTTGTTCCTAGCCTTCATAAACTCAATGAACTGTAGCAGTTGTCTTCCTTTCTAACTCCCTAAATGGTTGATGAATAGCAATCCCATTGTGTTACTTAAGAAGACAAAATATATTGAAAATGGAACTAGTTTGGAGACACTACATATACTTCAGGAGATCATTCTCTCAAGAAAATTGGCCTAAGGTTACACATTTTCAGGGCTGAAATGCAACAATTTTATTACTGTTAACATTTAAAATAAAACTAGTAGCATGAATAGTTCAGGAAGCAAAAACAGCTGTTAAAATAGCAAAATAAATTATCACCCAGCAATATACCTGCAGAGATGTTAGGAGGACAAGAAAATGGGGATGTATAATGATTGGTATTTAGGTTACTGATAATTGTTATTTTAAACAGGGTGGATATCTTCAGCATACTTACTTGAAAAAAGAATAAGTTATTTCTGTTCATAAGAGGGCTGTTAACAGGTGTTGAACTTTATCTCTACCAGACATTATGTAAACTACTCATGAAGTAGGGAAGGTTAAAAACCAGGAATCAGTATGAAAGAATTCCATGGATCAATTAACATGCCCCAATCTGGGCACTGACTTCCATGGAATATCAGGTCTTCTGTTAGTCTTTATCTGCTCCAACACCATAACTTGAATCAAGGGTGTCTATACATTGTGCAGTTTAGGCCTTCTTTGCTATATGCCTGGATGACTCTTTAGGGGCAGCTGGCAGAGCCTGATCTGTGCCAGCCAGGCAGAAGCCTGAACAGAGAGAGGCCTTTAGATGATGGGACACAACAATGCTGTCACCGGTACATGGCATCATTTTGCCCTGAACAAGCTCTGTAGATGCCAAGAGACTGACTCAAAAAGAACCCCTTATAGTTTAAAAAAAAAAAAATCTGAAGCAGGTTCCACCCAGGGGGGAAACCCACTCAAAATCCGGAGAATTTTGCCCCAGGTGGAATTTGCTGTCATCTTTACAAAAAAAGGAAGTCTAACTGGGCAACAAAAGTATGCCTATTTTATGAACTCTCCTAGGAATCTTTAATGACCCCAATGTAATTGTTCAGCCAAAAAGCCATCTGAAGTTTAAACAAACTTGCATACTTACAAGAGAAATTAGCAATAACTTCTCTTGGAAAGGGTTACAACTTGCTCACATGTCAATCCCTTTGCTCTTGTGCTCACAAGCAGCTGCACCTCCACTAAAGTGACTGGGAAGCATTTACTGGTCAGAGGAGTTCTGTGTATGCAAGTGACACATTGGCTTAGACTAATAAGCAATATCTTAAGATACTTCAATTTTTGCTAAGCACCTCTCTACACTAATCACTTTTATAGAATGCACTACATACATACCATCTAATTCTCCTACATCTGAAAGATGACATCTGTATCAACCTTAAATAATCTGTATTCAATGTTCACTCCTTTATTTACTACCTCAACATTTTATTTTAATGCATTTATATTTTAGAACTCATACTTATTTTGAGAGCAAGTCAAAAAGTCCAAGTGGTTCTCAGATTTTTTTAAAATGTGAAAATACATTTAAGTTTAAACTTATGCTTGCTAAAACAAATGTTCTGCCTGAAATTCCAATGTAATCAGTTATCTGCTTGGGTCTGATATCCAAGCTTTAAAAGAAAAACAAGTATTAACTCTACTATTTCTTAAACCATTTTACTTCAGTAAGTTAACTGAAAAACACCTCTAATTATTTTTCCCCTTTTGAGCATGGTTGCTAATTTTTAAATGTGGTATAGAAGCATTATAGCTAAGTCACCAAAATCCTTGTACAAGATTCTGAAGAAGCGTAAAAAGAGACTCCACACTTATGATTAATTCAATGAGATGGGCTGATGCATAACCAGAGGAAATGAATGTGTTCTTTCTATTTTTAATGAAAAGTGAGGGCGGCAATGAGTCAGCATGTTTCATGCCTGACCACGCTTGGTCCTCAGTCAACTTACCCTCCATAAGAGGAGTGGTTTGTTTGTTTTTACATGACCAATTACCTGTTTTGAGGCTGGGACTGAACTCTCTGCTAGTCCTGGGAGGCTGGCAGGCCTCCGGGGCTGTCTGTGCTGGAAGAGTTCGATATTGAGGAGGAGTCAACTCTTCATCACCAGAGAAGCTCCTCCGTTCCCCACCTGTCATAGGGACGCTCGACAAACTGACAGGCTTCTTCCCAACTGGTATCTTCCTCTCTAAACATCAAGTCAAACTAAAGTAAACACTTAGATAAAAGTGCATTAAGGCAACTCAAAACTAATGACCTACCAAGAAAGGCTTCAGTTGATGTTTATCTGATTGATAGACATCTCTGTTTATATCTAAACTTTCAATGAATTCTACTGAAAGGTAAGGCTGGTAGTTGATGGCACAGCAGTAAGATACTACCAGAGCCTCAGACAGTATGAGATGCCCTTGTAGAGCACCACATTCTGATTATTTTAGCTTATAGCTTTCTTAAACATTAATAAACTAGCTTATTGAAAACATTACCTAGCTTATAACAAACATTAATAAAATGGCTTATTTGGGGAAAATACTTTAAGGCAAGAGTGAAAAAATCAATTTATATTCTCTTTAGCTTATGATTTTACTGTTCTATAAACACTTAAAGCATATGCTAATTTGCTTAAAACCAGAAAACCACAGATATTTCTCATTTGATAAATCCATCCCAAGTTTATTTAGTGAAGCAGAAACTGAGAACTAGTCTGCAAGCACTTGCCCCTTGACAAGCATACAGAATATGCTTAACTAGCTCTGAGCAGCTACCCTTTAAATATATGAACAGCCACCCAGAAACCATGGAAAAAATGCTATCACAAACATTAATCCAAAGCAGCACTAAATTTAGAGGAAAAAGTCTTTGACCATACATGTATTTTAAACAAATTACATTTCCAACATTTCAGTCTGTGCTTTTCTGGTTATCTATGTAAGGAGGCTACGTTCAATTGAATTACATTACTAAGACAGAACCTGTACTACAGCTCATTAGATAACCTTGTCATTAGTAAAAAACCTGAGACTAAGAATTTGGGTCCTGAACCAACAGGAATAAGAGCTGGAACTGCAGTTTGGTTAAAAAATAAAGACACATGAGTTTTTATTAGAGATAAACATAAGAGAATTGTTGATATCTTCTTAAAATTAAGAATAAAGTAAAAGGTGCTGTAATTTACTGAAGGTTATATTACAGTTCCTTTCCTATAAGAGTCACAGCGATGACAGTCTGGAGATCTGTTTTAAAATTTACAGCCTGTTCCTTTGGCTATCTTTAGAATGTTCTCAGAAATTCAGAAAAGCCCAATTTTTAGAACTTAGCAATATTAGTCCTTGCTCGTTATGAAAAAGTAAGACATATAAGCAACACATCTCTTCACTGTTATAAGGCCTACCCATTCAAAACTCATTTTGTAAACCATGAGTGATGTTCTACAGAGCATCAGAAGACACTATCTACTCAAATATTCATGAAAGGTCATACCCTATCTTCTCTGATGTGAAAGAAGCAAGACCTGGTAATAACAAAGCAGATGGTAATCTATTCACAAAACAAAAAAATTCAGACAACAGTACATAAAGTGTACAAACATGGCATAAAGGGTTTCTGTTGTAGGCCATACAAGCACAAACAAGTACTATGGAAACCTTGAATCCATCAAACCATATTATCACACTGAATTCCTACTAAGCCATGATATTGCATAGATTAAAAAAAATGGAACATGAGAATTCCCTTTATAAATGCAAATGTTCAAGTAAGAAGCCACTATTCTATATTAATCTAGATGCTTTTGTTCACAGCTTCTTGAAGTTAGAAGTACAGGATTTTGTACTGGTAGTAATTTAAGCAGTCAACATCCCCGAAACTGTGTGTATTCATTTTTGCCATTACTTTCTACTACAAAGTAAAGCTATATGCAAAGGCTTCAAGACTTCAGATTGACACCACTACTCTTTAGAGACTCAGAAAGGTTTCAAAGATTGTCATTTGTCACGTTCAATAGCAAATTATATTTTCCAGGCAGATTTTGAAAACCACTGCCATTATCTTCAAAGACAGCAATTATCTATTTTAGACATAATTTGAAAATAGGCTACTGAGCATTTATGTGTAGAGATATGAAATTCCTTGTCTAACATAAACCAATGCAATCCTTAATGGAAGAACAATACAAACATGACAGCATTTTGACTTAGAAAATATCAATAGCATAAGAAATCTCCACACAGTGGGAAATAAGTTAGATTCGTTGCTTCCGTCTCTGAGCACTTAGCCAGCAACCCACTATAATGGGAGCTACACTTTAGTGCAGAAGCAATTTAAGAACATTGCTCATTCTTCATTAGCAAACTGCAGTTCAGAGGTCAAAGAGGCAAGTCAGATCACTTGTGAAATAAAGCAAGTAAGCTATGCTCCACCTAAGCCTCATATGTAAAAAGACAGAGGTGAGTTCAAGAGAGACAACTTAAGATAGCATAGAAGACAGAATACTGAAGTGGTTGAAACAAGGGACCCTATTTAGGTTCGTTGTCCTAGAGTTCTGATATTACAGAGTTGGAATGAATTAATTTCTCTGTCCCAGAAAATCAGAGGATTCTTCACATAAGGTATGAAACCACAGAAGGCAAACAGAAAGAATGGCAAGTACCAGCATTCTTGTAGAGCCTGGCTTAGGAGTTAAGCTTTCTTCTAGCCTTGTAATTTTGGACATGCATACAATGATAACTAAGACAGTATTAACAATGAGTTTGTGTGAATATTAAGGATGATGCTGTCATTATCAATTCAATGGTCTCCAAGTGTGAACCTATCTAATTTTGTGTATACCTTTCCATAATTTTTCCAATGTGTATACTCTACTTCAACAGCACATGGAGAAATTTCACACACTGATAGAGAATTTTCAATAGTTTCTAATAAACCGGGGTGACAGAAAGACTAATAATCTGGGGTGAAAAACAAGACAAGCTGTATGCTAATTATGGCTGAGTATGAGAATGTCAAATCTATGCCTGATTTTTCATTTGAGTATAAACTGAATTCATGTTTCCACATTTTTTCCCATGGAACCCATGAAAAGCAGACATTTTGATCACCGACTAGACAAATTCTAAACAAGATGGAACAGAAACAGCCTATCTTGTGGGTATTTCTAAAATTTCCACAACTCTTTTTCTATGACAGAATTCTATGTCATCCAGGCAATCAGAAATGCATTCTTATGACTCAGATGCCAGATGAGATAGTCTCTCCCTACAATGCATAACATTTGAACACCTTATTTGTCTACACTTCTGGCAGAGAAACTGGCCAATCCATCTTACTGGCTGAAGAGCCCTTTATCAGTGTTTGTTGAACACACTTTCAATCCAACAGAACAAAAGCAGAAGATAAAGATGACTAACTTAAGAGATTCACGTTAGCATATTCTTCTGTCTGGAAAGATTCCAGAGCTCATTAGAGAAACATCCTTCTCTCTGAGGACAGTATGTAGACGTCTACATATCAAAATGGCTTGAACAAAGGATTTTTCTCATAACCAAGTCAATTTGATCCCTTCTGGATAAAAATGCTAACTCACACAATGTGCTTTTTTTTGCATTTTTACACTTTTATCATTTTAGAAGGTCTGCTGCTTTTTACCTCTAAATGCCAAGCAATCTATAATTTCCTTTGTAATAAAGCAGTCTGGCTTTTTAACTACTGTTCTGTGCCAGGGGTCTTTTACATGGTGCCTGTTTATGCACTATACTAGCTAATGTAACCAGAATAGCACAAATAATATTACTGTAAGAGAAGGTTAATAAAAACATTTAAGCTGTTCGGAAAACCTAGATGATAGCAGTTTACCAAGGGTAAACAAAGGGGAGGGCTTAGTAACTACCAAAGAATAGAACAGAAATTTGGGAAATTACATCCTACAGTCTCTAGACACCTATTTTCAAAGTCCACCAATGTGCAGGGTTTCTAGACTATGTACCAAAAGCAGCAGAAATTTTGCAGATATGTGAATGCATTTCACATATGGCAATGACTAGACTGCCAAACCATTATAGGGTAATAAATCTTGCATAGCCTCAACATATTTATTTTAGTCTACTAAAACCTATTTAGTGCTGTGGTCACACACCCTAAATAATCCACTTTCAATGCACTTTCCAACTGGATTTTGCCAGATCACACAAGTAAAATCCAGTTGGAAAGTGCACTGAAAGTGGATTGAAAGTGGATTATTTAGGGTGTGTCACCACAGCCTAAATATAGCAAAAGTACACTACTTCTGATTAATGCTCCTCCTAAGCCGTGAAGTCTTGTGAGCAAAAATTCTACTTTGTGGGCTACTGGCATTAAAGTTGTGAGCAAGCAATTTCGCTGCTGCATAGATTAGTTTGATCTGGAGCCATCCTTCCTGAGCTAAGACAGAAATGTGTGAGCCAGAGGCTAAAAAACTGTGAGCTAGCTCACACTAACTCAGCTTAGATGGAACACTGCTTCTGATCTGTTGCATAAGTTCTCTAATCGGTATGCCAGCAACAGGAAAGCAGGATGGTCCTTCTCCCTCCATAGAGATAGATATATAAGCTTCTGAGTTTAGTTGGGAAAGGGTTGCTAGCTACTGCACTCTGTTGAGTAATCATTCTGGTTAATGCTGTGCTGGAGGGAAATCACACATAATTGGGAATGTATAGGACCAGTTTCAACCTTGCACTGCAGAACTGAATCTCTGGCCTGCTGCAATGATTAGCAGACATCTAGTTCCTTTTTGTCCCTAAGAATGAATGTTTACAGTGTAATTCTAAACAGAGTTATACCCTCCTAAGTCCACTAAAGTCAATGGGTTTAGAATGGTATAAATCTGCTTAGGGCTGCATTGTCACACTGTTGCTAATATTCTTTTCACAGCACTTCCTTACAAACTTCTACTATTGAGCTATTTAGTATTCAATTTCTAAAAATGACAGGTCACTCAATTAATCTTTAAGTTGTACCATATAATCACTCACCCTTAATTCCAGGTGTGTGGGTCCTGGTTATGGTTATCCAGTGGTGAGGGTAAGGCACTCTGCAATGGCCCAGGGGCACAGTTTGGCGTAGTGGTTAAGAGCGGCGAACTCTAATCTGGAGAACTGGGTTTGATTCCCCACTCTTCCACATGCAGCCAGCTGGGTGACCTTGGGTCAGTCACAGCTCTCTGAGCTATTCTCTTAAGAGAAGCTCTCTCAGAGCTCTCTCAGCACCACCTACCTCACATGGTGTCTGTTGCAGGGTGAGGAAGGGAAGGAGATTGTAAGCCATTCTGAGACTCCAAGTGAAGGGCAGGGTATAAATCCAACTCTTATTATTATTATTATTAGTTCACATTTGTCAGATTTTTTTCTCCCAAGAAAATAAGCCCAGCAACTCAGCCCCGCTGTGCTTTGGTTCCAATTAAAAACTTTTGGTACCATTTGCTTTCTATGACTACAGCCAATAAGAAGGGCTCAGTTTTTTATTCTTCAGTTGCATTCATAAAAGTCTACTGTGTTCCCAATATCTCCAATAAAAGGACTTCACTACTTCTTAAAGGAATGAATGTGTTCAGGGCTTTTTTTGAGGAAAAAGCCCAGAAGGAACTCATTAGCATAGTAGGCCACACCCAACAGCAGAAACTCGTTAGCATATTAGACCACACCCTGATAGCAAGTTCATTAGCATATTAGGCCAGACCCCCATGTTACCAGAAGTGTGGTCATCCAGCCACCACCCACCTTTTGCTTCTTATTCTGTTTACCTTCTTTGTTGTCAAAACCCAGGGCTTTTTTTTGGAGCAGGAAATTCCTTTGCATGTTAGACCACACACCCCTAAGGTAGCCAGTCCTAATGAGCTTCTGCTGTTGGGCGTGGCCTACTACGCTAATGAGTTCCTGCTGGGCGTGGTCAACTTGGGAGCCAGCCGGAACTCCGTTCCTGTGCGTTCCTGCCCAAAAGTAGCCCTGAATGTGTTTCACTAACAACTGAATTTACAATTAAAAACACTTGCCCTAATACCCAGTTTATTTTACACCTATTGTGTCATCTTTGGGTCTCTCTTAAATATTACAGATGCTTCCATGGGATCTTCCCAAAGACTGTACAGGTGGGGCCAATTGTACATATCCTTAAAAGACAATCAAAGTCTGGTTAGTATTGGGGGGAAACAACTGTGTAGTAAGTATACACAAAACTGGCTCTGTACATGTGGTTATAGACTATTTAAAATTACAGCAGCATTGCAGGGCGAAACTTTATCTTTCTTTGCTACATAAAGGGCACTTTACTTTCAGTAACAAATGAGAAAAAAAATCTTAAATATTTGATTTAAAAAACAAAAATTTTATGCTTAAGATCATTCAAGGGGAATGTTTTGAAATAAGACTGCGAGAAGAATTTTAAGAATTGCAATTAATGTGGTGTTTAACCTGAGCTTTGTTACTTTTGTAGTCTCAAAATATAGCTGTGGTTAGTAATTTTCTTATATTATATACGTTAATAACCATTAAAAGACAGTAAATGCTTTAGAAGCATTTAGAACACAATACTTCATAACATCTTCAGGACATAAAAGATAAGATCTGCAACTTTTTTGAACTTAACTGCAGATTAGATAGTTTCTACAACAAGATACTAAGTCAACATATGCAAGAATACTGCTGATGAAATCTGTTCACTTGTTTGGCTATTGGTGCTAAATACTGGCTTCCAGGATTTTTTTTGCTGATGTTGATGTCATTCCTTGTCATCTTCAATCAAAAATGTTCAAATTTCCTTTTCACAATCCTACCATTTCACAGTCCTTCCTTAGGAAATACCAAGCAACTCCAGGATTAACTTAGCTTTTGTGAGTGTCAGTTCACTCCAGAATTATTTATATAGTTTATCAATTTAGACACTTAAATGCCACAAAGACTGATACTGAGCCATTTAAAATGTAGTGATACCATCCTAACATATGTCTATTCAAAAGACAAAAATCAAATTCGGCTAGTTTATGTAGTACATTTTCATAATACTTTTCTATGCAGAGTATCATTTCCAATGTTTTTCAGACCTCTCATAGGTGAGGCACCACACATTAATAGTTGGCCATTGTAACTAATACGAAGTACTCTTGGGCAATATAATGGGATCAAGACCACACCGAGCAAAGCAGATTATAATCCTGTACGACAATGTTAGTCGACAGAAGAATGTTTGCCCCAACATTCTCTTCTGATTTCCTTTTCAAAAACAATTTCTTCAAATCTGAGGTTCAACATTAACCCTCTTACCCAATCCAGCAGCCTTTTAGAAAGTCACAATTTTCTACTTTGAACTGGAGAATGTTGCCTGTGATGCCGGAGACTGCAACAGTTATGTTGTTCTATGGACAGTTGAATAAAATATATCATCTTCCTTATTTTGTTGAACAAGACATTAAAGTTATACCTCTAATTTCTGAGACAAAAAGGTTATATGAAATGGCATAAAATTGAGTAAATTAAGTAGAAACTGCAACAAAGGTTGCTCAAAAGTATCAGATTTAGACTACCACCTTCATTTGCATTTTATTTTACTTTGTACTACAAAAATATAATTCTCAATATGCCATAATACATTTTAAAGTTTGGAATGTTTCACTTGGCAACAGCATTTAAAACAGTAGCAAACACTTCCTGAAAGAGGCACAGCTTTCCAACAGGAGGGTAAAACACACACATCACTTTATTACCTACTTTTTTTGTGTCCTTTGTACTGTTGTGACTTTGACTTTTTCTTCTGCTTTGATGAACTTGACTGGCTATCTCTTGATGCTGAAATATTAAAAAATGCCTGTTTTAACTCAACTTTTAGGAAATACATTTCTTTGTGGAGAGGGAATATATGTAGGCAATTATACTTGGTACAGTTTTAGGATTAAACCAGCTGACACTGCTGATATTCTCCCACTGATTTTTTAAATGGTGCAGGATTACAGCCTTCTGACTAGATAGGAATTAAAGTGGTTTAAAATAAAAATTAAGAATTCTGCTGGTACAGTAGCAAGTGGTTTAAAATAAAAATTAAGAATTCTGTTGGTACAGTAGCAAGCTTTTGCATTAAGTATTTTACTTAATGAAGCACAGTGATTCAACAAATAAATTCTTTATTACACATACACCCCAGCTGGTCCATTCTGAGTTTTACCATCTTATAACTTCAACAGCCGCCCTAAACAGCCTGTAGCAATATGATCCTGTTTTGACTGGATCAACATAAGGAATCAATAAGAAGACTGAAATATATAAGGAGATAAACCAGAGCACTGGGAACAAGTATCATACGACTATATACAAAAACCAAGTCTAAGACAGCGAAAAATTCAGGAGAATAATTAAAAAGGGATAAAGCTGAATACTATCAGGAAGGACAAACTAGAAGGTACTTCCTTCAGTCACTCTGAGCTCCTGTATCTCCCTCAGAATCTTCTTCCAGTCTTCAGCAGGACTCATATAGCTACTACTGTCCCAAGCATCTGTGTGCCTTTAATCCCTGCCAAACTGTCAACTTGTCTGACAGCTTTGAAAAGCAGGAATCTGAGGAAATGATAAATGTCTCCAACAATGAGACAAAGGAGGAACCCACTAAATAGCAGGGCTTGGACAGAACCCAAAACAGGGTCTACTAGGGATGGGAGGGGCTAAACTGTATCAGAAGGAAGGGGAAAAGTTTGGAGAGTAGAGAACCATGGGACAGGGAGTCAAACTATCACCACTGCAGTGTAGTGGTTGGAGTGTCGGAGTAGGATACATGGGAGACAACGTCCAAAATCCCACTCTTCCATCAAGCTTGCTGAGTAACCTTGGGTCAGTCACTCTTATCCTAACCTGCCTCTCAAGGCTCCTGTGAGGCTAAAATGAAGATGCAGAGGCCAATGTAACCGCCCTGAGCTTCTTGAAGGAAGGGAGAGATACAAATTTACTAAATAAAATACATAAAAGGCCTTGAAAATGCTGCTGTAACATTAACAGTTGCTTTGAAAGGGATTTCTGCCATTTATATCTTCTACTGCTTTGCCTTAATGGGATAACAACGGCAAAAAACAATGGAGGGGCTGAAATGCATATACTGTTTGAAGTCGGTCAACCAATTTCTGGTTGCAAACATTCACTTCTGAAATTGTAGAAGCTGTGTAGTGTTTGGATTTTATTATATTTATATTATATACTATATACTGTAATTCTTGATGTAATGTGCTTTGTGTTCAGTTGTAAATGAACTGAACATATCCTACATATCCTGTCAATGACTGGTGCTCCAGAGAATAAGATACTAAAGTGGGAAGGGGGGATGAGTGGGACGAAAACAGTATTTTGCACCAAGAATACACTACCTAAGACTCAACAGCAAAATAACAAGCTATCCATCAAAGTAATCTAGCAACTGGCAGTTATATTTTTACTTATCATGCAGTGTGCTAAGCTGAAAGGCCAGACTCTCTGCCACGAAGGAAAGTGGGGGCAGGTTAGGAATCCAATGACAGCAACACACTCTCTACATATGTTTATGCTTATGGACAAATCATCAGTTGATCTAAATATAAAACATGTTGTGGGCAAAAGAAAAAGCAAAGCTGTGTTTCTGCCCAGTAAGATTTTTTTGATTTACAATATACCTGGGGATATCAGGGACAGAATTATACTTGTCACTCAAATGCCATAAGCTTCTGAATCTCTAGTAAATGTTTGCTCCATTTTTCTACCAGCTGGTGATCTAATTTGTTGTTGTTCAGTCGCATAGTCAAGTCCCGACTCTTTGCGACCCCATGGACCACATCACGCCAGGCCCTTCTGTCTAGCAAATCCAAAACCACACATACAGATATGATAAAGTATACCATGCTGAATTTGTTGAGACTCCTTCAGGTTGTGAAGGGCGGGATATAAATCCAATCTCCCCCTGCTCCTTATATTTCAGCTATAAAAGGGCCCAAGATAAATCCTTACAAATCAAAAGGTACTTACACTGTGATGCAGGAGGCTGCAGTTGGTACCCAGTTAGCTGACACCATCCTACAGGATAGAGGTCAGGAGATTCACAATCTACCCACTGATCATATTCATCTTCCCAGCCATCAAAATGTATCCTCAGCAGACGATGGATTATACGAGTTATTGTGGCCACACATACTAGACGAGGTTCCATGAGATCTACTGCCTCCAGTTTCATTGCAACATGAAACCCATGGTTTGGAACTTCCTGGAATGAGGAAGCATGATAATCAAATTGTATGAATTCAATACGAAATTCTCCTATATAAAAAACTGACCAACCTCAAAATTACATGAGAACAAACCTTAAGTTTATGGCACTATCACACTGCCTACTCCGGGTAAACTGTAACCTATGGCCTAACAAAAGCTGAGTTAACTTCTTTGCGTTATTTCCCTTGGAACGAATGACTTTTATCTATTCAAGTTCCACATCCATCAGCATTCTGGAGGTCTGGGGGTGGGTTCTAGGGGAAGGGAATGGTAAGAAAGGACTACATCTGCACATATCCTTACTCACATACTCCAAAAAAATTTAACAATCTGGGCTGTGTAACAGTTTACCTTGTTGAAGAGCTTCACAGGAGCTGCTACTGAACCCATTTCCCTGAGGTAGTCAAACCATTTGAAAGGTAGTTTTGCATAACCTGCAAATGTTAACAATTATGTAATAACACCACAAAAATACTTTTCAATATGACATGCTCAGTCTCTCAGTGGTTGTTACAGAAAGAGAACAATCATACCCCATGCGATCTTCCTATTATGAACCAGCAGATTTGTCTTAAACTAGTGGCTTTTAACCACTGATCAAACACTAGGGCAGGAAATGACAGCAGTATTTGAAAATGAGCATAATAATTAGCTAGCTAGAGATAGTATGCCCCCCACTCTTCTTAATACAGCTAAGTTAATATGCCTATCCTTGTCATTGCTACATTTCTCCTACCACCATTTTCAGTGCCTATTCACTCTCCTTTCCCCATTTCATCTGGATGACCATTTCTTGTGTACACAATTCAGTACAGCTGCTCAATTTCAGCCAGTGGCAAATCCTTTGGATGAAGAAGACTCAAAATGGGAATGCCCATTGCTCCCTATTTTTCTCTGAATCTAGCTGTTCTTGTTGATTGGGGAGAGCCAAAGAAAGCAACAAAGAAAGGTCATAAGATACTGATGTAGTCTAGGCAAAAGAGGGAAATAGCCATTTGCTTTGAAGAGATATAAGCAGAAGTCAGTAGGAACAGCAGAGCACCTGGCCTGGTGCCTTCTCCCATCCCCTTCATCTCAGCAAACAAACAACAGTGTGGCAAATCCCCACATTCTCTTCACTTTTGCCTAGCCTTACCATGCCAGATTGGATCACCAGTGTCTGAAAGGAAGAACAGAATGTACATCCAACCCCAACCCACCAAAGGATAGAGAAGGCAGTAATGAAGCATTTTATGCTGAACAGCTGCTGGCTAAACAACTTCAGTCTAGACTCTGAACACATATGCAGAAGACAAATTCTGCTGACAAAAATAAATAATATTTTTACAGATAGTTAAGCATAAATACCTCGGGGTGGAGTTAGTTCTATCATGTTAATTTCACAGAAACCAACTGGGAATATAGAAGGGGAAGTAGCATGGTAACAAAACCAGTCAGACCCATCTGCTGCCTCAGAGCCATCAATTCCAATCATAAGATATCCATCTGCTAATACCTTGATAAAAGAAAAGACACAGAAGAATTAGGATTTATATCTACTAGAAGTTAAACAGAAGACAACACAAGAGGCGATAAAGGAAGGAAATACAAAGTAATAAGTTTGTTCAAGAGGAATTCTTGTTAAAAACAAAGTCTTCCATATAGCTTGTATTTATAGTATTACAACTTTCAGGTAAGGCTGGTGCATATGTAACACCCTTGATCTCTTGCATAAAGTTAATGGAACAGAAGTAGGGCCTTCTTCCTATTTCCCACTTTACCACCTCCTTACCGGCCTTACATCATTAACACTAACTACAGACCTGAAGCTGGCTTCAAATTCTGATTAAAGTTGATATTGAAATACATTTTGACACATGGCATAGAATGGCAAAGAAAGGACAGAGGCAGCTGGCAGGTGTGGAGGTGGGTGGAGCGCAGGGCCTTATAATCATTAAAGGATTGAGAGCATTGTGTTCAGGGGCCCTTACTAGTTAGTGATCAGTGGAGTTGTGTGTACACTAATCATGTTTCAGCACTTGCAGTGAAAGGAGACAAGGTGGAATTACAAATTGTATCAAAATACCAGATGCTGCAGCACTTCTAAATACAATACAATTATATTTTTGAAAAGAACTCTGAATAGTTCTTTGCTGGGGTATGTTAATTCACCAGCCAGTCACTAATTCAGTTCCTTGGTCTGAATAAGCAGTATGTCACATCCAATGGGTCCTGGAGCAGTCTTGTAATGAATCGATCAAGGGCCACTTTGTAGTACAGAGCTATGGGAAATTAATCAGGTACTAATTTTATTTCAGCAAGTCAGTTGGTTTTGGCTGCAATGCAAGTGTAGAGAGAATGGCCATGTGGACAGTCACTACTCCAAAGTATGTTAATGCTGTTACCTTTCTAATTGTTGCCACACATATTGCAGAAAGGTTTAATGGATCTATGGCTTCCAGTTTCATTCCCTCCTTGAACCATTCTCCACTTGATTCAACTTCTTTTACCTAAAGAGACCACAGTAGATATTTTTCTGAAGTAACAAATAGATACCATAAAATCAGAATGATCAGCAGCAAAAACAGTTACTCAGGGCCAAATTACAAGTGACTGGGGCCACAGGTCCATCCCATGGTTGCCAATACTATTTTTGAAGCATCTGCAGTTCTTTAAAAATTGCCATGAGACCCCAATTTGTATCAGACTTACAGTGCCCCTCAGGTGCCAAAACAGCTACAGGGAGCTATTTCTGCATCTGGAAAGGCATTGGGAGGGGCAATAAGAGTTCCTGGGGCCACCATACGCCCAATCTGGATCAGGGCGTCATGGCAATTTTTAAAGAACTACAGATGCTTCTAAAATGTAGCTTTGTCCTCTCAGAACCTTTTTTTAAGATTCACACCTCCATGAGCAGCACCTGGCAAAATACACATCTTCAGCAAGAGTAGGGTTGCCAGCCCCCAGGTCCAGGTGGGGTTTCCCCCTGCTTTTGGGGGCTCCAATCTGCCCCTGGCCGGTGGGGGAAGCCCCGCCCCCAAGCCCCACCTCCAAGAGTGACCTCCCACCTGGTCACCCCATCCCTTCCCTCCTGCCCAATTTAAAGGGCTTCAGCTGATCACCGGGGACCACATGGCTTGCTGGTCAGCTGGAGGGCCCATTAAATCTAGCAGGAGGAAGGGAGAGTGGCAGTCACAGGCTGCATGCTCGGCTTGTAAAAAGACCCAAAGGGTCCCCACTAAACTGAGCAGGAGAGGAGGCATAGGGGTGGTCGGGTGGGCGGTCACGATTGGGCGCAGGGCTTTGGGGCATCCCCGCCCACCTCCAGAATGCCCCGCAAATCCCTCTACTGGAGAGAGAAGGGGACCTAGCAAACCTAAGCAAGAGAGAAATATAATATTGCTTACTTCTCATATCAGTGCTAACAAGTAACTCCTTCCATTTTAAAAGTTGAAATTCCTTGTAAAACATCCTACCTTAGCAAATAAATGTGGGGGTGCATCAAAGTGAGAGTCCTGTTTCTTGGCAATATCTGTGAAGAGCAAGTAGTAAAAATAAAAAGTAGCAGCACATTATGAAAATATAAAGATTTCTAGTTCATCACTTCAAAGATCATTTCTTTAAAATATAACTGGTCCAATGGTGATGAAAACTGGACAAGACAGATTTATGTACTGCTCATGTTTTCACAGCTGCAGTAGACAAATCAGATGTACATAACATGTTTGTGGGAAATGTGCTGATTATCCATTAAAAGGACATATGCAACGATGGAGTTCCATCTTTACTAGATGAACTTACCAGATCTTTTGAACCGATGTCCTATACTTCGAGACCAACCAATGGGATGGATGAGAGGACTGTACATATGGCACCAGAAATCATCTGTTTTGTCTTCACTTTCTTCATATACTAATCTTAACCTGCCTCCAATTACGCTGTCTACAACTGCTACCCGTGTTCGGCAGAGATGTGTTTTGTCAACAACTTCTACTCTCATTGAAGGTTTGAAAGGATACTGCATACTTTCTGATACCTGAAAATAAAGAAGAGGAGGAAAGGGAGTAATGTGCCTGCCTTTGAAAATGTAATGTACCACACAAATTTTCTGCTACCCAAAAGAATCTTTATGAGCTAAATCTACCTTTACATGTTGTGAACAGTGGCACTTCAGACAGCTGGTTCAAAATTTCACAACCCTATTTTCAGTGCTTGAAACAACTCCACTGCCTCCTACTTTGTCTCCCCTAAACAATCTTCGTCCAGATTACCTTAAGAAAACTCTTCTTCCAACTTTCTTTATATGCATAACTTGGATCACTCTGTCGCACCCCTCATCCAGCCTGCGAGGCGCACCGCATTCCGCCGGGGGGAGGGGTGATGGCCAAAGGGAGGTCCAGAGTGGTTCAGCCGGGAGCCTCAGATGTAGAGAGGGCGTGTGGTTGCGTCACCACTATAGATCCCCCTCCTGGACTGTCCTTCGACTCTCTCTCTCCCTCTGCACGCAGGATCCTCCTCTCAGACTCCAGTATTTCTCCTCCTCGGCTCTGGCTTCCACCACTCTTTTATTCCCTTCCACCAACACCTGTCCCCTCCCTTATCCCCTTTGGGCTCCCCTGTTGGTTCCTTCCCTTGTCCTTCACCCCACATTGGCTCTTCTACTGGCTGGGACTGATTCCCTTTTAGAGCAGGGATTAGGTCCCGCCTCTCCTGGGACTCAGGGCTGGGCGTCGGTTGCAGCTCGGCATAGCCGAGCGGCATGCTTCTCCCTCGGGGCTTCTCTAGCAGTACGTAATGGGGTTTGCAAGCCCTTCCTGGTGCAGCCCCTCGGACGTGTTCTTCCTACCGGCCTTTCTCCCGGGTCTGGGTTAGCCTTGCCTCCCGGGCCGCCCAAGGCGCTCCCCCCCTCCCTTCACGGCCCGGGCTTGTTCCCACCTCCAAGCCTTGGGTGGCGGAGCTGCCGGGGGTGGGCTGCCACTCGGTGGCGGGGCGGGCAGGGCTTCTTGCGCCGCCTTGTCCCGGTCACCCCTTGAGTGGTGTGTCCCCTCCGCGACCCCGTGTCGCCATCGGGGAGCCGGGGTCGGGGCGAGGGGCTTCGGTCCCTCAGCCTCTTCCATGGCCTGGGAGCCCCTCCCCCCTCACAGAGCTTGTCCCGCAGCCCTCGAAGGGCGTGGCGGGACACACTCCTGTGGCAAATATGGCAAATGGGCTTTCCTCCCACACCCCACCATTTTCCCAGGCTGAAATGGTCCTGGAAGCAGTACTTAGCCCATTGGCAGGGCTGGCTCGCCTAGGGTGCCGGGCCCACAGGGGCGCCAAACAGCCCCCCGCCCCTCCCCGCTGCCGCCTCCCTGCCACCGCAGCACCCCGGCAGGGCTCAGGAGGCGGCGGCAGAGCTTGCCTCGGCACCCCCGCAGCTGCGGAGCGCCGAGGCAAGCCGGCGCTGGGAGAGAAGGGGTGGGGGTTTGAACCCCCGCCCCTTCCCTGGCTTTCCTGGGGGCCCCGCAGCAGCAGAGCCTCCAGGAAAGCTGGCGCTGAGAGGGAGGGGGCGGGGGCTAGAACCCCTGTCCCCTTCTCTGGCTTTCTTGGGGGCCCCGCAGCTGCAGAGCGCCCAGGAAAGCCAGCGCTCCGCTGACCCCCAGTCTCCAGGCCCCACTGGGAGGTTGGCATCCCCAGTGGGGTGGGCGCCCCAGGCTGTCCTGCCTAGGGTGCCCAGAAACCTGGGGCCGGCCCTGCCCACTGGGGAAATATTTCTCACTCATAGACTGTTCCTGGTAAGGAAATGTGCACCACAGTCTTGATCTGAATTGGACACTACACACACAGTAATTGAGAAGAACCTGCAGCTCAAGTTTGACTGTTGCACAGGGTACTGGTGGGGACCCTGAACCTAGTTCGTGTACTTTGAATGTGTAAGGAGGCACTAAGTCAACTCAAAACACATTCTTTATCTGAAATAATTTTGAGAGGCTCTTCTCATTGGCAGCATTCTCATCATACATGAACCTATAAAGCTGGTCCATTTAGTGCAGCATTATCAACTGTCTAGCAAAGAATCTTCAGGGACCTGGACAAATCAATGTGTCTCTTAACATTTGTAATTTAGTTAGAAGCACCAGGGACTGAATCCAATGTTTCTGCACACACAGCACCTGCTCCAGAACTGAGTCATGGCCTTTCCCCATGGAACTCCTTTCACCAAATCAGTTTTCACTTTTAGAGAAATTAGAAAAATTGTGAAAATCTTTTTATTTCAGCAGTCCTTTTATGGGGGAGGGAGGAAAAAAGTCTCCAGAAATCATTTCATGAATCATTTGACATTTGTCAATGAAATGCTATTTTGGGGGTCATACTGTTAATAACTGATGATGTTCTATTGTTTTTTGCAGAAAAGAGTCTTATGACACCTTAAACTGACAAATTAATTGTAGCATAAGCTTTTCTGTGAATCAGAACCCATGTCATCAGTTATGTGAAGTACTCCATTCACTGAAAAATTATACCAAAGCTACAGAAGGCAGGACAGAAGGCTACATTTCCTTGGACAACCTAATACTGCAAAGCACACATAATAAACAAGATCAAAAGTGATCCATTCAGAATGGCTGTGGAACATTCTCAATTGCTGATGAACTGGCAAAACAGGATGAATCCGAATGGTATACATAAATCTTTAAGGAGGAATGATTATGTTTTATAGTGCATTGAGTCCAAGTTTGACAGTATCAAATTTGTATATGTATTCCAACTCAACAGCTTTTCACTAGAGACTACCTTTGAAATTTTTCTGCTGAAGTACTAGAATTTATATGTCTATTACTGAATGTCTAGGGATGCTGAAATGTTCCCACTAGTTTATTTCTATTTCTATAAAAGGACAAGTCCTCTTGTGGATCAAAAACTGGCTTATAAATAGGAAACAGAGAGTGAGTATAAATGGGAAACTATCTCAGTGGAGGATGGTAAGCAGTGGGGTACCACAGGGATCAGTACTCAGTCTGATGCTTTTCAACTTGTTTATTAACGATTTGGAATTGGGAGTAAGCAGTGAAGTGGCTAAATTTGAAGATAACACAAAGTTGTTCAGGGTGGTGAAAACCAGGGAGGATTGTGAGGCACTCCAAAGGGATCTGTCGAAGATGGGTGAGTGGGCGTCAACGTGGCAAATGGGTTCAGTGTGGCCAAGTGCAAAGTGATGCACATTGGAGCCAAAAATCCTAAATATAAATACACGTTGATGGGGTCTGAACTGGCAGAGACGGACCAAGAGAGAGATCTTGGAGTCGTAGTAGATAACTCAATGAAAATGTCTAGACACTGTGTAACTGCAATAAAGAAGGCCAATGCTATGCTGGGAATTATTAGGAAGGGAATTGAAAACAAATCAGCCAGTATCATAATGCCCCTGTATAAATCATTGATGCAACCTCATTTGGAATACTGTGTACAGTTCTGGTCGCCACACCTCAAAAAGGATATTATAGCACTGGAAAAAGTGCAGAGAAGGGCAACTAAAATGATAAAGGGGTTGGAACACTTTCCCTATGAAGAAAGGTTAAAATGCTTGGGGCTCTTTAGCTTGGAGAAACGACGGCTGAGGGGTGACATGATCGAGGTTTATAAGATTATGAATGGGATAGAGCAGGTAGAGAAAGAGGTACTTTTCTCCCTTTCTCACAATACAAGAACTCGTGGACACTCCATGAAATTGCTGAGCAGTCGGGTTAGAACAGATAAAAGGAAGTACTTCTTCACCCAAAGAGTGATTAACATATGGAATTCACTGCCACAGGAGGTGGTGGCAGCTACAAGCATGGACAGTTTCAAGAAGGAATTAGATAAACATATGGAGCAGAAGTCCATCAGTGGCTATTAGCCACAAGGTATAGATGGGAACTCTCAGTGTGCAGCAGGTGATGCACTCTATTCTTGGTGCTGGAGGGGGCAGCAGTGGGAGGGCTTCTGGTGCCCTGGCCCCACTGCTGGACCTCCTGATGGCACCTGGTATATTTTGGCCGCTGTGTGACAGAGTGTTGGACTAGATGGGCCATTGGCCTGATTCAACATTGGCTTCTCTTATGTTCTTAATGTACAGTTTGTGTCCATTTATTATCTTGCGTACAGACTGTCCAGTTCAGTCAATATAAAAGGCAGAAAGTCATTACATGATAGCATATGTCACATTAGGACAGGGATGTTAAACTGATGGGAATCGGCCCACCCAGGGCTTTAATCTGACTTGCAAGTGGCCAGAGACAGACATGGGGAGAGAACCACCATTTTAGCTACCATGGGGAGCATGCACTTTGGGGCTCTCCCCACCATGAATGAAGTGGATGGGGCCAAATGGCCTGCCTGTCTTTTCCCACACAAATCCAATCCCCTCATTGCTTGGGTCCGCCTCCCCTCCCCTTGCTACAGCATGTCTCTGTGTGCGCAAAGCAAAGTTGGAGTCCAGTGGCCCCTTAAGACCAACAAAGCTTTCTTCAAGGTATGAGCTTTCCTGAGCCTTGTTACAGTGTGCATATGTACTGTTGGGCTCGTTATGCTGTGGTTCTCCTGGGTGCAACTGGGTCCACTTAACTCTCCCCTCCTTCTTCCCCTCACCTTGCTACTCTACACACGTTTGTGTGTACGTGCAAAGCAATGTTTGAGTCCAGTGGCATCTAAAGACCAACAAAGTTTTCTTCAAGATGTTGGACTCAAGTTATACTGCAGTTCTCCCAGATGCAACTGGGTCTGATTCCACCTCCCCTCACTACAGTGTGCACATCTGTGGGTGTGCAAAGCAACATTTCAGTCCAGTGGAATTTTCTTTAAATGTGAGCTTTCCTGTGCCTTGCATCTCTCTCTCTCTCTCTCTCCTCTCTCTGTGTTCTGTTGGGCTCAAATTATGCTGCAGTTTTCCCAGGTGCAACTCAGTCAGCTTCCCCCTCTCCTCCCTCTTCCCCTCATCCTGCTATCCTGCACGCGCCTGCACGTGTGTGTGCAAAACAACGTTTGAGTCTAGTAACATCAGACTAAATTTTCTTCAAGGTATGAGCTTTCCTGTGCTTTGCTACTACTCTGTGTGTGTTTTGTTGGGTTGGTTATGCCGTGGCTCTTCTGGGTGCAACTGGGTCTGCCTCCCCCTCCCCTTCTTTTCACTGTATTCATGCCTGCCTCATATGAGTTGCAGTTATTTTTCTGGGGAAGACTATGGTTTTGTAGACAAACACTCCAGTTTAGTTTGTAGACTCCCCACTTCAGGCAGCATGGGAGCATTGGCAACAAAATATTGCAAGAGTGTTAGTGTTTTAAGCATGTTGGTATTTTAAGTAAAAATTATATATTTAATTGTGTTTGTCTGTGTCCTTTATAGAGTTTATATGTCTGCTACTTGGCATTACATTACAATGGGACCTGACAAGCTCCCATTTATATGAGTTCTGGCCCTCATAACAAATGACACCCCTGCATTAGGGGGGGTGCAAATGAATGTACCCTTGAAGGTATGGGTAGTGTTATTGAGTGCTGTTCCCTCTAAGGTGTGGAGTCTTGTGAGCAAAAATTCTACTTTGTGAGCTACCGGCATTAAAGCTGTGAGCGACTGATTTGGCTACTGCATAAATTAGCTTGCTCTGGATCCATCCTTCCTGAGCTAAGACAAAAATGTGTGAGCCGGAGGCTAAAAAACTATGAGCTAGCTCACATTAACTCAGCTTAGAGGGAACACTGGCTGTGACAGAGTGGTTTGAATGGCTATTGGGATAAAATTGGCACCAGGATTTGTTCCCAGAGCTAGTCTTTGGGTTTGTGTTTCTATCTGTTGCCTCTGCAGAACTTGGTGTTCTGATTTAAACACAAAAATAGTATAATGAGTATAGATTCTTCTGTGGAAAACTTTGTAAGCAAAGCATACATCACTGATTTTTGGTCAAATGACAAGGTCTGTACAGAGTGCTCACTGCTGCTGCCTCAGTACTACGTCTGGGTCATTCTTGTATGCACAGCCGTAAGGTTAAACTAGTAACATATCCAAGCTTAATTCAAAATAATTAGCCATACTTTCTGATCCATGAAATATTTACATTAGGGGCATCTAAAACATTGGTAGAGCAAGACCCAACCAGAATTTGCAGTGCAAAGAAAGAACTAATGGGAGCAGCAATTTGACCTTTAAAGCACTGAATAGCCTGAACCCTGCTTATCTCAAGGACCACCTTACTTCTCATTCTCCCCTTAGCTATTTTGTGGTAAGCAAATAAAACACTGCTTCCATCACAATTTTTAGATACACTGTACAGGGCTTTTCCTGAATTACAGAATTCCCTCCCATCTAGGGCCAGAGATGCAACTTGCCTTGCCTCTTTTTGGACACAAGTGAAAACCTGATTATTCTGCTGAACTTTTGTAAGCTGAGACTTTTGCTTTCGTTCTGACTGTGGTTGTATTCATTGGCAGACATTACTTCCAGTTATCAAATACCAGGTCAGATCCAGCAATCCTTCAATAGAAGGGCTCCCTCTAGCACTCAATTCTTGGGGTCAAGGGACCTAATATGAACTAAGAACCACAAAGGGCAGGGGTCTGCACTGAAGAGCAGGGGACGGGCAAAACTGCTCCTCCTACCTTATTCTGCCAACAGAGCTATGCTGATAGAAGAAGAGGAGAAGGTAACTTCAACCCCTTCCCCTTCTCAGTGCAGCCCCCTGATCTGTAGGGCTATTAGTCCATGCATGTCATACATCCCCGGGAATCCACTTTCTTGAAATTTAAGAGGACTGATGAAATGAGGAAAGATCCACTGTCACTGAGCCCACAGATCACCAAATCCAACTCATAATATTTTACTGTTCTTAAACTATTCTGAGATTATTTGTGCTCAGTTGTAGTATATAAATATTATATATTAAATGAGGAATAATCTTCCTTTCTTGAGAGTCTGAGCAGGCTTTTGCTACCATGAGACTTACCTTCTGAGAGAAGTCAGGGGGAAGAGTTTTGGCACCAGTGAGTCGTTTCACTAGAAAAGCTTTCCAGTTTGTGTACTTGTGATGAATGGCTGTCAATGTTCAGAAGAAAAAAAGTTAGCTGAATTTTACAACATCAAGTTAGATATGTAAAAATGACCTATTTTCAGACTTCACTCAATACATTATCTTCTGTGGAAATACTTCAACAGTTTTTAATAACTTCACAAGGTATTGAGATTCACCCTGGGGTCTTATTAAAAGAATGTATAGCCCTCTGTTCCATCCTGATAAGTAATAAATGAGGTCCAATCATTTTTATACATGTATGAAGCAAATACCTTGCTCATTCTACTAAGTCAGGAGGGCCATAAGTGAAGCCTTGCTGCATCAGGCTCATATTTAAAAACATAGGATATTTATGTGACATAACTACATGATCAATACACAAGGCATTAGATGAATAACAGTTATGCCGGATTCACATACTTCGAGGTGGTACTAGAGGTTTCCCACTGGTTGCACACCAACCAACTGGGTGGATATCAGAACCACAAATGTTGCACCAGAAGTCAAGACTTGAATCGTTTTCGAAGCCTTCATATCTTAGTAAAGCATTGTAACCTGAGAAGAGAGCAAACCCACATGTTGATTCACATTAATTAATTATCGTATGGCAGTGGGTGTAGTATAGCCAGGAGATCCAAAGGTTGTCTGGCAGCCTGAAACTCTAGTTCTTTTTGTGGTGAGCTAGGTTTACTTTTGGGCTGAGAGAACTATGATTGACCCAGGGTCACCCAGCTGGCTTTATGTGGAGGAGTGGGGAATCAAATCCATTCTCCAGTCCGCTGCTCTGAACCACTACACAGGCTGGCTGATTTACATTACTCTTCTAAGGAAGGATCGCATGGAATCAAGTCCCTTCCATCTGTTAATGGCTTACAAAAAAGGGAGCTAATGCTGGCAGTGTTCGCCAGCTGCCACTATCTGCACTGGCTGCTAAAGAAGACTTCCCCATTCTTTTGGAAGACACTTTGGGTCCTTTATTAGGAAAAAGGTTGGATAAAGTATTTTAAATAAATAAAATATGCCAAGTCAGACAGAAGGATGGATTCAGAGGGGCAGGTTAATGGGTGCATTTCCCAAGAAGAGAAAAATGGAAGATCTAAGCCAGCTGAGTATCTCTCTTTAAGTTAACGCCCATTGGGCAGGTATACCTTAAAGCATGGGCTCAGCAAGCTGCACAGCTCTTAGCCCATGGCCTTCAGCTCTTAGCCCATGGCTTGCAGCCTGTGGTCCTATGCAAATCATGCTTGCAGGACCAGCAATGGCCCATGACACTCTCACAGTGTTAAATTTGACTGGGGGATTCTCGGGTATTGCAGATTTTATTTACATTTGTACTTCTGAGTATTTTAT
Organism: Gekko gecko; assembly: GCA_029375565.1. Lineage (NCBI taxonomy): Eukaryota > Metazoa > Chordata > Lepidosauria > Squamata > Gekkonidae > Gekko > Gekko gecko. Next base: position 229,055,182 of record JAPDNY010000002.1, read on the forward strand.
GTTGTAAGGCCCCAATATGGGAGAAAAACAGGGTACAGCATTTAAATAATTAAACATTTTACCACTATATTCTTGCTGTTGCAAGGAACCTTTTAGAATACACTAACCTGAAACATTTTTCCAGATTTTAAAGCCTTTTGTTTAACACAGAAGTATTCAACATACTAGGGGAAAACAGAGCTACAGATGCTGGATTCATTGGCATAGCTCCTTCCTTAAAACCCACCAGCTCCTACGCCTTACTGATGCTGTAAGTACTATGTCCCAGACAAACATGCCTAGGTAACAAAGGAAAAAAAAATCCAAGAATTTCCTGAATCCTTACAATACCTTGCTTCAACAACCACTGATTTATATCCTGCTATCCAAAGATGCAAGGACTGCAGATCTTTCCTGTATTTCCCCTCCTTACAGCAGTCCTTTCTGACTTTGGAAAAGTTTATTCTTGGGACTGCAGGAACCCTGTGGTACAATAGTCACATGGGTCAGGAGGTTGCAGTGGGGAAAGGGAAAGAAAGTAAAATCACCCTTTCTTCTCTTCCAACAGCAGGGCTCCCCAACAGCACAGACAGAAAGAACAATTTAGTCCCCTGAATGGGGGGAGGAGCAACCACCACCATCTGTTGACAGATCATAGGAACTAACCCTTTGAATAAGCAGATCCATAAATGTTCCTAAATTAAATATAAAACAGACATCACAGCAGGAAGGGAAGCAAGAAAAAGCTTAATCCTAGGAGATGCCTGGAATCAGGGAACCAATCTTATCATGTTACTAAAGCTGCAACGGATACATCAATTGCTCCAAGTGCCTTTCTGTAATTCAGTTGGTATGTTAGGTTGGCCCTTTTTGGACAAAAAAATTATTCCACCAGTTATCACTTGGTTACATCCAAGCTTACTTCCTACAATGTTCTCTATGTGGGACTACTTTGAGATCTCTATGCAGATTTCAGATGATCTGGAATATGACAGATCCATTTCCCTAATTCTGAGAGAACGTCACTAACTCCCCATTTGCCTCCAAGTACAATGCAAAGTATTGGCACTGATATATAGAGCTCTAAATGGCTTGAGACCAAGATTGCTTAGAGACTGTGTACTAGGATCTTCTGCTGCCACCACATTCTCAGAAGTCATCTACATTAATCATTTAAGCACCTGTACATCCAGACTAATGGCTAAATATGACACTGCTTTGATATTTGTGTTTCACTACTAGTTCTATCTTACTATTTTGCTGCTATTCTTTTATTCCTTTAACTTATAAGTATTGTAAATTATTTTAACTAGAAAGTTGGATTTTCTTTAAAAGCTATATTAATAAATAAGATGGATGCATTTATTCCCACCAATCTCTGGTCAACAAAAGCTATAGAAAATAGTCTCTGTATTGTTCATTATGGCAGAAGTTACTATGACAGGCTTTTAAAGCCATCACTAGTGCCATTTGCAAACAGGACATACTGTAATAAGCACAGGTTACTTAAAAGCTTGCTGCATTACAGCTGACTATTCAAGCCCATTACTAATTTCACTTAAAAATGAAACATTTGCTTAATGCTCTCAATCTCTCAAAACATATGATCCTATACAAAATTAGTAACCTGCTAATTTTACAATCCCAGCAATCCAGAAGACTTTGGTAGGTAGGCTGCAGTCTGTGTTAGGGACTTCTACACGCACACCTTCTGAAATGTCACCCCAGCAAGTCCCCATGGGTGCCTGAAATGAAAATTACAAAAATACTATCAAGTTACACATTTCATTTAGTTTGCATAGATAAACTTGTACAATAAATACATGCACAGTTTTAAACTCTCTTCTACCAATGGGTTTGCACAGAACTCAACGTGTATAATTTTTTCCAGTAATCCTGTACCACTTTATATACTCAGTTAAATTATACCCTACTGTTTCAACCCCACCCCTCCTGTTCCTATAAAAACAGTTAAGGAAAATACCAGAATACTACTGGGCTATAAGTGACCTCTACTGAAATGAACAGGAAAATTAAAATACTGGTCCCAAACACACTGTAGAATTCTCTTTGTTAATGTAATACGTTATTTTCTATACACAGAAAAATTCCACTAGAAGTGCATTGGGGGTTAATTATACTCCAGAAGGAGAACTTTGGTTACCACCTTACCAGTTTATTTTAACTTTATATTCTTGATGTACCAGTTAATCCTTCCCTAGCATGAAGCTTCAAAAAGGAGGGTGGATGGTTACATGCGTAGCTAGCTGAATGGGTAATCTGAAACCTCTGTTAATTTTTATAGCAGTCAACTAAATTTCCTCAGCTAAGGTCTCTGCCACTTACAAACTGAACTAGCCTCTGGATACCCTTGAAAGTTGTTATCTACTGTTAAAGCAAGGTTTTACAACTAATCAGATCATATAAATTCTAGGGCAAGGAGAGAAAGAAAATCTTTTAGAAGTGAAGTCTCAGCACACAGAACTATAACTGCTTGAATGTAACTGACAGTTATAATACTGCTTGCATTAAGTTTCCTCACTTATGCTTTCATGAGGTTTTCATTTTAATCACAGTAACTGTAAAATACTAAATTTTGAATATTATGTAAATATTTTGGATAGAAGCAGTGTGTCAATTTAACCCAAACAACACTGCTGTTAGGAATCACTATTTACACAATAGAGTACTAAAGACTAAGGGCTTTTTCAACAGAAGCTAAATTCTCCTTTATGTTAAACTACAATAATTTTAAAATATATTTTCTAACTGCAACTTATGTGGGATGTATCGTATCCCCAGAAACAAATTAATACAGCATGTTTTTAAGATAGCGAAGGGTTGTAATAGACAGCTCTTATTGGGGAGATAATATGATTAACTAGTAATTCTTGATTTACTTTAGCACATTATACCGAATCCCCCTCTGTACACATATCACTAATGTCATGTTTAAACCCTGAATTCTGTTTAAGGTCCTTGTTGCATTACTAGTTTATGATTTCATCTCATCTTAAATATGAGATGTGAAAAAAAATGTCAAGTCTGACCAGAAAATGGCTGGAATACCTTCTTTTCGCTAACAGTAACCAGTGTGTGGGAACTGATTAACACATCCCATTCTTTAGGGGAGAAGTTCGTTCACAGTAATCTTAAAAGGAAAAAAGGCAGACCTAGAATTAAGGACTCTATAGATTGCAAACAGGGGATTAAATGCAATTATGACTGCCACAGCATTGGGAAGATGTATATAACTCAACAGGAAATCAGTAGAGTGTCTGAGAGCTATAATGCATTAATTTCAGTCCTAAAAGCCTGACAAAAATAAGCCTTTGAGGATTTCTTGAACAGTATCTCCAACTGAGATAACAGAAAAACAATGCCTTAAGCGCACATCCCACCAAGTCATACTTCAGTTATTTCAACATCAAAAATGAGGAATATTCAAGGAACTACATTTAAAAGTTTATTAAGAAGCTTGAAGAGACTGCCAAATGAATAAGCAAGGTTGATTTGGGAGTAACTTGTTGGCTACATGCAAAATATTATGCATTTTAAGAGGAATGCAACTAAGGCTGCGATCATATGCACAATTAGACCTGACATAGGTGCAAATGCTGGGCGGATTTAAAGGGTGCGATCAGACAACAACATCTGGGAAGCGTCCCACAGCCATTGGCAATCCGTTCTGCTCCACTGCAGAAGCAGAGTTAAAAGACATTGGAGAAAATCTGGAAGTAAACAGATTGTGACGGGCCACGGACGGACTTTCCCATCTGATCGCTCCAACGTGCTCTCATGAAGTCAGGATGGTCTGATCAGGCCCTCCTGACTCCATGCCGTTGTTCCCCCCCTTCGCAGTATGTGCATCATTGCAAACGCCATAGGGAGCCCTCGGTGGGGAGGTGCAATTCATCGATCCCTCGCATGGGGAAAAAACAGCACAAAAAAGTTGCATCTGATTATACACTGATGGACTGTGCCTGCAGCTTCAAAGGGAGGTGTGATTGTGCAACTGTGGGTCAAATTCCTCTGGAGGTAATAGCCTCACTTCCCCTCCATTTTTCTGGCCCATATGACCACAACTTAATAGGTGTTATCTAAAACCTTAAGAGATTTTTCACAGGATGTTTTTCAGTGATATTGCTTCTTTCTGCTGAATATTTATCATTACTTAGGTATACAAATTTGGGAATAATAAAACAAATCATGACTGTGGACAACTGATAATGTAAAATCTTGACATTCTAAGAGGCTGGGCTAATAATTACCAAATATTAACATTTTAATTAGAGAACACACAGTTGTAAGACAAATAAACTGTACAGATGTAGGACAAATAGACTGTACAGATTAAGTGAACGATGACATTTTAAAATATATATTTTATACAGCTATCTTGGTTTTGTATTGTCTGGCCTTGGTCAGCAACTGACTGGCAACAGTTGCTGAAGAATCCTGGGGATGAAATTTCTAAGATCATGGGGTGGAAAATATTCAGGAAAGATACAGAGCCAATTCAGAGTATTATTTATTAACACAGCTCCTCTACGATCTTCTTAAATGGATTAGTGTGTGAAGATTTTAAAAAATTAAGTTAAACAAAATCAAATATGAAAGCTGAAGGAAGCAGAATGTTGTGTGAAAATATGTTTGAGGGGGAAATTTAAAGGCTGCCATAAAGGTGGACAACTGATCTTCACTACTTAAGAACAAGGCAAATAATGACCTGTTCAGGCCTAGCTTAGTTTACAGAAGCAACTTTTAATCATGTGCAACAGATGGCTTAACCTTACAACAAGAAAAAAATTATTATTATTTAGGTGTGGCTAATCTTGAAGCAGAGGTTTCAATAAATGAATTGTTTTGATGCCATCTTACTATTCTGTGAAGGTACCAGAAAGATGGGGGAAAATATTAGTTAGTCAAACAGGCACCCGATGCATAATGGAAATTAGGATTCATTGTGCAATATTAAATAAGAATGATGAAACTGCATACATTGCTGATAATCAGATTATAATAAAATGATCTAATGTTTTAATAACACAATGGCCCCAAACCTACCTAAACAGAACTGTGATTAAGCTCAATTGAAACAAAGGGTAGAAGATTCAGGCTAGCAGCTGACTCATCACTAGATCTGGATGTGAAGGGGGGGTAGTGGGACAGTAATTCATTTTACCAACTTAGGCTGGTTTAGCAGCTATGCCTTTTTCTTGAGACCCACCACCTAGCCACAAGTCATTCATGCCTTGGTTTCATTAGACTGAATTACTGTAATGTGTTCTGTGTGTGCAGAAGTATCGACCATCTCAGAACATGACAGCCAAACTGGTAAAGAAAACCCAGCCACATGGACCATATTATGCCAATCGTAGGTCATCTCTCCATTAGCTGACTGTTATTTCCAGGATAAGTTGAAAGTACTGAGTCTAGGATAACTTGAAAGAATGCTTACTTCTATATCAGCCTCTTATGTGTGTGACCCAGCTGTCAGAAACACAGTGGGTGGCTATAAAAAACAAAGCCTTCTCATCAGTAACACCAAGATTGTGGAACTTCCTCCTCTAGGAGAGGTAAGTTTCCTCTTAGCACTTAGATGCAAGGAAGAAGCAGTGCTTTTTTGAAGAACTTCTGATAGACTCTTTACCCCCGCTTGGGTTTTTTTGCTCATGGCTTTTACTCTTTCTGGCTGGTTCATGATTTTATATGCTGTAGTTTGTTTTATGTTTGTAGTTTTAAATGGCTGCATTTGGTTTGGATGATTTGTTTTACTAAAATCTTTGTGCCCTGGCTTTCTGTTTTATGAAATCCAAAAGGTGGCTAACAAAGCTAGCTATGACTTATTTGTCCAATTGTTTTCAATGGGATTTAGTAAGAATTCACTTCAGCTAGACTGTGGCCAAGAAGTTTGTTAAAAGAAGACCTAATATTGACTATCCAAAGAGTCATCATGGCTTATGCAAAGGCTCGAATGGCCAAGTCAAGCTCAGTATTACTGCCTCAGTACTAGAGATTAAAATTGTCTCACTAAAAGCTCCTTATTTAGGGGACCAAATGCACCAACTTAACACATCCCTACATTCTACGTGTGTATATGTCCAGAAAACTACAGCTTACAATGATCCTCAATCTGTCTATATGTCTAAGGAAGGAGACTACACATCCTGTGAGGATTGAGCCTGTTGCAAAACACTTTTCTGTCAGTACAGTGAATCCTTGTGGGAGAACGGGAGGTTATCCACTTCTGAGAAGAATGCTTCCTATACTCCTGGTTTATTGTTTTAATGCCAAACCTATGGTGAGGAATGCTCCTATTCAAAGTGAAAGTGTTCACTACACAGACAAAAATGTTTCTTGCATCCGGGCTTCCCAGTAGTTCCACAAAATCAATACCCTCAAATTATCTAGGGTGCACAACCCTTGACTTACCTGGAATAGGAAAAAACCTTAAGACTAATCACTTTTCATAAAAATATATTTTTATATTTAGCTAAAAAAAAATCAAGACTTTGCTATATAGTTAGTAACACACTATTTCTGCTTTTCAAATCCTTAGATCATAACCTTAGTTTATAATGTACTTTTATTTTATTAGACCCACATTTTTCACTGAGAGCATTTCATGCATTTGAAATACTAATGTTTATGTCAGGCGTGTACAGTCCCTTCTAAACACCTGACTCAGATCAGTATCACCATCACCATGCACCTTACTTTATTTTGAAAGAGGTATGGAGCTGGATGTTTGTGGGTTTGGTAGGGCCACCAGAAGTTGTCTCCCATTTAAACTAGATCACAGACTAATGAACTGTCATTACCCCCCTGTTCAACTGACAGCAGAGTTTGATACAACAGATTTCATGGATGTGGATTGGTATAGGGGTATAGCAGAAATTTAAACTTGTCCTTGTCTGTGAAGATAGTGGTTCTGCTAGCTCCTCCTACACCAATCCATAAGGCTCTTGTGGCCTTTAATAGTATAGTCAATATACTGGCTTCTCTTTCCTTTATGTTTATTCCTGGAAGAGTAGACAGTCTATGGCTATAATAGCCCATCTTCCTTCATACCACCCAACTTAGTGTGCTCAGTGTTACTCAAAACACGGGGGAGGGAAACTAGCACTAAGTAAGTGCCAATCCTTATCCAAAAATAAGTTGTATCGATAACTGTCCTGGATTGGCATCATATATATGAACTAGCAGAACCATAGCATACAGATAAGAACAAGTTTACCTTTCAGACTCACGCCGAAGACATCCAATTCTGGCTCCTTCCCAATAAAAGGAAGGTCTGCCTGGCCACCACCACTTTGATCCAGCGCACACTCTGGAGGAATTATCTGTGAGGGACAGCCGCCTTCCCTGCAAGGTAAGTTGCAATCAGGAAGGTCTTGGTGGGTGAGGTCCAAATTTTAAGTACTTAGGCTTCCCAACCCAAAAAAGGCTGACCCTATAATTACCGCCTAGGACAGCAAGTATGTAGTCCTGGCTCTCTTGGTGTGTATATGTGTATACATATATATTATTTTCTTTTAAAAAGCACCGGCAGAATTTTTGAAGGCTCTAGGGTTTCCAGAGTACCCTAGGAAAAGAATTTGTGCACAGTTCTGTTTCAAAGGGCAAACAAGGTGTAACTGATGCCCCTTATGATAAGGTTTGGTTATCTTTTGCATGTGCAGGAGCTATGATCCAGAATACCTGCTTATAGCACATTTTTAACTTTTTCTTTTCCTAAGATCAACCCTGCTACCTAACCCATTAACCTCCCAGCTGCCATACATAAGTTTCTTTTTTAATGTAGGGAAATTTTAAGAGCTGCTTGTTTTGAAGAACAGCAGAAGCTACTCCTTGGAATCAAATAAGGAAAACCTTACTGTGCATACAGAACTATATACACCATCACTTTGGACTTTAGGGCAGTGCTGGTAAACTCAGTGCCATCTAGTGCCAAAGGCAAGTCTCTCTCCTAATGACATATCATTTATAAATAAGCTGAAAATGAAAAGTTTAGAAAAGCAACACCTGATGAATATAGTTACAATAATCAATTGTCAGATTTCTTTTAAGAGATGTTTCTCCAGAACCAAAAAAATTGCACATATGAATTCTCAGAGACTACTATCTTTTCTGAGAAGGCTTAGGTATCACTTGAAACCAGCTTCATGGAACCTGATGGAGTCTAAAACACCCTGCATAAAATGCAGACTAAAGGCCTTAACATCAGGACCTGGAACATTTCCCCCACTGCTTTTCTTTTAAAGATCTAGCCTGATAAAAATTTCTGGAAACCTTGAAAAAGATTGCATATTGTTTTGTGAAATGCTGATTAATCCTAATTAAAAAAGCATTGTTACTTTTATTTTCAGATGCATACTATGATTCAGAGAATAGCACTATCTACCCTCACATTCACTTGTCCTATTAGTAAACATTCTAATGCATACAGTCAAGTCTGCACTGTAAGTTGTTGCTGCTATCTTCTGTTTGGCAGATAATGACATATCCATACAACATTCTACTATTTGAAATATTTATCAAGGAAGCCTGTGTAATGAGTAAATTTCCAAAGAACTTTCACTTCTGTGAGAAAAGAAACAATGGGCCAACATATTTGAGATGAAAAGCTTTTAAGAAGACTACTGATGGGACCTGGTTTTGTTTTTAACAGAAGTCACCGTCTTACAGTGAAGTTATTTCTGGGGAAAGTGCTAGGCATGAAAGACTTTTTAACTTCTATTTAGCAAAATGAATTTTTGTATGAATTAGCAGTATTAAAGCAACAACAATATCTGAAACTCTACCTACATGAAGCATGTTAATGTACCACACAATCCTTACCAACTAGTGCCAATCTCCTATTCCCAAAACTCATTGCACAGGTTACAGAGGAGGGGAAAGGTTAAATAGTATGGAAGGCATCTTCCTCCTTGACATCAAATAGAACATAGGCAGCTAGTGACATAAACGTCTCAACATTTAAGAGGGCAGGGCTTGCTTCAGATGACCCTAGGCATAAAACTAAATGCATAACAAAATTTAACCCACCAAGTGCAGATTTAAAACATGAAATTTAAATCAGAAATGTGATGTACGAAGGTTCAGTTCTGTGTATATATTTTCCACTGACTGGGTGCCAGTCTTCATTTACTGAATGCCTTAAAATGAATGGTATTACAGATGTGATCATGGTATTACAGACATGCAACAAGATGGAAATAGCCAATGAACTCCAGGAAGTCATATCAATCAGTTCATTAACTTTACCAGGCTTTTACTTCAAAACATAAGTTTAGACTTTGCCACTTGTTTAACAGTTAGATATGCTAGATAGTTCTCTCCCATCTCATGTAATACTGCTGCTTCCATGACTAGCCCAGTGTGCTTATGTTCATAAATGGTTGCTCAAACGCATCCAACGCTAAACGAAAAAATGAAAGAGAAGCTACAAATGTCACTGACCTAGTTGCCACTAGCAACTAATGAACATCCAAGAGACAAAAAAGTATTTGTGAAGGCTCAATCAGTGGGCTCAAAGATAAATTTTAATCTGAATTCGGTATGAGCCTCCGTCCCTAAAATTTCACTGATCCCAACCTAAGACCTTAGAAGACCAAGGTGAGGCCTAGATGCTCTCTGGTGAAGGAGGACTTTTTTTTTTTTTTAACAGACCAGATCACCTCCTGATTCAACAACTCAACCAGGGCTTTAGGAGGGCTGCCAGTCATTCCAACAGGAAAGTCTCTCAAGGCAATTTAGGGAGCAATCCTAAACAGGTCTACTCAGATATAAGCCTGGCTTTATTCAATGGGCCCACTATGAAGAAAGTGTCCTTAGGATTGCTCTCTGTTAATTATGTGAAGAACCATCCTAATGAGATTTATAACCATGAAAGGTTTTGGACCCCTGAAAGCCTATATCTAAAACCAAGTGATGATTTGTTCATGACAACTAAATTAATAAGAACATCTCCACACTTAGATTGCTCTTTTTCTGACCTGAACAGAACTCCAGGGTTGAATGAGCCCAGCTCCATGAATTGTACCCAATATTACTGAGAAAGTTCCATGGTTGTTACGAAGTCCTGGATTGCCAACAGTGCAGAAGATAGATACTTGAACGGAGCAGACTTACATAGTAAAACCTCGGACTTGTTTCATAGTATAAAGTGTGTAGGAAGAGATAAAAGGTTGATCGACTTTATCAGGGTCAGGGGACTGTGCAGGAAATATGTGGAAAATGCAAAACATGAAAGGGCTTTTTCTTCCCAGTGTCGCAGAACCTTGTCAAAGACTGTTAAGCAATGGGTGGGGTCCAGGTGCTTCGGTTACAGAAGATGCCCTCGCTCCTCACCAACTGTGGCCCCATCCATCCCAGTGTTCCAAGAGCTCTGCAACAAAGGCTGCATTTGTGCTACAACACAAAAACTGGTTTAAAATTAATTTAACTGTCATGTTTTCCACCAGAAACCCCCAGACACTTCTCTTTTACAAGTGCGATCTCAGGGACTATTGATTGGGTATACTCTACCCGACCTTACGCACTTCCAATTTAATATCCTCATGCAGCCAACAATTTGGTTACATGGCATTTGGCTTTATTGTTTGGATTTTCCTTCTGAGGTATCAAATTCAGGAATGCTTAACTCACATGTTCAGATTACAGTCATCATTCATACACACTTTGTTGTTGTTATTCAGTCACATAGTCAAGTCCAACTCTTTGCAACCCCATGGACCATGTCACGCCAGGCCCCCTGTCTTCCGTCGTCCTCCGGAGTTTGCTTAATTTCATATTTGTTGCATCAGTAACACTGTCTAACCATCTCATCCTTTGCTGTCCTCTTCTTCTTTGACCTTCAATCTTTCCCAGCATCAGGGTCTTCTCCAGTGAGTGCTCCCTTCTCATTTGGTGGACAAGTATTTGAACTACAGCTTTAGTATCTGGCGTTCCAGGGAATAGTCAGGGTTGATTTCTTTTAGGACTGACTGATTTGATCTCCTTGCAGTCCAAGGGACTCTCAAGAGTCTTCTCCAACACCATAATTCAAAAGAATCCATTCTTTGGTGCTCGACCTTCCTTATGGTCCAACTCTCGCATCCATACAGTACTACTGGGAATACCATTGTTTTGACCATACAGACTTTTGGTGGCAGGGTGATGTCTCTACTTTATGTTATGCTGTCTAGGTTTGCCATAGCTTTCCTCCCAAGGAGCAGGTGTCTTAATTTCATGGCTGCAGTCACCGTCTGCAGTGATCTTGGATCCCAGGAACATGAAGTTTGCCACTGCTTCCATGACTTTCCCCTTCTATTTGCCAAGGAGTGATGGGGCCAGATGCCATGATCTTATTTTTTTTGATGTTGAGTTTCATGCTAACTTTTGTGCTCTCACCTTTCACCTTTGGCAAGAGGCTCTTTATGTCCTCTTCATTTTCTGCCATTAAAGTGGTATCGCCTGCATATCTGAGGTTGTTGATGTTTTTTCCAGCAATCTTAATTCCGGTTTGTGATTCATCCAGGCTGGCATTTCGCATGATGTACTCGGCATATAAATTAAATAAGCAGGATGACAATATACATCCTTGTCATACTTCTTTTCCTATTCTAAGCCAATCAGTTGTTCCATAACTGGTTCTAACTGTCGCTTCTTGACCCTCATACAGGTTTCTCAGGAGACATGTGAGCTGGTCTGGTACTCCCATCTCTTTAAGGATATGCCATAGTTTGTTGTGATCCACACAATCAAAGTCTTTAGCATAGTTAATGAAGCAGAAGTAGATGTTTTCCTCGTACTCCCCTGCTTTCTCCATAATCCAGCAAATGTTGGCAACTTGATTTCTAGTTCCTCTACTTTTTCAAAACCCAGCTTGTACTTCTGGCAGTTCTCTATCCATGTACAGCTGAAGCCTAGCTTGTAGGATCTTGAGCATGTCCTTGCTAGCGTGTGAAATGAGTATGATTGTGCGATAGTTTGAACATTCCTTTGGCATTGCCCTTCTTTGGGATTGGAATGTAAACTGACTTTTTTCAATCCTGTGGCCACTGTTGCATTTTCCAAATTTGCTGGCATATTGAGTGCAGCACTTTAACAGCATCGTCTTAAGACTTTCAGCTGGGATATCATCACCTCTGCTAGCTCTGTAGTTAGTAATGCTTTCTAAGGCCCATTTGACTTCACACTCCAGGATGTCTGGCTCAAGGTCAGTGATCACACCATCATAGTTGTCAAGGACATTGAGGTCCTTCTTGTGTGTATTCTTGCCATCTCTTCCTAATCTCTTGTGTTTCTGTTAGGTCCCTACCATTTTTGTCCTTTATCATGGCCAGCTTTGTAGGGAACGTTCCCTTGATTTCTCCAGTTTTCTTGAAGAGATCTCTAGTCCTTCCCATTCTTTTGTTTTCCTCTATTACTCTGCATTGTTTATTCAGGAAGGCCTCCTTATCTCTCCTTGCTGTTCTCTGGAAATCTGCATTCAGTTGGGTAAATCTTTCCTTTTCACCTTTGCTTTTCACTTCCCTTCTTTCCTCAGCTATTTGTAAAGCCTTATCAGGCACTTTGCTTTCTTGCATTTCTTTTTCTTTGGGATGGTGCTGATTGCTGCTGCCTGTACAATGTCACAAACCTCCATCCATAGTTCTTCAGGCACTCTATCAAATCTAGTCCCTTAAATCTATTTTTCACCTCCACTGTATATTCATAAGGGATGTGATCTAGGTCAAACCTGAATGGCCTAGTAGTTTTCCCAACTTTCTTCAGTTTACACCTGAATTTTGCAATGAGTAGCTCATGATCTGAGCCACAGTCAGCTCCGGGTCTTGTTTTTACTGACTGGATAGAGTTTCTCCATCTTTGACTGCAAATTATATAGTCAATCTGATTTCGGTGTTGCCCACCTGGTGTTGTCCATGTGTAGAGTCACCTCTTACGTGTTGGAAGAGGGTGTTCTCTATGACTAGTGTGTTCTCCTGGCAAAACTCTCTTAGCCTTTGCCCTGCTTCATTTTGTTCTCCAAGGCCAAGCTTGTCAGTTATTCTGGTTACCTTTTGACTTCCTACTTTAGCATTCCAGTCCCCTATGATAAGGACATGGTTTTTGGTGTTAGTTCTAGGTGTTGTAGATCTTCATAGAACTGGTCTACTTCAGCCTCCTCTGTGTCAGTGGCTGGGGCATAGACTTGGATTACTGTGATGTTGAATGGTTTGCCTTGGATTCAGACCAAGATCATTCTGTCATTTTTGAGATAGTATCCCATTACTGCCTTTCTCACTCTCTTGTTGACTATAAAGGCCACACCATTTTTTCTACAGGATTCTTGGCCACAGTAGTTGATCTGATTGTCTTCAGAGTTAAATTCATCCATTCCTGTCTACTTTAGTTCACTGATTCCCAAGATGACAATGTTCAGTCTTGCCATCTCATTTTTGACCACATCCAACTTACCTGGATTCATAGATCTTACATTCCAGGTTCCTATGCAGTATCGTTCTTTGCAGCATCAGACTTTCCTTTCACCATCAGACACATCCACAGCTGAGCATCTTTTGGGCCTTGGCCCAGCTGCTTCATTCTTTCTGGGGTTACTTATACTTGTCCTCTGCTCTTCCAACCTCATCTTCCAGCATCATATCTTTTAGCCTTTTGTTACTGTCCATGGGGTTTTGTTGGCAAAGATACTGGAGTGTGTTGTCATTTCGTTCTCCAGTGGATCACGTTTTGTCTGAGTTCTCCGCTGTAGCCTGTCCAATCCTTGGTGGCCCTCCACAGCATAACCTGCAGCCTCATTGAACTATGCAAGCTCCCTCACCACATCAAGGCAGTGATCCATGAGAGAGTCATGCATACTGCCAATATAGAAATCTTAATTTTTACAAAAACTTGCCACCTCAACTTATTGGAGGAAGTCTGGCACAACAGCTGTTTAAAGAAAGCAGCATCACTGTTCCTTCTAAACTGAGTTAGTTTGAGCTAGTTCACAGTTTTTAGCCTCTGGCTCACATATTTTTATCTTCACTCAGAAAGGATGGCTCCAGAGCAAACTAATTTATGCAGGAGCCAGATTGCTCTCTCACAGGTTTAATGCCAGTAGCTTACAAAGCAGAATTTTTGCTCACAAGACTCCACAGCTTAGAGGGAGCACTGACCAGCATAAGTTTCTTTTTCAATCTTTCATTATCATACTTCCCAAAACAGATTTTAAACCTGCAAAATTTTCTTTAAAGCTCTTTAGGAATTCTGTTGGGATAGAAACTAGAGGAAAACTAAAAAAACTTTTTAAAAAATCCGTTGCACACTTAGGCTGGGATCCTATGCATCATGAGTGAAGCTGCACTGCATAAGCAGGGATTTCTGCATTCTGATGAAGCCTTTTGTGCCCCTTAAAGTGTTGTCCCTGTGAGTCAGCAGAATTATTCCAGAATTATCATGGAAGAGTCAGTGAAAATTGTCCTCTCCCTTTCCTGCAAGCACAGGGATCTGCCACATGCAGAAGGGACACTTAGAATCCAAGGCTTGGTTGGCACATGCTTGCTCCTTTGAATAGCAGCCTGTCCTATACTGTATAGCCACAATACTTCCCTTGACAAACTAACACCTGCAATGATCCATCAAAACTAGAGATGTGAAGGCCCGGAAAACACCTGGAAAAATTCGGAAAAAACCTGGGGGTTTTCCATTTTTCCTCTGAAGCCTCCCCCCCCCAAAAAAAATTGGAAAAATTGAAAGAAGAAAAAATTATGGAACATTTTATTTTAACATGATGAATAAAATATTTTAAGACAAGGTGTTCAAATATTTTCCAAATCATTTCTAAAAAATATGTATGGTATCAGATTAATCTAATTTATGTGCACTGAGGACAAACAAGTCCTAGGTTACAAACTGAACTCTCCAATGCAAGAACAAGATGCATTTCTTCCTTTAGGAGGTGCTATTGTCACAAGAAAAGAAAAAGGTTTCAGTGATGTTTTTGCGTGTGGGTGGGTATACTGGCACTCAGGCTTCACTAGGCCTCAAAGCACTGGAAGAAAATATAGAGCAACAAAAAGGACCTGAAAGTATATAATTAATTTTAAAAGGTAAAAGTTTTCATTTATCTGATTCCAGAGAACTGAATCATTTAACTACATTAGTTTATTTTTATAACCTTTGTGCAAATAATAATTTAATTACTACTAATCTGGTTCTTTACTCCCCACCCACCCACAACCATAGATTAGTGTCTTCTTGCAAACTAACCATTAAATTATTTTTCTTTCTTCCTACTCCCCTCATGAAAATGGTGCGACCAACATCTAGCATATGGAGGCATTTTCACATTACGAGTTCTTCTGAGAAGAAAAATGTGATTTGCAAATATTGTCAGATGAAATATACATTTCCAAATGCTACCAGGATGACAAAACACATGTATGTAACAAGTGTCCTGTAGATATTAAAAATCCTTCATTAATATGCTAGTTGTGATAATTTCATGCCAAGTAAAATTGTCCATAGTCATATTTTATGTTTCTAAAGTAACAGAATGACTTTCAATCTTGGAAAAGAAAAAAGTGCAAATGTAGCATTTTTTTCAATTTTTCCAAAAATTTCCGTTTCCCCCCGAAAAAAAGGCAAAAAACTGGGGGGTTTTCCGAGCTTCAAAATTTCCGGAAATTTTACATCTCTAATCAAAACCAAGTGACAAATCCACCCTAATAACTTCAACCAAAAAACCTTAACTGTATGTCCCAATTTTAAAACAAAAAGGAATATCCTCCCTCTCCTGAAATTTAAGGTCTCAATGGGGGTTTTTTGTGCCTTGTATCAACTGGCACCAGTTCTTGACTTAAGATTCCCAAAACCATATAAACAAGCTTAAATAATGTATAAATTACATTCACTAAACATTTTAGAGGTATAGCTGGGTCAAAAATTGCTAGACATATGTATCACACCTCACTAGGGGGGAAAAAGCCAGAAGTCACATTTAAAACTAAGCAAAAACAGAAAAAGATAATGGAAGCCTTCTGTTACTATAACAAACACAGAGAAAGTGTCTCTGATATACATATCAACTGCACTTCTTTCTGCCATGTCTAGTTCTGTTTCCTTATAAATGGATTCAGCTCTGAGGCATATATAACACTGAAAACCAAAAGGTAGTCAGTCAGGAAGGCAAGGCAACCTCACTATGTCTGACATAGGCTTTGAAGTGACTACACAGGTCCCTCCAGTTAGAGGGAGCCTGTTAGCACACTCCTTTGCTGCAGCCACACCTGCCCTACTTGCTGACTGAGGTCTGTTCTCTTTCAATATGCCTGAACTCACACTAACAATGGACCGAGGTGAAATGGAGAGGGAGAAAATGTGAATAGGTGGCAGCAACAAAGTATAGGAGGCTAAAAGATTGAGCATTTGCCTTGTCTTGGTAACGCTGTCCTGGTAACTGTGACTAGATTAGTTCTTCTGCCTGTTACTTCACTCATGTTCACCACCACCATCCTGTTACCATGTTTGCTACTGCTACACGGATGTCCAGATCCAGTAGAGTACAATTAAAAACTGTATGAGCTGCTACAATAAACTGAGCAAAAGTGACATTCCCCACTCTGATAGTATCACAAAAGAAATCCTGAATTGCCTTATGGCTGGAACTGTAGAAGAGAATGAATTGTAGAAATACCACTTGTATTAATACCACAAGTTCTTCTCATAACTACAGTAGCTAATTTTCTATTGAAGGAATTTTATTCTTGATCTCTTTAAGTAACCTACCTAATCTTTATCATGTAGCTTAACACATACTGCAGCTTATTAATCACAAAGTAGCTTATTGCAACATGCTCTATCTTGCAAAATCAACCTGAAAAACATGCTTGCGCTGAACTCCACCTTTTACGGAGGAGTACTCCATTGGTTACACAAGATGTTCTTGGGGCAGTTTACAGTACAAGCAAGAAAGGTACTTACTAAGAGGAACTCTCCACCCAAGCCTGAAATGACAAACTGGCTGTTTATCAAGGCATACTTGCTTAAGATAGCAACTTCATGGAAACTGGAAGAAGCTTTATGCATGTTGGTGAAAATGAGAGATATAGCAAAAGGCTGCTTCAAAGTTTTTGCAACAAAAGCTCTAACAGGCCCTTCCTTAAATGAAAAGCAGTTCGCTTCTTCACGGTGGAAATTCCTGAACGTTTATTTCATATTTATATACTTTATACTGCTCTCAGTAAAGTAAAGCATACTTACATGTTTAAAACAGTTAACAGGAGCGGCTGTGAAACTATTGCTATTGATGTAGTTACCCCAGTTGAAACCTTCCACTGGAACAGATGCTAGAATGAGAGTTATTTTATTTAGCAAGGTATGCAAGTAAGTTGATATTTACAATATTTCCCAATATTGGTTTCTAGTCTGTTGGTCACAGAAAAGCTGGATCAGAAGAAACTTTCAAAGGATCTAGGAGGTAGCCTGCTCAGAGGCATAACCCACCACATTCAAAAACTAATCCATCTAACTAAAACAGATTTTCACCAATGCTATTAGAGACCAGGAGCAGAGAGCAGTACACAAAGTACAGATGACATCACAGCCCCTAGGAAATCATTAAATACAGTCACAGACAGTGTAGTATGGGAAAGACCATCCCTACAAACAAACCAATTTGATATGATAAAGTTACCTTTCCAATATTCAAATATAACTAAAAAGATGCAAGGAAGGACCAATCAGCTAAGCCTCTCATCCTTTTTATTTAGCATCCTTTATCCTTGGATCATCCCAATGTCCCACACAGCTGGAATTAATCCTACTGTTTCAAAGATGCCACCCAACCCTCAAAATATTTAGAGAAATCACCCTTGCTTAGCCCAAGTATCTGCAGATTATATATTTTAAAAGATCTTACAACTCTTTTGAAACTGATTCCACTCAGTTACAGATGTTACTATCGTTATGGTTCCTCAGATTCTTAATGCCCATGTTACCTGTTTTAGTCTTTGACTGATTCTGTACCGTTGCTTGGTATTGAGCATATGCAGCTAATTTAGCAACTAAAGGTTGTTTCTGTAGAACTTTAGCCTTCTTAGTTGGAGGTTTTCCCTAAAACAACAAGAGCTAAATAAGGTCCTTTTCACAAACACAATGTCATTCTGCTTAAAACATTTTTTTACTAACAACATTTCTCAGGAAGAAAAACACTTGTTTTAAACAGGCAAACCCCAAGTGCAAAGGAATTCTTACAAAAATATATATTTAAAAAGCAGACAGGCTGAGAATAGTGGTGTCCTACATTTATGGATTAAATCTATTTGCCTCTATCAGATCATTCATAAAATATCTAGCCAACAGCTTTTAGAGAAAGCACTCAAATCTATTACAATCACAAAACAGTTAATGGGAACACCACATGGGGGGAAGTATACAATGATTTCTATATAATAATCTGTGAAATTCTATCACAAGAAGCAATATGCCAGTAATATGATTCTGAAAAGGAATAGAATGATTAAAATCAAAGCCATCATGTCACGGTATAGGGTTTTCTTTAAAGTATCAGGTACAGAAAAGTATCTGAGGAATACAGCTTCAAGTCAAAATATAAAAAATAATGTTTTATTTTTGTTTGGGAATTATCCAGTGTGTTAGAAAACCTTTAATAACCAATCCTAATTATTCACACTCTGAATTAGGATTCAAGAGAGACCAGCAGAATTAGTCATCATGATCTTTTAAACAAATACTCTCAGATGAAACTGCATTAGTATTCTGCTGTTACAGAGGGACACTTAACACTGCAGGTGCAACTGGCCCACAGCGGCCAATTTAATCGTACATTCATTGTTCCAAGGGTAGCATAACGTACACATACACACTGCTTGATTCCTTGTACATAATCATAAATAGGACAAACATGACCCATAGGAAAATGTAATATGAACATCCCCATTGCCTCCTTTTGCTATTGCTCAAGAGCACTAACATATTTGGTTACTGAGCTGTAAAGCAACCCTCACATAAACTCAATAGAGGACTGAAAATGGTGGTTGTAGCGACTGGTCTCATATATCCTAGCATGCTGTGAAGGAGCATTTCTGGTAAAGCCTATAGAGGCCAACAGTGGCACCACTGGACATCAAATGGAGATGAACTCTGGGCAGACACTACAAGTGGAACAAGTGGATGAAAATGTTCCTCTCCCTTTATCATGAGGAATGATCAGTAAGAGAGTTTGACTTGTCATTCTTCAGAGAATGTGGTCAGAAATGAAGATTTACTTGACTCTCCTTCACAGAATGGAAGAACACCATTAAATTAAATGAGATTGTTACCCTCATTTGACTCCCTTCACTTGAATCCTCCTTCTGTTTGTTTCTGGTGGTCTTACATGTTTTGGGTAGAGTGCCAGACAGATCACACAAAATGGATTAGAGGCATTATTTGCAAGAGGGGGAAATGTGTTGCTGAAGCTTGGATGGGCCAGTAGAGAGAAAGACAGATGAAGCAAATGGTACACATCTTCTCCTCTGGTCCTTCTCTTGACCCTGGGACTCAAGTTACATTACTGGATTCCCAATAGTTTATTGTCAGGCTGGTCCTTAACTGTAATTCAGTACTCAATGAAAATATCAACCAAGCATGTATCACTAGTCCTGACAAGATCAAACACAATGTTCTCTGGCTGGTTACTTGATGCAGTTTCAGCATGAAGAAATTGAGTAGGAAGGTGGATTGACATGAAACATATTATCTTGTTCACTGGGAATCATAAGCCAACAAACTCTTTGCTAAGTGTATATATGTACTAGAGACTGAAAATCCTATATATATATAAATGGTAAGCCATGCTGGCGACAACTCATTTACTCTCCCATTGGCCACTGGGGAAGCTGCCTTGGCATCCTATTGGCCTGTCCCCCCAGCTCCTCCATTCTTACACCCCCACTTTTGACACGTTGCACTTTGGGAGCTGTAGTTCTCAGTGGCCTTACTGCAACCATAGCAAATGGAATTAGAACTACAACTCCCAAGTTGGAGCCCCAAGAGGCCGTGGGGCATTAATCAATTAGAGTGTTAAACTGGAAGCAACTTTGGAATTGAAAGGGGTTGGGGAGAAAGGGAAGGCCTGGACTGATCTCCAAACTACAGAGATCGGTCCCCATTACTCCTGAATTACAACTGATCTCCAAACTACAGAGATCAGTCCCCATGGAGAAAATGGTTGCTCTGGAGGGTGAGTTCTATGGCATTATGCCTCACTGAAGTCCTTCAACAAACCTGGCCCTCCCCTTAGTATTCTCAACCTCCAGTCTGCACCTGGAGATCTCCAGCTATTACAACTGATCTCCAGATGACAAAGATCAGTTATCCTGGAGAAAAGGGCTGCTTTGGGCAGTGGACTCTATGGCATTATACCCTACTGAGGTCCCTCCCCACCCCAAACCCTGCCCTCCCCAGGCTCTACCCCTCAAATCTATAGGTATTTCCCAACCCAGAGTTGGCAACTAGCTACAGAACTGATTTCCAGACCCACCACCACCAGACCCTTGGAACCCAGAAAACATGGTATAGAAGGAGGTGCTTTTCTACCTCAGCTGCCACTACATAGCCCAAAATCAACATAAGTCAGGGGTGGGGGGAAGCATACCTGTTACCATGTGACTCTCTTCCCATACTACCCACTTGGGGCAGCAAAATGAGACAGCCCTGCCTTATAGCTAAGCAGAAGGGAATGAAGGATTTCGAATGTAAGCCTGGATTTGCAAAGTTTTCTAACATTTCATGAGGCAACAGGGCCCAGCGTTTCCATGTAGGGATGAATAGCCGCTAACACAAACAGTTTTTCCAAAAAAACCCAATCCTGAATGAAAATGTAAAGTGTAATCATTCATAAAATCAATTGGCATGGCCATAGCATCTGTCTACACAGTCAGAGAAGTGTCAATTATATTTACTTTATATATTTCAACCCTGTTTAATTGCTTTCTTCCTCAGTTCAATGACATAAATACTTATTAGCATACCTTAAGCTTGCAATTTCAAACCTGCATCAGTGAACAGTGACAAGTTCACTCTGTGCATTTCCAAACAAGGCTCACTGGGGTTCCCAACCTCCTAATGGACCCTGGAAGTCTCCACGGAACCACTGCATTCGGCTGCCAACCGATATCACTTGCCCTACATACACATGCAACCTCAAGATACAGCCTCAGTGGTTTAATATCCCTAGCACTTCCCAGGGCAAAAAAAGACAGTTCGCACCAAGCAAACACACTGATGCTAAATGCTGAAAGGCCATAGCCAGGGCACTCACCTGAAGCCACTTTCTAGAGCCCATTGTATTTCTGCCCACAATGGGCCTTACTCCTAGTTCTATAAATATACTGCCTACCCCACATTTAACAGACTCTGAGTTTAAGGAGCATCTCATCCCTGGTTTTGTCAACCTCCTGGCTGCTAGTTCTGGATTACAATACCTATACTGATACCTCTCATCTGGAGTGGCTCAGGACTTCATGGCTGCTATGATAGTCATGGGGCTGTTCCAATGTGCTTTCAGCCTCCCATGCTCTACCAGGAAATCTTTCAAATTGGTATTTTGTTGTGAACATGAGGGTGCTCATCTTTGGATGGGGAGATTTTGTTTCCCTCATGATGAACAAATAATTACTTGGAGTCATGGGGCTTATTAACTTTTGCAAGTGGAGGGAGAGTGATTAAAAATGGTCTATCCCCAAAACTTGCTGATGCTTATGAACTTCCAGACTGTTCTTTGGCTAGCAACTCCCCATCTGGAAGGATGTCCTGTTAAGGCCCTTTGAGAATTCTAAAACTAGGTGTATCCCCACTGAAATATTTGTTCCAGATGTCTATTCTCATGATGTAGATATGAGGCTGCTCCTTGATTTTCTGAAACCTTGCTGAAGATGAAGCTGCTGGGATGGATGATTAGCCTTCTCCAGAGTTTTCTGCCACTTGCACTCTAGCATACAGTTTACAACCCATTTGAAGGCCTGTTACATGGTGGATCTGGCAGCAAAGAACTGTCACCAGTTTGCAAAACATTTTGCAGACTAGTTAACATGCTCAGTTCTGCTTCAACTCAGACACTGACTTAGTTCTGCACTCAATGTCAGCACCAGTTGCTTCACAGAAAGACACAGAAGAGGTAACTTGGAGATGTTCAGGCCACCATTTGTCCTAGGTGGCTGGTGACATCAAGCAATAATTTGACTGGCCAGGAAATGGTAAATCCAGCTCTTAAAGGAGGGTTATTTGCCAGCTGTCTTGGATTCTGTTAGTGCCTCCTTAAAAATTAATTCAACTCCACCAAGATAGTTAATTTTAGGTCTGCATCTAACTTACAATATTAGGCAAGGTTCTCGTCAAAGCAGCTGCTGGATAATTCCAAATGCTCTTGAATGAAGCCAACTATCCAGATCCATTTCAAACTGATTTTGGACTGAGATTCAGGATAGAAACTGCTTTGATGGATGACCTGAACTCAGAGAAAGACAGGGGTATATAGCCCTTTTGATTCTCCTGAAGCTCTCAGTGGCTTTCAATACACCAACCATGGAATTTTCTGGATTGCATATCACGATGGGAGTAAAAGTCACTGGTACTATTTCTTTACTTGGGTTCAGTAATGTTCTGGACAAGGGTAAACAAATTTAAACTCAATCCAAATGAACTTCTTTCTAAACAGAACTGCACTCTCCATGAAAGTCCAGTTCATAACTTGAGGGTAATTCACCCCCATCTTGCTTCATGCATAGTTAAATTGTAATGGATATGTCTGCACATTTATGCAACACCCATAGTGAAACAATTACATTGGCTACCTGCATATTTACAAGCCCATTAAAGATGCTAGTTTTGAACTATAAAGCCCTGTGCATCCTGGGATCCAGACCAGTCCTCCCCACAAATGAATGTATCAGGAATTTAAGATCTATTGATGAAGCCCAGCTTCAAGTTCCACCTTAGATTGAAGCCACATTGGTCTGTATAAGCAGCACAGGCTTCTGCCTTGATGCTCTGGAACTATGTCCCACAAACTGTTTGACTGCCTCTCTCATAGCATTCTGGAAATAGGTAAAGATCACTCTTTGTTCCTCTTTTTGAAACTAACCTTACTATGTATTTGTGGGTATTCATTTTATTCAAATTTGTTTTATTTGGCTATTTTGCAAATGACATTGTAAAGTAAAAATACAACTAATTTGGACGTGAGCTCCACTGAATTTAACAGATTTTGTTTCTGAGTATATATGCACAGGATTGGGCTGCAAAGCAATTTTTATTGCCATATTCAGTACTCAAATTTATAGAAGTTGAAATAGAAGATAAATTACAGAAGCTGAAATTTTCTGAGCAATAACACAGCTATATTCTCAGATGCTACAGAGGAAATGGAGTCTGAGCTAGCCACGACTATCCAAAAGAGAGATCTTGGGATTCATGGTAGACAGAACACTAAAAAAAGATAAACTCAGCATATAGAAGAGTTGAAGAAAAACAATAGAAGTTTACATAAAAGGGCAACCAAAATCATCAGGGGACTGAAGAAAGCTTAATTCACTGCTTTATCAGAAACACACAGCAGGCCATTGTCAGAAATCAAATGCTGGACTGAATGACCCTTTAGTCCAATCTAATCATTCTTATGTTCTTGGAATACTGTTACATTTAATTTAAAAATAGCTTTCTTTTAAAAAACAGGCATTTCTCTTGTACAAATGTCTTCATATGCTTATCTATGTAATAAAGAGAATAAAATTGTGACTGTACCGTTACCTGAAGTCTGGCCAGAATGCTGGCCTTCTTAGAGTTCGAAGAGTAACTTCTTGAGCAGGAAACACTGCAAAAACGCTTGGTTTTAGAATAAAAGGCATCTCTGACACCAACCATCCCGCACATCTCACAGGTAGCTAATGGGAAAGAGAACCAATATGCTAAAATCACATATAAAGACATTACATTTATTGTCAAGTAGTTAGGATTTTGCTACAGAGTTCACACAGAAGGCAGTCCCATTTAACTTTCTCAAGACCAAATTCAGCTAAAACCATGTATGTTGTTGTGTACACACACACCCTCTGAGAGCCAAATCAAACATTCATAACAGGTCTTGGTATGTTCTAGATGCATTCCTTTCTTGGTCTTCTTCCTTTTTTAATTTTATGAGAGATATCTGATCAAGGGATTCATATATCAGTGAGCTAGCGTGGTGTAGTAGTTTGCAGAGGTGTCAAACTTATTATGAGAACCTGACATAAATGTCACTATTTCGAGTCCGGCCATGTGTGCCATAAAATGTAATGCCAGGTACCAAACATATAAACTCTATAAAGGACACAGGAAAACCCAACTAACAATGCTATTTTTACTCAAAATACAAACAAAAGCAATCATTTCATAGAAATGAAAGCAATTGATTTACTAAGGAATCCACAAAACCCCCAATAAATATATTTAATCATATATAAGACTAGGTTTTTTCCAAAGGATACCATGAAAGGGGGAGTATCTTACATTTCCAAAAAAAATTGTTGCTTTTTGTATAAATAGCGCTTTTAGGAGATGAGTCATCTTCCTTGCAAGTAAATAAGGCAGTTTTGAAGTACCCCCCCATAACCCCAGCCTCAGCAGCCACCCATGGCTACGATCTGTCTCTCGCTCTTAGTTTTCTCTCTTCCCTGTCCTACCTCTGAGGATCTCAAGGAGGCACACCAGACTTCCTTCTCCACAGCCCCATCCTCACCACCAACCCCTTGAGGTAGTCCAAATTGAGCAACTGTCCCCAAGTGACCCAGATGACAGATTCCTGGATCAGGAGGAGGGGGGTCTCAACCTGGCTCTCCCAGATCCCCCCACCGCCAGTTCTTATCCCTCCTGCATATCCCACAGAAACAGAGGGGCTGAGGGGAAGCCATGATGGAGAGGCTGTTTCCAAAACCTCCAAGGGGTGCATTTTTCCTCTAATGACCCCTTTTCCTTCATGGGCTGACAATAGGTCTGGGGAAGAATGCAGGTCTCCACCACCCCTCCCTGATACTCATTCTGCCTCCTTGTTGAGACATGTAGCAGCGACAGTGGTGCCCCTTTTCCCCTTCATTCTTCCACTCGCTTCCGAGTCTTGGACATCTTTCCCCTCAGAGCGGCACACACAAGACAGCCTAGTTGCTTCCCAATCCACATACCAGCCCTCCTCCTCCTCTCTCCCCTTTTGTCCCTGTCCCTTCATCGGCAAATCACCATTCTGCATGGCTGCTCTTGCTGACCCCCCTCACAGTAACCATTTGGTGCAGTGGTGGCAGCACTGGCTGTTCAGCTCCATCCCTCCATGTAGTGGCTTTGTAAATCCTCGCTGTGCTGCAGTTGGAGGAGGCAAGAGGGTGAAAACACCACACCTCCTCTTTCTCCGCCTTTGCTGCCATTCCCCCACACTATTTTTACCTCAGTTTCTCAGTCCTGCCCCCAAGCAGTTTGCTTTCTATTTCTTAACAGCTTAATTACTTAACACTCACCTCATCAGGTGCTCCTGCTCTCCTGCTCCCCCCCAGCAGCCTCCTATCTTCCCTCCCTCGCAACAGTTGCTTGCAGGCCAGATAAGTGCCCTGGATGGGCCAGTTCCAGCCCCCAGGCTGTATGTTTGACACTCCTGGGTTAGAGTGTCAAATTACAGGCTTGGCCACTCAGGTTAAAACCCCCACTTTCACCATGTGTGGCTCTCCTCTTGTCCAGTCCCAGCCAGCCATCTCTCAGCCATCTTGCTGAAAGCCACAAGCTCCTCCCTGAGGCCTTAGAATGGGAAAAAGGCAGTTGCTTCACATTCATCTCTTCTCCAGGCAGCAGTTCACATTCATAGAATCACAGAGTTGGAAGGGACTTCCAGGGTCATCTAGTCCAACCACCTGCACAAGGCAGGAAGTTCACAAATACCTCCCCCTCCACACCTGCAGTGACTGCTGTTCCACACCCAGAAGATGACAAAAAACAATCTGAGCCCAGTTCTCCTCCCTAGCAAACATCAAGAGCCCCTGTCATCTCCACCCCTCTCTGGCTGTCGCCCAATCTCAGGCCAGGTCCCGTCCTTGCTGGGACCTTGGGCAATTCAAGGCATAGGCGACCCCCTCACCTTCATAAACTCTCCGCATCACCTGCCCCTGCCCCTCCCACCTCCCTCCAACTCTGGCTTCTCCTCAAAGCCAGGGCAGAAGTCCAATGGGAGTAGACTACTGGGCCTTAGGGTAAGGACCCAGCTGGGCAGCCACCCAACTCACCTCCACCTCTGGCAGAGACCTCCCCAGCATGCAGGAAGGCTTCCTAGTTTTTCGCAGCTGCGGCATTTGCCACCAGCCTGGTGTCTCCAAGGAGGCCCAGACCAGCTGCTTTCTCAGTGACAGCTGCTCTGGGCATGCAGGGCTGGCCCGTGTCCAGTGCACCTGTCTTGTCTCTGGCATCAGGGATTCTAGCAGAGCTGCAGCTGACGACAGTACAGGTGGTAATGGGGGGGGGGTTCTGGCAGCGCAAGTGGGGGAGTGGACCCCAGTCTGGTGCTATCTCTTGACACCATGGAAGCTTCCTAGGTGATCTTGCATCAGTCACACACTCTCTGCCTAATCTCCCTCACAGGGCTTTTGTGTAAGGATAAAAGGGAGAAGAATGGAGTAACTGCTTTGGGTCTCCACTGGGGATAGAGGCAATGTATAAATGAAGGAGATTTTTAAAATGCCACTTGCAAAAAAGCCTTTGTACAAGGCCACATACAGATTTGGGTCTTCAGAACAGCTTTAATTCTCTGGACGTAACAAGAACATACTCATTCTCAGTTTTGTGATGCACGTTATCATGCTTGCGGTATGCTCATAATGCTAAATAAAGCATGTCCCTACCAAAAAATAGTGCAAGATCTGGAGATGACTTTCATATTGTTTTTTATTATGCTGTTAGTTTGCCTGACTTAAGTAGTTCAATGACAACGGTTTACAGTCTAGTCAATACTTTGATCTGTTGCATTCTTGCCCTGCTCCTACTTTACATAGCACTTTCTCCATGACTTGTAGGCAGTAAGCACAGTTTTAAAATGTCTAAGATAAAAGCAACCTGTTTAAGCCATAATAGGATTCAATCAATGTGTTATATTTTGTGCTAGAATGTCTTTAAAAGCCCAAGAGTTCTAGCAAGTAGTATTCAGCTACAAAACACGTCTCTCAACCTTCAACAACTGTATGGCACTTTATCATTCAGATTCCTGAGATAAAGTAGCTCCTCTGCTTCCATATCTTACTTTATTCCTCTTTTTCCTTTCAAACTGGTATCTTACCCAATGGTGTATCAGTTTTGGAGTTCTTTTTCTGTGTGAACATGCATGTGTGTGATAAAGACAGTGTATTGTGACTATGGAAGATTATAGCAGAAGCACTGGACAACCTAGTTTTGGAGAGGCAAGTATGACCCATCACAAAATTTCTGTGTTCTACAACTCCCCCCATCTCCCATTTTCTAAAAGTAACTTTAAAGCAACAAAATTCCTCTTGAATTATCCTAAAGCTGTATTTAGGTATTAAAGTTCATTACGTAAAAACGAGTACATTAAAAGCAGTTTCCTACTATTTTACACATACTTTTATTGCTAACATGAACACATGGAGCTGCCTGATACTGAACTAAACCATTGGTCCATCAAGGTCAGTACTACCTACTCAGACTGGTAGTGACTCTCTCCAGGGCTTCAAGGTGAGGTCCTTCGCATTGCCTGCTACATGATCCTTTTTAACTGGACATGATGGGACTAAACCTAGGACCTTCTTCATGTCCAGCAGAATTAAAAACTCATTAAAAACATTTTATTTGTAATTTAACAGCAACAAGAGATCTTCCAGCAGAGCATATAGAGAATGACAGGGGCATCAACCTTTGACTCTAACATACCTGTAGAATGAAGGAACTCAGAAATATTCCAAGACAGTTGTGTGTCATTCAACTGAACTTTCAGCTGGAAAAATCTACTAAGTTTTTGTGCTCACCCATGCCAGATTTGCCATCGGGATATGTGTAGACCTGCCCATTGTTCTTGATAATTGGGAGACTGGAGGGTAAAGGAGCAACTTCCTCTTCACTCTCATCAGAGCTGGAGCTACTACTGGTATCCTCACTGCAGCTATCATAACCATCAAACATCCCAAATGAGTCACGTCTTTTCCTCTCTGACCGTGAAGAGTGTTCAGTCTAAAACACAAGAGAAATTAAAAATACTGAAGTCACTAAAGATATGAGAACAATTTCAGCATCTGAACAAGTTTTCATGAAGTGTACATTATACAGTACAATTCTATTTACACAGATAAATGAGAGACCCCTAAAACATTTAGAGAATCAGAAGATGACAATATTAACCAATGTACGTTTCCCCCCAAAATTCAAGCTTATCACCTGCTGATATGCCTAAAAATATTTAAATATTTAAACACTATCCACTCTGGATAACCAGAAGGTAACAACCAGAAGGTAAAAAATATTATCTTGTTCAGATTTCTGAACTTCTGGGGGGGAAAATGAAAATAAAGCTACCGCTGGAGTTTACCCAAAAATAAAGTTAGCATCTTATCAACCCACACTGAGCTTCATTCAGAAAACCAAGAATCTTTCTAGTTACCAGCAATAACAGAACCAGAGAAGTCATAACCAGGTATGCATCACTGCTATTCTTTGTAGTGTCTACAGTGTTTTTTTGCTGTCCATTGAATTTAGGCTGTCCCCTCATATGCTTCCCTTCACATACTTTCAATGTTTGAAGCAGACTAGTCTCCTCAAGCAGTGATCTGCCATGGCTACTGACAAACAGAATGAAACATGTCAGCATCACAGTAGTTTAGAATTGTATGTGTATGCCTTCATTATGCACTGGAACAACAATACATCACAAAATTCCTATAACTAAAGTAATATCCTTTGCACAGTGCAAGTCAAATGACACATTTTATGTCAAAATAATACATCATGAAAAAGACTTCAGTTAAGCATACTGACAAAGAGGCAATGAAAATGGACCCTCTGTGTCCTTACAGCAACTAAAAGACTTGTATTATAATACTGGATAGATAAATGTCCACCTCCAGTAAATCAATGGATAGAGGACCTTAGAACTCTATCAATATTTGAATGAATGGCATATAGATGACAATTGTGTATGGACTTTTAAAAAAGATATTTGGAAACCTTTTATAGAAACTTATCCGTAGATCTGTCACCACTGTTGTATTTTTTTGTCCTATGTATAGCTTTTTCTTGTTCTTTTTAAAATTGTTTAATTGCTAGATTTTGAGGCTTCCTTGTTCTTTTTTTTAAAGAAAGAAATGTTTAAAAAGACAAAAGAGGCACTGACCATTGTTTTACAGTTAGAGGAAATGGTTTTGGACAACTGAAACATAAACAAGGACACAATCCTGAATCCCTATTAAACTGTAAACCTTTACTCCCTTTCCTCTACTATCCAACCTTGTCAGGATTCAGTTTGTTAAACATCATCAGCTCCCCAAAGCATTCCTTCAACTATTTAAAGGGATCACTGCTGCTCCTGAAACTGTTGCAGAAGAAAAGTATTTCTGGTCATCATCTATTTACTGAAGACACAAACTGCAACATGTAAGACAATCTTATTTCAAAGCACATCATGTAAATCCTGAAATGTATTAGGGATAAGATGGACACCTATAGTACCCCACATGATAGTTTGAGTGGGGTACAGCAGGTACACCACCACCTTCTGATACCAGTTAGACAGGAGAAGAGGCACTGCAAAACAACAATTCCGACTCTGTGAGACAGATGGTCCACCATCTCAAACGATCCACTCTATTAAAAAAGAAGGCCAAATGCTATCATTCTTCCTAAGGCATGCTTTTCCCACCTGAAGAATACCTTAAGTAGTTTGATGCTCAACATGAGAAAAGGAGGGTGAAACACTTTTGTCCTGGCTGAAGGGGGAAATTAGACAAATGAGTTTAGGAGATTTCTCACAAAATGACCAAGTACATGTTTTTAATTTATACATCTTTTTCAAGACATGTTGCAGAACAAAGACAAAATCTGCATGTCTGGACAGCCACAGTCACAATACAAACTTATGCCCATGCGTATAGTAGTCCTATAGTTGTTAGATACATTATATTTCTGTGTTGCGGATTCAAATAACGATTCCTACAACTTATTTGTGATAATCATACATTAAGATGTTATTTAGACATACTAAAATTTCTACCAATTTTTGCCACTACATAAATTGGTAAGTTGAGAGAGAAACTGACTTAATGGCAAAAGAGAGAATCCTGTGGTACCTTTAAGACTAATACGTTATTTCATTATTAAAATATTTATGTCCTAACTTTCCTCATGACTCAAGATAACTTAGAAATTATAGTAAAGACATCATAATGTAAAGCCAACAAAATAAAACTCCAAATAACTCCCCCCTATCCTGAAACAGATACCTTAAGTTTATACTCCATTAAAAAACGTGGAAAATAAAATAGCCTTGCAGTGCCTCCTAAAAAGTTCTCAACATGGTAACCCCCAAAGCCACTTCAGGAAGCTTGTTCCACAAAGGGAGCTACACTGCAGAAGGGTCTGGCTGGTGCCAGGTGACCTATCTACAGTGGGGAGAAGCCAGGAGATAGCAGCCTGAGGACCATGGTTGGCACACGTTACTTTTTATTTATTTATATCATTTATTAGCTACTTTTCTACCATATAGGAACTCAAGAAAGCTTAAAATGTAAATAATAAAATCAGGAACCAAAAGGTTGAGCCACTAGAAAATAAAATAAAATGCAAATATTTATTACACAATGCACAGAATTTTAGGATTAAAAATGACATACATGGGATACCATTAAAAACTCAGTTCATAATATACAGCAACAAGGTGAAGTTGCACATCCAATAACAAAGAATCACAATGAATCATAATATTGACAAAAAATAAAAAGTGAAGCTCCTAGCAATGGTTTTAAATCAATTCTGTATATACCTGGTCTCTGGTTTATGCATGAACACGCAGTGGGAATTGAATTATGGTGCATGACAGAATGGTGGTTCCTAGTGACTCTCTCTGATGAGTGAGGGCTCTTCAATATATACAGAATTGTTTTAAAACCATTGCTAGGAGCTTCACTTTTTTAGTGATGCATACACAACTTGCTGGGCATGAAAAATATATTTTATATTTATATTGTTATAATTTTACGTATGTGTTACTACAATTCTCATTTCTGAAGAAGGCCCTTTGGGCTGAAACGCATTGGGTCCTTTGATTAATATACATGAGTTACCATCTTTGTGATTCTTTGTTATTGGACGTTCAACTTCACCTCGTTGCTTTATATTATGAACTGAGTTTTTAACGGTATCCCATATATGTTATTTTTAATCCTAAGATTCTGTGTATTGTGTAATAAATATTTGCATTTTATTTTATTTTCTCGTAGCTCAAACATTTCATTCCTGACTTGACGTTCAGGTTGGGCCCCCCCCCTCATCTTTCTCTAAATACCTTAAAATAAATAAAATACATAAAAACCCCTAGCTAAAATAAATAATTTAAATCTGTCAATAGGCAGAAGAACCAAATGCCATCATGAATAAAATTGTCTTCAGTTGTCTCCTAAAGATCAAGAGTGAGCAAGTCAGGTGCACCTCCTTGGGGAAGTTGTTCCATAAACGTGAACCTGCCACTGAAAAGCCCCTCTCCTGTATACCCACCAGACAAGCTTCTTTGGTTGATGGGCCAGTCAAGGGGGCCTCTCCTTGTGATCTTAGTTCCAGAAAATCAATCTCCTCCCATACGTATATATGGGAGGAAACAGTCCTTCAGATATATGGGTCCCAAGAAGGGCTTTAAAAGTCACAACCAACACCCTGAATTGGACTTTGAAGCAAACTATTCTAAGATGGACAAGATATATTCCCACAAGCCTGCCCAACATTAACCAGGTTACTATATTCTGAACCAGCTGAAATTTCCAGGGTAGCCCAACATAGAGTGTGTTAGGTAAAGGTAAAGGTTTCCCTTCCTCGAAAGCCAGTCAGATCCGACTCCAGGGGTGTGGTGCTCATCTCTGTTTCCAAGCCGAAGAGCCAGCACTGTCCAAAGACGTTTCCGCGGTCATGCGGCCGACAAGACTAGAAGCCGAGGTGCATGGAACGCTGTTACCTTCCCTATTTATCTACTTGCAATGTCTTGCTTTCGAACTACTAGTTTGGCAGGAGCTGGGGCCAGAGACAGGAGCTCACTCCGTCATGCAGCACTTGGGTCTCGAACTGCCAAACTAAGAAAGGTGAGAGTTGGCTCTCAGATGATGATGACAGAAAGCCTCTAAACCAACCTGTTCTTGGCCACTAAACCAACTCAACAGCAGCGATTGGGCCATGAGCACCCACAAGCTCTTAACCTCCTCTGCAAATACAAACCCCACTCCATCCACTACAAGTAATCCCTTAATCAGCTTTTCTGACCAGCATCAGCTCTGTCTTCAGTTTGTTCTGCCTTAGCCACCCAACCACAGACTCAATGCAGTGCTCAGAGCCATGAGGGACACATCTGGAGACTTGGGTAAAGAAATGTAGAGGGGAGTGTCATCTGGATATTGATGGCATATGACCCTGAGCTCCAAGTGAACTCATTTAGTGGCCTCATAAATGTTGAACAGCACAGGCAAGAAAATATAACCCTATGATATTGACAGGACAAATCCCCATTGATGGACCTCTTGATGGCACCTGGTATTTTTGGCCACTGTGTGACAGAGTTCTGTTGGACTGGAAGGGCCACTGGCCTGATCCAACACTGGCTTCTCTTATGTTCTTATCCACAAGACAGAATTATGATGTAAGGTTTTGTGTGGACCACCAAGCATTTTGTTAAATGCAGTTAAGTTGCCAAAGGACTCTTCCTTGTTGGGCTGCTACAGATTAACAGTGCAATCCTCAGCAGAATTATACCCTTCTAAGTCCACTGAAACCAATGAGTTTAGAAGGGCAACTCTATTTAGGATTGCAGTGTAATACAGCTACCTCTCTGCACCAGTTACCCAGGGTTATATTTGTATGACATTATTTGGAACCACATGGACCTGATATTTTCCTTTCCTTAAAGCTCAAAGTTTCACAAATCTAACAAGCATCTTTAAGCCACATAAATGTATTTGCAGAAGGAGAAAAGTTGTCTATTGTCTATTCTGGTGCATATGGGAAAATAAGGCCCTTTTCCAAAGGTGCTTGCAATCTCAAATTGAACAGGATAAAAAAGTTAGACAAAACAGACAAGGGGGGAACTGCTGTTCCAAACATTATCCCTTATAGGATTATGCAACTGTAGAGGTACATAAAAAAGTTCACATCAACTGCATCATGGGGTTATCCATTTCGATCTGCTAGCCTTGAACTACAACAGCAATATAAGCAAGAGTGCTAGCAAATATTATGCATGGTATGTTGCACTAGCACAGATTTCATACTGACCAAAAAGCTTTAAGGTTCCACATAAAAAACCTGTTCTCCACTGCTGTCCTACCTCTTTCCTGCAGAATTTTGTTCAATGACAAAAGTGGGCAATGACAATCATTTTTAATGTAGCCTCACCAACCATTTATATCATGAAGCTGGAAGAACCCAGAGTTAGGTTCTGCATATCAGAGTTCTGCATGTCACAGAGGAGACTTCAACCTCCATCTGTACCTCCAGATCTACTAATTCCCCAAATTGCAGATCTGTTCCATGATCTACCGACAGCAGCTCCATCTTATCTGGAATGAACTTCAGTTTATTGGCCCTCATCCAGCTTATTACCATTTCCTGGCAGTGACACTGGTGAAAGAAAGCAAGCTGGGTGTCATCTACACAATGACACCTCACTCCAAATCCCCAGGTACTTTCTCCCCACAATTTTATGCAAATTTTAAAAAGCGCAGGGAACAGAACTAAACTCTGCAAAACCCTAAAGCACAAATCTGTGGTGTTGCAAAGCTAATTTCCGGTACTACCTTCTGGTACTGACCAGCAAGACAGGAACTGCAACACTGAAGCATGGTGCCACCTACATCCACCTTGACCACGTGGTCCTGAAGAATGCCATAGCTGATGGTATCAAAAGTTGCTGAAAAGATCCAGGACAATCAACAGCATTACACTCATGTCTCTCTCTGGGTGAAGACTGTCTATCAGAGCCACCAAGGCAGTTTCAGTTCCACAGTCAGTACCCAATCAAAATGGGTCTGTTCCATCCAAGAAGCTTGGAGTTCCCTAGCCACTACTTGCTCATATACCTTTCCTAAAATGCGGGTATTTGCTGCTGTGCAGTACTTAGTAATGGTCATCTGGCTCAAAGGACAACTTCCACTGGGTTTGTTATGATGCTGGAAAGTACAAACAGATTTTAAATACAACTCCTTTTTAATACTCCAGGATGAGTTCAATACATAATAGTAATGGTTATGGCCAAATTAACAGAGCAAATAGATTGATACAAGTGACAATGGCAGAAAGGCATGTTCCTGAGACAATTACAGCAGAAAGGTAGGGCATGGCCAAGCCATGTACAATTTGAACACTTCTCTGGAGCCTTGATAAAGTTAGACATCCACAAAAATCAAAGCTACACTATCCCAAATATTTTAACTATTTGTCAATCTCTTCCATAGCAAAACCAAACATTTTAAATAGCACCCAAGACTGACATTTAGCAAACTGCTTTAGAAAGGCTGCATGTAACAAAGTTCAGTGCATGAACCAAATTCAGCACTAAAAATCTCATTAGCAAACAAAATACAGAAAGGGTGCTGCTGCATTACATGCATTTATGTACATATCTTGCAGTCTCTCTTTAAATGTTGGGGGGTTACTTTAATTTTAAATGGTCTTTCTGCATAACCTGTTCAAAGCATTTTTAAATGAACCCAGTCAAGCATGACATATGAGAAATCTACAGCATTCATTTTACTCCTGGATGTTTGCAAGGACCAAAGCTGGTCGCAGAGATCTCCACCATAAGTTTTAGGGAGAGAATAGGAAAGATCATCGAGTAACAATGAGGAGAAGAAGAAAACTAGGTAAGCAACAATAACATAGTCGTAAATTTCCCCTTCTCCTAATAACTAGATTTTGAAACACGTTTCTCTACAATATTGCAAAGCATTTCCTCTGCAGTCTCCAAACTCTACTTTCTACTTACAAAGCCGGCACAACAGCAACAAAAGACCCTGAGAAGACATTACCGGTTTAGTGGAATTCTGCGCATCCTCTTGTGAAGCGTTGTGTGAGGTTTGTTTAAGGTTTTGTGAAAAGTAAAAGCAGCAGAAATACTTCTGCACGCCCACCCTGCACACGCTACCTTTTTGTGTACAAACTATAACAGGGCACAAAATTGAGGAGTACAGCAAAAGAAGCTCATCGACCAAGAAACTAGGAGGTCCTAGCACTGTCCACGAAATAACTCAGTGCGAGGAACAAACAGACAGATCACACAAAAAGGAAGCTTGGAATCACGTCAGAGAAAAGCATTAACGATAGTTCCCCTCATGCAAACACAAAACAGGAGAACGTTTACCTGTCTCCACCACTTTTCATATGCTACAGCGGCAAAACTGGGGAAGGGATGGAGAGAAAGGAGGAAAGACATCATCGCTAGTTAAACTAAATACCCTTTACTACTTAAACATCTCACTTGGCGATCGCTGCTTTTGTGGAACTCACCTTCAGGCCAACATGCCAGCCAACTTCCCTCCCCCTCTGAAGACAGAAGAGAGCTCAAGACCCATCCTAGTCTCTCAGCCCAAGCGCGAAGCAGCCGAGCCCTCTGCAGCATAAAAGCGTCCCAGGTCAGGCAGTCGGGCCAATCCCCCCCCCCCCCCAGTTATTACAACAACAACAACAACAACAGCAGCAGCAGCAGCAGCAGCAGCAGCAGCAGCAGCTTCTTCTTCTTCTTCCTCCTCCTCCCCCCCCTTCCCCGAGGGGAGTTACTCCGCTCTACTCACCAGGTCCTTTGTGTTTTCCATCAGGCCCTCATGGGCAGGGGATGCCTCCTACTGCTGCGGCTGCTGCTCTCCTCCCCCTCCCACCCTCTTGGCTCAGCCCCCTCCCCCAGGCTCGCCCCCTTCCCTTGCTGAGGGGCAGGGCCAGGTTGGAGGAGGAAGAAAGTTCAGCCTCTCACTTTAATGAGGGAGAGAAAAGACATTCAACTCCTAGCCTCAGAATATCAACAATATTAGCATATCCGCACTGCGCACGCGCATACCGCCTCCGCCCACGGCGCGTTTTCATTGGCTTCTTCACTGTTTAGATCGTCCTCGCTCGCCGTACGGGGGTGGTTAGCTAGAATTATGATGCGGAAAAAGAGGCGCTAGAACTCGGGGGGGGGGGTCAAAGGGGCGGTTGTTTTTTAAAAAAGTTGCCGTGATTGGTTCGACTCTTTGGACTCAACCGGTTAGGATAATTTTTCTGTTGTTTACGTTCGCTGAAACCAAGGTGTATTTAGAAGTGTGTGTCGCTATGGGAAAACAGATCCATTTTCACCCCCACAACGTGAACGATGGAACAGTCCATCAAGAGAGCTGCTCTTATAAGGGGGAAAAATAAATCGAAAAACTGGGTCATGTGAAAGGGAGGCGGGGCTGAAATGGGGTCACTTTAGGAATACATCTCGACAAAGACGCAGTAAGGCCATAGAGGTAGAAAAGGTGCGCATTAGACGTTGTCTTCATTTCCCGGATTCGTTTAAGACAGAAAAAAATAGGTGAAACACTCTCAGAGCTCTATGGCACCCTTTCCTAGTTTTCAACATGGATTGCTCCACACGTTTATTTTTAAACCAGAAGATCCATGTTTCCCTTCCGCTCGTCCCCCGCCTTGGGCAGGGCGAGTCTGTGTATCTCTATGGTCATTCGTGTGAAGACGGGTTCTGGGTCACGTGAAGGGAGAAGTAGAGGACAACTTGTTCCGGTTCCGCTTGGGAGTTCGTAGGCGAAGAAAGCATGGAAGTGGTTGACGCTGCTCGCTGCATCTTGCCGGCGAGGCGAAAGCGAGCGCGAAAAGAGTGGCGCGAAGACGATGCGGCTCGCGGCGCTGTTAGCGAGGGTGACAGCCTCTGGGCATCTGAAAATCCGATGGACAAATCTCGCCGATCTCGGCACTTGGCGCTTCTGGCAGAGAAGTCTGCAGCGGACCGTGGCCTGGAGGAGTTGGTGTTCGGGGACACTACTGAGGAGGGAGAAGACCTGCTAAGGCGGCTGCAAGGCCGCCCCTCTGCGCAGGTATTTGGTGGGCTCAGTTTGCCTCGCAGTCACCAGGGAATGGGGTGGTACCTGCATACTTTTAACAGCCGAGAGTGGCAAGCAGGGGTTCAACGAGTTACCCTTTCTTTGGGCGAGGAGATGCAGGGGAGGTGCCGAAGGTTTGGACCTGGGTTATTGAGTTTGTGTATGTGTATCATGTAGATAAGAAACTTTTGGCCAGCCTGAAAAATCAGCAGTGGCTGAACATAGCCTAACTCAAATAGGACACAGCATTTTGTTCCAAGACACTGAAAGACTGGACAGCACTTCCAATTACCATGTCAGATTACACAGGGAAGCCATTGAAATTCATAAACATAAACACAATTTCATCAGGAAAGAAGAGAGTTTAAAAATAAATAGGCCATGGTTTCCTGTCCTGAAAAACACAAAATGCTTGACAGCTGGCAATAGTACTACAGATAAGAGTTTCAATAGCCATTCCATACCTCCTCAGGAAACAATCCATAGACAAAAGAACCTCCTCAGGAAAGCTCCATTAGCATGTTAATAGTCTGGAGAACTACACTAGATAATTGACTCAGACCTACCCCACCTTCCAGGGTAGAAATAAATTAGTTGCCTATCACTTTTCTGATCACCTTGACACAGAGAGTATTCCATCTTTCTGTGTTATACCTCTGAGGATGCCAGTCACAGCTACTGGCAAAACATCAGGCCCTACAATGCCAAGACCATGGCCACACAACCTGGAAAATCTACAGCAACTAATAAACTTTGGTCTGCTTAAAAATGTTAAAAAAAAAATGTCAGAGGTTATATGTTTTAGCACAGGGACTCATATTTGTCAATTGTCAGAGGTTTCAGAATACATGTTGTTAAGTGGGAAGCTGTTCAATCTTTTAAAATGTACTTTATATATGTATATCTTTTATAGCGTGGTGAAGCGGTTAGTGGGAACCTACTGGAAGAGGAGTCTTGTGATTCAGAAACTGACAATGAAACAGACAACTTTATACTATCCAAAAAACCAGCATGGGTGGATGAGGATGATGAAGTTGAGGAAGTGTAAGACAAATTTGTAATACATTTCATTGTGAATAGAGAAAGATTATCTAATGCAGTTCTAACCAAGTATCATTGATTTGAATGAGACATGCTAAGTTAACAAGTTTGAGATTGTGATCTAGTTAACATCTTAAATTTGCCGTTTTAATTTGTTATTATTGCTGCATGATTTTGTTAACTTGTATATTAACACTTTTAAAAATAGTTGTTTGGCAGCTCTCTAAGACTCTGGAAATTACTGGAACTTTGCTGCTAAGAGGAAAAGGTGTAGTCCCCCCCCCCAATGAAATTAATTGAAACTTAGGTAGCTGTTTAACAACATAATCCAATGTATGGTAAAATCTAACATGCTCACTTACCTTAACTCTTAAACTGATTGGCTGAATGGTTTTGGAAAATTTTTGTAAATTTAGCATATGACTTAATTTTCCTAGAATTGACATGACTCATCGATATAGGAAAAATATGATGAAAAGTGATGCAGAAAGAAAACTTACTAAGGAGAAGCTTCAGAGAAGACTTCAAGAAGAGTAAGTTTTAGTAATAATATGCAGGAGGGTGAAATCTTGGGAACCTCTTTTACATGAAGTATGGGGTCCAATATTTGGTTAAATACAAAAGTTATGTGGTCTTTTCTTATAAATTGGCGTACCCTGTGTTCTCCTCTGACTGGCAACATGTACATTAATTCACACTTGAGGATTTTTCAACCTGAATTTACTTATGCAATATAAAATCCCAAGACTACACAGTTATTTTAGTATGGTAATACAAGTGTCTTCTACCATGAAATCTAATTTAAGGAGAAAAGAAATTTCTGAAAGAAGTGTGATGCAAAAATGACCTGGTGAGCAATTTTTTTTTAAATTGAAGAACTGAATTATAAGATTACGATTTGAGCTAGTAATATATACATACTTCTTACATCACAATTTCTTCTTTTGTTTTTTTGATAGATGTACATATACATTTTAATTGCTGTAATAATCTACAGTGAAAGCTTCTTTTCTTTCTTCTATCTCTTCAGTTCTTTTGTCTTCTCAGTATAAACCTATACTGCATTTTAAGTATTTTAAGTGAAAGTTTTCAATTAACCACAAAATTAAAACAAAATACACAGGCTCCAAACCAATCATAGTACTTCTTTATTCTTTTTTGAACCTGAGTTCAGACCAAGGGAGGCCCATGGGCTGAAAGGACTTAACCTTTCACCCAAGGACTGTTGAAAGGAGGGCACATACCAGCACTTGCCACTACCCAGTTGCCCTATTTCAGATATAACAAGGGCAGTTCGTAGAGAAAAACATGAATGCTTGTTTAAAAGGAGTCTATATGTTCATCCAGCTCTTCTCGGTCTTCAGAACGATAGGTTCTGGTTGCCTTAAACGGAGTGGGAGGTGATCTTGCTTTCCTTTTGTTGTCCGTCTTCTCCAGTAGTTCACTTGGTGATTTATTTAAAACAGCCAGCAACTGCGCTCCAGGTGCCTGCTCAAAAACTGTATAAATCATCTGCTTATATTCCACACAGAGTTTGCCTGTGTTCAGCCAATGATACTTGATGTCTAACTCCCGGAGTTTAGTTGTAATTGGTTTCAGCTCCCTTCTTATCTTGAGGAATTCTGGTGGAAGATCAGGAAACACCTGTATCTTTACGTCTTGATATTCCAAACCATTTTTTTCCTTTGCCTGTGTTAATATCCATTGTGTGGTTCTGAAGTCCTTGAAAACTACAACAATATCTCTATAATAAACTGAAGTGTTTGCTGTTTCCTCTTGTTGTCTCCCCACCCGGTAAGCCTTTTGAATTAAAGGAACCATTCCTTCTTCCAGATTTAAAATGCCAACCAGCCAATTAGCAATAAAAAATTTTGGTTCTGTTCCTTCTTAGACATTTGGTTTAAATCCTCTGAATTTCAGATGCGGCTCATGGGAACAATAATCCAAAGAAAGAATGCTTTCTCTATCTCATAAATCAGGGGAGTTGCAGGCAGTTTGTTTCTCCAACACGGGTAACTTCTTTAAAGCATTATCAGCTGTTTGCTTTGTTTGCTTAAACTGGTCTTCTAATTCATCCATATGCTGGAATGCTAGTTTTAGCATTTCCACAATGTCCGTTCTTAACTCTTGTCGTTGTTTAGCCAAGGCTTCTAAAAGAAAATTTGTTGTAAGTGTAGTCCCCTCCGTATCAGTATTTCCTAAGTCCATTGTGGAGGAGGTTCCAGCTTTGGCTTCTGTCAAAGAAGGTATGTTATCCATTTTTTGTTTTGCCTTCTGCTTCCCCATCTTATCTTGCCTCGGAGGCATGTTTTCAGAATCTCAAATAAATTCAAAAGGGTTGAAAATAATTGTGCGAACAGACAGCGAGCTGCGGGTAATGGCTACCAACCACCACTGATCGTAGCCCACCCCCCACCCCCCCGTGTGCAAATGTATGCTGAAATGATGCTAGTGTACCTGTATGTATATGCACTGTGCAAGAATTTTTATATAATTTCTCAGAATGGAAGATTTGGGGGATGATGAAGTAGGAAGAGAGTTTCTACTGCATTATCCCACAGACTTTCAGTTAAGCAGCTGGCTTGAGCATTTGCATCACAGGTGGATATGTATGAGTTGAAGGAATAAGGTGACAGGAAGGGAATGAATGACCTTTTGTGTTATGTGGACCACTCCCACTAGTCTCCTTTATGCTGGTTTCCTAATGCTTGTTCTCCACCCCCCCTTAAATTTGGGAGAGACTTGACTACTTTTCCATTAATAGCACATTTCTGATTACCTAAATGAATAACATTGTAGTATGTTTATTATAGATAACATGCAAAATTATCACTCTTAGATTTCAGAGTGCTATGGGAGCAACCCCTTCTTGGGCGCAGAGGTCTATGAAGAAGAAAAATAGAAAAACAAAAAATGAAGGTAAATAAGAGGGGCTTTCTGTGTTGTGAACCTAAGTGGAGAAGGTCATAGTTACCAGACAATAAGTTCCACTGAACTCATTGGACTTATGATGTATGTAGTACACAGCCCTGACCTGGATAGCCCAGGCAAGCCTGATCTTAGAAGCTAAGCAGGGCTGACCTTGGCAAGGACTTGGATGAGAGACTTCAAAGGAATATCAGGACCAGGACGCAGAGGCAGGCAATAGCAATCCATCTCTCTGAAATGTCCAAGCCACACTAGGGGTCACCAGAAGTCAACCATGACTTCCCAGGTACACACGCACACAAATACACACAAAAAAGATTTATGTTGTGTACAATGGAGATGTGTGGAATACATTGATTAGTTTCTGTGTAAAGCTTAACTTTTGACTGTCATTTCTCACAAATATGGCCACACTCTGTTATTTTTAAGTGTAGGTAAAACAATAAATGCAATAATCTAAATAATTGTCTTTAAGATGACAGTGAAGAGGACGAAGATGCTGATCTGCTACGTAAGACAGGCAATTTTGTGACCACATCTGAGTCTTTACCAAGAGGTATTTTACAGGTAAAATATTCTGCTTTGGTTTCATGCACATTGGAGTCAGTATCTGCAGTAAAGACACCATGACAAACAGAAGCCTGTGTGTGACAAGTACAAACTATGTGTTTCTGTTCTTGTATCTCCCCCCCCCTTCCTCTGGTTGCACATACAACATGACCGAAAGCTTCTGAATTTGGAAAGTCTAGTTCACTATGATACCAAATGCAAGTGCCTGTGCAAAGCCAAGTTTGCTTTGGCGTCAGTAAACCCAGATTCTAAGCCATGGATCCCAGTTTAGAGTCTTGGTTCATTCAGGCTCCCGCATTCAGATGCCATGGTGAATTTGAGTACGATTCAAGGCTTCCCACACTCTAAGCAAGGAGACTACTGAAGCACTGCAATAAGCTGTGTCTATACCCATCGTGGGTAAACTCCTGTTTGTTGTGATTTCTGAAGCAGCTGCTTTAGCTGTAAGGAAAACAATATACCTTATAAGGGGTATTGAGAGCGTTTTCATACATTGAATATACTAACAAGTAAATCTAACACATGATGAACTAGTTAAGCAGAGCTTTCTAAAAACAAGAATCATATGAAAATAGAAATTCAAGATTGCAATTTATAAATGGCATGCTGAACATGTTACTTAAGTAATAGTGGTTTTAGGCAATAAATAAATGAATAGTTTTGTGCACTAGGGTCAACAATACATTCTGGAAATTCCAAATACAGAAAGGTCTAAACAAGTGTATGCTTCTGTTTCAGATATTGTCTTTCCAAATAACTGACTTTATATGTGGTAAATAAATTACATCTAATCTAACAGAAGGCTTCATATTCCCTGTGATTGTTTGTCAATGGTATTATGCAAGTAGCAGGTTTGCTACAATATATACCATTAGTATAAATTTAGTTTTGAAGTTCAATTTTCTGTGAATTCATAAATTATGCAGCTCCATGCAGACTATATGCATGCATATTCTGCCTCTTGTTTATTTTATATCTTTGCTATATTTATGGCCCACCATTCTCTCTTTTAGATGAAAAAGTGCTTGCATGCTAATAATGACCGTCTGTCAGATGCAAAACTGACAACCGTGCAGTTCCATCACTCTGCTCAAGTTGTTATGACAGCAGGGATTGACCAGACTGTATCGCTGTTCCAGGTGAAAAGTTAATAAATACATCATTTTTATGTTTGGATGTTCTAGATTTAAATTTTTATAACTACATTGTTTTATATTACTGTGTGGCTTTTAAATTACATAGTACGTGATTGCTTCTGGTTTGCTTTTTTCTTCATGTTCTTGTTTGTTCAGAAATATTTGGTTATAATACCTATGTGCATGGAGTGAAATCAGTATGTGAGACATCAAATTTCATTACAGACATCAATCCAGAATGCTTGCAAGTGGGCCTTGCCCATTGTCTGGAATGGAAGCAAAATGGTCTTGTGAAATACCAGTCCATGCATAGGCTCTGGGATGCAGTCTTTAGTGGGGAAGGGAGGTCTGTGCATGTGCTTATTGTAAGGCTTTGGTATTTACATTCATGTCAAGCTGGTATTTGCTCTTATGTTTATTTAACATAAGAGAAGCCAATGTTGAATCAGGCCAATGGCCCATCTAGTCCAACACTCTATCACACAGCGGCCAAAATATACTAGGTGCCATCCAGAGGTCCATCAGTGGGACAAGGGCACTAGAAGCCCTCCCACTGCCACCCCCTCCAGCACCAAGAATAGAGTGCATCACCTGCCCCAGACTGAGAGTTCCCATCTATACCCTGTGGCTAATAGCCACTGATGGACCTCTGCTCCATATGTTTTTCTAATTCGCTCTTGAAACTGTCCATGCTTGTAGCTGCCACCACCTCCTGTGGCAATGAATTCCATATGTTAATCACTCTTTGGGTGAAGAAGTACTGTTCTAACCCGACCGCTCAGCAATTTCATGGAGTGCCCACGTGTTCTTGTATTGTGAGAAAGGGAGAAAAGTACTTCTTTCTCAACCTGCTCTATCCCATGCATAATCTTATAAACCTCGATCATGTCACCCCTCAGTCGTCGTTTCTCCAAGCTAAAGAGCCCCAAGCCTTTTAAACTTTCTTCACAGGGAAGGTGTTCCAACCCTTTTAAAATTCTAGTTGCCTTTCTCTGCACTTTTTCCAATGCTATAATATCCTTTTTGAGATGTGGTGACCAGAACTGTACACAATATTCCAAATGAGGTCACACCAATGATTTATACAGGGGTATTATGATACTGGCTGATTTGTTTTCAATTCCCTTCCTAATAATCCCCAGCATAGCATTGGCCTTCTTTACTGCAGTTATGCACGGTCTAGACATTTTCATTGAGTTATCTACTACGACTCCAAGATCTCTCTCTCGGTCCGTCTCTGCCAGTTCATACCCCATCAACGTGTATTTATATTTAGGATTTTTGGCTCCAATGTGCATCACTTTGCACTTGGCCACATTGAACCCCATTTGCCACGTTGACGCTCACTCACCCATCCTCGACAGATCCCTTTGGAGTGCCTCACAATCCTCCCTGGTTTTCACCACCCTGAACAACTTTGTGTCATCTGCAAATTTAGCCACTTCACTGCTTACTCCCAATTCCAAATCGTTAATAAACAAGTTAAAAAGCATCGGACCAAGTACTGATCGCTGTGGTACCCCACTGCTTACCACCCTCCTCTGAAAAAGTTTCCCATTTATACTCACTCTCTGTTTCCTATTTATAAGCCAGTTTTTGATCCACAAGAGGACTTGTCCTTTTATCCCATGACTATTGAGCTTACTTAGGAGCCTTTGATGAGGAACTGTATCAACTGTATTTAGACCTCTTA
Source organism: Gekko gecko (assembly GCA_029375565.1). Classification (NCBI taxonomy): domain Eukaryota; kingdom Metazoa; phylum Chordata; class Lepidosauria; order Squamata; family Gekkonidae; genus Gekko; species Gekko gecko. The sequence goes on from JAPDNY010000002.1 coordinate 229,099,830, forward strand.
AAAATTAGGTAACAAGAAAAAACATTTATTTTTTAAAAGGTGGATGATAAAACTAATCCAAAGATACAAAGTATCTATTTGGAAGGCTTTCTGGTCTACAAGGCACATTTCAGTGCAGATGGAGAGCAGGTTATAGCCACTAGTATAGGTGAAAAGCTGTTCTATATATATGACTTGATGGATGGAAAGATTATTCCTGTAAACCATATCAGAGGAGGTCTGTGCATGTGCTTATTGTAAGGTTTTGGTATTTACATTCATGTCAAGCTGGTATTTGCTCGTATGTTTATTTTTTAGTCCTCTTAGAAATGAGGTAACAAGTAAAAACATTTCTTTTTTAAAAGGTGGATGGTAAAACTAATCCAAAGATACAAAGTATTTATTTGGAAGGCTTTCCAGTCTACAAGGCATGTTTCAGTGCAGATGGAGAGCAGGTTATAGCCACTAGTATACGTGAAAAGTTGTTCTATATATATGACATGATGGATGGAAAGATTATTCCTGTAAACCATATCAGAGGTAAGGTTTTATCCACTTTTTACATTTGTTTACACACTTTTAAATATATACAAGTGTTGTCTGTCAATAAGGGACAAGAATATAGGGCTTTTGCCCCTGAACTAGACAGAAAAGCCTTGGCAAATATTTTGAATTATGCTTGTCTGCTTTTACTAGAAAAATACTTGGTTGAGTGCTTTCGTTAAATCAGTCATGTATTATACTTGACAATTAAAACCATACTAACTTGTACAAATAACTTCATCAGAAAAAATGAGAATCTGTTTTCCTCTCCTGGAATCTGAGACACTATTGAACAGCTCTCCTCTGTGTCTGGATATGAAGTGGGTGCAGCTGGCTGAATAGAATAATTTAAAATAGGGCTGTAGGAGGGGACCCAAAATCAAGCTGCAGGACTTAGCAATTGTTGTTCACTTTGCACATTCAGACCAGCTCTTCTAAATAGGCTAGGGGAAACATGGTGGAGCTTTCCTAATAGCCTGATCCAGAGGCATCCTTTTCCAACAAATGTAGTTACTACATGAATGCCAGTTATACCTCACAAGTATATAGACTGAATGCATGAGGAGGGGTGAATTCATCTGAGTACATCAGGTATATTCCTCCATAGTCCCATTGTAAATGTTTATCCCCCACACACACACCGTTAAGTATAATAGGTTAGGTGTTTGGGGCACGGCAGTGGTGGGGTGCAGATGGTAGTAGACTCAGTGATATGAACCCCAAAGAGGTTGAGGTATGCAAAGCCTGACCTATAGTAGGTCTTTGCAGTCTTGGAACAGAATTGGTGGCAAGGGCCAGCAACTGGCAGCCCAAAGAAACTGGCCAAGATTTCCTGCATTTTGAAATATAGGGAAGCAGTGACAGGTGTGACGGTGGGAGAGGGCATAACATAACTGTTCCATCAGTTGGCTGGCAAACATTTAACTTTGGTTGAGAGAGGATAGGGAAAATCACAGGCATTTCGATTTATTTCCCTTTTAAATTTAATGTAGAGTTTAAGTCTACCTCATTCTGCCACTGCCCACCTCAAATGAATGGGCTGGAACAGGGACAACTGAGAACTCCCTTGGCATGTGTACAGTAAGCTCTTCTGGTGTGCAATAAGCTAGAATTGAGGAATGGGAAACTTTGGGTAAGGTAGGAGGAGGAAAAGGCAATGGGTTTTTTTTCTTCCATTCAAAGAATGCTGCCTGAGCCTAGCCAATTGCAGAGTTATCCAGCTGGGACTGCTGTCACCCCACTCCTTAATTTAAAGTGGTGGTAAATGGGAGCAAAAGTAGTAACTCACATACCTTTGTTAAAGAGCCTGGAGTTGTAATGCAGGAAAGGAGATGACAGGAGTGGACTGACCCACTTGCCCAGTGTTTGGAAATAGATGGGCTGCTGCAGCACAGCTAAGAGGTGTTGGATGGGAGATCATGTGTAAGAGCAGGATATGTATATCATAATTCTTGTAAAAGTAGTTATGAGGTCAACCTGTTCATTGACTAGGACTGCACAGAAGAAAAATTATTACTATTATTGTAGTATGGTAGAAGAGCTCTCATATGTGTGCGTAAAGTGCCATCAAGTCGCTGCCGACATGGTGAACCCAGCAAGGGGCTTTCAAGGCAAGAGATAAGTAGAGGTAGTTTGCCATGGCCTTCCTCTTCAGAGTCTTCCTTGGTGGTCTCCCTTCCGATTGCTGACCCTGCTTAGGTTCTGAGATCTGATGAGATTGGGCTATATCATGTCACCTTCGCTCCCTAAATGAGCTCTCATAAGGAAGGGATAGTTGTCTTCTGTATATTTGGACCTGTGCCACCTATAATAGAAGAAAGAAGGCATCAGTGTTCAAAGAGTCAAGTGCATACTATGTGTTGAAAAATCAGTGAAAGGGGGAAAGTAACCAAAATAACCATGTACATACAAATAGAGAAAGTGTAAGCCTGATTCACTTGCCATAATGTGCTATATACAACTTTTTTTGATTGTTAGTCACTTTGGCAATTAGAGGGTCTGCTATAAAATCCAACCTTGCTATCTTTGCTTTTGAAAAACAACTGTTGGAGCTAAGTAACATGGTACAATAATTTAATTTTTTCTCTTTTCAGGTTTAGAGGAGAAATTTGTCAGAAAATTTGAAGTATCTCCAGATGGATCATTCCTTCTGATTTCTGGGCTGTCAGGATATCAGCACTTAGTATCAATGAAGGTAAAACCACTGCTTGAATGTTTAGAAAAGAAGGTTGTTCATTAAGACGGTAGTTCAATTTCACGGGAAAACTAACTTATTATTTTTAATATCACCTGTGGTTGATAGTGACATTTTAAAGACTAAAATGGTAAATTAAACATTTTGCATGCTAGTTTTTCCCAATGAGTATATCTGGTTGAATTGTCAGTTCATGATTTGTGGAATTTCTTGACAGATTTTCAGTTTAAAATGCTGCCACTGACTTATAATCTATTTGCTTTATAAGTTTTGAGTTTTCTGTTGTAGATGTATTTTATTTAATGAAAAACTTATGATGGAGACTATAGAATGGCATTTTCCCAAGAGAGACAGGCTTCTTTCATTTAAGCATCCTGTGAATAATTGGACTGACAAATATTGCATTTGTATCCTAGACAAAAGAGTTTGTCGGCAGCATGAAAATAAATGGGAGAGCTATTGCATCATCTTTTTCTCCAGATGGCAGTAAAATCTACACACATTCTGGTGAGTCTTTCAGTCTTGAAGATTTGCAGAATCATTGTATGAAAGCATGTGTTTTTCAGAGAATTGTTTAATTTGACCTCTGTTGCTCTTTATGGGCTGCTTTAAAAAGCAGCAAATAAAAGCCGAACTATTAACATCTGAAACAATATAATAAAGTTCACAACTCAATGCATATTACTCATAAAACAGGTGAACACCAGTATAGTTTTGGTGATATATTAACATATATAGGTCTGTGCCAAGTCACAGCTGACTTAACAGTGACCTTGCAGGGTTTTCATGGCAAGAGATATTCAAAGGTGGTTGCTGTTGCCTGCCTCTGTGTAGCAACCCTGGACTACTTTGGTGGTCTCCTATCCAATTACTAACCTGGCCTGACCCTTTATAGCTTTTGAGATCCAATTAGACCGGACTAGCCTGGGCCATCCAGTCAGGGCAAAAACAAGTGTACCAAACTAAAATAATAGCAGTCCCTGTAATTAGATCATAATTTAAGGTTTAATTCGCGGGGAGGGCAGGGTATAAATCTAATAAATAATAATAATAGTTGATATTTAAAATCTTAGGCTGGGAGAGGCAGCTTTTTCTTGTTCTGCAGACTGTTTTTAAAGCCAGCATTGTAGTTTGATGTCTAAGTGGTGCTTAGTATTATTTTAATTAACATCTTCCTTATGTGTATGTCTACCAGATGACGGTGAAGTCTTCATATGGGATGTGAAAAGTAGGCGTTGTTTGAACAAGTTTACTGATGAAGGTTGTCTGCGTGGTACATGCATTGCAGTCTCAAAAAACGGCCAATATGTGGCTTGTGGGTAAGTTAAAGTAAAATCAGCAGACACATTCCTTTGAATTGTGCAGGCAGATTTCTAGCATATAGTATGTTGTGGATGCTAGAGTTGTTGCCAGTTAATGTCAAGGGTAGCCAGACTAGAGGCTCTAGCAAGGACAAATTCAGAGAAGGGGAAAAGTAGAAACAGTTTATTGTGCTGTCTTGGATTACCTAACAGAAAAACTAAAATAAATAATAGTGATTTCTTTGGTTACATTCTAGGCTTTTTAAAAGATATTGAAGACATTTTGTTTTTAAGTAGTAGTTGATAGGCATAGAGGGCTCTTCTGATTTGAACACAATCTGATAAGTGAAATTTTGAGCACCCCTTCACAAACGGATGGATAATTTTAACCCAGGCCCATTCTGTGAAGCTGTTTTGTAGCTAGCTTTGGGTAACTCCAGTGTTATAAAAATGGAACTACAGAATTCTGAGTAGGGTTGTCACTGTCCTGAACATCACTTATTTGTTTAAAATATTTATAAATCTCCACAGGTGACAAGGACAGTAAACAACTGTCCAGGACAGTAATGCAAGGATCCCACAACCTGTGGTGTAAGGATCAGGGATGTTGCCATGTTTCTCTTCCCCCAACAGTCTTGTTGGGGTCTGGGAAAGTTTGAGAACAATCCTAAGCAGGTCTACTCAGAATCCTACTCATGGTTTAGTCAATGTGCCTTACTCCTAGGAAAGTGTTCTTAGGATTGCACTGAAAATTCCTTTGGTTGCAGATCCCACATGGACTAATAACTAGGGGTGCGCATTCAGTAAAAACCAAACCAAGTAAATATCTGAAAAATACCTTATCAGTATATTACAGGTATTTACCAAGCCAAATCAGATTCTCTAATCTGTATTCAACTACTGATATAGCTGAGCCCGAAAACTGATTTTTTTCCTGGCTTTTCTTCAGGTGCATTCAGCTATACCAAGCGCCAGCCCCAGCTGAAGTGGCGCAGAGCTGTGAGCTCTGCAGCACGCCTGCTGATTCTCTCTGGGAGCTGCAAGAGAGGATCAGAGAGGTGGCGTGGAGCTCACAATTTGTGCCGCCTCGGCTGGGGCTGGCTGGCTTGCAAAGGAGCTGATCCTGCAGGAAGAACTCTCCCTACAGGCTTGGCTGGGGCTCTGCTGGGCTTACCCAGTTGAAGCTGGACTGCCCGGCAGAGGCCTCCCAGGAGCTGATCTTGCAGGAAGAACTCTTCTTAAGGCCATCAGAATGGAAGGGGAGGGAGATCTGAGCTCTTCCCCTTCCTCTTTTCTGTTGGCGGTGGCTCCCCGAGGCCGGCAGAATGGAAGGGGAGGGAGATCTGGAATCTTCCCTCCCCCCTTTGTGCTGGCAGTGGTTCCCCAAGGCCAGCAGAATGGAAGGGGGGGTAGATCTGAGATCTTCCCTCCCTCCTTTCTGCCGGCGACAGCTCCTGGAAGCCAGCAGAATGGAAGGGGGGGAAGTATCTGAGATCTTCTCTCCCTCCTTTTTGCTTGTGTGCTGCCCAGCTGAGCCTGCAGAAAGAGTTCTCCCTGCAGGATCGGCTCCTTTGCAGGAACTCAGGTGACAGCTCCATGCCACCTGGGCTGGGGTTGGTTCCTCTTTGTTTAAACTGAGCTGCTAAGAGGAGCCAGCCCAGGATTGCACAGAGTGGTGAGAACTGAGAGCTGACGATCTGCATATGTGGGGAGGTCTCCTCCAGCACAAGCAGACCTGGCTTGAGCTGGCTTCTCTTTGCAGATCTCCAAGCCAGGTCTGTGTGTGGTGGGGAGAGACCTCCCCCTCGCATGCACATCCTGGGGCCAGCTTCTCCTGTCCAGCGGTTTAAACTGCCAGGCAGGAGAAGCAAACATCCAAGCCAGCTCTGCATGCATGGGAGAGACACCTCCCCCGCACGCAGATCATGGGGTCAGCTCCTGCCCAGCGGACAGTTTAAACTGCCAGTGAGCAAAAGCCTCCAAGCCAGGACCATGTGCAATGGGGAGAGACACCCCACTCCCCGCACGCTGATCGTGGCGCCTCAGGAGATTATGGTCCCCATAGGGTATAATTGAGCTGAAAAATTCAGCAATCCCACTTATTTTCCAAATCCCAATACCATACCAATATTGGGATTTGGGAATATCGGGAAATACCAATGTTTTTTGGATTCAATATACCCAAACCCGAAAAATACCAGGTGGTTGTTGTTTTTGTGCACACCCCTACTAATAACCACACAGGTTGGGAGGCTGCATGGGGTTGGGGGAGTGGGGCAAAATTTCCCACTTCTCCCTTTTCCATCAACTTGAAGACTTCTTGCTACTTATGCTAACAGAGTTAACATCTATAATGTGTGGGAGTCCCAGGTTTAGCTGAGGTAGTTAACACATATAATGAGATAAAAATCTGAAGTGTCAATTCTGTGAGGGATGCGTGCGTGTGTAACACCTCTTAATGAATCCCAGTTCAGCAATTTATGCTGGAGTCTGCAACTGAAGTTCTTTTGCTAAATGACAGTAACTTCCAGGTCGGTAAGAGTACGTTCTGGGAAACTGAAATGTTTTCTAGCTGGCTTCTAAATATTTCAGTTTTTACTGGTAGGTTTGTGTTCTCTCTGGAATGTGTGTAGAAGTGTGTTCGGATAACCATTAATATTGAAACCACTTTATTAACATAGCTCTGCAAGCTTCACATAGTTTCATTAAGACTTGTATTTTTTATTATGTAACTTATAGTTATGTGGAAAAGTTGCCTCTTGGTGCATAAGAATGCACAGTACTTCCAGATACGTCATGGATGTGTGTGTGAGTGTACTGGTGACTTGTTTCCATTGTGCTTCGATATTGCTTATTGACCGTGAACTGTTTTTCATTCTAGTTCCAGTTCTGGGGTTGTGAATGTGTATGCCCATGATGACTGTCTCAGGAAAACCAATCCTAAACCTCTGAAAGCTATAATGAATCTGGTCACAGCTGTTACATCACTGTCCTTCAGTCCCACCTCAGAAATACTGGCAATTGCTTCCAGAAAAACTGATGATGCAGTGAAGCTGGTAAGAGGGTTTTTTCTTTAAGTGAAGGAATAAGTACATTAAATTACATAATGTAAGCTAGACTTGGCTCTTTAAGCAGTTCTGTGCAGAAAATATACCGAGTATGTAGCCCTGTTTCAAACAGTTCAAGTGATTGTTATGTGGATTAGTATTTGAGAAGAAAAAATCTGGCCTTGTAATCTAATCTGCATATCCTAGAACTTTGGCAAAGTTTACTTCCCTTTTCTTGAGTCAGACTTCAGCTAACTTCGTTAAAATTTTAGTCCAACGGCACCTTAAAGACCAACAAAGTTTTATTCAAGGTACAAGCTTTTGTGCGCACGCACACTTCTTCAGATGCAATGAAATAGAAATTACCAGACCATATGTATAGGTAGAGGGTGAACAGCAAATTAGTATACAGCATAATGAAGGCCTCCACATTCCAAAGGATGCTAGATTTCAGAAGCACAAATCAGTGAGCAAGAAGGGTTATATTCCCTTGCCTACAATGGACTTGAACCTCCAGCTACTTTACCAGCATATTAACCCCAGAAACGAAAGGTTGCCTTTTGGGAGTTCCCTTTTCAGAACGCTAGTGTTTTTGCAATACGGGGAAGATAGTTACCTTGGCTCATCTAGTTATCGAATGTCCCAATTTCAGTGAGGACAGAGATGGATTACCTCAATACTTAAGAATAAATGAGCTCACAAATATTAATCAGAACCTTTCTATTCTTTTTCAAAATAAGGACCAGGTCCTTATCACCAGATCGCTGGCATCCTATCTTTCAGCAACCCAGTTTAAAATGAAAAAACTTCTGTGAATGGAGTGAGATTCCCCTCCCCTCCTTCTGTGTGGGATTAGGCTGAAGGCTGTGGCCAAAAGAGCCACTTTTAAGAGGAGATGGATGGAGCATAAAAGTGGGGTCTCAGTTAATTACTCTCAGCATTCCACAATTAAGGGTACATCTGCCCATAAATCTCCGATTTTGATATATTTATTACCTTCACTATGCCCCTCCGAATTAAACCCAAACAAATGGTGACCATATAAACTAAGCTTGTTATTCCAGCTTGGTCCTTGCACTTGTCAAACAACTTTAATATGTTGTGTACTAATTTGCTGCTCACCCTCTACCTATATGTATGGACTGATAACTTCCATTTCAATGTATCTGAAGAAGTGTACATGCACACAAATGCTTATACCTTGAATAAAACTTCATTGGTCTTAAAGGTGCCACTGGATTCGAACTTTTTTCTGCTGCTTCAGACCAATACAGCTACCCACCTGAATCTATCTAGTTAAACTTTGGTATGCTGTAAGATGAGGCCAGCTAGTTTAAGTAATAAAGGTGGTATTCTCTTCGCACCTTGATGCACATTGATATCGTCTTCCCCCAAACTGAAAATTCTCTTGCCTTTTTTCTCACTTCCTTCCTATAGCATACAGCCTACCCTGGGCCCATGTTCTGTAAGTTTTAACACAGCTACATCTGGCCACTCAAATGTAGGGGTTTTCTTCCCACAATATCCTGTTCCTTGTCCTCCAGTGCTTTTAGAGCACCCTGTTGATGCATGTAGTTAGCATGTATTTTTGCAGTCCATTCTGGGGTTTTTAAAATGGCTTGTTATGTAGTTCAGGGAGCTCAAATCTTAATAGCCACAATGACTTGATAAACATGCAGAAGGTCTTTGCTTAGCAGATTTCTAGGACTGAAACTATAGTCAGAACAGTAGTAGTAAAAAAACTGATATGTTGGAGGACCTTTTACTGTTCTTGAATTAGAATGCAAGCATTTGATGACAACAAAGTATACTTCTGTTAATCATCCCTCCATTTATGTTTTTGCTTTGTTCCACTCTTCTTAACAGGTCCACATTCCTTCCCTTACGGTATTCTCAAATTTTCCTTTGTTCAAAAGAAAAGTAATATCCTTGGCTCAATCCATGGACTTCTCACCCAGAAGTGGATTTTTTTCTATAGCAAATGACAAAGGCAAAGCTTTATTGTATCGGTACGTATTGAATTAAACTAATAGAATTGTGATTGTACTCTTACCTTATTGCTTCCAGGATGTTGTTTAGTACATTAAAAGCTTTGTTAACTAGCATCTATAGGGAATGGGGGTTGTTGGTTTACCGAATATGCTTGTTAACAAAGCTTGTGCCCTATGGTAAAAGGACAGCAGCAGCAACCAAACAGCAGCCATGCCTGGGACCTGGCTGGAACCCCCCCAGCCCACTCCACTGCTGTCTGCCTGGTGCTGCTGATGCTTGCCAGCAAGCTCTGCCAAGCAGCAACAAGAAGGCTGTCAGCACTAAGCAGGCTGAGGGTCTGGCCATATCTGCTGTCCACTGAACACTGCTGCCCTCTTGGGCAGGCAGCAGAGGCCCCAGGCATGCTATTAGCAGAGCTGTCCAGTGAACTGAATGCTGGTCAAACTGATTATATTTATGTCCCATTTTTAGACAGTTGTACCCCAAAGGCACTTGTATCAGTTTTGAGACACTATAAGAACATAAGAGAAGCCAATGTTGAATCAGGCCAATGGCCCATCTAGTCCAACACAGCAGCCAAAATATACCAGGTGCCTTCAGGAGGTCCATCAGTGGGACCAGGACACTAGAAGCCCTCCCACTGCTGCCCCCTCCAGCACCAAGAATAGAGTGCATCACCTGCCCCAGACTGAGAGTTCCCATCTATACCCTGTGGCTAATAGCCACTGATGGACTTCTGCTCCATATGTTTATCTAATTCCCTCTTGAAACTGTCCATGCTTGTAGCTGCCACGACCTCCTATGGCAGTGAATTCCATATGTTAATCACTCTTTGGGTGAAGAAGTACTTCCTTTTATCTGTTCTAACCCGACTGCTCAGCAATTTCACGGAGTGCCCACGAGTTCTTGTATTGTGAGAAAGGGAGAAAAGTACTTCTTTCTCAACCTGCTCTATCCCATGCATAATCTTATAAACCTTGATCATGTCACCCCTCAGTCGTCGTTTCTCCAAGCTAAAGAGCCCCAAGCCTTTTAAACTTTCTTCACAGGGAAGGTGTTCCAACCCTTTTATCATTCTAGTTGCCCTTCTCTGCACTTTTTCCAATGCTATAATATCCTTTTTGAGACGTGGTGACCAGAACTGTACACAGTATTCCAAATGAGGTTGCACCGATGATTTATACTATGGCATGCTATTAGCATTAATTTCTGAAATTTGATACTTAGCATCAGACTTTGCTTTCTGGGGGTCTGGGCATCCTCCTTTCTTTAGTACATGCCATACCTTACTCAGCAAAGGGGCGAGGGAGGTTACAACACCCTTAGCCCTCTTTTCCCAACCCTTGGTCCACCCTCTGATTGCTTAGCTGTGGCTGAGCCTATCTTCCCAGACGGCCTTGGAGTCCTATCCAATAATGGCCCGCCTGGAGGTAGGGCCACTCCAGGCTCTGCCAGTGCCTTCTAATTAGGGGTGAGGCCTGGCTCACTTCAGTTCCTGGGTCAATGGACCTCAGTGCTCCCCTCCCTTACTGGCCTCTCTTGACCTGAGGCTTCAAAACAACCTCCTGTGGCTCCTGCCCCTAGCCCACTGCAGCCCACTTGGCCAGTGTTGGCCATGTCAACCTGGCCAGCAGTCCCTGGATGTGCTGATAAGACTTCCTCTCCCTCCCCCAGGCTGCTCCTGGCAAGTGAGTGCCTCAGCTCACCTTGCCTACCTCTCTCTGGCTATGTTCACTGCTGACACAGCCCTCTAGTGCTCTTCTGTTGGGCCATAGAGGTGTAGGAAGGGTTCTTCTTGCCCCACCAACTACAGTTGCCAGGTCCCTTTCACTCACCAGAGGGAGGAGGAGAGAGACGTTCCAGGAGTGGGAAGTGACATCATCCCCCCGAAACACTGATGTCACATGCGATGTGCCTGTATCACCTGGAAATGATGGTAAAATTGGCATCAAACCATAGAATTTTGCTCAAAATCCAGAGCATCACCCCAATGTCACTGACGTGCCAACGTTACTTCCAGGTGAGGCAGGCATGCTGCGTGCGATGTAATTGTTGGGGAGGGGGGGGGATTTCCTTCTGCTAAGCAGTGGGCAGGAGCCCACAAAATTGAGGGATCCCCGTCCCCACAGGGCAAATGGAAACCCTATTGACAAATTTGCTGCACCTATCCAGCATGGTCCTGGCACAGATGGTTGTGGGGGGGTTCTTCTGGCCCTGACATCACCACAGTCTCCTGGGTGGCCCCCAGAACTGTGGGTAAGTGCAAGGAGGGCTTTGCCAGCCCTGGACATTTAGATTCCAATCTATCCATAATAAAACAGATTTTAATTCATCTGCATGAAATTTTATTTCCCCATTAATGAAAACATTCTTCCTTTCTTTAAAATATGTATGCCCCACCTTTTTGTCAAAGGCCTTCAAGGCTTTATCCTACCAATTGTTTTGTGAGCAAGAGATTATTCTTTGGAATGCCATTAGAATTTGTTTTGAACAGGTGTAAAATGGCAGAGGGAAAACATTCCTAGACAAAATTGTTCCTAAGGGAATCAGATTTGGATGTAACTGGCACAATAATAGATCTCCTCTTAGTCTGCAAAATTCTTTAAATCTTAAATTATATATGTAGTTTAACACAGTACAAGAGGAAAAGCAAATTCTAAGCCTGTTAGTAATTTGTTTGGTTTGGTAGCATTAAACATACTTAAATCTAATCCACTAAAATTAATGGGATGAACAGACCAGTGCTATTCAGAATTAAGGTAAAGGTTTCCCTTGCTCGAAAGCTAGTCGGATTTGACTCTAGGGGGCGGTGCTCATCTCCGTTTCCAAGCCAAAGAGCCAGCGCTGCCTGAAGACTTCCCCAGGGTCATGTGGCTGGCATGATTAAACATCAAGGCACACAGAATGCTGTTACCTTCCCACCAAAGTGGTACCTGTTTATCTACTTACAGTTTCTTACTTTTGAACTGCTAGGCTGGCAGGAGTATTCAGAATTAGTATTCTTAAATCCAATAAAATCAGCTCATAAGACTGGTTTCATTACACCTATTTTGTATATTCACTGTGAAAACTACTATAATTATACCTGAGGACTTGTACATACTATTTTGTGTCCTTTTTGAGAAAACAGTATTGTTCCTGGCTAGCCTAATGGATGGTAAATAATTATGTATAAAAGTTCAGGAAAAAGCTTGGTACTACTGAGATCTAGCCTTTTCAGATAAACTGGTTCATAGCAGTTCAGAGTGGGAATAGCTCTCAAAATATGAAATGTTTAACTGTTTTAACATTACAGGTTGCAGCACTACTCAGACTTCTAAACTGTCTACTTTAGAATAAGGTAATTTATCTATCAACAAAACAGGGATACCATTGGGGAATTGCTGGCTACGTAGCTTAACTTTTCTTGTCCCCAAAATCTCAGCCATTTTATCAATATGCAGATGTTTCACCTGTCCAGCTAAATTACTACTAATTCCTGTGAAGTTGTACAAATCCACTGGTGTGGATTTTCTTAAATATGACTCTATAAAAAGGCACATCAACATTTATTTCTTTATTTATATCCTGCCTTTTCCCCGATGGGGAGCCAAAGCAGCTTATATTGTGTTTTATCCTTACAACAACCCTGTGAGGCAGGTTAAGCAGAATGTATGTAACTGGCCCAATGTCACCCAGAAATCTTCCAAGGCAGAGTTGGGATTCGAAACTGGGTTTCCCAGATCCTAGTCTGACACTCCAACCACTACACCATGCTTTCTGAGGTTTAAAGGAAAGAGAATTAGGGCTGCACCATAAATAGGAGGGGGGGAAAGGAGGAACAAGGTGCAAGGGAGATGATTTTTTCCAGGGTGGGAGTTAGAGAAGTTTCTGATTGAGATCCCCTGACAAAGCTCATTGCAAAATACATTGGGATATAAAAGGTGAAATAAATAACTCTCCCTTACGCCTTGTTCATCCTTTTTTTCCTGAGATTTTAAGGGTAATTTAAATATTTATTTTATCCTGACTTGAATGGATTTTAGTGTATCTTAATTTAACTTACCTTTCACGAGGCATTCAGTATTGTTAAGATGTTTTAATACAATGCTGATGCATCATTGTTTTTAAACTTTTAGTTAAAAAAAGACATATTGTACGATGCAGTGTTTTTCACATGTGCTGACATTGTGCTTTTCTGTTTACAGATGCTGTAATCTGTGGTTTTAAGAATGTGGATGTATTTCATTGCTTTGTTTAGTTTTTATATGCATGTTGAGTAATAATACACAACTAATGATAACATTACAAACTGGTCTTCAGCATTTTCCCATTACGTCACCAATGTAATATTGAAAAACACACACTGCATAGGAATAAGGGTTAATCTACACATACAGAAAAATCGTGCTGCAAGCCTTTTTGGGTCCACTAACAATGCAGAAAAGCCTTTGGAGAAAACAAAAATGATAATGAGGAAATATGATAATGAGCTCTATTCTGTTTTTGACATTCTATATAAGCAGAGATGATTTTTTTACTTGTAGCACAACACGTAGGCATTTCATGAATAGACCTTTCTTTAAATGTATTTGAATTGCAGGGGAAGAGTAAATAAAGTGAAATTTCTCTCATATTAAAAGCAAAAATACTGTAACTTGATATTACCTAACACATTGAGAAGGAAAAGCATTATTTCATACAATGTATATGGAAGTGCTGCTGGTTTCGATTAACTTTTGTAAGTGATTTGACATATTCATAGAGAACAGTAGTATCAATGGTTAAATGGAATGTATGTAATTGGGCATACACCCTTGTGTACTAGATCCTGGAGACAATATTAGGGGAAATGAGTAAGTGGAACATCAGCATTGTCAGAAACAATTTAGGAGAGGATGAACTGTCAATCTGATCTGGCGAAGTTTGGACTACTTGATCTTTCTTATGAGAAAGATGGTAAAAGGACAGCATTCCAGCTATGTGAGTTTATCTTCCACATGCTGAGAGTTCCGTATAACCGGTAATATTTAATATTATGGACATTAGAAGGCACTGCATATAGCTAACTTCAAGCTTATCTCAGTGTTTTGTAACAGTAGTATAATACTGGCCCCAAGTGGCCATTGTTGGGTACTTGATTCTTTTATCATTGGCTTGCTTATATTGAAATGTTTAACAGCAGCAACAAACCAAAATATATCACTGTATTACAATGAAGCAGATGTTGCCATCACAGACTTTCCTCAAAAGAGTTACAGCCAATTTCTGTGCAGCTCAGACTTTTATGCAGCATCTGTAATTTACATTGGAATCCTTAAGAACAGTTAGTGGGGCAGTCAGTGCTCTTGAACATATCTTGAAGAGATGTGCTCAGGATTGCTGTCAATTTTCATTGCTGTCATAAATACCCCACCTTAACTAAGGGGCAGAATTCATGATTTTACATAATTTCCTACAAACAATAGAATCCAAAATTGTTCCTTTCTAAACCAACTAGTTTTTCCCTCACATGTTGCTTGTAAGAAAAGCAATGACTTATTATTCTCCCAACATATTTCTTTTTAAAGAACCAAAATGGGAATACCAGCATCATACTGTGGAAATAAATATATCTATAAAGTAAAGGATTCAACTGTGCGACAAAACAGCAACATAAAGTACAAACAATACCCAGGCCACACTAGATCTGTTCGTTCATTATTTGCATTCTGTAATTAGGCAAGAGTTGTATAAATAATACATGTTATGTAAATTCATGATTGCCAGTAAGCTGTATGTTTAGTGGACAGAAATGCTGATTTGTTATCTCCATGTATAAGATCTATTAATTAAACTGAATTTTTGATATTTTCTATTAAAATTACTCATGAAAATATTTGCATGTAAAACACACTAATAAGGGAGGTTTGCTAATATTTCAAGAAAATTTGCTGTTGAGTTTATTAGGTAAGAGCTAATAGACTTTAATACAGAATCCTTTCCTTGGCAATTGTTAGTTCAAAAGACACAAATAGCCTAGTGTTTTGCTAGTATATACTAAGAGAACCTAATAAAAATGATTAGCCATATTAATGTACCTTTTAAAAAATCCATCCTTTTATCATACTTAGATATAATCCCTGCTTGTTTTCCCTAATAAACCTTTAAACACTACCCAGAAAGACAGGCTTGGGTTTAAAATCTTTCATCAGTAATTTCATGAAACGCTGAAATGATTTGATTCCTGTTTATCACTGGTTATGTTTTTAGGAACAATGGTGTTATGATGGTTGCCAACTCTCTGAAAGGGAGGGGGGAGCAGGAAGTGGTCTTTTTATGTGCAAGTGCATGAGCGGTTGCAGAGTCAAAACAGCCCACTACAAAAGAAACATGATTCATCTGTTCCATGTAGGGCTAGCACATAGCAGTTAGTGTCAGGTATGAATCCTAACTCCGCCATGGAAGCTTCATCAGTGACCTACCTCACATGATTAGTGCAATATGAAGACAGAGGAGAACCCGTGGGGGTAAAAGTGTACTATCCCTATCTAACTATATAAACAAATTCAGGTGGGTAGCCATATTGGCCTGAAGCAGAAGTACAAAGTTTGAGTCCAGTGGTACCTTTAAGACCAACTAAGTTTTATTCAAGGTATAAGCTTTTGTGTGCATGCACACTTCTTCAGATACATTGAAATGGAAGTTATCAGTCCATACATATTGGCAGAGGGTGAGCAACAAATTAGTATACAGCATATTAAAGTTGTTTGACAGATGTAAGGACCAAACTGGAATAACAAGCTTAGTTTATGTGGTCACCAGCAGTGTTCCCTCTAAGCTGAGTTAGTGTGAGCTAGCTCACAGTTTATTAGTCTCCAGCTCACACATTTTTGTCTTAGCTCAGGAAGGATGGCTCCAGAGCAAACTAATTTATACAGCAGCCAAATTGCTCACTCACAACTTTAATGCCAAGTAGCTCACAAAGTAGAATTTTTTGCTCACAAGATTCCGCAGCTTAGAGCAGCAGGGGTGTCAAACATAAGGCCTGGGGGCCGGAACTGGCCCCTACAGGGCTCTTATGCAGCCGTGAACAACTGGTGCAAGGGAGGGAGTGCTGCGGGGAGCCACTCCATTATAGCTTCAGCATGGTGGAACAATCTAATCTGCAGCAGTCAAGCATTGTGGGAGTGTCTGCCTAGTGCTGCACTGCTGCCTCTCCAGCCCTCACATGTGGGTTTTCCTCTGGACCCCCTCCCAGTCCATGGGGCCTTGCACTGAGGATGCACCAATTGGGGAGCTTACCAGCTGGTGTCCTTTATACAGTTTATATTTCCGGTACCTGGCATTATGTTTTATGGCGCACATGGCCCAGCCTGACAAAGCAACACTGGTCAGATCCGGCCCTCGTAATGAATGGGTTCGACATCTCTGGCTTAGAGGAAGCATTGGTCACCAGGGCTCTCCTTTTTTCCCTTTCTTTCTTTTTGGAAAAAGGTGCTGGAACTCTCAAGATAGAAATGAAGTTTTCCATCTGTAAACCGAAAACTCATAAACTTTTAAAACATTTTAAAGAGAAAAAGGAAATAAATATACCAAAATCGTACACTGATGGACAGATGCACCTTCTACCTATATGTATGGACGGTATTTCAATGTATGAGTGCACACGAAAGCTTATACCATCAATAAAACCTCGTTGGTCTTCAAGGTGTCCCTGGATTTGAACTTTGTTCTATATAAACGAAAGCAGAGAAGGTGCGGAATCCTGAGAGCAATCCCAAATGTTTCACGAACATTGGGCAGTGAGAATGGGAGTATTCCTACTACAGCCGTTTTAAATTCCGCTAAAAAATTTTGGGTAGCTGTGAGGATACCGGGCTACACTTATCACGTGTCTTAAAAGGGATGTACTAAAAGGAAGGACAGGATTGCCCATTGGAAACAATGGGAAAGACTTGAAGGACCATTGGAAATAATGGGAGCCAGGAATGCCAATTGACTTCCATGGGCTCCATTGAAATACATTGCAGCACAAATAGAGTTGGAAAAAAAAGGTGGAATGGATTTTCCATTACGGTCTCTTGGCAAAAATACACTACTCTGGGAATGGAATGAGAGGCCCCAGAGTGGAATGACAGCCCCGGGGTGCAGCAGGAGAGTGCAGGGACAGGAAGGAGAGGCCACGGAGTGGAATGACAGCCCCAGGGTGCAGCAGGAGAGTGCAGGGACAGGAAGGAGAGGCCACGGAGTGGAATAAAAGCCCCAGGGTGCAGCAGGAGAGTCCAGGGACAGAAAGGAGAGGCCACTGAGTGGAATGACAGCCCCAGGCTGCAGCAGGAGAGTGCAGGGACAGGAAGGAGAGGCCACGGAGTGGAATGAAAGCCCCAGGGTGCAGCAGGAGAGTGCAGGGACAGGAATGAAAGGCCCCGGAGTGGAATGACAGACCCAGGGTGCAGCAGGAGAGTGCAGGGACAGGAAGGAGAGGCCACGGAGTGGAATGACAGCCCCAGGGTGCAGCAGGAGAGTGCAGGGACAGGAAGGAGAGGCCACGGAGTGGAATGAAAGCCCCAGGCTGCAGCAGGAGAGTGCAGGGACAGGAAGGAGAGGCCACGGAGTGGAATGACAGCCCCAGGCTGCAGCAGGAGAGTGCAGGGACAGGAAGGAGAGGCCACGGAGTGGAATGAAAACCCCAGGGTGCAGCAGGAGAGTGCAGGGACAGGAATGAAAGGCCCCGGAGTGGAATGACAGACCCAGGGTGCAGCAGGAGAGTGCAGGGACAGGAAGGAGAGGCCACGGAGTGGAATGACAGCCCCAGGGTGCAGCAGGAGAGTGCAGGGACAGGAAGGAGAGGCCACGGAGTGGAATGAAAGCCCCAGGGTGCAGCAGGAGAGTGCAGGGACAGGAAGGAGAGGCCACGGAGTGGAATGACAGCCCCAGGGTGCAGCAGGAGAGTGCAGGGACAGGAAGGAGAGGCCACGGAGTGGAATGACAGCCCCAGGGTGAAGCAGGAGAGTGCAGGGACAGGAAGGAGAGGCCACGGAGTGGAATGACAGCCCCAGGGTGCAGCAGGAGAGTGCAGGGACAGGAATGAGAGGCCCCGGAGTGGAATGACAGACCCAGGGTGCAGCAGGAGAGTGCAGGGACAGGAAGGAGAGGCCACAGAGTGGAATGACAGCCCCAGGGTGCAGCAGGAGAGTGCAGGGACAGGAAGGAGAGGCCACGGAGTGGAATGACAGCCCCAGGGTGCAGCAGGAGAGTGCAGGGACAGGAAGGAGAGGCCATGGAGTGGAATGAAAGCCCCAGGGTGCAGCAGAAGAGTGCAGGGACAGGAATGAAAGGCCCCGGAGTGGAATGACAGACCCAGGGTGCAGCAGGAGAGTGCAGGGACAGGAAGGAGAGGCCACGGAGTGGAATGACAGCCCCAGGGTGCAACAGGAGAGTGCAGGGACAGGAAGCAGAGGCCACGGAGTGGAATGACAGCCCCAGGGTGCAGCAGGAGTTTCTCGAGACTGGAATGACACATCCGAGAGTGGAATGACAGCCCCAGGGTGCAACAGGAGAGTGCAGGGACAGGAATGAGAGGCCACAGAGTGGAATGACAGCCCCAGGGTACAGAAGGAGAGTGCAGGGACAGAAAGGAGAGGCCACGGAGTGGAATGACAACCCCAGTGTGCAGCAGGAGAGTGCAGGGACAGGAATGAGAGGCCACAGAGTGGAATGACAGCCCCAGGGTGCACCAGGAGTGTTCTGGGACTGGAATGACATGTCCCAGAGTGGAATGACACCCCCAGGGTGCAGCACGAGTGTTCTGGGACTCGAATGACATGTCCCAGAGTGGAATGACAGCCCCAGGGTGCTCCAGGAGTGTTCTGGGACTGTAATGACATGTCCCAGAGTGGAATGACAGCCCCAGGGTGCAGCAGGAGAGTTCTGGGACTGGAATGACATGTCCCAGAGTGGAATGACAGCCCCAGGGTGCTGCAGGAGTTTCCGGCGACTGGAATGACATGTCCCAGAGTCGAAAGACGGCCCCAGGGTGTTCCAGGAGTGTTCGGGGACCGGAATGACATGTCCCAGAGTGGAATGACAGCTCCAGGGTACAGCAGGAGAGTGCAGGGAAAGGAATGAGAGGCCACGGAGTGGAATGACAGCACCAGGGTGCAGCAGGAGTGTTCTAGGACTGGAATGACATGTCCCGGAGTGGAATGACAGCCCCAGGATGCTCCAGAAGTGTTCTGGGACTGGAATGACATGTCCCAGAGTGGAATGACAGCCCCAGGGTGCTCCAGGAGTGTTCTGGGACTGGAATGACATGTCCAAGAGAGGAATGACAGCCCCAGGGTGCTCCAGGAGTGTTCTGGGACTGGAATGACATGTCCCAGAGTGGAATGACAGCCCCAGGGTGCAACAGGAGAGTGCAGGGACAGGAAGGAGAGGCCACGGAGTGGAATGACAGCCCCAGGGTGCAGCAGGAGAGTGCAGGGAGAGGAAGGAGAGGCCACGGAGTGGAATGACAGCCCCAGGGTGCAGCAGGAGTGTGCAGGGACAGGAATGAGAGGTCACCGAGTGGAATGACAGCCCCAGGGTGCAGCAGGAGAGTTCAGGGACAGGAATGAGAGACCACGGAGTGGAATGACAGCCCCAGGGTGCAGCAGGAGTGTGCAGGGACAGGAATGACATGTCCCAGAGTGGAATGACAGCCCCAGGGTGCAACAGGAGAGTGCAGGGACAGGAAGGAGAGGCCACGGAGTGGAATGACAGCCCCAGGGTGCAGCAGGAGAGTGCAGGGACAGGAATGAGAGGCCACAGAGTGGAATGACAGCCCCAGGGTGTAGCAGGAGAGTACAGGGACAGGAAGGAGAGGCCACGGAGTGGAATGACAGCCCCAGGGTGTTCCAGAAGTGTTCTGGGACCGGAATGACATTTCCCAGAGTGGAATGACAGCCCCAGGGTGTTCCAGGAGTGTCCTGGGACCGGAATAAGAGGCAACGGAGTGGAATGACAGCCCCAGGGTGCAGCAGGAGAGTGCAGGGACAGGAATGAGAGGCCACGGAGTGGAATGACAGCCCCAGGGTGCTGCAGGAGTATTCGGGGACTGGAATGACATGTCCCAGAGTGGAATGACAGCCCCAGGGTGATCCAGGAGTGTTCTGGGACTGGAATGACATGTCCCAGAGTGGAATGACAGCCCCAGGGTGCAGCAGGAGTGTGCAGGGACAGGAATGAGAGGCAACGGAGTGGAATGACAGCCCCAGGGTGCAGCAGGAGAGTGCAGGGACAGGAATGAGAGGCCACGGAGTGGAATGACAGCCCCAGGGTGCTCCAGGAGTGTTCTGGGACTGTAATGACATGTCCCAGAGTGGAATGACAGCCCCAGGGTGCAGCAGGAGAGTTCTGGGACTGGAATGACATGTCCCAGAGTGGAATGACAGCCCCAGGGTGCTGCAGGAGTTTCCGGAGAATGGAATGACATGTCCCAGAGTAGAATGACGGCCCCAGGGTGTTCCAGGAGTGTTCGGGGACCGGAATGGCATGTCCCAGAGTGGAATGAAAGCCCCAGGGTACAGCAGGAGAGTGCAGGGACAGGAATGAGAGGCCACGGAGTGGAATCACAGCCCCAGGGTGCAGCAGGAGTGTTCTGGGACTGGAATGACATGTCCCGGAGTGGTATGACAGCCCCAGGATGCTCCAGAAGTGTTCTGGGACTGGAATGACATGTCCCAGAGTGGAATGACAGCCCCTGGGTGCTCCAGGAGAGTTCTGGGACTGGAATGACATGTCCCAGAGTGGAATGACAGCCCCAGGGCGCAGCAGGAGAGTGCAGGGACAGGAAGGAGAGGCCACGGAGTGGAATGACAGCCCCAGGGTGCAGCAGGAGTGTGCAGGCACTTGAATGAAAGGCCACGGAGTGGAATGACAGCCCCAGGGTGCAGCAGGAGAGTTCAAGGACAGGAAGGAGAGGCCACGGAGTGGAATGACAGCCCCAGGGTGCAGCAGGAGTGTGCAGGGACAGGAATGAGAGGCCACGGAGTGGAATGACAGCCCCAGGGTGCTGCAGGAGTGTTCGGGAACTGGAATGACATGTCCCAGAGTGGAATGACAGCCCCAGGGTGCTCCAGGAGTGTTCTGGGACTGGAATGACATGTCCCAGAGTGGAATGACAGCCCCAGGGTGCTCCAGGAGTGTTCTGGGACTGGAATTACATGTCCCAGAGTGGAATGACAGCCCCAAGGTGCAGCAGGAGTGTGCAGGGACAGGAATAAGAGGCAACGGAGTGGAATGACAGCCCCAGGGTGCAGCAGGAGAGTGCAGGGACAGGAATGAGAGGCCACGGAGTGGAATGACAGCCCCAGGGTGCTGCAGGAGTATTCGGGGACTGGAATGACATGTCCCAGAGTGGAATGACAGCCCCAGGGTGTTCCAGGAGTGTTCTGGGACTGGAATGACATGTCCCAGAGTGGAATGACTGCCCCAGGGTGCAGAAGGAGAGTGCAGGGACAGGAAGGAGAGGCCACAGAGTGGAATGACAGCCCCAGGGTGCAGCAGGAGTCTTCTGGGACTGGAATGACATGTCCCAGAGTGGAATGACACCCCCAGGGTGCAGCACGAGTGTTCTGGGACTGGAATGACATGTCCCAGAGTGGAATGACAGCCCCAGGGTGCTCCAGGAGTGTTCTGGGACTGTAATGACATGTCCCAGAGTGGAATGACAGCCCCAGGGTGCTGCAGGAGTTTCCGGAGAATGGAATGACATGTCCCAGAGTAGAATGACGGCCCCAGGGTGTTCCAGGAGTGTTCGGGGACCGGAATGACATGTCCCAGAGTGGAATGACAGCCCCAGGGTACAGCAGGAGAGTGCAGGGAAAGGAATGAGAGGCCACGGAGTGGAATGACAGCACCAGGGTGCAGCAGGAGTGTTCTAGGACTGGAATGACATGTCCCGGAGTGGAATGACAGCCCCAGGATGCTCCAGAAGTGTTCTGGGACTGGAATGACATGTCCCAGAGTAGAATGACAGCCCCAGGGTGCTCCAGGAGTGTTCTGGGACTGGAATGACATGTCCAAGAGTGGAATGACAGCCCCAGGGTGCTCCAGGAGTGTTCTGGGACTGGAATGACATGTCCCAGAGTGGAATGACAGCCCCAGGGTGCAACAGGAGAGTGCAGGGACAGGAAGGAGAGGCCACGGAGTGGAATGACAGCCCCAGGGTGCAGCAGGAGAGTGCAGGGAGAGGAAGGAGAGGCCACGGAGTGGAATGACAGCCCCAGGGTACAGCAGGAGTGTGCAGGGACAGGAATGAGAGGCCACGGAGTGGAATGACAGCCCCAGGGTGCAGCAGGAGAGTTCAGGGACAGGAATGAGAGACCACGGAGTGGAATGACAGCCCCAGGGTGCAGCAGGAGTGTGCAGGGACAGGAATGACATGTCCCAGAGTGGAATGACAGCCCCAGGGTGCAACAGGAGAGTGCAGGGACAGGAAGGAGAGGCCACGGAGTGGAATGACAGCCCCAGGGTGCAGCAGGAGAGTGCAGGGACAGGAATGAGAGGCCACAGAGTGGAATGACAGCCCCAGGGTGTAGCAGGAGAGTACAGGGACAGGAAGGAGAGGCCACGGAGTGGAATGACAGCCCCAGGGTGCTCCAGGAGTGTTCTGGGACTGGAATGACATGTCCCAGAGTGGAATGACAGCCCCAGGGTGCTCCAGGAGTGTTCTGGGACTGGAATGACATGTCCCAGAGTGGAATGACAGCCCCAGGGTGCAGCAGGAGTGTGCAGGGACAGCAATGAGAGGCTACGGAGTGGAATGACAGCCCCACGGTGCTGCAGGAGTTTCTGGAGACTGGAATGACATGTCCCAGAGTGGAATGACAGCCCCAGGGTGCAGAAGGAGAGTGCAGGGACAGGAAGGAGAGGCCACGGAGTGGAATGACAGCCCCAGGGTGTTCCAGAAGTGTTCTGGGACCGGAATGACATGTCCCAGAGTGGAATGACAGCCCCAGGGTGCAGCAGGAGTGTGCAGGGACAGGAATAAGAGGCAACGGAGTGGAATGACAGCCCCAGGGTGCAGCAGGAGAGTGCAGGGACAGTAATGAGAGGCCACGGAGTGGAATGACAGCCCCAGGGTGCTGCAGGAGTATTCGGGGACTGGAATGACATGTCCCAGAGTGGAATGACAGCCCCAGGGTGATCCAGGAGTGTTCTGGGACTGGAATGACATGTCCCAGAGTGGAATGACAGCCCCAGGGTGCAGCAGGAGTGTGCAGGGACAGGAATGAGAGGCAACGGAGTGGAATGACAGCCCCAGGGTGCAGCAGGAGAGTGCAGGGACAGGAATGAGAGGCCACGGAGTGGAATGACAGCCCCAGGGTGCTCCAGGAGTGTTCTGGGACTGTAATGACATGTCCCAGAGTGGAATGACAGCCCCAGGGTGCAGCAGGAGAGTTCTGGGACTGGAATGACATGTCCCAGAGTGGAATGACAGCCCCAGGGTGCTGCAGGAGTTTCCGGAGAATGGAATGACATGTCCCAGAGTAGAATGACGGCCCCAGGGTGTTCCAGGAGTGTTCGGGGACCGGAATGGCATGTCCCAGAGTGGAATGAAAGCCCCAGGGTACAGCAGGAGAGTGCAGGGACAGGAATGAGAGGCCACGGAGTGGAATCACAGCCCCAGGGTGCAGCAGGAGTGTTCTGGGACTGGAATGACATGTCCCGGAGTGGAATGACAGCCCCAGGATGCTCCAGAAGTGTTCTGGGACTGGAATGACATGTCCCAGAGTGGAATGACAGCCCCTGGGTGCTCCAGGAGAGTTCTGGGACTGGAATGACATGTCCCAGAGTGGAATGAGAGCCCCAGGGCGCAGCAGGAGAGTGCAGGGACAGGAAGGAGAGGCCACGGAGTGGAATGACAGCCCCAGGGTGCAGCAGGAGTGTGCAGGCACAGGAATGAGAGGCCACGGAGTGGAATGACAGCCCCAGGGTGCAGCAGGAGAGTTCAGGGACAGGAATGAGAGGCCACGGAGTGGAATGACAGCCCCAGGGTGCAGCAGGAGTGTGCAGGGACAGGAATGAGATGCCACGGAGTGGAATGACAGCCCCAGGGTGCTGCAGGAGTGTTCGGGAACTGGAATGACATGTCCCAGAGTGGAATGACAGCCCCAGGGTGCTCCAGGAGTTTTCTGGGACTGGAATGACATGTCCCAGAGTGGAATGACACCCCCAGGGTGCAGCACGAGTGTTCTGGGACTGGAATGACATGTCCCAGAGTGGAATGACAGCCCCAAGGTGCAGCAGGAGTGTGCAGGGACAGGAATAAGAGGCAACGGAGTGGAATGACAGCCCCAGGGTGCAGCAGGAGAGTGCAGGGACAGGAATGAGAGGCCACGGAGTGGAATGACAGCCCCAGGGTGCTGCAGGAGTAGTTCGGGGACTGGAATGACATGTCCCAGAGTGGAATGACAGCCCCAGGGTGTTCCAGGAGTGTTCTGGGACTGGAATGACATGTCCCAGAGTGGAATGACTGCCCCAGGGTGCAGAAGGAGAGTGCAGGGACAGGAAGGAGAGGCCACGGAGTGGAATGACAGCCCCAGGGTGCAGCAGGAGTGTTCTGGGACTGGAATGACATGTCCCAGAGTGGAATGACACCCCCAGGGTGCAGCACGAGTGTTCTGGGACTGGAATGACATGTCCCAGAGTGGAATGACAGCCCCAGGGTGCTCCAGGAGTGTTCTTGGACTGTAATGACATGTCCCAGAGTAGAATGACAGCCCCAGGGTGCAGCAGGAGAGTTCTGGGACTGGAATGACATGTCCCAGAGTGGAATGACAGCCCCAGGGTGCTGCAGGAGTTTCTGGAGAATGGAATGACATGTCCCAGAGTAGAATGACGGCCCCAGGGTGCTCCAGGAGTGTTCGGGGACCGGAATGACATGTCCCAGAGTGGAATGACAGCCCCAGGGTACAGCAGGAGAGTGCAGGGAAAGGAATGAGAGGCCACGGAGTGGAATGACAGCCCCAGGGTGCAGCAGGAGTGTTCTGGGACTGGAATGACATGTCCCAGAGTGGAATGACAGCCCCAGGGTGCTCCAGGAGTGTTCTGGGACTGGAATGACATGTCCCAGAGTGGAATGACAGCCCCAGGGTGCTCCAGGAGTGTTCTGGGACTGGAATGACATGTCCCAGAGTGGAATGACAGCCCCAGGGTGCTCCAGGAGTATTCTGGGACTGGAATTACATGTACCAGAGTGGAATGACAGCCCCAGGGTGCAGCAGGAGTGTGCAGGGACAGCAATGAGAGGCCACGGAGTGGAATGACAGCCCCAGGGTGCTGCAGGAGTTTCTGGAGACTGGAATGACATGTCCCAGAGTGGAATGAAAGCCCCAGGGTGCTCCAGGAGTGTTCTAGGACTGGAATTACATGTCCCAGAGTGGAATGACAGCCCCAAGGTGCAGCAGGAGAGTGCAGGGACAGGAATAAGAGGCAACGGAGTGGAATGACAGCCCCAGGGTGCAGCAGGAGAGTGCAGGGACAGGAATGAGAGGCCACGGAGTGGAATGACAGCCCCAGGGTGCTCCAGGAGTGTTCTGGGACTGGAATGACATGTCCCAGAGTGGAATGACAGCCCCAGGGTGTTCCAGAAGTGTTCTGGGACTGGAATGACATGTCCCAGAGTGGAATGACAGCCCCAGGGTGCAGCAGGAGTGTGCAGGGACAGGTATGAGAGGCAACGGAGTGGAATGACAGCCCCAGGGTGCAGCAGGAGAGTGCAGGGACAGGAATGAGAGGCCACGGAGTGGAATGACAGCCCCAGGGTGGAGCAGGAGTGTGCAGGGAGAGGAATGAGAGGCCACGGAGTGGAATGACAGCCCCAGGGTGCAGCAGGAGAGTGCAGGGAGAGGAATGAGAGGCCACGGAGTGGAATTACAGCCCCAGGGTGCAGCAGGAGAGTGCAGGGACAGGAAGGTGAGGCCACGGAGTGGAATGACAGCCCCAGGGTGCAGCAGGAGAGTGCGGGGACAGGAATGAGAGGCCACGGAGTGGAATGACAGCCCCAGGGTGCAGCAGGAGAGTGCAGGGACAGGAATGAGAGGCCACGGAGTGGAATGAAAGCCCCAGGGTGCAGCAGGAGAGTGCAGGGACAGGAAGGAGAGGCCACGAAATGGAATGACAGCCTCAGGGTGCTCCAGAAGTGTTCTGGGACTGGAATGACATGTCCCAGAGTGGAATGACAGCCCCAGGGTGCTCCAGGAGTGTTCTGGGACAGGAATGAGAGGCCACGGAGTGGAATGACAGCCCCAAGGTGCTCCAGGAGTGTTCTGGGACTGGAATGACATGTCCCAGAGTGGAATGACAGCCCCAGGGTGCTCCAGGAGTGTTCTGGGACTGGAATGACATGTCCCAGAGTGGAATGACAGCCCCAGGATGCAGCAGGAGTGTTCTGGGACTGGAATGAGAGGCCACGGAGTTGAATGACAGCCCCATGGTGCAACAGGAGAGTGTAGGGACAGGAATGAGAGGCCACGGAGTGGAATGACAGCCCCAGGGTGCTCCAGAAGTGTTCTGGGAGTGGAATGTCATGTCTAAGAGTGGAATGACAGCCCCAGGGTGCTCCAGGAGTGTTCTGGGACAGGAATGAGAGGCCACGGAGTGGAATGACAGCCCCAGGGTGCTGCAGGAGTGTTCGGGGACTGGAATGACATGTCCCAGAGTGGAATGACAGCCCCAGGGTGCTCCAGGAGTGTTCTGGGACTGGAATGACATGTCCCAGAGTGGAATGACAGCCCCAGGGTGCTCCAGGAGTATTCTGGGACTGGAATTACATGTACCAGAGTGGAATGACAGCCCCAGGGTGCTCCAGGAGTGTTCTGGGACTGGAATGAGAGGCCACGGAGTGGAATGACAGCCCCAGGGTGCAACAGGAGAGTGTAGGGACAGGAATGAGAGGCCACGGAGTGGAATGACAGCCTCAGGGTGCTCCAGAAGTGTTCTGGGAGTGGAATGACATGTCCAAGAGTGGAATGACAGCCCCAGGGTGCTCCAGGAGTGTTCTGGAACAGGAATGAGAGGCCACGGAGTGGAATGACAGCCCCAGGGTGCTCCAGAAGTGTTCTGGGACTGGAATGAGAGGCCACGGAGTGGAATGACAGCCCCAGGGTGCTCCAGGAGTGTTCTGGGACTGGAATGAGAGGCCACGGAGTGGAATGACAGCCCCAGGGTGCAACAGGAGAGTGTAGGGACAGGAATGAGAGGCCACGGAGTGGAATGACAGCCCCAGGGTGCAGCAGGAGTGTGCAGGGACAGGAATGAGAGGCCACGGAGTGGAATGACAGCCCCAGGGTGCTGCAGGAGTGTTCGGGGACTGGAATGACATGTCCCAGAGTGGAATGAGAGCCCCAGGGTGTTCCAGGAGTGTTCTGGGACTGGAATGACATGTCCCAGAGTGGAATGACAGCCCCAGGGTGCTCCAGGAGTGTTCTGGGACTGGAATGACATGTCCCAGAGTGGAATGACAGCCCCAGGTTGCTCCAGGAGTGTTCTGGGACTGGAATGACATGTCCCAGAGTGGAATGACAGCCCCAGGGTGCTCCAGGAGTGTTCTGGGACTGGAATGAGGGACCACTCAGTGGAATGACAGCCCCAAGTTGGAGCAGGACTGTTCTGGGAATGGAATGAGAGACCAGGGAGTGGAATGACAGCCCCTTGGGGTAGCAGGAGTGTTCTGGGACTGGAATGACAGGCCCTAGAGTGGAATGACAGCCCCTGGGGGTAGCAGGAGTGTTCTGGGACTGGAATTACAGGCCCTAGAGTGGAATGAGAGCCCCTGGGGGTAGTAGGAATGTTCTGTGACTATAATGACAGGCCCCAGAGTGGAATGACAGCCCGTGGTGGTAGCCGGAGTGGTCTTGGAGTGGAATGACTGTCCCAGGGGGTGATAGGAGTGTTCTGGAACTCGAATGGGAGACCACTAAGTGGAATGACTGCCCCTGAGAGTATTCTGGGAAAGGAATGACAGGCTCCAGCGTGGATTGACAGTCCCTCGAAGTAGCAGGAGTCTTATGGGCCTGGAATGACAGACTCCAGAGTGGAAGGAGAGACCCTGGGTGTACAGGCAGTTCTGTGCAACTGGATTTGTAAAGTGTAGAGTGAAATACTTTACATTTAAATATTTCTGGAATGTGTGTAGGTATCACCAGATTACCTCCATCTCTGCTGCTTTGTTTCCTTACAAATTCACGAGGTTGATGGGAGCCGCCTCCTCCATTGTCAATTATAAATCTTGCCCTTGCCTTCTCCCTCTACCAGTTCCAGTGTCCAGTTCTGGTGCCTTCTTTATCACTATGTTCCTTTTCCATGTCACACTCTGCCTGAGTTCTTTGCACACTGTTGTCTACTCTTTTGACCACTGACCCAGAGAACCCCCTCCATGGTCTCTGTGAAATATCCCAACCTGTAATCTAGGTTGGGGGTCCCCAACCTTTTTGAGCCTGCGGCACCTTTGTAATTCTGATACAGTGTGCTGAATGCAGATGAAAAATGTCTGCTGCAGGAGGTGGAGCTAACCAGGAACGGATGGCCACAGCATACCTTCAGTCACATCGTGACAATCCTTTTTTTTTTTTTAAGCGCCCCTAAAAGAGGCATTTTTTTTTTTTTTTAGACAAGAACGTTACAACATTACACTACAAACACACAATACATTAAGACTACACACAAAACACAACATACGACATTTAACATTCACGGGGGTTACAATTTTTATAACACTCCATCCGTTTAAATTTCCTCCTACCTTGTCACCCCTTGTTACTAATAATCTTTTACTTCTGTATCCTCAAATACTATCTTTCTACCTTATCCACTTCTAATTTAACATATAGGGTTAATAATACTCAATACTTATTATTTCTCTCCATCCTTCCCTCTCTGATCATACCACTCATAGAAGCGTTGCCACGTATTTATGAAGGCTGATTCATCATGTCCTTTTATCATCAAAGTCAATTTATCCATTTCTGCTTCTTCCATTATCTTCTCAATCAACTCTTGTTTGGTTGGTACCACCGTGGATCGCCAATATTTCGCATACAGAATCCTAGCCACAGTCATTATATATATTATCAAGTATCTCTCTTCTCTCTGTACATCTTTTGGAAGTATATCCAACAACAACACCTCTGGTTTGAACAGAAGAGTACCTTTTATAATTTTCTTTGTCATTTCATGCACCCATATCCACTACTTTTTTGTCACCTCACATGTCCACCACATATGATACAATTACCCTGTCTTTGCATTACATTTCCAACACTTATTAGAACATTTCTCATCATATTTTGCCAGCTTATCCAGCGTGATATACCACCTATACAACATTTTATACATATTTTCTCTATATGAGACCGCCCTAGTTATTTTCACATTCATTTTCCATATTTGGTCCCACTGATCTAATTCAATGCTATAACCAAAGTTCTGCGCCCATTGGATCATATTGCTTTTCACCATTTCGTCTACCATATAATCAGCCAACAACAATGAATACATTTTTTAAAGAAACTTCTCTTCCAGCTCATAAAGTATTTTTTCTAAATCTGTTAATGTCTTCTCAAACCCTATTTTTTTATCTCTTTTATACCTTGATTGAATCTGAACTTTGTGCCACCAACTGATATCCTCATCCAATTCCAACTCCCCTTTGCATTTATAATGTCCAGATATCTTGGTGGGGGATTTTCACAATACAACCTAGGAAAAGTCACTGCTTCAACCGGGGCTACCAGCCTTGAGATTTTGGTAAACCACCTCCTCCGGATAGTCTCCCATACTCTACAGAGTGCATCTCATATCCAGTATTGTCTAAAATATTTTCTTGATGCCACTTTCTCATCCCACAGAAAAGTGTGCCAGCCTTCCAAAAGGTCGTGGCCTTCCAACTTTAAAAGTCTTCTATCTTCCAGCATTACCCATTCCTTAATCCATGCCAAAGCTCCGGTTTTATAATACAATGTCCAATTAGGTAAACCAAACCCTCCTCTTTCTTTCGAGTCTTGTAATGCTTTGAGCCTAATTCTTGCTCTCTTCCTCTGCCAGACAAACTTAGTGGTAATTTGCTCCAACTCTTTCAAAATTGCCAAGCTCTTCAAAACAGGACTCATTTGAAACAAGAATATCCATCTTGGTAAAATATTCATCTTTATCAAAGCAATTCTTCCCATTAGTGAAAACTTTAAATTTTCCCATTTTTCCAAATCTTGTTTCGTTGCTCTCAATAGTTCTTTATAATTATCTTCTTGTAACGAACTGCACCTGTTCATCAATTTAATTCCTAAATATTTTACCTTCGTACAGAGTTTATATCCCGATTCTTCTTGTAGACACTCTCTCTGTTCCAGTGTCATGTTTTTAGTTAAAATTTTTGTCTTAGCCAGATTTATCTTTAATCCTGCCACTTGCCCATAGTCTTTCAATATCTTATTCAACTCCGTAATTGATAATCTGGGTTCCTCCAATATAAACGCAAGATCATCTGCATAGGCCAATAGTTTGTATTGTTCTCCTTGCATATTCAGGCCCTTCACATCTGGATTCTGTCTTATCTCCTCTGTTACCACCTCCAGAGCAAAGATATATAACAGCGGTGATAGGGGACAGCCTTGCCTCGTACCTTTCTGTATCTGAAATTGCTCAATCCGTTCCCCATTTACCATAACTGCTGCTCTTTGCTTTGAATAAATGGCTTGAATTGTTTGGATGAATTGCTCTCCCGCTTTAACCTTCTTAAATGTTTCTATTATAAACATCCAGTCCAGGTTGTCAAAGGTCTTCTCTGCATCTTACTGTTAGTTTCTATTTTGAAGTCAATAATCTAACCGCAGGAATGATCAACAATCCGGCTTTTTGGCCTTTTTAAGCTGTTTAACTGCACTTTTTCCGCTCCAATGTTAGTACAACAGATACAGCACGATCATGCGCTTCATCGGATGTTGTTTATATTCGGCCAAAACGCGTCTCCGGTGAGCAATTTTAAAAGTTACCTTCAAAGTCCGTGTCTTGTTATAGCAGTGTTTCCTTAATGTCAGTTTCCGTAGAATGTTCTGGAGGTCTGGGTCATGCGTTCTTATGTTGAGATTTCAACTCGATAGGGTCTTGTAGAAATTTTCCGAAGTGCCTTCTCTGGGGGAGGGGATCAAGGCTGGTCGCGACGCTCTTTAAAGCCCCGCTATCAGCCGATCTCAACTCTCTCTCAGGCCAAGCTCGATGCCAGTCACCCCCCTGCCTGGGGGGGTCTGCGGAGGGCTATAGAAAGCCCACCCTGTCGTCAAGACCCTTCGTATGCTCTGGGAGCTCAGAGAGCAAAGCCAGAACACGTCAGGACTCCATGAATCCCAGACCGCGAGAACTACAGTGGAAAAGTACTATAGCTGCGGCAGCAGAAATCGGCAAAACAGGAAGTGACTTCAGACCAGACAAGTAATCGTCCTAGAGAAGACTAAGGAGGCCGGAAGAAGGGAAGAAATCAAGAACAAGGGGGACCATTAAGACTGCCGGACAGGAAGTGAGTACCCGGAAGAACCATTTACCATAGAGAAATTGCGCCCGCCATTTTGGGAAGGTCAAAAAAATTTTCTTTGATTTTAAACGAAAGACTTAATAGAAAAAAGTGGAATTAATGCGATTTAGGTGGGCACAAGAAGGACTTTGATTTAGAGTGGATTGGAGGAAAAATTTTGAACAACGGCGTACGACCTGCGGCAACGACAGAGGGCAAATTCTTGGTCCTCCCCGAAAATGGCTGGGAAAGAGGAAAAAAAGCTACAGAATATGATGGATGCTATGGAGAAACGGGTGATGGACGTGATTTTGAAGTTGGAAAAGACTGTAATAACAGAAGTAACAGAGCTGAAAAAAGAAATGTCTGGAATCACAAAAGAGATACAGACGTTGACTAAAAGAGCAGATGAGATGGATGTAAGGGTGAAGAGAGTAGCATCTAATATAGCTGATGTTACTATAGAAACAGATAAAGTGAATGTGATGGTCCAATATAATGCAATGATTAACCACATGAGATTCAGGGGGATCCCTGAAGACAAGAATGAAGACATCCATTCAGTTATGGTAGATGCTGTAGCAGACTTTTTGAAAATGGAAGAGGAGAAAGTGGCGGCACAGATTGATGTGGTATACAGAGTCAACTCTGCGATTGCGCAAAGGGAAAAACTACCCAGAGATGTAATTGTCCAGTTTATATCTAAAAAGCTGAAGGAAGATTTGTTTAAGCAACAATTTCAGGAAGATTTCACAATTGACAACAAGAAAATCATGATCCTAAAGGAACTACCCAGAGCAATGCTTCAGGATAGACGACTCTTCAAAGATCTGATCGACAAACTGAAAACAGAGGGCATAAGATATAGATGGGAAATTCCTAAAGGTGTCAGTTTTTCGTTTAAACAGAAGAGAGTCACCATCAAGTCAGTTGAGCAAATGACCAGATTCATCAATGATAATTTTAAAGACTCTGATAAATAATCATAAAACCAACATGGAGAGTCAAATAATTTCATGGAATGTTAATGGATTGAACTCACCACAAAAAAGAAAAAATGTCAGACTTTGGTTGGAAAAACAAAAATGCGATATTGTTTGTCTGCAAGAAACTCACATTAAAAAATCTGATGCCAAATTTTTGATTCAAAAAAGACTAGGAGAGGAATTTTACTCACTCTCCTCTCAAAAGAAAAAGGGAGTTGTTACATATATCAAAAAGGAGTTGGAACCAAAAGAAATTTTTAAAGATAATGAAGGGAAATTTTTAGCAGTAGAAGCTATGCTGCAGAATAAAAAGACATTAATTGTTAACATTTATGCTCCCAATGGTGCGAAGGAAATTTTTTTTCAGGATTTGTGGGAACAGCTACGACAGTTGACCTATGAGCAAATGATTTTAATGGGTGATTTTAATGGTACTGTTGACAATGTTGTTGATAGAAAATCTAAAAAAGGAATTGATGCCATGGGCAAACTTCCTAAAGTATTTTTTCAATTGACTAAACATGAGCACCTGGCAGATGTTTGGAGAGTTAAAAATCCCAGGGATAGAGAGTACTCTTTTTATTCATCAAGACACGAATCCTTTTCAAGGATAGATATGATGTGGATGACAGAGAATTTAATCTTGCAAACACGTAAAATTGAAATACTACCTAGGACTCTTTCTGACCACAGTCCGATAAAATGGTCAACATATGTTAAGAGGAAAAAATTTCGATGGCGACTCAATGAAGATTTGTTGGACAAGCAAAATATTGTGGACAAAATAAGGACAGAAACCCAAACATACTTTCAATTGAACCTAAATAAGAGTGTACAGACGCAAACGGTATGGGAAGCCTACAAGGCTGTGATGAGAGGACATCTGATTGCAATTAATAATAATGAAAAGAAACAACAAATGAAAATAGACAAAGAAATTATGGAGAATATTCGGAAAAAAGAAATAGAACTTAAGAAAAGGCCTGGCAAAAAGAAAATTTTGAGAGAATTGAGGATTTTAAGGGAGCAATATGAGGCAAGGCTGAACAAAGAAGTATTTTGGAACTTGAAAAAATTGCAACAGAAATCCTTTGAAGGTGCAAACAAACCTGGCAAATATTTAGCATGGCAATTAAAGAAAAGAAGAGAGAATAAAACAATCACTTGCTTGAAAGATGGAAATAAAGAAATTTCAGACCCAGGAGGAATCAGGAGGGAATTTTATAAATATTACGCAAATCTCTTTCAAGTGAAGCAAGTGGATCCTCAAAAAATGTTGGATTACCTATCTAAAGTTAACTTGATACAACCAAACCCTGAAATGAAAACATCTTTAAATGCTGTAATAACTAAAGAAGAAATTAGTAGAGCAATAGCTGAGGCAAAAATCTCTAAAGTTCCAGGCCCGGATGGCTTTTCAGCTAAATTTTATAAAAAATTTCATGAAGACTTGGTTCCGGTGTTGGAGATTCTTCTAAACGAAATTAGAAAGACAGGGAAGATTCCGGATTCCTGGAATGAAGCTGCAATCACCTTAATTCCTAAAGAAGCGCAAGATTTAACAAATGTAAAGAACTATTGGCCCATTTCATTATTGAACAACGATTATAAGATCTTTGCAAAAATATTGGCAGAACGCCTTAAAAAGTTTTTGAAGGACACTATTGTTGAAGATCAAGCTGGATTTTTACCAAATAGACAAATTAAAGACAATATGAGGGTTGTCTTGGACGCAATTGAGTATTATGATAAACACCCTGAAAAAGAAGTTGCTTTTTTATTTTTGGATGCAGAGAAGGCTTTTGATAATCTGAATTGGGAATTTATGTTTAAAGTGTTCGAGAAATCCTTGATGGGCGCAGAATTTATAAGAATGATTCAATCGATATATAAAGATCAAAAAGCTTCAGTGATTGTGAATGCAGAATCAACAGATGTGTTCCGGGTAAGAAAAGGTACTAGACAGGGATGTCCCGTCACCATTGTTATTTATCTGGATTTTGGAGATTTTGCTACAAGCGGTTAGAGATGATAATAACATAAAAGGTTTGAATATTGGAGGTTTTTCATTTAAATTAAGGGCATTTGCGGATGATATCATGTTTATTGTCGAAGATCCTGTTGATAATATGCCTAAGGTATTTGAAAAAGTGAAAGAGTTTGGCGACCTTGCAGGGTTTTATGTTAACAAAAATAAATCTAAGATATTGTGTAAAAATATGATTGGTTCAAAGCAACAAATGTTACAAAATGTGACAGAATGTGAAGTGGTTAAAAAGGTTAAATATTTGGGAGTCGAAATCACAATGAAAAATATAGATCTGTTTAAAAACAACTATGAAAAACTGTGGGGTTCGATAAAGAGTGATCTAGAAAAATGGGAAAAATTAAGACTATCTCTTCTTGGAAAAATTGCCGTTGTTAAAATGAATGTATTGCCCAGGTTAATGTTTTTGTTTCAGACAATACCGATTGTAAAGGATGGGAAAGTGTTGGTCAAATGGCAAAGAGAAATCTTTAAATTCATCTGGGCAGGAAAGAAGCCAAGAATTAAAATGAAGATAATGTATGATACTAAAGACAGAGGTGGCTTCCAAGTTCCGAATTTGCGTTTGTATCATGAAGCTGTATGTATGTCTTGGTTATCTGATTGGATCCATTTGGAAAATAGAAAGCTGTTAGCTCTTGAGGGACACGATTGCAGATTTGGCTGGCATGCCTATCTTTGGTATGGGAAAAATAAAGTGGATTCTATGTTTAAGCATCATTATGTAAGGAGGACATTGTTTGATGCATGGTCCAGGTATAGGGATAAAATTTCGGATGAGAGGCCTTTGTGGATTGTTCCAACTGCTGTTATACATCTGTTTTCTGAACATAAAGGTCATGACTGGTTGAAATATCAGGAACTATTGCAAAAAGAAGGGAAAAATTATGTTTTAAAACCAAACAATGAATTAGAATTTGAATATGGTTGGTTACAATATTGTCAAATAAAAGATATTTATAAAAAAGATTGTAAAGAGTTTGGCTTTAGAGCCATTAATGATGAATTTGAAAATCTATGGTTGAATAGAGAGCGGAAAATGATCTCAAAGATGTATAAAACTTTGTTGACTGTATATACCCTAGACGAAACTGTAAAGGAGCAAATGATAAAGTGGGCCATAAATATGAACAAAGAAATCTCTATGGAATCATGGGAATTTTTGTGGAAAAGATCTTTTAAAATGTCTACTTGTATCAATGTAAAAGAGAACTGTTATAAGATGATGTACAGATGGTACATGACACCAAAAAAGATTGCTAATATTTGTATGCATAAGAACTTGAGTAACAAATGTTGGAAATGTAAAAAAATAGAGGGTTCTTTTTATCATATGTGGTGGTCATGTGATAAAGCGAAAATATATTGGTCTAATATTCATTGTGTGATGCAGAAAATATTAAAAACCCCAATTGAGAGAAAGCCAGAACTTTTTCTCCTCGGTTTGACAATGGAAAAAATTCCACAAGAAAAAAGGACATTGCTATGGTACATGATTACATCGGCGAGAATGGCCTTTGCTCAGCAATGGAAAATGGAGAAAATACCAGATATACATGACTGGTTGAGAAAACTGCTATTTTTAGCGGAAATGGACAAAATGACAAAGAAGCTAAATGGACAAATGGCAGAACAGTATACAAAAGAATGGGAAGGGCTGAAACTGTATCTAGAAACTGAATATAGAATGAAGGGGAAAATATATAACTTGGATACGTTTGGATATTGAACGTGAAGTGAAACGAATTTGGAATTGTATTATACTGTTATTTGAGAATATGAAGTAATGGTAGAGGTTTTATATAATGTGTTACCTGGTTTGACAATGCATATAAGTTTAAACTTGATTATCGTTTCATATATCTTTGTTTGTTATTAGCAGTGTTGGAAGCCTATTAGGGGGGTGGGGGGATGGGTTGGGGATCTTTTTTTCTGAAATTGTATTGGTACCGTTATTGAAAATGTTGACTGTTTATTTCCAATAAAAAAATTTTGTTCAAAAAAAAAAAAAAAGGTCTTCTCTGCATCTATAAAAATCATCACCATTTCTTTTTCTGGGTGTGCTTCATAATATTCCAACACATTCAATAACCACCTTACATCGTGACAATCCTGTATGGTGGGACAGATTCTGACAAATGAACAGTTTTAAAAATCTACACAGCCGATCAGATCTCAAATGGATATTTAGAAGACCTGCTAGAATACAGTAGCACTAGTCTAAATTCCATTCATTCACTTGGCCCCTTCTGGGCTAAACCAATCTGAGAAACAGAAACTGAAAGCAAATGATAGAAAGTTCCCTCTGAGGTCTGACTAGGAGTTCTTTGGTCATCTATTTGATCGTGTTTCACAGTAAAGATTGGTGGTTTGAGTTTGCTGTACTTCTGTCTTACTAAAATGGCAACTGAGACACACATGGGTATACGTTTAGAATGCCAGCCATATATTACTGATCGGAGGACCCAGCTTACACTGGATGAAGTGCTTCTGATTTTGAGAAAAGAAGATCTTGATGAAAGCAGGATAATCACATTGCCACCTGTGCTACCAAAGGGAGGTGAGGTATATGTATATTGTCCCTGTTCCTCTGAACCGAAACACCACCTTGATTTCCGCTTTGATCAGTACAGATGGATATCAAAAGGGTCAAACTTCCATCGTGGACGTAAACATCCACCATCTGTGCTTAAAAGGTATTATTATCTGAAAGACCCAAATGGTTTCAGGAAAGACTCATTGGCTAGTTTTACAAAGCATGTGTATTGCTTAAGGGAGCTAAGAGATTCTAGGCCACGGTATGTTATCCATTACCTAGGTGATGAAAGCTTGTACCAGCCTTCATGTCATGGAAATAGGAAATCTTCCAACAAGCCTTTTGTAGGCATGATGAGACAGGTGTTTGAGGAAGTGGAAAGTGCATTTGAGTTACACAAAGAGCCAATTAAGGTGTACAAACATCTGCAAAGCACAAAATCTCAGGATGCTTCCATCAAGTATATGCCTGTTGATCGTCCAGTAAATCTCAAACAGGTACAAAATGTGTCATACAGGCAGAAACAGAAAAAACGCATCAGCAATGATGAAGTGTTTAGCATTGTGGAACTTTCTGTCCATCTTGATTCATTTGTCACCAAATTTATGCTGCTATCTGACCTCACTATCTCATTTGGACATCCAGACCTCATAAAACAAGCGTGTGCTCTTCTTTCCTTATCCAGTGAGGATGATAGCTTACCCCAGCTTGTCTCATATGATACTACCTTTAAACTTGGGGATTTCTATTTGTCTCCCATAGTGATGAGAAATATCACATTGAAAGGTGATCCAGTATTCCCTTTGGCTTTCCTGCTTCATAAGAAGAAATTTATGTCATATCATCAAGATTTCCTGTGTGAAATACTTACAAAATTGAGTCCAGATAATATGAAGAACATACCATTTGTGACTGATAGAGAAAGGGGCATTGTGCAGCCTTTGCAAAAGAACTTCCCACAAATCCCAAATGTATATTGCAGAAATCATATTATGAGAGATGTCAGCACTTGGATTAAAAAGCATGGAGGGAATAACAATGATCTTAAGGTTTTAAAAGACCACATTGCACTACTGTTGAATTCAGAATCACAGGAAGAATATCAACACAAGTATGAACAGTACAGCATCCTGTGGAGCCAGCCTTTCAAACAATACTTTGATAAGGAACTAAAGGACAGCATACCAAAACATGCAGCCAAGTTTTTTACTCAAAAATTTGCAGCCTTCAGAAATGATGTAACAGCAACCAACAACATCTGCGAAAGTATAAACAGGGTCATAAAGAATGAACTGGATTGGAAGGAAATGCCCGCAGACTGCTTGGTACTTGCTATGTATTATATGCAAACTTTTTTTCTTTATGAGTTTGAACGGGCAAATTGCGGTCTTGGAAATTATTCACTCAAGGACCAGTTTTCCCACTTGCAAAAAACAACAGGAGAGTCACAATTTCCACCTTTCTATGCTCTGGAAGCAATTGTTGACAATATAAAATCAAGTAAGCCCCCTCCAAAGAAAGGTGTGGAAAAGGCTGAGGGTTACAGAAAAAGTCAAACTTCCCTGGCCCAGCTCTGTATAGACTCTGGGGGAGTTGCCCTCTGCCCTCAGAGTGCTACCTTTACTGTAAGAGAAGTCAACAGCAGCAAAGTGCAGGCTGTGAAACTCCTTCCAGAACCTGCCGTCTGTTCCTGTGCCAGTACTGGTCGCTGTTACCATATTATTGCAGTTGCAATGTCAATAGGCTATGTGGAGAAAGCTGATAGACAAACTTATTCTCTGTCCACACTTCTGAAAAAAAGGAAAGGCAGATCTCAAAAATCAGGAAGAAAAAAGGCAAGAGTGGGGGACTATGATTATAGCATTGTACCAGCAGCTGATTCAGTTCTGGGCTCATCACAACATGAAACTGCTGAGTTTGGCAGGGCTGAGAATAACGAGAGTACATTGGCTATTTCAGAAATTGAGAGAACACAGACTCCAGGTTCTCCATTACACAATGCATTGCCAACACATTCAACTCCAAAACCAAAAAGGAGTTTAAAACAAGGTGAGAAGCCGCAGGATCCTTGGAATCAAGCAACCACAGAAATGGACAGAAATTTGTTTAACAGCATACCTTCCAGTATCAGAGAATCACTGAAGCCTGGAGGATGGCTCTGTGATGAGGCCATAGAGGAAGCCATTACCAATTTCATCTGCCAAAGAAATCTAAGTGAAAAGATTTTACTCTGTCCAACATATATATATAAAAGTGTGGCTCTGGGCAAACCCAATATTTTTTATTCATTTCTAGATTCCACAATGGCTTTCAACAAGGACATTTTACTCCTTCCTTTCAACACCGATTTATACTCCACTGGACTTCATTGGGTACTGGGCATAATAATATTCAAGACGAGAGAAATTATCATTGTTGATTCAGCAAAAGATTGGGATCGATCACAGAGCCATGGAAACATCTTGTTGTCAACTGCT
This sequence comes from Gekko gecko, assembly GCA_029375565.1. Lineage (NCBI taxonomy): Eukaryota > Metazoa > Chordata > Lepidosauria > Squamata > Gekkonidae > Gekko > Gekko gecko. The sequence goes on from JAPDNY010000002.1 coordinate 229,139,439, forward strand.
GCAGCATGTCACCAAATAGCAGGTGTTCCTTTTAGGCATGCAGAGTGGAAGATACTGTTATGTGCAGACACAGTTCAACAGAACAATTCTTATGACTGTGGAGTATACACAACATTGAATGCCTATAGTGTGATTTCAGGAGAAGAGTATGGTCCCTTATGCAGTGAGCGTGCAAGAAACTGGATAGGAGTAAACGTTGGTTTGCACAGGAACTGCAAATGCAGGAGGAACACAAAACAAAAACAGTTTCCAGGTTCCTACCAGAAATTACACCATCAACTTCTTTCCATGGATACCAAAGTGCGCATACAGGAACAACCTCTGCTACGGTACCTTTTGTCATTATCTGATAAAGATACCAGCAGATGGTCAATCTGCCCAGAGGAGTCATGCCAGGGCAACTTCACGCCAGAAGACTGCATGGTGTTCTGCTGCAGCTGCAGACACTGGTATCATGCAGCTTGCCTACCACCAGCTGCAATCAAACTGCCAACATATTTTATTTGCAAACTGTGCATGCAGTAGGGGAAATATTAAACAAGTTTTGTTCAACAGTTAATACTGTATGGTCAAATTTGCATTTGTGAATCCTTCTTGTAATTGCCATACTGAACAAAGGGTAGGAGGATGTGTTGAGATGTGGAAGCCAGGGGTGACAAAGGAAAGGCAGGAAGCAGAGAACTGTTTGCCTGTGCCTGAGACAAGCCAGAGGGAATCAGAGTACATGTGAGGATGGGTAAATGGTGTCACGTGCTATAAAGAGCTGGGATATTAAATCTTCATACATTAAAGAACACCACCTAGAACAGGGGTCCCCACTGTGGTGCACGTAGGTAGTATGGCACCTGCCGGCACTATTCCTTGACCCCACCAAAGTGTTTTAACAAAGTGGGTGAGGACAGGTGGGACTTTTGCCAACCAATGCTTCTGAGTAAGTAAGGCTCCTAAGTAAGCTCAATAGTCATGGGATAAAAGGACAAGTCCTCTTGTGGATCAAAAACTGGCTTATAAATAGGAAACAGAGAGTGAGTATAAATGGGAAACTTTCCCAGTGGAGGGTGGTAAGTAGTGGGGTACCACAGGGATCGATACTCGGTCCGATGCTTTTTAACTTGTTTATTAACGATTTTGAATTGGGAGTAAGCAGTGAAGTGGCTAAATTTGCAGATGACATGAAGTTGTTCAGGGTGGTGACAACCAGGGAAGATTGTGAGGCACTCCAAAGGGATCTGTCAAGGATGAGTTAGTAGGCGGCAACATGGCAAATGGGATTCAATGTGGCCAAGTGCAAAGTGATGCACATTAGAGCCAAAAATCCTAAATATAAATAGACATTGATGGGATCTGAACTGGTAGAGACTGACCAAGAGAGAGATCTTGGAGTCGTAGTAGATAACTCAATGAAAATGTCTAGACAGTGTGTAACTGCAATAAAGAAGGCCAACGCTATGCTGGGGATTATTAGGAAGGGAATTAAAAACAAATCAGCCGGTATCATCATGCCCCTGTATAAATCATTGGTGCAACCTCATTTGGAATACTGTGTACAGTTCTGGTCGCCACACCTCAAAAAGGATATTATAGCCTTGAAAAAAGTGCAGAAAAGGGCAACTAGAATGATAAAAGGGTTGGAACACCTTCCCTATGAAGAAAGGTAAAAACGCTTGGGGCTCTTTAGCTTGGAGAAACGACGACTGAGGGGTGACATGATCGAGATTTATAAGATTATGCATGGGATAGAGCAGGTTGAGAAAGAGGTACTTTTCTCCCTTTCTCACAATACAAGAACTCGTGGGCACTCCAAGAAATTGCTGAGCAGTCGGATTAGAACAGATAAAAGGAAGTACAAGAGGTGGTGGCAGCTACAAGCATAGACAGTTTCAAGAGGGAATTAGATAAACATATGGAGCAGAGGTCCATCAGTAGCTATTAGCCACAAGGTATAGATAGGAACTCTCAGTCTGGGGCAGGTGACGCACTCTATTCTTGGTGCTGGAGGGGGCAGCAGTGGGAGGGCTTCTAGAGTTCTGGCCCCACTGCTGGACCTCCTGATGGCACCTGGTATTTTTGGCCACTGTGTGACAGAGTGTTGGACTAGATGGGCCATTGGCCTGATTCAACATTGGCTTCTCTTATGTTCTTATGATTGGCTGTGCAGATTTTAAAAATTGTTCATTTGGCAGTAGCTGCCCCCAGATTACGAAGTTCATCACGATGTGACTGAAGGTATGCTGTGGCCATCCGTTCCTGGTTAGCTCCACCTCCTGCAGCAGACATTTTTCATCTGCATTCAGCACACTGTATCAGAATTACAAAGGTGCCGCAGGCTCAAAAAGGTTGGGGACCCCCAACCTAGACTACAGGTTGGGATATTTCACAGAGACCATGGAGGGGGTTCTCTGGGTCAGTGGTCAAAAGAGTAGACAACAGTGTGCAAAGAACTCAGGCAGAGTGTGACATGGAAAAGGAACATAGTGATAAAGAAGGCACCAGAACTGGACACTGGAACTGGTAGAGGGAGAAGGCAAGGGCAAGATTTATAATTGACAATGGAGGAGGCGGCTCCCATCAACCTCGTGAATTTGTAAGGAAACAAAGCAGCAGAGATGGAGGTAATCTGGTGATACCTACACACATTCCAGAAATATTTAAATGTAAAGTATTTCACTCTACACTTTACAAATCCAGTTGCACAGAACTGCCTGTACACCCAGGGTCTCTCCTTCCACTCTGGAGTCTGTCATTCCAGGCCCATAAGACTCCTGCTACTTCGAGGGACTGTCAATCCACGCTGGAGCCTGTCATTCCTTTCCCAGAATACTCTCAGGGGCAGTCATTCCACTTAGTGGTCTCCCATTCGAGTTCCAGAACACTCCTATCACCCCCTGGGACAGTCATTCCACTCCAAGACCACTCCGGCTACCACCACGGGCTGTCATTCCACTCTGGGGCCTGTCATTATAGTCACAGAACATTCCTACTACCCCCAGGGGCTCTCATTCCACTCTAGGGCCTGTAATTCCAGTCCCAGAACACTCCTGCTACCCCCAGGGGCTGTCATTCCACTCTAGGGCCTGTCATTCCAGTCCCAGAACACTCCTGCTACCCCAAGGGGCTGTCATTCCACTCCCTGGTCTCTCATTCCATTCCCAGAACAGTCCTGCTCCAACTTGGGGCTGTCATTCCACTGAGTGGTCCCTCATTCCAGTCCCAGAACACTCCTGCAGCACCCTGGGGCTGTCATTCCACTCTGGGACATGTCATTCCAGTCCCAGAACTCTCCTGCTGCACCCTAGGGCTGTCATTCCACTCTGGGACATGTCATTCCAGTCCCAGAACACTCCTGGAGCACCCTGGGGCTGTCATTCCACTCTGGGACATGTCATTCCAGTCCCAGAACACTCCTGGAACACCCTGGGGCTCTCATTCCACTCTGGGACATGTCATTCCAGTCCCCGAACACTCCTGCAGCACCCTGGGGCTGTCATTCCACTCCGTGGCCTCTCATTCCTGTCCCTGCACACTCCTGCTGCACCCTGGGGCTGTCATTCCACTCCGTGGCCTCTCATTCCTGTCCCTACACTCTCCTGTTGCACCCTGGGGCTGTCATTCCACTCCGTGGCCTCTCATTCCAGTCCCAGAACACTCCTGGAGCACCCTGGGGCTGTCATTCCACTCTGGGACATGTCATTCCAGTCCCAGAACACTTCTGGAGCACCCTGGGGCTGTCATTCCACTCCGTGGCCTCTCATTCCTGTTCCAGAACACTCCTGGAGCACCCTGGGGCTGTCATTCCACTCTTGGACATGTCATTCCACTCCCAGAACACTTCTGGAGCACCCTGAGGCTGTCATTCCACTCCGTGGCCTCTCATTCCTGTCCCTACACTCTCCTGTTGCAACCTGGGGCTGTCATTCCACTCCGTGGCCTCTCATTCCAGTCCCAGAACACTCCTGCTGCAGCCTGGGGCTGTCATTCCACTCTGGGACATGTCATTCCAGTCCCAGAACACTTCTGGAGCACCCTGGGGCTGTCATTCCACTCCGTGGCCTCTCATTCCTGTCCCAGAACACTCCTGGAGCACCCTGGGGCTGTCATTCCACTCCGTGGCCTCTCATTCCTGTCCCAGAACACTCCTGGAGCACCCTGGGGCTGTCATTCCACTCTTAGACATGACATTCCACTCCCAGAACACTTCTGGAGCACCCTGGGGCTGTCATTCCACTCCGTGGCCTCTCATTCCTGTCCCTACACTCTCCTGTTGCACCCTGGGGCTGTCATTCAACTCCGTGGCCTCTCATTCCAGTCCCAGAACACTCCTGCTGCATCCTGGGGCTGTCATTCCACTCTGGGACATGTCATTCCAGTCCCAGAACACTCCTGGAGCACCCTGGGGCTGTCATTCCACTCTGGGACATGTCATTCCAGTCCCAGAACACTCCTGGAGCACCCTGGGGCTGTCATTCCACTCCGTGGCCTCTCATTCCTGTCCCAGAACACTCCTGGAGCACCCTGGGGCTGTCATTCCACTCTGGGACATGTCATTCCAGTCCCAGAACACTTCTGGAGCACCCTGAGGCTGTCATTCCACTTCGTGGCCTCTCCTTCCTGTCCCTGCACTCTCCTGCTGCACCCTGGGGCTGTCATTCCACTCGGTGGCCTCTCATTCCTGTCCCTGCACTCTCCTGCTGCACCCTGGGGCTGTCATTCCACTCCGTGGCCTCTCATTCCTGTCCCTGCACTCTCCTGCTGCACCCTGGGGCTGTCATTCCACTCCGTGGCCTCCCCTTCCTGTCCCTGCACTCTCCTGCTGCACCCTGGGGCTGTCATTCCACTCTGGGACATGTCATTCCAGTCCCAGAACACTCCTGGAGCACCCTGGGGCTGTCATTCCACTCTGGGACATGTCATTCCAGTCCCAGAACACTCCTGGAGCACCCTGGGGCTGTCATTCCATTCTGGGACATGTCATTCCAGTCCCAGAACACTCCTGCTGCACCCTAGGGGCTGTCATTCCACTTTGGGACATGTCATTCCAGTCTCCAGAAACTCCTGCAGCACCCTGGGGCTGTCATTCCACTCCGTGGCCTCTCATTCCTGTCCCTGCACACTCCTGCTGCACCCTGGGGCTGTCATTCCACTCTGGGACATGTCATTCCATTCCCCGAACACTCCTGGAGCACCCTGGGGCTGTCATTCCACTCTGGGACATGTCATTCCAGTCCCAGAACACTCCTGGAACACCCTGGGGCTCTCATTCCACTCTGGGACATGTCATTCCAGTCCCTGCACACTCCTGCTGCACCCTGGGGCTGTCATTCCACTCTGGGACATGTCATTGCAGTCCCAGAACACTACTGGAGCACCCTGAGGCTGTCATTCCACTCTAGGACATGTCATTCCAGTCCCAGAACACTCCTGGAGCACCCTGGGGCTGTCATTCCACTCTTGGACATGTCATTGCAGTCCCAGAACACTCCTGGAGCACCCTGGGGCTGTCATTCCACTCTGGGACATGTCATTCCAGTCCCAGAACACTCCTGCTGCACCTTGGGGCTGTCATTCCACTCCGTGGCCTCTCCTTCCTGTCCCTGCACTCTCCTGCTGCACCCTGGGGCTGTCATTCCACTCCGTGGCCTCTCATTTCTGTCCCTGCAGACTCCTGCTGCACCCTGGGGCTGTCATTCCACTCTGGGACATGTCATTCCAGTGCCAGAACATGTCAGAAATGCTTCTTTAATGTTTCTCACTGAATCCATTGTTATGTGTTCCCTAACCTGCTTTGATGCTTTGCGCTTGCGTAGCTATGCAGGCAGAAACGTGGGAGCTTCTTCCCTGCCGCTTTTCCTTATCAAGGTGGCCTTGAATGTAGGCTTTGGGCTATTCTCGTGTTGCTGAGAATTTTCCAGTCCTGGGAAGGCAGAGGGAGGGGGAAAGTAGTCTCCCGCTCATGAAGTATATCTCCCGCCGGGAGTTTCCCGCGCGCGCGCTCATATTTCATTTGCTAGGCGCTTTTTCGCATCACACTATAAGTTAGCTTGCATTGCCTTGCCCCCCCATTCCTGACAATGACCTCCTACTGTGGGTTTTAGCAAGATTATCCAATAAAACCTTTCTTTGCATAAGAATGCCTGGATCTACTTGTTATTGAACCTGACAAACACTTCTGGAGCACCCTGAGGCTGTCATTCCACTTCGTGGCCTCTCCTTCCTGTCCCTGCACTCTCCTTCTGCACCCTGGGGATGTCATTCCACTCTGTGGCCTCTCCTTCCTGTCCCTGCACTCTCCTGCTGCACCCTGGGGCTGTCATTCCACTCCGTGGCCTCTCCTTCCTGTCCATGCACTCTCCTGCTGCACCCTGGGGCTGTCATTCCACTTCGTGGCCTCTCCTTCCTGTCCCTGCACTCTCCTTCTGCACCCTGGGGATGTCATTCCACTCTGTGGCCTCTCCTTCCTGTCCCTGCACTCTCCTGCTGCACCCTGGGGCTGTCATTCCACTCCGTGGCCTCTCCTTCCTGTCCCTGCACTCTCCTACTGCACCCTGGGGCTGTCATTCCACTTCGTGGCCTCTCCTTCCTGTCCCTGCACTCTCCTGCTGTACGCTGGGGCTGTCATTCCACTCCGTGGCCTCTCCTTCCTGTCCCTGCACTCTCCTTCTGCACCCTGGGGATGTCATTCCACTCTGTGGCCTCTCCTTCCTGTCATTGCACTCTCCTGCTGCACCCTGGGGCTGTCATTCCACTTCGTGGCCTCTCCTTCCTGTCCCTGCACTCTCCTGCTGTACGCTGGGGCTGTCATTCCACTCCGTGGCCTCTCCTTCCTGTCCCTGCACTCTCCTTCTGCACCCTGGGGCTGTCATTCCACTCCGTGGCCTCTCCTTCCTGTCCCTGCATTCTCCTGCTGCACCCTGGGGCTGTCATTCCACTTCGTGGCCTCTCCTTCCTGTCCCTGCACTCTCCTGCTGTACGCTGGGGCTGTCATTCCACTCCGTGGCCTCTCCTTCCTGTCCCTGCACTCTCCTTCTGCACCCTGGGGCTGTCATTCCACTCCGTGGCCTCTCCTTCCTGTCCCTGCACTCTCCTGCTGCACCCTGGGGCTGTCATTCCACTCCGTGGCCTCTCATTTCTGTCCCTGCAGACTCCTGCTGCACCCTGGGGCTGTCATTCCACTCTGGGACATGTCATTCCAGTGCCAGAACACTTCTGGAGCACCCTGAGGCTGTCATTCCACTTCGTGGCCTCTCCTTCCTGTCCCTGCACTCTCCTGCTGCACGCTGGGGCTGTCATTCCACTCCGTGGCCTCTCCTTCCTGTCCCTGCACTCTCCTTCTGCACCCTGGGGATGTCATTCCACTCTGGGACATGTCATTCCAGTCCCAGAACACTCCTGGAGCACCCTGGGGCTGTCATTCCACTCTGGGACATGTCATTCCAGTCCCAGAACACTCCTGGAGCACCCTGGGGCTGTCATTCCACTCTGGGACATGTCATTCCAGTCCCAGAACACTCCTGCTGCCCCCAAGGGGCTGTCATTCCACTTTGGGACATGTCATTCCAGTCCCAGAACACTTCTGGTGCACCTTGGGGCTGTCATTCCACTCCTTGGCCTCTCATTCCTGTCCCTGCACTCTCCTGCTGCACCCTGGGGCTGTCATTCCACTCCGTGGCCTCTCATTCCTGTCCCTGCACACTCCTGCTGCACCCTGGGGCTGTCATTCCACTCTGTGACATGTCATTCCAGTCCCAGAACACTCCTGGAGTACCCTGGGGCTGTCATTCCACTCTGAGACATGTCATTCCAGTCCCAGAACACACCTGGAACACCCTGGGGCTGTCATTCCACTCTGGGACATGTAATTCCAGTCCCAGAACACTCCTGGAGCACCCTGGGGCTGTCATTCCACTCTGTGACATGTCATTCCAGTCCCAGAACACTCCTGGAACACCCTGGGGCTGTCATTCCACTCTGGGACATGTCATTCCAGTCCCAGAACACTTCTGGAGCACCCTGGGGCTGTCATTCCACTCCGTGGCCTCTCATTCGTGTCCCTGCACTGTCCTGCTGCACCCTGGGGCTGTCATTCCACTCCGTGGCCTCTCCTTCCTGTCCCTGCACTCTCCTGCTGCACCCTGGGGCTGTCATTCCACTCCATGGCCTCTCCTTCCTGTCCCTGCACTCTCCTGCTGCACCCTGGGGCTGTCATTCCACTCCATGGCCTCTCATTCCTGTCCCTGCACTCTCCTGCTGCACCCTGGGGCTGTCATTCCACTCCGTGGCCTCTCCTTCCTGTCCCTGCACTCTCCTGCTGCACCCTGAGGCTGTCATTCCACTTCGTGGCCTCTCCTTCCTGTCCCTGCACTCTCCTGCTGCACCCTGCGGCTGTCATTCCACTCCGTCGCCTCTCCTCCCTGCCCCTGCACTCTCCTGCTGCACCCTGGGGCTGTCATTCCACTCCGTGGCCTCTCCTTCCTGTCCCTGCACTCTCCTGCTGCACCCCGGGGCTGTCATTCCACTCTGGGGCCTCTCATTCCATTCCCAGAGTAGTGTATTTTTGCCAAGAGACCGTAATGGAAAATCCATTCCACCTTTTTTTTCCAACTCTATTTGTGCTGCAATGTATTTCAATGGATCCCATGGAAGTCAATTGACATTCCTGGCTCCCATTATTTCCAATGAGCCATCTACATTCCATGCCACCAGGGGGAGATTAACCATTAAGCGGACTAAGCACGTGCTTAGGGCACCAGGGCCAAAGGGGGCACCACAAAATTGGGAAAAGGGTGGAAAAATGTAGAAAAATGCCTTTCAGGTCATGCGTATTGGAACTTTGATACGTTTAACTTGTGAAATATTAAAATAGACCTTGTATTGCATTTTTGTAGAACTTTATGTAGCCAAAGCTTGGCTTGGTTCGTACAGTATATTGTTTGTGTGAATACATTTTTGTACTGCTACAACCTGCATTGTATATCTGGTCAGGCAGGTCAACAACTAAGGGGTCCGTGTGGAAAGGGAGGGGAGCACCAAGACTGGTCAGTGCTTAGGGCACCAGTGAGCCTTAATCCGCCCCTGCATGCCACTTTCACTTTGAGTGTCGCATTTTATGGCAGTGTCCAGACTGCATGCTGCTTTCTCTTCGTTTGATCTCTGGTTTTATGGTGGCTGTCTGCATAAGCTGTTGTGGAGTTCTGCCAGCAAAACCTTTGCTTTGTGAGCTCCCGGCATTAATGTTCTGAGCGAGCGATTTGGCTGCTGCAGAAATCAGTTTGCTCTGGAGCCGTGCTACCTGAGCGGAGCTGAAAATGTGTGAGCTGGAGGCTGAAAAACTGAGCTAGTTCATACCAACTCAGCTTAGAGGGAACACTGGTTTCAGCTTGTACTTTTCTGTGACGGCTGTACGTGTGTTGAAGGGGAAAACTTTGCCGAAAAGCTATTATGGACCGTGGGTTATTCGTTAATATGCACAGGACTACCTGAAAGCTTTGGCATCTGTCCACGGGACTACCTGGCAGCTTTGGCATCCTTCATCAACTCTGTTAGTCTTTGAAGTTCCATACATTGACATTATTTGTTAAGTTTATCTACTGCCTTTCCTCCAAGGATTTGAGGTTTCTAAATGGGGCTTATCAAGCCCCCCCACCCCGGCTGTGAGGTAGGCCAGGCTGAAATCATTTGCCCAAGCGGGATTTTAAAACCTGGTCCAAGCCCTTTTCTTTTGCTAGTAAGTAAAGGTAAAGGTTCCCTTGCTCGAAAGCCAGTCGAATCCGACTCTAGGGTTGCGGTGCTCATCTCCGTTTCTAAGCCGAAGAGTCAGCGCTGTCCAAAGACGTTTCTGTGGTCATGTGGCCGGCATGACTAAACACCAAGGTGCAAGTAGGCTGACTATAAAATACAATAATGCTTTCTGCTTTGTATTCCACAACTAATAAAATGTCATTCTGATGTGTTGGGGGCAGGGGATTAGTGTATTTTGTGAGGACTGCTAGGGATTGGTGAGTTCCAGTTTGGTGTAGTGGTCTGGTGCACAGACTCTAGTCGGGGAGAACCGGGTTTGATTCCCCACTCCTCTTCTCACAGCTGCTGGATGACCTTGGGCAAGTCATAGTTCTGTCAGAGGTGTTCTTGAAAAAGAGCAGTTTCTGTCAGAGCTCTCTCAGCCCCGCCTACCTCCCTGGCAGTGTTCCCTCTAAGCTGAGTTAGTGTGAGCTAGCTCACAGTTTCTTAGCCTCCGGCTCACATATTTTTATCTTAGCTCAGGTAGGAGGGTTCCAGAGCAGACTAGTTTATGCAGTAGTCAAATCGCTTGATCACAACTTCAATGCCGGTAGCTCACAAAATAGAATTTTTGCTCACAAGACTCCACCGCTTAGAGGGAGCATTGCTCCCAGGGTGTCTGTTTGTGGGGAGAGGAACGGAAAGGAGTTTGTAAGCCGCACGGAGACTCCTTTGGGTAGTGAAGGGTGGAGTATAAATCCAATCTCTTCTTCTCAATCACAACATACTTAGTTCATTTAGCCTTTTTTCCTTTTAACCAAGCAACCCTATCCATGGCATGACTGAACATTTTGTCTCTTATTGTTCTTGTTTCGTAGGAATCCAGTCAAAGGACACACAGGCCCAAGACCCAAGGTGTTTCATCCCCCCCACCATGGTGGACCCGTTACTTTTTTACAAACGTGACCTTCCTCAAGTTTCTCCTCTGGCTGGTCTTACTGGGACTTTTTGTGGAACTGGAATTTGGTTTGCCATATTTTGTCCTGTCGATGTTTTATTGGATCTATGTAGGAACCCGTGGCCCTGGAGAAAGGCAGAACGGAGAAAAAAGTGCTTACTCCGTATTTAACCCGGGTTGTGAAGCTATACAAGGAACGCTCACGGCAGAACAACTTGAGAGGGAGCTACAGTACCGGCCTTTAGCGGGGAGGTAACTGGTATCACATTCCAACTCAGCTATCACTATTGTGAACATGTTTTTTTTTTTCATTTGAATTAAATTGAAACTGTTTCCTGTGGCATTTATCCCCCACCTTTTTAACAGACGTTCCAGCTTTGTAAACAAATGTCTAAGGCTGCGATCACACACACACCCTAAATAATCCACTTTTTTTTTTTTTTAAAGAAATTTTAATTATTTTTAAACAGCAAAAAGAGAGAAGAAGAAAAAGAGACAAGAATTACATTAAGACGGAAAATAAAAGAGAGTTAAGAGCTGGAGTCTATACTCTACATTTACTATGAACCATACGCCTATTTCAAATCATTTTCATTTTTGTCATTTGTTAATTATTGTTAATATCTATCCTTTAATTACCCAGGTATTTTTGCAACCATTTATAAAGTCTCTCCCTTTTTTTTTTTTTTCAAAGTCACTTTCAGGTTTTTCATGTAACTGCAACGTTAATTTATCCATTTCTGCTGCATCCAACAATTTGAATATCAATTCTTCTTTTCTCAGGACTTCTCCTTTCTTCCAATATTTTGCATACACAATTCTAGCTGTGGTTACAACTTGTACAATCATATGTATATCTTGTACATTAAACTCTTGCGGCACAATATTCAATACAAACATTTCTGGTATAAATGGAATATTTTTATCTAGTATTTTTTGTATTATTTTATGCACCTATATCTAATATTTTTAACTACATCATAAGTCCACCACACATGGTAAAATGAGCCAGTTTTAAGTTTACATTTCCAGCATACATTTGACATATTTGGATACCATTTAGCTAGTTTCTTTGGTGTCATATACCATCTATAAAACATTTTATACAAGTTCTCTTTAAGTAATCCACTTTCAATGCACTTTCCAACTGGTTTTTGCCAGTTCACAGTAAAAATGCAGTTGAAAAGTACACTGAAAGTGTGTGTGGTAAAGGTAAAGGTTTCCCTTGCTCGAAATCCAGTTGAATGCAACTCTAGAAGGTGGTGCTCATTTCCATTTCCAAGCCGAAGAGCCAGCGCTGTCCGAAGACGTTTCCATGGTCGTGGCCAGCATGACTAAACTCCAAGGTGTATGGAACGCTGTTACCTTCACACCGAAATGGTACCTATTTATCTACTTGCAGCTTCTTGCTTTCAAACTGCTAGGTCGGCAGGAGCTGGGGCCAGAGATCGGCGCTCACTCCGTCACGTGGCACTCGGGTCTCGAGCTGCTGAACTGTGTCTTAACCTCTGAACCACTGCGGCCCTGAAATGTGTGTGTCTGCAGACTAAATATACTTTTTTGTATGGAATCCAAATATTGAAAGAAAAGCAGGTTTATGAAATGTAAAGGTTGAATCAGATACTGGTTTTTGAGACTGATTTTATTGCATGTTCCTTTGGTGAACTAAAACTTATCATTGCTTCTGTTCTAGATGAATGGCTGGTTTTTATTTGTCCTGTTAGCCAAAAGATGGGGGGTGGAGAGGGGCTTCCTTATAGCAGTGTAAAATCTGACTATTTTTGGTACAGTGACCTTTGCAGTAGCTAAGCATATGAAGTAAAGAACCTAGAAAGGCTGTGACATCTATATTTTGGTAAAATAGTGGAACAAAGTGACAATTCTTGTAAAACACGTGTATTTCTATTTCATGGTAAAGCAGCCTGAGTTCAATATATTTTGAGGAAATTCAGGCCAGCATTCTCAGATACTGCTGATTTGCCTGTGAAGTCTACTGAAGTCAAAGGGATTCAAGTGCTTTGATTGGCACTTCTCACATGGTAGGACCATAATCACCAGGACTCTGAGAAAGGTCTGCACATTTGTTCCAAAGGTAATCAAACTGCACTGTGAATCTCTCTTCTACAAAAACAACTCTGCTGATACCTGGAGGGCTGTTCACACCATATCCTATGTCTCCCAAGTAGGTATGGTATAGTAAGAATTCACAGAATTGTCAAGGACTGTAGGTTAACAATCTGTTTTCTGTTTATAATGTCCACTTGAATGGAAATCCAGTTTCAAGGGGAGAAGAACTTAGTTCTTTGATTGCGGTGGACTAGTGGGAGGCGTATCAGTCTTAGGTGATTCCACATCACTCATTGTTTAGTTTTTTCTGGGCTTAATAAGAACATAAGAGAGGCCAATGTTGGATCAGGCCAGTGGCCCATCCAGTCCAACACTCTGCCACACAGTGGCCAAAAATACCAGGTGCCATCAGGAGGTCCAGCAGTGGGGCCAGGACACTAGAAGCCCTCCCACTGTTGCCCCCCCCAAGCACCAAGAATACAGAGCATCACTTGCCCCAGACCGAGAGTTCCTATCTACACCTTGCGGCTAATAGCCACTGATGGACCTCTGCTCCATAGGTTTGCAGCTTACAGATACACACCTGAACAGCATACTCAAGACTGCAACAGCTCAGCTTTATTAGTGATTCAGCAGATACAAGACAACAGGGCAAGAGCCCTGTTTAAATTCCATGCAAACACCACACCCAACTCCCAACGACAGGCCATTATAAAAACCATTAATTCCTCATTGGTCACTTCCAGAGTCCTGGTGGGCTATTGTTCTAGAGCTCCAAGCTCAGCCAGTCACTGGTAGACAGCCCTGGGACGTTCCAGCCAGGAGACCTAAAAAGGTTTATTGCCTATTGTGTTCTGCCCACAGGCAGGTGTCATTACGTAACGTCACTATGACCTGTATACCATGGGACCTGTGATAGCCAGCTAATTCTCTCTGTGTAGAGTGACCATAATCAATCAGTGCTTTGACTTTGCTTTGTATCAAAACTTCTGCCTTCCGGATGAAAAGGCAAAGAACACTCAGATTGCTCGTTGTGTTCTGCCTTATCTGCGCAGATAATAGAAGGACTTAAGAATTCTCCTCCTTGATTTGACTCTGTTACTCTCTGAAGTAAATTGGTTCGGCTTCGGGGGGGGACGGGGGACGGGATGGGACACCTGCTTTGAATGCAACAGGGTCACAGTAGTGCTGCTAACCTCCAGGTGGGGTAGAAACAACAGAGAGATCACGGGAAGGATGCGAACAAAGATGAAAACAATAATAAAGATGTACGCTGACACACAATGGGGTTTGCATGTACTCCCATTTCACATGACCGCTTTTTCTCAGTGTGCTGCGTAAGTAACATTAATTTACACATCAACAATTCTAATATGTGAACCCACACTCAACATTCTTCCCACTCCAATGAAACAGATTCTTTAATAAGATTAACAAATGTGGATCTATCTTTTGGTCAGTTAATTTGCTCCATAACTTATTTCTATCCCTGTGATCTGGTAAATGGGATTGACCATTGTCGTTTATTAAAAGATAACGAAATAGAAATCATAAGGACTGTTAGTAAATTCATGGAGGAGTCTATCAAAATTTATGAAGGGCATGTCTCACCATGAATTTTATATAGATTAGTTTCTAATCGTGAACTTTATATCTTGTTTGTTTCTGTTTTTGTATGCCAATAAAAGGTATGACTTGGACTTGAAACAGATTCTTTCCGTGCTCATAATATGTCGAGTGTTAATTCACAGATTAGAATTGTTGACGTGTAAATTAATGTGTGCATGCGTACATCTTTATTATCTGTTGAAGAAACGCTCCTCACTGCAAAGGTAAAGGTAAAAGTTCCCTTGCTCGAAAGCCAATCGAATCTGACTCTAGGGTTGCGGTGCTCATCTCCGTTTCAAAGCCGAAGAGCCAGCGCTGTCCGAAGACGTTTCCGTGGTCATGTGGCCGGCATGACTAAACACCAAGGCGCACGGAACGTTGCTACCTTCCCACCAAAGTGGTACCTATTTATCTACTTGCAATTTCTTGCTTTCGAACTGCTAGGTTGGCAGGAGCTGGAACCAGAGACGGGAGCTCACTCCGTCTTGTGGCACCTGGGTCTTGAACTGCTGAGCAGTCTAAATATGTTTACATAATACTACATCACGGTTGTTTTCATCTTTGTTAATGTCCAGGTGGTGGTTGGGGATCTCCTGGATTTAGAACTGACCTCCCGGCAACAGAGATCAGTTCCCATGGAGACAGTGGCCACTCTGGAAGGTGGACTCTATGGCATTATACCCCCACTGAAGTCCCTGCCCCTTCCCAAACCCCACCTTCCCCAGGCTCCACCCCCAAAAGCTGCAGGAATTTCCCAATCCAAAACTGGTAAACCTAGATGAGGATGAGGAGTAATTACTGGAGGTGGGGAATTAGAGCCAGACCTGCCAACTGTTCACAAACATGGAGTGCGGGCATTGCGTCAAGAGAAGGTTCAGAGGAGCAAGCCTGGAGAAAAACCGAGGTCCCTGCACTCTGCACATTTTTCTTATGAATCCCCGCAGAGAAGGAGCAGGGTGCCTCTGAGCATGTGCAGAGCACAGGATGCCATTTTCATTCTTTAATTTTTTTATTTCTCCCTTTTTTAATTACTACACTTGGGGGGGAAAAGCTTATGTTACATCTATGACAGGAGAGTCTCCACATTCGATATTTCTCAAAAGATATACTCCGTCCCTCCTGCTTATTTAGTGTGTTCCTTAATAAATGTATCAATCCAGTCATACATTCTTGACCACAATCCAGTTCGGCTCTGAGCCTTGCTTAAAAATCCTCCTCACAAGGCCGGCCCTCCGCCTCCGGTCTTGATTCATTTCTGCCACCTGAACTGCAGAGTAAAGAATGAAACCTTTGGACGGCTGTTGGTGGTAAGCGTGGAGAAGGGGAAATAGGGGTTGCCAACTTCCAGGTGGGGACCTGGAGATCTCCTGAACTGTCAAATGGTTTCCAGATAACAGATCAGCTGGTGGTGGGAAGTGTCCTCGAGTCACAGCTGACATACGGCACCTCCCCCCCGTAGGGTTTTCAAAACGAGAGACATTCAGAGGTGCTTTGCCATTACCTTTCTCTGAGCCGCAACCTTGCACTTCCTTGGAGGTTTCCCATCCAAATACTATGCAGGGCTGCCCCCTACTTAGTTTGCACAATCTGACAAGATTAGGCTATCCTAGCCCATGCAGGTCAAGGCAGAGACCACTTCCCCAGGAGGAAATGGCTGCTTTGGAGGCATGCTGTACCTCACAGAGGTCCCTCCAAGTGTCCAACCCCAAATCTCAAGGAATTTCCCAACCTGACGTTGGCAACTCCATCAGAGCTCTTGGTGGATTCAGAGAGTTGTGGTCACTGTTCTGAAACCTTGGTTGAATCTGTATTTGCATTTTTAAATCAGTTGCGTGCTGCTGTGACGCCGTCTTTCTCTATGCTTGTTTTGAATGCTGTTTGGAGAAGATTCTTTTAAAGCAGTACGGAGGTGCAATGACAGTGGAGCTGCCCCGAAAGGACGATAAACATGTGGATGTGCGAAAGTATGCTAGCACTGTTGAGGTGTGAAAACGACACCAAATGTAGGCAGCTTTTTTGAAGATGGAGTCAAAAGGTAGAGACACTGAAGAAGAAGAAGAAGAGATTGGATTTATATCCCGCCGTTCACTGCCCAAAGGCGTCTCAGAGCAGCTTACAAACTCCCTTCCCTTCCCCTCCCCACAACAGACGCCCTGTGAGGGAGGTGGGGCTGAGAGAACTCTAACATAAACTGCTCTTTCAGGAACAGCTGTGCCAGAGCTTGTGACTGACCCAAGGTCACATTCAGCAGGTGCAAGTGGAGGAGTGGGGAATTAAACCCTGTTCTCCCAGATAAGAGTCCGCACACTTAACCACTACACCAAGCTGGTGGGAAAGACAAATGGAGATTCCTTGTGTCATTGACTATGTTGTTAATATAGGACACAAGTCTTTCCTATTTCTATACAAAATATTTTTACTTCAACATGCAGGCTTCTTTTGCATTTCAAGTGAATGAGGGCGGGGGGGGGCACCCTGGCTGGTGGAAAGGCATTCGGAATAAATGGGGGGGGGAGTTGGGAATATAGAAGCTTCATAGCTGCGGTTTCTGAGTCCCAACTGGAGACCGAGCCAGCAAAGGGGAATCAATGCTCCCTCTAAGCTGAGCGATTTGGCTGCTGCATCAGTTTAGTGTGCTCTGGAGTCCTCCTTCCTGAGCTAAGAGCTGGAGGCTAAAACACGGCGCACTAGCTCACACTCACTCAGCTTAGAGGGAGCACTGAAGGGAAGCGAAACGCCGGAGAGCAGCACTCCCACGTTCACTGGGGACACGCAACAAATACCAGAAGGCACTTGAGGGACTTCTCCGGAGGAAAAAATTGAACGCGCAGAGAAAACGCCCGGCAGAGAAAATAAAGTGTTGTGTATGCAGTCAACATCGTGCCATCAACGAAGAGCCAGAGCTTGAGTACCTGAGAACAATGGGACTGAGGTTCCTGGCTCCCGCGTAGGGGGACCAATGGGAACGGCGGCGGGAATTCAAACCCGCCAATGGTACCAGGGGGCGGCCCCTCCCCAATGTATATAGTTGGCCTCCGGGCCGGTTATCAGTGTCTCGTGTTGTATAATAGCGAACCATGCTGATCACTACATCGCTGTCTGTGGTTTCTTTATGCGTCTAACCCACTATACAACAATGGCGACGAAGGTGGGATCCTGTTGAGCGCTCCAGCCGGGCTGTCGGACAACGCTACCGAAGACTCGCTCCACCGCTCCACGGGCATCCTCCATGAGCGCCTCCGAGGGTGAATCCAGAGCCGTGTCGCTGCCGCCGACTGGCACAATGGCCATCGCTCCAGGATCCGGGCTGATACCGCCGTTCGACGCTTCCCAGCCCCAACGATGGGGAGCCTGGGTCACGGGTTTGCGGCAAGCCTTCGTGTTCTATCAGATCACGGACGAAGACCGAAAGAGAGGACTGCTGCTCTGCTCTTGCGGCCCCGTGATCGTGGATCTGGCCCAATACCTTCTCTCTCCCAAGAAGGTGGAGGAGTGCACGGTCGACGAGATTGTGAAGGCCGTGCAGAACTACTACTCCCCAAAGCCGTCGGAGATGACCTGCCACGTGGTTTTCCAGCATAGGAACCAGCAGGGCAAAGAAACCGCCGCGGAGTTCCTCGGAGAGCTCCGCCGCCTGGCGGCCGACTGCGCCTTCGGAGAGCACTTGGAGATGGCTCTCCGCGACCGTTTCGTCGCCGGCCTCAGGGAGGAGAAACTCCGGCGCCGAATAATGGAGGGCGAGAAGGTGACCATCACCTCAGCGTTAGCCACCGCCACTGCATGGGAGAGGTCACACCCGACCACCACCACCGCGACGCATCGTGTGGCCTCCCCGGGAACAGCGACATCGACGACCCCGAGGTACACCGCACACTAGCCCAGCATCGCCCGCCAGCACCGTCCGCTAGCTCCGCACGCAAGCAACCCGGCTCGGCGGCGCAGGAGTGTGCCAGCTGCGGAGGGCAGCATGAGAGGAGATCGTGCTGGTTCCGGGACGCCACATGTCGAGACTGCGGCCGCACGGGCCACATCGCAAGGGTTTGCCGGTCCAAGCCATCACGCGCAGCACAAAAACCGCAACCGCCCCGCCGCAGGTCTGAGGCGCACTTCGAGGACTGCGCGGCCCCGGAGGCAGACCTATACCAACTGACCAACGCCCCGGCCGCCCGAACACAGGTACTGAAACTCCCCAGTCAGGCCTCTACCCCAAAAATATACGTCCGGATCAAAGTAGAGGGGGCCCCCTTACAAATGGAACTCGACTCGGGCTCCGCCTGTTCCATCATTTCGGAGGCCACATTAAGACAGATTTGCCCAAAGGGGGCCCCCGCTTGCGGCCATCACCCGTGACGCTCATGGACTTTCAGAGAAACCAAGTGCCAGTGAAGGGGGTCGGGAGTTTCAGGGTGCAGTACCGGGGCTTCAAGGGTTATTTGGACTTGCTCGTAGTCGAGGGCGACCTAGTTAGCCTCCTGGGGAGGGCCTGGTTTGGACCCCTAGGAATCGCGATCGAGGGGGTCCAGCATTGCGCAACCCGCGACTTCCAGGAAGTGTGCCGCGAGTTCCCATCCGTTTTCGACGGGTCCCTGGGCCGATATACGGGCCCCCGGTTTCGCTACAACTCAACCCCACAGTGGCCCCTATCCGCATGCGTGCCAGGTCCGTTCCGTTTGCCTTAAAACCCAAAATAGACGCGGAACTGGACCGACTGGTGGCGCAAGGGGTTTTGGAGCCGGTCTCTCACGCAGTGTGGGAAACCCCGATCGTGACTCCCATTAAACCTAACGGGGATGTCCGCATCTGCGCGGATTATAAATGCACGATAAATCGGGCAATGCAGGACCATGCCTACCCGGTCCCGGTGGTGAGCCATGTTCTGGCCACCTTGGCAGGGGCCAAGATCTTCGGCAAACTAGATCTGGCCCAAGCGTACCAGCAGCTGCCTGTCGATGGGCCGACAGCAGAGGCCCAAACAATTGTAACGCACCGGGGGCCTTCAGGGTCAATCGCCTGCAATTCGGGGTGAGCGTGGCACCCGGAATTTTCCAGCAACTGATGGACTCTCTCCTCAAAGGGATCCCCGGCGTCACACCATTCTTCGATGATGTGATGATCGCCGCCGCCACGCCTGATGAGTTCGCCTCCCGCCTCCGCATGGTCCTCAGCCGTTTCCGGGACGCCGGCCTCAAGGTCAAGCGCGAGAAGTGCCAGCTCGGGGTATCATCCGTAGACTTCTTGGGCTTCACGGTGAACGCAGAGGGACTCCACCCGGCCCGGGACAAGGTGAAGGCCATCGTGGAAGCGCCGCCCCGACCTCCAAAGCCGAGCTCCAGGCTTTTCTCGGACTCTTGAACTTTTACCACGCCTTTCTCCCCCACAAGGCGGCGGTAGCCGAGCCCCTCCACAGGTTGCTCGACAAAAAGGCACCCTGGGTCTGGGGCCCGCATCAGGCTGCAGCGTTCCGGGCCGTCAAGGCCCTGCTCATCTCAAACGCGGTCCTGGCACATTTCGACGAGACCCTGCCCGTGGTCTTGGCTTGCGATGCGTCCCCATATGGGGTGGGAGCCGTGCTGGCGCACCGTCTCGCGGACGGCCGGGAGGTCCCGGTCGCGTACTACTCGCGGACCCTGTCTGCGGCCGAGCGGAACTACGCCCAGATAGACCGCGAGGGACTGGCAGTTGTGGCCGGGGTGAAGAAGTTCCACGACTTCGTCTATGGCCGTCCCTTCACAGTCGTCACAGACCACCGGCCGCTGCTGGGCCTCTTCGCGGCGGACCGCCGGACGCCACAGGTACTCTCCCCTCGGGTCTTGCGGTGGTCCATCTTCTTGGCGGGCTACAACTACACGCTCCAGCACCGGCCAGGCAAGGCAATGGGACATGCAGACGCGCTGAGCCGCCTCCCCCTGCCAGACGAAGGGGTGGACCCGGCCCCAGCTCATCATGTCCTCCAGTTGGAGGGTCTTCCAGACGCCCCTCTCCAGGCCACGGACATCGCCCGCCGCTCAGCCCGTGACCCCATCATATCCCGGGTTCTCGGCTGGGTGGTGAGGGGGTGGCCTACGGCCTCGGCGGGCCCTGAGTTCAGCGCATTTACAACACGGCGCGAGGAACTATCGGCACACAAGGGCTGCCTGCTGTGGGGGGACCGGGTCGTAGTCCCCAGCGCACTCCAGCAACAGGTCCTGCAGGCTCTGCACGAGGCACACCCCGGCATCGTGCGGATGAAAGCCCTCGCCCGGAGCTACGTCTGGTGGCCAGGCATAGATGGGGAAATAGAGGCCTGGGTGAAGCGTTGCCAGATCTGTCAAGAGGTCCGGCCAAGCCCACCATGTGCACCCACCCAGGCATGGGAATCAACAAGGACCCCGTGGTCCCGGCTCCACATCGACTTCGCCGGGCCCTTCCACGGGTTAACATTCCTGGTCACCGTGGACGCGTACTCCAAGTGGCTGGAGGTGAGTCCAGTCTCCTCCACCTCCGCAAGCGCCACCATCCGAGCCCTCCGGAAGATATTTGCCACGCATGGCTTGCCGGACACCATCGTCTCCGACAACGGCCCGGCGTTCACATCCGAGGAATTCCAGCGGTTCCTGCGGGACAACTTGATCCGGCATATCAGGTCAGCACCCTTCCACCCTGCCACGAACGGCCAAGCGGAACGCATGGTCCGCACGGCTAAGGAAGCGTTAAGCCGCCTGACCGAGGGGGACTGGGAGTCACGCATAGCCCGGTTCTTGCTGGCGAACCGGACAACACCCAACCCGGTCAGTGGCCACTGCCCCGCGGAGCTTCTCATGGGCCGGCGACCCGCCATCCTCCTGGACCGCCTGCACCCCGACAGGGCTCCAACAGGACGGAACTGGGTCGAGGACCGGGAGGCACCACGGGGCTTCTTCCCAGAGGACCCGGTGTTCGCAAGGAACTACGGCCGAGGCCCGGAGTGGATAGCAGGAAAGGTAATCCGCCCCACCGGCCCTGTCTCCTATGAGGTGTCGACAAATGACGGGCAGGTCCTGCGGCGCCACGTGGACCAGCTGAGGCGGCGCCTACTTCCAACGGTAGGAGACCGGGGTAACCAAGGGGAGGTGGAGCAGGCCCCACGAGAAGCTGAGGGAGAGCCCGAGGCGGAACGAGACTGCAGAGAGGCGGACCCCAGCGACGGCCAGCTCAGTATGCCCGAGGCCTCATCAGCCGAGGGCCAGACGGCGTACCCTTCCCCAGCGGAAGGAGGTGAGGGGGCAGGCCCCGCCACACCACCAAGACTTGGCTGCGGAGAAACCCCAACGCCTACACCACGACGGTCCACCAGGGAACGCAGAGCCCCCGCATACCTGAAGGACTATGTCA
This sequence comes from Gekko gecko, assembly GCA_029375565.1. Taxonomy (NCBI): domain Eukaryota; kingdom Metazoa; phylum Chordata; class Lepidosauria; order Squamata; family Gekkonidae; genus Gekko; species Gekko gecko. The sequence goes on from JAPDNY010000002.1 coordinate 229,161,136, forward strand.
CCTAGACAGGATCGGGACTATGGGGGAGGGGTGTTGTGTATGCAGTCAACATCGTGCCATCAACGAAGAGCCAGAGCTTGAGTACCTGAGAACAATGGGACTGAGGTTCCTGGCTCCCGCGTAGGGGGACCAATGGGAACGGCGGCGGGAATTCAAACCCGCCAATGGTACCAGGGGGCGGCCCCTCCCCAATGTATATAGTTGGCCTCCGGGCCGGTTATCAGTGTCTCGTGTTGTATAATAGCGAACCATGCTGATCACTACATCGCTGTCTGTGGTTTCTTTATGCGTCTAACCCACTATACAACATAAAGCGTCCGCGATCTTTGCGGGTTCTAGACACGCACACCCCCTCTCAAACTTCAAGGGGGGGGAATCCACTGACGTGGGTCAAAGCTGGGAAAACGCGCAGCCCCTTTAAGAAGCGAAGGCGGAGGGAGAGGGAGAGGCGCGGTCAGAAGCTATAAAAGTCGGCAGGCGTTTGGAGCGCATTTTGCAATTCGCTTGCAGACGGGGAGGGTGGCGTTGGGTGTGCTGGCAGCAGCCCCAAGTGCTTTGGGGGGCCGAGTTCTATGGCATGGTCGGGTGGGGCTGGATTCGAATCAGCAGGGATCCAAAGCCTTGCCCTTATGGAAACTTCTTTTTTCTTTATGCAAAGCAAAGTCGGGAAATTGCGTTTGGGGTCTATTGGGGCCTTCCTGCGCTTTAGGACGTGCAATATTAGTTTTTGATCCCAAGCCTTTTCAGACACTTATTTCTTTGAACAGTGAGAAAAATAGACAGTTTTTAAAACTTTTGTTTTTTTAAATTGCTTTTTGCTGCAGTTGAGGGCTTCCTATGCTTTAGAATGCACATATTAGCCTTTGACTTCAAGCCTTTAAAATTTATTTTGTCGAACAGTGAGAAAGGGAGACAGGTTTTAAACCTTATTTTTTTTTTTAAAAAAAATGCATTTTGCTTCAGGGGAGGGCTTCCCACGCTTTAGAATGCACATATTAAGCTTTTGGCTTCAAGCCTTTAAAACTTATTTCGGTGAACAGTGAGAAAGGGAGACAGGTTTTAAAACTTTTTTTAAAAAATTGCATTTTGTTTCAGTTGAGGGCTTCCTACACTTTAAAATGCATATATTAGGTTTTGGTCCCAAGCCTTTTCAGACATTTATTTCATTGAACAGTGAGAAAAGTAGACAGTTTTAAAACTTACTTCCTTTAAAAAAAAATTTAATTGTGTTTTGGATCAGTTGAGGCCTTCCTGTGCTTTAGAAAACGCATATTAGCTTTTGGTTTCAAGCCTTTTCAAACATTTATTTCTTTGAACAGTGAGAACTGTTCTCACTTCCTTTTTAAAGCTTTTTCCGACATTTATTTCATAGAACAGTGAGAAAAGTAGACAGTTTTTAAAACTTTCTGTTCTGTTTGTTTTTTTCAATTGCATTTTGCTTCAGGTGATGGCTTTGTATGCACATCACTTGTGCGCATAGTAGCCTATGCACATAGCTTTTGACTCAAGCCTTTAAAATTTATTTGTCAAAAAGTGAGTAAGGGAGACAGGTTTTAAAACTTTCTGGTTTTTTTTTAATTTAAATTGCATTTTGCTTCAGTTGAGGGCTTCCTACGCTTTAGAATGTGCATATTATATTTTGGTTTCAAGCCTTTGAAATTTATTTCATTGAACCCTAAGAAAGGGAGACGGGTTTTAAAACTCTTTTTTAAATTGCATTTTGCTCCAGTTGAGGGCTTCTTATGCTTTAGAATGTGCATATTAGCTTTTATTTTCAAGCCTTTATTTATTTATTTTATTGACTGGTGAGAAAGGTAGACAGGAATTAAGCAGAGAAATGCATTTAAAACAATCATTTGCCCTTGTGAAGGTGTCCAAGCCAGAGGTCCCAATTAGCTTTTGGTGTCAGATATTCTAAGGGAGCCCTAGGTAGACAGAAGCAGCAGGGTCTGAATTGGAGCTTCAACATAGCCTAATCTGGCCACGGGGATTGTGCTGTAGGGGTCAGCCCAGTTTGTAAGGCACTTAAACCAAGTGATTCAAGAGTGGAGCAGCAGGTGCCTCTTAAAAGAGCTTTTCAGCTTCTCCAGGTGTTAGTATACATGTATATAGCTTTGGAAAAAGTGTAGAAAAGGGCAACTAGAATGATTAAAGGGTTGGAACACTTTCCCTATGAAGGAAGGTTAGAGCGCTTAGGGCTTTTTAGTTTGGAGAAACGACAGCTGAGGGGGTGACATGGTCGCCTTATCTTTGCTATATCTAGATTCAGATTGAATTTTTTGCCACCAGGTTAAAGTTTCTATTGACTTCAATTGTATCTTAAAGTTGTTTCTTCCTGGTATAAATTGGGATTTGTAAATGCTTCTTAATGGAGCAACCCATCTTGGAATCTTGGTGTAAAAGTTATTTTTAATTTGTTCCCGTACTTTCAATAAAGAGGCTCTTATAAAATGTTGTTTAAAATATTTATGGGAATCTGCTCTCCCATACCATGTAAAAGCATGCCATCCTAACAGAAGATTGCATCCTCTTATTTTCAAAAGCCTTGTATTTTCTAAAGTAATCCCATCTTTAATTCAAGTCAAAGCCGCTAAATCTCATTTAACCCATTTTCACTTGCTGGTATCCATTTTCTTCTCACCCCTTGTTTCCCACAACCCATACTCTTTTTGTGCCTAGTTGCTGGTAGTGGAAAGTGCTATCTAGTCTCAGGCAACCTATGGTGAGCCTGTAGGGATTTCAAGGCAAGAGACATTCAGACATGGTTTGTCATTGTCTGCCCGTGTGTAGTGACCCTGAACTCCCATCCCTGGCTGACCCTGCTTAGCTTCCAAGATTGGACCAAGGTCATTGCCCATGCTCTTTACAAATGTCAAAAATAGAGAACCTTAACTTCCCTTCAAAGACTACCCAGGGCTGAGCCTGCTTAGGCTTCTGAGATCTGATGCGATTCGGCTAGCCTAACTAGCAATGCCTATCCCAGGGACAGCCACCTTCCAGCATCTGTTCTTCAGGAATCGTTCCAGGTGCTAGGAATTTAGCTGGTACCATTATTATAGCAGCTGATCGTTTGTTAAAGTGGCTCCACCTAGATCCATAATTACGAAGCACAGTCAGGACAAGACATATAGAAGAGATCTGAAACATCTAAGTGTAAACTCTCCTTATTACTGTATTTATTCAGGTATGCCATTAAGAAAAAAGTAGAGATCATCTTATATTTGCATAGGAAGTTGCAGTTATGTTCAAAAGAAATATTTTGAGTATAACTTGAGGGGTTCCTGTTGCATCAAGGCTGTCTTTTGAGTAAGGGATCTGAAAACTGTTCTTCTTTCAAATTTTAACAGACTTTCACTAAACCTTTGTAGCACCACTAAGTAATCGTTAAGGGCTCAGTCTGGATCGCAGGCTGCTAGCTGGCCATCCCTGTCTTAAGCTATCAAGCCCTTCACCTTGGACCTTGGGATTTCAGTCTATACTCAAAACTGAAATTGGAAACAACTGAATCACTGCCATAGTCTTACCTAAACTGATATACGGGGGTGTCATGACCCCACCCTTCCGCCTCTGTATCACCGCCCTCACTCCAGACACCTACAGAGACTACAGGGACATTTACTTTGCTCAGGGTCATTCCCAAACCAGTACAAAGAGAATGCTATTGCTTGCACTCCAGTTAAATACCAATAGCCATTCATGGGTCAGTGACTCAATCCAATAAAAATATAAATGTTTTATTACAAAAAGAGAATAACATAAAACATCAACAAGTAAGGGATAGGGAGTGAACGAGGCACAAACAAAGGAACAAAACACTTATCTAGCTAAGATACTTAGCCTAAGAACTTAAAACAGCAACTGGAGACGCTGGGCTGAGACCAAGGCATGCAGTCCTCTTTCTGGGTCGATGGCCTTCTCACCAAGGTTCTCGACAAACCCTTCAGAAAGATGCCCGGGCTGTAGCAGATGGTCCAGCAGCACCTCGAGCAGATTCAGCTTTTCCCAGTTCAGTCTTGAGCCCTGAACTGTGTGTGTGAAACCATCTGTTCTTAGCCCTGCCTTGCCTCTGACTAAATAGCCGTCTAGGTGTCACCAATTATGAGCTAATTAGCAAACAGCATGTGGCAACACTAGATGATCTGCTGTCAAGATCTTTGCTGAGTCACTGTGACTCTGACAGCTCACCCAGCTGCATTTAGTCACAATAGCATTAACTTGTGACAGGTGTTGCACTGACAGTGCCGGCATGCTGAGTTTACTTGGCTCAGCTTGACTCTCGTGCAGCTTCAGCAAAGACTTACAGATGTTAAAGGGCAATATCTTGGGTGGGGAGGGAGTGTGCACAGGCATATTTTCGAAAACGACACTTAAAAATTACCCTGTTTCATTTCTAGCAAGTGACATTTTTACACATTTATATATTTTGAAGCTTCTACTTTGGCAACAGTTGCATCATTGGGAAGCCTGCTAAACACACCAACTTACCACATATACTTTTCATATTCACAAACTATGCTGTATGATCTTCCCTCTCCTGAAATCCTAGATATGGACTCTATATTACTTGCACCAATCCTCAAAATGCACAGTAAAAGGAAAAGACAAACTGCATAGTAATTTTGCTGTTTCCAGGGCTCTTTCCAATGCAAACAAGAAGTGTTTATTAGAAATGTTCCTGAGTCTGATGGGGCAGCTTTGAGCAGCTGCGGGGCCCAGAGCCGGCAGCCCCAATCCCTGCCTGCCCAGCCTGGGAGCGCGGAGGGGACGAGCGCAACACCTGGGTGGGGCTGCAGGCAGGGGCTCCGGCCGCTTCCTCCTCTGAGGTGTGAGTCACAGCCAGGGCGGGTGGAGCAGCCGAGCAGGGGTTGAAGTGAGGGAGGGGTGGCAGGCAGGACAGCGCGGCGGCCTTCGACCGAGCCAAGGAGGAGCACTGCCAGGGCTAGTGGAGCAGGGCATTTGGTGAGAGAGGGGAGGGGCGGCAGGCAGGCCAGCATGGAGTCCTCCAACCGAGCTGAGGAGGAGCACAGCCAGGGCAAGCGGAGCAGCCGAGCAGGGCTTGAGGCGAGGGAGGGATGGCAGGCAGGCCAGCATGGTGTTCTTCTCAAGGTGGCGCTCTGGGCAACTGCCTAAGATGCCTCTATGGTCAGTCCGGCCCTGCATCTATGTCATGGAATCTGGTAACTTTCCTCCATCGTGGCAACAAGCCTTGGTAGTTGTCCTGCTAAAAAAGGGGAAAGTTCCAATATATCCTGCCTCCTGTCGCCCAATCTCCCTTTTAAATCAAGACCTCAAAATCTTCACCTCCATGCTAGCTGCATACTTTAACAGATTAATCTCAGCCTATATCCACCCCAATCTAGTCAGGGTCATCCCAGGCAGGGATCTTGCTGATAACACTTTCAAAACTCTAAATCTTCATAGTCATTGTAAAAAAATCAAGGCAACCAGTGGTCGGTCTTTCGTTAGATGTAGAGAAAGCCTTCGATTCTGTGGAATTCCCCTATCTCATCTCCCTACTGAAACATATGGGGTTTGGTTCAAAATTTATGACAGCTATAGAATCATTATACTCTTCACCCATGGCTAGACTGAAAATTAATGGAATGTTTTGGTAAGTGCACACGTCAAGGGTACCCACTGTCACCGCTACTTTTCTCTCTGGCAGTGGAACCCCTAGCCACATCAATTAGGAATACCACCTCAATAGCAGGGATTAAGGTTAATAAATCTGAGTTACAAGATATTTCTTTTTGCTGATGACATGCTTTTATTCCTAACTAATCCTACCACCAGGCCTGTAGCCTGCGTGGGGCCCTGGGGGCCCGCCCCCCCGTGGGTTTTGCGGGGCCCCTCCCCCGATCATCTGCTCCCCTCCCCCCTCCGGCCCCCTCCCCCCAGCCCTTGCAAGGGAGCTGGTTGTGTTACCCGCGCCCGCTAGGGCGCTTCTGAAGCTGGGCGGGGGGGATGAGGCGGGGAGGCATGGTGGCCAGCGGGGAGTCTCCCTGCCACCGCCGTGCCGCCCCTCTAAGCGCCCACCGGGCGCTTCTGAAGCTGGGCGGGGGGGATGAGGCGGGGAGGCATGGCGGCCAGCGGGGGAGTCTCCCTGCCGCCGCCGTGCCGCCCCTCTAAGTGCCCACCGGGCGCTTCTGAAGCTGGGCGGGGGGGATGAGGCGGGGAGGCATGGCGGCCAGCGGGGGAGTCTCTATCAATGCCCCTTTCTCTATCAGTCACAAATGGTATGTTCTTCATATTATCTGGACTCAATTTTGTAAGTATTTCACACAGGAAATCTTGATGATATGACATAAATTTCTTCTTATGAAGCAGGAAAGCCAAAGGGAATACTGGATCACCTTTCAATGTGATATTTCTCATCACTATGGGAGACATTGGCTTTCTCTCAATTGGGGTTTTTAATATTTTCTGCATCACACAATGAATATTAGACCAATATATTTTCGCTTTATCACATGACCACCACATATGATAAAAAGAACCCTCTATTTTTTTACATTTCCAACATTTGTTACTCAAGTTCTTATGCATACAAATATTAGCAATCTTTTTTGGTGTCATGTACCATCTGTACATCATCTTATAACAGTTCTCTTTTACATTGATGCAAGTAGACATTTTAAAAGATCTTTTCCACAAAAATTCCCATGATTCCATAGAGATTTCTTTGTTCATATTTATGGCCCACTTTATCATTTGCTCCTTTACAGTTTCGTCTAGGGTATATACAGTCAACAAAGTTTTATACATCTTTGAGATCATTTTCCGCTCTCTATTCAACCATAGATTTTCAAATTCATCATTAATGGCTCTAAAGCCAAACTCTTTACAATCTTTTTTATAAATATCTTTTATTTGACAATATTGTAACCAACCATATTCAAATTCTAATTCATTGTTTGGTTTTAAAACATAATTTTTCCCTTCTTTTTGCAATAGTTCCTGATATTTCAACCAGTCATGACCTTTATGTTCAGAAAACAGATGTATAACAGCAGTTGGAACAATCCACAAAGGCCTCTCATCTGAAATTTTATCCCTATACCTGGACCATGCATCAAACAATGTCCTCCTTACATAATGATGCTTAAACATAGAATCCACTTTATTTTTCCCATACCAAAGATAGGCATGCCAGCCAAATCTGCAATCGTGTCCCTCAAGAGCTAACAGCTTTCTATTTTCCAAATGGATCCAATCAGATAACCAAGACATACATACAGCTTCATGATACAAACGCAAATTCGGAACTTGGAAGCCACCTCTGTCTTTAGTATCATACATTATCTTCATTTTAATTCTTGGCTTCTTTCCTGCCCAGATGAATTTAAAGATTTCTCTTTGCCATTTGACCAACACTTTCCCATCCTTTACAATCGGTATTGTCTGAAACAAAAACATTAACCTGGGCAATACATTCATTTTAACAACGGCAATTTTTCCAAGAAGAGATAGTCTTAATTTTTCCCATTTTTCTAGATCACTCTTTATCGAACCCCACAGTTTTTCATAGTTGTTTTTAAACAGATCTATATTTTTCATTGTGATTTCGACTCCCAAATATTTAACCTTTTTAACCACTTCACATTCTGTCACATTTTGTAACATTTGTTGCTTTGAACCAATCATATTTTTACACAATATCTTAGATTTATTTTTGTTAACATAAAACCCTGCAAGGTCGCCAAACTCTTTCACTTTTTCAAATACCTTAGGCATATTATCAACAGGATCTTCGACAATAAACATGATATCATCCGCAAATGCCCTTAATTTAAATGAAAAACCTCCAATATTCAAACCTTTTATGTTATTATCATCTCTAACCGCTTGTAGCAAAATCTCCAAAATCCAGATAAATAACAATGGTGACGGGACATCCCTGTCTAGTACCTTTTCTTACCCGGAACACATCTGTTGATTCTGCATTCACAATCACTGAAGCTTTTTGATCTTTATATATCGATTGAATCATTCTTATAAATTCTGCGCCCATCAAGGATTTCTCGAACACTTTAAACATAAATTCCCAATTCAGATTATCAAAAGCCTTCTCTGCATCCAAAAATAAAAAAGCAACTTCTTTTTCAGGGTGTTTATCATAATACTCAATTGCGTCCAAGACAACCCTCATATTGTCTTTAATTTGTCTATTTGGTAAAAATCCAGCTTGATCTTCAACAATAGTGTCCTTCAAAAACTTTTTAAGGCGTTCTGCCAATATTTTTGCAAAGATCTTATAATCGTTGTTCAATAATGAAATGGGCCGATAGTTCTTTACATTTGTTAAATCTTGCGCTTCTTTAGGAATTAAGGTGATTGCAGCTTCATTCCAGGAATCCGGAATCTTCCCTGTCTTTCTAATTTCGTTTAGAAGAATCTCCAACACCGGAACCAAGTCTTCATGAAATTTTTTATAAAATTTAGCTGAAAAGCCATCCGGGCCTGGAACTTTAGAGATTTTTGCCTCAGCTATTGCTCTACTAATTTCTTCTTTAGTTATTACAGCATTTAAAGATGTTTTCATTTCAGGGTTTGGTTGTATCAAGTTAACTTTAGATAGGTAATCCAACATTTTTTGAGGATCCGCTTGCTTCACTTGAAAGAGATTTGCGTAATATTTATAAAATTCCCTCCTGATTCCTCCTGGGTCTGAAATTTCTTTATTTCCATCTTTCAAGCAAGTGATTGTTTTATTCTCTCTTCTTTTCTTTAATTGCCATGCTAAATATTTGCCAGGTTTGTTTGCACCTTCAAAGGATTTCTGTTGCAATTTTTTCAAGTTCCAAAATACTTCTTTGTTCAGCCTTGCCTCATATTGCTCCCTTAAAATCCTCAATTCTCTCAAAATTTTCTTTTTGCCAGGCCTTTTCTTAAGTTCTATTTCTTTTTTCCGAATATTCTCCATAATTTCTTTGTCTATTTTCATTTGTTGTTTCTTTTCATTATTATTAATTGCAATCAGATGTCCTCTCATCACAGCCTTGTAGGCTTCCCATACCGTTTGCGTCTGTACACTCTTATTTAGGTTCAATTGAAAGTATGTTTGGGTTTCTGTCCTTATTTTGTCCACAATATTTTGCTTGTCCAACAAATCTTCATTGAGTCGCCATCGAAATTTTTTCCTCTTAACATATGTTGACCATTTTATCGGACTGTGGTCAGAAAGAGTCCTAGGTAGTATTTCAATTTTACGTGTTTGCAAGATTAAATTCTCTGTCATCCACATCATATCTATCCTTGAAAAGGATTCGTGTCTTGATGAATAAAAAGAGTACTCTCTATCCCTGGGATTTTTAACTCTCCAAACATCTGCCAGGTGCTCATGTTTAGTCAATTGAAAAAATACTTTAGGAAGTTTGCCCATGGCATCAATTCCTTTTTAGATTTTCTATCAACAACATTGTCAACAGTACCATTAAAATCACCCATTAAAATCATTTGCTCATAGGTCAACTGTCGTAGCTGTTCCCACAAATCCTGAAAAAAAATTTCCTTCGCACCATTGGGAGCATAAATGTTAACAATTAATGTCTTTTTATTCTGCAGCATAGCTTCTACTGCTAAAAATTTCCCTTCATTATCTTTAAAAATTTCTTTTGGTTCCAACTCCTTTTTGATATATGTAACAACTCCCTTTTTCTTTTGAGAGGAGAGTGAGTAAAATTCCTCTCCTAGTCTTTTTTGAATCAAAAATTTGGCATCAGATTTTTTAATGTGAGTTTCTTGCAGACAAACAATATCGCATTTTTGTTTTTCCAACCAAAGTCTGACATTTTTTCTTTTATGTGGTGAGTTCAATCCATTAACATTCCATGAAATTATTTGACTCTCCATGTTGGTTTTATGATTATTTATCAGAGTCTTTAAAATTATCATTGATGAATCTGGTCATTTGCTCAACTGACTTGATGGTGACTCTCTTCTGTTTAAACGAAAAACTGACACCTTTAGGAATTTCCCATCTATATCTTATGCCCTCTGTTTTCAGTTTGTCGATCAGATCTTTGAAGAGTCGTCTATCCTGAAGCATTGCTCTGGGTAGTTCCTTTAGGACCATGATTTTCTTGTTGTCAATTGTGAAATCTTCCTGAAATTGTTGCTTAAACAAATCTTCCTTCAGCTTTTTAGATATAAACTGGACAATTACATCTCTGGGTAGTTTTTCCCTTTGCGCAATCGCAGAGTTGACTCTGTATACCACATCAATCTGTGCCGCCACTTTCTCCTCTTCCATTTTCAAAAAGTCTGCTACAGCATCTACCATAACTGAATGGATGTCTTCATTCTTGTCTTCAGGGATCCCCCTGAATCTCATGTGGTTAATCATTGCATTATATTGGACCATCACATTCACTTTATCTGTTTCTATAGTAACATCAGCTATATTAGATGCTACTCTCTTCACCCTTACATCCATCTCATCTGCTCTTTTAGTCAACGTCTGTATCTCTTTTGTGATTCCAGACATTTCTTTTTTCAGCTCTGTTACTTCTGTTATTACAGTCTTTTCCAACTTCAAAATCGCGTCCATCACCCGTTTCTCCATAGCATCCATCATACTCTGTAGCTTTTTTTCCTCTTTTCCCAGCCATTTTCGGGGAGGACCAAGAATTTGCCCTCTGTCGTTGCCGCAGGTCGTACGCCGTTGTTCAAAATTTTTCCTCCAATCCACTCTAAATCAAAGTCCTTCTTGTGCCCACCTAAATCGCATTAATTCCACTTTTTTCTATTAAGTCTTTCGTTTAAAATCAAAGAAAATTTTTTTGACCTTCCCAAAATGGCGGGCGCAATTTCTCTATGGTAAATGGTTCTTCCGGGTACTCACTTCCTGTCCGGCAGTCTTAATGGTCCCCCTTGTTCTTGATTTCTTCCCTTCTTCCGGCCTCCTTAGTCTTCTCTAGGACGATTACTTGTCTGGTCTGAAGTCACTTCCTGTTTTGCCGATTTCTGCTGCCGCAGCTATAGTACTTTTCCACTGTAGTTCTCGCAGTCTGGGATTCATGGAGTCCTGACGTGTTCTGGCTTTGCTCTCTGAGCTCCCAGAGCATACGAAGGGTCTTGACGACAGGGTGGGCTTTCTATAGCCCTCCGCAGACCCCCCCAGGCAGGGGGGTGACTGGCATCGAGCTTGGCCTGAGAGAGAGTTGAGATCGGCTGATAGCGGGGCTTTAAAGAGCGTCGCGACCAGCCTTGATCCCCTCCCCCAGAGAAGGCACTTCGGAAAATTTCTACAAGACCCTATCGAGTTGAAATCTCAACATAAGAACGCATGACCCAGACCTCCAGAACATTCTACGGAAACTGACATTAAGGAAACACTGCTATAACAAGACACGGACTTTGAAGGTAACTTTTAAAATTGCTCACCGGAGACGCGTTTTGGCCGAATATAAACAACATCCGATGAAGCGCATGATCGTGCTGTATCTGTTGTACTAACATTGGAGCGGAAAAAGTGCAGTTAAACAGCTTAAAAAGGCCAAAAAGCCGGATTGTTGATCATTCCTGCGGTTAGATTATTGACTTCAAAATAGAAACTAACAGTAAGATGCAGAGAAGACCTTTGACAACCTGGACTGGATGTTTATAATAGAAACATTTAAGAAGGTTAAAGCGGGAGAGCAATTCATCCAAACAATTCAAGCCATTTATTCAAAGCAAAGAGCAGCAGTTATGGTAAATGGGGAACGGACTGAGCAATTTCAGATACAGAAAGGTACGAGGCAAGGCTGTCCCCTATCACCGCTGTTATATATCTCTGCTCTGGAGGTGGTAACAGAGGAGATAAGACAGAATCCAGATGTGAAGGGCCTGAATATGCAAGGAGAACAATACAAACTATTGGCCTATGCAGATGATCTTGCGTTTATATTGGAGGAACCCAGATTATCAATTACGGAGTTGAATAAGATATTGAAAGACTATGGGCAAGTGGCAGGATTAAAGATAAATCTGGCTAAGACAAAAATTTTAACTAAAAACATGACACTGGAACAGAGAGAGTGTCTACAAGAAGAATCGGGATATAAACTCTGTACGAAGGTAAAATATTTAGGAATTAAATTGATGAACAGGTGCAGTTCGTTACAAGAAGATAATTATAAAGAACTATTGAGAGCAACGAAACAAGATTTGGAAAAATGGGAAAATTTAAAGTTTTCACTAATGGGAAGAATTGCTTTGATAAAGATGAATATTTTACCAAGATGGATATTCTTGTTTCAAATGAGTCCTGTTTTGAAGAGCTTGGCAATTTTGAAAGAGTTGGAGCAAATTACCACTAAGTTTGTCTGGCAGAGGAAGAGAGCAAGAATTAGGCTCAAAGCATTACAAGACTCGAAAGAAAGAGGAGGGTTTGGTTTACCTAATTGGACATTGTATTATAAAACCGGAGCTTTGGCATGGATTAAGGAATGGGTAATGCTGGAAGATAGAAGACTTTTAAAGTTGGAAGGCCACGACCTTTTGGAAGGCTGGCACACTTTTCTGTGGGATGAGAAAGTGGCATCAAGAAAATATTTTAGACAATACTGGATATGAGATGCACTCTGTAGAGTATGGGAGACTATCCGGAGGAGGTGGTTTACCAAAATCTCAAGGCTGGTAGCCCCGGTTGAAGCAGTGACTTTTCCTAGGTTGTATTGTGAAAATCCCCCACCAAGATATCTGGACATTATAAATGCAAAGGGGGAGTTGGAATTGGATGAGGATATCAGTTGGTGGCACAAAGTTCAGATTCAATCAAGGTATAAAAGAGATAAGAAAATAGGGTTTGAGAAGACATTAACAGATTTAGAAAAAATACTTTATGAGCTGGAAGAGAAGTTTCTTTAAAAAATGTATTCATTGTTGTTGGCTGATTATATGGTAGACGAAATGGTGAAAAGCAATATGATCCAATGGGCGCAGAACTTTGGTTATAGCATTGAATTAGATCAGTGGGACCAAATATGGAAAATGAATGTGAAAATAACTAGGGCAGTCTCATATAGAGAAAATATGTATAAAATGTTGTATAGGTGGTATATCACGCTGGATAAGCTGGCAAAATATGATGAGAAATGTTCTAATAAGTGTTGGAAATGTAATGCAAAGACAGGGTAATTGTATCATATGTGGTGGACATGTGAGGTGACAAAAAAGTAGTGGATATGGGTGCATGAAATGACAAAGAAAATTATAAAAGGTACTCTTCTGTTCAAACCAGAGGTGTTGTTGTTGGATATACTTCCAAAAGATGTACAGAGAGAAGAGAGATACTTGATAATATATATAATGACTGTGGCTAGGATTCTGTATGCGAAATATTGGCGATCCACGGTGGTACCAACCAAACAAGAGTTGATTGAGAAGATAATGGAAGAAGCAGAAATGGATAAATTGACTTTGATGATAAAAGGACATGATGAATCAGCCTTCATAAATACGTGGCAACGCTTCTATGAGTGGTATGATCAGAGAGGGAAGGATGGAGAGAAATAATAAGTATTGAGTATTATTAACCCTATATGTTAAATTAGAAGTGGATAAGGTAGAAAGATAGTATTTGAGGATACAGAAGTAAAAGATTATTAGTAACAAGGGGTGGCAAGGTAGGAGGAAATTTAAACGGATGGAGTGTTATAAAAATTGTAACCCCCGTGAATGTTAAATGTCGTATGTTGTGTTTTGTGTGTAGTCTTAATGTATTGTGTGTTTGTAGTGTAATGTTGTAACGTTCTTGTCTAAAAAAAAAAAAAAATGCCTCTTTTAGGGGCGCTTAAAAAAAAAAAAGGATTGTCACGATGTGACTGAAGGTATGCTGTGGCCATCCATTCCTGGTTAGCTCCACCTCCTGCAGCAGACATTTTTCATCTGCATTCAGCACACTGTATCAGAATTACAAAGGTGCCGCAGGCTCAAAAAGGTTGGGGACCCCCAACCTAGACTACAGGTTGGGATATTTCACAGAGACCATGGAGGGGGTTCTCTGGGTCAGTGGTCAAAAGAGTAGACAACAGTGTGCAAAGAACTCAGGCAGAGTGTGACATGGAAAAGGAACATAGTGATAAAGAAGGCACCAGAACTGGACACTGGAACTGGTAGAGGGAGAAGGCAAGGGCAAGATTTATAATTGACAATGGAGGAGGCGGCTCCCATCAACCTCGTGAATTTGTAAGGAAACAAAGCAGCAGAGATGGAGGTAATCTGGTGATACCTACACACATTCCAGAAATATTTAAATGTAAAGTATTTCACTCTACACTTTACAAATCCAGTTGCACAGAACTGCCTGTACACCCAGGGTCTCTCCTTCCACTCTGGAGTCTGTCATTCCAGGCCCATAAGACTCCTGCTACTTCGAGGGACTGTCAATCCACGCTGGAGCCTGTCATTCCTTTCCCAGAATACTCTCAGGGGCAGTCATTCCACTTAGTGGTCTCCCATTCGAGTTCCAGAACACTCCTATCACCCCCTGGGACAGTCATTCCACTCCAAGACCACTCCGGCTACCACCACGGGCTGTCATTCCACTCTGGGGCCTGTCATTATAGTCACAGAACATTCCTACTACCCCCAGGGGCTCTCATTCCACTCTAGGGCCTGTAATTCCAGTCCCAGAACACTCCTGCTACCCCCAGGGGCTGTCATTCCACTCTAGGGCCTGTCATTCCAGTCCCAGAACACTCCTGCTACCCCAAGGGGCTGTCATTCCACTCCCTGGTCTCTCATTCCATTCCCAGAACAGTCCTGCTCCAACTTGGGGCTGTCATTCCACTGAGTGGTCCCTCATTCCAGTCCCAGAACACTCCTGCAGCACCCTGGGGCTGTCATTCCACTCTGGGACATGTCATTCCAGTCCCAGAACTCTCCTGCTGCACCCTAGGGCTGTCATTCCACTCTGGGACATGTCATTCCAGTCCCAGAACACTCCTGGAGCACCCTGGGGCTGTCATTCCACTCTGGGACATGTCATTCCAGTCCCAGAACACTCCTGGAACACCCTGGGGCTCTCATTCCACTCTGGGACATGTCATTCCAGTCCCCGAACACTCCTGCAGCACCCTGGGGCTGTCATTCCACTCCGTGGCCTCTCATTCCTGTCCCTGCACACTCCTGCTGCACCCTGGGGCTGTCATTCCACTCCGTGGCCTCTCATTCCTGTCCCTACACTCTCCTGTTGCACCCTGGGGCTGTCATTCCACTCCGTGGCCTCTCATTCCAGTCCCAGAACACTCCTGGAGCACCCTGGGGCTGTCATTCCACTCTGGGACATGTCATTCCAGTCCCAGAACACTTCTGGAGCACCCTGGGGCTGTCATTCCACTCCGTGGCCTCTCATTCCAGTCCCAGAACACTCCTG